>OY720363.1:5701267-8201267 GCA_963082945.1 Cerastis leucographa | reverse complement strand
ACGATCGACCCGTGCGGCTGTCTTTATTTAGCCTCGAGCTCCTCGAGCTGTAGTTAATTTGCAACTAAACGGCAAAAATAATATTTTGATGAAATAGTGAGGGTACAGTAGCGCTGCAGTCCTCACTGACCTGTAGAGAAGGCGCAGGCGCAGTAGTGAGCAGCCGGCGCACGCCGCCGCCGAACAGGCGCGCGTGGTCGGGCGCGGCGGGCGCGTGCGCGCACAGGCGGTACAGCAGGTGCGCGTCGCGCGCGGCCGTCGCCCAGCCCAGCAGCGCCAGGTACACGCCGCAGAACGCTTCCGCGAGCAGCACGGCGAGGCGGGGCGCGTCTTCTTCCTCGGCAGCCCGGAGAGCTAGGCCGCGTAGGGCTGATACTCCTGTGTGAAAAAAAAAATACAATTGTTATTTTTTGAAGTGAAACTTCTTATGCGACTTCCAACAAGTTTAACGCTACCATGGAGGGGGAATATTTTCTAAAACTCACAAAGAGATGGCAGTATTACATGATTTGGGACTACGTAGTTCTACTAGGTACGCAAGATGGCGTGCATTCGACTCTTCGGTGTGACCAGCCTTCGCTCAATTTCTATGAGTAGAATAACCTTGATAAACTTATGTAATAAAAATAATACAACAAGAAAACAACAAAATATTATTTAGAAGCTCAATAAAATAACGAGAGTGAATGCGTGGCACTCGAACGCATGCGTGTAGTATTACGAAGTTTCACTTCTTCCGCGCGGAGGGACTCCACGCACAATTTTTTCTTCAGCTTCGCACTAATTTAACGCTTCGCCACTGGACTACGCAAATTAGGTAAAAGTTTCATACCTGGCCACTTGTTCGGTGGTGTAGTGACGGTGAGGTCTTCGGCGGAATGACGTCTTTGTCGCGTGATGATTTGACCAGTACCCGTGTTGTCAGTTATGACACTGTCAAACAAAACCAAGTTGATAAATATATACAATTTAAATACATCATAGCAATCAAGATATTCGTTGTTCAAAGCCTGTAACTTAAGACTAGTTATGGACGCGCCTTGGTTTGTGTCACGAACTGTGTTTTAACTCGGCGTTTACACGTTATGCAGAGAGAGCGACTGCGAGATCTCTCCAGCAGTACACTGTAGGTGCCGCAGTAACTTACCAGTCGTGATGATGCGCGTGCTTCAAGCTGAACGTGTCGGAGTCGCACAGACTCTGGTAGATGCAGGCGGACAGGGCGACTGCTAGCTCTCTCAGCGTGTGCAGTATCCTTGTTGCTGAACCGCCAGGGATGCCCAGTTCACCGATAGTACCCAACATGTCGTGAGCCACGGACTGGGAAATTAAAAAAATAAGTTTTTAAACTGACACGGTTACTAATACTAGAACTCAAAATAAATAGTAAACATGGTAAATGTCCCGTTTCCAGTGTCATTGATAATAAAAAATGTTGTTAAGACATGTCTCACTGCCAATATAATTTTGTGTTCACATCAGAATAGAATTAAAGGTGTGTCGTTATTTATTTATTTGATCCAATTTGAAAAACCTAACGCGGAACACATTCTTGTCTAGTCAACTAGATGATTCGTCGTCCTGCATGCTATTAATCATGTAGAGACATTCAACCTATCACATACAAATTCCGGCATTACAAGCAGTCTAAACTTCTAAAAGTCGTAACTTCTCTTGTATATATTTTCATATTCTTATTCACCTGTAAATGTCTAACTGGGTCAGCAACCACAGTGTTATTGGAAGCAACAGCCGCTGCTAACAACGGCAGTGTGGTGGGGAATGGTAGCGGAGACAGCAACTGTTGGTGCTGTTTGTCTTGTCCCAACTCTTGGAGGAGCAGGACTAGTTCCATGCGGACTGAAGCGAGCCCGCCGCCGCCCGCGCCGTGGAGCGAGCAGTACGACAGTAATGTTCGGAGGAGAGTCTCGTTCGCTGTTGGATGAAGAGTTAAGTGAAGTGTGGCACGCAAGAACTTTCTGTTATATTCACAATTAATTTGGGCCCGTTTCCAGTATCTAAATTACTGCCTGAGTAAAGTTGTTCCGGGTTTTGCTGTTAATGTATGTGATTTTAAATGTTTGTAAACGCACCCGCGGTACAGGAGAAGTGCAAAGAGTGTTCCTAGAGCGGGGCAAAGTTTAAAAAAAAATTATATTTAGAAGCTTAGGGGTTTTTTACTTATGTTTTTCAATAGTCACTAAATGCGTTAATTTACTCACCCTTTAGCCACTTCTTCCTATTAAGCGCTCGCTGCACTTTGGCCTCGAAATCCGCCTTCTCCCTAACCAACAACTGATGTAGTGTAGGTCTGTCAGGCAGCGGCGCTAGCTCGGGCTCCGAACACAGTAGGGCTCCGCCGCCGTCGCCGCCGGCCGCCAGGTAGCCGCACAGGCGCCGCAGGGCCTCCACCTCGCGCTCCAGCCAGATGTATAGTTGGTAGCGGAGGTGACCACCTAGGGAATGTGAAGACAGCATCATGCCCGGTACAGATTCTTATTTATCACTAGCTTCTGCCCACGGCTTCACCGTCGTTTTTTCGGTAATTGTCCCGCGGGATCACACTACCGGGATAAAAAGTATCCTATGTGTTTTTCCAGACTATTATCTATCCCTGTGCCAAATTTCATCCAGGTCCATTCAGTAGTTTTTACGTGAAAGAGTAACGAAACATCAATCCATCCAAACTTAAAAACTTTCGCGTTTATCCTAACTATCAACCCGGTGTCAGTCTTTATGCCGCTCATGGACCTATGTTGGCTTTACTTGCCGTTGAGAAATACCTCTCGGGCATGCTGGTTTCCTCACGATGTTTTCCTTCACCGAAGCAAGAGATAATTATACTATATGCATCTAACTCCGAAAAATCAGAGTTGCGTGTCTTAGTTGTTATGTTACACTTCATGTTGCATACATTGCATTTGTCTGGACGGCTCATTAGTCACACATAAATCTTTCCAATCTGTACCTGACGTTATCACATGGTTTTTGGAAGAGCTGATACCGAAAATGATTACCAAATCTAAGATGGCTGCATCATTTTTATGGTTTTCGGGTGACACCTTGAAAACCAATACCCATGATGGCAGCCATCAATTCCAAGATTTTGCGGGTGATGATGCCAAAAATGTAGTCTATTTGCACGTAAAGTTGCCGGCGATGAACATGATATATTGATATATTGTTTAGATTTACTTACCATCAACTTCGAACCCAGTAGCCAAAGTGCTGAGTTCCTCCATCAATATCTTGAGACAAGCCGTAAACTTGAGCTGTTGCGCCATTATGTCGACAGAGGGCGCTTCCTCTCCTTCCTTCTCAGAGTTTCCATTCACTATTGCCTCTTCTTTTTCTTCTTTCTTGTCCATTTTCATCTCTAATGGCGGAGTGGATGCTCCGGAATCGTCCGAACTTTGTAAGCAATTATACAGTTAAGTTATTAAAGGTTAAATAATCACTTAATTTATCTGGTCAGAATAAGCCTTGAACCAGGCAACTTATTTAAAAAAAAGTTTATATTTGCTGATTTCTCCTTCTTTCAAAGCTATATCTTTCAACGACATAAAATTTGTAACGACGGAATGTACAAATTATGCGAGTATTTAACATAAACGATTTGTATAAGGTAATCTTTGGGTGCTATTTTTAAACCCCGACCAAAAAAGAGGGGAGTTATTTATTATAAAATGGAAATTCAATATATAGTAAAGTATGGATACCCTTAGTCTAGCAAATTTTAATTTACAGGGCGTAATAATAAACGATAACTTTGATCCGTAAACGTACGTACGAACGTATAATAACTCTCTCGACCGGCCTTCGGTCATGGCGGCTGGCCCAAACTGAGACTATCTAAATACGCTTCAAAACACTCACCCCTTATCATCACCTTCGTCTTCCCAGCTCAGAACCAGTTCATCTTTCTTTTCCGCGACCACCGGAGCTCCCCAGTCCACCTCTACAGCCGGGGCGCTCCAATCCATGCTAGTCGGTTCTTCCTCTGTTCATAAATAACTTAGCTAAGAACTTGTATTGTTTGGAGAAAATATCTGTGGGCTTGAACTTACCTTGACTGGGATGAAATGTCCACAGATATTTTCGTTGTATATTTTCATGCGTATTTTAGCAGTCAAGATATTAGAAGGAATTCTCTTTTCCTTTTGACATAATTAGTAAGGTTACGGCTTTACTGTTTTGGGTTTAAAATAAATAAGGTCAGTTCACACCGAAACGCGAAGCGACGCGCTCCAAGCTCTTACGATACACAACTGTTTAACCGACTTTTAAAAAAGGAGGTGATGCAACTACGCTCAAAGGTTTTCGACTAATCTTCAGAAACGGTGTAGATAGCTGAAGATAGTCCTACTAATGCGACCATATAACAGTCTCGGAAGTGTCGAGCTGCGCAACGCCTCGCCGGTATTATGAAATATAATGTCATTACAAGTTCGTTGTAAAAAAGGAATTGTTTATTAAAAAGGGACTGGACTATAAAAATAAGGAATTGTGCTATCAAACATGTATAACTCGCACCTCTCTCTCGCACTGCTAAAGTAGTGGCATAATAATTCTACACGCCGCTCAAAGCTAGTGAACTGACCAAAAAACATTAAACGAAAAGAAAAAACAAACAATGATCGTTTAAAAAAAGCAACAAAAACCACAAAACAAAACATAAATCAGCGGACGTACAAACGGACGTGAACGTTGCGTACTTTTGACTGGTTGATCCACGAGTTGTCCGGAGTGTATGACGGCGTCATCGACGCGCACTGTGGGCACTGGGTGCTTGGGCCGCTCGTCGCGCACTCGCGCGGGGAGCTTGGACAGCACCTCCAGTGCCAGCGCGGGACAGCCGGCCTTGAAGTGACCGTGGGCTGTTTGGAAGTACAGGCGACGCTCTAGACGGGTGATGCCTTCTTCTGGTTCTTGTTGGAGAAGGGCTAGAGTACCACCCTGTAAATATAAGGTGCTTGTAGCTTTTGCAATAAATTATCAAATAAAAAAAAATCGGCCAGGTGCGAGTCGGAC
This sequence comes from Cerastis leucographa, assembly GCA_963082945.1. Taxonomy (NCBI): domain Eukaryota; kingdom Metazoa; phylum Arthropoda; class Insecta; order Lepidoptera; family Noctuidae; genus Cerastis; species Cerastis leucographa. The sequence continues at coordinate 8,196,236 of OY720363.1, read as the reverse complement.
TCGCGCACGAAGACTTCCGTACCAGGGTTTATAATAAAAACGAGCAAAAAAACACTTTTTTGTATGGGAGCCCCCTTAAATATTTATTTTATTCTGTTTTTAGTATTTGTTGTTAAAGCGGCATTAGAAATACATAATCTGTAGTTTTAACTGGATAACTATCACGGTTCATGAGATACAGCCTGGTGACAGACGGACGGACAGACGGACAGCGAAGTCTCAGTAATAGCGTCCCGTTTGACCCTTTGGGTACGGAACCCTAAAAACGAGCAAAAAAGCACTTTTTTGTATGGGAGCCCCCTTAAATATTTATTTTGTTCTGTTTTTAGTATTCGTTGTTATAGCGGCATTAGAAATACATAATCTGAAGAATTTTTAACTGGCTAACTATAACGGTTCATGAAATACAGCCTGGTGACAGACGGACGGACGACGGAAGGACAGCGAAGTTTGTAATAGGGTCCCGTTTGACTTTGGGTACGGAACTCTAAAAAGTTGCATGAAATAAATATTAGTCTAGGCATGGTCTTCACTTTGGAGTCATACAGATCGAGCTCCAGCGAAACCTGGTGCCACATTGTCAATCTGCAAACTAGCTTATCTTTTTACCATCACATAAACAAGCTATCTTGTATAGCTAATTCCGCCGACTTCAGAGAAAAACAAATACCACTATCCAGAAAATACCATAATAATCCTAACTTGTGCCAAAACTGCTCTCGCTCAAATTGGCTCTCTGTGATATTCACTCACAGCATTGTTTTGCGTAGTTACTACGATCACCAATCATAGGTTAGGTACAAAACATAGGACGGTAATGTACTAACCTGACTAGGCAGATTATGCCTCTTCAACCGGGGATGCGTCCGCAGATACACGTAGAAGTTAAACACGCTCGGCATTGGCTCATTATCCTTCGCCACGTGTAACCGTCCCGCGTTGCTTAGCAACGTGTTGAGCGCGTCACCGTATTGCTTGAGCTCCCACAGTGCCATGGAACGGACGAAGGGATCCGGGTGGGCGCGTTCTAGGTCTAGTTCGCCGTCTTCTGTTTCTCCTCTGGGTAAAAAGGGGGAAAAGATAAGTGTTGTAGCATAACATAACGCTTGTAATCCCCGAATGGTTAGGCAGAGACGTACACCCAGATTTCGCCAGGTATGTTTAAATCCTATGTAATAGGGGCCTAGCCTATTGCATTTGTCCGACCTGGGGCGTTACTATGACGCTTAAAACATTATTGTTCCATTCCTATTCCAGTGGGAAAGAGATGGAGCTAGACGACCTGTATAGCTCCGTCTCTTTTTCACTCTGGAATAAGAATGGAACAATAATGTTTTAAGACGTCATGGTACGCCACCTGAATATCAAACCAAGGACCTCACGGTCAGCGGAAGCGCTTGCGACCACTACACTAAACCAAGGAAGCAGTATTAATTCCTATGTTACACATGTCTATTTTTGACCGTGCCTTTGGATACAAAGATTTGAGTTTCTACAACTATAAAGTAAATACTGAAATATTGGCATAGATATTTTGACTTTTAGTTTAACAGCTGTGATCAATTAGGCAAAGGGTTCTGGCCTACATCGCGCATACTATTCTACAGGCAGTCTATACAAGGTGTTGTTTTTTATCCTCGTCAAAATTAAGGAGATTGTCACAAGTTATGAATAACCCATTTAAATGACGCTACCTAGTTAATTATTAAAAAACGCTGCTTTTTTGTTATTTAAATTAGTCAGTATTTCAGAATTATTGAACACTTTTTATTATTGATTCGGGTCGAGAATCATTACCATAGTTACCTCCTTGAATTTGACGAGGATGCAAAACAACAGCTTGTATTAAGTTTTCGAAGTTTACATTAAATGACAACTTACCCTAATATTTCGTCCATCAGTAACTTCTTCAAGCTAGCCGGCAGTGGGTTTTCTGCTTCGTACAACCGCGCTACCACCATAGCCAGTTGTAAGTCTCCGAGACGTGTTATTAGCACCTAAAACCATTAATTAGTGTTAATTATAAGCTAGGTTAGATATATTCTTATGAACCGACTTCTAAAAATGGAGGAGGATACGGATTCCACCAGCACCTTTTTTTTTTTCAATGTGCACTGATTATTCCGTGACTAGGCCGATTTACGTGACTCTTATTTTATTTCGCGAGATGGTCCCACATAAATGTTTTTATCTTTCATAAACATCATCATCCTATAATGTTCCCACTGCTGGGATACAGACCTCCTTTCTATGAGAGGTAGTGGGCTGTACTCGCGGGCGCAGTGCGGGTTGGTAGATGTCACATGTCTTCGAATTTTTCTAGGACATGCCGGTTTCCTCACGGGGTTTTCCGTCACCGTTTTTGAGAACAGCGGTGATGAAATAAATTACACAAAGTAATACGATTGCTTGGGTTCGAACCCACGGCTTACTGCTCGTAAGTCGGGGCTGCCACCACTGGGCCACCGCTGCTTTCTTTGTTATCTTTACTTGAGTAATTTGTGAGTTAGCTCCTTTAATATACATATTTTTTCTACTCGACATGATGTTTCCTTAATAACTTCTAGTTACAATGTAAAATTGATTTATGACAAGAAATGTGTGGTTATACTAAAACTAAAAAGAATAAGAATAGTTATTTGTGCAACAAGAGAGCAAAGCCGTTTTTTGCTGCGAGTGCTGATTTTGAATCCTGAGCAAGCGAAGGATTCAACGATTGAATCACGAGCGTAGCGAGTGATTCTAAAGCTGAATCCTGAGCGTGGCGAGGGATTCAAAGGCACGAGATGCAAAAAACTTTGCTCTCGTGTAACACACATAACTTTTCACTTCAGCAGCGAGAACACTTTAGGAGATAAAATAATAAACAGGAATTGATTGAAATAACTATTTATTGTGAATCAAAATAATTAACATTATAGATGATCACCTCGTCTGTGATAAATCTAAAAAATAAGATAGCAACACCGTCTCCGAAAAACTGCTTGCGCCCTTTGTAAGTCTCGTTGAAGACATGTCAATAACAGTCTTGTTGTTTTAACTCTTCCGGTGTTACAATACTGTTCTCGTCGCTAGTTTCACTCATATTTTACGATTATTTTAATATTTTTAACTTATTCAACTCTTTACGCCAGTCACGAATTTTTTTTCCCGCTCTTTTATTTAAATTAAGGCGTGTTCGGAAATAGCACCCATGATATTTTATTATTCAAAATATATTACGTAACATTATTGAAACTAGAAATAAATATTTACAGGTTAAATATCAGTTTTATTTGCAATAAATACTTATTTTCGTTTAAATACAACAATAAGTTAAACATTCAATAAATTACATTAAAAGACATTTTTGCAAAATCTCTTTAGTTACTTAGTACGAAATTCCGAACGTGTTCGAATTCAAAAACGGAACTTCGATAGGGCTGGTCTTTGTCTCTCTTTCTTTCTAATGGGCGGGAAAGAGATAGAGTGTGAATGTATCGAATTGTACGATTAACCCAAGGCTGAATAAGATATTCGGGGCTTTCTGAAAAAAAATAATTAAAAAGTTACTTTGTCTCACTCAGTGAGCAAAATCGCATTTTGCTCACTGATTTCAGGCAGCAAAACCTGCATGTTTGAGCTACTGATGTGAAAAAGTGTTTGTCTACTTTTCTTTGAGAAACACGTTTGATTTCTTTTATTTCATTCATGTAATCCTTACCTCTAAAGCATCCTTGAGTGCACCTCCCAGCAAGAAGAAAGCGGCGGCGTGCTCAAAGCGCTGTCTACCGAGCAGCACGAACGCGTTCTTCAACGCAGCCTTACGCCAACGATCTTCCGTGAAGTCGTTTGAGAAGAACTGAATGGACAAAAATGGTTTTATGTAATGTTATCTGAGGGAAATAGATTTGAGTATGAATGTAGATGGCTTTAAAAGTATAGGAAGACCAAAAAAAAACGATGGATGGTCTGTATGAAGGATGATATGGTTAGAAAGGAGTTGACTGCTGAAATGACGAGTAATAGAGAAGTATGGAAGAAGATGCTGCTGCCGAAAATTAATTGAGATTAGGGCAAGAGAATAATTATGGTAAGGAAGGAAATAGATTTATTGTTTTATTTTTTATGGAATAAAAACTCCGGCTAATGTACAATAATAGGCCGGAGAGGTTCTGTTATATTGTTTCCATAGTTTTGCCCCGATCGCCCATTCAGACATAGAGACTGAATGTTTTCGTTGTCTACGTCCTTGAAAAGGGTCCGACAAAAATTGATAATACAAGGTGTTGTTTTGCATCCTCGTCTAAATTCAGGAGGTTGTCAAAAAATACATAAATAATCAATTAAAATTAAGGTACCAAGTTAATTATTAATAAACTCTGTTTTTTTGGTTGTTTAAGTTTGACAGTATTTCAGAATAACCCCCTTAACGTGGTTTAGGGAATAAGAAATTTTCAAATAAACGTTTGAGATTTTTTGTATGTTTGAAAGCGGGGTTATAGGGCGAGAATCAGACGGGCTGCGTTTAAAACACGGGTGGTTCAAACTTACCGATTTCTGTAAATAAGAAATTCTAAGAAATTAAAATGTCCTTCCCATTTTATTATTGATTCGGGACGAGAATCATTAGCATAGTTATCTCCTTGAATTTGACGTGGATGCAAAACAACACCTTGTATGTATACACGTATCTTAAAACTGTCCTAGCCCTCTTATACTCACATTGGTCATCTTTTCATCCCTACTGGAGCGGAACAGTCCCCACAGCAGCATCCTCTTCTTCATGGCGAGGTAGTACAGTGCAGCGTCCATGGGATCCTGTTTCTGCATGTACGAGGCGCGGGCCAGCTTCTCCATACAAGTGCGGAGTAACTCGCCACGGACCCACCAACCGACACCTAGGTTTTGAGATGTAAGAAGCTATATTAACGATTTGATAATTTTATGTAATTATACTGTCTTATTCTGTGTACATAAAAGTCGTATTGCGTTTCTGTCTCTTGGTAAACAGTCATTTTGGGTCTATATTTGCAGCACTAATGCTGCAAATATAGTGATATCTATATAATAGTGATATCTAAATATCACTTAGATTTTATTTTTACAAAGACGTGTTCATATTTGGAATTCCACAAACGCAAGTAAAGACTTAATAATCCATACTAATATTATAAATGCGAATGTTATTACTACTCTTATGCTATTAGTACTCTGTTTGTTTGTTTGTTACGTTTTCACAACTAAACGGCTGATCGGATCTTAATGAAATTTGGCAAGAAGATAGATTTCAACCTGGGGAAGGACATAGGCTATAAAGGGTGTAAAACACCTCTTAACGAAGCCGAAAGGCAATGGTTCTCCCTGTCATTGCGATCATTTTTTTGTTCTACACCATACTTGGGACCCTTCTAGTTATGGAGATATTAGGGGTCAAAGTTCCAACGTTTTGACAAGTATTTTTTTAAATACAAGTTTTTAATGTAAGATTTTTACTTTAAACACCTCCACGACCCCCGTACTATTCAATCCGTCCATCAGCACAATGTTTTGAGTGCGTAACATTGAGTACTACCACAAAACATGATTTTACACCCCCAAAAAAAAGTCGTTTCCCAGCAATAACTTTTGCGTAAAGTTACTTAGTTTCATGTACAGAATGCTTGGTTGACGGCTTCGTGATGAGGTGATTTACACCGTGTATATCATCACGCTACAACCAATAGGAGCGGAGCAGCCAAGAAAAATGTTGTGAAAACGGGGAAAATGTGACGCAGACGAAGTTGCGCGGGACAGCTAATTTAAATACTTCGTGTAAAAGCAGAACTGGGACAGTGTGTATACACACACCCAGATAAGTGTACGGTCTCTTTTGAGTTACAACTCCGTAATAAGTTTGTTGTTGTTTCGTGTCTAACTGTTTGTGTGTGAGTTTTTAAACGCACCCACGGTACAGGAGTAATTCCTAGTGTGGGGCAAGCCTTTTTAGATAAAAAAATGACCAATGAATCTGTATATTTATTACCTAATTCCCTCATGGTCGACCACTTCGGCGTTCCCTTAGTATACCCGGGTATCAAGGCCAGCAGCTGTTCGTGCGTCTCCGAGTGGAAGGCCCACACCAGGTTGCAGGTGCCGACGCCGGTGCGCTGCAGGCTCGCGCGCTGCGCCAGCGGCAGGCAGCGCAGCAGGTAGCCGTAGTGCTTCATGGCGAGGAGGAACCGGAGACCGCAGTCGTCGAGGGAGTCTGGTGGACATGTTCTTGGCTTAGGAATATTTTTGTTTTAGATGAAGAGCTCGAAAAAGAATTGACATTCATGTGTCATCGACTTATCATACATAAGTTTGTATGTATGTTTTTCTGCATAAAATATTTACACATATTTACGAAAAGAATAATCTAATAAATCTGCGTTTAATGACCAATTTTGCCAAGATCGGATACTAACAAGGATGTTTTTTTTTTGTAGTCTGTTATACCGGTAGATTTACTCGTAAATACATGGAAACTGGTCAACGACTTCTACAGGATAATATATGGTGCTGTTTAAATAAAAGTTAACCAATTTTTGACACCGTTATCTCCCCATATAAACTTACCTGGTAAAACCTCCTGTCCAGACGCCTGCGCGACATCAACTCGTGCATTCGTGGCGAGTCGTTCAGCAAAGTCAGCGTCACAAGTGGACACGGTGTCCGCCAGCGCTAACAAGTGCATCTGGTCGATAGAACTGAGACCCGGCAAGTGTGTGTGTGTGAGAAGACGGGAGAGGATGCGACCTGTGGATGAAAAACATGTGGTTTTGTAGGGAACTGTTGCATCTTATTGAAAATTTACAGGAGAAAATTTCCTTATTGAAAATTTCCCCGTAAAATTATTATAAAAAAAAATACTTCCCTATGTGAATCGGATTTTGTTAACAATTTTAAATGTTTTCATTTTTTGCACGTACCCCTATTTTTTTTTCCTAAAATTTAAGAAGCCTAAGTTACTCCTTATATCATCATTTATCCTGTGTCAATACCAGTTAAAGTCCCGTCAAAATCGGTTAAGCCGTTTCGGAGATTAGACGGAACAGACAAGTAAGTTTTGTGGTATAATTACCGTATATACTTTCATATGCATTTATTAAAAAGCTGTTATTTTAAATTCCTGGCATCGGCAAGCATTTGTCAAGACTATCTAAGATGTCTCAACATACTCATATTTAGCCCACATGTTTGACAACTTGCTTATATTATATCTTACCTTGTCTCAGTCCAAAGTGTGACAATGGTTGCCGTTCAGGCATTGAGGGTCGTCTATCGACTCGTTCTTCATCACCCAAAAGTAACGCATCAAGATCTTCATCCGTATCCTGTATTGTGCCTTCAAATAATTCGTTATAGTCCTGCGAAAATGAAAGACAAGGATCTATTAATACCATAACATAACATCACGCCTGTAATACCCGAAGGGTTAGGCAGAGGGCTAGGCGTATTACACACGATGTCAGTTGTGACTGGTCATCTCTTAGCTGCCACGGTTTATTTTAATTAATTTATTTTTAATTACTGATTTAATCTTTTACTCTGGACGCTCTTAACTTGCCCGTATTTCTACATCGTTCTTACATATTTGTAATTCTTAACATTAATGATGTAACCAAGATTTTGTAACATATTTTGATTTAAAAGAGTGTCCATGGAGTTTCTTCACCATTCTTCTCCATAGAGTTCTACGCTTTGGAATGGGCAACTACAATAATTTCACAAGTTATTATGCCTTGTGACTGTGACTGTAGCTTCGCGTTTTATTTTGTTTTTTTTTTTTTTACTTTAAAAGTGCCTATAATGGTCTAATTGAAATAAATGCTTTGAGTTTGAACACATTTCTCCAGGTTTGTTTTAAGCCCCATGTAATAGGGGGCGAGCCTATTGCCATCAACCGGGCACAAATTTTGACTCTGTGTTTCCTACAGACAAATTCTTGGTGGAAAAACCCAATAACACGTTGCCCGACCCGGTTATCGAATCCAGGATCTCATGCTCAGCAATCGGTTTTGCGATCATTCGACCAAAGAGGCAGTCATCGTTTGACATGTAATATATAAAACAACTAGCTGTCCCGCGCAACTTCGTCTGCGTCACATTTTCCCCGTTTTCGCAACATTTTTCATTGCTGCTCCGCTCCTATAGGTCGTAGCATGATGATATATAGCCTATGTCCTTCCTCAGGTTGAAATCTATCTTCTTGCCAAATTTCAGTAAGATCCGATCAGCCGTTTAGTCGTGAAAAAGTAACAAACAAACTTACTTTCGCATTTATAATATTAGGTTAGGATAAAACAATCTTTTTAAAGGTACCTTAGCTTCTTGAATAGTGGACGGATGATGTGGGGACTCCTTGTCTGCGACGAGTAAGGTCCATAAAGGCAGTGGTGGCACAGATGTTATTTCTGCGTAGTCTAGCTGGACGTCCTCTGTTATCTATATTAGTTCAAAATGTTAAATAGGTCTGAAAATAGCTGCAAGTTTTTAAATACTACTGTTAACAGTTTTAGAACTAAATTATTTACTACTAACTAGAGAGTACAATTCAAATAGTGTAAAAAGGAGTACAAAGTTTTCAAAAGGTACAGTATTGACACCCCTGAAAATAAAATCGTGACTAATTTGTTTCTTTTAGCAGAAAAGATAGTACACGCGGCTTGCAAGTGATTTCTTGATCAACCCAGTGTTGTAAATCTGCGATCACCAATACATTAAGTCTTGCCTATTTGGTTTCCTTGATCATCACAATTTTCTTATTAAGAAACAGCTCAATGAAAACGTCGCCTATTTACAGTTTTTGTACTTACATCAAAATCTGCACATAGAACAATAAACACATAATATAATACAGTGTTCAGCGCGTGTATTTAAAAGCAACAGTTACCTGTGCAATGCCATCTAGTGGCGAAGCGGCGCCGGCGGCGAACGACACCGACAGCGTGCGTGAGCGCGACCAGCCGCGCTGCAACACACGTGCGACATGCAACAGCGGCGCGACAAATTGTCGCAAGTGTACAATTGACACTGGCAAACGGTTTATGGTGCTACATGGATCATAATGAATGTAGAACTAACATGAAATGTATTGATTTGACAATACTCGGAATACAAAAATACCTTACCCGTATTTAAATAAAGTTTATTTTGTAGAAAGTAGGAATTGGGAGTTAGTATTACGTTCTTTATGATCTGTGTCGCACTATATAATCGATTCTTGCTTCTCTCTCTAGATAGGGCTTCCTTTTAGGAAAAACACCCCCGCCACTCAAACAGTGAAAGATTATGTTTTCGCTCATGTGGAGTTTTACATAAGCGAATTCTTGTAGAACATTAATTGCAAGTGTATGACATATTGCATATTCTCAGTGGGGATTACACGTGCAACTATCTTCGATTGTCTTATAATAAAGGTATGTGGGTCAGTTATTTCTCTACTATGGGAAAATATATCAAATAAGTTTCAATATAACTGCTGAATTTCTTAATACATTCTATTACCCTTAAGTGAACTACCTTTTTGGTTAATTATTTAGTGTTTTATTTCAAAAACGTTATTAAAAAACACACACAGCTAGTAATAGTCGATTAATGACTTTTTTAGTCATAGTTTAGATAGAATTCAAGAACTATTTGTTGCTTTCATTAATAATTCAACCTTTTTAAATCTTTGTTAAGCAAGCGACACATCACATCGCACTGTTACATGAAAACACAACAGTTATACAATATCGATTATTTATGTATAATTAATACGAGTTGTAAGAGACACCGACACGAAAACGCTTACCGTGCATCATTTTGAACCCCCCACATAGAAATTTTTAATCGGTAATTTAAAAAAAAAACCGGCCAAGTGCGAGTCGGACTCGCGAACGAATGGTTAACTACCATTATTTATAAAGGGTGTAAAACCCCTCTTAACGAAGCCGATAGGCACTGGTTCTCCCTGTCATTGCGATATTTTTTTTGTTCTACACCATACCTAGGAACCTTCTAGTTACGGAGATATTAGGGGTCAAAGTTCCAACTTTTTGAAAAGTATTTTTTTTTAAATACAAGTTTTTAATGTAAGATTTTTACTTTAAACACCTCCACGACCCCCGTACTATTCAATCCGTCCATCAGAACAATGTTTTGAGTGCGTTACATTGAGTTCTACCACGAAACATGATGTTACACCCCCAAAAAAAAAGTCGTTTCCCAGCAATAATTTTTGCGTAAAGTTACTTAGTTTCATTTACAAAATGCTTGGTTGACGGCTTCGTGATGAGGTGATTTACACGGTGTAGAAACGAGGAAAACAAAAACCCTTTTTTGTATGGGAGACCTCTTTTTTTTTTTTAGTATTTGTTGTTATAGTGGCAACAGAAATACATAATCTGTAGAAATTTCAACTGGCTAACTATCACAGTTCATGAGATATAGCCTGGTGACAGACGGACGGACGGACAGTTAAGTCTCAGTTATAGGGCCCCGTAAGATTTTTTGGGTACAGAACCCTAAAAATCGGCAGTCCCATACATTTTGACCGTGTAGGTATTGCACTTTTGTAGGAAACATGTTATTAAACTGTGTGGGGTGTGGGGTTTAAAATGACTTACGAGTACGTGGTAAGTGTTTTCGCGTCGGTGGCCTTTACACCTTGTATGTATAAAGAAAAACACAATACAATAAACACATAAATTTTATCATTATTAACAGTATTCACAAAACTCAAGCTAAAGTGAACTTTATTCTTTAGACATACACCATAACATTAGTAAATCAATTTTCAAGTGAATATTAGTACATTCAGAGTTTTTGATGCACACTCAAGATTTTTTCAGCTTTTATCTTGTCTCAGTTATAATTATGCAAATCAAGTGTTGGTTAGTTTGACGTGGCAAAACTATGATGCCATTAATTTACTTTTTCAATCGAAGAAAACTACATTAAATGAATACGGCTGTATAGACGATGGACTATTGTAATACTAATAATAAAAGACCTTACCTGTCTGGATAAACTATCTTCGTCGCCTTGGGAACTGCGTACAGTGTAAGTTCCACCGATGCATCTAGAAATATCACATAATGTTAAGTAATCCCCGACTTATGTGGCTGAGTTGTATAATACACCGTCATTTCACCAGTTATATTTCAGTCCCATGTAATAAGGGGCGAACCTATTGCCATCAATCGGGCACAAATCCAGACTCCGTGGCTGCCACTGAGAAATTCCTGATGGAAAAACCTAATAACAATTTTCACGACCCAGTAATTGAACCCAGAACCTCATGTTCAGCAGTTGCGATTGCGACCACTGGACCAACGAGGCAGTCTAGAAATACAGTATGTTAGGTTAAACGAGGGACATATTGAGGGAGGGTATTCAGTATTTGATTCTCGTCCCAAATATGTAAAAAACCTATAACGTATATAGAAGAATTTTTAATGTTTTGTTTAGTGCCTAGATATTTTGGACTGTCCTAAGCCAGGTAAGTTTAAAGTATGAAGAGAAAATGGATTATACCTAAGAGTCATTGACCCGCTCACATGTTCTGCGATAGTATTAAGTCACTAGCGCAAAGGTGTATACACGTTGCGTGACATTTGCGAAAATTTTGGTATGGTTCTGTCTGTTATTTATCAGTGTTTTTTTTTTGTTTATATTTTTATTAGTATCATGTTAGCATGTACTTTTATGGGTTTAAATATGTCCCTCGTTTAAACTAACATATTGTATATTGTACTAGCTGTGCCCGCGACTTCGTCCGCGTGGTATTTAATAAGTAGCCTAAGTTACTCCTTATTACATCAGCTATCTGCCAGTGAAAGTCCCGCCAAAATCAGTCCAGCCGTTCCAGAGATTAGCCGGAGCAAACAGACAGACAAATTTGTAAAAAATGTTGTTTGGTATATGCACCGTATATACATTCATATGCATGTAGTAAAAAGCGGTTATTTTAATATTACAAACAGACACTTCAATTTTATTTATTTGTATAGATCAAAAACATTTAACTTGGTTTCCTTAAGTAACATGAATTCTGACAGCTGCAAACTGGGTCATGGTCATACGACTGTTCAAACTAGGTCATAGAAAACCAATGTAAACCACATTGGTTTTTTATAACCCAGTTTGAACGCAGCTATGTTAAATTTTTTCGAATAGATTCCAAATTATGACGTGTTTTAGTGCAAGAAGAGATACAATATAGGAAGAGTGCCACCATCCCTTTTTCGGAAAAGAATCATGATAGCCATTCCGAGAGGGCACAAGCACAATGTTGCTAGCGTTTGATCAAAAAAATAGTGCGTGGAGTCCCTCCGCGCGGAAGAAGTGAAACTTCGTAATACTACACGCATGCGTTCGAGTGCCACGCATTCACTCTCGCTGTCTCTTTCTATTCCCCCTCCCCAGGAGCGTTGAAAGTTTAACGCAACAGTGCTTTCATACCCCTTCCATGGTACCGTTAAACGTTTAACGCAACCTTGTTGGAAGTCGCATTAGAAGTTTCAATTCAATAAAAATAAGTGTTTCGGTATCAAAATACCATACCTGACTAAATGCGCTAGGATCGCTTTAACCCATCGTATTTTTCCGCTGTTTAGAAGCTCCATCAATTGCTTCGGATGATATTGAGGTAGCACCGGACAGGCCATTTGTGAAGCTTCGAACAACCCGTAGTCTGGCATGTAGTCCAACAGAGGCTGGTAAGTAAAACAATTCAACAATTCAAATTGTTGATTAAACACAAGCTTCCTGGTCAGGTTTCTAACCATTTCATCCGCAGGACATTACAAAATACATCTTATTTCAATTCAGATAAAGTTGTTTTAATATTTAGTGCTCCATACAAAGCTTATGAACGTGACTTAAGTTGAGACAGTATACAGGGTTATTTTTAAAACACCGACAACCTCTCAGGACTATGTTACTAACATCATAATCAACAACTTTTGTTCTATGACTTTTAAAATTCGTCACATTTTAGTTCATCAGATTTTCATACAAAAATAAAAATATTTAAATTGAACGCTCTAAATAAAAATATAAATAATAAATCTCTGGGATAATGTAGCTTCCGGTGCAGTGCAAGAATTATCGGAATCCAATCAGGAGTTCCGAAGATAACCCTCTACATACAAACTTACAAACGAATTTTGTCTCTTTATAATATTATTAGTGTACACACTTTGGGAAAAAGGATTGATTATATGTATGATGCAATCAATACCTGAGGTTGATCCGGTTGTGTTTTGTTACGTCTTCTGGCGTCACGCTCCAATAGTTGCAAGTTGATTGAAGATACACGCTGCAGGTGTGGCGCGGATATACGCAAGTCTGAATCACGTAGCGCACGGGATTCACCGCCTTCTTCTAACTCCTGTATAAGATACAATATATTTACGTCTAGTAAAGTAATCAACACAAAAAATATAAAAAACTCTCGAAAGCGAAGATCTGCCAAGCTATTTCCCCACTGTCCTGAGGTCGGGTAATGCGGTTAACACGGTACAGTACTGGGTAGTACGGTATCCCTTGGCAAGACTGGTTCTCAGACTTTCGGGTCACTGACAACCTGTAACGACTGTCAACGATCTACAAATGACAGCGAAAACAACGGCTTAACGTGCTTTCCAAGGCACGGAGGGAACTCGGTATATAATGGGTGGTCATCCATCCACAGATCAACCGAGGCAAGCGCGGCTTAACTAGAAGTTTGATCCGAGCGGATGTTATTATTTAAGAGCTCTTCGAGTTTTTGAAAGGGAAGATGACGGAAAGATTGAACTACTACTCTTGGTCTGCAGAAAAAAAAAGAAATGGGCCTTTGCGCTGCAGTAGGACGGTATAGGATAGATAGATAAAGAGTAGTCAAGCTATTTACTATCAATTGGGTAAGACTTTTATACGACACAGACATAATTCTTATTTAAATTTCGCAACAAACTAGAAGACGGTTTAGGAATGAGGTAAGGTATGGTGAAATCCCCGCCCCAGGGCGGACATCCATGTCTATCGGACTCTAACTGGTTAAAAACCACACCGGTGTTCCCTTTCCACACCGGGACACACCGGGGATAATGGGAAGTAGTGCGTCTTCCACGATTCCCGCTCCTGAAGTCAGCGGCGGAAGTGAGGTGTAACTACCTCCGCGCCGCCGGCGGGGCACGCGAGGAACGCTACGCGCCACCACCTCGGGTCAAGTTATATGGGAGGCAACGGGCCGTCCAAGTGGTGTTGTCCGTGACTCGAGCAAAATCATCATAAAGTAACTACATACATACTTAGCATACAATATTTTTATCCATCTACATACCTGTGTACCCATATATCCAGAAGCTGTTTGCGGGTGCTCTGGCTTCCACTGTGAATACACATGCATTTCCGAGTCCATTCCGACCACAAGTATACCATCTCGAACCCAGGATATTTGCATAGGTAACGGAGGAAGACCATCAGCGGTCTTCAGCTCAATGCGCCGGAGTTGCATCCATCTGATCTCTTCGACGAATAGCGGGGCGGCTAGAGAAGAGGCCTTGCGCAGGAGTGGACGGTTGTTGCTGATCGATTCTTTCATTGCCTAAAGTTGTGGATGTTTTTAGTAGGTATGTTTTATTCATGAAAATGGTTTTTATTCTACTGATGTGTTGGCTACGCTTGTACTTGTACGCTTGCTTTATTCGTCGTAATAATTAAGTTGTACTGTTATTTTTGACAATTTAATAAAAACGTGATCTCACACACTACTACACTCAATCTGCCGATTTGTACACGGCTAACTAAGCTATTGTGATTATCTAGTTATAGACGAGCGTACAACATATGACTTTAAAGTCACTAACATAAGACTTAAATTGCAATAATCGACAAACACTTATTTACTGTATTTGTCAATTATTGGAACTTTTAGTCTTTACTTTACTGATGGTCTACATAGCAAAAAGGAATCAGTAACCATATTGTGCTGTTGACCTTTCATTAGTTTCTGTAAAATGTTTTAGTACATGAGTCAACATGGGATCATTATTTTTTTCTCAGCTTGGTGGAAACTAAACCCAAATCATAACATAATATTATCACGCCTAAACTTGCGAAGGGTTAGGCAGAGGTAACACACAGTGAGCTAACTATACCAACTTTTTCTTTAACTCGGTTTGCCAGCCATACTAATGGTCATAAACCCTGCTTACCTTCAGATTAGCTTGTGCCAGATCACTAGACACAGGAGTGAACAAAAGCACTCTCGAACCGACAGCAACAGTTAGAATATGCGATCCATCTTCCTTCGACACCCAGTCTAGTTGAACCAAATGTTTCTGAGTCAATGGACAAGTGTTTCCATTCTCCATTATACTCTTGCGCAGGGACTGAAGGGTGCTGAACGATGGGACGGCGAGGAGGCCGGGTGACTTTCCTGAGTCACCTTCCCCATTGCGACTGTTGCGGCTCTCGTCTGATGATAGGGTTTGGAGTACCTAGAAGAAATGTTCTCTGGAGTCTGACTTCTAAAAGTAAAGGTTTATAGGTAGTGACTAGATTGCGGTAGATCCACGTTGACGTTGTAGTTTCACTTTCAGCTCGCAGATCGATCGACCGCCATCTAGGTGCAACTTATTTACGTTGGAATCTTAACAGAAGATTGTTTAAGGAAATAGCATTGCTTAATTGTACAAATTGGTGTCAATAAAGGTGAAGTTACAATTATCTTCACTATTAGTTATCAAAAAAACTTAAACAATAATTTCAAATACGACACGATATGCGTGTGCAAAATGACACATACCTGATTCAACCTCTGCTTCTTCTGCATAAAAGACGTATCATGTAGATACGACAGATCGATCTGCGTGTCAGTACACACACCGACTCTAGGCAGGCTAACATTCCTCAGCGGTATCGTATCCTCTAGCAGCCACTCTGCCCCTCCTGTACTCTCACACTCATACACACAGACGCACAGGTTCACGAAGCGCGCGTCGGGGTTCGTACTGCTTGTTGTGGTCCCGCCTTTAGGTCGCGTGAAGGAGCGTCCGCATTTGTATGCGCAGGCGATGCGGCCGGAGTACGCGGCGCTTATGTGGAGGGGTTGGCCTGGAGAACATGTTGTATTAGGATTCAGAATCTTGAATGTTATATGTGATAAAGTTCAAATTGCATTGAACAAAAAAGCTTAGGATTCTTTTATTAAAAGTGACTAGTGTGAATATTGAGTTATTCACTTGTAATTGACCAACGATTGAGTGGTTATCATCATCTTTCTAGCCATTCCCAAACTATCTTGGGGTCGGCTTGAAGTCTTACCGGATGCAGATGAGTACCAGTGTTTTACATGAAACGACTGCCTATCTGACCTCCACAACCCAGTAAGTAGGTAATACGATACCCCTTGGTAAGACTGGATGTGAGACTTGGCTTCTGACTACTTTAACGACTGTAAAAGATCTACAAATGACAGCCGAGCCAACGGCTTAACATGCTTTCCGAGGCACGGAGGAAACTCGATATGTAATTATGGTCACCCATCAACGGACCAACTTCGGCAAGCACGGCTTAACTTTAAAGATCGACCCGTGCGGCTGTTATTATTTAGCCACGAGCTCCAATGAATGAGACATTCCTGGTAATACATATAAATGATATTTGTAAGATGGGGTATTATTGTCTTACCTGGAATGTCAATCGCGGATTCTTGATCTCTGTTCATCATTTCCCATTCCATCCATGTATAATCAAAGTCTTCATTTTCCGTTTTTGTTACTTGACATTTCCAAAACCTGCAAAGTTATAACAGACGATGGTTTATTGTGACAATGAGTTATGCATATACCCCGGCCGTAAACATGGCAAATTTAGTTTTTACAAAAAGTTCGCTTTCGGATCATCTCAATGATACCATGGGGTTTCCATGACATCTTAAAGCAGTATTACTATATTCTTATTCCAGAGTGGGAAAGAGACGGAGCTATACAGGACGTCTAGCTCTATCTTCTTAATTAATTTCTGAAGTATATTTAACATCTTCTATAATTATCATTATCGCTCAGCCACTGCACTCACCGTGCCGTGTTACTGATAAATATCAGTAACACGGCACGGTGAGCGCAGTGGCTGAGCGGTTGGCTGCTGCGCTGCGTGTCGCAGGCTCGATTCCCGCACGGAAAAATTATTAGGAAGGCCTACAGCTAGTTGTTACGGGTCTGGCTGTGTGCGTATGTTTGTAAACGCACCTACGTCATTTGACATTACAGGAGACATTCCTAGAAGAAGAAGAAAACATCTTATTTTTTTACGTTTCTTTACCTTAATGTGCTGTCCGAACAAGCAGTGGTCATGATGTAAGGTGCTAAACACGCGGGGTAGATGGAGGCAGAACTTAGATGACCAGCTGCCGGCGTCGCGTGGATCACATCCACACCGTCCGGTAACGACAAGGGGCATTCACATACCTGTGATAATAGTACATTATGATATAAGTGCGGTAAGTTGAAAATCACAACCGAGACGATATTGATAGCCCGAGCCGTAGGCGAGGGCTACAAAAAAGCAGAGGCTGTAATTATCAAAGCGCACGTATGTGCGCGCGCAGCAGCGCTTTTTTTTTTAAGGCCAAGGCACAAAAACAGCCAGTATTACTAATAAAGTAAATTAATATTGAAACAATAATTTTTAAACACGTCATGGTGGACCACCTGTTTGTTGTCCGCCGCGTGGTGAGATGGGTAGACGAAATTGTTGTCATCTTGGGTAAAATCTGAATGAGGCTGCCATAGGAAAGTAGAGACTGGCACACACATACAGAGGCATTTATCCGGCAGAGATGAAGGTAAGAAGAGGGAAGTGGAAATTATCTTTTTCCTATTCCTCCGCTATTCTTTTCTGATTAATTTTGTAGCGGGATTGAAGACAGTTAAAATTGTTTTTCTGGGACTTCATCGAGCTTCATTGTCTCGGCGCTTTTATGGTGGTCGCCACTGTTGATTCTAGCTTTGAGTAGTTGCAGTGGTTTGGAAATAGTGTGGCGGGCTTGTTACACCCAGCAGAGAGTAAAGTCGGGCAGTAGATGGTGCTGATGATATTCAAAGAAGGTTTGCTTTATCTGTCAACTCCTTAACAACATACCTTCTTGGTAGAAATAGAGATGTGTGAATGCGCGAGCGGTTGAGGCGGCGCGCGGTCGTTGTCCATAGACATGGAGTTCTTGCGCGACTCGCCCTCGTCCTCTTGTACTAGCGCACTGTCCGGCACGTACATCATACTGTTTGTGAGGTCATCTGCGGAAGGTACAAGTTACGGTTTGTACTCAAAACAGTTTATTTGACGGGAAAATTAGTAAAATAGTTTCTGTAAAACAAATGACTCAAGCATAGCTAGTTCCAAACAGCGTCATTGGCTCAAAATCTGTGCAAGTCATTCTGTATGTCAAAATAGCCTGACCTCATTGGTCAGATTAAGAATTTTCTATGGCTATACCATCTATTATGAGCTTGGACAGATCTTCCCCATTCTGAGATCGTCAGATGTTCTACGTTCACGTAATGCATGTCATTAATTTTTTAAGTGGATATTTATTCATTGAGAAAGTTGTCTGCAACATCCTAAAAACTGTTTTCCTTGGTTAACACTTACGGTGCTAAGCACCCAGCATGTGGGTCGAACAATAATTCGTTCGTGTGCCCACTCGCCCGCCTCCCGAGTCATCGTTATACATAGCTATAAATTTCAAGTAAAAATGGATCATTTGAACTTGGCAGGGAGTATTAAATGAATTTGTTTTATGAACAACTTTGAACCGGGCAGCCAGAAGGTACAATTTGTATAAAATACCACCCAAGACTTACTATTTTTTGTTTTATTGTACTTACCGCTAGGATCCGCTTGTGATGACACAGTGAGTCTCCACATATGCACAGTAGAGCCTCCATCAGTTCTCTCCAGCACCACGATGTAGAATGGCTCGTTGAACGTGGCCGCTTTACGCAGGTCCACTATTGCTTCTAGGCCAGCTTCCGTTAAGGTGTTCACTTCGGAATTTTCTAGACCTGAGTCTGCGTTCTCTGAATCCACTGATGTGCGTTCACCTGGTGATGAAATGAAAAATAGCTATTAGTATCATAATTTGCCTGTTTATATACAATATATCTCCATATATCCATAGCGTAATGCTGTCTCCTAAGTGTCTTTTGAGCATAAAACCTTGGGTCGATCCCCACCGCCAGGCAGATAAGAAGCAAAATAGACAACCCAAATAAAAATTTGGGTTATCTATTTGTAATTTCTCCTTAACAGGTCGGAGTCTACTTTTATGCTCTTTCGACTGCAATAGACTCGCTCATATATAAATGTAACTGGAGAAATGTTGGCGTGCTTCGTATTCGTCTCGTCTCTCGTCAGGTGTGTTTGATCACACAGTTCGTCTCCGCCTTACCAGTAATAAGTTGTTCCTGGAACACATGCAGCAGCTGCGTGTTGTGCCAGTCGTGCGTCGCGTCGGCTATGGCGTGCAGCTGTATGATAGCGCCGGGTCGCGCCGTCGACTGCTGCGACACGATCTGTATGCGCTCGTGCAGAGGTACTCCTCCGCCTTCCTCTAGAGTCGACTCGGATGACATCGACATTGTGTCGTGCTGTAGAATAACATGAGGGTGATAAAGGGGTGGAAGGTCTCCCGCGCATTATGTGAACAAGTCACAGCGATTGGAAGGCCAATTCTCATTTTCAAATTCATGTCGCAATCTTATTCCAGCGACAATGAATATACATAAACTCACCCCATAGTAGGCCACAGAACGCCACCTGCTATGATCCTTACATACTTCTTTCGCCTCGTCCACGTTCATAAATCTGGCCATATACGCACGCCAGTTGCGGGTACTAACACCTGCTCTTTTTGAAGAACCTCACCGATAAGGTCAGTGTATGTCCTACTAGGGCGTCTGCCTTGTAAATACCTTTTGTTAGTCGCCTTACACTCATCCTATCCTCATGACCAAACCAATGAAGCGTGCAATTTTTATTACTTCAACTGTTTATTGTCGCTTTGAGATGTCACTGTAAATGAATCTATTAGTGTGGGGCCTTAATCAGAACGAACAGTCGAACACCGCCGAGTTTTTTCTTTCCTAAATCAATGTAATTTGAGCTCTAAAAGAACTACGCACCACTATAAACCCATTGTTTTTTTTTTAACAAATTCAGACATGAACATGAACTGCCTTAAAATTACGGGAATAGCCCCTCAAACGCTGGCAATACTGGCCGTGTAATGCGCGGGAAGTCTAATAGTAATGTATAGTGTGCCTGTACCTAGAGCAAAATTTTGAGGCACAACTATGTTAGCGCCAATCTCAGAGTAAATTATTAATTAGAAGTGTAATTTTGATCGAAATAGACAACATTGATTTCTAGAAGAAATATCAATCCTCAGTTTGTACGAGTATTTAGGTAACATTAATTCGTAAAACGACCTGCTTGCGTCTGCAATCCATAAAAGCACAGTGGAAAAGAGATATCTCGAACAGCCATTATGTTTATAGTAAATCAGTTTTAAGTTGGCAACACAAGAGTTATGATACACATTCGATATGATTCTGAAGCGACAATTTGTACGGGTTTGGTACTGTTTGTACGGGTTTGGTACAGTTTGTACGGGTTTAGTACAATCGTCCAGACGAAAAAGACGAAAAGTTTGTGACGTTTGACCTCGAATAAAAAACAACGCAAAAGCGGGATCGACGGGGTCTTTTGACATAGCATTTGTTTGACGTATTAAGACCTATACAAAAATCCAGCTTGTTGGGAATGAATGCAAAGTGGAATGTCTATTTTGTCTCAATTTCACTAGCGTACGAGAACTAATTGTAGTCCACAAGTCCTCATTCGCTTATTCTGATGTCGGGTCACTGAAAATCAATATTGGGTCAGCCCAAAATTGGCGACCAGTTTGGCACTTTCAGCAGCGTTCATCAGCTCCTATCATGTGCCACTAACAGGACAGGTAGGCAACAATATCAAGTGTCCCATCGCTTGTGAGGTAACACCACATTTACACTCCAGGGCAGAGTGTAAATGTGGTGTTACCTCATCTATGAATATCCACCTGAACAGGTTTTCCTTATTTCGGATAACCTGTGTCCCGGAGTCTATTTCAACTCCCAGGACGCCTACATTCACTCGTTATGCCTTGTCAAGCCAATTTGACTGTACATCCCCCGAAAACAATATAACTTATTGCTTATTTTCAAGACAGCTCTTTTCCCTCCACTTTAGTAACCCCTTTACCTGCTGTGTAGTGAGTCTAAACTATTTACCATTACATCTTTATGGCGTCTCTCCGAGGTGGCTATCTCAGCCAATAGCGTGCGCGCATCTATCACAGCTTGAAACACTCGCAGACTCTCGCCGTCGCTCGCCACGAAACACGCTGAAGGAGAGTTTGATAGGTTGCCGAGAGTCGTGCTGAAAATAACATAAAAGAAACAATATTTGAAAATTGTTTAGGCGTCGTACTCGAGTTATTATTTCGCGATAACAGGATGCTGCTCTTGTTCCTGTGTGGTTTTAACTCTTTTTCGCAAAGGACAGTTTACCGTTCACATTGTTCAATATTAACACCAGGTAGCGAACCATGACGTCTAAAAACATTATTGTTTTACTCCTTTTCGTATGTGAAAGATATGGCGCTAGACATCCTGTATAGCTCCGTCTCTTTCCCACACTGGAATACGAGTAAAACAATACTGCTTTAAGACGTCATGGTAGGCCAGCAGATCTTTTGTATTAAGTAAGTTTTTTGCATTGCAAGAAATAGCGTATATAAAACGATAATTTTTTCAACATCTTCGAAAAGGCTGCTGATTACAGGCGAATATTTTTGATTTGATATAATCCCAGAGATATATCTCTAAATAGTATAAAACAAAGTGAGGAGCTCGTGGCTAAATAATAACAGCCGCCCGGGTCGATCTTTAAGGTTAAGCCGTGCTTGCCGAGGTTGGTCCGTGGATGGGTGACCATCATTACATACCGAGTTTCCTCCGTGCCTCGGAAAGCACGTTAAGCCGTTGGTCCCGGCTGTCATTTGTAGATCTTTGACAGTCGTTACGAGTAGTCAGAAGCCAAAAAAAGTCTGACATCCAGTCTTACCAAAGGGTATCGTATTACCCAGTTACTGGGTTGTGGAGGTCAGATAGGCAGTCGCTTCATGTAAAATACTGGTACTCAGCTGCATCCGGTTAGACTGGAAGCCGACCCCAAGAGAGTTTGGGAAAAGGCTAGGCAGATGAGTATAAAACAAAGTCGTTTTCCGCCGTCTCTACGCTTAGATCTTTTAAACAACGCAACAGATTTTGATGCGGTTTTTATCGTTTGACAAAATGATTCAAGAGGAGATGAGGTATAATACATGCATATTACAGTTTGTATACATTGCAACCGTACGAAGCCGGGGCGGGTCGCTAGTACCTAATAAATATAGGACATAGTATGTCGCTCTATGTGAAGAAAATATTAGGGTTAACATAGTTATGTAAGGTACAACTACCTACACATTCTGAAATGCTACTTACCTAGGCAGTAAGGTAGGCAGCCAGGCGACGTTGCTGAAGGCGGAGAGATGCGGCGAGTTGACGCGCGCGAGCTCGGACACGCCGCCCGACTTGCCGAGCGGTCCCACGCACTCCACGCGCCACATGATCAGCTCGGAGCACAGCCCGCCCGCGGCCGCGTCGTCCTCGTACTTGTGGTGCTCGCGCTCGCTGTCTGTTGGGAGATACGGAAATAAATTATCAATGTACCGACAGAAAATGTTGTATTCACGCTCCAATGCTCCACGCTTTGGTCTAAAACCATACATACATATAACATCACGCCACATAACATCAAGACTGAAAAGCCGCAACAGTTTTTTAAAGTGTGTGTCTACGCTCACTGGCGAACGCTCTACAGAAACACTCAAGCTGTGGCGTGAAAGTGTTTCCCTACCCAACCCATTTGGGCCACCTGCTGAAAATCTTCCACCTGGACACGAGTTGCCATGGCTGGCCTGGAATTCTATGTATAGGCTCTGGACACAGGTTGGCCGAAGCAAGGTAAACCTGTTCAGGTGGTGATTCATAGATGACTCTGCTCTGGAGTGTAAATGTGGTGTTGCCCCACAAAGGATGGGACACTTGATATCTTCTTCTGCTTGTCCTTTTGCTTGCACATCATAGGAGATGATGGACTCTACTGAAAATGCCAAACTCATCGCCAAATTTTGGGCCAACTCAAAGGATCACGCCTGTAATCCTCGAAGGGTTAGACAGTCTATAATCAGTCACCGAGAAAACTCGATATTTTGCATTCTCGCTTCATGTAAGGCATACATCAGCAGAACGATTACTGGCTGGAAATAGATGGCGTCGAAGTACAACCACATTGATTGGTATTGAAATTATAAGAACCCGAAACAATACTGTAGGCCATACAAATATTTGTTCAGTACGGGGATCGAACACTCGAAACGCAGCGCAGCAATCAAACACTGCGCCAACCTTGCCGTTATAGTTAGTCACTCTCCCTCAAGGGACCTCAGGCACCGTTTCAGTTTAAGCACTGGTATGTCTGTTGGATTCGATGATTCCCGATGTCCACCACCGGCTTGTCCGCCACTCATGATCAGAGACAAAAATTCGCTCTTTGTCCACCAATGGCGGACAGTGACTATTAGTCGCAGTAATCACAACTTTTACCTTTTTTTTATTACTTTACCTGAAACCTAGTATTAGATATTGCAGGGGGGGGGGGGGTGAAATAGAGAAAGATATTCTTACCAGATATGTTATGATGACTTGTAGTAAGTAGTAGAGGTAATACTGGATGGCATGTTATATCGTTAACTCTAAATCTATGGCCCGACGCTCTCGATGCGTGACCTATTGATAGCACCTGTAACAAAAACGTTGAAGTCGTTGGTCTAGCTAAGTTTTCTAGTGTATTAAGTACCTTTCGTAGTGTCATTAACTGGACAAAATGTCCATCTTGTACCCCCGATAATCCCTGTTGAGCATTGAATGTGTTGCTCTGACTTCATAATGACACAAGGTTTCGATTTGCTAACCCTCAAGTCAAGTCAACATTTTGATGGCCCGTTTCAGGGGGGCTACTCTCTTTCTCCCTAACGTAACTTCGGCAACGAACGAAAATTAAACGTAGTTACGTTTGTGACCCTACACTATATAATTTGCGGACGCACACAATAACATTCAATACATTCGTTGTCTGTAAATTCGAATTTCTTGTGTGCGTCCGCAAATTAAATACAGTAGGGTCACAAACGTAACTACGTCTAATTTTCGTTCGTTGCCGAAGTTACGTTTCGGAGAAAGAGAGTAGCCCTCCAGCACCTCATGATATTTTCGATATACTTCGTTATCTGTCTAGCCTTTTCCCAATTTATCTTGGGGTCGGCTTCCAGTCTAACCGGATACAGCTGAGTACCAGTATTTTACACCAAGCGACTGCCTATCTGACCTCCACAACCCAGTAACTGGGTAATACAAAACCCATTGGTAAAACTGGTTATCCGATTTTTGTCTTCTGACTACTCGTAACGACTGTCAAAAATCTTCAAATGACAGCCCGGAACAACAACTTAACGTGCTTTCCGAGGCACGGAGGAAACTCGGTATGTAATTATGGTCACCCATCCACGGACCAACCTCGGCAAGCACGGCTTAACGTTAAAGTTCGACCCGTGCGGCTGCTATTATTCAGCCACGAGCGCCTCTTATTTATCTTAGATATTTTCGATTTACTTATTTAGCAGTTAATACAATAATTAAACGAGTAGATAGGGCCTATCCAGAAACTATGAAACGGGAACTAAAATTAACTTTACCAAGAAAAACGTTTTCCGTTTTTGAAGTCGATTAAGAGCGTTTATTCCTTACCGCTTTTCATACAAACTTTCAAATAGTTTTTTTCCGAAATGACTGAACCGATTTCAATGAAACTTTATACGCATAAGCAGGATACATAGGTCTAAAAAGTTACTAAAAAATATTTTCAAAATGTGTTTTAAAAAAAGATATAATTGGAATTTTCTGTTTCTATAGAAAATTTATAATCGGTCTAATTTAACTGTAACATTATTTTTTGAAAATGTTTTTTAGTAACTTTTTAGATCTGTGTATCCTGCTTATGTGTACGAAGTTTCATTAAAATCAGTTCAGTCATTTCGGAAAAAAACTAATTGAAAGTTTGTATGAAAAGCGGTAAGGAATAAACGCTCTTAAGAAGGTTGGTAGCTAACTAATGTCAGTTTATAGTCATACCGTGAAAGTATAATTTACCTGAGAAAATTTGGACTTATCATCGAACGTCAGTTGCCAGAGGTTCAAGGTCCCGTTCGTATGGTTGGTGACCATGGATATGACGGGTGCCGAGTCCAACACATCCCCTTCTGGATTATCTCCCAAGTCTTCGGTGGCCACGCTCGTCTTACGTTGCATTTCATTGTTGTTCTCTTCTCGATTTCCTGCGCAAGAGCAGGAGAAATATAGATTTCTTTTTAACAAGATTAGTCTGAACGGGATTTTCGATCGGTGCATTTAAGTGAAAAAAAAATTTTTAAATGTTTGTTACTTGTATGTGTACTACTATACATCCAAAATTATTTTTAAAGAAAAATATAAGTTAAGTTTCATAATTTAGTTAGAAAGTATTTGAAAAACATTGTATGTGCTTATAAAATTTGAGGGTTGCCTTCGATTTCCCTGGTATCCCATTATCAGATTGTACCCCATTATCAGATTCTGACTTGGTGGCAATAGGGACCACCTCAGAAATAAAGGCTTTTGAATAAAATAGAATTTTGAAAATCGATCCATAATATCAAGCAATCGATCGATTTATAAGCAAAATTCTTGTAACTAACAACCTTGCCTTGCCTATGGACTTTTTTGATTGTTTTTTTTTTTATTATAATTGGCCGAGACATCGGTGAACAGACAAAAAAAAAATGTGGATGTACCCTGATATACTGTATACATCTGCGTATCCCTTTCGAGTGTTCAGGTATGCTGTTATGTTGTGTAATTGTGTAAACAATACATATTTATGCGATAGCAGCAATCGCGGTTGATTTCTGTCATTTTTTGAAGAGTTCCGTTGTTTGTCTCCGAAACTCAGCTTCAGATCTATATGAAATTCTAATATGACCATTTCGGAATAAACCCCTTTCGAACGAAATAATAATTTTGTAAATCCGTCTATATTTGAAAGAGACATGCGCGAACATACAAAAACAAACATACATCCGAATTGAAAACCTCCTCCTTTTGGAAGTCGCTTAAAAACCTTGCGATTAACGATTGCAAACCAAAAGACGATCTGCATAAATCATGGGCAATATATTTTCAGGACATCAGTATACAGGTCTTTTAAGAAAATTACTTCTTACCATTTTCCTTATTCTCGTGATGGTCACCTTCTCCTTGAGGCCACTCGGTCTCTTCCTTCTCTTCCTGTACACTTGCAAGCGGCGTCGTTACTTGTTCTGGCGGTTGTGGTCCCACTATTGTGGAACAAAAATTAAAAATTAACGTTCAAATTGAATTTATCAAAGGTCGGTTGTACATCAAGTTATTCAGATGATAACTATCCGTCAAGAATGTTTTGCGAATACACCTTGTTCAAATACGAATAAAAGTCAACGACAATCGATTCGAAACGATTTGCCGCTCGAATGACGTTGACAGAAAGGCGCTGTTGGTGAGCATATTTATGTGCAATATATTGATAAGACGTGAGCCATCACGTCTTATCAATATATAAGCTTTAATTCCGATTAAGACCAACCGCTAAAACATCCCTGTACAGCTAAACTTACTCGGCATAACCGGTTTGGTCCTGTGTCTCACATACAGCGGCTGTGCGGCCGCATGGTACAGCGCGGCCGGCGTGCACATGGTGGTCGCGTCACCCAGAGGAAACGCTGACGGTATCCGCGCTGAGAACGATACTTGTGCTTGTCGGATCGCGCCCGCTTGTAACTCGTCCAACCATTCGCATACCCTGGGCAACAGAAATTAAAAGAGATTAAAGTGACGAACGCAGAAAAAAATATCTCGTTTAGGCACCTTTGAGGCGGAAAGGTAAAAAATAGAGGGGAATCTATTATCAAAAGCACCATCATAAAGGTCGCGGACTACACCGCTCAACAACGCCGGACAAGACGCTCTCTAAATTGCCACATATTGCAGTAAATCGGGCCGTTATCCTGCGAAAATCCAGCGTCCAGCTTAGTGACTCTGCTGGACACAATCATAGACATCACGATAGACATACTCACCATATAAGAAGTCCCGCAGTTACGATGCTATCTTAGCGTCCAGCGAGTCAAGGAGGTGCGAACAAGTTTCTCAGTGGCCATAGACTATAGAATTTACAGACGTACTCACCAAATCAGAAAGCTGCCATCAACAGGGTGTATAGAGAACAGTAGGTCCGGACTCTGATGCCAGTCGCGCAGTAACGACTCGATCTTAGCGTCCAGCGAATCAGGGAGGTGCGTACAAGTGACGTCAGTAGCTATAGAGTTTATAGACGTCGTGTTTGATAGAGTTGGGTGACTGTGGTTGCCGCTACCTGGATGAGAAGACAAGGGTTAGAGGCAAGTTTTTTTTATACTTCGTTTACAATAGCGGTGCGGACTTGAATGCCACAAGGCTTTTTCCAGATAACGTTTTTGTATGTATACTTCTTAGGCCCACTTGCATCACAAATTACGAAATACATTTGTTGCTAACATTTTTCTGTCACAAAACTTGACACCTACCTACCCTGACGGTTGGAACTGGCTTAGAATCGGGTTGAGTGGAAAAAGTGGGACAATACGGGATGGTAATAATTGCGCCGCTATCAACTTTAAAGGGTGAATGTTTATAACGATGTTCATCAGGAAGTTGGCATAAAAGACATAAATAACCCATATAAATTACGTTACCTGGTTAATAATTAATAAACACTCCTTTTTTTAGTTGTTTAACGTTGACAGTATTAACATATTTATATTTAATTAACAATAACCCCCTTAACGTGGTTTAGGGAATAAGAAATTATCGAATAAACGTTTGTGTTTGTTTCTATGTGTGAAAGCGCGGTTTTATGGCGATGATCAGACGTGCCGCGCTTAAAACACGGGTGGTTCCCACTTACCGATTTCCGTAAACAAGAACAAAATACCAACCCATTTTATTATAGACTCGGGTTGAGAATCATTAACACAGTTACCTCCTTGAATTTGACGAGGATGCAAAACGACAGCTTGTATGACGAAGAAGCAAGGATTCACAGAACGATGAAGAGGGCTTTAGCTGGAGTATAACTCAAATGCATGATCTTCACACGTTAAATTTGATCAGATGGAGAAATTTCAGCCCCGTTATGTATATCGAAACACATCTGTATACATTGTCTATGTACTCCAAATAACACATAAAGCATGCAGCATGAATATTCAGTTACCTGGCTGTTCATCACTATTGCTGTTATCCTCGGATTGCATTTTAGTTAAATGATGACTTGGACGTCTATTTTCTATACGGCAGCGTGAAATAAAGTAAGCAATAAGGCTTATAAGTAAGCGAGATTTACTCAACATTATACTTTAAAGCACAAAATATTAAGGCTATAATGATTTGACATAATTACGCTCGAATTAATAATTCTAATATCAATACGATATCACAATTTCTAGATGGGAATTACATGGTTATATGGACGAAAATACACTTTATGACGGTTACAATAAGGCTTCAAATTACTGTAATTACGACATTGATTCAAGTAAGCTGTTACCACGTTATACTGATGGAAGCTATTTATCATTGTTAAATGTTTAAAATGGTTTTCTTATATCTAAGCCTCTCTAATATCTGTGGACCGGTCTTTGAATGTCGAATAATGGGAATGGCATATTTGTGTCGCAACGAGACGTTGCAAATATCTAAATCATGGAAAACCTTTCACGGAAATGTGCCTTATATCAGCAATCAATCATATTTAATTGCTGATTTAAAAACTTCAGTCATTATGGAATATGACCGCTCACAGATAGTTTAGTTTAGCACACAGTAGTATTATTTGATAAATCAAGTATATCACATGAAAAATCACTTACTCTCATGCTCTCCGTCCGGATGTGCAGTGTGATCTGAACCTGACCCACCCTCGTCTGTCTCTTCTTTATCTAAAATCTATACAAAAATACGGTAAAAAGATGATTATTGCATAAAAAAGAGACAAGGGAATTAATATTATTATGATCTATTCCAGTGTTCCGCAAAGTTTTTGTGCTCAAGGTACGTCAAGGTAATCGTGCGTCCGAGTGCCACGCATTTACTCTCGCTCTGTCTCCTTCTATTCCCCCTCCATGGTAGCGTTAAACGTTAAACGCAAACTTGTTGGAAGTCGCATAAGAAATTCACTAACAAAATCCAGGTTTTTCAACTTTAATGAAAAATCAATCGCGTGCTTTACAGCGGTGTAAATAGGTATTTTTCTCGCGTCTAGACAGACATTCAAGATATAATACTTATTTTTCCGAAGCACACCTACTAATGACCACGGTACACCAGTGTACCGCGGCACACACTTTGCGGAACACTGATCTATTCAACAGTAGGTAGCGCCTTTTCCCAAACTATCTTGGGGTCGGCTTCCAGTCTAACCGGATGCAGCTGAGTACCAGTCTTTTATATGAAGCGACTGCCTATCTGATCTCCACAACCCAGTAACTGGGTAATACGATACCCTTTGGTAAGACTGGATGTCAGACTTCTAGCTTCTGACTACTCGTAACGATTGTCAAAGATCTACAAATGACAGCCGGGACCAACGGCTAAACGTGTTTTCCAAGGCACGGAGGAAACTCGGTATGTAATTATGGTCACCCATCCACGGACCAACCTCGGCAAGCACGGCTTAACCTTAAAGATCAACCCTTGCGGCTGTTATTATTTAGCCACGAGGCACGAGCTCCTCCAGGTAGGCGGCATAAATTTAAAACGACGTATAACTGGCAAAAGACGTCCTGTAATTTTTCTGATGCCATTAAGCATAAAGAGACCTATATGGAAAACAATTTAAGAAGGGACTTAGTCTTTCTATTTTTCGTCGATTAAAAAGAGAAGTTGTTTTGTCATCATCATCTGCCTATCCTTTTTCCAACTATGTTGTGATCGGCTTCCAGTCTAACCGGATGAAGCTGAATACTAGTATTTTCGTGGAACGACTGCCTATCTGACCTCCACAACCCAGTTAGTACTGGGAAATACGATGCCCCTTGGTTAAACTGGTTCATCTGTTGCGACCAAATATCTGGTAACAATTAAATGATGTTTATTCTTTAAACTTTTTTTATTTCTATTTTTCTTTCTGGGACGCCCTGGAGATGACCAGCGACCAGTGGTCCAAATTGGCCCTGGATCGAAACTACTGACAGTGTTGGGGAGACTTCTTTGCCTAGCAGTAGGATGATGCAAACTAACAGTATAGTATTTTTTTAAGTCGGCTTTCTACATGTGATCGGTCAGCAACGATCGGACTTAACTAGATATTTAAATTCTAATTACTTTTTTAGTAAGATCGTGGAGTATAGCTTCAGCCTGGCTGGTGAAGTGCATCTCCTTGTTGTGAAGCCAGTGCAGGATGAACCGGCCGCCACCAGCCAGTGAGGGCACCAGAGGAATATCCGTCTCCGCGTTTATCGAAGCTGCCAAGTGGAAGTGAAGACCTGGGGAGGGATAAAATAGACATAAGAAGTCAGTGATATAACGCTTGTATTTCTAAAGGGGCAGACAGAGGTGTAAAGTATACCCACATTACTCCAGTCCTATAATGGGTGTACATATCGTGACTTGCCTGTGCTACTACCAAAGTTGAAAGTAGTAGCACGGGCAATTGTTTATTGCCAGTGTTATTAACGGCGGTTGAAAACAAAAAAAAAAGAAAGAAGAACATTACAATTAGTTATGATAATAACACATCTAAAAGACATTTAGTAAAAATAATAAAAAAAAACTAAAATAACCCAGCAAAAGCACTAGGCTAGCATAAGTTTAAGTACTATGTATATTCAGAGTTCTGGGTACGTAAGTAGATGTGTGTTGATACTATGATTGGATTACCTTTTTTAATTTATCTTATTTAAGTAGAATGAACTAACTACATAAATTATTGATTAAAATCTATTAAATAAACTAACAAAAAACTACAAAAGAAACTCCTCCTCAACGCTATCAGCTGGTAATGTACCCCAGACACTGGCGGCGTTGCCTCGATGTATGGCAACACTTAGCCTCTGGCTAAGGTAAAAGCTAGCCCTTGAGTCACGGGAAACGTCAACTAGACGTTTCGAAATTTTCTTTTATTATTCATTACCCGTGTTACTGGTAGAAAGAAAGGTAGTAGCACGGGCAAGTCACCGTACATATACCCTTCCTTAGCGAGGCTGAAACAATTTAACCTAAAAAATTGTTCCGTGCGGAAATCGAACCCGCGACACGCAGGCAATCGCTTAGCCATTGCGCCAACCGTGCCGTCAAACCGTACGTCACAACACACGGCACGTGATAAACTATTTATTCCTGTCAGTATTTTTAGTGAATGCGGGGATTTTCTGAACAAAAAAAGAAAGGAAAAAATTGTCGCTCCAACACGCGTAGAATGACCGCCGTAGAAACGGGCTATGTCAACGGAAGAATTGACAAACTGACACAATACGAGTATCATTGTCTATCTGTCATTATGTCGATTCTTCCGTACACAAAAGTCGTTTCTACAGTGATCATGCTACGCGTGCTGGTTGTAATCTATTTCAATACAAGATTTTCTTCATAACACATACTTCACCATATAAGATAGTATCACTATTATATGGCGTAGCCAACTTCGTAATATTAAGAATATTATACGACCCATAAAATTTTTACTGCCAATAAAAATGAAGTTTCTCTTTAACGCGGCCAATAAACGACTTTACTATAACCTCTTTATGAATACTATACTAATCGCATCTAGTGCTAGATTTTGTAAAAAGGTTCTCTTAAAAAGAGATTTTATGGCAAAATTATTGTAAGGGATTTTATGGTAAAACTGAAAACATAACAAATTTTTTTTTTTAGTCAATTTCCGACTCTGATCTTATTTACAATCGAGTGAAAATACTACTTATGATGCGAATCCACTAAGACAGAAAGATTACTTTCAAAACGTCTGTATTTGAGAATACAATCGTCATCATACCTGCCCGGAATTAGCCGCTGCAATACATATATATAGTCCTCCCATTCAGTCTGCCATCATTTCGGTTCCGGGTGTTCCTTATCCGTTCTCCGAGAATTTGACTATATCGTCAACCCAACGTGCTTTTGGTGAATACAGTGGGCGTAGTAAAATAATGTAGTATATTTACCTCCAGTATAAGAGGTAGCATGGTAAGGATTGTGGAAATCGTGAGCGCTGTACGTCGAAGGTAACGTAGGAATGGGCGCGCCGGGCTGTTTCGACGACTGCGCCGTCCGTCTGATGTGGAAACATGTCCTGGAACAATTAAATATCAATGAGACACGATTCGTCGTCAGTATAGTCCCTTATAGCAACACTTTGCTGTACCCATGGCGACGAATCAAGCTTTACATGGTTATTTGTAAAACACCGACAACCTCTCAGGACTATATTACTAACGTCATAATCAACAAATTTTGTTCTATGTATTTTAAACTTTCGTCATATTTTAGTTCATACAAAAATAAAAACGACGTTTTACATGAAAATCTTTCCTTTAGGTCCTTGAGTCCTGAATATTAGGAAACAGGAGTAAAGGGACCAAACATATCCGTTAATATAGAGCCATAATATGTTAACATAGATCAGTTTATAACACAATGGATTTCTCTGTCATCTTCAAACCATTTTCAGAAACAGAACGATTTATCAAACCCGTTTAGGGTTGAATGCATTTGTGAGTTATGGTGCAAGCGGGCCATACAATCGTGGTACAAGATGCCCCCTGCCATTTGTTTAAGGAAACGTGATTTTAACATTAAGGTACAGGCTCTAAATTCAGGTATCGGATTCTAGTATTAAAAGTTTATGGCATATTATCATAATTTATAGAGACTAGGTATCCTTGAGATACCTAGTTTTTGTCTTCTATTAAAGATTTTAAACGATTCACAAGCATTAGTAAAAATAATGCTCACATTGCGTGTTGCGTGCAAATTGTTCAAGCGAGGCGGTCATAAATGTCTACAACAAGTGAATCATAAAGGAAAGTTTACAGTCCAGGCTGTTTGTGTAATAAGAGACGACATTTGTTGCATTTTTGTTGATATTGCCTTGTAGGAAAATCTGACTGTTTCTAAAGTTTTAAGGCCGGTTTCCCCTGCATTTAACCTTTTGAACGCCACAGTCACATATACATGACACGCAAGCGCGTGCCCTGTACGCCAACGACACAAATATGAGACAAAAAATGTGGTGCACTATAACACGAAATAAGCAATTTAAATAATTCATTTTGTGTGTGTTTATTTATATATAATTAAAATGTGATCTATATATCTTAAATATTAAATGTCTTATCAAGAAATAAGTTAACAATACTTTTGAAATCCCTTTTTTATTTGCAAGTTTTTGGGGTGAATTTGTAGCTTAGCGTGGAGGGCGCGAGCGTGCGTTTATGCTCTGGCGTTCAAAAGGTTAAGCACGTTAAAAAAAATGCCATGGATGTTTTTCTTTTTATTGCCTTCCATAAATTTCTCCTTTTTCGAGTAATCAAAGGTATACATATATTTTCAAACACAAATCTCCGAAATACATCATAGATAATGAGGACTGTAGATAATGAAACACAAACTGAAACTATCTAGTAATACTAGAACTGCATAATTATTACCATTACTTTTAGAATCTTTTTTTCTTTCTTGTTTTACGCAAACAGACAAATATTTGTTACATTCGGGAATCACTTTACCAACAGAGTAACTTTGCTGTATCGTATCGTTTCTTCTGTATCGAATATTTTGCAAAGTGAAAATTACGTTTTCTTCTCCCCCGCTATTCTTTTCTGATTTAATTCGTTGCGGGAACCAACACAGTTGAATTATTTCTCTGGGATTTCGTCAAACTTCATTGTCTCGGCGCTTTTCTGGTGGTCGCCACTGTTGATTCTGGCTTAAGTACAAGAGTTACAGTGTTTTGGGAATAGTGTGCGGGCTTGTCCCATATGGGTTCTGTCCTGTTTGAAATACAAGTTCCACCTACTTCATATGCTTCAAGCGCTGCATGAAGCGGTGCTTGTGTCGGTGCGTGGCGCGCTGACGGCGCGGCGGCGAGCGCGAGTGTGAATTCACGCAGCCGCCCCCCCACTCGTCCTCGGGCAGGAGCGTCTCCGCCCACACGCGGCAGATATTGTCCACGCATGATGTTACTAGCACGTTGCCGACGCTGCCCCTGGAGAATGAAGACGGTAATTAAAACCTTGAAATATAACTTATCGCCTCGAAGAGATAGGTGTGTGGCGTAATTCCTACATTTCAAGTCCCATTTAACGGAAGGCGATTCCATTACACTTCTTATCCCCCAAGGATTAGTTAGATGTGTAAAGTTCACATACATTTGATCAGTCCCGTGTAATGAGGCGAGGGTATTGCCATGAACTTGGCACTGGTACGTTACTAGTAAATTAATGGAACAACCCAATTACACACAGCGTAACTGGAAATAGAACTCGGGATTTCATGGTCAGCAGTCACATTTACGATCACTAGACCGACAAGTTTTTAACAGTAGCAAAACATCACAGGCATGCTAAGTATCATATCATAACCATCTGTGAAGTAAATCTGTATCCCTGTAATGACACATCAAATGCGTGTGCACACTTAGTATGAACAGCCATCTTGATATTGCCAATAATACTGCAGTATACTGGCTGAATGACATGAAAGAGAAAGGAGTCGAGGAGGAGAGGAGGAGGAGCGGAGAGAGTGGAAGAAGAAAAGCAGTTGCGCCGACCTCAATTAGAACAGGACAAGGGCAGGAAGATGATGATACGGAACAATAACACGAATTTTTTATACATCAAAAGTAATGTTTGACTTACTTGGGCATATATTTACTAGTCTTCCGCCATGACAGATGTGTAATAGCGCGAGGATGAGCCACGTATATGAACGTGTAGTTCAGCTCGGGTGGCGAGTGATCATTATGTGCTTGGGCGAGTACTGAAACAAAAAAAAACATCACGTATTAGCTTTTCTCAACATCTGAAAAACATATGCGATGATGATGGATGGAGAGGGAGAGGGAGGTCAAAGTATGGATGAATAGGGGATACTCCATTTTTTTTTTCTTTGTCTGTCGGGTAGTTTATTGAAAAGTATTGGACACGTATTTTTTCTTTTTTCACGTGGTCATAAAATTACGGAGATAAATTGAGTTGAAATGGCGCATGACGTCACATGTAGGTAAGTTTTATACCTACTTGTGACGTAGTAAGCCCCCACTCTCCAACTTTAATGAGTTTTAACTAAGTAATTTTTTGATATTTTGATAAAACAAAAAATACGTGTCTAATATTTTTGTATTACCTGTCTGACGGACAAAATAGAATGTCGTTTTCTTTACCCAGTCCGCACCCCTATTGTGTAAGGAATTATATGGAAGAAAAATACTTGTTGTGCCAACCCTAAGTAACATGGGACAAGGAAATCTGTCAAGCGACGTCATTGCTGATCCAGGCGAAGATGCGAGACGAGTTAGACTAAAGATAGGAGTGGAAAACTGGCTCAAGGTAGGGAGGACTGGAAAGGAAAATCTAAATGCTGAACATAATAAAATATACATACGTTTCTAGGTAACTAGACAGACTGTGTAACTATTTCATTGGCCATCCAAATTTTATCCTCTGATTACCTGTACAGTGTACCTGTACCCTACGGTTGTACGGGGCGCCCTAATTGTCGTTGTGCCATAAGAAATGTATACTTTAACATTTAAAATATAAGTTTATAAGTACTTAAGTCAGATAAACGAACATCGGCACAGTAACGTTCAAACTTATTTACCGTGTCAAACAACAAAAATACATCCATGCATATTGTTCGGTTTGTAATAGAAAAATGATGTCACTGCCTTTTTCCTACCGAAGATCGCTTCTACAATTGACGCGTCATTTCAATGTCATACTATGAAATTACTACGGGTAATGAGTACAAACTAGTTTTACAAATTATGCGGCATACCGACCACTTAACTATTGGTTGAATACCGGTTGATTTTATCTTACCCATCGTCATGATTTCAATTAGATTTGTTATTTACATTTAAAGCTAAATACTAGTGTTTATGTTTTTTAGTATCGTCAAGACGTGCCCTTACTGGTTGCTTGCTATACAAGGTGTTGTTTTGCACCGTCGTCAAATTTTAGGAGGTTGTCACAAAAGACATAAATAATCAATTAAAATCACGTTACCGAGTTAATTATTAATAAACGCAGATTTTATTGGTTGTTTAAGTTTGTCAGTATTTCAGAATAACCCCCTTAACGTGGTTTAGGGAATAAGAAATAATCGAATAAACGTTTGAGATTTTTTGCATGTGTGAAAAGCGCGGTTATAGGGCGAAGATCAGACGAGCTGCGTTTAAAACAAGGGTGGTTCACACTTACCGATTACCGTAAAAAAACAATGAAAATAAAAATTACCTACCCATTTTATTATTGATTCGGAACGAGAATCATTAGCATAGTTACCTCCTTGAATTTGACGAGGATGCAAAACAACACATTGTATTTGACAATTATTACCTACATCGCCCAACTGCATTGTGCGTTTGCGATGGATTACAATCCTCTCGGCAAAAAGAAGTCTCTGTCCCAGAAGTGCGAGCATAAAAGGCTTATTATTCTTAAGCTATGCATTAAACTCATCTTCTTTCTTTTTCGAGTTGTTATTGCCTAACCTGGTATAACCAAATAAAATGTTTCTGCATGACAAAAATCCTAAAACGCATCATGAATAATGACATTCATAACCTCAAGATGACTAAGATTAGAAGCTTAGCCGGTACACTTAGTTTTATTGGGAGGTATATCCCCGTATCAAGTACACTTTACGTGAGCATCTATTTTTACAAAACCGGATCGAGGTTCTTATCAGGCCAGACATTTTGGAGTTCAAATTTCAGTGTATCTTAATACCAACCAAGTCATAATTAAATAATTTGCATAGATTACTGATAAGCACTTATTAACTGATGGAAGCTAGTTAGTTACCATGCGATATGATCTTTGATTAACAAAGATCAAATCAGCACTTATTTAAATGTCGCACAGTACGACCAATCAAACTATAGGTACAAAACCGGTTTATGCAGATCTCTCACTGTACAGAAATCATGTTATACTGGAAATGTATAGCTTGATGTGTCGTCGTGTGTACCTGGTCGCAATAATGACATATCCAATTTTAGGAACAGTTCGGTAATATATTGGGACATGACCGCCACGCCATTCCCAAAGCACTTTAAGTTTGAAAGCCAGAATCGACGGTGGCGACCGCCAGAAGAGCGTAGACAAGCAAACTCGACGAATTCCCGGAGAAAGAATTTCACCGTCTTGGATCGCGCAACCAAATTAATCATAAAAGAATAGCAGAGGAGTAGAAAAAAAAAACCACACATTTCCACCTCTTTCCAAATCAAGCAGGAGATAGAACAGAGCAAGGTCAATAGGCCCAAAGGGACAATAGGGGTGCGGACTGGGTAAAGAAAACGACATTCTATTTTGTCCGTCAGACAGGTAATACAAAAATATTAGACACGCATTTTTTGTTGTATCAAAATATCAAAAAATTACTTAGTTAAAACTCATTAAAGTTGGAGAGTGGGAGCTTACTACATCACATGTAGATATAAAACTTAAGTTGGAGAGTGGGAGCTTAGTACATCACATGTAGACATAAAACTTACCTACATGTGACGTCATGCGCTATTTCAACTCAATATATCTCCGTAATTTTATAACCACGTGAAAAAAGAAAAAATACATGTCCTTTACTTTTCAATAAACTACCCGACGGACAAAGAAAAAAAAAATTGGATTATCCCCTATTGCAACTGGGATAAGCCCAGTTGCCTAGCATCGCGGACTTAAATTATCAGTCATACATGTGTGGCAGTGTCTTTCTAACTTGCTTGAACTCTCTTCGGTCGCGTCAGATTGCCGTCCCATCGGACTATAAGAAAGAGAGCACCCGTGCACTATAATATCAGGGGGGTTACTATGACGCTTAAAACATTATTGTTCCATTCCTATTCCAGAGTGGGAAAGAGATGGAGCTAGACGACATGTATAGCTCCGTCTCTTTTTCACTCTGGAATAAGAATGGAACAATAATGTTTTAAGACGTCATGGTACGGCACCTGTTGTCTCGATGACTAGTCTCGCTGACATTGGCCGATATTCAATCAGAAGAACATAAAGCTTGCAGTGTCATTTTTACGAGTACTTAAAAATATTTTTATTACCTTTGTTCTGGTACCAGATCTTGACGAGTCGGTCGTTAATGCCAGATGTGGCGAATAGGACGCCGTCCGGTGAGAACGCGAGGTGATGCGCCGGAGTCGCCGTGTGACATTGCCACACGCATATCCACCCCTAGGAGAGGAAAAATTAAGTTGAGATTCGAATGTACAGATTCGGAGTTACAGGTCTGATTCAATTACTAGTTAACTTCGATTTAATTAAATTGAAACTTCTTTACTCTACTTTGTATTGTAACGTTGCTAACCGCGCGGAACGAACCGCAGTCACTGTAGACTGGTTACTGACCGCGGACTTGGACAAATATTTCAGTACGTTTCTGTCAAAGTTACAGAATAAATCTTTATATTGTCAAAGTTAGATCCGCAATCCGGTCCGGTTTGATCACATCTTAAGTCCTCAAGACTTGCTAAACAGTGCTTTGGGTTTTTTTTCGTGACCGAAGTAATGCATCCATAAAACCGTAATACATCGTTACACTCGTAACAATAAACCACTATCTCGCTATCAAGATAATTTATTGTATCCCGAATCGGGACTGAAATAAAAGAATCCCATCCAAATAATACATTTTGACTTTGATTGACTGATTGCACTTAATTTCATCAATTAGCGATAAGAGACTAGCAAACTACATTGATAGGGAGTCGTCAATGCTTTTGATAGCACAAGTACCTTTAAGATAGCAAGTGAAATACGAAACTTAGAAGATCAGAATTCTAGTTGCGTCTAACACGTAACAGCTATAGAAATATTGCGGTCACGAAATGAGAGCATTTAAGTGGAACGCAAACAAGTATAGTCTTACTTCGCGCAGTTTAACATGCAGAACAAGTCCGGAAAAGTCATTTATAAATAAATGAATTATCTACCACTGAAATTGCCGAAACGAGTTTCCGTCAATTTATCGTAATTATTAAAATGTTTAAATAGGTAGGCACGTGGGAAGATGATTTCAGTTATACCTAATTGACTCTACCATAAAACTGTAGTTACAGTCACAAGCATTAAAATGTGTGCACTTTGCATAATTAAAAAGCGATTTTCTTGCGAAACTTTGAAGTAAAGACCTATTCCGTAATAGTACGAGGCCTGAAGACTATGTTCGACACAAAATAATATTACAATCGATCCAGTACCTACGATCAAATCGCTTTTAAAAATTGTTATGTGGGTACATATAAGTGCTCGTGACTGTAAGTCTAATAGATCATTGTATTCATACTAAATATAGTTGTTACAGACCATAATAGATAAACAAAACAAAGATAAGAGCGGACGGTGGAGTATATTGTTGAATGTTTATCTTATCAGAACTATCACAATCTGCGTTGTACTCACGGGCTCGTCTTCCTCGGCCTGCTTCGGTTTGTCCTCCTTGTCACCACCTATCTGGAATGTCACTCCTGAACTCGCTGGAAATAAGAATACGGAATTTTACGCGGGTAATATTAAACATGTAGATACTAAAAGAGCCATCATGTGTATGAGGGTATTTAGCATTCGTCGGGCACATCGTGGGCTGACAGCCAAGCTAGTATCCTTGGTGACTGACTCATAGTTTTATGACATGAGAAAGTAAAATTCTCTTAGTACCTAAGGCTAGGCTAATACATACCTTATTGCTCTAAGGGTAGGCAGCAATAAAGAACGTCTCTTGAAAGAATATTTGACAAGGTTCAAAATCAAATCCCTACACATGGTTTGTGATTAAATGCAAACATAGATTACAGGTATCGAATCGATATCAGTAAATTGACTGATGAGGTCAGTTAGAACAACGAAACAAAATACTGACACGCCCCTGCACTGAAGTACAAATTAATTGATACTACTACACTCTAGTTCGTAAACAATGTTATAAATTAGTTTCACTTCAGACACGACAGAAGTGAATTATAGCGTGGTTAATTCTGCTACCTTAGAATCGTTACTTTGCCTCATTAACAAGGAAAATTGTAATTGTAGTGCAGTTACTTGGCGTCGGAAAATATTCGAGATCGTGACGTCTGAAATCACGATTATCTGATTTAGAGATAAAGATGTACATGACAGTGATAATAACACTTGAAACAAGAGTTTTAGTGTCTCGAAAAGATAAACTAGATGAAAATAATATCTTACGTTGGCTGTCATCTTGATAGAGCGACGCTTGGTGCCACAATTGCAGTATCTTTCCGCCAGTTAGCAGCCTGGTGCCCTCGAGATTCCATGACAGCGCGGTGATCGGTCCATCCGCCACCAACTTGCCTGTTTGCACCCAACGGTACTCCAAGCCCTGAGCAGTCACATGGCGCATTCAATTGAATAATTAATAGGAGCGCGAAAACAGTTTTATATGGAAGAGATTGACCAATTCCATTAATAATATGGGCAATTGGCGCTGCGCCATCGGCAATAGCCGAAGTTCACAGACCTGTTATGTAAAACCCATCTGTAAAACCTATTTCATTCGATAAATGTCCGAACGCAGATCTCGGTGACGTAGTTCTAAGCGCCATTAAGTTCGACTGCGGACTATACGTCGTTAATCTGCTGTCATTGAATGAATCTCTCTTGTTTTTGTTTGTATTTCACGAGACTCATTACGACAAATATTTGATGATGCATATAAAATTTCAGCAAATATTAATATTACATTTTTTGCTGAAATATACATTTTGTAATTGAAATGCGTCCAAATGGCCTTGGCCGAAACTCATTTGATTTTATACCCCCTCCAAAAAACTGCCGAGTTATACACTGTATCTAGTTTTTTAAGTACCAACACATTTAAACATACTGTAATGAACTACTAATGAACAATTATAGAAGGGTTAGTTAGCCTCAAGAGGATTACTATTTACTGGACTGTGATAAACAACATCAATTTAAATGTCGTATGAACTCATTGTCAGCGCCTAGCTAGTAAACAATGATAGTCAAGTACATAACACAATACACACAGCTTTTATCTAGTTATTTTTTTTACTGCTCATCTGGCACCAAGACAATAAAATATCAGCATTTGAAATATGTAAATTAATTGCTTGAGCGCATTGTGTCATAAAGTACAGTTTTGTATAGCAAAATGTATTGCTCTTGAGTTCCTGGTAATAAAAATGTCTGCTTTTATCTGCACTGAATTTTGTATCATATCAAACATCCAGTTTAACTGTTATTGTTGTAAATATCTGTTTTGATAACAATGCATGCTACCAGCTACTATAATCCCTCTTAATCTGGCATCTTTTTATCATATTAATCAATATCACAATATACATTACAGTAACATTATCAGGATTTTTGCAGGAAATTCATATGGCTTTGATGAATGTTGATACTTAAATGGATACATGGTGCGCCTTATGTATATGTATTAAGTGTCACCCAGAACATCCCAGGGAAGTTAGTCTGCTACTTTGCTTAATGTCAATTATTTTCACTATGTCATGAGATTATTCACAAATAGTTTTGCCAATTCAAGAGAACTGGGTTTTGGAGGTCAGATAAGCAATTCGTTCATGAGAAAAACTTGTATTTGGTTGCATGTGATCTGACTAAAAGTCAGCCTTAACATAGTTAGGAAATTTCTAGGCAGATGATAATGAATATTATCCTGCAGCGGTTCATTAATATTCTAACATTGATTTTAGTTTTGAACCACAGAATAGTAGTTTATTTTCATAACTTACATGAGTGGTAGCAGATGTGTGAATAAGCGGTGTTGGTTCGAAAATGCACACTTCGGCCCCATAGGATGCAGCAATCTTCCCTGTATCAGTGCTGCAGTCTAACGAGCCAATGCGAACATAACCATGGATTGCTCCCGGGATTATCTGTACTCTCTCGAAGTTGGAAGCTAGGATCACTATGTTACATCCTGCTGCATATGCCTGTCAAAAAGAAAACATGTTGTAAAACCAACAAAAAGACGACCCATGACCCATTGACCAGCTTATGTTTTACTTTTTAATATAATTTAGTTTTTTTATTAATTTTACACATTTTTTGTCTTTTGCGAGACTATTTAATACAATTTATTTCTTTCTTTCATTGCTTATTTTAAATACAATATATTCAAATAAATAATAAAAAGCATAATCCTGTGTACATTGACTGTAATATGTAATTTATATGCAATTTTTTTGAGTACAATAAAAAACCATAAAAGAACCTGCTGTAGTTATTTTTTTTTTACAGATGTTTGTAATTACTTTGAACTTTAATGTGTCTCTGACATTATTTATTTAATAGAAGAACTTAAGGACAATTGAAAGTGACATTTAGATTTGACTTTGAATAGTTTTTTTTACTCTGCACTGTTCAAAGGCATGACATAACTTAGTGCTTGATTGAATTGTGTGAAAAACAAACAAATCAGTATTCAAGGACTTATTTGTTTTGACAACTGTGGAATTGAGGAAATAACACAAGTAGGTAGGTTACCCTGTGATATGTTATTAATTAATATTTAGGTAATAAATATATTCATACTATTTTCAATCATTTTAGATAAAACTATATAAATGAATGATAAATGTTGTTGCAATTGATTTTATAGATTACATAAGGTCAAAAGTAGATGCAATATGTATCTCATGTTTATAAAAAAACTGTTTGTGTTGTACAAATGTTTATACCATGTGTAGAATAGTAGTTCAATATTAATTTTAGCACATCTTCACAAATATTTACTCAACTGATTATGATCATACACTGTAAATGGAAAGATTCTCATACCATATATTTAAGTAAAAACTAGGTAGAGCTGTATTATAACATAAATTCTACAGTTATTAGCTACCTCTAGCAATATTGTTATTTAAATATCAATCAATGACTGATGCAAATTAGCATTCAAGGAAACTCATTCTACTTGTATGTCTCCTCTGTAACTAATGTTAAGTAATGAGGCACAAAACGCTCACAAACAAAAGAAGATAATAGTATTTAGAGACCAAACGAAAATGTTATGCTTATCAAACTAGGCTAAATTAGATTTTCCTGTTAGGAACATCACTTCTCAATTACCACTTTAGGTGCACAGGATTAAAGTCACGAGACTAGGCCATCGACGATGACACGGACATTAATATAAGTACTTACTGTGAAAGGTATTCCTTCGACAGAACCAACAGCAAAACATTGATCTCCTGAATTACAGGCACCACTTAATACTTGGTGACAGTTCATAATGAACTATTAAAACAAAAAATATCTTCGCTAGATGAATCCCAGATAACCAAACGTCACTAGCATGCTTTTATTAAAGAAATACATAATTTACAAAAGGAAAAAATATTCTAAACATCTCAAGATCTAATTATTTTTTAATAATTATCACGAATATTTCTCTGACACCTCACATCGAACGTGAGAGAATGACGTAGAGAAAGAAAGAGATGAAAAATGTCAAGAACGTTCCGAATATTTTATGTAACACACAGTAATCGATAATCTCTGAAGGAATAATGAAACACAAAACCAGTTTACGATCAACATTTTCATAAAACTGTTACATAAAGCAATGACAATTTGTTAGCACATTTATCAGAAAAACTAAGACTGAGTAATATCTAGTTCTAGAAATCTTAAATCTGGACGTAATAGGCCAGTTGCAGTTTTTGAACGGATCCCAGCCATATGTTCCGGTGTTACTAATCAGAAAATTATTTGGGACTTAAATTAAAATGTGGGTAGAAATATAAAATGTTTCAAGTTTTTGTATTAACAAAACTGTCTCTAATAGCTACGAAACTTATTTTTGAATTGTATTTCTATTAAATAAATACATTTATAACTTTTTATCCAATCGTGGTTATTTCAAGTTAGTTGTGGTCTTTGACAGCTTACCACTGACTGATTGCAGTGGTGGTTAATATAACGTATAGCGCCAAAATAAAACACGCTATTTGTACTCAACGCATAACATTTGCTATATTGGCTCGGGCTTCGCGCTATCATTATAACATTTTATTATAACTCGCGAGTCGCGCCGCTCGCGCGCTGACCGCGATAGCGGGGCCAGAAAAGGATAGCAATTATAAGCGGATAGCGGATAGCGCATAGCGCCGAGCGCGTCGAGTGAACTCGTTAGTCGGCCGGCCTGCGTCGCGTTTACTGTTAATACGCGATGTATGTTGTGAATGTTGTGATGTAAACACGACTCTCGCGAATCGCGATCTTGTTTTCATTTTAGTTGAAGTGCGTTGATAATTACGTATGTTCGTCGTACTGTTGTAAATATTATGTGTTATAGGTATTAAGAACTGTGATAATTCGGA
Organism: Cerastis leucographa; assembly: GCA_963082945.1. Lineage (NCBI taxonomy): Eukaryota > Metazoa > Arthropoda > Insecta > Lepidoptera > Noctuidae > Cerastis > Cerastis leucographa. The sequence goes on along the minus strand of OY720363.1, from coordinate 8,151,380 downwards.
AGGACGTGGGACTGTGTTTTTAGTGCAATTGTGATTTTAACAAACTCATAACTTGTAAATAGTTGATTTTTGATTTACAGAATCAATGAACTTATAAATACGCCTATCATAAATAATAATAATTGTCTCACAAAACTTTCATAATAACATTTAATCAATTTTATTACAGACAGTCCTAAGCCTAGAAAGTATGAAAGAAAGTTCATTGCTCTTTTACGATATATGAAATTTAATTTAATATCATATTCTTTCGTGTACACTGTGTACAGTGCAGCGCGTAGCGAGATAACATTCACCACGCGTTATTAGTTTATTACGTCCATGTAGCGCGTTGCCGAATAAAACGGTGATGTCTCCGCGTTTAGATTGCTGCCGAGTTATATGATAGCGTGTTATAATGATAGCGTATAAAATAGCGCGCTATTTATTTTTAGTTTGTAGTCTACAGCGCGCGATTGGTTTACAGCGGTTTTGAACATCACTAACTGATTGACAACTTTGACGTTACTTCCTACAGCTAGAGAAGTACGAATGCCAACGCTTATTCGTTGAATGAGCTGTTTTTTGTGTATTGATCTGTATAAAAGAATCAAGGACTCATTGGACGGTTGTTTAGTTGAAGGACATTCTTTCTATTTACTGGTGATATTAGTGACTCTGTAATTTGTGCGCCGTCGGTCTGAGGTGAAGAAGTCAATAAAACAGGTAAGTCACTTTACACCAACAAATCAATAATTATGTTATCTAGAGTAAGATAAATAGCAGAGGGATGTTAGAAGAAGAAAGATAGGATATTTTGTTTTCTTTGTACATTCCTCATTGTGTGGAATGATCGCACAATTGAATACATTGTCGCTGTCATACCTTAATAAGATATGAAAATAAATTGGTTCCTATTATCAACTGTTGACGATACACCATGTTGCGCGGAGGCGTTCGGCCGATTACCAGGCATTCAGTATTTACAATGGTCAGTACTTGACATGTATCATCTTAGTATTATCCAAAGTCCAAACAAAACATTGTGTAGTATGCAGTTATGTACATACTTATGCTTTCAGAGTAAATTAATTGATTGGTTACTCATCTTATTTGGCGATGAGACCAGTATTTCCAGACTTGTGCTAATTTTTCCCAGCTTTCTTTAAGCTCGTAATGATGTCAATGATTACCAATAAATTGTGATAACAGTAACTTTCTTATCCTGCATATTTAAATAAGTCTAACCAGTTTCTAAATAAAGCAGAATTTGTTACAGTTATTTTAATGAGTTATTTGAAAGGAATGTTACTAAGTTCGGTGTTTTATTTGTTTTGCTTAAATTATTTTTTTATTCTATGTTAGCAGTTACATGCCTCAATAGTAATATACTCTTTAAATTTCATATTATACCTCATCATTAAAATCAAAATATTCTATTTTCTATCAGGATAATAGAATCCTGTTTTGAATAACAACTTGATTATAAATAAATTAATCTCTGATTAGTTAAAGCCATGACTAACATGTATTATTATCTCAATTGCTAATTGTGTATGCAATATCAATTTGCAATGATAACATAGAAGTTAGAATCACTCTGCTCTGGCCTCTGTATCCCGCTGGCACAATTGTAATGAAGTTTTATTTTTGACCAGACACTTGTTCCTAATTGAAACTAATAACTTGCTGTACAGATGTTCAAATGAAATTACCTATTGACGGCACTACTTTGAACCTTAAAACATAGAGCTGCTGAGCATTTTAGAGATTTTTTGTTTGAATTCATAAGTCATAGGTGAGCAATGTGTATGATGTCATAGATTATGTTTCTCCACCATCTGCCAAGGTAATTGAGATAAAACCATGGAAGGTTTGGTTACTTGTGTAATCTTTTAATACCTACTCACCAGGTTACAAATAGTTTTTGCTGATATAACTATCAGCATGGTTTTAAACTACTAATAGTATTTTCATAGCAATAGTAAAAGCAACAAAATAATGATAATTTTAATAAATCTAAAATAAGCAATGGATGAGGTTTTCCTGGAAAAAGCTATTTTATATTTTGGAAAATAACAAGATAAAACATGATAATGTGGTTGCGCTTATCAACCTATCCTAATAGTGATAATAAAATCAAACAACTAATTTAATACAGTTGCATGAAACATGCTATCACTCTGAAAATGAGGTTTATAAACTTGATTATGCTTTGTCTGATTTCTTTCCCAATAATTTCTTCATATAAACCTATTGGTAATTAACTCAGCCTCTAGGATGGCTGGACATAGGCTTCTTCGAGGTTTCACCACAACTCTTGTTTCTCTGCCTTCTACATCCGGCTGGATTACCAGATCTAGCCATCTTTTCGAGGTCACATGTCTCTTGCTGGGGGCTGTCCGAGTCCCATGTAACGTTTGCTGATATGCAGTAGAGTTTTTAGGTGTACATAGATGGATAAAATGCTCTTCTTTTATACCAATTAAATTCAGAAGAACGTAATTATTAGATAGTCGCTTCACTTGGCGTACTGATTAGTCCGACCCGAATCTGGGGGCCTACTCTCTAAGTCCGTCAACGAAAGTACGGGTCCGTCCCTAACTAGCTTTATACTTTGAAATTAACCCTACTCTCTAATATTTTCAGATTCATGAGTTTTGAAAACAAATCGGGAGTAAGGACAACTGTCCAATCGTATTGTCATTCATTTTTAGTTCGGGTCCCTAACGAATCTTATGTACGTAAGTGATAAAGAGTAGAAAACGACCGTATCTTCGGCCGAAAGTACGGATTTCGTGCTTAGAGAGTAGACCTCCTGTCGTGAGACTCGATATTTTGTCGTCGAGAACTCAATTTTTTAAAGTTGAAATAATGTAAATTAACATTTGTGGGATCAGAATAATAAGAGCACTGATAATAATTGGCTAGCTTCTCGTGAGGTTTTGTAATATAACAAAGTGAAAATTCGAAATCAGGTGCTGTTCTGTACGTTGCGTATACTTTCTGGCTAACCCCATGGGAAAAAGACGTGTGTTTATGTATTTGTGAAATATTTAAACCGCTTTTGCAGTGGCACCCCAGACAGTCCAAAATCATTTTCCGAAAGATACTTGTCTTTCAGAAGATCCTAATATAAACGCACTGTAGCAGTGATAACCTAGTGGTGTGACCGTCGCACTGCCAAGTCATAGGTCTCTAGTTCGAACCCAAGACTCACCTCTGATTTTTCGGATTCTGGTTCTTGTGCGTATTGTAAAATTATATTTTTTTTTCTGTCAAGGAAAACATCGTGAGGAACCCATACAAGCATGCCTGAGAGATATTTCTCGACGGTATGTAAAGCCAAGTCAGAGACCCATGGGCGGCATAAAAACTCTGACACCAGGTTGGGCTCTAACCACACGAAAAAGAAAAAAGTACACTAGGTACAGTAACAGTTTAAAATAGCAGCAGTATCCAGCAAAATATACAACTCCTTTCCTATCTTTCCGTAGGAGCGTAGGTGTGGGAAAAGACGACTTAAGGATTACGGTCGTGGGCGTTTACAGTCTCGAAAATAATCCACTAATGCAGAAAGCCGACCACTTAGGCACAGCAACATTAGGGTCAAAGCACCTCTTGAACACAACTTTTTCGTGGGTGGACCTAAATAACCCCAAACTAGCTAGAATATAATCGATATCATACGTTCTAGTTTCCGTCAATACAATAATGTGCGATGTTCCTGATTAGAATTGCTTATCTTCTCCATTGTTCCTTGTGCCCGTTCAGTACACCTGCAGCATGTATATGAAGACAACAAGCCAACAAAAATGAAATGAGCGTGACTACCTCCTCGGGGTTAAAATAATTCAGCATGAGAGTTATCATCGACAGCAATCAGAAGATGAGGAAGCAAAGCGCACTGCTAAATAATTAATACATGCCTTCTCATGGCTAACCCCAAACGAGTTAAAAAGAGTAATTGACATAATCAAGCTCTAAATTCATGTAACAATGTATATGACCAGCACGAAAGGATAAAAGGCTGATTGTTCTTCTACCAAGTTGTAGGCAGCTTCCTATGACTCCCGGTCCAACACGGAAGCAATTAATACAGCTGAGCACAAAACGGCTTTTCTTTAAAGTTAACCAAGATATTGTGTAATTGCTTTGATGATAACGCACACTCTGTTTACGCACTATACTACAATCGGTTGAGAATAATCTTAATGTAGTATATGCCAGCATCCTGGGGTTACGTTTCAAGAACTTTTTGAGTAGAACAAAGAACAGTAGATGCTCTGTAAGTAATCAATTGTTTCTTTTTGTACTCTCGGCTTCAAGCCAACTTGATTAATAGTGTACAATGAATGAAAAATGCAGCTGCTTTGTGTGATAATCATTTGTTCCTCTGATATGAATCTAGTTTTGTATTAATCATGTAGGATTTCCTTTCATAATCGTGTAGAACAATCGTTAAATTGCGCGATATTCCACCTAGTCATATATTTATAATTTTATGGAATCGATAAAAATAATAAAGAGGGACGTTTTTGGGATTCCCGTAAAACAGCTGACCGAGCCTGAAATCCTTCTCTTCAGAACATACATGCTTGTTAGCAAGCTTAGGTAGGTAGTACATTATTGTATTTTTGTCGGTAAGGTTACTTCGTTCATAATTTACTAGCTAACCCCACGGGCCAAACACCAGTGAGGGTTGTCTTCCGGTATTTATTAAATGAATCAAGTATACTAAGATAACTTTTAAAATTAATCAAAAATACGATTCTAGCCAAAACAGCCGGCCGCCAGTTCGGTTGGTAGTACCAAAATAATAGATTGACCCACCTTGTCACTTATGATATTAAAAATGCAGTCTGAGTTTCAGCAGAAAATCAATATGAATTGGGCTCGAAATAGCATATCATCCCGCATCGGTTGGCCAAGTTTGTAAACTCACCAATAGTTGCAGACCTGAGTGCACTTAGTGACTGCTACCGATGTGGGGGTCCATCTATTTTAGAACGGCTCCCCCAGCCGCTTACGCTAGTCCCTCTCAATTAACGCCTTGACTTCTCACAGAGAGCAAGCTTTTAAAAATAAAATCGACCGTTTTATTTTCGAGCTACTTATAATTTGTTTTGCTGTAACCGTTTTTATCTTTGTTGACCATATGAACCGTTTAATGAGGTCGTAAACCCTGTAATTGTTTGTATTGAAACTGACGACGGGAAGTGGGAGCAATTATTCCCGACAAATGTGCGAGGAGTATTGGGTGTTTGTTTTCCGAAAGAAATAGCACAAACGGTCGCTAAGTTTTAATGAATTAAGGATTAAGTAATCCGCTTTGGGTTTGCCTAAAAAATGCATTGTTTTCCGTAAAAAATACGCTTGATAATATAAGGTTCCTGTTGATTTGCGTATTATTAAATTCGTAACCGATAATATCAAAATGTATACAGGGTGATTGGAAGATGGGTGCAAAGCTTTAAGGCGAAGATAGTACAGACAATTTAGAACCATTTAAGCCATGGTTGTCTTAGACGAAGTCTTACCAAATATTTTTAACCAAATTTTTAAGTTTTTTTTCGGAAATTCTCAAAATTTAATGTAAACTGCATAATTATGGCCAAATTGAATGATAAATGAATTCATTTTTTATTTATTTAATTAAAGTAATGTGTAAGCAATCAAGCAAAACATGTTTTAGGCTTCTGTGTCATTAGACATTTTTTTTACAGACATTTAAAGATCAGAAAAAATAAAAAAATTGTACAATACGTCTTTTAAACCTTATTCAAAAAAAAAACGGAGGGTGCTTTTTTTGTTCAAACCTTTTTGAAGACATGCTTGATAATCGCTCTTTCTTTTGAGGTATCATTTATGCGGATATCTTACAAATTATTTAAATTAGGGCCTACAAACCAATTTGAGGGAGATTTTTTTTTATTTTAGGCAGACTAATTAAAACAACATTTGAATTAAAATTATTTATTTTTCATGTTCAAAATGACGGCCGTGATTCCTAATACAAGCACGGCCCCGTCTTCTAACTTCTGTAGTCGTTATTTTCAACATCATCTCCTGCTTCATTGTCTCAAACGCTGAATTTATTCTTTGTATCAATTCTTCTCTAGTGTTAATTTCTTTGTTGTTATACACCAGTTCCTTGGCCCGGCCCCACACGAAAAAGTCCAACGGGGTCAGATCTGGGGAGCGAGCGGGCCAAGGGATGGGTCCATCCCTGCCGATCCAGCTATCAGGAAAGCAATTGTTGAGGTGTTCCCTTACATTTAAAGTCCAATGCGCTGGACAGCCGTCTTGCTGAAAGATGACTGTTCGGTCTCTTTCGAAGATCGGGACACCTGATTCCTCTATCAGCAGTGGTAAATCAATTTGCAGAAATTGCAAATAATTTTCGCCATTCAATCGATCAGGCAAAAAGTGGGGCCCAATCAATGTTCTGCCAATTATTCCAGCCCATACATTCACAGAGAATTTCATCTGAAATGACACCTGCTTCTTAAAATGTGGATTGTTGTCTACGTCGGCCCATTCATGGATGTTGTGAAAGTTTGTAATACCTTCCCTTGAAAATTTACTTTCATCCGTCCACAAGATTGATTTCAGAAACCACGCATCTTCGATGTCTCTGTTGAGGAGGAAACGGCAGAACTGAATTCTTCTTTGAGGATCTTGCTCTACTAGACCTTGCACACTCCTGCCATGGAACGGATACTTATCATTTTGGTGCATTGTATGCCACACCTTCCATTGAGAAATGTTTAAATTTCGAGCTACTGCTCTAGTACTGGTAGTAGGATCCGCTTGAAATGCTGCTAAAATGTCTTCGTCGACGGCAGTTTCGTGTCTGCCCGGGTTGACTCCAGGTTCCACGCGGTGAAACCCATCTTGGGCAAGACGACGAAACGTGTTGTAAAACACTCGGACATTCGGTATCCTGCGATTCGGATAGCGCTCTTGATACATCCGTCGCGCCAAAGATCCATTGCCGTCTGCTCTACCGTACATAAATACGATATCCGCATATTCTTGATTGGAAAAAGTAGCCATAGTCACTTAACAATTAAGAAAAACGGCGTAGGAGCGCACTAAACGTCAACTCAACACAATTAAGTCAAAAATCAACACGTGCAGGAGCGCGAGGCTACGACTGGACACGGTGAAACAAAAAAGTTCAAAACTAACGCAAACAACACGTGCAGGAACGCAAAGGGCTACAACTGAACACGGTAAATTGTGAATCAACACGACAACGTCCACTCACAAGGGCAGTAGTTTGACTAATAAGTAAAAGATGTAACGGCTTCATCACGGACCGACTGACCCTGACTAAAGAAAAACGACTTTGTTGCCTCAGTAACTAAGACCATTTTGCTGTAAAAACCAACTCTTTATCGCTTTTTGCTATTCATTGGGCGTTCTACCTGGAAATGCCGTCGCACCGCGCTCGGTGGCCATTGTTTAGAGAATCCCCTCAATGGGTTCCCCTCAATTGGTTCCTGCATGTGCCAAAAATTCTTAGAATTGAACAATGTTATCATTTCGAGCACATAAAGTATTCTTTTAAGCAAAAATTTTGTGTTTTGTTAGACTGCCTAAAATTTAAAATTTCTCCCTCGATTTGGTTTATTAGGTCCTAATTTCAATAATTTGTAAGATATCCGCATAAATGATACCTCAAAAGAAAGAGCGATTATCAAGCATGTCTTCAAAAAGGTTTGAACAAAAAAAGCACCCTCCGTTTTTTTTTTGAATTAGGTTTAAAAGACGTATTGTACAATTTTTTTATTTTTTCTGATCTTTAAATGTCTGTAAAAAAAATGTCTAATGACACAGAAGCCTAAAACATGTTTTGCTTGATTGCTTACACATTACTTTAATTAAATAAATAAAAAATGAATTCATTTATCATTCAATTTGGCCATAATTATGCAGTTTACATTAAATTTTGAGAATTTCCGAAAAAAAACTTAAAAATTTGGTTAAAAAAATTTGGTAAGACTTCGTCTAAGACAACCATGGCTTAAATGGTCCTAAATTGTCTATACTATCTTCACCTTAAATCTTTGCACCCATCTTCCAATCACCCTGTATATTATTATCACACTATATGAAGTTATAATCATGTTACCTTGACCTTACCTTGTTAATACAATGGAAAAAATATTATTTTTGTAAAACATTACCAGTGTGTCACGCAACCTGAAATTAAGGTCCCGAGTTTAATTAATGGCTGTATCTGCAGCAATATATTACACCAGCAACCACAATGTTTGTGCATGATATTAACCTGTAAATGTGCACTGTTTAATTATGGCCCTCCTAATTGACCGTTACAGTAATTACTTTCCAGAGAAATTAACAGAAAACAGGGACTTTGGTAAACGGATTGGTTACTATAAAATTACCATGGAAGGAAAGCCTGGGCAGTTGGCGTATTATTAACGTACAAGGGAAGACTAAGCAGTTTTTAAGTATTCGTTTGTTTAATGAGAAAGGGACTTTGTTCTAAGCCACACCAATTTTTAGTACATAAAACAACGACTATAAATCGTTTCAGTGCCTTATCTACTAATGCGGAGGAATGAGGAAAGTTTTAAGTATGAATGGCATGCCCTTCATACTTAAAACTTTCCTCACCACATGTTGTTATAGGAGATGTAGAGAAAGACGAAGGAAATGATGGCTAAATATGACTATTATTGAGTTTACTACTGACAGGTGACGGGTGACGGGTAATAAAGATGTATGGATGAAGGCATGCTACTCGTATTGCTTCGGGGAGACCATACCTATAAATTACAGAAAGGATGATGATCTCTCCGTGCATTACCTGCAAAGAAAACAGTAAACAGTGTAAAATAGAGAACCAAGAAAATATCGTAACAATCCGCAATTCAACTTTCCGTGAAAGGAATTTTCCTAAGAAGCGAGGGTGCTGCAAAATGGCGGGCATTTTTAGAATGCTTCACCTTTAAAGTACGTTATGCTGAAACGGCTAACGTATCGACTAAACTTGAATGTACTTTCCAACGGGGTAATTTTTATCCGTCGATTCGATGTCACTAACTCATTATCAAGGACTTATTTATATCTTCCACGTGTGTATGAATTGTGGTTTTTTATGTGGATATAAATAAAGTTTTCTGTGCTTCAGGAAAAATTAAACAGGTTCATTAATAATTATTAACCACCTTATTAGTTACCTCTGGTATTACTAAAGCGTAGGTTACTGACTGAAAACTAATATTTTGATTCATGGTATCTTATTAATGGTATGTATCCCATTATTACCAATTATCCAAAATATACTGAATTATAAATTCATAAATAAAAGTAAAAATTCATGAATTTGTACAAACCAAATGAACCCTAATCATTCGTAGTATTGAATTACGGTTAAAATGCATGCAAAGCGGCTGAATTGAATCGGCTTATTTATTCACTTATAAAACCCCTGGCTGTGTATTTCACTGAATGTGCCAATAAAAGCGTTATTGCTCCAACGCTGTTAAGATGAGAAGCTAAGGAAGTTGAAAGGTCACACCATGGGACCACATCTTGGTCGTTTAACCGCGATCTTTGGCCGCTAAGCTGTTATCTGAAATTATTTTTAAATTACGTAGAATTTTTTGTTAGCTCTTCTTATCATGCCTTTGTTTATTTTGTGCGCTGCTGTACGAGCATAAGCGGTATCTTTTATATCATTAATTGTAATGACTTAAAGAACGTAACATTTTCTGGACACTGTTTTAGCCATGTTAGTTTTTTTTTTTAAGTTTGTCGGATCATTGAGCCTTTGGTCCCTTATGTCATTTGTAGATCATCTCTGACAGTCGTTCGGAATACACGAAATTTTGTGTCCTGTCTTTAACAAGGGAATTCGTATTACCCAGTATCTGGATTGTGGGGGTCAGATAGTCAGTCGCACCGACTCTATGTATATTACCGCTATTCAGCTGCATCCGGTAGATAGGAAACAAACCCCAAAATAGTTGGAAAACGTCTAGGATAAGTTGTTTTATAAGAAATTCCCCGCGAAATCCAATGTTTTTAAATCTATCATCCAAGGTTAGAACCTTGCCAAACATAAAATCCTTTGAGCCAAATCAGTCATATTTTATCATCTTATCGATATGATTACGCGATATGTCATATCGATATCTGCCAAAGGCACAGACATTGATACATTAATAGAAAGCTTTTCTAATACATGATTTCATTTATATATATACACCTATGTATTTAACATCAATGAATCATTATCTTCCTACCCTTGTCCCATTCTACTTGGGGTCGGCGCAACACGTTTTCTTCATCCATTCTCCACTGTCAGACGTCATGACATTCATTTACTCCTTTCTCTTTCATATAATTCTTCACAAAATTTAATATACAAGGTGTTGTTTTGCATCCTCGTCAAAATTCAGGAGGTTGTCACACAAGTCAAAAATAATCAATTAAAATTACGGTACCTAATTAATTATTAATAAACGCTGATATTTTCCGGTTTAAGGAATAAGAAATTATCGAAATAACGTTTGAGATTGCTTGTATGTGTGGAAGCGCGGTTATAGGGCGGGAATCAGACGGGCCGCATTCAAAACACGGGTGGTTCACACTTACCGATTTCCGTAAATTAATAAAAAAAAAGGATTGTGTGGTTTTATGAAACCACGGTAAAAGTGAAACTTTTTTTCATAGACATTTAACTAAAAATTTTCGGAATAATATTCCATTAAGGGTATAAAACGTATAAAACGCGGAGTAGGAATTATTCCTTCTCCGTGGCCGAGCGTCACGCGACATGCAACACACAGACGAAAAAGTTTGAGACGATGTAATAAAAGTTTCACTTTAAAAATAAAAATTACCTACCCATTTTATAATTGATTCGGGACGAGAATCATTAACATAGTTACCTCCTCGAATTTGACGAGAATGCAAAACAACACCTTGTATTTAACATCAATGGATATGAGGTGTATATTCATTAATAATGTAAAATGTCGGTTGTATATACCTACCTACTAATGTGCTATGTTATGATATGACATTTGACATACAGGTCAGTCGAGTCGATGGACAGCTCATTACCGAAAATCATTCAAAAGTATTGGCTGTTTCATCAGTAGTTTCACTTTTATGTAGTTGTGTGTGTATGGTTTGGATTCACAGCAGTTTATCATTTATATCAGATATATCAGAATTATTTTGTTAGAGTACAAGAGAAACATGAAAAATATTTAATCTTGTATTTTTAGATTTAACAAATTTCTTTTTCGACTAACATCAATATCGATAAATAATAACTGTTATGTATAACGTATGTTATATATATATATATATATATATATATATGTTATCGATAAAAAAAAAACCTATGAGGAAAACTAATGTTGGTACGTAAAATTAACAATAACGTTCCTTACACACGTTAGTACCGCATTGCGGGTAAACCAAATCTTACCTTATCTTCAACTTCTACTGAAAATAACTTAGGTTAGGTAACGAAACTATTTTCAGACACTGCCTACCCCAATCCGAGATCTGAACTAGCTGATTTAAATTAAATCAGAGTTGAGAAAAGGCCTTCCCCGACGTCGACAAATTACATTTGAACCATTATTCCCGTACATAACTTAAAGCAATAGAATTTATCAGTATTAAATAATACAATTGCCCGCACTGTATCACAATATATTGTTTTTATATTTCATCCAAATGCTAATATAATAATACGTGCATTCTGGTATTTATCAACATATCAATACGTAACACTGGAACGTAACCAGATCTTCCGCACAGATAAACCATGTTTCCGTGTTTATATGGCACGTCAAAGTCATCATCTACTATCCCTCTCCCAACTGTATTGGGGTCGGCTTGCAACAGCAGCGTATGCAGCTGAATACCAGTATTTTATACGGAGCGACTGCCTATCTGACCTGCACAACCCAATTATTGCGTAAAACATTAGCACTCAGTACGATTGGTGGGAGAGTTTCGGGTCACTGACTACCTGTAACGACTGTCAAAGATCTACAAATGACAGCCGGGACCAACGGCTTAACGTGCTTTTCGAGGTGCTAAGGAAACTCGGTAGGAAGGGGATGTCACCCATCCACGGACCTAGGACTAGGGAAGCGTAGATTACCTTTTTATTATTTAGACACGAGCTCCTCGCACGCATGACACGTCAAAGTAACCCGCCGTTTTTCCCAAGTAAGTAGGAATACATCTCGTGTAAAGGATCCCTTGATACCCTCCCAACACGACATCTATTTCTAAGAACCCTAATGGTTTTCGTTTCCGTGACAAATTGGACCAGTCTACTGGGTACTGATTTTTCCAGTTACGTTTACGACATTTTGTTACGACCCCTTTATTTGGAGGTTTTCCGATTCCAATTCTGTTGAACAGGGTCAATTTGAGGGCTTGCAGATCTTACTGATTCGGCACTTGGATGCTTTCCAGAATGACCACCTGCACAAAGTGAAATAAAAATGTCGAGCAGATATACAATGATAAAACTGCGGACTGATGCTACTCAAATCTCATTCAAACTAATAAAATGATTGGGACTGTTAATAAATAGATATTACTGATTTTACAACAGCCAATAGTAGGGGAACAGAAACGTACCTAATGTTCTGGTTCTTGGTATTTCATTAACCATTAACAACAACTTAAATTAGTTGTTTCAGCCTTTATCAGGTTTTTAGTATCTCACTTCAGTCTAATATTATCATTTTCATCAAGTCTAGATACCGAATACAGTATAAACTAGATAAATTTAATATTGTGTTATCTAATAAGATCCAACCGCGCTAGTGTCTCCGTAATACATTTCGATTTACGAGAGTGTATTCTTAATGGCCAGATTGGAACGAATTCTCAGGAGAATTACATATTGGTTACAAATGTTTCTCCTCATAGACACTAATTACTTCGCTTACGTGTGCGCTGCGAATGATGATAATACTGGAAAGCTATAGAAAATAGTACTATTAATAAAACCACCATTTTGCTTTCTCTTCGCCATAAGCCAAGACTCTCACTTCTATCATCATATTATGCTCTTTAAAGTAGTTCATATTGGCTTAGAGGAGCAGCGGTGGCCCAGTGGTGGCAGCCCCGACCTACGAGCAGTAAATCGTAGGTTCAAACCCAGGCAGGCGCATTACTTTGTGTAATTTATTTCATCACCGCTGCTCTCAAAACGGTGAAGGAAAATATCGTGAGGAAACCGGCATGCGGCATGTCTTAGAACTAAAAATTCGAAGACGTGACATCTACCAACCCGCATTGGGCCCGCGTGGTGGATTAAAGCCCGGTACCTCTCATTGAGAGGAGGCCTGTGTCCCAGCTGTGGGAACATTATAGGCTGATGATGATGTTGATGATATTAGCTTAGAAACAGATAGAATTCATATTCCAAGTAATTACGTTAAAAGCAGTAGGTAAATCCGATGATCCTATTTTTATTTTGCAAGAAAAGGAAGTGTTTTTAACTTTAGTTACGCAAGTTCTGCCGTAAATAGTAACAATACCCTAATACTTCACCCTTCCGTTAGAAAAATATTTCTTCACTGACTTTTAGTCGGACTGATTTTGGTCTTGCGAATTATGGTTCTGGATGATGGGGTTAAAGTTACTAGCTATTCTTATTCTCAATTCATTTATTGAGCTATATAAAACCTATGCATACATACAGTAGGCGTAGTAGTAAGGCGTAGGTTTCATTCAATTCCAATAATACAAGGTGTAAACGAACCGTTCCCGAAGCACTCTGTACATCAAACTAAGTAACTCTACGCAAAAATGATTGCTGGGAAAGGAAACTTTTTTGGGTGAAATATCACGTTTTTTGGTAACACTTTTAGGGGTATGAGGAACAGGGTGTAAAGTTCGTCATACCCTATAGAAAAGGGAGGATCCTCCGACCAGACAGGCGTTATGTCTGGTGGGCAACTGCCCAATAGTTGTTGTCGGGTTGCTCTATATACTCTTAAGTCGATGTAAACTTTGCTTGCGACTTCTAGGAAATTGATGTTAGTTCCTCCGTCGTGACATAGATGGCGCTGTAGTACTTTTTGTAGTATGTTGCTTTTTGTGGTCGGTACACACTCATTGTAACGCTCTCAAAAAATTGTGCTTTATGAACGCATTGATTGCATTGTTCTTTATTTTATTTTTTTAAACTTGTGAAAAAGTTGGAACTTTTACCCCCTATATCTCTGAAACAAGAAGGTACTCAATACTCAATTCTTTATTACATTCAACAATGTAGGCTTAGGTGGTAAACATTTAACAAGTGTACGTACACGTACGTAGTAGTACAGGTTCTCAGGTATGGTATAATCTAACAAAAAAAATATCGCAATAACGGCAGAACCTTTGCAGGTGCCTTTCGTTTTCGTTAGGGGTACTTTTAAACCCATTATAAAACGCTATTTGAAACACGCCAGAAGAAGTTAAATGTCGCCTTTCAAAAATTCAAAGCTCCGTTTGTAAAAGTCAGTCAACGTTTAAAGACAATAAATAACCCTCAAATCCAATAACTTAACAAAATATCCCTGAACGTGTTGGCCTAAGGTTATTGTTATATTATTTTTACTTCCATGTTATTGACCTATTTGGCTCTCTCTGCTCTGCCATGGAATATGACGGCAGACAGACGGGCGCCTCGAGACTGAACCACCAGCATAGCTATTCACAACCAATCGATTGGACAACTAATCTAATCGAGTGACCGTGCAATCGATCAAGTCCTCCAAACGCTATTCACACAACCGATGTCGATCGATTTTGACCAATTTTGACATTTTCCATCGATTGTGATTCGGTTATGAAGACATCAATTGACCGACAGCTATTAGCAGTAGAGAGTAAAGTCGAATGAAAGTTAAAAGCACTTTATCCTAATATAAGTAGTGTCTGAAGTATGTGTACATATTGTATAGATGGTTAAACTATACTTTTGACTATTGCATAAAGATTAACACCAGTTTAAGTCGTGATATACGTACGTTACATAAAAATTTGTTCTTGGGTTTGATTTTAATTATTTGGGTGGATGAAGTTCGTGATTGTGCGATCCTGAGACCGTGCGCGTGCCGCAGAAGGACAGAGGCTGGAGACATTATCTCTTCATCGAAGAATACGAGACATGATGGATCCATTTGCTGACCCGCGCTTCCAGTCCGTGTACAGGCTATCGCCTGACATGGTCCTTAGCCGAATTGTAGAAATAAAGCCCTATTTTCCAAGCGTTGATTCATCAGCCGCAATCCCCATTGAACTCAAAGTAAGTAATAGTAAATATAAAGTAAATAATGAAAGTCATAACAATAACAGCACGGTCTAGCACGGTAGAGAAACTATACAACGAGGTGTCATTATTCACTCACATTAAAATTTGTTATTATAGCCTGCAATCAGGAACAAACTATACTGTTACTGATAAACTCATCCCTATAACCCTACCTCTATGTAGTACTGCCTTAGTGTGGTTAAGGTTTAGCTAGACCCTCCCTGGGTTTAGGTAAACATTCAATCCCTAGTATACATATAATAAAACGTGAATCCAATGCAGTCATCTGACATGCATATTTATTTACACTCTTTTATTTTAGGTGTTAGCTGCCTACACTTTTATGGCCAAAGCAGTTGCCAGAAAACTGACAGGAGCAATACCTTTGTTAGCTTGAACCAGGCATCTGTTTCCAGGGCCATGACGGAGACCACGATGGCACTAAATACTGCACTCAAACAGTGCGTTCAATTCCCTTGCCAAGTAAATGAAAGGCAACAAATTTTACAAAAGTAAGAAGTATTCTTTATTTAGATTACAAAAATCATAGAATGTTTTACTAATACACACATAACACAGTTAAAAATAAAACACTTTCTTTTACATTAGGACAATTTATTGGAATAGTGCAATACAAAACAAAGTCAACAGGAAATACTACTTTAGAAGATCACATATTTGTTTCTTTATAACTAAAGTCACCATAATTTAAAAGATACAAGATTTTAACTAAGAAATTGTCTATGAGCTGTTACAATAAATTATAGTATATAAGACGAAAACATCTATTTATTGTACAATTAAATGTTTATTTTCAGAAAATACAGCAGGTTCGGGTTCCGTGGTGTTTTAGGATATGTGGATGGGACACATGTTCTGCTGCTACATCTTTCTGGCTTCTAGGTCAGTAACTGTAACAATAATGATAAACATTCATGTTAAAAAATAAATACTTAATTAAAATTTAATGTTTCCAGGTGATTCTGGAGCTTTGGATTCTTACCCCGATTCTTAATGCTGAGCCAAATTGCTCGGAAGCATGGTACACATAACTTCAGAACATACATAAGATCATGCATCAAGAGTTACTTCAAGGTGTAGAAAGGGTACTTTAGGTGCTTGAATACAGCCCAAATAAAGTAGGATGCATCACCAAGGCATGTGCAGTTCTGCATTACGTGTATAATATGGGGCCGCTTGCCTGAACACTAAGAAATTGAATTGGAGAACCAACCCCCTACAGAAACATCACGGATTCAGGAATTGAGCAAGATGGCTATAGTAGAGGACTTCAATTTAGGGCCAATTTAATAAATAGATTATTTTAATAATTACTTGTGTATCATTTATTTCCATACCTTATCCTTCCTCCAGAGGCAAACAAATTTCAGGCTACAATTTGGTGAAGGATAGCTTCGATGCTATGCATTCCAGTTGCCACATCTTCAATTGCTGCTGCGTGCCGTGCGAGTATAGCATGAAGCGGGTCTGGGCGGCTTCTTGACTGTTGGGGCTCTTCTGTTACATATTTTTTTGACACAGGTCACATCCTGACCTGAGACTCGGCCCCGGGCAAGTCCTCATGCCCCTGCGTGAACGCAAACATTATGTTTCTTGGCTCCAAAGACACTTTTCTGAAAATATGTAATGTCAATTATGTTTTGTAATATGTAAATGATAAGTAAGAAAAAGGATGATGTTTTATACACTAGTAAAATACTTACACCATTATTGTTTGTATATGTGTTAAATTAAACCCGAGTTTCGCACAAAACACTTTTGAAAACTTTTGAGTTTGAGGTTATCATTGAAATTGCCAGTTTGACATTAAATCTCATTTACAAAGCAAGTTTGATAAAAATCTGGTAAACTTATTTAATAAAACAATCAGTGTTTGCTGTTTTGTTTTATATATGATTACTAAATGTAGATTCTGTAGCCGTACATAACAAAATCCCTAGTAAAAATAATATATTTGCCACTTTAAGCTTTTCTACCACCAATTTCTATTTCCTACCATTTTGTAACGATCTCCTTAAACATAATTGTCAATATTTCAAATATTTAAAAAAAAAACCTTACCGCTCGGATCTGTGAATAGCGTTTTGATAACCGTTCGGTCGCGTTTTGATAACCGTTCGGTCGCAGTTCGGTTATAACCGTTCAGTGTCTATGATTCATTCGGTTTCGATTCGATTGTTTGTGAATAGCTATGCAGATTATGGCATCTCGCCCACGCTAGACTAGAATCGCTTTTTCGGGTAGGCCTGTGTTCATTGCCCTGAGATATCCTTGAGTACCGCATTGGCAGTAATTCTTTCGATTTATGGGTGCGTAGTAGTGGGGATATTTTAACGATGTCGTGTAGAAAATCAACTTAAGACTAGTTATTTTCCTGTCAGTTAGTTGTCAGTACTTTATTATTTCAGCTGTCACCCCTTTCTAGACCAATCATCTTTCATACATCCTACGTTTTTAGGGTTCCGCATTCATCCCTAAAACTTTGCTCAATCTTTCCTCTTACTCTTCATAATTATGTCATCAAATTTCCCGCCTATAATATGATTTTACATTCAAACCCAACAAAATTGAACCTTTTAATCGGATATTAAAGGCTATTATGGCTTTAAAATGGATGGAGATGACGGCGGGTAGGGGTGCGAGGTAGAGGTTCCCGCCATGGTTCGCGACCCACATTTCCGAACGGTTCTTTATACGTTTACGCCCCTGACACATTGACTTACATTCGAAACGTTCGACCCGTTTTAAAATGAGCTACCCCATCAACAGATGGCTTTACGGTTGGTCGTTATAATGCTCGTTATAGAAACAGGCACGACGACAAAAGTTTTCTAAAAATATTCAGGAGTTCTTTTATCTATTTTTGTAACAAATAACTTTCTGAGGGAGTATAATAAGTAACACTAACGGCCGTTTTCAATAACCTATCTCTGGTAACGGATAGATCGCTATCCCCGGTTAACAGCAAGATCCTATCTATCCATAGTTTGCGTTTCACAATCAAGGATAAGTGCTATCTATCTGTCGACAACGAAGGATAGCTACTTCCCTCTTGAAACGTTTAGTTATTTGCTGTACAATGATTAATTTTAAAAACAAATATTAATTATTTATTTACATTTAATTAAATTAAATATAATTTATATTTTTTTGGATATTTTAAGGCGAATCAACGTTTAATTGTTTTTTTCCTTTTGTTATACCAAATTCAATCGTGCAATAAAACGTTTTGACAGTTTTGACATAACGATACAGCGACGCCAGCTACGCTTCGCTTTGCCGCGTCGATTGTTTGTGTTTATTTTGTGATAACTTAAAAGTGAATTAAAATGAATTCTGTAAGTATCTACATGGACGATAGTTTTTACAATACATAATTCGTTCAAGCTTTTAAAAATTTCCATTTTTACAGGCAACTAAAGCGGCACCAATGACCAAGGATGAGGCGATGCTCTTAGTACAACTTGTGGCGGCAAGTGCAGTTATAACTACTAAAGCAACGAATGCCAGCAATAATAAACTAAAGGATCAGGCTTGGCAAACCATAGCAGTTGAATTTAATTCGTCTGTATCTAGTTCCCGACGAACCCCAGCGCAGCTTCGTTTGAAGTGGGAAAATTTGAAGAAGGCTGCTCGCAAACGCTGCGCAGAAATAAGAATCAACCATAATAAGGTTAGTTAGTGATTGTTTGTGGATAATGGTTCGCAACGGTAAGATAAAGTAATAATTGACAGTACTTAATTGTTTTTTTTTTTTACAGACTGGAGGAGGCAAAGACTACTTTCCACCAGATGAAGTCCTGGACAAAGTAGCATCACTGTTAGGCAGCACATGCCAAGGTTTTTCTGTGGAGTATGGTGGAGATGCTACCGAAGGAGACTTAAATTTGGTGATGGGTGATGTGGTAATAGAGCTAGGCGATGGTGGTGATGGTTGTTGTGGTGAAGGTGTTGATGAGAGGGACGTGTTGAAAGAAATACAAATTATTGAGACACCTCCTCCTCCCTCTAAACAGAAAAACTTTTTCCTTAATAGAGCTAGCGGCAGCGGCTCATTAGGTGGGTGGATGTTATTTTTTCTGTTTTGGTACTATTTTCTGCTATGTATTTAAAATTAAAGGTATTATTTGATCCCTGTTAGAGACATGCTATAATATTATGTAGAAGATGACACTTCATATTATGACTCTACCAAAGTAACCAGTAGTTTTAGCAATTATTAACAAAGTTAAAAGTATTTGTTTGTTTTCTTGCAAACCTTCAATGAAAAACAAAATATTACAAACAAATACTTTTAAGTTAAGGAGCTTATTAATGATAAACTAATGAGAGTGAAGGGACCATATTTTTGGCATTTTTTATAACTTTGATCATTTTTACAGCCAAGCGGAAACAGAAGATGGAAGAGGAAAAGCATAAGGCCAGATTATTTAGGGACAATGCATTAGCAGAGTTATTAATTGTTAAAAAAAGAAAAATAGAATTAGAAAATGAGGAAAAGGAGTTAAATATAACTAAACTTAAGTTAGAATTAGAAAATGCTAGATTAGAAAATGTTAGATTAAAAAAAGATTCAAATTTGTGTGGTTAGTTAATTTATTTTGTCCTTACTTTTCAATTGTGTTATTATTATCTACTCTCTGTGTGTAATATTGTGATGTGAAGTTTGTTGAAGAAAATAAAAATTTACACAAAATATGTATTTATCTTTTTATTTTACACATTAAAGTAATTATTTATCAGCAATTGCCGTTCAGATGTATTTATAGAATTGTCACTAATAATTAAATTTTCTTCCTGTGTGGTATCTGGAATGGATATTTCTGGCTCTATTTCTTCCAAATTCATATTTCTGGCAATGTTGTGTAACACAGCAGTGGCTATAATAGCTGCTTGAATGTTTTCTAATTTTAGCCTACTTTTCAATGAGAGTATGGGGAATCTTCTTTTCCAAACTCCAATGCATCTGAAATTACAGTAGGTATTATTTTATATTTAAACCATTAACACTGCATCTATTGTTACTAAACAAAACAAACCTCTCTATAGTATTTCTTGTTTTAATATGTGCTTCATTGTATCGTTGCTCTGAAGGAGTATTCGGGTTGAGTAGAGGTGTCAATAGATAGGGCTTACACGGATAGCCACTGTCACCAAGCAGCCAGCGATTACCAAGTAAACCTTGTTCACAATAACCTGCAAGTTTTATAATGAAGTAAGATTTTTATGCAATAGGGACAGTGCCATTCACAAGATAAACAATAAAATAAGTAACCTTTTAAATTAGAGTGGTTAAATATAGTTGCATCATGAGTAGATCCTGGCCATCGGGCAACAACATTTAGAAAAACTAGTGAGGAATTACACACAACTTGCACATTGATAGAAAATGTTCCTTTTCTGTTCCTAAATTCTTCTCCTATGTTTGAATCTGTAAAAGAAATAATTACAGTATGAAAAGAGTCCTGCTCTAAATAGAAGTATGAACAAGTACAACATTTTGAGTATGGATGAGGCTACTTACTTGGTGATTCTATTAATATATGGGTGCCATCTATGGCACCATGTACTCTAGGAAAGCCAGCAATATTATAAAACTCTTGTTGAGTGTGATTTTGTAGCTCAACAAAATTTGGGTATAATCTTGCTATGGCTCTAGACACTTCAGAGACAATACGACTAGCAGATCTGCCCACCATACACTAAAGTGCAGTAACAGCAAAATCACGATTTCGAGTAAAACGCATTTAAAGTTAAGAATTGATTTTAAAAAATCAACAGAATGTATAAGCAAAAAAATTTGAATGCAGAAAGGTTGTAAAGGCATAGGTTCACACGTTAAAGCAATAAAAAAAAATATATCTTAATAACTGAATTTATTATGGCCATTTATTCTTTTTGGTGCCTAGCCTTTTTGGTGCATAGCCTTTTTTGTAAAAAATACCATTTTAAACTTAGTAAAATGCAGCAAAAAGCCCTATTACTGCGTTTGGATCAGTTATTTTGTCAAGAAACCCAACTAACATGCAGTAAGGTCAAAAAAATACTGCATTTTAGTTAGTTTTTTAAGAAAAAAGTGTTCAATTTACTAGTGCAGTAAGAAAAATAGCTAGTTCACATTTTAAAGACCGTTTATTTCTTATTATTTAATCACAATAATTCAACTCACTTATGTAAAATTTACATATCAAAAATAAAAAAAAAACATCTAATTAATAAAGGACCCTGCGCAGAATGCACATCTTAATATTAACATATATAACATAATGTATCTTTATGTTTAACAATTACTGCACTTTAGCTAGGAATAATCATATCTGTGTCATTATGCTATCCAAACTAATCTGCAGTAATGCTGTATTTTACTGCGTGTTAGTCAGTTTATAATGATAAAAGAATGTTAAGTATTCACAACTAAAATGCGACAAGCTTTGATTTTACTGCATTTTAGTTGGGAGTTCGTGACAATAAATTGTATTTTCTTAATTTGCAGTAAAAATAGCTTGTATGGCGGTAAATTTTACTGCGTATTAATTTTTTTTTTAATTTTTTTCCAGAAATATAAAACTATCTAAAGAACTGTAAAATTATATTGCTTACTGCATTTTAGTTATGAAACCTTAAAATTTAATCTGCAGTATAATTTATACTGTATTTTAGTTGGGAAATCACGCCAAATTGTTAATTTTTTTCGTTTGCAGTAAGTGAAAACTGTTAAATAAAAACCATTCTAATAGTCTTAGAAATAAGTAAGTTAATTCAATAGAAAGCTTAAGAAACCCGCTTTCAGAATCACTAATAAAACGAAAAATCACAAAAGGGCTGTTACTGCTCTTTAGTCTCTGGTGGGCAGAGATGCTATAGACACTCCGATAAAATCAGCAACGGACACCAGCATCGTACCCAATGCATAGAAACGTAGCGCCAAAAGTATCTGATGAAGAGGAGATATGCCATGATTTCTGAAAACAAGAACATAATTAAATGCTGAAATTACAGCAATATAAGCCCCTATATAATGGCCTAGAGATAAAATAAACCTTACCTTTTAGATCTTACACTTAAATATGGTTGTATCAACAGAATTAACTGATTCACAGCACTTTTACTTAATCTAAATCTATATGCAAATTCGTAGTCATTTAATTTAGTCATATAATTCACACGTGGTTTATATTCTTTCTGTAACGGGATGTTATCGGTATCACTGTCACTGCTTTCATCACAATCTATTATAATTTGAAATAATTCCATATCGCTATCATCACTGCTAAAATATTCCATTTTTACAAATTTATTAAAAAGCTACTTGTTTTCAAAAGGCTATCTGTCCGCGTAACCGGCCGATTTTGACAGATAGACAAATGTCGTTACCAGAGATAAAACATCTATCGAAGAGTAACTTGAAAATTTTATTGAAACGCAAGTAAGACCGATTAGTATGTGAGTTCCTATCTCTAGTAGACTATCCGCCCTCCCAACGATAGATAGACAACTTCGATAGGAAATGCTATCCGTCGGTAGGTTATTGAAAAGTAAGTAAGCGTAAAAGGATAGATTTGTCTATCCGTAGTAACTTGAACTAAGGATAGATAGGTTATTGAAAACGGCCGTAAGGCAATGATAAAGAAAGGTATCACACAAAAAGTAGCTAAGTAAGTGGAAATAAAACAAGCAATGTGACAAAAAATTCGTGTCGTCAACAAGAACCTCTTAAGACAGTCTGGGAGACGGGAGTGTCTCGGAATTTGCCAAATTCATGAAAAAGTTTTAATCGAGTTTCCCTATCTTGTTTATAACGTAAAATATGTTCAGGCTTTCCCTGGTTGACTTTAAATAAAAATAGAGTCCCTAGATACATGTCCTCCTTTGTTACTTCGGGTTTCGTTATATTTGGCGTCAAAATTGAGTAAAAACGGTAACAAACAGCCAATTGGAATTCGGGGAGAGCACAAAAACTATCAATATTTTTTGTTGCTGAAAGTTGACTAGCAAATCGTTTTATTGGGAGTGTCTTTATGATATTTTTGGCTTAATACTTGGAAGAGAAAATGTTTTTCCGTAGCTGAATGTCCTAGAGATGGTAATATCGGGGATTGAGGCAATAGTGTTGAAGTTCCTTAAGTAGAATAAGCCAAGCCAGTGTCTCGTGTCGTCAGCGTAGCTGAGGGTGCGCGCGCATTCGCTTCGATCCGAACTGCCAGACATTTGAATGAAAAGACCGGTCACTCACGGAGCGTGGCGTCACGTGTGCGTCTGCCTTGATGACTATGATCTAATTATACCGTCGTAATATACGCTGACATTCACTTCATATCTACACTCTTCAACTTGTGACATAAATTGCATAAATGCAATGTCCAAGACTAAGTTTGTTTGCTAATAATAGATTTATAGGACCATACATAATCATGTGTAGTAGCGACTCGTTTGTCTGAATACATTCTTGGATTTCTGTCTGGACTTCTTAATATCCATCCACAATGTCCAACCCGTTACACAGTTGGTGACACAAATCTGTGTCCACACAATATAAAATCAACCTCAGATTGCACGATTTTTGCTGTCCAAAGCTGACCCCGAATCCGTGTGCCCGGAATTTAATAACCATGTTAGATAAACGCAGAAGAATGTAAAGGCAGCGTGGAAGATCAATATCCCTTATTATCTTAGTGTTTGTACAAAGCATTGTTCACGATTTTTTATCAGAATTAATGGACACGCGATAAGACATTACGTTTTTGTGATAGTGAGTCGTTTACGTAAACAGTTGTGAGAAATATTCGGTTGAGAAACACTATGAAGTCTTTGTAAAGTTGGAGTCAAGGAACGGAGATGCAGTCTAAATATTAAATGGTGGAAGATACTCGCCTATTCCGTAGCCCCAGTTAACTTTTATGTGTATTACCATCATGCAGGTGTTGCATCTTGGAACTGCTTGCCAAAATAACCAATATCGTGTTCAACGTTCTGTACATAAAACAACCGAACCGTTTCATAAGTGAATAGTAAAATTGGCAGGTTTACACAATAAACGGTTAAGGTGGAAGTTTAATCGCACTTTCCCATACATTTTAGTTTCTTGAAAATCTCGATACTTATATGCTTTTTGTAGAAGTAATGAAACAATATGATGTTATTACGAATTAGTGTTGTCGCAAAACCCTTCAAACATAAAGAAATAACAAGGTTTATAGGATTTCCAGGGCCGAAAAAAAAACGAAAAATCTTTGCTAGTGTGCGTGCTTGGAGTCACACCATCTACCGGATATCTAAAGAACTTCTAAAGAACAATCGAGCCCCTTGCATAACAAAACTCGAAATAATTATCTGTTGATACTAGATGGCGTGGCGTTGTCATTGTAAGTTGGTGCCAGTAATAAGTGCGTGGACTCGCGAATATTTCACATTTCATTCGTCAAACAAGTAGGTAGGTAGGTACTGGCTGCGACGTTTTTGTTTGGGTGAATTAGATTTATCATTTTTTAAGAATGAAGTTAAACATTCTTAAATTATGTCATGATGTTCAAACCAAAGTTTGAAAGTACCTATTAGGGATGAAATGTGTAATTCGGAGTTGGTTCTAATTTTACTGTGTGATAGGTAAAACTTATTAGTTATTAACAAGTAGGTATTCAGACATAATTCGTTATGAAGCCACAGCCTGCAGCACAAAGCTTATCTTACTAAACTTTAATTTTGTACGTGCACTTTTCGTGGTATATGTAATATACTAATAATGTACTTACATTTTATAACACTAGCTTATGCCCGCGGCGTCGCCCGCGTGGATTTCGATAATTGTCCCACGGGAACATATTATCGGGATAAATAGTATCCTATGTGTTAATCCAGGTTACAAACTACCCGTGTGCCAAATTTCATCCAAATCCATTCAGTAGTTTTTGCGTGAAAGAGTAACAGACATCCATCCATCCATCCATCCTCACAAACTTTCGCATTTATAATATTAGTAGGATTACATTCATTCATCACACTATTTACATTCATGAATGTAGGTACTACCTAATAAAACATACACGACGCGGTCAAGGTCACGTTGAAACGCCGTAGTTCTATCTATCTATCTCTCTATATAAATAAAAATCAATTGCTGTTCGTTAGTCTCGCTAAAACTCGAGAACGGCTGGGCCGATTTAGCTGAATTTGGTTTTAAAATGTTTGTCGTAGTCCAGGGAAGGTTTAAAAGGAAAGATAGGGTAGGTAGGTAGGTAGGTAGCGTAGGGTAGTAGGGTATGGTAGGTAGGGTAGGGTAGGGTATGGTGGGTAGGTAGATAGGGTAGGTAAAAAGTGCATTGCAACGCATGCCGGGGACAGCTAGTCGATCTATATATCCATACTAATATTATAAATGCGAAAGTCACTCTGTTTGTTTGTATGTCTGTTTGTTACTTTTTCACGATTAAACGGCTAATCTGATCCTAATGAAACCTGGCAAGAAGATAGATTTCAACCTAGGGAAGGACGTATGCTATATATCATCACGCTACGATCAATCGGAGCGGAGCAGTAATGAAAAATGTTGCGAAAACAGACAGCAGTCTATATATATTTATATATCTAAAAATGAATCCCTATTTCCCTTGGTCACGGCATCACGCGTGAACGGCTGGATAGATTTCGATAATTGTTTTTTTGTTTTGTATGTTACTGACAGGAGAAGGTTCTCTTAGGTAGGTAGTAGGTAGGTAGTAGGTAGGTAGTAGGTAGGTAATAGGTAGGTAGTAGGTAGGTAGTAGGTAGGTAGTAGGTAGGTAGTAGGTAGGTAGTAGGTAGGTAGTAGGTAGGTAGTAGGTAGGTAGTAGGTAGGTAGTAGGTAGGTAGTAGGTAGGTAGTAGGTAGGTAGTAGGTAGGTAGTAGGTAGGTAGTAGGTAGGTAGTAGGTAGGTAGTAGGTAGGTAGTAGGTAGGTAGTAGGTAGGTAGTAGGTAGGTAGTAGGTAGGTAGTAGGTAGGTAGTAGGTAGGTAGTAGGTAGGTAGTAGGTAGGTAGTAGGTAGGTAGTAGGTAGGTAGTAGGTAGGTAGTAGGTAGGTAGTAGGTAGGTAGTAGGTAGGTAGTAGGTAGGTAGTAGGTAGGTAGTAGGTAGGTAGTAGGTAGGTAGTAGGTAGGTAGTAGGTAGGTAGTAGGTAGGTAGTAGGTAGGTAGTAGGTAGGTAGTAGGTAGGTAGTAGGTAGGTAGTAGGTAGGTAGTAGGTAGGTAGTAGGTAGGTAGTAGGTAGGTAGTAGGTAGGTAGTAGGTAGGTAGTAGGTAGGTAGTAGGTAGGTAGTAGGTAGGTAGTAGGTAGGTAGTAGGTAGGTAGTAGGTAGGTAGTAGGTAGGTAGTAGGTAGGTAGTAGGTAGGTAGTAGGTAGGTAGTAGGTAGGTAGTAGGTAGGTAGTAGGTAGGTAGTAGGTAGGTAGTAGGTAGGTAGTAGGTAGGTAGTAGGTAGGTAGTAGGTAGGTAGTAGGTAGGTAGTAGGTAGGTAGTAGGTAGGTAGTAGGTAGGTAGTAGGTAGGTAGTAGGTAGGTAGTAGGTAGGTAGTAGGTAGGTAGTAGGTAGGTAGTAGGTAGGTAGTAGGTAGGTAGTAGGTAGGTAGTAGGTAGGTAGTAAATTTAGGGATTTCTGAAAGAATTGTAGATTTTGGCACAATCTCTTAAAACCTATGTCAGTAGTACTGACCCTAACAGGTAGGTGTAGGTATTCTGACTCAGTACACACCGAGACGCGACGCTGCGCGCACACTTATAAAGAGAAGATACACATTTCGTTGTGAGAAAACGTTGCGCCACGCAGCGCTGCGCCACGTGACGCCTGTAAAGAAATGTGTATCCTTTCGTGTAGAAAATAAAGTTAAATTTTGAATCGCTTTTTAAAATGTGCGCGCAGTGT
Organism: Cerastis leucographa; assembly: GCA_963082945.1. NCBI lineage: Eukaryota > Metazoa > Arthropoda > Insecta > Lepidoptera > Noctuidae > Cerastis > Cerastis leucographa. Next base: position 8,124,169 of record OY720363.1, on the reverse strand, counting down.
CGCGTCTCGGTGTGAGCTGACCCTTAGTGTTCCAAGGCTTTGTAGATAAAGTGAAGATTAGAACTAAAAAGCTTTCAAGCTAGTGGAAGTTTATCTTTGAAATCTTGGTGATTTGTTGGTCAGTGGGTGGTCTAAGGGGCGGATTTTTAGGAGTTGAAGTATAAGCTTAGGGGCACTATGCGCAGCAAAGAAAACAAAAAAATAAAATTTTCGGCAAAAAAATTTTTTGGGACTAAGTGGATTTTCCCAAAAAAAAAAATTGGCAATTTGAAAAAAAATGGCAGTTTCGGGTTAACCTTGGCCATAAAAACCATTTAGGTCCTGCGAAGTATGGACCCAAGAGGCACCGTTTCCGAATTATGGGCCTCCGAATTTTATTTAATTTTTATAAAACTATCTACATTTCCAAAATGGTAGAAAATATTTTCTGGAAAGAAACTGTTGCTCTAGTAGAAAACTATGAGATGGTGTAAAAAAATCCGAGAAATATTGAGAAAAAAGAAAAAATTGAAAAAAATATTCTGTGTCGGTCGATCTTTCAGCTTGAGTATCGTTAGGGACAAAGACACAAATTTTCGGGAAAAAAATTACTAACAGATTTCGTCCGTTTTTCTTGCAGAACCCTATTACCCTTGTCCATAGAAACTATTTAGGTTCAGAGAGGCATGGCCCTCCGACGCACCGTTTCCGAGTTAGGAGTTTTTTAATTTTTTTCTTGTTTTTACAAAACGCTCTATATTTCCAAAATGGTAGCTCAGATGAAAATCTTTTCTGGAAAGAAACTGTTGCTGTAGTAGAAAACTATGAGATGGTGTACAAAAACCAAAAAAAAATGCATTTTTTTTATAAGTCCTCGCGCCATAGCGCCCACACTCCAACCGATTTTGTTCTTTGATCTTGAATCAGTTTGTAAATATCTATCACATAATTTATTTATTATTTATTAAAACTTTATGCACAAGTATAAAAACACTGTACAAAGGCGGACTTAATGCCTTAGGCATTTTTTACCAGTCTACCTTAGGGTGATGCAGAGAGAAAACATAGTAGGTGCAGTATAACAAATGGTAAGAGAACATTTACAAATAAAATATAACGATACATACATAAATACATACATATATATATACAATAAGTAAAGAGAGAGACAAACTAACAACAATTTAATTAAGAGATGAATCTGCCAGCTTCTTAAGTAAGTGTTCGCGAGCTTTAACTTTAAATGTGAACCGACTGTTGGCCAACCTGATGTTCAGAGGGAGCGCATTCCAAAGGAAGACAGCCTGGACAAAGAAAGACGACTTGAGAAAAGAGAGCGGTGAGAAGGACAACGTAGAAGACGATTATTGGAGGAACGAAGATTCTTACTGTGCGCAGAGCATAAATATTGAAAATAAGTAGTCACATAAGAAGGAGAAGTAGGCTTATTAAGAAGAGAAAATAGGGTAGTCAAAGCTCTCAACGCTCTGCGTTGTCGGATGGGCAACCATTTTAAAAGTGACCGATGTGCGGAGACGTGATCATACTTACGAAGATTAAATACGAATCGAATGCAGTTATTAAGAAGTCGGTAGCACACATCACCATAGTCAATTATGGGGAAGATTAGGGACTGTACAAGCATTACCTATAGGTGTGATGGGAGAATATTTTTTAGCCGATAGAGCGACCGCAATGTTCCGGTGACTTTCTTGCTCACAATCGCGACCTGCTTACGCCAGTCAAGGCAAGTGTCAACATGCAAACCCAGATCTTTGACGTCAGAGCTAAACGGAATAACCGTGCCGTCAAAGGTAACCGGTGGCACCGTTAAGCCATTCAGCCTTCTCAGGCTATGGGGACTCCCTATAATAATAGCCTGGCACTTGGTTGGGTTAACCGCCACCCCGAAACGATCAGACCAGTTTTTGACAAAACGTAAATCCCGGTTTAGCTCCTCGATCGCACTGGACAAGCTGTCAACACTAGCCTGACAGTAAAGCTGTAAGTCGAAAGCGTAAAGATGATACACACACTGAAGCTCGGTAGTTATGAGATCTATAAAAATAGAGAATAAAATACCGCCTTGAGGGACGCCAGCATCAAGATCACACCAGCTGGAGCTAGAGTCACCAGCAAGAACTGATTGCTGGCGCCCCCGAAGATAGGAAGAAAACCATTCCAATACCTCCGGAGAGACCATCAGATAGGAGAGGATGGATAAAAGGACTTCGTGACTGACGGTATTGAAAGCATTGGAAAAATCAATTAAGACCAAAACCGAAACTTTAGTGTCTTGCATTCCCCGCCTTATATCGTCAGTCACTTTAAGGAGGGCTGATACGGTACTATGGCCGGGCCTGAACCCGGATTGCAATGGACTGATAAGGGAGTTGTGGTAGATGAAGTGGGAAAATTGCTTGTGAACACAGGCCTCGAGTACTTTAGATAAAAAGGGAAGGATGGAAATTGGTCGAAAATGGCTGAGAAGAGTAGGGTTAGGAATTTTAGGGAGTGGCCGAACATGGGCTTTCCGCCATAGAGAAGGGAAAACACCGGAGTAAAGGGAGAAGTTAACGATATGGGAGATTGCAGGAAGGAGCTGATCAAGAGCTTTCACAATCATGTGACGACTGATGTTATCATAGCCCACGGCTTTGGACTTAATGGACAGGATTATCTTCTTGATCTCTCCGGGATCGACTGGGGTGAAGACAAAGGGAGAAATATTGGGTCGCGTCAGACCAGCAAGATAGTCAATGGTTTGACATTTGGTTAGACTATCAAGAGTAGGGACAGTGGAGAAATGGCGATTTAGATCGTCCAAACCAAATGCCTTAGGAAGGTCTGAATGCCGCGCTCTGCCGATACCTAGAATTCCAAGGAATTTCCAAATATCAGCAGGAGAAGCAGAAGTGATATTATCAAAAATGTGGCTGCGTTTAGCGTTGCGTACCATCTGATTACAACGATTGCGAGCAGTTTTGAAAAGGGGCGTGAACGCGCGATCCCTTCGTCGCATTGCCATTAGAACTCCATTGTTCATCCATGGGGCAGGTGAGCGCTTCAACTTGACTTTCCTGACAGGAGCGTGGGTGTCATACAACTTGACTACAACCGCATTAAAAGTATTCACTTTATCATCGACTGATGTGGCTTCCTCCAGGGGCGTCCAGTCAATATTGGAAGCATGCTCGATGAGTTTTTCTGCATTCATCCGCGCAAAGGCACGCCTGTACTGGAAGGTAGGTTTGGGTTTAGGAGGTTTAAGGACATAAGACAGGAAAATAAGGTTGTTATGGGAAAAGCCAGGAGCGTCCTGTTGACCATGTGAGGCGACTAGGGAAGGATTAGATGCGAGAATCAAGTCGAGCCAAGTATCATCCCCGACAGTGTTATGATGCGTTGGTTGGAGAGGCAAGACATGCAGACTAACTGACTCGACCAGATGTAGGAGTTTACAGGATCGAGGGAGTTGTGGGCAAGGAGATTGGTGTTGAAATCCCCCATGACGCTGTGATGTGCACACTCCGAACCTAATGATTCTAGGACCGATTCTAATTCGATGAAGTAATCAAGGGACGGGGGACAATACACAACTCCAAGAACAGTTTTAGCTCCTATAACACAAACTTCTAAAAAAAGAAATTCAGCCAAATTAGTAGTAGAGGAAGAAGTAGCAATAATTTTAAAAGAAAAATCGGTATGAAGGTAAATTGCAACACCACCCCCTCTCTTACCGATTCGATCATTCCGTAGGAGAACGAATCCTGGTAGAAAGTAAGTGGTAGACGCAAGCTCAGGTTATAGCCAGGTCTCTGAAATGAGGACGGTATGGACGTTATTGTTCGTAAAAGTATCGTAAAGCTCATTGTAGTGGCTGGGAATGCTCTGGGCATTGATGTGACAAACATTAAACAGTCGGTCAAGACTATGGTTAAAGTTTTGACGTAAAGTATCACCAAGGGTGTCTGTAATGGAACAAAAACTATCTTCAAGAGTGGCAGTAGATTTGTTAGCTGAGAAAAACGATTCATTATCGAAAATAGTGGTCATAAATACGAATAAAATATTTAAAAAAAAATATAGTTGTAAAATTAAAATAACTATAAAAAAATAAAAAATAAACTACATGCTAAACAAGTACGACGGTTGCATATCTGCACCACCCGCCAGCTAACATCATCATTTTAAAACACAGTGAACCAACCAAGGAATGAAAATAAGTTACAATGAAATAGAAAAAAAAACAAACCCAAAATAAATACAAAAGTACAGAAAAATAAAATTGTGGCATTCGGAACGCACCTTACGCCCTCAACAAACATACAATTATCGTGAGCCGTAGACAGAGAAAACTATGATCCGATCCTTGAAAACCCGATGTCAATGTCAAAGACAGTCATGTCATAATGGCATTAGCAATATGTTTTCAAAAAAGAAAAATAATGACAAAAACATCCTTGTTGAGGGTAAACTATTGTACGAATGTACGCAAGACATGTAACAATCCATCTCATGGTCGTGTGAGGAAGAAAGATAAAAAAAAAACAAAGTCAAGCAAAACAATGATTACGAGCCAAAACTAATCAAAGGTTATCATTACCAAACAGCAAAAGATAGCATATTAAAAGGTAAGTAAATCCTACGCAACGTAGGTATCTAATGCGTGAATTTTGTAAGATAATATTTAAGAGTTTTGTTACCAAAAATTAACGATTATTTTTACTTGTTTTTCAGGCTATCTCCAGAAGTTTGCACTTTGGGATAGGTACTTCAGCAGCAACGGACTCAATTCTTCAAACGATGAGATTTTATGTTTACTTCCTGTCCTGTCGTCATAGTTGAAGAATCTTACTAAAATCGCTGCGTGAGCGAGCGTGATCCACCATATGCTGGAGCTGCCGCTGCCGGCCCGCGGCCTTTCGAATGATGATGGAAGATCAACAGCTATAATATGTTTAGTTATTATTGTGCTTCATTGGTGTAATTGCTAAGTGTGGCGTTCCAGTGTAACATATTAAAATAAATAAATAAATAGGACTGTGGTGATGCTTCTTGGCTGCACCTAGTCTGTGGCAGACCTTTATGGAGGATGTGGTTACTGATTAAAGGCCCAGCTTCTTGTTAATTAGATCCAGGATCACTGTGCTACTGACCTCTCCTTCAACCTTTGCTATGCCCTGAAAGATCAGTGCCTTCCGACGATGCTAGGTCTCCAATTGGTCGACCTGTCTGGCACACTCGCTGATCTGTCTCCTAAGCAGACTTAGCATGCTAAAGTGCTAAAGATTAGCTCCCTGAAGGTCCGAAACTCCTCAGCTACCCTCGCCACATTATCTTTGGCTGGTCCTGCGCACTGAATTTGTGCCTCCAGTTCGCTCATCTTCCGGACAAATCTATCCTCAAGGCTTTTCTGTACCAATGCAATCTCATCAAGCTGTGACATGGTGTCCTTGTGACCGGTCACAGTGAAAAAAACAGTGAAAGTGAAGTGATGTGCTGGCAGGTGGTGGAAAGTTATAGCTTTAGTCACATGTGTGAGCTGCAAACGTGAGTACTCACTATGCAGAAGTTATACACTGATATTTTATAAAGAATAAGTAAATAAACTGAGTATTTCTAATTAAAATATCAAATCAATATTGGAGATACATTCTTTTTTTTACACCTACCCGCGCTATTATCTATTTATACATATTTATATATCTATACCTATTTATCTGTCAATGCTTCATTTTTTATTCCTTTTACCTATTTTTAACCAACTTCTAAAAGAAAGAGGTTATCAATTGGAAAGTTTTTTTTTGTATACTAATTTCATTGTAAATAAGCACCATGTGGCTATTTAGTATATTTTTAACCGACTTCCTAAAGAAGGAGGTTATCCATTCGACTGTGTTTTTTTTTATCTTTGGAGATATCCAATAGAACTCTTCAATAATAGACAGCAAATCTGTTGTGACAACATCATAACGTTACATCCCGCTGTAACGTTATGATGTTGTCACAACAGATTTATTTGGATATCTCCAAAGATAAAAAAAAAACACAGTCGAATGGATAACCTCCTTCTTTAGGAAGTCGTGTATTGTATGCTCTTGGGGCCAAAATGTAATATTCTATAAATTGATTTTCATCATATTATTACATTTTGATTTTTCATTTTGGTATGCAGATGTGTACAGTAAAACCAGATTTCGACAGTTAGTTATACATAGTATGTTAGTTTCCATTTGATTGGTGATAAGCATATTACCATGATAATGTAACAATACATGTATTGTATTTACATTCATAGCAAAAATTTTAATAGGATAATACAACTAAATGGATAAATAAAAAACTTTTTTCAAAGAACATAACAACTTCAAAAAAGTGTAATATAACTTTAGCTTCAGAAGTTGGTGGCAAAAAAACTGAATCAAACAAACAAGTAACCAACTTCTGAAGCTAAAGTTATTTTTCACTTCATTGTTTTTTGAAGTCAGTTTTAATTTTTTTGCAAATAGTTTTTGCAAAAAGAGTATCCATGGAGTTTCTTGCACGTTCTTGTCCATAGAGATCTACCTCCCTTTTGGAACGTGCAACTAGAGACCTGAGTCCTTGACACTTTGAAACACCTTGAAATGTGTGGACATTGATATTGTGGGCTTTATAGATTCCTAGATCCTTGGTAACTTTTTATCTTGGTCTATGTTTTGTAGTAAGCAAGAACTTATTGTCGGGCCTACGATATCCTCCCATACTTACGTATTAACGCTGTACCAAAAAAATATTGTAAAACCAAATGATTTTAAAAGAGTAACCATGGAGTTTCTTGCCGGTTCTTTTCCATAGGAAACGACCAACACGAACCGTGCACCTTTCTTGTTGACGTTTTACAAGTGCCCTTGTAGGCCTATGTGAAATAAAAATATTTTGATTTTGATTCAAAACTGCCTGTAAATGGTATTTAAATAAATGCATTGAGTTTGTATCAATTGTATTTTTTTGCCTTATAAGTGCCTATATGACTTGACTTAGATTGTTTTTTTATACTTAAACAATTTATTGTATCATGTAGTTGAAAGGTGGGCAGTGATATCCTCTTAGTAGAAATGGCCTTGACTTATGAATTGTAGGTTGTATGTTCGAACCCTGACAGGCTCTTTACTTTGGGTAAATGAATACTAATACTACTTGAATAAAAAGCATGACTTACAATAGTTAATTATATAATTAGAGTAAAACACAACATAACCAAACAAATTGTGTAAAACACAACATAAGGAGTCTCTTTGAAGGATCGCATCCGGAACGAGGTGATCTGAAGTGGCAATGGACCGGCCATATTAGCCGTAGAACCGATGACCGTTGGGGTAGACGTGTTGTTGAGTGGAGACCGCGAATCGACAAGCGTAAGATGGGACGCCCTCAGGCTCGGTGGAGCGACGATCTTTGCAGGGTAGCTGGTAGCAACTGGATGAGAGTTGCCGAGAATCGGGTTAAGTGGCGAGCGATTGAAGAGGCCTATGTCCAGCAGTGGACTGCGGTAGGCTGCTGATGATGACGATGATGACACTTACACAACACATTTATCACAACTAATTTAAGATTCCAGAACCAGAACATAAGATTCCCTTGTAGAAAGAACTGTTCAGAACAGAATAGATTTTCGCACTTGAATGTTTATGTCACTGACATTTAAATATGTAAATCGCGACAAGCGACGTTCCGTTTCATGTTAGGTACTATTGATGGGTAGTTATTGTAAAAAAAAAATAACTAAAATAAAAACGTTGAAGTGGCCCATCTCGTATTATTTTTTTTAAACATTTTAGTCATAAAATAATGATAATCTAAGCTATCTGCATCTTTCCTAATTAAACGTTTTTGATGAGAACGCCATCTAGCGGTTCAGAAAGTAACCGTTTACGTGTGCATGTGTGTGTGTGCATGGTGTGTACATATATGAAGTGGAGACGACTTGGGGGAATCTTGAAAATCTCCGTTTGAGAAGAGTTAACAAGTAAACTGTATATGTGGAAAAATCAAGACAAAAGGCTAGTTTACGCAAATAGAATATTGTCCATCAAAGATATTTGCGAGACCAAATATCTTTCATATTTCCCAAATGCGACTACAACGCCATCTATTGAAAAAACGGCGGCGGGATCGTCAGCGGAACCACCTTAACGAAAATAGATTTTGAATTATGATAGTAATAAAAATAACAACCGCGGTGAAATTAAACACATTACCGCATCAATGGAGTTTGGTTTTTTCGCAGCCTTGAGGCGCGTGAATGGTATTTGAAAGGAAATATAATAACCATTATTGGCCTCAACATTTACTTATTGAGTTTTTCTGTATTTAATGGTATTTATATTAAATATTTTCATAATTTTCAGCACAATCTCATAGATGAAACGCGTCTAGTAAATATTCCGAGATCTTTTGTATAAAAATGTTAATATAATAGTGAACCCGGTTATAATTAAGATTTCACCCGTCAGTTGCAAAGCCGCAGAGTTAATTTATAGAACGTCTATTAATACTTAGTTTTGCTTGCTTAGTTTTATCTACACGATTTTCTAGTCTTATCGTGGCTTTTACTAATACTTTATTAACCTAGATCTTACATCTGGTAAAGGGCAAAATGGTTGGAAAAATGGTAATGATGGCTTTCTAACAATCATTACATAATTGTCGAAAAATATGACATGAATAGGGGTGATCACAATTTTTTTTTCTTTGTCCGTCGGGTAGTTTATTGAAAAGTATTGGACACGTATTTTTTCTTTTTTCACGTGGTCTTAAAATTACGGAGATATATTGAGTTGAAATGGCGCATGACGTCACGTGTAGGTAATTTTTATACCTACTTGTGACGTAGTTAGCCCGGTTACTGACCCGTAGAACACCAAAGTGTTTCACCTAGGTGTTCCACTGTTAACTTTCCGTACCCCTGGTTCACCTAATGAGTGATCCATGGGTAATTTAAAAAAATAATGTACCCGTAGATCACCTAATTGGTGAACTAAGAATGATTATATTAAATAATGTACCATGGTTCACCTAACTGGGAAACCTTCGGGAATAATGCTATACATAAAAAATGCTTTATTAATATACCAATTTAATTACAAATTAAACATCTTTGTGGAAATTATTACCACCATACATATTACTAGCTTTTGCTAGCGGCTTCGCCTGCTCATTCCAAAAATACAAACCTTTCCTCTTTATTATATTAGTGTAGATAAAGCTCTTAGATCAAATATAGCAAAAAACTGAATTACACTTCAAAACAATTAAACTAATGAAAAAAACTTAAAAAAGAAAAAAAAATACTTAAAACTAGCTCAAACGCTTAATTAACAGCGACGGCACGGTTGGCGCAGTGGTTGAGCAATCGACTGCTGCGCTGCGTTTCGCGGGTTCGATCCCCGCACGGAACAAATATTTGTATGACCTACAAATAGTTGTTCCGGGTCTGGCTGTTTGTGTATGTGAGTTTAAATGTTTGTAAACGCACCCACGTTACAGGAGAAATTCCTAGTGTGGGGCAATGTTTTGTAAAATAAAAAAACTACGTAGCTTCTCTAATGCACTCTCTATAGTGATTTCCTTACTAATTGCGTTTGTATATTGAAGATATACTTAGTTATCGTTTTCGATTAATATTTTTATTTTTTTTACATAGAATTTTATCAACATGAGCAACTGAAATAGAGTTTAAAAAAAAATAACAGTCGTAATAACGTCACCGTATTTTTGTATAATGCACGGTTTAATTTGGCATTGAATCCCTCCGGGACATTACTTGTGCGGTGGTTTTGTCCAAATACACTTACGGCCCGTTCACGACCTTGCCGCTGTGAGCGGCAGCTAAGCGCGGGGCGGCGAGCGGTAAGATCAAAAGTATAAAAATGTTTGAAGCACGCCACGAGACGCCGCTCATAGCGAAATCGCGCGCGGTTTTCTCCGGGCGAATCGCGGCAGCGGCGCGCTGTGTGGAGAGCGGCAGGAACAAAAGTACAAGCGAATGAGTGCGACGCCACAAAACAGAGCGGCGCGGACAGCGGTGTAGGAGTGACGTACTCAGGGGCGTAGATTAAAACAAAAAAGTTTAGACGATTTTATGGCGGTAATGGATACCGAGGCGTTTATTACTGAAATTTTAAATCGACCGCATCGACTTATCTGGATATTTTCTGTAATCTTCGTATTGGTCACGAAATTCGCTATTTAAATACTGATTTTTATTCAGTTCGTGCATTCCTTCTCTCTCTGCTACTACTCTAATGTTTTAAAAATGTACTGCTTTCTTAACAGAGAAGGGATTATTTTGATAAGGCCATGATTTTGAGCACGTTTTGACTACCTAAATACGTCCACCGCTGCCGCTGCAACTAACCGCTACTGAGGGTACGTGGCGTGCAAAACGCACCGCTCACCGACGCCGCCCCGCTCGCCGCGCCGCGCACCGCTAAGACCAAAGTCGTGACCAGGCCGTTACGGCCTGGTCACGAATACGAAGATTACAGAAAATATGCGCCCCTGAGTACGTCACTCCTACACCGCTGTCCGCGCCGCTCTGTTTCGTGGCGTCGCACTCATTCGCTTGTACTTTTGTTCCTGCCGCTCTCCACACCGCGCGCCGCTGCCGCGATTCGCCCGGAGAAAACCGCGCGCGATTTCGCTATGAGCGGCGTCTCGTGGCGTGCTTCAAACATTTTTATACTTTTGATCTTACCGCTCGCCGCCCCGCGCTTAGCTGCCGCTCACAGCGGCAAGGTCGTGAACGGGCCGTTAGAGTCAGCTCACACCGAGACGCGACGCTGCGCGTACTTGTGAGAATTCAGAATACGTTGCGCAACGTATTCTGAATTCTCACAACGAAATGTATATCTTTTCGTGTAGAAAATAAAGTTGTATTTTGAATCGCTCTTTAAAAGTGTGCGCGCAGCGTCGCGCCGCGTCGCGTCTCGGTCGGAGCTGACCCTTAATGTTTTAATACAATCATTTTGAAACCAAAAACGATTTATGTAATTTATAAATTTTGACATCGAAGCATTGTACTGGTCACATTCAGAAACTATATATTTCCAGCCATCTAAAATAAATTCAGTTCAGTTCAGTTCAGCCGTTTCGGAGGAGTTTGGTAACAAACACCGCGACACGAGAATTTTATATATTACATAAAAATAAATTGTACAGCCAGGGCTACCTGTGAGTAATACAATAGACTAATATTCAGAAGCACGGGGTACAGATAGTTAACCGTGAAACACCTTGGTGAACCAGGGGTACAGAAAATTAACCGTGGAACACCGTCGAACACCTAGGTGAACCAGGGGTACAGAAAGTTAACCGTGGAACACCTAGGTGAACCACTTTGGTGTTCCATGGGTCAGTAACCGTTAGCCCCCAGTCTCCAACTTTAATGAGTTTTAACTAAGTAATTTATGATATTTTGATAAAACAAAAAATACGTGTCTAATATTTTTGTATTACCTGTCTGACGGACAAAATAGAATTTCGTTTTCTTTACCCAGTCTTCACCCCTATTGTAAGTTTTTCAGTTTCACTTCAACATTGAACCAAGAACTTACCTGTGTTTTTAAAGGCGTTTCTGTTCTAGTCAAGACAGGGTTTATGGGACACCGACGCTATACTGTTACCACGCATCAGTACAGCATTCTGCATAGAAATTTTTCGTAACTTATTATAGTTATTATTAGTTGTTTCCTACAAAACTGCAGTACATATACGGTCAAAATGTATGGAACAGTTGTTTCTTTTTTAAATTACCCATAAAAAATTTCTAAGATTCTCAGAATGATGTACTAAATACGTGTTATCCTTTTTAGCATCGGTGTCCCTCCCAACTTGTATATTACCCACCCGTGGTTATGAGATAGTTTCAGGGGGCCTACTCTCTAAGTCCGTCAACGAAAGTACGGGTCTGTCCGTAACTAGCTTTATACTTCGAAATACTCCCTAATATTTTCAGAATTATGAGATTTGAAAACACATCGGGAGTAAGGACAGCTGTCCAATCGTATTGTCATTCATTTTTAGTTTGGGCCCCTAACGAATCTTATGTCCGTAAGTGATAAGGAGTAGGAAACGACCGTAACTTCGGCCGAAACTACGGATTTCGTGCTTAGAGAGTAGACCCCCAGTCCCGAATATGCCATCACCACCACAATACACCATTCCTCGATGTCATTGTAGCCGCTGACTGCTCTTCTACAATCTTGTAGTCTAATATTAGACTATATTGGTGACGGAGGTTAATAATGTAAGTGATGAGTTCGACTGCGCCAGACGCATTTGAATGACAGAATGAAACGCGCAACATGAGTATCTATCATAATTTATTTTATAAACTGCTATCTAAATGTTGAGTCTGAATCGCCCATGTGCCTTGAGCAAGCGCGGTGATCAATGCTTATACCAATTAAACTCGAAGCAATAACAGGCACTTTTGAATGTCAAAAAAATACGAAAAAAAGCAAAGCTGCAGTCCCAGTCACAAGACAAAAACTTATGAAAGTACTGTAGTTGCCTATTTCAAAGCATACTTAAATCTCTCAAGATCCTTCTTTGTATGAGAGCGAGGTCTTTGTCCTGCATACAGTTATAGGCTGGTATTGTTAACGTTATTTGTTAAAGTTCAAGATATCGTGGGTGGATTGTTGATACAATATTTCTGTTGATTTATTTGAAATCGGGATGCTTTAAAATAGCCCCCCCCCCTACCAGTGATATTTTAAATAAACATCCGGCGAAACCTGGCTGACTTATATTTTATTATACTTATGATTTTAGCACATGGCACACGGTTTGAAGTTCGTGCCGATACTAAAGAGGAATACCAAAATTAAAGCCGGCCAAGTGAGAGTTGGACTCGCGCACGAAGGGTTCCGTACCAGTATTTATAAAAACGAGCAAAAAAATCACTTTTTTGTATGAGAGCCCCTTAAATATTTATTTTATTCTGTGTTTATTATTTGCTGTTATAGCATCAACAGAAATACATAATATATAGAAATTTCAACTGGCTAACTATCACGATTCATGAGATACAGCCTGGTGACGGACGCACGGACGGACAGCGAAGTCTCAGTAATAGGGTCCCGTTTGATCCTTTGGTTACGGAACCCTAAAAACCAACAAATATCCATTTGTTTGTCAGCTTATTAGTATCAGACTGATACTACACAGCATGAAGAAATATTTCTCGACGGGAAGTAAAGCCAAGTCAGAGCCCCATGGGCGACATAAAACCTCTGACAACAGGTTAGGCAGCCACCAGGTAAACCATACGATAAACAAAGAAGTATTAGACTTAACGTTGTAATACTATGTAATTATTACAGTGTCATCATTTTAGATATCGTGTTTTGAACTCCCATTAATTAAAATATGCAAAATACAAGTAATACCAAAACAAAAAATAATATTTGCAACTAGACCAATTTCTAGTAGAATTCGCATCGAAATTATAACCCAACTAAATTTCAGAAAAATAATTTTGGTAAGAACTCTTATCAAAATTATTTTTGGCATTCCTGGGGGATCACATGGCGTGTTTGTTAGAAATATATAATAAAAAATAAAACTGAAGTAGGTACTTTGATATTAATCCGAAAATTGCGGTGGATGTATATAGCGTTAGTTCCTATTATAACCTTATCGATCTCATTCACAATAAGGCATAATACAGTATGTTAGTTTAAACGAGGGACATATTCAAACCCATAATAGTACATGCTAACATGATATTAATAAAAATATAAACAAGAAAAAAAACACTGATAAATAACAGACAGAACCATACCAAAATTTTCGCAAATGTCACGCAACGTGTATACACCCTTGCGCTAGCGACTTAATACTATCGCAGAACATGTGAGCGGGTCAATGACTCTTAGGTATAATCCATTTTCCCTTCATACTTTAAACTTATCTGGCTTAGGACAGTCCAAAATATCTAGGCACTAAACAAAACATTAAAAATTCTTCTATATACGTTATAGGTTTTTTACATATTTGGGACGAGAATCGAATACTGAATACCCTCCCTCAATGTCCCGCGTTTAACCTAGCATACTGTATAAGTACAGTTGTGACATGAAATCAAGAATGGATGCCCTGAGGGACCTGAGATCTCTTATAATCCTTTGTGCAGCCTCGCATATGGGTCATTCCTGCATTCTTGCAGGACGTGACGCTGCAATGGATTACTAGTCGTAACTGGCCTGCCTTATACCTTTTCTGCCCTTTTCTTCGCCTATACATACATAGGTATCGTGCATCGAAAATGTTCCCGAAAATGTTCTGAAACCGTCATTGAAACTGATTTCGTCTTTCACAAAAACTTTAATGGAAAAACATAACATGACGCCTGTAATCCCCGAAGGGTTAGGCAGTGGTGTTCCTAATAAGACACCCACATTTCACCAGTTATGTGTAAGTCCCATTTAATAGGAGGCCCCCTATGAAGTTGATGGCAATAGAGTGGTCACTCTAGTGCCATCAACCGGGCACAATCCGTGGCTGCTACTGAGAACTTCCTAACCGAAAAAACCAATAACAATTTGCCCGAACCGGGAATTGAACCCATGCTCAGAGTCGCGATTGCGATCACTAGACAAACGAGACAGTCAGTTTAATGTAGAACGTAACGTATTAAAATAAGTCAAAGGAAACGATAATTGCAAACGCTGGTATTAGTTAATATGTTATAACAAAAACTCTATTAATAGGCTTGATTGAAATACAGTAATAAAACCGGCCAAGTGCGATCTGGACTCGCGCACGAAGGGTTCCGTACCATTATTTATAAAAACGATCAAAAAAATCTTTTATGTATGGGAGCCACCTTAAATATTTATTTTATTCTGTTTTTAAGTATTTTTTTGTTATAGCATCAACAGAAATACATAATCTCTAGAAATTTCAACTGGCTATCTATCACGGTTCATGAGATACATCCTGGTGACAGACGGACAGCGAAGTCTCAGTGAAAGGGTCCCGTTTGACCCTTTGGGTACGGTACCCTAAAAAACAAGTAAAGGGCGCCCTTTATAGCCACTTTTCTACGGCGTGGGCAGTCTGTGGGTGGCCACGCGGCACTGCTCTGTTTTCATACGCACAACTTACTGAGAATAGATAGATTTAAGCTAATAACTACGATTTCCCGCAACACGAACCAATTGTTTGCATGGAATATATTTCACTCTTCCCAAGTATTGTTTGTGTTTATCCAGCAGTTTGTAAACAATCTAACCTATTTCTCGAAATGGCAGGTTGAAAATAGAGTGTTGCCTGTTTAAATGGCAGTTATGAAGGTCGATCGTTATAAATTCTAGGCAGAGCAAAGAGTTCTACCTACGTAATAGAGATCAATTCACAATTAATTATTTCATCGAAATGCTTTTCTAAGTTTGTTTGTGGTAGCAGTCTGCGTACGGGTTTGCTCGTGTCCAAAGTGAAATTCTATGGAAAAACCACAGAACAGATGCTTGAATTCAAGTAGCAAAATTCAAGATGGGCTTCCAAAACAATGTCTGTTCACAAGAAAATGACATGATAATTATGAAAGATTTCCTGTTTCGTATATTAATATTATCATCGTCTGCCTTGCCTTTTTCCAACTATTTTGGGGTCGGCTTCCAGTCTAACAGGATGCAGCTGAATACCAGTATTTTACATGAAGCGACTACCTATCTGACCTCCACAAGCCAGTTAGTGGGTAATACAATACACTACAATCCTTTATTTCAGGCAACTAGGCCCATAGAACGTAATACATATATAAGCAGAGACTAACAATAAACTAATACATAAGTAGGTACTTTATAAAACTAAATCTTTAAACTATTGTACACGAAGTGACGGCGTCGTGTTGCGCTGCGAGGTGTCGCGTAGCCCGATATATACGATACCCCTTGCTAACACGGGCTGTCAGACTTTCGGACTATGTAACGACTGTCACAGATCTACAAACGACAGCCGGGACCAACGGCTTAACGTGCTTTCCGAGGCACGGTTTCGTATATTAATATGTATATTATACAAGGTGTTGTTTTGCATCCTCGTCAAAATTCAGGAGGTTCTCACAAAAGACACAAATAATCAATTTAAATTACGGTACCTAGTTAATTATAAATGAACGCTGATTTGTTGTTTAGGGAATAAGAAATTATCAAATAATCGTTTGAGATAGTATGCATTTATGGAAGCTCGGTTATAGGGCGAGCTACCCATTTTATTATTGATTCGGGTCGAGAATCATTACCATAGTTATCTTCTTGAATTTGACGAGGATGCAAAACTACACCTTGTATGTAATCGGCCAAAGACTATACTATCCCAAATCACGTTATATAATATAACCTTATTTCACCATTGGCAAACTTAGTATGCGATAGTGGATCTTACTCTCACGAGATTGCCTCGGGGTTACCAGACGAAACTGTTAATTTGTAATTATCTACGTGTCCAGAACATAGTTTATAGGATACTCCCCAAAGATACACAAATAAAGCAATTATACTTGCTTAAATTAGTATAGACTTTCGAGATGGAAATGGGAACGTCAAAATGGCAGGAAGTAATTTGTTATTTAAACCCGATATCCAGAGTTGATTGGATAATCAAGTCGAAATTATATGTATAAATAGCACTTCATGAAAATTGTTATATAATACGAGTATAGCCTATGTTACTCGGTAAAGCTGTAGCCTTCTAATGGTGAAAGAATTTTTAAAATCGGTTCAGTCGTTTTTTAATTAAATCGTACAAAACAAACAATCAAATCTTTCTCTCTTTATAATATTCGTTTAGATAAATAAACAATCCTTATTATTTTGATTATGTCTACGCAAGTTCTATTTATTTATATTTACCTTCGAGGAATAACATACTGTCTGTTCGTAGAATCGTAATCGGAATATTTAGGCGACTGAAAATAATTCTGACTAGTATTGTTCAGTGTTGGTAGTATGGTATGGTATTCAAGGCTGTCTTTAAGTTAAGAGATGAAAGAACTTATAAGTAATACCGGACTACAATATACAGGGTGGGGATATCGGCGTACAAACTATTACCACGAGTACGTCATACCGAACCAAAAGGTGCTGTATCTTACAAAAAATGTATGGAACAGCTGCTTTTTTTTGTTCGGAATGAATATGAATTAAATACTTATTAATGAATACGTGATAAGCGTTTGTGTGTATATTATGGGAAAATGTCCGAACCCACAATTAATTATGGATACTTTTCTGCTACGCAAAGCACATTCGGGATAATCGAGCAAAAAGCCCCGTAGTTCCTGGAAACTTCATTATACACTTCCCACATACATCCCGTGAGGTACTGATGGATTTATTATTGCGAAGAGCATCACTTACCTGGGTACCGACACCCACAACAAGCCTCGAGCGTAGGGATTACAACATTATTCACACAAAAATGAGAGGAACCTTTTTGAACAACAGCCATCTTCCTACGTAACACAATGAAACACGGCTGTTATGTACTGATCTTTTTGAACCTTTTTTTTTTTTTTAAATAGGGACTTTGATTTTACTGTAGTCAGTGGCCTGAAAGACTGACAATCAATCGTACCAAGGCCTATCGTATTACCCAGTGCTTACTGGGTTGTGGAGGTCAGGTAGGCAGTCGCCCCATGTAAAATATTTTTATTCAGTTGCATCATATTAGCCTGGACCCCAACATAATTGGGAAAAGGCGACGCAGATGATGATGACTTTGACTTTACAATGCAACACTTAGCTAAAAGTCTGCGTGTATGTTGTTTGTGTCTGGTCTGCGTAGTGTAGCTGCAAATTGTTCCGCGGATGCCGTACTACAAGTGGTCCCAAGGTTCAGTTTGTAACAAACTATGCGAGTTCATTATTCTTGACACTAGTCTTCTTACAATTTCTACGTGAAGTTAAACAGGCGGTGTAGGTAATCCTTTCATTAGCAAAGGGCTAGAAAAACTCAAGACGGATCAGGTCCAGGTTTCCGTCAATGAAAACCGATGTCAGCGAAAACTTAGAACATATGAATTGAAAAAGTTACATTGCTGTCAGGATTTGAACTCACAACACCGGACCATCACGGCATTTTCATCGACGCTATCATGTACTACGAGTTTATATTTACTATCGTGTTTATCCGCTAGCATACCCGTGCAACGTACGCCGAGGTGTGCTACTATTGGTTTAGCGCGTCGCCAACCTGGGCTCATCTCCGTAGTAAACTTCGTTACGTACGGGTGGTTGGTGCATGTATTCTGAACTTAGTAGCACCCAACTGTTTTGTGTTTTGATAGATGGATAGATACACACATAACTCTCGAAGGGTAGGAAGAGGTGTACCTAATAGACAGATTTCGCCAGCTATGTTAAAGTCCTATGTAATAGGGGCGAGCCTATTGCCGTCACCTGGGCACAGATCTAGAGTCGAAAATCATAATATTTTATTTTAAATAGGCTTACATAAACGTCGACAAAAGGTGCACGGTTTGGGTTGGTCGTTTCCTATGGAGAAGAACCGGCAAGAAATTCCATGGTTACTCTTTTAAAATCATTTGGTTTTACAATATCTGAATGTTACAGCGTTAGTACTTAAGTATGGGAGGACAAAGTAGGCCCGACAATAAGTCGTTGCTTACTACAAAAGGTAGAACAGGATAAAGCAAAAAAAAAGAGGAATCAAACCCAGGAGCCTCTTGCTCACCAGTCCAGGCCCGCTTGTGACCACTAGATCACCAAGGTCCATTTACACCTTGATTAGAGAGGAGGTCTCTACTCAGTAGTGGGTGGAACAAGGCTGCCAATTCATCATCTGCGTCGACTTCCAGTCTAACCGGAGCAGCTGAATACCAGAATTTTACATGTAGCGACTACCTATCTGGCCTCCATAACCCTGTTAGTACTGGATAATATGATAACACTTGAATAAACTGATTGTCAGACTTTCGGGCCACTGACTTGTCATGTTACGACTTTCAAGGATCTATTAATTACGAAGAGTGAACATACAAATACAAGTGCAAAGAAACGACGCTATAAAGGCTAACACAACTATCATATGAACTGGAAAATGTTCCTAAAAGGCTGTCGCAATGTCTTTAAAAGTAATGGACGGTCCTGAGAACGTTTTCCTGTATATTCGACGGTTAAGGTATTTGCCGTTTACCTACGAGTCCGTTTGAAATTCCATTCAGTAAACCGTATGGTTGGAAATACATGAAAGTCTTGTGGGAGCTTTGACAGTTTAGTAATCGACTGTACTTTGGCAGTAGCGATATTCAACATTTTTTCACGAGTCGTAAAAAAAACGTATTTTTACCACTATAAGCAGTTTTTTGGTTTGGTTCTCATAATTGCTAATATTTTGTATTCTTAAAATATTTTGGTGAAAATACGCGCATGTTTTAAAATTCTCCGAATAAATCCGCCGTGTGCTATAAATAGTACAAGCTGGGTGTTTGAGGCAATTATTGGAATGAAAGGTTTTTCGAGAAATGGCATACAGTTATTCCATAATTTACAGGAAAAGCTGAAAAATCTGTAAACAAAATTCAACAATCAATGATTTTGTGTAGGACTAATTATGATGGTAATTAATACGGTACGGTACGAATTTGAAATATACGTAGGTCCAGAGATTAGCCTCATTATTTTGATCCTTAGTGGCGCAGGTCACACATGGCAGTTCCAACTATACATTCTTTCTCCAGGGCTGCATGAACAAGGGCAGGGCTGTTCATTCTTTATATTTTTTTTTTGTTTAATCTCTCCAGCTAATTTTGTAGTTTTGGTTGTGTGTGACCTTTGGATAGTTCAAATTATAGTTACTTACAAAATAATTCGTTCTGGAAATAGACGACGTATAAAAACACCCACGATGTTTGTCATAAAATGTAGGCGTCAGTCTGTAGCTACGAGTGAAAACAAAAACGGATATATACAAAAATATCGCAACTTCAAAACGGAAATATACAAAATTCGCACAGTATTATCGCTATATCACTGACTGACATTTAAAAGCTAAAAGAGTTCCTTTTCCGATTTTGTCCGCAATTGATAAAACCGTTTATGAGTATTTTTATTTGCAAAACCCTTGTTTCGCACTGTTTCGTGATTCCCGTTTTATACACTCCGTGTTTTCACAAGTATCGTTATCCTCAAGGAAAACATAAGAAGGCATTTGAATTATGAAGAAGATATTATAAATAAAACATCCCAAAAAAAAAACACAGTTAATACCTTTAACGTTGTCGAGGGTTTTTGCCGGATCGAAGTCAAAAGGATTATGTTTTCCCTTCTCAAGCCAAATCTCTGCGACTTTGATAAATTACTTATCGATATTTTTAGCGCAGACTAGGTGTCTATGTACAATTAGATATGTTCTGTAAAAGGACACATGTCTGTCTCACTGAAGTTCTAAATTAAAAAGTTCCGGTGTGGGGCGAGAAAATGAATCTATTTAGTGGAGGACAAAGTTGGCGATGCGGTGACCTGCGCCGCCTGGACAGTTCTCCACATCCGAATCTAACGAAATGCTGCAGAGATGTCCCACTACTTATATCCTACGTTTTATTCTTGGCAATTATATACATAGAGATAGCAAAAATAAATGAAACAGACAG
This sequence comes from Cerastis leucographa, assembly GCA_963082945.1. Taxonomy (NCBI): domain Eukaryota; kingdom Metazoa; phylum Arthropoda; class Insecta; order Lepidoptera; family Noctuidae; genus Cerastis; species Cerastis leucographa. The sequence goes on along the minus strand of OY720363.1, from coordinate 8,103,522 downwards.
CTGAAACACTTCCATAATTCATAGAACGTAAGTTGTCCTATATCAGACGTTGCGAAAGCGCCAATCTTGTCGCCTACTGCTCTAGACGAATTTTAAGTTATTTATGTGGCCTAAATACGTGTAGATTCTTTTTCATCCTAAGATTTTCAAAGTTCTTTTCTTGTAGGTACTAATCATAGTTCACAGCGCCCCCTAGTTTATCAACGATGGCCAATTTCTCACGTTACACTGAGTAATAGTCGTTTGACTTCCGCAATCTTTGACAGAGGATCTATTTTATGGACCAGAGTTGATGTAGCCTCTCGTCCACTTTATATTCTTTAGTTGCCTCTAACGAGAAAAATAAAGGATGAGGTCACCTATTTTTAGTCTAAAGTGGTCGATTAATCCACGTTTGTTGTTGTTCAAGTTGCATACGTTTATCTAAAATTACAAGTTTACTGACAAATATGAACAACTAAAGATGATAAAGTGAAAGTTAACATTTGCATAACTAAATTTTGATGAAATAGATATTAATTGTATTTTTAATAAGCGGATTCTCTATTGTTTCCACCTTATTATGAGACAGACAGCTTCGGACTCAGGTGTCAATATGTTAAGAATACGACTTAAAATCGAATATTCGCAAATCGTTTAGGAATTGTTTGGAAGCGGATTGATATCGGGTTTACATGTGAGGGGCGAGGCTGCGCGCGCACCCCTACGACTCTGTAGCGCTACGAGCGCTTCAGTCGCGTCCGAGCTACGTGAACTATTGACTGCTACGCCGTAGCACTACGATAACAAACTCAGTATATATTCATATACCGTCAAAGTGAATCAGTGACGTGCTCTCAAAGGAGTTGCGGGAAAGTATTGAGAAAAAAGTCCAAAGGTATGTAATAAATAATAAGTAAATCATTTATTATTTTATATTATTGAATTGAGTCGTGCCTGTTATAATGATGTCGTAATATCTAGAGCATTCTCTTTTACTGATGGATGTAAGTTACCAAATGAGTTCGCTTATATAAAATAGAGACGATTTAGGGAAACGGTTTTTGTATGGTGCTGTAGTTCCAATAACATTTTCATAATTTTTAATAATGTTTTGTAGTGCAATTTTAATTTCTTTGAATACTTTTTTTTTAATGATTCATTATTGAATCAACTGCCATATACTTGGTTGTTCTGTTCATTCTTATTTCGTTACTGTATTTCCTCTTTCGATTATTATTCATCGCGCGAAAATACCTGTCAATAACTGTCTCAGATGTCAAGTTTTGACAAGTTTTTATTGTAAATAAAATGGACGCTTATGTATTACATTTTTATTCTGTTAAACAAAAACCAACACTTGATTCATTTTTGTGCATACTTCAAACAACACACTATCCCTTTGTTCGCTGTCAGGGTTGCATACGTCGTGTCGCTGCGTTCCACTATTAGAGTCAAAGTCAAAGCATTTATTTCAATTTGACCATTACAGGCACTTTTGAAAGTCAAAAAAACAAAATAAAACGCGAAGCTACAGTCCCAGTCACAAGGCATAATAACTTGTGAAAGTACTGTAGTTGCCCATTCCGTAGCGTAGATCTCTATGGACTATCCAAATCTTCTAAATGATTCTTTTAATTATCTTGATGAGTTTCGAACCCAATTCTGTCACATCAACAGAGTTAACAGTAGCTTCGGGCATAGCCACAATACGGTTTAGATTGGGCAACTTCACTCCTTTCACATTTATTGTGCCTTGTGCCTGGGACTATAACTTAAGCATTTTACTGTTACCTATTTTGACAATTCGAAAGTGCCTGTATGTCTATTTGAGATATATGCTTTGAGTTTGTAACAGATTCTCCTACCACGGATCAATTAACGGCAAACTAATAATAGATTACAATAATCTCGTAATTCAAATGAAGCCTTCGTAGATGGTGTCACCGATTAACTCCAGTCGGGAAGTGACGATCGAATCGATTCAACATAATTATTACTTTAAAGGAAGAAGAAAGCTCGGGGAGGATGATAAACATAAATGTATTTGACGCTTATCGTACTCCGAAGCCGTAAAAGATGATGGAAAGGGTTAATATAACATAACACCACGTGTTTACCCATGAAGGGTTTAGCAGAGGTGCTTTGTACACCCACGATTAGACAAATATGTCCTCTGTGGAATAGGAGAACCTACTGTTTTTAACTAATCATAAAATGAGTATAAATTGTGTTTTATCAAAAGCACCCAGCTCGTTTATCTGCATCTCTAACGTAATTTTGACATTCAAGAAGTCCTGATTCCAATTCAAATATACCAATTTTGATTTGTATTCCTATCTTTTCTTACATAGAAATAAAATTCGGTTTTTAACTATGCATGCCAATTGATCGGTGGATTGAAGAAGGTATCCATCGCCTGGCGGCTTTTAGCCACCACTCACGCGCGAAGAGGTGGCCTATATTTCGAAATGGGTGCTATTAAAAACGGGAGTCTTATCGGCATTCAAGCAGGGATACTAAGGCTTCATGTCTATAAGTAGTGCTCTTTATTACAGATATTGGAAAAGTGTTACGTCATGCAGTAGTAGAACATTCATAGTTGGAACGTGTCATTTTAAACTCCTACAAGCTATGCGAGCTAGGTACCAGGTTATTTAAAATAACATTTAAGTGTAGTACGAATATTTATTTTAAACCCTTTTGATTAACGAAATGTTACGTTTAATAATACCGTCGTAACACGTCAGGCCCATTTAGACCGGTTAAGCAGAAGCCAGCCTCAGAGGCTGAACTGCGAGATGCCATACAAAAAAAAAAAAAAAACGTCAGGCCCATTCGAGACCAAATAAACAAATTGTATACTTAACAAAACACGGTTTCCGTCCGATTAAATGTTCTAGTGGTTTTGTAAAAGTATGCCTTGTGTTCTCAACTACAGACAACGTGAATTATTTAGAGGCACATTTTATGCACACCTGCCCACCATCTTGGGAGCATAGGCCTATTGATCCTACAAGTATTATAAATGTATAAGTTTGTGAGGATGGATGTATGTGTGGATATTATAGTAACTGTTTCACCCGAAAACTATTGACCACACTTGGATGAAATTTGGCACATGGCTAGTTTATAACCTGGATTAGCAGATAGGATACTTTGTATCCCCGTGGGACAATTAGCGAATTAAACGCGTGCGAAGCCGCGGGCATAGGCTAGTGTTGTAATAAATGTTTTGGTAGAAACAAATGAAACTAACTAAAGAAGAAATGTGGGCGTAAATAATAAAAAGGTCCATATTCGAATCCAACTGGGAATAATAAATAAGAGATTTATTTATAGAATCTTTCCTGCGCCGTTTTGCTAACATTCATGGAATTGTATTTGGTAGGTTAGGTAACGCAAAGGCAGTCGCTCCATATAAAATACTGGTATTCAGCTACATATACTTAGACTGAAAGCCGATCCCAACGTAGTTGGGAAAAGGCTAAGCAGATGATGATGATGAATTGGGGGCGAGCCTATTTTCATCAACCGGGCACAAATCCAGACTCCGTGGCTGCTATTGAGAAATTCCGGATGGAAAAACCCAATAAGACTGTGACTTTGCCTGACACGGGAATCGAACCGAGGACCTCATGCTCAGCAGTTGCGCTGACCAACGAGGCTAATTTCTAGAAAAAGAATCAACACGATATATTCCCGGAAGCTATACTGCTTCTATTAAGTGCGCAAGCTGACTGTAAGCTCATTACTAGAAACCACGCTCGTTTTAAAATAGTTAAAAGGCTTTTCATTGAAGATTTTATTTAGATAAAGAGTTAAAGGTCCATACACATTTTTTAGAGGAAATGAATGCTTTTTACTCTCTACTTTAAAATTGGAAGGATTCAGTTTCTGGCTGATGTTATCAGAAAACAGGTGAAAGCTTCTAACAATGGATCTACGTCATTTGCAAGAAGCACGGTTGCTTCTTATCGCAGAACTTCATTGAATCCTTTACCGTAGAAACTGATTATAATAAGATAACTGAACATAACATCATGCTATCAATCTCCAAGGGGTTGGGCAAAAGTGTACTTTAAAGCACAGCCATGTTTCGCCAATTAACTTTAAGTACCATGTAACAGGGGCGAGTCTATTGGCATCAATCGGGCACGAATTCAAACTGCAGGCCTGAGTAATTCTTGGTGAAAAAACCCAATAACACTTTGCTCGACCCGTGAATCGAACCCCAAGACATAAATATGATAGTACGTAAATGTAGCAAAAAACTTTAATCCACTGGGATTTCAACCCCTAACATTACATCCTACTCTGAAATGTTTTCAGAAAGGCTCGCGAACTATTGTTAAGAATTTCCTATCGCACCGGAAAACTTATATTGGAACACTATTGTGTTTTGTACGCCTCGCGGACATATTGCTGTCATATAAGTACAAGTTTGTAAACTCCAAAATGATGTAATCGCTCAGCGAAGATAAAATAAGTTTAAAAATATATTTTACTCCAGCCCTTTGGAACAATTCCGCTGTGAAGTATACATTTTCAAGTCATTGTAGTCGCAAAGTCCTGTGTGCTCTATTTGTATAAAACGGGTCCATTAGTCCATATAAAGTTTAATATCAAACAGAGTGTGCTACTCTCTATTAGACATTCAAAATAATATTGCTCTATGCTAAAATATGGTAATTCTGTAATAATTATGTAAGATCTCTAGCCCATTTGACATTATAAGCCCCAAAACCCGATTTCATTATACGAATACCGTATGATTTCAGTTTCAGCCATTTCCATCATTGTTTGTTGCGAAATAGCTTTCATCATATGCCTAGCCTTTTCCCAGCTTTGTTGGGTGGACTTCCAGTCCAACCAGATGCAGCTGAATACCAGTATTTTACATAGAGTGACTGCCTATCTGACCTCCACAACCCAGTTAGTACGATATCCCTTGGTAAAATTGATTGTCAGTCTTTCGGGCCACTGACTACCTGTAACGACTGGCTAGGATCAACAATTGACAACCGGGACCAACGGCTTAACGTCCTAGTAAAATCGATACGTAATGGGTCCCATCCACAGACCAACCTAGGCAAGCGCGTTTTAACGTAAAGATTGATCCAAGCGGATGTTATTATTTAGCCACGAGCTGTTCCGAAAAAGCTTCCGCTGCACAGTACATGTCAAACGACGTCGATAAACGTAGTATAAAGTTTAATGAAACCAAACGCACCGCAATGGGCAGATGTTGCCAACCGAAATAAATACCGCTCGCCCTAAATTACATTTGTTTCACGTTCACACTTTTCTCTTTGTGAATTTTTCCCTTGTATATTCAAACAAGAACTCACGTACGTATAAATTAACCCGGGTGATTTACATAATGCTCGATCTTCATTTATCGCCGGCATGCAGAGACTGCTTTGACCTTTATATTGAGCTTAGTAAGATTAATGGCTATACAGAGACAATTTTGAATAGATAAGCCATTAATCTCAGTCGTAATCAATGTAGAAGGATGTCGTACATATGTAGTGATAGTAATAGTTGGCGCTGATGAACCCGAATCGATATTATCTTTGATGTTCTGTGTTTGGTTAGTGAAGCGAGATGTCCGTTTGTTGAGTCTCACCGATGCGCTCATTGCCTATGTGTAATTGGCAATTTGGTCAAAATACAGGGTGTAAGGCTTCTGCTAATAAAACATTTAGTGAAGCCAGTTTTGTTTCAGTGCAATAGGGGATGATCACATTTTTTTTTTCTTTGTCCGTCGTGTAGATTATTGATAAGTATTGGACACGTATTTTTTCTTTTTTCACGTGGTCATAAAATTACGGAGATATATTGAGTTGAAATGGCGCATGACGTCACATGTAGGTAATTTTTATACCTACTTGTGACGTAGTGAGCCCCCACTCTCCAACTTTAATGAGTTTTAACTAAGTTTTTTTTTGATATTTTGATAAAACAAAAAATACGTGTCTAATTTTTTTGTATTAGCTATCTGACGGACAAAATAGAATGTCGTTTTCTTTACCCAGCCTTCACCTCTATTATATTAGTAGCACAACTTTATACAGATGTAAGGGGGAAAAAAACGCTTACTACACACTCAGTACATCATTCTGCACCACATGTGTGGGCATAGAAATTATTCATCAGTGTTTAAAAAAAACGGGTTGCACTCTGGGAGCAGAAGTGAAAACTTGAATATTAGCATTGTGCATTTTTGATATTTTGGAATGGTTAGGGAATAATTTTGCACGAATTGCTTTAATAATCGGTATAAAAGTTACGAATTGCTTTAATTATCAGTAAACAATATTCATTTATAGCGCTATCGTACACAAACATGACAATTTATTTGACACTAAAAATTTAACACTTCAGAACTATTACAATCCGTCTTACGAATTTCACCTCTTTGGAGACACCGAAGGTTTTGTTTGTGCATAAGATAATTATCCAGTTTTGGAAACCCAAACTCAATGACAGATGTTATAAAGTTCAAACTCCTTCGTAGCCTAATGTCCATCCGCCTTGCGAATTCAACATTTTTTACCTATCACAAAAGTGCACAACGCCGCTAAAGAAGTTTTCACTTCAAAAACAGCTGCTCTATAAATTGTAATACCAACAGGTATTGCACTATTGTAGGAAACAACAGCTGTTTTTTGAAGTGAAACTTCTTATGCGACTTCCAACAAGTTTAACGCTACCATGTAGGGGGAATATTTTCTATTACTCACTAAGAGATGGCAGTATTACAAGATCTGTGACTACGTAGTTCTACTAGGTACGCAAGATGGCGTGCAAACAGTCATGCATTCGACTCTTCGGTGTGACCAGCCTTCGCTCAATTTCCATGAGTAGAATAACCTCGATATACTTATGTAATAAAAATATTACAACAAGAAAACAACAAAATTTATTTAGAAGCTCATAAAATAAAGAGAGTGAATGCGTGGCACTCGAACGCTTGCGTGTAGTATAACGAAGTTTCACTTCTTCCGCGCGGAGGGACTAGACGCACTGTTTTTTTTTTTTTTAATTCGAAAAATTTCTATGTGTAGAGTGCAAAATGATGTACTGAGTATGTAGTAAACGTTTTCGATTCGGTGTCCCTTACACCCGTATAAAGTTGTGCCACTAGTATAATTGCACTGAAACAAAACTGGCTTCTCCAAATGTTTTATTAGCAGAAGTTAACGCAGTCACGGGTCGTACACGTGAGCTCGAGTACTCGGGTCTCATAACGTCGGGGAAAATGAAATAATTCCATTAGCACCTCCACAAGTATAATTTAGGATTTAAGTAATGAGGTCTCGAAAGGTGTAATTTACTGTGACTTATTTGCTTGATAAGAACCGACGACTTAACAAAATTACATTTTTGTGTACTCAAAGGCTTTGTGTTTTCACACAATCTTCATAAATTTTACTTTAACATGTATGAGGAGATAAAAATGAAAAGATAAAGTGGGTTGCAGAGGGTGTGAGGATCCACTTAAATAAAGAATGAATTCTTTTCTCATATCCGCACAAACTAGGCGAGACTAGTTCATGTAGAAAATATTAATACAGTGTTACGTAATGAAAGAAGGAAAAACTAACAATTTGACGATTCTTCCATTCCCTCCGTCGTAATGAAAATGGATTTAAGTCTTTTTCCGCAGATGTCACCATCGCCACACACGTGGAATGTTCTACGTAGACTGATATAATGGAAAGAGAATAAGTCAAATTTATCATCGAGGCTTGCAACATGGACATGACATGACACCCATTTCCTTAAAAATTCCTTAAAAATTTTATCGTAAAAAACCTCCAGCTCAGAACTTTTTGATTAATGATTTTTTTTCCTCTTTTGTCCTTCGTTTACACGAAACACGTCAGGTCTTTCGAGATTATACTAAAAAACATCAAAGTAAGGCTTCACACAAAATCAAGCTTGTTCAGGTTTATTCAAAGTTAGAAGTCTACTGAGCTTAGCTTTAAAAGCAAGCTTTACTGAAACGCAAAGAGGTGTAATTAATGTTGAGCGTGGTTTCACGAATGAGTTGCCACTTTTTATGCTTGAATTACTTGAAGATATATTATTTTCACTTTATATTTTATGGAGACCCAAAAATAGTTACATTTTATCTATTCCTAAGGCCTATAAACTGAGTTATGATTTGATTGTGAATGAAAATACAGCCACAATGAAAAATTAAGTACGTAATGAAATTACTTTCCGACCCAAAGGTCGCATAATATTATTGGGACGAGCTCACAAGCGTACAAATTTTAATATCCCCGTACTGAGTGATGCGAGAGACCGCCCACGTATCGCGGTCTAATATCACTAATTTCCACTTCCCATAATATATTCCTGAGAACGACAAACCTTCCCTCATTATAAAACATCCTTTATGAAGCGTAAAATAACATTGCGATACATACCTACGTTATGAAACTTTAAGGTCCAATTAGACTTAATCTTGGGCTCTCTGCGGAGAAAGATACGAGTTCTGCAGAACATTGTATGTGATTTGATGTCGGTGCATTCGACTTCATTTAAGTTGGAGCGCCTGTTATCTAGGTAAGTGCTTGTGAGCTGACATAGTTGCAGACTTTGCAGACGTCCAACTTAGATGCTAAGGGCTCACAATCACAAGCAACATTGGTCTTTCGGTACGTTGTACCAAATATTTTTGGTCCTCCGGTTCATTTACCGAACGTGGTTTGAGTTGATGACTTAGCACGGCCTACTGTTGATACAGCGTGTGCGAACTTCCATAATACTGCGAACTGAATCAATTCAACCGGCACTTTGCATACAAATGACTGCAGCGTCATTTATTCGATGAAACTGATTGACTTCGTCCATGAAACATAACATGCTAGATTAGTTAAATATAGTAGATGAACAAACAAAACTTGAATAAACAAGCTTTATTCACTTAATGAGCTTAATTTTCCAATTACATTAATGTGTAGCGCTACGGCGTAGACCCACCACGTCTACAAAGCGCTACGCTGCGCTACGGGAATAAAGCTAAGCAAACATTGTAAACGTTCCTTTACGATCCATTGTTATCTTCTGCGAACATTTCGCTACTATAAATAAACTTTTTATTAGCTATTATTATCTCTTATTACTTTACCTTTTATATTCTCCTATAGTGAATTTTTAATTTACATTGTCATTAATTATGAAACCGGTACACGCCCAGAATTTTTAATGTCGACTTGTTGTTTTCTATATTTATTATTCTAAAATTTATTTATCATTTTGTACATCAGAATAGTAAAAGAAAATAGAAGCAAATATTTACGTAAATGTAGCCTAACGGTATAATATCGTGACGATGACAACAATATCTCTTCTGTCTGATTGTACGTCAAAATTAAACTTCGTGTTCACAATAGACCCGTCGATCTTCCATAGTACGACTAAAGCCTATTTATCTGTCGCTATTTCAGGCTGTAACGATCGATTTTCAGTCAGACAACAGGTTGAGTGATATTTAAATGTGTATAGTTAATACCTCAAGTCGTTAGCTTTGAAATAAATGGTTATGACACGGATTAGGAGTTTATAGGCCCTTACCCCCCAACAGTGTACGTTGCCCTATATTGCAACACGTTACTTTTCTAAATAAAGGTACATAACAAGGTTTTCACAAACAGTATCTACGTTATAAATTGCGGTAAAAACCATTTTTTAAACACCATAACATACCTATTACTGTAATAATACAATAAAGAAGAGACTAAAAATTATTAACGAAATTAAACTAATCTAAAACATTTTAGTATTTAATTAAATTAAGCTAAAACAACGTAAGTTCGTCCGTTCATTAAAATAAATTGTGTAAGATAAAGCCGTCGAGATTTTTCTCCGGCGCCGGCTACCGACATCGTATTACAAGGCCAACGTTAATAGATTATCAGCTATCCATTAATAGGGTGAGCGGTCAGTCGCCGGACTCGGTCATAGTGCACATTAAGCTGTACTACCGTAATAGGGTTATTTTTGAACTAGCCGGCGATTACATAATGTTACTTACGGTTCCCGCGACCGTATCGATCCGTTAATGTGGCACCGTGCCAATAACAAACTCGGCTACCCTACTCTCTGTGCCGACTCCCGAAAACGGGGACTTTCGCCCGATGATAAAAGTTTCGGTGTTAAAACTGTGAGTGCTTTTTACTGCCCGTGTCGACGACATGTACAGAATAATTATTTCGTAATGGCAGGCCTGTTTCCAAACTTTAAAACTTACATTTTATCAGTTACGTCGCAGCCGTACATGCTTTGGAGTTGTTGAGCCTCATAATTTATTAAACGTCTAGACACTCGTATTTATGGAAGGACTCGTATTACTCGTAGTTCCTGGAGCAAGTAATTATAAAGTGGAACTACTTCCAAGTTGCAGTTACTTAGTAGCACTCGATCGATTGCTATTTGTGCACAGCATATGGAACACAGGAAAATAACATAATACATAGATTTAAGAGCGCGCTCACATATTTTAAGCGTTTGACCAAAAATACGTACTTTTTCAAGTTCTCGATATTTGTTATTTAAAGATAATGGCATAATATTTCAATGAAAACTCATAAATCTAACTTTGATTTAGTTTGTAGATTGATTAGAACTTTGTTATATACGTAAATATTTCGAGAAATAGCAATTTCCCGACACCCATTTTCAAGCAATCGTAAAACATCAGGGTTTTCCCTGCTATTTGTGCCAAACTGGCAGCACGAAAAGATCTGAAAAAAATATATATTTACAGGTCATATAGTCTTCAAGTTCGTAGATTGATTAGAATTAAGATAAAAATTGAATCTACGCAAAAAAAAACGATATTCAAAAGCAATACTGATCTAAAATGTATGCATTTTAAATATTGTTTAAACATAAGGTAATGACAAAATTAACAAAAAGAAAGTTCACCATACTATAATATAAGACTTTACCTTTCCTCTAAATATTTTTATTTTTCACCTTCAAATTTTTTTATTACAATATTCTAAAATAATGCCTAATTAGTTGATGTACGACGCGCGTAGTGTCAGTGTCGCCTGAGGGCTTGTGGAGAACGGACCTGTGTCGCTCGCGCTCCCGCGCGCCTTAGTGTGCGTGAGGTAATTTTGACAGAAAACCCAGGGGTCGTCAGCAGTTTAAATGTTAGTATTCTTTGTACTTATGATTCATTGTAGTCATGTTTTATGATTGAAAGATACGCTTTGTACAATCTAATTATAAAGATTAATCGTCAATAAATTACGGGTAACAGAAATCTTTCTTTTAGAAGTAATGGGTCGTAAGAGTAATGCATACGGTTCCTACCCAAAGAAGAAGAGGAAAGCTAGTAAAAAAGAATACCTACAAAAGGCGAGAGCAGTAATTCTACGGTAAATGTAAAAAATACCTAGTTGATCTGAGTAGTGTATCCGGTCATTACTTAAGTTATATTTTATGTTTACAGCGGATTAAAGGACCCTGTTATTAATCAGCACATTGATGGATTATCATCATCGCTTGCTGAAAATGTTGATACAAGGTAAAGTTACCTCTGTCCTGGAGGGCATTGTACTGCGCCCCTCCCTGGTGGCAAACAAGGCGGCCGCGGGCCCGGGGGCGGGCTCGACCCCGAATGCAACCCCGGGCCCGAGGGTGGTCCCGGGCCCGAAGGCAGTTTCATATGCGGCTGCTACGGCTGCCAATTCTGGGCCGGGGCAGTCTGGCCAGCCTTCTGGCAGGACTAGGCCGGGCCCCGGAAAGTCGGCTCCGCCAAAACCGGCAGCGGCCCAGAAAAAGGGCAAGGTGGCTCCTCAGATGGTGGCGGTGCCTGCGCCAGCAGCAAGCCGGCCGCAGCCACCGCCACCAACCCCCACGCCTGCCGCGGCCGAAACCGAGTGGCAGGTGGTCGGGGAAAGGAGGAAAGGGTGAAAGGCGGCCAAAAAGACCCGCAACGAGGAGCGAAGCGTCGCGGCTAGACTCCGCGCCCCGAAGACCGCAACTCTAGTGATCACGCTACAGCCGGAAGCGAAAAAGAGGGGCGTGTCCTACCGCGACGTGCTCTCGAAGGCGAAAGCGACGGTGGATCTCGCAGAGCTCAGGATCACCAGGGGCCTCCGGCTTAAAGTCACCGCGACAGGGGCTCGAGCGCTGGAGATCCCCGGTGTAAATAGTGGCCCGTCCGCTGACGCTCTGGCTGAAAAGCTAAGAGCGTCCCTAGATGCGGACGAGGCCCGAGTGTCCAGGCCCGTCAAATGCGCAGACCTGCGCATTCTGGGCCTGGACGACTCTGTGACCCAAGAGGAGGTGGTCGCCGTCACCAGGACCGGTGGGTGCCCTGCTGAGCAGGTCAGGGCAGGCACCCTACGTTCGGACCACTCGGGCATGCGAACCATTATGGTAAGCTGCCCTGTGACGGCGGCGAAAACAATCGTGGAGGCTGGAAGGCTTCTGGTGCGCTGGGTGTCAGCGCAGGTGAAGCTGCTGGAACCCCGACCTCTGAGGTGTTACCGGTGCCTAGTGGGGCAACACGTGAGTTGTCGGTGCACCTCGGGGGTGGACCGCAGCGGCGTCTGCTTCCAATGCGGTCAGTCCGGTCACATGGCCGCGGCTTGCTCCGCCTCGCCGCACTGCACTGCAAGTGCGGCAGAGGGCAAACCGGCCGATCACCGGGCAGGGGGCAGGGCCTGCGCTCTACCCACCAGGCCCGGGGGCAAGGAAAGGCCTTCAGCCACCACCTCCACCGTCGCAACCACCGCAGCCGCCACCGCTGTCGCCGCCCTCACAAGGGACCAGGGAGGGGGCTGAAATGGAGTACCAATAATGGCCCCATTACGCCTCCTCCAGGCGAACATCAACCACTGCCGCTCTGGAGCAACAGATCCTGAGCAATCAGGATCTGTTGCTCCAGAGATATTATATTATATTATATATATTATATTGTGTCAAATGTTGACTATGGGAACGCATGTCAAAAACCTGACATGACGCCTGATGATTTTCTCGAAGCAAAAATTATTTTCCTGAAAAATTTAACAAAACAAGCCGAAAAACGATATGATATTGAAAGAGAGACCATACTCAAAGCAGAAAGTGCCTTGTGGTTAGAGTTGAGGAGATGTATCCTGACCGCATCAAAATTCGCTAAAGTATGTAAGAGACGTCCTAATTTGAACTTAGCGCCTCTAGTAAAATCAATACTGTATACTCCATCTCTTGATCACGTTGCTGCAATCTCACATGGCAAAAATAATGAAGAAAAAGCGTTACAACAGCTTTCAATTCAAGAGAACATTGTTATCGAGAAATGTGGCCTCTTTATTGATAAAGATCATTGTTATCTTGGAGCTTCGCCTGACGGCCTTTTTGGTGAAGACGGCCTCATAGAAATAAAGTGCCCCTTGACTTGTTATGGACTGGACTCTGACACTGCCATAGAATAAAAAGTTCTTAAATGCTTTAAAAAAGAAAATGGCGCAGTAGTTTTTAATAAAAAGATGACTGGTTTTATCAAATTCAGGGCCAGTTGCACATAGCAAACAAAAATGTTTGTATATTTGGCGTGTGGACTGGCTCTGAATTTCCAAAATTGTAAAAATTTATAGAGATAACCTATCCTGGATCGAAAAAATGCTACCCAAAATGGAGAAATTTATACTGCTTGCATTCTCCCCGAAATTGTAGATTCCAGACAGTCCAGATCGATGCCCTTGAGGGAAATTGTATTATAAAATTATTACTATGTTACGTTTTTATATAATACTATCACGCGGTGGTTCTGATTTTCATAACACACAACATAATATTATCATATCGTACACAATATTTATGTATTTCTTGTATTTACCGACATCCGTACACTCACCATTTAGGTTCAGTTGAAAACCAGCGTCGGGCACTAGTTGTCCGGCATTATGCTGAACTGGGCCTATTTGGCGCTGCCGTGAGTCACACAGTATTTCTTGTTTAGTTTTAAGCTTTTTATATTTGTTTTTCTTTTTTTTTATATTATGTGTACTTGTGGCAATTGCGCCAATAAACGTTTTTTCTTTCTTTCTTTCTTATCATTTCGCCCGTGATTTTATCCGCGAAAATTGTGATATAATATAGCCTTGTTACTCGGTAAAGATGTAGCTTTTTAGTGGTGAACAAATATTTTCTCATCATAATATAATATTAGTATAGAATAGCAGCACCCCGCGGTTCCACCCGCATAAATAATGATCTCGTGGGAATATCGGGATAAAAAGCATCCTATGTCCTTTTCCAGGATTAGAATTTGGATAAAATTTGGCACGTAGGAAGACCATGAGTATACCTACGTGCCAACATTTATCCAAATCTGTCTAGTTATTTTAGTGTGAAAGCATAACAAACAAACAAACTCACCGTTGCATTTATAATATAAGTTAGGATAGATATAATTATTTTACTTTTGTAGGCTACTCTTATACTATTTGTATTTCTTTATCATAATAATACGTTCCATATCTTGTATTTTTTTCTCAATTGAATTATAAGTAAACCGCAGTAAACCGTGTTACGCACCCCTGCCTCTGCACGTGTGTGTATCAAGAAGCGTGCACCACGCACACAGGCGCACCCAACGTCAGTCGTCGTTGTTTTTTGAGTTTAGAATTTTGCGAGAACGCTCTTAAGTACGCACATCATACTGCTCATTTCTTAAGAAATTTCTGCCAGAGACTTGCGAAAGGAGAAATGAAAACGAAATGTAGACGATTGTGTGAGGTCAGTAAGAGAAAAATGTGGTTACCTATGTGTCTTAAAGTATAATATTAAATACAAGGTGGAAGGGACACTGACGCGAAAACGGTTACCACATATTAAGTACAAATTCGAATAGATCTTTGACAGTCGTAAGACTGTGTGGTTCCGCTTACAGCAGGTCAGCGGCCGGAAAGTCTGTCAACCAGTCTCAGCCAAGGGGTATTGTAGTACGCAGAGTACTAACTGGGTTGTGGAAGTCAGATGGGCAGTCGCCCCATGTAAAATACTGGCATCAATCAGCAACATTCGGTGATACTGGAAGCCGACCCCAATACCGTTGGGAAAAAGCTAAGCAGATGTTTCTGCAATCGTAATTAAATTAACTTTAAAATGTTTCCTTTTTTCCAGATAATTTAACGCGAGGATAGGCGCAACATCACAACCATGGCTTTCGCCGGTCTCAAGAAACAAATCAACAAAGCCAATCAGGTGCGAGAGTTCATTATTAAACGTTCTTTTTATAAACAGCCACGTCTTAAGGAAAATATTGGAGCGGGATTAAAAACTTTTAAAGAAAGCTTTTCGGATTATCCCACCATCGCGATCGTAGACGGCGAATATCACAGAAGTTTTGTTAGGATTCATAGCTTATAAATCTAATTCAACACTTATAAATGCTGGTGTAAATTTCTAATTGCTATTTCAAGATTTTCTATATTTAACGTTATTTTCTTAGGGCTCTTGTTTGCCTTCCTATTGTAATTTATAAGGGGTAGTAATTAAATCGACTTCTATTTAATAGCATTTTTGTCGTCCAAAAAAATAACTGGTTCTCTAAATTACTAACTCAGCCACCATCAATGTGTGTCTAAAAAGTAGTATCTGAGGCACCATATATCATCGATGTCAGCTACTGTAAATACATCTCAGGATGGTATTTTTATAGTACATACGTTGAAGCTGTAAAACGTAAAATGTTGGTGAGTTGTAAAATCCGTGGCTGGGTTAGTAATTTAGATGGTGATGTAGAAATCAAGGAGACAATTAAAAATAATAATTGCTCTTTATTTGACGTTTTCTTTGAAATATTTAGTTGACGTTGTAAAAAAGACAAATTAGTTTATCAGAAAGCCTTTTTTATTTTCCCGTGGCTTAGGTATATATAAAATATTTGACCCGAAATTACCCTGGTGGTTGAGTGAATGTCATACTCACTTAAATGTCACGCTGATGGTGGCGGGTGTGTCGGGTCGTTTAGTTCCCTTCAAAATGGTTGAGTTGAATGATGGCTGATACATGCGTCATGTTCGTGAACGGGCGCTGTCAGTTGTGACTGGTCATCTCTTAGCTGCCACGGTTTATTTTAATTACTTTATTTTTAATTTCTGATTTAATCTTTTACTCTGGACGCTCTTAACTTGCCCGTATTTCTACATTGTTCTCACATATTTATAATTCTTAACATGAATGATGTAACCAAGATTTTGTAACATATTTTGATTTAAAAGAGTGTCCATGGAGTTTTTTGCCCATTCTTCTCCGTAAAGATCTACGCTACGGAATGGGCCACTACAGTACTTTCATAAGTTATTATGCCTTGTGACTGGGACTGTAGCGACTGTAGCGCGTTTTATTTTGTTTTTTTTTTTTTACTTTCTAAAGTGCCTGTAATGGTCTAATTGAAATAAATGCTTTGACTTTGAATAAAATACAAAAAAAAATGTGGCTATATATTCATAATTTTCCATTTATAAGCTTTGGCATTCTTAAAAACGTTTTTTAAATAGTAGGCTATTAATAAATGATTTGATTCGAAATATCAAACCTATTAAAATATTGTACTTCTCATTTCGTATTTGCTAACAAATATTTACTAAGTCTTTACGTAGGTAGTACTGTTTTCGCATGGATAAAATCAAAGCGATTATGACTTTACTTTTGTGTTTGTTTCCAACAAATGTAAAATACAGATTTGGTGTTTAACCTTTAACGCCTCACGGCCTAACTAAAGCTTTTGAAAAAAAAAACCTGAACATTGTTACGAGAAAAAGTAAACGAGGTGTTAAATTGGAAAAAAAAAGCTTATCCTGAAGCTTCGCCATAAGTCAATAGAAATTGAATTTACAGAGTGAGAGGGTACATATTTGTTTGGCCAGTTGTATAATACACACTACAATGAAATCAAATATTCAATTCTCATCACAACCCTGTAAAACAACGTAGCTCCAACACAGGAAATAAGTAGTACACTAGTAGCTCACAACTACGCGCTGGCGTGTTTATGTTTTAATTCAAAACTTTTTCTGTTGCCTTTTGTTTACAACAATACCAATACGCCAATGCAGAGAACATTTATCACGCGATCAGGGTTCACACTTGGCCGGCGTTTTTATTTAAATTCAATTTGGCCTAGAGTCAGCATTTCACTTGCGACATATTGTAGCATCGATTCCGCTGAAATATTTTTCAATTAACCGGCTGAATGCGCACGGAGTTTATTAAAGTTAATAACCATGCCATCGCCGACATTGTTTTCACTGAGCCTACAACAATATTTAGATAATATAACAATCCCGCCGTTTTGTAGGCTTAGTTTCCTCTCCCTAACGTTATGTTTCCTGTTAATTAATGAAATGTTTAACCGTTTGCGAGTATTACGTGAAATCCAGGTCTGTTATTTATTTAGTGGCCTTAAACCTGATGAAAAATAAACTGCGGGCACCTCGACCTCCGAGAATACCGTCTGGCTTCAAAGCTCAAGGCACCTAGTGCGTAATGAATTCATGAAAAGATTCACAACTGCGATAGTCCCCGCTATAAACATTTTAGTTTAACGGTACGGTTACGGTTACTCTGAATCCCTGTGGAGTCATAATTATTACGTGTCTGGAAACTTTGTCTGCGTGGATCATCGTTTTTTTTTCTATTTTTTTTTATTCTGAATTAAGTAGAATGATGACACAAAGAGCGGTCGTAATGTGCAGAGGCGGCGCTGACGAGTCCTTGTGAAGTTAAGTAAACACTTTCCACGTCGTCAAATAGTATAATAGTCCAGTGTTTCTGTAATTATACCTAGTGTTACAGCTCAAAACAATACAATACAATATCCTTTATTTCAGG
This sequence comes from Cerastis leucographa, assembly GCA_963082945.1. NCBI lineage: Eukaryota > Metazoa > Arthropoda > Insecta > Lepidoptera > Noctuidae > Cerastis > Cerastis leucographa. The sequence continues at coordinate 8,085,681 of OY720363.1, read as the reverse complement.
CAACTAGGGCCCATAAATCACAATACATATATAAGTATAAAAACAATAACAATATATAAGTATATAAACGAATAAATACTCTATACAAAAATAACTTAATAACTACTGCACACGAAGTAACGGCGTCGTGTTACGCTGCGAGGTGTCACGTAGCTGGCCGCGGAAACGCCGATACAGCACACCTTTCGGCCAAAACTCTTCCTTGAGGAAGGTCACCAAATGGTGAGTCGGAACGCGCACCACAAACAGTGTAATGGCGCGCCTCCAGCTTCTCCACCCTCAAGGTCCAGTTGGTCTTCACCCGTATGTAATCTACGATGTCCTCTGTCTTCGTAGAGTGGTGCAAACGGGACACGTACATCTGCGTCGTCGGTACTGCAGGACGTAGCAGCATGTTAGATCCTGCCGGCGCCGTCCCACGATGGTTGCGATACGTAGGCTTCCTCTTCTTTTTCTCCACCTTGATGAAGCCGTCCCCATCGCATGTGTTCTTCAGTGGAACCTACTGTCCGTGGTCCATCACAGCGCTCTTAGTCGCGCTCGTTGCTCAGCCACCCTGCTTTCCCCCTTTTGGTTTTTCTGCTTGTCGTTTTGTTTGCGACACTGCAGGTTTCGTCTTGGCGACAATTGCAGAATAGGCACGTTTGGGTGTCGATGTACCTATTACACGCATCGCTTCTCCGGCGGGTACGACGCGATCAGCGGAACACGATGCAACGCTTGCATTCTTAACAGCCGATGACGTAGATTCACTCGCCGACTGAATACTGCAAACAGAAGCATTTTGTGCCCCGCGACGTAGGTTTACGTTGGAGCCTTCCGGTGACCCACTTGCCGGAATAGCATTGCGTGCGCAACAACGCTACTTCGGCTCGCAATTCACCAATGATGACATCTGATGACTCCAACTTAGACTTCATCTCAGCCTGGCTCACCTTCAGAGACGTGATATCCTTCAGCAGCCTGGTGACGTCGACGTGGTCGAAAGTGACAGGAGGCAGCTTGTGCAGCTCCTTCGCCACAAAATCTGTCATCCGGATCGGTCCTCTTCAACAGGTCGAGGATATCCTGCAGACTCTTCTCGCCACCATCCCTCCGGCGAGATGGCATCTGTCCGACTTGGTCGAGTGACTGAAATAACAGCAACTTGGAACTGCATACGTCTTCTTCTTTGAAGGAGGACTTGCAGATCTGCAAGACGCTGACCTCGTCCATGTAGTCGATGGCATGCTTGACAAATGCCAAAAGCTCGTTCGCAATGAGCTGTTTCGTAGCCATTGCGTTCAAAATCAGGCAGCGGTTACCGCTGCCCAAATCATGAATAAAATATTCGTGCCGTGTAGCGCAAACGCGTCCGTTTCCAAGTGCACATCGCTCGATACTGATGATGATGCTCGCTCGCTCAGTAGTGCTCGTCATGCTAGTTCATACTAACCTATTATTATTTTACTTATATATTTTACGTCCCGTTTGACCCTTTGGGTACGGAACCCTAAAAAACAGAAAAATGAGAGAAAACTCGCGCTCTATGGAAGCTAAATCTTCTGCTACATAATCTAGGAGAGGTACTTGATAGGCCATTAGACGAGATGGTTCGGAACAATCGTTCGTCGGAACAGGCCAGAATAGACTTATTAGGAAAAATAAAGTTACATCCACCTTTTTTGCTTAGACATGAATTATCTCGTGGTGTGGAAAACTAAACTGGTCGCATATAGCCATTAGTCAAAGCGGTCTCTTTGTTGATCCGGAACAATCTTTCGGCTCCATAACGTACGCTCTACTTTACTTAATACGGGAAGGCAAGCAAATCTGGAGTGATTGATGGCTTGACAGACCCAGTAATGGCAAATCTCGATCACGCCCACCCCGAAACTATCTCTCAACGAAATATATGGACAAACTTCCATTTAATACGTACAGAACGAAATAACCTTTTTCTATTTATAACTGAAACTGGAACTCAAGTTAAATTGGTCTACTCGTTAATGAAAGTCGGCGGAAAGCTGGGTAAACTTTGTCAAAGGAACGAAAATATTATTTCAGGTTACCTCTAATTCATTTTCCCAACATAATTTATTACGTTAGCGCAGAATATTTTCATACAAAATACTAGTTAGTGTGGCTGCGACTTACGTGTCGTTAGTCGTAGTTTTGATCGAAACTAGGCAGGTACATACATGACTTTAAAGTAATTTATTACATCACCACATTCACCACTGGTTTCAGAACAGTGGTGGAAAACATTGTATATTGATTGACATAGATTATTATATATTACATTTTAATAATTCCTCATTTAGGTCTGACATAATTGGAGCATTAAATAATATGTAATTGTTTATTTATTTATTTAAACTTCATGTACAATAGTGGTTCATAGGCGGACTTAATGCCACAAGGCATTCTCTATCAGTCAACCTTTTAATTGTTCAATTAATTTCAAATGTAATACCATAATTATGCATGATTACTTTGATAATCCCCTGCTAAATTTGCACACCATATTTGTACGCCTCCAGGCATTACATAGCGTTCTGTTCATCAAACATAAAATCTGTACATTTTTACCTATGTTAACAAATAAATTATGATTTGATTTTATTGTAAGGACATCAGGCATGTCTAAGACTAGAACCTAAATTCGAAAACATGTAACGTTATATAGTTCTGTTCAAACTTAATGGCGTCTCGGAAGTGAACTGCGAATGACGATGACGTTCTGCGTATTATACACTCAAGACGATGCGTCCTCTGCTCCCCGCTAAGAGTGCGTTTTATTTAGCTATACGTTGGATGTTCCGAACTTCCGAGCCACTATAAAGTTTGAACCGTTATACCTGCGGTGACCATCACTCGCAGCTAACTTAGAGCCGCCATTTAGTTTGGACAGAACTATACCAACCCGCGCTGTAACTGTAAGAACTGTACGCCCTCTCACAGAGTGGAGACCTGTCTCCAGCGGTGCGAATCGAATCAAGGGGTGTTGACTATAATCTAGTGACCAGACAATATATCAGTCATCCTCATCACCCATCATACTTATTAAAGTGAGAAAGATAGTTTAATTGGATCTTGGATCTTATTAATTATGGCAAGTAGGCAGCGCCTAACTGCAATGCACGCGCCTGCTACTGACATAGGATAATAATAATGGTCATAAAATGCCACAAGTTCTGTGCATGCAAAGTGGCCGAATTCTCTATACAGATAAAGAAAGTGTTTAAGAGTCCTTTTGTTTTAGGACATAAATTAATTCGTCGTGTGCCAGGCTTATCGCAGTTCGTTTGCCTTCTGACTTTTCGACTTTCATTTTTTCCTTTTTCTCATTCTGTGAATAAATTGTCAACTGCTGTTGTTTCGTCAGCGTTGTTTATGTGCGTTTTACGACTGTTACCGGACCACAAAACATTTCGCCGCAATAAAGTGTCCGGTTTGCGTACCGTGCAGTTTTTTCGTCATAAAAGAGTGCGATAATAAAAAGTGAAAACAACCAAGGCCGTGGACAGTCAAAATGTATGAAATATTCGGTTTTCGATTTGGTTCTGAATAGGCATTGGCTGATTTTTAGAGTAGCAGCAAGTTATCAATTTAACTGTGTCATCTCTAAAAGACAGGTACAGATTTGGATCCATTTACGCTTTAACTTTTTCGAATTGTTTCAGAAAATTAAATACTTATAAATCCCAGAAACATTCAATATAATCGAATTAAAGGAATTGCGTTATTATTTTGATGATCGATTTGATATAATTTACTAGAGAATCAGGAGGAGTGCGTCAAACGGTTGAACGCGCGACCCCATTTTATACAATTTGTAGGAAGTTAATCTAGCGATAAACGCAATTTACGATATTCTCGCACATATGCCGTTACCGCACCGCAGATCAAATATTTCACTTCCTCTCATTTGGAATGTTTACGTTCGTAGTACATCGTATCTTGGGCATAGTATGTTTTGTAGTAATGAATCATGTTCTCGTCGAATGACATCACAAAGGCCATCTTTATTGATCTCGGAATACTTCTGATATACGCCGCCTACGTAACCACTTGTAGGTATGTCATATCCGTGTTCACTTCAACATTTGAACAAATCACCATGCCGTACAAACAGGGAGGCAATTCAGCTATTTTAGTCCACGCGATCGATATTCTTGTGTTTTACAAATTTTCGTAGACCTGTATCCACTCAAAAATGAATCTTAAAGCTATAACATTGTATCCATCGGTATGATTATTATGTATCGTTTCTCATTATTTATTCAGGAAGACCAGAAATCCTTCTATATTTATCTGATGCGTGCTATTTATATCCATAACGCTAATTGTAAGTTATTTGTAAATCTATTAGTGAAATCCCCGGCTTTATCCCACCTTGGGCGTAAAGAGGGAAGAGTGGCCAGAGTTGGCCGTGACCTAGCCTGCCCTATATCGACGAGGTGCCCCAATTATTACGGCCTTCGCAGCTTCTCTCGAGTCCTGCGACATTGAGAGTATACTCAGATCGCTTTAATGGAGTTTTGCATGTGGTTAATACTGAGATAGAAGGCTGAAGAATTAATTATGTAGGTATTGCAAAAGGAAACTAGCTGAGAAATTAGCCAAGTTTCTCTTAATTGTCTATGGACCTATAGTTTATAGCTATTGTTCAGCTTTCAAATGTGTGGAACAGTATTTTTTTAATTACAAGTGTCGATGAAAAATTATTATGTGGGATTCGGAATTTTTAATTACCTACCGCTGAAAATTTCTGTGAAGGGGCGGAATGAAGTAATGAACATGTGGTAATAGGCTGTGCGTCGATGTCCCTTCCACGGCTTCCACCCCGTAGATGTAAAGAATCCCAATATTTAAAAATAAATATTTAGTTTGTAAACCAAAACTATGAATTTGAGAAATAACTCTACAAAAGCGCATCCACGCATTACTTCTAATTAATTCAATATAATTATCTTCTGTTAAAAAATAGAAAACTATCCCTGAATTAATTTTCGAGGTCACTGCGTGCCATAGACTCGCCTATGGCACGCGGGTGCGACGCAACCTCAATCCTTTTAGCCTCGACATAGTTAGGAGAAACTTAAGCTAACAGGGTACAGTGATGACATAAGAGGGGAGAGGTGGTCTTAGAACCTTCCGAGACGGATTCGACTGTTTGAGATATTCACAGCCTACATTTTTTTGAACCTTTTTTTTATTTTTATTACAATTAAAAACGTTGTCCCACACTAGGAATATCTCCTGTATCGTGGGTGCGTTTTACAAACATTTAAAGTTACATACACAAACAGCCATATTTGTTCCGTGCGGGGATCGAACCTGCGACACGCAGCGCAGCAGTCTCTCGCTGAACCACAGAGAAAAAAAAAATAGGGAAAGATAGATGGATTGTGTCAAAGTTATGGCTAGAAACGGGATCACTAGTGAGCTGACGGCTAAAAGAGATTCATGCAATAAGAACTTAAGACTTGCTGTCTGAATCCCAAATAAATTGAGATAAAGGACGTTGACGATGTGTCAAGCTATCAACTTACATTGATCAGGGGCCGAAAATGGCCGAATGGCTAAATAGCACAATCATAATGGGATAATAATATGACTCGCATTAAAATTATTATATGTTTACAGACGCAGTTAACATTATTGTCACTTCATTTTAAAAATTGTTACGTAATTCATATTATTATGATTCTCCTAAACCGGCCACTTTAGGCCCCAAATTTTGCGTGATAGATTAGAACAGTTAAAGGCTTGTTTCATTCGAACTAAGATTTTTTTTTGCGTACTTGTCTAAAAGTTCTGCAGTAAAACCACAAACGTTGTTTACGAGTCCGTCCCTGTTTTTATGACGGCCACGAGACATGACAAGGATCTTATTTCTCGGCTAACAAGGTCATTGTTAGAAGATCCCGCCCTCTGCAATTTATTCTATACGGTCCGTTGTATTGCAAATGGGCCTATACGCGTGCAGTTCTGTGAAACGAAATGCACGAACATTATGAATTTTAGGCGCTATGGTAATATCGGCTGTGTCGAATAACATTTTTCAGGTGGTCATCATCATCATCTTTAGCCTATTATGTTCCCACTACTGGGACACAGGCCTCCTCTCTATGAGAGGGAGTGGGCTGTAATCCAACATCGCGGGCCCAGAGCGGGTTGGTAGATGTCACATGTCTTCGAATTTTTAGTTCTAGGACATGCCGGTTTCCTGGGTTCGAACCCACGGCTTACTGCTCGAGTCGGGGCTGCCACCACTGGGCCACCGCTGCTTTCAGGTGGTACATTAGGTTTATGTTCGTTCAAAATATTCTGTAGAGTAGTAATTTGTACGGCATTTGAGAATTATATCTTGACATAACATAACGCCTATAATTACCGAGGGTTTGGCAGATTTAGACTACATCTGCATTTCGCTCGTTTAATTTGAGTCTCATGTAATAAGGGGCGAGGAAATTTTTCTATTATTTGTTGGTGAGTTGGATAGCAAATAATAATTATAAGTAAAAAAGATGTACGGGCATGGTATAAACTACGAATTATTAAGTCTAGAAGTATAGGGAATTTAGAAAATACATAACTTTCAATTGAATACCTATGTTCTGGTGTTTATCCGAATTTCAATTTCCAGTTTTCCAAGTCTAAAGCTTACATTATGAATCACTTTAGGATACATAATAATCTAACAAATGGCTGGTGTAATATTAATGTACGATCCCTATTCGGGGAATTTTGGTCCATTATTAACAAATGTAGCTATACATTTTCCGGCACTTTGAGGAACCGCTAATCTTTTCTCTCGTTTACAGTAATATACCTTAAGGCTTAACAAAGGATTCTATTCTTAGAAAAAGATTTAATGTTTCATAAAAAACATCCTTTTTCGAAGTTATTGATAGTAATGCTTAGTAGTAAAATGTTTATTTTTGAATGATTCCGTGAAAACTTTCACAGACACTCCAGAATACTCAAGTATCTAATAATTACTGACAACTTATCCATGAATGGAAGACATGCGATTGATTATTAATAACCGACAGATAATAGGCTCTGATTGCGTTTATAATTCGTCATTGACGTAGAAGCTTTCCCAGTTATTACAATTTCGATGTAGAACGGGCACAATCCGGCCAAGGCTACACGCCTACACCTCGACCCAGGGCTTTTGTTCGCGCAACCCTCCCAATACTTCCGCGGTTTATCCTTTGTGTAAAGTTTTTTTTAACAGTAAAATGCAACGCATTAATGCTTTCACTTCTTTATTAGATTCCTTTGATGAATCTTTTAGGCCTTCATTTAAAAAGTATCAAACCACGGCGCTGTTCTATACCGACCCATTACCCCTTTAGTGGGGTGGCTATTTTAATTAGCAATACCTGTGTGCTAATTGAAAGTTGTAACTTATCCAGTGTAGTTAATTACTTATTGTATAAGTACTCTTAGAAAATCACTTTACTTGTACAGTAGGACTAACTACACCGTCTTCCGCCTTTCTATTGAAGTCTGAATGTCTGATATTGTTTTCTGACTACAAATAACACTTGTTTTATGTTATTTCAGTATGTCACAGAAAAGATGGGAGGTGCCGAGGGCACAAAATTGGATTTGGACTTTGTGGAGATGGAAAGAGTAAGTACAGCAGTAACTATTTGCTTTTATGGAAACACAATAAAGCTTCAGATACGCGGTTCAGAGGAAAAATATGAATTCGGATGTTATTCCACAATCGAATGTAATAAAAGTGAGGACGTTTTCGTAAAGCTCGTAACCGCTTCCGAATACATTTTGTTTGCCAAGGTTTATGAATGTTCTTAAATATGATTTATGTGAAAGGTTCAAATGGCGATTTTCGTATGCTCCCGTAATATTTCATTTTACTTCATCAATTATCCCATTTAAATATTAACTTGATTTTACTCATATGATGTCTAAGATATATTTTTTTTTATAGAAAACGGATGTCACTTGCGAGCTAGTTGAAGAATTACAAGCAAAAACGAAAGAGTTCCTGCAGCCGAACCCCACGGCTCGAGCGAAGATGGCTGCGGTGAAGGGCATCAGCAAACTGAGCGGGCAAGCCAAGAGCAACACCTACCCCCAGCCAGAGGGCGTGCTCGGAGACTGCATGCTGCTGTACGGCAAGAAGCTGGGGGAGGACACCGTCTTCTGTATGTTGCGTTATAAAAATGTTAATGTGTTGCGAGTGTTTTTCGAAGATGGTGAACGAAACTTTGTCCTTCAGATGGACACGGTATGGCGGGAGCGACACACTGGCGTGGGCCGGGCGTGCGTGTGACTCGAACGGGCGCGCGGCGTAGTCGCGGCGCGGACGCGCCACGCCGCGTGCACGTCGCGCGGCGGTGGAACGCTACCCTGGCATCATACAGACGCCTTTATTTTTTGTTTCGTTAATCATTAGATTTTCCGTTCCGTTCTATCGTTTCGCAGTCACGCGACGTGCACGCATAGTGGACGCTGTGGGCGCTGCGCGCTCCCACGGGAGTCGCGTGTACCCGGCCAGTATACGCCAATATGATATGGCCTAAACTGAACAAGGCTTTTTTTTGTCGAAATCAAAATAATTTATTTCAATACTCTCATAATACTAGATTGTTATTCAAGCCGTATCAGTTACTATCATCTGGCGCATATTGGAAGTCTAAGATAAGTGTAGTCACTTAATGAAAACAAATTGCAGCTTTAGATTTAAATCGAATATTTATTTCCATATTATTTTCTTTTGTATACAGTTTTTACCTAGATCATTATGATTTATGAAAAACGTTCTTTCCAGGACACGTAAAATTGCAAGTATATAAAGTAAAACTAGTTTGAAGTAAACCTTTAGTTCTTGGTCCTGGGTTCGATCCCCACCCAGAGTTCGTCCCATGTTATAGAAACTATGACTACCCCTTAGCATTTAGTTTCAATCATTTTTGGGTTGAAGACAAAGCATGCGCTTCTTTTTTTTTCTAGCTATTTAGGATTAATGTTTTAATAAAAAATAACTTCTTAGCGAATTGCCTCATCGAGATGGGCGAGGCTCTGAAGCAAATGGCTGACGTAAAGTATTCGCTGGACGACAACATTAAGCAGAACTTCTTGGAACCTCTTCATCATTTGCAGACCAAAGATCTAAAGGAAGTTATGGTGAGTTTCTTGATATTTATTTAAGATTAAGTGCCAAATTATTAAAACTAATGGTTATTGTGTAACAGACTTACGCCGATGCCATTTATTTTGAAAAAATAATTAATATCAATTGCGTTATTTTACGCTGTCAACCAGTATTTTTTTTAACATACGAAACTCTAAGTATTAGGATTTTCCGGAAAAATATATCAGATTGTGATAAGAAACGGGTTATGCATTTGGGATTAATTCAGGTTTATCCCAATTACGTAGCCCGTCTGTCAGCAGATATAGGTTAATGTGTTGACACTTTATAAGTTTGTATCACCTCATGTGCTCACTAAGTCTAAGGTTCAGACAGTCCCAGGTCTCATATTTATTTATTTTATAAAACTAGCTGTCCTGCGCAACTTCGTCTGCGTCACATTTTCCCCGTTTTCGCAACATTTTTCATTGCTGCTCCGCTACTATTGGTTGTAGCGTGATGATATATAGCCTATAGCCTTCCTTCGGTTAATGGGCTATCTAACACTGAAAGAAATTCTCAAATCGGACCGGTAGTTCCTGAGATTAGCGCTTTAAGCAAACAAACAAACTCTTCAGCTTTATAAGTATAGTATAGAATGTAACGTTTTATTTCATTTATAACGAACTTTTTTTTTTTTCTTGAAGTTCTATTAAAAGGGAATAATTGACTGACAGGTTGAATTTCCTTTTCAGCATCACCGAAAGAAACTACAGGGCCGGCGGTTGGATTTCGACTGCAAACGGCGAAGACAGGCTAAAGGTGATTATCATTAGTTGTTCACTGCCATTAATCCTATTTTTAATTCGTTTGCCTTTATTATTTTTCGTCTATTTTTCTAAGTTTTTACTTTTCTTTTTTCCGAATGTATTGGCCAGGCCCCGGTCGGGCCAGCCCTTACATGAGCCCAAGTCACAACACACCAAGACAGGGTACGTGGGGAAGAATGAAATGCTAAACTAAAAACACAATAGGCCTGTAGTGCTGAGCTAACACGCCTTTCAAAGCATCATTAGATTATATTCAAATCGAATAATGTGCGCTCGTTTTTTCCATGTTTTTGTTCCCGTACCTCCGCCTGCGTTGCTCCTAACCATCATTCATAACCTGAGTATTATTTTCGCCGTTTGGTTTGTATGCACCTTTTTGTTTTTTTTTTTGTATCTAATGTTGCCTATGTATACGTATTTTTGCGCGACCTTGTGCGTGTACGTCTGCGAAGCAAATACATCAGGTGCTCACATTGCAGACGATGAAATCAGACAGGCAGAGGAGAAGTTCGCCGAGTCGCTGCAGCTAGCCCAGATTGGGATGTTCAACCTCCTTGATAACGATGTAAGTTGAACTTTTTTCTTCTTTAACTTTGTAGATGGCTATCAGAGTAGGGAAGAGCCAAAGAAACCATGGATGGAATGTGTGAAGGATGATATGTCTTGAAAGGAGGTGGCTGCCAAGATGACGAGTAATAGAGAAGTATGGAAGAAGAAGACAACAAATGAATTGGATAAGGGCAACAGAATGATTATGATGCTACAGACAGAAGCTGACGTGACGTGATAAGTTTGTGCATGCCTTACAAATCCGCTTGACGGTGAAATATATATGGAAGTAAAACTACCCCAGATCAGCTCTTTCAAAAATACTTCTACTGCTTCATCTAGAACTTATCACAACAAGCCAAGCACCGATTAGCTTGCTATTTTGTAGGATGTTGTTGCCGTCGGTATACAAAAGCATCATTTATTCTGTTATTTATCTCCTCAGGTCGAACAAGTTGCACAGCTAACGTTCTTCGCGGAGAGTCTACTGGAGTACCACCAGCAATGCACAGAGATCCTCAAAGGACTTGTCTCTACGCTTATGGAAAAGTAAGTTTTACTTAGGCGTTATTTTGTTCATTATTTATTAGCTCCGTTCTGTAGTGTTGCCTGCGTCATTTATTTATTTTAGAAAAACATGCACAACTTTACAGAATAGATGTGATGGTTCCTACAGGAAACATGAATTAGTGCGGCTACAAAAAAAATGTCCTATAATATTGAGAAACAAAATCGGTTTCTGTATAATTTACTTCTGTAATGTCGATCAGTATTTTTTTATACTTTTATAAAGTTACAAAGAATGTTATCTCTGCAAAATAATGTTATAACAAAAAGATACATTGATTACTTACTGAATCTGTTCCCCTACTTTTCCAGGAAAGAGGAAGCGGTGAATCGTCCCAAGATGGAGTTCGTACCAAAGACCTTAGCGGACCTCAACATCGAGGGCATCCACGACTTGAACAATGGTAGGCGGTACGGTTCCACCCAGAGTCTCTCCCGTCCCCGCCAACACATCCCCCCTTCCTCCTCTGTCGGCGACCTCAGCAACACAGACCTCTTCACGGCTTGGGAAGCCCCCCCTCCCTACCGGGCCCAGTCGAGGCCCGTGCCGGGGTTCAAACCGCACCCCGCGCCAAGAAATCAGATCAATGGAAGGGACCCCTGGAAAGGTGACTTTGGTTTTATTTGCTGGGTCATATTTTATGTTCGGTTTTGGTTGTGGATTGCGGACCCGTATTCATGGTGCAGAAAAGTTGCATGACACTGTTGCAGCAACATATTTTGTGTTGATGTAACATGTTTTCGAAATAAAGTTGCTGCAACAATTCACAGCTTCTGTTCACCATGAACACAAGTTGCAAAGGTGGCGGTTCTGTTTTTTTTTTTTTTTGTTTTTGGGAGCAGTCCATGGTTGAAATCTTATAGCACTATTACACATTTCATTGAGGACATTTCGCACGCTTCGGGGCACATTGCGAGTTCCATGACACATGGTAGGGCCACAGAATAGATTGGTACAGAAGGACGGGTCTATGCAACGAGCGAAAATGCGTGCACGCATTCATAGACGCGTACCTACGCAATCTCAAAAAAATGCCGGTCGCGAGTGCGCTTGCACTCGCTGTACGTGAAGCATTACGAGCGTACGTTCTCGATGTATGTACCCGAGCTCTTGTACTGCATTTATTCTGTGGCAGGATGGCGGACTAATAATAGACATGTCACTCATATTACTAACCACACAGATTAAAATAATGTTAACTTCTTGGAACGGAGCTAGCATTAAATGTGGGTAATTTTGGATTTGGCTGCGGTCATGCGCGATATTTCAGAACTTGTCAGGGTGATATGCATTTAGGATTCGGATTAATAAAATGTCTAGTTACAGGCAGTCTTTATCATTTTTAAAATAAAATTGTGAATTGATTTGTGTTAGATTTCCTGTGTAAACTTCTGTGTATTATTATACAGCGTTTACCAAAAAGGTGTGTTCAGATTTAAGGATAACGTACAGACCAAAATAAAAACATGGTACCAACATCGTATTCGTGAAGTAAGTATACAAAATATATACACAAAATTCAACACCTCCTCGATCCAAATGTATGGGTCCATCGTTTAATCTCGTCAGGTTTTTTATTTTTGTTGTTGAGATAATTATAATTTATATCTCCAAAGTGACCATACGTCCCGTTTTGAACGGGACTGTCCCTTTTCTCGGTCACCTGTCCTGTTTTCCCCAAACAAAGCTCAGGAACGCAAATAAGTCCCGTTTTCGGAAGACGCGCGAAGAAAAGATACAGTGCCAAGAAGTTTACCTATTCTTAATTTAAAATCATTATCAACTTTATTAACATCACAAATAAAGGGTGTAAAACACCTCTTAACGAAGCCGAAAGGCACTGGTTCTCCCTGTCATTGCGAGCATTTTTTTGTTCTACACCATACCTGGGAACCTTCTAGTTACGGAGATATGAGGGGTCAAAGTTCCAACTTTTTGACAAGTATTTTTTTTAATACAGGTTTTTAATGTGAGATTTTTACTTTAAACACATCCACGACCCCCATTCTATTCAATCCGTCCATCAGCACAATGTTTTGAGTGCGTTACATTGAGTTCTACCACAAAACATAATTTTACACCCCCCAAATAAAAGTCGTTTCCCAGCAATAATATTTGCGTAAAGTTACTTAGTTTCATGTACAGAATGCTTGGTTGACGGCTTCGTGATGAGGTGATTTACACCGTGTATAACTTAAAAATTGTATGTGTTGCATATTTTACAATTACTGCCAGAGGAACTTTGCTTAGTAAAGCTGGTAAACTAGGGATTGATTTAATTTTTACAATTTGTTATGGTGAAAATAATAATTATTAATCTGAGTAGGTATAATTGATAATGAACACTAATTGTATTAAGTAACACTTTCTCTAAATAAAGAACATTAAAACGTTGTGTTTATTTTCATTGTTAACCTGCTAACTGGGCAATATTTAAACCTATGTCCCGTTTTGATTTAAAAAAATAATGGTCAGTTTAGATATATACATCGTGGGATTTTAGGTTACCTCCCCCCTTACAGTATTTTATTTATTTAAACTTCACGTAGGTACATTGGTGGTATCTTACAGTATCACGTGACTTTTTTTGCTATTGAAAATATCGGTATAGTAAATCAGTTTTAATTTAAAAAAAAAAAACGAATTGCTCACTTGCTCGTGTTTCTTATACAAGAAACGCTTGTTCGGGTTTTCAATTAATTATTAGTTGAAAATCCCTCCCCATTGTAAATCTTACGTGATTAAAGGATGACCGCTTCGTGATTACGATGTTGGTCCCATAGAGAATGTGGAACGCTCGACGAGCAATCAAACTACACGGACCAGTTTATGTGGATCTCTCATTGTACAAGAAATCTATACAAAGCAACGCCATGTTGTACTGGAAATGTATGGCCTTATGTGTCGTCGTGTGTCCCACACCCTTAAATATGAGCACACCTTTCTTGTTTATGACTAACCATTCCCAAACCTTTTGTAATTAATCAATTTGTGTTTATAAAGTATTTATTAACCAATAAGTATACGGTTATAATTCGTACGTGTAAATATTAGATCGGTTTTTAGAAGAAAAATATGGGAAAGCCTCAGGAAAGTAGAATACAACAACAGTCTTAAAAATATGTCAACAACTTTGACCTTCGGCTTCTGAGAGCCTATAGAAGTCTAATCTACTGCCAAATCTCAGATCAGGCGAATTGATTGGCTCTTGTTATTTGGGCCGAGGGTCACTTGATTATTGAGAAGATCAGGATTTCGGAAGCCGCGTGTTAATTGTACAGAGAGTCGATTTTTTAGATATTTAATTTTATGTCCCGCAGGTTGACAAAAATTTAAGACGTCTGTTTAACAAGAGCTATCGTGTTACCTTGAAACTGGGTGGGCTGTGGAGGTCAGAGAGGCCGTCGCTCGATGTAGAATACTAGTATTCAACTGCATCCAGTTATATTGGAAGCTGGCTATTTGAGAAAAGACTAGGCAGATAATGATGACTATAAAATTTAGATATAGTAAGTAGATTCGCCAATACTTCTCATGGCGCTCGCTTCTCGAAAGATCTTCTGTACATAATTTCGGGGCTAGATTACGACATAACATTTTTATTATTTTTATTTTAAGCTTCTCTTATTTTGTTTATAACCGAAACAGTGCACTCACAGGCGTGGGACGATTATTGACAACTTTTCTTACAGGTTGCCGAAAATCCTTTTCCTATTTCCCTACTCCCATTTAACTAAGATATTACCTTATTCTTATTCAATATATTCAAATTAATATGTGTGTTGTTACTGCAATTAGTGTTGCCATTAATAAATAAACGACAAATTAAAAAAGGATAATTATGTATTCCATTATTTGATGAAATATGCAACAAAAAAGAACGATTTTTGTCAACTGTCAGTTGAAGCAAACTAGCTGTAATGGCTTTTTTTTTTTACTGGCAACACCACTTGCAGTTTATTGTCTCTTCTAGAAAAAAAATAATAATAAATGTTTCTTTCTATTTTGACATTGTGTATGTTTAGTCTCTGAGCTCTGGTAGGAAAGCAATGTATGGTATGACCTATCTTCCTATTTCTTTGAGTAGTCAATATTTGATGTTTCTATCTATTTCTGAAGATGTTCGATGTTCAATCCTTTACAGACGAACTGATTGACATGCACATCACGGGATATTAAAGCAACACTAAAGTATTTTTATATGGTTAAAAAATAAGGCATTATTTTTTGATAGGCACTTTGATACTTATACAGGAGTACCGGCAGATTTTTTTGAAGGATTTGGGTGTCATTTGCTAGCACAGAAAATTTTTGTTATAATACCTAAACTTAATTTAAAAATTTTGGAAGCATATACTTCATTTTCTATAAGAAATGTGTATTGCAGATAGCACAAACAGTATTAATTTTTAAAACAGCTTCCAAAAAAGGTCTACCAAACAGTTTTGACGGATTGAAGATGACTTTTGTAAAAAAAAAGAAAATAATATATCAATTAAGTACCCTGACACTTAAGACATATCTTCTCGGGGTAAAACTACCCATATCCCTAAGAATATTGTGTCGACCCATCTTCGTGGCACCCTGTATAATTAATAGTCTGGAAATAAAATTAATAAATCAACGAAATAAAACTTGATCAATACTTACCTTCGGATTGAAAGCTTTTATGTGACCGTTGAGTATATGGTTTGTTCACGTTGTGCGAAGCTGGTTCTCACGCCGGCTCTCCGGAGCACAAGCCGCCTTCGAACCTGGAACTGTTCCCCGGCACCGGCAACCCGTCGCGCTCAACCAATGGTAACACGCGAACACATACATCATGAGAGATTGCATATTTTTAATCTGCCTGTTCTGTACTCGGATTTGTAGACGGTTTTTTTGTTGTAATTTTTGCAAATATAATGTCATTCATCAATTTAATAGTTTTTTTTTTAATTCTTCCGTTTATTAAATAGTTTCGAGATTGGAACAATTTCACTAAATGAACCTCGATCAGTACATCTAATCGGCGTTCAAGAGCTGTCAGTGTCATAATAAAAGATGAGCACATAAACTGACTGCCTCGTTGGTTTAGTGGAAGAAAAAGCGACTGCTGTGCACGAGGTCCTAGATTCGATTCAAGGCTCGGGCAAAGTGTTATTAGATTTTCGGAGTCTGGATTTGGATCCGGTTGATGGCAATAAGCTGGCCTTCTATTATATGGAACTTAAATATAACTGGGGGGTTACTATGACGCTTAAAACATTATTGTTACATTCCTATTCCAGAGTGGGAAAGAGATGGAGCTAGACGACCTGCATTGCTCCGTCTCTTTTTCACTCTGGAATAAGAATGGAACAATAATGTTTTAAGACTTCATGGTACGCCACCTGGTGAAATGTGGGTGTACTATTAGGTACACCTCTGCCTAACCCTTCAGGGATTACAAGCTTGATGTTATGTTAGCACATAAAGCTCTTGAACGCCTATGATAGGATGTGCTGATTGCGATCAGTTTCATTGGTGAAATCCGCTTATAGAGATCAGCATGAAACTTCAGTAAGGTCTCTGATACATTCATCAATTAAATATGAACGTAATTTTTTTTTTGTATCTTTTTGTACCATACTTTGGTCTAGAAATTATTCGTCGGATAACTCAGCTTTTCATTCAATAGAAATGCAATCTTTCATACATCACCATACACTAACACGAATCGTATAGAAAATTTGAATCGAGTAGTTTTTCAAGAGTGCTTTCTTATTTTGTTAAAACCGTTAACGCTGACTGTACTCAGGACTTGTACACAGAAGCAAACTAAACACATACGTAGAGTAGATTATGATTTCAAGTGTGTATCCTCGCTTTTTCGGTGTTGCTTAAAACTTTTGTGGCGTTTTTGTGAAGTCCTAGTGAACCCTACCAACTTCTCTTGGCTAAAAACTTAAGTAGACGGCTAAATCTAAGTTTTAAACAAAAAATAACTGTGCATGTCAAAACCATAGAAATCACCCGTGTGACGTTTAATAGTGATCGTTTGAATGTGCTAGGCCCGGCGCCCACTATCGGTGGGCATCGGTGCGGCTCGGTACAGCTCGGGCGCCTTACGGCAGCTTCGGGCGGCTTCGGGCGCCTGAGAGCTGCCTCGGCAGTCGTAAGCACACCTAAGGACGCCGTAGCTGATTTTGGGTAGCCTCAGAATAGTTCGGGCGGCAGAAACATCGCAGAGCAGTCGTAACGTTACGTGAAAACAGTTGTTAGTTGAAAACAACTGATACGATACGATAATGGAGGCGCGTGCGGTGATCGAAATGAATATTCTGCGACGTGTCTGCCTCGAAAATGCGACCCGAGCTACCCGAAGACAGCCTCGACGTCCTTAGACATGCTTACGGCTGCCGAGGTAGCCCGAAGTCGCCCGAAGCAGCGCTCGGGCGCCCGAAGCAGCTCTAGGGCGCCCGAAGCCGCCGTAAGGCGCCCGAGCTGTACCGAGCCGCACCGATGCCCACCGATAGTGGGCGCCGAGCCTTACTATACATTTAGGATGGCATGCGCTTTCGAATCTTCAGCATAGCCATTTGGTCATATCATGTAACTGTCAGATACGAGTATTCATCACATCGTGAGCGGATATCAGTTTACCATACATACTCTCATGAACATTGTTTGCAGTTGTTTTATCCTCATTTTGGCTAGAAGATACTACGTGCTACTGTTCTATTAATAAAAACACTAAAACAATGTAGGATTGAGCCAGCTAGAGTTACACGCTGCAATTTAATTGCTCATGGTAAACTATAAATTGAACAACAACAAACGCGTTTCCTCATGACGCAGGGCATTTGTTGCTTCAATTTTATTGTACGCCGTATGCAAGTAACTTCTATCGTGTAAATGGATTTGTACATTCTGTACGTTATTTACATTTTTTCTTAAATTTTATACTACACATATCGTAAGTCCAGAACACATAGTATCTACTAGATTGCAAAAATATATTCTTTAGCATATATCCTTCCTTCGTCAGAAGTAAAACGTTATGTTTTACAGCTACGTTTATAAACTATGCTTTATTTAATGTTGACGATTGTATTTTCGCTCAATGAACTGTAGTAAATAAAATACTGTAGTATCTGCGATCGGCTAACTGAGATGCTATTGCTACTAAAATTAAAGTGAAAGTGCCAGGTTAGGCCGAAGAATTTGTTGGGCTGTGTTGGGTTGTTTTTTGATTAAAATATTTTTTGCGACCGTAATGAATGTGGGTTTACAGAGTTATAATCATTAAAATCCTCTTACTATACCAATCGCATTGAATGTTTTTTTCATTAAATGAACTGGTATTAAATGAACTTATAGTATCGATTATTTGAAAAAATATAATTCTGTAAGTACATACATTTTACGGTCAAACAAACATATTTAGTTTAACATACAGCATGACACAGACCAGCAAAATTGCAAAAATCCAAAAAAAAAAATATTACTCTTCCTACCCTAGCGCTTCCGCCTTAAATATGGCTAAGTACGCAGGTAAGTATAATCTGTTCCAAAAGTATTTGATTTGTGATCTTTACATTCCTTTTCATCAGATACTTTTGGAACAGAAAGTAGCAGACTAGCAGACAATTAACAATCGCTGATGCTAACAGTATCACATTTCCTATATTCCTTCATAACCTAACACTTTGTGCACACTGCAGCGAAAGTGAGACGAAAGCGAAGAAATAGCTTCCCTTTGTTCTAGAAACCGAGCATAATAATTCTACGGTTTGCATCCATTACTGGCGCAACCAGCCTTACTAAGTGGTATGTTTATACCCAGTAGCAAGGTTATGATGGCTGCATAGCAGTCACTCCATGAAAATAAAAAAGAGAGAGCCTTTTTTTTAAAGTCCTGGTACTGGCATAATGGGACGTGTCAATTGAATTTCACTCGCCATTGTTTCTTTTCGCTGCATTGTGGTAAAAGCCTAAGGATGGACGCAATTCTGATGGAAAATGCGCTGTGCGTTCGGTTGCGTAACGCCAGAATACATCATCCAACCTTACACACATAACCGTTGCGTTAGTACGCTACGTACGACGACCAATCAAGCTGTAGAAAACTAGTCAAAG
Organism: Cerastis leucographa; assembly: GCA_963082945.1. Lineage (NCBI taxonomy): Eukaryota > Metazoa > Arthropoda > Insecta > Lepidoptera > Noctuidae > Cerastis > Cerastis leucographa. The sequence goes on along the minus strand of OY720363.1, from coordinate 8,066,534 downwards.
CGGGTCGCTCATCGTACGTCAAATCTGTACAAAGCGAGTTCATGTTATGCTGGAAATGTATGGCTACCGTGTGTACATCGAGCGTACTAACTGAAGAAATTGTTCAATTTCGACCGAATAGACGCAACCGACGATACGCCACACGCATCTTCCGTTGGATGTGCATCCACTCTAAAATCGAAGAGAAAATGTAGAGTTTTGTAGTAACACGCCTTGTGCCCGCAGCATCCCCATTGCCGTCGCCGGTTAAGTCGCCCGCACGGACCCCGGTGGTTGCCAACAAAGGGCCCTGCTGCACTGCTCTCTATGACTTCGAGCCCGAAAATCAGGGTGAACTAGGATTTAAGGTAACTGGAAAACTTCATTACAATGCTGCATGGTTATTTTGGCGCTCGATAAGAGGTACACATTAGTGAAATTGAATGCGCCATTATTTTCGATTATAGTCACCCGCCAAAACAAGCATGTAGCTTTGCCTCGGACGTCTCGACCTCGGACGATTAACTCTGTCACATTTTACTGGATTTGGGTCGAATGTGGACCAAGTCGCGTCACTGTATCTACGTTTCTGCAATGACAATATAAATAATCAAAGTTTTCCCCTTTTTTGGACCATTCAAACCCAATTGGTACTCTGAAACCTAATTATTTCACCGCATCAAAAGCTCGTGGCTAAATAATAACATCCGCTCGGGTCGATGACAAATGACAGCCGACCAACGGCTTAACCTAAAGAGGTAAAGCCGTTGCTCGGCTGTCATTTGTAGATCTTTGACAGTTGTTACAGTTTCTTAGTTGCCCGAAAGTCTGACTGCCAGTCTTACCAAGGTGTTCCATATTACCCAGTACTTACTGGTTTGTGAAGATCAAATAGGCAGTCACTCCATTTAAAATACTGGCACTCAGCTGCATTCGGTAAGACTGGAAGCCGACACACCGCAAAAGCTAGGCAGATGATGATATGATAAAAAGCTTAACATCAATTATTTATTTCTTTTCAGGAGAACGACGTGATCACGCTGATCAACAAAGTTGATGACAACTGGTTCGAGGGTTCAGTGAACGGCAAGACCGGGTACTTCCCTATCAGTTACGTGCAGGTCACCGTGCCGCTGCCCAACATGTAAGCGCGAGGTCCCACCTAACCACCAACGTATTCATTCATTCCCTACTGATGTAACACACCTTAAATATGCTGCTACGAAGACAAACCTTCATATAGAACCCGCGAGGAATCTCAACTTGAACAATGGTACAATGCCTACTTGGCCCCACCTTTGTAAGGGTTGTGTTACACTTCTTACTCATTTCATGTCACGTTACGCAGTATTACGTAGATTTGAATCTATTATTGTGTCAAAAGCTCAATGGCAAGCTGTTTATAGTTAAACCTCATTTATTACGCCGAATAATTTGATGAACAATCTGTAGTTTTATCGGTTCTAACTTTGTCTTCCGGTGTATTTTACAGTTTCATCCTTCGATCGTAGCAGAATTTCTTTGACAATATTTCATCATGTCTTGGAATATTAAATACTCAAAATGTTATCTATCTTCCGAACTTTAAAAATATTGTAATAAAATTGAATGTTAATAAATTGTCTTTCTAGATGTAAACATCTAATCTCAAGGAGATAATGCTACGAATTTTACTTATGAAATTATTTTGTATTGTACCTACCTACTGTTTGCATTTATTGCCAAAATAAGTAATTATTTAATATTAAAATTATTGTAATAGAAATCATTGTAATCATGTTGCCATTTTACTTCATGACGATTTATATTAGTAATGAGTTGGGAGTCAATTGCCGTTATTTTTATGTATTAGGTATTTTTAGTTTTAAAAGTGACTTACGCCAAATAAATCAAAATCAATTGGAGTACCTTTGCTCAGACTCGAAAGACGAAGAATCTTATTGATTGTTAATAACGGGAGTATGAAGTACTGTCCACATAACAATAAGTTGCTGTGCGTATATCAAGTGGCAAGTGTATGCCGCACTATAACGTTGCATTCCAGATACATACAGCTCAAGTTTATCGATGTGGATACGATAAATGAGATTGATAATTTTAAGCAAAGTGATAACGTCATTGTCAATCGCAATACATTATTGCCGAGGGCTCTATGCAGCAAAAATTCTGTAAAGTGATATTTTTAAACTAACGTTTGTATATTAGTTAAATATCGTGCATCTATTTTTTTAGGTGCATTTCCCTTTGTATAGTATTCTCCTTTGACGTACTATTAGTTTATTTAGTTTATCATTCTAATTTGTACCGTAAAATAAAGGCACAGGAATGGAATATTATAGTATGTATTAGGACTATAATATAAGTAGTTAACACATGCGATTAGATTTTATAGTTGTATGTTTGCGGGTAATTATTTAACTGAATAAAGAACGTATACACTGTAACGTATATTATACAATTATTGTGAAAGTTTAAGGGACGGAGTCGTAATAATTGTTGAATTATTGCCAGAAATCTATGGCGTTTCGATGTTTGATGTATTATTGGCAAGCTATAAAAACATATAATATAATGTAATTGTGATAACTATATATATCATGCTGTTGGTGCGGTGTCCTACCATGTATTTTTTTTACATTGTTTATATTTTATATCCCAGTCCCCCTGTTAATTTCTCGACATTTCGCATAATAACTCCTTTAGTCATTACACTATCTAGGCTACCTATTTTAATTATATTTTAATGTGTATGATTGGTACTGAAAAAAAAAACAAAATTAGTAAATGTGCATGGCCTCCATTCAATAATAATATCGAATGTACTTTAATTAATGCACTTCAGAGGTAAGATCTTAAATCGTCACATTATTCACTTTGTCCGATATTGATGTTGCAGTAATATTGAACATAAGTTATCTATTAATTAATCGTATCATTATTGTCGTAAACGGACCCCATTGTATCACATTTCTGGCATACAAAAGACAATACCTAGATCTAACGTTAGATGTATGTAAGTTCATAAATAATTGTTCTATCTTCAAGTGTCTCTTAATATAAGTATTTTGAGTAAATAAATATATTCATCAATGTTATGAGAATGTCATGTTTCAATGTTTAATGTGTAGCGATACCTAAAGCGTGGAGCGGACGTTACACTATGTCCGCCGCCGCGTACCGTATCGCTATGACCTTGTCAATATACATACCATTTAATCAAATGCAGTAAGATATTATCACTATCCTACAGAGCGGAATTAGACTGTTGTTGTTTTAAATGTGTATAAATTCTATTAGCTTGAGAATGAGCGTTTGATTGATATGAATGATGTGGGTGTGTTTCCGTATTCGATAAGCTAGCCAGCTCAACGGGAAATACAAAAAAATAATACCGAAGCTCATGAAATGACACTCAAGTGATTATACCATGTTACTGTGCTTGGATAATGATAAAATCATTTCCAATTTTTAAGCTAACCCTAGCTGATATTTCCTTGTAGCTAGCCTTAGCTACAAGGAAAGGACTGGTTTATCGAATACAAATTTTGTAGTTGTCCTATACTGTGTTGATTCAGTGTTGCTTCACTTGTTAAGTATATCTAATCATTTTTTTGTATGGTAATGATACTTGTTGTTCCACATTTCACAGACGACTCAATGTATTTTTAAAACAATGAATTGAAGGTTTACATCTTTCAAACTTACATAAATACTGGTAAGAAAAACTTGCCAGTATTTTTAATGTATTTGTAAGAAGAATTAACAACAAGTAACATTGTCATGAAAGATGATTTGTGAGCCTACCAAAGTATAATTAAACGTGTCAAGTGGCACTATCATTATATTGGACCCCAAAAATATTTTGCTATTGATGCGAGTACGTCTGTTATGGTGTATTATTCTACTTGTTCATGTTACTGTAATCTTAAAATACTGTAATTTCATAGATTTAAACTTGACGATTTACGAGATGTAATGCAAATATTATTGATTTGTATTAAAATTTATCCCGAAACTTATTGCTCGTTTTCGCCTCCTAATAAAATGTTAACAATTAAACACTTTTTTTTTGTTTCATTTAAATATAACCTACTCTCAGTATCTAAGTTAACGTTTGTAAGCCATAGGCTATAAAACATTTCACGAGCACAGAAGTTAATTTAGTAAATACTTCTAAGCTGTTTTGTACTGCAAATAAAAAAAATACTGCCTCGTTGAACGAGTGATCGCAAACGCTGCTGCTGAGCGTGCAGTCGATTCCTGGGTCGGGTAAAAGTATCTGTAGTGCATTGATGGTGTGGTCTTAAATGAAGTCATATTCCACTTACAAAGCTTTCGGTGGTAGGATTCGGAAATTGGAGGTACATTTAGCTACTAGGTGCAGTAGGTACAAAAGGGTCTTGGTTGTTCAAGGCACCTATAGAATGTCAGATGACCCTAAAGTGATTGTTGCAAAAGCTACTGTGAAACTAGCTAGTTTTTTTTTTTTAAGGGACATTTAGTAGGTTATTAAAAAAAAACAACTATTTCCTACAAAACTACAGCATTACCTACACGGTCAAAATTTATGGAACAGCTGATTTAAAAAACAAATACCGATAAACTATTTCGATGGCTTCAGAATGATGTACCTACTGAATAGGTACTTGATACGTATCACGTACGTGATAGTGATAAGCGTTTAAGCTTCGGTGTCCCTAACTTGTATACCAGAATAATCTAACTTCTATCTTCTTCTTCTATCTATATAAAAATCAATTGCTGTTCGTTTGTCTCGCTAAAACTCGACAATGGCTGGGCCGCTTTAGCTGATTTTGGTTTTTAAATTTTGATCGTAGTTCAGGGAAGGTTTAAAAGGTCAGAAAGTAGGTAAGGTAGGGTAGGGTCTGTAGGTAGGGCAGGTAGGTAGGAAAAAGTGCATTGCAACGCCTTGCAGCGCATGCCGGGTACAGCTAGTTAAAATAGAAACCTACCTACCTGCCTAACTTTTGTTACCAGACATTCTTTTTTTTTTACTACTTGACCTAGAATAAGTAGCTGTAGCTGTTGTTAGTAGCTAACATCTACTAAACAGGGCGTGACGACCTAGTAAATTCCTTAAACAAACATCTGCTTATTCGTATATACACGGTGTAAATCACCTCATCACGAAGCCGTCAACCAAGCATTCTGTACATGAAACTAAGTAACTTTACGGAAAAATTATTGCTGGGAAACGACTTTTTTTTGGGGGGTGTTAAATCATGTTTTGTGGTAGAACTCAATGTAACGCACTCAAAACATTGTGCTGATGGACGGATTGAATAGTACGGGGGTCGTGGAGGTCTTTAAATTAAAAATCTTACAATAAAAACTAGTATTTAAAAAAATACTTGTTAAAAAGTTGGAACTTTGACCCCTAATATCTCCGTAACTAGAAGGTTCCCAGGTATGGTGTAGAACAAAAAAATGATCGCAATGACAGGGAGAACCAGTGCCTTTCGGCTTCGTTAAGAGGTGTTTTACACCCTTTATACAAGGTGTTGTTTTGCATCCTCGTCAAATGCAAGGAGGTAACTGTGCTCATGATTCTCGACCCGAATCAATTATAAAATAGTTAGGTAATTTTTATACTTTTTCTTTTTTTTACGAAAATCGGTAAGTGTGGAACACCCGTGTTTTAAACGCGGCGTGTCTGATCCTCGCCCTATAACCACGCTTTCACACATAGAAACCATCTCAAACATTTATTCGATTATTTAGGGGGTTATTCTGAAATACTGACAAACGTAAACAACCCAAAAAATCTATGTTTATTAATAAATAACTAGGTACCGTAATTTAAATTGATTATTTATGTCTTTTGTGACCAGCTCTTGAATTTTGACGTGGTTGCAAAACAACACCTTGTATATACTCATTGCATTAGCTTATTTACTGGAGACATAGCCTGGAAAAGCCATAGGTGTACCTACATTCCAAAATTTTTGTTCATCATTTTACATTTTGCCTTGGACAGATTAGAATTGTTTCAATCCTTATTACAGGAGATCGATTTGATTAATTAGATATAAGAGAAAGTAGGTTGCAAGAGCGAGCGAAGCGACCACGAAAACTTTTACATCATGCTTTGAATTAATTCAGAAATGTAATTTGAGATTAAAATGTCCATATTCCCCATTTTTTGCAACGTTAGGTATGTGTGACATATTTGCCTTATCGGGGCAAGAGGCTCCTAATTTATTCCAGCCTCTGTTCATCACCTACTGGTCGATCATGCGAAAATCCAATAGGAGTGCCAATTCAGAGACAGAAAAAGGAGCCTGTGGTAAAGCTTTTTCGCAGGGTTAAAATACGGACCACTGGCGTTGATTCAAATAAAATGAGTAACTTTATAGAAGTAGTAAGATTACTCAGAGGTTCGTATAATCGTATTAGGTATTAATTCTGTGATATTAGGCAGGAAAAATTATAACTTAAAAAAACTCGAGCCGGCAGATGCCCCCTCTGGTGGCGCCAATGGATATAGTAACTCTAGTATAAATTTTATAGGTGTCAGGTGTGGTCGTGTGGGAGTAGCTTGCTTCTATCATCGCTTGTTCCACACACGAGACGTAGACTGTCAACGTACTGCTGGTGAAATAGTTTCAGCAGCACATCCACGTAACGAGAATCGATGTGGCAGCGATGGAGAGCGTGGTACACGACCCGATGCTCGACACTGTCGAAAGCTTTTTCGTAGTCAACGAAATCCATGCGCAGGGGTCGGTTGTATACTTGACACTTCTCCATCAGCTGCTTTACCGTGTGGATATGGTCGTTGGTCAAATATAATATCCGCTGCGGAAGTCGGCCTGCTCGATGGGCTGAGTTTCATCAAGCTCACGGGTAAGCAGAGTTGTAAGGATTTTTGCGAAGTTGCGTATTATCTTCTCGTCCAACTTACCGCAGTGTCTCAAGACGAAAGTCTATGACCAGTGTGTATTGCCAGTGATTACATACGGAACCGAAACGTGGTCGCTCACAATGGGCCTCATCAGAAGGCTTAAAGTCACCCAAAGGGCAATGGAGAGGGCTATGCTTGGAGTTTCCTTGCGTGATCGAATCAGAAATGAGGACATCCGCAAGAGAACCAAGGTTACCGACGTAGCCCGAAGAATTGCCAAACTTAAGTGGCAGTGGGCAGGGCCACATTGCGTGTCCGTTTCGACCGCGCGGCCATGACGTTTTTTTTAAAAAAAAAACTATATTAAGATTTTGTAATAATTTGTAAAAGTTGATTCCCAAAACCATAAATTTTTCAAAGATAAGGTTAAAAAGTTATAAGGGTTTGAACGTGGCCGCGCCATCGAAACGCGGAGAACCGCGCGGCCACGGAGATCTTTAAAACTACGCGTTGCAGAGACCTGAAATTCAGGTAAACAGCAGATTGAATTTGTAAAAAATTTGTAAAAATATAGAAAAAATACCTAGGTTTATATTTTAGGAGCTGTAAGACTATAACCCCATGGCCGCGCCATCGAAACGGTGACGAACACATTATCGCCGATATCTCGCTGAAAAAGAAACCTAGGTATTTTTTCTATATTTTTACAATTTTTTTACAAATTCAATCTGTTGTTTACCTGAATTTCAGGTCTCTGCAACGCGTAGTTTTAAAGATCTCCGTGGCCGCGCGGTTCTCCGCGTTTCGATGGCGCGGCCACGTTTAAACCCTTATAACTTTTTAACCTTATCTTTGACAAATTTATGGTTTTGGGAATAAACTTTTACATATTATTACAAAATCTTGATATAGTTTTTTTTTAAAAAAAACGTCATGGCCGCGCGGTCGAAACGGACACCACATTGCTCGCAGAACGGATGGGCGATGGGGCCGAAAAGTTCTGGAATGGCGACCGCGAACCGGAAGACGAAGCGTTGGAAGGCCTCCCACTAGGTGGACCGATGACCTGGTGAAGGTTGCGGGGATCCGCTGGATGCGAAGCGCACGGGACCGGTCAATGTGGCGTCACTTGGGGGAGGCCTATGTCCAGCAGTGGACGTCTTTCGGCTGAAATGATTAAGGATTTTAGCGAAAAAAAATATGTAAATCTGAGAGGAGACTTATGGGGCGATAGGTTTTTTCGCGAGGATGACAGTGACTATAGGTTTCTTACGCGGTGTCCTGCGTGAGCGACGAATACGACGCGACGCGACGCAACACGACACGACGCGACGCAACACGACGCGACGTAATGCGACGCGCTACTACACGCGACAAATGTCCTACGTGATTTCGGACATTACTTCTCAAGATATGGGAAAGTACAGTACAATTTTACTAGTAGTAGTTCGTGGTGACGCGTCTGGACGCCCTCAAAACAAGTACGCGTTACGTCGTGTCTCGCCGCAGACTGTTATAAAGGTCGCAAGCAGGGTATGCCGTTGAGTTGATCGCGTTCGCAGCGTCGCATCGCTTCGTATTCGTCGCTCACGGGACTACGGGCACCATAATGTACCTAACGTGATTGTCAAATCCTGATTGCTAAGTTTAATGCTATAGTGGCTTTATGTTGATGATTATTATAGGTGTGAATAGCTAATAATTATTAACTTAGTGTTTAGAATTGAAAGTAGTTTTATATATTGGCGGTAAAATAATTGTTTTGGAAATATTAAACTAAGGTAAGCGTCAGGACCCCTGGACCAATAGAGATATTTGATGTTTAGCAAATACCAAAATTGACTACCTTTTTGCTACTATCAAATCAAATCAAATCAAATAATCTTTATTTGTGAACACAGGTATTAAAATAAAGGTCTTATTCAAGTAAGTACTATTTGATACCTAACTTCAAATATTTCGTACCTCGACTGACAGCGAAAAAACACGTAAAGAAAGTGGTCAGACATTCTGACATCAGGATGTCTGGACCATTTTTTTTTTCATAGTTCGAGACAACACAACGAATTTATCTCTTTGTAAATATTTACTACCTTTTTAGTACCTCAACATATATTTTTATCAAATTGTTTTGGTATTCCAGAAAAATGTCACATTTTTTTCGGATTTACCAGAAAAGATATTTTCAAAAGGACAAGAGTACAATCTATTGTCTGTCATTGAATTTGTCCCATCTGCGACTCCCGAAGCTGTAGGACATTACAAATCGCATTGCCGACGACAGTCGAAATGGCAATGTAACGACGATATGTCTAGTAGAGTTACTATAAGTTGTAAGAACATGATTGCTCATTGTTTAAGAGGGTACTCTAGTGGGCCTTTCTCCATACAAACGCATCTCTTTTTTTTTCGTGGATAATGCGTCTAGAGCAATAGTTATAAAATCGTTTTTTTTTTTACCAAAAAATCTAGGTCTTATTAATACATGCCCCTATCATTTCCTTTTTTTCAAAACATAAACACTAAAAGAATTATGACAATCCGACCGAACCCGAAAAAAAAGCCCGTTTTATCGCCATGTTCAGACGACTATCAGACAAATTAGATAAGTTTTTAACAAAAAGGAAAAAAATATTAGCATAGATATACTTAGTTTTGAAGAAGAAAACAGCGGAATACAAAACGTCTTTTGGTCAAGATTTTTAACCGACTTCTAAAAAAGGAGGAGGTTCTCAATACATATGTTTGTAAAAAAAAAATTATGTTTATTCGCGCATATCTCCTGGCCAATCGATTTGGAAAATTTAGGCCAATCGATTTGGAAAATTCTTTCTTTTTTTGGAAAGGGTATACTTCCCAAATAGTCCCATAGTCACCAAGTTGGGATCTGACGATGGAATTTTGGTGAAATCGAGGGAACTCTTCAAATTTTGTAGGAAAACGTACAACGATTTTGGTATTTTCTACAACAAGTGAAGCATTTGCGTTCAATAAGAACCATTCTACCATGAGGATCTGATGATGAATCCAAGAGACAGGCATCGGAACTCCATAATAAGACACTGTATCTTAGCTGTTTTTGGGCTTGTTGGAATTGGAACAATATGCACTTTCCAGGTGTAGTTACCACTAATAATTTAAAAAATAACGTGTAATTAAAAAAAAAAGCTTGCGCGGTGGGCCCATATGAATTTTATTATCTTTGCTAAGCTACTTTTTGAGTTATCCTCTTTATTATGCATTTTGTCCTTTGTCATATGTATGGACGATGTGCTGGTGTCTAGTTACAATGTAAAAATGATACTTGATTAAGATACCACCACTAAAAACGCGAAAATAAAAACTTTTTTACAAAGTAAAAAAGTTTTTATTGTAGGTAAAATCAGCCTGAGCTTCAGTTGTCCCTTTAGTACTTTACGCTTTTCGCTTGGTCGGCGCAGCGCGACGGCAATAGTTTCTTCAAATACCTATTCTTCAAATTCCTCGGGCCTAGAGTCCTCTCTTAATATACGCCAAGAAATATTTAGCTATAGCTCTTACTTCTGTGTTTTCTAAAATACTCGAAAACCTGATGTATGAATCTATAACTTCTTTCTTAAATAAATATAATATCCTTTGCAATGAACAGAAGGGGTTCAGAAAAAATAAAAATATAAACATGGCTATTTATGACTTGCTACATAACATAATGTTCAATATCTACAATAAAACACCAGTTTGTGCAATATATACTGACATGACTAAAGCCTTTGACTACGTTAAACATGACATTCTTCTGCACAAACTTGACAGGTATGGTATTAGAGGAAACATCTTAAAACTTATTGAATCTTACCTAAGCGATCGCAAACAACAGACAGAAATCACTAGGATATGTCCCAAAAGTAAGATACAATATAAATATTTATCGGAAAGTAGGAAAGTTAAATTCGGAGTACCGCAAGGCACTGTTGTCGGACCCTTAATGTTTTTGCTTTACATAAATGACTTGCCTAGACAAATTCAACAGCCAATGGTATTATTTGCTGACGACAGCACGGCTATTGTTAAATGTACAGAAAAAGCGAATTATGAAACAGATATTAATGACACATTAAGTAACATAATAAATTGGCTTTCTATCAATAATTGAACTATTAATTTGAAAAAAACAAAAGTAATGCATTTTTACCAGCGTTTACGTCCAGACGCTTTGACTATCGCATACAATGGACAAACAGTTGACAATACAAATGTTGCAAAATTTTTAGGTATAATTATAGACAATCAACTGACATGGAAACCACAGGCCGAGGAGATCTGCAAGAAACTAAGCAAATCTGCATACATTTTATATAACTTGACAAAAAAAATTAACACTGACACGATTATTACAGCTTATCATGGTCTCGTCGTTTCTGTTTTAAGATACGGAGTAGTTTTTTGGGGTTATTGCAGTGAGAGAGAAAGGATTTTCAGAGCCCAAAAATATTGCATTAGATCAATGACTGGAATAAATTCAACAGACAGCTGCGTTCCTATGTTCAAATCCCTGAACTTACTTACCTTTCCGTCTCTCTATATTTTGGAAATGGCACTGTTTGTAAAAGGTAATCAAAATTTATTTTGTTCAAATATTGATCACTCAATGAGGCCAACATTAATAAGATCTCAATATAAAAATCTTTTGCATACAGGTAAATTTAAAACAGCACTGCTGAAAAAGAATATAATGCATATGGGACCAGTGGTATACAATAAAATACCTGATGATATAAAAAATTGTACATTACAAATATTTAAAAAGAAATTAAATAAATTGCTAGTTGAAAAATGTTATTATACAGTAGATGAATATTTGAATGACAAATCCATATGATTATTTATAAACAATGATTTTCAGATTGAGATTTATTTTAATTGTATTATTTGACTAATTGATAACCTATTATTGTCATTGTATTATTGACTAATTATTAACTTATTGTTGACTAATTATTAACTTGTTTTTGACATTGTTTACCACTGAATGAATTTACAAATTGAATGATTAATATATTTTTTTTTTTTCTTATTGGCTATCTTATTCATTTGACATTAGATAAATTTTTGTTTTTATAAATTATTTCATAATTAATTCTACTTCAAAAAATTTTTGCATGCCTCACGGTAGAATGTATTGGATCCTTCTCTTACTTAACACCATATGTTTGTACCTACATTCTTAGCAAATAAATTATTTCATTTCATTTCATTTCATTTCAATATTAATTATTTATCATTCATCAATAACATCATATACGGCACACGGCTATACTTTTCCAGTATAAGCTGATCTCGCATTCTATAGGATTTCCTTACAATAAGAGGTCAGTATAAACTGGATATTTTAGCATGATATTGTATATACAGGGTGTAACGGAAAGGGTATATACATACTACAGACCATCAAATTGAACATGTTTCTCTGTCGGACAAACATCGTAATAGCGAAATAAATATCAGCTGCCCCATACATTTGGGACGGGTCGAATAGGTATTGAAATTTTCTATGGGGGAGCAGATAATTTTTTCGCTATTACGATGTTTGTCCGATGGAGAAACATGTTCAGTTTGATGGTCTGTAGCACACCCTTAAGTATGTATATACCCTTTCTGTTACACCCTGTATAGTCTACAATTCTAGTTATTCAAATTATTTTCTATATTCGACTATGATTTTCTAATCCACTATGCAAATACCTATATCCTACTGTGGCAAATTAAATATCCATTATCAAAAAAAATACTTTCATAATTAATATTTTTTGGACCGTCAAAAAAATTAGAAAAAAATATATATTGAGGTACTAAAAAGGTAGTAAATATTCACAAAGAGATAAATTCGTTGTGTTGTCTCGAACTATGAAAAAAAAAATGGTCCAGACATCCTGATGTCAGAATGTCTGACCACTTTCTTTACGTGTTTTTTCATGTACATCAGAACGTTCGGCCAGTCGAGATAGGGAGCTGGCTGCTACTCCAGTTTTTCATGACGATCATGTGACGCATAAAGATGCCAGCCAAAGATTTTGTGACAGAACAGTCCGAAAGTTAGAAGCATTTATTTATGGCCGAACGACCTGATATCAGAACGTTCGGCCAACCTGAATCTCCATAACTGAGGACCTTAGAGTAACTGTTACTGAATAAAGATTTATTGACGATTTAATGACAAACAACCAATGCTTTACTTTTACTCGTAATGCCACCGGTTAAAAGTAAAATGAATTTTGGTTTCTGTAACATCAGGACGTTCGGCCAACGTAATCTCCATAACTGAGGACCTGAGAGAAACCGTTAATGAATAAAGACTTAGTGACGAGACTGAAACGAACTTTTATTGTTTTATTTTTCTTTGTGATGGCCCCCTTATATAGTAAATTAAAAATTTAACATATAACCTCAAAACATTGGCATTATCGATTTCTCCACAAGGAAGAAGCCCAGAGAAACCGTTAATCAATAAAGATTTTGTGACGACACTGAAATTAACTTTTATTGTTTTATTTTTCTTTGAGATGGCCCCCTTATATAGTAAATTGAAAATTTACAATATAACCTCAAAACATTGGGATTATCGATTGCTCCACAACGAAGAAGCCTAGAATACTCGCAAAACCCTTGATGTGTTAAAGGTTTCAGTGCAATGGTGTCAGTATTTTTGTTGATTCCAGATTAATCTTTAAAAATGCACTATGGCGGATGGCGACTGAAATAGGGTGACCATGTATTCCAACGAAACAAGTATTTATCGAGTACCTAGGTATATATTTATCTACTGAATGAAGAAAACACGTCGAAATAGTTGAAATAAGGTGACGATCAAAGAGCATAGTAATATAGATGGAATAGAGAGCCCACTCAAGAAAATTTTTGACACCTATATTGAACGGTGTCGCCATCTGATACTAAATCCGTTGAACTAATCCCAATAACTATAGGTGCGTACATGTACTTATATCTATATCTTTGTTATTGAATAGGTTTTCTATGGGTTTCTGATACTGTTTTTATTTCTTTTTTTACACAACTAAAAAAGTAAAAAAGACAGAACCGAGAGACCACATAAATTACACAATATGGGAGACATCTACAAGCATGTGCACACGCCGATAGTATAGTAGTGGCCATTTTGTAAACAATTTGTATGATATTGTTACCAACCCAAAACAAATATATTAGCAATTACAAAATGCTTTTAAAATAAATAAATGGTTTAACCTTGTTTAGAGTTTAAATTTATTATTTATAACTCAATTTTCATTCAAATCAAAATTTAATTACACTGGCTTAATTGGCGTAAGCACCATCTATGTCATATTAATGTACTAAATCTCAAGTTTATGCGGATTTGGTAAGAGATGGTACTAGTATCTTGGTGTAAAATTGGACTCAAGTATGGCAGTGTCCCCCCCGCCCTGGTGACGATGTAGGTTTTGCAACAAAATAAATGGATACGCGGACGGAGGACTTTGAGAAGGAGTGCAGATAACTAATATTTTATATAATATGCATTAGAAATAAATTGTTATAAAAAAAACGTTACACACACCACCATGCGTTATGATGTGGCCTCTTTGCTTCTACTTTTTATTATTTTTCTGTCTGTGACTAAAAATTGAAACAATCGATCGAATTTCAACCAATAGGCCATCACTAGTTTTACTTCATTCAGTTACGGCGGCTTTCTATAATACATATATCTCAATCCCAATCAGATGGCGACACCGTTCAATATAGGTGTCAAAATTTTCTTGAGTGGGCTCTCTATTCCATCTATATTACTATGCTCTTTGATCGTCACCTTATTTCAACTATTTCGACGTGTTTTCTTCATTCAGTAGATAAATATATACCTAGGTACTCGATAAATACTTGTTTCGTTGGAATACATGGTCACCCTATTTCAGTCGCCATCCGCCATAGTGCATTTTTAAAGATTAATCTGGAATCAACAAAAATACTGACACCATTGCACTGAAACCTTTAACACATCAAGGGTTTTGCGAGTATTCTAGGCTTCTTCGTTGTGGAGCAATCGATAATCCCAATGTTTTGAGGTTATATTGTAAATTTTCAATTTACTATATAAGGGGGCCATCACAAAGAAAAATAAAACAATAAAAGTTAATTTCAGTGTCGTCACAAAATCTTTATTGATTAACGGTTTCTCTGGGCTTCTTCCTTGTGGAGAAATCGATAATGCCAATGTTTTGAGGTTATATGTTAAATTTTTAATTTACTATATAAGGGGGCCATCACAAAGAAAAATAAAACAATAAAAGTTCGTTTCAGTCTCGTCACTAAGTCTTTATTCATTAACGGTTTCTCTCAGGTCCTCAGTTATGGAGATTACGTTGGCCGAACGTCCTGATGTTACAGAAACCAAAATTCATTTTACTTTTAACCGGTGGCATTACGAGTAAAAGTAAAGCATTGGTTGTTTGTCATTAAATCGTCAATAAATCTTTATTCAGTAACAGTTACTCTAAGGTCCTCAGTTATGGAGATTCAGGTTGGCCGAACGTTCTGATATCAGGTCGTTCGGCCATAAATAAATGCTTCTAACTTTCGGACTGTTCTGTCACAAAATCTTTGGCTGGCATCTTTATGCGTCACATGATCGTCATGAAAAACTGGAGTAGCAGCCAGCTCCCTATCTCGACTGGCCGAACGTTCTGATGTACATGTTTTTTCGCTGTCAGTCGAGGTACGAAATATTTGAAGTTAGGTATCAAGTAGTAGCAAAAAGGTAGTCAATTTTGGTATTTGCTAAACATCAAATATCTCTATTGGTCCAGGGGTCCTGACGTTTACAAACTAAGTAGTTGTTTTTGTAAGAGTGATCGTAAGAGTAAGAGTCAGCTCACACCGATACGCGATGCTGCGCGCACTTGTGAGAATTCAGAATACGTTGCGCAACGTGTCCTGAATTCTCACAACGAAATATTTATCTTTTTGTGTAGAAAATAAAGATATATTTTGAATCGCTCTTTGAAGGTTTGCGCGCAGCGTCGCGTGTCGGTGTGAGCTGACCCTAACGTGGTCGTTGAAGTTTGTAATAATTTAGTGTATTCTTCTATTTTCAAAACTATGACCTTGAATTTCTCCATCGGACAAACATCGTAATAGCGAAAAAAATATCAGCTGCCCCATACACTGGGTCTAATAGGTACTGAAATTTTGTATGGGACAGCGGATAATTTTTTCGCTATTTCATTTGTCCGATGGAGAAACATGTTCAGTTACCCTTTCCATTACACCATGTATAGAGGTTTGTAAGGTAAAAGGAAATTAATACAATGATATCAGAAGAGAAAGATATTTATTTATTCAATCAATGTTTAATTAAGATAGATATTGGAACGATTAGAATACTGAGAATTTGAATGTGCCTAAAGCATATCTTGGGGTTTTTAAGTTAGAAGCCGCCACGAAGACGGAGTACCAAGTGAAGGGTCGACTCCTTTTGGATGTTGTAGTCTGAAAGGGTGCGACCGTCTTCCAGCTGCTTTCCAGCGAAGATAAGTCGCTGCTGGTCTGGGGGGATGCCTTCCTTGTCTTGGATTTTAGCCTTTACATTTTCGATGGTGTCAGAGGCCTCGACCTCCAGAGTGATAGTCTTGCCAGTCAAAGTCTTGACGAATATTTGCATACCTCCTCGAAGACGCAGTACAAGATGAAGGGTGGATTCTTTCTGGATATTGTAGTCCGAAAGGGTGCGACCGTCTTCCAACTGTTTTCCGGCGAAGATAAGTCGCTGCTGGTCTGGGGGAATGCCTTCCTTGTCCTGAATCTTTGCCTTGACATTTTCGATGGTGTCAGAGGCCTCGACCTCCAGAGTGATGGTCTTACCAGTCAAAGTCTTGACGAATATCTGCATACCACCACGAAGACGGAGTACCAAGTGCAGGGTCGACTCCTTTTGGATATTGTAGTCGGAAAGCGTACGTCCGTCTTCAAGCTGCTTGCCAGCGAAGATAAGACGCTGCTGGTCTGGGGGGATGCCTTCCTTGTCCTGGATCTTAGCCTTTACATTTTCGATGGTGTCCGAGGCCTCGACCTCCAAAGTGATAGTTTTGCCTGTCAAGGTCTTGACGAAAATCTGCATACCACCACGAAGACGGAGAACCAAGTGCAGAGTGGACTCTTTTTGGATATTGTAGTCGGAAAGCGTGCGACCGTCTTCCAACTGTTTTCCGGCGAAGATAAGTCGCTGCTGGTCTGGGGGAATGCCTTCCTTGTCCTGAATCTTAGCCTTTACATTTTCGATGGTGTCAGAGGCCTCGACCTCCAGAGTGATAGTTTTGCCTGTCAAGGTCTTGACGAATATCTGCATACCACCACGAAGACGGAGTACCAAGTGTAGGGTCGACTCCTTTTGGATATTGTAGTCGGAAAGCGTACGTCCGTCTTCAAGCTGCTTGCCAGCGAAGATAAGACGCTGCTGGTCTGGGGGGATGCCTTCCTTGTCCTGGATCTTAGCCTTTACATTTTCGATGGTGTCCGAGGCCTCGACCTCCAGAGTGATAGTTTTGCCTGTCAAGGTCTTGACGAAAATCTGCATACCACCACGAAGACGGAGAACCAAGTGCAGAGTGGACTCTTTTTGGATATTGTAGTCGGAAAGCGTGCGACCGTCTTCCAACTGTTTTCCGGCGAAGATAAGTCGCTGCTGGTCTGGGGGAATGCCTTCCTTGTCCTGAATCTTAGCCTTTACATTTTCGATGGTATCCGAGGCCTCGACCTCTAGAGTGATAGTTTTGCCTGTCAAGGTCTTGACGAATATCTGCATACCACCACGAAGACGGAGTACTAAGTGCAGGGTCGACTCCTTTTGGATATTGTAGTCGGAAAGCGTACGTCCGTCTTCAAGCTGCTTGCCAGCGAAGATAAGACGCTGCTGATCTGGGGGGATGCCTTCCTTGTCCTGGATCTTAGCCTTTACATTCTCGATGGTATCAGAGGCCTCAACCTCCAGAGTGATGGTCTTGCCAGTCAAAGTCTTGACGAAAATTTGCATACCACCACGAAGACGCAGGACCAAGTGAAGAGTTGACTCCTTTTGAATATTGTAGTCGGAAAGGGTGCGGCCGTCTTCCAACTGTTTGCCGGCGAAGATAAGTCGCTGCTGGTCTGGAGGGATACCTTCTTTGTCTTGGATTTTAGCCTTTACATTCTCAATAGTATCTGAAGGCTCAACTTCAAGAGTGATAGTTTTACCAGTCAGGGTCTTTACAAAAATCTGCATACCACCACGAAGACGCAATACCAAGTGAAGGGTAGACTCCTTTTGGATGTTATAGTCAGAAAGGGTGCGGCCGTCTTCCAGTTGCTTACCAGCGAAAATAAGACGCTGCTGGTCTGGGGGAATTCCTTCCTTGTCTTGGATCTTAGCTTTTACATTCTCAATTGTATCTGAAGGTTCCACTTCCAGTGTTATAGTTTTTCCTGTCAGTGTTTTGACGAATATCTGCATTCCTCCTCGAAGACGCAGTACAAGATGAAGGGTAGATTCTTTCTGGATATTATAATCGGACAGGGTGCGTCCATCTTCCAGCTGCTTGCCAGCAAAGATAAGTCGCTGCTGGTCTGGGGGGATGCCTTCCTTGTCTTGGATTTTAGCCTTCACATTCTCAATAGTATCTGAAGGCTCGACTTCAAGTGTGATGGTCTTACCAGTCAAAGTCTTGACGAAAATCTGCATACCACCACGAAGACGCAGGACCAAGTGCAGAGTTGACTCCTTTTGTATATTGTAGTCAGAAAGGGTACGACCATCTTCCAGTTGCTTGCCGGCGAAGATAAGTCGCTGCTGATCTGGGGGAATGCCTTCCTTGTCCTGAATCTTAGCCTTCACATTTTCGATGGTATCAGAGGCCTCGACCTCCAGAGTGATAGTCTTACCAGTAAGGGTCTTCACGAATATCTGCATGCCACCACGGAGACGCAGAACAAGATGGAGGGTAGATTCTTTTTGGATGTTGTAGTCAGACAGGGTGCGACCGTCTTCCAGCTGCTTTCCAGCGAAGATCAGTCGCTGCTGATCCGGGGGAATGCCTTCTTTGTCTTGGATTTTAGCTTTTACATTTTCGATAGTGTCGGATGGCTCCACTTCCAGAGTAATAGTTTTACCCGTCAAGGTTTTCACGAAAATCTGCATTATGATATCTGTAACAATAGAGGAATGCTATATAAGACGGTAAAAACTATAAATTTGGTCGAAGTCTCTGATACGAAAAGGCTACCGAACTAGGACAAAGAACAAAGAAAGTTCGAGATCACAAAATGGCGTCAGATAATCGTCGTAGTCTTTTGTAAACCAAAAATGACAACGTCATTTTTTAATGGAGCGGATAGGAGATATGGGAGTTCGACATTAATTTATAAAAAAACGTAGGATCTTACCAATTTAAACTTAGCAGGAATAAAAACACCAGTATAATTATCTTACAAATAAACACAAAACACTGTTCAGTCAACGCAAGTCAATCTCAAATTGATTGATTTTCCAGTTCCAGAAATTCACTAACATGAAAAAGCAAGCGGAACTCACTATTGAATGATACCAATCTCTCATTCACTCTTTGAATGATTTCAAATTGATTTTTAGTATTGAAAACTAGGCTTTTGAGCTTACCACTATAACTGCAGTGCAACTGAAAACAATGTCAGACTGTCGTTAACAGCTTGGCTTGTCTGGGACACGCACTACACAGCCACGACCACGAGTTTTGAACCGGAAGTTTGGTTGTAAGAACGGGCGTCCGGTCAGTTTTGTTCAAGATAGCAGCCAGTCATGTGACAGGTCGTGGTCGTGGCCATATAGTGAGTAAGGTCCCTAAGACTTATAATTTTGGACTTTCAAGCAAAGTACTCATCCAATAGGGGTGCGGACTGGGTAAAGAAAACGACATTCTATTTTGTCCGTCAGACAGGTAATACAAAAATATTAGACACGTATTTTTTTTTTATCAAAATATCAAAAAATTACTTACTTAACCCCTTACTGCATAGCATGACATATCGGGCATTAGGGGTTTTTGTCACATCATTTAAATTTGGTCCATTATTTTTTCTTCTTGCAACTCTTAAATAAAACACCGGTAATATTATTTGACGTTTGGAAAAAAAAATTGTGTCCAGCACTAAAAGATTATAAAAAATGTTAGTTTGTTTCCTAACGGTCGAGAACAGGTAAGTGGGCTGCGCATTCGGGGTGTATTTGCATGGATTTTCACGACATAGAGCTACGATAATTATTTTGCATACAATAGGCTTTTATTGAAAGGCAATAGGCAAAAAAAAACTAGATTCGCATGAATGATTCCATATATTTTTGTTGCTAAAGTTAGTGCCCATATATGGGTTAGTATGCAGTCGTAGGAAAAACTTTTTGCCAGATATGGGATAGTATGCAGAATGACAACAGAAATGAGAAAGCCATATTTGGGATAGTATGCAATAGTGTCAATTTAAAGAAATATTTTGAAGAAGTGGCTACAAACGTTTTTTTTTTATTTTCCTTGGTTTGATTAGTCTTTCGCTGCTTTTTCTCCCCAACAGTTTATGAAGAACAGGCGAGACGGAAACAAGTGCATGTAGTCAATATTTCATATGGGATTGAAGACGAAGAGCTTCTGATGAAGATAAGGAATGGAGAGATAATCGAGCAGCGGACCCGTTATATTATTTGTATGAGTCTGATGAAGATAGAATTGGAAAACCAAACCGACCAGCCTTCAACTAGTCGACAGGGGAAGGGAGGTAACAATGGGAAAACTCCTAAGAAGACATTTAAATGGGAAATTGGTCAGCTGCAGTATAGCGAAGACAATTCCGCCTTTCTAGGAGATATTAGCCTTACAGATGAAATAAAAGGTTCAAATACACCATAAAAAACAAAGTTCAATAATACTCTGAATAAATAAATTAAAAAATAAGTAAAAATAAGCGTTTTTCTCATTTATTTCCATATCTCCCTTCACATATACAATCTATCACACGCCTATGCCAGAATACTTCCTTAATCCGTTATTACCTATACATTCTCATTTTTATCTTAAATTTTTGATTCGCCAGCTACTTCTGCATACAATGACATATTTGGCAAACTTGATAATAAACCTACAACTGCATACAATGCCATATTTGGCATCGGAAGTTTTTGCTAAATATCTTCAAAAATACCAGGGGTAGATTTTTTTAAATATTTTTAGTGGTATTTCTTGGGGTAATTCTACGTCATATATTTTTTTCGTCCCAATCAAAAAATCCATGCAGTAAGGGGTTAACGGCGCGGCGCGGCGGCCGGCCTGCGCCTGCGCACGCCCGCCGACGCGCCCGCCGCGCCGCCCAAGTTGGAGAGTGGGGGCTCACTACGTCACAAGTAGGTATAAAACTTACCTACATGTGACGTCATGCGCCATTTCAACTGCGCCATATCTCTGTAATTTTATGACCACGTGAAAAAAGAAAAAAGGATTGTTTGGTTTTATGAAACCACGGTAAAAGTGAAACTTTTTTCACACTATAGACATTTAACTAAAAATTTACGGAATAATATTCCATTAAGGGTATAAAACGTATAAAACGCGGAGTAGGGACAAAGTGAAAGGCCTTTCACCTTATCCCTACTCCGCGGCCGACTGTCACGCGACATGCAACACACAGACGAAAAAGTTTGAAACGACGTAATAAAAGTTTCACTTTAAAAAATACGTGTCCAATACTTTTCAATAAACTACCCGACGGACAAAGAATAAAAAAATGTGATTATCCCCTAATTAATTATGCAGTTTTTGAGCAAAACTCAATCTACTTCACAACGAGGCGCCGCGCGCCGACCACTTGGAATACATCCACTGTCTTAACGATTGACTCAAAATTATAGAAGATTGGGAACAGTGGAATTTGGGACGACCGGCTTTTGCCCTAAGGTGGGAGATTACAGACTTTATAAAAACAGTAATAGTGGTACGGCCAGCGAAAAAAAGGAGGAGGCTATGATTATGATGTTTTTTTTTGGAAACCAGATAGAGTGTGCAACACTGATGTTTATTGTCACAAAAATGATTGAACTAGATAGAACGAATTAATTGAACCATTCTTGAATTTATTTATTTTATCATCTGTGACGCGGGCGTATCGTATCGAAAGGAAATTGACTCTTGGAAAAATTGATAGAAATATTAATTTTATCAATCAAATATTCAGTGTTAGCAGACATCGCGTAGTATAATCGGCAAAAAAAGTGGTCATTTTGTGCTGCTGCCTTTGGTTTCCATACACTTTCGTTGTTTCAACGGGTTCTAATTAGTGTCTTTTTTTTCTTTTGTAAACACGTTTGAAATATTTCCTAAATTTTTTATATCATACGGTTCCTGAATAAACTATGAGTCACTGGTTTAGCTCTAACGCATACAAGTGAAGTGTTTCGGATCATAATAGTTTGTGTTTTGAAAGATGGCCGATTTAATTCGTGCTATGGGGGCGCCGATCGGACCCCCAGTAAAGGATAAGTTGGGGTCTCCATCGACGGAATCTGAAGACGGTGGGGGTGATATCGCAGAGTTAGCTGCAGATTTGGAGCTGGATGAACCTGATGGACCTAGCACTAATGGTAAGTTCACCAGACAGCACTATCTTCAATGGCCTGAGAGAATTACATCAATGCATTTTGATATAATGATGATTTGTAACAGGTGAAAGGCAAGCAGTGCTGGCTCCTCCTGAGACTGAGTGGTACCATGGCCGGCTGGATAGATATACCTCTGAAGAAAGGCTGTGGGCTGCTGGGAAACTAGGGAGCTATTTAGGTAAGACATGCTCTGAAAAACTTGTCTTGACTATATCCAATTAGAATTGTTCAAATAATGTAACATTCAGAGTGTCTGGGTTATAATGATAGGCAGTTGACTAGCAAGGGGTCCATTATAACAGGTTGAAAATTAAATCAATAAGATTGTTAATTCTAATATAGAACATCCTAATCACAGTTACCGTAATGAATTAATACAATACAAATTAATGATTTTCCTGGTAGTTAAGGTCAAGCAGAATATCTTATCAAATGAATAATATTTATTGTCCTTGTTATTGTGTTGAATATATCTTAGGTACATATCATATTTTGGTGTAGAAAAAATCATGTAACAATTATTTTCAGATCTCATTTACATATTTTATTACGTCTGCAATTATGATACAAAGAAGTCTTAGGTTCATTCCAGGTCCCAGGCTACCTGTGTCAAATATCAAAGCAATTAAATTTGTAGTTAAAACATGAAAAGGCGACAGACAAGCAGACAGTTCACATTTATTTATGCATTTTTAATATCAGAATGGATATCATTGATTAAACATTAAAAAAAAAAAACATTCTACTAACAAAAAAAAAAATAATCAAATGAAATTGATTAAAAAAAACTAGTGGGCATAATATAACTTTCTGTCACAACAATAGACAAAGGCTAATGAAACAGTTCCCATGGTGTTTTCTATGAGAAAGGGTTGTGCAATTACATTAAATAACATTTCCTATAAGAAATGACAATACAACTACAGTGTAAGATTCATTGTTCTGTTGTTGTTCAACAAAGATAACTTAATGGGTAGTATGTACATAGTTTTTATTAGCAAGTCACATTACATTGTTTTGTTTGTTTTGTTCGTTTGTTTTTTTTAAAAACGTTGCCCCACACTAGGAATTTCTCCTGTATCGTGGGTGCGTTCACAAACATTTAAACTCACATACACAAACAGCCAGACCCGAAACAACTATCTGTAGGCCATACAAATATTTGTTCCGTGCGGGGATCGAACCCGCGACACGTAACGCAGCAATCGAACGCTCAAACTGCGCCAACCGTGTCGTCAAATTGTTGGTACAATGGATTGTTACTGTATGCATGTATTTGTAACAGAATAACAATTTTTGTAGTCAACTGTAAATGTTGACTCTGACTTACATTAATATACATAACATCATACGTTTAATTATCCCGGCTGCCATTTGTAGTCCTTCGACTACAGGTAGTCAGTGGCCGAAAGTCTGACAACCAGTCTTACCAAGGGGTATCATAGTACCTAGTACTAACTCGAAGGCGACGTAGTGGATGTTGGGTAGGCAGTCGCTCCATGTAGAATACTGGTAATCAGCTGAAACTGGTTAGACTTGGGGCTTACCCCAATATTTTTGAGAAAAGGCTAGGCAGACGATGAACATCATGCCTCTAATCCACTAAGGGTTAAGCAGTGGTGTGTATCTAATAGTACTATAGGGAACTAACAGTGTTGTGTGTAGTTTTAGTGTGTGCAAATAAATAAAAGGCATTATTTGAGAAGCTTAAATTGAGATCATTAATACAAGGTGTTGTTTTGCATCCTCTTCAAAATTCAAGAGGATGTCAAAAATGGCATACATAATCAATTAAAATCGTTATTAATAAAGGCCGATTTCTTTGGTTGTTTAAGTTTGTCAGTATTTCAGAATAACCCCCTCTGGTTTAGGGATTAAGAAATTATCTAATAAATGTTTGAGATTGTGTGTATGTATGAAAGCGCGGTTATAGGGCGAGGATCAGACGGGCGGCAAAAAAACACTGGTGGCTAACATTTATCAATTTTCGTTAATAAGAAAAAAAAAAATAACCTACCCATAATATTATTGATTTGGAATGAGAATCATTAGCATAATTCCCTCCTTGAATTTGACGAGGATGCAAAACACCTTGTATAAAGAATCATATTTTTTTTACATCTATGAACCGCCCCATGTACAGAATGAAACAAATAATAAAAGAATTTCATAGAAATCCTTGCAGCCACTCGAGTGTAAAATCTAACAGACAGACCAATAGACTTGAGTTGCTTTCTCAGCTATAATATTAGTGTATTCTTTGAATCTACAAAAAACATTGTACACACAGTGTATTAGTTCTTCCTGTTTCTTTTATTTAAAGATATAAATTCTTGGGGCAATATAGCCTATATTGTATGTATAGTAGCTGTTAGGATAAAAATATTTTTCCTGTGTTTTAGGGGGCATCACCAGACCATTTGCCTAATACAATATACCAGCTACACTATAACAATGCATTATTCATATTAGGATATGAGAATTGATTTTGTTAAACAGTGGGTACCTAATCTTCATCCAAATCCTTCCTAACTGTTTAGTTATCTCCAATTCAATTGTTTAGTTAGCTACAATCTGGGGGTCTTCAAGTCAAGAGTGAATAGGTTTCTTCTAGGCAAGCGTGCTTCACCGTCGACCACATCATCGCTTACCATCAGGTGAGATAGTGGTCAAACGCGAGCCTATTTATAATAAAAAAAAAAAAAAAAAAAATTAACACTTATTAACTTTATATGTTATAGTAAATTAAATTTATTTTAGTTTCACTAGAACTGTTGTACACATCATAAAATTACAACTTTTTAGGCATTTAATTCTAAAAGTGATACAATAAGTGGATGGCTGACCAAACTATTTTTTTTTTATTTAACAGTGAATTTATAAGTCATAATTGTTGTACTGTACAGTGCTTTTTCTGTTCTACTTGGTATCTCATTATCATGCTAGTAAGAACTCAAATATGCGTTTGGAAGTGGAGATGTGAATATCAGCCCTATGCAATACTATCATGATTCCATCAGCTTCCTGCCCTTGTCATGTTACTTGGAGTCGGCACAACACGTTTTTTTCTTCCATTCTTCGTCTGTCATCCGTCACGCTATCATTTAATTCTTTTTTTTCCTACATATAACTCCTCAATCCATCCATCGATCCCTTGGTCTTCCTCTACTCTTCCATCTTATCATATTAGCTTGCAATTGGCCTAATTTGAGAAAGTTCAAAACACAATGGCACTGAAATAAATAATAATATGGTTATTTATTTAAGAAATTCGTCCTTTAAAAGTAAATATAAAAATACTGCATGTAGTAACACAAGCGACCCGCCCCGGCTTCGCACGGGTACAATTTACTAACAACAGCACCAACTGGAACCAACCATATTCATTCACAAAATTTAATTGAAATTGGTTTGGTGGTTTCTGAGATTAGCGGGTACGAAAATGGTGACACGGGATTTTTGGGGTTCCGTATCTGAATGGCAAAAAACGGAACCCTTATAGATTCGACATGTCTGTTTGTCTGTCCGTCCGTATGTCACGGCCACTTTATTCCGAAACTTTTTAGGACTATACAGTTGAAACTCGGTAGGTAGATGTATTCTGTGAACCGCTTTACGATTTTTATACAAAGAAAAAAGATTAAAGGGGCTTTCCATACGTGGGAAAAAAATATCAAACCATGCATCATGCTAGTTTGCGACAGTAAGGTTCCTGAAACCATTTTTTCTCTAAGTCAATCGATGACATATGAAGATAGACACCTTCAAAGTGGTAAAATGTGACCCCCCCCCCCCCTCTAATTACTAAAGAAAGAGAAGGAAAATTCTGAACAAATTGATTGATTTTCATGAAAATTGGCTTGAATAAGATTTGTTTTATTTTTTTTTTTTGAGATACGGGCTTTGTTAACCAAACTGCAGCAGTAGCTTTGTTTTTATTAACGTATTTTATAATTTTTTCGTTTATTCATCTGCATGCATCGGGAACAGGGTCCGGGCTACCAGTGGTCAGGACTCTTAAGAGAGGAACCTCTTAACAATACGTGCCGCGTCCATTTTTTTTTTTTTTGTTTTAAAAAACGTTGCCCCACATTAGGAATTTCTCCTGTATCGTGGGTGTGTTTACAAACATTTAAACTCACATACACAAACAACCAGACCCGGAACTGTTCCGTGCGGGGATCGAACCCGCGACACGCAGCGCAGCAGTCGATCGCTCAGCCACTGCGCCAACCGTGTCGTCAACCGTGTCGTACTTATGAATGACAGTTACAAATTTTGTTATAATATTGTTTGGTGCTACGGAACCCTGTGTGTGCGAGCTCGCACTTGGCCGGTATTTGTGTATTAAGAAGATACATTTTGTCAGAGAAGGCTGCTGTTATGTTTAACAAGTTTAAAACAAGCTATAGTCTTTTACTGGTTATAACGACAAATATATGGGTGTAGTACATATTCACTGGTTACCAACAAAAATGTATGGGTGTACCATATAGCTTGATGTTATGTTAACTTTTTGCTTGAATAATTGATGTAAACAATTTATTCCTTTTCAGTACGAGAGAGTGATCGTAAGCCAGGATCTTATGTTCTGAGTTACTTGGGGCGCACTGGAATAAATCATTTTAGGTAAACCAACATTGAAATAGTCTTAAACCTACAAATCGCCGTCCCCGGAGAATAAAATGATAACTGCAAAAACGCAACTTTTCAGGAATGTAACATGTTTTCGATTTGATCTTTTATGTCAGTTTGTCATACCTACTAACAAAATTACCAAAAAAATTGAGCAGATGTATTACCACCCACAGATCCCAAAAATGCCATAACACTAAAACTAAGATAATGGCGGTTATCATTTTATTCTCCGGGGACGGCGAAATATGCTTTATTTTCCAATATTAATACTTTGTTGGTTTTTCATGCAATTTTGGTTTGATGGTTAACCAATTCTCAGATTTTCTCTTTTTTCCTTCCTGTTTTGCTAATGGTTCTGTAACCTACAGAATAACGGCAGTATGCGGCGACTACTACATCGGTGGTCGTCAGTTTGACTCGCTGACTGAACTGGTGGGCTTTTATAGCCATTGTTCTGATCTTCTGAAGAGGGAGAGGCTCGTGGAGCCAGTGCCGCCACCCGAACCTGTTAATGATAAAAAGGTATAATTACTTTTTACTAGCCCAGGGCGAGGAGCTCCTTTTCTTTCCAATTATTTATATCTAGAGCTAGTGTGGACAAATCGTGCCTACAGGCGTTCAGGTCATCCAGCCATCTTCATCTGGGTTAGCCACATTGTCGCGGGAAGTTTTCCGAGGCCCACATTGTGGTTGATTTAACCCATGATCCGTTCGATATGTGGCAGACGTCTCTGACCCAGTCCCACATTACCTTGACTGCTTTTTGGGTGTCATCGAAGATTTTCGTTTTGCAGGGTAATAATTACTTTAATAGCTTACTACAGTTCGACGCGACGTCAGTCATTCATCAGCCCACAAGCTCAAATGATCACAAGTGTGCTTTCATTACATAACACTATTTGATCCTGTATTAAATGGTCAAAGTCGTTGATATTTTAACTACTGCATGTAAAACACTGGTACTCAGATACAGCTGAATGCCAGTACTTTCAAACTTACCGCAGACTCAGGTAATGAGCTGTAGCTCCAGTTGAACTATTCGTTCTAGTTTAACTAGAAGCGGCTGAATATGAGTATTTAACATAGAGCGGCACCCCTTGAATAAATACATTAATTTCATATGTCAGACTTCCGAGCTTCTGAGTACCCAATAACCCACAATACTCTTAAATATTTATGTTTTTTTTTTCTTTGGCAGAGGGTAGTTGCAATACTGCCATACACGAAGATGCCCGACACAGACGAGCTCACGTTCCAGAAGGGAGACATCTTCTTTCTGCACAACGACATGGGTGATGGTTGGCTCTGGGTCACTGCACATAGGTGAGATATTATTGTTAGCTTGTAACTACGAAACTATTTGAGGCCGAAGTTAAGGTTAGGACGGACAGGATGCACATGTTGATGAGTTTTCTTTTAAGTGTTATTGGAAGGTTTCCATCTTTGTATTGATGATTAGAATTCTGTAACAACATGCGTGCTACGGTCGCGAATCTTATTTTGTTTAACACAACTTGACGCACTGACGCAAATAGCAAAAGACGTAGGAAAAATTTAAATTTCGCGGGCTACCGTGGCTCTTCCTCCTTAGGGATTATAATTGACCCCTACCCCCTCCCCCTTGACCCCTGTATTGCAAATGTTCGGTGCTTATCTAAAACTATTGGCATAAAATTCATAGTTAACTTGGCACGGATCATGACGCTCTATTATGAGTAACAGTTCATTCAAGTAGATATTTCCCGATATCTTGCCTTGGCATCAATGTGTCCGTTTATTTTCCGATATCTCACATCCTGCTATTAAATGTACAACTAATGCGCAGTTCCTTTGAACGTCCATTATATTTAGAAAGGGTCTAGCGGTCGTGGCACAATTTATTTACCGGTCAATGGTCACCATAGCGTAGGAAGGAACTCAATGTAGTAGGCATGATTAGATATTTATTTTAGTGCGATAATGTGCCTTTTTGTTCATTTTTGACGGCTCAAATACGGGAATAGAAGACATGCCTTGTTGACTTCAAATACATTGGAATAAGGACTAGACATAGGTCTTTATGCTTTAATTTTATACTGAGGCCTGTTTTCGCTTTCATTTATGGCGTTGGATTTTCATTCCATTGATTGAAAAACCAAAAGCACGCTATGTGTTATAAGTTTCGTATGACTCATGCCGAGTCTCCTAAGACTTCTTCTATAGTAAGGAAATGGAATAGCCTCAGTTTTAAGTTAAATATTAAGCTTGCTTGCAAATCACTGTATTTGTACAATCACAAGTTAATAATCACGCTAAATATGTTCAACATTAAACAGGAAAGAAAATAGTCAGACCAAAATCAAATAATTATAAATGGGATTTTTACCATTTCAGGTGATGATTAATTAGGATAAACATGAATGCAATCCTCCATTTATTAACACACATATTTTCCTTATGTAACTAGAAATACCATTTACCTGTTTCAATTTGAAACATAGATCCTGTGCCATGTGTTAGTGTTGGTTTTAGTTATCATAATGTGTAATTTAGAAAGTGATATTTGTTTTAACAGAACTGGGGAGCAAGGAATGATCTTCAGAGAGTTGGTCGAGGATCTTGACCCATCAATAGATCCTAACACAGTGTTCTCCTGGTTTCATCCTAACTGCACGAAGAGTGAGGCAGTAGATATGCTAGTCAAGGCTGGACCAGGGAGTTTCCTCGTGAGACCCTCGGACAACTCACCCGGGGACTACTCCTTGTTCTTCCATATCAACAACCAGATTCAAAGGTTCAGGATAGAGAAGAAAGGTGTGAGGTACCTCATGGGTGGGAGGACATTTGAATGTTTGGATGCTGTCATCAATAGGTACAGGAAGGAGCAGATTGTTGAAGGACATACTTTGGGACAGCCGGTGAGCTTCTTTTATGTATCTATGTTCAATATTTGAATCTTTTTGTATTGTTGATGTTCTGAGCTCTTTTCCAGTTTAGTAAAAATTGATTCTTAATTTTAATCTTTTTGTATTGAACTGTTGATGTTCTTAGCGATTTTTCAACCTTGTAAAAAAATATTGATGTATACACTTTTTGTATTGTTGATCTTTATGTAAATAGATAATTTATCATAATGTTCATGTCCTTTCCATTTCTTTGCTTCAAGTTGTGCATGTTTCAGACTTATTAAAACTTGCATTCTAAAATAAAAAAAACAGAATACAGATATTTATCTAAATCGTAAACAAATTATCTATTGTTATCACGAAAAACAGGTATTCGTAAATATTTTATACTTATTCACAATAGTTTGATAAAAAAAAGAAAAAATCAACAAAAAAAAAACAAACTTGCATGATTGTTTTACGTCGATCATTTTTATCTGTTCATCATTCACAACATAACAATTGAAGAGAAAGGAATAAGTAACCTAAAATGCTTCGAAATTATACGCAATTCGACAGTTATTTTTCGGTAAAATTATTATGTTTTTTCACTAATAATTTTGTGTTTTTAGATGATTAGTTGTAATCAAATAAGCTTAAGCGGCAAAAGTGTCTTTCACTCTTCAAACTTCAATACAGCCTAGCCTATCTACAATTTTTTTTTCTTATATTCCGCCATTTTTAAGTCATCCTTTTTTTCTCAACAGCTGATAGCCGAAGGTCACGTAATAGAACCACAACAAAGCACAACCGGGGCAGCTGCTGAGAAGATTTACGCAACGTTACGCGAATGCCGTGACCAGATCGGCCTAAAGAAGACCAAGGGTATCAAACACCAGGGCTATTTGAACAAGAAGTCGGATAAGGGTGCCAAGAAATGGAAGGCGTTGTACTTTGTACTGCTTCAGGAGGGGACTGATACGCATTTGTATTTCTATGACTCGCCGAAGAGGACGAAGCCGAAGGGATTGATAGATCTGTCGTGCGCTTATCTTTATCAGGTAAGGATCTTGGCTTGTAGACATTGTGACGTTTATAAACTACTAGCCTATGCCCGCGGCTTCGCACGCGTGGACTTCGATCACTGTCCCACGGGATTGTACTATCGGGATAAAAATTATCCTATGTGTTAATCCAGGTTATAAACTACCCCTGTGCCAAATTTCATCCAAATCCGTTCAGATGTTTTCGCGTGAAAGAGCAACAAACATCCATCCATCCATACTTACAAAGTTTCGCGTTTATAGTATTAGTAGGAAGTAGGATTTAATTTTATATAACATATCTTCACGCCTGTAATCCCCAAAGGGTTAGGCAGAGGTTGATTTAAGTTATTTTTTGTTCTCGCTATATTTATACAAACAGCTTTTTTTGCAATTTGTATACAGAGTGATTCTTTTAAGCGGAACAATGTGGGAAAATTCGAAGCCATAAGAGATACTGGGAAACTTTCTTAGGAAACTTTCTCTTTTTGACAAATTTCTGAATAAATTTTAGTGTACTTCATTTTTATCAAGTGTGAGCCATAAAAATTAATGGATTGCAGAAGTGAGTCAAAGGAGATCGGCCATTTTAGTATGGACTTTGGTCCAAGTGGCGTCCTGAATTATTATTTATTATTGTAACACTAAATATACCCAATCGACACATGTAGAAAAATGTTATAGATGCTTAGGTATATCACCCATATTAGTATAAGTTATCATTGGTAATCGAGGTAATGGAGTTATCATATCAAAATCAATCGTTGGAGTTAGTTAGTTGCCAATCTAACCGGATGCAGCTGCATACCAGTATTTTACATGCAGCGACTGCCTATCTGACCTCCACAACCCAATTCGGTATGTAAACAATTTTTCAGGTTTTTTTTTTATATTTTTTATTTATAGATTTAGTTATTTTAAGCAACTAATTTCAATATTTCGTTAATCTAAGCTGTAGTTATTTTTTTATATTTTTTTAAAGTTTTGTTCGTGCTGACGTCATAAAGTAGGCTGAGTGGCTTTGGATCTTTGCCACGTTTAATACTTATTTTAAAACTAAAATTAAAATAGTATTTTTTTATTCCATGCAGAAAAAAAGTCAAACTGTCAAATTTGGCAGTTACGTTGAATATTTATTTTCTGAATTTTTCTGGTTGTTTTGTTTGGTATTTTTGTTTAATTAGATTTTTATTTTTACACTTTACGTACCATATTGTAAAGATGAAGCTTATTATTAAATATGAATCGATCAAAGACTACTTGTGCTAAATGCTTTAAACCGTATTATAAAAACAGCACAACAAATAGCCGACACAAATTGTTTGTCTGGTGCGAGGAAGTAAATCCAAGTATTTATGCCTCGATGAAGCCAACAAAAGAAGAATTTATCCAAACAAAAATTGTGGCAAGTTTAAGAGTCCACATAGAAAGAGTTATAAGAAGGGTTCGGAAGTTTCGATTTCTTTGCCACAAACATGTTGCTTAACTCGATCATATAGTGTCGATTGCGTGTGGTTTAATTAATTTACTAAATGAAATAATAAAGAGTGATTAAAACAAATAGTTTTATTTTATGTTCTAGCACTAATAATAATCTTGTTGTAAATATAAGTATGTTTTCCAAAATTTTAAAGCTTTACTAAATTGGTAGTGTATTGAGGGTCATAATTTATCCAGTACTGAGTAATCTTTTTATTTTCTTCATATTTTGGGTCAGATACACAAAATACCGGTTTTTTTTATTTGCTGCATGCATTTGGGTTTGCATTTGAGCAACATATTTATTTTGAATTAGGTAACTTATCAGGAAATCAAGGCATAGTACGCTCAACGAAAGTAACGAGTAGGGATGTATTTATGCAACCAGGTTTTGAAACCAGGGCGCCCAGGTACGAGTAAGAAATACTTGCAAGTATTAAAGTTTTAGCAAGGCGCGGTCGTGCGGGCAAGTTAGAAGAAACCAGACTTTAAAGGTACTTGTATAGGAAATTAACCCTTGTCTTATAAATAAGGAGCACAATCGTATCTGCGAAAAAAAATAGTTTGATGTTAAAAGTATTTTTTTCGCAAATACGATAATGATCCTTATTTGTAAGACGACATGGATTGTTATCCTATGCAAGTATTTTAAAACCTGGATGTACAGGGCGCATAGCGGGCGGCGCGAGTGTCGCGGCGCGGTTGCGCGGCGCAGGCGGCTCAAGGCTTGCGCCGCAGGGCGGTCGCGGTCGGCATGGGTAGCGCAGCCATTTTGTAGACTTGTTCGCGCCATTTTTCCATACTGATATAGAAAAAATAAGCCATATAATAGCGTGAACGAAAGTATAATATTACTAAGTAACGTTTAAAATGAAGTAAATATTTTGTTTTCGTTTTGATTTTGTCAGTTGTTGTTGAACTGACCGTGACGTTATGCATTTTAAAGAAGTTATTTCGCGAGTATACCTATTAAACAATCAGAAAAAGTGTGTAAATAAATATATTTTTTTTGTATTTTTGTTTTTTTTTAAGTAGCGAGGAAATAAAACTCTAAATAATAATATAGTCGCCATTCTATAAACATGCCTAAGCAGACAGTCTAAATATTATTCTGGCACGGTAGGATAGGAACTAGAGCCAAACCAAACTCTACCAAATACTTTCAAGTTTTTAAAACCTGGTTTTCGACCCTGTTTTTTTTGCACACTCGTACTATCTCATGCCTAGTAACGAGAATCAATTCAACTGGACGTTGACATTGACGTTTGACACATAGAAAACAACTTAATTATTTCATTACAAGAGGCACTGAAAGTTTCTTATACAGACTACTTTATGACGTCATTTAGAGGTCAAGTAAAAGTCAAGTGATTTTAAGTATTTTTGTGAAAATAAATACGATCTTGCAGTTTTAAGACCTAAAAATAGAAAAATAAGGCTTACAAACCTAAAATCTCGAAATGGTTTTGAAATCGGCAAGGTTAATTTTTACTTTACATACCGAATTAGCACTGGGTGTAATGTAAAATGTACTTATCCTAAGTAATACGTGTACATTTTATATCCTACTAATATTATAAACGCGAAAGTTTGTAAGTATGGAAGGATGGATGGATGGATGTTTGTTACTCATTCACGTAAAAACGACTGAATGGATCTGGATGAAATTTGGCAAAGGGATAGATAATAGTCTGGAATAGCACATAGGATACTTTTTATCCCGGTAGTGTGATCCCGTGGGACAATTACTGAAAAAAACGCGGGCGAAGCCGTGGGCATAAGCTAGTTACAATATAATATAATTAGTTATCTGAGTCGTTGCTCCTTATTCCCAGGTCCACGAGTCCCTCTGGGAGCGTGAATTCTGTTTCCAACTGGTGGAGCGCGCGTTACCGTGTTTGTCGACTCACACGTTTCTCGCCGCTAACTCTGCGACCGAAGAACGCGCGTGGCTCGACGCGCTTAGGCCGCTGTGCGTTCCGCAGCAGGCAAGACATCAGTGCAAGGTAATCAATTAATTATTATCGTCTACGTAAGCATTGGTTTATAATTAGATAGTAATTGTCGACTCTTAGTGCTGATATTTGTGGTCTGGCTTCGTGTAAACATATTTTTGCGCCCGCCTAGCGCTGGCAGACTGCACTAAATCGAATAGTGTCCGTCTATTTATACTGCCTGCGTGCGCCATCCGCTTGTGACACAGTCTACAGTCTCAATATAAACCTGAAAACCTGACTTTACAGTTTTTTTTTATAACTTGTCTTCAGAATGTGATTTAGAGAGTTTGCTGGGCAGTTGTTTGATAGCTTGTCAGATGACACACAATGACACATAATGTGATGACACAGAATCAGACTTATCGTTAGTGCAACGAGTTATAAACGTATATGAAATACATTGTTGGATTATTTGTTATTTTTTATCTTATGTTTATTCTTTGACGGTTATTCAAGTATAAACATAAGATAAAAGCACGCCTGTATAACGCGGAAGGATAAGGAAGAGGTGTACCAAATAGTACTACCACATTTCGACAGTTATGTTTAAGTACCATGTATTAGGGGGCGAGCCTATTGCCATCAAAAGGGCTCAAATCCTGATTTCGGGATGCTACTGAGAAATTCCTCATGTATAAAATTCAATGACACGGTATAATAATATAAAACACTACCATTGAAAATGTTGCAACTTAGTATTACAAGTAGTAGCTCTATTTCTGTTTACTGGCGTCTAAAGTACTTGTGGTGATACTATGAAGGAAGTCCTACTAATAAGCTGATATTTGAAATATATTTGAATTCTGTTAGTCTTACGCTTAGAGTTCATAGAAAAATGCCCATGTTCCTTTGCTGTCGCCTCATGCTAATAGTGATCATATTACGCGTATGTTTGACCGTGTGCCGGGTGTGGTCAGGTGGCGCGCGTGGTGTGGCTGCGAGCGCTGCGCGTGCGCTGTCTCACCGCGCACCGCCTGCCCGCCCGCCTGGCGCCGCGCCCGCTGCTGCGCCTGGCGCTGGGCGCGGCGCCCGTGGCCTCCACCAAGCCGCGGCCCTCGCCCGACCCGCACTGGGACGACGAGTTTGTGTTCGAGTGAGTACCCACACATACACGAGCGCTGCCTCACAGCGCCTGGCGCCGCGCCCGCTGCTGCGCCTGGCGCTGGGCGCGGCGCCCGTGGCCTCCACCAAGCCGCGGCCCTCGCCCGACCCGCACTGGGACGACGAGTTTGTGTTCGAGTGAGTACCCACACATACACGAGCGCTGCCTCACAGCGCCTGGCGCCGCGCCCGCTGCTGCGCCTGGCGCTGGGCGCGGCGCCCGTGGCCTCCACCAAGCCGCGGCCCTCGCCCGACCCGCACTGGGACGACGAGTTTGTGTTCGAGTGAGTACCCACACATACACGAGCGCTGCCTCACAGCGCCTGGCGCCGCGCCCGCTGCTGCGCCTGGCGCTGGGCGCGGCGCCCGTGGCCTCCACCAAGCCGCGGCCCTCGCCCGACCCGCACTGGGACGACGAGTTTGTGTTCGAGTGAGTACCGACGCATACACCTAGATACGGTGCAGGAGTAATGGCGGCGGTAACAACATTGATATTATTATTTATTTCTTCACCAATGTGCTTAAAACGATAAGGGAGAAAATCGTGAGGAAACTGGCATGTCCGGGACCAAACCATACATAACAAACTAAGACTGTTGATTACAGCCCACACCCTCTCATAGGGAGGAAGCCTGTGTACGAGCTGTGGGCACATTACCGGCTGATTTTGCTTCAGATACTACAGCACAGTCAATGCAACACAAGTTAAAGAGTTGTAAAAGAAAGACGTCGACGAGGAAAAAGACGTCCGATCGTACTTTTATGTTATACTAGCTGTTGCCCGCGACTTCGTTCGCGTGGATATATTGATGTGTATGAGAGAGAAAAAAAGATAGTCTATGTCCTTCCCGAGGATATAATCTATCTCCCTGCCAAAATTCCTTACGATCAGATAGCCGTTTAGTCGTGAAAAGGTAACAAACAAACAGAAAAAAAATCCACATTTATTGAATTTTAAAATCAATCAAAATCACTTTAACAGCGTTGTAATAAAATGTAAAACCAAATAACCTGTGAATGTATTTTAAAATAATGCTTGTTTCCTATTTACAGCGATGTGCCTCCCGATGTGACTTCGTTTACAATCACTGTCCACAACACGGGGAAGAGAGGAAAAGAATCTGAAGTAAGACAATACATATTTTGCTTTGACTATATCAGTCTCTAATATAAAATAGTCAGAAATGCTTACGAATGAAATGTATTTTAGGTCGCAGAACTGACTATCGAACTAGCGAATCTCGCAAATGGTGAAGAGATCGAAGAATGGTACCCGCTCGCAGGCATGACGCCTATCGGCGAGTGGGGATCTTTAAGACTGCGTATAAGGTAAAAAACGACTTATTTCCTAATTTTTCTTTAACAATATGTTGTCCCTTATTTTCATTCATATCAAGCCGTCCGCTGACAAAGCTCGCAGCTTCTAGCCCCACCTTAGCGGACCCAATCAAAGTATGATTCCACTGCTGTTAACCCTAAGCCCGGCATTAAGACCTGGGGGGGTACTATGACGCTTAAAACATTATTGTTCCATTCCTATTCCAGAGTGGTAAAGAAATAGAGC
The DNA here is from genome assembly GCA_963082945.1 of Cerastis leucographa. NCBI lineage: Eukaryota > Metazoa > Arthropoda > Insecta > Lepidoptera > Noctuidae > Cerastis > Cerastis leucographa. Next base: position 8,029,343 of record OY720363.1, on the reverse strand, counting down.
TAGACGACCTGTATAGCTCCGTCTCTTTTTCACACTGGAATGAGAATGAAACAATAATGTTTTAAGACGTCGTGGTACGCCACCAGTTCTGTGCTTCCCACATCTTCGCATTCCCGCGACCGACACTCTATCAAAGTGACTTGTTCAGTCCAAAAAATAGTGGAGTGGAGTGTATTTAAATGCCCGCCACACTATTTCCTAACCACTGTAACTCCTGTAAGCCAGAATCGACACTTGCGCCCACCAGAAAAGCACCGAGACAATGAAGCTCGACAGATTCGACGATACAATTTAACTGCCTTGGATCCCGCAACGCCAATTTGTATAGCCCTATAGCTATATGTTAAATAAATAAATAAATTGTAGTTTTATTTTAAAGATACATGCAAGAATTGGTGATGCCTCGAGAAGAATACAATCCCCTTCGTCAGCTGCTCTTAGAACCGGGACTGCCCGCTGTCAAGGCTTTGGCGGATCTGTGCCGCACTGACAGACAACCTTTGGCCACTTGTAAGTATTTATTTCTAGTCTGCTTCTTTGTGTTGCCTGGCAGTATTCTAAGTTTAGTTGTCCCAAAACTTTCACAGTGTCGTCGGACGTACCGCAAAGTAAACTTTAAGTTAATGTGATAGTTCAACATCATTTGCCTAGCCTTTTCCCAAACTTTGTCGGGGTCGGTTTCCAGTCTAACCAGATGCAGCTGAGTATCAGTATTTTACATGATGCGACTGTTTATCTGACCGCCACAACCCAGTAACTGGATATTACGATACCCCTTGGTAAGACTGGATGTCAGACTTGTAGGTGTTGTGTTATTTGTCCACCCTAGCTTATAGAACGTTTTTACAAATTTCACATTATACAGGGCCATTGACGCAAAAACAAAAAAAAAGCGCGTTTTTTTTTTTTAATTATGCTTTGATGAAAAATTATTTGGTTGGGGAGTTTCGCAATGATTTCCTGAACCCGTGGTAACCGTTTGTGCGACGATGTGCATACCACCCTGTATACTGTATATTTCGATTTGATCCAGGGGGCATGACAAAACAAGAGATAAACTGCTAACAGATAAGAACACCATACAACTTTCAATTTTATTTTATTTTTTGGTCTTCCACTGCTTTCATGGATTCGATGACCATTTATTATTCAAAATGTGTATCCGCAGCCTTACTGCACGCGTTCACGGAGTGCGGACGCGGCGCGGAGCTGGCGCGCGAGCTGGTGAGCGCCGAGGTGGCGCGCGAGCCCGACCACCGCGCCATGTTCCGCGCCGCCTCGCTCGCCACCGCGCTCGTCGACGAGTTCATGCGAGCGCACTGCAAGCCCTTCCTGCAGGTACATGTTATATGTTCACGGAGTGCGGCGAGCTGGTGAGCGCCGAGGTGGCGCGCGAGCCCGACCACCGCGCCATGTTCCGCGCCGCCTCGCTCGCCACCGCGCTCGTCGACGAGTTCATGCGAGCGCACTGCAAGCCCTTCCTGCAGGTACATGTTATACCAGCCGTCATATGCAGCTTATGGTCTTAATTGGGAATAGGGGCTGGGTAAAGAAAACGAAATTCTATTTTGTCCGTCATTCAGGTAATACAAACGACGAGTTTGGCACTTTCAGTAGCCTCCATCAGCTCGTTTGATGTGCAAACAACAAGACAAGTAGGAGACGATATCAAGTGCCCCATCGTTTGTGGGGCAACACCACATTACACTCCAGGGCAGAGTCATCTATAAATCTCCACCTGAACAGGATTTACTTGCTTCAGCCTATCTGTGTCAACAAGCTTATGGTGAAAGTGTTATATTTATTATCAGCCAAATGTGTCCCACTGCAGAGCAAAGGCGGGAGGCCTTTTTTTCTTTCTTTCCCTCTTTCAAAGCAACTGTTAGCAATCCAGAAATTGACTTGTAAAATTCATGATGTTAAACTTTTTATGAAAAATTGAGGCATACAAAATTTACCTGAATATGTGTTATCACTACATAGTATAAAACAAAGTCGCTTTCTCTGTCCCTATGTCTGCTTAAATCTTTAAAACTACGCAACGGATTTTGATGCGGTTTTTTTTTAATAGATAGAGTGATTGAAGAGGAAGGTTTATATGTATAATAACTATATATTTTATACCCGTGCGAAGCCAGAGCGGGCCGCTATGTTTTTATATACAACGTTTTTCTGTACTGAATTTAGTATTGCATTGCACCAGTGGCGAAGGGTCAAAATTTTGTAAGGGGAAGCCGACGAAAAAAATGAGATCATTAATTTTGTTTTTAAAGTGTAACTTTTATTACATCGTCTCAAACTTTTTCGTCTGTGTGTTGCATGTCGCGTGACGATCGGCCGCGGCCTTTCACTTTATCCCTACTCCGCGGTCTACTCCGCGCTATAGTGTGAAAAAAAGTTTCACTTTTACCGTGGTTTCATGAAACCACACAATCCTTTTATTCGTCATCGCATTTTTTAAATTTCATTTTGATTGTCAGCGACCCCGAAAACCACGAAAATGTCACCCATGATCAGTATACACAAAAATTTTCGAAGGACCCAACTTGATCTTTTTTTCATAATTTATGTATTGTAACGATTAAATGCACAGGAACTATAGAAAATATGTTTATTCATAAAAGTGAACGCGTATAAATACAATGTTTCATGTCTATGCTATTAACCGTTGAGGAGTTCCCTCATGAAAAGAGGACCCTGGCTGTAGGATGAATTCATGATACAAATCGTCACTATCCATCAAATATGAACACGTATGCAAAGTTTCGAGTCAGTGCTATTAAACGTTGAGGAGTTCCCTCGTGAGAAGACAATCCTGGCTGCAGGATGAGATCATGATATAATTCATGTGTATTCATCAAATATGAACTCGTATGCAAAGTTTTGTGTCTGTGCTATTAAACGTTGAGGAGTTCCTTCGTGCAAAGACGATCCTGGCTGCAGGATAAGTTCATGATACATAACATGATCATCCATCAAATATGAACTCGTATGCAAACTTTCGTGTCTGTGCTATTAAACGTTGAGGAGTTCCCTCGTGAGAAGACGATCCTGGCTGGAGGATAAGATCATGATAGAATTTGTGTTTATCCATCAAATATGAATGTGCATACAAATTTTCGTGTCCGTGCTATTTACCGTTGAGGAGTTCCCTCGTGAGAAGACAATCCTGGCTGCAGGATGAGATCATGATATAATTCATGTGTATCCATCAAATATGAACTCGTATGCAAAGTTTCGTGTCTATGCTATTAAACGTTGAGGAGTTCCTTCGTGAGAAGACAATCCTGGCTGCAGGATGAGATCATGATAGAATTCATGTTTATCCATCAAATATGAACTTGTATACAAATTTTCGTGTCTGTGCTATTAAACGTTGAGGAGTTCCCTCGTGAGGAGACGATCCTGGCTGCAGGATTAAGTTATGTCTGTCATAAAAATGTATTGTTCTTAGAACCAAAGGTGTGCCCCAAATTTCAGCTCAATCGGGCATCGGGAAGTGGTTCTAATTTATCTTCCTATACATACAAACATTGAAAGTTCCCTGTCGTAACTCGAAAATCTTCGGCTTACCTAGTCCTTACAAAACGCTGCTAATAGCTGCGAAGTCACGTGTCCGCGTTCATACGAATTTAGTTCTGAATTCTGACACCCGAGCGTCGGCTTACTGGCGCCACATGTTGCTTTCTTTGTTGACATGAAAAATGCTGGCATTTATGTAATGTTTTCAATCCTATGATGTATTTAATGTCTGTACTGTGATGTGATAACCTCAGATGTGTACATAATTTACTATTTGACTACAGTAGACGCTAGACACTACGTATAGTGCCTTGTTCCCAAAGGGAAGCCGGCAGGAATCGGCTTCTTAGGAGCCTTCGGGCCTGCATTGCACCCGTGCGAAGCCGGGGCGGGTCGCTAGTAATAACAATAAGTGTGAATAACTCTTATGTTTCATGTACTTTTCCACATAACTTTTGGTAGTCCCATATTTCAGTATCGCCCCTACTAAATATGGATTGGAACAAAGTCCATATTCGTATGAGTAAGGTGCTTCGCCAAATTACGCTGCATGATCAACAGTTAACCTACATCCAAGTAGTTAAAATGCGTATTATTGTTGCAGGCAGCCATTTCGGAGACAGTTCAAAGACTAATAGACGCGAAGCAATCAGCTGAATTGAATCCAACGAAAATGGACTCGCCCGACGACGCGTGCAACAACGCTGAATTCCTGCTCATGATACTTGATCAGGTAATGATTCTTCTTATAAACAAACTCTTGGTGTTCGGTCAGACTGTTTTACTTTCTATTATATGGAAGAGAAAGTAAGATGACCCAGAGCTTAGTGAATTAGCAAAGGTGGTACAGTCAGCCCCATAGAACTCACGGATAAGGATAATAATTTTATTGTCTATAGCCATTTTTCTATAGTTGTGTATACCTAAAAATAATAGTAAACAATTAATTTCACCCTATGATTAAAACAAGGTATACAGACTGACAATGCCATACGACTAGCAACGATTGTCATGCCGAACTACGTTTGATAGAAGAACAAGAAATTTATTTCTGTCTCATTTCATGCATGACGTTAGTGACGTGACATTTGTTTTTACTACATATACGGCCACTTGGAATACCCCAGCAAGTGCGACATGGTCTGCTGGCGTACCATGGCATCTTAGAGCAGTATTATTTTAATCTTATTCCCGAGTGGGAAAGAGATAGTGCTAGACGTCCTCTTTAACTCCGTCTCTTTCCCACACTGGAGTGACATTAGAACAGCCCAGTGCTGTTGATAAAGAGGAGTTAACAAGTAGGCATGTGGTGTCGCAGATAACGTTGTCGATCTTCACGTCGCCCGAGGCGTGCCCGCGGCCGGTGCGCTACCTGTGCGGCTGCCTGCAGCGCGCCGCGTCCGCTAAGTGGCCCAACGAGCGCTTCGTGCGCACGCGCGTCGTCTCTGGTATGTACCATACTGCCTGAACCGCGCAACTTCGTTTGCGTGACATTAATTTTTCTGTTTTTGCAACATTTTTCATTGATGCTCTGCGTAGCATGATGCAGCCTTGCTCGATATATGGGCTATCCAACGCTAAAAGATTTTTTTAATTCGAACCAAGATTTCCCAAGATCAGCGCGTTCAACCAACCAAACAAACATACTTCAGCTATACAGTATGTTAGGTTAAACGAGGGACATATTGAGGGAGGGTATTCAGTATTCGATTCTCGTCCCAAATATGTAAAAAACCTATAACGTATATAGAACAATTTTAATTTTTTTGTTTAGTGCCTAGATATTTTGGACTGGCCTAAGCCAGGTAAGTTTAAAGTATAAAGGGAAAATGGATTATACCTAAGAGTCATTGACCCGCTCACATGTTCTGCGATAGTATTAAATCGCTAGCGCAAGGGTGTATACACGTTGCGAGACATTTGCGAAAATTTTGGTATGGTTCTGTCTGTTATTTATCAGTGTTTTTTTTTTGTTTGTTTATATTTTTATTAGTATCATGTTAGCATGTACAATTGTGGGTTTGAATATGTCCCTCGTTTAAACTAACATACTGTATAATTGAAAAAAAAAAGCCGCCCATGTGCGAGGCGGACTCGCGCACGTTCCGTACCATTATTTATAAAAACGGGCAAAAAATCACTTTTTTATGGGAGGCCCCTTAAATATTGATTTTATTCTATTTTTCGTATTTGTTGTTATAGCAGCAACAGAAATAATAATATGTAGACACTTAGCAAAATTGAGAAGTGATTTTATCGTGAAATATCCGTTTCTAAGTTGAGATAAGATCTATTTCGTAATATTATAGCTTCCTAAATTCCATATTCATGATAACGTAAAACGTTAATCATTACATTAGGAGAAAATCACTTTTAAAAGTTGCTGCGTACATATTATTACTCGTAACTAACCAAACGGTCCAAAAGTTTCCGGCATAAACACATTAGTAAGACTAATCGGAGATAAAAAAACTATCATTTCACTAAATTACTTAAGTTTTATCTAGTTAATCACGGTAAAAAGTAATATTTTTGTTCAATATAGTCTCCCTTTATTTCAATCCATTTTTCTTGTAATTAGTCCTTAATTTTATAATTGAAGCCGGAAACTTTTGGACTTTATCATGAACGCATGGCGACCCATCAAGTTATAATTTCCAGCATAACATGGCCACGCTTTGTATAGATTTCCCGTACAATGAGAGACCCGTATAAACTGGTTTTGTATACTTTGATGTGTCGCTGTGTATTCTTAAACAAACAGACCTGGTGGCCGACCATGACATCTTAAAGCAGTATTGTTCTTATTTCAGAGTGGGAAAGAGATGGCGCTAGACGTCCTCTATAGCTCCGTCTCTTTCCCACACTGGAATAAGAATAAAACAATACTGCTTTAACCTTTTTAACGCCATTGTCACATATCCGTGACAAGCTAGAGCATGCCCTGTACGCTAACGACACAAATATGTGACAAAAAATGTGGTGCATTTACACGAAGTAAACAATCTAAATCATTATTTTTGTGTTTGTTTAGTTATATATCTTAAAAATGTGATCTATTTTAAATATTAAATGCCTTACTCACGAAATAAGCTAATAACGGTTTTGAAATCTGTTTTTTTTTTTGTTTTTAAATATTGGCGGTGAATTTGTCGCTTGGCGTGGAGGGCACGCGTGTGCGTTTATGCTCTGGCGTTCAAAAGGTTAAGACGTCATAGAAACCCCTGTGTTATCAAGAGTCTCCCTTGCCCCTCAGGCTTCATCTTCCTGCGCCTGATCTGCCCGGCGCTGGTAGAGCCGCGCGGCTGGGGCCTGGTGGGCGCCGCTCCGCCGCCGCACGCGATGCGCTCGCTGCTCATGGTGGCCAAGTGCCTGCAGAACCTCGCCAACCTCGTCGAGTTCGGCGCCAAGGTACGCACCACCAGGGGGGCTAAAATGCCCGCTTAGCATAATCATTACATGATAATAATATTAATTACGTTGCAATTCGTAAAATAGTCACTATATGACAGTTCACAATATTAACTGCGTCTGTGACCGTTTTAAGAATTTTAACGAGTTTCATATTATTTATTATCCTATTATGATTCTCCTAATGCAGTCAAGATAGGCCAAACCACTCTACGATCTTACTGTACGGGAAGCTACGCTGATATAAGCTGGAGACGAAAGTCGTTCAACGATACATATTTCGTCACGACATATTGGGAACGCGCCCTAACTTGTATGTAATGTCAGAAGAATAATCATTGTAATGATCAATACAACTCTCTTAGTTCATTTGTTACGGTCATCAATCATATAGTTACAATTCGACACTGACCTGCAAAAAACGTAAGAAAATTTGAATTTCGCGGGCTACCCTTTCGCTTCCACCTTTTTATTTATTTATTTAAACTTCATGTACAATAGTGGTACAGTCGCGGACTTTAATTGATGAGCCACTTTCAAACTTTCCGTTTTTGCAGTTTTATACATTCACGAGGTTACACGATTAAACACGAACCCAAACCGCATGCTCGTAAACAAGATGACATATTACTAATAATCGGAAATAGTCTTATCCATAGTATTTGCAGAATTACTAATAAGTTGTCTATGAAAAATCCATAAAATGTTACATACTTTTATCCAATCTATTTCTTACTGACCTCCTTTGAATAAGAGCTCATTAAAATACTCTTTATTTCTGAAAACGTTGGATAGGTTTCAGACAGTTGACTTGTCGATGTCAGACAGGATTATTTCCTTTTTTGGTGAATCGAATATTTGTCATGAACGTCATATTGGACGCCACGCGTAACTATGGCGACGCTAAAACAAATTGTCGCTAGGTAACTGTTGCTAGACCTGCAATTGGGTGACTTTGGGTAGCCACTTCGTACTATGTACGAATCTAACCGAATAAACCCGATTTGCATTACACGGCTAAAATACGATCAGTGGCAAGTTGCTCAACAATTAAAGTCCGTGACTGTACATAGGCGGACTTAATGCCACAAGGCATTCTCTACCAGTCAACCATACGGTAAAATACGACAACATTGTGATAGGGTACAAAAAAATATTTACAAATAACTACTAGTTTTCGAAAATTCATACACTTACATAGATACTAATACACATTATACAAATAAAATATACTAATATATATTATAACTAGGTAATACCAAAATAAAAAAAAGCAAAAACCTAATAATAATTACTATGACTAGACTTTAAATTAAGAGTTATTTAGTTTGACTTAAGTAGTGGTTGCAAACTTTCCCTATCAAACAGCTGCACAAAATAATATAAAAAGTTGATATTTACAGGAGCCTTACATGGAAGTGGTAAACCCGTTCATCTTGAAGAACAAGGAGCGCATGGTTGTGTTCTTGGACCAGCTCAGCAACGTTCCTGACCCTGGCAACCCGCCGCCGAGCCCTAACAATAACTTTGATATTGGTAAGAACAAAATCTCTTCACCTTTGGTTACGAGGTGTTACACATATGCACAATGCAATGCAATCCTTGGCAAGGAGCTCATGGCTAAATAATACCAGCTGCTGGGGTCGATCTTGAGGTAAAGCCGTGCTTGCCAAGGTTGGTCCGTGGATGAATGACCACACATTACATACCGAGTTTCCTCCGTGCCTCGGAAAGCACGTTATGCCGTTTGCCCCGGCTGTCATTTGTATATCTTTGACAGTCGTTACAAGTAGTCAGTGGTCCAAAAGTATGATCAAGTAAGTCTAACTAAGGAGTATCCCATTACCCATTAGGTACTAACTGGGCTGTGGATGTCAGATAGGCAGTCGCTCCATATATAATACTGGTATTCAGCTGAATCCGGTTAGACTGGAAGCCGACCCCAACATAGTTGAGAAAGGCCAGGCAGATGATGCTGATGTATTCAATAAAAATTACACTGGAATATTTTTTTCTACAGCGAAAGAACTGGCGACACTCCACCACATATGCGTGTCCCACCTAACGGAACTGCAGGGGCTGGCCAAGACTCAGCCCGCCATAAGGAAGCTCGTGACTGTAACCGAGATGCTCACCAAACACAAGCACAAGTATCTCGAGATGATCAGATAGGATACAACTACTAATAGACAGGTAAGATCACCCCATATAAGAGTTATTTCCACGTGAAGATCTCATTTAGCTAGCTTAATTTTACTTACTGACTAAGAGAACCCCTAGTCACTTTTTATTTCTCTTTCAAAAACAAGGTTTTGTTTTGCATCCTCGTCTAAATTCAGGAGGTTGCCACAAAAGACATAAATAATCAATTATAATTACGGTACCTAGTTCATTATTAATAAACGCTGATATTTTTGGTTGTTTAAGTTTGTCAGTATATCAGCATAATCCCCTTAAGGGTCAGCTCACACCGAGACGCGACACGACGTGACGCTGAGCGCACACTTTTAAAGATCGATTCAAAATATAACTTTATTTTCTACACGAAAAGATACATATTTCGTTGTGAGAATTCATAATGTATTCTGAATTTTCGCGTCTCGTCTCGGTGTGAGCTGACTCTAACTTGGTTTAGGGAATAAGAAATTATCGAATAAACATTCGAGATTGTTTTTATGTGTGAAAGCGCAGTTATAGGGCAAGGATCAGACGGGCCGCGTTTAAAACACTGGTGGTTCACAATTTCCGTTAATAATAAAAAAATACCTACCCATTTTATTATTCATTCGAGTCGAGAATGATTAGCATAGTAACCTCCTTGAATTTGAAGAGGGTGCAAAACAACAACTTGGTTAGTTTCACTTCGTTCAGCTCTATGATATCTTATTGATTGTTCTTAGTCAAAACTCCTTATAAATCTTGCGAGATAATATATCAAAAAGGGCATCTTTGTTCATGTAACTGCCAACAATATCAAAACCATTTGAATCACAAAGTACGCGAATACAGGACTAAATCATTCATGCTAAAATCAAAGTAAAAAAAAATACAAGAAAACATATTGTGTATCGGCTGCCCTTACGAGGTAGACAATTGAGGGCCCTTTCATTGTCATGCGTGTTTGCGCCCGCGTGCGGGCCAGGCGGCCATGCTTGTTGCGGGCCGCCCGCAGAGCAGATTATTTTCGCCACGCCGGCGCGCGTGTAGCACGCATGACAATAAAGACATGTATGATACGATAGCTTGCGGGCAGCCCGCATGCGTGCCTGGCCCGCACGCGGGCGCAAACACGCATGACAATGAAAAGGCCCTTACGCCCTGTAAAAAAAAACAAAAGAGAATGGGCGACTTTGTATGGTCATTATATTAGCTGTTTTATTGTATGACACAACCAGTCAGATGTGTGGAGGGCTTTCCCTTATTAATAATAATAATTATGATTGATTTTGCAGTGGTTTACCTGGATGATAATGTTCATTAGTTCCGAGAAATTAACTGCTTCAGCTTCAATCATTTATTTGTTCCAGGGTAACAAGCAGTAATTGTATCGGAGTATCGATAAAGGTAGCGGCAGACGCAAGTCTTCCGACGTAGAAATAAGGAATTTCTAATAGTCGTTCATGCATAGTCATTGTTAGCTTTAGTCTTGTATTACTTTAACGACTACGTACGCGTACTACGTTTGTTTCAAGCTTATTCGTGCCAAAACGTTACGTTTTTAAGTGCGTAATTTAAATACCTTTAAATTCATCCTTTTAAATGCAATTTTATTTAAAAAATGAACAAAAATCAGCTCTCTAGTATTGTAAGACCTATTTATTGATTTTATTTAAATCAAATTAAAAAAAAACATTTATATAAGTTAACTTGAGCATTTATTTTAATCATTAAGAGTATTGTATGAGCGAGAAATATGCTCGATTTATATATTTAGACATCCAGTATTTATTTTTATTGAGAGGTCTTCTTTGATCAGGCAATCTTTTGCTAAAATAAGATGATTCGATTATATTCTTAGGCGTCAACATTCGCCAGCAATAATAAAGTTAAGATCATCGTAATTATGAGAATACCTCTTACTGAAAATGCTTTAAATTTATATAGAATAGATTTAATATTAATAATCCTTTTATACTATTTGATTGTTCAGATTTTTGTACTTTATAGTCCGATTATTTTAGTAGTATATCTAAATGTAGTTAACTCTAGGAGTAAAGCTCGACCATCATTCTTAAGACACCAAAAATGTACTAGGTAAAGTTAGATATTGTGATAGAAGTGAGTCGTGACTCGTAGACTGGTGTTGTTTGCTAAATTACATTTTTTAATGTTGCACTTACAATCATTGCTGTGCACCTCGACTATATTGATTCTCTGTGATAATGTCTCATTATTATACTTTCATGAAATTTTGCATTTCATCCTGTGATTAATGATTTTATTCAAATTTTGATATGTTTAAGATTGTATTACTGTGTTGACTACCTATTGATTTGTTTAGCTTATTTATATCCTTATTTAGGGTACTGTAAGTAAATTAGACAAATCTTTAGTCTAGCTGGCTCGAACTCGTTCCGTACTTCTTCCCTTTCCTCTTGCTCAATAACTGTTATGTAGACAGTTTATATTACTAGTGCCATATATTCTGTACTTTATATACTTGCACTCGCTTTACATCACAATTTTATTAACCTGCTATAAATAAAATTGCTGCCTTTTCTATGACACAAGTAACTCAGGCGACGCAACGCTAATTTTAAAGTATTATTATTAATTTACATTCTTAACAAATCAAAATATACAATCAGAATCAGCTATTTTTTTGGCATTGAAAAATTTTATAAAGATAAATTATTTTACAAAATATTTTTTTACGTAGGTTTTATTTTTCTACAGAGTATTTTAATTTTATTGCAATGGGAAATTGATTTAAATAAGGAGGTTTTTTTTCTGTATTCCGTCTATCTTCACTATTGCAAAGGCTTTTTATTTTTAATACAGGATACTATTACAGTGGTGGATTATCTCGAAATGACTGGATATAACGCGCATCAATGCATCGAAGTTCGTTTATTTATTTAGTAATAGCTTGTAGGACTAGCGATAGATGTGTCGTCGCTGTATTTAGGTGTGTTTAGCTTACGATAGGACAATGTCTAGACTGAATTAAGCCCAATTAGACATTAGTATTACGTATTATGCACTAGATTTTCCACAAAATTGTAACAAAAAGTGATAAGAATTTGCAATATTTCGGCCCATTTGATAAAAATTTTGTACTGAAATTCAGAGATTATATCCATAGCATAGGAGTTGATATTGTTAATATTTTGAAATATTTTACAATGCTTTTGTTTATTATTTTTCAATAATTAGGCATATTGACAAAGTATAAGCTAATTGGAATTGCTATGTTAGTACTGATTGATCGGCAATCAAAGTTATTTGATAAAATCATATTGGTTTTATGATTATTAATTTGAGATTAATGAGTCGTATGTTTATTTTACAATTCAATGCAGTATTTGCAAGCATGTTCATCGGCACAGTTTGTAAAGTGATTGCACTAGTTTATATCTGCATATCACTCAGCTGATGCTTACACTTGCTATATATATATATATATATACTTGAAAGCATTTATTTGTTTTCATTACAGTTATTTAAAAAATATTACAAGGTATATTATAATGGTTAGTATTAGATTTTGTGACTGTTTTGTAATCTCTTTATATTCTATCCCTTAGCATTTTCTATTTTTAGAAACCCAGACACGTATATAAATAAAATTACTGAAAATTAGTAAGCGTTTTATTTTGTGGTCCATGAGCCATAGTATGTTTAGATTTTTATTCTCTAACAATTCTTCGCAAACCAATCGAAATGCGCGCATAGCATGACCGCCGTAGAAACGGGCTATGTCGACGGAAGAATCGACAAATTTACACATTGTCATTGTCTATCTGTAATTATTTCGATTCTTCTGTAGACAAAACTCGTTTCTACAGTGGTCATGCTACTGGTGTTAGTGATTGATTCTATGTATGTGTGAAGGGCTTCTTTTTAGATTCTTCTACCAAAAATAAATACATCAGAAAAAATTACATGGGTGCATTTCTTTTTTTAACATAAATAATATTACACCTTGTTCCTGAAAGCCCATATAGAGGTGAATTTATTGACAGTGTAGCGACCATGGCACAGCACACTGCACTTTCGGCCGGTCGAGAGCTTCAACCTCCCGGTCGACACCAATCTAGCTGTCTGCCAAATCGCGGCGCTGTACCACGTCCGACACACCGGAGGAAACGCAGCGCCGGCCCCGACTCACTGGGGTTCGCCTCACCACCGCAGACTGTTCCGACTCACCGCGAACAATGCGGCAACGAGCTTCCAACTGGCACGGCTAAATACTAAAAAGATGACTCATTCGACTATCGACCTCCGGTCTCCGGGGGGGAGTGATGTAGCGACCACAAAAAGCAACATACTACAAAAAGTACTACAGCGCCATTTATGATACGACGGAGGAACTAACATCAATTTCCTACAAGTCGCAAGCAAAGTTTACATCGACTTCAGTATATATAGAGAAACCCGATAACAACTATCGGGCAGTTGCCCGCCAGACATAACACCTGTCTGGCCGGAAGATCCTCCCTTTTCAATGGAGTATAGAGGAACTTTACACCCTGTTCCTCATACCCCTAAAACAGTATTAATTATTGGGTACAACATAAATGAGTGTTATCAGGATTTTGCTATGATTATGACCAACCAAATGTTTCCTTAAGGGGCAGCGCAGACGACAGACTATCCGTGACGCACTTTTTAGTCTGTGAAAATAGAACCTATGCAATTATATGCAGTAACGCACACGACGCGCAAAAAGTCCGGCGCACAAAAAAACCGTGTAATTCGGGCAGACCGCAACCGCGCCGCGCCGCGCCGCTCGGCACAAAAAGTGTGTGAAAAAATGGAACGTTTGCTTCAACGCGCGCTAACGCAGACGGCGCACACTTTAGTCGGCAATCTGCATTTGCTAAGGGTGGACGTAACCCACGCGATCTATTATCATGGCGCCAGAGGTCGATGTAACGATGTTAATTCAAGAAATACAAAACAAACCAGCAATTTATGATACTTCTAAGGCAGAATATCATGATAGACATTTAAAAAGAAAAATGAGGGAAGAAGACGTGTGAAGAAAAGAAGAAATATCTTCTTCTTTATCTGTACTTCATGTACAAAATAATACTTCGCGATCTCTGCACGATTTCCATAGCGTCTACGTCCCTACAACTCTGCCGACAGAATGATCGAAGATGTGCGTCGTGTGCGTTGAGTCTGTGAAAAATCCGCGACCGACTTTTTGCGCGCCATGCAGACTTTTTGTGCGCCGCGGCCGCAGACTCGATCGCACAAAAAGTGTGCCGTCTGCGCTGCACCTTATGATTTAATTGAATTGAAGCCAATTGCACCATGCTGGTGGCTACTTACTGTTCAGATATGCAAATAATAAGAAGCAAGGTTTTGGATTCACAAGAAAAACACAATCATTTTTATAAATGCGAGTAATATTTATTTACAAATGTAAAAATATGCAAGTTAATTAAGTATTGTTACAGCTATGGAAATTATATTATTTTTACAACTATGTGAGAAATAATATACTGAATGCCATGATAATGCAGCTCACAGCAACATAGGGAGATTTTCTTTCGCCAATCCTTGCACACTTCCAGAAGGTTCCAAGTAATCTGAAAATCAAACCAATAATAACTTACTTATCAAAACCCACAATTCCTCTTTCCCCCCCCACGAAAACATATAATTTTTGTAGACCAAAAACTTCTACTAAGTTAGGTAGGGACAATTCAATCAAAAACAAATAATCCCAAAATAAACATAATAATTATGTAACAAGCAATTTCACTTGGTCAGGTTATATTTTAGCAATGTATAGCTCTGTCGTCTAACATTTTGTGGTACTGAAATGCGTTTAAATAACTTAAACATAAACATTTGGGCTGTCATTAGTTTTGGATGCGTTTCAGTTTGATTATTTTGTTTTTGCGGAATAGGTTATCAATGTGTTTACAAAATATGTTCTTGTGGTGGGGAGTATAGTACCTACATTTCGCAAGTTATATTCTCTCAGTGAACTATTGCTTAAATGCTAGCCCAATATGCTAAAAAAGGCACAATTCTAGACTAGCTGCTACTTAGAAATTCATAATATTTTTTTATCTGCACATGTTCTGCTGCAGAACATGTTAAACAACTAATTTATGATATGTATGCAGAACTTCTGCATACATATCATAAATTGTTTGACATTTCTTGTCTTCTAATTGGTTTCAATGAGATGAAAATGTTAGACCGTAAATGTAGTGTATTCTAGACCATGTTTCAATAGATTTTAATTTTCGATGGAATTTTATATATTTTCTACTTCTACGTGCAAAGTCGCTTTGAGATAATGGCTACAATATAAGTTAAATAATAAATGATTTTAAATAGTTGCATATCGACGAATATTAAGTAATTATGTTACCATCTGCCGAAGGTGCTTAGTATTAAGTTTTTTGATTTACTGAACTCATTCAGATTAAAATAATAAAGATAACCTAAATAATGCAAAGTACTTACCCTGTCTTATTACGGTCCATAATACTTGGGAAGAATGATCTTAGGTACGCACAGGTGCATATAAGCAGTAGTATCACGGACAGCAAGCTTTGGAAATTAAATATAGCACTCTGAAATAAAGATACAAGCGTTTAGTTAGATCGTGGTGCTTCACTATTTTGTTGACTATCGGACGTGCGTAGTATGTTTTTACCATTTTAACAATTTTCTGATGTGGTTATGATTTATGCAGGTTCTTTTCCCACTAATAAAATAAACGAAAACAATATTTTTGTGGTTTCTCGCTTGAGTCTTGTCATTTCATTTAGCAATTTTAGCAAATCAATTTGACAGAATGTCGGGCGGTGACTTAACAACTCAGCACAGAATTCGTTCAGAAATATTGTTGACAAATGCAGTAATTCTCGACGAAAATCTTTCCAAGAACGATTCTATATTCCGATTATTTTCAATAAACCTAGGATTTTTCAAAGACTCGATTTCTCTAATTAGGTATCCTGAATTATGTTTACTTAGCTCAAGCTGTTGTTTTGCATCCTCATCAACTTCAAGGAGGTAACTATATGCTACTGATTCACAACCCGAATCAATCATAAAATAAGATTTTATTTTTTATTTTCGGGAAATCGATAAGTGTGAACCACCAGGTTTAAAACGAAATCTGTCTGTTCCTCACCCTATAACTCCGCTAACAATAACAACAACAATATCATTTATTTCAGGCAACTAGGGCCCATAAAACACAACACATATTATATAAGTATAAATAACAATAACTATAAGTAAACTAATAAATACTTTATACAAAAATAACTTAACAACTACTGCACACGACGTGACGGCGTCGTGTTACGCTGCGAGGTGTCACGTAGCTGGCCGCGGAAACGCCGATACAGCACACTTTTCGGCCAAAACTCTTCCTTGAGGAAGGTCACCAAATGATGAGTCGGAACGCGCACCACAAACGACTTGAAATTGGTACCGGACCACAAACAATCTTTAAACTTTTATTTTGATAATTTCTCTCTAAACTAAATCAAGTTACGGAAAGCGCGGGAAACTTTCAACTTGGCGGTCGCGTATTTTTTGGATTTTAATAATATTTATTTGGAAAAAGTTCTCACATATATATAAGATTAGTGGTAGTAGTAGTAGTAGTAGTTAGAGTTAATATTTAGTTTTGTACATTCTTCGGTAGTGGTAAGTCTCTTCAATTATAGTTTTTAGGGTTTAAGGATGAAAGATCCGCCCGACCCGGGGGACTTTGTTCCCCCGGCAGGCGTTTTTGTCACAGTTCAATCCAATAATGAATCGGGTATGGACACTGATGGGTCGTCTTCGGCTCGAAATTTAAAAAGAAGTCGCATGCATGTCTGTAAGCACTGCAATAAACGTCGTCGTACCCGTAAACATGGCGGTTCCGAGTCCTCGGGTTGTGGTTGTGTGGATTCACACTCAACTCAAGTTGTGGAATCTACACCTATCCATCCTGATAATGTATTGCCTAATGATATTCCCACTCCTTCCAATGTCATTCCCACTCAGATTGGTAGAAAAGCCTACGACAAAACAGACAGCGCGCCATTTATAATACACGTACAAAAAATTGTATCTTCACCAGATGATGGTACGACATTGCACCCAATCACATTTGGGAAGTTTTTAAAACACAACGCCTTCCAAAATATTATTAATGGTAGCGTCAAAAAAATCGGGCGCAATAGGATTTCGTTATCTTTTTCTAGTTTTCTGGACGCAAATTCCTTTATTGCACATAATAGTCTAGAAAAATACAATTTTAAAGCTTTTATACCTACTTTTAACGTTACTAGGATGGGTTTAGTACGTGGTGTTCCTGCAGAATGGTCTCCGGAGGAAGTTATAGATAATATAACAGTACCGATTGGTTGCGGTCCAATTTTGAAAGTGAGACGTCTTAATTTTAAAACCATTGTTGATGGTTCAACCATTTGGAAACCATCCCAATCCATAGTTGTTACATTTGATGGGCAGGTCTTACCAAAAAGAATTTTTATGTGCTATAATGCATTACCTGTAGAGTTATATATTTTCCCTACCATACAATGTTTCAATTGCTGTCGTTTTGGGCACACTAAAATTCAGTGCAGATCTAAACCTCGCTGCTATAAATGTGGTCAAGGCCATACTGGAGATAGCTGTGAAAGGGATGTAGAAAATGCATCTTGCTGTCTGTGCTCTGGCTTTCACTATGCTATTAATAAATCTTGTCCTGAATTCTCTAGACAGAAACAGATTAAATCATACATGGCACATAGCTCAGTTTCTTATGCTGAAGCAACTAAAGTATATCCCCCAGTTACTAAATCATATGCTGACACACTTTTATCTTCTCCTTCTAAAAACTTTGCAGATACTCCATCAATCTCTTCACCTAATAGAATGCAGGCTTCAACTAGTTATAAAAAGACTGTCTTCCTGAAACCACGTTCCCCACCCAAATCTATACAAGGCTATAATAAAGAGGCCCACAATGATATTATTAATGATTTTAAAATTCCCCAGCCATCTAATGGTTGTGCCTTTACTAATAATCAAAATAATGATAAAAATGATGTAAACTTTTCTATAAATGATTTTCTCTCTGCATTACACAATCTTCTTTCTCAGTTCAACATCTCACCGTCCAACGTTGCCTCAACTTTCAATATACCTCAATCCATTCATAATGGACAACACATCCAATATAATCCAGTGGAACTGCCGCAGTCTAGTAAACAAAAAGAGTGATGTTATATACCTTTTAAATAAATATGAGCCATTTGTCTTTGCTTTAGCAGAGACCTGGCTCAAACCAAGTCATATTTTTAAAATTAATGGTTATTTAACCATTAGGAAGGATAGATCTGATGGGTATGGTGGTGTAGCTATACTTATCAAGAACTCTTTTCCTTTCTCTATTGTTTCATTACCTCCTCATAGTGAGGAAATTTCTATTGTAGCTATTAAGGTGCACCAAACTTGTTTTGTTTCTATTTACATTCCTCACCCTTCTTCTTCTATTCTTCAAGAGATGAATAATCTCTTTTCTTTTCTTCCAAAGCCTTTCTTAATATTGGGGGACTTTAATTGCCATCATCAATCATGGGGTTGTTCTGTTTCTAATTGTCATGGTGAAGATTTACTAGATATAATAGACTCTCATAACTTATGCATCTTGAACTCAGGAGCTGCTACTCGCCGTTCAGATCCCAACCAAAACCAAAGTGCAATTGACCTTTCTATCTGTTCTCCAAACTTAGCCTCTTCATTAACTTGGCATACTCTAACCTCTACTTATGGTAGTGACCATTTCCCAATAGTTATTTCTTACCCTCTTTCCAAATCAAAGGCATCATCAAGGAGATCTAACTTAAAACATAAATTACCAAGTAGAAATAGTAGTGACTGGGACAAATTTAGAAGCCTTGTTGACAGTAAGCTTTCCTCCTTGCCTGTAATTTCTGATGGCAATGAAAACAGCTGTGCTGAAGCTTTAGCACTATTGTTAATTGAAACTGCAGATGTAGTTTTTCCTGTAAAAAATAACAATAATAGTACAATTCCCTCGCCTCCATGGTGGGATTCTGAGTGTACAGAAATAGTTAACAAACGTAAAGAGGCGGAATACAATTATAACCTTGAAATGTCTGATATTAATTTTAAAACTGTTACTAACCTAATTAACGAAACTTATAAACTTTTTAAGAAGAAAAAATTTGAATCTTGGCGTAACTTCTGCTTATCAATTTCACCGAACACTCACCCAACGATTGTCTGGTGTAATATCCGTAGATTTAGATCAATTTATAAGAACCCTTCCCCTATACCTAATTCTTTAGCCAGCGAATTTTTAGATAATTTAGCGCCGCCTTGGGTCCCTGAGGCTGTTAACCCTAACCTGCCCTTACCAATATTGTCAATAACCAACGGGTCACATAACCAAGACACCCATACAACTCTAGATGGCCCATTTACTCTTACTGAATTAAAAGGTGTTATTCATAAAACTAAGGATTCTGCACCAGGCAGTGATGGCATCCCATATTCCTTTTTTGCTAATTTAAATGAAGACGTCCTCGGTTATTATTTACACCTTATCAATTCTATTATGATCACTGGAAACATCCCTGTTGAATGGAAACGTCAAATGGTGTTGCCATTCCTTAAACCAAATAGAATCCCATCTGACGCTTCTTCATACCGTCCCATAGTTTTGTCTTCAGTTCTGATGAAATTAGCTGAACACTTAATTAAAAATCGTCTAGAATGGTTTGTTGAAAGTAAGGGCCTTTTGGCAGAATCACAATATGGCTTTAGAAAAGGTAGGAGTACCAGTGACTGTTTAGGCATTTTAACATCGGATATTCGGATTTCTTTTTCTAATAATCAATCTACTGTCGCGGTTTTCCTTGACATTAATTCAGCTTATGATAATGTTATATTATCAGTTTTACAAAATAAATTAAGAGCCCTAGGGGTTCCATTGAATTTGACAAATTTTATTATTAATATCCTGACTGAACGCTCTATTAGTATGCTAATTGGTGATCAAGAGGTATCTTACCTTGTGTGGAAGGGCCTACCTCAGGGTTCTGTGCTCAGTCCCCTTCTATACAATATTTACACTTTTGATTTAGACTTGTCCTTATCTGACCATGTTACGGTTCTTCAATATGCCGACGATTTGTTGCTATATTCTTCAAGCCAATCCATCGAACAGGCTAGTCAGGCTATCAATTCCGCTTTATCTAATTTGGAGTCATGGTTACATCTTAACGGTTTGGATATATCCACGTCTAAAAGCGCGGCAGTTTTATTCACCCGAAAGAGAAATATTCCCTTAGTTAACATATTCTACAAGGGATCACTTATTCCAGTTAAAGATAAATTCAAATATCTAGGTGTAATATTTGACTCTAAATTAAGCGGTGTTCCTCATTGCGACTATATTGTTAATAAATGTGAAAATCACTTAAACATGTTCAGATGCCTCTCAGGTGTGTGGTGGGGTGCACATCCCTTTTCATTGAAACTTATTTACAACGCAATCATCAGAAGCACTCTGGACTATGGATTATTCGTTTTAGAACCTGGTAGTGTTATGGCTTTCAAAAAATTGGATCTGATCCAGTCAAAAGCATTACGCATTATTTCGGGTGCCATGAAATCTAGTCCTATCAATGCACTGCAAATCGAATGCGGGGAAGCTCCTTTAAGCCTTAGAAGACAATTCCTGTCTGACAAATATTTATTCCGGATTCTTCAGTTCTCAAATCACCCTCTCATCCCTAAACTGGAATCTTTAATGTTACAAATTGAATCTTCAGTTTACTGGTCCCATAAACGCGCTCCTTGTTTGGTTGAAAGCTATAAAAAATTCCTCTCGCTTTCTTCGCCTATTCACCGTTCAAATAAATTGCCCCTATTTAACAATAGTTATGAGAGTTTACTATTCAATCCCAATATTGTATATAATTGTGTAAATAAATCAGAGCCCGATTGTCATTTAAGTTTTAATATATTTCTGTTTGATCATTCGGACTTCCACCATATTTTTACGGATGCTGCCAAGCGTTCTCCGACGGGTTGTGTTGGGATTGGTACCTACCATACTCAATACAACATCGTTCAAAAAATTAAACTACCTCCGGAGACTTCTGTTTTCACGGGTGAATGTTTTGGTATTCTAAAAGCTTTAGAATATGCACGTGTTTTTAAACTAAAAAAATGTTTAATTTTTACCGATTCACAGAGTGCTCTTCTAGCCATAAGTAAATATCCTTTCGAACATAAAGTGCAGTCTCCTCTAATTTGTGCGATAAGAGAATTAGCGTCCAGAACCATCTCTGAGGGTAACACACTGCAATTTGCCTGGATTCCGGGCCATTCAGGAATCCATGGCAATGTTGTAGCTGATGCACTCGCTGGTGATGCGGTGCAATGTGGGGACTTAGTTCCTTATAAGAACTTTAGCTATGACCTCGAGACGTTGCCAAAGAATTTTCTTCGTGATACTTGGAAGGTAGCTTGGGATATCAGCAGCAAAACCAAGGGCCGTTACTTTTCTTTTATTCAACCCGAGATTCCGGAAAAGCCATGGTTTGGCAAGGCAAGGTTTAATAAGGCGGAGACCTCCATTTTAATACGGTTGAGACTGGGCCATGTTTGCTCTCCAGTCCATCTTGCCAAACTTCATATCATCGACGACCCCAATTGCTCGTGTGGCACAGACGTTGGTGACCTAAATCACATATTTTTCTCCTGTCCTTTACATGACCGTTCTTCCTTTCTCTGTAACCTCTTGTCCCTTCGTATTCCTTTTCCTACCTCAATACTTTCCTTACTTTGTACAAATAGCTTTCCTGTGTATAAATGTATAGTCTCATTCATCACCTTAAATAATATTAAGCTGTAATTTTCGCCATTGTAATTTGCTCATTATTTACATGTTATCATCACCATTAAAATAAACTGATCCTATATATCCTTTCCTAAATTCCGTTCATATTAATATTTTTATATTTTGGTTTCCCTACCTTTGATTTTTATAAAATATAAAACCCTGACGTGACATTGGCTGAATGCACAAACCGTGCGAAGCCAAAATGGAAAAAAAAAAAAAAAAAAAAAAAATCAAGTTACAGAACTACTGTCAAAAAACTACAAAAAAAGCAGAATTTATTAATATTTAAGTAGGTAACGTAATTTAAATTGATTATTTATGTGTTTTGTGACAACCTCCTGAGTTTTGACGAGGATGTAAAACATAGAATAATAAGTAAAGCACAGAAGGAGCGCTAAAATAGCAAATCATATATTTGCTTGATTTTGACTTATGGAGCCGCTATACGCTATGATGTTAGAGAAGGACAGGTTGTCACCATTTTTATTCAAACTAGTGATGAGACCTACTAAATTTCAACGTCTATAGAATTTAAAATGACATGCAAAAATTATTATACACGTACCTAGGTACCTAAAATGTTTAAATTACTAAACTCACGTTTAAGAGAGAATTCATAATACCAACATCATGAGAATACATAATACCAAAATGAAACGACACTTTCCTAAGTACGAACAATATCTCTATAAGTTGTCAAAAATTAAATCTGTCGCGGCTAACCCCGAAGGCCATGGCTATAGTAACTGATGAGTTTACTGAAAAGAAACTCGGGAGATATTCGCTTTTGCGAATGCTTTTAGCAACTATTGCAACCCTTAGCGGATTACAGGCGTGATCTTACGTGACCGCCGCTGCCGTTCTCGCCTTCTCTCTTATCTTCGCCAATTATCAGAAGAGTTATCGCACCATTGTCCATTGACCAAGTAATACAGGCCTACTTGTGTTAGCCAAGTCATTCTGTGATTTAAAATTTGTTGTAATAAAATTTAACCGAAACCTAGAAAATGCTGGCGACCGCGCGGCCATGACGTTTTTTTTTAAAAACTATATCAACCTTGTAATAATTTAGCTAGCGAGCTCCTAAAATATAAACCTAGGTATTTTTTCTATATTTTTACAATTTTTGTACAAATTCAATCTGTTGTTTACCTGAATTTCAGGTCTCTGCAACGCGTAGTTTTAAAGATCTCCGCGGCCGCGCGGTTCTCCGCGTTTCAATGGCGCGGCCACGTTCAAACCTTAATAACTTTTTAACCATAACTTTGACAAATTTATGATTTTGGGAATCAACTTTTACAAATTATTACAAAATCTGGATATAGTTTTTTTTTAAAACAAAAAAACGTCCGGTCGAAACTGACAATATTTTATAGGCTTTTGTGAGAGATTGGCCGGTCAAGACATGCGGGGAACCTCAAGCAGCGTTAATAAAGTAACCTTATCGGTATATGTTCGAGTCGTTTGGGATTGAAACTCTGAGACCGTGGGGTACGAGTATTCATTGCTCACAGCCTTTTTAAGGAAATCGTTACACTCATACCTGGCTGACGCTTTCTGTGAACCAAGAGCTGGCTTTTACCTTGGCCAGAGGCTAAGTATTACTATACATCGCATCGCCCCGGTAATGTGCCAGCCCATGTTCAATCTTGGTCAAATTACCATTTTTTTTAAAGCTTTTAAAAAACAAAATACCTAATTACAAAAAAAAAACAGTTCGGGACTTGGGGATTGAACCATGGTCATTTTTGGAAATCATACAGCATTAAAAAAATCTAAATATAATACAAAAAGTGACTTTCATACTGCCTTTTTCTTTTATGGTAGGGTAATCATCATATGACCCCTCCTGCTCTAGGCGGAGCGAAAGGAAGTGGTAGGCTTGTATAAAACCCATCCATGTTCCTTCTTAGTCCTTTGAGCCGCGGTATCTCTTTCGAACAGTCCCGCAGCCCTGGCAGGCATCGGCCTTCTCGGACCCCTCGGACCTCCTTCGCTAGCATGAGTTCTTCGCAGAAGGAGGCGGCGGCTTCCCATTCCCTCTCGCTTCGTACCATGGATTAAACCGCAGGGCCGGACGTGAGAGGCCGCCGCTGCCGTACTACGTACCTACCGTATATATTTCATACTGGCTCAAGTTTGATCCTGGAACATACGATCTGTAGAGCGGCCGCTGAATGAACCATCGGGCTATTTCCTTCAGTGACAATTGGTCTAAAATAGCTGTTCTTTTCCAATGCTTGTGATGACAATTTTCATTTGTCAAACGGTTGAGGAATATGGACACAATGTAATATTGCTCACCTCCCAATGTTATTACCGTGATAATAATAACCTATGTCCTTGCCAAATTCCATTAAGATCCGATCAGCCGTTTAGTCGTGACAAACTAACAAATAAACAATGACTTTCGCATTTATAATATTAGTATGGATAATTTTCACCAACTCTTAAGAAAATAAATAACTGCTAATGGCTAGCGCACACCGGGGAATGTATGAACGTAGAATGTCAAAATAAGGTACAGATTCCAATGTCAATGACGCGAAGAGAAATTCGTTTGATGCTTTTTGGTCTTCCTGTTTTATTTTACTCGTCTAATAATCACATACACGCGTCTCGAGACTACCACCCACAATTTCGGACTAGCCATCAACCGAGACAAGACGAAGATGTTGATAGTAAGCCGGGCTGAACAAAGTAGAATTAACGTACAGAGTATAATTGCTAACTGCGAAGTTGTACAGAACTATATCTACCTCGGCTCTACTATCTCCAATTTTGGAGGATGTGGCGACGAGATAAAACGACGGTGCGCCATCACCAGGTCGGCAGTGGAACGGCTGGGAAAGATTTGGGGGGACAGGAGAATTACCAAGAAGACGAAAGTCAGATTGATGAAATGCCTTACCTTTCCGATCTTTCCCTATGGTGCCGAAACTTGGAACATCTCTCCGCGTACCTCGTCTGCGCAACCACGACCACTCTGACAAGAGTGTTTCGACTACGAAGAATCAAACGCATAGTAACAATTGGGTAAGGGTTACAATCACAACCATTATGGCAGCCGCAAGTTGTTCGGGGGTGGTCCTGGGTTCTGTCCCAAGGTAGCAGTACTATTGGATTTTCCATTTTGATAAAAGGTAGCTCAAAATCTTTGTCTGATTACTGGCAATATACGTTTATTTGGAACTAGCTGTCCCGCGCAACTTCGTCTGCGTCACATTTTTCCCGTTTTCGCAACATTTTTCATTACTGCTCCGCTCCTATTGGTCGTAGCGTGATGATATATAGCCTATGTCCTTCCCCAGGTAAAAATCTATCTTCCTGCCAAATTTCATTAAGATCTGATCAGCCGTTTAGTCGTGAAAAGGTAACAAACAAACAAACATACAAACAGAGTGACTTTCGCATTTATAATACTAGCTGTATCGCGCAACTTCGTCTGCGTCACATTTTCCTCGTTTTCGCAACATTTTTCATTGCTGCTCCGCTCCTATTGGTCGTAGCGTGATGATATATAGCCTATGTCCTTCCCCAGATTAAAAATCTAACTTCTTGCCAAATTTCATTAAGATTCGATCAGCCGTTTAGTCGTGAAAAGGTAAAAAACAAACAAACAGAGTGACTTTCGTATTTATAATATTAGTATGGATTAGTATGGAAGTATGGATTTGTAGGTGTCTTTTCAACTCGAGGCACTGTACCCAACGAGATTAAAAGTTGTTCGATTTGATTCCAAAAATATGTCATAAAAGTTTATTAACCCGCAAAAAAAAAGCAATAATATAACAGAATACATAAAGCCCTGTATTATCCCGCGGGACTACGGTAGGTAAATCCTATTGGTCACAATAACCTTGTAGGTACGTACTTGTACAGACTTGCTTATCGTCACATCAATAACGAGCAGTGTGCTGTGTGCATATGACAAAATTATCTGAAATGATAACAATATTTAATTAATTTAGATGATAATTATAGGAAACATGAATGCTTAAGACCATTTTTCAGAGAGACTGCTCAGTTACTGGTCGGTTACATCGCTATAATGGCACAGTGGGACGCGAAAAACAAAACTATTTTAGTAACTGGAGGTGCCTCTGGTTTGGGTGCTGCCTATGCTGAGGCTTTCCTAGACCACGGAGCAAAGGTATGTACCACACTGCCATACTGCCCACCAGAATCCACCCAGAAATGATTGAATGAAAAATATGAGAATCTTTTAAAATTTGACGGGCCATTCGAAGTTAGAGAAGTCTGGTCAGAGGATGAGGTCAGGGTTTCATCAGCTACCTATCTACATAAATTAAACTAGAAATCAGAGTCCAAAAGTACAATCCTGTTATCATGGAGTGACTGCCACGCAGTTGAAACAGTCATATTCATACACCTATCATTGTTTATCGTGTTCATCCAGTTACTTATATTAGCCATTTTTTATTTATTGCAGAATGTAGCAATCTTAGACATTGCCGAGGAGGTCGGCAATGCGACCGCAGAGCGTTTGAACAAAGTTCACGGCAATAAGGCGATGTTCATCAAGTGCGACGTGAGCAAGGAAGAAGACATAACGAGCGCGTTCGACTCCGTGCTCGCGCAGTTCAAACAGATCGATGTCATCATCAACAATGCTGGCGTTATGATTGATTCCCCCAGCGTTTGGAGAACTACTTCTAATATAAATTATGTAGGTAATTTTGTCATCGTCGAAGGTAGTTTAAATTTATTAGGGGTGGTGCAGCACGACTTTCATACGTATTACTTCCATTAAGATTGTATGTATGATCTCCTAATAACTTCTAGTTACAATTACAAGAATTTGTGTAAAATACTACAGCAAAAAAGTGAAATAAAAACCGACTAAAAAAAACACCAAAAAATTCTGTTACAAAAAAGTTAATAAAACAATAAAGTCACCGGTTTTTTTTTTGGAAGTCGGTTTTTTTCTAAACAAGTTTTGATTGGGTGTTTTATCTTAATATAAAAGATGTGACTTAAAAATTGCGCTAATCTAGACCTAAACTAGAGATTTTAAAATGACAGCACAATTTGTTTTCAGCAAGGCGTAGCTTCCTTCACTTTAAAAGGCGTCAAGCACATGAGGAAAGACGAAGGTGGAATTGGTGGAACTATAATCAATATCGCGTCGATAATGGCTTTGACTAAATTTCCTTATTTACCGGTCTACTGTGGCGCAAAAATGGCTGTCGTGCAGTTCAGCCAATGTTTAGCGGTGAGTCAAATGCAGAAGGCGACGTTTTATTGTTAATTGTTGGCGAATCTTACCTTTTTAACTTCAAAATAATTGTGATTCGTCATCATCCCCACCCATAGCCTGAATTCACCAACTGCTGGGTATAGGCCTACTTTACTTGTGCCAATTTCCACGATCCTGTGTAACGTAAAGGTAAGCTTCATTTAAGTGTAACGGTGACGTGATGCTAAACCAAAATTCTTATTTCCAGATGGATCCGTTCTACGAAAACACGGGCGTCAGGGTTTTGACAATGTGTTTAGGAGCTACTGATACCCCTTTGGTTCAGAATTTAGAATCGAAAGCTTGGGACCCAAAGCTTGGGAGAAAAATGGCTGTCGCCGTTAATGAGGGTTACATCATTCAAACGTAAGTTAATGAAGCACCACACAGAAAAATTGGGTCACTCACACTCGTAATTTGAATAGCTTAACAACACCACGCCCACATCTTCCCCATGAATTGTCTTAATTAAATGGTAGAATGGTAGACCTGTTAGTCCACCATGGTCTCTTGAAGCTGTTTGTTAATCTTATTACAGTGAAATTAAAAGAATACTTACTGCAACTATGAGCTGGTGGTGCAGGTTCTGATAAGTAGCATTGTTGCATAAGTAATTTTTGTGTTGATTAGTCCTTTAGAATCT
Source organism: Cerastis leucographa (assembly GCA_963082945.1). Classification (NCBI taxonomy): domain Eukaryota; kingdom Metazoa; phylum Arthropoda; class Insecta; order Lepidoptera; family Noctuidae; genus Cerastis; species Cerastis leucographa. The sequence goes on along the minus strand of OY720363.1, from coordinate 8,001,431 downwards.
TCCCTGCCCCCATTGTCCTCTATTCCAAAACCTTCCCTACCTTCTTCCTTACCATAACCATTAAAACTGGATGTGAAAGTGTTTTTCTGGATTCCAATTCTAGCTGACTTCGTACCAAGATCAAAATCAAAAAATCAAAATCAAAATATTTTATTTTACATAGGCCTTCATGGGCACTTATAAAACGTCAACAAAAGCCGCACGGTTCGGGTTGGTCGTTTCCTATGGAGAAGAACCGGCAAGAAACTCCATGGTTACTCTTTTAAAATCATTTGGTTTTACAATATTTGAAGTTACAGCGTTAGTACTTAAGTATGGGAGAACAGCGTAGGCCCGACAATAAGTCGATTGCTTACTACAGAAGGTAGTAATAGAAAAAAAAAATACAAAGCCTACAATGTCCACACATTCACAAAAAATAGGTAAACAAAAAGAATCTATACAAAAGTAAAAATAAAACAATAAAAGAACACTAACTTAAACAATAGACACAGATGTTATCATCAGTGCTGTAACTATTCTGAACAATGAACGAAAGGTGCAATGACTGAAAAACGATTGTATAAAAAAATGAATAAAAAGAATGGAAAAAATAATATTGGGAATAGTTAGAGACATCCACACATTTGTGTCGTTTATGAGCTACCAGGGAAGCCGCATGAGCAGAAGGAACTACAGCCAAACCTCTCTATCTTCAACGTAGTCCTTAATTTTGTAATATGCTTTTTTAATAAGGACACGTTTGATGCAATTTTTAAACTTTCCATCGGTCAGTTCTGTAACTGACTTTGGCAGCTTATTATAAAAGCGTATAGTACTGTTTATAAGAAATGACTTGCTAGATTTTGTTAATCTAAATTTGGGTATTACAATTTCGTGTTTACTGCGCGTGTTTATATTATGGAAGTCGCTTCTAATTTTGAAAAGCCCTCGGTTTTTGCGGACATATAAAATACATTCTAGGATATAAAATGAAGGCAGTGTCAGTATATCGATCTCTTTAAATTTTTCTCTGAGGGACTCGCGAGGACCCATTTTATAGATCGCGCGAACTGCTCTCTTTTGCAAAATGAAAATTGAATCAACGTCTGCTGCCGATCCCCACAGGCAGAATGCCATAAGACATAATACTGTGGAAATAAGCGTAGTATACTAACCTAGCTGTGGCTACATCAGTTAACTGCCTTATTTTCCTAACTGCATAGGCAGCTGAGATTAATTTTCCCGAAAGAGTTCCAATGTGCGCGCCCCACTGCAGTTTTGAGTCGATAGTAATCCCTAAGAATACAGTTTCCGCGATAACATTAAGTTTTTTACCGTCATGATTTAAATTTAGGTCACGTTGTGTTACATTTGGTAAAGAGAACTACGTTTTGTTCGCATTCAGTAAAAGATTGTTAGCTGCGAACCATTTCTAGAGACCAGTTAGACTTTCGTTGACATGTATGAGATCCGTATCTTTTCTATGTATTTTAAAAATTAGCGAAGTGTCATCAGCAAATAGAATTATATCCGATAATTTGGCCATCAGATAAGGGAGATCATTAATATAGACAAGAAATAGAAAAGGCCCGAGAATTGAACCTTGAGGCACGCCCATCTTTACTATAGACCCGGAGGACGTCGCCCCATTTACATTTAGTTTTTGCTGCCTGTTTGATAAATAGGAAAGAAAAAGATCAGCAGCTCGACCACGAATTCCGTAGTTATGTAATTTACAGATCAGTGTGTTGTGGTCGACGCAATCGAACGCTTTTGAGAGATCACAAAAAATGCCAATAGCGTCCTGGGACTTCTCCCAGGATTCTAGAATGTGACTGATGAGTTTAACTCCCGCGTCCGTTGTTGACCTACCCTTCGTTAAACCAAACTGCTGATCATGCAGTATCCTATTAGAGTTGAAGTGAGAGAGCATCTGGTCCAGCATGATTTTTTCATAGATTTTACTCAACGCTGGAAGCACAGATATCGGTCTATAATTAGAAGGATCACTCTTACAACCTGATTTAAAAATTGGTACCACTTTACTATGTTTCATCAAATCAGGAAACTTGCCGCTGTCCAAACATTGATTGAATATGCCTGTTAGGACAGGAGCAATAGAGTCAATAATGTTTCCAAGAACCTTTACGGAAATCCCCCATAAGTCTTCAGTGTTTTTTATATTGAGACTTTTGAATGCGTTTTTGATTGTGGCAATACATACTGATTTAAATTTAAAGTTTGGTATATCCTTTGTGAAGCTCTCCTTAAGAAGGCCTTCAGCTAATTCAACTGAAGAGGGGAGAGATTTCGTAACCTCTAACGGAATGTTAGTAAAGAAATTGTCTAGTGTCTCAGCGACTTCTAACTTTGACAAGAACACTTTATTTATTTATTTATTTATATTTAAACAACAAGTAACAAGACTCAGATTAAGTTAGTAAGTAAGTAACAATGTTTCTTAACAACTATGTTAGTACACTTAACCTACATACTTAACCTACACTGCCTTGTAGATATGAGAATCCCTGCTACAAGCTCAACAGCGATGTAGAAAGCTTGCAGCAACGATTCACACACAAACAGTCCAGTCTGCTCGCAATACACTGCAGTATAATGTTAGGGCTGGCCCGCACCCGGCGCACCAGGGAAGCGCATCTCTTTCGCATCGTGGTATAGAAACAATTGACACGAGCATCAGCAAACATCCCTGATGCGCTACAAAAGCGGAACAGCCCCATCAATACCCGGAACGCATTATTATATTGAACACGAAGGGCGCTGTACGATTTTTGAGTGTAATCTACCCACAGGCTGCACGTGTAAAATGAGGTGCAATAAGCACGAAACAAGGTTCTTTTTACAGCGGCAGAACAACGCGCAAACCTGCGAGCGATCATATTAGCTCTCACCGACAGCGCCCTCCTTTCTCTTTCAATATCATCATCGTCTCTGAGGTCAGCGGTCAAAAGATGTCCCAAGTACTTCACTTTATGTACCCTTACAAGCGATATTCCGTTCAACTTAACCGGAGGGATAGGATCCGGACATCGACCACTGACACCAAAGACAATGACTTCACTTTTAGTGACGTTGTAGACCAATCCATGACGTAGTGCATAGTCTTCACAGATGGTCAGCAATCTCCTAAGACCACAAACCGAGGCGCTCAGCAGCGCCATATCATCGGCGTAACTAATGTTGTTTACACATACTCCGTCAATGTAACAGCCGGCGCGCTCTCTGCTGAGCACCTCAATCAGACCATTGATGTAGAGATTGAAGAGTGTGGGTGAAGTCAACCCCCCCTGCCTCACCCCACACTCCAACCTATAAGGCTCTGAAAAAGCCCCGGCCCAGCGTACCTGGTTGATCTGGCCCCCATACCAGCATTTAAAAGTCACTTAACTTTAACTTTAACTTTGACACCCAGTATACAGGATGTAACGGAAAGGGTATATATATCCTTAAGGATGTGCTACAGACCATCAAACTGAACATGTTTCTAATCATAAAAAAAAATTGCAGCAAAAAAAAATCTTCTGCACATTTGGGTCGAATAGGTGTTGTAATTTTCTATGGGGCAGCAGATATTTTTTTCGCTGAAAAACATGTTTTATGATGAGAAACATGTTCAGTTTGATAGTCTGTAGCACACCCTTAAGTATGTATACCGTTTCCGTTACACCCTGTATATAGAGAGCAGCAACAATTATTTTTGCTTATGACCATGGTTTGAAAAAGGTTATACTTACGTTTTTTTTTTTCAGGAAAGAATCAGCAGTAGCAGCTCTTCTGGATATGTTTAAAACTGGCGCTCCTGCTACGATTTGGATGTCAGTCGATAACAAACCAGTTCAGAACATCACTGCGGCTCTTGATCGAGCTTTTAAAGACTTTGAGAATGTTATTTTAGGAAAATAGGTTTTCTGAATATTGTGATAATATAGTGATAATTTGTTAATAATATTTTTTTATAATATTTTATTTTTTATTAATAATCATATGTCATAATACATGGTTGTATGAACGGTGATCCTCAAACTAGACGTTAGTCTCTATCTTGGGGATCAGAGTTGTACATATTCTTCATATCCAAAAGGTCGTACATGGTGATTATTAACAAAATCCAACTAAAAGTAAAGTTAATGAATTAAATAAGAACAACTAAACTCACAACAACTCTTTAATTTATAGAGTTAATAACAATAAAACAAACATTAGAGAGAAAAAATAAATTAAAAGTGGTAATAATAACAAAACTCATACAAGAAAATTCAACTTAAATGTGTGTGTATGTTTGTTTGTGTGTGTGTGTCTGTGTGTGTGTGTGTGTGTGTGAGTGAGATTAGAAGTGGTGTCAGTTTACGTAGTCTTACTTGTTTTGCAACTATCTGTAGATAATCCTTTCTGTTTCGTCGTAGGAGAGTGTAAGGAGCCAGTTCTTTATGACCTTTTTACACAGGGATATGTTGAGGTCTTTTATGCTGCAGTTCTTTACAGCTTCGTTATATTATATGCGTGGAAATAAATAATTTGAGGAACGTCTTGCCATAAGAGAGTTTGCTTGGCGAACAGGTATCCAAAATATACGCTTTGAGATTATCTCTGTGTAGTCTGGTCTAGATTTTAATTTTTTTTGTGTATTTGTAGGACTGCATTTAGGAGGAAAAGCTGTCGGACACGAAGGACCGGGAAATCTTTGTAGAGTTGGTCGGTTGAATACATTAAAGGTTTCTTGAGCATTACTTTAATGACGGCTCTTTGTGCTCTTTCGGCTTCAATAAATGCGGCCTTACCTGCGCCACCCCAGACAGAGATACCATATTGGAGGACGGACTGGCAGAGACCAAAGTACATAGGCGCGATATAGGAGTGGGTGTGCAATCACGTAGTTTTTTCATGATGTAGACAAGTTTCCTGATTCTGCCGGATAGTGCGTGTATTTGCGGTTTAAAGGATAAGTTCTCATCTAATTAATAGTAATTCCCAAATATTTCATGGATTGTATACGCTCAATCATAGTGCACGAACAGCCCACAGGTCGAGGTTTAGGGTTTTAGGAGCAATTATGAATTGTGAGAGTGAGGTTTTGCGGGGGTCTTAATGTCTTGGTTTTGTAGAATGTAATGATTTTAGTCTTTTCAACGTTTAAGGTTAGTAAATTCCTATCAAGAACTTTAGTAATTGTGAGTAGTCCCTCTGCGGCAATGCTGTACACCTGGTCCCAATTTTTACCATGAAATATGATCGCTGTATCATCTGCATAAGCTATTATTTCAGCGCTGGGAAGAGAAGTATTCAAGATATCATTCATATAAAGTAAGAAAAGCGTCGGACCAAGTGCGCTACCTTGCGGAATTCCATAGTTGATAGGGAGTGTGCTGCTAGAGATATCACCGAGCTTGACAAATTGCCTTCTATTGGACAGGTAGCTTTTAAGCCAATCTAGGGGAGTACCGCGTATACCTGCTGCTTCCAGATTCTTTAAAAGGAGATCTATTGAAACAGTGTCGAAAACCTTAGCCAGATCTAGGAAAACGCACATAGTGTGTTCTCCTTTATCTACAGATGAGAACACAGTGTCGGTTAGAAGCCTGGCTGCATCTTCAGTTGACCTTCCCCGTCTAAAGCCGAACTGCCTATTGGAAATCAGATTGTGTTTGTCAAAAAAGTTCATAAGTCGTTTGTTTACAACCTTTTCGAGTAGATTAGATAGTATAGGCAATAAGGCGATAGGTCGATAGTTATCAGTGATATCTGTTGCACCATTTTTGTGTATTGGACTGACAGCTGCAACTTTCCATCCGTCCGGCAATATTCCAGATTCTAAAATAAGGTTAATTATATGAGTTAGTGGATTGATAATAGCGGTGTTGATTTTTTAATTAATCTTACGTTGAGATTATCGGGCCCAGGAGCGCTGTCGTTGTTGAGTTGAGTTATGAGAGTTTCTAGTTCTAATAAACCGTGGTTTTTAGGGTTCCGTAGCCGAATGGCAAAAAACGGAACCCTTATAGATTCGTCATGTCTGTCTGTCTGTCTGTCCGTCCGTATTACAGCCACTTTATTCCGAAACTATTAGGACTACACAGCTGAAACTTGGTAGGTAGATGTATTCTGTGAACCGCATTATGATTTTTGTACAAAATTAAAAAAAAAAATATATATAAGGATATCCCCCCATACATGAAATTGAAACTAAAAAAAAAAAAACTATCAAACCTATACGTGTGGGGTGTTTATAGATAGGTCTTTAAAAATGACATTGAGGTTCCTGAAACCATTTTTTTTCAAAGTCAATTGTTTGAAAGATAGACACTTCCAAAGTGGTAAAACGAGTGTCCCCCCCCTCTAATTTCTAAAGTAACAGGAGAAAAAATCTGAAAAAAATATGGGGATGTAGACCGTAAAAAAATGAGACGAGGTAAATCACCGGGACATGACAGCCTTAGCATTGAACATTTTGAGCATGCCGGACCGCATCTCCCACGACTGCTAGCGTTATTGTTTACGTTCTGTATCAGACACTCCTACCTACCCGCTGCGTTGATGAAAACGGTGGTTGTACCAATACTGAAAAATAAAACCTGTGACGCCAGTGACAAAGGTAATTACAGACCAATCTCATTGGCGACTATTACGGCTAAGGTACTGGACGGTGTGTTTGAGGGACAAATTAGTAAATATCTTAAAATACACCATGCTCAGTTTGGCTTTAGGCCACAGCTATCAAGTGAATGTGCTATTTTGTCCCTCAAGCATACTGTCAGGTACTATACGGAGAGAAATACGCCTGTGTATGCAGCATTCCTAGACCTTTCCAGGGCATTAGACCTGGTAAGGTATGACGTCTTGTGGTGTAAGATGCGCGAAGTGGGAGAGCCTGACGCCATAACGAATATGTTTCGGTATTGGTATGGCCACCAAACCAATCAAGTTAGATGGGTCAACGAGTTGTCTGACGAGTACAGGTTGGAATGCGGGGTGAGACAGGGGGGATTGACCTCGCCAGCGCTTTTCAACCTATATGTTAACCAGCTGATTGTCGAGCTCAGTAGCACTCTTGTTGGTTGTTCTATTGACGGACTCTGTGTCAATAGTATTAGTTACGCGGACGACATGGTGCTGCTGAGTCCGTCAATCAGCGCACTCAGGAAGTTGTTGGCGGTCTGTGAGGCTTATGCAGAAGCACACGGACTTGTGTACAACGTACAAAAAAGCAAACTGCTTGTGTTTAGGGCGAAGCATAGAAAACCAGCACATAATATGCCACCAGTTATGTTAAAAGGTGTGGCCCTTGAGAGAGTGTTTGATTTTAAGTACTTGGGGCACATAGTTACGGAGGACTTAAAGGATGATGCTGATATAGAAAGAGAACGGAGGGCGTTGGCTGTCCGATGTAATATGTTGGCCCGCAGGTTTGCACGTTGTACACCAGAAGTAAAGATAACTCTTTTTAAGGCTTTTTGTCAGTCGCTGTACACGTGCACCCTGTGGGTTCGATATACGCAGAGGGCATACAACGCCCTCAGAGTCCAGTACAACAATACTTTCAGGATGTTATTGGGGCTCCCACGTTACTGTAGCGCATCAGGAATGTTTGCAGAGGCACGTACTGAAGGTTTCAGTACCGTCTTACGTAAAAGGATTTATTCTATGATGCGCAGGGTGCGTGGGAGCTGCAATGACATTCTGAAGGTCATTAGTGAAAAGCCGTGCTGCACCATTATGGCGCATTGGGTACGTGTACATGTACATATACCCGGTTCGTCAGGTGAGTGCAGCAGATATATGAATTAAAATCTTTTACTTCGTTTGTTACTAACATAGCTTATAAGTAGTGTTTATTACTAACATCATATGGATCAAGGTCTGAAATAAAGTATTTTTATTTTATTTATTTAAAAAAAAAACTTTCAACGAAAATTGGTTTGAATAAGATTTGATATGTGGTTTTTGAGATATGGGACTTTTTCACTAAACTGCAGCAGTAACTTTGTTTTTCATTAACTTACTATGAAAAACAAATTTAGTTTTGCGGTTGAGTGAAGGTTTACTAATGAATGACCGTTCAAAACATTGTCATTATATTGTTTGGGGCTTTGGAACCCTGTGTGCGAGGAAGACTCGCACTTAGCCCGTTTTTTTCATTAATATGACCCTATTATGTAGGCCCCTAGGAATGTGTCCACAAAGAGACTTCATCTCGATCAGTTTTGAACCATGTGTTTAATTTCAGGCCATAAAAGTTGTTTCCTCTTATCTAGACGACAGCCTCACTGTCCTTCGTCGTTGGTTAGATGCTTCCCTTGGGGATTCCGGTTCTTTTTAATCGTCTAAGTAAGTAGGTACCTACTAAAAGAGCAGGTAAGTAATAGATACCCTGATTTACATGATAAAGATACTTTCGACAACGATCTCAAATTGTGTATGGCAATGAGAAATGTTGCACATGGAGTGTTTGTAGCAGAACAATCAGCTACAGTTACACGTAGCAAACAGAGTGGGAATCGTGCAAAAGAATATTTTTATTAGGAAAAGTATGTATTATAATTTTACTTAATTTAAATATGAAAGGTGAGCTGGTGCAATATCGCGCTTCGGTGTGTCGACCTCACGTTATACACTCATAGGAGGCGCCAATTTGAGGGGTTTGAGGAACTGACTCCTAGTGGTTAGTTCACCACTAAAGAGTCTCACTCAAGTTTAAAACTAAGCCAGATAACTGATGCCAAACTAGTGACTGCAGGGCTGCTAAGAAAAAAAGAATTTTAAGCGGATAATCCTATTTTTTTTTTCTTTGTCCGTCGGGTAGTTTATTGAAAAGTATTGGACACGTATTTTTTCTCTTTTCACGTGGCCATAAAATTACGGAGATATATTGAGTTGAAATGGCGCATGACGTCACATGTAGGTAAGTGTTATACCCACTTGTGACGTAGTAAGCCCCCACTCTCCAACTTTAATGAGTTCTAACTAAGTATTTTTTTGATATTTTGATAAAACAAAAAATACGTGTCTAATATTTTTGTATTACCTGTCTGACGGACAAAATAGAATGTCGTTTTCTTTACCCAGTCCGATCCCCTAAGAAGAAGTTGTGAAATTGTTGTTTTAGAAGAAGAACTGGATGTTAAAAAATATTCTTGGAGAATTAGAGAGATCCAACATTAAATCATATTATTTATGTTGTTATATCAACGAATATAAGAAAAAAAAAACATTGCACGGTTTATCTACACCCCAACAGTTACAAGTAGGTACCTATATGTAAGATAAAAAATATGATAAATAAACTACGTATCATTTTTTTTTTTTTTTTTTTTATTTATTTGGGAAAACAAACGGTTACACATTACAGTATTACACAGAATTACAGGTAGTTTGAGTAAATGTATAACCAACGACATTTTCCACGTATTATAAAAACAATTAGTTATAAAAACAATGCGATGTTAGCTTACAATTCAATGCGTACTATAAAATTACATAATGTGTTTATTTATTAAACTAAACAGGCATGCAAATTAAAAATGAAAAAAAAAAACACAAGTAAGGACAGTAGATACAAATATTTCAGTAATAGAGATGAAAGAAAAAATAAAATGATCAATGTTCATTCCTAAACGATTCCGCGAACAAGGCCTTTAAATTTTCCTATTGGTACAGCAAAGATGTCAATACTTTCAAAAAGATTATTATATTGACCAGTTATGCGGCGTAGGGGTGCTCGTAAGCCCGCGTTCGTACGACTAGAAGATACAGCAAATACGGGTCGTGCGCGCACTCCTCGGCTTATGGTTGTTCTAGGTACAACGTAACATATTTTATTAGTGATATCCATACAATCACATGCGTTATTACATAAGTCATACAAAAACATTGTCTCTAAAATAATACGTCTGGTTTTAAGATTATCTAGCTTATACTTACACAAAAGGTCACTATAAGAAGCGTAAGAGCGAAAACAACGGAAATGCATGGCTTTTAAGAACTTGCTTTGGACTTTTTCGATAGCATCTGAGTACTTCTTATAGAAGGGATTCCATACCGCAATGGCATACTCTAACTGGGACCTGATCAACGATTTGTAAAGGTGCAAATATGTAAATGGGCGGACAAATTCAGTGGCTGATCTCATAACAAAACCGTACATACGGAAAGCGTTATTCACAATTTTGCTAATATGGACGTCAAGGTGTAGTTTTTCGTCTAATAGAACACCAAGATCGCGCACTAATGCTTCTCTTGTTAAAATTACATTATTTAAGGTGTATGAATGCATGGTAGTATTTTTGTTTTTAGTAAAACTTATACAGCAACATTTCGATATGCTAAGCTGTAGTTTATTATTTGAACAATATGCAGAGAATCTGTCTAGGTCTTTCTGTAGAAGTAAACAATCTTGCAAATTCCTAACTGGGCTAAAAATTTTGAGATCGTCTGCATATAGTAATATTTTAGAATTTAGAAAGCATTTGTTTATATCATTAATAAATATGACGAATAAAAGAGGTCCCAAGATGGAACCTTGAGGCACACCAGAAGTAACACTCAGAGTACTAGAAATGAAGCCATTTATCACAACCCTCTGAGTCCTATTAGACACGTAAGAAGATAACCATCTCAGAAGGTCTCCACGTATACCATTGAATGCAATTTTACTCATTAGCAGCTGATGGTCCACCTTGTCAAAAGCTTTGCGGAAATCTGTATATATAGTGTCAACTTGAATACGGGAGTCCATGTTGTTGAACAAATAGTCCACAAAAGTCACCAAGTTGGTTGTAGTTGACCTTCTTTTGACGAATCCGTGTTGTTGTTGAATTATTATGTTGTGCAACAGAGGGTATATTTTATCGTGAACTAATCTCTCGAAAACCTTTGACAACGCGGACAGTATTGATATAGGACGGTAATTCTGCACATCCTCCTTAGGTCCCGACTTATAAACAGGTGTTATGTTTGCAAGTTTCCAAGTTTGAGGAAAGCATCCTTGAGAGATAGATTGATTGAATATAATGTGCAGGGGTACACATAGGTTAGCAGCAGTATGTTTTATAAAAATTACTGGTAGACCGTCCGGCCCAGGCCCTTTAGCAGGATCCAATGCTTTGAGCGCGCTAAGTACTTCATCAGTAGTAAACTGAATATCACTAAGCAGAGCGCAACTTTCAGAGCAGGCGTCATCGTCATACGTGGATTGAATATTAGCAGAGGTGGATGGTTCATAAACGGATTTAAAAAAGTCTGAGAAAAGATTACAAATGTTTTCTGGGTCGCTAGTTGACTGATTGTTATAATTCATAGTGGATGGAATGCCAGTTGCAGATTTTTTCCTATTAGCAATGAACGTCCAGAAATGCCTCACATTGTTCCGAATCCCATCCTCAACAGAATTGATATATTTATTGTAACAGTTCGTGCATTCGTCTTGGAATCTAGATCGGTAAAGTGCAAACTGCTCGTAATCCGATACGTTTTGGTACATTTTCCATTTAATCCAGGCCTTGGACTTATTTTTATAAATGTGTATAAGAGGTTTTGAGAACCACACGGGAAACTTAGAAGTTCTACAAATAGTCAATGGTACATACTTTTTAATAATACCAAAGATAATGTTATAGAATGTGTTTACAGATTCGTCAACGGATTGGTTGTTTAAGACATCTTTCCAATTTATTTGCTTTAAGTCGTCATTAATTTCGTCATAACTTGCCCTGTAGTAATTATATTTTTTTATAGTTTTGCGTTCCATTGTGTTGTGAGGTAAACATAGTGATATGAATACACAAAACGGGGGGTGGTGGTTGTCAAGTTGCAGTAAGTAATTTGAAGGTGTAGAAATTGAGCAATCATCATTACTTATGACTAAGTCTAAAATCTTCCCGTTAATGTTTTTTATTGTATTAAATTGGTAAGCATTTAAGAAGGACATAAATATACTCAAGTGACTACATATGGGAGAGTTTCCTCTACATATCTGCGCAGACATTGAAATATTGTCTGTGCTAGCAACCCAGTCGACCTCCGGCACATTATAGTCTCCTAACAAATAAAATTTTTCGACTTCGGTGTCATCAAGAAGTATTTGTAATGAGTCAAAATATTCAACATAAACACTCTCGGTTGTCTTAGGTGGTATATAAACTGCCGCAATAATTTGGAACTTACCTCTGGCTGAGCTCGGCAACTGTACAAGGATCTGTTCGATGTTTGTGTGCATAGATGAACGCGGTATTACTCTTACCGATCGCAGTCCCTTCAGTATCGCCACGAGAACACCACCTCCATCTTTCTTATTAGTCCCCGTGCGGTCACGGTCACATCGATATACTTCATAGCGTTCATCAATGAACTCATTGTTAAATATCTCGGGCGTTAACCAAGTCTCAGTCAGAATTATAATGTCATAGCAATTAGCTATGATATTCATATATAAAATATGTAATTTGGTACGGATTCCCCTGCAATTTTGGTAATATATTATAAGGTTATCAGTCATTGCAGCGTAATATTCTACGAGAAATACCAGCATTATCCGCTATAAACGCAATCTTAACTAGCAGCATAGATAATACACTAAAGATTAGCAAGGCAATAAGAAACAAACGAGATATAAAGAAATGTACGAAATTGATCAACCGCAACAAGCAACATACCAGCCAGTATCTACAATGTTTGACTAAAATTATTAATACATTTATTACACTTGCGTGGCCGCCTGACAAAAGACTCGCAGCAATCATACTCGTATGTACATAATTGTTTACATAGTCAATAACCACACAGTAATTTGCGACAGTAACTTCTACACTGTGAAGCGAATTTTATACAGAGAACCAATAACAAAATTAAATACAAATCTTAAAGCTTCTGCGGCTCCAAAAACAATAAATAAGTTATTCAAAAACGCGTGAGGCACCCTGGTTGTCAATCGGCGCTGCGTAACCAACCTTGATCTTAGCGATGTCCTGCGGCGTTCGAATAGCAAATGCCCTTGCACCTTCCTTTTCACGAGCAAGAATGGTTCCGTGCTTAACCCAGAGGAACTTATAACCGTGCTTCCTGGCAGCATCTCGACACTCACGAAATAATTGCTTATTCTTCAATGTAAGATGCTCATGCATGTATATTGGCAGCGGTGTTCCTGAAATGCCAAGTTGCTCAGTTACAAGTCCCTTACACAATCGATGGGCACTAAGAACGTTGTCGCGCAATATCCGTGATGTCAATTTTAGTATTACATTTTTGGGCCTGTTGGTTTGTTGTTGTGCATGCGGGACACGGTGAACTGATATTATTTCATTCTGAGCAATATTGCACTTTACCGCGGACCCAATAGTTTTCACCAAAGACAGCAGGTTTTCGTTACGCCTTTCTGGGATATTGCATATCTCTATGTTGCAATTCCGAGCATTCTGTTCCAGATAGTCAATCTTTGCGACTAGCTCAGCAACTACAGGCTTCAAATTAACAGTCTCCTGAATACGTTTTCCAAGGCTGTCGACTTTCTTGCTGAGATCGGTTTGCTCGTCACCAACAAACTGGACCGAGTTTTGAAGAGTATCGATGCGTTCCGTCATACCTTCATACTTCACATCCAGCTCTGAGATTCGTTGTCTTAGAATCAATTGCTCTGAACTTAGAGAGTTTAAATCACTTCTAATTTCTGACGTAACTTGTGTTAGCGAAGCAAGTTCATTTTTCACCGATACCACATTCTCTGATATCTTATCTAAACTCGTCTCCAGGTCCCGTCGCCAGTCGTTAAGTGTATTTTTGAACTCAAAGGTCAGCTCATTAATAGCCAGTTTCCAATCAGGATCCGGCTGTTTGCGTTTGCGTCCTGTCACGTTTAGTTCGTCTACATGTTCGCTGCTCATACCCGCACCTAATGCTAGGTCGGTATCGGAATGGAACTTTTTCTTGTCTGGTGAATGGACCATAATAGTTGTTTCTACAAACTGTGTTTAGCTAGCAACCTTTGTTCAAATTGTATTTGTAAATAGAAAAAGAATTGCGTTTGGCCGGTTTCGAACCTATGACTCGTAGAGCGGCCGCAGTAATACAAAAAACACACGCAATACCAATCGACCACGGTGACTTGAAATATATTGTCGAAGTTTTAGGCTAGTAGTTAAAATTTTTTTGGGTGTCAATGACTTGCAAGTATTCACTGCTAACGAGGTCCTTTGTTCTCACAATCACTGAGGTCACCTTGAACACTTAGAATCGTTGTAGTTTTAAACAGTTTCTTGATAAATACTGGTCTTAAACTGTGTTCTCTTTTGCAACTTTATGCAAATTAATGTTACACTAGAGTCACTGTATGTATCACAACAAAAATTTGCCGAATTCTGCAGGAAATTGCCACTTTTTCTATATTAAAACGAGGACTAACATAAACACACTGTACTCTAAGCAACGGTCGCACGTGAAGTGTCATATAATAGATAACATACCATGTATATAAATAAGTATCAATGCAACAAGAGTGTTAGTTTAGTTACTTTATAGCAATAGACTGTATCATCATCATCACAATGGCGCAGTGGGAAGCAAAAGACAAAACATTTTTGATAACCGGAGCAGCTTCCGGCTTGGGAGCTAAGTATGCGGAGACGTTTTTAAATGAAGGAGCAAAGGTATTTATTTTTACAAAATTATTATTATAAAACTGTTGAAGTTACATATTAATGTAAGACTGGAGGAGCTCGTGGCTAAATAACAGGCGGACTCAGGTCTTTCTTTAGGCTAAGCCGCTTACCTAGATTAGATTAGTTGGTTCGAGGATGACCACCCATTATGTATCGAGTTTCCTCCGTGCTTCGCGGGTTTGCATTTGTAGATCTTTGACAGTCGTTACAGTGGTCCGAAAGTCTGACAAACAATCTTACCAAGGGGTATCGTATTACCCAATACTAACTGGGTTGTGGAGGTCCGATTATAGGCAGTCGCGCCATGTAAAATGCTGGTATTCAGCTGCATCCGCTTTGACTTGAAGTTGACTCCAACATAGTTTGTAAAAGGCTAGGCAGATATAAGCAGACATAAATGTAAGCTGATGAAGAAAGCTCCTTGACTCCCTTAATTAAATTATTGCGCTACCACTTATTTATTTTTCACAGCGTATTTATAGCTGGTGCTAGAATGCTTTGCTACTTCTGTTGAATTGTCAATAATTATGCTCCTTTTTTTTTTTTTTTTTTTTTTTTTCGGATGGGAAATCATCAAATGACTTCTCCCGCTCTGGGCGGAGCGGGAGGGAGTGTCAGACTTGTACTGACTAAAACCCACCCATGTTCCTTCTTCGCCCTTTTTGTTCCAGGGCCGCGGTATCTCTTTCGAACAACCCGCAGCCCATAATTATGCTCCTCATAGTTTAATTTATTAACATGGTCTACGCATTTCCCAAAGACAGAGGTATAAATGCGTAGACCATTACCACCAAGCAAAGATTCCGAGTGGGTTTTCTACATTTTATATCTACTGAAAATATGCATTTTTTAAATCTTTTCTAGTTGATTTGTTACTATACCATCATCGTTTTCTCGCCCATATTACTTGGATTCAGCGCAACACATTTTTTTGTCCTATCAGTTGCTTTCATTTAGGTACTCCTTTTTTAAGGTTCCGTACCCAAAGGGTCAAACGGGACCCTATGAGACTTCGCTGTCCATCCGTCCCCCCGTCCGTCCATCCGTCTGTCACCAGGCTGTATCTCATGAACCGTGATAGGTAGCCAGTTGAAATTTCTACAGATGATGTATTCCTGTTGATGCTATAACAACAAATACTAAAAACAGAATAAAATATATACTTAAGGGGGCTCCCATGCGGCGATTGGCGGCGGCGACCTCTCGCGTCCGGCCCTGGTTCAATCCATGGTCCGGGGAGCGAGAGGGAATGGGAAGCCGTCGCCTCCTTCTGCGAAGCAGTCATGCTAGCGAAGGAGGTGGCGGAACGTGAGATGGAGAGAACCTCACGTCCCAGCCGCCGCGGGAGACGCCCCGGGCGTCGGGGGGCAACCAGTGGCCCCCGGCCACCGTAGGCGCGAGCCTGTGGACGGTGAGTAATGGGCTAGCTCACCGTCCGTCCGTCTCATGACGACAGGCCGTGTCGACGGCGCGTACGTGTTCCACGCGCGCCTCAAGGAGATGTCAGCAAACCGGAAGGGGTCCGAAAGGGCCGATGCCTGCCAAGGCTGCGGGTTGTTCGAAAGAGATACCGCGGCCCTGGAACACAGAGGGCTAAGAAGGAACATGGGTGGGTTTTAGTCAGTGAAGTCTGACACTCCCTCCTGCTCCGCCCAGAGCGGGAGAAGTAATTTGATGATTTCCCATCCGAAAAAAAAAAAAAAAAAAAAGGGGTCTCCCATACAAAACCCGTTTTTAAATAATGTTACGGAACCCTTCGTGCGCGAGTTCGACTCGCACTTGGCCGGTTTTATTTCTTATTCACCTCACACAATTCATCCATCGTTTTCGTCATCTTTCAATGGGCTCCCATTGTTACTCCCTTTCACAGAGCTCTCTCAGTCACTGGCCTTTTGACCTGGTGGATAAGTCGATGCTCATGAGGTCAATAGGTCTGTTCCCTGGCCGTCACACTCCTCTCCATTTGTGTCTTGCACCTTGGCCAAATCACGGCAAAGAATTATCGCTGATTATTATCTACAAGCGTTGAAAAGCGTGATACGCATATTCATAATCCAGTTATCAGCATGCAATTTTTTTTTGCAATGTGTGATTAGGCAAGTAGCATCGTCACCCTGATTTTCACATTTTTTGTTAGCGACTTGCAGGCGCTATTGATTAGATCGTCACCCTGACTTCCAAATTTTATGTTAACTAGCGATTTGCAGGCGCTAGATAAGATAACATAAGATAAAATTTATTTGCCCAAACATGTGTACCCATACAATAATAATAAGTGCATGCAGGATAACATAAATAAAAATTGGTTCAGACATGTTTGCCATACTATGGCGTGCAAATGTTTAGAACTACAATTGTTTTTTTTTTTATATTCCCTTAATAACAAGAGAAGGCAATTTTAAACAAAAAATAGACATCACAAAAATAAAAATAAAATAAAAAATAATTTAATATATGACTGTTAAATTAGCAACTATTATGTAATAAATGTCAAAAGTATAAATAATAAATGTAAGTATACACACAGTCATGTCAAAATTAATAAAATCATAATTGAATCTATAATAATCATAATTTATAAAGTCTTTCAGAGGCAAATTATCCAAAAAAAAAAAAGACTATTTATATTATAAAACATAGAGAATAATAAATATGTAAAGTATTATAAAAATTTCTCATCTAAAAACTCATTCAAATTATAATAAGCCTTATCTGCTAGAAAATTATTTACTCTTTTTGAAAGCCACTTCAGTTAACTGCTTCCAGTTTTTTGGAAGGTTATTGTAAATTTTCGGAGCCATGCAAAAGACACTTTTGCGCGAAAGCCGTTTTATATTAGGTCTTTACCTATGAAATTGCCGTTTTGTTTGAAAAAAGTTAAAGTATTTTTTTTTTCGAACTTGTTTATTTCTTTTATTCAAAGTAATCACCCCTGCAATCAATGCATCTTTGCCAACGCTGTGGCAGTTTATGGATGCCCTTCTTGAAAAAATCAGCTGGACGGGAGACAACAAACTCTTCAAAGGCGTTTTGTACTGCCTCTCGGGAATTGAATTTTTTTCCCGCTAAAAAGTTGTCCAAATTTTGGAAAAAGTAATAGTCGGAAGGCGCAAGATCTGGTGAGTATGGCGGATGAGGGAGAGCTTCCAAACCCAACTCATGCAGCTTAGAGACGGTCTGTTGTGCAGTATGGGGCCGCGCGTTGTCGTGAAGTAGCAGTGGAGACGACCGATTGACCAAAGCTGGTTGCAGACGTGCGAGTTTCGCCATCATTGTGGTCAGTTCTTCAATGTACACATCTGCAGTAATGCTCTCGCCGTTTTGTAAAAAGCTATGATGAATCACACCAGCACTAGACCACCAAACTGTGACCATCACCTTTCTAGGGGTCATTTTTCGTTTTGCACATTGCTTTGGTACCAGATCTTGAACAGTAGTGGTAAGAGATTTAGAACCAGGATCTAACCAACTTGCTGAGCGCTTTCGATTGTCAAAAAGAATCCATTTTTCGTCGCACGTAACAATTCGGTTCAAAATTCCTTCATTTCTGTGCCTGTTAAGCAGCGCAAGGCAAGTCTCGACGCGTACGTTGCGCTGGCGATCGTTAAGTTCGTGGGGCACCCATCTATCAAGCTTTTTTATCTTGCCAATCTGTCGCAAATGGACCAATATTGTTTTAATGCTAACATCAAAAGCTGCTGCCAGCTCAGCTGTAGATTGAGTTTCATCAGCTTCAACAATCACCTTTAATTCATCATTGTTGACCAAAGTTTCCGGACGACCACGAGGTTCATTTTTCAAGTCAAAATTCCCAGAACGAAACCGAGCAAACCAATAACGGGTTGTGCGTTCGTTTGTACAGTTCTCTCCGTAAACGTCGTTGATGTTACGGGTCGTTTGTGCCGCGTTGGTGCCACGACGGAACTCATATTCCATAATTACACGAAATTTCAAAGTATCCATTATGAGGAAAAATGTTGAAATGTAATGAAAATACAACGCTAATGAATAAACAAAAGACTGATTTTGTAAATAGAATGTCATATTTTTAAAACAAAATTAATTTGAATTTAGAACTCATAGCCAATCAAAACTTTTTTTTGTTTGAAAAAGTCTGTACTGCAATACGGCAATTTCATAGGTAAAGACCTATTATTATTGTAGGCAAATTTGGGTACTGTCACGTCTATTCGGAGGGAATCGATCTACCATGCGAGAAAATAGGAGAGGGTTGGATCTTACGAACATCGCATTCTCTAATATATAAAGTAGGGTCAAGATTTTGTATTTTTGAAAATAAGGTTCGCAACTCTTTGTGGTTTCAAGTTTGAACAACGATCTATTGATTAGACTATTCGATTCAATTGATCAGTACAAAACTTCGAACTCGTCAGGCTATACACGAACTTCATGATGTTGATATGAAAGAATTTGATACATTTTTAACTTTGCAGAATGTAGCTCTCTTAGACATTGCCGAGGAGGTCGGCAAGGCCACAGCCGAGCGTCTGAACAAAGTTCACGGCAATAAGGCGGTGTTCATTAAGTGCGACGTGAGCAAGGAAGACGACATAACTAACGCGTTCGACACTGTGCTCGCACAGTTCAAACAGATCGATGTCATCATCAACAATGCTGGCGTTATGGTGGATGCTCCTAATATGTGGAGGACAGCCTCTGATGTTAATTGGGTACGTGTGGCAAGCCGACTATAGTTCTCTTTCTTTGGTCTGTCTTTGGACTATATTGCTTTGAGTCGCAAAATGTACGGCACCACATAATGACTGTTCCTTAATTACCCCAAGCTGATAAAATTTTCGTTTTTGCCAAACCATGTTATTATGTATAATAAAGTCGGTTATCCCCTGTAACTTTGTCTTTCCGTACATTTAATTAGATTGTTCCTAAAAAGCAATTCATTTTTCCAAAATTAGATAATTAGCGTTTTGTCCATCAGTGATTTCATCAAGTTTGTTAGTGTAAACTAAGACACATTTCATTACAGCAAGGATTAGTTTCCTTCACATTAAAAGGCGTCAAGTACATGAGGAAAGACGAAGGTGGAGTCGGAGGAACAATTATCAACATCGCTTCTACAGTCGCATTGACTAAATCTCCAGCCTTGCCAATTTACAGTGGCTCCAAAATAGCTGTTCTACACTTCAGCCAATGTTTAGCGGTAAGAGTGAATCAAATTAAAAAGTATTAATTTTGGACTCATTTGAAGGACACAAAAAATAAGCTTTGAATCTTTCTAATGACAATTACCTTGATTTTTCAAACTTGAAATTGTAATTATTTCGATACTCACAGATCTGGTCCTATCCAATCATGTTACGAGTATCTACCAAACTTATTCTCCATTACTCTCGAACATGTTACCAAAACAACTATGCAGTTTTTTCTCGTTTCCAGATGGATCCTTTCTACGACAACACGGGCATCAGAGTTCTGACTTTGTGTTTAGGACCGACTGACACTCCTTTGCTGCATAACTTGGAATTGAGGGCATATGAACCAAAAATTGGACAGGTTATGGTTGACATAGTTAAAGCTGTTGAACCCATATATCAAAAGTAAGTGGTTTTGGTCTATGTAACGTTGTATTTGTTACACATACCAGTCAGTGGTCCTTTCAGCATAGTCCCTAAAGAATGCACGGTGGTTTGGGGACCCAACAAAGTGTATCGACGACCTTGTGACATGAACTTTGAAGTTGCCTGACTAGGAAATTGTAGCCTGGAATGTGACCTATATGTTATGATGATGAACTAATGAAGGTTAATTCACTAGTTCATCATCATAACATATAGGTTACAAGGTTGTTGAATTACTTGCACCAAGGGCTTTCTTGTTTTTGTAGATGGCAAAACACCAACATCGCCGTCGTGAAATATATTGAACAGCCTAGCAGTTGTTAATATACTGAGATTTATAAAGAAGCTGCTAAGCTATACTTAGTCTTAATGGAGTTTTATCAGTATATTTTGTCTGTTTCAGGCCAGCTTCCGCCGTTGCTTCTGTGCTTCACATTTTTAAAACTGGTGAATCAGGATCTATTTGGTTGTCTGTTGACAATAAACCAGTAAAAAATATTACGCCAGTTATTAACGATGTTTTTAAAGGTTTTGAGAATCTTTTGTTAGAATAAAAATTATTGAAAATTACTTAATATAATTTCTAATAAATTTTCCTAACTTAAAATAATAATAAAAATATGTACATGTATCAAAAGCAGAAAAATATTAAAGGGCGTCAAAAAAATTCGTCCGCATTGCTGTCATCGGGAAAAGTGCCCAGAAGGCTAGTAGCTAGTTGGATGCCAATGCTGATTCATTGGCCAAGAAAAAATAGGCCAGCCCTCTTCTCTGGTCATGAGAAGAGTCGATCAACAGTTTGGCGATATCCCAAAATACTAGACCCCATTGCCCCTGTGTTTCAACCTCAACCAGCTACATGACTACCAATTATGTTATTGTAAATTAATTTAAAATTTAATATAAATGAGTTATTCACAAAGCTGTGTTGTTTAATTGTAACAAATAAATCTATTATTTTAATTTCGCTGATTTTTTATTTAACACTTCAAGCACATAGTACAGAGGCGGACTTAATGCCATAGGCATTTTCTACCAGTCAACCTTTGGGTGATGCAGAGACGAACAGTGGTAGGTGTATATCTATAAATTATTATACATTGAATTTAAAAACAGACTACAAAGGATAAATACAATACTATAAAAATATATCAAAATACTATAAAAATATATCAAAATACTATAAATATATATCAAAATATAAATAATAATATAAAAGGACAAACTATAGGGAAAATATTAACGATGTGACGATACTGCTAGCTTTTTCCGAAAATACTCGCGAACTTTAATTTTGAAAGATAGGCGATTCGTAGCCATCCTGATTTCCTGGGGAATCGCGTTCCACAGAGATATAGATTGGACGAAGAATGATCGGTGAATGAAGTCAGTGCGGTGAGAGGGATGCTGATTCATCATCAACTGCGTACCTTTCGGATCACCTTCCAGTCTCACTACTAGAATGTCAAAAACCTCCGACTCCTCACTAATACGAAACCTTCTGGGACTCAGGCATCTTCTATATTGCCTAACCTAATTAAGCAATATGCTTATTTAAGAATATGTACCTACTGATATTCTCTGCGAAGAATGGGGAAAATGTTTTGAGTATGAACGGGATGGGTATAAGAGTAGAGAAAGACCAAAGAAACGAGGGATGGACTTTATAAAGGATGATGTGTCACGAAAAGAGGTGGCTGATGAGATGGCGTGTAATATATGTAGAGGTATAGAAGAAGAAGACATGCTGCGCCGACCCCAAATAAATTGGGATAGATTGGGTTTTTCCTGAAATCTTCTACTTAAATCCTCAGATAAGGCACAGCCTAAAATTTCGGCGAACAGTCCCGTCGATGTTCAGTCTGTCGGCGTAGTGTCTGTCGGCGTTTAGTCGTACACTCAAGCTGGAGAGCCCAAGAGTTCCTTATTAAACGATGGTGATCCAGATCACTAATCTAGGACTCATGAATATGCTCTTATAAAAATAAGGGGTTAAATACGGTATGGCAGAAGTTACAATGAGAAAACTCATCGGGCGTACCTGGGTAATATCAAAATAAATTGTACAGTCACCAAAAAGAAACAAAAATGAATTTCGTTACAAAAATGAAAAGTGTTACAAAAAGGAAACAAAAAGGAACTAATCGGGCAATTTCACACTATGATCAAAACAAAATAGGTTTCCGTTTTTTTTTTTTATGATCAATCACATAATAACTCAACTAGTTAGATACAACTTGGATAGGTTCATCTGAACATAATAATAATAATAAAAAAACAGCTTTTGATAAAACTTTTAAATCACAAACACACATTCTTTCCAAGTTTCTTTTACGAATTTCTTCATATTTTTCGGGATCGTTTCGTTTAGATTCTTAGAATTAAATCTAACCGTGGTTTGCAAAAAAAGTCACGTGACACTCATCCTTGCCTTTTCCCAATTTTGTTGGGGTCTGTTTCCAGTCTAACCGGATGCAGATGAATACCAGTATTTTACATGGAGTGACTGCCTATCGCACCTCCACAACCAAGTTAATATACACGGTGTAAATCACCTCATCACGAAGCCGTCAACCAAGCATTCTGTACCTGAAACTAAGTAACTTTGCGCAAAAATTATTGCTGGGAAACGACAAAAATTATTTCTGGGAAACGACTTTTTTTTTGGGGGTGTAAAATCATGTTTTGTGGTAGAACTCAATGTAACGCACTCAAAACATTGTGCTGATGGACGGATTGAATAGTACGGGGGTCGTGGAGGTGTTTAAAGTAAAAATCTTACATTAAAAACTTGTATTTAAAAAAAATACTTGTCAAAAAGTTTGAACTTTGACCCCTAATATCTCCGTAACTAGAAGGTTCCCAGGTATGGTGTAGAACAAAAAAATGATCGCAATGACAGGGAGAACCAGTGCCTATCGGCTTCGTTAAGAGGTGTTTTACACCCTTTATAAATACGATACCCCTTAAAACCTGTAACGACTTTCAAAGATGTACAAATCAAAGCTGTGACCAATGGTTTAACGTACTTTAAAACGCACGGAGGAAACTCGGTATGGGTGTCACCCATTTAAGGAGCAACCCAGCAAAGCGCGACTAATCTGAAGAGCGGCTGATCTGATTTAGCCACGAACTCCTCCTTTAGTCACGGGACACCGATGCACTTTTATTACGTTGGTGTAAAAATGTCGGGCTACATAATCAGATATCAAAATGTTTTGTTTTTATCGTAAAGTAGGTATGACGATACAATAAACGAATAAATTAATTGTAGTGTCACACTTACCATGTGTATTTTACAGCAAGAAAGGTGTGGCATAATAAATACCTACATTTTACACAGTTACTGATATTATACATAATGCAACGAGAAACTTCCTTCTGGATAGTGGCTAATTTTAATTGCTATTGCTAGAATATGCGTAAGAGGGTAAAGAGCAACAAGTTTTTTTTTTTAATTTACAGCTCCTGTATCGATGATCCGATACGAAAGCTTCATTCCTACAAAAAACCAAGAATCAAAGACTTCGTTTTCAGGTGGCGCACCGTGATGATAGTTTAAAAAAAAATTACTTATTTAGTTCTAAGTTGAACCCGCAAAATTGAAGTATTTTTATACATACTAAGGGTGTGCTACAGACCATCAAACTGAACATGTTTCTCCATCGGACAAACATCGTAAAAGCGAAAAAATTAAGCTGCCCCATTTTTTTGGTCTGTAGCACACCCTTAAGTATGTATATACCCTTTCCGTTGCTCCCTGTATATTAGAACAGCTAAACCGACAGGATATTCGAAGAAACCTGCCACTTATATCATGGAAGTTTACGCTACAACTTACTTTGATATGAAGACAAAATCACTTTATAAATATTATGGTCCGATATATGTATTTAACATGGTTGAAAGGTGTTTGTATTTGCGAGATGACCAGAAAAGCATTGTCTTAACAACGATCTAAAGAAAAGCCTTATTCGTACACCCAGAAAATGTGTTGCTGGCTATGTATAAGATTAGGAGTCTCGCGTTAGGTAACTGGCTGTTCAGAGAGTTTTAAAGGCAAGAAATTAGTGCAAAGAAAGAACAGTTCCTGAATTTTAACTTCCAGACCTTAAGGTTGCTGGCGACAAGTAACTGAGATTGAATAGATTGGGAGAAAGAAAAAAGATAACTACTTCCAATAACAATGAAGTACACCGAAACAGAAATTTCAAACATTTCTGCATGAGGTACTTTGCTTGAAGTTGAAAAGTATTCTTGTCTTACTCACAGACAGACACAGAGGCGCGTGTAGCTCATAACAGAGGCTTCATTATCGGTTTGCGGACCAGAAGCAAGAGATGGTTTCATTCCTACGAGGATACGAGACAGGCAACACATACGACACAAAATCTCAGTATTTTCGAAACTTTCAGATAAGGACATAAAAAATATTTTTGTAATGTTTTTATATTTTGCATAGTTATTCATTCCTTCATTAATTTTAAACATCAATATCGTAGTAAAGATAGTAAATACACAAAATCATAAATAAAGTTCTGTTTGTAAGCCACGTTTTTTTCTAGACTTAATCCTGAGGTATTGAATTAAATAGCTATTTTTTTTTGCATGAACACATCTACTAATACGTATCATCGATTGATCATATTTTTTTTTACTCCACCCTAATGCCTAATTAATGCCTTTGCCAAGCAAGGTAATTAAAGCAAGAATCGGAAAGCCGCGTTTTGTTTAGATTTCAACAGTTTTCAAAGATATCACGACTGAAAAAAAGCTGGAGGGCAATTCGTTTCACATTGAAAGAGACTGTCGAAAAAAGGAGAATTAATGCTCCAATCCCCCAAGATAACGTATCTTATTGTAGATAAATTTCAGGTATTTAAAACACAATCCCAAAATAAACTTGACTTAGTAGCAGATTAAGTGTTACATCATTACAATGGCACAGTTCGACGCAAAAGACAAAACATTTTTGATTACCGGAGGAGCTTCCGGTCTAGGGGCTGAGTACGCGCAGGCTTTTCTAGAGCAAGGAGCAAAGGTATTTAAGTTTAATTTTAATTAAGTAAGTACTTAGAAAGTCATCAGTCTTCGGTACCAGCCCAGGGGTCTGTCAGACTCCTACTGGGCGCATTTCCTCATGAGAGGCACGTAGGACATGGTGCGCTGCGCCGCCGCCGTCCCGGGCATGTGTCTGTTTACGGGACCGTCTCCTCAAATCTGTCACCCGCAGGCCATACCTTGTGGCGGTCGGGGGTGGTATTGCGTTCGTTACCAGCCCTTACTTAGCCCAAATTATTTGGGGTCGACGCAAGATGTCTCAGTAGTATATACGTATATTATCTTTTTCCAAACAATTTACATTTATGTGGCTTTTAGCTACTCCTTTTCTTGTGATGTCAATCTAAATTGAGTTGGCCCAGTAATAGGTTACGATTTTTCCCCTACTATGATCGACAAAACACATTTTTCGTCTTGAATGTAGATTTCTTTTTGCTGTCCTAACGGCATTTTTTAAATTTCTTACAGAAGTTAGCTCTCCTAGACATTGCCGAGGAGGTCGGCAAGGCGACAGCTGAGCGTCTGAACAAAGTTCACGGCAATAAGGTGGTATTCATCAAGTGCGACGTGAGCAAGGAAGAAGACATAACGAACGCGTTCGACTCCGTGCTCGCGCAGTTCAAACAGATCGATGTCATCATCAACAATGCTGGCGTTATGGTGGATGCTTCTAACGGGTGGAGGACAGCATCAGACGTTAATTGGGTAGGCATTAGGACGTCCACTATTATTCAAATAAATCATAAAAGGGCCTTTCTTAACTCAGTTCTTCCTTTCCAGCAAGGATTAGTTTCCTTCTCATTAAAAGGCCTCAAGCATATGAGGAAAGACGAAGGTGGAGTCGGTGGAACAATCATCAACATCTCTTCTACAGCTGCTTTGAATGTAGTCCCGGCCTTACCAGTTTATTGCGGGTCCAAAATAGCTGTCCTGCATTTCAGCCAATGTTTATCGGTAAGCGATTAAAGTGTCAAGTTTTGAAAAATCAAAGATTTAGCAGATTTTTTATTTATGTATTTCGGAAACCACTTGTATCAAGAGTGAGAGAGAATTTATCATCTAATGTTTGTCATAGAAGTACTTCTCTCGGTCTTCTGTGTTTCAACTAAATTCGGACCTCCCATTTTACCATGGCACCGCTGCAATTTTTAAATCACCAATTTATTTTCATTTTCAGGCGGCACCCTTCTACGAAAACACAGGTGTTAGAGTTCTGGTATTGTGTTTAGGAACTACCGATACTCCTTTACTGCATAACTTGGAAACGAGGGCATATGAACCGAAAATTGGACAGGTTTTCGTGGACATGATTAACAATGGCAATTTTATATTTCAAAAGTGAGTGTGTTACCTTTTTTTTTTTTTTTCCGGATGGGAAATCATCAACTGACTTTTCCCGCTCTGGGCGGAGCGGGAGGGAGTGTCAGACTTGTACTGACTAAAACCCACCCATGTTCCTTCTTCGCCCTTTGTGTTCCAGGGCCGCGGTATCTCTTTCGAACAACCCGCAGCCCTGGCAGGCATCGGCCCTCTCGGACCCCTTCCGATTTGCTGACATCTCCTTGAGGCGCGCGTGGAACACAAACGCGCCGTCGGCACGGCCTGTCGTCATAAGACGGACGGACGGTGAGCTGGCCAATTACTCACCGTCCACAGGCCCACGCCTACGGCGGCCGAGGGCCACTGGTTGCCCCCCGACGCCCGGGGCGTCTCCCGCGGCGACTGGGACGTGAGGTTCTCTCCCTCTCACGTTCCGCCACCTCCTTCGCTATCATAACTGCTTCGCAGAAGGAGGCGACGGCGTCCCATTCCCTCTCGCTCCGGACCATGGATTGAACCAGGGCCGGACGCGAGAGGTCGCCGCCGCCAATCGCCGCTACGAGGACACGGCGGTGCTCAGCCCAAGCGGGGCAGAGCTCCACGGTGTGCTCCACCGTGTCCTCCGGCCGATCCTCACAATGGTAACACCCGGGCGTTTCCTCCCGCCCGATTCGGTGCAGGAACCTCCCGAAACAGCCGTGTCCGGTGAGGACCTGCGTCAGGCGGAAGGTGAGGGCGCCGTGGCGCCTCTCAAGCCACTCCTCAAAGAGGGTACTTATCGCCACTATTGTGGCGTGCCCTGCACGTGGTTGCGACAGTCGCTGTCTCCATGCCGCCATGAGATCGTGCCGGAGGTCTGTCCGCTGAGCGACAATTTGCCGCGGCAGCGGAGTTTCCCCCCGGCGTAGTGCCTCCGCGCGCCATTCTTACAGGCGCGCGAAGACTATCGCCTCCAGATCCCATGGCGGCAATCCAGCCAAGAGGCTCGCCGCCTCGCCGGAGATCGTGCGGTACCCCCGGACCAGCCTTACGGCTACCACCTTCTGGGGCGCGTTCAGGTAATGGGCGGCTCGCCGCCTCAAAGAACGCGCCCACACCGGGGCCCCGTAAAGGGCCATGGACCGCACGACCCCCGCATAGAGCCTCCGGCAGGAGGCGTTTGGACCCCCCAGGTTGGGCAAGCCGCTTGAACGCAGCCGCTGCCCGTTCCAGTTTGGAGGCCAAACGTCGGAAGTGTTCCACGAAGTTCCACCGGCTGTCGAGGACAAGCCCTAGGTACTTCAGCGTCGACTCGACGCCGATGGGAACCCCTCCTACCGTCAGTATGGATCCCGACGGTGGCGCATTCCGAGGCCCATGAAAGCACATGGCCTAGGACTTGTGCAATGCCACCTCGAGACCCAGTTGCCGGATTCTCTCCACGACTATCGTGAGTGTGTTACCTAACCTCATATTTTTAAACGACATCGATAGTCTTGGACCAAGGGCTACCCTTTTGTAGTAGGTATATGGTTCCTACCTACAGGTTAGGTTATTTTTGAAGCGAGTATTAATCCATGCCCAGCTAACCTAGTTGGTTTAAAAATAACAGAATGCTGTCTTTCCGTCTGCCTGCATTTGTAATTCTGTATTTATAACTTGATTGACCCTGACATCTGAGACTGCCTCGTTGATCTAAGCCCCCGGGTTCGAATCCCAGGTCACGCAAAGTGTTATTGAGTTTTTCTATCGGGAATTTCTCAGTACCAGCCAGGGAATCTGGATTTGTGCCCAGGTGATGGCAATAAGTTCGTCCCCTATTCCGTGGGACTTAAACATAACTGGCGAAATATGGGTATACTATAATTATTAGGTATGTACATCTCTGCCTAACCCTTCGGGATTACAGGCGTGACGTTATGATATGACCCTGAGATTTACACATTTACACTTTCAAGCCCATAAAGTAGGAGTATCTTTTTAAATTTGCATGAATGTGTGAATTGAGTAATTATTTGTTTATTTTCAGGCCAGCTTCCGCCGTTGCTGCTATGCTGGAAATGTTCAAAACTGGCGCATCGGGCTCTATTTGGTTGGCAGTTCACAATAAACCACCTAAAAATATCACACCTATTATAGATGGTGTTTTTAAAGATTTTGAGAAGCTTTTGATGTAATAAAAACTGGTTACCTATTATACCTCTGTATTTGTTTCCGAATGCTTACAACCCCTTATCTCTTCAAAGTTAGAGTGAACAGGCTTTTTCTGGGTAAGCTCGTAACATCGTCGACTTTGTCTCTGTCATCTCAGACCTAGACTAGAGTCAAGAGCAAGCCCATCGTAATAAAAAATAAAACGCCTTTGTGGAAATTGAAACCTATGTTTTAAAAAGCTTAATTTATGTATGTAAATATGTAGTAGGTATGTGGAGGACATTAAAAGTACCTAGTCATTAAATCAAATCAAATATTTGAGTGTATTAAAGTCATTGTAGACAGAGTAGGTGTGTGACTATACCTACATGGCGTAGTAAAATTTATAGGTACGTTGAAAGTTCTTAATACAGTAGGTAAATATTGATTTTTCAACACACTTGCTCATTAAGTGGCTTTATGGTCACCGCAATTAGGCACAGAATGACACCCATAATCAAACTGTGACTTTTTCATTGCTATAACTCACTAGTGAGTTATAGTTTTTTTTTTTTTAAATTTTATTGGTTGAGGTGCTTTGTTTTAAAAAAAGTTTTTATTCAAAAAAAAGATCGTGTTCAATAGAACAAATAAATTAATGTTCCTATTGCTTGCTCATTTCATGCAACTTCTTATTTAAATAGATAATTTTTACTCGTTCGTGTTTAATAAATAAAACTTTCACTCAAATATAACTTTTGTTTTCTCTGTAATAAAAGAAAACTTTAAATTCCTCATTTTGTACGTGGCAGAATAAGCGCAAACCCTATGCGCGGAAAATAAAAAAAAACCTCATCCCTTTAGTTTGTGGCTGATCGCAATGCGCGCGCATAGGAAAACTGATTAATTTTTCCCACCATAGCGAATCATTTTTCAAAACTCGTTTTCACTATTGAAATTATAGTTATTTATTAATTAAAATGTCTACAAGTAGGTACTAGTTACCAAGAAAATGATTTATGTTGTACCTACACCACCCGATATGTGAAGCCCTTAACGTTATGGAAAGTTTACTTCCTGAAAATTCCAAGGAAAAATATCTATTATCTACTAAATAAAATGAGTTTTTATTGTTATTTTATCCACAAGTGTGTTGAAAAACGTCGTATGATACACGTGTGTATTGGTGATTACCGTCCTCGGCTCTCTTAAGACCCTCACCTAACTGCTCGGGTCTCAATGGCACCTCAGCGGTAATCACCAACATTACACACTAGTACCATAATGTACTATTATTTACAATGCAAACCAAAACGAAAAACCTTGTAAGGACCTTGAATGCAACTGAAAAAGATTATATTTTATTATGACATAATTTCGCCAACTGATAGCAAAATGTGATAATGCTATCTCGTTTCTACATAGATATCGTAGGAAGATTTAAATGTATCGTTCAATCAAAGATACACTACTTAGTTTCTTATCCGGTGCATTGCAAAATAATGGCGCAATGGGGCGCAAAGGATAAAACGTTCTTAATTACTGGAGGTGCTTCAGGCTTGGGGGCTGGGTATGCAGAGGCTTTTCTATGTCATGGAGCGAAGGTAATTACCTACCTACTTAATCTTCATTCAACGATACAAAGTTAATGCTTCCCAACAACTGTTCCTATACTAAGGACCGACTGCACCACACCACTTAACAAAATCATCATAGTTTCTCTCATGTTCAACCGATTCGCAGAAACGATCTTATGAACTTATCGATCTGATAATATTTCTAGTTCTAAACGCTTGGATTACCTATAGTCGAGGTGCAAGTGGGCCCATAGTAATTCGAAAGTTTATTCATTTGTTAAACTTAATTAAATGCACCACATTTTTTGCCCATTATAGAACGTAGCAATCTTGGACATTGCCGAGGAGGTTGGCGAGGCGACTGCCGAGCGTCTGAACAAAGTTAATGGCAATAAGGCGGTGTTCATCAAGTGCGACGTGAGCAAGGAAGAAGACATAGCGAGCGCGTTCGACTCCGTGCTCGAGCAGTTCAAACAGATCGATGTCATCATCAACAATGCTGGCGTTATGGTGGATGCGCCTAATATGTGGAGGACAGCTTCTGATGTTAATTGGGTATTTAGTGCAAAACATTGGAATGTAGATAAATGTTTTTTTTTATACCTACTTAAACTTTTCAAATAAATTTCTCAATGTTATTATTATCCCTGATGGGAGTGTTATTGTTATAGGTAAGCTGAAAACCCAAAGCATATAAAGCAAAGTGAAGATGCCTGCTTACTTTTTTTAATTTCCAGCAGGGACTGGTTTCCTTTACCCTAAAAGGCGTCCAGCATATGAGGAAAGATGAAGGCGGAGCTGGTGGGACCATTATAAATATCTCATCGATAGCCGCTTTGACTCGAGTCCCATTTCTGCCAATTTACAAAGGATCCAAAATGGCTGTTCTGCATTTCAGTCAATGTTTAGCGGTGAGTCATGTTTCGGTATGGGGGGCTATGAGAATCATACTATAACTGCGTTTATTAAAAAAAAAATACCATATTATTTTATTGCATATTTTATTCGTATATAATTTAAAATTTTATGATTGGAAAGGTGTGGTCGCATTAAAGGATGTGGTACAGACCGTCAAACTGAATAACCCTCCATAGGACCAACAGTAGGTATAATCATGAATAAATTATCAGCTGCCCCATATGTATATTTGGGTTGACTAGGTATTGATATTTTGCACGAGGCAGCTAATATTTATTACGCGATTACGATAGTGGTTCATACAGAAAGTGGTTCAGTTTGATAGTCTGTACCACACTCTTAATAAAATTACCACACCTTTCCGATGTACTTAGGTATATGCATGCTGTGCATCCGTAACGTATACCGTCATAAACCAACACACAATGTTTTTGTCAATTTTGAAGTGAAACTTCTTATGCGACTTTCAACAAGTTTGCGTTAAACGTTTAACGCTACCATGGAGGGGGAATAGAATGAGACAGAGCGAGAGTGAATGCGTGGCACTCGAACGCATGCGTGTAGTATTACGAAGTTTTTATGTAATAGTAATTAACTGGGATTTTTAAGCCAAGAGTTTGGCAAGTTAAAACAAAATGATCTCCACCATTTTGAAACTACTATGCTCAAACTCCTGCTGCAGAGATATGCTAAGTCTTTTTCAACTGTTATTTCCAGATGGATCCATTCTACGAAAGCACTGGCATTAGAGTTTTAACGATATGTTTTGGAGCAACCGACACCCCCATATTGCACAATTTAGAAACTCGGGCTTATGACCTAAAAATGGGGAAGATAATGGCTGATGCCGTTGCCAAAAATTACGTTTGTCAAAAGTAAGTTATGTTTATTGCCCAAGACGTTATGATGAGAATACTCAATTTGTTTGACCTGTACATATGAACTTCATTGTTTGTGTCCTATTACCTCTTCGTACTAAATACTACTTTTTTTTACTTTTAGGGTGGAGTCTGCAGTTTCAGCTCTAGTCGAAATGTTCACACATGGCGCTCCAGGTTCAATTTGGATTTCCGTGAACAATAATCCAGCTCGAGACATAACTCCAGCTATTAATCGGGCTTTCAATGATTTTGAGAACTTGTTAATATAATTTATGTTAAAATATTAAATTCTGGTTTCAAATTATACAGTAACCATCTACCTGTTCTCTTTCTTTTAACAGAAATGAAAAAGGACAAATAGCCCTTTGGCATATGGATTGGCCGACTCCTATTCTACTGTTAAAAAGGCTCGAGAAACACTGGGGAATAGTAAATAAGGGGCTGTGCTAATAGAAAGCCAAAGCCAACGTGATCGCTGCGATGAATTCGTTAGGCTCGCCGATTAAATGAACGAAGCGAGTGAAGATTATCAATGTTAGTCCTACTATCAGTGATTGTAGCATGAAATACTTTTTGGCAATCCTCATCTTTTGTTCGAAAAATATAAAAACCGCATCTTTCGGCAGTTCGGCACGAATAAAAGAGGAATCAAACACCTAGGATCCAAACCTCTAAATAAATACAACATGGATTGTAAAGTAAAACGTGACGGATGTTGTCTATGAAAATCAATGAAAATGACATTTCGTAAATTGACGTTTCGAAATGCAGTACGTGTTTCGTGATCTTGTTTTCATCTAAATGTATTTGATTCCTGAAAAGATTGAAATCAATCCTTAATTTCTCACTTAGCCAACTATCGTTATGTCAACCATGGCCGCTAAGAACGACGATAAGAGTGGACTATCAGGACTAGTGGAGAAAATAATTAAGGAGTTGAATCATTATCTGGCGGACCGAAGATTGTAAATATTTACTTCAAATTGGCAAAATTTCAAGATAAATGATAAGTATGAATAAAAGAAGTTGCGTGTTAACCCTGTGTTATTTTAGGACGGAGTTTGACATCGTTCCTGTGGAGTCTACTACTAACAGATCTCCTGTCCTGCATGTAGCGACGTCGGTGGGGCTGGAGGCCTGGTGTGTGAAGCATGTGTACAACTACTGCTACAGCGAATTAATACGAGACTACTTGACTAATCCAAAGCGAAGACTCAGCAGATTATCGAATCTAAACTACAGGAGGATTTATAGTCTCTTGAATCCTACTCTTCTGATAAACCCCGATGTAACCTCATTATGGAACAAAAGAAGAGAAATGACGCTGCGGAAGTTTCATGACTGGAACCAAGAGTTGCATTTTTGTAAATTAGTGCTCTCAAGGAAGCCAAAATGTAACGAGGCATATGCATACAGGAGATGGATTTTCTCAAACATTTTAAAAGGTATGAAGTACTTATGTTTATTTTTCAATTTCCTAAAAATATCTGACTTGTGCCAGTATTTCTAACAGCCAAGTAAGCAAAGTAAACATTATCATATTATCTGCCAACACATTATCACATATTATTTGGTAATTATGAGAATTAAGGCAGTTATGTTTAAAACTACACAAATTCAGTCAGATCTATGTCGGTAAAAGAAGTGTTGGCAGATCAACAGCCAGATGGGTGGATGATATTCAGTAGATTGAGGGCCGGTTGAGACTCATGCTGACCAGGAAGAGTTGCACAATTGGGAGGCCTATACTCATCAGTAGGTGCAACAAGACTGCCAATGATGATACATGTTTAAGGCCTATAGAATACGAGCTAGCATCCTGCCATAAAAAATATTGACGATATTTTGGCGCAGTGGCTGAGCAATTGACTGAAGCAAACAAATATTTGTATGGGCTGCAGGTAGTTTTCTGAGTCTGGATGTTTGTGTATTCATTTATATATTTTACCATTTATGTACTTGGTAGACCTCACAAGAAAAAACATTAAATATTGTGAGAACAAAGGTACTGCATATTTCATTTTTACCAGCAGACCTGCAAAAGTATAACTGAAAAAGAAATGTAGACTATAGTGTGCGAGAGAAGGAAGAAAAAAATGTGTTTAGTGCCTTACCTAACTTAGTCTAAACTATTACCTAAATATAAATACACATATACCTAAATATAAAAACACATATAACTAAATATAAAAACACATATAACTAAATATAAAAACACATATAAGTAAATATACATACATAATGCAAGTATGTGTGTTTAAATGTTTGTAAAAGCACCCACAATACAGGAGAAATTCCTATAGTGGGGCAACATTAAAAAAAAGAAAAATTAAAATAAACCAATGATTGAATAAATACAGATTCCAGAGAGCTATTGGTAAATTCTGTTCAGACATTAATTTTTCTGTGTACTTCGTAATTGGCGTAATGTTTAGTGTATTGATTGTTATGTTTATGTACTGTCAGCTGTGAAGCTACCTTTCATAAAATAAATAAATAAATTACTGAAGTGCTCAGATGCTCTTGCGGTCGCTAGCGCGAATGAAGCGAGGGGTCTTAGGTTCGATTCCTGGGTCAGGCAAAAAGTTATCAGGGTTTTTCATTGGGAATTTCTCAGTAGTCATGAATTTTTTTTGTAAGTTGACATTATATCCCCGTGTCTCGGAAAGCACGTTTAGCTGTTTGTCCTGCGCCTGATCTCTCTGGTCTTGTCTAATTGCCATCCCATCGGAACATGAGGGTGAAGGAAGAAGGGAAGAGGCAGTGCACCTGTGCCTGCGCAAACACTTGTGCACTAATATCCCGTATCAATGGCTAATCTCCGTTTCGATGGCTAATCTCCGCTGAGATTGGCTGCCGCGACCGACTCAGGTCGACTTATTATTACAATAAATTATAATTTTTATTCTGGTTGGTTTCAGATAAATTAGGAATGTTTAGCCAACAGTTTTTAGCTGATACCATTGGTGAAGAGCTTAGAATCTGCACTATAGCAGCGGATAAGTGCATTAACAACTACCACAGCTGGGACCATCGTTCCTTTGTGATGGACTTGGTCTGGCTCTACAAGGCCAACTTAAACAGCACACGGGTTTACTTCAACGAATACAGATTCATTCATAAATGGACAACAATACATGTTTCTGACTACAGCTGTTTTCACTATCGCCAGATCATTCTTAAAATACTCTTCTATATTGATGAACAATGGGCAGTATTTGAAAACTACCTCCAGATTAACCTGCGTGAAAATTTCCAAAAGGTTTTAGCTGATCATTTGACTAGTGATTCAGATGTGACACCTAACAAGATCTCGAAGAAAACAATAAATGACGATGATCTCATTGTTCTCATATTGGGCTATGCCCCAGGCAATTGTAAATGCTATGCAACCATAAACAAAACTTTAAAAAAACTCGAACTGCTGTTCTATGAATTGGTGGCAAATGAAGACATGCTGAAGTACTACACAAATCATCAGACACTCTGGTATCACCGAAGATTTCTTGTGAATAGCATTTTAACCACCATGTATGGCTATTTGGAAATAATGAACAATTTAAATGGGACCCTCCAGTCAACTGTGCCACCTGAAGAAGTTCAACGCAAAAAACGTTGTAAAAAGTGTTTTTTCCTCGACATGAGAGAGCATCAAAATAATGTTAAGAAACAAGAAGAAGACTGGTTCTGGAATTGTCCACTTTATAAAGCCTTGATTAGGCATGAGAAGGCATTGATAAACGATAGACGGAAAGATGATCCACAATATTCTGAAGCCCATGAGAATTACTTGAAGTTTTTTGAAGGTCTCTTTTCGAACTTTGATCCCTAAACTGTACCTAATAAAAGGTATTATACTCTGGCTATTAACAAATGATGACTGGGAAGATTATTATTTGTTTATTTTAAATGCCTTTCTCCTACTATACATGTTAGGCACATGTAATGATTTAACAATTTTATTAATATGATAACTAATGTCATAAAAATCTAGTCAGGTGTTGCACTCTCATAATATAAGCAAAGGGGTTTGGGTAAAAGTGGCATGATTTTTTTGAGGAGCCGGGATATACAGGGTGAAATTTTCAAGTGGTTAGAAGGTCCCGGCTGTCATTTGTAGTTTGTAATTTTCGGCAAAATTATTTAAGGAGTCAGTATCATTATATATTCCACTATACGTTAGCAACTCTCCGTTCTATCTTTATGGATGCTGTGAAAACAAAATCATGCCACTGGTTCATACAAAGTTACCCAAACCCATTTTAATCATTTAAGTTTTCGTAAATAGTATCCTGTACACACGGTGAAACATGAAGCTATACATTTCCAGTATAACATAGCCACGGTTTGTACAGGTTTCCTGTACAATGAGAAATCAGCATAAACTGGTTTTGTATAGCCGTGCGACGTGCGTACATTCAGACTTGCATAAAACATATTTATAATGACTTATTAATGTCGTCTAATTTGTTTTTATAATTATTGCAAAACAGATGGCTCTAATGTTATGTCGGAATCGAAGTTATGTTTATTTATTATCGCAAGTAAATGAATGTATTTTATAAGTTATGCATTTTTCGGGTATTTTTTTTTTTTTAGAAAACCTGTAAAAAAAAAACAACATGAAATCCAAGTAGTTGCTATTTAGAAAAAAAAACTGCGTTCGACGACATTGTAGATTTCTATTTAGTGTCAAGACGTATGGAAGCTGTTTAAAACAGCTATCGTATGCACTGCAGCGTAAATCTAGTTACTCTAAGACCTGCTGGCACGACAATCATATGTTACACGTAAAATATAATTTTATACTTTCAGCGAGTTCGCCCTGATGTATGAACGTGGACATGTAAAAAGAGTTTGTAAAATTCGTAGCAGATGACGTTCTGTACTGTCTAGTGTTACTGCCTACCCCATGGGAAAATGGCATGAATTTATGTATGTTACTAACATCTTGTCTGTGTCAACTTGAAATGATAATCAGAAATCGCTAAATGTATTTAGTGACTCTGCGCTACAAGTCACTATACATTAGGTGGTTACCGGGTCTACTTTACTCATGGCCTTTTACCCGAATAGCAAGCCAAAAGCAATGGCTATGATTTTAGCAGTCTGTGTATGTATGTGTTTGTAAACATTTTGTGTTTCACCGTAGCACCTAAACTACTGAGCCGATTTTAATGAATGAGCTGTTTAATAGTTTTTATGCTGTGTAAGAAATGTAAATATAATAATGTTTATATATCAATGTAGGCATTATAGATAGTTTTTTAGTTAGTAGAGATATTATATAATCAATTTAAAGGGTGATTTTCGATAAGAAATTGACTGATGATCTATAATATATATTTAGGTGTTTTAACGTCACTATGCATACTGTATACAAATATTCATCTCCAACTTAAAATAGGCACAATTTCGAGAAGAAGACCGGGTGAAGAGGAGTTTGATAATGCAAGGCACTGAATTAAAAAAAAATGGTATCACCGTCATCACTATACACTTTGGATGTAGGAATAAGGTTTCTCATTAAAAATAAGAGGAATACAATTAACAATACAGTAAGCCTGGTGCAAGATTTCATCAGACACAAACTCGACCGGGATGAAACTTAAATATGTATAGAATAATGGTAAGACTAAATGAGGGATGGACTGTGATGATAGAAAGGGGTGTCTCATGAGATGACGACTAATAGATAATTATAGAAGAAGAAGCATGCTCAAATAGATTGATACGCACGATGATGAATCAAGCCATGCAATGTGCATACGCTGATCTCTCATTGTACGAGAAGCTCATACAAAGGGAGGTCAGGTTATACTGAATACTATAGCTTCATTTGGCGTGTGTAGAAGGGCAGTAGAATGATGATGAGGAAATTATGTTTTGCTTCTTTTTTTAGGATTCGGTATAAAAACTCACACTAAGCCCTCAGGCCCTCTATTCACAAACGCTCGGATTCGATAAGAGTCAGCTCACACCGAAACGCGACGCGACGCGACGCTGCACGCACCTTTAGAATTCAGAATACGTTGCGCAACGTATTCTGAATTCTCACAACGAAATGTGTATCTTTTCGTGTAGTAAATAAAGTTATATTTTGAATCGCTCTTTTAAAGTGTGCGCGCAGCCTCGCGTCGCGTCGCGTCTCGGTGTGAGCTGTCCCTAAGTCGTATGTCTATCTTATTTTGGCATAACGAAAGCGAGCGAGATAGACATCCAACTTTCCGAATCGAAATCGAATCCGAGCGTTTGTGAATACGGGGGTAGGATTCATGTGTCAAGTAGGTAGGATATTTATATGTGAACCTTCAGGGTTGGTATTAACGTAGCCACGGTAGCCCGGGAAATTCAAGTTTTCTTTACCTTTATTGCGATTTGCAGTCCAGTATCGGGTCGTATGTTGATTAAGGTTACACTTGTCGTTCATTCTTCCATACAAACGTAGTATGGTGATTACGCGATAACACTTACCACATACTCAGTAGGTACATCATTCTGAACATATAAAAATACCTCATAAAAATTTTTCATCTGCTAATTTAAAAAAAAAATCTACTGTTTACTACAAAAGTGCAATACCTACACGGTCAAAATGTACGGAACACACCTTACACCTTATATACCGTTGTTGAAACAGACGATACGACAAATACAGGTAATAAGATTCATAATAATACTTATTTAATAAATGTCTAAATATTTACTCCTGTAATCAATAAAAACATGTAATTTAGAAGTTCCTTATGAATACTCTCTGTCCTTGTCATTCGTATGAAGTGAGATCGTTATATTATATCCATACATCTTTTTAGTTATTATGACGTTTATGAATGGAATAATTGGTAAAATATTGCCTACTTGTATGTACTACATATTCAATTTTAATTGTTTGTGTGACTTTGAAACCATGTAATCGATTTCGATTTAACTAAAAGACACTTCTTACATTTCAATAAACTATATAAAACAATTAAAACGTTGTTTATTTACATTCAAATACTTACAAAAGTTTTTTTTTTCAAACTCCTCATTTGACGTTGGTATTTCGATGTTTTCGACTGTCCTCTCCTAATGGTCTTTTATAAATACTTTTTTTCATTTGACTTTATTATTAAATCGAACAAAAACCGGCCAATTGCGAGTCAGGGGAGAACAGGGTCCGAGCTACCTGTGGGTGGTCAGGGCTCTTGAGAGAGCAACCTCCTAACAATACGCGCCGTGTCCAGAAGTAGGTACTGCTTTCTGAATCAAGCCCTTGATCCAGCTGCCAAGCAAAAGCCTACTCAGATGTTGGTGGAGGCTTTTGGATATTGGCCGACACGACTATTGGCACAATGACTGCTGTACCCAAGTCCCACATGACGACAACCTCGCGAGCTAGATTATAATTATCATTTCATTAATTATCAACAGCAAGACAAAATTAGTTTATTTTTTTCATAAGACTATAATGAAAGCAAAGTTACTATTGCAGTTTCACGAAAAAATCTATTTATCTCAGAAACTAAATATTAAACCAATTCAAACAAACAATCCATAAAAAAAAACAGAACAATTCATATTCAAACAATTTCTGTTGTAAGTTCTATTTCCTCCTTTTACGATTAGAGTTCGTTTTTTTTAGGGCTTAGAAGCGAATTTCTCGTCAACCATTGAATTGAGAAAAAAAAAATGAGAAACCATAATATAATTTTAAAGTGAAACTTTTATTACATCGTCTCAAACTTTTTCGTCTGTGTGTTGCATGTCGCGTGACGCTGCTGACGGTCGGCCGCGGAGTAGGGATAAAGATTCACTTTTACCGTAGTTTCACAAAACCACAAAATCCTTTTTTTCAATAGCTGTCTATAGAATAAGTACCTACAGTAAAATGGGGTGAAGGAACACGGAGGTGAATCGGGGCGAAAATTTTAAAGGCATTTTCTCGTTATTTAAATATTATTGATAGCCTTACTCTATTGTTTATTAAATTAAAACAGAATTGAGCCCAATAGCTTTTTAGTGACGAATTATTTGTATTCAATGATGAAATCCCATTCAAAGTTTTGTCCCTATTCTCCCTCGCATCCCTATTCCATTTTACCGGTAAGTACGTAATAATAAATTGAAGCGCACAGAAGAACCAATATCAAACTAAAATATTTGGTAGGCTAAAGCATCGAGTACCTTTTTTTTATTTGCGATGGGTTTGACTCTAGGTCAGAGATGACAGAGACAAAGTCGACGATGGTACGAGCTTACCCAGAAGAAGCCTGTTCACTCTAACTTTGAAGTGAATGGTTGTAAGCGTTCGGAAACACACACGCAGGCAGCGAGTTCCACTCCTTCTCTGTGCGCATTATGAAAGACGTTTGAAAACGCCAAGTGCGCATTGGTGGAAAAAGCAATAAGGTTGGGATAGTAACTTGCAGTGCAGAAGACCGAGCAGGCAACCTTGCGGCGATGAGCCAAGCTGTGAAGCTAGGAATCCACCAATTTTACGTCGTCAATAAGCCTCTTTGCTCTGCCCCTACTCGTAGGCTATAAACTGAATTATTTTGTTTTAACCGATGCGCGGCTTCCTTATTTTAAAGCCCAAAGGCGCAATCGGATTTTTTTTTTACCATAGCGGCGCCTATTACGCGCTAGGGCCGCTAGAGATGGAGCCCCTTACTCCTAGCGACCTAATGGGCTAACTATTCATACCAAGGTTGCAAAAATCGGACGTGCCCTTTATATAAAGCCCTTATAATATAGATTCGCCCCCGAGGTCCTGGGTACGATTTCCGGGTCGTACAAAGTGTTATTATGTTTTTCAGTCAGGAATTTCTCAGTAGTCAGCCACAGAGTCTGGATTTGTGCACTAGGTACACCTCTGCCTAACCCTTCGGGGATTATAGGAGTTGATGTTATGTAAATAAATTTGTTTTACAGAGTTTTTACTAATCACACAACAGACATGGTTTTTGTTTCTGTAAACACCCCATCAACTAGAGCGTTTCCGTAAATTACTCATAGAACTTCATAGAAAAAGGGTATTTTTATTATAGACACTAGATGTTAATATCCCTCAATACGCAGTTGAGGTAGAGGGACGGGAGAGTCAAGGCTACTTCAGACAGGCGGACGCGACGCGACGTTACAGCGCGACGCGGGATAGCGGTGTTGGTACTTCGCGAAGCCTCGCACACAGGAGCGACGCGGCGCGGCGTGATAATCATTTGTATGCCTTACTCTAACTTTCAAAATCAAAAGTTGATTTTCAAGTTATGTTATTATACACAAAGCAAATTTCGAATTTTACGTTTGCTTTTAGATACGTTAGGATCGAGTAATCGATCAACGAGTTATTTCCGCGGCACGTTGCCGCGCGGCGCCGCGCTACAGAGCGCGGCAGGCTCGGCTGCATACAAAATGTTCTACGAATCTATTGTTTCTTGTCGCGGAGTATGTAGCGGCGTTCCGCGTGCCAAGCGCGACCTGTCGTGTTCTCGAAAAAAACCCAGAAACAATCACGCGCGTTTTCATATAAATTGTTCTACGTAGGTTTAGACGCGGCATGCGGCGTCGCGTCGTGTCGCGCCTATCTGCTTGAGCTTTCGGGTTATTATTTTTTACTCGTAGGTAAATATTTAGGAATTTGTTACGATTTTGGTACGGAAACTTAATTGTTGAGCTCACAAAAGTACTACAAAATACATATACTATCGCTTTTATTTAAAACCCAGATAAGCATAAAAATCTGCCAAATGTTCGCAAATGATCATCTGGCGAAATCTGTTTAACGGTGGCTGCGTTTTTGTCTCCGTACCACAGTCTATGTGGCAGTGCTACGCTTCGTAGCAAACTTCTTGTAGCCCGTAGCCTCGTAGATGTCTCCATATGAAGTTACTAATTTTAGAATTCGTCTTTTACGTCTCTCACTATATAGGTGTTTTTATTAGGGAAGCTGTGGTGTAGGTACTAAATTCTAGTCATGGAGAGCAACAACCTTTATTTTTGTTTAAGAAATCTCTACATAGTATAAAACAAAGTTGCTTCCCGCCGTCTGTACGCTTAGTTCTTTTTTAAACTACGCAACGGATTTTGATGCGGTATTCATCAACATACAGAATGATTCAAGAGGCAGGTTTATGTGTATAATGTATTACTGAAAATTAGATCGAAATTTCCATGCGAACGAAGTCGCGAGCAGCTAGTATATCGATAAAACTTGTACTATTTCTCTTGGATACGAAAACATCGAGAGGTGTCTAGAGTTGCATTATTTGGTTACAATAATCGGCAAACTAATTAAACAGGTCAGAAATATTACCCGAAAAAAATTGCAATCACTTCATAAATATAACCCATTTTACATTTGATCTCCCAATCTACAAAAGTACAAACGGCTCGTATACTCGTGCCCCCTTTACAACTCACACGTTGAACTCCACGCCATAGTACTAGGGTACTAGTACAAATAACAGGTGCATACGCATTACGCATCGCGCGATGTGGGTCAGGCAGGCTCGCACGGGGGAACCA
The DNA here is from genome assembly GCA_963082945.1 of Cerastis leucographa. Classification (NCBI taxonomy): domain Eukaryota; kingdom Metazoa; phylum Arthropoda; class Insecta; order Lepidoptera; family Noctuidae; genus Cerastis; species Cerastis leucographa. Next base: position 7,958,811 of record OY720363.1, on the reverse strand, counting down.
CCACCTTTATAACCCACCCTGTATGAAAAAGCGGGCTCAAAACTGTCACACTCCATTAAAATTTCAACTGTAACTTGTCAAAGATAAGGTTGGGTTTTGGTAGGTGCGGGGTTGGTGTTAGGACGTTTGTTTGTCGCATGATATGTGACGTCACAGCAGTGTCGCTTGTTCGCGGGTTCGTTTCAATCGATATTCGGATTCGGTCGTTTCCGCTAAAGGTCGGAAAGCGCCGAGTGACGCGGCACCACGTGCATATTACGTAATGATGGATACTACTCATTGACAAAGATTATTTGTGCCAAACGCTTTGCCGCACAAACACGGACGAACAACCGCCTGACTGTTATAAGAATAAAGGAAACGTAGCTGGCACTTTAAAAGTCTTGATATTTTTAATTAATTGCGTATAGGGGTATTCTTCTCTTTTGAACTTGATTAGCGTTTGGCGGCTTCAAAAGCGTCGTTACTGTTATGAGCAGACACAGGACGATATTAACACCCGTATCTATAGTCAAGTTAAAGTAATTATACTTGAGTTTAAGTTATTACGTATGCAAACATTTAAATGCAATAGACAAGAATTTAAACGAATTAAGAAGAAAAAAATCCATAAAAAAAAAACAAAAGCTAAGTATTCTAACTTTTAACAGTTCTAACTTCAAGCATTTACTAAACTACATAATTAAAATCGTATCTTAAATAGTGACTTTTACTCAAGTAAACACTTTGTCTTGTTATATAAGGGTGTAAGTGCCCTATCGTCATCGTTTGTGGTACATTACTTGTTGTTTTATTGATACAGTACTTTCAACAAACACCATTAATAAAACTTTTCATTAAAAACGTTTAAAACGTCAAACCATTTATCGAAACAAAAACCATTTTTCATTGTTCACTGTTACGATGAATTTCTATAACTTCTATTGATTTATTTATTTGTTGAATGCATTTCCTAGAGATGTTCATCGAAATTGAATTCAATACTTCTGATGCTGCGAGAATTTAATGCTGCTGCATTTTCAATCGGAAATGTATGTGCTGCAATAGAATATTTTTGAGCTGTCGAAGCTTTATTATTTGCGTCTACACGTAATACAATAATGTTTTCGAGAAGAAGACCGCATCGTTGTTTCACATCAGGCGATATGCGACCAAACGCAATCCTATTTTGTATAAAAAAGAAGTGTGGTTTTAACCTACTGCCCCAAAAGTTCATGCGTCTTGGCTCTACAGTTCACTAGTTATATGGCAGTCATTCTGACCGAAATATGAATAAAAAAACCGACAAAGTGCTAGTCGGACTCGCGCACGAAGGGTTCCGTACCATTATTTATAAAAACAAGCAAGCAACTTTTATGTAAGGGAGCCCTCTTAAGTATTCATTTTATTCTGTTTTTAGTATTTGCTGTAATAGCATCAACAGAAATACATAATCTGTAGAAATTTCAACTGGCTACCTATCACGGTTCATGAGATACAGCCTAGTGACGGACGGACGGACGACCAGTGAAGTCTCAGTAATAGGATCCCGTTTGACCCTTTGGGTACGGAACCCCTTAAAACTGCAAAAGATCTAGAAATTTTGCCCGAAGTACAATACTCAAAGGTCCTAAAATAAACTTGTTAATAAACTTGCATCCCCTTGCAAATTACTTTAATTTCGGAGCACGTTGGAACTTAGCAAGCCAAGCTGCATAACTAATGAACTACTTACTCGTTGCACAGAGGTTTGTGAATGTAGGTGCAATTTCACCTAAGTAGTTAAAATAAGTAATTAACAAATTGTTGGTTGGGTTTGAAATAAGGGGAAATACATCTTTTCGATTGAGTATTTTGCTGAAGACAAAGGAGCTCGTGGCTTAATTATAGGAGCCGCATATTTTGATATTCAAAGTTAAGCCGCGCATGTCTAGGTTGGTCTGTGGATGGGTTATATCATACCGGGTTTCCGCCGTGCCTCGGAAAGCACGTTAAGAAGTTGGTCACCACTGTTATTTGTGGATACCGAAAGTCTGACAACCAGTCTTTTGTACCGTATAACCAAGTACTAACTGGTTTGTATAGGTCAGATAGGCAGTCGCGCCATGTAAAATACTGGTATTCAGCTGCACCTGGTTAGACTGGGAGCCGACCCCAGCATAGTTGGAAAAAGGCGAGGGAGATGATGATTGCTGGAGACAAAATATGTATAAGGCTGTGCCAATAGCTAGCGAAGGAGGTGGCGGAACGTGAGAGGGAGAGAACCTTACGTCCCAGCCGCCGCGGGAGACGCCCCGGGCGTCGGGGGGCAATCAGTGGCCCCCGGCCACCGTAGGCGCTAGCCTGTAGACGGTGAGTAATGGGCTAGCTCACCGTCCGTCCGTCTCATGACGACAGGCCGTGTCGACGGCGCGTACGTGTTCCACGCGCGCCTCAAGGAGATGTCAGCAAACCGGAAGGGGTCCGAAAGGGCCGATGCCTGCCAGGGCTGCGGGTTGTTCGAAAGAGATACCGCGGCCCTGGAACACAAAGGGCGAAGAAGGAACATGGGTGGGTTTTAGTCAGTACAAGTCTGACACTCCCTCCCGCTCCGCCCAGAGCGGGAGAAGTCATTTGATGATTTCCCATCCGCAAAAAAAAAAAAAAAAAGCTGTGCCAATAAAAAGAGATAGATATAGATCAGCGCCATATTATTTCATCATAGGATGGGGGTGGGCGTTTACTTTAATTCTTTCCGTCATTGCCCATTGCCCCTTCAGGCCATGTCAGACTTATAAATATTTTTTTTCTTTAAAAACGTTGTCCCATACTATGAATTTGTCCTGTATCGTAACATTATCGTGGGTGCGTTTGTATGATATACAAACACACCCACGATAATGTTTGTCAAAGTCACAGCATTTATTTCAATTAGACCATTCCAGGCACTTTTGAAAGTCAAAAAAACAAAATAAAACGCGAAGTCCCAGTCACAAGGCATAATAACTTGTGAAAGTACTGTAGTTGCCCATTCCGTAGCGTAGATCTCTATGGAGAAGAATGGGCAAGAAACTCCATGGACACTCTTTTAAATCAAAATATGTTACAAAATCTTGGTTACATCATCCATGTTAAGAATTATAAATATGTGAGAACAATGTAGAAATACGGGCAAGTTAAGAGCGTCCAGAGTAAAAGCTAAATCAGTAATTAGATTAAAATAAAGTAATTAAAATAAACCGTAAATAAACCAAAACAATTGTACATTTAAACTCACATACACAAACAGCCAGACCCGGAACTACTATCTGTAGGCCATACAAATATTTTTGTTCCGTGCGGGGATCGAACCTGCGACACGCAGCGCAACAATAAACAATCGCTTAGCCACTGCGCCAATCGTGCTATCAATTAATTATGAGCATTTAGTGAACCAAAACATTTCGGAAATCGCTTTTATTTATTTCTTAAAACGAATTAATTTAATATTGTGGTTGTCGTTACTCAGAGCAATGAAAAATCTACCACAATGGGTAGCACACCAATAGTGTTTTTAATGATTACAGCAACAAACTAAAAGCACTAATCTGTCTTTGGAATTTTATACGAATGTGTATTTAGAATCTATCTTTTTGTGTTATTTTCATTGTAGCAGACAAAATTCTGAAGTGTGTTGTTTAACAGCATAAACGAATAAGAAGAAGAAGTAAATTGACTTCAAGAACCACTTATTCTGCTGCAAAATATATTAAGCAATTAATAATATCCAAGTGTAAGACTCATAAAAGCATAATATACAAAGATAGTGGCATTCGGAAGCGGTAGCTTGCATGCCTGCGGCGTCCCGACGTGCAATGAATTTATAACCCATTAGTTACAGTCGACTACGTGATTAAATTCCTATTTCGCTGTACAATGCAATTTTGTACTCAACTGTACCTGAGAATAGTTATAGTCAGACACACATTAAAAATATTTATTAAAGACTGAACTAAGTTACATAATAATCATATAGTAAATGAACCTAATCTAAAATACAATTCAGTTTTTCTCGTACAATCCTTTTATTCCAACAAAATTGATTGGTTACGTAAAGCGAAGTCTACGCCGCACGGTGGAAAATAAAGGTCTGTTTCTGATTAAAAATCAATAACTTTTTTATTTCTAAATATTATGTTCTAAAATTTTGCACAGATATAGAATAGTGTATATGGCTTCAAATCTAATATAATTTATTATGATTGAATGTAAAACCTTACATTAAAAAATAAAACAAATTCAAAATTATAAAAAATGTCCAATATTTATTTTTTAACAATGTATACTATTATTTTAATGTTAACGAAAACCTAATATCATTATAGTACATCAAAATACATATCAATTTTTTTTTTTTTTTTTTTTTTAATATTTATGATTAAAATCGGTTTTAATCGTAATATTTCAATAAAATGTTTTTATGATTAGTTAATTATCTTTACTAAATATGTTAATTATACTTGATGAACTTCGGGATCTGAAATTAATTCGTTTACTTTCAAAAGATCTAAGGTGTCTTCGTCAAGTTCCTTCACGTTTTTAGTATACGGTTTTCTAATGCTGGTTATGTATGGATCTGAAGTATAAAGAAGAGTATGAAATACATCCTCGTTTGTAGCGGATCTTGAGCATTTTCTAGCATGATGTAGACGAATTTTTTTATAATCATTATTACGAGATTCTTGTGCATCTTCTGAAAGTTGACCAATAGGAAGTACTGCAAAATGATTTATGACACTTTCTCCATGAATCAAAATTTTGTGAACGGAAGATGGCATGTAGTACCATTCATAATAGCTCACATAAATTCTGGCAGTCTCCATAGCATAACTGCTAAATTTTTCAGCATTTATCATTATACCCAATGAAAGAGCTTGCAGAATTATGTAAAGTCGTTTAATTAAATTTATATCCACTCCTGTAATTTCAGCAGAGTAGCTTGCATTGTGAAAAAATCTTCTGGCAGTATAACCGTCATTAGAATTACCACTTACTTGTCTTGGTTTATCGATGATCAATCCTAGCTCTTCACGGAAACGCCTTTGTACCAGGGTTTTCTTCTCTTACTGGATTCTGACAAGTCTGCGTAAGATACGCACGGTCTCCCACGTTTTCCAGAAGAAGTAGATGGTGTGGAGACGGTTGTAACGTCTTCAGAGTTCGGTAAATTTACTGAATATTCTGATTCCAACCAGTTACTGTTTTTCGTTAAAAATAAATCCTTTTTCCGTGAAGCTTCTGTCCATCGTTTATTAAAAGTGGGAATAATATGTCTTTGAAAATCACTGAGGATGAAACATAAGTTGTCTTCAGATACATGATAATTTTCTTTTAAAACGGTTGATAATGCCTCCAACGATTTTCCTCCTTCGATATACGAAAGTATTATTTCACGTTTAGAACACTTGAAAGTAGACATTTTGAAGAGTTAACAAAACACGTAATTATATTGTATTGGTAACAATTACACTTCTTCTTCTTCTAATTCACCACTATTCTGTTATTTAAAATGAAATGAAACCACTGTTTATATACTATATGAAATATCAGGGTAGTGTGCATCTTGTTGATTAATATTTTCACACGCAATATGAGTGCAAAAAAGATAAAACATCCTAATATCAATGATAAATTACAAAACTTACCGCAAACTATTGATGTAAACAGGAACATTTCAAACCGCAATAGATAGCGAGCGGTTTTCTGTTTCCTGACTTTTATCACATTTTTACAAATGACTCCGAAAATCGCAAATATTCGCAACTTTTTTTTATTTGATCATGTTTATGGATAGCTAGGCTACAAATCAACATTAAATGTAAAGCATGGGTAAACATGGGTAACTGTCAAAAGTCTCGATGAACTTTAAATAAACTTTTTTTTTACCATTATTTATTTTGCAATTATTTTAAGGTAAACGTTAATATAATATTAAATACATAATAGGTGTTTCATATTCTTCAAAAGACGAGGTTTCTAGAAATATATAATACATTATACCTTTTCCTGTAATGTATAACGATAAAATCAATTTGAAAGTGATGAAGTGAACGGGCTTAACATGGACGTCCGTCAAAACTATAAAGTTTGTAGAGTTGTAAAAAACACATTTCAAATAATATTTATAATTTTTTGATATTATATTCTAGTTTGGTCCTTAAACTATTGAGTAAAATAAATAAAATATGCCAGTAGCGACATTGACAAAACCCATTTTTAATCAGCAGTTGTTCTACGATTTTCCATAGTGCGCCGCGAGCTAAGAATAGCTTCGTAGCAACGTACTACGCAACGCGTAGCTCGCTACGAGCTCGTAGCAGCAACTTTGCTTTGTAGCTATTATTACTCCTTATGCTACGAGTCTACGAGGTCTCGGCTACACACAGACCTTGCGTAGGCGAGTGCACTTTCCGAACGCTTTTTACAAGGCGGCTACGAGATTTTATCAAAAGGACGTGCCGCAGAATCTTTGTGCCATAAAATCAAACTGCGGTCTCCAAAATGGCCTGCGAAGTATACTTGATCATGATAATACGTCCCCTAAAGCTTTTCTTCAAAGAGTTTATGGGAAGGATGATGTTTTCATAGAAATGTACAGATATGAAAATGCTTTTAAAACGAACCTACACATTTCCCGCCTCTGTAAAATCGTTTAATTCATTCAACCGTTCCGCAGTCGATTAAAATAAATGGTTTGTACCACTTGACGTGGAACTAGATATTCCATTGTGAAAAATATTTCCATTTTCATTTGTGCGTTTTTTTTTTTCATCGTGATTGGAGGGATTCTGAGTCAAAATATCTGGGAGAGATGACTGAGACAGACAGTTTGAGATCGAGATAAAACTTGATTCCCTTTTTCTAAGGAAAATGAAAAATGCTTCGCGTGCGCTCTGCTCCGTACGCTACTATGATTTATTTTTACTACATCGCCAGCAACAGCATTGAAAGCTAAATTTAGATTTGCAGCTTTTCCTTTGTGGGAAATTACGCTCACAAACAGACAAAACGCGTTGTAAAAACTAAAGAGAATTGAGCTCAAAAATCTTGTGAAAATAATTAACGACTCATGAAACTTGTGTAGCTCTTCGACCACTCGCTTATTAAAAAGCGTGAAGACTGAAGACAGCTCCGGAACTAATAATCGTTGTTTGATCGCCAGCACCTGCGGCCCAAGAAAGGAGTTCGTCGGCGGTCATTAAAACTGCATCTTTAAGGACTAGGGCAGTGCAATAATTGCATCAAGTTTAACCGGGCTCGATCGATGTGAGGGTATTTACCTCGCCGGGCGAAAATAATCCGGGTACCGGTGATGTCAGAAGGTGGTGTGTGCGCATGCGTGAGGACGCTAGTATGTACTAGCGGGTACAGTGGATAGTCGGGCGTCAGTCGGTCGCCGGCCGCGCGTTGAGCCGGGCGCGCGTGTGCTACTAATGGCGCCCCGTGGCGGCCGGTGAGGCGCCGGCCCCGCCGACCGCCTCGGGTCGACGGGCCAGCCAGGCCAGACGGGCGTTCGTCCCATCATGTCCTTGCTCAGCGTCACAGGTATATAGTGCTAAGTGCTGTGTGCCGCCGCTGATGGTGCTACCCCGCTTTGTGTTAAGATATACGAGAGTTACGCAGCAATTTGTGGTCGTTATGGACGCGTACTGAATGTGTTCTGGTACTTATGGTGGTCAGGGCTAAGGACTTCACTGAGGCAACGTAATACGATCAACTAATAGCCACGTTACATTGATAATTGGAGAGAAAAACAAGTTTCTATCTCGTAAGCTGTCTATATATATACACACTGTACATAGCTCAGTGTTGGTAGCTATGACCGCAGGCTTAATGTATTTCCGAGAACTTTTTGTTTAACTGATAACAGATAAATAAAGTTTGATTACCAGTTTCGATATATTAGTTTGTTTTGCGTGGGTTACGATCGCATATCGGCGTGTATCAACCGTGTGCTATTGGTTATAAAGTTCATAGTCTCGGCACGCGTGCCATCAACGTGCACTTTACTATATTTATACATTTTATTAATGTTCGTGACGTTTTCTATAACAATAAATCGTCGAAAGTACGGCATAATACATTATTTAGAAGTGTCTTTTTTCGCTGAGCCGAAATGTGGGTTTACATTGCGCGCTATTAAAGTGTTTTGTTTATGCTCCACCGTTTTTAGCAGACGTGTATGCCGCCGCAATTTCTAGAATCGCGAAGTTAAACGTATTCAGACGTCTTCGCTGTATGTATTGAAGAAAGGCCGCATTATCTGAAGTAAGGTAGTTAATTCAATAGTGCTAGAGTGGGCGCATCGACGAGCCACGCAGGGTGGCTAAGTATAGCTATAGTATAAGTATATACAATGTTGTGCCCCATTTAATGCGGATGTAGGTCGGGACCATAACAAGATGCCTTTCTGTGACTGAAACCAGTTAGTGAAACAATTAACCGCCTACTTATTATGGGGTGTTTTTCATTGTTGCGATTGTAGTTTTCAGCGTAAATTACTATGCGGATTTCTCTAAAGAAGTTTTGAATATTTTTTTTATTCTGTTCGAGTAATACCTATTGAATATTAGTAACAGAAAAGAAGTCTCGCCAATCTCTTTTCCTGGTACATTTAATGCAATCACGCCTAGCTATAAAATAAGTGGGATTTCTTGGTAATTAATGTCGACGAAGCAAATGATGGCAAAGGGAGGCTTAATCTCGTTATTTACTGAGTTACAGTATTTACTTTTTGAATTTATTCAAGATGGAATTTTGTAATGTTACTTTTGTTTTCTAGGATTCGGTAAAATGTAAAAAGAGAAATAAAAATTAGTTGACATTAAAATTAATCTTGCTCCGTTTCACTGACACTAGGCGGCACCTAAATTGTCGCTTACTGTTTGAGAAAGTGGGTATCGGTGTCGTTGAACATTATGATGTAAAACCATAACATAAAATAACACATCGTTTTCATTCAAAATTTCATCACTAGAAAATATTGCCATATTAATCCTTTATTCATTTATAATCTTATCTTTTATATTTTTACATATTTCTTACAAAAAAAATAACAAAAAACATTCAAAAATATAAAAAAACAGGTTTCCGCCGGTAACGAGAGCAGGGTCCAAGCTACCGGTGGTTAGTGCTGCAGAGACAGGAACCTCCTCACAATGCGGGCCGTATCGAGGAGTACTGCCTTCTGAATCTGACTCTTGATCCAACTGCCAAGTGAGAGCTTCGACAGATGTTCGTTCAGGCTCTTGGCCATAAGGCCATTGGCCGTTACGACAATCGGCACAATGATAGCCGAGATCCAGATTCCACATATCGACAACCTCGTGAGCCAAGTCAAGATATTTTATTTGTTTCTCTTTCTCAGCTTTCACGAGGTTTTCGTCATGCGGGATGGTAACATCGACTATCATTGCGCGGCGCGCTGATCGGTCTACCACCACTATGTCAGGCTTATTGGCAACAATAGTCCTGTCAGTAATGATAGACTGATCCCAGTACAGCGTGACGTGGCTTTCTCGAGAACTGGGTCGGGCACATACTTGTAGTACGGCACCTCAGATTCCACAAGTTTATATTTTAAGGCAAGTTGCTGGTGAATAATCCTGGCTACTTGGTTGTGCCTGTGCAAGTACTCGCCGTTAGCCAGACGAGAAAAACCAGAAATAACCATATTAATTATTATTAACCTCCTTACAAAAATCATCATTCTTCAGACCTTATGATTCCAGTTTATTTGTCTCTATTACTCGTTATTTCAGCAGTCACCCCCTTTCCTGCCATATCATCCTCCATACAGTCAATCCATCGTTTCTTTGGTCTTCATCTACTCTTATAACCATCCACATTCATACCCAAAACTTTCCTGACGTCATTTTCCTCATACCTCCGCATCACATGCCCAACCAAACCAACCGATTACAACACTTTTCAGTCACCGGTGCCACTTTCAGATTTCCTGCTCCTTTTAAAAACGGAGTTTATTTATGGTTGCAAATCAAGAAGCAATACCTTAAAGTAGGTTCTATTTTTTTGGCAACAAATAACTAAAAAAATAACAGGTCACCATTTTTTTTTTAACCACATTTTATTCCGACGTTTTTCAACGCTCACGTTTGCCTGTAATGAATCTTTTGAAGTTGTCAAAACGTTGATTAATTAATTCAAGTGCGTGTAACACGGTATAACTAATATTTTTCACGCCCACACGGTTGAGGGTGAAAAATTCCTGCCTATATCGTTAGCCTTTTAAAAGCTTTTAATTTAGTTTTTACAAGTTTACTTCCTTTTTTCTCATAAAGACGAGGCCAGTTTACCATTAGTAGGAAGTTTGTAAGATGTTTTGTTATAGTTTTTCAAGGTAATTTTCGTAAATTTCCTCACTGGACTATGCATTGAGGTATAGGTACTACATTATGCAATGAAGCTTATTAAAAATGACACGAAAAAAATTACGGATAAATTTCACCATCAAACTAAACGCTACGACGACATCTAATCCCGTTCAAGAGCTGTCAGAGACATCATTGAATTGAAAACCACATTCAATTATAAAGGTTCAATTTGCCCTGAGTAAGCGAATAAACACATCAAAATGTTAATACTTTTTCATGTCTTAGCTATATTTTGATTAGGCGGAAAATATCATAATTATAAAAGCTGAGTGACTCATTTACATTTTCCTCTACCTTCCTTACGCTTTATCTTAAGATCTGCTTATTGAGGGTAAGTACGTATCTATCATTTGATTATGTTCTATAATTATTGCTTGTCTTAACGAAGAAAAGGAAAGATTATCTTTGCTTACACAAGTTACTAGTTCTAAGTAAAATGTCTACTCAGAGAAAGGCGAATAAACAGACATTATCAGTAAAATCTCGACCGTAAGTCAATACCTCATAAATTACCGAATACTATCGAAAACACAGTCTAAATTAACACAAAGCTGTAAGAAGAAAGCCCAACGGAGGCTTTGCACGCGTAAAATTAATTAAATTACGTCGAAACTTTTCTAGGTGGCGGTAAAGTTGTACCAAAAATCTGATCAGTAGTTTCTGAGATTATCTCGCACGTATAGACATTTGCGGTATAAAAACTTTGTTTTATAACTGTGTGTTGTTTTGCATCCTCGTCAAAATTCAAGAGGATGTCACAAAAGACATAAATAATCAATAAAAATTACGGTACCTAGTTAATAATTAATAAACGCTGATATTTTTGGTTGTTTATGTTTGTCAGTATTCCAGAATAACCCCCTTAACGTGGTTTAGGGAACAAGAAATTATTGAATTAACGTTTGAGATTGTTTGTGTGTATGAAAGCGCGGTTATAGGGCGAGTATAAGACGGGCCGCGTTCAAAACATGGGTGGTTCAAACTTACCGACTTTCGTAAATAAGAAAAAAAAAATAAAAAAAATACCTTTCCATTTTATTATTGATTCGGGACGAGAATCATTAGCATAGTTACTTCCTTGAATTTGACGAGAATGCAAAACAACACCTTGTAGAATAAATAACTTAATAAGAATTCTACTTTGTTCGTCTATAATACGATTGAAGTTATATGGGAAAATTAACTTTTCTTCATGTACAGACGCCAGTAGGTCAAGCTACCCGAAACTGTCAAATTTACCTAGTTAACCTTGAACCGTATTCTTTAACGATAAGTTTGAAAATCTATTAAAGAAATTTGACAGATTGTTGTAGCTTAATGTGCTGGCACCTAAACTTGCACTTTCCAATTTATCTTCTTTATTATCTTTCTTCTTTTTATTATATTTTGGGAACTCACAATAATCAATAATCATAGAAGAGATCCGAAAGTGACAGTGTAAGTTTTTGAAGTGAAACTTCTTATGCGACTTCCAACAAGTTTAACGTTCTAATGGAGGGGGAATATTTTCTATTACCCACTAAGAGATGGCGCTATTACAAGATTTGTGACTACGTAGTTCTACTAGGTACGCAAGATGGCGTGCAAACAGTCATGCATTCGACTCTTCGGTGTGACCAGCCTTCGCTCAATTTCCATGAGTAGAATAACCTCGATAAACTTATGTAATAAAAAGTGTACAACAATAAAATATTATTTAGAAGCTCAATAAAATAACGAGAGTGAATGCGTGACACTCGAACGCATGCGTTTAGTATTACGAAGTTTCACTTCTTCCGCGCGGAGCGACTCCACGCACTATTTTTTTTCTTTAAGTATTTTGTGACGATCGACTTGAACAAAGTTTCTAGCACTTGTAGGTGTTGTCAAAAGAAAAGGATTACGTCAAGAGAATAGGCACTATATTTCTCGGGCGTCAATTCAAACTAAATTAAATATTGAGTTTCCCATTTGGGAGACTTTTTTTCATAGGTAATGTTTCCGTTTCGGTATATCATATTGGCACAATAGTTAAACACAAAAGCCCTTTAATCAATAAATTAAAACATTAATTTAGAGATCAATTATTTCAATAAAAAAAAAAATATATAATATAATATTTATCTGTGTGTTTGTAATTAAAGATGTGTTACTTTATGTTGAGTTTTTTGATCCTTTGTTGGTTGAAATAAATGATTATTTTTCTATTTTATTGGTTTATAGATACAACACGATATATTCTTGGTTTTATTTATTAATCAATTCAATAGTTTTTCGACAACCGCGCTCTAACTCGTACGTCAACTATGGAACTTAATGAAGTATGTATGAAGTTAGACGCTTTTGACGTTTCCTAGCTTTATAGCACTGGGTCTTCGGAGTACTCGTATGTACGCTCATATAATGGATATGCAGATATCTATTTGTATGTAACTACATACTAATAGGTACTTTACGCCTGATTTCCAATCTTCAGCCACACAAACAGACAAAAAAAAACCTTGTTTTACTAAGTATTCATATTTTAGGGACAACCCTAACAGAAACCAAGATTAATGAACCCCCGTCAACCGAAGATTGAATCTATCAAGTTTTAGTTTGTCCAGTTTGCAGCATCAATCTCGAATACAAACATGTAAGCGGGCGAAAATTAGCGCTATTGGTGTTTAAACCGGCTTACTGGAAACTGCAACAGGTTTCCATGGAATTTTCACGGATTTGAGCATCACTGAGACTCATGGGTGTCGATAAGCTTCGTAGAAATTCGTTCTGGGTATTTTAATCAATCGTTTTTGGTTGCAATTTCTAAACTGTAAGTATGTATTTTACGCAACTTATCACTTTGTACATGGAAACAGTTAGGGCTTTGAGACTAATACCCATATATTCAAGTTCGTCAAGTAAAAGTTGTTGCTTAGTTTAAGTAAATACTTGCGCCAACATTTTATGCAATAGTCAAGAATTTAAACGAACTAAGAACCATCAAAGAAAACAAAACTTACCTTTGATAGTTCTAACTTGCTTGCTCGAGCTCGTGGCTAAATAATAACAGCTGCACGGGTCGATCTTTAAGGTTAACCCGTGCTTACTGAGGTTGGTCCGTGGATGGGTGACCATAATTACACACCGAGTTTTCGAGTGTGTAAAGCACGCTAAGCCATTGGTCCCGGCTGTCATTTGCAGATCTTTGACAGTCGTTACGAGCAGTCAGAAGCCAAAAGTCTCTCATCCAGTCTTACCAAGGGGTATCGTATTACCCAGTTACTGGCTTGTGGAGGTCAGATAGGCAGTCGCTTTATGTAAAGTACTGGTACTCAGCTGCATCCGGCTAGACTGAATGCCGACCCCAAGATAGTTTGGGAAAAGGCAGATGATGATATATCGATTATTAAAACTTGTTATTACTTACAATCAACACTAACACTAAAGTAAGCATAAAATTAAACACCGGCGATGCATAAAACCATACATTTCCAGTATAACATGACCTCGCTTTCAATAAATTTCCAGTTCAATGAGGAACCGCGTAAACTGGGTTTGTATAGCATGATTGTCGCCATGCATACCTAGAATACTACCTTCCTTAAGGAGGTACGACTTATTGTCGGGCCTACGCTGTCCTCCCACACTTAAGTACTAACGCTGTAACTTCAAGTATTGTAAAATCAAATGATTTTAAAAGAGTAACCATGGAGTTATTGCCGGTTTTTCTCCATAAGAAACGGCCAACCCGAACCGAGCACCTTTTGTCAACGGCCTATGTAAAATAAAATATTTTGATTTTGAGGCGGATTCATCTATAAATAACCGACTATTCCATACACTACGACATCGATGTATCAAAACGCATGATGGACTTGCTTATTTTCGTTTTATATGACGATTTAAAGTTTTCTGTTCTTGTTCTCCAAAACTGAAATTGCGTCAGTTGTAAAGTAATTGTGTTTGACGTATTTAATTTTGCCAATGGAACTTCCAAGTTGTGTCGGTTGGTATGTACGTGAAACATATAAGAAACAAGCCTTATTAAGGTGGACGTGCAGGGGTAGACCGCGAAATTCAACAATTTCATGAAATACTCATTGAAAACGATTAAATGAACTTACGAGGATTATACTGATGATTTTAATGATTATAACTCTGTAAAGTCACATTTGTTACGGCCGTGAATCATATTTTAATCAACACACAACCTGACAACGAACTGGTAATTATAAAAAACGCGGGCTACCTTGTCGTTTCCACCTTAATACACCGAGCGTTGTTGACTAGTATCTACGAATACACTGTGTTATTTCGCGTGCCTAGCAAACATTTCGCATTGATATTCACGATTTATAGATACCGATGATATTATATAATGCTACGGTATGTAACATTGCTTATTTTGATATACAATGTATGTTTAAAGAGAGGTTTTTCCTCGATTATGTCATGTGTCTTAGTTTTTATGTATGTCGTTTTTTTGAAGTGAAACTTCTTATGCGACTTCCAACAAGTTTAACGCTACCATGGAGGGGGAGTATTTTCTAAAACTCACTAAGAGATGGCAGTATTACAAGATTTGTGACTACGTAGTTCTACTAGGTACGCAAGATGGCGTGCAAACAGCATGACTGTTTGCACGCCATCTTACATTAGACTCTTCGTTGTGACCAACCTTCGCTCAATTTCCATGAGTAGAATAACCTCGATAATGATGATGTTATAATTATGTAATAAAAATAATACAACAAGAAAACAACAAAATATTATTTAGAAGCTCAATAAAATAACGAGAGTGAATGCGTTGCACTCGAACGGATGCGTGTAGTATTACGAAGTTTCACTTCTTCCGCGCAGAGGGACTCCTTACACTGATTTTTTATGTTGTCTATGTTATTTATGCGTACATACAAAAGTTCGCTTCCCATGTGGGTAGGAAGGAACTACAGGATGCCACCTCGATCGTTACATACTCTGTTTACCTCGTCCAGCTTCATACATCTTGTCAAACAGATGTCTTGTCGGTCTTGTCTCTGGATCTTCTTCTATGTAAGGATTGTAGCAGCTGGCGTTCCATGGTTTCTGCCTACCCCATGGACAAAAGGCGCGAGTTTTTGTAGTGGCGGTACTTTCATACCAGCCCCCCTAGCATGACCGTTCTATCTCTATTCTACCAAGAAACGACAAGAAACCTTTTCTATACAACTTGACATTTCTTCTGCCCGAGCATGGCGCGCCCCGTCGACTCGCGTTTCTACGAAGACATAGACAGAAATTCTTTCCATAGCAACGGGGACGTATCACGTGAAGTTTATATTCCCTGAATATTATTACGTTTAGTTAACAAAAAAAAGTTGCCAATTGCACGAGTTTTTTATTTTTCGTAAGCGGGATGGTGTTGCTGCATCCTGGATCCAGGCCTGGATCCAGGATGCCTTTTTCGCGAAATTAAACCTAAATATTTTACATATTATTTCAACCTTTTGAACGTAACTCAACGCAACCACGAAACGTATTTCTCGTATTTAGTTTTTAATAAGACTAGTTTGACATTTGTCAGAAGTAATGTTTCTACCCCCAAATGTCAAAAGAAGAGAAAATATGGTCGTCATGCTCGACGTTGTAGACTTGTGTCGACTGAAGAAAAGAAACATTTCTTTTCTACATTCTTAATATCGCCATGCTTGGGAAGATAGAAATATCTGTCAAATTGTCGATTCTTCCGTAGACATAGCCCGTTTCTACGGCGGTCATGCTAGGCCGGCAGGTTGGCTTGCCCTCATAACCTATTACTCTTCATGATGTTAAGGTTTCTGACCAGTCCGCTTGCCTAATGGGCTTGCCATATTGTTGGTCTTTAGTCTTGCCACTGTTTATGCATATATCGCTGTCCCCGGCGAATAAAATGATAACCGCCATTATCTTAGTTTCAGTGTTATGTCATTTAAGGATCTGTGGCTGGTAATACTCTATCTATCTGCTATTTTTTTTTGGTAATTCGTACACGGTTATTTACGAAATTTTAGACTTATATTCAAAGATTTAACACAGGCCTTAAATTACGAGAGTAGTGTCAATATAATGTTGTCGAAATGTATTCCTATTTGTTAGTATGACAAACAGTCATAAAATTATGTTCTCGTGAAAAATGTTTGACTAGATAATCATAAATGTATTTAAGGAGCAATCGACGAAACAATGTTTTTTATTTATCCTGTGAAGTTGTGTTTTTTTATTATTTTTTATTTATGATCTTTGCCCCACACTAGGAAGTTCTCCTGTATCGTGGGTGCATTTACAAACATTTTAACTCACATACACAAACAGCCAGACCCGGAAAAGCTATCTGTAGGCCATACAAATATTTGTTCCGTGCGGGGATCGAACCCGCGACACGCAGCGTAGCAGTCGATCGCTCAACCACTGCGCCAACCGTGCGGTCTATACCGCCAACGGCGATACGAGTATGAATGTGTACAAGATCATGCATCAACGGCTCAAAGGATTTGGCACGATAGTAACCAAAGCCATGAAGCAGTTCATATGTTATGACTAAAGTATGTAGATAAAGGAAAGTTTATGAACTAGTGTCCATAGGATGCGAGGAAAACTGAGGGTAACAGTAATTATTACCTAGTATTATAATAATTTGGAGTTAGTTGACTGTCTCATTGGACGTCGCAAGCGCGACTGCTGACCATGGGGTCCTGCTGGCCTACCATGACGCCTTAAAGCAGTATTGTTTTTCTCTTATTCCAGTGTGGGAAAGAGACGGAGCTATATAGGATGTCTAGCGCCATCTCTTTCCCACACTGGAAAAGGAGGCAAAGGAGTAAAACAACATGGTAGGCCACCTGGATTCGATTCCCGGGTCGGGCAAATTGTCATTGGGTTTTTCCATCAGGAACATCTCAGCAGCAGCCTCGGATTTTGCGCCCGGTTGATTGCAATACGCCCCCTATTACATGCGACTAAAACATTAAATGAGCAAAATGAGAAGAAATGCGAAATATTGGTAATCTGTTACGCATCTCTGTCTAACCCTTTTGGGATTACAGGCGTGATGTTATGTTTACTTTGTTCTAGATTTAAACTAAGTTGTGGCGTTGTATTATGATGATATACATTCATTCCAATGTGTTAACTGAATATGAATCTTCTAATATATAAAACTCTCATGTCGCGGTGTTTGTTACTAAACTCCTCCGAAACGACTGAACCGATTTGTATGAAATTTTGTGTGCATATCGGGTAGGTCTGAGAATCGGCCAACATGTATTTTTCATAACTCTAAAACCCATCAAAATTTCCACGCTAACGAAGTCGCGGGTAGCTAGTATGAACTATATAGTTTTATTGCCGTCGTTCAATCCGTTCCATTTTAATACAAAAATGATCAAAAGCTTTTGTTTGATCATTTTAAAATTGATAACATTCACTCAACGTTATACAGGCAATTAATTTTTAACTTTTCCAATATATTGGAGTTCTCTACGTTAAAATACAGTTTCATTTTAAAGTGCTGATTTCAATCTAAACAATTGATTGGAAAATATATTACTGTAGTTAGTATTTCATTTCCAATATGCATGGTAGCGTGTTTTGTTCATAGGTATACTGCTCCACTTTTTTATTTAGTATTTATTTTACAACTGGTGAAGAGTGACCGTCTAGTACTGTGTTTGGACGTTTGACTTAGTATTAGTGATCAGCCGGTTGCAATTATAAACAAGGGTGGTTTTAATTTTTGAAAAGTTGTTTGTATATGAGTATAAACCGTTGTAAGTTCTTGTTAATATTTATTATAGTTAGTATTATCTCATTAAAATAAAATAAAATAAGCTTTTATTGCTGTTACATTTTAACTTTACATTTACGACAATAGAGGTAAGAATCTATATTAACTTAAACTAAAACATATCGGCATTCGGTTTATCTCTCCTCTTAACAGCTTGTGTTTCGACAAAAGACCTCCTCTATTACCTCATTAAGACGCTTTTATTAGCTTGGTATGTATGTATGCAAGTGACGGAAGCTTCGAACGTGATTTTGACCCACTTCAAAACGTCGAATAAAATAGAAACTTTGCACACTTATCAAGGACCGATAATAATGCAATAATTTAAATAGTTTGTCCCATTTTATCCTGATCAGGACCTTCAGGATTAGCGATATCCGTGGTCAGGGAGTCTTTTACGTCATATGACTACTGTTCTTAGCCGTGCATTGAGACATGCATGGTTTGATCTTTGAGACAAGCATATGACTACTCGCCGGATTTTGAAGGATTGTAATTCTGTAAAAGTTTTAAAGTCTAATGATCAAAAATTTTTAACACGCAAATCATCTGGCTACATTTTCGACGGGATCAAGTATATATATGATACAGATATACCGTCAGTCCGTATCGATTTTCTAACAGATAGTATACATGTTATTAAACTAATGTTAAAAGAGTTCCTCGCAAACTATAGCTGCTATCGCTATGGTACCGCTGAAAGACGTTGTTGCCACTGATCCTGAGTTCGGCATCAATGTACACAAGATGCAACGCTGCACAGTTGATCATTTAATGAAAACAAGAAAAGTTAAAAGTCCCCAGCTTTTATTTCGAAGCGACCAGACCTGTGGAAGTTGTTTATATCCCTTCATCTACTAGAAAAGCGGTTATGATCTTCTAAAGGCTGAGCATATTTTCTCGAAACATAGCTAAGAACACTCGATTAAAACAGCTTTCAAACGAAACCAGTTTTATCAAAATAGGTTCATCCGTTCATGAGCTACGATGCCACAGAGAGACACAAATACAAATCGGTTCATCCGTTTATGAGCTACGATGGCACAGACAGACCCACATATACACAGATACAACTTATAATACCCCTAAATAAACTATAAAGCAAGTATGGACATGGCCTACAGCATATACAAAATACCTAACAATAATGTTCTATCAAATCAATTACCTACCTACCCTCGAGGTATCGACTTTTTCCACCCACGTGCAGCCTTTCATAATTGACCTGGTCACTACTGTTCAGGCATATTAAAAGCTTGTTGCACAAGTTCAGAAAATTGGCTGGTCTGAAATAACTATTTTACGAAACTGGCTCTCAAAGTTAAAGCTTTTCTGAAAGTTTACAAGCTAGTGTAGTTTGATACTACTTAGGAACAAATTGATAATAGCAGAGCAGAGCGGTTATTAGGACGATTTTCGACATTGTTTTGAGGCTATTTTTAACATAATATTAATTATTGTACAAGCTTATGTCTCCGAAGATTTAGGCAGATTGTGCCCTATTATGGACCCACTTTGGGGCGGTTACGTTAGAATCCCAGGTAAGCGGAGGCTTATCTCTTCTTTGCCGTCTCATCAATGTTATCTTATTTATTTATTTTAGTATTTATGTACACACAGTAGAGAACACAGGAAAAACACTTAAAACATTTGAGTACAAAGGTACTGCTTATTTTATACGAAATTTCTGCCAGCATACCTGCGAAAGGAAAAATGAAAAAGAAATGTAGACGATAGTGTGTGAGAGAATGAAGAGAAAAATGTGTTTTCACACCACCTGCTCGATAATGTCAAATTATATGTCATGCAAACCTAACCTAAAGTAAGTCATTAACGACCTGAGGTCTAGCAGGGCAATAATATTGTACTGAATTTCATTATGACCCGCTGGTCAATAATGTGATTTGAATTTGGAACATAAATCGCATACGAATATTCACGCATTCACCATTATTATCTGCACAAAAAAATAAATTGTTCAAAAATCGAACTGGCCACCACGAGATAGAATTTATTTAAAAGAAAAATAGAACATAAATTAAAAAAAAGGCCGCGAATACGGGAAATTGCTTTGCTTTGTTTATTGTTAAACAACAAATTACTTAAAATATTGCAAATTCTCACAAAAATGTTGAGTGACGATAGTGATTTGACTCCGAAGTACTTGATTCTAGTACTACTGCTTTTATTCTCTCGTAGATGGTGTGAAAAGTAGAGTATTCACCTCGGGTATAAAGGTGCCTTCGTCTTGGGCGACCTTGATTCCCACGCTGCACTCAGGATTCTTGTCTTAACTCCCTCGCTTTGCTCGGGAGTTAACTCTAAACTCCCTCGCTCCGCTCGGGAGTTAACGATAGAATTCTTCGTTTTGCTCGGGATTCAATACGGTGCCCGCTACATAAGACACTACTTTATCCCCTTGGTGCATAATCTACTATTATGTGCTTTACCTAACTTAACCTATACTATTACCTAATATAAATACACATATAACTAAATGTAAATAAATAATGCTAAGATATATAAAGAAATAAAAATACAGAAATAAAGATATCAGATTGGAGAGGAAAGGTAGGCTCTTTCACTCGGTTTTTAATAGCGAAATGGTCTTTAAGTCACGAATGCTAGGCGGAAGTGAGTTCCACAACCTTACAGCATGAACAGAGAAGGAATAGGAGTAATAGTTGAATTTGTGAGGATGGGATTTAAGGATGGATCTAAGGTGCGATCTACGTGGTACGTCACTGGGGCGTGCGTAAGAGAAACGCTCGCGCAGGTAAAGGTGACTACAGACTTTGCGAGGCATGCGCCACGAACGGCGCACAACGAATGCCGCGGCCATACTTTGGCGCGCCCTCGCACGTTTGTAGGACATGCCTCGCCACGAATACAAAGGTACACACCTTGCGAGGCATTCGCTGAGCGTTGTTCGCCGCGCATGCCTCGCAATGTCTGTATACGGCTTAAGAAGGATAGGACAGGTTGTGTAGGACATTGAAGAGGAGACATAGGATCCTAGTGTGTGTGTAGTTATCGTTGTTGGGTTTTTCCATCAATTTTTTTCCACGGAGTCTGGATTTGATCCATGTTGATGGCAATAGGCTCGCCCCTATTACAAGCCATTAAAAAAAACTTAACTGGCTGCACTTTTAGGCACATCTCTGCTTTACCCTTCGGAGATTACTAGCGTGATGTTATGTGTTAAAATCCGTGGTATCCTCAGGATAGGTGTAGAGAAATATAAGTTAGTTACTGCAATGAAGTCTTCCAGTTGAATAAAATTACTTTTTAAGGGAAATCTCAAGTTAATAATTAAACAAAGGTTCACGAAACCATCTGTTCATAACAAAGGTTTTCTTTTGTTTTCAAAACTTTGAAAGTAATACTCGGCTATAATTTGTGTTAAAACTCGATACGGGAACGTTTTTCACTGAAGTGGAAACACCAGTGAAGTCGTCATTCCTTTGAAGTTTTCATACCTATTAAACATAGAAAAATATCAAAGAAATAATGGAAGCAATAAAACCATTCAAGCTCTTCTGAAACTGCAGTGATTTTATCAAAGAATAGCTGTCCGACTACTACTGCTGACTAGCTGTTGCTCGCCAACTTCGTCTGCGTGTATGTATTATTAATAATTTCATGGGTTTCAATAACCCTCTTTTCTCCTTTTAGCATAAGCGTTTCGCCAGCCAAAGTCTTGTCAAAATCGGTCTAACCGTTTTAAAGATTCGCCGCAACAACAAGCAAACAGATAGACAGTCAAACATAAATTAAAAAAAAATTTAATTTAATTTTTTTAAATTTTTAATTTAATTTTTATTTTATGCTTTTTAAACTTAAAACAACCGGTACCCTGCATAATCCAGATGATGCCTGTGCACCTGGTTATGGTTATTTTGCTTTCGTAAGCCGAAGTCCTGGTTGGACGTTGAAAACACTTTTTTTTTTCGTCAGAAACCGGTTGTTTTGGCCAAAACTTCAAATTTTAGTTCGGTACTACCCTGTTTTGTTTCACAGATCGCTAGCTTGCACAGGCACGCGTCTCTGGACACCTCACACGTGCATCTAGCTCAAATAAAACTTCTTTTTTTCTTATAGTTAGTTTCATATAAAATTCTGTTACACCAAAATTCACCTTAGCAAGCACGCAATTTACAAAAACTTTGATATCTTTGCCTACAAGAGTGAAGTTTTGACGCAGCTTTCAGCATTTTTAGACTTAAATAGGCCTCCGCCTACGTACTGACCACTTTGCACTCACCTGCACGCTCGTTGAATAATTCTCCCTTGAATATTAATTTGTTTTTCAAAATTGTTTCCCAAACGGCTTTATATTATAACTTCGATAGTAATCACCCACCATTCTTGTGTTCCGGTCGGCGTTTCGTCGAGTCTTGGCTGACTGTCAAACTTCAATATTTAAATACTTGCTGTACCCAAGGGGTAAGCAAGTATTTAAATATTGGGTTTTATTTTTCTTCCCATTATTGTCTTATTATACAGGGTGTAACAGAAAGAGTATATACATACTTAAGGGTGTGCTATAGACCATCAAACTGAAAACAAATGTATGGCGCAGCTGTTATTTTTTTCGCTATTATGATGTTTGTCCGACGGAGAAACATGTTCAGTTTGATGGTCTGTAGCACACCCTCAAGTATATATACCCTTTCCGTTACACTCTATTTACAAAGTTTTATGTCTGTGCTATTAACCGTTGAGGAGTTCCCTCGTGAGGAGATGATCAAGGCAGTAGGATGAGTTCATGATACAAATCGTGATTATCCATCAAATATGAACTCATATGCAAAGTTTCTTGTCTGTGCTATTATCCGGTTAGGAGTTCCCTCGTGAGGAGACGATCCTGACGGTAGGATGAGTTCATGATACAAATCGTGATTATCCATCAAATATGAACTCTTATGCAAATTTGCGAGTCTGTGCTATTAAACATTGAGGAGTTCGGTCGTGAGAAGATGATCCTGGCTGCAGGATGAGATCATGATAGAATTCATGTTTATCCATCAAATATAAACGTGCATAAAAATTTTCGTGTTTGTGCCATTAACTGTTGAGTTCCCTCGTGAGAAGACGATCCTGGCTGCAGGATAAGTTCATGATACAAATCGTAATTATCGATCAATAAAAAATGAACTCGTATGCAAAGTTTCGTGTCTGTGCTATTAAACGTTGAAGAGTTCCCTCGTGAGAAGACGATCCTGGCTGCAGGATGAGATCATAATAGAATTCATGTCTATGCATCAAATATGAACGTGCTTAATTTCGAATCGACCAGACCTGTGGAAGTTTTTCATTTCTCTTCTTTAGAAAAGAGGTGATGATCTTCAAACGGCTGAGCAGATTTTCATGAAACATAGCTAAGAACACTCTCGATTAACACACCTTTCAAACGAAACCAAATTTATCAAAATCTGTTCATCCGTTCAGGAGCTATGATGCAACAGACAGACACACAGATACACAGATACACAGATACACACGTCAAACTTATAACACCCCTCTTTTTTGGTCGGGGGTTAAAAAGATCTTATTTCGAAATTACAAACAGACAATTCCATTGTATTTATTTGCGTAGATTTTTAGATTATTCCCCATAAATACCCATAAATGTGCAGTACAGTAACGAGCACTAATATGTCTACACAATCAGTAAAAACTTTAGTTACTCTAATTAAAATCTGCCGGCACGGTTGGCGCAGTGGTTGAGTGATCGAATGCTACGCTACGTGTCGCGGGTTCGATCCCCGCACGGAACAAATATTTGGATGGCCTACAGATAGTTGTTCCGGGTCTGGCTGCTTGTGTATGTGAGTTTAAATGTTTATAAACGGACCCACGAGACAGGAGTTATTATTCCAAGTGAGGGGCAACGTTTAAAAAAAAAAACAAAACGAAAAGAGCCGACCCCACCTAAAGTGAGATAGAGCTAGGAAGAAAAGTGATTTTCGTTCCCTGTATTGATTGTTATTCCATCTTGTAACGGATAGTTTATAACCTACATTAAATAGGATACGTTTTATCCCAGAAATAAAATCCCGTGGGACAACCATCGAACTCCACGCGCGCGAAGCCGCGGGCATAGCCTAGTTCAATATGCATATTAGTGCTCGTGACTCTTTATGGTACTTTACACTCTATGGTACCAAAGAGCGTAGGACATAAAGAATGGTTGCATGTTGAATACACTGGTGTGTCAAAGTCTTATGAAAGTGTACGAAGGCTTGCCAGCATAGCGGTCTCGCGTAAGCTCATATTGACATATTAAACTGGTGTATGGCTCGTTCAACTTAAGAGCGGTAGCGTGTCTTATTATTTTTACATATTACACTTAAACAACACATAATATCATGCTTGTGCCTGAAAGGTTTGGTATGGGTATACAAGGTGTTGTTTTGCATCCTCGTCAATATTCAGGAGGTTGTCACAAAATACATAAATAATCAATTTGAGTGACGGTACTTAGGTAATTATTAAAAAACGCTGCTTTTTTTTGCTGTTTAAATTTGTCAGTATTTCACAATAACCCCTCTTAACGAGGTTTAGGGGATAAGAAATTATCGAAAAAAACGTGTAAGATAGTTTGTATGTGTAAAAGCGCAGTTATAGGGCGAGGATCAAACGGGTCGCGTTTAAAACACGGGTGGTTCACACTTACCGATTTCCGTAAATAAGACAAAAAAAACCTATACCTACCCATTTATTTATAGATTCCGGTCGATAATCAGTAGCAATGTTGTAAGTTACCTCCTTGAATTTAAAGAAGATGCAAAACAACAGCTTTGTATTGTACCTAACTATCTACACGCTAATTTTCCCAGATACTTGCTTGAATTTTTCAGTCCTTAGGTCCGCCTTTTTTTTTTTTTTTTTTTTTTCGGGATGGGAAATCATCAAATGACTTCTCCCGCTCTGGGCGGAGCGGGAGGGAGTGTCAGACTTGTACTGACTAAAACCCACCCATGTTCCTTCTTCGCCCTTTTTGTTCCAGGGCCGCGGTATCTCTTTCGAACAACCCGCAGCCCTGGCAGGCATCGGCCCTCTCGGGCCCCTTCCGGTTTGCTGACATCTCCTTGAGGCGCGCGTGGAACACGTACGCGCCGTCGACACGGCCTGTCGTCATAAGACGGACGGACGGTGAGCTAGCCCATTACTCACCGTCCACAGGCTCGCGCCTACGGTGGCCGGGGGCCACTGGTTGCCCCCCGACGCCCGGGGCGTCTCCCGCGGCGGCTGGGACGTGAGGTTCTCTCCCTCTCACGTTCCGCCACCTCCTTCGCTAGCATGACTGCTTCGCAGAAGGAGGCGACGGCTTCCCATTCCCTCTCGCTCCGGACCATGGATTGAACCAGGGCCGGTCGCGAGAGGTCACCGCCGCCAATTGCCGCTACGAGGACACGGCGGTGCTCAGCCCAAGCGGGGCAGAGCTCCACGGTGTGCTCCACCGTGTCCTCCGGCCGATCCTCACAATGGTAACACCCGGGCGTTTCCTCCCGCCCAATTCGGTGCAGGAACCTCCCGAAACAACCGTGTCCGGTGAGGACCTGCGTCAGGCGGAAGGTGAGGGCGCCGTGCCGCCTCTCTAGCCACTCCTCAAAGAGGGGACTTATCGCCACTATTGTGGCGTGCCCTGCACGTGGTTGCGATAGTCGCTGTCTCCATGCCACCATGAGATCGCGCCGGAGGTCTGTCCGCTGAGCGACAATTTGTCGCGGCAGCGGAGTTTCCCCCCGGCGTAGTGCCTCCGCGCGCCATTCGTCCTTAGGTCCGCCTAAGGTCTGAAATAGCATAGGAGACGAACGCAGTTAAATTCTTATTGAGTTGTTTTTTAACCGACTTCTAAAAAAGGAGGAGGTTCTCAATTCGGATGTTTTTATTTATTTATTGCACAATGCACATAAAAGTATTCACACGCTAGACTTAAAACTAGTGAGTATATGACCGCGTTAGGGCTTAGCAAGATAACTTAAAACTAATTTGTGCAGTGAGTATCTGTTATCACGTAAATTAAGAACTTTCAGAATAAAAAAATCCGATGGTAGTAAATATTTATCATGAATTTCAAACCTAGGATTTTCAATAAGTTTGTTCAAATTTGACATAGATTTTAAATTACCACAATAACTAAAATGATTTCCTATACCGTTTCTTTCCAACGTCGGTTTACGGTTATTAACAAAAAACATTTTATTTCCCTGTACGATCCAAATGAAACCGCGAGAAATCCTGACAATATTCAAGATTTGAAACTTTCTCTCAAAAAAATAATATATATAAAAACGTGGCTTTCGAACCCAGAACTCGTGTTTCCTCATTCCTTAGTAATCACGTAAGATTGAGTGTTTGCATGAATTATAAAACGAGGTATATCAGAAAAAGCTGGATCATTTAGTAGATATTCATGAACAACAACAGATGCTGTTGTGCGCGAATCGCTTTACATCTTATTGTCTGTTCTCGGGTTCTCTACAATGAAAGCTTTCTCGTTTATTTTGATTACAGATTTCTTTTTATTTTTGAGAGAAATGGTGGTTGTTTTTTTTAAGTAAGTATTTGAGAAAGATTCTGTTATATCATCCTTGTTTCACCGGGTGGTTAGGCAGAGATGTTAGCACAATTCAACAGTTTGTATAGTATTATGAATTAACATAAGTGATTAAAACTAAATTAAGCTAACGAATGCCATCCATGTATGCAACAAATCAAATCAAAATAATTTATTTCAAGTAGGCCTTTAGTATAGTTACAGGCATTTTTGAATAGTCGAACAACAATTAAAATTAAGCTACAGTCCCAGCCACAAGATATAATATCTGTGAAAGTACTGTAGTTGTCCATTCCAAAGCGTAGATCTCTATGGAGAAGAATGGGCAAGAAATTCTATGGCAAGAGACTCCAACGATTAATAACTCTTAAAAATGATAATGTAAACACGAAAGACATGTTATGTCACTAATCGATAGCCTACACATAATCATTGCGGCAATGTCACGTATGTTTTACGCTAAAAAGAACAGAGATTACAAAACGTTTGCCTTTTCAAAAAGAGTGTTCGTATCCTCACATTCGAAAATACTTGTAAGTCAAAGTAAGCACCAACTCTTGAGACTGTTTCATGCCAAAAACGTTTTTTTGTTAACATTACAAGGGCCGTTATTATGCCAATTTGCTACTTCTTGCCGTGCTAACTTCGAATTCGTAGCGAGGGGGAACTTTAATAATTAAGTTTCTCGAAATGACCTTAAGAAGTCGCATGGCTAATCTGATTTTCAAATTCAATCTCTGTACAAACGAGAATCTTAAACTTTTTCCATAATTTCGCAAAGTTTTTTCGTATGTTTTGACTGGCATTGAGCAGAGGATTTTGTATTTTCCATTGTATTAATTACACTACGTAATTTTGATCGAATGTACTGAGTATATTCTACTCTGTGTATACAGAAATATCATGCCTTTATCCCAATTCATTTGGGGTCGGCGCAGCTCGTCTTCTTCTTCCATACTTCTCTATTACTTGTCATCTCATGAGGTACCTCCTTTCTTGCCATATTATCCTTCACACAGTCCATCCATATTATACTCAAAACTTTTACGACATTTTCCTCATTCCTCCGCATCACATGCCCATACCATGACAACCGATTACCACACATCTTTTCAGTCACCGGCGCCACTTTCAGACTTCCTCTTATGTACTCATTTCTTATTTAATCCAGTCGCGTAACACCACACATCCTCCTTAGCATTCTCATCTCAGCCTCATGCAAATGCCTTTCATTCATCCCTTATAAAAAAAACAATCGATTCAAATAATTATTCCGAGGCCTCGCAGTCCCATTTCACAAGGTAGTGTAAAATTGATTGAATCCATTTTGAATTCCAAGACAGTAGTAAAATTTCCCAGGGGAGGCACACACTTCACTTTCAATAACTATGACTCGAACGTGACTTCGTTGACAGATGTTGAGGGTAAAAAATGATATATGTGAGAACACATTTAAATATAGATATCTCTATAACTTATGTGGATATAAGTTTATCGATATATGAATGTAGAGCTGTGGAGTAAATTATCTTCTTATTTTGTGGTTGCGATTTAAGTGCGTGAAAGCGCCATCAGGCGCAGGTTTGTACTTTGTGTTAATATGTGTTTGAATAGTTACTTATACAGTATGTTAGTTTAAACGAGGGACATATTCAAACCCATAATAGTACATGCTAACATGATACTAATAAAAATATAAACAAAAAAAAACACTGATAAATAACAGACAGAACCATACCAAAATTTTCGCAAATGTCACGCAACGTGTATACACCCTTGCGCTAGCGACTTAATACTATCGCAGAACATGTGAGCGGGTCAATGACTCTTAGGTATAATCCATTTTCCATTCATACTTTAAACTTACCTGGCTTAGGACAGTCCAAAATATCTAGGCACTAAACAAAACATTAAAAATTCTTCTATATACGTTATAGGTTTTTTACATATTTGGGACGAGAATCGAATACTGAATACCCTCCCTCAATATGTCCCTCGTTTAACCTAACATACTGTATACATATGTACATTAATGACAAATAAAAATAAAACTACATTATTATAATTTGATATCAATTATATCTAGAACACTTATAAATACTAGGTAATGTAAAAGAACGAAGTCACGTCCTTCCGTTAATATCACAAATTTCAACTCACACTTTGTTCATTAATCAATCCTACATTTTTTGTGACTGTCAGCGATTTTTAGCCTGTTACCAGTTTTTGCTTTTTAAAAGGAAATGTAGGCGGGTTCAGACAGCTGCTATTTCTTGCATGATAAATGTAGATGCTGTTTTTGAGTTAAACCAAACTGTATGGGAGCGTTTTGATATCTGTAGCTTATTTGTTTTCAAAATAATTTATCATGCCTAAAGAAATTTGAAGGAAGTATTACCTACCTACTTATTTTGAAGCCAATCCGTCTTACTTACTCATTCATATTATTATGATCAACATAAAAATAAAGCCATTAAGTATTTCTGGGCTTGTTTTCCATTTTCCGTTGTTACTGATGATGGCAATTTGTTTAAGAAGAAGACAGATGCAAGCAATTGGTCATTCGCTAAAAGCAATTATTTACGCGCATTCTAAGACACCCACAGATAGGAAGGAGGTATTCCGTGGGAAACAAAAATAGACCAAAAAATCGATTAAAAAAAAAAAAAAAATGACAAACCCGACTGATTGACTGAAAAGCACCCAAAATCCGCCATTTTTGTTTGTTTTATTTAAATGTAGCCAGTGACACTCGCGCTACCTTACGTCGTATAGTTCATGTAAATCCGTTCATCCGTTTAGGAGTTACAAGGGAACAAACATACGGACATACACTCCTTTTGGGCTTCGCCACAGTCGGGTAAGAATATTCTAATGGTAAACTGTGTATCCGCACGAGATACAGATTTGCCTTGTTTTGGGCTAATGAAAAAGCCTTTGTAATCTTTATGGTAAAAAAAATATATTACCTCTTTGTATTTACTTCGTAATTGAGATCAGCGGATTTCCAGTGGTGGCAGCCCCTACAGATCAGTAAGCTGTGGGTTCGAACCTAGGCAGGCGCATTATTTTGTGTAATTTATTTCATCACCGCTGCTCTCAAAATGATGAAGGAAAACATCGAGAGGACTACATAACAAATCGCCCATGCCTTGCACCAGATTCAAAGACAGGTGTACTCGTAGAGGAACTATGTCAAGATAAACCACTATGAACCCCCTACCAAAAAAGAGGGGTGTTATATGTTAAGTTTGACATGTGTGGATCTGGATATCGTGTATCTGCGTATCTGTGTGTATGCCTGTGGCATCGTGGCTCCTAAACGGATGAACAGATTTTGATAAAATTGTTTTCGTTTGAAAGGTGTTTTAATCGAAAGTGTTCTTGCTATGTTTCGAGAAAATCTGCTCACTCGTTTGAAGATCTTCACCTCTTTTCTTGTTGATAAAGGGATATTAACAACTTCTACAGGTCTGTTCGATTCGAAATTTGAAATCTTATCACTTGCCATCATAGGCATCGCCAAGGGGGGGTTATTTTTAGTATGGTTTAGTAAACAACAGTCCTTGTGAAACAATTTGATATTCACTGGGCGGTTATTCCGTTTATACATATTGGTAATGGCGATTTTTAAGAGTGTTGACTGATAAACACACAGATACCTGAAGTTGAATGTTTCTTTTTAGAAAATAACACAATCTAAAGTAGATAGCGATATTTTATACAATACTAGCTTATGCCCGCGGCTACGACCGCATGTCAAAGTATACTATTTGTTATTCCTGGTTACTAACTATCTGTGTGCCCAATTTCATTCAAATCAGTTTATTCGTTTTTGCATGAAAGAGTAACAAATATCCAACCGTCCGCAAAAACTTTCGCATTTATTAAATCGTAGTAACATCTTTAAACTCATTGAACAGGACATTATGTTATGTAAATAAAAATCTAGCCAATCCTTTCTGTGGCAAGAAATGGCTGCACTAATTGAGTGCACGACCTTTAAGCGAAACGTGACAATAGGCCGGAAAATCACTTAGACTAAGAGCTATAAACGTTACTCAGCAAAAACTTTGGCTAAGCTTTATTTTTGTCACTGTCGTATAACTGTTAAAACATGTGCAAGATATAGTAAAACTAGCTGTCCCGCGCAACTTCGTCTTTGTCACATTCTCCCCGTTTTCGCAACTTTTTCATTGCTGCTCCGCTCCTATTGGTCGTAGCGTGATGATATATAACCTATGTCCTTCCTCAGGTTGAAATCTATCTTCTTGCCAAATTTCATTGAGATCCGATCAGCCGTTTAGTCGTGAATTAAGGTAACAAACAAACTTACTTTCGCATTTATAATATTAGCTAGGATTATTGCCCCCTGTGGAGGAGCTCGTGGCTAAATAATAACAGCCGCTCGGATCGATTTTCAGGTTAAGCTACGCTTGCCTAAGTTGGTCCGTGGATAGGTGACCGCCTGTTGCGAGTTTCTTCCGTGCCTCAGAAAGCACGTTAAGCCGTTGGTCCCGGCTGTCAAATGTAAATCATTGACGTTTGTTACAGGTCAGTCAGTGGCCCGATTTGTCAACCAGTCTTACCCAAGGGTATCCTATTACCCAGTACTAACTGGGTTCTGGGACGTCAGATAGGCAGCTTGCTCCATTTTAAAAAACCTGGTATTCAGCTGCATCAGGTTAGACTGGGAGACGACCCCTACTTAGTTGGGAAGACTCTAGGCAGATGATGATTGTTTTAGAATGATTCCACAAATTGTTTACCAACACCGGCTTGTCAATCTCCTTCGAGCCACAAAAGATAATTATTGCACTTTAGAGACAAGAACAACGCAACATGTCAAAACTGCAAACCTACGTGCTAAGTAAAGTTTATAGATCTCGACCTTACACTCGTATTTATTCGTATTTTCCTTCTCTATACAAAAAAAAAAAAATATTCTAACAAATAATTATGTCACATTTCTTACGTTACCATGCTTGTCGGACAAATCTCCGTATTCTTGGTAATGGGCTGTCAAATCTTGGAAGATATTAGACAATATTATTGGTTTTTATCTTTTACCTCACCTTTGTGGGATCTTAGAGGGATGCGGAGTTTAGTTACTGAGGGTAGATTATGTTAAATAGGACGGAATCATTCTATATCATACAAATAAATAAAATGGAAATGTCTGTTTGTAATATTAAATAACCGCTTTTTACTACATGCATGCATATGAATGTATATACGGTACATATACCAAAATTACATTTTTTTTCAATTTTTGTCTGTCGAGATTAGCGGGACCGATTTTGATGGGACATTCACTGGCAGATAGCTGATGTAATAAGGAGTAACTTACGCTACTTCTATTTTAGAAAAATTCTGATTCCCCGCGGACGAAGTCGCGGGCACAGCTAGTGTATTATATATACATGTATATATTCTAATTAGTTTTGTAAATAAACTTTGCTAAAATGTTGGTGTACAAAAATGATCACATTTTAGAAAAAAAAAGGAAAGAAAGAAAATAATGATAATTATGTTTCTAGGCATTATTAAAAGGAAACACCTGCTACCACTATCAACCAACACCATCACCACCACCACCAACTACAGATGGCACCGGTGGTGGATGGTGGTCCCATGGTTTAATTCACCATCTGGCTAATTTCGAAGTTGCTGGTTGGTTAGTGACTATTTATTGACTTATAGCGAGACTTTTCCGTACCGAAAATTATCGTTGTAACAAAATTCAACGCAATAGCATCAACTGCCGTGGTTCACTTAGAACCACAGCAGTTGATGCGGGGTTTGCGTTTTGCGTTGATTTTATTTCCAGAGACCGTTTTTTGACAAATACTTGTCTAACTTATGACGTTTGCCTATAGGTTATCTAGTCCGGTGTAAGAGACATACAGACACATACTTTTCAGTACAGATTCTTGTTCTACCTCTTATAATCTTCTTTGAATCTTTCTTCAGTTTGAGAAAGTGACGGAGCTATGCAGCAGGACGTATAGCTCTGTCTCTTCCCCACCCTAAAATAAGATTAGGTAAAACAAATTCTATGTCTTGGTCCAAGTCTCCGAATCGATCGTAAAAGTTTGGGTCACAACATCCTACGATGTGTCTCACTGTATATATTCATTTTATTTTTATCTACCTAATACTGTCCCATGGCTGAGCAAAGACCTCTTTCAAGTATTTCCAAGAGCCTTATCCCGCTGTAGCTCGAACCAGGTCCCGCGGTATGCGTCCAGATCGTCTCTCTCTTTCACTGTGAAACAGGTTTGTCTGATTGAAATGGAACACAGGTGTACAGGTACTTAGGAATATTATGTCTTTAGTAATAGCGTAATAGGTACTTAGAGCGGAATAGTGTTCATCGAATATATTGCAGGAAGGTACTAACGTGTAGCACCTATGGAATGGTTTTCCTTGTAATTGATTTTGTATATCTATTCACATATATGTCTAACTGTTTAACTATTTTTTAGCATCTAGGACAGGATTTCTTTAACTTTTTGCAGTCACGGACCACTTTCACAATATAAACAATTCCACGGACCCCCGTCAAAGAATATTTTAAGTAAAGAAAACAAGCCATATTTAAATTGAAAAATCACAATTATTGGTTGGTAGTTTCATTACTCTTACTTCTAATCTAAGCTAATGAGAAGGATGTTGCTGTTTGGCCTCAATAAGAACGTTAAATTGTGGGGTTGTCTTCGACAAAGCAAGGCTCATGTCATCGGCGACATTCAAACGATTACGACTTTTTATTTTTATAGACACCATAACCGAGAACCCTGCCTCGCAAAGATACGTAGTAGCAAATGGTATCAGAATGGACATAGCTCGCTTGAAATGAAATTCTCCTAGATTCTAGGAGAATTTCATTTTATTTTTGACACAAAATCAGAGTAAATGGGGTTGCCAGGCGTAAAAATGTTAGTCACAAAGCTTATGGATTAAAACCTACACTTAATAAAACAAAGTGACTGTCGTAAATATTTCATACAAAAAAATATATGTCAACAAAAATTTACGTATATGGAATAATTATTACGATTTTAAGATGACTGATGGGTACATTATTTTCCCATTACGAGTTATAAACTTCTTTTTTTTTTATAATACTAAATAGGCTTCGTTTAAATGCAGCTCAACTGATGTGAAGCGATGACGCGGATAAGCTTGGAGCACGCTTGCCTAGAAGAAATCGATTTACTCGAACTTTGAAGACATCTAGATTATAATGATTGAAAAACAGAGAAGCAGTGAATTCAACAGACTGACGGTTCGCACAATAAATATGGCAGCATAGCGCAAAATATACAGCGTATTATTAACTTATGTCATCATCATCAGCCTATAATGTTCCCACTGCTGGGACACAGGCCTCTCTATGAGAGGGAGCAGGCTGTAATCCACAACGCGGGCCCAGTGCGGGTTGGTAGATGTCACATGTCTTCGAATTTTTAGTTCTAGGATTTGCCGGTTTCCTCACAATGTTTTCCTTCACCGTTTTTGAGGGAAGCGGTGATGAAATAAATTACTCAAAGTATGCGACTGCCTAGGCTCAAACCCATGGCTTACTGCTCGTAAGTCGGGGCTGCCAACACTGGGCCACGGCTGCTCTCCTATCTCTATTATGTTATTAAAATGATGTTAAGTAAAACCTAAACAATTAACAAACTATGTCTGAAATTCAGATTCAGAACAAAAGTACGTCGTACGAACTTTTTTTATGTATACAGTTGACAGTACTTGACAGTACAGTGGACAGTAATTATGGGTACTTATGAGTCGGTTTAAAAGTTTCCTATGCGTTATAATCCGCTTGTAAACTTACTCAACAAATTGTTTGCATTAATATTTAATGAGCATTTGACCTTTGACCGTAACTTTAATGTCACGAGTCCTGCCTACGCTCTAGAATTTTCTAAGGTTCAACATAGAGTACCGATAAGCATTAAGCACATCGGTTTGAGCAGTTTGTGAATCTTAGTGATTTCTTTTACGCCTACGCGTCTCTTTGGAAAGATGTAAAGGAAAAGGTGAAAACCGTTTTCTTTTTTAGAGTTTAACGGTTTTACATATTGTAAAGAAGATAGCATGAATAGAGCTATATTTTAAGTAGGTGTTTCAACAGTTTATTTTCAGTAGGTACTGTGAACTAGTTTTAGTACTTACAGTTATTAGATTTGACCATAATCTTCAATGTTTGCGTTAAGAAATAAGTCTCCTGGCGAAATGTGGGTGCGCTATTGTGTACACCCCTTCAGGAGTTACAGCCGTGATGTTATGGTTTTGTATGTGTTAATGTTTGTTTCAGAAATCGATGTTTAGTTTGCTGAATTTCCTTTATTATAAGGTTCTGTTTGGATTACTTGAAAGTTTTACGTTAATTCAGCAAATGAAAAAAAACCTGGCGTCATTTATATTCTATAAATGTGAAGATTGTTTCGTTTTATGTTTTTGAGAGCATCGTTACCAAAAAATGTTGATATTAGCTTGTTTTCAAAAAACGTTTTTCCTACAAAAATGGGTACTGTAAGACGTCGTTCTGTGTTCATATGAAATTGAGAGACATTTGTGCCGAATCGAAAGCCGAGCCAGTAGAAATAGACCTAATAATTTACATACTGAGCTTCCCATTTCTACAAATGGAATTTCGCTGGGGAAATACCCAAATATGAACATGGAAACTAGTGGTATATAAATATTCCTTTCAATCATGAGTAAATATACTACAAGACTAACTTTTAGCTTTATTTATTTATTTATTAGGTACACCAACAGCAATACATACAATTTATTACAAAAAACAATAAAATTAAAATTAAAGTGCTGGTATGTACGCCTATTATAGGTATACGCAGCGTTCACCATAGTGACAACAACATAAAATTCTAGTATATTATTAATAAATCATAAAATCTGAATATAATACAAATTTTACTTAAATCTAAAAAGGTAATATGGATTATGATGACATAAATATTATACATGTGACATGTAAAGATTTGTTTTAAATTTTGTTAACTAGTACCGCAGTGGCACGTGAAGAAGTGAAGTCAGTTTTTTAACGGAAACTTAGTGCACTCCCGTACCTCAGAAACTGATCTTCTAAACTTGTTGAGGGAAACACCGAATAAATCGGTATAGTATATATATATATAAATATATAGCTTTTGAAGCATTGAGCTTTTGACGGCACGGCACTCAGTGGTTGAGCGATTAGCTACGGTTCTACGTGTCACAAATTTAAATATCATACGAAAAAAAAAAAATGTGAGTTATAGAATAGAATAGAATAGAATAGAATAATACTTTATTGTACACCAAAAATCAAACATAACGGGTTTACAAATTTTACAATGTTATGGTTACAACGGCGGTCTTATCGCTTATAGCGATATCTTCCAGACAACCTTTGGATGGACATTACGGAATTAAAAATTAAAAGGGGACAGTATAGACAGTTAATCCGAGTCTGATTGTTTAAAACATTAACTTTTTTTAATATTTGTTGAATAGGGTAGGTACTTACATATCTGAATTTCGAAAATTAAAAAACCTGCCATTAAAATAATTATCAATGTTCAAAACATCGAAAATTTAAATATTGACCGACAGTAGCGAAATTTAAATAAGGAAAGTTTATATTGTCGAATGGTTAGATAACCTACGTCCAATATATCTTTAAATTGTGATTCTGATGTAACTTTGCCTCTTAAAAAAGAATTCGACCGAAACACCACTCAAAAATAATAATAGTACTGAAATTCCTGTTTCGACCGGCTCGGATGAAATTCGGCGGCCAAAACGCCTACTAAGCCCTAAAATCTAGTTATCTACTAAAGTGACATCGAAAGACTTAAATATCGAAGTACGGAGTATCGAATGTCCTAAATATCGATATTTATTTATTGGGAATCGCCCTCTTGACATATAAGTATAATATTATTTGAACGTTTTCCCATAACTTGTACTAGCATGATAATACTTTTAGGGCACAAGGAGCTTAGGACACCCCGACACGGATAGGCTAGGTTCGAATGGTATGTAAAGTACCTTTAAACCGTGCAGACAAAAATAGGAGCCCAGTAGCGGGGCTCCGTCGTCGAGTCGTCGTCGATCGTTATAAACGCATATTTTCAATTTGATCAAATCGAGGTTTGACCAGTCAGACCTAAATTATTTAATTTTTAGGTATACTGGAGCCTTGACGACGGAGCCCCACTACATGGGGCTCCTATTTCTGTCTGCAGGGTAAAAAGGAACCTTACATGAATGGTATGACGAACTAGCTCTAGCTCCCGCCATACCATTCAAACCAAACCCATCCGTGTCAGGGTGCCCCATGTTCGGCTACTTGGCTTGGGATATTTTAACTAGTAGGAATTTTTAACGTAATGAACTTAGGTGTATTTAATGTTGACATTTTGAACTTAAGGTACAATGACTATCGATATTTTCAATCATTCGATAGTTGATCCAGGTGGCATTTCTATCTTAGAAATTTTAAGCTTAGGTATAATATATTTTTCGATATTTTGTTACAGTCGATATTTAAAGTTTCGATGTTTTGAACATTGACATTTTAAGCGTTGCTATTTTTGTTTTCGAAACTCAAATATGTCCGTTAAATTATGTTTTTATTTTAATTCAGTATGTATTTTACACATGTTTACAAACTAAAAATAGATCTAAAATAATAATAAAACATGTACAAGTTTATCAAAGTGCAAAAATAATTATAGGGCATCAAAAAATTTGTCCACATCGCTGTCAATAGGGAAAGTGGCCAGATGGCTAGCAGCAATGCCATGTTTGATGACAATGCTGATTCATTGGCCAATAAAAGGCCAGCCCTCTAGTGACGTCACTTACTAGTAGAATAGAATTTCTCAGAAACGTATTGTTGCACTAATCAAACAGAAAAATATTAATATACAAGTAATAGAGCACAGTTTTCTACTAAAAATAGCCTTCATACCAGGCCTTTTATGATGTCTGCGGAGCAACTGAATAAAGGTCCGTAACGATGTAGTCCAGAGGGATATTAACATAATCACCAATCTTCGTCGGGAACCAAGTATGTTTGTGGAACACAGGACGATGCTTATCCTTAGGATATATTATCTTACAGGATGTTATTTCCGCTGGAAATTGTTCAAAGTCACAAAGGTGAAAGTATCTGATAAAACCTTAAGGTTTTTGAATAAAAATGTTCTTAAATCTTTAGGTTTTGGTTTTTGGTATTGATTTGATATTGGTATTTGGCTCAAATTGAGCTTTAATTGTAACAAAAGTTTTATAAAATAAATATTATTGATATACATGTTATTTTTTATGGTTTGACATACTAGGACTTATTTATATTATTTTATTTGTGATATGTACCTAAGCACCACTTGACATATATGTATTTACTTGGAGATGACTACTATGTATTTGACATTCTAATTTGTTATTATTGTGTGATTAGTAATAGTGATTATTGTTAACTTTTAAGCGTTTTGGTCTATTACTGTTAGCTTAAAATGTATTACTGAATAAATAAATAAATAAATACATACATAATGGGTGTAAAAATACCCTTGACGAAGCCAAAAGGTATTGCTGTATTGTAAAGAGGTTGCATGCCGTCATTGCGATGTTTTTTTTTCTTCTGGAACATACCTGGGAACAAACCAACTAGTTACGGAGATATTGGGGGTCAAAGTTCCGCGGCTCTACAAAAGGGTTCTAGTTTTATTTTATTTTATAGAAGTTTCTAATGTTATTACTGTACTTTAAATTCATCCTGACCCCAGTACCTACTATTCAAAGCATCCATCAGCACAATGTTTTCAGTGCGTTACATTGAGTCACGATATTTTCCTCTTTCCTCCACTTGACCATACTATGTCAACCGATTACCACAAAACTTTTCAGTCACCAGCACCAGTTTCAGACCATAAAACTGTAAACAACAAATCCTTTTCCATCCAATCATCACTAAAAGTGCAAATATGAAATGTACAGCAAGATACTTTGTATGAAGACGAGCCGTTGACTCACAGTTTCGCATTCTAAGCTTAGCTTTTCTTTACTGCTTTGTGTTGTACGTTTCATTGCAAAGCCAAGTAGGTCAGTGACACATCAGTTCTGATACACTAAGTCGGTAAATAGGTTATAGGTGCTTAATATCTTAAGTACGTTTGATGCAATGTTTTGGTCGTATTTAAAAGTATTTTATGATTGTTTTAAGGAGTCTTAAACTAAATTGTTGAATGAAATATCGGTAGGTAAGTTAAAGAATTTTCGGCATGTTTTTTCGTTTTTGCATCTAGATAGAGAAAATACTATTAAGAAATCTTGGCATATTTTTAATCACGCCTGTATGCCTTGAAGGGTTGGGCAGAGGTGTATAGTAGCATCTAAATTTTAAGTTACATACTAAATGTTCTGAAAAGATTAAGAGGGGACTCTAGTGGGCCTTTCTCCATAAAAACGTATTCCGCTGTTTTCTTCGTGTGTAATGCGTCTAGAGCAATGTTTTTTTTTTTCAAAATATTTAGGTCTTAATTATACATGCCCTTATCATTTCCTTTTTTTTCAAAATATAATCACTAAAAGAATTATGACAATCCAAAAACCCAAAAAAGCCCTTTTTTAGCGCCATGGTCAGACGACTATCGGACAAATTAGATAAGTTTTAAACAAAAAAAAAATGATAGAAGCATAGATATACTTTTCCTCTAAATTTTGATATAAGAATTATTTAGATCAGTTTAGTTTTGAAGAAGAAAACAGCGGAATACAAAACGTCTTTTGGTCAAGATTTTTGTAGGTAAAATCAGCCTGAGCTGCAGTTGTCCCTTTCGCACTTTACGGGGGCTTTTCGGGCGCAGCGCGACGGCAATAGTTTCTTCAAATACCTATTCTTCAAATTCCTCGCGGCTAGCGTCCCCTCTTAACACCAAACTCAAAGCATTTATTACAATTGGCCCGTCATAGGTACTTTTGAAGGAACATAAGGATTACACTACAGCTCACTCACAAAGTCACAAGGCATAATAACTTGTGAAAATACTATAGTTGGCTATTCCAAAGCGCAGATCTCTATGAAGAAGAATGGGCAAGAAACTCCATGGACACTTTTTTAAAACAAATTATTTTTTTCAAGATCTTGGTTTTATCATTCCAAATGAATGAAAGTTTTAATCAATGATCCCTCCTCGAATAAAAATATGTATAAAACAACTATCGTCCTATACCATAAATATTGGTTTCGGTCCTCTTAGTCGTCTGCAGTTTGTCATAAATTGCATAAGATTTTATTTCCTAAGATCCTGATCGGAAGATCGGATGAAGTCAATTGAATTTTCTTGTAAGGAAATTCTTACTCCGACAAACACAAATACAGTAAGGAAAGGGGGAAAACCTTGGTTACTTTGAAGAAATCGCATCTTATTATTTTTGTGTTAAGGTTAGGGTTTAGGAAGACCAAGGAAACGATGGATGGATTGTGTGAGGAATAATATGAATTATATTGATTTTATATTTTTTTCTTATTATTTCCTTTATTTATTTTTATACATATTAATTACATTTTTAAATATTTTTACAAAATTATATACAAAAACATTTAAAAATATAAAAATAGTAGCCCACCGGTATCGGGAACAAGGTCCAAGCTACCGGCGGTCAGGGCTCCAGAGAAAGGAACCTCCTAATGATACGAGCCGTGTCCAGGAATACCGCTTTCTGAATCAAGCCCTTGATCCAGCTGCCTAGCGAGAGCCTCATCAGATATTGGTTGAGGCTCTTGGCAATTAGGCCATTGGCTGATACGACTATCGGCACAATGATCGCTGAGTCAACCTCTCACATGTCGACAACCTCGCGAGCCAAGTCATTTCTATTCTTAATGTATCTAAGTAACAACATACTTAAACTGGTATTTGTGCAAAAAAAAAGAACTTTAAATATGTATTTGTTTATGTTTTCGAGCGTATGGAACTCGTGGGTTGCAGCTGAAAATCTGCGTGAGGTACACCTTGTGTTGCCATCTGTCGTTATGCTGAGTTGAGGCCCTTTTGGCAGTTTTAGTCTTGTTTGTTAATTTATTTTGTATAATTTTTAAGGTGTAAACAATTTTCTTTATTTCTTTCTTTTCTATGAAAGAAAAAGGAGTAAATGATAGCGTGACGAATGACATAGCAGAAAAAAAGTGGAAGATGGATGAAAAAAACGTGTTGTTGTGCCGTCCCCAAGTAACATGGGATGTGGGCAGAAAGATGATGATGACCGGGTTGAGTTAGTAGGTTTTTAACCCTTCACGTATTCAGTTGTTCATCATCATCAGCCTATAATGTTCCCACTGCTGCGACACAGGCCTCCTCTCTATAAGAGGGAGTGGGCTGTAATCCACCACGCGGGCCCAGTGCGGGTTGGTAGATGTCACAAGTCTTAGAATTTTTAGTTCTAGGACATGCCAATTTCCTCACGATATTTTCCTTCACCGTTTTTGAAGGCAGCGGTGATGAAATAAATTACACAAGGTAATGCGCCTGCCTGGGACCGAAACCACGGCTTACTGCTCGTAAGTCGGGGCTGCCACCACTGGGCCACTGCAGCTCTCAGTTGTTCACGTGTTAGTAATCCTTAAGGAGAGTGTCATACAAAGCCGGGACGGTTACGATCTTACCGACAAATCTTCCTTTCAACCGCTCTGGCTTAGTTAAGCTTGTAAGATTATAATCAGATTTCGACTTTGATATACAGGGTGGAAAAGAAACACCGACACGAAAACGGTTACTAGTACATCATTCTGGCTTTCTGTGGTTTCTGCTTACCCCCATGGCTAAAACGCGTGAGTACGTGTATTCCATACTATTTGACTGTGTAGGTATTGGACTTTTGTAGGAAGTAGCAGTTTTTTTATTACCGTTGAATTATTCTAGGTAACATCCACATTGAATTTTTTAAAATCATGCCTTTTTCCTATGCAGATTGGCAGAAACCACAGAACTTCATCTGCTACGATTTATACATACTTCTTTTGCCTGGTACATGTTCATACATTATTAGGTCATATACGCTATGTAATGTCCACAAGTTCTTTGAAAGAGTTAAGGAATGGAACGGACGCCCTCTTTTATAGGCACCAGTTCTTCTTAGGAATCATTATCCTTTGACATCGCGTCTTTCATAGAAAAGTGTCTGCATTTAAAATGAGAAAGTTTTTGTAACTTTTTCTATGATTTCTTTTTATTGAATAGTTTTAAATGGTAGAATGATTTTTATAGCGTAGCTATAATTTTTATACGCCGCCGTTTCGAGAAGTTTTTCTTATTTACTTTTTTTTTTCTTAGATTGTAGTAGTCCACTGCTGGACCTAGATAGACATTTGATAGCTTATTTAACAATTCGGGTACACTGAAAGTCACAGGCTTTTTTTTTTAACCGACTTCCAAAGACGGCGGTGGTTATGTATTCGCCCAGGGCCTTTTTTTTCGGACATATTATACGTTCAACTAGTTATTCTCTGGACATGCTTAAAATACTGGGCCAGGTAGAAAGCAAACGCGCAAGACAGAGCACCGGAAAGATGGTCAGACGCGATCAAGAAGGCTGTTGGAGGCAGCCTGTACCAAGCGGTTCACACTGCAGGAGACCGCATGGCTTGGAGACGTGTCATGTGGGACCGCGTTCGTCAGCAGTTAGGAAATGACGATGAAGGAAGAAGAAGAAGCAAAGTAAATAAGAACAGAGGATCAGTTCCCGTATTTTTGTGATATACCATTGATTTATTTTCAGGCAAGTTCGGCCCATATACCTTACAGGCTAACTTAAATATGGTATAATACAATTTGTCTTAGTAAATAGAACTGTTAAAACTGTTGTAACACTTGTGTTAATAACACTTCACTTGCACTATGTCACTGTGCGTCATAACTTCAGCCTCGAAATAAGATTTCCACAGTAACTTGAACGATTTTTAAATTCGAGAACTTGCTGAAACTAGTGTAATATAAGTCAAGTGAGAGTGTTTCTTGTATACCTTACATAAATACCAGCAGCATTTGTAAGAACTCACTGATGTTGTATATTTTGTAAGTTAGAAAATACCCTAGAAGCACTGTTTTATAAATTAGTTCTCGATAGCTCGATAGATGGTATTGTACGATTTTCTAGATCGCGGTGTCGAGATTCTCAGCCGATTACTATATAAGGACCCTATGTACTTAGATTCGTTCTCTTTCTGCGAAATACACCGTTGGAACAGGGTCGCTGTGTTTTATTCGTACAGTTCTCCGGTAGACCCTGGCTGGACATCATCAGGTCGAACATAACATATGACATACAATCACTTTAGCAACTGTGCCCTAGAGGCAGTTGACTGCCGTTGTGTGTAACCGCTCATAATCACAGTTAAGTTATAACTAACTAACTTTTCTTGTGTGAACTCGTGCAGAACTAACACCCTACGTAATGCTTTGAGCTTAACTCTGCCCGTTATACTTGTTACATCTCTTTTTCATTGCAATTTATACCTAAACGTAACCAAATAAGAGTCACATTACGAGCGCCTGTAATTGCAAGAACAAGTTATTGGTTGTTTTTTAAATATGTCCATCAAATCAACCAAAAATACAAACTAATGTTATTATAAATAAGGTTGATTTTAATTAATGTAGTCTGAATTTGGCTATAATTACCAGGCTTGTTACTGCATACCCTACTTCATTTGCCCCAAAAGTAAGCACTACTATTGAGCAGATTCCCAAGTTCCCAAGGTTTAGATTCCCAAGTCGGGGAAAGTTTGTTTGATTTCTTATTAGCAGCCGAGAATCTACAGTTATGCATGTTGCAAAAAGGTGGCCACCCATTA
Source organism: Cerastis leucographa (assembly GCA_963082945.1). Taxonomy (NCBI): domain Eukaryota; kingdom Metazoa; phylum Arthropoda; class Insecta; order Lepidoptera; family Noctuidae; genus Cerastis; species Cerastis leucographa. The sequence continues at coordinate 7,915,210 of OY720363.1, read as the reverse complement.
AGTGTGACTTGATAACTGGCTAAATGAGTGTTTAATAAGACAAAAATTTAAATAACCTAACTTACATTTTTGCCTAACCCTTGCGGCTATCCAGGCGTGATGTTATATTATTTGCTTTTATCTAATGAGCTTTACTTATTGAAAGTGCCCCTACCTACTTAAACTTGTGTTATATTTTTCAAGACACATTGTGATTCTAATTTTTTATACAAGGTGTTGTTTTGCATCCTCATTAAATTTAAGGAGGTAACTATGCTAATGCTTCTCGTCAATAATAAAATGGGTAGTTTTTTCTTTTTTTTTTTTCTTTTTGACGGAGATCGGTACGTGTGAATCACCCGTGTTTTAAACGCGGCCCGTCTGATTCTCGCCCTATAACCTCGCTTAACACATGACATACAATCACTTTCAAACGTCTATTCGATAAATTCTTATTCCCTAAGCCACGTTAAGGACCCTACTCTGAAATACTGACAAACTTAAACAACCAAAAAATCTGCGTTTGTTAATAATTAACTAGCCTGTACCATAATTTTAATTCAAAATCAAAATATTTTATTTTACATAGGCCTACATAGGAACTTATAAAACGTCAACAAAAGGTGCACGGTTCGGGTTGGTCGTTTCCTATGGAGAAGAACCGGCAAGAAACTCCATGGTTACTCTTTTAAAATCATTTGGTTTTACAATATTTGAAGTTACAGCGTTAGTACTTAAGTATGGGAGAGAAAAAAAAACAAATCCTAAAATGTCCAAACATTCACAGAAAATAGGTAAATAAAAAGAATCTATACAAAAGTAAAAATAAAACAATAAAAGAACACTATTTTAAACAATTGACACAATTGATTAATTTTTTACTACGAACGCACCTAAAAGATTTTCAGAATATCTTTAAAAACTTATTGGTATTACGTGTAACAACATAACCTTTAAATTTCATCTCTACACATCTCTGGGCCTGATTTTATATTCAGAAGGGGTCTGAAACTTTCAGCTAATACACAGGTAGGTAGGATAACATTTTTGCGTTTATGTTAAAGTGGATTTAGTCGGCAATGTAGTTAAAGAACGTTGATTAAACAACACGCGAAATTAAAATTGCTTGGAAAAACGGATGCTAGCAATTACTACGGTTGTTGGTTATTTTATTAAGGTACCGTAGCCTTCTTCTATATCTTTGAATATTAAAAAAAAAAAGGTTTTTTGGCGTTTTTTTTTTTAATTCTTCTTTAGAGTTTTCATTTGTTTTTGTGTGTGGACAGTTAGATACAGCAAAGAATTCTCGATGATTTGACACGTTGCTATTGCACAGTCATTACGTGACCTAATATAATGGTTTTAGGTAATTGATTTAATTATTATTTATTTGATTTTGTTGTCAAATGATTAGTCTATTATTTTATTATATTACCTCGATAAAGTGTGATAATTTGTGTTTTATGCTCCTTATAACGTAGATTTGTGTTTTTTTTCTTTTATAAACCTGACATGTAATTTTGATAATTATTATATAAGATAGTGTGGTTTATTGGTTTAGTATATCCCAGTATAATAAAATCGAAAAAAAAAACAGAGTGAAAACGTTCTGAAATGTTCGCAAGTCTAAACAAGTCACTTTTCAGTGCGTACGTAACCTATGATGGTTTGCTCGAGTTGAGAGGATGAGTAAAATGCGTTTAATAAAAAGTATTTTTACAAGACAGACATTTATTTATTTATTTATTTAAGGACAACCAACAAAGCTTACACCAAAAATGCATGTTACGGTACTCATACTATTTTTACAATTTATAGTGTAGCCTTAATTAAAGGCTGCCACGGCATGCATTTATTTAACATAGGAGTATGAAAACAGAAAAACAGATTTACTTATTAAGTTACATAAATACAGTCAATTGTTACATAAATCTAACAAAAAAATACAAATGAAAAACTTACTATGTAATGCTGGATTAGTTATGTGGAAACCCCGTGAAGGGACGCACTAGAGAGATACATATATATGGAGTCCTCCTCCTGACCGTATTCGGTCACGGCGGTGAATCTTAGTGTAGATTATCCAGTAGAGATATTCTAGTGCATAAGTATTTGCGCAGACACACTCTCTGTTCGTTTATTCTCATAGTCCGATGGGACGGCAATCCGATACGACCGGAGAAAGATCAGGCGCAGGACCAGGTTTAACATGCTTTCCGAGCGGGCGCCAACTTCCAAACTCCGGGCTACTAATGTGAAATTCCTAATAGCACTTTTTGCCTTACCCGGGAATCGAACCCAAGACCCCACGCTCAGCAGTCGCGCTTGCGTGCACGAGACCAACGGAGCAGTCAAAAGAATATTTGGAGATGCTGGGATAGAGAGATAAACATATATACTGACCTTATGGGTGATACTCTTCAGAAAAGTCTGGTACGTAGTTAGTACGCGCACCGTTAATGACCAGATGACCTCCTATGACGTCTAAAAACATTATTCTTTTATTCCTTTTACAGTGTGTGAAAGAGATGGCGCTAGACATCCTGTATAGCTCCGTCTCTTTCCCATACTGAAATAAGAATAAAACAATACTGCTTTAAGACGTCATGGTAGGCCAGCTGATGGATCCTGGATGAATCAAAAAGAGTTACTATCGTAGCAAGAGGCGTTCCGTATATTTTCCTTACTCCCATAGAAAAAGGCTCCGGTTTATGCACATGTTTTTATACATAGAATAATATACTTGCCAGTTCCTGTGAACTACCTATATTGTATAGTGTCAAGTCACCGTTTATTATTAATTTGTACACACACGTAACAGACATAAAATTTAACGGCTTCCACAGCATAGTGCAGCCGAATTTATGGCGTAGTAAACAGACGCGGGAAATTAGTTATTGTTTACACGAAACCTCCTTGCTGTGTATTGTGTGTGCGGAGCTTGTAATGACAGTGGCGCAACGTTGTCATACGCCATCTTGAAACGACATTGTCTATGGATGTGAAAAATTATACTATTTTCTTTAAGAACTTAGAAGATTGGAGGATATTTTTATGAGAAAAGAATTCGGTTGCTTTTTTAAATTAAAAAAAGGATTGTGTGGTTTTATGAAACCACGGTAAAAGTGAAACTTTTTTTCACACTATAGATATTTAACTAAAAGTTTTTGGAATAATATTCCATTAAGGCTATAAAAATCGCTTTATCAATCTTAATTTTATACTTGGAAAATTGGAATGACAATGGGAAATAATAAAAGTAGACTAAGTCTCCAACTAATATTTTTATTGAACTCTGTGTCTTATAGAGTACGACTTACATAATACTTAACAATTATTTAGATTATATACACATATTAAAAACAAACAAAATAGCGTGGAGCACCAGTGCCAGTGCTCCACGCTATTTTGACGTGACCGTGTAGTGTATAGACACTACACGGTCAGCTGCTGCGAACTATAGGCGCCGCCATATTGGCCTTGGCTGCTCTGACGAGCGCCTTTCACTTTATCCACGGCCGACCATCACGCGACATGCAACACACAGACGAAAAAGTTTGAGACGATGTAATAAAAGTTTCACTTTAAAAATTCGGTAAAAGTCAACTCTGTCTATTTGTAACTTGTAAGACGTTATGTTTACTAATCCTAGAAGATCGCTTCTACGTATTTTCATTTAAAAACTATCAACTCTTTTTTCGCATCGATAGTACGAGTTACTTAAATTTCTTGTGCCCAGTATGTGGCCCCGTTAATCGTGGCGTGGCGTGATATCTAAAGTGCAGGTGTAGGGATATTTCGGACACTCCAGCCAGTGGGCCATCATTCGTACTGTGTGGCGCAGAGATATTCATCTCTGCAACTGTACTGCGTGCAGTCTGTACTTCCTGGAATCTCTGCGCCACACAGTACGAATGATGGCCCACTGGCTGGAGTGTCCACATATGGCAACTATCAATATTTTTCGCAGGTACCCAAGGGGTATAATTTATTATCTAAGATTTTATTCCACATATGGCACCTACATATCAGTAGGTACTCGTGATACTACTATCGGTTGCAAATGGAAAAAGAAAGAAAAGCATTTCAAATAGCGATAATAATAAAACTTTAAAAAGATAAAGAGTAAAAATATGTACATTAAAATAACCCAGCAAAAGTACTAGGCTAGAATAAGTTTAAGGTAGTACAGTTCTAGGCCGGTAAGTAGAACTTAAACGACATCATCCGACTAGCTCTTGTCACCGTCGGCGTTCCAGCTGAGTGAACGAGGCGATTATTAACATGAAAGCACTTTATAAAAAAAAAAAATAGGTGCGTCAAATTGGCGAAAACATAAAAGTGATTTAATTTAAGTTTAACTATATGGACACGCGTAAAAATCTTTGCGTGTCCAGATGACGAAATAATAAGTGATCCTGTTTTTGAGTTTCACCAACTGGACACACGTGTTTCCAGTCTGTCGTGTCGAGTTGGTGACTAGCCCCCTATTTACATGTCTCGATAAAAATAGACATCTCAATAACATTAGCACAACAAAATACGATTTTAAATTCAGAACACAAAAAAACTACCTTTCTATTTCCTGCCAGCACAAAATTCACCGCTAATTTCAAACAGCAAACCAAGTCATTGTTCGACCCTTACCTACGTTGCAACGCAATTGAACGCATACACTGCTCTTTGCACATAATAGACTGGAGTTACCTGTCGCATTGAGTGAGCAATGAATAGCCCTGACGAGGACACATCGGGATCTAAGCATTCATGAGTGGCACTCGATTTAGCAAAAGCTGTACTGGAAATACAGGTTATGTGAATAAAAGCTCTTTGGTAACAATAGGTCAGCCTGTCAATTGTCGTTGAATCTCTTCACTAAGAAATGTTAAACAAATGTCGTTATTGGACCGTTGAGTATCAGCGATAACAATGAAAACTCAAAAATATATTGGATTGACGTGATCTACCAAAACACTTCAACTTTCCGTCTGACCGACTCCTTGACAATACGAAAGTTGAATCTTTAACTCAATTTTGAAAGACGTGAAACGATTTAAAAGCGATTAAACCCTTTTTATGAGTATATGAGCCGACCACCTAAATTCACATTATGGATTGAGCAAGTTCATTCATAAAAAAACATACATCCTAAATACGTCGTAGGCAGTATCACTTATGATGTCCAAAAAACATTCACTATAACTGCTCTTAAAAAATGTAAAAATAAAAAATATATTAAGTTCAGACGCTTACAAGACAAAATACATAAAAGTTATGAAGATCGAATGGCAGTTTCCTATCGACATTTTAATTAAAAACGATCCTGACCCAGTAAGCCGATTAGTAAGGGGTAGACTTTATAAAAAGAACGTCTTTCTCGATGCCCTAGATTCTGACAAGATGAAGGAAATCCTGGAGTATCTACAGATACTCCAGGGTTTACAAGTACCAACTTCGTATACAGATAATTATAACGTAATGCTCGCAACTGGACTGCCTGGTGGCGTACCATGACGTCTTAAAACATTATTGTTCCATTCTTATTCCAGAGTGAAAACGTGACGGAGCTATACAGGTCGTCTAGCTCCATCTCTTTCCCACTCTGGAATAGGAATGGAAAAATAATGTTTTAAGCGTCATAGCAACCCCTGGTTGGTCTAGCGGTGGCGAGTGCAACTGCTGAGCATGAGGTCCTGGTTTCGATTCCCAGTTCAGGCAAAATGTTATTGGGTTTTTCCATAAGGAGTTTTTCAGTAGCAGCCACGGAATCTGGATTTTTGTCCGGTTGATAACAATAGCTATACAACCTGTTTTTTTTTTATATCCCATAATTCTAAGGTTATATTCAATAGGTAAAAATGATACTAAAACTCCTTAAATAGGTGGTTCAAAAACTTTTTTACAAAAAAGAATAACCGACTTCCAAAAAAAAACACTAAAAAGTGGCAAATAATTTTAGTTTCGGAAGTCGGTGACTTGTTTGTTTCATTTACTTTTTTGCCACCGACTTCCGAAACTAAAATTATTTGCCACTTTTTAGTGTTTTTTTTTTTTGGAAGTCGGTTATTCTTTCTTGTAAAAAGTTTTTATTTTAGCCTTTTCAGTTGTGGTATCTCACTTTAATCCTTTTCAAGTATAATTTTTACATTGTAACTAGACACCAGCACATCGTCCATACATACAACAAAGGACAAAATGCATAAAAAGAGGATGACTCAAAAAGTACCTAAGCAAAAACTAATAAAATTCATATGGGTCCACCGGGCAAGCTTTCTCTACCAAATGAATGAAAAATCATCTAAATCGGTCCAGCAATCACGGAGAAATAGGTGTACTTACATACGTGAAAAATTTACATAATAAAAAAAATGTTAATAAAATTAAAACTACATGGCCAGACTATATCAATTTTTATGGGACCAAATGGCAACTATTCCGCATCAAACTAAAGAAGATTCACGCAAATCGGATCATAAATCTCAGTGTAATCGGTGTACATACATAAAAAAAAATACTAATCGAATTGACAACCTCCTCCTTGTGGAAGTCGGTTAAAAATGCATAGTTTCGGAGATATCATCAATCATAATTTACTTAGGTCAAATATTATCACCAGTATGACGAATCTTTACTCTTGCGAGGTTGCCAAACTTCGCAGTAGGTAGTGTAGTGAAGCAGTAGTAGTTTCATTGATAAATACGAGTAATTCTTTTTATTCAAACCAATAATTCATATTTAAAGTTAAGAAAATGCGAAAAAAACAAAAAAAAAATGATTGAAACAGAATTCATATGCCAGTTGATTCTTTGATACGGTCTCAATCATATCCTAGAGTTATGGGATATAAAAAAAACAGGTTGTATATTACATGGGACTTCAAAATAAACGGTGAAATGTGGGTATACTATTAGCTACACCTCCGCCTGGATTACTGGCGTGATTTTATGTTACTCGCAATCGGCGCGCGTCTGATGTATGAACGTGGATGAAACAAAACGAGTATGCATGGATTGCAGCAGGTGGCGTTCTGTTAGTTCTGCCTACACCCATGCGGAAAAGGCGTGAGTGTATGTTAAGTATTAGATATACCATAAACAACAAAGATATCATATTTCTATAGATATATTTCAGATATTTCGATAGATCTTATTGTTAAATTAAACTAGCTGTAGGTAAAATTAGTACTATTATATAGTGAAATTAGTTTTTTTTTTTCTAAAATAAAAATATGCTAAGTTAATCCTTATTACATCAGCTATCTGACAGTGAAAGTCCCATGAAAATCAGTCCAGCAGCAGCAGGTCAGTCAAAAAAAAACGTTATTTTGGTATATGTACCGTAAATACTGTATAATACCGTAATGGAAAACACTTCACTTAAAAACTATGGATAAGTACATTCCAACGGTACCATTAAAATTCTAAGCATTTCCCTCATAAATACTTTGAACTTCTGTTAGAAAACAAACTTCTTTACTAAAGAACTATGTTATATTGCACTGAAGTTTATAATTCAGAAATGAACAAAGTCAGGTGAAACTCTATAGTTAATTCAACAAACCTAAGGGTCAAATAATAGTCAAAGTAACTTTCTCTCAGCGACAACGAAGGTGTAAGTCATAAAGGAGATTGGCAAACGTTATGGACGTTTGCCCAAGGTAAAATCGGCGAACAAGAATGACAACTAAAACAAATCTTTTTTTTTTCACGGAAATATAAAGACAATCAGATGTAAGGAATATTGCTTTGGGGACAGAATTTTGAATTAGGTTTTTTTTTTTTTTTTTACTCTTTTAGAAAATTATAGACAAGCCTGAAATGATGTAATGGTATTTATTGTTTTTTTTTTAGGTTATTTTCACATATTCATTCACAATTCACATATTTTTAATTTACCCAAACGACCTTAAAATATCAATTAGAACAGATTTATTTATGGTGAAGCCTATCCGTAAAACTGAAGCTACATGTATAAAAGCGATAAATATCCTACATATATAACGTTTAAAACAAAATACACCTTATATGTATATATACCACACAGACAGTCCACCCAGGACTGTCTGTGTGACGACTGATATGGCAAGAAAGGAGTTGTCTGATGAGATGACAAGTAATAGAGAAAAAGAAGACATGCTGCGCCGACCCCGATAAATTGGGATAATGGCAGGAGAATGATGAACCTTTATAGCCTTCAACGAAATACGTACAGACTAATCAAGTACGAAAAAAGCCCTTACTTACGTCTAGAAACGTGTCCAATCGACAGGGACGTCACAAAACATGTAATTATAGGGAGCCTACGCAAAAAACATGAGGTCCTTTTAGCGTGGAAGCCTTTGGAGTGTCACGTCCTGACTATTAAGCGAGATGGGTAGCGGATATGAAGGGTTATCAATATAAGAAGCCGTGCCGCTATTTTACTGGCGACGTGATATAGTTGCGCGAGTTACTTGATTAGTTGCTAAGAGCTTTGTCTGATTTGAGAGAAGCGTTACAACTTATTAGTATAGGTAGGAATGTTGTTATTGGTGCTTTTATTTAAATGATAGAAAGGCCTCCCACTAGGTGGACCGATGACCTGGTGAAGGTTGCGGGGATCCGCTGGATGCGAGGCGCACGGGACCGGTCAATGTGGCGACACTTGGGGGAGGAATATGTCCAGCAGTGGACGTCTTTCGGCTGAAATGATGATGATGATGATTTAAATGATATGGAAAGACTTGACTGACTCGTTGGTCTAGTGCTCGCAATCGTGACTGCTGAGCAAGAGGTCTTGGGTTCGATTTCCGGGTTGGGTAAATTATTGTAAGGTTTTCCATTAGGAATTTCTCATTAGCAGCCATGAAGTCTGGTTTTGTGACCTGTTGATGGCAATGGCAATAGGGTCGGTTGGCGAAATGTTGGTGTACTATTAGGTACACCTCTGCCTAACCCTTCGGGGAATTACAGACGTGATGTTATATAGAAGAAGTTTGCGCGGGTGTCCCATATAAATTTTATTAACTTTGCTTGGGTGGTGTATGAGTTAGCTTCTATAATACGTATTTTTACTTCTCCGTCTATGTTGATGATCTCCTAATATCTTCTAGTTACAATGTTAACTATGCGGACATAAGAATAACTTGTGCGGTAATAGAATGCTTCAACTGAAAAGGATGGAAAAAAAAAACATTTTTGCGAAAAATAAAGTACAAAATAAGGAAAATAAAGCTTTCGGAAGTCCGTTGCAAACATACTTGTCCTGGCTGGAGGCACCCACAAGATAGTCCGGTTAAGCAGACGACAACCTCCTAGGTTGAACTGCGAGATGCCATTCATAATAAAATAATGGCAAACATACACATGGCATGGTTTTTTTCGACTCAAAATACTGGGATCAGAAAACTAATGTGTTCGATTCCCATACTGTCTGGAAACTTCCACGAGCTAATTCAATTTGACCCTATATTTGGCTTGTCTAATTTCGGTTCTATTCTTAGATTTTATCGATACTCTAATTAATATCGATGGAGAATATTCGAGTTAGGTTATTATTTTAACAACGCTAACACAAATAGTTAACCTAAACCTAGATTGCTGTTATTCTGGTGCTTGGTAAGAATTTCATGTTAAATGAATTTTACTTATTATTACTATTGAGTTTTTCCATCAGGAATGTCTCGGTTGCAGCCACGGAGTCTGGATTTGTACCCGATTGTTGGCAATAGGCTCGCCCCCTTTTAAATGGGACTTAAACATACCTGGCGAAATATTAGTGTACTATTAGGTACTCCTCTGCCTAACTCTTTGGGGATATGGGTATGGTATGCAGGAATCAAATCCCTCTAACCAAATAACCAAAAGCTAATTTCCCACTGTGATCATCATCATCTGCCTAGCCTTTTTCCAAACTTTCTTGGGGTCTTGGGCGTTTCTTGGGGGAGGGGGGTTTCCAGTCTAACCGGATGCAGCTGAGTACCTGTATTTTACTTGAAGCAACTGCCTTGTCTCACCTCCACAACCCAGTAACTGGGTAATACGATACCCCTTGGTAAGATTTGATGTCAGACTTTTGGCTTCTGACTACTCGTTACGACTGTCAAAGGTCTATAAATGACAGACGGGACCAGCGGCTTAACGTGCTTTCCTATATTTAAACTGGGTATGTAATGATGGTCACCCATCCATGGACCAACCTCGGCATGCACGGCTTATCCTTAAAGATCGACCCGTGCGGCTGTTATTAATTTAGCCACGAGCCGACCAGCCAATAACATGCTCTACCAAACTGATACCATATGAATAATTAAAGCTTTAGGCTAAGTGATAATAACTTAATACGTATCATAAACCGAGCCAATTCAATGTTCTGTCTACTCATCAATAGTCTATAGAATTCTAGATTCTAGAATATTCCATCACTTTCAATAGATGTTCTTAGATATTCCTACCTATAACTATTCATTATTTGCTGGTGAGAGATAAATCCTTCTATTTTGATCTATTTATGTACCTATAGACAACTTAAGTCGCTTACTTCGAACTATAGGGTAGACAGTTAATATTAAGAATGTTGTATCAAGCACGAATTCATGTGTATGTAGTACCTAGGTACTCATAGCTTGTTAAGTACCTATGAGTCCAATGGATAAAAACGTTTATTTTTTTTATTTTTTAAACTGATCTCTATGGCCATTCAGAAAAAATGTTATTGGTATTTTTTTTATATTTATCTTTTAATGTTAGCGGCGTTTCATAAAGCGGACAAATAAAACTAATAATTAATGTATTCACGCATTATAGCATTGTAATGACAAAAAATAACGGTTGGCTGGTATAGAATGCCTTGTGGCATTAAGTTCGCCTATGTGTGGTACATATTGCGCAAGAAGTTTTAATAAATAATGCGTGTAACGGAAAGGGTATATACATCCTTAAGGGTGTGCTACAGACCACCAAATTGAACATGTTTCTCATCATAAAAGATGTTTTTCGGCAAAAAAAATATCTGCTGCCCCATAGAAAATTACAATACCTATTCGACCAAAATGTATAGGCTGCTGATATTTTTTTTTGCTGCAAACATTTTTTTATGTTGAGAAACATGTTCAGTTTGATGGTCTGTAGCACACCCTTAAGAATGTATATACCCTTTCCGTTACACTCTGTATTGTGTTTTTTTTTTTAAATAATGTTTTAATGCCTGTATGTTAATTTCTTAATGTATTTGCATTCATTGTTTTCTGTGTAAGTACACATGAATAAATAACCTCTCGCATTTTCTTAGTAAATTCTATTTGTAACTATAGCTTTATCAGTAGTTATTCTATGTATATCAAGTACTAGTAAGGTACTATTATTTATGCATTAACGACGAGCCTAATGCCAAACATAGAAACTAAAAACATTTACAAATGTCACCGAACATTATTCCTATCTAGAACTTTCTTTGTCTTCAATGACCTTTACATGAACTCGGTTCAAAAATCTCGGATACCCATTTCAAAGGTTATACAAGGTGTTGTTTTGCATCCTCGTCAAATTCAAGGAGGAAACAATGCTAATGATTCTCGTCCCGAATCAATAATAAAATGGGTAGGTAATTTTCATTTTTTTTCTTGTTAACGGAAGTCGGTAAGTATTAACCACCCGTGTTTTAAACGCGACCCGTTTGATTCTCAATCTATAACCGCGCTTCCACACATAAAAACGATCTCAAACTTTTATTCGATAATTTCTTATTCAAACTTAAACAACCAAAAAAATCAGCGTTTATTAAGAATTAACTAGGCACCGTAATTTTAATTGATTATTTACATCTTTTGAGACAACCTGAATTTGACGAGCAAAACAACAGCTTGTATGAAAGCCTTCAAGTTTAACTTCTGCTAAATGTAAGTTGCATTTCAACTTGTTTTGCAACAGGTTCTACAAATAATGAAATGCGATGAGAGTTCTCTTTTAAATTAGTTCTTAAGGAGCTTCACATAGGTACTTCTTGAATACGCGATTGTTTGCAAATATTGTTAGTGCATGTATTGCTAGTACCTGATTAAGTACTTAAAAATGATGTGTCTAAATAAAAGGTATAAGTAGACCCTTCACGCAGCCGGCAGACAAGCATTCTGTACATCAAACTAAGTAACCCTACACATCAATTATTGCTGGGAAACGCCTTTTGGTTTTTTGGGGTAAAAAATCACGTCTTAGAGGTAAACTCAACAGAGTTGCAGGACTGTTCGAAAGAGATACCGTGGCCCTGGAACACAAAGGGCGAGGAAGGAACATGGATGAGTTTGGAGGTGCGGAACGGAACGGAGTATCAGACTTGTACTGACTAAAACCCATCCATGTTTCTTCTTAGCCCTTTGTGTTTCAGGGCCATGGTATCTCTTTCGAACAGTCCCGCAGCCCTGGCAGTAGACACGAGCTCATCACACGTTCGTTATGTATAGTTGCATGAATATCTACTTGTTAAAGTGTGTTAAATGTTCAAAGTCCATTTCCCGCAAAGTTTACTTTACGAACCCACTTAATCTTGACTAAAGTGTGTGGATACTTGATTTTAAACCTAAAACAATAGGACCTCTTTCTAAATCGACTTACTTTTTATTGAACTTCACAGGTCAAGGGTGAAAAGTTTTGAAGTATTCATATAATCTTTTGTTTTTCCAAGAATTTAAAAAAGGAAGGAGATGATCTAGGTTATGGTCTTTTATCAGACTGTTAGCCTTTTACGCATTATAGATAGCAAAATATGTGTAAAATGATTATAACAGTGTTAATTGAACATTTAATTCCGGACGCATATTCTTCCATTTTACGGAAGGATTTTAGAAACTTGCCTGTGGACGGTGAGTAATGGGCTAGCTCACCGTCCATCCGTCTCATGACGACAGGCCGTGTCGTCGGCGCGTACGTGTTCCACGCGCGCCTCAAGGAGATCTCAGCAAACCGGAAGGGGTCCTAAAGGGCCGATGCCTGCCAGGGCTGCGGGTTGTTCGAAAGAGATACCGCGGCCCTGGAACACAAAGGGCTAAGAAGGAAAATGGGTGGTGACACTCCCTCCCGCTCCGCCCAGAGCGGGAGAAGTCATTTGATGATTTACCATCCGCAAAAAAAAAAGAAATGGATTTTAGAAACTTTGAATCTACCTATCTATCTTTGAATCTTTGAACTTTTGATTCTAGAATACAAGTTTAAAAAAGACAAACGCCGACGCCGTAACTTAGAATTTTCCACCTTCACCCGATGTTACTAAATCTTCTTTTTAAAGTGAAACTTCATATGCGACTTCCAACAAGTTTAACGTTTTCATGGAGGGGTAATATTTTCTATTACCCACTCAGAGATGGCGCTATTACAAGATTTGTGACTACGTTGTTCTACTAGGTACGCAAGATGGCGTGCAAACAGTCATGCATTCGACTCTTCGGTGTGACCAGCCTTCGCTCAATTTCCATGAGTAGAATAACCTCGATAAAATTATGTAATAAAAAGTGTACAACAATAAAACAATAAAATATTATTTAGAAGCTCAATAAAATAACGAGAGTGAATGCGTGGCACTCGAACGCATGCGTGTAGTATTACGAAGTTTCACTTCTTCCGCGCGGAGGGACTCCACGCAGTATTTTTTGTTTTCGTGTGGTTAGTGCTTAATCCAAGTTAGGTTAAAACATGCACATGGGCCTCTGACCTGGCCTAACATGCCGTCGAGAAATATCTCTCAGGCATGCTGGTTTCCTCACGATGTTTCCGTCGTTGTGTTGGTCGGACTGCCAAGTACGCACCTCTGATTTTTCAGATTCATGTGCATATTTTATAATTTACATTTTAATTACTAAATATTGCATATGTGCGTTAAAAATAATAATAGTTTAAAAAAGTTGATAGCGGCAAGAAGTCCCATTATAAGCCACTAAATGTTGTTAAGTGCGCCAATCCATCACGATCACATATCAAACCCATTAAACTCCGGTTAGTGATGACATAACAAGGTACATTCGTACGTGAAGACGCAACAGGTTGGCAAATCATCAGTCATAAGTTCATAACACACTTTGTAAGCTTTTTTTAGTTTGCCTTTGTTTAACTCTGTTAACATTTTAGGAATACCTTAACTTGCACTTTGTAATTTAACTCAGTTGTAACTTGCCCTTAACTGGCTTTAAAAAATATTTTGTATATATTTACAGATTAACTAGCTGACCCGCACAAATTCTTCTTCATCACACTTTTCCCGTTTTTGCAACATTTTTCGTTGATGCTTCGCTCGTATTGGTCGTAGCGTGATCTTATATAGCCCATAGCCTTCTTAAATGAATGGGCTATCCAACACTAGAAGTTTTTTTTCAATTCGAACCCGATTCTGGAGGGCTAACCTCCAGAATCGGGTTCGAATTGAAAAAAAAACTTTACTAACGCGTTCAACTAAAACAAACAAACAAACTCTTCAGTTTTTTTATTGGTATAAATGCGATTTTTTGTGTTTATATTATGTGTATTTGTGCATGTGCCAAATAAACAAACACGACCAATCAAGCTACAGAAAGCCAGTTCATGCGGATCTCTCATTTTACGGGAAATCTCTACAAAGCGAGGTCATGTTATACTGGAAATGTAAAACTTGATGAGTCGCCGTGTGTACTTGCTGCGTCTCCATCATCATCATGATCAGCCTACAATGTTTCCACGGCTGGGACACAGGCCTCCTCTCAATGAGAGGGAGCGAGCTTTAATACACCACGCGGGCCCAGTGCTGGTTGGTAGAGGTCACCATGTCTTCGAATTTTTAGTTCTAAGACATGCCGGTTTCCGCACGATGTTTTCCTTCACCGTTTTGAGAGCAGCGGTAATGAATTAAATTACACAGAGTAATGCGCCTGCCTGGGTTTGAACCTACGCCTTACGGCTCGATCCACCGCTGCTCCCCTGCTTCTCCAAGTGTAGGTAATTTAAATATTTATAGGTTGGAAAAAGTTCTTGGTAAAATCGTCTTCCTCGGGCCCGTATCCTAATTTATTCGGGGTCAGCGCAGTACTTCATGTCATTTTCGTATAATGTAGGGGCAGTGCCTACACTTCGTGTTTAATTCCTTCAAGAGTTACGTAACGTTTCATCAGGAAACTAAGGATTTTTTTACCTACTTAATTCTTTCAAACCTCTCTTGAGCTTAAAGGTTTGTGGATGGAAATAAACAATTATTCAATTCTCTTTTAGGTTTCCTTTACACATCCATAAAATATACATGTCTTTCTGTACGAAAAAATAAATAAAAGAAATCAGTCAGTATTCTAAGCGATATATTTAAGGATTAGTTAATCTATAAGCATTGCTTAAGGTTAAATAACGTTTAGAAGTCAAAAATCGCCCATAATTAAGCCGGAATTAATGATTTCGCATTGTGAAGCAATGTTTATAAATCGACCTCCAAATTACAAAACAGCAGAAAGTTACATCAGTCTGTTTCACTAGACCGTGTCGTACGGTAAGCCCTTTTTAAACGATTGCAGAGTGAATGCACCGCAAGTGTAATCCTGTGTGTAATTGCACGCTTGCTCGGTTGAATTTCATATACGAGCGCCATTATTTGTAGTCAGATAGAGGAATTTTAAATCGAATATACTAATAATAAAGCTGAAGTTTGTTTGTTTGTTTGCTAGATCGCGCTAATCTCAAGAACTACTGGTCCGATTTAAAAAAATCATTCAGTGTTAGATAGGCCATTTATTGAAGAAGGCTATAGGCTATATATCATCACGCTACGATCAATAGAAGCGCAGTAGCAATGAAAAATGTTGCAAAAACGGGGAAAATGTGACGCAGACAAAGTTGCGCGGGTCAGTTATTGAACTGATGAATGAAGAATTTAAAAGCATCAATTGGGTAGAAATATTACGCCGGAAAACAGACAAAGAATAATAATGTCTGGAGATATCTACAGACAAATACTTGGTTCTAGTGGACTAGCCAGCTCAATCGTCAGGGTGCTTTGTGCATAATAAGCCAACAAGCATATTCCACACGCCATAATAACTATGCCGATTGCCTAGTGATGCATAGATACTAGATGGTAGTTGAATGTGTGTTGAATGTTGCAAGTTCATGTTAGAAAACATTTTCAGCAGAGATAAAATTTTAGAACAAAAAGCTAAATTGTTAAGCAAAAATGTTAGAAAAAAAGCGATATTATTATTATTATCTTAACTCACGAAACTCCTAATTGGATTTTTTCCTGTAACGGTACACGGGGCGTTTACAAACTACCTGTAGGCAATACAAATATTTGTTCCGTGCGGGAATCGAACCCACGACACGCATCACAGCAGCCAATCGCTCAGCCACTGCGCCAACCGTGCTGTCAGCAGGTTTATTGGAAATATACCAGTAAGACTTTTGATTTGTCGCAAATAAATAGATACAGTCCCAGTCACAAGCCATAGTAACTTTGAAAGGACTGAAGTTGCCGATTTCAAAGCGTACAGCTCTATGCAGAAGGACGGGCAAACAACTCCGTAGACACTCTTTTAAATCAGAATGTTGTTACAAAAATTTTGTAAGCTGACAGGAGCAAAGCATTCATTAAAAATTCATGAGACGCAAATCAGGCCAAAATAATGTCAAAAAACATAAAGACCACTCTTTTATCCACAGAAAACAGTATTATAATAAGAAAATAATTGGAGACCACTCAAAATAAATGGTTGACAAAGATTTTGGTCCAATTAAATATAATAATAGACAAAATGAGAGTCTCCCATCGTTCCATACAACATCATTTGAATATTGAAATTGAAATCTTGTAATATTGGTTCGAGGAAATAATTCAATAGGCAGTTTTCGATATTCCTGGTTTTATTGATGACTATTATATAGAATAAAATAAAATATGTCGCAGAATTGTTATTCTAATTTATCGTCAAATCAAAGCGAGCTGTATTAGAAATATAACGTGTTTTCAGTTTAAAAAAAAAAGTAAACGTAGAGAGGAATACACTTTCATTTAAATTTTGAGAATTTTCGTTTCCTCTAGAAGTATTTCTTATAGTATTGCTTAAAGAAGTGTTAGCCAGTTTAAGAGATTACCCAATAGAAATGGCTTTGAGCCAAATGGGACGGATGCTAGACGTGAATAAACCCCTAATATTATTACACTGGCGAGCGGTAAAGGACGAGGAAAATGAAAAGTTAGGGGAACGAGGATTGTGTACGTTTGTACGCCTTTTCCTGGTAAAAAGTGTAACATATGGTTGGAGTCACGTGCAATGATTTTTTTGGCGTAGGATATAAATTGCAAGTTAAATAAAAGCTTGTAAAAATAGTAAGCTATGGAAAATAGTATGGTGTATGATTTTTGGTGATTGGAAGGGTTTTAAGTATAAAGATATGAAAGAATGAAAAAGTATTTATTTGTCTCGCAAAGTACCAAACCTAATAATTAAATTAAGAATAAAACAAATTATATGAAATAAACTAAGAAAAGTAAAATAAATATGTAATACATTAGACTAAATTAGTCTTCTACAAGACCAAAAACACCCTATCTCAGCATGGTGCTTGTAGCATTAAAAAAGTGTAGTATGTTATTATAAGTAGAGTGTTTTTAAAGCAGTAATAAATACTGATAAAACATAAATACAATAAGAAACACTGCCATTTCAGCCTACAGAAGTTTCCACCTTTGAAAAACATCAACGTTTAACGTCATCATTCTGACAAAGCAATTTTCCTTTGCCCATTATTAGTTTCTAACACAAGGTCCTTTAACTTATTAAACCTAAACACTACTATCGCAAATCTAGGTGACCTATAAACCCCTAGAAATGTTTTCCATTGATTGTAAAACATGACGAACCAATATGCCCTTGCGTTGGCCTTGCTACACATTTTTGATTAGCAAATCGACATGCAAACTGAAGGCCTTCAAATCATACAAAATACTTTCTGCAGGCTAACCGTTTTGCTAGGTTGAAAAGGTCTTAATTTTCTACTGTGGAAAGTTGTTTATGTACGTAAACTAAGACGTAATAAGTAAAATGAAATAAGCTTTCTCAATTATTCAAATCTTTAGATATGCTCTCATCGTACTAGATACTATACGATTTTTAGTTTCAGTGAGCGAGTCAATATTACCAACCTCCATGGCCCCTGTATTATTCAATGTAGCACAATGTTTTGAGTGCGTTACATTGAGTCATAAACCGTGGTTGAAAATCCCAAAAAAAGTTGTAGTGTTTACAATTTTTGCATTTAGTTACTTAGTTTGTAGTACAGAATGCTTGGTAGACGGCTGCGTGAAGGGACCGTTATTAAAAACTCAAACTATTTGGTTTTTGTCCAAGATTATACCCGTAAACCATCATGGCTCCATCGAATAAAATTCACGTCTAACAAAGTCCAATCCCTCTAAAATTCCATCACATTTCATTAAAACCATTAAAAAACATTAACCCTACATTACTAAAGTCCCACATAATAATTAAGCATTAAAATGCACTTATTTAAATGCCGCCCCCGATCCGAGGACGCATCAATGAGTGCTCACTACGTATGCACATAATATACATATATATGCACATGATATG
Organism: Cerastis leucographa; assembly: GCA_963082945.1. Lineage (NCBI taxonomy): Eukaryota > Metazoa > Arthropoda > Insecta > Lepidoptera > Noctuidae > Cerastis > Cerastis leucographa. The sequence goes on along the minus strand of OY720363.1, from coordinate 7,896,663 downwards.
CACGCGAGATTAGACCTTCAGCTTGGAACACTCCAGCATATTGTGCGGACTAAGTTGTAAATGTTGCTGTTGATTGAAATGGAAATAGGCGAAAGTTTGTTAATAAACGGTTCTCACCAACCTGTCTAACAAGTGTCATAATTAAAATACCGCGTATGCTGACGATGCTCAATGCGGTTGTGGAAACCAACCCTTTTTTTTTAAGGATTGGAAATCATCAAATGACCGCTCCCGCTCTGGGCGGAACGGAAGGGAGTGTCAGACTTGTACTGACTAAAACCCACCCATGTTCCTTCTTAGCTCTTCGTGTTCCTGGGCCACGGTATCTACTTCGAACAGTACCGCAGATGTGGCAGGTATCGGCCCTCTCGGACCCTCGGATCTCCTTGAGGCGCGCGTGGAACACGAACGAGCCATCGTCACGGCCTGTCGTCATAAGACGGACGGGCTGTGCTCAACCCCATTGATCAATATCCACAGACCCGTGGCTACGGTGGCCGACGCCCGGGGCGTCTCCCACGGCGGCAGGGAAGCGAGGCTCTTTCCCTCTCACGTTCCGGCACCTCCTTCACTAGCATGAATTCTTCGCAGAAGGAAGAGACTAACCCTAGATTGGACTTGTTTGCTGATGAATGGAAGTCGTTAATGAAGGAATGTTTGTAGTTCAGTGAGTAGACCGAGTTAAATAGTTTTTAACTTACTTTAGTATTAAACGTTTATGCGGTACTAAATGTAATAAAGAAATAAATCCGCTATCGGCTAATAGGCTTTAACGTTACCACTGCTGGGACATAGGCTTTTTAGGAGAGGGCTTTTATCAACCACGCAGGCCTAGTGCGGGTTGGTGGATGCCAAACGCTACTTGGGTTGGAATCCACGATCTATGCAGTCCCATACGATAACATGCTTAGGGATGAAACTATAATGGTTCTGCCTCTGCAGTGGACATTTGGGTGACTGGGCCTCTAGAATAATGTTACTATGATGGTCAGTTAATGCCATCTGGAAGTCTTCAAATATACTCCGAATCCAGGTTGGCCGCAGCAAAGAAAACTTGGTCAGGACTCATTGATGACTCTGCCCTGGACTGTAAATGTGGTGCTGTTCCACAAACGATTGGAGATATTGTGTCCTGTTATTTGTTAATTACAGGAACTGATGGACGCTATTAAATACGCCAAACACGTGGCTCAGTTCTCGGCCAAAGCGATATATACTGCCTTCAACAACTCAACTTAACTCAAACTCAAAACATTTATTTCAATTAGACCATTACAGGCAATTTTGAAAGTCAAAAAAAAAACAAAATTAAACGCGAAGCTACAGTCCCAGTCACAAGGCATAATAACTTGTGAAAGTACTGTAGTTGCCCATTCCGTAGCGTAGATCTCTATGGAGAAGAATGGGCAAGAAACTCCATGGACACTCTTTTAAATCAAAATATGTTACAAAATCTTGGTTACATCATTAATTAATTAATCATCATCTGTTAAGAATTACAAATATGACATGCAGTGTTCTTGTAATTAACTATTAATTTCTCAGACGGTACATTCGAGACCTAGTTCTTTCTGTTATGCTGTTTAATTGCGTCACGTTAGTTGAGCGTGGGTAATGGAAAAAGAGTTTGAAATAAAAATAAAGTAGAGGCTATTTTTAAAACAACCTTCTCACAATGACGTCTGTGTAATGTCGCATGTTCATTGTAATTAATATTTAAATAGTTCACTATGACGTTCAGACTTCAGATTGATGATTCCGCCGGTGGAAGTAATATTTTAATTGACTAAGTAAATAAGCAGTGATAGCCTAGCGGTATAACCGTTGGTCTTCAAAATCATAGGTCACGAGTTCGAACGCACGGCACGCACGTCTCATTTTTCGGATTCATGTTCGTATTGTATAATTATCATTTGTGTCGGTGAACGGAAACATCGTGAGGAAACCAGCATGCATGAGAGATATTTCTCGACAACATGTTAAGCCAAATCTGCATAAAAAATCTGACACCAGCTTACACTCGTCATCATCAGCCGATAATGTTCCCACCGCTGAGACACAGGTCTCCTCTCTATGAGAGGGTGTGGGCTGTTATCCACCACGTGGGCCCAGTGCGGGTTGATAGATGTAACATGTCTTCGATTTTTTAGTTCTAGGTGATGGTTTCCTCACGATGTTTTCCTTCACCGTTTTTGAGGGCAGGTTAGGCACGCGAAAAGTAGAAGAATACACTAAGTTGATACAAGTTCACCTAATTTAAGGATCTGGTGGCGTACCATGACGTCTTAAAACATTATTGTTCTATTCTTATTCCAGAGTGCAAAAGAGACGGAGCTATACAGGTCGTCTAGCTCCATCTCTTTCCCACTCTGGAATACGAATGGAACAATAATGTTTTATGCGTCATAGTAACCCCGCTGGACTGCCTCGTTGGCCGAGGGGTCGCAAGGGCGACTGCCGAACAAGAGGTTCTGCGTCGATTCCCGGGTCGGGCAAAGTGTTATTGTGATTTTTTTCAGTAGCAGCCACGGAGTCTAGATTTGAGCCCGGTGATAGTAAAAGGCTAGCCCCCTATTACACGGGACTTAAAACATAACTGGCGTAATAACAGCCGCACGTGGTTGATCTTCAAGGTTAAGCAGCGCTTACTAAGGTTGGTCCGCGGATGGGTGACCACCATAAGCTCGGCTTAAGCTAAAGATCGAACCGCGCGGCTGTTGTTATGTAGTCACGAGCAAGGCACGATTTAAAAAAAAATGATTGTATTAATGAAAAAAAAAACTTCCAATAGTATCGCTAACAACCATTAACTTCCAATAGTATCAACATCTCATCTCATCTTCCATTAGTAGCTGCAACGTGTGATCTAAAAATAAACTAATATAGAATTCCGTTACTCGCTTATTTAGTCACACATGTACACTCAAAATCTGTCTCTCAACCTTTCACACACACACACACACACAACACAAACACATACGCACACGTGCACACACACACACACACACACCCACACACACATATACAGTTTTATTGATAGTACCCTAATTTTATTGAAGAGCGGAGCCTTCAACTACAGGCATTTTTTATGCCTAAATGGATACTCCTCGACCTGCATTTAAGACAAAATGAACTGAAATAAACTTTTTTTTTTTTAAATAGTATCGCTAACAACCGTACACTTCTATCAAATACCAATAAACTGTGGTCTACAACCCCGCTGTACCGTCATCCTATTAATTTAAGCCTCTCTGCCAATGACGCCCGTTTACCGGATACTGTTGATAAAATCAAGCGATACACAACTTTATGTTTAAAGCCAGAGTATCCATTATGCACTTTAGCTGCTTTAGTGTAATGAATAGCGAAAATGTACGTTGAAAGCTTTGTGGCTTTGAGTTTTCTGCATCAAAGTTTTTATGTTTGTTCCTGCATTACGCATTAACGGATGAAAGGATTCGGATGAAATTTTACACACAGTTCCTCCTCCTTGCGTCGTATTCCTCAATGCTGAGGGTCGTGACCTCCCTTCAGAATCACCTTCTCGCGGATGATCTTCCTCCAGCTGTTTCTGTCTCTGGCTGTGTGAAGGGCGCTGTGGACTGTGGAGTCAAGGGCGGTAAGGATCTGGTCAGACCATCGAATTGGGCTGCGTCCACGAGGTCTTTTCCCATCCACCTTGCCGGTCACCATTAGTTTTTCCAGGTTACCGTCGTCCTTCCTCGCAATGTGACCGAAGTATTCCAGGACTCTGCGCAGGCATTGGGATGACAGGCGTGAGGAAATTTTGAGCTCTCGCAGTATGGAGACATTTGTCCGATGTGCTGTCCAGGGGATACGCAGCATCTTTCTCCAGCACCACATCTCAAACGCGTCAACGCGTTTTCGGTCAGCAGCTTTCAGCGTCCAAGTCTCAGCGCCGTACGAGAAGATCGAGAAGACCAGGGTCCGTACCAGCTTGGTTTTGGTTTTTACAGAAATGTTGCGATCTCTCCAGATTGTTTCAAGTTGAGACATGGCGCTTTTAGCCATGCCTATTCTCCTGCGCACTTCCTTCTCGCAAGAACCATTGTTGCTGATGTTGGAACCCAGGTAGATGAAGTTGTCAACTGTTTCTAGATCTAATGCGCCAGTTAGTTCTAATGCGCCAGTTAGTTCCAGCTTCCCAGATCTATCCACCACCATGACCTTAGTCTTCGACCTGTTCATAGAGAGACCCAGCTCTTCGCTAAACCGCTCCATTCGATCTAAGAGCGCAGCCATTTCCGACTCATTAGCTGCAAGAAGAGTAGTATCATCAGCGTAGCGCAGGTTGGTGATTTTCATGCCACCGACTGTGATACCACCCTCCCAGTTCTCGCAGGTACGTCTCATAATGTATTCTCCATAGACGTTGAACAGAATGGGCGATAAAATGCAACCCTGGCGTACTCCTTGGTGGAATCTAAACGATTTAGACGTTGTTTTGTCGACTCTTACGACTCCCTGATTTGAGCCATACAGGGTGCGAAGTAAGGCGATGAGATGGTTTGGTACTCCAAGTTCTTGTAGGATCCTCCATAAGCACCCCCAGTTGACACTGTCGAAAGCTTTGCTGTAATCGACAAAACACAATACCACTGGCGTATCAAATTCGTAAGCCTTCTCAACGAGCTGCCTGACATTGAGAATTTGCTCTCTAGTGCCCCTGCCCTTCACAAAACCTGCTTGCTCCTGCGGAATTTGCCAGTCCAGGTAGTAGCGGATGCGATTGTTGAGAATATGGAGCAAGATTTTACTGGCGTGCGAGATGAGGGACAAGGTTCGATAATTACCGCAGTTTTTGGTTGACCCCTTCATCCTTCTTACACACAGTTAGATTATGACTAACATAACATCACGCCTGTAATCCCCGAAGGGTTGGGCAGAGGTGTACCTCATAGTACACCCACATTTCACCAGTTATGTTTAAGTCCCATGTAATAGGGGGCGAGCCTATAGCCATCAACCGGGCACAAATTCCGACTCCGTGTTATTCATATTCAATTTAGTTGCATTCTATAGTGTTTATAGGGTGTTCTAACTATTTTGTAGAATTTTTTTTGATTCAATTTCCCAAACGGGACGCTTAAGCATAATATGTTTTACCCTCACGTATTTTTGGGTGGCTTTTTTCGGTTACTATTAAATTTCACGATTTCAAATTCGGGCTTTGTTTATTAAGATCACCTGTGTCTGTTCCTATCGACAATTTCCTCGGTTCAGCCGTTGTATGGAATTCTTTCATTCATATCTGTCAATGTTTATTTTTGCACCCTCACCCTCACTTATCTACCCTTTATTTACTCCTTTAAGGACTTCCTAAGCACAACTCACAAGTCGAACATCCATACGATCCCTACCAAGTAAAATGAAAGAAGTTTCTTTATTTATTTTATTGCTAGTTCAAAAGCTATTAGAGCTACGAAGATGCTACGTGTTACGCCGTAGCTCATTGCTACGCCGTAGCGTTGTGCTACGCAAAAACTACGTGACGGAATCCTTGAGATTCTGTTGCGGAATTTTAATAAAAGGGGAAAGTAATAAGCTATATTGAAAAGATTTATGAGAAGTATGAAATACTTATCTTTAACTTATGTAAAACATGAAATCAAATAAATTATTCATTTGACGATTTGAATGGCTTCGAGTAAGTTTCTGATGAAGTTGATTGGGGCTACCCATTTTTATAAGCCATAATACTTGACATGTCCTATCAAATTATAATGCTATCAATAGTAACGTTACAACTCTATCTTTAATTTATTGAAAGCATTGCTAGTTTGGTATTGAATATTTTTTTATCGCAACGAAATAAGTACTTATTTTCGTAATAACCGGTTTCTGAGGACAGTATGTCCAAAACATTTAAGTTGAAATAGTTTTTTTTTGTATGGAACAGCAATAAAAATTATACACACAACTTTCCCACTTTCCAGTTCTGTTGTGTTTCAGTTAAAACTATTAATTAGTCAAAATTACTTTAACCGGTTAAAACGATTATAACATTTACTTAGAAACTTGTAAGGTTATTTATTGTGACCTTTTGATAAGTGAAGCTTTCTCAAACAAAATGTTTTTAATAGAGAGAACGCCATTTATTTATTCTACAATTATTCTATGTGTACATTAATAGTAAAATAAATAAATCAATGGCGTTTGTGAGTTAGTAGAAAAGACAGGAAAAATCACAAAATATTTGAGTAAAAAGGTACTGCTTATTTCATACGAAATTTCTGCCAGAAAACCTGCGAAAGAAAAATGAAAAAGAAATGTAGACGATAGTGTGTGTGAGAATGAAGAGAAAAATGTGTTTATTTGCCTTACCTTACTTAATATATATACTATTTCTTAAATATAAATACACACATAACTACACATATAAATCCACATATTTATCATAATAAGCGGTTTAACTGACATCAGTCAAAAGTGGTTTAGTCCGGTTAACAGTTTTTACTGTAATATATACAAAGTGTTGTTTTGCATTCTCGTCAAACTCAAGGAGGTTACTATGCTAACGATTCTCGTCCTTTTTTTTATTTTATTTTTTCGGAGTGTCAGACTTGTACTGACTAAAACCCACCCATGTTCCTTCTTCGCCCTTTGTGTTCCAGGGCCGCGGTATCTCTTTCGAACAACCCGCAGATGATTCTCGTCCTGAATCAATAATAAAATTGGTAGGTAATTTTTATTTTTTTTCTTATTTACGGAAATCGGTAGGTGTGAACCACCCGTGTTTTAAACGCGGCCCGTCTGGTTCTTGCCCTATAACCTCGCTTATACACATACAAACAATCTCAAACGTTTTTATTGATAATTTCTTATTCCCTAAACCACGTTAAGGGGGTTATTCTGAAATATTGACAAACTTAAACTACCAAAAAAATCAGCGTTTATTAATAATTAACTAGGTACCGTTATTTTTAATGATTATTTTAGGTCTTTTGTGACCACCTCCTGAAATTTTGCATCCTCGTCACCACCATAGTGGGAAATTTAGCATACACTTTGTATATGCAAAATTTTCCACTTTTCAGTTCTGTTTTTTTTTTTTTTATATCCGCGCCAAAAATGGTTCATTTTCACGAACACTTCTCAAAACTATGTCCCTCGTTTAACCAAACACGCTTGTATGATATGACGTAATAGTGAATATGTTATCGTACGTCGTACATTGCCCTTGTCACTGTGTCTATCGGTTTGTGGGCAAATAAACAAACTAGTATCGCTTCGTGTTCGTAAACACACGATTTTGGTAATTTAAACTGTTTGTTGTAGGAAATATGTTTGAAGTTCCTATGATTTAAATACAATCAAACGTCACACCTGTTTTTGACGAAGGTTAAGGTATTGGTGTACCACGCTGTGTCTTTATTTTGGATGTAGTGGGTGTATTGCAATTGAGATAGAGTTTTGTCTCGTCTATGAAAAAATAAAACATTTTTTTTTAAGGCTTATATACTTAACTTGCCTCGTAAAGCACTTAAGCCGTTGGTCTCGACTGTTACTTGTTGATCTTTGACAGTCGTTACAAGTAGTCAGTGAAAAGAAAGTCTGACAACCAGACTTACCAAGGAGTATCGTGTTACAAAGTACTAACTCGGTTGTGGAGGTCAGACATGCAGTTGTTCCATGTAAAATACTGGTATTCAGTTGCGTTCGGTTAGACTGGAAACTGACCCCAACATAGTTGGAAAAAGGTTAGGATGATGATGTTCTGACTTCCATAATTCAGCTACTGGGTAGCAAGATAACTTATAATAGGGGATAATCCAATTTTTTTTTTCTTTGTCCGTCGGTAGTTTATTATTGAAAAGTATTGGACACGTATTTTTTCTTTTTTCACGTGGCCATAAAATCACGGAGATATATTGAGTTGAAATGGCGCATGACGTCACATGTAGGTAAGTTTTATACCTAGTTGTGACGTAGTAAGCCCCCACTCTCCAACTTTAATGAGTTTTAATTAAGTATTTTTTTGATATTTTGATAAAACAAAAAATACATGTCTAATATTTTTGTATTACCTGTCTGACGGACAAAATAGAATGTCGTTTTCTTTACCCAGTCCGCACCCCTATTATAAGATAATCAATCCAGTAGTCCTGCATTTCCACTGTAGCCCTTTTCCAAGACGCTTCCTTATACCCAATTCTCCAACTTCCTCATTCATTTTATCTTAATCACCTTTTTAAGGTCATGGATTCATCTAGAAAGTCGACCCACGCTACGTTTGGCTCGCTTACGATACAGGTACCGGTAAAAGGTCATAAAGGTACTTAAAAATAAAGTTACTTAGTCTTAACAGAGTATTTGTTCCAGTCGTTTTTTAAAAGGTTAACAGCGGAACATAATAATATATACCACCTATGTAAGTTAAACAAAAGTACGTTAAAAACATAATAAGTTTTAACAGTGCCTGAAGAGATCTTTGTTAAAACAAATGATCTTGAAAAGTATGACTATAAAACATGATATTACAAAATATAGGCTGCTCTCAAAACTGCGAAGAAAAACTTCGTGAGGAAATCGGCACTTACCAGAACCAATAATTCGAGGATATTGAGTCATCCACCAGCACTTGGCCATCGAATTAATCAGAAAATGATAGAATAGAATGGTTTTCAGATTGTCAAGTAATTGGTGATTTTATACGTAGCTTTGTTGAACAAAAGACATGTGAAAATCAAAATATTTTTATTTTACATAGGCCTAAATGGGCAGTTATAAAACGTCGACAAAAAGGTGCTCGGTTCGGATTGACCGTTTTCTATGGAGAAGAACCGGCAAGACACTCCATGGTTACTCTTTTAAAATCATTTCATTTTACAATATTTCAGCGTTAGTACTTAAGTATGGCAGGACATCGTAGGCCCGACAATAAGTCATTGCTTACTACAAAACGTAGAACGAAATAAAAAGTTACCAAGGATCTAGGAATCTATAAGGCCTACAATGTCCACACACTTAGAAACAATCGATAAATAAGAAAAAATAGAAAATATTACAATAAGGCTAAATTGAACAAGTGACACAAATGCTGTCATCCGTGCTGTAACTATTCTAAACAAAAGGTGTTATGATTTAAAAACTATTGTATAACAACTGATTAAAAAGAATGGAAAAAAATAAGATGAAAATAGTTAGAGACGTCCACACATTTGTGCCGTTTATGAGCTACCAGGGAAGCCGCATGTAGTACTTACATACTACCATATAAGCACCTACGTATTGCAAGATAGTACCCGCAGAGGGTATAAGCAGGAAGCTCATTTCCCCATACAATGATGGAGGCCAGTGTTATGGAAGAATTTGATTAGGATTTTCTTGCATCCGCTACTACTACTACTTTTGCTGTTTAGTTATTAAACTATTCGATTGTGTGGTTACTAAGCCTTTGCATGCAATATTTACATATAAGTGAATGTTGTCCTGATGTATAAAGGGTGTAAAACACCTCTTAACGAAGCCGAAAGGCACTTGTTCTCCCTGTCATTGCGATCATTTTTTCGTTCTACACCATACCTGGGAACCTTCTAGTTACAGAGATATTAGGGGTTAAAGTTTCAACTATTTGACAAGTATTTTTTTAAATACAAGTTTTTAATGTAAGATTTTTACTTTAAACACCTCCACGACCCCCGTACTATTCAATCCGTCCATCAGCACAATGTTTTGGGTGCATTACATTGAGTTCTACCACAAAACATGATTTTACACCCCCCAAAAGAAAGTCGTTTCCCAGCAATAATTTTTGCGTAAAGTTACTTAGTTTCATGTACAGAATGCTTCGTGATGAGGTGATTTACACCGTGTATAACATTTTTGTAAGATACTTTTAGCACAATCCATTGTGGAAATTATTGGTGGATTCCACCTTGTACGATATTTTCTTAATATCGGTCTTCTATCTTATTACTTGAAGAACGTTTACGGAAAATTCCCTCAAAATATTATTTACTTACCCCAAAGTCCAAACTTACCTCACCTTTCGTTCCGTAGACAAGAAACAATATGTTTTTAATGTCAGCACGATACTACGGATATGCCTCAGGGCGGGAATGCAGAGGTCGATGGCACAGAATAAATGGACACAGAATGTCTACTCCACACGACGGCTTCGTCATATATTCGTCTTATCCGAATGATGTGGTTCTGGATTGTATGCTGCACCCCTTCTCACCTGCTAAAGTCCCTGGAAGTGGTAAAGTTTGAAGGACTGTCTCATATAATTTGGACGTTACACGACAGAAATACTCATTTGCGGTACAATTTGAATAAATGATGATTCTGGGCGAAAACGCATGCCTACATAGAAACAAATTTAAATACAGCGTATGCAAGCACACTTACGACTGTCATTTGTTTGAGACCGCCACCTTTGTTTTATACATATTTGTGTGCGTGCGTTTTTATATATGTGCGTGCGTTTTCATTCGTTACAAGTCATCCTTCTGTATCCTATCTATTCTGTGTCAGTTGCGAAATCCGCCCTTCCCGAGCGTCAAGGTCTCGGCCACTTGGTTACGTCATCACAGGGATGTTGTGCCGCAATGAGGAGTTCAGTTCAAGTTTCAAGGGAGTTCGATTGTTGTATGTTTCGTTTGTACGGTTTATAGTTTGTAGAAGTCAATGTTTGAATGGAGATGTATGGGGGTCTTGTAGTGGAATTTTAATGATTGTTAACTGGTTTATTTAGTTCAGAAAATACAGTAGGTTTCATTGTTTTGCTTGATTTGTGCCTTAACACAGAAAAATATTAACTGAAGCCTTTTTTCAATGGGGGTAGGTAGAAACCACCGAAGACCACCGCATCGGTTACTATACGTGCTCTCTTTGCTTCATCCACGTTCAAACAAATGCATAATCACGAACGCCGCTCCGGTGGCGAGTAGGCACGTCTCTGACCTTTGTGACTAACCAATAAGACAGTGTTTGTTCTTCTAAGGCGTTTCTCCTGTGTGTCCACTGATATCTATCTTGTAACCTTTTGTTAGTGGCTTTTCACTCATCCTCTCAACATGACCTAACCATCTAAGCATTATCTTCTATTTGTGGCTTAACTAAGGCCAAATGTGACACATTTTATTTTTGGACAAAAATTTGTAAAACTAATACGAATGTTTGTGTGTTTATCCTCTATGCGTTCCTAAACTGATTGCGATGAAACCTTGGTGGGTTATTCTGTGTACGCTGGCCCAAAAAATCTCTTCAGTATACAGCTAATACCTACGTAATAATTGGGTCTCTAAACCAACACATACCCACGCAAAACACATTTTAGCACCATAACATTAGTTATTCCATCGTATATTCAACGTAATCCAGTAATCGGTTTAGTCATACGTTGCCTCAAATAATAGCCAAGGTCACGGGTGTTCATTCAGGTAAATAAAGCATTATCTCGCTTGTACACCTACTTATGGCCAAAGGGGACTTTATATACGTACTTATTTACACTCCAATGAACGTATTAGGGCTTGAGCAAAAATTGTGGTGCTATAGCAACGGAAGGTTTTGGTTGAAAAGAAATCGTTCTTTCTTCATTCATTCTTTTTTTGGCTTACGCAGGGAACATATTCTTTAGGTAATATTGTTGTCGTTATAAAAAATGTATGGACTTTAAAAAGAGTTTATTGATTGGGTTTTAGTTGGATGTACCTAGTTATTTTTATCATTTATGCATCAACGTTAAGGGAACGAACGAACGAGAGCTCAAGTCGTATGTTGATCAAAAGATGATTGCGCCCGTAACAAATGTGTATTTTCTCCGCAGGAAGCGAGTACATTTTTTTACATCATTAAATGACCCCTCCCGCTCTGGGCGGAGCGGAAGGGAGTGTCAGACTTGTACTGACTAAAACCCATCCATGTTCCTTCTTAGCCCTTTGTGTTCTAGGGTCACGGTATCTCTTTCGTACAGTCCCGCAGCCCTGGCAGGCATCGGCCCTCTCGGACCCCTTCCGGTTTGCTGGATACCTCCTTGAGGAGCGCGTGGAACACGAACGCGCCGTCGATAAAAAGAGGGGCCGAGTACCTTAATTTAACTTTAAGAAACACCTGAACATTTTATTTCCTTACAGAACAAATATTAAAATATAAGAAATATTCGAACGAGGAATACGACAAGGCTGATCATAACCATAGTCAAAGTCAAATTCAAAGTATTTAATAGTGTGATTTTTGGTGATACATTAGGTCTTATAGTTAGGTTGTGGTAACTCAAAAAACTACCCATTCGGGCATACACTATTCTACAATATAAAAATTTAAAATCCATGTTACATACAAATCCATACTTCCATACTAATATTATAAATGCGAAAGTCACTCTGTTTGTTTGTTTGTATGTATGTTTGTTTGTTACCTTTTCACAACTAAACGGCTGATCGGATCTTAATTAAAATTGGGAAGAAGATAGATTTCAACCTCGGGAAGGACATAGGCTATATATCATCACGCTACGACAAATAGGAGCGGAGCAGCAATGAAAAATGTTGCGAAAACGGGGAAAATGTGACGCAGACAAAGTTGCGCGGGACAGCTAGTTAACAATAAAACAATATTTATAGGCAATTAAATTCAACCAATTATATAAATATTCAGACTTGTAAAATAGGTTAAAAAGTTGTCTGCTAGGACTTATCTATCCGTGGACATTCATCAACACAAAATAAGGCCAATATCAGGAATGGAAGCTTGATAAGCGTATCTGATTGCAAATTTGTGTAATCATACTGAAAAGTAGGTGTCACATATTTACAGTTTTATCGAGTAAGTGCCGATCAATTGAGTAGATTTTGATGTGGACATTGTATGTAGGTAGGTGACATTCATGAATACAGGCCAATACAACGTCCTTGAGGTCTGTAATTCAATAGTAAATGTTATGAACACACTGTCTGTTTATTTGTGTTTATTGACTTTGTTGTAAATATGAATACGTAACAAAATGGATTTCTACGAGTATAGTGACAAATGTACTTTCATTGACGCCCTGTTTCTTTCTTTACACTTTTTGATTCTTTTACATATTTTATTATTATTTAAAATCTATTCGTAGTTTGTAAATAATGTACATACATGAATTCAAGTGAAGACTTTCATTGTACAATAATGTGATGATATCCAATGTTGTAATGAGTGCAAAAAACCGGCCAAGTGCGAGTCGGACTCGCGCACGAAGGTACCATTATTAATAAAAACGAGCAAAAAAAAACACTTTTTTGTATGGCAGATCCCTTAAATATTTATTTTATTCTGATTTTAGTATTTGTTGTTATAGCGGCAACAGAAATACATAATCTGTAGAATTTCAACTAGTTGACTATCACGGTATCACTATGATACAGCCTGGTGACAGACGGACGGACGCACAGCGAATTCTCAGTAATAGGGGTCCCGTTTGACCTTTTGGGAACGGAACCCTAAAAACCTAACCATTAATTCACAAAATGCTTGTGCTGTCCCACTGCTGGGCAAAGGCCTCCCCCAATTCCTTCCACTTGCATAACGTTGGATGGATATAAATTCTCCTTTTACTGGTACCTCTCCTCTTTATTCAGTGAAAATTGGGTGTCAACTCCGAATATTTCTCTTTGGACATTCGCGAATGATTCTCAACCACGAATTTTTCTCTAGGTAATATCGCAACGGCCTATACATCTTAAGACTTCGTCATTTGTATGGTTTATGGCAATTCCGTATTTTTCTATAGTGATCAATGCTCATATCGATTGCCTTGTTAGTCTAGTGTTCGAAGTAGCGACTGCTCAGCATGAGGTCTTGGGTTCGACTCCCAGGTCAGGCATAGTGTTATTAGTGTTATTTTTCAATGAGGAATTTCTCAGAAGCAGCCACGGAGTTCGGATTTATGCCCGGTTGATGGGAATAGGATCGCCCCCTATTATATGGGACTAAAACATATCTGGCGAAATAAGGGTGTATTATACACCTCTGGCTAACCCTTCAGTGATTACAGGCGTGATCTTATGAGTGATCAATACAAAATATGTAAGCTAACTCACACGATCCGACCTTAATTATATCTTCAAAATACGCTTAGCCGATCCCCAGCTGCAGATTCCTCTATGCAAATCCACCTATCAGACGATCTGAAGACAAAGTGGTTGTCTTCAGACCGATATGTGGAACAGGTCAAGCGCTTATTAGTCGCCAAACAATTCGCATTGGATCGAGTTAACTCTGACAGACCCGATGGTCTCTAGTAAGTGCAATCCACATACACAGCCTTGTACGATTAGAAACTTCATTGTCAAAGGATTCTGTTGTATACACGTATCTATGACTATGAAGTCCGAGTACATATCAATATATGCACGTACTTGCAAACACCAATTATTTTTTAGCATCAGAAAGCAGACAGAGAGACACTTTCGAATTTAAAATATTAGTGTACACATACAAGCCGACATACGTCGGACATACAGGAAGAGGCTCCCTGGTGTATGCTGTTTGCTGACGACATTGTTTTAGTTGCCGAGAGTGGCCTAGAGGTCCAGAGCAGATTGGAGGTGTGGTGGCAAAGATTGGGGAATGTTGGCCTGAAAATAAGTAGAACCAAAACGGAATACTTGTTTTTTTATTTCGGCGGTCTCTGCAGTCCTGTGCCTAGCCTTTGTCGGAACGCCCATACCGATCTGCTCCGATTTTCGGTACCTCGGGTCGCTTGTCCAAGGAAATGGTGATGTAGACCGGGACGTAACGCAACGGATCAACTCAGGATGGATGAAATGGCGACAGGTCACTGGAACAACTTGCGACCCACGGATGCCCCTCAAGTTAAGGGGAAAATATACAAGTCCGTGATACGACCTGTCGTACTGTATGGATCGGAATGCTGGGCAGTGAAAAAGACGGATGAAAAAAGATTGCATGCAGCAGAGATGAGAATGTTGAGATGGATGTGTGGAGTGACTAAAATGGATAAAGTTAGAAATGAGCATATAAGAGGAAGTTTGAAAGTGGCACCTATAACAGAAAAGATGAAAGAGAGTCGTCTGTCTTGGTATGGACATGTGATGAGGAGGGATGGAACACATGTGACTAAAAGAGTGATGAATATAAATGTGGATGGATGGAGAGGGAGAGGAAGACCAAAGAAAAGATGGATGGAATGTGTGAAAAATGATATGAAGGAAAAAGGAGTAAATGATAACATGACGAATGACAGAGGAGTATGGAGAAAAGAGACGTGTTGCGCCGACCCCAAACGAAATGGGACAAGGGCAGGAAGATGATGATGATACAAGCCGACAGGCACTATTCCTTCCCGTTTTTTTTTTATGCTGGTCCATACCGGAGAGCCTTCTTGTTACTGTAATGTTATAAGTTATAACTTTAACATTAATACCTTCGTGGAGTGCGTTATATTGAGCACTACCGTAAACTGTGATTTTTCACACCAAAAGAGCCCAGCAATCATTTTTGCACAGTGGCTTTGTGAAGGGTCTTATAACACTATGTAAAGATAATATGAAACTTGATCCTACTAATATTATAAATGCGAAAGTTTGTGAGAATGGATGGATGGATGTTTGTTACTCTTTCACGCAAAAACTACTGAATGAATTTGGATGAAATTTGGCACACGGGTAGTTTATAACCTGGATTAACACATAGGATACTTTTTATCCTGATATTATGTTCCCGTGGGACATATCGAACTCCACGCGGGCGACGCCGCGGGCATAAGCTAGTACGTTAATAAATAAGTATTTACCTAATGTTCTCTCGCTCCCGAGAAATAACATTTCAGCATAAAGAAACACTGTCCATTGTGCTTTGAGATGTGTACTACCCAAAAGTAACTGGAAATGGGAATTCTGCGTAAAACCCTCAGCTACATCAAAACACGGGGCTCCTAGGGCTAACCTTGAACTTTGTTTGGATTCCCGCTGTTTCATTGTTCTTGACTTTCAAAGAAAACTTCGTAGAAATAATACTTACTGCGTCTGAATTTGGTAACTACGCAATTCTTCGGTAAAAAGGTTACTATTTCCTCGTGTAAACAATGATTGCTGTTTATGATTTTTCCTTGTTTATTGTTTTGATTTATTTCGTTTTTATTATGGTTAGTATGGTTACAAAGATATTGCAATAAACATTATGTTATTATTATTATTATTTTTTTAAATTATTATCAAAACAAACAAGTCTTTTCTGTTTTGACTAGCAATAACATAAGTTCCTTAAACAGTTAAAATGGATATCAAATACTTTGTATAGTATTTTACTGATCCAAGAAAGGAGGTATCTCATGAGACAAGTAATAGAGAAGTAAAGAAGAAAGAGACATGCTGCGCTGACCCCAAATTGGGATAAGGGCAAATAATAATATTTTAAAAGCCTGAATTAAAAAATAATTTAGAGATTTAAAAAGGCCGACATAAAAATACTAGACATAAAAAAAGTAAACCGCTTAGCACAGACAAAGCGGACCCCCGACGAAACGTCCCTTGGATTAATTTATTTTTGTTGTTCATAGTTTTCTTGGTGCCGGGGGTTTTGTAGTCATACTAATTTTATCTCGTGGTTTGCTCTATTTACAATCATACAGTGCCGATTACAAGACCAAATAAACAGAATGGGGCTTTTTTCTTCAATAAAATCTATTTAAGCTTTACAAGTGCATAGTTTAAACATAACAGAAACAAACTTAACAATTTTGGTACGCAAAAAACGAAACTAAAAACAAATTATTGTGACAGAAATATGACTAAGTAACCAAAATGTATTACGGGGTAAGTAAAAGCTGCCCTAACTGAATAAAAGTAGCAGTAAGAAGGTTTTATTCGCGTTTCGACCTTCGAACCGTGTGAGTGAACCGATATAAAACTCGCATGAAATGACTGATCGTATTTTATGCGTTAGCTTCCTTGGAGTTACGGCTTTCGTTTTAAGGTTTTAAGGGGAAAAAAGTGCTTCAAATTCTTCACTGTAACATTTAGCCACTAAGTCTCACGGGTAGAGCCGGAGAGTTTGACAACCAGTCTTACCAAGAACTATCGAATTTCCCAGTAACTGGGTTGAGAAGGTCAGCTAGGCAGTCCTTACGTATGAAATACTAGCTTAAGCCTGCGGCGTCGCCCGCGTGGAGTTTGATAATAGGGATGATGACTGGGTAAAGAAAACGAAATTCTATTTTGTCCGTCAATCAGGTAATACAAAAATATTTGATACGTATTTTTTGTTTTATCAAGTTAACAAAAAAATACTTAGTTAAAACACATTAAAGTTGGAGAGGGGGGGCTCACTACGTTACAACTAGGTATAAAATGTACTAAGCCGTGACGTCATGCGCCATTTCAACTCAAAATATCTCTGTAATTTTACGATTACGTGAAAAAAGAAAAAATACGTGTCAAATACTTTTTAATAATCTACCCGATAGGCAAATAAAAAAAAAATGAGTCACCATCCCTATTGTCCCACGGAAACATAATATCGGGATAGAAAGTATCCTATGTGTTAATCCAGGTTATAAACTACCCGTGTGCCAAATTTCATCCTAATCCATTAATTAGTTTTTGCGTGAAAGAGTAACAAACATCCATCCATCCATCCATCCTCACAAACTTTCGCATTTATAATATTAGTAGGATTGGTATATAGCAGCATCCGCTTAGACTAGAAGCCGACCCTAACATCATCTGCCTAGCCTTTTCCCAGCTATGTTGAGGCCGGCTTCCAGTCTGACCGGATGCAGTTGAATACCAGTATTTTACATAAAGCGACTGCATATCTGAATTTATTCTAACATGATTGGAAATTGGCTAGGCAGGTGATGAAGATGATCAAAGGTTAAAGATAATAACTTTTTCTTTGTTGCTTGCTAGATCCTTAACGTAGCCGATAGGCACTTGTTATCCCCGTAATTGCGATCATTTTTCTGGACCGTACCTAGAAACCATTTAGTTACAGAGATATTGGAGGTCAAAGTTCTAACCTTTCCACAAGTTTTTTTTTTAAACAAGGTTATGTGTTATAGTTTTATTTTAAACTAGCTGTGCCCGCGACTTTGACCGCGTGGAATTCAAGAAGCAGTCTAAGTAGCTTAAGTTACTTCTTGTTACATCAGCTATCTGCCCTGTCTGAAAGTCCCGTCAAAATCGGTCGAGCCGTTCCAGAGATTAGCCGGAACAAACAGACAGACAAAAATTGTAAAAAAATATATTTTGGTATATGTACCGTATATACATTCATATGCATGTAAATAGCGATTATTTTAATATTACAAACAGACACTTCAATTTTATTTATTTGTATAGATGTATCGATACTTTCCCGAATACCGTACTATTTAATGCATCCAACAGCACAATGTTTTGAATGTGTTACATTGAGTTCTACCGTACTAAAACATAAATTTCCACCCAAAAAAAATCGAGTTACTTAATTTGATGTACAGAATGCTTGATCGACGGCTTCGGGAACGATCGGTTTATACTTTTGGACCACAATAGTCTACAATATACATTAGTTAATTTATAAGCGACCGTGCTATTGACTCGCTGTAGCTATTAATTGTACGCAAAACGACCTACCTATCAAGCAATGAAAAACCAAATGAAGCTGATCTCTCATTGTGCAGGAAATCTATACAATGCGAGGTCAGGTTATACTGGATATGTATAGCTTGGTGGTTGTACCTACTGTATGAACTGGCCATTAAGTTTTAATGAGTATTTAAAACAAATGACTTTTAAAATGGCTAAGGTCAGGTTTGTTTAGCTAGTGCTTGTAGTATTTTAATGCGAGTACAGTTTCGTTATTAGTCAAATTCTTAAAATTGTTTCAGTTTAAGTAGTTTATTTTGGAAGGTTTTGCCTTACGGTATTTCATACAAATTTTCAAGTCCTTATTTTTCGAAATGATTGAATCGATTTTAATAAAACTTAATACACATAAGCAGGATAGATAGGTTTAAAATGTTTCTAAAAACATTTTGGTTTTATTATTGCCGTTTCTATAAATATTTTATAATCGGTCTAATAGTTTAGCGGTAACACCGAGGTAACACTATTTTTCAGAAAAGTTTTAATGACTTTTTAGACCTTTATATCTTGCTTATGCGTAAGGAGTTTCATTAAAATCGGTTCAGTCCTTTTGGAAAATAAGGACTTAAACGTCGTAAACGCTCTTAATTTTATCTATTAATTGAATACAGCCATAAATCCATAAAGTGCTACTATAATCTTAACCTATTGTTTGTAACTTGTAACAAAATTACAATCAATAAAATAATAAAAAAAAATGGCGATATAGAAGTCTGTGGGCACGTGTCTACCTGCCCAGTGCCTGATAAATGGCCCATCAATTTTGGCCACCATTGTAGCTAGAATATTATTATTTATGTGTGCATATACTTGTGTATTGAACCTGTATGAAATTTGAGCTTTTGATATAAACGGTATTAGGGACATCATTCTACAAGATGTTGTTTTGCATCCTGTCACAAAAGACATAAATAATCAATTAAAATTACGGTACCCATTTAATTATTAATGAACGCAGATTCTTTTGGTTTTTATTCTTTTGGCAGTATTTCAGAATAACCCTAAGGGGGTTATTCTGAAATACTGCCAAAAGACGTGGTTTAGGGAATAAGAAATTATCGAATAAACGTTTGAGATTTTTTATATGTATGAAAGCGCGGTAATAGGGCAAGGATCAGACAAGCCACGTTTAAAACAACGGTGGTTCACACTTACCTATTTTCGTAAATAAGAATAAAAAAAATACATAACCATTTTATTACTGATTCGGGACGAGAATCATTAGCTTAGTCACCTCTTTGTGTTTGACGAGGATGCAAAACAACACTTTGTATAACGGTGTAAATATTACACTTTAGTATAGAACTGCATATTTTTCCTTGTCCCATTCTTGAGGAACGAAGCAACACGTTTTTTTCTTCCAATCTCCCCTGTCAAACGTCACGGCATTATTTACACAGCAGCTATTCCTTTCAATTACCGATCAAAATTGACAAAACAGTAAATAATCAAATCATTCTGGACAGTTTTTATCACGATGTCCCTTTAGACTGTGTATTTTCAAGATGACAAAGAAAGCTTTGGCTTAGAGCTATAAAGTATGGAGAGAACGTGAAAGTTTTATTGCCTTACAATTCTTTTTTATTTCTATCCATAGTTGGTTCAGGATGGGTAAGATCGTAAAATGAGTATGCTTTTGAAAAGCTGTTAACTCCTATGACTTAGCGATAGTCATTTATAAATCGATGTAAGTTCGAGCTCGTAACGAAATAATAACTGCAACACAGGTCGATCATTAAGGTTAAGCCGTGCTTGCCGAGGTTGGTCCGTGGATGGGTGACCATAATTACATATCGAGTTTCCTCCGTGCCTCGGAAAGCACGTTAAGCCGTTGGTCCCGGCTGTCATTAGTAGATCTTTGATATTCGTTACGAGCAGTCAGAAGCAAAAAGTCTGACATCCAGTCTTACCAAGGGGTATCGTATTACCCAGTTACTGGGTTGTGGAGGTCAGATAGGCAGTCGCTTCGTGTAAAATACTGGTATTTCGCCTGCATCCGGTGTGTTTTCATCTCATCTTCCCCCGTATCGGGTTTAACAGGTGGTTGTTATAACATCATGGAGCAACAACCGATTCGATTACGAGGCGCATTGATTGAGTTAAGGTCCTTATGATCTTCTGCAGTAGTGGGAAGGCTTTGAGTGTAGTTGGATATTGAGATAAATTATCAATTTCGTTAGAACAGGAGTTAAAATTTATATTCTCCGTGTGGCGTCAAATTCAATTTAATTTAATTTGACTTTAATTTTAAATCATGAAACCACAAGCACTGTTTTAAGCTTTCACGGATATCTTCCGTGTTTATCTATTATTGTGATTAATTGTTGTGTTATTGTGTGTATGTGTTTGTGAATTCTTGTGAATGATTGTGATTCTAATCAGTCATCCCTTGATCATGGCGCTTGCAACAGCGTCGAAATATCGGGAGCTTACAATAGTTTATAATCACGGAAGATAGTAAGTGACAATGTGTTCTGCACGCGTAGCATTACCACTGTAGAAACGACTTTTGTTTACAGAAGAATCGACATAATGATAGAATGACAATGTGTCAGTTCGTCGATTCTTCTGTCGACATAGCCCGTTTCTATGGCGGTCATGCTAAGCGTGCTGATAATTATACAATTGGGTGAATTTCTACGAAAATACCAGAAGGAATGCTTAAGTATCGTTCCTATGTTTCATTGTCAAGTAATTATTTTTGCAAGTAGTTGTGCCTATCTACATTTCTTTTTCTCCGAAAATAGTAAGCTCGTGTTCCGGTTTGAAGGTTGGTAATAAAATCTCAGGCAGTTTTAACTTTTAAACTGGTAACGAATTTTCCATGTATCCATTTTGCATAAGTACCTATGTGGCGTTGACGATGCCAACAAACAAATACAACAGCTTTAAGAGTACTCTGGTAGCAAAAAAAATATGGATCCGATTCAGCATCTCAGGGAAACTCTTCAGAGCGTTGACATTAGTATGATCAACAACAAAACAGCCATAAAAAAATAAAGTCATAAAACGATAGTTATGACTAATAATATCAAAAACTTTAAAGAATATCTGTTGCCGTGTAATAAAGGCATAATTTCGCACAGGCGAGCCGGGTTCCGTTATTGTTGGCCGTGTTGGCACAGAGCCATTAACTTCCATCCATATTACGAAAACTTCCTATAATCCCTCTTTTGTTACATAAAACCTTAATGCCATAAGTTTAAGGTTGAAAATTTGGTGCTAGCGCGCGGTATTTTGTAACAACTGGCGAATCTTTATTGTTTGATTTTTTTTGACTTGACGATCCTAGTTCGTATGTGGATTCCAATTAGAGAATGATTTTGAATGGTGTACAAGCAATTTTTCTATGAAAGAAGAATCAAATTTGGTGATTCTTTATTACCCACAATGCAAAACTCTTGCTATGCATGGCTGTAACTGCAATAATTTAGCTACCCCGAATATTGAATTCCCACGAGTGCTTTTAATAAAAATTTGGTTACATCATCAATTTTTACGGTCCGCAATCTGTGCTTGCCAGTTTCACCAAAGATTGATTCATTTTTATAATCAATCAAACAATCAATGAATCATTTTATTATCGGGTAAGCAATGCCCATACATAAAATACACAAGATAGAAAAAGAATAAAAATAAACTAATACATATTAAAAACCTTATTAAACTATAACTTAACATGTAATGTTGTCGGCGTCGTGTTTCGCTGCGTGGTGTCGCCGTCCTCGGAAACTCGATGTACTACTGCACCTTTTGACCAAAAGTCCTCTCTCAAGCAGGTGTGTAGATGGTGGGTTGGAACTCGTACAACGAACGACTTAAAGTTGATATTGTGGCGCGATTCTAACGTTTCAACCCTCTGAGTCTAGTTGGTTTTTACTTTCAAATACTGCACGACTTCAAAAAACTAAACAGTCTTCTTGTTCTTTATTACTATGTCATTTGCTAACGATGTTAAACTGCCTTAACAAGAGCCTCTTATTTACAGGCCCACACAGCCTTTTTTTTTTTTTTAAACCACGACCTCGATTACGAAAAAAAAAGAAAAATAATACACAGCCAAGGTCGCCCAAGTTAGACTTTGGATCAGCGAGATAGAAAGATTAATTAAACATGGTTGCCTCGCCAACATAATTAATGTACTTGCCAACTTCGTGAAGTTTCGTAAACGTTCGGAAGGAATAGTCCTGAATGTAATGATTTTCTGTAAATTGTTTCTGATATACTTTAATGTACGTTGGTTACTGGTTTGTAAAGGGATGGTTGGTAGTGATATAATTAATGCTAGCTTTTGCTTTGCTCTCGCTTTCGCCGGTAATTATTTTTCGCCCTAACATAAGTTGATGATAAATCTGCGTGTTAAAGCGTTTTAAGGCAGAGTTACTTTCGAATACATCAAAGTCAAAGTCAAAGCATTTATTTCAATTAGACCATTACAGGCACTTTTGAAAGTCGAAAAACAAAATAAAACGCGAAGCTACAGCTACATATAATATTAGTTCGGATGATGTTATATCTATTTCACGCTAGTGAGGTCGCGGGAAGAAGCTAGTGCTTAATGTCTCCACAAATCTATACAACGAAGCACACGTGCGCTTCAGCTTGTTGTCACAGTCAATTGTTACTGTAACTCCTCTGAGCTATTTGTTTTGTATAATTATTTATTGGAAATGTCTCTTTTCTATTTTAGATTTTGGTTTGTTTTAGTAGTTTTTTTTAGGCCTCTTTATAATCTATACTAATACGCAAATACGCGGAGGAGCTCGTGGCTAAATAATACAAGCCGCACTGGTCGATTTTTAAGGTGAGGCCGTGCTTGCCGAGGTTGGTCCGTGGATGGTTGACCATAATTACATACCGAGTTCCCTCCGTGCCTCGGAAAGCACGTTAACCCTTTGATCCCGGCTGTCATATTTTGTAGATATTTGACAGTCGTTACGAGTAGTCAGAAGCCAAAAAGTCTGACATTCAGTCTTGCCAAGGGGTATCGTATTACCCAGCTCTGGATTGTGGAGGTCAGATAGGCAGTCGTTTCATGTAAAATACTGGTACTCAGCTGCATCCGGTTAGACTGGAAGCCAACCCCAAGATAGTTTGGGAAAAGGCTAGGCAGATGTTGACTAATACGCAGATAGATGCAAAAGTTACTCTTTGCGTCTGTTAAATCGTTCAACGCCAATTACGATTTAATGGGTTCCAGGTAGTAGAGCCTGCGCACGTATCTACTCACATAGAATAGGTCGTTGACGTGGAATGTTTCCATCCTTTACGCGGGTGAAGCCACGAGCAAAACCTGTTTATGCGGATCTCACATTGTACAGAAAATCTACACAAAGCAAGACCATGGTATACTGGTTATGTATTGCTTGATATTCGACGTGTGTACAGTATGAACGGTGCTAATTTATGTTTCTGGTGTTAATTTATACGCATATACAAATGCCTATTAACTGACCTGTCACTTAAAAATAACTTATACTGTAGTTGTTATCGCCCTAAGCTTAACAAGAACGGTACAAACTTTTCAAAGATTTAGTATAATTATTAGAATTTCTACAATACAACAACGATTAATTTAAATACTAAGAATAGGTTTATATACAGCAAAGTTGTTTCAGCCTTGGCTCTGTAAGAAATTTTGTTTGTTTTATGAAATTATGTTTTTCTTTATAAAGACTGAGGTTTCTATTGAGCTAGGTAAAAATAAAATAGTAATATAAAAAAATAGAATAAAATAAAAACCTTTTTAAGGTTCAACGATGTCAAACATATTTAGAAGAGATTTCGGTAGAATTAAGACTAGCCATTTACAGATTCTTTTTTTGAAAAATAAATATTTAAAAAATGACTTATTGGTCTAGTGGTCACAATTGTGACTACCCCTTGGTAAGAATGGCTATCAAACTTTTTGGGGCACTGACTATCTGCAACGATTGTCAAAGATCTGCAAATGACAGCCGGGACCAACGTCTTAATGTACTTTTTTATGCACGGAGGTAACGGTATTTAAAGAGTGAGCATGGCTTAACCTGCAGATTGATCCGAGCGGCTGTTATTATTATACAAGCTGGTGTTTTGCATCCTCGTTAAATTCAAGAAGGTATGTTAATGATTTTCGACCCGAATCTATACAAATATTTGTATGGCCTACAGATAGTTGTTCCGGGTCTGGCTGTTTGTGTATGTGAGTTTAAATGTTTGTAAACGCACCCACGACACAGGAGAAATTCCTAGTGTAGGGCAACGATTTTTTTTAAAAGATAAAAGAAAATATATAATAAATCGGTTGAAAAGTCGTTTTTGTACATCGAAAATATAAAAAAAAAATAGCCAGGATGTTAGAGGACAACCAACAGACCATTTCCAGCATTTTTAGAATTTTTGTCTGTTTGCCTGTTTGTGTTTATTTGTTCGGGCATCACGTAAAATGTACGAAAGCAATGTAGATAACTTTTATACACAACAATTGTGCGTAACTTGAAGTAACATCTAGTTTTTGTTCATTGCAATCGGTTCACTCTATAAAAAGATATTTTAATTTAATTGATTTTAAAGTGTTTCGTTAAGTTCCGTCATCCACGCGAACGAAGTTGCTGGCACAGCTAGTCAATAATAAAATGGGTAGGTAATTTTGTGTTTATTTACGGAAATCGGTAAGTGTGAAACATCCGTGTTTTAAAGGCGTCCCGTCTGATCCTCGCCCTATAACCAAGATTTCACACATACAAACAATCGCAAAAGCGTTTATTAATAATCAATTGGGTACCGTACTTTAAATTAATTATTTATGTCTTTTGTGACAACCTCCTGAATTTTGACGAGGATGCAGAACAACACCTTGTATAGCTTCTCATATCAGACTAACTGGCACTACCCAAAATACATCTAATCACATTAAACATTATATGGGGCAAAAAAACGTTTAAATAAATGAGATTTACGTTTAGTTCACGTCTTCGGGATGTAATCTCATTGTCTCGAGTCTACAAAAGGGATTTAAATCGGCTTCAAATACTCCAGAGCTTTATGAAACTCTCTACTGATGTTATTCATGTTGTGTAAACATGTTATTTGTACACGTATTTGTTTTTAACTATGCGTGTAGTTCCAGTAACTACTTAAGTTTCAAGTAATCTTATTAACATGTACATACATGAAACATGTTGTACAGCTTGAATGCTACTAGATTTTGACATACAAAACAACACGCTGGTAATCCCCGAAGGGTTAGGCAGAAGTGTACCTGATAGTAGACCCACATTTTGTCTGGTATGTTTCAGTCCCATGTAATAGGGGGCGAGCCTATTGCCATCAACCGGGCACAAATCCGGCCTCCGTGGCTGTTACTAAGAAAATCGTGATGGAAAAACCCAATAACACTTTGCCCGACCCGGATTCGAACCCAGGACGTCATGCTCAGCTGTCGCTATTGCGACCCGTACACCAACCAGGCAGTAACAGTGAGACTGTGTACTTCTTGGTAAAGCTGGACATGTGATGAGGAGGGATGAAAAGCATTCGACGAAAAGAGTGCTGGATATGAATGTTTGATGTATGGAGCGAGAGAGCAAGGCCGAAGAAAATTTGGATGGACTGCAGAAAATATGCATGTCAGTGGCGTAGCTACCTTGTGTGGCACCCAGTGCAGAAGTTGGTGGTGTCATCTATCCGTCCCCATCGAAAGACAAAATATGTTTTTATGTGATTTTATGGATCATTTAATATTTATATTTAAAATATTGAACAAATAACAAAACACAAAAACTATATTTTACATTTAAAATCTCTTCTTTCTTGCTTTGACAGCTGCAAAAATAACTTATTCAAGATGTATATTTTGTATTGTTTTGTGTTCTATGCCTG
The DNA here is from genome assembly GCA_963082945.1 of Cerastis leucographa. Taxonomy (NCBI): domain Eukaryota; kingdom Metazoa; phylum Arthropoda; class Insecta; order Lepidoptera; family Noctuidae; genus Cerastis; species Cerastis leucographa. The sequence goes on along the minus strand of OY720363.1, from coordinate 7,870,201 downwards.
ATATACCAAGATTGCTAAGCCACGATTGGGTAATTGTTGCCCATAACTAGTTTTTTTATTAATTGTAGCTTACTGAAACTCCTCTCACATGAAGCAACGGACACGCAAACCGTCATAAACAATTTTAGTGCAATCATAAGATTTGAAAGAGATTCGGTAAAATCCCATTCTACAATAAACCTTAAAAAGTCCTGAGATAGCCAATCAGAAACTATAACAATTAGCGGATTTTATACATAGAGCTGAGTTATTGCTTGAGGGGGAATCCACAATAAAGACAGCTGTGCTGGCCATTTTTTTTTTTTTTTTCTTGACATTTTCGCCGGGTGTCACCCTAAAAGTGGTGACACCCGGTGTGGCCTGCCGCCACCGTCACCCCCTTGCTACGCCACTGGTGTGAGGAATGATATGAAAGAGAAAGGATTAAATAAGACACAGAAGAATGGTTGAAAACGTGTTGCACTGATCCCATTTAGAATGAACCCAGGGCAGGAAGATGATGAGATGATAATAACTTTTAGGTAAAGCTTTATTGAAACAGGAGTACATCTACGGTACTTATATCATGATAAAACTCGTACTACGTACGACTTAATACTTTTCAGGTATTCAACCCTCGTACTTGAAAAGTGAGTTCTTAAACCAGTTAGTGAGAGGGGTTTCCTAACCCTTCATATACTTCTTGGTATAAAACATGTTCCTACTTGTGTATTCTTCATATTGTGTCTTTGTTTATTACGCTATGGTATTTCACAGAAGCAAGTTTTATCGTCGCATAAAACTTCGATACAATATGATTAATTTATGTATTCTGTTTTATGAATATACAATGCCAAGTAAATAAATGCAATGTGTTTATTTAAATACCTGTTTGCGTAAATCAACGAAATATTCTTGTTTCTTGCTTACCCTTGTTATTTCCCCATGGACAAACACACAAAATATTATCATTGGTAACTTTCTCGTATGGCTATTTATTTTTGTTGAAATCTGAATTGTGCAGATTATTTAAAGGGATGAGGAGGATTTAAATAGTGATTCGTATTGTATTTTATTTTAGGAGACGATTAGGATATAAATATTCGCATTATTTTTTGTGGTGATGAATACATATTTATACACTTTACATTCTCATAATGTTGTTCTCTTATTATGTCTATTATTATTTTCACAAGATTTCGATTTATACGTTCTAAATAGTTTTCAAAAAACCTTGCTTAGTTCTTAAATAACTCTTCAAGTCTGACCCTTACGGTCAGTGGCAGACTTGATGATCCAATAATGGGAAATATCATCGTTTCATGGCAAAGCAGTGGATGACAACTTAGAGTGGTTATAGACTAGCATATTTTGTATCGCGAATAAGCATGCGTACGCGCGCGACAAATTACACTTTGGCACTTCAAAAAACGAACGCGCGTAAGTACATGCACTTATTCCGTTGTGTTCCCTTGATTAAAATGACAGCTGTCAGCAACAGTGACGACTTATCTCAAGACTCGTGCTTGTACGAGCTTAAACACGCATGTGGCATAAGGCGCGCACACCTAAATACGAAAAAAATACGCAAATCTCAAACCGCCCTTAACGTCAACTTGTTACCTGTCTCTCTAAAGTTTAAAATCCTCTCCTCACCCACAGAAGATACGATCATTAATCACCACTGTAGCTTCCTCGTGTAAGCGATCTCTGAATATAAAGTCCAATTTTCCTCGCGATGTTTTCCTTTTCCGTTAGAGGTGTAAGATACAAGTTCGATGTTTGAATAAAACATATTAAAATAAATCTCCGAACTCGACCTCGCTTATGGAGGTTTAAAATCCATACCTACTAATATTGTAAATGCGAAAGTAGCTGCATGTTTGCCTTTTTACGTCTAATGGCTAATCATATATTGTACATGTTAAGGTGCAAAAGTTTCCGGCCTACATTACACATTAGATCAATCATAGATACAAAACTATAATGTCATTACTAAAGTTTTCTCTACTTACCCACAGTAAAATAGTTGCATAGGTATTTATTTTATTGTTTTTAACATTATTGGTATATAATATTTTGTCTTTGTATTTATACGTAAGTTAGTATATTTTTATATTATATTTTAAATATGTATTTGCTTTATGTTTAATGTATTCCATTCTCTCTTCTTCTTTTACACACTATGTCTGCATCTATTTTTTTATAACTCGTTTCGCAGATATGCTCGGAGAGATTTCTTTAGAAATAAGCATTACCTTTGTAGCTATTTTCTGTTCCTTTTTTCTTCTCTGTATTAAGTGTGTATATTAATTGTTTAATAAATGATAATAATTTTAAAAAAAATTGTTCAATGTACGTGAGGTCGTATTTCAATCCAATTTTATTTGGATATTAAATCTTAATTTTATATTTGAAGGCGGAAACGTTTGGACCTTACTGATACCAGGCTACATTTCAATGCGGTAGCACGTTCGCGAGGAATAAAATCCGACCACTACATGTGCGAGACCACGGGCTAAAGTTAGTCCAATTACAAACTACGCACGAGAATGTATCAAAATAGCTCGAGTAAAAACTGGCCTGTCATTAAGCGAAAACTTTATACAATGCGAGGTCAGCTCATGCTGGAAATTTACTGCTTGATAACACATCGAGATGATGTCGATAACAACACTATAGAAATACAGAAGTATTTGGAATTTTGCCAACCTCCTCGTCACTAAGTTTATCTATTAAGTAGTTGTCAAGTTGTGCGAGACACTAAACTGGGTGACAAACATTTTGTACGATTCGGAATTTGGAGAGTATCTCCAAGTTAAAGAAGAAAACTCAAAAGTTATAACATCGTATCAAATCTTTTAAATGTGAATAAACAAATTGTACTTAATAGCAATATATATAATATGTGTTTATGTGTGTGATATGTGTTTTATTTTGTTAATGGTATTTGAAGTTATTGAGGTTAGATTTCGGAACTAAACAGAACAACGCTTGAAGAAGATTTTTATCTTTTAAAACTGCCATAAAATAATGCCTAAAACAACCATAAAAACGACCAACTCGCGAAAAACCTACTGCCTCAATTTAAAATTCCTAGTCACGTCCATTCGCTATTACACTGATAAATTTTCAATTATTTTTCTCAATAAATTAGCAGTTATCGTAAAAATTGGATGTAATTTAAGTAAATTTAGTGCCCTATTTACATGCACTACACCTATTTGTATTACGCGATCCGGTTTTTCGAATCATTCTCCGGTTTGATCGTGTGCGCTATGCTTAATAACTTCTGAACACGCAACGCTGCTATTTTTAGTAACACACTTTTTAAGCGCTTTCTACACTGATGGGGAAATTCACGTTACATTTTGCTACCATTTTTGGCGCCAGTGGGCTGAAGTCATGAACTTACGTAGCGTCTAGTTCCAAATTTGATTCTCTGAAAGTTGATTCGTTCAAAACTGGTGGTTAAGAAATGGGCTGTCAAAACCTTTTGTACACGTAGTTAAAAACCCAAAAATATTTTCGGTTGAATGGTGATATAGGTGAATGAAAATTTGCTTTGTTAGGATTCGGACACACCGATGCTTCTCTGGACACGAATACCTACCTCTACACAAATAGTTACTAAAGTATCTGCCAGTGTCCGGTGTCCACTGTTTGTCCGTATAATGTTGATTGATCTTGTTAACTCAATTAAGTATTATTTCTGCTATAAAAGGTTCAAGTATAATATACCAACATGTTCTTCTTGTTTCGTATCGATGGTACTAATCATCAAATTTCTTGGGCCCAGCAGGTGGCCCGCTGTGTCTGTAGCATTTTTTAAGGCCTTTAATGTGAAAAATAATCCAGCAAGTGGGCCATCGTCTGGTCGGGATCACCAAATTCACACTAAGTGTCGGTACCTTGGTAAACTCACATCAACATGTTCATCTGGGCAAGCAGGTATATCCATGCAGTAAAAATAATCAATCTATCTAGATATCTAGATAGCTACAACGTACATCTTTGACATTTTATAATGCTGTAAAATTGCATTCTTCAAACAGTTAACGTCCTCACTCTCCGTGTGTGTTTCGCTCTCTATTTAACAATATTATCAATCTATATAATCTTGATAAATCTTGAAACACACTTAGCTGCTGCCGCAATAAATCCAAAAGGTTAATATGCCTATAATTCTGTTTCTACGACCCATATATTTGAACACACGCAATTTAAATAAGAGTATCAAATTAATTACACATTTCAACCTAAGGGATCTTACTGTTAATTTGTTCTAACAATAATTTCATGATTTAAAATAACATCTAACAAAATAGATGGTTATAAAATAACCATACATTTCGTCACTAAATCGTGTGAAGTAATATTGACTGCTGACTTTAAAATTCAACCTCGTTTCGGCCTGTGGGCTGTGGGTAATTTAGAACTATGCATTAATAATGAGGTCTGCCTGTCTATCTGGTTCGCTGTCGCAGTACATAACCAGGACCTATATTTTAAGGAACGTTATTGCTTTCATAGATATTTCATCTCCCTCGCCTTTTTCCAACTATGCTGAGGTCGGCTCCCAGTCTAACCGGATGCAGCTGAATACCAATATTTTAAATGAGCGAATGCTTATCTGTCCTAGAGGAGCTCGTGGCTAAATAAAAACATCCACCCGGGTCGATCTTTAAGGTTAAGGCAGTGCTTGCCGAGGTTGGTCCGTGGATGGGTGACCATAATTACATGAGTTTCCTCAGTACCTCGGAAAGCACGTTAAGCCGTTGGTCCCGGCTGTCATTTGTAGATCTTTGACAGTCGTTACGAGTAGTCAGAAGCCAAAAAGTCTGACATCCAGTCTTACCAAGGGGTATCGTATTACCTTGCTACTGGGTTGTGGAGGTCAGTTAGGCTGTCGCTTGATGTAAAATACTGGTACTCAGCTGCATCCGGTTAGACTGGAAGCCGACCCCAAGATAGTTTGGGAAAAGGCTAGGCAGATGATGATGACTGCCTATCTGTCCTCCACAACCCAGTTAGTATCGGGTTATACAGCATTGGTAAGACTGGTTGTCAGACTTTCGGGCCACTGAGTACCTGTCAAAGATCTACAATTGACAGCCGATGCTTTCCGAGGCACGGAGATAACTCAGTACGTAATGGGTGGTCGCCTATCCACGGACCAACCTAAGCAAGCGCGGCTTAACTTAACTATCGACCCGAGCGGCTGTTATTATTGGGAACTATATTTCTTGTCACCAAACCGAAGTCCCCTTCGTGTTAGGTTACTGTAAACCCTGCAGACAGAAATAGGAGCCCCTCCTAGCGGGGCTACGTCGACAACGCCTTAGTTTGGACCTGTGGTTTGGAGTTTTTATTTAATAAAATTTACATTGATGATGCAATTTTCGTGACACTTCTATTATTTGAAACCTAATAAAATTACTTGATGATTGATATTATTTCCAAGTAATTCTTAATTAATATTTAGGTAAGCGTTTTGATATTATTTGATGATTCAATTTAGGTGACAAATCTACTATTTTGGGAACAAATATTATTTATTAGATCAATGAAAATGCATTTATTAGGTTATTGATAAAATCATACCCGTTATTATTTGGACACGAGCTCCTCTTCTTACGTAGGTACTTATACAAGTACTTAAATGCAGCCTGTATTTCTACAGACAGATACAGGAAAAGTTCTTTAAAACTTAAAAGAAAAATGTGTAAAGGCGACTGCACCGAGTATAAGCATTCTAAGGTATGACCACGTACTCTACTGGGCCCACGTGGCCATATAGTAGGAATGTTATAAGCTGATTATGCTAAACGAAGCCTGCATTTTAAATATAAAGATAGCTTCATGTAGCAGCTGCAATTCAAAACGCATTTGGACCGTTTATTTTTAGCAGTTGAAACACTTTTGTCTTATCAGTTCATAATCATATTAATTTTCTTGCCCTTGTCCCATGTCAGTTGGACTCTTCGCAACCCTTTTTTAGCAAGCTTTTATAAGCTTCACTTGTAACTATGTAAAAAAATCTTAGAAGATAAATTTGACCCACTTCCCGCTTTTCGATTTAACTGAAATCATGCATACATGTTTAGTTTGGATGACAATGAATGATTAGCTAAGTGACTAAATAGTAAATCTAATGAAGCGGACTCCCCAAGATGGCGGGAAAAAAAACTAGTACCTATAAAATACCTAGACTTTTTTAATCATTCCCATGATATGGGTATCAAATGAATTGGTTTATTGAGAAGAATACGAGAAATAAAATGACGTCACTCTACAGCGTGTTTTTTTTTTGTATTTTTTGAAAATATGATATTTTGTTTCGGCATGATATCATTTCCGCATTGTAGACCTTTTTTTCTGTTTGGTTCATTTTATAACCCAACACAATCACTGGTATAAATGAAACAGTCATATTTCACGGATATCGAATCCGCTCAATACCATTTTATCGGTGGCGACCATATTTAATGAGAATGCTTTAAATAAACCCGGTTTCGGGGAACTGCAGTGCAAACGTTTGGGTCAGAGTTTATTTTAGCTTTGTTATATCCGTGTTGGCGTTTTCGTGTAGATACATTTGAATAATATTATTGTTGTTTGTTTTAACTGCTTCGTTGGTGTTGTGATCTAAAGCACGACTGAAGCATGAGGCATGAGGTACTGGGTTCGATTCTCAGGTCAAGCAAAGTGTAATTCGATTTTCCCATCACGGATTTCCGCACGGAACAAATATTTGTATGGCCTACAGATAGTTGTTCCGGGTCTGGCTGTTTGTATATGTGAGTAAATGTATGTAAACGCACCCACGTTACAGGAGCAATTCCTAGTGTGGGGCAACGTTTAAAAAAAAAAAAAAATTCGGTAGCGCGAGTGTCTGTGTTTGTGCCCGGTTGATGGCAATAGGTTTGCCCACTATTATCATCATCTGCCTAGCCTTTTCCCAAACTATCTTGGGGTCGGCTTCCTGTCTATCCGGATGCAGCTGAATGCCAGTATTTTACATGAAGCAACTGCCTATCTGACTTCCAAAACACAGTAACTGGGTAATACGATATCCCTTGGTAAGACTGGAAGTCAGACTTTTGGCTTCTGACTACTCGTAACGACTGTCAAAGATTTACAAATGACAGCCAGGATCAACGGCTTAACGTGCATTCCGAGGCACGGGGGAAATTCGGTTGGTGTGTAATTATGGTCACCCATCTTAAAAAACCAAGGGCCTTCCCTAGGGAATACTATAATACTCATTATCTAAGACAAGCGGCGTACCTATTGTTAAAGTTTTTATTAAAAAAAAAACTATAACTGCCAACAATGTCGAAAGAAATCACTAAGTTGTGCAAAAAGAATACTCCCTTGTTTTATACAGCGGTTCATAAAGCGTCGTCTGAAAAATAACAGCGCTGAAATAACATTGCAAATAACGCTGCAAGTTAATTTGCTTGTTACCCTAACCCGTATTGTCTGAGACTTTAATTTACTTGCCAGCTCTATTGTGATTGCTAGTTTATTGTTAAGTAGCTTAAGGTAAAAGCGCCGGTGTTCTCACGCATTTTTTTTTTATTATTTCAGGTCAGTTTCATTGATGTTGATGATAAATTTGATATGCGGCTGTAAGGCTGGCGTTCAAGATTGAAAAGGAACGGTTTAGCTAATGTCACCCGCTTTATTCTACGGCGAAAGAATCTTCAACACTATACTTCAACATGTAACTTGATAGATGACTCTAGTCTGAAAATTGAAAAATCACAAAGAATTTCACGGGCGATCTTACCCAAAGTCTTTTATCTAGCAGCCAATGCTCAAATAATATTTTTAGAGACTAAAAATTAAATAATCATGAGAAGCTATGTGATTTCAATATACATTAAGCTCTTTTGCCGCTATAGTTTTGAGGTACTAGAGATCACCAATTCGTTGACCAAGGCCTTACAAAGAATGTTTTCGGGAACACATCGTACTAAAACTAAATCTGTGCATTAGTCTACATCTAAAGCTTAAACGACCACTTCGGGACCTCTTTTCTAGGACATCTAAAAGACGAATCTATCGAAGAATCTTCGTTCCAAAAATCTCATTCCCAATCACTTTGGACGGAATTATAAAAGTGGAAAAAACTCGTTTTTTCTTTATTATTAAGATAATTAAGCCAAAACGATTTTTTATACTTTCGGACAGACTTCAGAGACTAAAAGCTTTATTTCAAGATGGTGTTTATTGGTGCCCAGAAGTCTATAGCAGACTGTCGTTGACATAAAATCTTAATGTTCTGTACTAAGACTTATTCTTTGGCCCACTAACCGCCAAATGCCGGTATTTTGTCTCTCTTTATTATGGATAAAATAAAATATTGGAATATAGACGTGGTTATGTTTTTTCTAAGAAAGTTAATCGCCAATTTTGTTATGATAGTTTGCGTAGTTAGTTATTGAAAAGGGGAATGCTTTGTTGGATTAGCCCGACTGCTGAGCAAGAGAACCTAGGTTCGATTCCCGGGGTGTCCAAGTGTTATTGGGTTTTTCCATCAGGAATTTCTCGGATAACAGTCACGGAGTTTGGATCTGTGCCCGGATGATGGCAATATGCTCACCACCTATTACATGGGACTTAACCACCTATTACGTGGGTATACTATTAGGTACACCTCTGTCTAACCTTTGGTGGATTACAGGCGTGATGTTATGTTATTGAATAGTCGTTAGAAGATAATCCGATATAATAAATTTGGTCGCGTTAAAATGTTTCTAAACATTTAATTGTTGTGAATGTGAGGACCATGCAGGTCACATTATTTTTCTCCCACCACTATCTGGCAGTTGGAGTACTTTAAGCGACCTACCCAAATGTCCTTTCTTTGGTATTGTTCATCGTTTCGTTGAGCTCCTTGAGTTATAAGTCGAGCTACACGATAACTGACAAATGCTTGCACTGACTGGACAGGTCCACTCAAATCTGTGTGGTTCTTTCTTCAAAAGACCATTTCAGATACTAATGTGCAAAGTCCTCATGTAAATTGAGCAATGTCTGGACTTTAAAAGAGTAATAAGTTAACAGAGAACTTCTGAGTTTGTTTCGGCTGTTTCTTCTCAGAGTAGTCAGGTACGAAACCACGGCACCATCTAGTTTAAAAAAAATTACGTGTAAAAGTGTTTGTAAAAACCTTCTTGCAAAATAAACATCATTTATCATTTATCATCATTGGTTTAGAACTATATGGTAATTTTACCATATAGTTTTCCTAAACTAATAGCTGTGCAAGGAACATGTAGCGCGCAGCCAAAATCAGTTCTATCGCCAATGTCTTGTTTTATCAATATTTTTTTTATAGAAATGCATGAATATAAACCAAGAGCGCCTGTAGGCGACATTCAAAAGTCAAAAAAACCTAGTCACAGTTTAAACTGGATTGACTGCTCTAAACTATCAATAACACTGGAACCGGATATTTGCCATGTTTACTATATGTTTTGGTTTCCCGATATTTCGGCGCTGTTGCAAGTACCATGATCAGGTGCGAAATATCGAGAACTCAAAACAAATAGTTGGCATGGTAAATATCCCCTTTCCAGTGTCCATTGATAGCGTTATTGACCATGCCAGTTTATGAACTCAGCTCTCAACTACTTCCATCTCTTTTTTCTGGCACCTATTTGCAAGAGATTGCAATATTTCTAGTTTAAAAACGGTCCTTAAATCTGTGGTAATGTCTCGAAGGCCTCATGAAAATTCTGGATGAGGATAACAGACCTGAATCCCTCATGACCTATTTACCAAATAAATATTATCCAAGATTTATTGTTATACTTATTCTACTTCACAGAATCAGCTTCAGCGCTTTACGATTCTTTTCATTGTAACTAACAATAAAATGCAGATAAAATGTTCTAGTAAAACCTAAAAGTTTAGAATTTTTATGTTGCTTTTAAGTTATAGTTGTAATGGAACTGCAGTTTTGTTGGTTATAGTATGTTTTGGTGTTAACTGTATTTTTAAGGTCACATCAATTGCATTGACTGATATTTTCAAGGTATTGCAATCCAGCGTGGCAATTTTGCCAGCCTTTTGGGCACTATCGGAAATAGTGTATAAGAGAGATACTGGCCAAATTTACAGCCATGAGGAACAATTTACTGACACCCTTTAAATATTGTCTGCTTTTGCCCATGTAAGTACACATTTTTATTATTATTATTTTGAGTTTGTCAAGAATGAATGTATTCGATTAATTATTAAGAATTCAGACACACAATTTTTTTTTATTTTTTTTATTAAAAAAACGTTGCCCCACACTAGGAATATCTCCTGTATCGTGGGTGCGTTTACAAACATTTAAAATCACATACACAAACAGCCAGACCCGGAACAACTATCTGTAGGCCATTCAAATATTTGTTCCGTGCGGGGATGGAACCCGCGACACGCAGCGCAGCAGTTGATCGCTCAACCACTGCGCCAACCGTGCCGTCAAAAAAAAAATCATTTGTGGACTAGAGTAATTTTAAATGATAGCGATTATCATCAAATGTGTTTTACGAAATCAGGATGCTAATGCATCTTATGTGAAACAGAATAGTTAATTGCAAATTTATCAGTTGTCAGATTAAAGCCTCATATTGCTACACATCGTTTAAATAATCGTACTGAAACTCCTGCGTAAGTTATGTTACCTGTAATCGATCTTCTAAGACTTTTTCCACCTTTTCACTGCCGTGACTGAGCAAAAAGACATGGATCCTTTAAATACTTTAGCTAGAGAAAACTAAATATATTATTCTCTCTATGTACCCTGTATGTACATGGATTGTTTCGGCCAATCTTTTTGGAAAGTATCCAAAAGAATATGTTTACAATATCCGATGACGAATGGTATGGTTATATGACCTAGTAAAACAAACGAAAATTATTTGAATCTGAATCGTTTTGTGTAGTTTGAAAATCCTCCCCTTTTCAGGCAGTGGGTTTCGGGTCTGAAAACTGCAATTACTGAATAGCTCGTGGCTAAATAATAACAGCCACTCGGATCAATATTCACGTTAAGCCGCTCTTGCATAGGTTGGTCTGTGGTTGAGTGACCACCCACCAATCACATACCAAGTTGCCTCCGTGCCTCGGAAAATACGTTAAGCCAAAGTTTGACAGTCGTTACAGGTAGTCAGAGGCCTGAATGACAGACAACCAGTCATTCCAAGGGGTATCGTATTAGCCAGTACTAACTGGGTTGTGGATGTAGGGTATAGGCAGTCTGTCAATGTAAAATACTGGTATTCACTTGCATATGGTTAGACTGGAAGCCGACCCCAACAAAGTTAGGCAAAGGCTAGGCAGATAATGAAACTGAATTTAAAGAAAGCAAAGGCCTATGAAGGAGCTAAGAAGGAACATGGGTGGGTTTTAGTCAGTACAAGTGACACTCCCTCCCGCTCCGCCCAGAGCGGGAGAAGTCATTTGATGATTTCCCATCCGCAAAAAAAAAAAAAAGGCCTGTTTTATAATTCCTTTCACCCGTTTTTTTCCTATTTTATTCTTTTCTCATCAAGATCGTTTATCCTCGCAGTCATTGAAGAAATCATGATGACTGGCTGGTGAACTTTTATGGACTAAAGTGATGATGGGACATTAAAAAACAATTCCAAATGCCATTGTTTTCTCCAAACGTATAAATAGAACGAAGTTACCCATTTATCACTGCTGTAAAAAGTTTCAGTACAAATCGACCTTTTTAAGTACACCCTCAATTTGTTATTAGTCGTTTAAATTGTCCCATTCACCCTTCCCTTTGGATTGGTTGAAACATATACGATCCGTAAATCTTCGTTCAGTCGTTTGGACGTTTCTTCAAGCGCGGGAAAATCGATAGTTTGGAAATGTGAGCTCTATTATTTGGTAGTAAAATTGGTTTCGTATAAAACTATTTACGTTTTCCAGCTTTGGTAGGGTAGGCTTATTTTGAAATTGTTGCCACTGCTATACAAACTGTTTTTTAATATCCCATAACTCTAGGGTATGACTGAGACCATATTAAAGAATCAACTGGCATATGAATTATGTTTCAATCATACTTTTTTTTTTCGCATTTTCTTAGCTTTAAATATGAATGATTGGTTTGAATAAAAAAGAATTACTCATATTTATCAATTAAACTACTACTATTTAACTACACTACTGCGAAGTTTGGCAAACTTGCAAAAGTAAAGGATCGTCATACTGGTGACAAATTTTTACCTAATTTAATTATGATTGATGATATTATTATCTCCGAAACTATGCATTTTTGGACCACCTATTCTAGGAGTTTGAGTATTATTTTTACCTACAGAATATAACCCTAGAGTAATGGAATATAAAAAAAACAGGTTGTATAAAGACTAGCATTTTAACCCCCGACCAAAAAAAAGGGGTGTAGTAAGTTTGATTAACACAGAGGTTGATGGCAATAGGCTCGAAATGGGATTTTAACATAAATGGGAAAATGTAGGTACACTTCTGCTAAGCCGTAGGCGTATTGTTATGTTATTTTTAACACAATCGTTTCTGCCCGGTTGACTTACTTTAGCCTGATTTCATTCAGAGTTTTACTGATATAATATGTTGTACACCCGGTTGGCATCTATGTATTATTAAGTGGGACTAAATCTTCTTATTATAAATGCGATAGTTTGTGAACATGGACGTTTGTATTTCTTTCACGCGAAAACTACTGAACGGATTTGACTGAAATTTGGCACACAGGTAGTTGATAAGGTTCTCTATTGTGTCACCTAACTTTTTTATCCATAATTTAAGGTGCCATAACTTTTTTTGTCCTAATCATCATTTGTCCGAATGATAATTCACCCGAACTTAACATCACATAATATCACATGCCATAAAATTGAAATCCCTAAATATAATATGACCTAAATCCGTTTGTCATAAATATTACAATCAAAAATATACAAAAGACATAAAAATGTTTTCTATAAAAGTTATAAGTCCTAAATTCAAATTACATAATGTTTGTTTATAATAATAATATTCTTAGAACATTTTTTTTTATTTTTTATACATAAATAAATATTTTATACATGTACTAAATAAAGCAGTTGATTGTGAACATGTGGTTTTTGTAAAGCAAGCAAGCAAGCATACAGCTTGCAAGCAAGCATGCAGCTTGCAAGCAAGCATGCAGCATGCAAGCAAGCATGTAGCAGGCACGCAGCATGCAGCATGCAAGCAAGCACGCAGCATGCAGCATGCAAGCAAGCAAGCATGCAGCATGCAAGCAATCATGCAAGCATGCAGCATGCAAGCAATCATGCAAGCATGCAACATGCAGCAGGCATGGTTTCTGTGCTCCGGCGCTGCGGCGCTCCGGCGGTCCCTCGCGAGTTTATCGTCGCAGATGGGTTTAACGCTCACCACCGCAGCTTCGGCTTGCTGGCCGGCTCGGCCGGCCAGCCTCAGCCGCGGCGGCGAGTGTTACAACCACCTGCTTCTGAACTCGCGGACCGCCTCGCCCCTCCGCGCCTACGCGATTTTAAATTACACTCTAGGGATAAGGCAGACAAGACTGCGTGGACTCGGATTTACAGCGATTCGTTACTGTCAGTAAAACCTAATTTTTAGCAAATGTTTTAGGACTAAAAAAAATATTATAAATGAACATTCGGAATAATACATATTACACACATCAAAAGTGTCTAGGGATCAAGCATTTTTATGCGGATTTGTTGAGATTGAGATGTGGCTTTGTAATAAATTTATGATTTTATAAATTTATATGGATCCTTTTTGGTGCATTTCATAATTTGAATCAGGAACTGTGAATCAAATTCGAGTAAAAAATGAAAATCAGCTGTCAATATTTTCCCTATAAAAACATACAACGCATTGAAGACATTATTAGTGCTACTGTTTCCCTACTACTGATTAAAACCAACGTTATTATGGAGCGGCGACGTCATTTAAGCAGGGAAGAAATGCTCAGAGCCGTGGGAATGATAGAAGCTGGTTCCCGGCAACGTACTGTGGCTTTAGCTCTGAATACAAGTCAGAGTGTTATCAGTCGACTTTGGACACGTTACCGAAGCACTGGTACCGTGGCTGAGCGCCATGGAGGACGGTATCGCTGCACCACACGGAGACAAGACCGATACATTCAAATCTTAACTCGAAGAGCTCCAACAATAACCGCCATGATGTTAGCCGTGAGGCTTCATCACTCTTCAGGGAACTTAATTAGCGACCAAACAGTCAGAAACCGCTTGCATGAAGTGAACCTTCATTCCCGAAGACCGCTACGGGTACCACCTATAGCAATGCACAATCGTAGGATTCGATATCAATGGGCTCTTGAACACAGAAATTGGGCAGAAGAACAATGGCGTTTCGTGTGCTTTTCTGATGAGTCTCGTTTTGGTATGAGACCGGATACAAGACGTATACGACACTGGAGAACCCCTGGACGCCAACAGCGATTAAAATCCTGCCAGGAAGTCCATCCTTATAGTGGTGGAACCATCATGGTATGGGCGGGTATTTGGATCGGCGGAAGAACTGAGTTGATTTGGATCAGAGGCAGCCTCAACGCTCAAATTTATGCTGAGACGATTGTATCAGACGTCATCGTTCCTCTACAAGTGCAAATCGGTCCCTTATTTCAGTTAATGCATGATAATGCACGACCGCACACCGCAAGAGTTGTAAGACAGACTCTCGCCGCAGCTAACATCAATGTCCTGCCCTGGCCTGCTCAGTCGCCAGACTTGAACCCGATTGAGCATGCATGGGATATGTTACAGAGAAGAGCTCTGCCGAATATGGAGGGTATCCAGTCGCAAGAAGACCTTTTTTTGTTGTTGCAACGAACATGGGCGGCCATTCCACAGCGTGATTTGGATGAACTCATTTTGAGTATGCCAAACCGATGTTCTTGTGTTGTTAGTGTTCGCGGTAGAAACACGGATTATTAATTGTTTAAGTTACCCAATAAAATTTTAAAGAAAACTGTTATTTCAGTCTTTTTTTCGAACTTTAATGTTAGTGGTTCAAATGTCAAAAATCCCTTTATTAGAAAATGGCAAATTTCTTTATTAATGCAAAGGTGACTTGGTTTATCGTTACTGTGACAAACGAAAACACTTTATTTGATGAATCCTTAAAGAAAATTTTAATTAATATCAATCAGGAGAAAAGTTATTGCAAAAATATATGTTGATCCCTAGACACTTTTGATGTGTGTATTTAACACAATACTTAGGACATATGATTTTAGGTCTTGTAAAACTAGGAGATTCAATAATTATAGTACTTGATATTATGACAGAATACTTTTAGAACTAAAGATAATTATGTTTAACAAAATTTCGAGATTTTGAACATTATGGTTACTGAAGTTTATAGCAAACGTGTTATGGATAATGATTTTCGGACAAACGATTTTAGGAAAAGAGAGGGAGTACCAGTTGATAACCTACATAAACACATAGGATAGCATTTAACCCGGTAATACGATACTGTGGGATAATTACCGAACACCATGCATGCGAAGCCGCGGGCATAGGCTAGTAAAAACATAATTTTGATGAGGTACACTTCTCTACCTACCCGTTCAGGAAGTCAATCGTGATTTTTTGGTAAAGGTGCCATATTAATGTTTTTGCAAGAATTTTGTTCCAAACTATCCTGCCATTGTATTTTTTTCAATAATTAAGCTCAGTGTAAACCTTGTAATTAAGTTGTTTACAATAGTCCAACTGAAAGCTGTGTATAATAAAGTGCAATTATATTTTAAGTTGGTTAAGCCTTGAAAAAACAAAACACAGCACGAAGCAAAATACATGTAAGTGCAGTATTATCTGGTTATGTCTGCAACACTTCTACTTAAGTATTTAAATTAAATGGTGTTTTCAGGTATACAATTTTAGTTGCGTCTACAAGTTTTTTTTTTTGTATGTTTTGCTACGAGTAAGAACTTAACTTTTAAAGGATTATCTAGTTACGCAATGATCGTAATAAGGCTGAAATTATAGAACGTGGCTATCGTTCTACTCTACTTTATGTCATCATCATTATCAGCCTATAATGTTCCCACTGCTGGGACACACGCCTCCTCTCTTTGAGAGGGACTGGGCTCAAATCCACCATGCGGGCCCAGTGCAGGTTGGCAGATGTCACATGTGTTCGAATTTTAGTTCTAGGACATTCCCTCACGATGTTTTCCTTCACCGTTATTAAGAGCAGCGGTGATGACATAAATTACACAAAGTAATGCGCCTGCCTAGGTTTGAACCCATGGCTTATTGCTCGTAATTCGGGGCTGCCACCACTGGACCACCTCTGCTCCACTTTATGTATGTAGAGGTACCTAAATAGATATAAAAATGACAATATAATTTATAATAAGCGATCATTTTCGGGTAGAGCCTGTCTCGTTAATCTAGTGGTCGCAAGCACGGGATTCGATTCCCGGGTCGAGTAAAGAACCCAATAGGTTCTCCATCAAGAATTTTTCAGTAACAGATACGGGTCCAGATTTGTGGCCGGTCGATGGCAATAGGCTCGCCTTCATATTTTTAGAATAGTTACAGCACGGATGACAACATTTGTGTCACTTGTTTAATCTAGTCTTTTTGCAATATATTCTTTTTTTTTTGTATAGACTCTTTTTCTTATTTACTGATTGTTTGTAAATGTGTGGACATTGTAGGCCTTATAGATTCCTAGATCCTTGGTAACTTTTTATCTTGTTCTACGTTTTGTAGTAAGCAACGACTTATTGTCGGGTCTACGATGTCCACTCATACTTAAGTACCAACGCTGTAACGTAGAAAAATTGTAAAGCCAAATGATTTTGAAAGAGTAACCATGGAGTTTCTTGCCGGTTCTTCTCCATAGGAAAAGACCAAACCAAACCGAGCACCTTTTTGTCGACGTTTTACAAATGCCCATGTAGGCCTATGTGAAATAAAAATAGTTAAATTTAATTTTGTCCGCACATGACTTAAACTTAAGTAGCGAAATGTGGGTATACTTTTTAGCTACATTTCTGCCTAACCCTTCGGAATTATAAGGCATGACGTTTGTCATGTAAGGAACAGCTCAGTCCAGATTTGCTGCAACAAACTCTGTTACACATAAAAAAAATATGAGAACAATTTCAATATCTTTGAACTAGTCAAATACATCTACCGAACGAAAATACATTCTTTTTATTAATATTACATATGTACATTATTTACAGACTACAAATAAATATAAAATAAAAATAAAATATGTACAAGTATCAAAATTACAGGGCGTCAAAAAATTCGTCGACATCGCTGTCGACAGGAAAAGTGCCCAGAAGGCTGGCCGCATTGCCACGTTGGATGGCAATGCTGATTCTTTGACCAAAAAAGAGGCCAGCCCTCTGGTCCCGTGAAGCGTCGACCAACCGCTTGGCGATATCCCGAAACACAAGATGGGCACTCGGGCCCCATGGCCCTAGTGTTTCAACCCCAAACGGCTCAAATACATAGTTACCAATTAAATTATTGTATTTGCGCCGTTTAAGGTTTTCAGCACCTGCAGCAGCCGCACTAGCGCAGCTCACTGTGCTAGGAAGATGGGATGGCGCAAGAAATAAAATAAAATTGTGGCATTACTTTATAGTAAGACGGAAACGAATGTTCAGCGAGTTTCCTCAATCCCTTCTATAACTTATGTATACATATAAGTACTCTTATATATGGCTCTTATTTAGGTATGTACCTATATGACTTGGGAGTTACAAAGTGTGGTATTAAGAAGCTTATTACTTACTGAATGCGAAGAGAACGCCTTTTTATCCAAGTATCATAAAAGGTTACGAAGTTGATATTGTTTGTATTGTGTGGGAAGTGTCTGTAGGCAGAGTTTATAAGATTCAGTGATCAATTATCTACCTATATGTACACAAACTATAAATTGAAGGCAATAATTTTGTTTTCTGACGAAGTAGGGAAATAAATAAGTAGAAGGAACGTCATAAAACTTTTAAGTTGGTATCATTCTGTATCACATTATTTTTTCGATAAAAGTATTCAATTTTAAACGGCGAAAAATAAATTATCGAAAAATATTAATATAACAAGAACAAGCATGCATAATATAGTAATCTATCTCCTTTTAGGTAAACCAAAATAATAACACTAGATTTAACCAGTAAAATAGAACACGATCATCACATCTAAACCGCGTTTCTTTGTCAGACATATTTGTTATAGAATAATCACAATAACTATTCTTTAATGCCCTCGTTTAGTTCTGTTATAAATAACACATCATCCACCCATTAATTTATATTATTAATATTACAGTTTTCCATATTATTATAACCTCTCCCACACTGTCATTACAAACAAACATTGCAAGTGCATATCATAACAGTGAGAAATTAATTCTGGTAGCGTTACTCATTATTATTTAATTATTAAGTAACGTAATAGGCTGGTGGCTCAGTGCTACTAACCTGACCTATTGACCTCGGCTTGTAACATGACGGGGAGATTATAGAGGTACACTGCTCGTTCGTCCGAAGACGACAGCAAATCGGAAATCGCAGCGACTAAGCTGATCGTGAAGACAGACCGTAGCTACACGACTATTTTAGTTTCTATAGATTCCATAGGCATTGCCATCTGTTGCCGTTTCAATAGAGACCACGTAACATAACATCACGCCTTAAATCCTCGAAGGGTTGGGCAGAGGTGTACCTAATAACACCGTTTTTTTTTTTTTACGGATGGGTAATCATCATATGACTTCTCCCGCTCTAAGCGGGAGTGTCAGACTTGTACTGACTAAAACCCATCCATGTTCCTTCTTCGCCCTTTGTGTTCCAGGGCCACGGTATCTCTTTCGAACAGTCCCGCAACCCTGGCAGCCAACCCTCTCGGACCCCTTCCGGTTTGCTGACATCTTCTACCTAATAATACCTACGCCCACATTTCACGAGTTATTTTAAAGTCCCATGTAAGCCTATTCAAACGAGCCTCAGATGCAGACTCCGGATTGAGAAACTCCTGATGGAAAAACCCAATAAAACTGCTGCTGCTAAGTGCTCAGCAGTCGCACTTGCAAGAGCACACGAGACCGTCGAGGCAGTCAAAAGACGTACATAGAAATCAGTAGTATCACTCAGTCTATCATAATCAGAGGTCGGCATTAGGTAGAGTTATTTATTTACTTGCATCGAAATGTTGATATTAATATGGATCTTCCCGGGATTTATAATACAATCCCATGTGGCCAACAATATTACTTATAAATATTAATAATAACCTCAGAGATAGATAAGACAAATAAAACAAAGATAATTAACATACAATTTTTATGAGTATTTACATTAATTCACAATATTTTTTTTTATTTAAATTTCCCACACTAGGATTTTTTCCTGTAACGTGTCACCCAGACCCTTTAGATTGGAATTTTGCTACTTCGGACATCCGATGTCGGATGGTTTATATTGTGTAAAAATAAATTACTTTTTCATTTAAAAATCACGGGATTTTTCTGCTTTTTAAATTAAGTTCGGGATTTGAGGCATATCCACTTTATTCATTCGCTGTATGAAATCAGTGTAAATTCATAAATAACTCTGCCTAATTCCGACCTCTGATCATAATATCAGTGCGTTCGTCGCTATTATAGCATTAGACAGCTTAGCCGTTGCGATTCGGAATACAGCTACGTAATTATTCTCTTGTGATAAAGAGATTCAGTAAGGAGGATGGGCAATGATAATTATCCGCTTGCCTGCACTAACCATGGGACATGAGTTACTCAGGTTATCAAAGCCGTCTTTGAGATAATTGGTACTTGTGTATCTGTTCGTCAATCGTATAACTACTACAATTATGTATTCAACAACCAGCTGTTGCCCGCGACTATCGTCCACGAGATCCGAGAAATAATTATAAAATATGACTTATGACTTCCCTACTTGAAAGGGATTTTGTTGAAAACTTCAAGGGTTTAATTTTAACCTTAATTCCTCCTTATAACATCAGCTATCTGCCAGTGAAAGTCCCGTCAAAATCCGTCCAGCTGTTTCGGAGATTAGCCGGAACAAAAAGGCAGACAAAAATTAAAAACAGGGTGTTTTTGTTATTACTACCGTATATAGTTTCTATAGATTCCATAGGCATTGCATTCAATAAAAAGCTGTTATTTTGAAATAACAAACAAAAATTCAATTTTATTTATTTGTATAGACGAGGGAATATGTTTGGAATTTTTGTCAGGACTTAAATAAATGACCTTGGCAAAGCTTCCGCTACCACACACAAGTCTAATACATATGTGCTATGTTATCGCTACATACATTGAAACTGTGTCCAATCGTGTGGACATAATCCCTTTGTCTGAAGCGGTCCCGAAAGGGACACGGAAGGAAGAGGTATTTATAGGCCAAGCACGTAACTTATATGTGACATAAAAACATTCGCAATATATATTTCACTTAAAAAAACTTAGACAAGCTCTTATTCTATCCAGATAGATCGTTCAAATAGTACATGGAGTTTTAGAAAGAAATACACTATGTAGAGAATTGTTTATGACATTCATAGAAGTCTTTCAAAAATTGCTAGTGTGGTTACACGGTATTTTGGCGCGTAGCCAAACTAAAAGCGGTTTCAAACTAGCGTATTTTGTAACCCGTATAAGCTCGTTCCTTTTTACACGCACGACTAATAACGCGCTTTAAAAAAACGAATCTCGCGGCTTATGCTCAAAGCGCGTCAACGCTTGTACGACTCTTTAGTAAAATAAAACGAAATCGCGGATGTACGCGCGTACAAGCTCTTCCAAAAACGAGCATATACGCGCCGAGAGCCTAATACCTACGGGTCTTTAGTCGTTTCACAGCGCGAGTGGTTTGGACCGCGGTGTGAATTACCCAAGAGCTTTTTAGGGTTCCGTAGCCGAATGGCAAAAAACGGAACCCTTATAGATTCGTCATGTCTGTCTGTCCGTCCGTATCACAGTCACTTTATTCCGAAACTATTAGGACTACACAGCTGAAACTTGGTAGGTAGATGTATTCTGTAAACCGCATTATGATTTTTGTACAAAATTTAAAAAATATATAGATAAGGATATCCTCCCATACATGGAACTAAAACTAAAAAAAAAAAACGATCAAACTTATACGTGTGGGGTGTCTGTAGATAGGTCTTTAAAAATGACATTGAGGTTCCTAAAACCATTTTTATTCAAAGTCAATCTTTTGAAAGATAGACACTTCCAAAGTAGTAAAAAGTGTGCCCCCTCCCCTCTAATTTCTAAAGTAATAGGATGAAAATTCTGAAAAAAAATATGGGGATGTAGAACGTAAAAAAAACTTTCAACGAAAATTGGTTTGAATAAGATTTGATATGTAGTTTTTGAGATATGGGAATTTTCACCAAACTGCAGCAGTAACTTTGTTTTTCATTAACTTACTATGAAAAACAAATTTAGTTTTGCGGTTGAGTGAAGGTTTACTAATGAATGACCGTTCAAAACATTGTTATTATCTTGTTTGGGGCTATGGAACTCTGTGTGCGAGTAAGACTCGCACTTGGCCCGTTTTTTTGAATGGGTTTCTTTTGCACCGCGGTGAGAATCTCCCAAGAACTTTTTGCAATGAGTCGATTCGGACCGCAGTGGGGAACAGTTCTATTTTTGAATGGGTGAATTCGGACACAGAAGATTTATGTAGGTTTATTACATGTCTCTTATGCTACAACCAGTTTTTTAGTAACTATTTAGACCAATGTCAATGTATCGTGCTTATGCGTATGAAGTTTAATTAAAATCGGTTCAGGCATTTCGGAAAATAAGGACTTGATAGTTTGTATGCAATGTCGTAAAGCGTAAACGCTCTTAAACGTACTCAGTGATTTGTGCAACCGGGCCTAACATCAAATTCATAAAAAAAAGGATTGGCCTTTCGCCTAAAGTATTTCCGATAAAACAAAGATAGGAGTTTTTATTATCCTTAAATCTATACTACCTTCGTGAAGAAATATTGAAGATTCATGGCCCGACTTGAATAAATACGAAATTTGAAAGCGACACGTATTGTCCCATAAAGTTTTGGAAAACCGAAAAAAAAATACTTGAAAACTTTTTTGCAAAAAAAAAAAACGACTTCAAAAACACAACAAAGTGAAAAATTATTTTAGCATCAGAAGACTTTCGTTTAATTGATTCAGTTTTTTTTTGCCACCGCTTTCTGAAGTTAAAGTTATTTTTATTAGTTGTAATATCTTATGAAATATTTGCTATGCATTTATTTCACATTGTTAACAATACATGTCATGCTAATAGGCTTAATCCCAATAAAAAGAAACTTAACCTACCTAACTATCGAAATGTGTATGTACTGTACACATCTGCGTACCCCCTCAAAGTATACAGGTGTGATGTTATGTTATGATATTGTGTAGACAATAAACATCCAAACGGTTGCAGCAATCACGACTGCAGATTTGCCGTCTATTATCAAAGAGTTCCATTGTATTTCTGCGAAGATTAGCATCAGATCTTCACCAACTTTAATTTGTATGGAGCAGCTGATATTTTTTTCACTATTACGATGTTTGTCCGGTGGAGAAACATTTTCAGTTTGATGGTGTGTAGCACACCCTTAAGTATGTATATACCCTTTCCGTTACATCCTGTATAGCATGGTCTGGTTATACTGTATAATAATATGTATGTATAGCTTGATGTTTCACCGTGTGTACATTAAATGTTAGCAAATGAACATTGCGGAACATACCAGAAATCCTTCAGACTGATTGATAACCTACCTCCTTTTGGAAGTCGTTACAAAAAACATAGTAAGTGCCCATAAAATTTTAGGGTTACCCTTGATTTTCCTGGGATCCAATCATCAGATCCCGACTTATAACTTTCATCAGTAGCTCAGAAACATGAGATGATGATTACCAGGCATAATGCCTATGTGTGCCTTTAAAATTTGGAGAGTTCCCTCGATTGGTCCAGGATCCCATCACAAGATCCTGACCTAATGACAGTTTATTCGTTGATCCCATCACATGGAAAGTATACAGTTTCAAACAATACCCATTAAAATTGAGGGTTGCCATTAATTTTCCTGGTATCCTATCATCAGATCCTGACTTATACCTTCCATCGTCGGCTCAGCAATATGAGGTGATGATTACCAGGCTCAAATATCTGAATTACGTTAGACATGAAAAACATTGTATGTGCCTATAAAATTTGAAGGTTACCCTCGATTTCCCTGAGATCCCATCATCAGATTCTGACTTGGTGACAATGAGACCACTTTGGAAGTATAGGCTTTCGAATAAAAAAAAAATTGGTTGTCTGTAAAGTCGGTTTACTGACGATAGTTGAACGTGACAACGCTATAGGGACGCGTGCCTCTCACTCGCTCTCATTGTGAGCGCATAACGTGAGCGGAGCGTAACGCAGTTTCTTGAAGTGTCACCCGGCAAACCAATTTATAAGACGTTGTCACGTCAAAAGAATTTAGAAAATCGATCAATAATTGGCAGAGAAATCGGCGAACATACAAAAAAAAATACAAGCATCCGAATTGATAACCTCCTCTTTTAGAAGTCGGTTAAAAATGAAATTCAATAACGATTTAAAAATATGAGTTTTTTATTATGCTCCTTGTAATTGTTTTCCTTATGGTTACAGCTGAGATTTTTTATGTTTGCGATGCCATAAAGGGTGGGTCGTAAAATTGTTTCACTCAGCTGTTTGGGTACTTTTATATTATTGCGTATATATCGTATCGCTGTTTTCTCTTATCAGGTAATCAGAACGTCAAGTTAATCTAAAGTACCCATGTTAGCAATAGTGACTATCTTTATATATGCAACGCACTTATAAAACGTCGACAAAAGGTACACGGTTCGGGTTGGTCGTTTCTATGCAGAAGAACTGGCATGAAACTCCATGGTGCTGATGGATGCATTGATTAGTACATGAGTTAGGCAAAGCTTAATTCAGCACAGCAACTAAATTACAAGAAAATGCAATCATCTTACATAATATACTATCTCCTACAAGAATAATTTTCCCGCCACTTAAGCGTGAGAAAGCGCCTCAATCTACTTATCTCATGTTACAAAGTAGTTGCTCATCTCATATTTACCTTAACATTCACTTAAGATAATACTACCATTAATTACTTTAATATATTATTTCTATTAGGAAAATACTGAAAAAGGAAATGTTTCGAAAAAAAAATCCTCTCTTAACGTCACTTAAAATTATGGTGATTAAATATTGTTAAAGTTAACTTTATTTCCATCACACATAGTCCAGTTAACATTGCAACTGAATTTACTTTATAACACCTTATGACCACACAAAAATCAAATTGCCGGAAAGTTTTCAAAGTTGAAATTAACGTGAGTTGCAAAAAAATATTCGTAAACCCTTATAATGACCTCGGTCGTTTGCAAGCCGGGGTTTTTTAAATCCGTAGTGTTGTAGCTTGACGCCGCTATTCGAAGGGCAATAATGGGGGGGAAAAGGGGGATGTTGTGTGAAACTGTTGTTATATTAGTATACTAGCATATGCCCGTGGCATCGCTCGCGTGGAGTTCGTTAATGGTCGTTCGGGTTTGTACTACCGAGATAAAATATCGTATATGTTATAAATATCGTTATAAACTACCCGTGTGCCAAATCGATATCCATGTATCCATCTATCCATCTATCCATCTTTCCATCTATCCATCTATCCATCTATCCATCTATCCATCTATCCATCTATCCATCTATCCATCTATCCATCTATCCATCTATCCATCTATCCATCTATCCATCTATCCATCTATCCATCTATCCATCTATCCATCTATCCATCTATCCATCTATCCATCTATCCATCTATCCATCTATCCATCTATCCATCTATCCATCTATCCATCTATCCATCTATCCATCTATCCATCTATCCATCTATCCATCTATCCATCTATCCATCTATCCATCTATCCATCTATCCATCTATCCATCTATCCATCTATCCATCTATCCATCTATCCATCTATCCATCTATCCATCTATCCATCTATCCATCTATCCATCTATCCATCTATCCATCTATCCATCTATCCATCTATCCATCTATCCATCTATCCATCTATCCATCTATCCATCTATCCATCTATCCATCTATCCATCTATCCATCTATCCATCTATCCATCTATCCATCTATCCATCTATCCATCTATCCATCTATCCATCTATCCATCTATCAATCTATCCATCTATCCATCTATCCATCTATCCATCTATCCATCTATCCATCTATCCATTTATCCATCTATCCATCTACCCATCTATCCATCTATCCATCTATCCATCTATCCATATATCCATCTATCCATCTATCCATCTATCCATCTATCCATCTATCCATCCATCCATCTATCCATCTATGCGTCCATCCATTCATCCTCACAAACTTTAGTATTTATAATTTTAGTAAGAAGGCTTCGTTATAACTGTTATGAATAGGTGCTGCTGTTGTGCGGTTGTGGTGTCATTTGTTACTATTAAGGTTCCGATATTGCAGAAGTTTGGAGTATTAATGTAGTCGTTTAAGTGTAAACTGCGTTTACAAGTTTGTTGTAAACTGAATTTACAAGTTTGTTGTTTACATGACTTTTGCCTTTTCTTCATAAAAACTAACTTTTCAAGACGATGCGCTTTTGTTTGTTTCCTGAAGTCACTGAACTATGTTTCTTTATTTTTAAAAACATCATATAGTCACATAACAATACCTAAACTAAAGTGGTCAAACGTTTTAACTTTCCAGTATATACAAGGTGTTGTTTTGCACCCTCGTCAAATTCGAGGAGGTAACTATGCTAATGATTCTTGACCCAAATCAATAATAAAACGGGTATGTAATTTTATTTCTTATTTTCGGAAATCGGTATGTTTAAACCACCTGTGTTTTAAACGCGGCCCATCTGTCCTCGCCCTACAACCGCGTTTTCACAGATACAAAAAATCTCAAACGTTTATTCGATAATTTCTTATTCCCTGAACTACGTTAAGGGGTTATTCTGTTATACTGACAAACTTAAACAACTAAAAAAAAACAGCGTTTATTAATAACCATCTGGGTACCGTAATTTAAATTGATTATCTATGTCTTTTATGACGACGTCCATTGGCTCCATGTAAAAAACTGGTATGCAGCTGCATTCGATTAGACTGGAGGCCAAACCAAATATAGTTGGGAAAAGGCTATGCAGATGATGACTTCTGTTGGGAATCGCATCCAACAAACACGCAGTCGGCACGAGCAGCGACACGCGCAAGCGACGTGACCGGCCTACGCGTCATCGCCAACGTCATCGGCGAGCGAGGGGAGCTGCGGGCGGCGCCGGCCGGCCTGCGGACACTCGCTTCCTCGGACACCACCGCGACGGACGACAATCTCAAACGCCTTTCTAAATTATTCTTTGTTTGTCCGGGACAGTTGCACTATTGTAAATTTAATTGGCAATATACCAAGCCTATACCTATTTATACAGTCCATTTTTAATTCTACCTAACGAGTTATTAAACAACTTCTTTATAGTGACTTTATTTTAAACTAGCTGTCCCGCGCAACTTCGTCTGCGTCAAATTTTTCCGTTTCCCGTTTTCGCAACATTTTTCATTGCTGCTCCGCTCCTATTGGTCGTAGCGTGATTATATATATCCTATGTCCTTCCCCAGGTTGAAATCTATCTTCTTGCCAAATTTCATTAAGATCCGATCAGCCGTTTAGTCGTGAAAAGGTAACAAACAAACAAACAGAGTGACTTTCGCATTTATAATATTAGTATGGACGCAAGCTAAAATGCATTTTCAGCAGGTAATGTTCTGTTTTATGTCGTAGTACAAAAAAATAATGTAACCTTCGAATGCAACATAGTATACAAGTGCTATTGTTAAACTTATCAGTCAGTCCATATCAATAATTTACGACCACTTTAAATGTAAAATTAAAACCCCATTTACTTAATAGCTTTTATATCAAAAACAATCAGAATGAAACTTTACGTGGTGTGTTTGACATGATTCGTTATACATGATTTAAATTACATTGCTATTGCGTGTTTAACCGGGAATAAGAAAGAAAGAAAGAAAGAAAACATATTTATTTGGCACATGCCACAAGCGCACACAACAAAAAAAAAAAATGTTAAAACTTAAAACTAAACAGAAAGAAATAAATAATATTGTGTGTCTCACGGCTGCGCCAAAAAGGCCCAGTTCAGCAAACTGCCGAACAGCTAGTGCCCGACGCTGATTTTCAACTGGACCCAAGATAATGACGTGATGGACGAAAAACAGTTTAGTAGGTATGTAGGTGCTTTGTGTTGTGAATTATGTGTATGAATAGGTATGTACTTGTATACAATAAATATCAGTGCAATAATAATAAAATAAAACTGCATATTAGGTAATAAAAACAAGAAAAAAAAAGAAAAAAGTGCAAAACAAAAACCGATAGGTACCAAAGTAAATGGGACGGACGAATGTAAACAAACCTTTCGCACGTTTCGTTTCTAACTACTAGACTCACAATATTTAATTAATCCGTGCACTTCGTCAATACGCTGCAAGCAGCCGAGCGCGATGGACTAATAGTAAAATTTGTCAGAAATAACGGAAATTTTTGTGATGGAAAATTTTGTGATGCGATGGCAAAAGTGTGGGTACATAAAAACGTTACAATATTATATTTGACGGAAGTGGAGCTAAATTATGTAACCGTAGATAAACAAAGCTTATAATATAAAAAAGGTAAGCTAGTTTAATGTTTGGTTAAAAATGTCATGTAATCTGAAAGTGAAAGACACCTTTGTCATATTTTAAATGAATTTTTGCATTTACAGTGTCCAGATTCACGACAAAGGCACATGGGAGAATCAATTTGTGTTTTATTTATTTATGTTCTTGCAATAAGTACCAAGACTTATACTATAGGGTGCTAGCAAACAAATAAAAGTTTTGCTGCCCCGATATGCTGGAAAATCTGTACCTTTTCTACTGTTGTTTATTAATCTGTTCTTGTTTTGCCTATTCAGTTCATCAATAAATTTATTAATTTTGTATTGGGAGCCTGTTCGCCGAGGTGAAACAAAAGACAATGCGTCAAAACCATAAAAAATCACGAGTCGACCTAATAAAATAGGCATAGCGGGAGTGATTCGTATTTTCAAGGAAGGGTCCGGATGTTTGACGTTTTAGATTTGCTCTGCAGGACAATCCAACAACCACAAGTGTAGAATTCACGCCACTACATGATTTTAGCGTTGTGTCATTCTGGCAACTCGCTGATGATTTGTGTTCACAACCTCATGGACATATACCTGTGTCGATATCAGTTAGAATTTTGTGACATCTGAGAATCCCTTCGTTTGTGCTTGAAGCGTGCTTTTCTCCTCATCGGGTCGGCTTGAATCGACACAACCGGGCGGCATAATATTCATTCAATTTAGCTGCTCGGCCTGTAAGAAATTATTCTTACCATTTGAGTAGCACCACTATGATAGCACTACTATGTCTTATATCTTTAAAATATATTTGTAGTCACGTTCACCAAACTATGTTACCCTTAAGATTTTAGACAATCCCATCACATTATTTTATAAGCTTTTCATAAAGAGGGTTATCTCAACATGATCCTATAAGCTTGAACAAAGTAGGCGGCGGTCAGCGGTCAACGGTGGGCGTTCTCTGTTGACCTCTGTTATTGACGGTCAAGGACTATGCAACAGTGTTCTTTGAAATTGACCTTTGTTTGGATTTCCATAGAAACCTTCTAGTTATTAAAGTAAGAACTGTAAGATGATTTCAGAATGGATTAAGGAAAAAGAAAATCATTTCTACAAATTAAATAAAATACTTCCTCATCAATTGTTTATTACAATACCATCATTTATGGACCTCTATACTGATGATATTGATTTTCTGCAAAAAAGTGTGATCATAAAAGTTCCGTTTGTTCTTGTATTAAGAAACTTTAAGAACGAGCATGTTCTGTCTGTCTATGTACGTATGTGTGAGGAAATAACTAGGTGCTTTTAAGCGCTTTGTTGTATAACTACTTATTTAAGTGCCGACTTGTTTGTTTAATACTAAAATTTATTCTACACCAAAATGATGAAATGAGCATGACCCCTGAGTGCACTTAGGTGCATGATTTTAATATGTTACGGATACAATATGTAGTCTTACCAAGGGGTATCGTATTACCCAGTTACTGGGTTGTGTAGGTCCGATAGGCAGTCGCGTCATGTAAAATACTGGTACTCAGCTCACCCGGTTAGACTGGAAGCCGAGCCCAAGAGAGTTTTGGAAAAGGCTAGGCAGATGATGATGACAATATGTAGTCACATTTAGGACTTTATTTTAATTACGATGGCTTGCATTAATCAGAAGAAATGTAGTAATAAAACTGTGAGTCTATTTCTCTATTTATTTTATTTTTCTATTTCTATATTAAAGGAAAACAACATAATAATAGCCAAGTTTAATTATATCATTACAATAATTGTCAATTATACCGACGTCACTTAGTTGGCAATAGGCTATTATGATAAATATTTTAAGTACATTTAAAAGACTTTGCTTACATTAAAATAAGATTAATAAATAATAAAACGACTTTAAAAAAATCACACGCGCGTACTCCAAGGCATCAGAGTACGGTAAGCGTTCATTTTAAACAAAAAGTTTGTCAGGTCTCGCAAATTATTCTAGTCCCGTAAGCTATTCTAAGAGTTTTGGCCACAATTGTACAACGTCTTGTATTGGCACCCATGGGCGCATTGAAACGTTTATTTTACTTAAATCTTTTGGCTAGAAAATATTTAAAGATGGTTGAAATTATACCAGACTTTTTAATTTCGTTCGTTAAAGTAGGGCTGCCCCATATTACGTGGGACTTATAAATAACTGGACAAAAACGTGGGTGTCAAAATTATAGGTTAACTTCCGATGGAGGTGAAAGCGTTTTGTCTTAAAACCTACTGTTGTTACAAATTATCGGTAGTAGGGTAGAGCCTTCTTTTAATTAAAATATTATTTTTACTTGAAAACAATCGTTCTAAATCAATTTAGGGATCAATGAGCATATGGACCAAAAAAAGCACCTCGCTCTCATTTTAGCATTTTACAACTAGGAACAAAAAAAGTAACATTAATGGAAACATGGCCGGCATATAATACTATGAAGATTTTATCTAAAGGGTGTAAAACACCTCTTAACGAAGCCGAAAGGCTCTCCCTGTCATTGCGATCATTTTTTTGTTCTACATCATACCTGGGAACCTTCTAGTTACGGAGATATTAGGGGTCAAAGTTCCGACATTTTGACAAGTATTTTTTTAAATGCGAGTTTTTAATGTAAGATTTTTACTTTAAACACCTCCACGACCCCCGTACTATTCAATCCGGCCATCAGCACAGTGTTTTGAGTGCGTTACATTGAGTTCTACCACAAAACATGATTTTACACCCCCCAAAAACAAGTCGTTTCCCAGCAATAATTTTTGCGTAAAGTTACTTAGTTTCATGTACAGAATGCTTGGTTGACGGCTTCGTGATGAGGTGATTTACACGGTGTATAGTGTGCATTATCTTCTAAAACAGGCACAAAATGGATTTGCACATGATCCAGTCTCTAGTTAAAACTAAGAAATAGCCCTTGGAACACGTTTTAACTTTCCAATACCAAATCATTAAAAAGTTACCACTATTTATCCCAATTTCCGTATTACTTTCGCATTCTACTTCTAAACTAATAATATTTAATATAATTAATATTACAAAGAGGAAAGATATGAACTCTAAAACTACTCGACCGATTTTAAAAATTCTTTCTCCATTAGTAAGCTACTTCTTGACCGAGTAACATATATCACAACTTTCACGGACGAAGTCACGGGCGAAGTGATAGTCAACATTATCTAGATTTTAATCACACAGTTTCCCAACAGCATAGGAAACAAAATAGAATTTCCCTTGTAAATTTATTCGTTTAGCATACGTAATGCATCAAAGCCGTCATATTTCCAATAATACAGTAAACAAGTGTGCGGAGTGTAGAGTGCATCGATGCATAATGTTATTACTGCTGAAGCCATGTATAATAAAAAACATGCGACGTTTACTTCTAGGCGTTTCTTGTCTTTCTTAAGTACTGGCACGTTTTATCCTTCTTTGAGTGTTTAGGGGGCTATCAGTCGGGGCTTTCAGTTGTGACTGGTCATCACTTAGCTGCCACGGTTTATTTTAATTACTATATTTTTTAATTACTCTGGACGCTCTTAACTTGCCCGTATTTCTACATCGTTCTCACATATTTGTAATTCTTAACATGAATGATGTAACCAAGATTTTGTAACATATTTTG
This sequence comes from Cerastis leucographa, assembly GCA_963082945.1. NCBI lineage: Eukaryota > Metazoa > Arthropoda > Insecta > Lepidoptera > Noctuidae > Cerastis > Cerastis leucographa. The sequence goes on along the minus strand of OY720363.1, from coordinate 7,838,774 downwards.
ATTTAAAAGAGTGTCCATGGAGTTTCTTGCCCATTCTTCTCCATAGAGATCTACGGAATGGGCAACTACAGTACTTTCACAAGTTATTATGCCTTGTGACTGGGACTGTAGCTTCGCGTTTTTTTTTTGTTTTTTTTTTTTGACTTTCAAAAGTGCCCGTAATTGTCTAATTGAAATAAATGCTTTGAGTTTTTTAGTTGAAGATTTCATTTAGGATTTCACTGACTGCCTCACTGGTCCAGTGGTTGTAAGTGCAACAGCTGAGCATGAGGTCCTGTGTTCGATTCCAGCGGGGTCATTCAAAATTTTATTGGGTGATTCCATCAGGAATATCTCGGCAGTGACGGAATCCGTATTGAGCCCGGTTTATGGCAATAGGCTCGCTCCCTATTACACGTAATTTAAATATAGGGTGTAAATAGACACTCAACGATACCGAAAGCTACTTGTTCTACCCGTTATTGCGATCTTTTTTTTGTTCTAGACCACACCTGAGAACCTTCTACTTACTACTACTACTTATATTGGAGATCAAAGTTCCAACTTTTCCACAAGTTTATTTTTTAAATACAAATTGTTTTTTAAATGTTATAACTTTGCTTTAAATACCTTCGTAACCCGTTTACTATTCCATGCGTTCATTAGCACAATGTTTTGAGTGCGTTACATTGAGTTTTACCGTAAAACGTGATTTTTCATCCCAAAAAAAAATGTTGTTTCCGAGCAATAATTTTTGCGTAGGGTTACTTAGTTTGATGTACAGAATGCTTGGTTGACGGCTTCGTGAAGGGTCCGATTCAACTTGTATAACTGGCGGAATGTGGCTGTATTTTAGAATACACCTCTGCCTAACCCTTCGGGGATTCTAGGCGTGTTATGGTATGACATTTGCTCATATGGTTAATGGACATCATTAATATTATTATTTATTTATTTATCAAAACAAGGTTTATACAAATCTTCACTTAAGAACTATGCCCCACAAAACCGTTTTCACGTTTTATCTGTGGGAGCTGAACAAACGGTATATGTTTAAGGAATATGTTAATAGCGCGGACACTTAATGAATACTAATATTACTTATAACTAGCAATCAATCATCATCATCATCATCATCAGCCTATATTGTTCCCACTGCTGGGATGCAGGCCTCTTCTTTATGAGAGGGAGTGGGCTGACTAACAATCAATAATTCTTAAAAACTACTCGTTTAACCCCCCCCCCCAACAAACTGAAAACCACTTTCCTAAATAATAATTTACTTGGCATTATTTGGTTGTGTGTATACTTTGTTCCACGGTATATTTATCCCAGTCAAGCTCTAGACGTGAAGACTTGTAATTGGCTGTCAGATTACCATACTGTTATTTATGACTACTGTATTTAGCTGTAAGTCTTCCAAAGTCTTTAAATAAATAAATAAATAAATATGGTTAACAAACTCCTTAGAAAGAACAGTTTAAGCGATTTGGCAAACTTGCTTTTCATTTTCTGACTTCTTAAACCAGCCGGCAATCGTTTGAGAAGTACTTTACATACTATGCCTGTTGGTACCTTATGTTTGTACGCATGAGGTTGACATATCGGTGATTCGATGTGTACTCGTAGAGTCCAGTGAGCCCATCTTTCTAAAACGTATTACTTCATATTAAGCCCAAAATTGCAAGATAAACACGTGAATCAACCTGCAGACAATAATAAACATATATATAGCCATGTGAAACTTACACAACATTATCCAACATAATATTGCACATTAATAGAAATACCCAACAAGTACTATAATTCAGGGAAGAGTGAGTCACTTTGCAAGGACCGATGACTAACGACCGCTGTCCTTTAAAAGGCTGATGAAGATTTGTAATTTTCGTCGCAATTCTCCGTAAGGTTTATAATAAGAGACTTTGTTACTTTTTCTGTATCGTGGGATTAGTGAATAACGTGGTGTCAGAGTTTATATGCTACCGCTGGACTTGGCTTGACATACCATCAAAAAATATCTCTCAGGCATGCTGGGTTCGAACTTGAGACTTATGACTTGGCAGTTGGAGAGCCTTATAACCAGTTATTAGGCTGGATTACACACGAGACGACATTGCCTTGAAAACTATAATTTACTCTTGTATGTTTTAAAAATACTGAGCACTTATGTTATTTATCTCACTGTAGGACCTAGGCTACACGTCCCACTGTAGGTCTTAGGCCTCTGCATATACCTACATAGATGGCATGAATATTGATCACCACGCTTTTCAGGGCGAATTGGCGATTTCTGATATATAATTCCAGGTTTATGAGCCCATGTTGGAGAGATCCAAGAAAAACTTAGGCAGTACTTATATAGGAATCGATCCAATCACTGTTTTCCAATCACTCTTCCGGAATTGAACACACAATTTCGTGCATGAGAGACGGGGCTATTATGAGTAAACCTGTTCAAAAACGTCAGACTCAGATCAAAATAGAAAATCAAAAGGAATAGTCGTTTCATATTCACCTTTTACCATTGCCGAAAAAGTGGGAGTGTTCACACTTTCTTTAGAAAGAAGTAAATGTCAACTAGCACCAAGAACTTGCAATCGAAAACGATAGCTATCGCTTACCAGACTCTTCTTCTTCTAAGCGTTTCGTTGGCTTTTCAATAAATTTATTTGGACCAAAATTCAGATATGCGAACTAAGCTCGGTGATGCAGTCATAAGATTGTCAAGTGCGCATGTGTCAGTGCATGCAGTGCAAGATGGAAGATAGGCCATTGTAACTGTCGCTAAATATCATATCTCACTCGTATTCATACTCGTAATAAAGGGTGTAAATATACCCTTAACGAAGCCGAAAGGCACTTGTTCTACCCATCACCGCGAATTTTTTCATGTTCTGGACCATACCTGAGAACCTTCTACTTACGGAGATATTGGAGATCAAAGTTCCAACTTTTCACAAGTTTATTTTTTAAATACAAATTGTTTTTTAAAAGTTATAACTTTGCTTTAAATACCTTCATAACCATACTATTCAATGCATCCATTATCACATTGTTTTGAGTTTGTTACATTGAGTTTTACCGTAAAACGTGATTTTTCACCCCAAAAAAAAAGTTGTTTCTCAGCAATAATTTTTGTGTAGGGTTATGGCTAATGACACTTAATACGCATAAGCAGGCTACAAAGGTCTAAAAAGTTACTAAAAACATTTCCGAAATATATTTTAAAAATAAGATAATTGGAAATTTCTGTTTCTATGGATAATTTATAATCGGTCTAATTTAGCTGTAACACTATTTTTCTAATAATGTTAATGGTAACTTTTTAGACCTATGTATCCTGCTTATGCGTATGAAGTTTAATTAAAATCTGTTCAGCCATTTCTCAAAATAAGGACTTTAAAGTTTTTATGACATGGCGTAAGGCGTAAACGCTCTTAAGTAATAGTAAAAGTTGACATTCACTTGTTTTGCCGGCTTCAAACGATTCTACTATAGCTTCTATAATCCAATACGAATACTATGCCTAAGATCACAACATCGCACATTTGGTAGCACTCCAAACGGTAAGCTGTTAAGTGTGTATACGAAAACCTTTAGTACCACGTCAAGTTGGATAACTGCCCAGTTTTGACAAGAAAACTAAGTTGGAATTAGAGGTAGACTCTAATCTGGCAGTCAACTTCTATTTCTGAACATCGCAAAGAGTTTGAGATCATTGGATAAAAGAAAATTTATTATTGACTACTAATGTTTAGTGTAAAGTTTGGACTGAAAATCAAAGCTGTTTATAATAAATTAGTAGCTATTTCTAAAAACATATTTTTAAAGAAATCTTTAATAAATCTAATAAAGATAACTTATTTACCTGAGGACTTCATCGGTTTTTTTTTCCATAATCAGTGTATCATGTCTCTGTAGGCCTTTAAATTACCTTTAGCCTTTTTTTATAAAAATAATATTTAAATACAAATTCCTTTTCATCATCCAATCAAATCAAATCGTTTTGTAAAGAGTTGTAAAAACGGGGTAAAAATATAAAACAAATTGTAACCAATTTGCAATCAGGGGTACGTTTATCTGCTCGGCAGTGCACGTGGGTGTCATAACAAATTGTAATACAATTCCCTGTTCTAACTACACGGCTGGAATAATTTATAATTAGAGGCGGAGTAGACCGGGCGATAGGGATTATTTTGGCTTAAACTACATAAGTTTCACATTTATTTTTACTTAATAAATGAAAATAATAAAACATAATGTGTGTTTGGCCAATAACATGACATCACGCCTATAACCACTGACGAGTTAGGCAGAGGTGTACCCAATAGTACACCCACATTTTGCCTGTTATATCTAAGTCCTACATAATAGGGGGGAGGCTTAATTTCATCAATCCTCTAGGCCTCTACTAGAGAAATTCATCATCTGCTAGCCTTTTCCCAAACTATCTTGGGGTCGGCTTCCAGTCTAATCGGATGCAGCTGAGTACTAGTATTTTACATGAAGCGATTGCCTATCTGACCTCCACAACCCAGTAACTGGGTACTACAGTCCCCTTGCTAAGACTGGATGTCAAACTTTTATTTCTGCCTACTCGTAACGACTGTTAAGGATCCATTTACAAATGACAGCTGGGACCAACGGCTTAACGTGCTTTCCGAGGCATGGAGGAAACTCGGTATGTAACTCACGCTCAGCAGCCACACTAGACTATGGCAGTCGGTTTGTCTAATAGATTTAGAAAACTATAAAGTTAGATGAACCTTTACTAATATTTAAGTGAACTTGAGTTTCTGGTAAAGCGTTGTTGTTGGTAGGATTTCCAGCATTATGAGTGATAGTACAAATATAAACCTAACTATCAATCGGAACCGAACCCATACCTACTTTTACGTTAGCTGCGGACACTTGTAAATGGCCTTCAAATCCCCGACCCTCGCTCGAGCCAGCCCGCGATGCTGTGCCAGTAGTTTTAAATCAGCCCCTAAATAATGATACCATTCAGATCCAGCCTGTCCCCATGCAGTCCTCCCCCTGTGACGCCCTAAGCCGAGGTTCGTACCCCACAGGGGGTGCCCTTAGCGTGCAGTCGCTTAGTTTGTAAGTTTTTATGCCCTGGCTGGAGGCCTTACTCTTAAGGCTGCTTAACCGGACTTTCCTGTGGGTACAGGAAAGTCCGGTTAAGCAGACGACAACCTCATAGGCTGAACTGCGAGAAGCCATTCACAAAAAAAAAAATGGCCTTCAAATCCGTATCGTTTGGGAAGATTGTTTTTGACAGCGGGCGTGAAATATTAAACATATGAAACCGCCGCTTTTGCCCACGGGCAACGGCGACGGGCGCGACGCGCGACGTGCATTAGCGACTTAGCGCGCGTAGTTTTCAAACGTTTTTATTCGTGTGTTATAGCCACACATTGGGCCTAGTCCGCAGACGACTTAATGCGCGAGTGGCAGGGGTATCAAACCATTTTGGCCTTGTCACTCGGCATATGCGTGTCTGTTTTTTTTTAATTAAGTGAAAACTTATTCAGCCGCTATGAGATTTTAGCTATAGGTTCGCTTCACGGATGACCTTGACATGATAGTGAAGTAATGCAAAATATACCTCTCACCCAACCCGTTTGAGACAGTGACGGTTTTCGCACCGTATTGTAGGCTTAATGTTCTGTCGACTGTTTACACCAATCAATCAGGTGTTCTTTTTTAAAGTGAAACTTTTATTACATTGTCTCAATTTTTTTCGTCTGTGTGTTGCATGTCGCGTGACGCTCGGCCGCGGAGTAAACAGAGGGCCTTTCACTTTATCCCTACTCCGCGTTTTATACGTTTTATACCCTTAATGGAATATTATTCCAAAAATTTTTAGTTAAATGTCTATAGTGTGAAAAACAGTTTCACTTTTACCGTGGTTTCATAAAACCACAAAATCCTTTTTTTTGAGTTAGGCTTAGGTTTTATTGTGAGTCTTTGGTTCATTGCTCAACATGATACATGAAACACCTCGATTAGGTTATAGACTCTGCGTCTGCTTTTATTTATTTCGTGCACACCATCTCTTGTGTTTAACACTTCCCATCTCAGGATCGAATTATCAAATAAAAATACCAAATCCTCGTCCATGGTTTGCAACACCTGAAATACGCCTTAACGCTACAACGGATCGCTCGTCACTGTGGCCACCGCACGCCTCCGCCGCCCCGTCGCGCACGCCACAGGCCCTAGTCACCGCGCGTTCAGTGTGGACGCACACATAGACGATAGGTTTTGCACGTGCAGTTTTGTATAGCGACCTATACCATATATACCATACGTACCTAGCGTGTATGACTACTTTTACTCGTCAAGTAAAGTGTACTAATATGCAAATATTAACTTAACGAGCATCAATATGATGCTTAGATACATTCCAAACAAAATTATTATTCCGTTTCGAAGAAAATTTCATTAAATATTTTACTTTAGAGACTAGCTAATGAGGTTGGATGAGATTTAAGTTTTACATTTACAAGTTTGGAGCTACAAAATAATGAAATACTGAATTACTTATTTAAGATATTTTTCTTAGTTATGTTTTAATATTATTTCGTTTACCTTTTAAATTCTTATAATAGCACAGTACCAATTCTACATAAATAACATACGTACAGTACAAATGCAAAATAAACATAATTACAAAGTGAATGCCAAAAATGTAACTTTTAGGAAATTGCAGTTTTTCAGGACAATTTTGATTTGCAAACTAAACTCATTCATTAGACTGAAAAAAAAATACTTTTAGTATAACCTCTTTAAAACGAGGTTCGAAAGCTTTTTCTTTATGTTTTTTTTTCTTTATTCATTATTCCCGAACAGATAAATTCCTTGTAGTCTATTCTCACCAAGAATTCCATTAACGAAATGGTCTTATTTAAATTTGTGGCTCGTTTGTTGTTGCTTTTTGTCATTGTATGTATAGAGCCTTCCTCTGTTTCCTTTTGTTACTTAAAATGTTGTTATTGTCGACAAAAATGAAGGCTTTGTTGGTCAGTCGTGGTATACAAAATGTTACAAAAAAAAAAATTTTAGGCCGAATAAGAGCCTGCCAGGTCTGCGAGACTGTTTATAAGAGATACCGTGGCCCTGGATCACAAAGGGCTAAGAAGGAACATGCATGGGTTTTAGTCAGTACAAGTCTGACACTCCCTTCCGCTCCGCCCAGAACGGGAGGAGTCATATAATGATTTCCCATACGTAAAAAAAAAACGAATAAGAGTAGTACTCTATCTGAGGTTAACTGCTAATATGGTGATGACAATTTGTTTTTGTTTTATAGTTATTGTGTACTATACTTCTGTTAATTATCTGTCAATCTCCGGTGTTCGAAGACACTTCCGCAATTTCTAAAACCAAAGATTTCCATACGACATCGAGGGGTGTAAAATACAAGATTCCAGATCAGAATTAGTTATAAAATACGGGCCCTTTTAGCTAAAACTACGCTTTCAAAACGTAAACAACTCAAAAACCCATTCGAAGGCGAAGCGCCGCGACGCTTAACAAAGTTCAAGGATAATGAATTGGCGCGTAGGGAGTTGACTATCTGCTACGGCGGCGTAGCAGCTTCGTAGCCATGTCGTAGCGATAGCTACGGCGTAGCGTTTACTTTTACCGCTTATTTATTAGTTTTCCTTGATATGAAGTTGAATTTTTCGAAGTTTTTTTTGGTTAACTTCCTCTTGGCTTATCAAGATGTAAACTTTGAGTGCTCTTTCTGTTGACCTTTAATTTAAGTTTTTCCCCTTCGAGGTCTCCGACAGAGTGTAAAGCGTGGTATCCTGTAAACGACATTAGACTATCATAACTAATATCATGATTTTGGTGAGAAATGAACTATCTATTTATGTATCTTCACCACACTTACGATATACACAATAGAACAGAGTAGTATGTAGCAGTGGGCAGCAGTATTCACCATGCGGGCCCAGTGCTGGTTTTTTTCCCCACTTGGTCAACAGTTGTTGTAATGATGTAATAAGCTACGCTACTTAAAGTTCCCGCTTAGGTTCAAATCCACAACCCATAACTTGTAATACGAGGCCAATACCATTGGGCAACCAATCTCTACGTCACCCTAATCTAAAACATAATCCCTAAATCGCCTTTTCATAAAATCCAAAAGTCAATAAAACATAAACATACATAAAGATCGGAGGAGTTTTTATAATAACGAATTCAGGGGGACGTATAATGTGTGTCGGTATAGGTGGAATCATAAAACGGACACTGGTTTCGTAGGGACGACCTTTTTGGACGTTTGACGTAAATAATGTAGTTTTACGAGTTGTTGTGTACGTCTAGTACGTACGTAGGTACATCAAGCAATAAAGTTCCAGTATATCATGGCCTTACTTTGTATAGCTTTCTTGTACAATGAGAGGTCCGCATAAACTGGTTTTGTCACCGTGCGTACCTAGTTGTTCTTAAGTGGTGCTCGAGGTACTTGTGAGCAAAGACTGAGTCAATTCATTTATTGTTTGAAGTAGGTACTACTCTTTGAACGTCTTTGGTTTGTTAAAACTGGGTTTGAAAACTGATCGAAAAACCCCAGAAAGGCTGCTGCGGCAGAATTAGTTGATAAATAAAAATAAAATAATAATAATATAATTATAAATAAAATAGCGAAGGGCGGGCGTTTTGGGGGATTGTCTCTTGTAATTTTGACGTTCAAAAAGTGCTGATTATCAGCCTAGTTTGAATAAATGACTTTTGATTTTTTGATTTTGATTTTAATAAAAAATAAAATAAATAAAAATACAACCCATCGGTCTTTTGAGAAAGACAGAAAGTAAAGGTAAAACTTTTCAGATTTTTAAGGTTGGTATTAAGAACTACTGATTATACCAAAAAGTGTTTGCTAGAAACAGAATCACAAACTCGTTACATAACATAACGCCTTTAATCCCCGAAGGGGTAAGCAGAGGTGTCCCTAATAGTACACCCACATTTCGCCGGTAATGTTCAAGTCCCATTCAATAGGGGGCCAGCCTATTGCCATAATCCGGGCACAAACCCAGCATCCGTGGCTGCTACTGAGAAATTCCTAATAGAAAAACCTAATGACACTTTGCCGGAATCGGGAATCGAACCCCGGACCTCTTGCTCAGCAGTCTTGCAGCTTGCGACCACTAGACCATTCAACTCAACTCATTCCCATATTTATCTATTCCAATTCTCTGAAGTCAGTATCTCATAGTGCCTCTTACAAACCTTCTTAAGAGAGAAAGAGAGAGAGAGAGAGAAACAAATACTTCAACACTCACACGCAAAACTTGCGAACTCAATCCTCTTACTACATTTAATTACCGCAGTTCGAGAAAGTTCGTTAAATAAACTGGTTGAGGCAAGAGACACAGAGGCAAAAGGCACAGAGGCATTTGCATACGGACGTATTTTAGACTATAATCCTACAGTTGCCTTCATATAAATTGCATACGTGTTCCCACAGCACCTCTGTACCTCCAAGCTTTGGAGACCTGGACAGCTAAAAATAAATATGTGAGATTTTTTCTTGCGTAAACTGACGCCTTTTTCTCTGTGAGTTCTGTAGAAAATAAGAACGCCATACATTACCAACACCTCTCCTCCTTGCGTCGTATTCTTCAATGCTGAGGGTCGTGACCTCCCTTTAGAATCACCTTCTCACGGATGATGTTTCTCCAACTGTTTCTGTCTCTGGCTGTGTGAAGGGTGCTGTGGACTATGGAGTCTAATGCGGTGCGGATCTGGTCAGACCATCGTATTGGGCTGCGTCCATTCCTTCCCATCCGCCTTGCCGACTTGCATTACCAACACAGTTTCATATTATTTGTACAACTACATCATCATCTGATTTTCCCAATTCTGTTGGGGTCGGCATCCAGTCTAAACGGAAGCAGCGAACATGGAAATAAAAAAAAAGTTATTGGGGCTAAAGAGACAGCAAATAACCCCTCCGTCGAATTTGGCAAACGATGCACCAAACAGCAAACACCCTGTATATTATCAAATTATTCGGGTGCCCTTTTTTCTTGCCTCCAAGTCACATACACCCACACCCACTCACCCAAGCTCACAAGATCTTACCCAAACACACTTTATCCTTTTCACTTGTTACACGGGTAAACAAAAAAAAAACACATTAAAAAGTATTTTGTTTGAAACGATGCCAATATTTGTTCGATGTCGCTTGAAAAATTGTTCAAGCTCAGTAATATTTTACATACCTGTTTTTATTTATACACTTTCGACTACAAAAGGACGAATTTACATACCTTATACTCGTTGGAGTTGCCTCTGTGTGACCTTTCTGTGGTAATTTTTATTTGCATGCGAAAATACACGAATGGCAACATGCCGCACGTAGTTAAAGGACTTTCAAAAGTATTTTGTTAACGAAAGCTTTTGGGTAGGTTGTACGTCGTACGTCACAGTGTTTAACTGGGCTGATTTAATTTTTGGTGTTTTATAAAGAGGGTGCGTCTTTGTTTTTGATCTTATATTTCGTTTCCTTTACGTTTTTTTTTGAAATTTTTTGGTGTTTTCATTGTAGAGCTTTTTCCAACAATAATGATGAAGAATTATTGTAAGATCTGTGCCATAAATATCGGGTCGTTTGCGTCTACGATTGAACATAGATTTCTCCCTGCAATTGACAATCTTGGCTCAGTAGTTGGTGATTGCGCTCGGCAGTAGGATAGGTGATCAGAGTTAATTATACGTGGATAGAATATTGTAGAAAAGTAAAATAAATAAGTGGTGTGCGATTGCTGAAAAATAATTTGTGTTTTACGTACGTTACGTTACGTTGCTGTCGATAATGTTTCACAACAGGATATTGTTTGTCTATTACTGCCTATTCCTACAAAAATATTTATATTAAAACATGCAACACAGCATAAAACTGAAATAAATCTGCTTACACTATACAGGGTGTAACGGAAAGGGTATATACATACTTAAGGGTGTGCTACAGACTATCAAACTGAACATGTTTCTCATCATAAAACATGTTTTTCAGCAAAAAAAAAATCTGCTGCCCCATAGAAAATTGCAATACCTATTCGACCCAAATATATAGGCAGCTGATATTTATTTTTGCTGCAATTTTTTTTATGATTAGAAACATGTGCAGTTTGATGGTCTGTAGCACACCCTTAAGGATGTATATACCCTTTCCGTTACATCCTGTATATTATACAAGGTGTAAATATATGACCCTCTTCCCCCCTTCTGTACCTCAAACCAAGAAACCATAACCAAAAATTATTGCTGGGAAACGACTTTTTTTGGGGGAAAAATCACGTTTTACGCTAAAACTCAATGAAACGCACTCAAAACATTGTGCTGATGGATGCATTGAATAGTAAACTGGTAATGGCGGTATTTACAGTACAGTTTTATAATTAAAAACTAGTCTTTAAAAAAAATGACTGCCGAAAATGTTGGAACTTTGACGTCCACTATCTCAGTAACTAGAAGGTCCAGAATAAAAACATAATCGCAATGACGGGGAGAATAAGTGCCTTGCGGCTCCGTTTAGGGTCTTTAACACCGTTTATTTTTGTTTCCTAGCCTGCTCTGCCTCATTCCTAGGCAAAGGCCTCCCACGATATGTCATAAACTATATCACTTTAACTAATTTTCTTTAAAAAAAAGTCACGCTCTGTATTCAAATATCAACAACGAACAAATCAACATAAAATATGTACACAATATTTTTTCCTATTTTTATAACGCTAGCGTTGGAGAGAGATCTAGAATCTAAAGGCGTTGGTCTGGGGAGGAAAGTTGGGTTATCCTGTGGGAGTGAATTATTTAAAGTATACTTCAACTTGAGAGGGAAGCGAGTGTTTGCTTAGACTTGCAGAGATAGACTTTTTTTATTTGGGTTCGTGACGTAACATATGACCGCATATGCAGTAATTTAGGACAAGTATTAGCAGCAGGGCAGTAATTCAGGGCAACCATTTCCATCATTTAGAAAAAAACGCTGCTGTTCCATTTTTGTTGACCGTGTAGATATTGAACTTCTGTAGGAAATAGCAGATATGTATTTTAAAATTACTTATGTACCATTTCTATGTGGAACAAAACATAATAATGTACTGAAACGTAATAAGCGTTTGTGTGTCGGTGTCCCTTTCACCTTATATACAAGAATTTAGTGAATTATTCACCAATGAGTAAAATATTTGATTTTAACAACAAATGAAAAATACACCGTGTAAATCACCACATCACGAAGCCGTCAACCAAGCATTCTGTACATGAAACTAAGTAGCTTTACGCAAAAATAATTGCTGGGAAACGACTTTTTTTTGGAGGGCCTAAAATCATGTTTTGTGGTAGAACTCAATGTAACGCACTCAAAAAATTGTGCTGATGGACGGATTGAATAGTACGGGGGTCGTGGAGGTGTTTAAAGTAAAAATCTTACATTAAAATATTGTATTTAAAAAAATACTTGTCGTCAAAAAGTTGGAACTTTGACCCATAATATCTCCGTAACTAGAAGGTTCCCAGGTATGATGTAGAACAAAAAAATAATATAAATATCGCAATGACAGGGAGAATCAGTGCCTTTCGGCTTCGTTAAGAGGTGTTTTACACCCTTTATACTACGGTAAGACTCTCATCCAATCGCACCTTCTTGGTTAATATCTGGTATGATGTTTAGATTTTCTTTTTTGTGCGTCGTAAAGACTGTGTTGTGCAAACTTTTTCTATAATTGTAGATAACCTACAGTTATAACCATGAACTAAATCACTACAGTTTAGCAACCGCTTCCTCTCAAAGTATATTCTAATGTCAAAGTGTAAAGTTTTTGTTATCTGCCGTCGTGGGAACGATGCTTTCAATGAGTTAACTTTTAGTCAAGTCTCCTAGATAAGTCTCCGAACTCCGCCCCTAGAGGATTTGATAAATTAATACAGATTGTGGGTAGTTAAAGTTTTTGTGTACCGGTCTGTTGTTGCTCTCAACCCCCGAAGGGATCAGCTTACAAATATAATTGGAGAACTTCCATTTACAAAAGTAATTAGACATTTTTGTGTTTGAAACAATCATAATTCAAGTCTGGAGTTAGGAGAAACTTTAATATGTTTATAATATTTATGAAATAAATTACATAATTTTGTCGTAGACTACAGAATTATCGAAAAGAAAACAGTATTTACGCCCTACATCCCGATTAAACCACTTATAAATTTGCCAACAAATGATCAAGGGTGCGTGCTATGTTTATTTTTATAATGGTTACGAACTATCTTTATTTAGTACTAGCTGGCCGACGCAACTTTGTCTGCGTTACGTTTTACCCCTTTTGCATAATTGATGTTCCGTTCTTTTTGGTCGCAACGTGATGTTGTATAGCCTATAGCCTTGATTAATGGCCTATGCAAAACTAACATTTTTTTAATTCAATTTGAACCAATAGTTCCTGAGATTAGCGCGTTTAAACAAACTCTTCAGCTTTATAATATTAGTACCTATATATATGATAGAGAATGCCTTGTGGTATTAAGTCCGCCTATGTACCACCAATGTACGTGAAGTTTAAATAAATAAAATAAAAAAACAAGACAGAATAGCGAAAGACCACCATAAGACCACCTTCTATCTTGGACTAACGAGCTTACTCAACAAATTGTAATAAGTGACTAACAACCTAGAATTTAAGAGTCTCTTATTTATCGCCTGAAATTAAGTTTAAAACCTCCTACATACGCATTTATTTACAACCGTCCAGGCGTTCATTGAGTACGTTACATTTCTTAATCCTCAATAACTCATGGTGGGGTAGTACCATCGATTGCGCTAACAATTCTTGTAGTAGCAACAGAACACACGCAAACGCTGCACGTGGTTTGCCTTTACATAGCCTTTTACCTCGTTTTATGGTATAAATAATAAGTGATTATGTTGCACAGTTACTGTAAGGTTTTGAGTGTAGAGTGGACATTATAATCGCCTTCTTTGTAAAATGGAACTTTTCTTTGTGTCAATAAGTTCGAGTTTCATTTATTTATTTTAAATTATAAATGGTTTGGTTGTAAAATAAGACTTAATAAGCGTTAGTAAGATGGAGTTCATTTTAAAAGTGAGATGAGTTGAGACTGTAATACTATTTGAATAGTTCTAAGACGTTTATGAATAATGGGGTAAGTGCTTATGTGAAGTTGAGTTAGTGAATAAATAACAACTGTAAGTCTTATAAAGTCAAAAGTGCTATGACGTATTAACATAACTGTTGCTAAGACACTAGTGTTAGCTTCTTGAAAAAAAAAACACTGCGTTATATCAAGCTAAAATTTTCCAGTAAAACATGGCCTCGCTCTGTATTGATTTACTGTACAATGAGAGATCAGCAGAAACTGGTTTTGTATAGCTTGATTGGTACATACACACAAACCGATAAATAACTAGGCATTTCATAACATACTTTCTGTTATGACACCCTCATTTATGTTCCAGGTAAGAATAGGCCGTTTTTACAAGATGCCTACGTATAATACCTATAATAACCTACCTATAATAAGCAAACAAAGCTTGATATCCAAGAATAGAAGTTCTTGACTGTGTTTAGCCATTTAAGAACATTTACGTACTTCTAAGTTAGCTGGAGTGTTATAAACACTGATCTATGAGAGTAAATGTCAAGTGTCCTGACATTTCTTGAACCTTTCTGCGTAGTTTCAGTAATCCTAAACCAAGATCCTATTTAATATAGTGCTCATATAGAAGTTAACGAAACCTTTTGGTGTGGACTACTCGTATGTCAGAACCTTGGTATTTTATACGAAGTTAGATCTTTAGATGTATCCCTAGTACTTCAAGAAATTATCCCTGTTTTGTTTACTTGGTAATGTCATTTGAATAGCTCAGTCACTCATGCTAAAAATCACATCTGATCTTTATCGGTGGTAACATTTTTCTGTGTTATCCGTACGGTGAGGGCTCATTTAATTATTTCAATATTTACTGATAAAACTTCTTTGAAACTCTAGCGAACTGCTTCGCATGGCGCTTCCTATCGGGTTCAAAACTACCCCATCTTGCAAGCTAGAACTAACTATACATTTTCACAAAATGACCTTGAAATCGGTTGGGTGGTTTAGGAGATTAGCGTGTACGAAAATAGTAACACCGGATTTTTTCCATATTAAAAAGACGACAGTCCAACTCACCGACTTAGAAATTGTAAGTTAAATATGACATGAGCGCTTTATTGCAGGAATAAAATAAACAGAAGACTGTGCAACTTAAGCTTAAGTTAAGTAAACGAAGCTTATGTACGGTCGCGGACATAAATGTTTACAAATTTGAGCGCTATGATTGGAACTTACAAAAACATTTTTGTAAAATTGTGCAGAATCGACCATAGCATCACTTTTTTTTAACTAGTTTTTGTAACAAATCCAGGTTTTTATTCTATTAAGCGACTCTTAACATTTAGTTTCTGTCAAACCGCTGTCTGGCAGGTTACAGATCGGCAGACACTACAACCGAGACTGAAATATATCTCAGTAAATTATCTGTCGGAGTCCTCTTCCGCAATTTATCGTTACCCGAATGTCGCAAGATTTATTCTTTAACAAAAATTTAGCATGTGACCAGTAAGTGCGACTGCTGAGCATAAGGACCTGGGTTCGATTCCCTGTTCGAGCAAAGTATTATTGGGTTTTTCTATTAAGAATTTCTCAGTAGCAGCCACGGGGAGCCCGGTTTATGGCAATAGGCTCACTCCCTATTACACGAGACTTAAACATAACTGATCACAGACGTGATATTATGTTTTGAAAAGTGCTGAATACGTTTAGTCTGCGTCTGTACCTAAGCTTACCAAGTATGCCGCCCAACAATCATAGCAACTTCTAACTTTGTATACGACCAGGGGTCGTTAACCTTGCCCGGTCGTTTCAGGTGCCAATACGTTGTAATAACAGTTTATTATATGGTTATTATTTGTTTGTTTCAGTAAAAAAGGCGCGCTATGTTTCTATGCAAGGTAAGATTTTTGAAAAAAAAAATTCTATATTTAAACTGTATTACTAGTTTTTTCGTTACTTCTTTATTCTTAAACTGTGTATGTCTGATTACCTCTAAGGAGCCCGCGGTATAAATGGAACGTAATAACGTCGTAAATCAAAAATACAACTATTCTATAGCAAGTTGGTTAATTTTTTTGCAACAAATACAATTTATTAACACCCACAGATATGGATAAATTGTTAAAATCAAGTGAATTTTACAAAGGAAGGTGTCTGTTACGTCACGTTTATACCACGCGCTCGAGCAAAAAAATATCTCATTTAAATTAGACATAAGGCTGAATAAAGATTGCTGTTTGTAAGTTTTTACAACGTCATATATATTCTCTGATGATTAACAAATCGGGTCATCATCTGCCTAGCATTTCCCCAAACTATCTTGGGGTCGGCTTCCAGTCTATCTGGATGCAGTTGAGTACCAGTATTTTACATGAAACGACTGCCTATCTGACCTCCATAACCCAGTAACTGGGTAATACGTTCCATGTTAAATACTGGTAGTCACTTGCATCTGGTTAAACTGAAAGTCGACCCAAAAGTTGGAAAAAGGCTTGGCAAAGTAGGTTATGACTGGTCAACTAAAATAATTGAACGTGTAAATAAACTTATACGAGGAATAACTTTAAAACCAAAGTTCTATTTAAAATTCAGCTGACCCTTTGAGTTAAGTAGAACATGTCCAGTGGTCTCACAGACCCGCAAAGAACCCTCACAACTACCCTACATTCATTCTAATTAAACTTTCAACGCTCATTAGTTCTCTGATTGATCTTATACTAGGGAAAGTATTTTGTTGCCTTTCTTTTCATGCACTACCTTAATTTTCAAGCTGAGCGATTTTAAACTTTCAGTTAGTTGAAATATGGTTTGTTTTTCAGGAGTACAACAGTTCAACACTTACGTGACACTCAAACTACAGAATGTCAAGTCTACGACGGTGACAGTTAAGGGCCCGACTCCATGTTGGGAGCAAGACTTCCTATTGTGAGTATTTTTAACTTTTTTTTTGTTTAAAATAGCTTGCATGTAATTGTAGCGTCTATTCTCTTGAAAAAAGGTCGAGAATTGTGTGGGGTTATGTGTTTCTAGAGTTGTAAGTTAGTGGTTTTGTTTTTTCTTAGGAATTTTGACCAATTAGTGAGCATTCTGTATTTCTTTGTATTTAGCCTAGTATTTTAGTCTGGGCATCTACCTAGATTTCCAATGGTATTTGTTGATTTTTACCGCATTTGGTATTTTCATATTATTATAAACTTTAAAATATTCTAACTTGAGGTTTTGTTTGTTTTATATCATATGTTTCGCAAAAGTTCGCACCTAAATGCAACGATCTATTTTAATTTGGTCATCTAGTTGTGAAAAAAAAACCAAAAAGAAATCTAACTTTGAACATTTGACATGATCCACATAAAGTGTTCCTTTGGTTTGAAGATTTTTTTTTATTTGATTTTGCCTGTGTCAACTTAGTCCAATCTTTAGTTCTGATTAAAATAAAGCTTTTAAACAAGAGCAGTAGAGTTGCTAATAACACACAAGTAAAATCACTTACACAAAAAACTTAAGAGCAAAATAATTTGCCTAAAAAATGACCGAATAAACTGTACATAGGTGCAGGTATTGTTAATTTATTTAACCCTACAAACGGCGAGGGACGAACAATCTGTAAGAGAGACAATAGCTTCACAATGGAACGTCCTCGTCGCGTCGTTCTCAGTGACGTAGGTCGCAAATGCCTACTTGTCATTCCTAACCGCGTTCTAGGGTTGTATCGAATCAGAAAGCCTAGGATTTTATGACTTTGCCTCTGTGTAGGCCGTATAGGTTTATGTGCATACATTTATGCATGTGACTGTAAGTGGTTTCGGGGCGAGTAGGTGGGTCAATTTGTGTGCACTTTTGTGTAAATGTCTCCACATTTGTGATAAGCTCTGGAAAGTATTAGTACTAGATTATTTTTATAAATGATAAGTCAGGAATTTCCTAATAGTACCACTTAGTATGGATTTGTGTCAGGTTGATGCCAATAGGATTGTCTCTATTATATGGGAATTAGAGTCAGCTCACACCGAGACGCGACGCGACGCGACTCTGCGCGCACACTTTAAAAGAGCGATTCAAAATTTTATTTTCTACACGAAAAGATACACATTTCGTTGTAAGAATTCAGAATAGGTTGCGCAACGTATTCTGAAATCTCAAGGTGCGCGCAGCGTCGCGTCGCGTCGCGTCGCGTCGCGTCTCGGTGTGAGCTGACCCTTAAACATAATTAACTATAAGTTCATCTGTATACCTCTTCGGAGATGGCACACGTGATAGTAAATTATAATTTTCTGGTGTGATTGGATCCACCAAAGCCAACAATACAATTCGATTTAGTATTAAAAATGTAAGCCTCCCAAAACTTGTTTATTTATGGATAGCCAATATTCAATCGTAGGTACTACGTATAAATGATGACCTAATATATCTGAGGTCACTTTTGGAACTGTCAAAATGTAAACCAAAATTCGCTCTTCTGTTGGCCAATTATTTTTACTGTTCCGTCTTTAGCATAGGTAGGTGAAATAATGCAGACTGGTATTATTCCTCTAGCTTGACGGGTCTTTGGCACTAAAAAGGTGTCTGGGTCAGACTGAATGACTAATCATTCAGTATGATCCAGACACCTTTTTAATGCCAAAGCCCGTCAGACTGAATCAGACTGGGTCAGACTGAATGATAAGTCATTCAGTCTGACCAGATGGCAGGATGTTGTTACGTAGTGATCCATTGTAATTGTTGATCAAAATATTATATCAGCTTTTTTGTTAACTGTACTTTAGCTTCTTTTTTCTTGTGGTCCCAAAATACTACTCAAAAATAATTCTTGTATTTAATCGTGGAATCCGGGACAGCAATCCCGGTCCCAAAAGCCCCACGACCAGTATCAATACACAAATACTTGTCTTTGTCACAGAACTGACGAACTGCAAGTGCTAAGTAGAGACGGAAACCTGTCTAAAGTCAAATCATGTTTAACGTAATGTTTATAGTCCTTCGTCTTAGAGTTAGGAGAGCTCTGAAATCAGGCAATACTGTGTTGTTAAACCTGTAACATTTTAACCAGTACATAAACTTTTGAAGTAAAGAGGGAGTCCTTAAACCCTTAAAACGTAAGTCTAATTTGAATAAAAGATTTCATTTCCCTTCATTAATGTGGTACGTGATTTTAACCATGGGCTTGGCACAAACGCGCGGCGTAAACGCAACGTAAGAATGAGGAATTTTAAACTTTAACGTCACACTAAATATTCACTTTATTTATACGAGGTAGAAGGAACATCAACGTTAATCAACACGGTTACCATAGGTTCAGTAATTCAGTACATCATTTTAAACCTAAAAAATCAGCTGTTCCACACATTTTGACCGTGTAGGTGGAGCAGTTTTGTAGGAACCAGCTTGACACTTGACCTCTTTTTGATAATTAGTGCACATTCGAATTAACATTACGTTACACTTCACGGGTTCGTGCAAGGGCCTCGGTAGTCCAAAAATACCAGTGACTTTAGTCCCTGGTCGTGGGTCGTTAATCTCAATTGTGTCTTACAACAGGCGTTGCATAGCAAACAGCTTAGACATCTTGTTTCGTTTAGTATTCACTGCTTGGTACACAGCGTTACTTGTCAAGGGACTTGTAATGGTTTTGTTTTATAAGGCAAAGTGCAACAAAATAGGAATCCTCCGTGAGCCCTCCTAACCCTCCCTAAAAAAAGATTTGTTTATTTGTTTAATCTCAACCCTTAAACATAGTTCACAATCAACCCCCAGGGAGTGAGACTGAATTTTCATACAAAAGACAGGCATACCTCGTTCACTTTCGACCCCTACTTCGGTAAGTACCTAAAATTAAAATTTTGGTACAGTAACGTACAGACTAAAGGCAATATTCAGAAAAAGATATAAAAAAAAGAGCAATATCTCTTTACTTTTACCATACAAATAAACAGCGCTTAGTCACAAGCTCAGCCGATCGTTCCATCTGGGCCATGGCTCGGACCTCATCTATGTTCTGGCGAGGTTTGTTGAAAACACCTAAATAATCTATGGTAAAGAAACGTTGGACCTCCTCATGCAACAATCTGTGATTCAGAGAATTAGCAATTACCTCTTCTTAGTCGGTGATGGGAGTAGCATCATTGAAGCTGGTGTGATAGTTAGCGGCGACTGCCTGGGCCTGGGCCGCAATCTGCGATACGCATACTCTACTGTGTACGCACCAGCCTAGGGGGTGAGTGTGGCGTATGGCTCTTTTGCTTTACCTAACATTTGTTTTACAGGAAGTAATAGCTCTTGTTTTTTTTTAATATAATAATATGATAATTCAAGGACTGATGAACAATGCATTGACATCGTCCTTCGCTGGTCCTCTTAAACATTTTCGCAGCCTCCACAGGTTTTTTTCGTCTGTGAATTTGCAGATTTCTACTGATTTTTCGCAGGCTTGCTTAAATTGCAGCCAGTCTTTTGGGTCACCTACGAACACTGGAAGATCCTTTGAGTGCCGAGGCGGCTGAGTTACCAGTCGTTGTATGAGGGTGCGATATTTGCGTTTGTGGTGGACAGATCCTTCAGTTATTTTTTTGTACGTAACTACATTTTGGCGGTCGATGGAAAACTAAATCTTGGCTCGAAAAGAAAATCCACTTTCGAACCCCAAGGGTCGAGAATAAACTATAGTTAAGGGTCCAGAGAACACATTATTTATTGGGGGCGATGGGCCGAGAGTGGATTAAACGTTTTTTTTCGTTTCTTGTCGCAACCCAGTAGCTGTGTTTTTAAATACTCATTGCCTATATCAAAAACATGTCTGGCATGTACTCGTTAATACACTAAACTATTTGTATAAAGTAAACTCTATTTTCATGCAAATAAGCATTATAGGAAAATATTGGCAGTCTAAATACCCATCCAATAAACTAACATAGTAGAGGTACCAATACTTCAAAACGTTCAGAGAAGAATCTGGATATCTGTATCTCAAAATCACGGAGAAAAAGATGAAATTGAAATATTACCTGGTCTCAAAACAAACATCACGTTTTACGAGATAAGCAGGAAATCCCGGGATTGCCAACCCGACTACAATTTGTATTACATTAGCATTTCAACCCCCACAGACGCTTGTTCATAGCACAGCGTTGAGCGTTGTAAAGTCACAATATGCGAACATACGTCATTGTAGCATGTCGTCTGATGGAAACACTGGATTTATTGAGAGAGGGAAAATGGATTGCATTTAGGATTGCTTGTGTCTATTTTTAGAAACTTAAAGCTAAGTTTAGAAGCTGGTTTTGCAGAAAAGATAGCTAATCTTCTTGAAGACGTCGCCTGACTTCTATATCTATTGTATATATAAATTAAACTCATATGCCATGTTTGTCGGCTTAACCGCTTAGATTTTATGCACAACTAGCTTTTGCCCGCGGCTTAGCTCGCGTTAATTTAGAATTTGACCATCAATTCGGGTTGTACTCAGCTTGTTGTATGACCATTACAAGTAGTGCCATCTACAATCATAAGAACGATATTGTTGTTTTATTTTTTTGGGAACAGTAGGTACTTTTTTCGGGTTGAAAAGTACTTTATGTCCGTTTCTGTACACCTGACAACATATATGCAAAATTTTAGGATGATCGGTTCAGTGGTTTAGGAGTGATGAGGTAACAAACAAACAAACTTACTTTCGCATTTATAATATTAGTTAGGATTAGGATCGTTAGGACAGACTTTGGGGTAGTTTTCACCTAATTTTAAAACAATTTAATTTAGAACAATTATCCCGGCAGATTATTTTGTGTCTCTAAAACAATAGTGCTTAACTTAGATATTATAGCACAGAAATCTTAAGAGTTTTCCCGTTTTGCAATGCTACGTGCTAAGTTGGGATGGATCGCTTGTCACACTAATATTATAAAGGTGAAAGTGTGTGTGTGTGTGTGTGTTTGTATGTTTGTCACTCCTTCACGCCTCAATGGCAGAACGGATTTTGATGAAATTTGGTATGTAGATAGCTTATACCCTGGATTAACACATAGGCTCTTTATCCCGGGCTACGCGCTTGAAACCGCGGGGCGCTGCTCGTTATTTATAACACAGCCGGCCTAGCATGACCGCCGTAGAAACGAGCTATGTCTACGGAAGAATCGACAATTTGACAGATTTTTCTATCGTTCCAAGCATGGCGATATTAAGAATGTAGAAAAGAAATGTTTCTTTTCTTCAGTCGACACAAGTCTACAACGTCGAGCATGACGACCATATTTTCTCTTCTTTTGACATTTGGGGGTAGAAACATTACTTCTGACAAATGTCAAACTAGTCTTAATAAAAACTAAATACGAGAAATACGTTTCGTGGTTGCGTTGAGTTACGTTCAAAAGGTTGAAATGTTATGTAAAATATTTAGGTTTAATTTCGCGAAAAAGATCCAGGCCTGGATCCAGGATGCAGCAACATCATCCCGCCCACGAAAAATGAAAAACTCGTGCAATTGGCAACTTTTTTTGTTAACTAAACGTAACCTTTTAACTTATGGAAAGAATTTCTGTCTATGTCTTCGTAGAAACGCGAGTCGACGGTGCGCGCCATGCTCGGGCAGAAAAAATGACAAGTTGTAATGAAAAGATTTCTTGTCGTTTCTTGGTAGAATAGAGATAGAACGGTCATGCTAGGGGGGCAGTTGCATACTGACGACAGACAATAAACCTCTAAAAGAAATAAAAAAAGTTCATAAGAAGCTGGGATGGGCTGCACAAAAGACTATCTTAGACTAAAATAGGATAGACCAGAATAGAAACAATAAGTTAGAGAATTTTAGGCGTTTGCAAGTAGGTGTGTCTGTAGGTGCACTGAGAAATAAGTTTTCCAACCCAACCCCTATGTCAATGTGGCTGTTGAATTGTACATTATTACGCAAACACAGTCAGGTTAGTACATAAATAAAGATAGAAGCCATACCATCTTTCTTGTCTTCTTTTAAATCCAACTAAAGAAGGTATGTTGATGGCTTGATAGTAATCTAGTGACCATTACTTTGCACCTCGCTGTGATAAAGTGGGGTAAAAGATATTCAACAGGTGTAGTTAACATGTTGATAATGGAATTCTGATCATATCAGTAGAAGATATAGTGGTTTGTTTGCTTAAGAATATGTAGTTTGCCTGCTAGTTGTGCCTCGGAAAACACGTTTGGTCCTGGTTGTCGTTTGTAAATCTTTGACATTCGTTACAGGTAGTCAGTGGCCCGAAAGTCCGACAAGCAGTCTTACCAAGGTTTCGTATAACCTAGTACTGACTGGGTTTTGGAGGTCGCTCCATCTAAAGTTCTTGTATCCAGCTGCATCCGGTTAGACTGGAAGTCGACCCCAATATAGTTGAGAAAAGGCTAGGCAGTTAATGATGAGTGCCAGCTTGCACCACAAATGACTAAATGCATTTGATACTGGAAGTAGTTAAAACATCGTACTCTTCTGTCAGTCGTTGTTATTAAAATGAGGATAGTAAAACATCCGAATGATTCAAATTCAACTAAACAGACGCAATTGACGATATTCTCAACGCATCTTCTTGGGATTTGTTGTTTTCTGGAAAGCCTGTTTACAGACAGCGATGATTGTATTTTTCTAAAATCGAACAATGAGACTTGGATGTTGTTTTATAACACATAATATGAAGTTTTTTTTAGCGTATTTGTCCATACAAAGGAACTAACACTCCACCAAAAAAAAAATCGCCATCTCTTTTGTCGTCTGGTGGAATTTGAAAAAACTTTGAAATACGTGTTATCAATTCAATTACGGATAACGATTCCGAATATTAACTTAAAACCCCTATCAAACCCTCTTAGGGGGTAGATTCTCAAAAACGCTACAATACGTTTATTTATTTCTAACCAGAAGCTTTTATATTCAATTTTATGCTTTTAGCTTTAAAAATGACTGATTTCCATACAATCGTTCTTCCCTTGTTTCACCCCTTCAGGGGTAGAATTTGGAAAAAAAATCTTAGTGGATACTTAATCTTCTCAAAGAACACACCCTCCAAATTTTAGGTCTCCCAGCGGTTTAGACTGTACGTTGATATCTCGGTCAGTCAATCAGTCAGCCAGGACTTTGAATTTTATATATAGATTTTCCACAGTGCAATAAATTGTGATACACGGTCATCATAAAAAGTAAAATACTCTTTACTCCACGCGAGCAAATCCACAGGAAATAAACCTAGTTTTCAATAAAACCATCACGTAAATAAGTTGTGGCGGTAAGTCTTTAACTAGATGAGTTTTTGCGTCCCTTTAACCATTTATAAGAATCGAAAAATATGGCTGAAGCTTTAGTCAAGATGAATGAAGAGTGTTGCCATAAAAAGATGACGTACGTCACACCCAGGCCTAAGGTTGCCATTGTACATCTAAAATGAGTCTCTAGGTACTTTATTAAAGAAGGATAGTAATTCTTTAAGGCGCAAAGTGTCATGCGAGTGAAGATAATGGAAGCTGTTTTGTATTGTCATAAGTCACATTATGAGTGGTTGAAAAGATCAAAGGTATAATTATATGTTCTAATAATAGGTATGTGCTTTTTTTTTTTCGTATGGGAAATCATCAAATGACTTCTCCCGCTCTGGGCGGAGCGGAAGGGAGTGTCAGACTTGACTGACTAAAACCCATCCATGTTCCTTCTTAGCATTTTGTGTTCCAGGGCCACTGTATCTCTTTCGAACAGCCCGCAGCAATAATATGTGCTTGAAGAACACTTTTGTTTATAAAGCGCCTTCTTGGCTAACTATGTGTAAAGCACGTCGACCAATCAAGCTATACATAACCAGCTTATACGGGTCACTCATTGTACGGGAAATCTATACAAAAGCTTGGCCATGTTATGCTGGAAATTATAAGTTAAATGGGTCGCCGTGAGTACTATTCAACTCTACCTACTTCTTTGCAGAACACTGAGTTAGGATATAAAGGGCGCTAAACATCACTTGGCACAAACATAGATAACAGATAACAAACGGATTAACCTGTTTAACTGCCAACTATTTTGGGAAATAAACTCACATGATATCACAATAACAGATCCTAATAATTTTTTTTTTTGGTTGCCAAGTGGGTAGTGCTTGCCGGTTCTTCTCCATAGGAAACGACCAACCCGAACCGTGCACCTTTTGTCGACGTTTTATGTAGGTCTATGTAAAATAAAATTTTTGATTGTGATTATGATTTTGGTATCTTGATAGCTTACCACGTGTATTTCCAAGGCTAATACAAATCTGGCCCCCGGCCACCGTAGGCGTGGGCCTGTGGACGGTGAGTAATGGGCTAGCTCACCGTCCGTCCGTCTCATGACGATAGGGCGTGTCGACGGCGCGTTCGTGTTCGCCTCAAGGAGATGCCAGCAATCCGGAAGGGGTCCGAGAGGGCCGATGCCTGCCAGGTCTGCGGGACTGTTCCAAAAAGATACCGTGGCCCTGGAACACAAAGGGCTAAGAAGGAACATGGATGGGTTTTAGTCAGTACAAGTCTGACACTCCCTTCCGCTCCGACCAGAGAATTTGAAGATTTCACATCCGAAAAAAAAAAATGCTAATACAAATACTAAACAAATTCAAACCTGAGCAAATTGAACACAATTCATGCAAAGCGGATAACGAACTCAATAAAATATAATACAAGTTGTTTATATCAACATCACGAAAAGTACCGATCGATAAAGCGAGCACTAGATTTTTATCAAAATGTACAAGTTATTAATATGATAAGCCTGTGCTACGTAGGTAGTAGGTATTGCTAAATTTTGCAAACGAGTATTCAGTTTGAACATTGTTGGGTACTGACTTTCAATGCACGTTAGTGATAACGGTGGTGGCCTCAATGTATGTGCATGGTTTCGAATCAAACGCACTGGCTCCACGTGGTGGATTAAGGTTCACTCCACCCACAGAGAGGAGGCCATGTGTCCCAGCAATGGGAACTATTATTAAGTATCGATCGCGTTGTTAGTGCTTATAAACCATGGGGTTTTCAATACGATTACGATACAATAATGAATTGATTGATTGCAAGAATATCTAAAGAGGCGATTTCAAAAACTAAACTAACGGAAAAAGTAGTGTAAGAAAAAAATAACAACT
Source organism: Cerastis leucographa (assembly GCA_963082945.1). Taxonomy (NCBI): domain Eukaryota; kingdom Metazoa; phylum Arthropoda; class Insecta; order Lepidoptera; family Noctuidae; genus Cerastis; species Cerastis leucographa. Next base: position 7,812,546 of record OY720363.1, on the reverse strand, counting down.
TAATCACGGCACACCTTCCTCTTCCTTCAGTAAAATGATTATTTTGTAGGCATCAAAAAATTCGTCCGCATTACTGTCATTAAGAGAAGTTGATTTTGTAACAGGAAAATATCAAAAACACATACATTTCACAACCAAATATTTCGCACTCCACTTTTTCAATTTATGATTCCAGCCATAATCGAACTCGAGGAAAAAGCGGCAAATATCGTACGAGTATCATTACGTCATCTCCAAGTTCGGTAAATCTCGATTGTGGCCTTTTCGATGGTCGAGGCCACTAGTGCTGGCTGACCCAGGCCCACGTCCAATAGACGTCCAATTTCATTACATACGTCGCTCAGACGTCTGTCGCATACTTGTGTTAGACAGATAGACGTCTATGAGTCTCATTTTGATAAAGGATAGGACTTCAAATACAGGGAGCTTGAGATTCAGAGCTCGTATCGTGCTAAGCCTGCCTGAAATGCCTCTCGTAATAACGCGTGATGTCAGAAATTTATCTTGAGAGTTTGGTACTGATTTGGCGTACACCTCTTGAATTATTTTAGCTGACATGTTTGTGAGTGTTTTAGCCGGATTCTGATTTCAGGACATATAAAGAATAACACATACTACGTAAATTCTTTTTAATTTTTTAGAATAAAAAAAAATATTCTGACACCAAGTCTTACCAAGGGGTATCGTTCTAACGGGGTTGTTGAGGTCAGATAGGTAGTCGCTCCAAGTAAAATTCTGATATTCAACTGCTTACGGTTAGAAAGGAAGCCGACCACGAGATAGTTGGTAAAAGATGACCCTTGGTAAGACTGGTTGTCAGAATTTCAGGCCACGACTACCTGTGACGACTGTTAAAGAATTTGTAGATAACAAATGACAGCCGGGGCCGACGACTTAACGTGCTTTTCGAGGCACGTAGGAAACTTGGTATGTAACAGGTGATCATCACCCATTCGCTGATCAACTGTTACTATTTAGCCTCGAGCTCCTCAGTGCGCCATACTAACCAAAATAAAAACAACAATATCGAGCCCAAATTGCACAACTATTAGTTCACAGATTATTTTTACAATCCTTAATATGATTTCACCTACACAAAAGCTAACATTCATAGTTGGCTGGCTTCAAGTGTTCGCCCTGTATTCTTGAATTTAGGCCATTAATATTATAATGGGGCATAAAGTCGCTTTATCCGGGCTCAATGGATGCAATTAGGGACGAACGGTAACTTGGGGCCAAAAAACGAAATGTTCGTGTATACGAATTAGTCGTGATTATAGTTTAGTCTCTTTAGGTAATTCGTTTTTATCAGCTGTATTTTAGTTGGACTTATATTTTACAACGTTTTTGCTGATGGCATATTATTTCCGTGGTCCAAGATTAGTTTGGGGTGTTTTTACAAAATCTGAGTATGGACAGTTTGTTTTTATCGTAACATTGGTCAATAGGCCATTTCTTGACCAAATGTTAGGCAAATCCGAACGTGAGGTTGCGCTTTTGTTTTTCGAGCAAATGAGTGACGCATGATCCCGATGTTTGAGCATTCTCGCGACAGTTTTATTTAGGCCCCGGGCAAATCTCTCGTATTGACCCTTAATTTAAATATCCGTCAAATTCTTGGTAATTTTAAAATTTTCCTATAGAAAGTTTAAAATGTATGTGGACTTCACCAACAACAGACTAAGTGTCTACGATGTATCCAGAATGAGAAGTTGCGTTTTCAATTATTAACTCCTAGTTTATATTATAAGGTGGAGTTCAGGATGTGCTGATTAAGTTACACGGTACACTGCTACACGGTACCAGGATCCACTGAAGGATGCAACTTACCGTACGTGTGTACTGTAGCTACATAATAGATTATACAACGTGCACTTTATGCCAGTACAACGGACGTGCAGACAAAGAATTTTAAAACAGTTTCAGAAATAGATTGGTATGAGGTTTTCTGTGAAAATATAACGGGAAAAGAATCCAGACACATATGTTATGAGTGCTTGAATAATTATTTAGTGAGGAACTGGAGAATAAGACAGTTACATGTCAAAATATGCATGAAGGAGTTTGAAGTCTCAGGCGAGGTTTTAATCGAGAAGACAAAAAAAAAAAAAATGGACAAATGATGAAAAATAACGGGATAAATGATGACTGAATATCCGTTTTAGCCTTTTGGCGACGGAAACCTAGTAACAACAACTAGGCAACTAGTGCCTGACGCTGGTTTAACATATTGTAAAGGCTGTTGATTTAGGCTCCTGCAATTGTTGTGTGGTTAATTCTTCCAATCATAAATAGATAGCAAAATAATCGTAGAAAAAATATAAACTTTTCATTATTCGTACAGATATAGGATGTCTGTTTTTATTACTATCGTACGCACAGCGACCTATCAAGCTATAAAAACCAGTTTAATTGGACCTCTCATTGTACGGGAAATCTTTACAAAGCGAGGCCATGTTATACTGGAAGTGTGTGATGTGTCGCCTTGTGAACATGCTATCATTAGAATAATCAATATAATATACCGAAAAAAAATGATAAAGGAAGATAGATGATATAAATACCACGAAAAACTAGTTACATTGAAGCACTGTTGAAAGTTACTTAGCAATTTGAAAAACTTGGTGTATAATAAACAGACCCAATTTCGATAACTAGTTTACTTTGTTAGTTTTTGAGAATTAAGGAGAAAATTGTGTGGTAATTTATGTCAGGCAAATTAACAGTAAAATGGCTGATACTATCAATAACACTTTTAATTTTAAAGGGATACATTTACTATGTTTATTATTTGTTTTGAGTTTCCGATATTTCAGCGCTGTTGCGAACACCGTGATCACGGATTGTAATTGCGGGTGGGTATTTATGAGTAGATAAACGGGCTACCCTCTCGAATAATAAACATGGTAAATATCCCGTTTCTAATAAACATGGTAAATATCCCGTTTTTAATATGACATGGCCACTACTGTGTCAGTTTAAAAACTTATAAAATTGTTGATTATGTTAGTATTAATATGCATTTCGGACATTACTATTTGATTGTTGGTTTAGATTTTCACTTATATTCAGGTGTTTAATGGATGAAATCCTAATAAATATTTAATGTGGCGGACATTGAATGGTGTCAAAGGACAATATTTGGCTGAAAATATTAACGGTCTCTTCATCATCATCTGCCGAGCCTTTTCCTGACTATACAAGGTGTTGTTTTGCACCCTCTTCAAATTCAAGGAGGTAACTATGCTAATGATTCTCGTCCCGAATCAATAATAAAATGTGTAGGTATTTTTTTTTCTTATTTACGGAAATCGGTAATTGTAAACCACCCGTGTTTTAAACTCGGCCTGTCTGATTCTCGCTCTATAACCGCGCTTCCATACATATAAATAATCTCAAACGTTTATTCGATCATTTTTTATTCCCTAAACCACGTTAAAGAGGTTATTCTGAAAAAAAAAACAGAGTTTATTTATTATCAACTAGGTATCGTAATTTTCATTGTTTTATTTACTTATGTCTTTTGTAACAACCTACAAAATTTTGACGTGGATGCAAAATAACACCTTGTGTAGGGGTCGGCTCGGATACAACTGAATACGAGAATTTTACTTGGACCGAGCTTATTCTGGGTAACGCGTACTTCTAAACCAGTTACTGAACGATAACCAGTGTTAACAAAGGGTATCTATCGCTTAGGCAAGAGTTGTCGTCAGATATGGCATGTGTGTATAAACCTTCATAGTATCGGCTACATACTGTTTATTATCTTCCCGATTCACCAACTAAACAAAAGACGTGCAAAACCAGTGAAAAATTGTCTTGTCGTATTAAGGCGCTGCGCAAACGAAGAAACGTTTGTCTCTTTGTCGGATACAAGCTACCAATGAATATTTGATTTCTACATAATCAGTATGAGATCAGCCACTCCCTGCGCAGACGCTACGGGACACAGCAACTACGGTTTCTTGTTGTGATGGTGTGCCGTGTCGGTAACAAAAATTGTCTGCGTTTGGGCAGCCCCTTAATCATCGTTGATTGACTCCCGTTTCGTAACTATTTTTTGTACGGTACAGTCAGCTCCCAAAGTTACAAGAAATGTTCTGGTCCACACTAAGGTTAGTAACGAGAGAACTCAAATCTATACTTCTTTACGTTGTACGACACAAAGGCGCTTCCCGCCGTCTGTACGCTTAGATCTTTTAAACTACGCAACGGATTTTGTCCCTAAAAACAAATGAAAAAATTCCAAGCGAATGAAGTCGCGGAAAACAGCTAGTAATACTATAAAGCTGAAAAGTTTGCTTGTTTGGTTTAACGCACTAATCTCAGGAACTACATCTACCTACAGGTTTGAATTGAAAAAATATTTTAGTGTTGAATAGCTATTTATCGAGGAAGGCTGTTACGTAGGCTATATAACATCACGCTACGACAGAAGCGGAGCATCAAGAAAAATGTTCCAAAAACAAGAAAAAATTATTCCTTTTGAGAGCTTCCATTGCGCACGCAGACGAAGTTGCGCAGCTAGTAATTTAAAAAACTTATTTTAAAAGTTCACTTGCGAGTGTCAAAATGCGTTAGCAAAAGAATTCAAAAGTAACACTAGCATGAAAGAGACTCCTGAGATAATATACAAGAAACAACTTTAACAATAAAATAGATTTATCTTGTTCTTGTCAGTTATTTCTTCGGCAGTGCACAACAAGAATGAAAAGTATAAAATTTTATTTACTGCGAGAACAAAGGTTGCTCTTGAGGTAAATGAATTAACTGTTTAGAGAGAGGATAGAGTAAACGTGCTTTTACGTTACTGCTTTTGTTAATACGTAGTTTCTGTACGGGATTAGGGAACCTCTTAAAAGGGTTATGGCGTCATTTCGGTACAATATTATTACTATATCACTTGTGTGATTCTATCTCAAGGATTTCTTTTGTTCTAATAATAATAAAAAAAAACTTGTTCATTTCTTTTATTTTTGTATTACTATGCCGTCTTAAAGCAGTATTGTTTTATTCTTATTCCAGAGTGACAAAGAGATGGAGCTATACAGGTCGTCTAGCTTCATCTCTTTCTCACTCTGGAATAAGAATAAAACAATACTGCTTTAAAAAGATATGGTAGACCACTGTATTTATACAGCAGGTGGTCTACCATATCTTTTATACTCTTTTTGAAAAAAGAGTATGTACCTAAGTATCGTAGCAGTTGACGCTCTATGGTTTCTACCTGCATCATGAGAAAAAGGCGAGAGTTATGTATGAACATACGCCAGCATCTCATGCTACCCGAAACTGTCAAATTTTCCCAATGAACCCTGAACCTATATTCTTTAACGACAAAGTTGAAAATCTATTAAAAAAGATAGATTTTTGTAGTTTGTACGAGAGTGCTGGCGGCACATCCGCCAGCACTCTCGTACGTTTTCATCATCTGCCTAGCCTTTTCCCAAACTATCTTGGGGTCGGCTTCCAGTCTAAACGGATGCAGCTTAGTACCAGTATTTTACATGAAGCGACTGCCTATCTGACCTCTACAACCCAGTAACTGGGTAATACAATACCCCAAGGTAAGACTGGATGTCACACTATGGCTCCTGACTACTCGTAACGACTGTCAAAGATCTATAAATGACAGCCGGGACCAACGGCTTAACATGCTTTCCGAGGCACGGAGGAAACTCGGTATGTAATTATGGTCACCCATTTACGGACCAACCTCGGCAAGCACGGCTTAACCTTAAAGATCGACCCGTGCGGCTGCTATTATTTAGCCACGAGCTCCTCCTTCCCGTCGTACTATCAACTAACTGGGTATCGGACCACGGTAAGGACTATCCTTACTTGCAGCGTTAAAACAGTTAAAAACTTTCTATTCCTTGGTCCCTTTTTTGTCATATTCCTATTGGTCGAAAAACGGTGGTCACAAATCTGGGATCATTAACAGCCTAAGAAGTTTTGTTTTACTACTATTGGTCCGCAAACTATTTGTGCGGACCAATAGGAGCCCTTACTCCTATTGGTCCGCCTCCTATTAAACAGATGTGGTCATCGGATGCACGGGATTTTGTTTGAAAAGAGTGCCTTTTCCCACTTTCCCGATAGTAGGTGTTATACCCAACTAGCAAATAAGTCCTATAATAAAAATTATAGGACTGCCAAGACTAATAAAACTCTTATACTAGCACCCGTAAAGACTTCCATTCTTATAATAGCTTTCCACAAGCTGTGATTTACTCACGATCAATTGTTCTTAAAACATATGATTATAGTATACTACCGGATTAAGTTATAAGCCTTGTCATACTCAAGATCTCTTGATCTTATAACTAAGGTTTATAGTTCACTACAAGATTAAGTTATTAGACAGTTGTAGGACAAAAGTGCATGTAGCAAGACTAATAGTCTTTGTAAAATTTCTGCTCCTGTAGTAACATTGAGTAGGAGTATTAGATTTAATAACATACTTAGGGGAGTCCTTAATAAGATTGTAATAATATAGTCTTGATCAGAATTATTATAAAAGTAAAAGCACTAAATTAGAGCACTATAAGAGCAATAAGCTTAAAAACTATTTAACCAAGCATATTATTAGTATAAAGTTATCATGTTTAATCTGTTCTGCGTCGTTGCTTAAAAAACAGTCGACATTAAGAAATACAACCATCTTAAAAATAATACACCTAAAAATAAATCTATGTTTTAAATAATGATTTAATGAGAAACCCTATTTTATATTAACATGGAGGCGAATAGTTCTTATTAATATTGAAACAAGCGCTTTTATGCTTATAATAGTCTTAAAACGCTCTCGGTCAATATAATTTTTAAATATGGCGAATATTAGATAAATTAACTTGTTATAAATTTATTGAAACAATTGTGTAACGTTCAATTTTTGGAGGCGCTTTAAAAAAATGAATAAATATAGTATATTTTAACATGGAATATTACTTCCCAATGGTTTCGCACCCTATATTAACATACTATGCTACCATACCAAATAGTAATACCTAGCACTTATAAATTAATCCTGTATTTAAGTTTTTAATTTCAATGATTACTCAGGGAGCAAACACTAAACAAAATACATAAAACAAGTATTGGAAAATACACTTATAATCAACAACGAAGTACTTTACTAGCACATTATAAACAAGATTTGTTTGGTAAGGATCTTGTATCAGACGCTTATAAAAGTTATCATACTTATAAAGGTTGTGTGTCTATCATTGTAGGACTCATTATACTTCTCAAATGCTATTACAAGTACATCATAGGAGTTAATAACATTGTGTAAGTTGATTATACGATTGTTATAAAAATAAAATGCTCCTATAAGTGTGCCCAAATCCAGGGTTGTAGCAAGCTATAAGTATTTAATAAGCGTTAAAAAAATAGTCGTGTAGATAGTTATAAGCACATATTTTATATAACTACCAAAAAAACTACCTAAAATTAACTAGTTATGACCATATTTGCTTTCTAAAGTACGTCCATTAAACTAAATCAAAAACTCAGAATTGAACCAAGAAAATGAAAAATATGCTAGAGTGTTGTATTATATATTCTTACTTATTAGTGCGAAAAGTTATGGTTTGTACTCTTTACTCTATTCTTGTCACTTGAATATTTTTACCTTTATATAAAAAACTTTCTGTCCTATTAAAATACAAAATTCATACTTTTATAAGACTATTCTTTCAACACGTTATCAGCACGAAGCTCTTAATTTTAAAAGTAGATAATGTCAGGCAACAGTATGAATTTTCAAGGAATCAAGATGTTAGTAAACCGAGACGGATACCCAACCTGGAAGTTCAAAATGAGGATGCTTCTCATTCATGAGGAGCTGTGGACGTCCATCACTGGGTATGATGATTCAGATAAAACAGCGGAGGATGTGCGCTCTTGTAATGACCAGAAGGCGTTATCAAAAATATGCCTTACGGTAGACGGAGGTGCAATTTCGCACGTGAGAAATGCGAAAACCGCTAAGGAAGCTTGGAGTGCCTTACAAAAGGCATACGAGGATAAAGGTATGGGTCGAAGGCTCTCTCTAGAGCGAAAGTTATACAAATATAAGTACCTTAACCGATTTCCAAGATTTAGAATCATATATCAACGCCATTATGAGTACTTCTCAAGATCTTGAGGATATTGGTAAGAAGATCGATGATGGATCTTTGGCTGCGATTATTCTCGGAGGATTGACATCACGGTACGAACCGCTGATCATGGCTTTAGAGAATTCGAATGTTGATGTAACCAGTGAGTTGGTTAAGGCAAAGCTGTTAAACGAGCTTTCTAAGGACTCTCACCAGATTGAGGTGTCTGCGTTACGTTCAACAGGATCTACAAGCAAAAAGAAGAAGCCTATAATTTGCTTTAAGTGTAGAGAACCAGGACACAAAAGTCCCGAATGTCCCAATAAGAAGGATAAAAAGGCTATGAGCGCGTCAGAAAAGTTTTTTAAAGGTACAGATTGCAGTCATACTGAAAAGGTGGAACAACAGGCTGTTGTAAAAGAAATGGCTCTCACCTCACCGGCTGCAAATGATAGGAAATGGATTATTGATTCTGGAGCAACCATTCACATGACTCCGCATCGCGAGTGGTTCAGCAGTTATCGGCCAGTACAAGGTGGGACGATTACTGTGGCTAATGGACAAAGAGTAGCGGCTGTGGGTATTGGTAATGTATCCATTGATACAGATACTTTGGCGAACAGAATAGAGAATGTAGTTCATGTTCCTGATTTGAACTGTAATTTACTTTCAGTAAATAAAGTGGTAGAGAAGGGTTTCTCTGTAGTTTTCAATAAAGAAGGCTGCACTATTTATGATTCAAAGTGTGATGTAGTAAACAGTAAAAATGTTTTAGCGTATGGTTCTCTATGTGATGGGCTGTATACTGTAGATTGTTCAATTAAAACGTTCAATAATGTTTCAGCTAAACTTGTGCACTCTGATTGTTCCAACTTCCAGCTTTGGCATAAGAGGTTAGGACATCTGTGTCGAATTGGCATGGATCTACTTAGAAAAGGTCAGGCTATCGGCGTGGAGTACACGGAGGTCGACAAGGAACCATGCATACCCTGCATAGAGGGTAAGCAGTCTAGAAAGCCTTTCAAAAGCTTAAAATACGGGAAGGCTACATCGCCACTTCAATTGATTCATACCGATGTTTGTGGACCTTTTTCTACAAATTCGTTTACAGGTAATAGATATTTTATTATTTTTGTAGATGATTATACACGTTTTATTTTTGTGTATTTTATGTCTTCTAAAACTGAAGTCAAAACTAAGTTTTGTTCTTTTCATTCTCATGTCGAGAGACAGTTTGGTGGAAAAATAAAGACTTTGCGGTCAGACAATGGAACTGAGTTCATCAATAAGGAATTGATGGATTATGTTCAGTCATTGGGTATCGATTGGCAAACGACAGCACCTTACAGCCCTCAGCAAAATGGGGTAAGTGAACGTTGTAATCGTAGCATAGTAGAGAAGGCTCGGTCACTACTGTCACATGGTTCCCTCTCAAAAGCTTTTTGGCAGGACGCAGTAGAGACGAGCGTCTACTTGAAAAATCGATCACCACACCGCGCGCTTAGCGGTAAAACACCATTTGAAATGTGGTTTAATAAAAAACCCGATCTGTCTCATCTGAAGGTTTTTGGATGCAGATCACTTGTTCATGTTCCATCAAGTCAGAGATGTAAATTAGACATGAAAGCTAAGGAACAGATTTTTGTAGGATATTCAGATGATCCGCGTACTTATTACTTCCGGAATGCGGCAAGTCCAAGACGTTTACTAAAGTCAAGAGATGTCACATTTTTTGAAAATAACTTTCATGGACTGAAGGAAAATATTGAAAATACTGTGAACTCTGATATTGTCAATTTGCTCTCACAGTCACCATCGCCAGCAGTTTTAAGACAAGAAGTTCTACCCTCTTCTTCACCTGGGAGATGTGAAGTAGATGCTCCTAGCATAGATACTTCTTTCTTGGATGCTGAAGATGCTGGTGTTGAAATCAATGAAGCAGTCAATGAAGAGGTCAACAATGTTGATGATCAGCAGTCAAGTGAATCTACAGATTCCTCAAATGAATCTGAATCTAGTCGATATCCTTCAAGAGTTCGCAAACCACCGGATTACTTCTCATATAATACCCTTCTAGAAGATGGGTGCGACGATCCAAATAATTATCTGGCTGCGATTTACAGCGATGAGAAAGATAACTGGATTTTAGCAATGAGAGATGAGTACAATGCCTTAGTCAGAAAGGGCACATGGATTTTGGTTGATAAGCCAAAACTTAAAACTTGTATTCCTAGCAAGTGGGTCTTCAAACTGAAGCGAGATGCGAAAGGTGACGTTGTTAGGTATAAAGCGCGCCTAGTAGCAAAAGGTTTTCGACAAAGAGAAGGTGTCGACTACCACGAAACTTTTTCTCCAGTTGTACGCAACTCGTCGTTGCGAACTTTGTTAGCGCTTGCAGTGCAGGAAGATTATAAGGTCCGGCATATGGATGTGGATACAGCTTTTCTGAATGGCAGTTTGGAGGAAGAAATCTACATGACACAGCCAGAAGGTTTCGTAAGGGAAGGGGAGGAGTCTAAAGTGTGTCTTTTGAAACGGTCACTTTATGGCTTGAAGCAGGCACCAAGAGCCTGGAATACAAAGTTAAAACAGACTTTGTCAGTTCTTGGTTTTATGCAAACTTCTGAGCCATGTATTTTTAAAAACAATGCAAACTTATCGAACGAGTCCTTGATACTGGCTGTATACGTCGACGATCTAGTAATCTTGTATAAAAATGAAAGTACGCTTGACAACTTCAAATGTCAATTTGTAAAATACTTTTCATCAAAAGATCTTGGACAAATTAATTTCTTTACGGGAATAAATATTTACCATGATAATTATGGAATGAAACTATCTCAGAATATATATATTGAAAAGATGCTAAAAAGATTTAACATGCAAGATTGTAAGGGTGTTTCTACCCCAATGGTTAAGAAAAAGCTTGAGCCTGGTATAGGTGAGTGTGACTACCCTTACAGAGAGTTAATTGGCTGTTTAATGTTCTTGGCTGTAAATACCAGACCAGATATAGCCTATACTGTGAGTTACTTGAGTCAATTTAACTCTAACTTTGATCAGTCACATTGGAATATTGCTAAACGATGTCTACGTTATCTGAAAGCAACAAAAGATAGTGGTATTACATACAGGAAAGAAAAAGGTAATACTACAACTTTAACGGGTTTTTCAGATGCAGACTGGGCAAACTGTCCAACTGATAGACGATCTTACACTGGGTTCTATTATGAACTTGCAGGCGGCCCTATTTCGTGGGAAGCTAAAAAACAGCCCACAGTGGCTTTGTCGTCCGCTGAAGCTGAATATATGGCATTGGCTACAGCAGTAAAGGATGCGTGCTTTTTAAAAAGACTGATATCCGATATTACAGGTAAGTCGCTTAATATAGTTTTGTACACGGATAGTCAGAGTGCACAAAAAATAGCCATGAATCCGGTTCACCACAATAGGACAAAACATATAGATGTTAAGTTCCATTTTGTTCGAGAAAAGGTGAACGATAAAACCGTTGAACTTAGGTATATGCCCACTGACAGATTACCTGCAGATGTTTTGACGAAACCTTTGGGTCCAATAAAGCATCGCAGTTGTTTGCAAATGATTGGTATATCCTAGTTTTTCATAATGGTTTTCTTTACTAGTTTTTTATGCTCTTGTGTCATGAGTACAATGCAATTAACTTTTTGAGGGAGCATGTTGTATTATATATTCTTACTTATTAGTGCGAAAAGTTATGGTTTGTACTCTTTACTCTATTCTTGTCACTTGAATATTTTTACCTTTATATAAAAAACTTTCTGTCCTATTAAAATACAAAATTCATACTTTTATAAGACTATTCTTTCAACATAGAGCGCCAAGAAAAATATTAGCTCATAAAACTTTACTTTTCCTACCTCTAGTATGATGAATATAAGTTAAACTTCTTTCCTCTGTCACTACGGGATAAGAAAACAAATTTAAAAAGAAAAACAGGCTTCTTACTACAAATATTAGTGTACTAGCTTCTGCCCTCGACTTCACCCGCGTTTTTTCGGTAATTGTCCCGCGGGATCACACTACCGGGATAAAAAGTATCCTATGTGCTATTCCAGACTATTATCTATCCCTGTGCCAAATTTCATCCAGATCCATTCAGTAGTTTTTACGTGAAAGAGTAACAAACATCCATCCATCCATACTTACAAACTTTCGCGTTTATAATATTAGTAGGATTTTGATAAGTTTTACTGAAAGAGGGAGCGGTGCTGAATCAGAGAAGGTGTGTCTATCTCTATGCCTTGTCATAATTAGAAATAGTTTGTTATTATCATAAAGATGGTTTAGTGGTGGACTGCCTTGTTGGTCTAATGGACGCCAGCGCGACTGCTGAGCATAAGGCTCGGTTCGATTACCAGTTTAGGCAAAGTAGCAACTACGGAGTCTGAATTTGTGCTTGGGTCATGGCAATAGCGAGAAATGAGGATCTCCTGGCTAAATAATAACAGCCGCACGGGTCGATCTTTAAGGTTAAGCCGTGATTGCCGAGGTTGGTCCGTGGATGGTTGACCATAATTACATACCGAGTTTCCTCCGTGCCTTGAAAAGCACGTTAAGCTGTTGGTCCCGGCTGTCATTTGTAGATCTTTGACAGTCGTTACGAGTCGTCAGAAGCCGAAAGTCTGACATCCAGTCTTACCAAGAGGTATCGTATTACCCAGTTACTGGGTTGTGAAGGTCAGATAGGCAGTCGCTTCATGTAAAATATTGGTACTCAGCTGCATTCGGTTAGACTGGAAGCCGACCCCAAGCTAGTTTGGGAAAAGGCTAGACAGATGATGATGTTATGCCAATAGGACACGTGACTTAAACATAACCGTCGAAATGTGGGAGTACTATTGGGTTCACCTCTGCCTAACCCTTTGGGGGTTACAGGCGTGATATTATGAATGTATGGTTTAGTTTCTAATGTCAAATGTATTACAAAGCTGGAGTTAGTATTGTTTAAAGATTTCCTTTCGCAAGAAAATAGACACTTGATTAGTATTCAAATGAACATGGTTATGTACTTTTTTTCATGGGCAAGAAGTTATATGAGACTGTTATGATCAGGTTGCTTTTATTTTTTTGTTGAAAGCTCTTACTGTACTTGCTACCTGGCATTATCTTAACTCGTATTGTTATTCTTTATTGCACACAATATTAAAGATATACATACAAATTGCAATATATACCTTATGTTACAAAGGCTACGGCTTCTGCTAACTCATTTCTTGAATTAAATAATTATTTGTGAATTTTTAATTTGGCTGGTATATTGATATAAGTATAACTATTACCTTGCCCATACCTACCTACTATAGTATGGGTAAGGTAATATTTGTACATAAGCCTTGATCTAAATTAGGTTTCGTCTTAGTGTGGACATAGTTTTATCTAATTTTCAAGCCACCTCAAACTAACTAACATAAATAGGTACATATGAAAATAATAAACTAAAAGCACGAGAAACTCCACACATGCAGACCATCTTATAAACTGCAACAATTTGAAACATTTCTCCAAAACACATAAATTTCGGTGAACCCAGAAAACTTTTCAATTATACTTTACTGCATGAAAATAGTACGAAGCCGTGTGATTTGTTTATACCGTTGCCAGGACGTAGCTTCGTTTCGCTGGAGTAAGCTCTTTTATATCGTACGGAGCTGAGTTTATGGACTGTTTACGTTTAGTTGCGGTCGCTTTTTGTTTTTTTTTTTTGCTGTAAGGTTGTGTTGGAGATTGGCCGCCATATTGCTAGTTTGTGATTGGTTCTTGCTCGTAATTTGAAATAGTATTGTTTGTGATACCGTCTCACAATATCAGTCTGTTTTCAAATGTTACACTGTATTATTTACTAGCTGTGACAGCGGCTTTGCACACGTGAGCGCGTATTCTTTTGGCATTATTAGGGAACATTACATGGGAACGTCAAGATTTAGTATATTCCTAACATAATATACAAAATAATATACTAATACTGACTTACTATTAATTTAAAGTTAAACCTGTTAGTACTTATTTGTTATAAGTATTAATTGAAATAACTCGTAGTTAATTTTTAGGGGGCAGGAATTAAAATTGCCATCAGCATGGCAGAAATAAATTTATGAACGAAAGCAAATTTTAGTTTTTGTCATAAATATTGAGCAATTTTTAATAAATAGTTTCTGAAACGTTGTCGACTAGAGAGACTAATGAGGTGAAATTCACTCCTGAACTGCATTTTTCGCATCCTTTTGCATAGATAGGCATTATGTCAAAGTCTCACACTTTCCACCGTATAATCCCCCTGTGTGGCGACTTAAATTTAGTAGCCGAAGGCAGTGTAGTTAAAGGCAGTTAAAAAAATGCAAAATTGAATTAACAGTGGCTGAAAGTAATTATTAGAACTACCACTTAGACCGAGATGTGTAATCATTACCTTGCACATACTTTGGCTCACACTCGTATCTTTGATCAAGTTAAAATGATTACTGGAGTTTAAGTAGGTACAGATTTTTTTTTGCGATAGACAAGAATTTAAACGAAGTAAGAACCGTCAAAGAAGCATAGCTAAGACTTATCACTTTGGTCTGTTCTAACTTCAAGCAATTACTAAACTACAATATAAAAATCGTATCTTAAATAATGACTTTTATTCAAGTAATCACTTTGCTATGTTTCAAGATACAGGTGTAAGCGTTCACTGTCACGCAGTTGTCGAAGTAAAGGTCTAACAGAGGCCTGAGAAGATTCTGTTTTTAAAACGTTGGCCCACAATATCAATTTCTCCTGTATCGTAGGTACGTTTACAAACATTAAAACTCACATACACAAACAGCCAGACCCGGAAAAACTATCTGTAGGCCATACGAATATTTGTTCCGTGCGGGGATCGAACCCGCGACATGCAGCGCAGCAGTAGATCGCTCAGCCACTGCGCTAACCGTGCCGCCAGTAGAACATGTCTGAGCCATAATGATAATACGTCGTGCAATAGAAACGTCGCTTAGCACTCGCGCTAAGCGAAGCGAAGTAGTTGCGAGTTTGAAAATATGCGGCTTAAATTGTTGTTTCTTTTGATTGCGTTGACATAGAAGTTTGATTTTGTTACAGCTTAAAGGTATTATAGACCTAAGTACTTGATATGAATTTCAATTTAATACCTTCACGCGCTCATGAGGTAAGTTTAAAATGATTAAAATTATTTTTCTAATATGATGTAACTAAAAATTTACGGTTTTCGTTATTTTTCCTTTATCTGTGCTATAAGACGTTGCTTCGTACTAACTTTCAAGATTCTGAGTTCACGGGAAGTACCCTGTAGGTTTTGATTCCCTTGCGAGTGTCGAAAATTTGCGGAAATTTGCGGCATAAACGGCTGTTTCTTTTGATTGCGTTGGCTTAGAAGTTTGATTTTTTCACAGCTCCAAAGGACAGTAGACTTGAGTATTTGATATGAATTCCAGCTTGATACCTCAATGCGTTCTTGAGAGAAAGGGTCTTGACAGACAGACAGACGGACAACAAAGTGATCCTATAAGGGTTCTGTTTTTTCCTTTCGAGGTACGCGGAACCCTAAAAAGATCAAAAATACAAAAGAGATAAAGAAAAGGAATCCAAACGCGATACAGCTTCGTTTTCGCTTTTCTTTTAGTGAACGCGAGCTCGACTGCTGAGCGTCATGGGTTCGATTCCCAGGTCGTGCAAAGGGTTATTGGGTTTTTCCATCAGGAATTTTTCAGTAGCAGCCAAGGAGTCTGGATTTTTACCAGGTTGATGGCAACAGACTCGCCCCCCTGCATGTGACTTAAACATAACTCGCGAATTGTGTGTGACTTACACTAAACAGGCGATGTGGGTGTAGGTACTCCTCTGCCTAACCCTTCGGGGATTACAGGTGTAATGTTATGTTATGTTAATATTAATATGAGAGCAGTGGTGGCCGCCCCAACTTACGAGCAGTAAGCCGTGGATTCGAACCCAGGCAGGCGCATTACTCTGTGTAATTTATTTCATCACCGCTGCCCTCAAAAACGGTGAAGGAAAACATCGTGAGGAAACCGGCATGTCCTAGAACTAAAAATTCGTCGAATGTGACATCTACCAACTCGCACTGGGCCCGCGTGTGGATTACAGCTCACTCCCTCTCATGGAGAGGAGGCTTTTGTGATGATGAATATTAATATGAAACTTTTGTTTAACAGTGAAATCAATGACATCAACCTGGGTCTCTTAGTAGAGGTGTGGAACAAAGGTGTCATCTGGGACAAAGCGCTCGGCTACCACTACCTGCCTCTCGCTTCCGTCGCATACAACGAGGTAAGTTAGAAAGAGATGAAATTTACTAGAATTGTAATAGAGCATCAATTTAATATTAGTTGCAGAGCTACGAGAATCTGAAGGAAATAGTTAATAATATTCGTGTGGGTACGATTACGTGGGGATTTTAAGTATGATAAAAAATATCTGTATCGTTGGTCTAGTGATAGCAAGCGCGACTCATGCTGAGCATAAGGTTCGCGGTTCGATTCCCCGGGCAAAGTGTTATTGGGTTTTTTCATCAGAAATTTCTCAGTAACAGCCACGAAGTCTGGATTTGTGTCCGGTTGATGGTAATAGGCTCACCCCCTATTACAAGGGACTTAAATATAACTGGCGATGTGGTTGTACTATTAAGTACACCTCTGCCTAACCTATTGGGTGCTACAGGCGTGATGCTATGCTTTGTACACATGACCACTCATTGCTTATTACTAGTATGTTGTTACTCTAATAATGGTACACCACAGACTATCTACATACAAGGTATTGTTTTGCATCCTCGTCAAATTCATGGAGGTAACTATGCTAATGATTCTCGTCCGAAATCAATAATAAAATGATGGTAGGTAATTTTATTTATTATTTTCGGAAATAAGTAAGTATGAACCACCCGTGTTAACGCGGCCCGTCTGATCCTCGTCCTATAACCGCGCTTTCACACATACAAACAATCTCAAACGTTTATTCGATAATTTAAAAAAATAATAATTTGTAAAATTGCTGACTATATATTCTTGTTAAAAATCCTCAATAACAATATTGTTATTTTAATGTGCCAAGTAAAACGTTTCGGTTTAATCCACCCATACGTGTACCTCATACATCTTCTAATTATAGGCAGAACAGTTATATTGTGCGTGCAAGCAAACATTTCAATGATATATGCAAGGAATTTGATTTAGATCCATTCACAATTAGTGTGAATTCGGCTAGAAGGTGCTTAAGCCTCAATTTTTTCTAGTAGCGATAGGTTATATTGTATGCTTATGTTTTTATTATTTTCTTCATATAAGTAATTTTTTTTTTTATCATTTCAAACCAAGTATTTATAGTGCTTTCAACTTTACTTTAATTAAAGCGGTGTGTTTTTGTTTCTGTGCTCACACCACAAATTTGTATTATATGTCTATACGTGAGGATTTGTCATTGGCTCTCTGGTGACTATTGTTCCCTTTTTTGTTTGTTTTTATTAGCTGTAAGTCCTCCATGTTCTAAATAAATAAATAAATAAATTTCCAATTCCCTATTCCACGTTAAGGGAGTTATTTGAATAAACTGACAAACGTAAATAACAAAAAAAATAGCGTTTACTAATAATTAACTTGGTACCGTAATTTAAATTGATTATTTATGTCTTTTGTGACAATCTGCTGAACTTTGACTAGGATGCAAAACAACACCTTGTATATTAATTCTCCTCTTCACTTAAATCCATCCAAAGGTTGTCTGCTTGAAACGATCGCTTTTAGTGATTAGACTGTCCATTGTGTCTATTGATATGTTCGTTATGTAATGCCTGTAATTTGTAACACTGGTAACAGATAATTTTACTAGTTCGTTTTAATTATTATGGCTCTTATTTCTACTGAGAACTATCTTTTGCCGTGGCTTCGCTACGTGCGCGCCGGTGGTTGTTCCAGTGGGATTAATTAACTAATTACAGGAATAAATAAAATTGTCCATCTTATGTCCTAACCCATATCTCTAATACTTTCGACCTGAATTTTGAATTTCGAAAAGTATTCAGCCATTGAAAAGTAAAATAGATTAACATTAACATCACGCCTGTAACCCCGAAGGCTAAGACCGAGATGTACTTCATAGTACGAGTACACCTACATTTTTCATCAGTTATGTAGTCATCATATTAATATGAATGGATCCAGCCATGTGGGTATTAAATAGGTATATTTAGAGAGGAGCTCGTGGCTAAATAATAACAGCCGCACAGGTCGATCTTCAAGGTTAAGCCGTGCTTGCAGAGGTTGGTCCGTCGATGGGTGACCATCTTAACATACCGAGTTTCCTCCCTGCCTCCCTCGGAAAGCTCGCTAAGCCGTTAGTCCCGGCTGTCATTTGTAGATCTTTGACAGTCGTTACGAGTAGTCAGAAGCAGAAAGACATCCAGTCTTACCATCGGGTATCGTATTACCCAGTTACTGGGCTGTGGAGGTCAGATGGGCAGTTGCTTCATGTAAATACTGATACTCAGCTGCGGAGGAGGAGTTGGAGTCGGCTTCCAGTCTAACCGAATGGTTAGACTGGAAGCCGACTCCAACAAAGTTCGGGAAAAGGCTAGATAATGATTTAGGGAGGTTTCTTAAAAGCGTCTTCTTGTCTACCAAACAACAAACACCTATCACCAAGTACAGTGATTAAGAGCAATTTCCTCTAAAACCGTTCCATGAACAGATCATCGTGTCTGTATTCAGTGCTGAAAGTTTACGGGCGGTAAAATTAAGTGCAAGTAGTTTATACTCTGACATAAGTTACTGAAGTAGACTAACTGAATTAGAAACATTAGGGATGGTACACACTATTGTTCGGCTCGGCACGTTCTATTCTGCAGTACTAATTGTTGAACAAACAGCTGAGCTGGTCCGAAAGAGTGTGTGAGTACATAACATAACGCGTACATCACGCCTGTAATTCTCGAAGGGTTTGACAGAGGTGTACCTAATAGTACACCCACTAGCCTATTGGCAGTGTGTGAGCAGTCCACACATCATCATCAGCCTATAATGTTCCCATTGCTGGGACACAGGCCTCCTCTCTATGAGAGGGAGTGGGCTGTAATCCACCACGCGGGCCCAGTGCGGGTTGGTAGATGTTACATGTCATCGAATTTTTAGTTTTAGGGCATGCCGGTTTCCTCACGATGTTTTCCTTCACCGTTTTTGAGGGCAGCGGTGATGAAATTAATTACGCAAAGTAATGCACCTGACTGGGTTCGAATCCACGGCTTACTGCTCGTAAGTCGGAGCTGCCGCCACGCATACTAGTCCACACTTATTCGGCTTTTATACTTTCCGTGCTGATACGGTCCTCCGTATCAGCACGGAAAGTGTGCAGCTGTGGACGTCTTTCGGCTGAAATGATGATGATGATGATGACTCGGGTCGATCTTTGGGCTAAGTCGTACTTATCTTAGTTGGTCCGTGGATGGGTGACCAAGTTTCCTTAGTCCCTCGGAAAGCACGTTAAGCCGTTGGTCCCGGCTGTCATTTGTAGATCTTTGACAGTCGGTACAAGTAGTCAGTGACCCGGAATTTTTACAAGAAGTTTTACCAAGGGGTATCGTATTACCCACGAACTGAGGGGAGGTTAGATAGGCCGTACCTCCTTGTAAAATATTAGGGTTAGACTGGAAGCCAACGCCAACATTTTTAGGGAAATACTATGCAGGTGATGACGATAACTACCTACATAATATAATTATTCTATTTTGGTGCCCCGTTGGGCCGAATCTTGCCGTTTCGAACATGTGAGAAGAACCCCTTAGTACCTATTTATGAGTATATTGGCGGTAAACAAGAAACCTATCAATGTTAATGCTCTATTGAACATAGAACGTTATTATAGAATATGGCGTCTGTAGTTGAAGTAGCTATCAGTTGTAACTTGCTCGGTTTTATTTAAGATATTACTGTGGTTATCTATAATTTAATGATTGATTTTTATTAATGATTACTGGGAATATTATAGGCTGATTGATGATGATACTTTGTTTTTCATACAACAAAAATCAAAAGAAATACGTACGTATAGCATATTACATTTACCTATGTACATACCTACCTAGTGAGTACCGCAAAATATAATAAGCGTACTAACGTGGCTGCCTACCTTGTACTCAGCAGAAATCAATAAGTATTTTAGCTCAGAATATTTTATATATATTTTTTATATTATATATTTTCATGTCGGAATCTCTTGAATTCTTGAGAAAGCCAATTCTTTGGTAAGTACCTATTGATTGTGATTGCTCGTAGTGTGTGTAATGAGGTTTCGTGAATGAGAAGGTCGTTGTTTGATTTTTTGGGTCGATTTTTTAAAGACATGTCTATTATTATATGGAGTGAAAAGGACACCGACGCAGAAACGTTTACCACGTTTTCAGATATATTTGTATTATGTATTTCAAATATAAATTTTTCCTCGGTAATTTAAAAACAAATCTTGTAAATTGGTATCATTCATTTTGACCGTGTAGTTTGCAGTTTTGTAGACAAAAGCTGATTAAAAAAAAAAAAAGGATGAAAATTTTCTGTGTAGGGTTCAGAATGACGACATGAAAAAAAAAAAAAAACGTGGCAAGCGTTTGTCGTTGTCCCTTCCAGCCTGTATTACCTACCTCGTACGTAAAATGTGAAATCATGCTTGAAACTTTCTGATGTGGTAAGATAGTAGGCAGGCGATAGGTAAAGAAATTACACTTGGATTATAATAGTTATGCTGAGCGTTCAAAATCGCGTTCTCGACAGTTCTGAGTCGTATGAGAATTTGAACAAGTTATTATTATCCCGGATATAACCCGGACTGGTTAATATCGCCACTTTGAATGCGTTTGCAAAATTAGGCTATTATAAAAGTAAAGATGAAGTTTTTTTTTATGAACATAGACAAATCCATTGCTGGCATGGCTGGGTTTGGCTACTTTCTCTTTGACAGTTTACAGGGCGGAAGGTACGCTTATCCACAAACGGTTTCCACGTATTCAGTATATTAATTCTAAGCAACCCCACACATAAATGATATTGATACGTGGGGCAGCATAGGTCATTTAAGAAATAAAAAAAATCCTGTTCCATACATGGAAGTATTGCAATTTTGTGGGAAAAGGTAGTTTTTTTTAAAATTACCGATTAAAAATTTCTAATATATACTTTAAAATGAAAAAAAAATACTTTGTTAAAATACTAGTGTCAAAACAAATTAAACATTAGGTGGCATTTTTTCATTGAAGAGTTTTTTTTTTTTACTATTATGAATTCTACTAGTACCATAATCTTTTAATTGAGATCGTACAGCAATTAGTAAACAATCGAAAAAAAATAAGGACGATTGGTATCAATTTCTTCATAATTAAGAAGGTCAAGAAAATGTAAGCCTATTTAAAACTCATTTGTCACAATCCTCCTTACACCGAACGAATTCAAAAACAGAACAGGATAATAAAAAAGCAAAACGTACGGCAACTTTGAAACTCCAGTTTAGTTCGCTTTTACTGAACAATGGATGTTAATTTTCATGGAAATCATTGTTAAACCCGATATATGGGATATACACTTACTATGGTACGCAAATTGTATAGAATTTGCATACATAAACGCTGTAAGCAGTATTTTCCGCGGCGTCGACACCGCTCCGGCTTTTGTTAACCCTGTAACCGCTTACCGGACGAGATTTTTAATGAATACAGAGTAACAAGTTGCGGGTTTTAACCGGGTTTAATATAGGAGGTGGTTGGAAAAAGTCGGATGTTGAATGATCCATGGAGCTGATTAATTAATATCCGTTCTAAAAAAGTTTGATTAAATTGCAGTACAGGTAATCTACTGGTTATTGAGGACGTATTTCAACGTAACTGAATGTGATCAGCAAACCTGGCACAGCTCTCAATGTCATTAATAGATACCGGATTATATGCAACATCATCGTCACAATTGCCTGAAAATATGCATCATGAATACTCAAAATATACTACTAAAGTGCAAAAATATATAAAATATAGTTTGTTTTTTAATTAACCTAATTTTTGACCCGATTTTATCACTTTTGTCCTGAAAACTTTAATAATAGAGTATTATGTTAAAATTATAAGCAGAACGATTGAGCGTTCGATTATTTCAAAAATTTTTATAACTTGAAAACGGTCACTAAATCCATTGAGGTCACTGATTATAAGTTGAATTTCGGTGCTTTTTTTACGAGTATCACCTCTGACATGTTTTTTTTTTTTCAGTTAGGTTTACGTTCTGATTACGAATGATTTTGATTTAAAAAAGGTCTTTGCAGTTTTTTGCCCATTCTTCTCCATAGAGATCTACGCTTTGGAATGGGCAACTACAGTACTTTCACAGTTATTATGTCTTTTGACTTGCTTCATTTTTATTGTTGTTCGACTATTCATATGCCTGTAACTGGCTTCTTGAAACAAACTATTTTGATTAGAATTGATACAGTTAAATTATGACGAAATATGTTCCAAATAAGCACGATCAGCCGATTTTAGCTAAGATATTAATTATGTTAAAAACAGGCATAATATGCAAATGCATATGCTACTTTGCATTTACATTTTGTGCTATATGGACACTAATCGCTTTTGAACGCGGTTTAGACCCTCCCTTCGTCATATTTTACTTCATAGTGGATTCAGACTTTGCTGGCATAGGTTAGTCATAAATTAATGTCTAAGAAGATATCCCCGCGAGATCTTTAGGATACTTACCTGTGATGTTTTAGTCTAATATGAGTATATCACTGCTTTATTAAAATAAAATTACTACTTACCTTTCAAAATTCTATGATAAAGCAAAGCATATATATGGTGACATTACAAATATAAGAGCGAAGCATATGGTGACATTACAAATATAAGAGCGAAGCATATGGTGACATTACAAATATAAGAGCGAAGCTTGTGATCGAAAACATAGGATGGGCAACCACTTAGACCTGCATAACAGTAATAACATAACATCACGACCATAACCTAACCGACGGGTTAGGCAGAGGTGTACCTAACAAGTACACCCACATTTCACCAGTTATGTTTATGTCCCATGTTTTAGCAGGCGAGCCTATTGCCATCAACCAGACTCCGGGGTAGCTACTTAGTAACGAAATTCCTGATGGGAAAACCCGATAATACTTTTCCTCTCCCCTGGTATTGAACCCAGGACTTTATACTCAGCAGCCGTTCTTGCGACCACTAGACCAACTAAGCAATTCCTATGAATTGCTATCAATAATATTAGGACTTAACAATCCTTATTTGAAAAATAAAACACAGTTTAACATTCCAGAAAATGTATTACACACTACTTCCCATAAAACACTCCGGGAGTGCCGGCAGAAGTGAAAACTTGAATAATAACCTTGTGCATTTTTGATATTTTGGAATGGTTAGGGAACAATTTTGCACGAATTGTTTTAATTATCAGTATAAAAGTACTATCATTTATGTGGTACAATACAATATTCATTTATTCCGCTATCGGACACAAACATGACAATTTATATGACATTAAAAATTTAACACTTCAGAACTATTACAATCCGTCTTACGAATTTTACCTCTTGGGAGAAACCGAAGGATTTGTTTGTGCATAAGATAAATATCCAGTTTTGGAAACCCAAACTCAATGACAGATGTCATAAAGTTCAAATTCCTTCGTAGCCTAATGTCAATCCGTCCTACAAATTTACGACCTGGACACGTGACCTGACGCGAGTTTAACATTTTGTAACCATCACAAAAGTGCACAACGAAGCTACAGAAGTTTTCACTTCAAAAATACATTCCGTACGTCACAGCGTCGAAGCCATGCGAGTTCGTACGTAATTGTCGATACGTACCCAGTCATCAGCCGCCAATTGACCAGATTACCTCTGAAATATTTATGAGCATCGGTATTCACGTTAATGACGCAAGGATTGATTGATTGCAGTACTTTGCTAGTTAGTTTCTTTCATTTGCGAATAGCTGTAGACGGATTGTGCGGAAAATGTTGAGTTTTATAGTGGTAGAGGTGAGTTTTAAAGTATTTTTTTTCTATAGGTTTTTGATTACACATATTGGGTGTAAAAACCCTTAACGATGCCGAAAGGCACTTGTTCCGCCGTCATTACGATCAGTTTTTTGTTCTGGAGCATACCTGGGAACCTCCTAGTTATGGAGATATTAAAAGTCAGGCTCCAACTTATTCACAGCCTTTTTTTTTAATGCTAGTTTTTAATGTTTTGGCTTTTTGGCACCATGTTTTGAGTGCGTTAAATTGAGTCCTACCGTAAACCGTGATTTTTACCTCGATAAAAGAGACGTTCCCCAACAATATTTTTTGCGTAGAGTAATTTAGTTTGATATGCAGAATGCTTGGTTGACGGCTTCCTGAAGGTTCTGCTTACACCTTGTGTAAACACCTTGTACAACCATTTACAACGTAAATACGAGGAACAAACACAAATTTGTTGTTCCTGCAACGAGGCTCAAAAAAGTAGGGGGAACGTTCAGATGCCAATGTATACGTTTTTATAATAAGCTTCCGAGCCATATTCAAGCACTAAGCCTAAATAAATTCAAATCGTTTATAAAACGGAAGCTATGCCTGAAAGCCTACTATCATGTTAATCACTATCTCGAAGATAAAAAGGCTTGGGATTAAACTGCTCCAATGAAATTTGCTCTGTGAATGTCGAAATTTCGGACTTTGCTTGTTCATTGTTAATTCCTTATTTTATATACTGTGACATTTTTTTTTATTTTTACCTTATTTTTTTCCTTATTTTTTTTACAGATTTTATTTTTATTTTATTATTTTAAGTGACATTTACCGATGTGACATGAATACTTATTTCAGTATTTTATTATTATAATTTTTTTTTAGTTTATATTTTATTATTTTTATGTGACATTTACTGATTTGACATGCATATTTACTTTTTTATTATTATTGTGACATTTATTCATATTCGTGATTTGTAATATAAAATTTCGTAAATTATTATTAATTACATTTAATTATTGTGAATGTGAGGACCATGCAGGTCACATTATTTTTCTCCCACCACTATCTGGCAGTTTGAGTACTTTAAGCGACCTACCCAAATGTCCTTTCTTTGGTATTGTTCGTCGTTTCGTTGAGCTCCTTGAGTTATAAGTCGAGCTACACGATAACTGACAAATGCTTGCACTGACTGGACAGGTCCACTCAAATCTGTGTGGTTCTTTCTTCAAAAGACCATTTCAGATACTAATCTGCATAGTCCTCATGTAAATTGAGCAATGTCTGGACTTTAAAAGAGTAACAAGTTAACAGGGAACCTCTGAGTTTGTTTCGGCTGTTTCTTCTCAGAGTAGTCAGGTACGAAACACCGGCCCCATCTAGCTTAAAAAAAAATGACGTGTAAAAGTGTTTGTAAAAACCTACTTGCAAAATAAACATCATTTATCATTTAAAAGGCATTTTATTTTGATTTACCTCAGCAAATACTCAAATCTTAAAAAGAAAGAAAAAAACTGTTAAATAAAGTCGTATGTCCTTGCTCGATTCAAAAACAAAATCATTTCGTTTCATTATCATCATCAGCCTATAATGTTCCCACTGCTGGGACACAGGCCTCCTCTGTATGAGAGGGAGTGGGCTGTAATCCATCACTCGTCCCCAGTGCGGGTTGGTAGATGTCACAGGTCTTCGAATTTTTAGTTCTAGGACAAGCCGGTTTACTCACGATGTTTTCCTTCACCATTTTTGAGGGCAGCGGTGATGAAATAAATTACGCAAAGTAATGCGCTTGCCTGCCTGGATTCGAACCCACAGCTTACTGCTAGTAAGTCGGGGCTGCCACCACTGTGCCACGGCTGATCTCAATTTTCGTTTGTGCAATTCAAAATACTCAAAACGGATTTAAACTTACTTACCAAAGTTAAACATCAGTATGAAAATACTTAGTTCTAAAGCAGGTATCTCAATTCACTACGTATTCCTGCTTTCATTCGAAGTACCAGGAGCCCAGAGGTTAAAAGCACAATATTCGTCCTACGGGAATGTTCGGCATTTGCATTTCCTTGCCCATTTACTCTTTGGAGGTAATTGGTACAAATAAATGGAATGAGAGGGAATTATCGTAAAGTTTCGTAATCATATTCATTGATGCATAGGATTATGTGAAGATTTGCTAGTTGTGTAAATGAGTTGTACTATGGTCAATGCGAGAGGAGATTATCGGAACTAATATAAAAAAGGTCTAATATATGTACCTAAATGGTCGTGAGCTCGAAGCAAAATAATAAAGCCTCTTGGGTCGACCTTCGGGCTTAACTGCACTTGCCTAGGTTGGTCCGTGGATGGGTGACCCAGGACATACAGAGTTTCCTCTGCGCGTCGGAAAGCACGCTAAGCCATTGATGCGCGCTGTCATTTGTAGATCTTTGATAGTCTTTACAGGTAGTCAGTGACTTGAAAGTCTGACAACCAGACTTACCTTAGGGGTATTTCTCGATAGTAACTGGGCTGTAGAGGTCAGATAGGCGCTCGCTCACTATAAAATACTGGTGTTCAGCTGCATCCGGTAAGACTGGAATCCGACCACAACATAGTTGGGAAAGTCTAGGCATAATTATGATATCTAGACGTTCACTAGTTTTCCCAGATTTTTGCAGATTGTTTTACCAGTTATTATTATTATTATAAGCCTATATTGTCCCACTGCAGGGCAAGGGCTCCCTTCCCTCCTTCCACTTTTAGCGGTCTAGTGCGATTGTAGGCCAATCCTTAGAGAACGAGTCCAACTCATCCCGCCATCTCCTCCTGGGCCTGCCGCGTTGTCGTTTCTTCCTGTCTGGTATCCATTGAGTGGTTATTTTTGCCCATTGCACCTCCGACATGCGGCAGATGTGACCAGCCCAGTTCCACTTCAACTTAGCAGCAGTAAAGTTTTACCAGTGCTCATGAATAACTTATTAGTGAGTCTGCATTGTGGTTATTTACACACCATCTTTTAAATACCATGCTTGGCCAGTGAATGTCTTTTGCTGAATCCAATATAACCACACATAATAAAAAATGGAACATAAAACAATTAATATTTTCTAGAGCGATTATTCTCATTTATATATTTCTGTACATATAATTTACATTTTTAAGTTATTCTATGTAAAATAATATTTAAAAAAAACATTTGAAAATATAAAAATAGTAGCCCACCGATATCGGGTCCAAGCTACCGGCGGCCAGGACTCCAAAGAAAGGAACCTCCTAACAATACGAGCCGTGTCCAGGAGTACCGCTTTCTGACTCAAGCCCTCGATCCAGCTGCCTAACGAGAGCCTTATCAGATATTGGTCGATTATTATTATTTTGCTAATGATACACACATAAACAACATCAAGTCTGTAATCTCGCGAAGGGAAGAGATGTATTTAATAGTACTGAAGGAAAACTGAGACTTTACACAGTTTATTTTAAATATACAAATAGAACATATAATACTTAAGAGACTGTACAGTTGAGATACCGCGGCCCTGGAACACAAAGGGCGAAGAAGGAACATGGGTGGGTTTTAGTCAGTACAAGTCTGACACTCCCTCCCGCTCCGCCCAGAGCGGGAGAAGTCATTTGATGATATCCCATCCGCAAAAAAAAAAAAAAAAAAAGAGACTGTACAGCTCGACGGTTACGAGAAAACTACCTCAGCCATCCCTCTTCGATTTACTCGACAGCTCTGTGTCTACGTTACCAAGGAGGGGGAAAGCGCGCTATTTTTAGCCAATGGGTGGACGTCAAACGGTTTCTCGAAAATATTTGATTAAATTTTTGTAGTTTTAAATTGAACTCATAAAATAATATTAAAGCAATTTATTAAGTTTAATTGAACTCGATAACTTGCAGCTACTAGTCAAATGCGCACTTATAACATTTTCATTACTTTAATTCACATTTATAATCGTTATTGCTTACAGTACAGTAAACCCACATTTAGCCACTCATGTTTAAGTCCCATGTAATAGGGAGCGAGTCTATTGCCATCAACCGGGCATAAATCCAGACTCCGTGGCTATTTATTTATTTATTTAACAATTTATGCACACACTTAATACAGAGAAGAAGAAAGGAACAGAAAATAGGACAAAGGTACTGCTTATTTCTAAAGAAATCTCTTCCAGCATACCTGCGAAAGGAGATATTAAAAAAAAGAGCAGACATAGTGTGTAAAAGAAAAAGAGAGAATTGAATACATAAAACATAAAGCAAATTAAAATAATAATTTAAAATATAAAATACAATACAAAAATATACTAACTTATGTATAAATACAAAACAAAATATCTACCAATAAAATAAATACCTATGCAACTATGACGGAATGGAAAGATAATGTCTACTGCTCCTGAGCAATACAACTCTTACCTACCTTATGGAAAAACCCAATAACAATTTGCCCGACCCGGGAATCAAACCCAGGACCTCATGGTTATTTTTTTTTTTTTTGTATGTCATCTCGCAGTTCAGCCTCTGACGCTGGCTTCTGATTAACCGGTCAATCCTTTGGATGCCTAGAATTTATATATTGATGATAATACTTAAGCATCAATTTCTCTTCCAGTCGGACGGTGGGGGGCGGTGGGTGGAACTTGAGGCGCAGGTGATGATGCGAGGTGGCGCTGTCGTTGGCACCACCGGCCCCACTGGCAATGCCTTGTTACTGGACTGCAGGTTCGAGCCGCCTTTCGGTGAGTACAACCTTGTAATAAATAAAAAAAAATGTCAAAACTATGGCATTATTATACAGGGCGTAAGGTACAGTCCTCCCCAAACATACAAGATGCATTCAGCTCGTTTTGAATCATATTCCACCGATTTTTTTTCAGGAAACTGATTCAAAATACAAAGCTGAATATAACCCATATTCAGCTTTGTATTTTGAATCAGTTGCCTTGGGATTCCATTACACCCTGTATGCCATAATGGTCCCAAATTCAATGCTATTTGTTTGTGTATGAAATAACTTAGCTTGTGAAGGTGGGTTTAGACTAAACAAACAAATAATTTGAGCTGGAGGTATTTAGTTGAGAGGAGCTCGCTAAAGCCAGCCATACACGCTACGGTCTACCGGAGAGATCCACCTGTGCATGTATGCCTGCGCAGGTAGACCGGAATGTGTGTGGGAATAGACCTGTGCAGTTTTTTGAGCCTACGCAGGCGACCGGCGCAAGCTCGAAAATCAATTCTTTTTAGTGACACCGTACGGTGTACCTGTGCGTGTGTGTCGCCTGCGCAGGTCGCGTCAGTTTTCTAGTGTTTCTTTCGGACGTGCCACGTAATTCAGCAATTGAAAATGGCGCCACTACAATCAACTAAAAAAATCCTTGAAGATTTTATCAAAATTTATAGAAGTCATCCATGTCTTTGGCAAATTAAAAACAAATATTACCATAATCGAGACAAAAAAGAATCTTTTATCTTCAAAATTAAAGCAAGGCCTAGCAATTTCAGCGCGTCATCGTCATCATTCGATGCCATCGCAAAAAGAACTGAAGACCGCTCCGGTACACCGGAACGTCC
The DNA here is from genome assembly GCA_963082945.1 of Cerastis leucographa. Lineage (NCBI taxonomy): Eukaryota > Metazoa > Arthropoda > Insecta > Lepidoptera > Noctuidae > Cerastis > Cerastis leucographa. Next base: position 7,782,818 of record OY720363.1, on the reverse strand, counting down.
CCATACACGCTACCAATGTTAGGTTGACCTGCGCAGGCACACCTGCACAGATAACCTCTCCGGTAGACCGTAGCGTGTATGGCTGGCTTAAACAATAACAGCCACACGGGTCGATCTTTAAGGTTAAGCCGTGCTTACCGAAGTTGGTCCGTGGATGGGTGACCATAATTACACACTGAGTTTCCTCCGTGCCTTGGAAAGCACGTTAAGCCGTTGGTCCCGGCTTTCATTTGTAGATCTTTGACAGTCGTTACGAGTAGTCTGCAGCTAAAAGTCTGACATCCAGTCTTACCAAGGGGTATAGAATTACCTAGTTACTGGGTTGTGGTGGTCAGATAGGCAGCTTCATGTAAAATACTGGTACTCAGCTGCATCCGGATAGACTGGAAGCCAACTCCAAGATTGTTTAGGAAAAGGCTAGACAGATGATGATTCTTTTCCACATATTGTTGGTGGAACAACGAAGAACACTTTGCCCTACACTATGAATTTCTCCTGTATCCTGAGTGCGTTTGCAAACATTTAAACTTACATACACAAAGAGCCAGACAAAGAACAACTAACTGCAGGCCACAAAATATTTGTTCCGTACGGGAGTCGTACCCGGGACAAGCAGCGCAGCAACCAATCGCTCATCCACGGCGCCAACCGTACCATCAACTGGCGTAAGGATAGAATGAACAAGCTAATTGTCTCTTTGAAAGTTAAGGGGGTTTTATTTAATTTGATGAGTAGTCTTATTGGCTTCAACCATTAGCCTAGGCTTTATCTAAATTATTGCGGTCATTGTGATATAAAAACCTAAAAAGCTTCATTGCTTTTGTTGGATTTTTGAAACTCATCCTGGGAAAACGGATCCGGTAAAAAGAGAACAAAAATAACAGACCATGTACCAAATTGTTATGGAGCTGGGACAATACACATAACAATACCATCATCCTGCATTTTTCATTAGTTGATTGCAATACTGCTTTTGTCCGTAACAGCGCATACATTGAGGTTATTTTACTAGGTATAATAAACAATAGGTACAGGACTACGATAATTAATTAATTTTACTACTTATCTGCTGTAATGAAACTCTAATTTAGCCTCTGCGCGTTGTCCCCGGTTTCCTCTAGCACACGTATCTCTGAACGACTTGTTAATAGTGATTACAATTTATTGTGTAGTTCAGAATTCTACGCTTTGCTTTGTTTGACGGTTCCTACTTCTTTTGAATTGTTGTCTATTGCAAAATAATATGTTTCTTATAATTGTGCATTACCTTGGAATTATCTGTTAAGTTGTACATGTCTTCTCAAATGAATAAATAATAAAAAGGTTTTTATAAGCAAGTTACTCGCACGTTTTCGTGCAAGCTACTGGCATTTGCCTGCTTTAGACCACGAGGTCTAAAGCCGACAATTTTCTCTAGCAATTTATCTTGAAGACGATTTCCTTTAAGCCTTCCTCAGCGGAAATATTCTGTCGTGGATATAACATAAACTTTTCTACATTTTGTGTTTGAAATAGAATATTATTTACGTTAGTATTATTCATTTTCATTTTGTTCATCAGTTTCATTTTGAATAAAGGACAACGCATTATTAATTATTTTCTGAAACCATGTTTGCAGAATCTGTTTACTGCTGGATTTAATAAATTAATTTTATTAATTTTGCGACAAAACTCTTTGACGTGCCGAATTTTCGCTTTGAAAATTTTGTTATGAAAAGCGCAACATGCGAATTAATTAGATTTTATTTTTAAAATGGCAACATTAGTTCTTTTGAGGGATTATTTGTACGTGAAACGGTGAATAAAAACATTATTTGTGTTATTATTTGTCATTAGAATTTTCTCGACTAGACTGTCTCGTTGGTCTAGAAGCGCGACTGTTGCGAATGAGGTCGTGGGCTCGATTCCCGAGACGGGCGCATGTTTTCGGGTTTTTTTATTAGAATTTTTTCAGTAGCAGCCACGGAGTCTGGATTTGTGCCCGGTTGATGGCAATAGGCTCGCCCCCTATTACATGGAACTTAAACATAACTGGCGAAAGGTGGGTGTACTATTAGGTTGCTTGTGCCCTACTTACTAAACTTTCGGGTATTATTGTATTAAAACCTCGAAAGTTAAAATGGAGGAAAGTGGACTAGAGTGCGATATATACAAGGTATTGTTTTGCATCCTCGTCAAAATTCAAGAGGATGTCTCAAAGGACATAAATTAATTAAGTAGTTAAAATTACGATACCTAGTTAATTATTAATAAACACAGATTTTTTTTGGTTGTTCAAGTTTGTCAGTATATCAGAATAACCCCCTTAACGTGGTTTAGGGAATAGGAAATGATCGAAAAAACGTTTGAGATTGTTTGTATGTATGAAAGCGCAGTTATAGGGCGAGGATCAGACGGGCGGCGATTAAAACAAGGGTGGTTCACACTTACCGATTTTCGTAAAAAAGAAAAAGAATAAAAATTACCAACCCATTTTATTATTGATTCGGGTTGAGAATCATTAGCATTGTTACCTCCTCGAATTTGACGAGGTTGCAAAACAACACCTTGTATACACTTGACAGAAATTTCAATACATTAAATGCTTTCAGTAAGTAAGTAGGCTTTCAGTGTCTGCTGCCCGATCCACTCTTCAGACTGCCAAATTTAACCACATCTGTATTGAAGTGAAAAAATAAACAAAACACTTTTCAAAATGTAAAGCGTGTTCACAACATCTTGCCTAAAAAGAAAACAATTGCTAAGTAGACTTTTCAACATCGCACAACTTTTGAACAACATTTGAACTTCATTTAAACCGAACACAAAAGATTACCCTTACGAGTTTCCATCGTAAATTTTATGAGAATATTAAAGTAATCCCGATACTTTATGAAGGGCTTTCATAATTAACGCCAATTTAAGCTTAATTAACGCGTCTTATTATCTCGATATACCTTCTCTTGTATATTTAACACCCTAATATTTTTGATGAAGAACATTTTATAAGCGTTTCAGGATTGTAACTGATTATAAATTAGACGAAATATAACATCATACCTGTATTTGTCTAGGGGGTGAGATGAGGTACCGCTAAAATCTCGCCATTTTGTAAATTAAGTAAATGCGGTGCACTTCCTCAGGCATGATTAAAGGATGAGCTCGCTGGCAGTAACAAAGCAAATTACGGACTTCTTATGTTTCCCATGGAAAATTCAAAAACATTTTACCCCACCTGAGCATCAAATCTAGAACGTAACGCTCAGCAGCTACGATTGCGATTTAACAACCGAGGCAGTCCTAAATTCACCGGGGTTAATTTAGCTGCCCGAGCTTTTGTCCACGTGCCGGAGTAATGAAGCTCGCAAGTTTCCTTCCTTAAACTTTTTAATACCGCTTAGCTTTGTTGTTAATACCCAAGACATAAGAAATAAAGAGTCATAGTAAGGAAGCCTCAAAACTTTCATTTGCAATTTTACTAAGAAACTAACATACATTACATGCGCTCATAAACATCCACACCCTTGATTATTTTTCTCTTTCTGACTCACGGTGGGTGAAAGAGATAGAATCTAACTGAAACAATGTAAAACTTCAACGGTAAAACATTTGTGACCCAAGACCCTTGTCACTAAAACTGGTGTAGTGGGTCCGGGGGTGCGAGGAGCCGTAAAAATAGTTTGTTGGTTACAATTCCTCAGGACGTTTCGTATCCCATAATCGATAAAGAAAAAGATATAAAGTGGAGTTGGCACAAATCTCAAGTATGTCAGATAGGCGCCTGGCTGACTGTTGAGCCTTGGCACGGTACATGTCCTGATTTTCGAGAATCTATGGTCGGGTCAGACCAGTACTAAGGAGTTATGTTTCTTGATGGCTTATTCCAAATTCGTACAGGCCGTTCTTCTTTATGGATTGAACGGAAAAAAACATGTTATATGCCGTCTTATTAATCTATACTTCGACGTAATTTGTGATAATGTGAAAATGTTTGAATATTTTTGTGACTCGATCACGCCAAAACGGCTAATAAGATTTCGATGGAATTCGGCAAACTGGTAGACTATGCAGAGCCCTATTATCTTGGAAAAGTACCAAAAGACTGAAACAGGTACATTTTGTCTGCTTTATTTCATCACAACTGGTCTTAAACATGGAAAACACGAACTCATGTCATAGCATGTTCTCGAACCGAAAAATCGAAGACATAGTGAAATTTACCTACCCGCACTGGGAGACGACTCCCTCTCATAGTGAAGTATGAATCCCACCTGTGGGAAAACTGGATAATTTTGCATTTCAACCTCTTTTTTTTCTTTTTCTTTCCAACCTGACAAAGTTAATTCCTAAATGACCACAAAGGTTACACTATCTACAGTACACAGGTAAAAAGAGATCGATAGTAGCATTACTGCCCTACATGACACTAGATTCCGCTAAGAGTTTTCTAAACAGCCGAAAAAATCGCAATAGGTAATCCAATTTACTTTGGAGTAACAGACCCTAGCGATCTATTTTCTTTGCTCCTCCATTACGTTATCTGATAAGATCACATCTAAAATAGCCACTTAGAAAGTCATTTACTACCCTATCTTTTATTCGATGCATTAAAAAGTTTTTAAGACTGCGGAATTGTTGATGTTAAAGGGCGTAATGAAAAAGAAACGGTTAAATTATTGCTATTTTCATTAATGTTTAGGGTAATTCGAAATTAACACAAACGGAGTGTATCGTTACCAAAATACAATTTCATGAAGCTCTGTCAAACAGGTTCTTACTAACAATAGCTAACGTACCTACTAAAGTGTTACAAAATTCCAAAACAAGAAAATATTCATGTCCTCCTGTCAGTTTCGAAAATATTTTTTCTAGCGAGCCGCCATATTTAAAAGAAAAAACATATTCCTCATGTGCTTTCACATTTTCTTAACAAACAGCATTTTCCTGACAACGTTATTCAAGTGCCTGAATCACTTTACTAACCCTATTGTTTCTGTAATCAAGAGTCAAATAAAAAAAAAAAAACGAACAACTTTTCGAAACTGGAACACTCAATTTCAGAACAACCTATTAAAAAGTTAAACGCAAAGGAAACAAAAGCCATTCAGTCAGGACGTGTCGCGTCGTCACTAGGACGAGACGGTTTTTTTATTTTCGTCCACGATGTAACAAACATCAGGCGCCGTCTAGGCGGCGATGTGAGACTCGTGGGCTGAAACGCTTCAGTGCTCGGGTGCCAAGGTCGCTGTGTCACGTGACCAACTCGGCGACCGCCCGACCGATAATGAATGGACAGCCTTATTACGTCTATGGCTGGCTGTAGACGATTTGGCGCGAAATGTTGAGCGTTCTATTTTTAAAAGCGTGTGTGTGTGTTTTTCTTAATGTTGGAAATAAGGATGTAAAGAGTCATGATGGATCCTCGGATTGCTTTACGGTGCGGAAAAAAGGGATTGAGTTATGGTTTTAAGTCCTTATGAAAATATGTAATAGTATCGGTGAGTGTCGCTCGGGATTGGACAGTCAGGTGGTTAAGTATATGAAGTTATAACTAACACCAAGCAGTTAAACTATACAGGTATTCCATGGGTTCTACGGCTTTATTTTCAAGAAAACTAACAAATAAGAAATGATTTAAGACATTTTTGGTATCTAGTTCATTTTCAGACACGGTTAAACGCAATCACGCTTCAAAATATTTAATTTAAACACACAATATCATACATCAAATCCGTGCCCCACATTAGGAACATAATTACAAAACATGAGGTGCATAAAAGCTATATTATATGTACATATTGGCATCGGGGTGGTTTCGTACGTCAAATTTGATGGATTGTGCTCGTATTAGGCGGTTCCTGTACCTACTCGTACATTGATGATAAATTGAGGGTCACCAGACGATTACGCGCAAAAGGGGGAGATAAAAATGTTAGTGTAGAAGCTATAAAATATGTGTTTTTAAATGTTTTGATAGAGCGAACGGTGGAACATATAACATACTAGCTGTCCCGCGCAACTTCGTCTGCGTCACATTTTCCCCGTTTTCACAACATTTTTGATTGCTGCTCCGCTCCTATTAATCGTAGCGTGATGATATATAGCCTATGTCCTTCCCCAGGTTGAAATCCAACTTCTTGCCTAATTTCATTAAGATCCGATCAGCCGTTTAGTCGTGAAAAGGTAACAAACAAACAAACAAACAGTGACTTTCGCATTTATAATATTAGTATGGAAGTATGGATAAGGTGTATACTTTAAAATACCCAAATTTCGCCAGTTAAGTTTAAGTCCAAAATCAAAATCAAAAGTCATTTATTCAAATTAGGCTGCTAAACAGCACTTTTTGAACGTCAAAATTACAAGAGACAGTCCCCCAAAACGCCCGCCGTTCGCCACTTCCTAGTGTTTTAGCTGGGAAGAAGAAGTGGCGGAACAAACTCCCCAGCAACACGTCCCATGTATTAGGGGGCGAGTTTATTGCCATCAACAACAAATCCAGATTCCATAGCTGCTACTGAAAAATTACTGTCGGAAAAACCCAATGACACTGCGCGACCTGGGATGTGAACCCATAGGTTATCTTTATGTAAATATAGGTCTTAAGTACTGACCTATGTTTACTTTGTCATATGACCGATATTCACGCCCTCTATTTATTTTGTGAAACTCAGCAGCGCTTTTAGGGTTCCGTACCCAAGGGGTCAAACGGGACCCTATTACTGAGACTTCGCTGTCCGTCCGTCCGTCCGTCTGTCACCAGGCTGTATCTCATGAACCGTGATAGGTAAACAGTTGAAATTTCTACAGATTATGTATTTGATGTTGATGCTATAACAACAAATACTAAAAAGAGAATAAAATAAATATTTAAGGGTTATACAAAAAAGTGATTCTTTGCTCGTTTTTATAAATAATGGTACGAAACCCTTCGTGCGCGAGTCCGACTCGCACTTGGCCGGTTTTTTGTATATTTTAACTCTTCTGTTTTTATTCAAACCTGAGGCCCTAATAAAGCGATAATGGTTATAGAAAAACTTTAAATGTATGTGACTAACCGAAGCTACTAAAAAACTTGACATTGGGGAAGCATCAGTGTGGCCCACAAAATTATATCTAACGTCTTTTGCTATTTGTAGATCTGTTTCAGGTTTTATGTTGATTGGAATATCTATGATGTGCGTCCGTAACAAATATTATGGCTTTATTGAGTTATTATCATTAAAAACATCATGAGGAGCTCTTGGTTAAATAATAACAGCCGCACCGGATGATCTTTAAGGTTAAACCATGCTGGCCGAGGTTGGTCCATCGATGGGTGACCATGATCACATACCGAGTTTCCTCCGTGCCTCGGAAAGCACGTTATGCCGTTGGTCCTGGCTGTCATTAGTAGATCTTTGACAGTCGTTACGAGTAGTCAGAAGCCAAAAGTCAGACATTCAGTGTTATCAAGGGGTATCGTATTACTCAGTTACTGAGTTATGGAGGTTAGATAGGCAGTTGCTTTATGTAAAAAATCAAAATCAAAAGTCATTTATTCAAACTAAGCTGATAATCAGCACTTTTTGAACGTCAAAATTACAAGAGACAGTCCCCCAAAACGCCCGGCCTTCGCCACTTCCTAGTGTTTTAGCTGGGAAGAAGAAGTGGCGGAACAAACTCCCCAGCAACACATCTGTCTGTTAGGTTAGAAGAACCAGATTCTATACAAAAGTGTTCAAGTTTATATAAACAAGGAATCCATTATATCAAATTAATGTCACATGTCAGCTAGCACACACCAATAATAAAATACTGGTACTCAGCTGTATCTGGTTAGACTGAAAGTCAAGCCCAAGATAGTTTGGGAAAAGGCTAGGCAGATGATGATGATGATGACAAAGCTCTAAGTTCATTTAATCCTATTAAATTACTATTTGATGAAAAAGTCATTCAATGGGGTTAAAATGAACTGAAAGGGTTGTTTTGTTAACTTTAATGACTATAACTCAGCAAAGCCATATTTGTCACGGCCGCAAATAATATTTAATAAAAAAAAAACCTGTTACTGACCTGAAAATTGCAAAAAACTTAAACAAAGGTTCGAATATTTTTGTATGGAGCCTGGCATATCTAGCCGCCGCCATCTTGATTTTTTTTTCAAAATTTCCGAGCACAATAAACGTGGTATATTTGGATACAGGACACTTATACAAACAAAAAATGTTAGATAACATGGTATCCTAAAGTGTCACGTTTCCGAGATATTTGGAAGTAAAGATCGCCATTTGTGTCATATGGACTCATATGATGACTTTACTTCTTTACTTCTAAATATCTCGGAAACGTGACACTTTAGGATACCATGTTTTATTACATTTTTTGTTTGTATTGTATTCAAATATACTACTTTTATCGTGCTCGGAAATTTTGAAAAAAAAAACAAGATGGCGGCGGCTAGATATGCCACAAAGGTTCGTACCCCTTTTAATTTCGCGGGCCAAAGTCAAAAGCAATTGTTGTTTGTCAAGGCCTTCTGATGTTTATTAATTACGTCAATCCAGTCCATGGTCATCATAAAATTGTCACACGCTGTTCTGCATAATATAAAAAAGGAACTTCTAACTTTGACAATATCTAAATACACAATCGTTTAGCATTGAATAGAACGAAAAGCGCTATGTTGTAACTCTGTTAAACCAGTCGAATGCTTTTAAATAGCCGCTGGCTCTAAGCTGTCAGATGTGATAATAATGTGAACGTCGCTGGATAGAACCCAAGTTGAGCTGTCTTAAAGTTTGTACTGTGAATTTTATAATAGTAATAGGAATACATATCTCTGTGCTTTTCTTTCACAATTACGTTTCGTCTACCTATTAAGTTGGCTGTTATATACACAAGCCTGAGGTTAGCCAGTGAAAGGAGTGTACGTGTACTAACGAAGCTGTAAATATTGTTCAAATGCTATAAATTTTCTTGATTGGAAGGTACACCTGTTGTTTTGTGATCAATGTGATCATTGTGGTTTGCATCATCCAGTAACTGATTTAACTTTGGCCATCCCAAAGTGAGAATTTATGGTCGATGGAAAACTAAAATAGAGCTCAAATTACATGTATGTGTTTGTGTTAATAACAATTATTTTCTTTTATAGTATGATGAGGTGCTAGATATGTTTTTTTTATGTTTTATATTTTTTATTGTGAATGTTCCTAAATTAAGTAATAAAAGAACTATTAAGTTATTTTTAAGTTAGTTTTAAGTTATATTGCTGCGCCCTAACAGGGTCATGTACTGTCTAGTTTTAAGCCCATAGCTTGTAACTGAGAATATGTACATTTTGCAATAAATAAATAAATAAAAACTTATCTTTAATTAAGATTTTTTTATATTAATTTCCGCACTTTAGCTCATCAATTACAAATAGGTATAAGTAGGCTTCTCCATATTGCCAGTATGTAATTTATGTTGGTTTTAGTTGCTACTTTAATCACATTTAACTCATGTCAAGTATTTTCATGCTGTTAATCTATCCATAGATTTTACCCGGGACCCTACAAAATAGGATTCCATTACAATAATATCCAGTTTCATTTTAATAACGCCAAATTTTCCGACAGTCGTGATAAGGAAAAAGATATTCATTTAATTTTGCTACTCTGATGACCGAAGTTTTTGCCAATTATAAATGGATCCAATTATTTTTTTATGCAATTTTATTAAGCGGTTTGAATGTTAAAAAGATTTTGCCCTTTTCGAAAGTTATTTTGGAAAAGGCAGCTGAAGCTTTTGAAATTGCCATGTGGTAATAATTAAGGTTGTATTTTTATGCACGGCAATCCTGTGACCACGATGTATAGAAATCTAATAACACCATCCAGTTTGAAATGTCTTGATAGTGACATTCACATACATAATTACCGAGATAAAAATATGTTTGACACATTCAGTTTAATTGTTTCATGAATCGTTGGAAAATAAGCGGATTTAACATATTTTTCTCTATATAAAAATATTTCTACTTTAAACTTATAAGTAACTAATACTTTGATATCAACAAGTTATTTTTAATTTTAAATAGTTCTAGTTTTGGTATTTCAACTGCTATTTTTATGAATGACATCTAGAAAATTTTGATCTAGCTATATCGTACCGTACATACATACTTACCTTCGAGGGACCTTTAGCAAAGTAAATATAGAATAGCATTCCAATAAGAACTTAATTATTTTTGACCCTTACTTGCCAACTACTTAATCAATCAAAAAAATCAAGTAACTCCATAATTTCTACTTCGTTAAAAAAACATCATTTCAACTAAATAACTTCCAATTTATGTTCATCCTGTCCTGATATATGTTCGTAGGTACAAAGAAAGCCGACATCCGTCTTGTCTCCACTTCCCCAGATACTCTATACGAAAGTGGGTGAACGGAGGGTGCACCATCTAATCAATGTATTGTACTTCCCGTGTAGGTACATATGTTCTACATTATTGTATTAGGGCGCTTGTATACAACATGAGGCTGTGTTTACATGTGTGCGTCTCTGTGTGTTGCTCTTTTATCCATGGCCATTAGTAGGTTATAGAAAAAGGTTGAGGGGATACTCTTTGTTATATCTCGTCTCAGGCTTACACAAAGACTGGTCAGATGTAATACTGCATTGTACTAAACAAAACAAATACATACAATGAGGTTAATAAAGGAGATTGCTTACCTTGAGTCAATTCACTAAGGGAAAAACAGAGGTAACGGTCACACAGACTCTTTTTTCTCTCATCTTGATTGTGTTGCTGTAGGTATATTTATTTCTACTTCTCAATATTTCAGGTGAAAAAGAGATAAAACAAGAGTTTTTTTTAGCTGAAAGTTCCTCATAGTAGTTTCTCTTCTTCTTTAATTTTCTTAACCCAAAGACATTCAAATATTTATCAGCAATATACGGGACAAGCGGTGGCCCAGTGGTGGCAGCCCCGACTTACGAGCAGTAAGCCGTGGGTTCGAACCCAGGCAGGCGCATTACTTTGTGGAATTTATTTCATCACCGCTGCCCTCAAAAAACGGTGAAGGAATACATCGTGAGAAAACAAAAAATCGAAGAAATGTGCCATCTACCAACCCGCACTGTGCCCGCGTGGTAGATTACAGCCCACTCCCTCTCATAGAGAGGAGGCCTGTGTCCCAGCAGTGGGAACATTATAGGCTGATGATGATGTTGATACGGGACAAGATGAAGAAAATCGTAATCCAACCCTTAGTAACAAATCGGTTCGTCTAGTGTCAAACGCCCGCTAGTCAGGTAGCATTCGTGTGTCAAAAGCAAACATTTTCGGGTACAACATTTTTGTATCAAGTATTCTCAATGTCTGCTCTATAAGTCTGTTAAATCTCTTTGTCTTATCCACCTTAACGTTTTTCTTAATTTTTACCCTGATAAAATTATAAACTAACTGTGAACATCGCTTGCCTCGTGTCATAATAAAAAGCGGTCGTCGCTATCATTATTTTGACATTCATTTTGTTAGAAGACCGAAAACCGGTTTCTGCGGTACGTTCGAGTTCATCGAACAAAATTAAATTAAAAATTTAAGAAACCCCCGACACAAAATACCTCTAAAAAACCATAAATAAAATAATCCAAGCGTCTTAGCGTCGGGGGTCCGCTTTGTTATGTGCTTGTACTAAGCGGTCTACTTAGCGGTCCCCCGACGCTAAGACGCTTGGATTATTTTATTTATGGTTTTTTAGAGGTATTTTGTGTCGGGGGTTTTTTAAATTTTTAATTAAATTTTTATTTCATCCTTTTTAAACTTATATTGTTTTATCTTAGCCTTGACTGTCCCAATACTGGGCATAGGCCTCCCCCATTGCTTCCACTTTTCTCGGTGTTGCGTTTCATCTCGCCAATTAACGAAAACAGCAAAAATTAAAAAAAAAAACTTTCTGGTGGGAGGGGGGGGGGTTAGCACCCACCCCCCCTGGCAATGCCCATGGTGACAAGTGACAAGATTTCAAATTTCGAATCGATCAGACCTGTGCAATTTGTTAATTTCCCTTCAACTAGAAAAGAGAAACATTCAAACGAAACCAATTTCATCAAAACCGGTTCATCCGTTTAGGAGCTACGATACCACAGACAGACACACAGATACACAGATACACACGTCAAACTTATAACACCCCTCTTTTTTGTTCGGGGGTTAAAAATGAAGTGGACTATCTCGTATTTACGCAGCGATTGCTTAAATTTAAACACCGTTATTGGTTATAAATTAAGTTTTAACAAATTAAAATCATTCCACCATTCAATTGATGTTGATTAATCTGTCTGGAAAATCTGGAAACTTGTAGTGGCGAGATTGAAGTAAATAATAAATTACATTCGTTTAACATTGCTCGATCAGAAACCTTCTAATTTCGTCCTTTGGCATCGAATTCTTGATTTATTGTCTTCAAAGAAAGTTGAAGAGATGTCTTCCCAACCCTCGCGATTATCACAATCATTATCGTTTCACTTTCTATTACGGTATTTGGGTGGAGTAATCATCTTTGGATTGTTCGTTACTAGGTAACTGTTGCCGGGGCGTAGTAGCAAATAAGTAGGTTGGTATTAAGGTCGATTTTATTTCTATATGGATCTGAAATTGTGCTTTTGCTGTGGTTGTCAGATCGAATAAAAACTATACTAATAAACTTCCTGACGGTCCCACTCGCTGTTGTGTTCAAAGTGTATTTTATTGACGCCACAATTAACATGGTAACACGCTGGATTGAACAAAGTAATAATTATGTCAATATAACACGAAAAGGAAGAAGAACTAAATTATACTACAACAGACTTATCTGCGCGGGAAAACACAGAACTAAAATAAATGTTATAAATTTGACATATCGATGCAATTTTTTTGACAAGCAACGCCACCTTGAATTGCACAATTAAATTGGTCGTACTACAAGGTGTTGTTTTGCATTCTCGTCAAATTCAAGGAGGTGACTATACTAATGATTCTCGACCCGAATCAATAATAAAATGGATAAGTAATTTTAATATTTTTTCTTATTTACGGAAATCGGTAAGTGTGTATCACCCGTGTTTTAAACGCGGCCCGTCTGATCCTCGCCTTATAACCTCGCTTACACACATATAAAAAATCTCAAACGTTTATTTGATAATTTCTTATTCCCTAAACTACGTTAAGGGGATTATTTCGGAATTCTGACAAATTTAAACAACAAAAATTAGCAGTGTTTTTTAATAATTAACTGGGTTTCGTAATATATATTGATTATTTATGTCTTTTTTGACAACATCCTGAATTTTGACGAGGATGCAAAACAACACCTTGTACAACGAACAAAATATGAAGTCGTATGTAGAATTATAAAGTGCTTAGTCTTCATATACATACTGAATTAGTCTTAAAGGTAGGAAATGTATCGGTAATTCCCTTGGGATTAACAACTATAGAAGACCATTGGAATATTTATGCACCTCTCACGTCTTGGAAATTATTAATCGTTTCTACCTATGCATGGACACCGAGTTCGGTGCCACTATTATTCGAAACGTAAATTTCTAACGTAAAATTCTGAAATAAGCGCTGGTGAAAAGTTGTGTGGAAATCGGTTGTTTTCGTATGGGGCATATGATGCGGAAGAATGAGGATAATTTCGTAAGGAACGTTTTGAGCATAAATGTATGGATGGCTATAAGAGTACCTAGAGGAACCCCAAAGAAACGATGTATGGACTGTATGAAAGATGATCGGGTTGGAAAGGAGGTGGCTGCTGAGATGACGAATAACAGAGAATTATCTAAGAAGACATTCTGCAACGACCCCAAATAAATTATATAAATACAAGGTGTTGTTTTGCATCCTCGTCAAATTCAAGGAGGTAACTATGCTAATGATTCTCGTCCCGAATCAATAATAAAATAAGTAGGTAATTTTTATTTTTTACGGAAATCGGTATGTGTGAACCACCCTTGTTTAAACGCGGCCCGTCTGGTTCTTGCCTTATAACCTCGCTTACACACATACAAACGATCTCAAACGTTTATTTGATAATTTCTTAGTCCCTAAACTACGAGAAGGGGGTTATTCTGAAATACTGACAAACTTAAACAACCAAAAAAAAACAGATTTTATTAATAATTAACTGGGTACCGTAATTTTAATTGATTATTTATGTCTTTCGTGACCACCTCCTGAAATTTGACGAGGTTGCAAAACAACACCTTGTATAATTCCAAACGTAACTACGAGTAGGTACATGCCATATTCAAATCCGTGTCCAACTGATGTTAACCATCAACTTTAAACAAATGTAAATAAATGAATTTTAGAAGTTCTGCAACAATTAAACATTTAAAGAAAATATTTAAAGTTTTACCGTAAACTGAATTTTAGCAATGTGGGTAGGTATTGACAAATTGAGTTTGCATCTTCGTAAATTAATTTACAAACGCATGAAACCGTCCGCGTCGTCATTCTTATTTGTAGGCAGTTTGTTGCAAGGAAGTACAATGTTTGTTCAATTATAAACTGACGCCATTTTCACAAAGTTTTGCAATCTAATGTGCTCACTAGAGCGTGGGATATGGGTCTTTGATGTTTATCTAGGATATACCTTGTTTATAGGTCCATTGCCGTTTCTATTCGCAGTTGTATGTTCATTTGTGATTTTTTTATTACAATGTATGTCTGTGTTTGGAAATAAAAATAAAAGTATGGAAAAAAAAATGTTTCCCTGGCTTTTCTTTATAACTAGTGATAATAAACAATAGTCAAATCGGTGTCCCCTTGTTTTTTTACAGAAATTTCATAGAAATTCGTTTTCCAGAAAATGTTTCACTTAGTATTTGGTCCTTGTATTTTTATTTCCAATATTTTTGTTTCAACTACTATTTACTTGAATGAAACATATTTTACAGAAACTCAATTCAATGAATTTTATGATCTCATATTTTTATTTAACAAACTTATCAAACAGTAGAACTACTTTTTAAACGAATATTGTTTGTTCCATTTATGCTTCCATGGTATTTTATTTCAACGAAATTATTAATCTTAAATTAAAAATTGTCTTTAAAAGCCAATTTGTTGTGCTACAAAAGTAAGTGACAGAAACGAATCGCTGCAAAGCCGACACCACGTAGTCTTGTAAGCCCTACACCTAGAGTGTAATTTAAGCCCGCGTAGGCGCGGAGGGGCGAGGTTGCCCGCGAGCTGAGGAGCAGGTGGTTTTTAACGCACGCCGCCGACCAGCAAGCCGAAGCTGCGGTGGTATGCGTTAATACCATCCGCGACGATAAGCTCGTGTGTGACCGCCGGAGCCCCGCAACGCCGGAGCCGTGACAGAAACTATGCCCGTTGTACCTTGCATGCTTGCTTGCACGCTAGATGCTTGCATGCACGCTGCATGCAACAGGCATGGACACTATTAGTGAGAATAACAAGATTGATTTCCTGCTTGACAAGAACTTCCCCGCATTATTTTTGCGAACGCGGTACTGTAATTTTATTATTAGGGTATGCATTTTTCAAAGATATGTTTAAAGGAAACTATCACTTGATAAAATGTTATTCTTGGTAATAAGTTTAGTATTAAATAAATAATGTAAGGATAAAGAATATTTGATTTGTTATTCTATGATATGAATATTCTAACATTAAATTTGATTTGGAACAAAAATCAATGTTTTAAATTTCTTTAAAGTAAGTATTCTGCATATTGATTATTCTATGAAATGATAATATGAGAAAAAAATAATCTGAAACGAAATTCTATAAAAAAATATCTATAAAACAACGACAACCAATCCAATCATAAGCAATCATGCCATAGATATCATTATTATTATTTTTGATTTGACGCGGGGTTGCGATTTTTTTCCAACTTTCCTAGCCTTCTGGACAAGGCCAGCGACCAGTGGTCCACAATGACCCTGGATCGTAACCACTAGAAATCACGGGGAGAGCCTTTGCCGAGCAGTGAGATCACGCAGGCTAACAGTATAAGTATGTGTCCCCAGATGTAAGGCCATTGCAGACAAGATAGTTCAATGAAATAGAAAGAAACATGCTCAAAAAATGCACGATATGCCGACGCATTTTTTTTAAGGCATCGGTAACAGTGGTTACGGCAAACAATCTGAACGATTGTTATTATAGGGATTCATAAAATGTCAAACTGTCCTAATGATACTTTATTACTAGTAAAATTCTCTTTATTACCATCCAATTACCGTTATCACAAATTTTCCCTATTTCCTGTATTACTTCAAGTTTGGTAATACCTATCTATTACGATTTTTATTACCAGCTATAGACATCATAACTGATAAATTATAGCAAACCAATTATATCATCATCATCATCATCAGCCTATATTGTTCCCACTGCTGGGACGCAGGCCTCCTCTCTATGAGAGGGAAAGGGCTGTAATCCACCACGCGGGCCCAGTGCGGTTTGGTAGATGTCACATATCTTCGAATGTTTAGTTCTAGGACATGCTGGTTTCCTCACGATGTTTTCCTTCACCCTTTTGAGAGCAGCGATGATGAAATAAATTACACAAAGTAATGCGCCTGCCTGGGTTCGAACCTACGACTTACTGCTCGTAAGTCGGGGCTGCTACCACTGGGGTGGCCCAGTTATATAGTTGGAGAGCAGCGGTGGCGCTGCTCTCCAACTATATAAGAGGCTTTAATTTGTTCACATGGCCGACACATGAAGCTATAAAGTTCCAGTATAACATGGCCTCGCTTTTAATAGATTTCCGTACAATAAGAGATCCACATTAACTGGTTTTGTATAGCTTGATTGGTCGCTGAGCGTTCATTATTCACGAAAGGTCCTCTTGAGTTGAAATAAAACCAAGCTGATGTGTCATTCAATGATCATGGCGATAAGCAATATCAGCCTAAATTCTGCAAAGCGGTTCTAAGGAGAACCACGTTGAGCAGTTTACGTATATTTCTATATTTATTTTCTTGTCACGATTAAGTCTTGTATAAATATAGGATAAATACGGAAAAACGAGTACTTTATGTAAGCTCAGAGATTATTTATTATTTTGTTTACTTTCCAAAATTACTTTTCTTTTTTTGTGAAGATGGGATACGGAGGAAGATATTTGTGTTTAGAGAAATATGAATTATTATGAGATGAATTTTGTTGAACTTGTTATTTTCAGGATTAATACTAACGTGTTTTTTTAGTTTCTGAGATTTTTTATTATAAGCAACGATTTTAATATTGCACAGATCAACAGACTGTAAAAGTAATTTCTTCAACAATTCTTAGATTTCTGTAAACACGTTAAAATAAATTCTTGTATACGTAATCTGTGGACTCTTTGTTGCAATCGGGCCCTTTTGTGTCATACTTTTTTTCAATCAGTTCACATTTTTCAATGAAATAAGAATACTTTTATAGTCAATAGTAGTAGTCAATATCTAACCGTCATTGTTAATATCTAACCTACGCATATTACTGAAACTGTAATCTCACTTTAAATTCCACTCCAAAAGATTTTGAATGAAAGACTTGACAACAAGTTTTATATATTTAGACAATTTAAATGAGCTTAGGTAGGAACACAATGCAATACAATCAAGAACTGAAATCTGTACAAAATATGGAAAAACCCTGCCTCTTAAACTATGTATAGACCTGTATCTTGAGAGACAGTGATTCAGCTTATAATGTGATGCTATGGTACTAGTAGACGCATATTTTCAAAAAATACTTTCTCACTCGCATACACTAAATACTTTCGCACTGGCTGAAATAAGTTACGTATTACAGAAAGGCCAACCACCCTCGTTTCAGCGCCCCAATCAAAATTCAAGACAGGATCCCGACTCGAAATAGCATTTCGGAACCTAATTCTCTTTTATTGCAAGCATAATACCAATTAACTTGCGCTCAAGGAACTTTGTTCGCAAATTTGTACTTTGCAGGCTTATGACAGTCGTGATATAATATAGGTATGTAGATATCGTTTTATATTATGTAAAGACTTTGTTGAGAAAGTTTGGTTCTTAACGTGTTTTTGTGGTCGCGGTTTCTCGTATCGTTAAGATTACCTAGCCGTTTTCAACCGAGGTTAACATCAGCCATTCACCTGAATGGTAGCGTGGCGGATTACTAAATTTAAGATGTAAAATCAATATAAGTGATAATATGTTATTAGGTTGATAAATGGTATCATTGTGGTAACATATCGTGGGATGTGATAACCAACTCGGGAGTAAAATCGATGATCATCGGTTTTTAATATGATTTGACACCAAATAACAGTTTACTTATAATTTGCCCGCCAAAATACTATTTATTATTCAGTAATATATGTGTGACCATTAGATTAATGATTAGCAACTTTTCACTAAACAATCTGTTCTGGAAGGGTAATCAGCTGACTGTCATGCGTGACAAATAAACACTGTTTGGTCGTCAATGTGGTACCGAGCTTCAGTAAGTACTGGGAGTCAGCGAAGCTGGTCATTGCTGTTGGTGGAGTTCAGGAGGCATTTCGGTAATAGCCGTGGCGTTTCATAAACAGCTGAGACCTCCAATACCTCTGTAACTAGAAAGTTCCTAGGTATGGTCCAAAACAAACAAATGATCGCAATGACGGGGAGAACCAGTGCCTTTCGGTTTTGTTTAAGGACTATTTACACTCTTTATTGAGGGTATTATTGAGAACACAATCTGCACACGGCACGGTTGGCGCAATGGTGGAGCGATCGACTGTTGCGCTGCGTGTCGCGGGTCCGATCCCCGCACGGACAAATATTTGTATGGCCTACAAATAGTTGTTCCGGGTCTGGCTGTTTGTATATGTGAGTTTTAATGTTTGTAAACGCACCCACGATACAGGAGAAATTCCTAGTGTGGGACAAAGTTATAAAAAAAAAAAAAAACTACTCACACACTAATCTAATTTGACGGCACGGTTGGCGCAGTGGTTGAGCGATCGACTGCTGCGGTGCGTGTCGCGGGTTCGATCCCCGCACGGACAAATATTTGTATGGCCTGCAGATAGTTGTTCCGGGTCTGGCTGTTTGTGTATGCGATTATATATGTTTGTAAACGCACCCACGATAGGTACCTACAGGTGAAATTCCTAGTGTGTGGCAACGTTATTTTTTTTTAAAGAAACGAAAAGAAACATAGCTATAATTTATTTCTAAAACCTAATACGCCATATTAACGACCGGGAACTGTGTGTAGGTATAGGCCACGGTTCGCTGTGTGTTCCGGGTCAATGTGTTTTGAGGGAATGATTTATGAGTGTTCATGTTCCCACGACACGTTAAATATGTGTGCTGCGCAAGGTATTAAAATGTGGGATTTGAGTTTTATAATTTGAAAATTGCTTAGGATATAGGCTAAATAATAAGAGCCGATAGGGTCAATCATCATGCCTACGTTGATCTGTGGATAGGAGACAACTCATCCACGATTACATACCGACTTTATATTAAAAACCTTTTGCAACTCATTAATTTAATTTCAAACAGAATATACAGAAAACAATAAATAATTCATCCTCTTAACATTAACCTGACCTTATTTCGAGGCTCTAAAGCCTTATTACGAAATCTATTTGAGTTGAGCAGTCATGTCATTTGATGCCGAGTACTCAACAGCTAGCGAGCTATGTATTGTTATAAATCACTGCAAACAACGCACGAATCTGATATCTTTGTGTAGTTAATCATCTACTGTAGTATGTGTTCGTGTGGAATTAGTGTAAGAGATGTACCACACTTTTTTTGTTAGGGTCGGTTAAAAATCTATAGGATTTGTTAAACAACGAAGCAGACTAGATACAATTACTACACATTCAACTGTAGGGCGCGTTCCCAGAAGTTGAGGCAAACAACATGAACGATTGTTGTTATAGGGATTCATAAAATGTCCAATTACCGTTATCACAAATCTTCCCTATTTCCTGTATTACTTCAACAAATTTGTTAATGCTATCAATTACTGTTATCACAAATCTTCCCTATTTTCTGTATTACTTCAACAAATGTACCTATCTATTACGATTTTCATTATAGACGTGATAACTGATAAATTATAGCAAACCAACTATACAAGGTGTTGTTTTGCATTCTCGTCAAATTCAAGGAGGTAACTATGCTAATGATTCTCGTCCCAAATCAATTAATAATAAGGTAGGGTAGGTAATTTTTCATTTTTTTTCTTTTTTACGGAAATCGGTAAGTGTGAACCACCCGTGTTTTAAACGCGGCCCGTCTGGTTCTTGCCCTATATCCTCGCTTACACTCATACAAACAATCTTAAACGTTTATTCAGTAATTTCTTATTCCCTAAATCACGTTTAGGGGATTATTCTGAAATAATGTCAAACTTAAACAACTAAAAAATCTGTGTTTATTAATAATTACCTAGATACCGTAATTTTGATTGATTATTTATGTCTTTTGTGACCACCTCCTGAAATTTGACGAGGTTGCAAAACAACACCTTGTATAAGGGGCTTTAATTTGTTCACATGGCCGACACATGAAGCAATAAATTGTCTAACATGACCTCCCTTTTTACAGATTTCCTGTAATATAAAGGATCTCCATAAACTGGTTACGTATAGCTTGTTTGGTAGTCGTGCCTTCAATCGATAATCGTTTTTTTTTGTGGAACGAAATTCGGGTTCTGATTCAATAAATTACTGCTATTATGTCCGATTAAATCCTAACAATGTAAAGGGTAATAAAATAGATTGTAATTATAGATTTGAACAGTGCAAGTTTGTTTTGGTTTGTGAACAATACACTACTATTGAAACAATAGTGAGTGAATTTAATTTATGTGATTGAAACAAACTGTGAACCTGTTACAAACGAAATTGGTTTGAACGTTTCTGACGGTAATTCCCCCGGGAATAAAGGAATATACACTGCTACTAGGGTTATAGAATGTTTAACAAGTACACAGGTAAATAAATTATTATTATTTTAGTCGCAGTTTGCTTTGTAATTACACAATTTAACTCTCCCATCCCCATTCTATCATCAGACGGGAGATACGGCGAAGCATGACCGAAAGTTTCACGGACCCGAACAAAGCTCTTTGCTTCCATATTTATTCTGCAAACCGCCAGTCAGTGAAATTCACTGACGGCTTCGCTGTTCCCTGATCATTATAATCTGGATCTCTTCAAAGTTCAAGAGAATCGGTTACTTCTAGACAAGCGTGCTCCACCCTAGGCCTCATCATCGCTTCACATCAGGCGTGATGCGGCCAAACGTAAGCCTATATTATATATAAAAAAAGTTTAAATCAATTTTTTTTTTCCAAAGTTGAAAATAAGGCCGATTTATTATATTAATTTTTTGTGGCTCTCAATTCGACAAAGCTGGGTATGGCCATCTTTAGTTTTTCCATTGCTACCTGCGTTTTTGTCTCTCCCTCTTTCTATAATCCATCCAAAGGTTTTCTTGAAAAGATTGCTTCGATAAGACCGCCCATTATGTCCATAATCCATTATTTATTGATACATCTTTCTATCAGAAGTGCGTCGCGTCCGTAGAAACAAATTGTGCAACGCTGCTTGATTGCGTTGGCGTAGTGGCGATTGCCTGCTACGCCGCGTGTCGCTGTTCCGATTCCCACACGGAACAACTATTTGTATGGCCTACAGATAGTTGTTCTGGGTCTGGCTGTTTGTGTATGTGAGTTTAAATGTTTGTAAACGCACCCACGGTACACGACAAATTCCTAGAGTAGAGCAACGTTTAAAAAAAAAACAAAAGAGTTTTACAGCTACTAATAAAAGATCACATAGCAATGGCTCCAGCAGCTCCTTCGTAATTTCTTTTCCAAGCTCTAAAATAAACATCTTGTTTACAACAAACGTCTAATCTTAAATCGGAATACACCAATCTCATTGCATTAACCCGTTCCCACCGCACCAGTCCGTTTAAATAAACCAGCGCTCTCTAGGTAATGACAAGATAGCTCCGATTACGCCGTACCGCATATATTACGAGAGGGTTAATTCGACGCCAGATGTATCTACGTAATATCTTAATTTCAATATCGTAGTGGAACAGGCTTCATTATAATGTTCATTTAAACTGACAAGGGGTTTGATTTGGAGATGTTACTGCGCAGTTGAGCGGTTGTTAATGAAAGCTATGGTTTTTAGAGTTCCGTACCCAAAGGGTGAAACGGGACCCTATTACTGAGACTTCGCTGTCCGTCCGTCCGTCTGTCACCATCAACCGTGATGGTTAGCCAGTTGAAATTTCTACAGATTATGTATTTCTGTTGATGCTATAACAAAAAATACTAAAAACAGAATAAAATAAATATTTAGAGGCTCCCTATACAAAAAAGTAATTTTTTTGCTCGTTTTTATAAATAATAGTACGGAACCCTTCGCGGGCGAGTCTGACTCGCACTTGGCCGGTTTTTTTCGACTATTCTCTGTTCGTACTGGAATTTAAGTATTGTGTCAGAAAGGCTAAAGTTTACTTTTCAGTAATAGTAACGTGAGAAGAAGCTCGGGTCTATATACGAAGTGGTGCTCGCGTCGACCTTCAGGTTAAGTTTCATTTGCCTCGGTTGATCCTTGGATTGACTACCCTCTACATACAGAGTTTCCTCCATACATCGGAAAGCAAGCTAAGCCGTTGGTCCCGGCTGTCATTTGTAGATCTTTGACAGTCGTAACAGGTGGTCACTGACCTGAAAGTCTAACAACCTGTCTTACCAAGAGATATTGTATTGCCGTACTATAATTATTACAATAAAATAAAAATAACAGTATTTACATAAACTAACTAACTAAATATAAACTAAATTAAAAACAACAGGACGTTAAGGCGTCAAAATACTCCTCCACATCGCTGTCATCTGGAAACGTGCCCAGAAGACTAGCGGCATTGCCACGTTGAATGGCAATGCTAATTCTTTGCCCAAAGAAATAGCCAGCCCTCTGGTCTCGTGAAGTGTCAACCAGTCGACGAGATATTTCCTTAAAAAGAGAATGCGCGCTTGGGCCCCATGAGCCAAGCGTTTCGACCCCAAACGGCTCAAAACTGTAACTGCCATTAAGATTACAGTATTTACGCCGTTTGAGGCTCTCAGCAACAGCAGCAGCAGCTGCAGCACAGCCCGCCGTACTAAGTGTTCGACAGGCAGTCGCTCCATGTAGAATACTAGTATTTAGCTGAATCCGGTAAGACTGGAAGCTGACCACAACATGTTGGGAAAGGGAGAAGATGATGAGTAACGTGAAAAGACTGGTTGGTCTGTAAGAATTGAAACCAAATGAGATTTTTTTTCGGAAATACCCAAACCTGGGAACTGAATCCATATCTTAATGCAGGCAGTTTATCATAACGTAGTCTTAATTATAACAAACTTATACGCCGCCCGCTTGGAGTTCGATAATTGTCCCACAGGAACATACTATCGGGATAAAAAGTATCCTATGTTTTAATCCAGGCTATAATCTACCCGTGTGTCAAATTTCATCCAAATCCATTCAGTAGTTTTTGTGTGAAAGAGTAACAAACATCCATCCATCCATTCATCCGTACAAACCTTCGCATTTATAATATTAGTAGGATAATTTAGCGCTTAAAAAAATCGACGGTTGTCGTTCGTTAAAATACTGGGATACCGATAACCATGAAAGAGGAAACGAATGGGAATGTTTTATGTATGCACTTTAGCGATATCTGAACATATATTTCCGTTATTTATTGCGGTTGTTTTAAAATGCATATTGGGTCGTATTTACTGTGCTTTTATAGTATTCTCACAATGGAAAATCATCCCAGATTCACAATTAGCATCCATAGTATTGCTGATGGCAAGAGAAAGTCTAAGAGAACTTTACTTCACAGATGAAATGAGATAACGCTTGTAGTATTTTAAGTTACATGACATCATCATCATCGTTATCAGACTATACTGTTCCCACTGCTGGGACACAGGCCTCCTCTCCCTATGAGAGGAAGTGGGCTGTAATCCACCACGCGGGCCCAGTGCGGGTTGGTAGATGTCACATGTCTTCGAATTTTAGTTCTAGGACATGCCGGTTTCCTCAAGATGACTTCCTTCACCGTTTTTGAGGGCAGCTGTGATTAAATAAATTACACAAAGTAATACGCCTGCCTAGGTTCGAACCCACGGCTTACTGCTCGTTAGATGGGGCTGCCACCACTGGGCCACCGCTGCTTCAGTTACATGACAATTTTGCCTTAATATAATTTTTCTCTTTGTGAGCATTTTCCCTCTGGCAGATATCAAAAGCCTTACTCAAATGGCAACCATAAAGCCATAATTTCATGAATTTATTCATCAAGGTATTAGGTATATCTTACGTTCCAGTCTAAACCTGAGTTTCCTTCCTAGTCCTGAGATATAAAGCCTAACGTCATCCAAGTTTACTACACAGTACTAGCTTACGGCCGTATTTCAACGGTCATACACAGTCAAGTGTCAACAGTAGCTCAACTTGGTAGACAGAACGTACGACTTATGTCACTCACTCACTGATAAAGTATTCAGGAACAGTATTTGCAATTTGGGTGTATTTTAGCTGTTACCAATTCCGAGGCTTTAGGTCTGTATGTTTTTAGTGTAACGTTACCAACTCGACTCTAACCGTTTGTAATTCAACATGTTATACATATTGAGGAGAGACCGGTAACTAAATAATATATGTAATGTAGGTAGTCCTACATCGAAAATCTTATTTTAGATTGTGTGTGTGTTTTTTTAGGAGCTCGTGGCTAAATAATAAAGGTTAAGCCCTGGTTGCCGAGGTCGGTCCATGGATGGGTGACTTTAATTACATATCGAGTTTCCTCCGTGCCTCGGAAAGCACGTTAAGCCTTTGATCCTGGCTGTCATTTATAGATCTTTGACAGTCGTTTAAAGTAGTCAGAAGCTGAAAGTCTGACATCCAGTCTTACCAAGGTGTTTTGTATTACCCAGTCGCTGAGTTGTGGAGGTCAGATAGACAGGCTGAGTATCAGTATAAAATACTGGTACTCAGCTGCATCCAGTTAGACTTGAAGCCGACCCCAACAAAGTTTGGGAAGTGCTAGGCAGATGGGGAACACCCAAATACTCCGAAATATTTTATTCCGAATTTCAATAATCCGAGTGCCAAAAGTCCGAATTTCATAATACCTAAGAATTATAATGTCTATTATTAAAAATCACGAAATTTATTTTACCGAAAGTCGTAAATGCGATTTGTTAATTTTCCGATTTTCATACGTTCGAAGAATCAAACGCTCGAAGGATTCTCGGTCCGAAAAACGAAATTCCGATTTTCAATTGTTCGAATAAACTAAAAGTAAACATGTTGTGCTACAAAATTTAGAGACAGAAACGAATCGCTGCAAAACCGACTTCACGCAGTCTTGTCTGCCCTACCCCTAGAGAGTAATTTAAGCCCGTGTAGGCGCGGAGGGGTGGAGCGGCCCGCGAGCTGAGGAGCAGGTGGTTTGAAGGCCCGCCGCTGCGGCTGAGGCTAGCCGGCTTTGCCGGCCAGCAAGCCGAAGCTGCGGTGGTGTGCGTTACAACCATCTGCGACGATAAGCTCGCGTGGGGCCGCCCAAACCCCGCAGCGCCGGAACTGTGGCAGAAATAATGCTTGCTGCATGTTGCATGCCTGCTTGCTTGCATGTTGCATGCCTGCTTACAATGAAAACATGAAAACATGTTGCATGCTTGCTTGCATGCTGCAAATCCCCTGTATTATTGATGAATCACTTCGGTTAGGTTAGGTTAGAATTGTGACCAGGGAAACAAAATATTTTTATTCGACACAAAATATTTTTATTCAAAACTAAACAATCATAGTTTAAAAGAGAACAAGGCGTTTTAATTTCGGATTTGTATTAATCGGTATTTTAATAATCGGTATTCGTATTTTTGATGTTTCGAATTATCATTAAGTCGGACTTTTTGTTATTCGATCTATTAAAACTGGGTATTTTGAGAATAGTAATTATAAACGTAAGGAATATTGAAATTTAGGAATTATAAAAATAGGAGTAATGATAAGTCGGAGTTGTTTTAGGAATTTTGAGCTATTTGGAATTATGACTATCGGCATTTTGAAATTCGAACTTGTGACTATCGGAATAAAGTTTTTCGTATTTATGTAGTGTACCCAGGCAGATGATGTATGTTTTTTAAAAAACCTTGCCACGCGCTAGTCATTGATTTATCCTGTATCCTTTAC
This sequence comes from Cerastis leucographa, assembly GCA_963082945.1. Classification (NCBI taxonomy): domain Eukaryota; kingdom Metazoa; phylum Arthropoda; class Insecta; order Lepidoptera; family Noctuidae; genus Cerastis; species Cerastis leucographa. Next base: position 7,756,602 of record OY720363.1, on the reverse strand, counting down.
AAATATTTAAAACTCACGTACACAAACAGCCAAACCTGGAACAAGTATCTCCATACAAACATTTGTTCTGTGTGGGAATCGTAACTGCGACACCCAGCGCAGCAGCCAATCGCTCAGCCACCGCGCCAACCGTGGCGTATTTAGCTAGCAAGTTAGCTAGTGTCGATAATATAATGTTGAGATAAATCACGATTTATTGTTGTGATTAGTACCTCTTTTGTTTATTGATCACAGTTATTGGAAGCTGAAAAGGTGTGTGGTAATCAGTTGGTTTGGTATGGGCATGTGATGCGGAGGAATGAGGAAAATGTCGTCAGGAAAGTTTTGAGTATGAATGTGGATGGGTATAAGAGTAGAGGAAGACCAAAGAAACGATGTACTGTGTGAGGGATGACAAGATAAGAGGTTTAGGAGTAGGAGGAACAGGGTGTAAAGTTCCTTGATACTCCTTAGAAAAGGGAGGATCCTTCGACCAGACAGGTGTCAGGTCTGGTGGGCATCTGCCCTGCAGGTTGTTGTCGGGTTTCTCTATATTACGAGTATACTCTTAAGTCGATGTAAACTGCATGGAGATTCAGATCATATTAGTTCTTCAGTTTAATCATAGATGGCGCTGTAGTACTTTTTGTTATAAAGGGTGTAAAACACCTCTTAACGAAGCCGAAAGGCACTGGTTCTTCCTGTAATTGCGATCATTTTTTTGTTCTACACCATACCTGGGAACCTTCTAGTTATGGAGATATTAGGGGTCAAAGTTCCAACTTTTTGACAAGTCTTTTTTTAAATACATGTTTTTAATGTAAGATTTTTACTTTAAACACCTCCACGACCCCCGTACTATTCAATCCGTCCATCAGCACAATGTTTTGAGTGTGTTACATTGAGTTCTACCACAAAACATGATTTTACACCCCCCAAAAAAAAGTCGTTTCCCAGCAATAATTTTTGCGTAAAGTTACTTAGTTTCATGTACAGAATGCTTGGTTGACGGCTTCGTGATGAGGTGATTTACACCGTGTATAGTTGCTTTTTGTAGGTCGCTATAGAGGTGTCTGATTAGATTATGGGTAATAAAGAAGTGTGAAAGAAGAAGACATGCTGCGCCGACCCCAAATAAATTGGGATAAGAGCTGGAGAATGATGCTGAGTTATTGGAAGCTGATGGTGTCGTGTATTTCATATTAGCTAACACTAATAAAATCAAGCTATCCAACAAAAGTATTCCTGTTTACTTATTACAGATGTATTTTAAGGGTTCAAAAATGATGCCATGACCGTTTGTCATAGCATCAAAAACAAACAAATTGGTTGTTTTTGACGCATGTTTCCACAAACACACTACAATGAGTGTAACAAATTATCATAAAGAATTATTCCAATAAGTTAGCTTTATTTAGTAGTACATTCGTCATTTGTGGCGGGTGTACTTATTTTTGACGTTTGGTACACACCACATACTTTTATCGATACAAAAAAAAATGAAGTGTCTGTTTGTAATTTCAAAATTACAGCTTTTAACTATGAAAGTATACAGGGTAGAATTTTTCAATGCCACCTGGAGGGAAAGTACTTCAAATACTGGAGATAGCAAATTTTACTCAAAGGAAACAGTCCTTTATTTTAAAAAAAAAGCATATCTGCATTAAAAGATTTTCGCTTGTCACACTCAGTAATCCAACCAGCTAAGACCGAAAAATAACATCCTATAGTTTTATGCTATCGATCCATAGGGTCAAGGATCAAATCTCTCTAACAAATATGATAAATGAAATAAATCTTAATTAATAATGATTCAATAAATAAATAATTAAATAAATCTTCTGATGTCTATATTTCAGTCGAACTGCCATGTCTGTCTGTTTTGACCAGCTAACCTTCGAAACAGTTGGACCTATTTTGTCGGGACTTACACTGTCAGATAGCTGATGTTATAGAGAGGTATTTTTATTTTTAGAAACATTATGAAGATTCTGTTTTTTTTTCACGGATACCTAATACGTGAAAAAAAACAGAATCAGCTTCAAACAGGGAAGTGATATTTTTACAGTAAATTCACGCGGACGAACGTCGCGGGTAACATCTAGTTCCAAATAAATTGCATTCGCATTTTTAGGGTTCCGTAGCCGAATGGCAAAAAACGGAACCCTTATAGATTCGTCATGTTTGTCTTTCTGTCCGTCCGTATGTCACATCCACTTTATTCCGAAGCTATTAGAACTACACAGCTGAAACTTGGTAGGTAGATGTATTCTGTAAACCGCATTATGATTTTTGTACAAAATTAAAAAAAAAATATAGATAAGGATATCCCCCATACATGGAATTGAAACTAAAAAAAAAAAACTATCAAACCTGTACGTGTGGGGTGTCTATAGATAGGTCTTTAAAAATGACATTGAGGTTTCCAAAACCATTTTTTTTCAAAGTCAATCTTTTTAAAGATTGACACTTCCAAAGTAGTAAAAAGTGTGCCCCCCCCCCCTCTAATTTCTAAAGTAAGAAGAGAAAAATTCTGAAAAAAATATGAGGATGTAAACTTTCAACGAAAATTGGTTTGAATAAGATTTGATATGTAGTTTTAGAGATATGGGACTTTTTCACCAAACTGCAGCAGTAACTTTGTTTTTCATTAACTTACTATGAACAACAAATTTAGTTTTGCGGTTGAGTGAAGGTTTACTAATGAATGACCGTTCAAAACATTGTTATTATATTGTTTGGTGCTATGGAACCCTGTGTGCGAGTAAGACTCGCACTTGGCCCGTTTTTTTTTATAACATTGCTCCACAATAGGAATTTCTCTTATCTGATACTGAATGAAACCCGTGATCCTATTCTCTACACACATGATTTTTCACTGTCACTCTACTGCTTCCTATTAACTGTGGTACACAGTTAGTGGTTATCTCGTGAGTACCTCTTGATAAATGGACCGAAGGCTACAAGCCACCATATCTTTCTGGTTAATAAACTCTTACCCTGATTCAGTTTCTCTCAGAGGAATCGTGCTATTTAGAGAACCAATCTCGTTGATAAGAATGTTATCACGCTATCTCTCGCTTATTATAATGAAGTTTGCGTGTTTGGATGCATGTTTATCGTGTAAGCTTGGTGATTAACTCAGTTTTATGTGAAACGTAGTGACTAAAGATGTATACATCTTTTGTCAGTTACCGAGAGAGTTTTTATTTATTTCGATACTGGCACGTTTATCAAGGCTTGAAAAAGAGTTCCGATTCTAAGGCCTGCTTGCACCATAATGAAAGTTTTGCAAAATATATTTAGTGTTTTATTTAATAGATACATAATTATTAAAAAGAGTAGTACTGTATCTGTCATCTACAAATGTTGTTTGTAATTTGGTGCAAACACAGAACTTTATAATATTCATACTCATTTTTCAATTAAAAATTAAAACATTATTATACTAGCATGCATGGAAGTGTGTTAAAAGAAACTTCAAGTGTTAAAACTTACATGAGAGTTTATAGTTTTTCAATACTGAAAGTGCAAAATAGAAAAGTGTTTAGTATGTGCCCAGATTTTTAATACCTAGGTAAGATTATTTTGGTTTTAGCGTTGTGGTTTAGTAAATTAACAGGTATTTAGAACTAGTTAGCGCTCGGCGCATTGGTTTCGATATAAATAAAGCTGGTAGTAAATTGGTATTTATAGTTAAACGAGATTATACCAAAGTTTGGTTTAAACGTTTTAGCTTCTATTTTCGTGGTTGTTTTTAGTGGAGCGATACTATGTTTGTTAAGTGCTTAATCCTATAGTCGTAGAATATTCCTATTGCTGGGACACAGCTGGCATTTCTAGGGTCAAAATAAAATAGAAATTTTTGTTATTGTTAATTTTATTGAATTATTTTATTTTACCATATTTTTTTTTGGTAACTTTTAATGTTAGTTGTGGACAGTTTCTGCGAGCAATGACCGATGGCCGATGGCCGATGGGGCCGAAAAGTTCTGGAATGGCGACCGCGAACCGGGAGACGATGCGTTGGAAGGCCTCCCACTAGGTGGACCAATGACCTGGTGAAGGTTGCGGGGATCCGCTGGATGCGCGTCGCACGAAACCGGTCAATGTGGCGACACTTGGGGGAGGCCTATGTCCAGCAGTGGACGTCTTTCGGCTGAAATGATGATGATGATGATGATGTGGACAGTTTACATTTTGTTCATTATTTTTTGTATATTGTTTTGATTGTACATTTATAATAATAGTACGGTTTGGTATATCTCAGATTTTTGAATTACTAACATTATTTTTAAGTGTACCTACTAACAAAATTAAGGATCATTGTGTCTGAAAATAAATGAATGAATTAATAATCCACCACGCAGCCGAAAATGGATTGGTGATGTTACATTATGCCTTCGAATTTTTGGTTCTAAACATGCTGATGTTTTTACCGTTTTGAGAGCAGTGGTTTAATCGTCTGCCTGGGTTTAAACCCACGTGTACTATTTCTGAGCAAGCGGTCTCGGGTTGTCATGTTTTCAACCGAAGAAGGCAACTGCTGGGCAAAGACCTCACCCTAAACATGTCTGGTGTTATTGCCCGGTGGTTAAAACGATCCAACGTTTTAATTTGGCCCATTATAAATAGACATTTTCCTTGTTCAGACAATAAATTATTTTACTTTTGAAACTAGGCATAGGTATTTGACCTAACCATTTTTTGAAAGTATTGTTTTGAAAATTAACTACTGTTCTCTTTACAAACAATAGTTATAAATAAGTTAAAACTTCATTGTGTTTTGAAGTCTTTTGTTTTGAAATCAAAAGCAATATTCAAGCGGATACAAATCATTTAGGTAGGTACACTTGAGTGCGTGTTTCTAAATGCTCAATTAATTTAGTTGGTAATCCGATGAGTAAAAAATCTGATTAAATAAAAAAAACGGTTTTGTTTTGTAAATCTTGCACAGTGATAAATTTAGTTTTTAAAATCTTAAATATTTATCTTCTTTCTTGTTATTAAAAATTCAAGAACAACAAGAAATAGTCATATTAATGTTTTTATTGTTAATTTAATTTGCAAATGAAATTAAAATTTGCATTGTTGTCTTTGAACTTTAAAAGCACGGAAGAAAAACCTTACTATATCAAAGCAGAACTTTGTTACCTAGTGACCCGACTTAATAAACTTGAAAACCCCAATGCGAGCTTGCAATTTTCCAGTCGCAAATATCAAATAAACGTATATGTGTTCGTAACAACCAAATATATCACAAGAGTAGGGAATACGACAGAGACTAAACTTTATACCAGTACGAACGTACAGTCAAAAAAAGGTTGCGTACCCAGGAACGTATTTCACCTAAGTTTTCATACCAATTTGTATGATTGAGTGAGATACAAGACACACTTGAACTTTACTGTCCAGTAATTAGTCTACTGTATTGGTGAAACAACACGCGCACATGGCCGAACTGTGCATTATTACTTTGATCATACTTAAATTATTGTCAGATAATACGATGCAATTTAGATTGCGCTTTATTTCATTACCGCTGACCTCAAAACGGAAAAGGTAACATCGTGAAGAAACCGGGATGTCCTAGAACTAAAAAATCGAACACATGTGACATCTATCAACCCACACTGTATCCACTCCCTCTCATAGAGAAAGATCTCATAGAGACGAGGTCTGTGTCCTAGCAGTGGGAACATTACAGGCTAATTATGCTATGCTTATGCTTTACAATGCAAATGATGAAGTCAAAAATCACCAGCGAGGCAATGGCGAGCAAGGAGTCTATAAGTGACAAAGGATTTTGTGAGGTTACGTCTCAGAAGCCGTGTGTTAGTCTCTGTTGCATGCCAACTCATGCACACATAGCTCCGTTTACGAAATATAAATTGCACTCCAAATATTTTTGTTATTTTTCCTTTTAAGTTTAAAAAAGTTTCGTTGTTGGCTCAATAATAAAGCTGCCAGCTGTTTTGAAATGTGCGGGATTACGAGTCGAGTGCGGCCATTTTAAAGTGTTGCCGTTGAGAAATATTATGGTTTTATACATTTTTTATTTGGTGGCAACCTTTATGCTTAAATAAAAGGAACGTAATGATCATTGCACGGTTGAAAGGAAAAAAAGACTTTGTTAATCTTTTATGGCGCAATCAGTGGAATGAGAGTTTTGTTGGATTGTGTTTTATTTAGATATACGAAGATGAAGATGCAGATGATGCTAGTAACCCTCAGTGGCTTGGTTTGCTGAAAAAATATGGTTATTTAGTTAATTATTGTTTTCTGGACTTTTCTCAAGAAGTTTTGGGATGACAAAATCAATCAATGTTGGTAGATACGGCATGAAAATTGATCAAGTGATTTAAAAACTAGATGCACAGAAGGACACCAGGCGATTCCATAGTATACAAAGAGTATTTTATTTAAAGTAGCAAAATAATGGCACGTCAATAAAAATAGATACTGAATTTAATAATCTATAAAACCAGTTATCAATAATTCGTATAAAAAAAAAAACCGTTTTCAAAGGTCATTTAATTCGCCTCGACAATTTTCATTTTATCTTAAAATGTCACTAAGCAATTCAAGTTAACCTAAACACGTTGGAAATTTTCATTTACAATGACGCAGATAAAACTGATTACACGAACTAACTCATTAAAACTAAGGCTCGAATAAAAGTTCAGTGGTTTCACGCATTTTAAAATAGAAAACTCGCTTTGGAACCGCGCCTCTCGGTAACCTAGCAAAATCCGACTTAGGTGTTAGCCAAACTGAGTTTTAAACCTGTGGATATAGAGTCGTATTTACCATTTCAGTGTGTCAATAACATTGGTTGGTTTGTGACGAAACGAGGGCATCTTTCGAGTTGTCACGATGACCCGCCGTCCTTGTTTAATAATACTTTCAAGCTTCGCCAGTGTGCTACGACAAATTCTGTTGTAATAATGTGTCTACGGCGTAGCGTGCTACAGTGCTACGCGAGCTACGTAAGTGCTACGTAGTAAGCTTTGAAGTTATTTATAACAAGTCTTAATTGGTGTCTAAGTTTTGCCTTGCGTTTAATTACTGCGGCTTTTTAGTATGTACTTAGTAGTGTTTATTGATATGTTCAAGTGGCCAATGTTTTCTGTCTTATTCGTCGTGACAATGTACTTGGTAACGACCTTTATGCCTCTTTTAAGTAGGGTAAAGTAGTTTACGTATATCCTATTTCGTAATGGGTCTAACAAGGCTCGATGCTCATGCCAGGGATTGTCACGTCAGAGAACTTTAATTCATTCACGGATTGGTATAAATGAGTAAAATAATCCTAAATAATAAAATGTACAAAATGAGATGAACAAAGAAATATTTTATTATTTTATCTTTATTCATCTCATTTTGTACATTTTTAAATATTAAAAAAAAATATTAAGAAATACGTATAAAAAATAGCGTTCCACCGGTTTCGGGAGCAGAGTCTAAGCTACCGTTGTGTTGGTATTGAGTACTGCCTTTTGAATCTTCTTATTATTATGTTTTGTGTGCAGATTTCGTCTAGTAGTTATAAAATTAAAAAAATTTAGGTAACTACTGTCACAAATGCTAATTTTGTATAATCATCCTTGTAAGTTTTAATCACGTTGCTCTGTTTTCCTATACAGTATGTTAGTTTAAACGAGGGACATATTCAAACCCACAATAGTACATGCTAACATGATACTAATAAAAATATAAACAAAAAAAAAAACACTGATAAATAACAGACAGAACCATACCAAAATTTCCGCAAATGTCACGCAACGTGTACCCTTGCGCTAGCGATTTAATACTATCGCAGAACATGTGAGCGGGTCAATGACTCTTAGGTATAATCCATTTTCCCTTCATACTTTAAACTTACCTGGCTTAGGACAGTCCAAAATATCTAGGCACTAAACAAAACATTAAAAATTCTTCTATATACGTTATAGGTTTTTTACATATTTGGGACGAGAATCGAATACTGAATACCCTCCCTCAATATGTCCCTCGTTTAACCTAACATACTGTATACATGTTTAAATACATATCTAGTGTTTACTTAACTAACCTGTTAGTTAGCTGTTTGTCTAATAAACCAGATAACGCGTTCGCTGCACAAGTTTACGTTCAAACACGTTAGGTAACTGATCATTGTATAGATAATTAATTAGCTACTGAGATTGTTCCAGATTGTTCTGTAATTGAAACCATTATGGGTTTACCCTCTAAATCTTCAAGGGCCTGTGGACGGTGAGTTTTGGGCCAGCTCACCGTCCGTCCGTCTTATGACGACAGGCCGTGCCGACGGCGCGTCTGTGTTCCACGCGCGCCTCAAGGAGATGTCAGAAAATCGGAAGGGGTCCGAGAGGGCCGATGCCTGCCAGGGCTGCGGGTTGTTCGAAAGAGATACCGTGGCCCTGGAACACAAAGGGCGAAGAAGGAACATGGGTGGGTTTTAGTCAGTACAAGTCTGACACTCCCTCCCGCTCCGCCCAGAGCGGGAGAAGTCATTTGATGATTTCCCATCCGTAAAAAAAAAAAGGTATACAAGGTGAAAGGGATGTTGACGCTCAAACGGTTATCACACGACGTCTTAAAACATTAATGTTTTACTCCTTTTCTTGTGTGGGCAAGAGAAGGCGCTCGACATCCTGTATAGCTCCGTCTCTTTCCCACACTGGAATAAGAGTAAAACAATACTGCTTTAAGACGTTATATTAGGCCAGCAGTGTCCTCATGTTTTTTTTTAAAGTTACCCCACACTAGGAATTTCTTCTGTATCGTGGGTGCGTTAACAAACATTAAAACTCACATATACAAACAGCCAGTCTCAGAAGAACTATCTGTAGGCCATTTAAATATTTGTTACGTGCTGGGATCGAACCAGCGACACGCAGCGCAGCAGTCGAACGCTCAGCCACAGCGCCAACAATGCCGTCAAAACAAACAAACATCTTTTTCCTAAAAAACCCACACGGTAAAAATATGGAAATGTTGTTTTTAAAAAAAATCTATGCTGGAGGCCTTTACGAACAAACATTCACAAACAGCCAGACCCGGAACAAATATCTGTAGGCTATTTAAATATTTGTCCCGTTCGGGAATCGAAACCGCGACACGCAGCGTAGCAGTCTACCCCGCTCAGCCACTGCGCCAACCGTGCCATCGAGCTGGAAACTTCCTACTTTCAAGACTACAATATGTTTATCTTTTACATTATAACTTACAGAATTATCCCATCTACAAATTGACACGTGTATTTGAGTCACCTTATATGTTCCAGTTCAGGCCTTTACGCGACATTTTATTTCCATACACATGCACATCTTTGTGTTTTACGACCAATAGACGGACGCATTTATTGCAAAACGCTATAACATTGTATGTTTACGGTACGTGGTATGACGGGGCGTGGTTCTAGACCAAGCGAGTTCTTATATTGTTTTATTTTTACTTTTGTATATGTCGTAGTGAGGGGTGATTTCACTTGCACCATCATTTTCACCGTGTGTGCCGAATATGGGTTTCGTGCTATGAGAACACACACTACACACGGTACACTGCTATTATCGAACTAACAAATTACTTGAAATTACAATCGAACACAGTAACACTAGGCACCATGAATCGGGATCCAGTTTCGGGACGTCTTGACTGCGCCGCGATCAGACACTGACTGTCCTGCAGCGAGCAAGAAACATCACGACTCTGTAAAAGCGCACTTCAGTGGGGGTAGACTGGTAAGTAGGTCGCGTGACGACACCTTTGGCGCGCTTTCAATTCATTTTCTGTCGGTACTAATGACCGGATCCGACATATAGATTTTTTTTATTTACCAATTTTTTGTAAATGTGTGACATTGTAGGCTTTGTATTTTTTTTGTCTTGTTCTACCTTTTGTAGAAATCAATGACTTATTGTCGGGCTTACGCTGTCCTCCCATACTTAAGTACAAACGCTATAATTTCATATATTGTAAAACCAAATGATTTTAAAAGATTAACCATGGAGTTTCTTGCCGGTTCTTCTCCATAGGAAACGACCAACTCGAACCGTGCACCTTTTGTCGACGTTTTTTAAGTGCCCATGTAGGCCTATGTAAAATAAAATATTTTGATTGATTTGATTTGAGTTGTTACAATAATTATGTTATTGTGTATATCGTTGTTTGGTTCATAATGGTGTATTTTTGGTACAACATAATTTGGATTATTTGTCAAGCGTCAAACTCATTCTTAATAAACCAAATAAACATTCCGTTCATCTACACGAATACACAAGGTGTTGTTTTGCATCCTCGTCAAAATGCATGAGGTTATCTCAAAAGACATAATTAATCAATTTATATTACGATACCTAGTTCATTATTAATAAACGCTGATTTTTAGGGTTATTAAAGTTTGTCAGTTTTTCCATATATAATAACCCCCTAAAACGTGGTTTGGGGAATAAGAAATTATCGAATAAATGTTTGTATGTGTGAAAGCGCGGTTATAGGGCGAGGTTCAGACGGCCCGCTTTTAAAACACGGGTGGGTCACACTTACCGGTTTCCCTAAATAAGAAAAAAAATAAAAATTACCTATCTATTATATTATAGATTCGGGTCGAGAATTATCAGCCTAATTACCTCCTTGAATTTGACGAGGATGCAAAAGAACAGCTTGTATGTTTGTATGTAAGGGATAATGATATCTTCGGAACTACTGATCCGATTTCGAAATCCTTTCACAAATGGAAAGGTAGGTACATTATCTTTGAGTGTCTTAAGCTATATTCATTTCCTGGGGGATTATTTACGAACGTAACACTAGCGAAGTCGCAGGAAAAAGCTAATCAACTACACAAGGTGGCGAAGACAATAAATGAAAAAATGGGTAATACTATTTAAGAATATTTTTTAACCATTAAATAAATAAAAAAACCGAAGATAAAAAATAAATAAATTCAAACAAACTAAATATCATAAAATTGTTTACGAAATAGAACACCATTTATAAATATTGGTTCACTAACCTTAGGTATAATTTGCAGTAATTAGCATCTGGAAATAAAATTTCAGGAACGAATTTGGCAAAGGTTTTTGGAGTAGCGAGTTGGCAACATGTGCTTATAAATGCGGGGTTCGTTAACCTGTTGTTGCTAGCCTATTAACTTTGCTTGTTTGCATCTAAGTCTTGTTACTTAAAATAAACTAATTTAATTAGATTTATTATTTAAAAAAAAAACAGAAAATAATCCTGTGACTAAACATACTGGATATACTCGTATTTGATTGAATTTAGAACAGTTTTAGAAACCTATAATTTTGGTCTATTTTTTTCATGTCATCGTGTCATTCGCGAATAGAGAGTCCAAACCCTGAAATATAATATCTAGTTTGATGCTAGATACGACATTTAAACTGCCCCCTTTGTAGCCGTTTACAGACAAATAAAACACTCACTCTGCGTTCAAGATAACATTGTTATAAGAAAATGGTCTCTTTTCTTCACTCAACTCAACAACGGAATTTTTAAACGGTTTTCTTGTTTTAAATATACGATGTTGGTTTCTTAACATACTTTGAAAAAGTACTTTTCATCCCATCTATTCGAAAAGGATGAATTGGTTCGCCTTTAAGTGCACCCAAAGGTGGTGTTTTCTATAAGAAACTTTTAGCGGGCAGTAATGAGTTTTTAATCCTCTTTATTTCAAAAAGTGCGCCGCAATTAACTTTGCCGCGCACTTTTTGAATCTGGAACATCTTAGTGTTCAGCGCCAAAGAAATCGAAATTGTTTGAATAAAGACTGGCTGGTACGACGGCCCATAGTCGCGCCTCCAGCTGAATAATAAATTTTCATAATTGCGAAAATGTCTCAAATGTAAATATAAGTTTTTAGTCGTTCTATTGTTAGTTACTATTTAATTTCAATTTAGTTGTTACTCTTATGTTTAAAAAATCATAATACATATTTCAATAAAATATGAGGGGCCTTTTGTTTTCTCATAGTGGGTGATGAAAAGTAGAGTGTATCACTCTGTCGCAAAATATATTTTTGGCTCGGGCGACGTACTTTGAATCCCTCGCTACGTTCAGGAATCCCTCACTTCGCTCTGGATTCAAAAAACGGCCCTCGCCGTAAAAATATTATTTTGCTCCCTTATGATAAAATCTACTATTTCGTCCTAAGAAAGTTTTAAAATGTTAGGGTTTGCTAATATCATTCAGCTTCTATTCATGGTAGCACAGGTTTGAAAATTAGTACTTAGAAATTATTGTGGCGACCTACAAAAAGCAACTTACAACAAAAATTACTACAGCGCCATCTATGTGAAACTAGAAGAACTAATATGGTCTGAATTGCGCAAGCAAAGTTTACATCGATTTAAGAGTATATAGAGAAACCGGACAACAATCGTCAGGCAGTTGCCCCCCAGACATAACACCCGTCCGGACGGAAAATCCTCCCTTTTCTATGGAGTATTGAGGAACTTTACACCCTGTTCCTCATTACTCCTAAAATTATCATTTGACATGTCTCAATTATCTACTAGTTAAACTACGAGTGCAAGAGAGCTACAGGGACATTTCTAAAAAAACGCATGTCCTAGTTAACGTTTATAGATCTCGCCTTATGTTGTAGTAAAAATTCACCATCATCATCATAAATCCGCCCGGAATCACCCACTGTTGGGAATAGGCCTCCCCTTTTTTCTGCCACACTTTCCTGATCTGTGCGTCCCTTATCCAGATGTTTCCCGCCACTTTGAAGATTTCGTCGACCTAACGCGTTATAGGGCAACCGTGGTTTTTTGGCCTAACCTTAGTCGGTAAGTCATGGGAAATGGACCGTAATGGTTTGTTCAAAGTAACAATTAATGCCCATCTTCACAAACAATAAGCAACATCTAAATAAAAGTACACTGTTGAATTTCCAACGCTAGGCTTAGCGCCGAAAGTTGAAAATCAGTCATTAGTCATTCACTTTGATGTTAGTGACTACAGACACAAGTCTCAAAATTGTTAAAGGTCAAAGGCCAAAGTTCAAAGCTTGACCCTTGTGACCATTAATAATTTAAAATGTAGCGTACTCAAAATTGGATCTGACCACGTTTCCGTATTTATATAAGAGCCTTTTAGAAGCTAATTACAAAGAAATAGGATTCTACTTGACTTTAGATTATTTTAAAGCTACTAAACATTTATTAAATTAATAAATTATGATGTTAGAGGTAATTAAATATTCGGACGTTTCCACTTGGATTAAAGCTGGCGTGCAATTGAGTTTGAAAAATGATTGTGTTTTTACAATTCTATATTTATAACTAGACGTCTTCGCTGTTTCGTTTACAAAGTTATTAATTGTTCATACTTTGTCTTGAAAAATGTGGGTACGGTGTTAATATCGTGTAGGCGTAAACACAAAATGGCCCCCTATAATGGTGCTCAGAACACGCACATTGCATAATATGGTTAGTAAAAAATTGTGGTAGTTAATTTTTAGAAAATTATATTTAAACTTAGGTACCTATTTGAATTAAGTATGTCCATTATTTACAGATCTAAAATAATAATAAAAATATGTACATTCACGACCAATAATATGTATACACGCAGCAACTTTTAAAAGTGATTTTCTCCTACTGTATTGATTAAATATTTTACGTTTTCACGGACATGGAATTTCAGAAGCCATACTATTACGAAATAGGTCTTACCTGAACGTAGAAACCGTAATTTGAAGTGTAAATCACTTTTCAGTTTTGCAAAGTGTATACATATTAATTCGTGACTGTACAAGTATCAAAAAAAAACTCAAACCATTTATTTCAATTAGACCTTTACAGGCACTTTTGTTAGTCAAAAAACGAATTTTAATTTTTTAAGTGTTTTAATTTTTGACAGTTGTAACTTCAAGCCTTAGTTACTAAACTACTTAATAAAAATCGTATCTTAAGTAATGACATTTACTCAAGTAAACACTTTGCCTTTTTTATAGACACGGCCGTAAGAATTCTAACTTTTGATAGTTCTAACCTTCAGTACTTAAACATCGTATCTTAAATAATGACATTTTCTCAAGTAAAAACTTTGAGTTGATAATAGGTACGGATGTTAGGCCTTTGTCGACCCGCTGCTTAGCAAAGGCCTGTTCCCATGAATTCATGCTTTTTAGATCCAGTGCTAATGTGGGCCACCAGTCGGTTTGGTCCAGCTCGTCCCACCTTCTCCTACTGCTGCCTATTCCAGCTAGTTCAGCTGTTCTAGTGCAGCTTAAAACTTAAAATAACCGGTAAAATATTGATGTTGGATGTACTATCGTCTCGTCATGTTAGTTATGTGTGCATATAACATATTACATTCATTACAACATTGAGGGAAAACACGCCATATCACATGTTAAATGCGTGTTATGGATAAATGGGACCTTTGAATGTGTCCTGCCCCATCCTATTCAATGTGTGTCCCATTGTGTCCGTTATCAGTGGAAGTTATGTCAGTTTACTGTCGAGATTTCGAGGTTTATAACACTAAACTTGCAGGAAAATAAACTGCCTATTTTGTATCCGTATTCCTTGGAGTTTCTTTGCTCGCCCTGCGCTTTTAGCGTACAAATACCAATACAAGCAATGCTAGCCTGGTGGTGTGACCATCGGACTGTCAAGTCAACGTTTCAAGTTCGAAACCAAAACACTGTATCTCTAATTTTTCGGATTCATTTGCGTATTGTATAATTATCACTTGCTTCGGTGCAGGAAAACACCGTGAGGAAACCTGCGTGCCTGAAAGATATTTTTCGATGGCATGTAAAGCCAAGTCACAGGCCCATGGGCGGCATAAAAACTCTATCACCAAATTAGGCACTAACCACAGGATTAAGAAGCCGACTCATTACCAAGGAAGGTTCCCCTCTATTATTCCAGGTGAAGTTTTTCTGAGTCAAACGTATGGACAGCTCTAAAGCGGCTGCATTACGATAGCGCGTCGCACTTGACCGTTTTTTCTGAAGACTCGCTGCTTTAGAAAAAAATACCTACGAAAGACTAGGCAGTATGATTGAAAAACTATAGCCTGCACGATGGGCGAAAAAAAAAAAAATGAAGACTCGCTGGGCTTGCCTACCATAAAGCCTAACATAGCCTCTTGCCTAACATAAACTACTATAAATTACATCAAGTCTAGTAAAAATGCGTCATAAAACTTTCTTCGAAGCCTTCGATTGTGCCGATTACATAGGTATTAAGGTCCATAATTAAGCTGCCATACCGCTTAAATCAGTAAAATAATTCGCGGGGCTACTGCACACGTCAAACGTATCAAGTGCTTGCTCATGCAAATTACGACCTTGTTCCGGTAAAAATATAGTAAAAATACGTACGGTAAAAATATTTTTAACTTTACGACCGAGAACTCTCGTGATTGCTCGAACTTTTGATGCGATTATGGTTTGAAGTTCATTTTTATGCGAATGAACTTCGAAAAAACCTCCGTGAAATTCATAAAATTAAAAAGATAATATCTTGAAGTTTGCAATTTTCTGTATAATCAGCCTCATTCTGATCCCACAGCTGGCCTTTACACCACAGACGTTACATGGCCGTGATATAGTATGTCTTCGAATGTTTTTTCTAGAACATACATAACAGTTTTCTTACGATTATTTCTTTCACCGTTTTGAGAGCAGTTTTGATGAAATAATTTCGAGGAACTTGAAGCTATATAATAACAGCCATTCGGGTCGATATTTAGGTTATGCCGTGCTTGCCTAGGCTAGGTAGGTGATGATGGTGCTGAAATAATAATAACACAAAGGAAACAACATTTAACCCTTCCTGAGGGTTCGTTGACCTACAAATTTGTAAACCGAAGGTTGTTACCATTGTGGCCCCCGGCCACCGTAGGCGCGAGCCTGTGGACGGTGAGTAATGGGTTAGCTCACCGTCCGTCCGTCTCATGACGACAGGCCGTGTCGACGGCGCGTACGTGTTCCACGCGCGCCTCAAGGAGATGTCAGCAAACCGGAAGGGGTCCGAAAGGGCCGATGCCTGCCAGGGCTGCGGGTTGTTCGAAAGAGATACCGCGGCCCTGGAACACAAAGGGCTAAGAAGGAACATGGGTGGATTTTAGTCAGTCAAGTCTGACACCGCTCCGCCCAGAGCAGGAGAAGTCATTTGTTGATTTCCCATCCGCAAAAAAAAAAAAAAAAGTTTGTTACCATTGCGATCCGGCCAGCATTGCTTACATTTTGCTATTTTCTGCCATCCATTCTGGGAAATAACGCTTGCAATTCAGCCTGCTCGGTTGCGATTCAAAACGAAATTCGATTTAATATTCCTAGTAATCTTTTCCATCTTTCGTCGACGTTGTTTGTTCTAGGATTCTGGAAATTTCATGTAAATTATGTTTTGAACTGACGGCGACCGATGCCAAGTTTTCTAGACTTGTTTCGAGTGCAATGACCTAATAGGGTCATGTTCAAAGAAAGATTGGGATCGTAGCAAAGGCTTGATTACTGGGCACTTATTGACCTTATTGTATAGACTCGTCATGACTTAAATGAGGTTGAATAAAATTATGTATGCACATACATATGTTTTTAATAAATAAAAGGGTTGTTGGAGGCATAATTAAGTGTAAATGTGATAATAAAATTAGTTTTCTAGTAGTATAAGGTCGTGGGGTCAAATCCGGGCAAATACCAATGTGAAGTTTTCGAATGAATAAATTCTTTCTAACTTTGCCTTGGGCATCACTGACACAAGAAAGACATCGTGAAGAAACATGGATTCGTAAACATAATCCTATGTCTGAAATCGCCAACCCATAAATCATCATCGATCAATGCTATGCCCAGCAGTGGGACAGTATTAAGTAGACCTCTACCTTACCCTACGGCTATTACAGGTGTTATGTTTATAGAATGGAATAAATTAGAATGGATTCTCTAAAACTAGGTATACTATACAAAGTGTTGTTTTGCATCCTCGTTAAAATAGGGGATCGGACTGGGTAAAGAAAACGACATTCTATTTTGTCCGTCAGACAAGTAATACAAAAATATTAGACACGTATTTTTTGTTTTATCAAAATATCAAAAAAATACTTAGTTAAAACTCATTAAAGTTGGAGAGTGGGGGCTTACTACGTCACAAGTAGGTATAAAACTTACCTACATGTGACGTCATGCGCCATTTCAACTCAATATATCTCCGTAATTTTATGACCATGTGAAAAAAGAAAAAATACGTGTCCAATACTTTTCAATAAACTAACCGACGGACAAAGAAAAAAAAATTGGATTATCCCCTATTCAGGAGGTTGTCACAAAAGACATAAATAATCAATTTAAATGACGGTACTTAGTTAATTATTAATAAACGGTGGTTTTTTTTTGGTTGTCAGTATATTAGAATAACCCATTTAGCGTGGTTTATGGAATAAACAACTGTCGAATAAACGTTTGAGATTGTTTATAAACGCTGTATGCTGTATGTGTGAAAGCGCGGTTATTGTGGGAGAATCAGACGGGTCGCGTTTAAAACACGGGAGGTTCACACTTACCGATTTCAGTAAATAAATTTAAAAAAAATCCTACCCATTTTTTTATTAATTTTAATCATTAGAATAGTTACCTCCTTGAATTAGACGAGGATGCAAAACAACATCTTAATAATTCTAGAAGTAACCCTCGTCAACGAACAACCTAAAAACATTAATTTATCAATTAACAACTACGTAACATAGATCGCAAATGACATCTAAGGAGACCAGAGTCGCTAGGGAAATGAATTTAATCTAAGAAATTGGGTCGCCCCGGTATATTAAGGGGATGCTGCCGTCTTTTCTACATAGTTAATTATATTTTTGTACATGTTTTTTTACTTAGGATTGCTTTAGAATCCATACGTTAACGTTGTTCAGCATTTATTTTATTTCTTTTTCCTGGTCGCTCGCAATGGGCCTCATCAAAAGGCTTAAAGTCACCCAAAGGGCAATGGAGAAGGCTATGTTCAGAGTTTCCTTGCGTGATCAAATCAGAAATGAGAACATTCGCAAGAGAACCAAGGTTACCGACGTAGCCCAAAGAATTGTCAAACTTAAGTGGCAGTGGGCAAGGCACATTGCTTGCAGAACGGATGGGCGATGGGGTCGAAAAGTTCTGGAATGGCGATCGCGAACCGGAAGACGATGCGTTGGAAGGCCTCCCACTATGTGAACCGATGACTTGGTGAACGTTGCGGGGATCCGCTGAATGCGAGTCGCACGAGACTGGTCAGTGTGGCAACACTTGGCGGAGGCCTATGTCCAGCAGTGGACGTCCTTCGGCTGAAATTATGATGATGATGATGATTTCACTTTCGACCTTTAAAATTAAAACTTGCATTTTGCCAACTATGTTGGCGTCAGCTTCCAGTCTAACCAGATGCAGCTGAATACCTATATTTTACATGGAGCAATGGCCTCTGTCTCTGTCTGTCTCATAGGTCCTCCACAACCTAGTTAGAACTAATACCGTTTGGTAAGACTAGTTGTCAGAATTGCTACTTCTACCTGTAACGACTGCCAAAGGTCTACAAATGACAGCCGGGATTCAAGGTTTAACGTGTTTTCCGTGGCACGAAGTACATCCCGTATGAAGGCCTGAAACTACGTTAAGCGGGCGCCCGCGACAGGGAACCGACGCTTGTACACGCGCGTGGACAGGCCGGGTGGACTCCGTGGGAACACGACGGTCCCGGTCGCGGGTACCTGTCTCGGAGGCTGGATTATTTTATTTAGGCAGTGTCGCTAACTCAATTTTAACGGTGTGCCTGTAGCCATATTGATAGGGAACTTAAATTTAACTTGGATGCGGGGCCCGCCTCCCCGCGACAGACGCCCGCGCAGGTCCCCGCGTCGGAGCGTTTTTGTATGGAACCGCGCGGGCGCCCGCTTAACGCAGTTTCAGGCCTAATGGATATTAATCACGGACCAACCTAGGCAAGCTTGGCTTATCCTAAAGATCGACCCTAGTGGCTGTTATTATTTAGCCTCGAGCTCCTTGGTTGGTTTCTAGCCCGTCGAATTTAATACGATGATGATCATGTTGCTATCTAGCCGCTTTCAGCCACAGCAACGGCATTGGATGACTTTCAGGGGTGGTAGTCGAGAGTGTGTGCTGCCCTGACAGACTTATAAAGTTCTTTAAATTTGCAAATTTTTCGAGGTTTGTTCGAAATGAGCTGTCCCAAAACAGGTTTTACTGCGTTCGGAAATTTTAATATTTTTTAAAATGTTTAGAAGATAAACACTACATGATCATAATTTGGTATACAATCGCCATTGCCTTTAACGCTAAACAAAACTGTCCTTCATCGAACATAATAATTATTTTTTCACTCTATCAATAATACTCGAAACAGGATATTTACCATGTTGAATATTTGCTTTGAGTTCCCAATATTTCAGCGCTGTTGCAAGCACCATTATCACGGATGAACTGACGTTATTGCCGGGTGTTTATGAGCAGACAAATCGATCTACCCTCTTTTTTGTAAATATCCCGTTGCCAGTGTTATTAAAAGTGTTAATGACCCAGTTTCAATGTTTCTATACTGATAACTTTCTAACTGATGTTCTTTTTCCTTCTTCCAGACGCCGAAGGCACTGGCGGTGCGGACCTGCAGCGCAAGCTGGACCTGCTCAACGGCACGCTGGACGCAGAGAGAGCCGAGCAGGCCCGCAGGCAGATGCAGTACATTGCTCACTGTAAGAAAGAAACCAAATAGTCGTCTTGATATTTTTAGTCAATTAGGTAATCAATCTCACACTAAGCAAGAAGAATTCACAAAAAAAAAATTGTTTGGCTTATCTGGTCCACTTTTGGGCAAAGGTTTTCCCTCATTTCTTACACTTTTGCGCCACTTCTCACTCTATTCACTTAAGTAATAACAAAAACGGAGCAAACTTTGCTACTAGAATACCTAGCTAAATCGCCACTATTTTGAGAATGGTAAGAGATGTTTTAGAGACCAGCGGTGGCCCAGTGGTGACAGCCACGACTTACGAGCAGTAAGCCGTCGGTTCGGACCCAGGAAGGCACATTACTTTGTGTAATTTATTCCATCACCGCTGCTCTCAAAAACGGTGAAGGAAAACATCGTGAGGAAATGGCATGTCCTAGAACTAAAAATTCGAAGACATGTGACATCTACCAACCCGCACTGGGCCCGCTTGGTGGATTATTGCCCATTCCCTTTCTTAGAGAGGAGGCCTGCGTCCCAGCAGTGGGAACATTATAGGCTGATGATGATGAAGCGATGTTTTAATGTACATATATTTTGTGTCTATACGATAGTAGTGTGACGTTAAACGATTTCCGCGCGAAATGAATGTATAATATGGGATCATTGTTGGAGTTCCGGGTCCGAACGTTCGTGCATAAAAGATTTATGATTCAAACATTACTTATAGATACGTATCGAACGGAATTTCAACGTGGTGCAATCCTTCACCTGTTTATTTTTTAACTTCAAAGATTCATAATTATGTTGGCACTTTTGTTGCATATTTCGAGCATTTATGATAAATTGTTTTCATGCATATTTCGACGATCTTTCGCATAAAATCCGGTCTTAAATAATCACTATCACGGTCCACCAAGCAAGGCGATTAGAGGACATACTTACCTATCAATATATTAAGCGTTGAGCTGTATTGTGCCAAGAAGATTACTTTATATAATTATCCGTATTGATAATGGACGTAAAGCCGCTTTAGGTAATCGTCAGACCAGCTGTGTATATGCTTGGATATTGAAAGTTGGACTCAATGCGTCATTGGTACAGAGACATAAAACTAGTCTACAAGGTATTTTTTTGCATCCTTGTCAAATTCAAGGAGGTTACTATGGTAATGATTCTCGACCCGCATCAATAATAAAATGAGGAGGTTTTTTTTTGAAGTGTGAACCACCCTTTCTTTTAAACACGACGCGTCTGATCATCGCCCTATAACTGCCCTTTCACACATACAAATCTCAAATGTTTATTCGATAATTTACTATTCCCTAAACAACGTTAAAGGAGTTATTCTGATAGACTGACAAACTATAGCAACCGAAAGAATCAGTGTTTAATAATAATTGCGTGTCGCGGGTTCGATCCCCGCACGGAACAAATATTTGTATGGCCTACAGATAGTTGTTCCGGTTCTGGCTGTTTGTTTATGTGAGTTTAAATGTTTGTAAACGCACCCACGATACAGGAGAAATTCCTAGTGTAGGGCAACGTTTTTAAAATATAATAAATAACTGGGTGCAGTAATTTAATTTGATTATTTATGTCTTTTGTGAAAACCTCCTGAATTTTGACGAGGATGCAAAACAACATCTTGTATATCCCGGAACAAGTTAGAGCACGAGTAAATGAGTCATTTAGTTTCAGATAGGTTTATATATACTTAGGCTATCTTCTGTCGTGTCGATTTGGTTTTCATATTGGCCAACCATAATTTAGCTACCTAACAACTGTACTATTGATTTCATTTAAACCCTGGAAGGTACAAATGGTTATAATGAGGAATCGTGGCTAAATAATAACAGCTGCACGGATCGATCTTCAAGGTTAAAGCCGTGCTTGCCGATCCGTGGATGGATGACCATCATTACATACCGAGTTTTCTCCGTGCCTCGGAATTAACGTTAAGCCGTTGGTCCCGGCTGTCATTTGTACATCTTTGACAGTCGTTACGAGTAGTCAGTGACCCGAAAGTCTGACAAACAGTTTTACCTTAGGGGTCCCGTATTTCCCGATAGTAACTGGGTTGTGGAGGTCAGATAGGCACTTGCTCCATGTAAAATACTGATACTCAGCTGCATCCGGGTAGACTGGAAGCCGACCCTAACATTTGGGAAAAAGGCTAGGCAGATGATGATGAGGTACAGATGGTTATGCAGGACGAGAAGTAAGGAGATCAGCCACATCTTATGTATTGTCTTCGTAGTAATATGAAACAGTAGGTTTACCATAGTTCCTTACAAAATTTACCGATGGCGGCACATCAAAGCGATTCTCATACGACACCGCGCTTCGATGAAACCGCCGCGAGTATGAGCGGAGTCTTGTGAGAATCGAATAACAGTAACAGCCTTTTCCATTGTGTTCGTTCTTGAGGTATCACACAAGAGATATAAAGAAAGCTTTCTCTCTTTCAGCGGGGTACTCAGAGGACTCCGACTACACGTCGGACCTCAACTACCCAGTGGGGCAGCACGCCAATTGCAGCGCTTCGCAGTTCCGGAGCCATGCGCACCAGATGCACACACCACAGGTACACAGAACTTTTGTCATCATCACTTTAATCTGTGGAAAATGTCGTGAGGAAAGTTTTGAGTATGTGGTTAAGATTGGAGGAAGACCAAAGAAACGGTGGATGGAGTGGTGAAGATGATATGGCAAGAAACGAAGTATCTGATGAGATAATAAGTTTGGAGAAGTATGGAAGAAGAAGACATGCTGCGTCGACCACAAATAAAGTGGGATAACTTAACAAATTTCAGAAACAGGGTTGATATGTTAGCATTATCGTATCACCATATTTTCTAACCATTCATCTACCTACTTTCCATTTCCAGAGATCCTTGGAGGTATCTCGTGAGAATTCGTACGAGAGGGACGAGTACCACATACACGGGGACACCGACCCGCTGTATTATAACAGTCAGCCACGGACCAACAGGTAAATATTGGCGCCTAGGTTACCTACTGTTTTTAAACTAGGAGCGTTTACGCCTTACGACATTTGATAGAAACTTTCAAGTCTTTATTTACCGAAATGACTGAACGGATTTCAATGAAACTTCATACGTAGAAGCACTATACATAAATAAGCAGTAACTAAAAACGTCTTCCTAAATCGTTCTAACATATACGTTTTGATCTCGACATGAATGATGTAACCAAGATTTTGTAACAATATTTTGATTTATAAGAGTGTCCATGTAGTTTCTTGCCCATTCTTCTTCATAGAAATCTATGCTAGATATGGGCAACTACAGTACTTTCACAAGTTATTGTCTTTTGTCTGGGACTGTAGCTTTACAATTTTATTTTTTTACATTCTGTAGTGTCTGCGATGGTTTAATGGAAATAATGGTTTTAGTTTGAAATCCGTACATGGCTGGTTAGGAGACATTGAGCGGAATGTTGGACTTTGAACTTCCAATGCTGAGCCGAAGGTTGCAAATCCAACGCCTGCACCAATGTAAAGATGTGTTTACGTTACGTGAAAGGTCATAGGTGTGTACATACGTTGGTGTAGGTGTTGTTCTTATTTGACAGGTGGTAGGAACATCCTGTCAAATAAGAAACTCATGTGTATAGGAAGTTCATTCTTCTAAAGCAAGGATAGAGAATTTTAAAAACTTGCTTTATAACTATAAGATAGGTTGAGCAGCGGTGTTCCTGTAGTCCATACTTCCACATTTCGCCAGCACTAGCTACTAATATTGATATAATCTACTGTCTTCCAAACTGAAGGTCTATTCTGTGTATTTCAGGATAGACACGTGGTCACAGCTGCACGCACAAGTAAGTGTGGAGTCAGCTGTATCATGGCGGACCGCGGCTGACTGGCAGTCTGGAGGTAAGCCACACAATTTGTCATCATATTTAATATATTACACTAGATGTAGAAAGATGACCAAGAGGAGCTCGTGGCTAAACAATAGCAGCCGCACGGGTGGATCTTTAAAGTTAAGCCGTGCTTGCCGAGGTTGGTCCGTGGATGACCATAATTATATACCAAATTTCCTCCGTGCCTCGGAAAGCACGTTAAGCCGCTGGTCCCGGCTGTCAATTGTAGATCTTTGACAGTCGTTATGGAGGACCAAAGGGTATCGTATTACCCAGTTGCTGGGTTGTGGAGGTCAGATAGGCAGTCGCTTCATATAAAATACTGGTAATCAGCTGCATCCGATTAGACTGGAAGCTGACCCCAAGATAGTTTGGGAAAAGGCTACGCAGATGATGATGATGTAGAAGATAATCATTAGCATTTAATGATAATTTGACAAGTCATATGGTCAAGCCGGACAAGACAACAACACTTGTCAGTTGTTGTCAACTGATCATTTGTGTACTTGTTATCACGAATGAATGTTCAATAATGCATATAAGTGATCAGCATTTAGACAATTCGTCACAAATTCCAAAAAAATTGTAACGGATAGATTGGTCCTTTCCAAACACCCCTTTAGTGATCCTCTGTCGTACACACACATTTTGATTGAATTAATTTGTGTGATTTTCTTTCTTTCTTTATCGTGTGGTAAGTGCCTAACAGAGTTCTTGGACCCCATGGACCTCTGACTTAGCTTTACATGCAGTCGAGAAATATCTCTCATGCATGCTGGTTTCCTCACGATGTTTTCCTACACCGAAGCAAGTGATAACCATACAATACTCACATGAATCCGAAAAGCCAGATGTGCGTGTCTTGGATCCAAACCTGTGACTTGGCAGTGACGGTCACACTGTCTGGCTGGCTGTCTCTACTTATTTTTGTGATACAAGTAGACAAGGACACATCATAAAACCATTTTGACGGCACGGTTGGCGAAGTGGCTGAGCGATCGACTGCTGCGCTGTGTGTCGCGGGTTCGATCCCCGGTCGGAGCAAATATTTGTATGGCCTACAGATAGTTGTTCCGGGACTAGCTGTTTGTGTATGTGATCTTTAAATGTTTGTAAACGCACCCACGATACAGGAGAAATTCCTAGTGCGGGGTAACGTTTAAAAAAAAATAGAGTTTATATTTTGATTCCCTTATCGAAGAAATAGTATTCCTTCTTACAGAGGAGCAGCGTCGGCCAAGTCTGGAGCGTCAGAACACGCTGTATGATGACAACATGCCTATGTATGGCTACGAGACTTACACCACCAATATCACGCACACGAGGTACGTTCATCAATTTTCATACCTATATTATTACTGGCACACATGTGACTAAAAGAGTGATGAATACAAATGTGGATGGATGGAGAGGGAGAGGAAGACCAAAGAAAAGATAGATGGATTGTGTGAAAAATGATATGAAGGAAAAAGAAGTAAATAATCGTATGACGAATGACAGAAGAGAATGGAGGAAAGAGACGTGTTGCGCCGACCCCAAATAAAATGGGACAAGGGCAGGAAGATGATGATTATCAGCTTCTTTCTTAACCTAACTGCTGCGCTGGTCTTGCGGTCTCATGCGCGACTGCTGAGCGTAGGGTCCTGGGTTCGATTCCCGGGTTGGGCTAAGTGTTGATGGGTTAGGAATTTCTTAGAAGCAGCTCGGAGTTTGAATGAAGGCGGTATGAAACTCCCGTGCCTTGGAAAGCAAGTTCAGCCGTTGGTCCTTCGTCTGATTTCTCCCCGGTCTTACCGGATTGCCGTTCCATCGGATTGTGAGAGTGAGAGAATAAAGAGAGTGCACCTGTGCCTGCGCGCACACTTGTACACTATAATATCTCCCGCGTCGATGGCTAATCTTGAAGCTAAGATTAGCCACCGTGACCGAAAACCTGGTCAGGAGGACTATCATAAGCTTCTCATTTTACCCGACTTCAGCAGTGCAAAAGAAAGGACTACTATTTTATCAGTTTATCTATTTTTCTTTAAATTTTAAACAATCTTTCATAAAAGACTCGAGTTCGTCCCGCGATCTCTCGCTCTTGCCGCGTATTCGTTTGCTGGTTGATTTTAATTTGGACATTTTACTACGTCTAGTGTTGTGTACTTGTGATGAAGACATGATACAGGTTCCCACGACAATTTAAGCGTGGTTATCCTTTTTCATTGAGTCCTGTGCCTCATTTAGGTAAATATGTAGGATAGACCAAAGGAACGATGGATAAACCACTATCCATACCGTTCTGTGCTGGCATCATTTCAAGTATAAAACTATGCTTAGCACTAGTATGCCTGAGAGGTATTTCTTGACGGCATGTAAAGCCAAGTTAGAGTACCCCTGGGCTCAGTCTGAGAAAGCTCTGGTTGACACTAGCCACGTGAAAAAACAATAATAAAGGGTGTAAAACACCTCTTAACGAAGCCGAAAGGCACTGGTTCTCCCTGTCATTGCGATCATTTTTTTGTTCTACACCTTACCTGGGAACCTTCTAGTTACGGAGATATGAGGGGTCAAAGTTCCAACTTTTTGACAAGTATTTTTTTTAATACAAGTTTTTAATGTAAGATTTTTACTTTAAACACCTCCACGACCGCCATACTATTCAATCCGTCCATCAGCACAATGTTTTGAGTGCGTTACATTGAGTTCTACCACAAAACATGATTTTACACCCCCCAAATAAAAGTCGTTTCCCAGCAATAATTTGTGCGTAAAGTTACTTAGTTTCATGAACAGAATGCTTGGTTGAGGGCTTCGTGATGAGGTGATTTACACCGTGTATATAATAATATGAAATGATGAGGCAAGAAATTTATGATGATCTTGACTTTGTAGATCCTTCGCAGCTGAGTCACGACTTATTAAAAAAAAAAATGTGAACGAAATTTTTCTCTTTGCAGGGACCATTCGCATTTATCACAGCAACCGAGTTATGAGGAGTTCTACGACTCGCAATCGTACCCGTACCAGACGTCGTACGTTGGTGACGACTCACGGCAGTGGGACAGCGGCGGTCAGTACTTCTATGACGACGGGCATGGTCTCACGCCGACGGAGTACGAGAATGTTATCAATAAGAGAAGGTCTTCAGTTGTTCAGTTGCCGCAAGTGCCGCCTAAACCTGTGAGTTAACAAATAAATGAATAATGAGCTTCTAAACTTTTTTAAAATATAAATTAAAATATAAAAAAATATACACTTAAAAAAAAATTACACGTATACGGGGTGTAACGGAAAAGGTATATACATACTGAAGGGTGTGCTACAGACCATCAAACTGAACATGTTTCTCATCATAAACATGTTTTTTAGCGAAAAAATTATCTGCTGCCCAATACAAAATTGCAACACCTAATCGACCCAAATGTATGGGGCAGCTGATATTTTTGTCGCTGCTACGATGTTTGTCCGATGGAGAAACATGTTCAGTTTGATGGTCTGTAGCACACCCTTCAGTATGTATATACCCTTTCTGTTACACCCTGTATATACACAGGATTTTTTCCTGTATCGTGGGTGCATTTACAAAAAATTGAACTCACATACACAAACAGCCAGACCCTGAACAACTACCTGTAGAGGCTGTTAGCTATACGAATATTTCTGCCATGTGGGAATCGAAACCGATACGCGCGGTGCAGCAGTCAATCGCTCAGCAACTGCGCTAACCATACCGTCAAAGTACAGTACTTTGTAGGTACCCTGAAATTAGAAGTTTTTTGACACAATTGCAACATTCATTATAATAAAATAATAATACACATTTTCATAGTTAAGTCCGCGTGCTATTCCCATCTGTCGCGATTTATTAATCTTATTTGTTCGGCAAACTGGGACATGCATCCCAACTTCCAAGGGAGGAGAAGAAGAAGTTGGGGGCATCTTCCAGTTTTGTATGTTGGTTCGTCCTCGCATTTGGCTTTTCTGAACAAAATTAGCGCGTCGATTGCTGTTTAGGTCGCCGCCGTACGTTTCCATTTTTCCTGAGCGTTAACTATGTGTAGAATTGTTTCTGTAATTTTATTTTGTTACATTCTCGAAGAAGGAATTACAAAAGGGGTTTTGATGTTTCAGTTGGTGCCATCGTCAAGGTATTCCGACTACAATGAGATGGCCCCGTACAGGCCACGGCCGCGAAGGTCTGCCGCTAGTCTTCCAGGTAAAATGCTTTGAACTCTTCATAATAAGGCTTATATTTCAAATGCTTGGGCAAATAGTGAAGTGACCACGCTTTTAGACACGAGATTTGAGGAAAAGAAAAATACCTGCATAAAAAAAAAACATAATTCCCGAAGTCGGTGACTTTGTTTATTTCATTGACCTTTTTTGCTTCCAAAAGTAAAGCTTATTCACTTTTTTTGTGTTTTCGTTTTGACACGGGATCAGCTCAGTGTGTAAGTGTGGTCACTCTATATTATTATAGAAATTGATAAAGCCTAATAAAATGCATCACTTATAATTTATGTTGTAATGTTCAGCTGAATTAATCGCCGTCAAAAATGCGAGAAACGAATGTAATTGAAAGTAAATTGTAAAATTAACCGTCAAACCCAAGCTGGGATCCAGTTTTGACACACATATAGTATGGTTTGACAGATATTTTGAAATACAAGGTGTTGTTTTGCATCCTCGTCAAATTCAAGGAGGTAACTATGCTAATAATTCTCGTCCTCGAATCAATAATAAAATGGGTAGTTTTTTTTTTCTTATTTTCGAAAATCGGTATGTGTGATACACCCGTGTTTTAAATACGGCTCGGCTGATTCTCGCCCTATAAACGTGCTTCCACACATACAAACAATCTCAAACGTTTATTCGATCATTTCTTATTTCCTAAACCACGTTAAGGGGGCTATTCTGAAATACTGACAAAGTTAAACAGCCAAAAAAATCTGCGTTTTTTTATTGATTACCTAGGTACCATAATTTTAATTTTAATTGATTATTTATGTCTTTTGTGACAACCTGCTGAATTTTGACGAGGATGCAAAACAGCACCTTGTATAATCATATTATGGCAATTCCATCGAATCGGAGCTCAACTATCAAGACGACAGGAGTTCCCGAAAATTCGACAGGAGCTTTTACCATGAAGATCTGCTTAGGTGATAGCAAGTTGGCCGTCTCTGACTTAAGGCTCGAGCCTGACTACACAATCAAGCAACATGCGTCTTGCGGCAGCGACTGAAAACAAATTAAAGTGGTTTTTTAGCACTACACCACGAGTCTCCTTGAAACGACTTACGGACCGAGGGTACGCAAAACGACTGACGCGCGCGACATACTGTTCAATACTTATGGGAAGCAAGTCTCCTTTCTACGATAAGAGGCGAGTCATAATTCTCCACGCGGATCTAGTTCAGTTCGGGTTTCCGTCTGTTTGGTGGGTCCCTCGTCAAGTTTTGTTTAGCAGTGGTGATGAATAAATTACGAAAACTACCTGCCCGGGTTCAAACCCACAACCAAAGCCAGGGCAGTTACCATAAGACCTCTATTACTCCATATTCTACTGCTGCTGCCGCCTTAGCTTCCCGTGAATCAACGTGCTTCGTTTTCAGCCACGCCCTCGTCGACCCCGAAGCGGGGCCGCGCGCTGCCAGTCCCGCCGGGCAGCGAGTCGGGCTCGACGCGCGGCAGTCGCGGCCGCCGCCTGCCACAGCCCCCCACGCCGATGACGTCATCTATGACGTCGTACGGCAGCTTCACGCGCCCTCGGCGCGCGCCTTCCGCCTCCACGCTTACGCACGTGCCTTACGTACCCGGTGAGCTAGGCTTTAAATAAAAATGTCGATGTTAATGTCCGTTTTTAATAAAAACCTAAATTCATTATTCAATATAGGCAGGTAGGTACGCTGTTGCTTTTTGGAAATTTCGGTGCAGAACCGAGAGAAATTCTAACAACGTCCTTGTATTTAGGTCTTGCCTCGTAATAGGGTGCTTGCATAAAGATTCAGGTTACCAGTTGGTACAGAGGAGACAGGACGGATTGGTAAAGGAAAAATATCAATTTTCTTCATGCAATCACTTATACACAAACAGGTGCAAAGAGAAACATAAAAAGGGTAGAGAGGTTTTCCAGTACCCACAAACCAGGACCTGTATAAATATGTATAAATCTGCATCTTTATGCAGGCACCCTATGTAAAAAAGGGCATTATTGTCTGAGAGACTGGGAGGAAAGTTCCGGCTCTCAGATTCTTTTAGGTTGTGGTGTGGCATTGCATAACTGCTGACGCCACTGTACGCCATATGAATAGCTGAAGGCACAGTTTTAGGCCATAGACTTCACGGTAAGTGTACGGTCTGCACAAAACACACACTCGGATAGAGTTACAATATTATGCCTTTGACTTCCAAAGCTACAACTTTGGAAGTCGAATCTTTAGAATTACAACTTATAATAAGAATTGTATCAGGCAAGTGGCGGCCGAACGCAAGCCTATTTAGTGTAAAAAAACTTTTGTTTTGTGTTATTCAAAGATTCGGCTTCTTTTCAGTTTTAGATCTCTTCTTGCCAAGCCTACTTTCATAGTCGTTCGTACGTTCGGTCACGACCGGATCGGTCCGCGACACGTCGCACATGGCTTTAAATCTAAGGATGAAAAGCTTTTAAATTTACATTTTACTTTACAGAACCTGAAAAACCTATTCCTGATGCGAGTTATGGTTACGTTAGCTTCGGGTATAACCAAGACTTTCAAGACACTGCCACAGAACCGTATCAAGATACTAATTATAATAATACTACGTAAGTATTCCTACATCGTTTGTAGCTCAGTATTAATAGCCGCTCGGTCGATCTTCAAGGTAAAGCAGCGCTTGGAAAGGTCGATCTGTGGATGGGTGCACATCCATTACATACCAAGTTTCCTCCGTGCCTTGGACAGTACGTAAAGACGCTGGTCCCTGCTGTCCTTTGTAGATTCTTAACGTTCGTTAAATGTAGTCAGTGAACTGAAAGTCTGACTACCAGTCTTACCAAAGGGGTATCACTAAGTGGACTTGTGGAGGTCAGATACTGGTATACAGCTGCACCCGGTTAGACTGGAAGCCGATTCTAACAAAGTTGGGAAAAGGCTAGGCAGAGGTGAAAGTATTCCTGCATCGCATCAATTAGAGAAAAAAGATTTTGGAGAAAAATCCAAAAATATTGTATTATTTTGAATACGTTCTTGAATTAGAATATACACGGTGTAAATCACCTCATCACGAAGCCGTCAACCAAGCATTCATACATGAAACTAAGTAACTTTACGCAAAAATTATTTATTGCTGGGAAACGATTATTTTTGGGGGGTGTAAAATCATGTTTTGTGGTAGAACTCAATGTAACGCACTCAAAACATTGTGCTGATGGACGGATTGAATATTACGGGGGTCGTGGACGTGTTTAAAGTAAAAATCTTACATTAAAAACTTGTATTAAAAAAAATACTTTTCAAAGAGTTGGAACTTTGACCCCTTATATCTCCGTAACTAGAAAGTTCCCATGTATGGTGTAGAACAAAAAAAATGATAGCAATGACAGGAAGCACCAGTGCCTTTCGGCTTCGTTAAGAGGTGTTTTACACCCTTTATACTTATTGTTGTCATAAAAAAAAACATTAATGCCTTTGTTATACATTGACAAAAGTCTACGGAACGAGGGGGGACACAAAAGTAATCGTCGAAAGTAACAGTTTTTTTTTTATAACTGTGCAACTGAACATTATCGGGTCATTTTGTATTATAGAAAATCACACATAATTTATAAAAATAAACTGTTATTATTCCCAGAGCAAAAATATACTTTTGTTGGGGAAACGGCTTTCATGATCTATACAAATAATTTTTTTTAAAGGAGAATAATCAAAAACCATTTAAATACCTAACTTTTTCCTTAATGCATGACCATCCAGATTCTGGGAACCGTTTTGCAATACATTTTAATATGCATAAACGAGTCATCATCCAATAACTATATACTTACCGAGAAACACATGTTTCCTGCAGTTATCTGAATCAGGATTGTTATCTCATATCTCGTGGCTTGATTACACCCACTACTGATTTGCTTCACTCAATGTTGCACTTCTAAAACTCATTTGGATCCATTGCTAATCAAAACTCCACCTTTACAACTCCCACTTAAGGTTGAATTGTAATGTACAGGCGCCAGTACATCAATCAACCTACAGCAATCTGACAAATCTCTGTAATGGATTTTCGACTTTATCGTTAAGAAATTAGATTCAAGGTTGATTGGAATATGACAGTTTTAGGTCGCTTGATGTGCTGTACCTTGTCGAAAGATTGGGATTGTTCTTATGAAGAAAATTTTATTTATTTACTTAAATATGTGGATTGATCACAACATTTAAGATCAGTAAATCGTAGATTGATTCATAAAGTATGGAAGAAAAAGATATGCTGCGCCGTCCCCAAATAAATTGGGATAAGGACGGAAGAAAGATCATTAGGATTAATCACATTATAGCTTTTTTTTGCTCTTGACTCTAGTCTAGGTCAGAGATGACAGAGACAAAGTAGATGCTGGTACGAGCTTACTCAGAAGAAGCCTGTTCACTCCAAATTTGAAGATATTGGGGTTATTAGCGTTCAGATACAGACGCAGGCAGAGATTTCCACTCCTTCGCTGTGCGCAATACGAATGACGTTTGAAAATGCGTAGTGCGAATTGGTGGAATAGCAATAAGGTAGGGATGGTAACTTCCAGTGGTGGGATGAGGTCGTGGGCACACTCACCGAAGTACAGCCTGTAGAAGACCGAAAAGCAGGCAACCTGCAAGGAGTATTTAATCATAAGGTGTACTGAGAATTCCAGCATCATATTTTTTAACTAACATCTAATGGATGGACTGTGTGAAGAATGATATGGCAAGAAAGGAAGTATGTGATGAGATGACAAGTAATAGAGAAGTATGGAAGAAGAAGATGTGCTGCTTCGACCCCAAAATAACTTGGGTTATGGGCAAGAGAATGATGATTATGATGATGATGATAATCTAACTTTGAATAATTTGTTACAGATATGATTCGGATGGGATGCAACCATTCTTTGATGAAACGCCTCACGCCACTCCGCCTGCAGCTGGTAATTATGCACCCATTATCTACTCTTTTGATGTCCACAAGTCTGAATGTGTTTGACAAGCAGCTAGTACTGGTTTAAAAATAAACTTTCTCGATATTTTACACAAAATAGTAGTCAGTAATCTCACAAATATTTCGTTAAAGCACATTTAGCTAGGGTGCCTAAACTGATAGTCTATTAGTGATAATGTTGCGGAAAAGATATATATTTAATTGTAAAAACAAAATGTAACCAAAAAGCTCATGACTGCTTTGTGTTGAAAGTCGTTTTTGATAGACAAAACGCTTTGGAATTATGGTGATTACCCTAGCGTGTGACTATATTAAATTAAATCAACGGTGAACTTTGTCATATCTATTTATACACATAGTTTGCGATATCAAAATTATTTATTTATTTATTTATTTTACTATTTATGTACACACAATAGAGAACATAGGAAAAAACATAAAATATTAGAGTACAAAGGTACTGCTTATTTCATATGAAATTTCTGCCAGCAGACCTGCGAAAGGAGAGATGAAAAAGAAATGTAGACGATAGTGTGTGAAAGAAGGAAGAGAAAAAATGAGTTATTGTGCCTTACCTAACTTACTATACTATTACCTAAATATAAATATACTTATAACTAAATATAAATACATAATGCTAAGATATATAAACAAATAAGAAATTATATACATATATATATAAATATATATAATTATGTCAATGTCAGTACAACAATAGCAAGGATTTATAATAATTCACGTTAAAAATGATTCAGTTACATAAAAGATAAGAACTTCCGTAGCACGGCGTACAGATTTGATTCAAACATCAGTTATTTTTTAATCGTAAACATGACGGCCCGTTTCATGCACTGTCTATGTGGCGAATTTTCATTTAATATTTACAACGTTTTCTTCCAATTTCCAGCTCAAAAAACACCGTGGACCGAAACAGAGACAATATCACAGTTCACATACCCTATTACTAGTGAGATTGATTCGTTGTTACCGAAAACAGTGCCATCAACAATTTCATCTTATTTACCTCAACTCTCAACTGCGAAACAAGAAGATGTGTATCACGAAAAAAGTTATCCGGAGGTCGATTCGCAGTACGAAGAACAACAGTATCGATTCGAGCAACAAGATCGACAGTATACAGACCAAAGCCAGTATGAAGATAAACAACAACATCTACAAGAGGAGTACCAGCAACAACAAGACTATCAGCAACAACAAGACTACCAGCAACAACAAGACTATAAGTATGATTCACAATTCGAGTCGCAGTACCCAGAGGAAGAGAAACAACCAATTTCCCATCAGCTTTATACACAACAGTTTGAACAAGACCAGCAATATTTACAAGATCAGCAATATTTCCAGCATGATGAACAACTGAAGGCACACCAATTGCCATTCCAACAACAGCAACAACAAGACTTACAATTTCAACAGCAACAACAGCAATTACAATTTCAACAGCAGCAACAACACCAGTTACAACAACAGCAACAGCAGCAGCATTTGTTGCAACAACAACAGCAGGCCAAACAACCTGCTCAACAGTTGCAAACCAGTGTCATTGCCGGTGCTGCCACCTTGGGTTCATTTATGGCTGGTAGTGCAAAGAAGCTGGGAAGTTTCTTCGGTGCAGCCGCCGCGGCGGTGTCTGCTCCCGCTGTGAGCCAACCTTCTCATACAACTCCTGTGACAACTGCTCCAACAAGCCACTTCGCTTTATCAGTTGCTCCCGTTCAACCACCGTTTACAAGTACCGTGTCAGCGACAACATCCGTCCCAGAAGTATCGCCGTCAGTGCCAGTGTCTACTGTGACTGTGACCACGTCTGCGCCAGTTTCTTTACCACGAACTCCGTCTCTAAGGAGACAGGAGTCTATACAAAGACCTTCGGTGCGTCGTACACGGACGTTACCAGACGCACCCGAAGAGTTAACCCAGTCGAGTTTCGACGAAAGTGCCTACGAGGACGAGTATCATAAGACTGAATACGATCAAACAATAGACCGCGATAGGACTTCTTTGGATAGGTATCGTGACGACGATTATCATGATACCATCCATGAAGAAGTCCCCGAAGAGAGGCGTTTGTCGGAAGCGCCACCGAGCCCCAGCTTGCAGAAGCAGGCGTCTCCGACGAGGACTGTGGCTCAAATAAGGAAACCTTCAGTTGACAGCTATCACAGTCAAACGCCATCGATTGTTGATCGTAGAACCTCGCAAAGTTCTTTTCATCCCGAAGAGAAACTTGCTGTGCCGACTACACAAGAAGGTAACTTTACTTTTATTCTTAAGTTTTCATTCAGGTGTCACTTAAAAGTACAAATTTGCATATAAGAAGACATCAAACTGACTGGCATTTCTCATATCTAGCATATTGGCATCATCAAAGCCATTTACGATATACCTCGTAGTTTAATCAATTATTCAGTTTTAAAGCACTTAATGATTTTGTTACTTACTGTCATGTTACGTTTTTTAGATCAAACGATCTGTTAGTATAAACATCACTCAACGTCCACAGTAAAGTAAATGTTTCCTTATCCAACAAATTTTTTAATACAAGGTGTTGTTTTGCATCCTCGTCAAATTCAAGGAGGTAACTATGCTAATGATTCTCGTCCCGAATCAATAATAAATTGGGTAGGTAATTTTTATTTTTATTGTTATTTACGAAAATCGGTAAGTGTGAACCAACCTTGTTTTAACCGCAGCCCGTCTGATCCTCACCTTATAACCGCGCTTTCACACATACAAACAATCTCAAACGATAATTTCTTATGCCATAAACCACGTTAAGACGGTTATTCTGAAATACTGACAAACTTAAACAAACAAAAAGATCAGTGTTTATTAATAATTAACTAGGTACCGTAATTGTAATTGATTATTTATGTCTTTTGTGACCACCTCCTGAAATTTGACGAGGTTGCAAATCAACACCTTGTATACTTCCCATGCCTTATAACAGTAAAGATTCATTCCACAGATTCACTCACGGATAAAACCAAAGTTTCGTTCCAAGAAGGGCGCACGACGTACCACGAGGTACCAGACGTGACTGACGGCTTCCATGAACCTGAACCTTTATACGATGATCAGGTCGACGAAGAGTACCGAGATGATACATACAATGACCAAGACAATACCTTTCGGAAAGAAAGGGAGAAGTTCGATGACCAAGAACAGTTCCAAGAGACTGATGAACCGTATCAGGAGGAGGATAGTGTGTTTAGAGAGGAGCAAGACAGACCAGAGGAAGATAGACTGGAGTTCCAGCCAGAGCAGCCGAAATTGACGCCTAAGCAGAGGTGGCATCGTGCGTATAACAAGATCGTGATGAAGCTGAACGTGAGTACGCTTTTCGATTATAACGATGGGTGCAGAGTTAAAAAACTTTTTTTTTTCACAAATTTGTTTGTTTCTCGCTCTATTGAGTTGATTTTATTTCGTTTGTTGATTTTATTTAATTTATTTCTATTATTTTTTGTTAAATTGGGTTTCGTTGAAAAAAATTTAGTTATTTTTTCTTTACGTTATTTTAATTTTTACGTCGTTTTATTTTCTTGTTTTTTTTTTTTTTTTGACAAAACTGCTATCAAAATGAACAGAACTGATACTACCAAATCCTACGAAATCTGCAACCATCGTCACCTGATTTATATTTCTTTTGTTGGTTAAATATTTTGTGTAAGGTTTTTTACAATCATGGAGAATTAACCATAGCTTTCAGTACAAAAGGACGGGGTAAGTCACATCACTGAATGTAAATTTGAAAATAATTATAGGTACGGGCGAAACAAGGTTGAATTTATCGTACATTGTCCCAATTTAATGAACATTCAAATACATATTGTAGCAGTACGTTCAATTAAGACAACGACATTACGAAGACTTTTCTTTGGTAAATAAATAAAACAGGGTTTTTTACAGCAATAAAGTCACAAGAAGTGACTGTCGTGAATTTATATGAATCTAATATAGATAAATAAATGTTATGCCTTGTATTCTTATCAAGGTGTAACAAGAGTTCCAGTTTAATACGTCTGCGTTTTACTTTTGACGTTTATCATTCTAGAACATATTTACTTTCTTTTTCGAACTGTGTGTTATAGCAGCGGAACTTAAAATTCAATAATTTTAGAAGTGTTATAGGTACGATTTTCGACGATAGCGTCATAATCCAGGTATAAGTTATATCATTAATTACATCATCAAATACACATAAAAGATATCCTTTAAGATATCACACGGTGCTGAAATTAAATTACCGTAAAGCATTTTTTACCGTTGTTAGTCTATAGTTGATAAATACATAAAATGTAATACAAGAAAGTCGCGTTTCACGAGACAATAAACCACGGATTATTTACACTTATTTTTATATACAAAAAAAAAAAAAATCTACGGAGGAAGATATTCATATCATATCAACGTAACAACTTATTCTGAAGGCGTAAAAAGACTTATTCGGAGCCGGGTCCAAGCTACCGGTGGTTAGCCCTAACATCCGTTTGCGAACAGCAGTGTACGAACTCTCCTATCCAGGGCGTCGAGTTCGGTGAGAGTCCATTTGAGTATGCCGAAAGAGTACATTAAAACCGGCATGACCCAACCGTTGAAGGCGCGTACCTTGTTTCCGCCCGAAAAAAGGCTATTTAATACCTTCTTCAGGCGACCGAAGAAGTGCTCCCTCAACAATTGCTTCATGTCAGCTACGTTAATGCCTAACGCTTCCGACATATCCATTATTTATTTATTTTATTTATGTAAGTGCCAACCCTAAGACGACACTAAGAGCGTCTGGCTCAGCAGGGGTCACCCATGGTTACCCCCTACAGTTTTATAGTGTTACTGACGATTTAATGGATAGACTAATTATGTCTTTACACCAATTGAGGCTACCAAAAGTGTTGTAAGCAGAAGAGGGTTGGGAAATGAGAAAAAGATCGCGTTCCTTAATACATTGGATATTGTTAATTTTGGATATTGTTTCTTAATAATTGAAGCCGCTTACGATATCGAATGTAATTTTGTTACGTTTTAATTTTAAATAATATGATGTCTTATTGAATTAATAATAATAATATTAAATAGTTGCTACGCAAATAAATATAATTAGTTATACATACCTTATTGTTGAAATTTGCCTTTTGGGTTTCAAGGAAATTTCTATTAGTGGGTTATTTGCTCCGTATAATACGATGTTAAGTATTCAAAGCTTTGTTGTGTTTCGACGAACTCTTTATTATATCAAGATATTTTGAAGGTAAGTTCAGAAACTAAGCTTCTCCTTGAATATTGTTTTATGTATTTTACGAATTGTTTGTACGGTAAGTAATCAAATTCTACGCAATTTATCAGTTAAACAAACTTTACAGTGAAATCAGATTCGTCGTTGAAGTTCTAACTCCACGTAAGTCAAAAATAACAACTTTACAGAGAATGAAGAAACTGTATTGTTTAAATACCTAGGTAATGGTGCATGGTACAATACAATTTTATAATTTGTCTTCACGTCAAATAAGATAGAGAGACGGTGCTTGTTTTTATTGTCTGAATCAATACGTCTTCCTACTCACTAACAAACGGCATCAAAATGGTTTTAGAACTTCAACGACGTTATGCCATACGGTTAAATTCATTATTCAATATAATAAAAGTGTTATAATCATTAACGTCGACGATAATATTATCTTATCTCCTATACAATACAGAAATGCAAATGTATGCATTTACAATTCTACGTTTCAACTTGTACTAATGCAAAATAGAGCTGTTCATAATAATATACCAAGTGCTAAGTCCTGTATGTACTTACAATACAAGAGTGAAACTTGCAATGGTAGTCCAGTGTGCCCTACTTTCCAAGTAAATGTATGTAAATACCTACCTACTATTACAAAAGAATAAAAAGTATACGTAGGAATTAACATCATTGTACAAAATGATATTCATGTAAATAAATTACTTATCTAATTTAAACTACTAGTCAAGTCGTTTACGATTTATTCCAAATTGGTCTTAACAAAACCGAATAGTAAGTATGTGTTATATAATTCCTAAAATGGTTATATTTATATGCGACTGAGCTTATCAATTCATGTTATTGTTAACTACCTACTACGTATACCTAACAGTACGAATATTTAAACAAAACGACACTACGAAAATTAAAGACCAATTCCAAATTCAAGACTATAATCCCACTGCATAGTTGAGCAACAGAACTTTAATCCAATGCATTACTCAGTACGCAAATAGTGCAAAGTCCTGTACAATACTGTAACAAGACAAACTCATCTAGAAACAGCGTTGTGCTTTACGCCCCGCTGCGCTGTGCGAGTAGGCACATAATCAAAATGGCGGATAAAGAAAATGGCTAAATGTTGTTTTGTGGCCTTCAGAGGGTGTGACCTTGAATTGGGTAAATGGAAACTCGATAAATGGGAGATTGGGGTATTATTGATTGACATATTATAACGTTGATTAAAATCGACAAGGAAATGTGTGAGTTTTCCGAAAAGAAAATCCTTAAATCCTATTGATAGATTGTTTTAAAAGTTAAACTGCTAGACTGAAAAATAACCCTTTAAGTACTAACCGAGCGTATTTAACATTTAGATTACAGTCTTTCATACCAACGTTTTTTTTTGTTGCTATGATAAACAAAAAGTAGTATTTTTTTATTATATTCCTTTTTCGTGCCATCGCGCATTTCGCGCCTACAATTCATATTGAAATACTCAAAACATAATAACTATGCTTATAGTAGAATCCCCAACAATTTTATCACAAACGAAGCTATTAACACTCTAGCATTAGAACGGGAAACTATGCTTTAGCAAAGTTGCTCGGTCAAGTAGTTTCTAACAGTCCGCTGGTAATAGCTAGTAAGGAGTTTGGTACAGTAATAACTGTGCTATACAAAGCTAGTAAATTCGACGACTTTATTTTGTAGCACAAGTGTTACAAAACACTGTTATAAGCTTACATGGTTTATAACTAAACTTATACTGTCAATTATTGTGAGCTCCCGATATTTCAACGCTGTTGCTAGCGCGATGATTGCGGGTTGGTTGGAGAATGCAAAATGCGAAGCAGACAAATCTGTCTAGCCTCTTTCTTATTCTTTTTTAACTTCGAGAGCTCAGAATAATTGAAAATCACGGAAGGTATTCCGTAGGTGGTATATTACTGTTAGAAAGGTTTAAAAAACGCACTTCGTTTAACACTTTGACTTATTTTTGAAGAACGTATTTGAACTTTCGAACCGAATTGTATGAATCTTTAATCATTTGAATTAAAAATAAAATGCCTAGTACGCACGGCGATCAAAATCAAATACAAAACCAATCTAAGCGGATCTCGCATTGTACACATTTTTTTTTCAAAGTGATGCCAAGTTATATTATACGCCGTGAGTACTTAGCCAACAATGATAACTTTAAGAGCGTTTACACCTTACGGAATTTCATACAAACTTTCAAGGTCTTATTTTCCGAAATGACTGAACGGATTTTAATGAAACTTCATACGCATAAGCAAAATACATAGGTCTAAAAAGTTACTTAAAACATTTTCGGAAAATAGTATAACAGCTAAATTAGACAGATTATAAATTATCCATAGAAACAGAAATTATCTTTTTTTTTTAAATGACATTTCGAAAATGTTTATGTGGCCAGCATGCCGTCTTAAATCAGTGTTATTATTATTATTATGTATTATTTATTTATTAAACAATTTTTATACAAACTTTCATTTTGTTGTTTTAATCTTATTCTGGAGTCGGAAAGAGATCCAGGATTGAGGTCGGACAAAGGCGTGCTCTAATTAACTTGGCACAACGATTTGCTCTAGGTCCTCATTGCTCCTTTTATTATCGCTTCGCCTTCCATATGCGACCATCTCAAATAATCTAAGTTTCAAGCAAAGATTATGCGGTGCAAACATTGCCGGACTCTAGCTGGCTTTAATTGCCCCACTTCCAATCAGCTTACCCTCATAGTGGTCAAGAGATTTGCATAATTATGATTTTATCTCTATATTTTATGGGTGCATAACTTTTGCCTCGGTTATGTATGATAACGCATTGATTGTTAGCTATAGTTATAAGTTCTGCTTGCCCTATAACACAAAAAATATTTCAAACATCGTGTTGTCTTTGTCATCTTAAGAAGATTGATAGAAAAGGATTGATGTTTTAAACAAGTCTAGCGATAAACGCATTTACTATGTTTTTTTTTAGGGTACCGTCCCTCGAAAGGAAAAAACGTAACCCTAATAGGATCACT
This sequence comes from Cerastis leucographa, assembly GCA_963082945.1. NCBI lineage: Eukaryota > Metazoa > Arthropoda > Insecta > Lepidoptera > Noctuidae > Cerastis > Cerastis leucographa. The sequence goes on along the minus strand of OY720363.1, from coordinate 7,715,576 downwards.
TTGTTGTCCATCCATCAGTCTGTCTGTCTGTCACGACCGACTTATAGCACAGATAAAGGAAAAATTACGAAAACCGTAAATTTTTTGTTACATCATTTAATAAAAATATTTTTACATCATATAATAAAAATATTTTTAATAATTACGGTTTTAAAAGTACGGAACCCTCGGTGCGCGAGTCCGACTCACACTTGGCCGGTTTGTTTTTTTGAGTGTCCCACTGCTAGGCAAAGGCCCTTTCTTTCCAAACCACTGTATTTTGTGCAATATCAGGCCATGTTCACCCCGCAATCAAGATCAGATCGTCACACTACTTTTGCCGCGGTCTAGCTCGATGGCGATTTCCTCCGCACTGGTTTCTAGTATCTAGTGATGAATAAAAAGGGAAAAGAAATCTAGATAATGGAACGCTCTGAAATCAATGGAGATAAAGGAAAAGGTTGCAAATGCATGAAAGAGAACGACATGATACTCACTCGTAATAGGTTTTTGCTAACTTATCTGATAGGTACGTTATACAAGGGAGTACAAAATTGTGTTTGATATTTATTTTATTAGGCGAATGGACCCCCATATTTAAAGTCCTAATAAAATAGATGGACTTTTAACACATCGTTTAGGACGTGTAACCAAAGATATCCAAACAAAAAAAACATTATTATATTGATTTTATTTCGACCTAAAATTATAAAAATACTAACATTGTTAGTGTATTTTCGTTAGCTATTTCTTTTCTTGTAAGTATCTAATGCTTTTTTTACCATTCTCTTTATTTTGTTGGTCTGAATGATTTCTAAAAGTTTGTCCATCAATTTTAATGGGACATACTACAATGTTGCGGTGTAAGGAACTCTTCCTGAAAATATTGAAAAAAAGAACGCCTGAAGCGAGTATCTTTTGTGAAAGAGTTACTAACACATGAATGAACAAGCGAATTGCTATTGAGTCTATAATAATAATAAGTAGTACAGGCTAAAAAGTTCACGATTTATTCTCTTTTCAACTTTATTACAAGGCACGTAAGGGAGAAGTCCTATAATATGGTCCAGGATACCTATAGTATTGGACACCCGGAACATCTGTTTTCTATTTTACAATGTCATACGTATTCTTTTATACAAGGTGTTGTTTTGCAACCTCGTCAAAATTCAGGAGGTTGTCACAAAATACATAAATAAGCAAATTAATTTACGGTACCTAATACCTGGTAATTATTAAAAATCGCTGCTTTTTTGTTTTTTTTTATTTGACAGTTTATCAGAATAACCCCCTTAACGTGGTTCAGGGAATAAGAAACTATCGAATAAACGTTTGAGATAGTTTGTATGTGTGAAAGCGTGGTTATAGGGCGAGGATCAGACAGGCCGCGTTTAAAACGCGGGTGGTTCACACTTCCCGACTTTAGTAAAAAACAAAACTATTTTACTGTTGATTTGGATCCAGAATCATTAGCATAGTTACCTCCTTTAATTTGACGAGGTTGCAAAACAACAGCTAGTATAGATTATATCTTGAAATCGACCTCCACGACCAGAGTCCTCCACGACTCCAACCCAAACTACACCATCCTTGCGAGAACTGTTTGTATGCTAAATTGAAATGCATTAAAAGGAGTTCAAAGTATTTTGCTTGTCAGAAAACTCTCTAGGTACTACTCTTCTCAAAGGTGCTATTATTCTACGCTAAAATAAATAATTAATTAATAATTTTATTGTTGGAATTAAACATAATTTAGACAAGAATGTTTTCAGCAAGAAGCTTAAAAACTAACAGTTTTGGATAATCAAGGACTACGCTATGTGCGTAGGTAATAAAATGTAACTAATAATATGAAATAGATTATTGTACGGAATCAGATTAGATACGAGCAGCTTAGCTTCGCAAAGTGCTTGGAGCTGATATAGGCTAATAGCTAATAATTATGTTAAAGGCAACTAGATTACTATTACCGTGCTTGCGAGTTGGTTGACCGTGTTTTGGAGTCAAATATATTGTTATTATCCTAATTAATCATTAAAAAAAAATTGTTAACAAGCATTACTGTTACTTATTATGTTAGTAAAAACAAGTCATCATCTGCTTAGCCTTTTTTCCCAAACTATCTTGGGCTCGGCTTCCAGTGTAACCGGATGCAGCTGAGTGTATGAAGCGACTACCTATCTGACCTCCACAATCCAGTAACTGGGAAATAAGACTGGAAGTCAGACTTTTGGCTTCTGACTACTCGTAACGTCTGTCAAAGATCTACAAATGACAGCCGGGACCAACGACTTATCGAACTTCATGGTCACCCATCCACGGACCCACCTCGGAAAGCACAGCTTAACCTTAAAGATCGACCCGTGCGGCTGTTGTTATTTAACCACGAGCTTCTCTTTTCTCTTCTGTTATATAAAACAAGTGATATTTATAATACACTTTAACTCTCCAGAGTAAATTCTCAAAATTATGGGAAAAAGTGCATCAAAATTCATTGCGTAGTTTGGAAGGACAATGTGCTAGGACAGACAGACACTACCAGTAAAAGTGACTTTAATTCATAATTTATGTTTAAATTATTTCCACACAAAACACAAGGCGATACATTTTGCTATTCAGTTCCAGTATAACACATTGTCTTGCTTCGTATAGATTTACAATACAATGACAGATCCGCATAAACTGGTTTTAATAACTTGATTGGTCGCTGTGCGTACAAACAGGGACTTAAAAACACCTTCATAAAGGTTACAGAATTATAAGTTTTACATGGTGAATTCGTAACAGAATCAAATATGTAACACTTTTAAATGTGTTTTCAACCGTTACATTTTAACAGATATAAAAGTGATAATAAGTGTAACAGGTAACCGCAGCGTACTAAAGCTATAATTGATTCTTTCAGTTACACAAATTAACACTTATTAACACTTATAAAAGGTTACAGTTTGATTCGGTAACACTATTGTATCTGTTACATTTAAAAGTGTTTTTTTTCTTTTATAACTGTTGTAACAAACAGTGTTAAAAACACTTATTACGGTTACAGTTGGAGTCCCTGCGTACAAGTATGTTTCTCAAAATCACCATCTAACTTAGATCAGAATCCTTCAAGTAAACAATGTTGTAACAATTTCTTTTTTTTTTTGTAAATATTTGTTCGGGTCGCAATTTGAGTTCGTATATTGTTTGAGTAGACAATTTTGTTGCTTCTATCTGAACAGAACAATTGATTGATTAAATCAAAACAAATCTAATCAGAAACCTGATTTTGTTTGGTTATTGAACGAATACTCTAGGGACTTTTGTTTGAACGTTTTTTTTAATATAAAATCTTATCCATTAAACGAGTAAAATATTAGCATTTACGCTTTGTGAAGTAGTAAAATTTACAAATAAAAAAAAAACACTAGTCGAGGTACTCGTAGTTCAACCAAAACACCTTTTTTCATAAAACAGCATATTAATTCCGTTTTTTCCAAGATCAATGCTACAAATATACAAGGTGTTGTTTTGCATCCTCGTCAAATTCAAGGAGATAACAATGCTAATGCTAAAATGGGTAGGTAACTTTTATTTTTTTCTTACTAACGGAAATCGGTAAGTGTTAACCACCCGTGTTTTTAAAGCGGGCCGACTGATTCTCGCCCTATAACCGCGATTTCACTCATACAAACAATCTCTAACGTTCATTCGACAATTTCTTATTCCCTAAACCATGTTTATTATCCACGGGTTATTCTGATATACTGACAAACTTAAATAACCAAAAAAATCAGTAAATCGTATTTTAAATTTACTTATTTGTCTTTGTCTTTTGTGGCAACCTCCTGAATTTTGACGAGGATGCAAAACAACACCTTGTATAAACAAATAAACACTCATTTTACCCACAAGTTCAACGCAGTCTATTAAATCATTACCCCCAAGTATGCGCTACCAAAAATAAAAATAAACCGTTTTTGGAACATCTTCATGAATTTCATTAAGAAGGCCTGAACTTGTTCGGTAATTGATTGAACCCATCTCAACGAGTGCACTCGTAAAATAACACTTCATTAACTCATTCCTTGCCACACCGGTTTTTTATAACAACTTTTTAATTTAAAGTTTGAAAAATTCCAAACTTCAACATTTTAGGTCAAAATAAAAAATAAAAAAATTGTTTTAACTTAAAATTTCGATTTAATTTTGATGTGTACTGTTGTTTGTTACTATCAAATTCAAAATTACTTGCTGGGAACAATAACTTTCTTTTTTAATAGCTCGTAAAGTTTTTGTAAAAGAAAAATAAACTTAAAACTCAACTTTAAATGCCTATAAAAAAGAAAATTCGGGATCTTCGAATACTTTTAAAAAGTTCTCTAGTCTGTCCCCTTTCCAACGGTATGCAATATGCCCAAAAAAAACGTTTAATACCTTTTAATTTTAACTAAATGTGTAATCGAGACACTAGGCTGATATTCGAAATTACAGTAAGAACAGTAGTTTTTGCATAAATAACATGCCTCAAGTAAGTAGACAGATACGGTTATGTCACTAGTGCGTAGTGTCCTATCTCTTTATTAAACAGGAACCGGTGTGGCAAGGAATGAGTTAACTTTTATACGTCTTGTTAATTAATTTTCACATGTCGTTAGCTAAGGAATTTAGGAGGACGGTTATGCTTTTGAAATATACATATTGAAATATAACTATTTTCTACGTTTAGCGACAAATCTTAAGAAAACTGCTGTGGAATAACGTTTCAATTCCGCGGTATAGTAGCAAGTCTAAAAGGGTCATAAAGAAAAATAACGCATGTCTGTGATACTTTCAGAGTCAGCACTGTTAAGAGCGAGAAATTTCTTCGCATTGTTTAGCTTAGATTTGTCACAAGCTCTAGTTTTAATAATTGACTAAGTAGTTTTTTTTTAATTCAAAGGGATCAAGTAGTTTTGCTAACTTTTACATAATTTTAAGCTGTTAGGTGTATATAAAAAAGGTTTGATATTGAAGTGTGACATTTATCTGAATATAAATTATTGGAGTAGGTACTTTTATACTTGATTGAATTTCTAGACTGTCTACTAAGTAAAGTTTTATATTCATTTGGGATACGGACCTGTTGGACGTACGGGTTTTTATTTAATTAGACCGGGTTGGTTATAACTTAGAAATACTAGTCTGAATTTAATAACGCCACCAAATTAAATACTTACAAAAAGTCAAATACCGATTTCTGATTAAAATGTATAACATCGAATAAGGCCATGAATAAATGAACGGAATTATGTAGATATTTACTGTTCCAATAACAAAAGAGTTCTTAAAAGAAAAACACTGCGAAAACCTTGTGAAAATGCGTTTAATTTCCCTCTGTTTAATTCTGCTCCCGGCCAATTGCGGGAAAGGCTTCCCTAGTGAGCGTATTAGTTTATCTTTTTATTACAGCTACAAATTGAATATTTAATTTCCAGTTTTTTTTTTCCCTTGCGGCTCGATCGTTGTTCTCAGAGCTATTAGCACAGAGGCGGCCGTCGCCTGCAGAGACCCTATCGCCTTTGAACTCGATCACCTCATTAGTCCAGCTCAGTTGCTCCATACATACGCACATACGAAACTAAGCGTTCCCGCTCAGTCCGTTAACAGACTTTGCTGCGTACGCACCCCTTAATAAAAATCAGAAGAAATTCGAAAGTGTCGTTCGGGGTACGAAACATTGCGCAAGCGATGGCGGCGGAAACTCGCGAGGACGCGATAGCGGCATCCTGCGGGCGACCGTGGCCCTATTGATATCGCACCTATCACTCGTTTGTATGCAAATTCTTCGTTCAGGTGTTAACGTTCAGTGTTGTGGTAGACGTTGATGTGTTATCACACGTTTTTAAAATGTTCCGAAGTAGGAAAGGTCAAGCGATCAGCGAGGCGGATGTCCGGCGGGAACAGGCGCTGCAATATCAGAACCGTTCCAATGCGAGCGGTTCGCGCCTCCGCGTCCGCCGCGGATCCAGTTTGACGGATTTGGACAAGTTGCGCTGTGGCGGTGGTTCCAGCGGTGGTGGTTCTATCGGGGATTTGATGAACATGTTCAGTGGTAGTGTGAATTCTGTCGGGAGTGACTCTTTGGTGGCTCGGACTGTGCCGCTGGAGACGGTAAGGCGGAATGTTCCGCTGGCGTCGACGCCGCCGCCGCGCCCGACGTCGTCGCCGCACATCCATGTCTCCCGACCCGTGGGTCCGCTTACGATGGCTCAACGAACACTAAGATTCAGCAGACTGCTCAAGTATCAACCCTGTTCGGCCGACGTTCTTATTACTCTGGTGAGTGGCTTCACTTAGTTTTATTTTTATGGATTTATTAACCTCAGAAAGACTCGTCTTTACTTATAAGTTCGCATCCACTGGTGTTTATCTTTTCCAGTGACGTTTTTGTGTACAAATACAATGTTGTAACAGCTTTATAAACGTTATCAGTCAAGTGTATCGTGATATCGGTCGTGAAAGCTTGTCTAACAGCCCTGACGGATGATAATTGCGTTATAAACTCATTATCAATTGATCATTTCGATATCATTTGACATTATCTCTACAGTATGGAGCTTTTCATAAAGATAAGCTTAGTTTCGTGTTATTTTAAAATTTTGTATCTAAAATATTGTATATTTTAAAATTTTGTATCTAAAATATTGTATAGAAGTTTTCAGAAGTAGAAAGGCAGTTTATAAAGTAGACAAACGCCAAGTTCAATGACCGTGGATAAATAAGTCATAGTTTAAAATGTCAAGTAGGTAAACCTATCTTTAGTGCTCAGTCAATAATTTATTACCGCCATTACATTCATAAGGGAAACCTTATATTTGACTGAAAATATGAACATATTATCGAAACTATTATTTGTAATTTAAACTAGTATTAGTAATTTTATTAAATGGGAAATTAAAGGTTACACAAAATAGTTTAGAATCTTCAAAAAAAAAAAAAAATGGGAATAGAAGTATCATTGCATGCATTTGAGGACATGAGTAGGTCTAGGTACTGTCTTATTTAAGGATGTAGAACCATGTATGTCTAAAGAATGACCTCCAGGTGTTCCCTTCGAAGTTTCTGTAGTAATTATTTCATTTGAGAAAAGACATGCGTTACTAGAAGAGTGTTTTTCCAGTCCTAAGATATTATCGTGTGTCATATCGAAGTGATTTGTGCGAGGCTTGTGCGAAGCCAATCATATCGTTGTATTTAGATGACGTCTGTCAATTCTCCAGAGCGTGGAGTTACAAAGAAAGCTACAAAGTTAGTGAGATAGACTGAAGCCTGTAAATTGCATTAAAAAAATATCGCACTGAAATGTAGAAATTCTTATTTTAACTTTTAACGTGATCTCTCTAATTTCGTTATAGTATTAAATTATATAACATGCGTGATCTATTTACTTTGTAATTATGTATAGCTAACAGAATTTTTTATACGAAACGTATTCATTCATCTTACGATTCTGAGTTGTGATTGTGATTCTTATTTATTATATTTCTATGCACTTTTGTTACCGGAGTGCCAATTTTCATATAAATTAGGCGATTTCTAAATGGATGCTAGTGAATAGTGAAACCGCGTGTTGTTTTAGTAAAGTAACTTCTAAAGAAGACTAGAAGTGTCTACATCTAAGAAGAGACAGCTAATAAGTTCACATGCGAGATTGGCGGTTTCCAAAGTAGGTGCAACACAAATCTGGGCCCCTATTCACTAATGCTCGGATTCGATTTCGATTCGATAAGTCGTATATCTATCTTGTTTTGGCATTACGAAAGCGAGCGAGATAGACATACGACTTTCTGAATCGAAATCGAATCCGAGCGTATGTGAATACGAGGGCTGTTTGATGATAGACTAACCTTAATTATAACCATCGCCTGGATTTAGTTTAAACCAGATTACTTTCGAATACCCTGCCCTTAATACATTAAAAGATTTCGAATAAAACGGTCTCCTTTACACTTTGTTTCTATAAATACCCGGTCAAGTGCGAGTCGGACTCACGCACAAAGACAAAACCATACCTAATAGAACCTCATTTATATGTATATCAATTTACACTCAACAGCAAAACTAAATCTGTTTTTCATAGTTTATCAATGAAAAACAACGTTACTGCTGTAGTTTCACGAAAAGTCCCATATCTTTCTTATTCAAATAAATTTTCGTGGAAAGTTCTATTTAAGTTCTACAAAACCCTATTTTTCCAGTATTTGGAGATTATTGATTATTCAGGCTTACATTATAAAAGTAATAGAGAATCAACCCACTTGTCTACAGGAGAAGGTCTGTAATTATAATTCGCGAGCGACTAACTTTCTGCGCGAGGCGCCGCTCACGAGCGCGCTCCGCACTATCAACCTCATTGCTTAGGACTTAGACATATTCTGTAGTGCTTTGGGTGAATTTACAAGAACAGCTTTAGAATTTGCTATGTCAATAACAGTTGGATTATTTAAATATAAAGTGTGCTACAATATCGCATTGGGTTTAACCTGTAAGGATATTTGTATGTTTAGAGTATACAAGGTGTAAATGACCTCATCACGAAGCCGTCAACCAAGCATTCTGTACATGAAACTAAGTAACTTTACGCAATAATTATTGCTGGGAAACGACTTTTTTTGGGCGGTGTAAAATCATGTTTTGTGGTAGAACTCAATGTAACGCACTCAAAACATTGTGCTGATGGAAGGATTTAATAGTACCCGGGTCGTGGAGGTGTTTTAAGTAAAAATCTTACATTAAAAACATGTTTAAAAAAAAAAATTGTCAAAAAGTTGGAACTTTGACCCCTAATATCTCCGTAACTATAAGGTTCCCAGGTATGGTGTAGAACAAAAAAAATATCGCAATGACAGGGAGAACCAGTGCCTTTCAGCTTCGTTAAGAGGTGTTTTACACCCTTTATAAATATATAATTTCGAGTATGTCACCAACAAGCATTGTTATATCGTGTCGCCGTCGAAGGCTATGTAACTCTACCTAGCAGTTCCTCCCGCTGAAAATAGATGGCGTTGGTATCGTATTAATGTCCAAATACATGAATAAATTGATTTTTTTGTGCTGGATTAATAAACCATGTTAAGTTGTTTTGTAAGGAATCTATTACTAATAAAAGCAATGTCACGTAGAACATAAAACAGTTAAAATTATAGCTATGGGGCCATTATTTACTCAGTGAGGTTTGAACCATAGGATACGTCAGAAGAAAACCACGATTAATCAGTATGCGGGGGGGGGGGGGGGGGGATAATGAGACAATCACATGTATTTTTTTTTGGGGCGAAAAATTTGAATTTAGTGTGTGACGTTTCACTTTTGTGACAACCTCCTGAATTTTGACGAGGATGCAAAACATCACCTTGTATAACTTTAACCGTATAGTGTATTTTTTTCATTCCTAAACACTTCTGAAATGAAACTATACCAGTACCACAATTCTTCTTTTGAATTAACTTTTTTTTTTTAAAAGAAACTCTATATGAATGTGCTAGGAACTTACTCTTAGAAACAAGAAAGTTCTCTAATAATAAAACCACTGCAGTGTCAGTGACCCGTATTATTTTCCTTTCCAATTTCTTTCAAGTCTATTTCCTAGACTCAGTTGAGATTCAATGAATCGAATCGTTGAATGGAATAAAAAGCAATGCATAAGGAAGCAGTGACGTCACAGAGTGCGACAGAGATTTCATGAATTTTCAACCAACGTACATTCTCATTTAAATAACAGTATTTTTATCAGGAATGTCGGCAACAGAATTATCATTGATACCTATTTATTTTATCTTCTTAATTCTTTAAACATACACATAACGACTGCTGAGCATGAGGTCCTGAGTTCGATTCCAGGGTCGGACAAATTGTGCCCGGTTGATGGCAATAGGCTCGCCCCCTATTACATGGAACATAAATGTAACTGGCGAAGTGTGGTTCTATTAGGTACAACTCTGCCTAACACTTCGGGGATTACAGGAGTGATATTATGTTACTTAAATAAATATATTATTATAGCTAGACGTTCCCACTGCTGGGCAAAGGCCTCCATCCTTTATGTATTTTGCGTTTGCGACCCACTATGTCCACGTGGCATAATATACATATGTCAATCATAATGTAGCTCTGATTTTTAACAAATCCGTCTTAAATCGTAATATAAACACAGACTGTGACTAATAAACAGACTATTTATAGTAAAGCTTATTTAAATAATGAATAAAACAAAAGACAATTTAGCTTTATTTATTCAAATCGGAAATCTCATCAGTTATTGACAGTTAAAAATAATTTCACTACAATTTAATATAATCGAATATTAATAGATGACACGTTATTTACATTTTGATTAACCCATACAATCATCATATTCCAATCATACTAAGGGTTGCCACTTAAATAACTCCAATTACCAACTGTTTTACCCCTTGATAAAGGTCAAATTTCAATAAATCTCAATCAACTTCAGTTTAATTTTACAATGAAAACTAAAGAGTAAAATAATGCCAATAAAAAAAAGTGGTTCCTTAACTCTGAAAAATTGGCAACCCTATCAAACTTAACCACGCGCTCAATCAGGCATATTTCTTCATGAATTTGAGTAAATATTTCAATTTTGGCATCTCAATATTATGGATGCATCTGTTGAAGTCTCCAATGACCTTGACAGAGTGCGTCATCATTCGAGAGATGATATCCTTGAGGCAGACGCTAAGGTCTGAGACCTCTTTGAAGCCGTGGATAGCTATTTCGGCCATTACTACTGGGAACGGTGATGTTTCATACAGGAACTGGAAATAAAAATTGTATACGATAAACAAAATAAACTAGGAGAATCAATTGTGTCTAAATTAGAAAACGAACGTGACGCTCTTACAGATAATGTTCATCATTTTGAAAAATTTTCTGGCAACCAAAATGAAATCTGGGTATTTATTTTTTATGGGATCAACGCCGCTAGTATTCCCTCTTAAGTCTCTACTACAATGACGTGGTCGATCGCTTCCCTTCCAAACTTATTTTCCTTCTTGTCCAATCGACAGTACATCTAAATCTATATTATTTATACTGTTTAGTCCCAGTTGGTGGTCATTTTTAAAAACGTGGCCACGTTTACGCGTTTTAAACAATAACTTGAATGTAATATTTTCTAATTTCTCCTTATCAACATTCCCCGCTCAAAATTCCAGGACCAGCGAGTTTCCGGTCCAAAATCAAGTGTAGATACAAACTCAATTCCCGGGACCACGTATCCGGTTGCTAGTCAACTACCCTCTTGGGGTACTGACCTACCTAGCTATGTGTAAGCTCATGGTCACTGGTTTCTGTTTATTTGCGTGTTATTTAAGTCGGCAACATTGCGGAAATGTGACGGATTTTGACGGCGATCGCGGACAATTTTTTTCGTCCTGAGATTCTCAGTTCGAAGTTCTGGGCTTTTGGTAAAACTAGAACGTGAAGTCCATAGAAACTGTCATTTGAATTAGGAATAACGGGCGAAGTGTCAAAAGTTGTTATTTAACTTTATTTGTAGTACTTAATTTAAAACTGTTTAATATTGTTTGTACAGTTATAGTGAGGGGGTGAAAATAAAAGAAAAAGTTAATTCTGAACATAAAATCGTCATTAGAACCTCCTTTTTAGTCTATGTTTTTTATCGGATATTGGTATCATGAATCCGACCAACCACATTTACATACAAAATAAAAATCTTTGTATGCAAAGTTTCTGTGAATGCAACATAAAATAAGACAGTAAAAGAGCTTGAAATTTTAAATTGGTTGCTCTTTACACTAATTTGGTGTAGGCTTCGTCTTGATACTTACAACCGTCCTCTCAAGATCTTGACTCTCATGGGAGCAGTTCCCTCCAACCTGCTGCTGCTTCTGACATTCAAACAGCTTTGAGGCTGAATACTTCTTCAAATTCTCCAGCGTTTCGAAGTGGACTTGTAGTTTTTCTATAACAAATGTATAAACTTAAATTTGTGCTACAATTTGGTGAAATTTGAGTTTGGATTTGGCATTTAGTGGTAAAGGCAATACTGCCTTTTGCACTAATTTTACTTCATCGATTTAAAAACGCTCTCTTAACTGACCAGTCGAATCGGGAAGAACGAATTTCAGACCAGCTGAGGACACGAGGTACTTCAATAGAATATCTGACAGTGGCCATGCTGTGTCCTCCCGCATTGGCTAGACCGAACCTTAATTATGTTTATCAATTTGCTTTCCTTTTCATTCATCACATTTGCTTTCCAAAATAGATTAAACAAAGTCACTCATGATCATTAATGCAGTAGATTTACTACGTCACAAACTGGCTTTGTTGTTATTACTCAACGGTACGTTTGTTTTGGCCACTACCTGTATTGTCACTAGCGGATATGTTGACTGTGATAAACAAGGAACGTTGTCCCAAAATAATACGGACGTATGTGGGTTGACAAAGCCGACGGCCAAACGTAAACAATTTGGATTTAAAGTAAACACACCTAGTTTACTGAGAACCTATTTACTTATGTAAGTTTTGTACTACCCTTTTCAGTAAATAGCGGATATTTGGAAAGGATTTTGGAAAACATTGTCTTCCTACATTTATTTGGTCTTTTACATGCATGCAATATGACTCATCAATGTTATGTTTTATCGTTAATGTAAATCTATCTACCGTTTATGGTTTGAATCAATGAACTGAACTGGTCACAGTAGTTAAAAAAATAGAAGATACAAATGTTTCTAAGTTAAAGTCAATCGATACCTATCTTCTTGAATTGGACATAGATTCCCCCATAGACAATTTTGCATCGACTGCCAAAATCAAAATGCTCTCCGATAAACGTCACTTCCAAGCAAGTAATTCAATACCTTGGTTTGATCAAAGAGAAAGGATATTGGCCAGTGTCAGCATAATCAATTCTCAGACAATCAGGAAGGCTGAGCTCGACCACGCATTCATTAAGACAAGACTTCATAGTCTGTATGCACAATAACATCGTACCGACCGGAAGGCAACACTGAACGTGGATATCACCTACATTGCCGTGGAAGTGGAAAACTCCATTGTGTTCTGTTTGTACTTCTTACTTAGAACATTTTAGTATAGTTTAGCGTTATCTTGGTACCACTGATTGCCAATGAATTTTGTTATTTAAGAAAGAATCATCGGTCTTCCGTTTACGTTTCAAAATTGACGTATCCCTTTGCGTTCCCCAGGGAGCTATCTTTGGTGTTTTTTTTTACTATTTTCAAACAATTTAACATTTTCTCTTAAAACCTAGCTGGTGGTAAAATAAAAAGACAAATTGAAAACTCTATTTGAATAGACCCTGTATTTGAAGAAGAACTTAAACAGTTAGATGAAAAAAAAAAAAAAAAGTTTATTTCGGAACAAAGACAAAAGACTAGGTACAACAAGTAAAACGATGGTAGCTGCAAAAGTATAAACTGTAGCGCAGCTAACAACGCCCTTTCCTAGATACAGATTACAGAATAGAAATATGTTCCATGCTAAAAGTTCTAAGTGCTTAGATGTAGAACATACCTGGTAATCTTTGCACTCTCTGGTATCCAAGTGCGAGGCACAATGTGACATTTTCGTCGGCCAATTGTAGGTTCTCGCCTAGCAGCTTAACTATGCTCTCTTTGCAATACGTCCCGTTTCGAGGCTTACGGTCGTGTATTATCACCTAGGGGAGTGTAAAATTGGTCAGCTATAATCGGATGAACGTTTGCAGCAATTTATTAAAAGTCGTTAGGTTTGTTAGCTTCCATTTTATTGTTAGGATTTTGAATGTAAATTTTAAATACTTTGTTTTTCTTTCGATTAATAGCGCTAATTTTGCGATGATGGTTAGTTGATCTTGAATTGATTGGTATAATGATATTTTTGGACTGTAATGTTCCCACTGTTAGACCAAATACAAATTTTTATAAATTTATTTTTTTCTCAAGTAATCTTATTTTAAAACTAAACTTTTACCTGGAAATACAGAGATATTTGTTCGAGGTACACAGTCATGTAGTTAATGGCTTTGTCCGCCTCGTTTTTCATGAGCAGCTTTATTTGGGACACTAGTGTGTCCATGTCCTCCCGGGACTTTTGTGTTCGGACCTGAATGTCCGCAATCAGTGACCGGTACCCATTTATTAGATTATCTTGAAAATCTGTCGTCTGGAAAATAAAGTGGTTCTTTATTAGTTTTCCGTTGAAAGTTACACTATGTTTTTATTTTGCAAGATTTTTTATTTGATTGTGAATAAGCGTGCGTACACCACAAAAATAGTTCTTTTAACCTTTAATTATTGTAACTTATCCCTTTTTTTATAACAAAGGCAGAGAGTTGTTTTAAAAAGTGTCGCATGAAATGCATGAGGGATTTTGTGGTGCATGCGACGCTTAGCTTAATTCTTTAGTCCACAATCAATGACAGTTTTTCGTTTTAGGATATTTTACAATTGAAAGAAATTCTAGAACTGTTTATTCTATTTCATCATCAATGAATGACTTTAATTTTCTTGCCGTGATCCTGACAAAAGTAGGGCAAAATATTTTAATTCTTGTTTTGTGGGAGGCATTGTAGATGGCTGTACTTTTTAAATATCTCTGATGAAATGACCTCATACTGTTTTAATTTGATCTGCAATGTCTGAATTCAAAACTCTTCATTGTTTAATAACATAAGAAAGAATGAAAATTATATAATTTATAAATCATCACAATCATTGTTGGAAAGAATGATAAAATTAAACATAACACATATTATTATGGAGAGATTGGAAGAATAAAGTTTATTATCTAAACAAAAACTCTGAATTGGTAAAATCACTCATTGTCTTCTACAAAATAATTATTTTATTGTTTTAAAACAATCGAATAAACAATTTGATTAGTCACGAATTTGTGTACACAAATAAACAACTATTCATTATTAATCACGTGATGGTATTTGTTTAAACAATATACTTACAGCAGATCTATTTTGTATAATGTATTGGAGTGCAATAACCTAAAACATTTTAGCAATATATTCATGCTGCAAACAGCATAATTGTACAAAGCGAGTCTATTAATTAAGTTAGTAAAGCTTATGATAAATATTATATAAGTTAGGATACCAACACTCATATCTATTGTCAAATAAAAGTAATTACTTAAGCAAACATTTTATGCAATAGATAATGATTTAAACGAAATAATAACCGTCAAATAGAGCAAAGGAAAGCATTCCAACTTTTGACAGCTTCTTGATAACTTCAAGCAAATATAATTAACGTATCTTAGATCATTCCTTTTACTCAAGTAATTAGTTTGACTTGTTCATAGATATGGGTGTAGGTGAGTATAACCTCCCTACCTTCATATTGTGGCTGTGTACATTAACAGCGGCACCAAAATGACTGCCTGTATAAAAGTGCGCTACTGGATTTTCTATGCTTAGTTTACAGCCGTGAGTTAAAATTCGAACACACATTGCACATGCACATTTTTTTGCTTAA
This sequence comes from Cerastis leucographa, assembly GCA_963082945.1. Lineage (NCBI taxonomy): Eukaryota > Metazoa > Arthropoda > Insecta > Lepidoptera > Noctuidae > Cerastis > Cerastis leucographa. The sequence continues at coordinate 7,700,091 of OY720363.1, read as the reverse complement.
CTAATATTATTTAGGCTTTCATATAGGTGTCGGTTAACCTAAGTCAAATTAAGCACTAGATTCTTAAAATTTAATAGAACCATTGCCTGATTGTCATATTATAAGACATAGCTGTGGTCATGTTACAACATTAGTTTTTTTTTTAATAAAAACCAATGCAGTTTTAATTCTAATCGTAATACCAGTTTATTACAGTCCCATTGTAGGACAGTAGTGTTGAGAGTATGTCATGCTCACTCAAATGTCACGCTGATGGTGGCGCGTGTGTCGGGTCATTTAGTTCCCTTCAAAATGGTTGAGTTGAATGATGGTTGATCCATTCGTCATGGTCGTGAACGGGCGCCATCAGTTGTGCCTGGTCATCTCTTAGTTGCTACGGTTTATTTCGAACCAATTATTTTATTTTTTAATTGTCTTTTTTGTTTTTACTATGGACACTTTTAACGTGCACGTCTTGCTACATCGTTCTCACATAATGTACCATCTCAACATGAATGATGTAACCAAGGTTTTTGTAACAATATTCTGATTTAAAAGAGTGTCCATGGAGTTTCTTGCCCATTCTTCTCCATAGAGATCTACGCTTTGAAATGGGCAACTACAATACTTTCACAGTTATTATGTCTTGTGACTGGGACTGTAGCTTCATTTTTATTGTTGTTCGACTATTTAAAAGTGCCTGTAACTGGCCCCTTTGAAATAAATGATTTTGATTGATTTGATTTTACATGGAGCGACTGCCTATCTGACCTTCAAATCCAAGGTAGTACTGGGTTATACCATACCTCAGGCTAAGACTGGTGTTCAGAATTTTGATCCACAGACTACCTGTAACGACTTAAAGATCTATAAATGACATTAAAAGAAGTAGTGAGAACTCAACATCACGCTTCAGACAAGCCTTAAACAGAGAAACTCTTATCTCTTTGTCAAAAATTACTTCCAGTAATAATTAACTTTGAAATGAACCAAGACGATTCACCATAAGTGTTCCTCATTTATGACTTTTATTATGGCCTAATTGGTAATTGTAATTAACTCAGTCTTCGTTTTATGTCAATCACTTGAAGGCACGACGCGACGACCAATCAAGCTATGAACTACCAGTATAAGCGGATCTCTCATTGTATTGGATTTTTTTACAAAGCGAGCCCATGTTATACTGGATATTAATAGCTTGATATGTCGCTGTGTGTATTAGGTAGTGTATCGAGCAGAAACATGTAGTCGTAATTTTTTTTCACCTATTTACGGTAGTAATTAAATCTTTGATTGGATTTGTACTTTCTTAATTTAACTTTCAGCTAATGCAACGATAATTTATGTTTTGTTTAAGTTTTCTTCTCTTTTTTATGCCTATAACATAGGCATATAGAAATCCTGTGTTGCCGAAATTTAGCCTCTGTTTATAGTTACCGCAGTTCTATCACGTATTGCTTACAGAAAAAAATAAAGAATAGCGCGCTTCTGCTAGTTAAAAGTCAGAGATTAAAGTGCCTCGCGTACTACTCGACCACGACCACGACTTTCCACATGACTGGTCGCAAACTTGGTCGTGCAACTTTCTTTCTGGTTCCGACCAAAAGTTGATGCGGCCAAAAATGTTCTTTTGGCTGCAGAAGCGAATTTTGGCGTACGACTTTTTGCCGGAGCGGCCACCAACTCGAACCAAACTCGTTGGATGTCTGGTCGTACGGCCAAAGCTTCTCCCTGGTTGGAGCTTCTGAGGCCATTTTTTTTTTCGTATGAATGAGCCCGTTATTGACGCTAGGGCTTTTCATTCCTACAGTTATAAGTAACAAGTATTTACTAATGAGGCGAGGTCTTTTAAAAATTCTTTGCCATGAATTTACGCAATGTTGTTTTCAACATTTTCTTTTATATTCTACATTAGAATTTCATTTTCTTTGTTTGACATTTAGGTTAGTAAGGGCGTTAAGAATGGATTAAATTTTGCATTTATATACCTACAACTAGTGGACCGCCCCGGCATCGCACAGTACACATCTTTGAAATTCTTGCCTTTTCTCTACTATAATATGCACGTATTAAACATACATAATAATTTAAACATTATATTTGAATCATTCGGTCTAATGAAAAAAACTGCATCAAACTCCGTTGCGTATTTGAAAAGACCTAAGCATACAGACGACGGGCAGCGAATTTGTTTTAAACTATGTTAAAATACTATGTTATAATTTCTGGTACTGTGAGCCTGTATCATCCCACGGCTGCCACTGCACTGAGCAAAGGCCTCTCCCCATGACTTGCAAATCTTTCGATCTAGAGTGTAATCTGGATCAATGTTCGCTGGTTCTGTCCAGCTCATTCTGCCATCTCCTGCGAGGTCTACCGCGTCGCCTTCTAGCCCACTCACTCTTCAGCTTTTCGGGGCTTTTTGAGCAATGTCAGCATACACCACACTGCGCTCCAAAACACAAGTTGTGTTTTGGAGCGCAGTGTGGTGTATGTGGTCGGTTAGTTTGTCGCCTAGGATACTGCGATCCATTGCACATTGGTATAATTATTTAGCAGTATCTAAAATTAAGACGTGTTGCGCTGACTCCGAGTAGAACGGGACAGAGGCAGGCAGATAATGATGATAAAATATTTTGGGTCTTGGTTTGCATTAATAAGTTGAATTGTAACCAAGATAACATAGAAGTATCTTCGAATATTTTGGCCTGCCTACCTCATTTTTTTTTAAGTTGCGGCCACTTTTGTTTCTTGTTTATATCAATAGCAGGCATCAATAGAAACAAGTTTTGTTTGAGAAAAATCTTTTAAACCGTCACAATTCTGAAGTATAAGGCTGTCCATATTATTATTTTCAACCGGTAACCAATAAATTGGTGAAATAAAAAAAGGATACAGACAAAATAAAAAGACGGACCAACTTGTTTTTCTATTTTCCCTGATATTTTTTTTTCCGTTAAAATTGTGTTGTCTATTAGTACCTACGTTACTTAGCAAAAAATATCTACGTCAGAGTTTCCAATATTCGTTACACACATTCGCCCTACTTTAGGTTCTAGGCATTGTTTTTCCGAATGAAAGATAAACAAAATGGCTAACAATGAAAAATGAAACGATCCATAGGCAATTAAAAGTTTGTTTACCATTATACACGATTTAGTTGGTTCTTTTAAAAAAAAAGTTTATTTGCGCTCGTAAAATTATTTTACAATAAATCAGTAGGTAATTTTCTTTCGCAACATTGTAATGATAAACTTACGATAGTATTTTTTATTTTATTGAATTAAATTACAACTTTCTATAATTACTGATTAATATTATTTTTAAAACTAGATAACTAAAACTAAAATAACAACAAATTATAAAAGAGCGTCAAAAAACTCCTCCTCAACGCTGTCAACTGGTAACGTGCCCAAGAGACTGGCGGCGTTGCCACGTTGTATGGCAATACTTAGCCTCTGGCCAAAGTAAAACCCAGCCCTTGGGACACAGGAAGTGTCAACTAGGCGTTTAGAAATTTCCTTGAAAAGGCTGTGAGCACTCGGACCCCACGGCCCCAGAGTTTCAACCCCAAACGGCTCGAAAATATAGTTACCACAAAGGTTACTATATTTACGGCTCTTGAGGTGCTCCGCAGCCGCAGCGGCAGCGCCTGTACAGCACGACGAGCTTGGAAAATGTGATGGCGCAAGAGTATCGACGGAAGTTGCGTCCCACACTAAAGGCCTACCCATCTTCCAAGAAAACAAAGACATGAAAAATACAAAATGATGGCAAAAGACCGGACTTTTGCCATCATTTTGTATTTTTTATTCAATTTAAATAAAACATGTGTAGTAAACATAAACAGAGTAATATAATAATATTGTGTAACGGAGTTAGGAGAAAATAATATATTTCATATTACATTATTATGCCACTGGAATATTTACGAGGCCATTATTCCAGTTGAAATATTTTCTATTAGATTCTGTTAAATAAAAATCGGTTATTTATTAATACAAAAACTCACCTGTAGTGTTATCACGACTGAAATCGCGAATACGAAAATTATTCTGCGATACATTTCCTGAATTGTATTTCACATCCCGCAATCAACTTTTTTCACACAACATTTTTATTTTTATAATTAAAAAAAAAAAAAAAACGTTCTGTATTTTTTTGGAATACGATTATTCTTTTTTAATTATTTGTTGTTGCACGAGCTGTCAGTTTGGTAATCTTGGAGCAACTGGTTGTTTAGGCGTGTGCCTTGTTTTGTTCAAGAGCGTCGATTGGCTTCAACACCTGTAATGTTCGCGCAAATCTGAATCGCGTTGATGACTCGATCGATCGCTTTACGAGCTAAATTGTTTTATTGTTAGCTCACCACGGTTAGGGTTCCGTAGAATGATTAAATAGTTTGCGTTTTAAATACATGTAATCAATCATTTGCCTACGACTCAATTTTGGAAAAGTTTTATTTAAAAGGGTCCACACATAGGTTTTAATATGAAGCTTTATAAAGAGGATGTGATTTTTTGTTTAAAATGTTTTAGACCCAATAACAGGTACATCACTTTGTCCAGCTATCATCCGACTACCTCGTACTTCAATCATTGTCAATTACAAAAAGGATGTTACACTACAGTCGATACACATTTTGTAGGATTTCATAATATTTATACGACTAAAAACTACGCTTTTCATGTTTTATAAACTACGTTCTTTCAGACAACTCAGGCCATCGGAAATATTGAAAAATATTAAGCAGACTTTGCTTGGAAGTTTTAACGTCAAACTAGCTGATTGTCTGTCTACTTTTAGCTGAAAGAATGACGAAAAATCTGATAAAAAAAGAAAACAATAATAATTTACATAAATGTACGGAACCAAATGTGATATTTATTATATGGTTACACTCTCATCCCCGATGTACAAAGAAGATAAACATTAATGTTGTTATATTCCGTCTTATGAATAGGGAACATTGTCTTTCCATTCATAATTTTTAACGATGCCAGAGTTTTTCATTCAATCGAGCTAGATACTAAAATGAATACAGTAAACAAGACTTAGCTCGACGCAGAAACAAAAAAAAAAGAAATTATAGTTTTATTTAATATTTGAAATTTTCGTCAACCTTTGGGTGATGCAGAAACAAACAGTGCACAGTGGTAGGTAGGTGTCAATCTAAAAATTGAGGAGTTTATAGAGTTTTATAAATAAATAAATAAAATATTATACCAAAATAAATAACACAAACAAAGGAAAACATTGAATTAGTACCTATAGTGATTTAAAAAAGACAAATTAATTATATTCGTATCTTCACAAAAGATTGCAACGGTACATAAATGTTGAAACATTTTTGAGAGATGTAACAAGAACATTGGATTTCATGAATGAATTGATGTTGAAACAATAGGAAGAGCAGACTGTCATATTTACTAACACAATAACAGTGCTATTTCCTTTACAATCTTCTCGACATGTGAACAAACGATATTATTGCTGAGTTAGTCACTACACTCACTACTTTTTGTCAGTAAGACGAGATGTAATCAAAATTTTGATATAGGTATATTTTTCGCTCAAAATTAAATGAAAAAGGCGACTTCTATTCAGAAGATTTGTTATAATCTCTATCTCATTTTTATTTCATCGGTAATCCACAACCCATGTCATAGGCGTGGGTATATAAGTATATTACATCCATCCATATAGATATGGTCTAAGTATAGTCTCTAAATATGTTCTCGTACACACAACAATCCTTATACTAACTTTCCTAATCTCAAAGACATTCAAAGCGGGTATTATAAGAGATATTCCCTATTATTTTATAAAGCATATAATTTCATGTTTGATTCCGAATAGGTGGGTAATAAATTCTCGCATACATTCGGAACCACTGAAACTACGTGATATCGGCACTGTATGTAACAAAGAGAAAAGAAAATGTACTTCATATTCAGTTATTACCCCGCTGAGGATATAGTTTATGGCACACAATTTAGTAGCGCGGATTCTTAAGAAATAATGAGGATCTTTAGTTAGCAACGGCTATCATTTCAGTAAAATATGTCTGTTTTTAGACTACATCTTAATCATATCATCTTAATATCTTTTCTTTATTTTCGACGGCTAATAATTAATGTGGTAAATAACTAGTAATTTTTGTACATAATAAGGAAAATCTAAAAGGGACGAATTTTGTCAGTAGTGGGTACAGCGCCATCTTTTGGATTTTTCACGAAACAGTAAGTAAAAGCTTTGTTAGTTCTTTGTGAAATAATAACGTAGGATGAATACAGATGGCACTACTGCTGTGGTTTACGATTCGATGTTGTAGGAGTTTGTAGACGAGTTCAGTAAAATAGAAACCATAGTTGATATAAAAGTTAAACTACAAAAAAAAAACAACGATAATTGTGAACTACACTTATATTTCTCTCTTTGAACTTTTAAAAACACAACCGAATTGAGAATCTCCTCCTTTTTTGTAGTCGGTTAAAACAGAAAATTACGTGTACGTAGGGCTTGATACAACCTTGTTATACACGTGCCCCGGATACTTGTATCCTCTACTCGCACCTAACCTTTATGAAGGACATTACAATTACCTTGGGTGTATTTCCTTTTAGGGCGTGATACCACTAATTGGCTGCTCAAACCGTATATATAATTGTACTCAACACATTCGAGTACGTCTTATCTTTTGTTATTTCAGTGAGTCAACCAATTTTTTATTTTATTTTTATGATTATTAATTGTCCTTTGTAACTAAACTGATACTAGAACGAAAAATTCGAAGACATCGTACTGAGCCACCACCGTGATGCATTATGAACTAACACAGCATATAATACAGCGTAAACATTACTCAGATAGGAAACGTGCATCCTGTATAGTTTATAACTAGTTCCAATGAAACTTCTATCCTTCTTGCAAACTGCAAGTTTCGAGTTGAGTATTCGAGTCGATTTCGAAACATCACGATCGAGAATTGCAACGGACTTTGATTGCGATTCAGCAGCACCTTGTAAGCGGGTTATTGCGTTCCGTATAATGTAGGCACCGGTTTAATAACAGCGTTGTTGTCTAAGAGACGAGGGTTATACTGTGGTTTTAGTGAGAGGGTTACGGAGTAGGAATGTGCCTGTTTTATGTTTTTTTTTTTTGTTGTTGCGGAAGGTGTTCCAGTTGTGAAGCCACTCAGTTGTTAGATGTTTAGTTTCTTGTTAATTAAAACGATGATTATAGTCTTCATCATTATCCCAACCTTTTTCCAACTATGTTGGGGCCGGCTTCCTGTCTTACCAGATTTTGCTGAATACCAGTATTTTACATGGAGTGTCTGTCTATCTTCAAAATTAAAAGTCATCTATCCAAAATAGGCTGATAATCAGCACTATTTGAACATCAAAATTACAAGAGGAAGTCTCCCAAAACGCCCGCCCTTCGCCACTTCCTAGTGTTTTAGCTGAGACGAAGAAGTGGCAGAACAAACTCCACAGAAATATTCATCTATCTAATATCTATCTTATCTTTACCACTTAGTACTGGGTACCGCAACAGGCCACAGGTAAGATTGGAAACTGACTTCAACATCTTTGAGAAAAGGCTAGGCAGATGATGATGAGTCTTTTATAAACTAGAATTTTTTTTTTTTTTTTTTTACTTAGTCACAATAGGGGATAATCCAATTTTTTTTTTCTTTGATCGTCGGGTAGTTTATTGAAAAGAATTGGACACGTATTTTTTATTTTTTCACGTGGTCATAAAATTACGGAGATATATTGAGTTGAAATGGCGCATGACGTCACACGTAGGTAAGTTTTATACCTACATGTGATGTAAGCCTCCACTCTCCAACTTTAATGAGTTTTAACTAAGTAATTTTTTGAGATTTTGATAAAACAAAAAATACGTGTCTAATATTTTTGTATTACCTGTCTGACGGATAAAATAGAATGTCGTTTTCTTTACCCAGTCCGATCCCCTATTGTGCAATTATCTCCAAACAAGGTAATTATCTAAATAAATAAAGCTTTGTCCATCTAAGATGTAATTACGATCTAGGTAATTAGTGTTGTGATTATTAATTAACAGGTCAGGAAGCTATGTACGGAGTACATAGCTATTAGGTGTATTACGAGATTAATATAATTTAGCTTTGGAGAGCGTACTGGTTGGGTAACATCACGACTGTATTTAAAGGGTAGGTAGCGTTGTAAAGGACATCATCATTTGACTTGATAAGTAATTGAACAAGAATTTAATGTATTTGAGTGTTATTTTGTTTTTCCATCTGAATCATTTCAGTCTGTATTAGGCTGAGTTTTCGTGTTGTGCCCGATGGCCAGGTTATTATTATGTATAGTCGGGTATTATTTCATTAATCTTTCTTCTGACTGATCAAAAATGTCAAATCTATCAATTAGTAGTTTAGTACTGTAACTGTATATAATTGAACATTACAGTTTAAACAAATAAAAAGAAAACACTTGCTTTGTGTGACGTCATTCTATTTCTAGATTCGATCGTTCTATTTTTCATCAGCAAACCCCTTCAGTTGATACACATATCGCACCTTGATAACAAAAGTGGCATTATACCGAAAATGGCAATATTGAGTTACAACGACATCTAGATTCCTTAAAAGAAAGCGCTCATAATGCAAAAACTGACACTATCATAGTTTCAATACTTTTTCCTAGAGGCCGCTAGTGTCAGTTTATACTTTCGGGTAAAATGACAAAGTAGTGATTCAAAAGGTGACACTAAATCAGTTGAAGACAAGCATTCGGAGTGGACGCACGCCGCGGTGAGTAAAAAAGTGGCATTTTATGTTTAGTGTCGTTTTAAACGTAATTCAAGCTAATATTCTACCTGAGTAAGTACTACAAAAATGGCATTTTAAGTGTAGTGTCGCTTATTTAGTTAAAGTAATAGTAATACAAATTTTCTGATGAATACAGAAATGGCATTATATGTATAGTGTCGCTTATTTAGTTAAAGTTACACTAAACTATCATTTTTGATGAATTTAAAAATGGCGTTTTTTGTTTAGTGCCTTTTTTAGTGTTATTGTTTGAAATAATTTTCTGCACTAATAAAAGCATTAATGGCTTTATAACCATAGTGCCATTTTTTTGGTTAAATTTATTACAAATCGGCATTTTTAACTGAATCAAAAAGGGCATTTTCTTTTTAGTGTCAGTTTTTAAATAAAATTCGTAAAATGTTAATTGTTCAAGTTATTGTTTAAGTGTCATATTGTTCTTAGTGCCAGTTATACTATAAAGTGAAGAGGATGATTATGTTTCATTTAATTAAATAAGCGTCATTTAGAGTATAGTGACACTGTTTTGAAAATTGTAACCTCTACAATTTTGTTTAATGACATTACTATAGAAAAATTATAGCCTAAAATGATGTTTTTTTAGTACTTATAGAGGTTTCTAAAATTCTTTTAGCTATATTTGGATGTCATGCTTGCATTTGTGATACGTTTTTTTCTTCTTACTTAAGGTTATCAACATGAACCCGTCAAGAAATAGGGGTAGAAAAATACTTCTACTAGCTATTCAAAACAAAGAAAACTGTTCGGAACCTGAACCCTCAACATCGAATTTAAACAATTTGCCAACAACTAGCAATCATACATATCCAGCCGACAAAGAAAACCTCTGCGACGATGATGATGGTGACTTTTCACCTGCTTCTGACGATGATACAACATACGCACCATCAAAGAAAACATGCCGTAGATCCAGCTCAACTTCATCGTCGACTTCGAGCTCTTCATCATCATCTTCATCTTCCAGCAAATCATCTGTTTCATCTTCAACTTCTATAGCACCCGATCCACCAATTATTCGTCAAGCCACCACTCAAAGTACCAATATAAGTGACATTAATTTAGAATTTGTTAATGACTGTACGGAAATGACTTCGAATAACCAAAGTTCTGGGAATATAGATAATAATATTGCAGTAGATATTGCACCAGCTGTTGATAACCAAAGTGTTCGGAATGAAGATAACGATATTGCAGTGAATATTCCACCAGCTGCAGGTAATATTGAAAAACCGAAGAAAAAGAAAAAGAACCAAAGGATTGCCTATATTTCTAAGACATTGAAAAACTGCGGAAAAGAATACGTTTCAAGCTCCAAAACAAAAAAGGTTTTCCCAGCTAAGTTTCTAAAACAAACATGTGAGTCTACCTGCCGCTTAAAATGTTCAGAGAGAATTACAGAAGAATTGAGGAAACAAATATTTCAAGATTATTGGGGCATGGCTTCACTGGTAAGGCAAAGGGAATACATAGCTCGCAATATGGAGGAGATTATACCCAAGTATCAGTATAAGAGAGTTGATTCCAACAGGAAGTTAAAGAATGCTTTTTATTTTGATTTAAACGGTACTAGAACTAAAGTATGTAAAACATTTTTCAAGAATACATTAGATATTACAGACAGATGTATTAGAACTGTAATAGAGAAGAAGAATAATGTAACAGGTATATTAAAGGGAGAACAAAGAGGTAAGCATGGAAAACATAAAAAAGTACCTGAAGATTTGATTGAAGGAGTTAAATGTCACATTAGTAGTATCCCTAGAATTGAAAGCCATTATTTACGGCAACAAACGACAAGAGAATACATAGATGGGGGAAAAACCTTAACGGATATTTACTTTGATTATAAAGAAGACTGTATAAAGAAAGGATTATCTTACGTAATGGTACATATCTACCGAAAAATATTTAACGAACAATTTAACATTGGTTTCTTTATTCCAAAAAAGGATCAATGTGAGCAATGCTCTATATACCAGCTCGCAGAAAGTGTTGAAAAAGCTGCTCTTAAGGAAAAGTACGATCAACACTTAGCAGAGAAAGAAAAGAGTCGTGAGGAAAAGGCTAATGATAAAGAAATGGTAACGCCTACTTTCATTGTCGCATGTTATGATTTGCAAGCCGTGATGACAGTACCAAATGGTGAGATTTCGACGTTTTATTATAAGTCTAAAATAAATTGCTTGAACTTTACTATCTCTGAGCTTAAACATGACAAAACGGAATGCTTCTTCTGGGATGAATCTCAAGGACACCGAGGAGCAAATGAAATAGGTACTTGTGTATTAAAATATTTGCAAAAAAAGTCTTCTTGTACCGACGAATATCTCGATATAGTTTTTTACTCTGACAATTGCTGCGGTCAGCAGAAGAACCAGTTCATAATCGGAGTGTATATTTACGCAGTACAGCACTTAAAAATCAAATCCATAACACATAAGTTCCTTATACGTGGCCATACACAGAATGAAGGAGATGCTGTACATTCTGTAATTGAGAAGCAAGTTAAACGATGTCTTAGATCTGGACCCATATACGTGCCTTCGCAATATATTTCTGCTATTCGAAGTGCTAAAAAACGAGGAACACCTTTCATTGTAAATGAAATGGGTTACGGCGATTTCATAGATATAAAGCAACTACCAGTTCCTAGACTAAATAAAGATGTAGATGGCCAAGTTGTGAAGTTGTCGGACATAAAAGTGATCAAAATTGAGAAAAATGAACACAGTGAGATTAAAATACTGTATAAAACATCGTATTTTGCTGAATTTAAAGAGCTTGATTTGAGTAAAAGAACAAACAGAAATAATCGTCCTACAGAACTAAAACCACTTTATCAGCGTAAATTAGAAATATCCGAAAGAAAGAAAACTGACGTAAGAAGCCTTATTAATGCTGGTTTGATTCCCAGTTATTATACCTCCTACTATGAAAGTATATTTCTGTAGTAAGTATTAGATAACAACCGATAATTTAGACCTACCTACGTATTTTTGATGATCTCATTAAAATAATTGGTATATGTATACCTAGATCAGTTTATTTTCTAGAAGTTTATTTTTTATTTTGATAAAAGACTTTAATTAAGTTAATTTTATGTTTAAGTTTAATGTTTGTTTCATTATTATTAGTTGTAAGATTTAATTGATACTCCCAAGAATTGTGATTTGTACCTTACTGTATTTTAATGAAAAATGTTACATAATTATAGTGTATCTTGATTGAACTGATTAGAAGTTAATTGTTTTTGCCAAATAAATACTTTTTATTTTTCTATGAGTTAATTTCGTTTTATTTCTGTTTTTTTTTGTTACTCCCACTCTCCCATCTTTGGTAATTATTCTAAAACAGGTAGGTTTACGTAAAACAAAAGTGGCACTATGCGGAACTTTTTCTTAAAACCGTGTTTTATAAATAACTCCATAATTTACTGCCATATTTTCAATACATAACTTACATAACATAATCAAACTGATAAATAAAATTAATTGCAGTCTTTTATTCCAGATAATGTTTAAGATATTGACCAAAATGCTGCGTCAAAAACTTTAAATGGTCATACTGAAAAATGTAAATTTTTGTATAACGCCACTTTTGTTTTCAAGGTGCGATATCATGGGAATGCATAAAAAAGAACTAGTCTGCCATCTTTGGGAGTAACGCCATATTGGATATAGAAGTCCTCACACTTAGCAAACCATGCATTTTCATCTTAACTAAACATTAATGAAAAGTTACAACTCAATCGAAAACCGGGTTGGGGGTCAAATTTAACTTTTTTATATATTTACATAGTTACAAGTGGAGCTAAAAAAAACTGTTAAAAATAATCATCAAGGGATATGCATTTTCCAAACAGTACATAGGTACATAATAATATGGAATAATGCTAATATAATATTTAATATTGTAATAAAACTTACAGGAAAACGGTAAAGGTAGTACAATTAATCCACGGTATAGTAATTGATTTAATTAACGTTCGCATGAATTTTAAATTAATCCTATTTTGTTACCGTATATTTGCATTTTCCTTGAATGCAAATTTCATTAGATAGCCCGTTCTGAAAAGCTAAAATGGTCCCAACACACGAGAATACTTGCGCACAATATTGTATTTCTTTTTTTCGTAAGGTTTTAGAAAATCTGTTTCCTTTTCTGGCTGATACCCTGATTTTTTAAATCAACCTGTATTAGCCTATTCCTGAGAAAAAAAATCCCATAGCCTTTCATTATTTCCAAGTATCCCATCGTTTATTCATATCAAAGTTTTTTCTTACGACCGAAGAAATTATTTTAGAGTTCTTTGGTTTGAGTCAAAACAGTATCGCATGAGGTTAAAAATCAATACTTCTCCGCTCAATAACCCGATTTATTAACTGTTTTTAATTTTATTTGTTGAGCGATAGCTACAACCCACCATAACAGCTGGCGATAAGAGTAGAGGAACACGAAATAAACGATGGATGGACTGTGTGAAGGATGATATGTCTAGAAAAGAGGTGTCTGCTGAGATGTCGAGTAATAGAGAAGTATGGAAGAAGAAGCCATGCTGCTCCGACCCCAAATAAATTGGGATAAGAGCAGGATGGAGATGATGATGAGTTCAACATTAAAAAAACAACCCTTTATAAAACATTTATTTAAATGCTTTCAAACAACACAGCTAGCTAAATAAACGGTCGACAATTATATTAATACCTTGTTCAGTTTAATTTCCTCTTTCCAATTTATTTAATGGCTTCCACGATGCCCTTTCCTATTTATTTAAAAGCATAAAAATTACATTTCCTTGTATTTATTACCTTTGCTCTCAGTTAGTAACGGAATACTGAGCATTGTAGAACATTATTATTCTAACAGAAAGACATTTCTACCTTTATTTCTTTTTGTTACGTTTGCTATATAATAAACTTTATTGAAGCAGCGGCGAATACAAGAGAAATATTTTTTTTAGCTTTTGGGTGCACGTCTTCGTACAACCTTTTACCATCTGCCTCAATAATATTATCATCTGCCTAGCCTTTACCCAACTATTTTGAGTCGACTTTCAGTCTAATTCCGCTGAATACCAGTATTTTACATGTAGCGATTGCCTATCTGACCTCCACACTCCAGTTAGTACTGGGCAATACGATTCTTCTTCGTAAGATGGGTTGTCAACCTTGCAGGCAACTGACAAAGACCTACAAATGATAGCCGGGACCAACGGTTTAACGTGCTTTCCGAGGCACGGAGGAAACTCGATATGTAATGCGTGGTCACCCTTCCAGACTAACCTTGGGACGCCGCTTAGGCGCGTAGTGTGCCTCAGGCGTTTCATTCAATGCTCCCACATGATAGTCCGATTAGCAGACGTTCACCTCCTAGATTGATCTGCGAGATGCCATTCACAAAAAAAAAAAACAAAGCCAACATTTAAATGTTATACAGAGTGTAACGGAAAGGGTATATACATCCTTAAAGGTGTGGCTACAGACCATCAAACTGAACATGTTTCACATCACTCATCTATTTGTTGCATAAAATACAAACAAAACCGAGTAGAATTCCAGCTAAAAGTCAATAGCTAGTTCAAATAAAAGCAATGCTCACTCTGCCAAGATTCCAGGCAATAAGTTTTTCCCAACATTGTCATTGGTACTACTACTACGAATCCGATCAGCAAATGTCAGTGCGAATTGAAATTCCGCTGCAACAGTCATGTTGGTAACTTACAAAACAACGAGTCTTCGTTGCGTCACAAAATAGATAAATACAGCAGATCCATTCCATACAACACACACACACACACAGAGGAGTCTGTAGTACCTGCTCAAAACACAAACTATTATTCCGTACAGGTACTTCTGAATAGCCAAAAACAAAAAAAAATAAGCTACAGTACAGCAGACTGCATATTAACTGTGGTAGTTGCCTATGGCAATAAGCTAACCCCTTATTAAATGGCACTTAAACATGAATTGCTGAATGTGAGTGCATACTTAATTGGGTACACGTCTGCCTCACTTTTCGGGGATGACAGGCGTAATATAATGTTATGTTGCCCATTTCAACGCGTAGATCTCTACGAGGAACAATGGGTAAGAAACTCTATGGTAGGACACCATGGTGTAACCTTATCCCATTTTCTCCATTCTGCTATCCTTGCGGAGATCTCGTCAAACGAATGACAGTCGATAGTGCGATTAAACTGTTTGTACGTGGAATATGTCCATGTGCGTGCGTTTTTGCTCGTTGAGGGGACTAAGCCTTCTGTATATACCTCTTTTGCAGCAGCGCTAAACCTTTATGTAATCTGTTCAATGCTTAAGTATTCCGGCAGACCATGCGTCCGGAATTAAATCCGAAGCAGAGTGGTGGTATTTTCGATCATTGTTGGGGCAATGTGAGATTGCACGGACAGTTCTTGATCAGAAATAGTGAGCTTTCAATTGCTGTATTAATATACAAGGTGTTATTTTGCATCCACGTCAAATTCAAGGAGGTAACTATGATTATTAATGTCGAGCCGAATCAATAATAAAATGGGAAGCAATTTTTATTTTTCGTAAATGATGAAATCATTAATTGTGCACCACCCGTGTTTTCAACGCGGCCTGTCTGGTCCTCGCCCTATAACCGCGCTTTCACACATACAAACAATCACAAACGTTAATTCGATTATTTCTTATTCTCTAAACCACGTTAAGGGTTATTCTGATAAACTGACAAACTTAAATAACCAAAATAAGCAGCGTTTATTGATAATTAACTAGTTACCGTATTTAATTTGATTATTTATGTGTTTTGTGACAACCATGAGAATTTTGACGAAAAAGCAAAACAACACCTTGTAGGTATTGGATCAGATCGAGATATCGCTTTGAAAATTCTCTTATTTTCACGGGAGAACAAAAATTTGATTCTGGTTTGCAGGGCTTTTTCTCGTGAACTTTTTTTTTTATCCTTGAATTCTATCTAGTTTTTTCTGCCCTGAGTTTTTATTTTGCATTTATAAGCTCGGTTTTCTAACAAATTCTGAGATCTCTTTCTACGCCTTTCGGATCTAAGAATAGAATTGTATTCGAGGATATTTTAATATGGAATAACTGCAATATTAATTTCTATATGCTTATGTAAGGTAACAATATTAGAACTATTATTAGGATCGGAATACTCATACTATAATGAAGTGTAGTATATTGGTTTAATAAATGAAATGACTATCAGCTTCCGTTTGACCTTTGGTACGAGTATTTCGGGACCATTGGCGTTTCATATTACCTATATCCAGACGCCCCTACAGCCAAACCTACAATATAAAGTGTGTATTTTTCTTTAGGTTCCTTATTTGGTAAACGAAAATACCAACTGAGGAATACTTCGACTTGAGATACAGACAGGAGAAACATGATGATGATGACAAGAAAGATGATGAATTTGTTTAAGGCATATTTTTGTCTGTGAGAAAAACATTTAGTACAAGTCTATGGTTATCTGAAATTGGTGCATATATAATTTTGTTTCTTTACAAAATGTACCTTCCGAAAAAAAAACTCATCATCTGCCTGCCTTTTCCCAACTATATTCGGGTCGGCTTCGAGTCTTACCGGATGAAGCTGAATATCAGTATTTTATATGTAGCGACTGCCTATCTGACTACTTACACGTACTTACTGCTCAATTAGTATCGTAAGACTGGAAAAACGATAAAACTTGGTAAGATTGGTAAAATCATACCCCTTGGTAAGACTCGAATGAAACAATAAGAAACTTTTTCTATTGTAGACGAAAATAGAATAGTGTGACATTGAATCTTTTGGCTGGAGCTGAAACGATTTCGCTAACTTTCCCAGCTTCGGTTTCAATTTTCGATTGAATGCATTGAATTTTACATCTCCTCAATATATATTCAGATGAAACTAGTGTGGCTTTCCACAAAAGCTTGCAACAATGTAATATGTAAATTAGGAAAACCAAACATTGAGGTAATAATATTCATATATGGACAGTGGAAATATGAAATAACTTAAAGGATATAGAGCGCGCTGTTGAATTTGTGAAATTCGACTCAGTACCGAAAGTTAATCATAATTGGAAGGTTCACAATAGGAAATTCAGTAGGCAAAGTTAATGAACCCCTGTTTTTCTACTCCTGGAGGAGTATTTTATTTTTTAACTTTGAGATTAACTCTCTTCATTAATCGTATTGACTCCTTTGTAAAAGAATATACGTGTCAAATTGAGAACCGCCTCCTTTTTCTCGTCATTCGTTCGATGAATATTTCAAAATTCTAGCGTCGATATGAAAACCAACTGTGGGTAAGATACAATAGAATTTCTACCATATTGTACAGTGATAAAGTAAAGTTTTATTGCAAAAGCTAGATTAAATTAAACAAAGCAATGTCCCTGAAACAGACTGCAAATGAAATGGATGATCTTGATAAATACCAGAGATTATTCTAAACATTTAATTTTCAGAGTCAAATATTTACAAAACACACACCAAAGAATTGAATTAAATTAAATGAATAAATGCATTCGTACTCTGGTGTTCGCATAGAGAAATTGACTGGTAGGGAATAAAATTAAAATTGTTTTATTCTGACGCTGAAAAATGCTGTAAAATTCCAAATTGGCAGGTGATTGTAAAATGGCAGCGATAACAACCTCATCGTGAACTATTGGGTTGTCGACCTCTTATTGTGAGTTTCAAATTTAAATATGTATCTCGTTACTGTGTTTGTTTTACCGATTTTTGGAATAGGTAGTGAGTAATATTGGGTAGGCACTGCTTTAGTTTTCAGTTAGGGTTTAATTTTACGTTGCGGGGTTTGAACATTGTTACATCTTCTTATTATATTTGCTGAAAACATTGCACTACACTGCGATCCTATCACTAGAAAGCCGTTAAGCCCGAAAAGTTGTTTTCGAGATAATTGCAAAATGGTGCAAATCGTTGCTTCTTAAAAACTATGATACTTAGGTTAATGATTGTTGGACACATCGATTGGTATTTCTTTGTATAATGTAACATTGTTTCATACATTACATTGTTATTATATTTGCTGATTTTAGTCATACTAAGTCGACGATGGTACGAGCTTACCCAGAAGAAGCCTGTTTACTAAAATTTTGAAGAGATTAGAGTTGTAAGCGTTCGGAAACATAGTATAGCAGGCAGAGAGATCCACTCCCTTGCTGTGCGCATTATGAAAGACGTTTTAAAACACTTAGTGCGAATTGGTGGAATAGCAATAAGGTAGGGATGGTAACTTGCAGAGCGTTGATGTTGATGGTGGAAGGGGCCCGGTGGGATGAGGTCGTGGAGTTTTGGGCACACTCACCGAAGTACAGCCAGTAGAAGACTGACAAGCAGGCAACCAAAACCACTAGCTCTCTCCCTCCATACATCACTATTTATTGTATATATAAACATAGATCTGGGGACGCTTTATGTACTTATGCACACTTGGTATACCACAGACTACCAGAAGTATTGTCTCTCTCCCTTCTTGTAATCCATACAAAGAAAAAAAAGTAATTATCGCATGAAAATATCGCTTTTATCGCCCGTTATGTCACCCTTACAGAAATGTTTTCTTTTATGAATGCTACTTCTATGTAACATTATTGTAATAAAGAATATTCTATTTTATTTAATATCTTTGACGTTTAGAGTCTAGAGTTTTGCTAGCCAATTTAATTGAACCCTGTGGAACGGGCATTGCTATGTCTGTGGATGACCAGTTTTATCTCTGAGTAACATTCTCTTTCAGATATTATTTACATAATAATTATACTATGGAAAGAATTTATTACTGTAGTGCCTGGGGATAGCCTTGTTTTCAATAATAATACAATCATAGTCAAAGAATCTGATAATATTTTTATTAAATATTGAAGATATCTTACCATACCTTACCATAATTATTATGAGAACATCCTTGTAAGGTCATCCTTTGTTATGTTAGCTAAAGGTCATGTATTTTATATCAAGAATGCTCTCTTTTATATCAGCTGTGTTCGATATTGAAAATATAAAGATAATAAAGATGTTATTCATATAGACCTCTTTCCTAAATTTTACGAACTGATATAAGTAAAAACTCCGACTCTCGTATCAGTAGTTGAAGCAATGCTTTATCTGCCTAGCCTTTTCCCAGCTATTTTAGGGTCAGCTTCCAGTCTAACCGGATGTAGCTAAATACCAGTATTTTACACGGAACGACTGCCTATCTGACCTCCACAACCCAGTTAAATCTGGGTATACTGGTACTTTTTGGTAAGACTGGTTGTCGGACTTTCTGGGCACTGCCAACCTGTAACGACTGTCAATCTAAAATATATAAAAGATCTTGAAATGACAGCTGGAACCAACGGACTAACGTGCTTTCCTAGGCACGGAGGAAACTCTGTTTGTAATGGGTGGCCACCGATCCACAGACCTACCTAGGCAAGTGCAGCTTAACCTAAAAATTGGCCCGTGTGGCTGCTATTATTTAGACACGAGCTTCTGTACCTCATAGGGAATCTTCCTAGAGAAAACGTGTGAGTTTATGTTTACGTGTATCTCGGCCGTAATCTGAACTCAACATATTTAGTCCAATGAAAATAATGTAGTAATCCAAATAATAAAAATAAATTATAACATAAAGGGCTACAGGGATTTAAACAATACGTGTGTAACAGCTATTACAAAATACAGTCATCACTATAAGCGGAGTTATTTCACATTAATGTTTCCAAATCACGCTTTGATTTTATGATATCTATGAAATTTACGAGTCTAGAATTGAATGGCCATATCCATGTTCTAATAAATTTTAGTTTAAAATCTTTTTTCGTAGTTTTATCATAATGATAAAATATTAATTACTTAGTTTTTCTAGATAGTTACTTTAATGAAGTTTGTTTTTTTTTTGTGTCTGGTATCTCGCAGTTCAACCTAGGAGGTTTTCTTCTGCTTAATCAGGCCTTGAGTGTAAGGCCTCCAAGCCAGGGCTTAAAAAAAAACTTACAGACTAGTGACTACATGCTAAGGGCAGCCCCTGTGGGGTACAAGCCTCGGCTTAGGGCGTCGCTGGGGGAGGACAGCATTGGGACCGGCTGGATCTGAATTATATAATTATTTAGAGGCTGATTTAAAACTACTGGCACAGCATCGCGGGCTGGCTCGAGCGAGGGTCAAGGAGGGCAAGGACCGGGTCGTCGCGATAGACCTCGACGGCGAGGTTGGAAAGACGGCACCTTGCGTTTGAACTTTTTAAGAGTACCAGTCTCTTTGTTCTCTCTCCTGGAGGAGGGTGATGGCATCATCGAGAGTGTATGCCTCGGACGGCGTACGGAACTAATGTGCGAGGGTTCAAAACGGGCGGCCGCTGCGATCAGGGGATTACGGTGCTTAATAGCATTATCGAAGAAACGCTTCGAAAGACGTTTCATAAACTGAAGGACGTTTTAAGGTCTACGTGTAGTCGGTCATTTCGGACATAATATGGGGCACCCATGACTCTACTTAAGAACTTATACTACTTTGCATCCTATGGATATACTTAGACTAGGTATGTGCGTAGGTACACGACGCAACTTGCTTTTTGTCGAAATCATGAAATGAAGGCTAACTCATAGCAAAAGTAGCTCGGTCGCGAGCTGCTTTGATGTGCAACGCGAAGGACAGGTGGTTGTCGAGTAAGAATCCTAATTACTTGGCTTGCTACTTCCAAGAGATAGGCTTCCCGTACATATTGATCGGGCTTTAATAAGAGTAGGTTTAGCTAGCTTTGTTTTATTTTGATATTGTTGATAAAACAGAAAATTGGTTGCCGTGTTCTAGATTACGCTACCTCTATAATCCTAATTAATTTAGTCTTTGAAATAATAGTTGTTTTGAATTTACAAAAGTTTCCGATTCTTTAATGAAAAGGTCATCGAATAATCCAAAAGTTTTCAATGTTTAACTATCCCTAATGATCAGTTTTGTATACCTTCAGGCGCTTTTAAATCTTGTAAAGTTAGAAACTTTGAAATATCAGAATAGTTTGTAAGTATGAAAATGTAATAAAGTCAGTAGGTATGGTAGGCTGGACGTCAATGGTGAAGACAACACCAGTATAAATTGGCCTCTAATCTTTTGAAATATCACACCATTTGCTAGACCAGTTCAAACTCTGCTCAGTGTTATAGTGAAAAAAGTGAATACTATGAACGCTAGGCAGCTAAAAGCAGGTTTCCTAGATCAATCGTGCGATGACAACTCAAAAATTCCGATTCATCGATTGTGTTTGTAGTTAAATACAAAATTAACGAAACTAAGAAATAAATTAAGAAATGAAATACGTAAAATAAACCTTTCATCTTTTGATAAAAGGTTTGTTTGCAAAAAAAAATTGGCAATATAAAGACAAAAAGAGTTAGACTAACTTAAAAAATGCTGTCTTGCATTTCTTATTTTTCGAGTTAATGACATAACTCAAAAATTAAGAAATACAAGACGGCGTTTTTGTCACAAACAAGCGAGATTACCATAATTATCATTCAATGCGTCAACCTTATCTAGTCGTGATTTAATACTTAGTTTTTGATTGGCGACTTGTGTTTATAAGACTTAGGTAACAATTCATCCGCAACATATTTCATCCGCGGATGAAACGTCATCCTTTTAAAATTGTAAGGCGACGAATCATCCGCAAGTTCGGATGAGTCGTCTTATAGTAAATATTGATGTGGTCACATCGGCCAAATAGACAAACAAACATTTGTGTATAGGAACATTGTCTGTTCTTTAGTTTCGCCGGTTTCGCTAGTGTAATAATATCGTGGTTAAATCGGACGAAAATACTTAGGTTAGGTTAACCAATAGGTTAACCAATTATTAACGACTACAAGACGTTTTGTGCAACTTGTATCAGCGCTTAAAAAAAACAAAAAGGTTGAGGGTATTTATAAAATGATCGAGAGAAGCTAAGTTGTTTAGTCATGAATTTGGTTTTGTTGGCCGGTGTAAGTTGACAGAGTGTAACACCTTACTTTTGAACAGCGTCGTGAAGGATGGGCCTTATTCAAAAGTAAGCTTTTCCTGCTCCCTCCTTCCATTAACATAAATATCTTGTCGCCATTCGGTCATAACTTTCACCGGGTCCATATTATTTCTTGCTACGTTATGTAACTAATAGCACTCGACGATGGCTGCTTCGGACGCCTCCGGCATTGTTCGCACCTGCAGTCGTTCTGGAGAATAGTTGGCGAATTAATAAGATTATTTGATATCGGAGTCTGAATGGAAGTTAGTGTTGATACCTATATTCTTTTATGTATAGAGAAGGGAATTTAAGAACTAGGTTGTAATTATAAACTGTATTTTCGTTTTTCTTCGCTTTATTAGATTCATATTTGATTTTTACTGATAAGCGTGTATGCCCAGATGAGTAGAAAAAGAGTATTTATGGGAAAACTAGACAAGAATATACCTCCAGTATAAAGGGTGTAAAACACCTCTTAACGAAGCCGAAAGGCACTGGTTCTCCCTGTCATTGCGATCATTTTTTTGTTCTACACCATACCTGGGAACCTTCTAGTTACGGAGATATTAGGGGTCAAAGTTCCAACTTTTTGACAAGTATTTTTTTAAATACAAGTTTTTCATGTAAGATTTTTACTTTAAACACCTCCACGACCCCCTTACTATTCAATCCGTCCATCAGCACAATGTTTTGAGTGCGTTACATTGAGTTCTACCACAAAACATGATTTTAAACCTCCCAAAAAAAAGTCGTTTCCCAGCAATAATTTTTGCGTAAAGTTACTTAGTTTCATGTACAGAATGCTTGGTTGACGGCTTCGTGATGAGGTGATTTACACCCTGTATAAGTATTGTTGTTAATAAATGTAAATGATAAATATGATTTATATTCTGTAAATTGTTTTTACAAACACATTTTTTTTTTTAAATCTAGATGTACATAAGTATCTAAATTGTTATATGTAATGTATGTAAGTTATTTATATTATGGTATCAGTAAAGAATATCCTTTGTATCTTTGAAGGCTATGAAGTAATACCAATTCACATTTTGTATTGTTGTTCAAAGAATTGGTTTTTACTTTGAACTGAAGTCTTTTAAGAGGCCGGTGTCATTGAAGTTTTGAAGTTTTCCGTCACACAATTTGTTTCTAAAAAATATAATAAGAAAGTTTGTAGTGGGAATGAATTGCCTCTTCACTTGTTTAAAAAATGGATGATTTTTGTTATCCTAGCCGGTCAAGTATCCCACTGCTGGGCAAAGGCCTTCCGTTTCTCCTTCCAAACCTCTCTATCTTCTGCGATCTCTAGCCATTTTTGCCCTTCAAACAAGATCTGCTGGTTTACCATGACGTCTTCAAGCAATATTGATTTAATGTTATTTCCAGTGTGGGAAAGAGACAGAGCTTTAGAAGACGTCTAGCGCCATCTCATTCCCACTCTGGAATAAGCTTAAAACAATACTACTTTAATACGTCATGGTAGGCATTGATTCGTGCAATAAGAGTACTCAATAGTGTCTCTAGGCGTTTGGACATATTTTCATGCTCTTTGGCGGAATTCCAGAGGGTGACACTTAGTATTTTGTCCACTGTGTAACTTGTGCTTCTATCCAGGGGGTCTACTCTCTATGTCCGTCAACGAAAATACGGGTCCGTCCGTAAATAACTTTATACTTCGAAATTAACCCTACTCCCTAATATTTTTGGATTCATTAATTTTGAAAACACATCGCGAATAATGGCAACTGTCCAATTATGTTGTCATAATTTTTTAGTTTGGACCCCTAACGAATCTTATGTCCGTAAGTGATACGGAGTAGGAAACAACCGTAACTTCGGCCGAAACTACAGATTTCGTGCTTAAAGAGTAGACCCCCAGACCCGTTACTTGGGACTGGACAATTGCTAATTTATGACTACTTTTGTTAGCATGGGTCTTACCTGTAAAAAAAATGTAGGTGTTAATGAATAAAATAAATAATATCGTCAAAGCACCTTTGCCGCGGTCTACCTCGGCGGTGATTTCCTCCATCAGGTTATACTGTCAAATTAAAAATGTCATCAGGTTATGATGATACAAATTTAAAGATGAACCAAAGAATCCTTTGGTTGCTTTCGAATATCACTATTATAATGCCTTACAGTAATAGGCTTCGGTGAAGATAATTATCGTAACTATTACCTATAATTACTATTAACTAGGGTAGAAAACCATTGTGTTAAACATTATCAACTCATAACCCATAATATATAATTTAATAGGGATAATAATTAACCCATTAATGATTTGACACTATGAATAGGCTTCCGTCATAGGAGGGATCAGCAGAATGAGAGGGTATAATCACTTTGATATCCTCGGAGTTGACTTCAAAGGGTGTTTTCAGACGGTTAGATGCTTTGACTACATTTGAGGTGATATTAATTTGGTTTGTGATTAAGATCGGTTCCTTAATTGTTTAACGCAGTTTCCTATTTAAAATAGAAATAGCTGTCATTGTGAAAGCCATTATTGTTCCATTTTTGAAGCAAATGAATTGAATCACATGGAAATCTGTTTGAGATAAGTCATTTCGAGCATTCATCAATACATCGCCATTTTGAATACTCTTCTACACGTTCCGATGACCTAAATATGGTCCAACCATTACGTAGTGACCAGGACAGCTCTCACCTTTGCCTCATTGAAGTCCTGTTGCGTGTAGGTAGTTATGCACGACGGACATTACAAAATATGCTTATCCTGTGAAAGAGCCCCACATTCACACTCACTTTCAGTATTTCACCTCGTTTTTTGATAAAAATACATCATAATGTTTTCTACGAAAATTATAATTTAAAGAAAAAAATTACATATTAACCCGATAAAAACCTGATAAAGGTACTCAACATAACCTCACGTCCCAGCCGCCGCGGGAGACGCCCTGGGCGTCGGGGGGCAACCAGTGGCCCCCGGCCACCGTAGGCGCGGGCCTGTGGACGGTGAGTAATGGGCCAGCTCACCGTCCGTCCGTTTTATGACGACAGGCCGTGCCGATGGCGCGTTTGTGTTCCACGCGCGCCTCAAGGAGATGTCAGCAAATCGGAAGGGGTCCGAGAGGGCCGATGCCAGCCAGGGCTGCGGGTTGTTCGAAAGAGATACCGCGGCCCTAGAACACAAAGGGCTAAGAAGGAATATGGATGGGTTTTAGTCAGTACAAGTCTGACACTCCCTCCCACTCCGCCCAGAGCGGGAGAAGTCATTTGATGATTTGGTACTCAACATAAAGGTAACCTACGCTACAAAAGTTTCACATACCACATTAAACGAAACAACAAAAAAAAACTATCCCTAATGCCCACATCTATCCAGTATATCGTGATTTAGTTAACAAAGCGACACCTTTCTTTTTGTACTTTTTTACACTGTGACAAGAACATGACTTTAACGGTGTCCAACATAAATCAGCACCCAGGATTTATGTAAGCTCTGACGTAACGCCAGTTGAACTTTGTATGGAAATACGTAAAATGTTGACAACCCCTAGCCGAATGGGATGTTTGCGTGGAATAACGCGTTTGATAGTGTGATGTGCATGTTTGAATATAGATCTTGGAACTGTGTTAAGGTTTTGTGTGTTTTTAACTTTTTATGGAAACACGTAAAATGTTGACAACCTCTGGTAGAATAGAATGTTGGCATGAACTGTGCAGAAGTTTAGTGTTTTCAGGGAAAAATTGCTCATAGCTTTTTACTAACAATTAATGTGAATAACCTTAAATTATTGTAGCCCGAGGTTAAAAAGTACCTACTTGATAAGCATGATAATAACATACAATAAAGTCATCCAAAAAATCTCCACTGCTGTACATAGGCATCTTCCAAGTGTCACCGGAAAGCACACAATTTCGAACAATTATCTCATATCATAATCGTTTTCTCGATTAAAATTCTCCAAAAATCACGCAACCTTCAACCTAAGTATCCTTGGATAACGTCTCATTTAGAACGTTACAAAGAAAAACATCCTAACGATCTAAAAGTTAATCTTTCGCCTTATCAGCACTTAGCTAAGCCATTGCGACACGGCGCCGTAAAAAGGGTTTTACAGTTGCGCTACGGAACTCCGTTTATTGGCAAAGGAGTTAGCGGACTGACGGGATTAATTGCAATAGGATAATAGTGAGAGCTTTCTAACTGGTCCTAGGGATTTCTTTGTGTTTCTAGAGTTGTTTGTTGTACGAGTTCTAGTTTTTTCATTAATAAAACACAAACCAAACTCGTAACCCAGTTTGGGGCGACTCAATTAATACGACTATAACTGACAACTGTAGCTCCCTACAGAAAAGTACTTAAAAAGTTTACATCGACTTAAGACTATTTAGAGAAACCCGAATAACACCTGTCTGGTCGGAGGATCCTCCCTTATCTATGGAGTATCTAGGAACTTTACACCCTGTTCTTCATACCACTAAAACCACCATGACTAAATATGACTATGACTAAACATGACTATGACTAAACATGACAACGACTATGAGTAAATATGATTATGACCATGACTTCAATTATTTAGATTGCCGATTGTTTTGTTGATGAAATAAGATCTATGGAAGAAACATTTTTATAATCCTATACACACATTAAGTCACACACCAACACTGAGTCTAATAACTAGAGTTACACTGGTATTCTTAGTCATGAGTGACGTATAAACGCCTACTTTTCATCTGTCAAATTTAAAGTACCGGAAAACTATTAATTATATACTTCTTTACCATTGATTAAAGTGATATATGACATCTTTAGCATTGATTGAAGCAGGATGTAACTATGGGTTTGACAAAGATAGGTAGCTGGAGGAGGTACCTTATTCAAAGATCGGCAAATTACAGCCAAAACATTCTAGGAATACGATTTGGTGCGTATTTTCAACTGTTGTCATGGCAAAACAGTTCGACTAAATCTAAAAAAGGAGTTGGTTTGGCTCTTAGAAATCTGATTTGGAAATGCGAGATTCATTTTAAATGTATGTATTTTTTCTAAAGGTGTTTAATAGCTAATGCAGTTGTTAATTGTCAATATGAAATTCCATAATACACACGACTTGTGGTAAAATAAAATAGTAAAAATGATGCATACCGTGAAAAAGAATTCTTATAGGCGTTACTTTAATTGCATTATTTTTACTAAGCTATACAGCTTAGTAAAAATAATGCAATTTCCGTATTTCTCAAAGGGGAAATACCCAATTTTAAAATCACAATGCCATGGCAATCAGTACCTAATTTAAATTTTCCGTACGATAAAGATGTTGTTACTAGGTAAAGTAATATTAAATTTTTTTACCAATTGAATAGTAGTAGACCGAAAGTAATCAAATGTTACGAGTAATTGCTTTGGTAATTACTCACCATTCAATTATCAATTTGCTTCTGACTTTTCCCTTGATTGCCTCGTTGGTCTATGGTCGCAAGCGCGCCTGCTGAGCATGAGGTCCTGGGTTCAAATTCCAGGTCAGGCAAAGTGTTATTCGGGTTTTCCATTAGGAATTTCTCAGTAGCCACCATTTTGTACCCGGTTGATGGCAAAAGGCGCTCTTACTACATGAGACTTAACTCTAACTAGCGAAGAGTGGGTGTGCATATGATGATTTTCCATAGATTTTTTTGTATTTCTAGCTCTTGCCCGCGGTCTGAGGCTGTATGGATCAGAATTTATCCCTCGGGAATGCCCTACTAAGGTAAAAGAAGTATATTTTATCCTAACCTAAGTCAAATTCTACCTGGGTGCCGAATTTTATCGAAAACCATTCAGACGTGAAAAAATAACAAACAGACTGACCGACAGATACACATATTTTTGAATTTATTTATTAGTACAGAAAATTTAACTTCGAGTTAATACGTAACGAATTGTGTTGTTGTGTTATTTTTTTACTTAACTACTTACAACATTGTGTGAAACTTTAACTGGAGTTTTAAACGTAGATATTGCATGTTCGCTAGTTAAAGAACTTAACCTATATACAGTAACGATGTTCGTTTTAATTAAATTAAAAATGTAACGTTTTTCTCTCAAGCGGACCTGCTGTGGTAGAGAAGTGTTTCTTAACAAAGCTCTATTAGCAGTTACTTTGTTGTTACTAAATACTTCTGGGATTTCTGACTACTTGGTATAAAGACTTAATTCATTTATTCTGGAAATATGCTAAACCATTGTTCAGTTGGTGCATGACATTTTGAGAAAAGTAAGAAAAGACAGTAACTTTAGTCTGACTTTAGTCTTTAGTTTTGGTGAAATGTCAATCGCCTCATCATCATCAGCCGCAGCCTGACTTCACCCACTGCTGCGTATCGCCCTCTACTTGTGCCAAGCTCCACGTTCTTGTCACAGCCTCATCCAGGATAATTGTTCCCGCGATGGCAACAATCTCGTCTGCCATCAACTGGTGGGATAAGTTTAGCATTAGAATTTGCGTTGAGCTAAACTTATCTTAACCCAAATTCGAATGGAACAGCGGCAGCCCCGACGATGAATTGCTTTGACGCCATAATTAATATCCTAATGATGTAACGCTAGAGCACAGAGAGCAGCGGTGGCCCAGTGGAGGCAGCCCCAACTTACGAGCAGTAAGCCCCAAAGTAATCCACCTGCGCATTACTTTGTGTAATTTATTTAATCACCACTGCTCTCAAAACGGTGAAGAAAAACATGCGACATCTACCAACCTACACTGGGCCCGCGTGGTTGATAACAGCCCACTCCTTCTCATTGAGAGGAGGCCTGTGTCCCAGCAGTGGGAACATTATATGCTGTTGAAGATGATGATGATTTAACACAGTTACATTCACATTTTTTACATTCACATTCATTTTTTTTCAACCTTTTAATTCTAAATGGGGTACTTAATACCTAGTACCATTAATGTTTATTCTAGTATAAAAAAATGGCATGTAAGCTATCAGTGCTGAAAAACAAATTATTGTAAATCAAAGATTTAATGTTCTTGAACAGTCTACAAAAAAAAAGATTACATTTCTGATTTATTTTCACAATTACACTGCGAGACAGAAAAGTTGATGTCACTGTAAAATAAAACAAATTACTTTCCGTTCGTCGACAAACGGAATGAGTATAAGCCTCTTACGTCACGTCACATACAATAACGTGAACAATTCATTCTTCTTTTGCCGTGTTAAGGTAAAAGGGCTGTCTGATTGCGGGAAATGCCCCTTTGAATAAATAATAGGCCGTAATTAGTGGGCACTCGGTGGATTCGAGCAGGCGAGAGGTCGTTTCTTCAGGCGTCGGTAATAGGTAGTAAATGGTTCTTATTTATAGTTCTTAATAGATCATGAATGGCTGAGGTTTAATTTATAAGTGCTAATATTTTGGTTGGATAAGTTGTCAATACTTGAATTCTGCTTTTTCTCTGAAATAAATATTTGAATGTTATTTAGGATTTGTCTTATTTTGATTTTGTAACTGGTTTAAGAACTGAAAAAGTTTGTCTCATACCAACTGTAAATTTTTATGTAATTCTCAGAGTAAAATGTTTGTATACCCACATTTTTTATAAAATACCACAATGTTTGTGTGTGATCCTTTTCTCAATTTCAAAGTAAATTCCTCTGTAAAAACCTCCGAGGTTAAGAAACACTATTTTCTTAATCCCAAATATTGGCTAAAACAATGTGTATTTCTAAAAGAATGAGTCCTTCGTTCAAAAACGATACGGGTCGAGAACAAGAACGTCGGATTAAATTGTTCACTCTTCATGAATTAGAACCTCGATATCATTCCAGATTAGCGACACACCTGCCAAAAATTACGTCGCTTCATTCTTCGCAAATTCGACCTAACGTATTCGGTTACTGACAAACCATGCTGTAAATTGCGTGTTGTAGTTCCAAAATATATAGAATTTTCAACCAACCATTTAACGTCAAAATATGAGCTTATTTCCGCCTTGCTTTGCCCGCGAGTGACGTCAGTAAGGACACCATGGGAATCCTGGTCACGGTCTATCCGTGTGCCAATTTTATCGAAATCTGTTCAGCCGTTAAGGTATGAAGAGGTACCAAATAAAGGTAGAAATATCAAAAGGCATAAACTGCTACTTCTGTATTTATAATATTAACATAGATAGTATGGATTGCAGTCGTTAGTAGGCATGCCAAATTTTCGTTGCGAAATTTCAGCCAGTGTGTCGCTGCACTAACGATACGAATAAATTGGCTTTTATAGAGGGCGATTTGTTACGCGCTGTGTTCGTTCTACTGTCAGCATTCTTCAAGGATTCGACGATCCACAGTGCCAACACGGTTCCCGTAATTCCGATAATGCATTAAAAGGTATTTTTCCTTCTGTGAAATTACCGTTTGATGTCTTTATCGAGAGCGTTTATTGAGGAAGTGGGACTTTTCGATTGGATTTTGTACAGTTTCATGAAAATTAAATGATCATAATTAAATTAAGGTCTCTATTGTCTTTTCATTTTCAATGAGGCGATAAGCATTCCTGTCTCCATGATATTTTTGGATATTATTATTAAAATGCAAATTAAGTTTTAGCCATTACACAAATCAATGCGGTTTTGTTGAAAATTTTCTTTGAAAAAGTATCAGATACTAATATCAAAAAAAAAACTTAGTTTTAAAATTCGTTAATTAAGAAAGAATCGGAAGAAGATAGGAAATGCGTATTTCTTCAACAACAATTGGCAAATGGGCTTTTAATCGATACACACAGGTCACACTATTACGCTACTATACAGGGTGTAACGGAAAGGGTATATACATCCTTAAGGGTGTGCTACAGACCATCAAACTGAACATGTTTATCAACATAAAAAAAAATTTGCATCAAAAAAAAATATCATCTGCCGATACATTTGGGTCGAATAGGTATTGTAATTTTCTATGGGGCAGCAGATATTTTTTTTGCTGAAAATCATGTTTTATGATGAGAAACATGTTCAGTTTGATGGTCTGTAGCACACCCTTAAGGATGTATATACCCTTTCCGTTACACCCTGTATAAATTCATCGAAATTCAAGTTGTTCAAAAAAAGCCAAAGTAAAAACTACGTTTAACTTTCTTCTCTACACTTCTAGGAACTTAATTAAAAATTCCAATGATAATCTGTCTACTACACTATAAACTTTGTTCCACCTTATGACAATATTTTGTTTGTGGCGTCGCTGGGGGAGGACAGCATGGCGACAGGCTGGATCTGAATGCTGTCATTATTTAAGGACTGATTTAAAACTACTGGCACAGCATCGCGGGCGGGCTCAAGCGAGGGTCGGGGAGGGCAAGGACCGAGTTGTCGCGACGGATCTCGACGGTGAGGTTGAAAAGACGGCGGTTTGCATCTCAACTTTTTAAGAGTGCTAGTCTCTTTGCTACTCTCCTGGAGGAGGGTGATAGCATCATCGGAAGTGACGAGAAGACAATGCATTCCCGATGCGATAGCGGAAGGTCTGATCTAACAGAAAGCCTCGTAGGATGAACACGACACGGTCTGGCACTCCTAGTTTGTACCAAGACATAAGTGGTTTAACGTTATTATACAAAAGACGTGACGTGGGTTCCATGAATTTCTTGTGAAAGCGATCGTCAGGGTGCGTTCTGAATCTTTATTATACTTATCCTTTATTCTTATTGTGCCACCTCATGTATTATGACAATGTGCCTTATATACAGTCCGTCTTATATACGGGAGTTATACTGAAATGGCATTTAGATATGTATGATTCGGACTTCACAATTGCTCATATTGGTTTGCTTATAAATGCAATTACGATTTTGTTGATAATTAATAATAATTGTATAATTATTATATTATATTAATATTGTATAATTATTGTATTTGTAATAATAATTTCAACATTGGAAAATGTATGGTAGATATTCGATTCAAGTCTCATTTATGAAGATGCAGTGCGTTGCGCGGCGCATGCCGCATTCCGTTAACGAAGAGATGGTGCGTTCTGCGGCCCGCGTTATCACACGCGCCACCACAAACATAATTATTACAATGTACGATGTCGTTTACGGAGACGCGGGGCATGAAACAGCGCGTGCGACTCCACATGCTCCGTCGGAGGTATAGCTACGTTTCACAAACCGCTTCTCCGTACACAAAGTATTGCAGTAACTGGCTGGCCACGCTGTATAACGCGCCGCGTCTCCGTAAATCAGTCCAGGCCAACCTATAAATCCGCTCGAATATTGAAGTTAGTTCAGCCTTATAAGTAGCAAACAGTATTGAGGTTTGATTCGATACCTTTATAACGGAGAAGTTTGCTTGTTGCCGGTTGAATACACACTTTGTGGATACTCGATGGTTGCCGGTAACTGATTGTTTTCACTCGAATTAGTACGATACTGTTGCATGTTTAGACTGTTTGTTTTAGTATTGTTTAGTCTGAAGTTCAGTGTTTTCTCTTCTATCGTATTGGCATCTGAACAAGCTACATCGGCGACGGCTGTTCGCGACGATAGGCCATAGTGGCAAAAAAAAACTTTAGTCGACTGTATAAACATGTAAAAAAAAGAATAACTACTATAAATAAATAAATAATACAATTTATTTAAAAAGTATTACAAAAAGTGTACATTTATGCGCAGTAGTATTATTTTTCATACAATGGTATAATTAGTACTTATAAGTAAACTATAACTAAAACATATTCAAAAGTTGCAAGTAATGATAGTTCAATTCAGATGTTTGGTAGCGACTTATGGGACCTATGACTATGACACAAATAAAGAACTAATATTAACATTCTAAATCGCGCTATTAAAGTTATCCGTGACTTGAGAGCATCTAAGAAACCTGACATCAACTGTCGAACCCACCAGACACCACACTCATCTGGTCAGAGAATCCTACCTTGTCTATGAGGAACGAAGAACTTAATACCCTGTTCTATAAACTCCTACTCTTAATCATATACCACCAATGCCCGTCAACCCAGTAATTGGTGAGGTTAATTAGATAACACATTTATTTGACAACGATGAAATTGAATAGACTTTCACGAACCCCGGTCAGTGAGCTGAAATGACAAATTTGTTGGATTGGGTATTGTGTGTACCACAATACGATCAATCTATCTAGAATACAATGTACTAAAGTTGCGAACCCTAACTATATTGTTCGCGGCTTAGTACCAAAAGAGTTAGGTAGTTTCTATTTTAAAAACACAATACTAGTTTTTTTTTTTCTAAAGGGATAAAAGGTTCTCAACTTATTGCGGTAACTTGGGTTTCGCTACAAAGATTAATCGGGGTCACTTTTTCTTATTGTTGGTGTCTTGATGACACTACCTGAGCCTACGTGATTTCGTGTCTTTGTCTTCTGTTTATA
Source organism: Cerastis leucographa (assembly GCA_963082945.1). Lineage (NCBI taxonomy): Eukaryota > Metazoa > Arthropoda > Insecta > Lepidoptera > Noctuidae > Cerastis > Cerastis leucographa. The sequence continues at coordinate 7,666,894 of OY720363.1, read as the reverse complement.
ATACCCACTTACACTAACACTTTATTGTAATCCCTATACAAGATTGCACTGTTTCAACTCTAGTATTTGCGCCGAGATATGAGAATCCGACGTAAATAATTATAATAATAATCATTTTATTTCAGGCAACTAAGGCCCATAGATAAAATACACAAGTAATAAAACAACAATAATAAACTAATACATATCTAAAACTTAATTTAACTATGACTGTTGTACACGAAGTGCCGGCGTCGTGTTGCACTGCGTGGTGTCACGTAGCCTTCCGCGGAATCGCCGATACATGACACCCGTCGGCCAAAACTCCTCCTTGAGGAAGGTCTCGATCTGGTGAGTGAATATGTATTTAGGCGTTACATTTTGGTGTTTATCCTTTGTTAGAAAGGTGTCAATGCAAACAACACTGCCATCGAATTTTACTATGGTACTGCTTTGAAAGGAATCTTATTAAACCGACTTAAAAAAAAAACAGGTTCTCAATTTGAAAGTATTTTTTATAATTATGTTTGTTAACTCATAACTCCGGTATTTATAAACCGATTTAAAACATTTTTTTTTACGTGAAAGAAAATACTTTCCGATTGGTACAATAGGAACTTTATTAATTTCATTGATACAATGACAAGGTGTTTTTTGTATAAGTTTTTTTATCTTCTTCTTTCATTCATCATTCATTATCAGCGTATAATGTTCCCACTGCTGGGACACAGTTGCCTCCTCTCTACGAGAGCGAATGCGCTGTAATCCAACACGCGGGCCCAGTGCGGGTTGGTAGATGTCACATGTCTTCGAAATTTTAGTTCTAGGACATGCCGGTTTCCGCACGATGTTTTCCTTCACCGTTTTTGAGAGCAGCGGTGATGAAATAAATTACACATAGTAATGCGCTTGCTTGGGTTCGATCCCACGGCCTACTGCTCGTAAGTCGGGGCTGCCACCACTATGCCACCGCTGTTCTCTTCTACTTTATAATTTTTTTGAAAGAGTCTTAAGTAACAACATAAAATAACACCAACATTGTACACTTAGTCTTCAAATTATGACGTCATTCTACAAATTCAATAATCCAAATCAAACTCAATCTAATTACGCATTTCAAACGTAATAAGTAATAACATAACACACACCACAACAAATGCATTGTTTACGTAAACACAAATATCTTCTCATACATCAGAAGACGTTATTTGCTCACTATTATATAACAATAACATGAAATATTATTACGCAGCTTTCACTAACAGACAGGTCTATTCTGCACTCGGAATGAGTTCCGTACAAAAGAATATTCACGATATTATTGCATGGATCCCATTCAGAAAAGCTTTTTGTCTTCGATGTATAGTGGAAGAGGGATTGCGGTCTCAATTGTGTACCTGAATTATGAATGCGAAATGAATTCGACTTTTAGTTGCGGAATAATGCATATTTTTGGTTTGTGTTTTATTTTCGTTGAATATCGATATTTTATTATTTGCTAAAGCGGTTTGTAGAATTATCTTTCAGAAAAGTCATACTTCAGAAAGAAACATAAATAGTAGATTGTATCATAAGGGAGCAAAATAATATTTTTACGGCGAGGGCGCTTTTTTGAATCCAGAGCGAAGTGAGGGATTTTAGTAGAATCCCGAGCGTAGCGAGGGATTCTTTAATAGAATCCTGAACGTAGCGAGGGATTCAAAGTACGTCGCCCGAGACAAAAATATATTTTCGCCCGAGTGATACACTCTGCTTTTCATCACCCACTATGAGAAAACAGACGACGCATATTCTATGGTAATATTATTAGATAATCCATACTAATATTATAAATGCGAATGTCACTCTGTTTGTTTGTTACCTTTTCACGACTAAACGGCTGATCGGATCTTAATAAAATTTTGCAAGAAGATAGATTTCAACCTGGGGAAGGATATAGGCTATATATCATTACACTACGACCAATAGGAGCGGAGCAGCAATGAAAAATGTTGCGAAAACGGGGAAAATGTAACGCAGACCAAGTTGCGCGGGACAGCTAGTAAAACATAGATTAACAACTAAATTGAAATTAAATGGTATCTAATAATAAAACAACTAAAAACTTACCATGTCATTCAGCTGGCGGCGCGACTATAGACCGTCGTACCAGCCACTCTTTATTCAAACAATATTTGCGTTCGATTTCTTTGGCGCTGAACACTAAGATGTCCCAAATTCAAAAAGTGCGCCGCAATTATCTTTGCGGCGCACTTTTTGAAATAAACAGGAATAAAAACTCATTACTGCCCGCTAAAAGTTTCTTATAGAAAACACTACCTTTGGGTGCACTTAAAGGCGAACCAAATCGTCTTTTTCGAATAGGTGGGATGAAAAAGCCATTGTGAGCTTAATAATCATCTGCCTAGCCTTTTCCCAACTATGTTGGGGTCAGCTTCTAGTCTAACCGGGTACAGCTGAATACCAGTATTATACATGGAGCGACTGCCTATCTGACCTCCACAACCCAGTTAGTACTGGGTAATACGATACCTCTTCGTAAGACTGGTTGGCAGACTTTCGGGTCACTAACTATCTGTAACCGATGACAAAGATCTACAATTGACTTCGACCAACGGCTTAACGTGCTTCCCGAGGCACGGAGGAAACTCGGTGTATTATTAGTGGTCACCCATCCGTAGACCAACCTAGGCAAGCATCGCTTCACCTGAAGATCGACCCAACCACGAGCTCTTCATTGTAAGCTTAAGATGCTACTTAAATTAAACAGATCATTCTGAAAAAGAAAACATTTATACTTACACCTGCACAATGTAACATAAAGGATTTATGTCATGTTCTCGTCGTAAACGGTGATAAAGATCTGTAGTTCCGAATACGTCAGGCTCTTGACAGTTTAATCATGTTTGTATACAAGGTGTTAAGTTAGTGGCCAAAAAATACAGCGTTTATTAATAATTAATTATGAATAAATAATTATTAATTGATTATTTATAAATGTCTTTCGTGACCACCTCCTGAAATTTGACGAGGATGCAAAACAACACCTTGTATACCATACAAACAGTGGAAAAAAAGAATTCAAATAAAAGTAGTGGTTCTTTTTCTTGTACGCTATGTCTATGTTTTGGTACATACAAAGTGTAAGTAGACCCTTCACGAAGCCGTCAACCAAGCATTCTGTACATCAAACTAAGTAACCCTACACAAAAAAAGGATTGTGTGGTTTCATGAAACCACGGTAAAAGTGAAACTTTTTTCACACTATAGCGCGGAGTAGGGATAAAGTGAAAGGCGCTCTGACGAGCGCCTTTCACTTTATCCCTACTCCGTGTCCGACCGTAAGCGTTACGCGACATGCAACACACAGACGAAAAAGTTTGAGACGATGTAATAAAAGTTTCACTTTAAAATTATTTATGGTAACGACTTTTTTTGTGATGTAAAATCACGTTTTACAGTAAAACACAATGTAACGCACTCAAAACATTGTGCTATCTCCGTAACTAGAAGACTCCAAGCATTAATTTAATAAAGATCCAAGGTACGGTCCAGAACCAAAAAAAATCGCAATGACGGGGAGAACATGTGCCTTTTGGCTTCATTATGGGTTCTTTATACACCCTTTGTATACATAACTCTGCCTTACCCTTCAGGTAAGTACAGGCGCGGTCTTGTCTGTTTTATTTTACTGCAGATAAAGAATAAGTTTCCAATTCGTTCTGGACATCTTAGCAATTAAAAATAAGTAAGCGTTTGGTGTAAAATGAGCACGTATCTTTTAAACATAATCTGCCTCGACGGGATTTGTAACGTAACGTAACCCGACAAGCTGAAAATCATTATTGCCCCTATTTTGGTATTCATACAGTTATTTCGAGCTTAAATTCCCGGGCTCTTTGGCTCAGAATATAGTACATTAATAGCATCCCAAATTCCAACGAATACATGCACATATAATATACCAGTACTATCCTGCAACCTAAGTTTAAACTGACGCTTAAATGACCTCTACTTACACCGAAATACTAATAAATAAAACATTTTACTTCTAAATGCGTTCGTAACAAACGAGCGTCATTTGTTTCCTAAACACGTGTCGTCGCGAATTTTGTTATTTGAAGGTGTGTTACATTAGTTTTGTGAGGTGAAAAATAAGTAGCATTTTTAACCGTAAATATAAATAAAAACAGTGTTCGTTGTATTTTAAACCACATAGTCTGAATTTCATACAGTGTCTGCGGTTTGAATGAAATATGAACACTTTTGTTTCGTACCTTTTTTTTTGTTTCATCATCATCATTAGCCTATAATGTTCCCACTGCTGGGACACAGGCCTCCTCTCTATGAGAGGGAGTTTTTTTTGTTTGAGTATTAACTTAAGTAATTCTGTTTATTTCCTCGTGTATTTCGTTGGGCCTGTCAGATACAGACTTCTTTAGATATACGTGTCATTAGGACGTTGTCGACTCCAAAATATGGGATAGGTTGACAAATACAGCAGCCGAGACTCATGAATTATTTCGGTCGGATGTGACTCATAATTACGAGATGAAATGGTGTGCGAGGGATATTCTGGTTACCGAGTCAGAGCCATAAAGGAAACTCTCTGTTCAATAATACTATAGCTATAGACTTTAGCGTCGCTTTAGGGTTGCTACAATCTTTCATAGTAATTTTAGCTATGAGTTCCATATTAATTTAATGCTATTATTTCTAGCAATAGTAGGTTGCCTCGTTGGTCAAGTAGTCTCAAGCGCGACTACTCCGCATAAGGTCCTGGATTCAATTCCCAGGTCCGTCAAAGTCCGTGGAATCTACTGAGAAATTAATCATGAAAAAACTTAATAACAAGGTTTTTCCATTGTGAATTTTTCAGTAGCAGCCACGGACTCTGAATTTGTGCCCAGCTGATGGCAATAGGCTCGCCCTCTTTACATGGGACTTAAACATAACAGGCGAAATGTGGGTGTAATATTAGGTACAACTCTGCCTAACACTCGGGGATTACAGGCGTGATATTATTTATGTTAAATAGAAGGCATTTATAGCAATTCACATATAAAGTTGTAGATATCTTTTTAATCTTTTGCTACTAAAGGTTACGTGGCACATGATTCACCGCAATCTTTAGTTTTCAAACCACAGCTGCTTAATTTCATCTAAATTCTGCACACAACTACTAATGCATATTTTCTAAATTAACTTATGTTACGAGCCAGTGTTTGGAATTAATGTCACGTAAACATGGGCGCTCGCTACGGTGTAATTGCTGCCACTGCTGATATTGCAAGTAGGGATGTTCCGACTAGTGGTCAACCAGTCAGTAAAGCCGAATATCCGGCTTTGCTTAAGTGGCTTAAGTGGTGAAAAGAAAATATAACTCTATAATATATTTTTTTAATTATTATTTTATAATATGCATTCCAGTTTCTCACAGAAACGCCCAGTCCGAACTCTTCCGTTGGCGGTTAACAATTGCACTTAAATCAAGAAAAATAATATTAAGCATGTACTTTCAAATTTAAACAAATAAATAAATTTTCGAGTGCCAGTGAGTGCGTTGTATGATGCACTAAGTGCGAGCAAGTCAGCTAGCTGATGGTACATAAAACGTCATGTATATTGCTGATTCTCCTTGAACCCAAGGTAATGATCGGCTTGGCCCAATAGTCAGCCGATTAGTCGGCCTTTTTGCCAGCGACTAGAGCTAGCCGGCTAGTCGTCCAAAGTCATAGTCGGCACATCTCTAATTGCAAGTAAATGGATATGTGCTGCTCTAACGTTTAGAGGCTCTATACTTTGAGAGCTTCCTACGCGGGTCACGTAACTAAATCATAACGTTACCGGTAAAATAGCGGTAAAACACCGGTAAATTGTTGGCAACTAAGCACCCTCAGAGATAAACGGGCTAAGTTGTTGGTATTCACCGTTTTGTTCCCAGAAAAGTGTTTTTATAAATATTATCGTTTGATCTGATAAAATACGAAAATTATTAAATTAAATTTGGCGAACCTTTACAGTCATTGTAATTATGACGAGGGCTAGCAACAAGGTGTGGTTTGCTTGATTATTTTAGCCAGAGTACTGTGTACCCAAATACAAAAGTGAATCCATCGGCGATAATAATGATTAAAAAGCCAAAAATCTAGTCGATTGACATAAGCTACCGAAAAGCTTACGTCAATCTTATTGTAGAAATACGAAACGCTTCGAAAGCGACATAGACTTGTCAAAATCAGGTTTCGAAAGGTTTATAGGATTCTTTTTTTAGGTATAATAATTCAGTTTGTTTATTAAATACAATATTTGTGACCGTCTGGGGACGTTTTTATTTTAGTGTGAGTGTTTAGTTATCAATAAACCTACTCATGCCACATTTTCTTGTTAAAGTTATGTAGCGACCACAAAAAGCAACATACTACAAAAAGTACGACAGCGCCATCTATGATGCGACGGAGGAACTAACATCAATTTCCTACAAGTCGCAAGCAAAGTTTACATCGACTCTAGTATATATAGAGAAACCCGATAACAATTATCGGGCAGTTGCCCGCCAGACATAACACCTGTCTGGCCGGAGGATCCTCCCTTTTCTAAGGAGTATCGAGGAACTTTACACCCTGTTCCTCATACTCCTAAAGTTACAACGATCTCTTTCATAAAAGTTATTGAATAAATTATCTGATATTTAAATAAGCCTCTAAGGCATTTTATAAAACTATCTACGAAAACCAACATTACGGTTCTTTGACAAAAAGTGATCTGATCTTTTTTTTTCAGTGTGGATTTTAAATAAAGACTTTTTGCTGGCCTCATGAAACAAAGTAGGTTCCATAGAGCCAACTTCGTTTCTCACGTTCGAAATTTGAAATAAAGATCGTGCATAATGTAAATGGTGATGGCAATTGTAAGTGCCAAAGCTTTGATAATGTACAGCAATGCGTTATTCATGACAGGAAGTGAATCCAAGGTGGAATTAGAATTATTTCGGCTTTTATTAAATGTGGTAAGGTGTCTTTTTGCTTGGTTTTATAAATGTTTTGAGACTGCTGTCTTCAATAACTTTTTTTTTGAAGAATGACCGTCTTTTGTATTCAAGATGTTGTTTTGCATCCTCGTCAAAAATCAGGAGGTTGTCAGAAAAGACATAAATAACCAATTTAAATTACAGGAACTAGATAATCATGTTTTTTGCTGTTGTTTAAATTTGTCAATATTTCAGAATAAGCCCCTGGTTTAGGGAACAATAAATTATCGATAAAAATTTGAGATTCTTTGTGTGAGTGAAACGCGGTTATAGGGGGCGAGGATCAGAAAATAGAAAGCCATTAAGCCACAGACAGTTTTACTCAACACAATGATCATCATCGTCTCACCCTTGTCCCAGGTTACTTGTTACAATATACTATACTATAAAATAATTACGTAACAAACTGCCATCTAACAACCGATAGCAATTCCTAAAACAGAATAAAAACCAAAAGTTTCCTATAAAAGACAATTGTTAGGTGCAAACATCGGTTAATGTTCTCATTTCCGAACATTCAATGGAAAAGTTACGACGAACGGATATTCAAACTAATTTTTATAGGATTCTCGTACACCGTTCTACAATCACATAAACTTGAGTGCTTTCTGAAATGCAAAGCCAGCTGTCTACAGAATGGGTTTTACTATCACGAATGCAAACAATTTATACATTTGCACTGCGATATAACTCACGATAGCGAAGCCAACGTGAACTGATATTGAGTTATTACGATTTGCATAGTAGTTAAGCTGATTAGTAATTTAGATTGAGATAAGAAATCAGACAGATTACGACTAGATTCTTGTATACTAGTAGAGGATTCGTATCAGCTGATCAGTAAAGACAAAAGAATTGCCAATTACATATGTAATGAGTCACAGATATCGACCAGAGAATAGAGACTGTGTTGACGTCAGCATCATGATCGGTAACCATTTTTTTCTCGATGTGGTAATCCTCAATGGATATCGTCCAACCTGGGGACAGCGAAGGGGTCTGTCAGACTCGTACTGACCAGAATAACACCGGTGAATGATGGGGTGCCTGATTCAACCCATTGCTAAGTATAAGCCTGCTCCTTTTTGAGTCTTTCTTTCCTTATCTGCCCAAGTCTCAACCAGATCTTACCCACGATCTTCTGGATGCCATCCACCTACCCATTTTTGATCTAGAAATACCTTATCTAACGTCTCTGGAAAACCATTCAGTGACCGCAGTGACTATAGACATGAGAAAAAAAGAACAACTTTAATTTCATAAAATTAAACTCCTAACTTTTAAAGGCCTTAACCTTAGACAAACTTCTTCTAAATTAAAATCCCACACCTTTGATAAGGCCGCAAAAAAATTGCCCGGAAAAAGATATGAAAAAGTTGCGCCCTAAATATCTTAATCTTGTAAACTTTTTGACGGATCCCGAGGTCCTCCTCATCTTTCTAAGGTCTTCTTCTTTAGTAATCGTAAAGATTTATTGCCAACCTATAAAAGTTTCGGTCTGACTGAGTTATCGACGTTTAGCAAAGGCCTTGAACCTACGCACAGTATAAAAATCACCAGTGAACCAAGTAGCTTTATTTTCTTAGTATTAGGGGTTTCAACAAAAAAAAAAATTTGTTACTCTCCGCGTTTTGCATGCGACAGCCCCAATTCCCATGTAACCTGTTACCTGAAGCGGGCTTAAAATCCGTGTAAACGCTTTGTATGCGTGTGTGCGCTGATTCCAAACATTTTTTCCTAGATGACATTCTGTATGTTAATACTAATATGTCTTCTGTGACCGACGTATAAGAAATTCGGATATATCTGAGTCGAGGAGGCGTTCAGAGGTATTTTAACTTCACCAACCGATATTTATATAATTATATATTTTTGGGAAATTAGGTTTCGTCAGTTTATCTATGTAACATGCGGATAATAAGTTAGTATCAGATATAGACAACAATACAACATATAAAATTGAGGGAAATTGTGTGCACATACCGTTGAATTTGCATTCATCATCATCATCAGCCTATATTGTTCCCACTGCTGGGACGCAGGCCTCCTCTCTATGAGAGGGAATGGGCTGTAATCCACCACGCGGGCCCAGTGCGGGTTGGTAGATGTCACATGTCTTCGAATTTTTAGTTCTAGGACATGCCGGTTTCCTCACGATGTTTTCCTTCACCGTTTTGAGAGCAGCGGTGATGAAATAAATTACACAAAGTAATGCGCCTGCCTGGGTTCGAACCTACGACTTACTGCTCGTAAGTCGGGGCTGCTACCACTGGGCCACCGCTGCTTACACACAAAATTTTCATTTACTTCATCAAAAAACCTAAATTCATAATTTTCGCTTTTAATATATGTTCTGACAAGAGTCATAATGTGCTGTGAATACAGATATACTCGTAGATATACCTAGATAACGCAAGAGTACATAATTATTTCATTTTATTACTTAACGTGGATAATATCGCAGCAAGCTAATTTGTTTAAAACAACAACGTTACAACTCAATAAATAAATTATTTACATCTAAAGAACAAACACGAAGTCTATTTTAGTTACGTGTTTGTATAGTCACTAAATTTGTACTTGTGACGTCATAGTAGGTAGTTGAAAAATGGCACGCTTGGTTTTCATACGGATACGTATACCTGCGTAGCGAAGCTGGGTTAGATTTTTAACCTATTTTAGGTTCCATCGTTTTTTAGGGTTCCGTTCCGTAGCCGAATGGCAAAAAACGGTGCCCTTATAGATTCGTCATGTCTGTCTGTCCGTCCGTATGCCACAGCCACTTTATTCCGAAACTATTAGGACTACACAGCCGAAACTTGGTAGGTAGGTGTATTCTGTGAACCGCTTTATGATTTTTGAAAAAAAAAATAAAGAAATTATAGATAAGGATATCCCCCACCCACATGGAACTAAAACTAAAAAATAATAAAAACTATCAAACCTATACGTGTGACTGTGGGGTGTCTATAGATAGGTCTTTAAAAATGAAATAGAGGTTCCTAAAACCATTTTTTTCAAAGTCAATCTTTTGAAAGATAGACACTTCCAAAGTGGTAAAGCGTGTGTCCCCCTCCCCTCTAATTTCTAAAGTAAGAGGAGAAAAAATCTGAAAAAAATATGAAGATGTAGAACGTAAAAAAACTTTCAACGGAAATTGGTTTGAATAAGATTTGATATTTAGTTTTTGTGATATGGGACTTTTTCACCAAACTGCAGCAGTAACTTTGTTTTTCATTAACTTTCTATGAAAAACAAATTTAGTTTTGCGGTTGAGTGGAAGTTTACTAATGAATGACCGTTCAAAATATTGTTATTATATTTATTATATTCGAAATATCTCGTCGACTGGTTGACACTTCACGAGATATTTCTTTGGGCAAAGAATTAGCATTGCCATTCAACGTGGCAATGCCGCCAGTCTTCTGGGCACGTTTCCGGATGACAGCGATGTGGAGGAGTATTTTGACGCCTTAACGTCCTGTTGTTTTTAATTTAGTTTATATTTAGTTAGTTTATGTAAATATGTACTGATATTTTTATTTTATTTTAATAAAAGTAATTCTTTGTAAGGGTTATTATATTGTTTGGGGCTATGGAACCCTGTGTGGACCGTTTTTTTTGTTTACAATACAAAATATTACAATCAATCTTCGGACATGGAACCTAATTTCTTACTATAAATTAACTGAGAGAATTCGAAACATTTAAGAAGAAAAAATATTCTTATGAGATCTTTACCAGCATAAATCTAAATCTAGCAACTTAAATCATGTAGTGTTACGATTTAAAAGTCTGATTACATCTGTATTAGAGTAACTTTTTCATTCAAACTTAACACAGGCAGTAGAGTTAACGGCACAATAAACCAAGTTTTACTCGCGAACAGGTTTTATTGTAAGACGTAACTGAGTTTACTTAAGTGACAGTTAAGTTAAGATTGAGATTTATTAGTAAATAAGATGCTATATGTGGTTTTTGAGAAATATAACTTTTAGTGGTCGTTTGGTGTCAATTTATGCGGTTATAGCAGATTATTGTATTATTTTTTCCATATAAGGAAAGCTGACCGCCTGATAACTTTATGAAAACAATAATATGTAACTAAGTAGCAATATAATGAAAAGCATATACATAGCTAAATAACATAATTACAAGCGCAAATAGATAAAAGATAAAGCTAGTTTATCAGCACTACTAAGCAATAAATATTCTGGGCAAGACATCATATTATAATAATACTTAAGTAGAAATGCTCCTAAAAAGGCCGCGCACAAACTAGTTTTGTGCGCAAAAAACCGGCTTAAACCGGTTTAAATTCGCTGGGGTTGATGAGATTCGCATTTTGCTTAGCACTTGAACTACAGTATAGAGCTCACTCCCTATGATATTAACTTTGTGACCAGGAGTTGCAAACGGAATGATTTTAATCGCACTAACGCCAAAGAATACAAAATATCTTTTATTGCTTTCAAGGGGTCAATTCTCGAGTAGTATTTCTGGAGTTGTACCACGTTGCAGCAACGAAGTACCCATTTGATGTTGCTTTTGTCACTGTTATTGTACACAAGAGAAAGCTGTAAAGTTTTAATTCCTTAGCAAACAAATGCTGTACTGTGAGTGAGAATGTACCTTTTCTGGGACAATGCATAAAAGAAAATGGTGGTACTTTATTACCTGCCGCATTTGAAGGGAAGTGAATTATCTTCGCGTTCTTTATAGCGTGTGCAGTATTCTGCGAATATTCAGCGTAGTAAAACGTGTTATAGACTGCTGTATTGTCTTCAAAATAAACAGAAATCCTCTGAACTAAAATTTTGATTCACGGATGCTAAAGTTTAAAGCTTAATTGTATTGTGAGAAGAGCAAATAAATTCAAGAAACATTTTAATACAAAAATCCAGAGACCCTTGAAAATCGCATAAATACTTCAAACGAGAAATACACAGCTATATTTCTTCATATATATCTCCGAAATATACGTAAGGGTTTGATAAAATGTTGAAGACCCCTTTACCGGTCGCAAGATAGCAATTTTTAGGCTTCAGCTTTGGACGAACCGATTTAAAGGGTCAAATGGGGTCTGACCGTCGATCTGACCCCTACCATCTAATATTTAACAGAAATACTTTGAAAGTTGACCAACAATATACTTGTGTGAAGTGGAATATTCTAGAAAAGAGCGAGAGAAGTTTTATTCGTAGTTGAAGTGAAGTATAGAGAAAAGTCTTGCGAGATTTTATATGTGAGTCAGAAGTGCATCCTGTGTGAAGTAGCTTGTAGATATTCTGTTAACTTTTGTAGGTAGTGCTTTTGGTACTTTCCTTAGGTACCTACGTGTTTATTGTTAAGGATGTATTGTTTAGTTACTGGTTCTTTGGTTTAGCACTTACGAGTAGTCCTAATCCTAATCCTAATCTTGCAGCGTGTTTTGCGGTAGGTTTACTACTTTACATCACCTCGTCTTTCATTGTTTGCCAGATGATACATAAAATTGAAACCACCTTTTGATGCTCAAACCAGTACGGATAAGTTTTTCTGGTTGCTCTCCGGACACTGACATATCTTATACTGAAGTATCTGCCGGTGTCCAGTGTTTACAACTGGTCCATAGTTTGTTCATACCAGTCCATCTAAACTAACAGACTTCGCTTTTAAATAACTTCTACCAACCCCCTAGAGAAATAGGCGCTAGATTATGCATTCACTCTGAAATTTTGCGATTATACGCGAAGAGTTTACAACATGTACCTACTGTTAACTAATAAATTGCCATCAGCAAAACAGTGAACCATTTGAATACAGCAAGCTCTAATCAACAATAATTACAAGGCACCAATAAATCGTCACCTCCCATCAGAAATCGCACATACTGTATATTACAGGGAAAGGTATAATCGTTCGGACATAAATACACTTTAATTATTCAACCCCGTGTAATAGCACATTACACTGCAATGCAATCATCGTTAGCACAATTTAATTGATGATACCTCAACGTCCTTACTGCATGGGTTTAGAGACTATTTTCGATTGTGCCCCCGAGAGTTCCAAATACCAACCTAATCTTGCAGCGTGTTTAACCTTTGTTATGGAAGAAATAAAGTCTGGTTTAGAACGGTTAAACGTTTGTGTAAGGTTGTGAGGAGTTGGTACAGTTCTGTACGGTAGTAACAATGTTAACTTGTAATGCATTTAATTTTGATTGCGTGTAAATAATTGTTGTTCAGATTATGGTTCTCGGGAGTATTTCATTTGTTTTGTGTGTGTTTTTTAATGTTTGTGAAGCATGTAGTTTACTTTATTTTGTTTTAGTTGTTAAATAGCAAAATCAAAGAGGTTTTATTTATCGTTCTTTGAAAATATAATTTCTTTCGTTATGTGTTATAAATTAAATACACTCCTAGAGGGTGACATATTTGAAAAGTGAGTGTGTCCGTATCGCCCGTGAGTTACAAAACCAGTATTAAGCTGGTATCTTATTATATTGTTACTATTTACTACACTAGGCCAGCTTCAGTTTAGTGTACTAGCTTAAGGAAAACTACACGAAGAGAAAAAGAAGATTCTGAGATAATAATGATAGTAGACAACATAGAGAAACAGATACTAATTAAATGAATATCAGATTCTTATTCATTACTAATAACTAGAACCTCATTTACTGAGAATATTTCTTAGTAAACGTAACAGCTAGAACTACTTCGATAAGGGCACCCATATCAATATTAATTTCTGAGTAAGACAGGTAAACCAATATTATTATATTACTGAGAATTCATCAATACGTAATAGATATTTGAGAAAGGACTGATTAATTCAATGAATTGACGTGAATTTTCGAGAGAGAGAGGCTTCGATTTTAATGCTCAAACGAGAATTAGAGGAATTTTCTAGTTAAAGGGATATGTTTTTTAATGAATTAGGTATTGGTCACATGAAAAGTAGGTACTAGATTCTGCTCAGTTACTTTACTTTAGTAGTAACTTAATTGTCTATCTAACTTGTTGTTTCTTTAAATAATTTCAAAGATGTTTTTGAAAAGTTTTTAGTCAATTTATTTGGATGATGATATAACAAAATTGTGCGTGGAGTCCCTCCGCGCGGAAGAAGTGTGATTTCGTAATACTACGCGCATGCGTTCGAATGTCACGCATTCACTCTCGTTATTATATTGAGCTTCTATAATATTTTATTGTTTTATTGTTGTACACTTTTTATTACATAAGTTTATTCTTATTCTACTCATGGAAATTGAGCGAAGGCTGGTCACACCGAAGAGTCGAATGCATGACTCGCGCCACGCCATCTTGCGTACCTAGTAGAACTACGTAGTCACAAATCTTGTAATAGCGCCATCTCTTAGTGGGTAATAGAAAATATTCCCCCTCCATTAGAACGTTAAACTCGTTGGAAGTCGCAGAAGAAGTTTCACTTCAAAAATTTTTGACGACGATTAGTTGAACTTAAGGTCATAGCATATTTGATAAGTCATTCAAATTAGCTCTTTATTTGAAGAATATATAAACATGTTTTTTTGTCGTTAAATGACAACCAGAGCAATTTTTTAAAGGATTTACGTACAAGACGCGTCGGTTAACGTAGTATGCATTATTAAACAGGAAGAAGAATCAATGATCAGTGACTGAACACCCTTTATGAACGAAATTGACTTTTATGGTGTTTGTAATACGTTTGAAAGTCATTAGTGCTGCTTGTAATATATGTAGGTAGTAATGACTATTTTGAGTAGTGGCTAGGTGTTTTGACAGAACTTAACTTTGTAGAAGTAGATTTGTTTCCAGCACATTTTTATTGTTACGTACATAATGATGTTGTAGGAGTAGGTATGTTGTGTTCCGTTATTATGAAGATTTGGATTTAAGAGGAGAAAATCTGAGTAATATTTTAACATAACAAACATTTACGATTTCTAGTATGTAATTACGTTTTAAAAATCGTACAATTTCTAGCACATATTCTCATAATTTTGGGCTAGAAAGTACGAAAAGATTTAAAAAAAAACACAGTATCTCTTACAATATTACATAACTTTTGAAATATTAATATAGCAGTAGAAATATACCAACTCCAACCGTATTCCAAAGCTCTACTTAACAGCGCCATGACTAGCTAAAATATTACAGAATATTTCCTTTAGTACTAACAACGCGAAAGTTTTCAAATAAAAGCGAGCTACTACTGAGCTACATCGCAGTCGGGCAGATATTGGAAATGCCTCGCGAAACTGTATGACTCTCGCCTTTTTCAGAGCTTTGAGAAAATCCTTACTTACTTTGATTCTAATCTTTCAATATTATATGGAGAGATCTGTACAGATGGTTTTTATTGCCTCGTTGGTCTAAATGATAGCATGACGAATGACAGAGGAGTATGGAGGAACGAGACGTGTTGCGCCGACCCCAAATAAAATGGGGCAAGGGCATGAAGATGATGATGATGGTCTAGAGGCCGTAAGCGCGACTGTTGACCATGATTGATGATCCTTTCGATTCCCGGGTTAGGTAAAGTGTTACTGGGTTTTTCCATCAGGAGATTATATTATAGTATAGGAGGAGCTCGTGGCTAAATAATAACAGCCGCACGGGTCGATCTTTAAGGTTAAGCCGTGCTTGCCGAGGTTGGTCCGTGGATGGGTGACCATAATTAAATACCGAGTTTCCTCCGTGCCTCGGAAAGCACGTTAAGCCGTTGGTCCTGGCTGTCATTTGTAGATCTTTGACAGTCGTTACGAGCAGTCAGAAGACAAAAGTCTGACATCCAGTCTTACCAAGGGGTATCGCATTACCCAGTTACTGGGTTGTGGAGGTCAGAGAGGCAAAGTCAAAGTCAAAGTCAAAGTCAAAGCATTTATTTCAATTAGACCATTACAGGCACTTTTGAAAGTCAACAAAAACAAAATAAAACGCGAAGCTACAGTCCCAGTCACAAGGCATAATAACTTGTGAAAGTACTGTAGTTGCCCATTCCGTAGCGTAGATCTCTATGGAGAAGAACGGGCAAGAAACTCCATGGACACTCTTTTAAATCAAAATATGTTACAAAATCTTGGTTACATCATTCATGTCAAGAATTACAAATATGTGAGAACAATGTAGAAATACGGGCAAGTTAAGAGCGTCCAGAGTAAAAGATTAAATCAGTAATAAAAAAAATAAAGTAATTAAAATAAACCGTGGCAGCTAAGAGATGACCAGTCACAACTGACAGCGCCCGTTCACGAACATGACGCATGTATCAGCCATCATTCAACTCAACCATTTTGAAGGGAACTAAACGACCCGACACACCCGCCACCATCAGCGTGACATTTAAGAAATGCATTTAAGAAATGGCAGTCGCTTCATGTAAAATACTGGTACTCAGCTGCATCCGGTTAGACTGGAAGCCGACCCCAAGTTAGTTTGGGAAAAGGGTAGGCAGATGATGGAGATTATATTATAGTACTAGCTTATGCCCGCGGCGTCGCCCGCGTGGATTTCGATAATTGTCCCACGGGAACATATTATCGGGATAAATAGTATCCTATGTGTTAATCCAGGTTACAAACTACCCGTGTGCCAAATTTCATCCAAATCCATTCAGTAGTTTTTTCGTGAAAGAGTAACAAACATCCATCCATCCATCCATCCTCACAAACTTTTGCATTTATAATATTAAAGTAGGATTTGCGTACTACTTATTAACCTTCCTACCCCTTCAGTCTCACAGACCAATGCACCCAGCATTGGTCTGTGAGACTGATAAAACACTCTTACGTATTTTTTGTTCAATCATGGCATCGATCATTCGGGTTGTTGTACATTCGTCACAAAGTAAACTCGTCACATTTTTGCAAACTCCATACATTAAAAGTAAGTTCCCAACATGCATTAAAAATATGTTTAAATTTATAGGCACCTTTTTGATAAAATACTGGTAGCAAGCAAAGGTTTTTAGCTTTTAGTCTTGGAGTCATTGCGCTAGACGGCGCGTTAATACACCTAAACCACGTGCCGATGATGTTAAACAATGAAATGTTCAATTTTTTTTCAACGAGCTTGAATTTCTTAAATTACAAATGGGGAAATTCGTGCACCAACTGAGAGAATACACTATTGAATTGAAAGTATAAAGATTGCATACTTTCCCTCTGTGCAACTATGGAGTTGCCAGGTATAAACACTTAATTAAGCGTTGTTAATATGGGTTCATAAGTTATTTAATCGAATAATATATCAAATGAAAACTGAGTAATTATATCAAAATCCTGTCAAGATTCCTACAATACAGCTGAGAAAATAGTGTACAGCAGCTTGAAAATATGTACTCAATGTAAGTAAAAGTAAAGTAGTTTTTTTTTTCGTATATTTTAATTGTATAAAGTAGAAAAAAATATTTTTTTCTGTGATTATTGAAAATATTTTTTTTCTTCTACTTATTGTTTTATTTCTTTGCTGTATGTAGAATTTGACGATCAAAATTAATATGTGACGAATTTATATCATGAAAATAGAACTGTGGCAAGTTTTCACATACTTTTTTCTGTGGCGAGGCGAAAATCAGTCTGTGAGACCGACGCGTGTATACATCTAACTCCACAGAAGGTACTACACAAGCTTACGGCTAATTAGCAACGTATAAGATCCCGGAAAACATTTTCTATATTATAAGAGCTTAATTACCTACTTATACATAACATGTAGTATACGTTAATGGAACATGAAGTTAGTTGTAAGAGAAAATTACACGGATTATAGTGTTTTGATTATATTCAGTCGTTACGGGTACTACCCGTAAATGACAAAAACTACTTTTTAAGATGAAGTCTTACCAAGAAGTATAGTTTTACTCAGTAACTGGGTTGTGGAGGTTTTATATGCAGTCGCTTCATGTAAAATACTGGCATGGAAAAGATAATTTGTAATTTAAGCGACAAAGCGTGATAAAAATAATTATATCCAAATGTTTTTTGTTTCGAATCGTTTTAATAATAAATACGCTATCAACTGGAGATTATTATTAGTATTTTTTTGATAATGATTATATTTTTTTAATTATATCCTAAATAGCTCAACGACAAACGATAAAAATATTCAATTCAAAACACTGTAGATGTAACAAAATCTCGTTAACTCGATAGAAAACTTCCTAAGATTCCAAGAATTTAATTTATCAGTGATGTAATGCATAATTGAAGACCACTTAAGCAAAAACGTAGACAACGAAATCCCTTTGAAGTCAAACGTCTTTTTAGACAAGCGACGAGTTCTGATAAGAAATTATCCCTCATGTTTCAAAGATTTATTTGGAATGGAAACATTTTGCAGAAAAATTGTGATATAGATAGACAGTGTTGTTATGACACTGATAGAATTGTGATTCGTGGTGATAGGATTTATAACATAGTTTCACGCCTGTAATCCCCGAAGGGTTAGGCAGAGGTGTACCTAATAATACACCTACATTTCGCCAGTTATGTTTGAGTTCCATTTAATAGTGTTCCATTTGTTTTACTGAGAAAAAAATAAAATAGTGCGTGGAGTCCCTCTGCGCGGAAGAAGTGAAACTTCATAATACTACACGCATGCGTTCGAGTGTCACGCATTCAATCTCGTTATTTTTTTGAGCTTCTAAATAATATTTTGTTGTTTTCTTGTTGTATTATTTTTATTACATAATTATTACAAAAGTTTATTGAGGTTATTCTCCTCCCTCCCAGTGCTTGTGCTCGGGGACTTCAATGCCAAAAACTTGGCTTGGGGTTCTCGTTGCACAGATGTGCGGGGTAGGATGGTGGAGGACTGGGCTCTGGAGGTGGGCCTGGTCGTCCTAAATCGGGGTTCTGTCCCCACGTGTGTGCGGATGCGGGGCGAGTCGGTGATGGACATCTCGTTCGCTAGCCCCGCTCTGTCACCGCGTGTCGTTGACTGGCGCGTTATGGAGGGGGTGGAGACCTATTCCGACCACCGGTACATCCGGTTCGATGTCTCCGCCCAGGACTCAAGCGCGCCGGTCTCACAGGCCCCGAGTGGTCCGCGTTGGGCGCTGAAGCAGCTGGACCGGGAGCTCCTCCTGGAAGCCTCGATAGTGCAGGCCTGGGTGACATCACCGAACAGGCCTGCTGACATCAACAACGAGGCAGGGTGGTTCCAGGAGGCCATGTCCGACATATGCGACGTGGCAATGCCCCGAGTTCGGCCAGGACGCGCCCGGCGTCAGGTGTACTGGTGGTCGCGAGAGCTGAAGTCTCTGCGCGAGGCGTGCGTCGCCGCGCGGCACCTGTACGCCAGGCATCGCAGGCTCCGCATCCGCCCTACGGATGCGGCAGCCATTGAGGCGGAGCTGTACGAGGGATACAGAGCAGCGAAGACCGCCCTCCAAGAGGCTGTCCAGCGGGCCAGGGACCTGGGCCGCGAGGAGATGCTGGGGACTCTCGACAGAGATCCGTGGGGGCGCCCTTACAAGATGGTGCGGGATAAACTCCGCACCTGGGCCCCCCCGCTGACGCAGAGTCTCCGCCCTCAGCTCGTGGAGGACGTGGTGAGCGCTCTGTTCCCTCTGCGAGGGGAACATCCTCCCCCGCCTATGGCTCCGCCGCTTGCGGTGCCAGATGTGGACCACATCGAGGACGATGACGACATTCCGGAAGTGACCGGGGTAGACCTGAGAGTGGCGGTAGGCAGGCTTAAAGCCAAAAATACCGCCCCGGGACCCGATGGCTTGCCTGGCAAAGCCTGGGTCCTGGCCTCGGAGGCTCTCGGGCCCCGACTGGAAGGGCTCTTAAGCGCATGCTTGGAGAGAGGCCAGTTCCCGCTTCATTGGAAGACGGGGAAGCTGGTCCTCATCCGGAAGCCGGGGCGCCCTGCGGACTCTCCGTCCGCATACCGGCCCATTGTGTTGCTCGACGAGGTGGGCAAGCTCTTTGAAAGAGTCATTGCGAACCGCCTCGCCGGGCACCTTGTGGGGATGGGGCCGGACCTTGCGGAACTCCAATTTGGTTTCCGCAGGGGGCGCTCGACGGTGGACGCCATCATGCGCGTGAGGGCTCTCACGACGGGGGATGCAGTGTCTCGGGGTGGGGTCGTCTTGGCGGTGTCTCTTGACATCGCCAACGCCTTCAACACCATGCCCTGGAGCTGCATAAGGGAGGCACTTCGGTATCATCGGGTGCCGACCTACCTTCGTCGTGTGGTCGGGGACTACCTGACGGATAGGGCCGTCATCTACCCCGGTCGCACCGGAGAATGGAATCGGCGAGAGGTGTCGTGCGGTGTTCCACAGGGATCGGTTCTGGGGCCGCCCTTGTGGAACATCGGCTACGACTGGGTGCTGCGCGCTGACCTCCCTAGTGGTGTCAGCGTAGTTTGCTACGCTGACGACACGCTGGTGCTGGCACAGGGGAGGTCGCACGAGGCGGCGGCCGATTTAATGACACGCGGGGTTGCGATAGTCGTGGAGAGAATCCGGCAACTGGGTCTCGAGGTGGCATTGCACAAGTCCGAGGCCATGTGCTTTCATGGGCCTCGGAATGCGCCACCGTCGGGATCCATACTGACGGTAGGAGGGGTTCCCATCGGCGTCGAGTCGACGCTGAAGTACCTAGGGCTTGTCCTCGACAGCCGGTGGAACTTCGTGGAGCACTTCCGACGTTTGGCCCCAAAACTGGAACGGGCAGGAGCTGCATTCAAGCGGCTCTTGCCCAACCTGGGGGGTCCAAACGCCTCCTGCCGGAGGCTCTACGCGGGGGTCGTGCGGTCCATGGCCCTTTATGGGGCCCCGGTGTGGGCGCGTTCTTTGAGGCGGCGAGCCGCCCATTACCTGAACGCGCCCCAGAGGGTGGTAGCCGTAAGGCTGGTCCGGGGGTACCGTACGATCTCCGGCGAGGCGGCGAGCCTCTTGGCCGGATTGCCGCCATGGGATCTGGAGGCGATGGTCCTCGCGCGCCTGCATGAATGGCGCGCGGAGGCACTACGCCGGGGGGAAACTCCGCTGCCGCGGCAAATTGTCGCTCAGCGGACAGACCTCCGGCGCGATCTCATGGTGGCATGGAGACAGCGACTATCGCAACCACGTGCAGGGCACGCCACAATAGTGGCGATAAGTCCCCTCTTTGAGAAGTGGCTAGAGAGGCGGCACGGCGCCCTCACCTTCCGCCTGACGCAGGTCCTCACCGGACACGGTTGTTTCGGGAGGTTCCTGCACCGAATTGGGCGGGAGGAAACGCCCGGGTGCTACCATTGTGAGGATCGGCCGGAGGACACGGTGGAGCACACCGTGGAGCTCTGCCCCGCTTGGGCTGAGCACCGCCGTGTCCTCGTAGCGGCGATTGGCGGCGGTGACCTCTCGCGACCGGCCCTGGTTCAATCCATGGTCCGGAGCGAGAGGGAATGGGAAGCCGTCGCCTCCTTCTGCGAAGCAGTCATGCTAGCGAAGGAGGTGGCGGAACGTGAGAGGGAGAGAACCTCACGTCCCAGCCGCCGCGGGAGACGCCCCGGGCGTCGGGGGGCAACCAGTGGCCCCCGGCCACCGTAGGCGCGAGCCTGTGGACGGTGAGTAATGGGCTAGCTCACCGTCCGTCCGTCTCATGACGACAGGCCGTGTCGACGGCGCGTACGTGTTCCACGCGCGCCTCAAGGAGATGTCAGCAAACCGGAAGGGGCCCGAGAGGGCCGATGCCTGCCAGGGCTGCGGGTTGTTCGAAAGAGATACCGCGGCCCTGGAACAAAAAGGGCGAAGAAGGAACATGGGTGGGTTTTAGTCAGTACAAGTCTGACACTCCCTCCCGCTCCGCCCACAGCGGGAGAAGTCATTTGATGATTTCCCATCCGGAAAAAAAAAAAAAAAAAAAAAGGTTATTCTCATGGAAATTGAGCAAAGGCTGGTCACACCGAAGAGTCGAATGCATGACTGTTTGCACGCCATCTTGCGTACCTAGTAGAACTACGTAGTCACAAATCTAGTTATACTGCCATCTCTTGGTGAGTTTTAGAAAATATTCCCTCTCCATGGTAGCGTTAAACTTGTTGGAAGTCGCATAAGAAGTTTCACTTCAAAAAATGAAGATCTTACATAGTAAAACATTATGCATGTTATCGCTGAAGGGTTATTGTATAACTGTACCGTTATAGTTTACCTATATTTCACTGGTTATGTTTGAAATGAAGATCAATTAAAACTTTTATTATAGTTTTAGCTTTTACATTTATAATGTTTGAAACAATCTGTGTTGTAGTTCTACGACCTATAACTGCAGCTTTTGGAGCACAAAGGACGGAAAACGACATGATGTCCTACGATGCAGTTCCACGTCCTCACACACAAAAAATTAGCTTTTCGTTTATATTTCCTCACACATATTCGCATCAATATCTACCCATTTGATTGCTCGCAAACACTAAAAGTAGGTTAAAATGTATCTGTTTGTGAGGGATTCATATGTTCGGATTATAAGCCACCTCCTCTCATTAGTCATAACGCCATTATAGCTGCTTTTTCAGCTATGTGACAGTAAAAGTGCGTCAAAAGATCCGAATATACTGCTGATGTTACTTACTGGCGTATCACAACAAGTATAATATTGACCCAATTTCCGAGGGTAGACTGTAACAACTTAGTTGGAAAGATAAGCAGCTTAGGTGTTTTTTCTTTAGTTAGGGGTATATTGCAGACCGGTATTAAACTTAGAGTAAAGTATTTTCCTTTGTATTCTCCGTTGTGGTTTTGACCAAAGAGGATTGCACTTATGCTACGGCGTAGCTGATGCGGTGAAGTGACTGCTACGCGGCTACGGCGTCGTAGCTAATTCACTACGTGTTGAATATTTAATTTAATCCCGTTGGCTATTTATTTTTAACATTTACTAAGGTACAATAAATGATACAAATATACAAACCCTCTAACATTATTTCCATTTTCAAGATTTGCATTTGCATTTGCAAGATTTCCTTTATCAGCTTTCATAATAGGTGCGCTTGAATTTGTCTTTGGACGGAAAGGCAAATATAGGATGTTTTTAGGGTTCCGTACCCAAAGGGTCAAACGGGACCCTATTACTGAGACTTCGCTGTCCGTCCGTCTGTCACCAGGCTGTATCTCATGAACCGTGATAGCTAGCCAGTTTAAATTTCTACAGAGTATGTATCTCAGTTGATGCTATAACAACAAATACTAAAAACAGGAAAAAATAAATACTTAAGGGGGCACCCACACAAAAAAGTATTTAAGGGGGCACCCATACAAAAAAGTGATGTTTTTGCTCGTTTTTATAAATAATGGTACGGAACCCTTCGTGCGCGAGTCCGACTCGCACTTGGCCAGTTTTTTGTTTCATTAAGGTTTATTTTTACAAAAAACTTTGATTAAACCGAAAAATTGAAACTGGCTATAGCATCATCAGGGAACTTGTAATCGTATCAAAAGATGTGTTTACAGCTGTACATTCTTACTTATATAAACTCGATAAGCGTGAGTTTCCTCGGAGGTTTGCAGAAGCAGCAGAACGAAACGAAGTATAAGAATGATCGTCTTTCATGTTCATAAAAAGACAGCGAACCCAAAATATCCGAAGGTCACCATTAACAAGATCAGTTTAAGTCCTTCTTCTAGAACGTTAATCTCGGGCGTTTCATTTATTCTCCCTTATTTTTTTTTTTCAAGTGTCAGACTTACTGACTAAAACCCATCCATGTTCCTTCTTAGGCCTTTGTGTTACATTCCTTCGTGTTTCATTCATTCTCCCTCAATTTCATCGTAAAAGGCATTCGTCACTTTAGCGTTACATACTTATTGCAAAATATTGATCTACTAACAACATGAACTAATATGAATTACATAAGTCGCTAGTCACTTCCTCAGGCGTGACGGCGGGTCACGGCAGGTTATTAAACACTGTGACAGGGACATCAACACAGTCACGCTATCCATAAAAAATTAGGTTTTACAACAACCCCTATTGAGGGTGAAAAGGGTTTCAATACTGATGTTTTAAAAAGTTTAATTGTGCCTCGATGGTTTTAATTAGAGCAAGCTGTTTTAAAAAATAATTAAAATCTAGATATCATTTAAAATTACTTTCAGGTCACGCTACATTTTTCATGCTGAAGTTTCATGTTAAACAATAAGGCTTATGACAATAAGGCTTACCTTATTACGACAGTAAGCCTTATTGTCTGTGTGTGTTTGTTTGTACTTATAGACATATCTATGACGCAATTCAAAAGTAACATTATAAAAAAAATCATCAATGAGTAGACATTACGTAATGCCGCAGTAGTAGTATTTTGATGGCGGTCCGTACAAGACACGGCTAAGGGATCAATCGAAATTGTATAACAAATTGCGGTCCAGCAGCAAATATCGGAGACTCACAAATACTTCAATAAGTATGGAAGCGTCCGATTCCAAAGCCTACTCAACAAACTCATGCCTACAGGTACAGGGTTGACCAAACCTTTGCGTGACAAGCGTTGTTGACGATAGCCCTAAACTTGGGTTCATCATCATAATCAGCCTATAATGTTCCCACTGCTGGGACACAGGCCTCCTCTCTATGAGAGGGAGTGGGCTGTAATCCACCACGCGGGCCCAATGCGGGTTGGTAGATGTCACTTGTCTTTAAATTTTAAGTTGTGGGTCTTGTCGGTTGCCTCACGATGTTTTCCTTCACCATTTTTGAGAGTAAAGTTGTGTTACTATTACACAAACAAAAAGTAAAACTACGAGTACGAGTAATAGTTTTACTTTAACACGGTATGCCGTGTTCTTTGTGACTCATCATCCGCCTAGCCATTCCCCAACTATATTGGGGTCGTCTTCCAGTCTAACCTGGAACTATTTTCCAAGGAACGACTACCCATCTGACCTCCACAACCCAGTGCGAGTAAAACCCAATTATAACGTGTTCATTGTGACTAAACCTAAAAATAATGACTCCAATAGTAACAACACAAAGTGTTTACTTAAACCGAACTTAATTGTTGTGCTTATTAGGGTTATTATGATTCTGGCAACGATAACGAGGTTTACCGCGGTAAATTCATTTGCCCTGACTGAAATTGCAAAGGAAGAATTTATGAAGCTGTTAATGCAACAGCGGATTGACTATTTGTTTAGCATGAACATGGGTTTTAATGGGTGAATTTGTATTGGGATTATGTAACTGAGTTTTAACTAATATTCAGGAATGGTAATTATTAATTGAAATACTAGGAAACATAGCACAGCTATTTCGAGGGATGTTTATTGAAAATGTAATGTTTGGCAGTTAACTTTTAGTAAAGCTTGAATCAGAATAAGAGTTCAAAGCCACAGAAAATTAATTGGTTCGATTTGGTGGACAAATAGCTATTCAATTTATGCTTCAAAACGTAAGCGTTTAGGATCACCGAAATTTGCAGAAAACGTTTTTTTTTAACTTATTTATCAATATGTTTGCCAAATTATTGAAGCCTCCTTTCAAACGGAAACATAGCACAAGCCTCGTTAAAAATTCAATAGAGATTACCAAAGCTACTCAAAAAACAAACATGAAAAAAACCCTCCATTTGTAAGAAATAAGGTACCTTGACAACAACTTTCCTTTCGTTTGTACGCACTTAAAGGCTGCTAAACAAATAATGAGATTCTCATGTTTCAATCTTGAAGAGGTTGGTAACCAAATATTGAGAATACAAGTCAACCTCTTTGAGCGATCCGTGGAGAGTTTAACTTTGTATTCTTTGTTATGAAGAAAGTTACCTATTTTATTTCGTTTGTAATGATTGGAATACTGTAAGACAGTGTTTCCCAAACATTATTCTGCCATGGCCCAGTAAATGTCACACTGGCCCTTAGTGACCCACTCAATACTTTTAAACCTCTTCCCCCGCTGATTGCATTAAGTAAAATAGATCAGTATCGCATATTTTGTGCGATTGGAGTGTTTTTTTTCTAAGGTGGACTTGGAGAAAATGCCCAAGGCAAGGCCGCCTTTATACAGTTTTTTTTCTAGTCCATTAAGTTTTTTTTTTAAACAAAACAGAAATGCTGCGACCCGGTTTTTTATTTGGATGACCCGGTACCGGGTCGCGACCCACCAATTGGGAAACGCTGCTTTAAGACATTCAAAGTAAATTAAAATATGCAGTTTTAATTCCGTGAAAAAGATCCAGACCTGGATGCAAGATGCAGCACTCAGCAACCAATAATAAATAGCACCATGGACCATGGGACCCCACGAACCAACCTAGGCCAGCGTGGCTTACCTTAAAGATCCACTTGAGTGGCTGTTGTTAGCCACGAGCTCCTCAAAATGAAGATCGTCGTAATATTAAACAAAAAAAACATCTTAACAGTTTTCAGGAAAGCTTTGTTTTCCTTCATAGAGCACAAAACTCAAGGACAAAAGATGATTAATATTCTTTAACGAAATTCTTTGTCATGACAAGACAAGTCAGCTTAGTGAAATGAGTTACTTGACAATTTCCAGATTCGATTTCTAGAATTATTTTTTGTCTTTTTGTTTTTACTTTTGTAAAAGGGCCTTGATAACATGTACTATCAAGTAAGATGACGTGCATTCAGTTGATGATCAGTCTTCACAAAAATGTAAAGTTTTAGAAGTTTATTAATGCGGGTCAGAAATATCAGTATTATTTCCATTACCGAAAGAATCTATATTCTTAAACAAAATAATGATGACAAATCAAAAACAAATGCCTACAAGAAGACACTCCTGAACAATTCATCGAAATTTTAAACAGCATTTACCTAATCGATGGGCGTGTCTTAAAGCGAAGAATAATAAAGTATTGGCTTAAACAATTTACGATGCCCTAAGCAACGACGCTGGGTTGCTATTTTGTTTAGCTACTAGAAAGTTGCCAGGATTAAAATTAAGCATCTCATTTATTCTCGCTTGCCTCTAGCAGCTTGCGAAGAAAGGTGTATCACTTTGCTTTTAATAAAAATTAAAATGTTGTCTTGGATGGGCGAAGGAACGCTTGGGAAGTTATTTGACTAGATCGTAGTTAGGAACAAATTTAATTTGAAGGAAATTGCAGCATTGATTTCACTTGCCTATTTTGCTTCCAAGCAACATTGAAATGTACCTATTTGAAGGGACGGGAGTAATTATTTGACACATCATAAGCTAGTGCTCAGTATAAACGATCTCGATCTTTCAATCGAGAATACAATTATTCTATAAAATATTAGTTGAATAGTTTGCAACTAGCACAATCAGTATTATCCATAGCTATGAATAAATTCTTAAAATTATGAAAATATTGCTATGTGAAACTAGTATTTTTAATTAAAAAATCGATGTATTTACGTCACGTTTACACCACGTGCTCGTGCTAGGGTCTCAGGCAAGTTTTCTTTGGGATGATTCAACTTGAGCTTGCTCGAATCTGCTTGAGTTGGCTCGAGCTTGCAAAATAAACAGAGAACACTCGTATGGAAAATGGCCATTGGTAAAAATTACGACTTTTCATAAGGTGGACCTAATGCTCGATTGCCTTGAAATGACATTAAAGTGATAGGATACGGCAGTCTTAATGATAGTTCTTATATCCTAGTCTAGACCAATGGAAGGTATTAAGGCATTCCCTAACTCCGTTGTTTAATATTGTGAAAACGGCCATTACACTTCATGTTACTAGACCTTTGTGTTTGTTTTTAAAACTACCATCATCAGCTGATCTAAATGTATCTATTACTGTGATAGCTACAGATGATAGATAGGTGTTATAGAATATGATAGCTATATTAATAGCCTATAGGTACTGAATTCTTTGACAGTCTTTAAGGGAATTTAGAAGCACTACATTCTGATAACCAGGCAAAAAAGGGCAAAGCAAAGAGGAAAAAAAAAACAATGAAAAGAGCAAAGAACAATTTTTAAGCTAGGGACGAAGGATTGCATATTTTCTTAAACCTTATCTTATGACTCCTCTTTATCTTATGGCTTGTCCCAGACTATAAGGCGATCCGATTTTTATGGGCAAAGCTGATTTCCCGTAAAATATTTCAGTTATTTCTTATCAAAGGCTATCCGAACGTCAAACAGATAAGCTTAGGAATGTGTAAAGTTTTAAGGAGACCCGATTATATGGATAACTTTAAGGAAGTAAAATAAGGCTTTATTTTATTTGGCAGAGTTTTTTACAGAATAACATTTTATTACATTATTATAACCCACGACAGGTTAAATGAAAATTTTCAACAATAATAGGGATGGTGCCTCATTTTTTTTTATTTGTCTATCGGGTAGATTATTAAAAAGTATTTGACACGTTTTTTTGACGGACAAAATAGAATTTCGTTTCCTTTACCCAGTCATCATCCCTATTGCAATAAGTAAAGAGAGGCATCTAAGCTATCGTAAATGTGGAAGTTTGTATGTTTATTATTTAATCACACAAAAACGGATGAACAGATCGGGGTACAATTTGACACACAGATAGTTTATCGAACAGATAAAGACATACTCGTATAACAATTTTAATCCCGATTCATGCAGACGAAATCGGGAGCAGCAAGCTAGTATCCCGATTAGGTACTTAAGTAGTTTGAAACAGTGTCGGAAATTAGGTCCGCCTTCGTCTAAGTGGTTCTTACGGACGCGAAAAGTTGACACCGAGTTTGACATCTATTATGAACAGTGACGTCAAAAAATATTTAGGAGACGCTAAAAAAAATGTTTTGTGTAAAAAGATTTTACTAAAATATTTGACTGTTACCAAGGTAATTTCGTGAACCTTTAAGAAACAGTTCAGAAGCTAAGAATATAAACCGAAGAAAAATATTATTCCGATTAACACTATAGTTCCTAGGCACCGTAGGCACGTGTAACATGGGATAAATTCTAGGAACAAAATCTTATATTAACTTGGTGTTCTCTAGAATACGAGATATCCAACATAACCAGAATAATAGAGGCCTGGGGCGATACATGGAAAATTATGTGGAAAAAGAAAACATTTACGTGAGACAACAATGTTGGATATTGTCATGTTTTTTACAGCACTCAATTTAATATATTAAAAGAATATGCAAAACAGAACTTGCGACTTATTAATTTGGATCCTTCCTTCTTTTATATGTAGCGGCTCACAGGTCACAAGAGGTCCACAGAATCTCTATAGTATTTATCACACGACGGTCGGGTAAGTGGAATTTACACCGAATTGGCTTGTATGAAATACGGTGATGTGACACACGACCGCGCGGATGTGTGGCACTCACCGCCAAACCGCGCGGCGCATCGCCACAAAATTTACTTCGCGTCCGCGCCGACGAGCGGTGTCGTGTGAGAATCGCATAATATATTCACACACATATGTATTGTGTATTTACGTTGAATATTATGTGAGTTTGATGACCTTCAACTCACATTTAAAAGTATTTACATACAGCACACCCGTGATTACGATTTCGGCAGAGCTCTTGGGACAGAAAAATTCAATCTGGTTCAAAATTTTCATACCAAGGCAATAAAAAGTCTAAAAATACATCTGGCGGTCTCACTTAATTGAATTATTTGCCAAATGTGGGATTCAAGCCGAGCTCCGGGTTAAAATACAGGAGTGCCATAAAAATCGACGGTACTAACTTTTTATGCCGATAGTGAGGGCAGATATCCAATAATTTTGCTTTAACTGAGTGGGATTCTGGAAAAGGTATTAGGATTTCATGGATCGTATTATTTTAGGTCTATCAGTTCATAGGATTTTGCTTGATAGGTTTTATTATTGAACGGGTTATAATGTACGCAATTTTCTTGTAAATCTCTATTTAATTTTGAATCGTTTAACTGCTGTATAAAGTACAATTTTGCTTTTGCAATTTGCTTGAAAATACTATTATTATTCTGCATAGACCTTGTGGTTGTTTTAATCTATGTCATATTCGTGGCGTCAGTGGTCTTGTATTTATTTTTGTTTAAACTGGTTTTATACACATACAGCAGTTTATAAATTATGAACACAGTGAACTTGATATTACGTGCAAATGTATGAAATTAAATTCATGAATCAATTTCATATAAATATTTTATGAAAATGCATATTACATTAACGCTATCCGTATGCAACCACATCCGCGCATTAGCTGGTTCATTGCAATGATATAGTGCCATGAACATTTAAATTTGTAGAAGGTAAATTTGCTAAAAATTTACCTAAAAACATGGTCCGTAGTTTTTCAGTGTTGACGGTAATATTTCACATTTTTCGCGAGGGAAGCCATTTTAAAAGCATTCCACGGCTTTTGATATATGGATAATTTTCTCGTGCGTCTTTTCAGACTTTGTGACATTTAAATACATACTTTTCCGTACTAGTTTTCTTTGGATTCATTGCTTCTTTGTGTTTTCTAAACTAATATTATAAAGAGGAAAGATTTGATTGTTTGTTTGTTTGTTTGTTTGCATTGAATAGGCTCCGAAACTACTGAACCGATTTGAAAAATTCTTTCACTGTTGGAAAGCTACACTATCCCCGGGTGACATAGGCTATATAATATTTTCAAAAAAATTAGGGATCCTTACTAAAACTCCAATAATGTAACCCAAGGTGTACAAAAAATACCTAAAATATTCTTTATATCGCGTGCGCTGCGAAAACTATTGATGATAGAATATAGTAATGTTCCACGACTTTGCAGAACACATCATCCATACTCCATACTAATATTATAAATGCGAATGTCACTCTGTTTGTTTGTTTGTATGTTTGTTACCTTTTCACGACTAAACGGCTAATCAGATCTTAATGAAATTTGGCAAGAAGATAGATTTCAACCTAGGGAAGGACATAGGCTATATATCATCACGCTACGACCAATAGGAGCGGAGCAGCAATGAAAAATGTTGCAAATACGGGGAATATTTGACGCAGACGAAGTTGCGCGGAACAGCTAGTTAATCATAAGGTTTATTTTCTTAACAAAAACTTGTGGCATTTGTTTCTTAAATAAAACAACTACTTCGTACGGAGTTTGTAACTTTAAATAGTTCATAATATATTCATTATGCAGTTTGGAAGCAAAACACTCCTTCAGTTCGGAATTTTTTGTTCAGACGAGCATTTGCTCGAGGCTTTGCTCCCGTTATGTATGGATATAGCCTATAACACTTGAAGATAATGTAGCTTTCCGTTCGTGAAAAATTTTTGAATGGGATCAGTAGTCCCAAAGATTTTCGCCTACATACATTCATCATCATCCTATAATGTTCCCACTGCTGGGACACAGGCCTCCTCTCTATGAGAGGGGGTGGGTTGTAATCCACCACGCGGGCCCAGTGCGGGTTGGTAGATGTCACATGTCTTCGAATTTTTAGTTCTAGGACATGCCGGTTTCCTCACAAGCATCGTGCCCTTCACCGTTTTGAGGGCAGTGATGAAATAAATTACACAGAGTAATAAGCCAGCGAACCCACGGCTTACTACTCGTAAGTCGGGGCAGCCATAACTGGGCCACCGCTTCTCTCCATACATTCACAAACTCACAAACAAATTTTACCTTTTTATGATAGTAGTATAGACGTATAGATAGGTAACGGTCAAAGGGCATTTGGTAAGTTTGTATGGACCAGTGGCATGATTTTTTTTCACAGCGGCCACAATGGTTATTGTTGCTAACGTATAGTGAAATACATGATAATAATTACTCCTAAAAGACTTTGGCCACAAATTATATTGGAGCTGAAATATCTGATGTTAAAGTTGTGTTGTTCCTACTAACAGTTTGCATACTATTATGTTTTTTTTTTCGAAAATTAACTATTTCCTTTCGTTTGCCGTATGTCATTACTTCCCAGAATGTGATCCTTAGCGGTGACACTATCAAATGGTGTAATAATCCAGGATGTCTTTTTTTCAAAATTAACTGGTTCGATTCCTGGCTAGGAATATTGATTTTTCAAAAAACCAATGATGTTGTTTTAGTTTTTATCAAAATCCGCTCGTGATCTTTTGAGCTTTTTTCGCTATCCCTCATAGTTTCGGATTTGGCCTTCCATCCACTTGAAATATTCACTCTGTATATCTCGGCTCCGATGCATTTTGGAAATATTTTTTAGAAGAAAATGAATGTCTTATTGGATTCTTACTAATGAAATATTTTTCATTAGTAGCCGCAGACTTAGATAATCATGCCACTTTTACCCAAACCCCTTTACTATTATGTTACCCGCACACATACAGGTTTGCAATGTTAGCTCTACGTTTCAGTTACAACAATGCACGCACATAGCCCACTAGCCTGTAGACACACGAGTGCAATTGTCCCATCAGCCGTCTAACCTAACCTTTAGTGGAACCGTTTCAGTTAGTTGCAACAACGGATACAACGGTTATTCTCGTCAAAGAGTTCAGTGATGTGTACCTAACCTTATCAATCAAGCTCAGGCTCGAAATAGTCGCCTTCGTCAATATGAAACTTCAAACTATGTTTTATGCTTCGTGCACAGGCCGAAACAAAGCTTGTTGTCCTTTAGTTACATAGGAATATAGCCTTTACGGTTTTCATATTTCAAGTCTGCAGTCATTTTTATGATGACGGGTATGCTAAAGTCATTTTATGACCTAATGTGCGTTGGGAAACGTTGATTTGTCGAAATGAAAATGATTATCACGAGTAGAAGAAGAATAATATCCACCATATCTAACTAACAATAAATATATAGATAAGTCATTAAAATGACATTAAGGTTCCTAAATAAATCCACTTCCAAAGTGGTAAAATTTAACCTACATTTTATCAGACTTTCCCAAAAAAACCTGATAAAATGTAATTTTCTGTACGTTCTACATCTAAATGTAGAACTTACAAAAACTTTCAATGAAAATTGGTTGGAATAATATTTAATTTTTAGTTTTTGAGATATGGGCCTTTTTCACCAAACTGCAGCAGTAACTTTGTCATTAAATTTTTTAGCTGGTAGTACATATATTTTTACGTATGAGCAAACATCATGCTCTTTTTTTACTCCATGCTAAAATACAGTGACAGGTAAAATACATAGGACAGGAATTTCGTGAAAGTGTTGGTCCTTTGTGGCAAAAGTACGAACATTATCCAATATAATTAAATAAATTCCGTTGTTCTAGTATTTCGCCAAAGCGTCGCTGGAACTGCCAGCTCGATTAGTAGGCTCAATTTTCACAGGCCTAAATTCATTTGAAAGGACATGTACTGTTCAGTTCAAAAGTAAATAGGGTCTTGTAATTATTTTGGACCAAATTATGACACTTTCGCGTTGTTTTGCTTAGATTTTAAGTATATTTCAGTACAATTTTAAAGGTTATAAACAAAATTAAAATGATGTTGCTTGTAATAGTTTGGCTTGACAATTTTTTATATAAGTCATCTGTCGCGTAGAGAACTGTTTTTTATTTAAATCTTTGTCCTCCGGAGACATGCCCAAAAAAATGGCAGCATTGCCAAGTTGAATGGTAATGCTAATTCTTCTGACAGCTTTGCGGAGGAGTACTTTGACGTCCTATTATCATAGGATATATCATTATCGTTGTAAATAATATGTAGGTACTATATTTTAGTCTTTTGATCTATTTAAATCTTTGGACCACTCTTTTGTTTCAATCTAAGTAGGTATAAAAGTGTCTACACCAATGTCGCATTTAAATAAAGTCAGAACTTTATAGTGACGCTGCAACCGAATTTATATTTAGCTTCCAATTTAGAGCTTGAAACTCCAGCACAGTTTGCCTTAATACTAGTTTTTAATAACTACATCACAGTATTTTAGTCCAATATTTAAGATTTTCAACCTGGCTTTCATATTAATATTGTTTGGTGTGGAGTTGGCGTTATTCGTTTTAACATGGTTATGCTTTTAGAGAGAGTGCATTCGAAAGTGAACGTTATTTTGTTTTAATAGGTGACTAGTTGCATTGAAAATGGCAAGAGAGATTTTTCACAGGTACTAGAACTAATTAAAAACGAAGAATCCCCGGGAGAGGACGCCCGAGAAGGACATACACTACCTAAACATATTGGTAATGTTCTTCATAAAAGTCAATTACGTAGTACTCATTATAACCGTTACCTCGTTGGTCGAGAGGTCTTGGGTTCGATTCCAGGATCGGGCTAAGAGTTATTGGGTTTTTCCATCAGGAATTTCTCAATAGCAGCCACGGAGTCAGGACTTGTGCCCAGTTGATGGCAATAAGCTCGCCCTCTATAACTTGGGACTTAAACATAACTGGCAAAATGTAGGCATACTTTTTAGGTACATCTCAGACTCTCCAAGCCTTAGGATATAACAAGACGTTATGTTATGTTATGTTATTAAAAATGATATGCAAGTAAGACCCGATGTATGAACGGACCTTGTTCTTTCTGCTTAACCCCATGGAAAAAAACAGGTTTGTAGATATATAGCTATTATTTTCTCTTGGTGATTGGTGAGTCCTAATATGACTCTTAAGTATGCACCACCATTATAGGCAAAGATCTCTTATCATTCAAAGAAGAAACGACTTTATTTACATTGCTAGCTAAGTTCGTATTCCGACCAAGACTAATATCGTCAGTCAGCGTGAGTTGGTTTCAATTATTTCCTTGAGAGATCAAAATATTTATTTAAGCCATTTATTTTAAATAAAGGAAACCGAATATTTACAGTAAAATTTGTAATAAATTTCCTGGAGGTTAAGTGGTGAGTGAAGGCGGAACAGTTTTGAATTACATTTTTAATTGTTTTAATTGCAGCTACGTTAGACGAAACTCAGAGTTTTTGTTTAAATATTTTGTAATTGTTACTGGCTTTTTCCCACGGGTTTGCCCGTGTTGAGCCCGGAAATTATTTCACGGAATTGTACTATAGGGATAAGCACTGTTTGTCATAAATCAGTATCATAGGCTATTTTAAAAACGTTACCTAGATTTCCGGCCATAACGCGCATGAAGCTGTAGGCAAAAGCTTGTAATTAATATTTTGAATCAGCCAAAAGCTTGTACTTAATATTTTGAATCAGCCAAAAGCTTGTACTTAATATTTTGAATCAGCCAGTACGTACACTAATATTCATGACACAAAAGAATTATGACGACAATGATTTCGTTTCCGAAATCACATTAATGAGAAGTGATGTGCTTCATGAACGATAACGTTAGTCTGTACACATTGCACATAAATATTCATTTTGTAGGCCATACCATGTGTGATACGAATCGTATTTTAGTATCTGTATGATTTATGATATGAATGTATTAGTTATCAGACTATATTTTCCTAGGTATGCTAAAAATGGCTGTCACAAGCGTGCCTATTATTTTGAATAATGATTAATTAATTTTAATAGTTATTTGAATGGCGGCGCTTATTGATCAAATCATAGACATTTATATGCTAGTCTAGTCAATTATTCTGCTCTTAAAGATTAGCATTTATAATCAGCGAATATCATTCCCCTTACTGGGAAACAGTTCTCCTATCTATGGGGGAGGTGGGACCATTATCTACCAATCGGGCCCGATGCACGTTGTAAGGATTCAGAGGTCCACCCTCAGATTTTTTACACAATAATATAACCGGTACGTAAAATAAACGTGACCAGACAGAAGTTGGTTCACGTTTATTTTCGTCTAGAAAGACACGGGTTGAATTCTACATTTTATTTTTCAACGCCTGAAAAACATATTTTAATACTTCTTCTTCTCCTTTAAGAGCGTTTATACCTTACCGCTTTTCATACAAACTTTCAAGTCGTTATTTTCCGAAATTACTTAACCGATTTAAATGAAACTTCGTACATATACAGGGTTATTTGTAAAACACCGGCAACCTCTTAAGAGGTCATTCTACTCATCATTATGAACAACTTTTACTATGAGACCAAACCTGAAATCGCGAAAAAAAAATCAGCTGTTCCGTACTTTATGTTCACATAACTCGTCAAAATGTAGGGAACAGCAGATTATTTTTTCACGATATCGGATTTGGTCTCATAGTAAAAGTTGTTCATAATGATGAGTAGAATGACCTCTTAAGAGGTTGTCGGTGTTTTACAAATAACCCTGTATAAGCCGGATACACACATCTAAAAGTTACTAAAAAACATTTTCGAAAAATAGTATCACAGTTAAATTAGACCGATTAAAAATTTTAAATAGAAACAGAAAATTCCAATTATCTTTTTTTAAAACACATTTTGACAATTTTTTAAGTATCTTTTTAGATCTATGTATCCTGCTTATGCGTATAAAATTTCATTTAAATTGGTTCAGTCATTTCGGAAATTATCGACTTGAAAGTTTGTATGAAAAGCGGCAAGGTATAAACGCTCTTAAGCTTTAGACACCCAATACCTGTGAGTAGGTACCTTCCAAATCGCTCCACTTTAGGCAGTTTTGTGACGTAACTAACCAGTTTCTTCCGGCCACTTTAATGAGATCATCTGTCCACCTAGTCCAGAATACTTACATATTATTTAGTAAAAATATGCCGAGAACAGTTCCATTTAAATAATATCCTACTATAACCACAAACTGACCATCCAAAAACAAAAGCCATTCGTTGTTTCCACCGCTCCACTTCTTACTTGTAAAATGTCCTTGCGATATCCTTCTGATTCAGACAAAACTTTGTCTTTGAGACAAGACAATGACAAAGTCAAGTTTCTACACTTTAAAACTGGAACAACAGTATCATAAAGTTTTGCTTTTCGAAATGTATTTAGTGGTTACAACAAAATGTTGGATCTGTGTGTGGAATTTAAAGTTTTACTTAATCTTATTTCTTAACTAAGTCAGACAAGAGGACAAGAGATAATACTTAGCAAAAACATGTATTTTACTGAGGGTGTGTTTTAAAGATAAGTAATTGAGTCATGTGTGTGTTGTGTCGTGAGGCCTTCGTATTTAAACTCTACTATTTGTTTTAGAATTTTCAAGGCTCGTATCTTAGAACAGTCCAATAATAAAATTCGATTTGAAGAGCAAAGATGTCGTACTTTTTTAAATGCATTTATATCTCATTAAAAAATCTATTTCCAATTCAGCATTAAAAAAAGCTTTAAACATTCTGCACAAGACTTATAACGAAAAAATAAAAAAAGGAAACACCACAATTAAAATCACCGAGCCAGCGAAGGCATTACTTAATGACTGAAAAAAAAAAGGAGATTCAATAAATTGGACAAATGAAAAAGGCTTAAGTCTGCGAAAAGTTGTTTTCGCTTTTCGCTAAAAGTGTTTTTCTAATTGTTTTTATCGCTCCGCAATCTTTACGGCTTCCCGCCGAATTAATTTTAATTAAGACGAAAGGTTTTTACTGCGGCTTTTTAAGATGTCACTTGATTCTTATTTTCCTCTTTGGAAAGCTGAAATAAATATTATGTAAATGATGAATATTATGTTTTTTTTTTAAATATTGGTATGTTTATAAATTCGAATAGTTAAAATACACTATATTATACAGATAGCAATAGTAAAGGGTGAATGCCAGTAACCAAACAAAGATTTAATGAATATTTATCATAATCGTGATAATCATTTTCAGTTTAGGTTCCTTCACAGTGTTTTTTCTTAATCAAAGTCCGCCATGAAACAAAATATATAAAACACGCCATGGTTATATGCTCGTGATTCCAAACGAGACAAATAAAGCTATCTCACACTCCACAGTTTTCTCCAAACAGAAGTTTCTGAAACTAATGGCATGTCTCTTTTCTCGTTGAACCAGTAGTTTACTTTCCGAAAGAAAGATGGCGCTAGTTATCGCTGTTCGCGGAGCATTACACGCGCTCACATTAGAGACTATCAGTGATTTTTATAGCTAATAAAAGTTTAACGTAGGAGAGGTCTGCTTTTATCATGGAACTATCTACGTTTTAAAACAAGCTTAATTTGAAACTTTATTCGTCACTAATTTTGCTACAACGTTCTATATCAAAAATAGGCAACGAAATCAAAAAAGACATGAAAAACCAATCCAATGATACCCCCCCACACACTTAACATAATTCATCGACATTATTTTTTTTCCGCAATAATGCGTTTAGTTGTCGCTATGTTGAATTTTGATTACTTTAGTGACACTTACAAGATTAAGACAAATCGATTGAAGTAAGAATCACCAAAATCGGCCCACGTGTTTGTCTTAAGAGTGCCACAAAGGAACGAACATACATTATATAAACTGATAAACATATTATCCTCCCTCAGTCGACTAAAAAGGAGAATCATTAACGGCGAGGATAAAAATCAGAAGTTAGGGTTGTACAGAATAAGGAAATTATTTAATACTAGCTTATATGCCCGCGGCGTCGCCCGCGTGGAGTTCGATAATTGTCCCAGGGGAACATACTATCGGGATGAAAAGTATCCTTTGTGTTAATCCAGGTTATAAACTACCCGTGTGCCAAATTTCGTCCAAATCCATTCAGTAGTTTTTGCGTGAAAGGGTAACAAACATCCATCCATCCATCCTCACAAACTTTCGCATTTATAATATTAGTAGGATCTAGGGTACACACTTAGGGTAGACACTTCGGATTATATTGATAGGTAGGTACTACGAGTACATACCGTGATAACGTAATCCAGCGTACATTTGAGCCTAGGTACCGTGTCACATGACACTCTAGTCTAGGTACGGTTAGCAACGATCGCTAGTCGATATACATATTCCAAAAGTCGCTCTAAATGTCCAAAATTATAAAACGTCTTAGTTTTACAGCGATCCATTTCCATAACAGACTGGAGTAAAACAACAATATTTTCATCAATGGTTACACAAATTCGCAAAACAATATTACATGACAATATTACATCAGATCACACCAACCAGCACAAAACTTGGTGTAATATTGATAAGTGTTAACCGATTTCTGATGCTGACTGTATATACCTAGACTAGAGTGTAGCTAGATTGCCCAACACACGTCCTATGTAGACAAAGAGTGCTTAATCCATCTACGTTACAAGCTTTCTAGTTCATATCAATCCATTGTAACTTGAACCATGTTTACATAACAATGTAAACGTTTTTTTCATGTTTTCGTTTATTCTGTAAGCTCTGTTTACTGAACCTGTGTTCGCAGATTTTAAATTAAAGCCGGTTTAACAAAACACTACGGGTTTTTTATTTTCATTGATAGAATACGCTCTAGAGAGCGAGTTGATTGGATCAGAAATAATATTGAAAAAGATTTTGCGAAAATTAAGCTGGTTGGTTTAAAGTATTTTTTTTTTTAGGTTAGATTGATAGGCGGAAATTGAAAGTAAAAATATACCCAAGATCTGATTTCTCTCAATAAATATGAAATACCGAATTATTATAATGAAAATTTTAGATATTTCAAATGTATCACATTAATCCATGCCTGCTTAACAAAACATGATGGAAACATTATGTAAAATTCTTATTAAATCATCATCTGCCAAGCCTTTACCCAACTACTTTGGGGTCGGCTTCCAATCTTTGTACAGAATACAACTTACTACCAG
Source organism: Cerastis leucographa (assembly GCA_963082945.1). NCBI lineage: Eukaryota > Metazoa > Arthropoda > Insecta > Lepidoptera > Noctuidae > Cerastis > Cerastis leucographa. The sequence continues at coordinate 7,627,425 of OY720363.1, read as the reverse complement.
TATTTTACAAGGAGCGATTGCCTATTTGACCTTCAAAAGTTAGTACCGGGAAGACGTTAGACCTTTTATTTGCGCATGGTAAATCATCAAATGACCCCTCCCGCTCTGAGCGAAGTGGAAGGGAGTTTCAGATTTGTACTGACTAAAACCCATCCATGTTTTTTCTTAGCCCTTTGTGTCCCAGGGCCACGGTATCTCTTTCGAACGATCCCGCAACCCTGGATGGCAATACGTTACCGCCAAACGGTAACACTGGTTTCAGACTTTTGGGCCACTGACTACCTGTAAGAACTGTCGAAGATCTACAAAAGACAGCAGGGACGGGGCGAGGCATGGAGGAAGCCTGCATTCAGGGGTCGACCTAGGCAAGCGCGGCTTAATCTTTAAGATCGACCCGTTCGGCTGTTATTATATAGCCAAAATTAAAAACACCAGTCATGTTATCAATTCTAATTGGTGATTCACTTCATTGGAAGACGATTTCATTGCGAAATCTGGAAAATTCTTTGTTTTTTTGCCTACTTTAAGTGTCTTAGTCCCGAAGGACATTTTTGGTATTTTTATATGGGAAATTTCCCTGTTTTCACCCATTACACGTTCTATTTGCCACAATGTAATAAAGCAAAACATGAATTCACTACGCTAAGACTATAACCGGCTCAAAACTCTCACAAATCCGGCACAAAACGGGCTTTAAATTGGCATCCACGTCACGTATGCCAAGCTAATGCCCAGCCAATCCCGTGGCATCCCCATGCATATTAATGACCAAAAGGCCAAATAAAAATATGGCCTACGTGCGAATTGCTCGCGTTACTATGGACTTATTGGTTTAATTGCCAATGTGGGTGTACTTTTTTGTGATTATGTATGGCTGGTTTCATGTATTTATTAAAATAGTATGAGGTTGCTCTTATTTTGGTGTAATATAAAGTAAATTTTATTCATCTATAAAAGGTATTAAAGCCGACATAATACTTTTACCACCCAACCAAGTTTAAAAAAAAATCGTCTGCGACAGACGAACAAGAGATTGACGTCATATAAAGGTTTTGATTTCGTTAACTTCGGAAGCTTAAAAACAGATTCGGAAAGAAAATATTAAATCGTTTTGGCGGTGTGGATTTATTCAGACTTACATCCGTAAAAGTATTTCAAAAGTCACTTGGTTCTAGTTTTCTCAATAATTGAAATGTTAGATAAGCGCAGATATGTACGTAAATAAGATAAGATATGTATTTAGATATGAAAATACATACGTATGGCATTCTAAACAAGACACAACAACTTAAAGAACATCAAAATTGCCCTTAAAATCATATTATTTTATTTCACATAAAATAATATGATTTTAAGTCGTTTCCTATTTAAAAGAACTGGCAATGAGCTCCATGGTTACTCTTCTAAAAATATTTGGTTTTTAAAATGTTATTGTGTAAGTATTAATATTATAGAACAGTATGAGAGAACAGCGTAGGCCTAAAATAAGTGGTACCACTTGATATGTGGATACTGCTGTCTCATTTTACTAGTTTCTCTTTACTAGTTACTTAAAAAAATCTGAACACTATTCCAGAATACTCCCAGTAACGAAAAACCGTATCACAAATAGAGCACCTCGATTCCTACATGTTGCGCAACGCCCCGTCAATTTCACATCCAATAAGAACTGCATTCGAATTTTAAACTAATTTTGAAGTTGCCAGACCGGCACTGTATTAGCTAGGCCAGACTTTAGCTATAAATACTGAAATTCGCTCGCTTATTTTTACTTAAACCGGGAAGTTTAAGAGCTTTGTCGGGGCTAGATGTTTGGGGAAACTATTAATAATAAATGCTTTCAGCTCATTCATAAAACTTTAGATGTTTTAGGCTTTCATCTGGCTGTTTAAGTTTTCAGGGGCAAAAATTAATGTTACTTCATTATGCTCTTTTAGTTCCTACTTTAAATTTAACTTTGGCATTTTCTATAACAGGTAACAATCATAAATTAGATTGTAGAAATAATAAAGCTAACAAGGCTTATTATTTTTTATATAATTGGAAAATATTATTAGGAACTTTAATTGAGACGAAATGGCAAAAGGAATGAGTCTATTTGTTTGTTTTAAGTGCTACGCGGTTGCTACGGCGTAGCTAGTGGCTAAGCGGCGTAGTAACCCGGCTTTGCTGGTTCTAATTTTTGTGAGTTGATAAAGAATTTCATGCTGTAATTATAAATAATGAAATCCTATAAAACACACATAATTGACTAAAAATTTTTAAGGCGAAATGCCAAACTAATGAGACTATTCTTTCTTATGAGTAAGTGATACGCGGTTGCTACGATGTACCTTATTGCTATTAGACTTTGCCGGTTTTATTTAAGGTAATAGAGAACTTTAATATTACGATTTATTATAATTCGACCTTACATTTTATAATTTATCTATAACTATTATATTTTCTTTATTTATTTCTTCACAAATTGATTACATTTTTTAATATTACCAATAAAAATTAAAAAAAATGGAACCCACCGGTATCGGGAACAAGATACGAACTGTGTCCAGGAGTAACGCTTTCTGAATCAAGCCATTGGTCGAGGCTCTTGGCAATTAGGCCATGCATTGGCTGATACGACTATCGGTACAATGATCGCTGAGTCCACATCCCACATGTCGACAACCTCGCGAGCCAAGTCAAGATACTTAATATGCTTATCCTTCTCGGCTTTCACGAAGTTCTCGTCATGTGGAACCATTATGTCAGCAATCATTGCGCGCCGCTCACTATATCAGGCTTATTGGCTACATCCTGTAAGTGATGATGAATTGATCCCACTACAGTGTGATATTGCCATTTTCGAGAACTGGGTCGGGCACATACTTATAGTACGGCACTTCCGATTCCACAAGGCTGTATTTCAGAGAAAGTTGCTGATGAATAATCCTGGCTACAAGGTTGTGTCTATGCAAGTATTCTCTGTTAGCTAAAGGAGAAATATTATTATTATTTGTTCGAGTAACTTAGCATAACTAGTTATAACAAGTTTCTACTAACAGAAAATATTAAAATGCAAGCTAACAAAGTGGCAAGCCATGTGCGATACAAGTTGTTTTCTTAGAACTTCCTCTTTATTGCTTGTTCAAAACTATATTTTACTTGACTTTGCTCTTTTATAATTCATTGCCTAGACGCTATTGACAGAATAATAGGTGAAGGAAATATAAAACGGAAAGCAATCAGTGCAACCATTTGTAATAGCCAGTTATGCGAAATAACTGCTATTGGAAAGCTCTTTGGTTATCAACAATCAATCATTATGGAAGTTAAAAACGCGATGCCGATTGTGACATTTCGTGGAATCACGATATAACTGGCATTCGTGAAATGAATATATTATAGACGTAGCAAAGTGAAAACTGGCCTTTGTTTTTTGCATTTCTTAGATTTTGCCTGTTTTTGTGCTATAAAATCTTTATATCATCATCTGCCTACCATTTCCAACTTTATTGGGGTTCAGTCTAACCGAATGCCTATCTGACCCGCACAACCCAGTTAGTACTGGGGAACACGATACCCCTTGGTAAGACTGGTTGTCAAACTTATACGAAAGAGTGTTTTGTCAATCTCACAGACCAACGCGGGTACAGGAAGGTTAATAAGTAGTACGCAAATACTATAATATAATCTCCATCATCTGCCTAGCCTTTTCCCAAACTAACTTGGGGTCGGCTTCCAGTCTAACCGGATGCAGCTGAGTATCAGTATTTTACATGAAGCGACTGCCTATCTGACCTCCACAACCCAGTGACTGGGTAATACGATACCTCTTGGTAAGACTGGATGTAAGACTTTTGGCTTCTGACTACTCGTAACGTCTGTCAAAGATCTACAAATGACTGCAGGAACCAACAGCTTAACGTGCTTTCCGAGGCACGGAGGCAACTCGGTATGTAATGGGTAAAAGATCAACCCGAGCGGCTATTATTATGTAGTGACAAGGATGAAAAAACAAAAACAAAAAAAAATCTAACTTAAAAACATTGTAAACAGTATGAAGGATTCTCTGACTCCAGCAATAGTTAAAACTGTGTTGCAACGTCAATAAAATTGGTTCAAATTTCACTATTCAAAATAACAAACCATCCCATTACAATGTCCTTTTGACCCAAATCATTATTACAATGCCCAGTTTCTTAATTCACTACATTTGTTTCACACAAAGGCCACTGCATATTCCTTGGTGAGTAACGTTCATTAAAAGTACCAAGGTGTGGGAGAGGGATGGAGCTATACAGGACGTCTAGCTCCGTCTCTTACCCACACTGAAGTATATAAGAACCAGGTACCTATTGTTTCATTATGTTACATTTTGTTTTCTTTGTTTACGAGTGTGCGTAATGAAAACCGCTTTTGTGACGCGAATTGCGACTTTATTGCGTTGTTTTTAGGACGTTGTATATGGATGTGGATTTTGTTAATTTAAGCAAGGATGTATAAAATAAATATTGGTTGTGAAAGTATAAAAATATAGCAGGATATTTTTTGTTTATTAGTTGGTATTCCTGGTGTGTTCTGACATACTTGAATTAGTTTAATGGATTTGATGGTTATAGATGGGCTTTTAGTTGTTAGTACATCGATGGGTGACCATCCTGCACATATCGAGTTCTCGTATGTTTTATGGTGCTCTCATAGCGAGTAATGAAACAATTCAAGATTCGATTTTGTACAGAAGTAAGTGATTCTGAACTGTTACATTACAGGTGAAAGCTCGCATTGAGGGAGCGATTTTATCCAGAACACAAAACCTAGGCAGTCGTCTAACTGTCGTTACAGGTAGTCAGATTTTATTCAGGGATTGAAAGTATGAAAGTCTCATTTTTAGATAGCCTAGTATTTCAGCTTTGAAGTCTAATCACAGTTCTTCTTGACGTAAACGGTCCATCCAGTATCTTTTGAACAGAGTGGTAACAAATACGCAATTAATATATTACTTACTAGCGACCCGCCCCGGCTTCGCACGGGTGTAACGCTGAAAAACAAAATAAATTACGAAAAAATGTTATTGTGGGATATCCTTAAGAGATATACATATACCATCGCGGAGTTTTCTGTAGATATATATATAGTTTTCTTTTCAATGTGTACAATACTTAGTACATTATTTTGATAAATCTCGTATTTACGACATCACATTAGGAACCTCAAAAATAACAGTATGTCTCCACTATTCAATGGATGTTATTATACATATAAACCTTCCTCTTCAATCACTCTATCTATTAAAAAAACCGCATCAAAATCCGTTGCGTAGTTTTAAAGATTTAAGCATACATAGGGACATAGGGATATAGGGACAGAGAAACCGACTTTGTTTTATTCTATGTAGTGATTTATTTACGCTACCAGAAAACAATATTTGAGTATTGCTGAGTTAACTGATATATTTTATGCTATTTGAAGCTTAACTTTATACCATATCTTTGTGAATACATTACAACACATAACAACTGTTGCCAATTTATTTAGTTTACAAACTTTATTGAGTTAAATTTTTAAGAGGCTTTTGCTGTAATTCAATTTTCCTCTTGCATAGGTTATTTAAATTCATACGAATGAGATTTATTTTAGGAAAACTTGATGAATTATAGGTAATATTAGTATTGAGATGTGTAGTGACTATTATTGGACTAAAAAATCAGTTTGAAATGGTTCAACAGTTATATTATATAACAGTTTCAAAAGTTTATTTTTACATTAACCACTTGTGACTTTAAATTTCAATTTAATTATTCTGGATTAGGTTACACAGACTATTTTTAGATGCTCTGACACTAAATATAGTACTATTTACTACAACTATCTATCTATCTACTACGCAAGCCCATTCATATGTTCTTCTTACTAATAATAAATAAATAGATAAATGATTGCAGGGAAAATCCGGACCTTGATCGTACCTTTTTAGGTTTACATCTATACTATCCTAGATTTTATTCGGGTCTTAAAACGATTTTCATTTTTTTTTAATCTTTTCCTTCATTTTCATCGTCCAAATAATTAAAAACCCCATCGTGTAAACTGGAATCATAACTTCATCACAAGGCAACGCGTTCAACACAAATGCACACCCAACGTTCCCAAGGCCGCCATCGTTAAACAATTTGCATTTCCCACTGTTTTGTGCGAAAACACGCTGGTTATTGCTTCCGACCTCCCCGGTTTTTGCTATTGTGACATTATTGTAGGAGTAATTAAGCGAGAAGAGGCGCAACACCAAGAAAAGAGGAAGGAATGGTAGTAGACCTATGCCCAGGAGTGGGACAGTCAAGGCTAAGAAAAAATAATTTAAGTTTAAAAAGCATGAAATAAAAATTAAATTTAAAATTTAAAAAACACCCGACGGACAAATCCTCTAAAAAACCAAAAATAAAATTAATCCAAGCGTTGTTGCGTCAGGGGACCGCTAAGTAGACCGCTTAATACATAAAAATATATATACAAACAAAGCGGACCCCCGACGCTACGACGCTTGGATTAATTTTATTTTTGGTTTTTTAGAGGATTTGTCCGTCGGGTGTTTTTTTACATTAAACACTTGTGACTTTGAATTTGAATTTAATTATTCTGGATTAGGTTACACAGACTATTTTCAGGTGCTCTGACACTAAATATAGTACTATTTACTACAACTATCTATCTATCTACTACGCAAGCCCATTCATTATATGTTCTTCTTACTAATAATAAATAAATAGATAAATTATTGCAGGGAAAATCCGGACCTTGATCGTACCTTTTTAGGTTTACATCTATACTGTCCTAGATTTTTTATTCGGGTCTTAAAACGATTTTTCATTTTTTTTTAATCTTTTCCTTCATTTTCATCGTCCAAATAATTAAAAACTTTCACACCCCTATCACTACTGTTTCAATATCCATCCATCGTGTAACCTGGAATGATAACTTCATCACAAGGCAACGCGTTCAACACAAATGCACACCCAACGTTCCCAAGGCCGCCATCGTTAAACAATTTGCATTTCCCACTGTTTTGTGCGAAAACACGCTGGTTATTGCTTCCGACCTCCCCGGTTTTTGCTATTGTGACATTATTGTAGGAGTAATTATGTTTTCTTTGGGGCTATAATCTTTTAATATTGCTTATAGGGTTGGAAGGGACGTAGCGAAGCGGAATACAAATATTTTGGGTAAAGTGAATGCGGAACTGTTTCAGATTGCAAGTTTTTGAACCGAACTCGGTCTTTCTCAGGTCACTGGTTTCTAAAGATTAGGGAACTAGCCACTCGGCTTTACCGCATTTAAGACAATCTAGTTCGAATCTTGTTATTTCATTTACAACCCTTTGGGTGAGAAAATTTCTAATAAAAACTATCATTAACACTCGAAACGGGATATTTAGCATTTCCAGAGTAATTGATGGTGTTGGAGACCATGTCAGTTAAAAAACAGGGTAGAAAGTTCGTCCTTCATGGCACGGGAGGATCTTACAATCAGACAGGTGTTGTGTGTTTACCTATACTTATCCAAATCTCACTGATAACCCTGGGTGTACGATGTGAGATTTGCGTGCCGTCTGCACACCACGGCATTTTATTTACGAAACCCTAAAACCATTGTTAGTTCATCACTTCCAATGAATAATGTTAACCTTAATTTATTCAAACATTTTCATAAAACAACAAACTACAAAAGCTTGTACTAAATACAACAATAACAACACGGCAGAGAGAGTACCAAAAATACCTTCGTAAATTCTCCGTTGTTCCAGAATGTTGTTTAGAGATTAGCGGAGCGTGGCGCGCGTTATTTAGTACCACACACAGACACACATCTGTTTCGAGGCACTTTAAGTGCCGCGGATGCAGCGTCACGTTCCTATTCTATTGTTCTGAAATTGGTTGCGTTTTATGGAATGATATTGGTGGACAAAAAGCATAAGGTCTGAAGGCTATGTGATATTGATATATAACGAATCTCACCAAGGTAATTATTTATTTGCACATTTACCCTCTCGACGATCTTTAAAAGCATACTCAAATATGCAGCTGTAACAATTTTTTGAATTAAAATTTAAAAGAACTAATTTAATCATGACAAAGTTGAAAGCAGGACTCACCTAGTTCCAACTTTGCCATGAAAAGCTTCTGTGAAAAGTTACATTTTCAAGTGAAAATTTTCTCCTTAAATAATTTTAAATAATATTGCCGTTGCATATTTCCTGCGCTGACACTTTCAAGTACACACTCACAAAAGATTTGAAGTAAGATTTCGAAATTCTACATTTAAGTTCGAATTCAGGAAAAATGCGTATTTGAGAATTGTTCGATAGTATAGAATTTTTAGTGTCTCTTCTCTCAAACAAAATGCCGCTTTTTTTAAATTGTTTTAACCGGTATATTTTGATAAATATTGTATTCAATATTCATCAAAATATACCGGGTTAAAAACTGCCTGAAACAAATCTAAATTGCTTTTATTTGCTCGACCACAGTTTTTTTTTTCACTTTTTAGAAATTCTAAACCATGTTTCAGTCATATTTGCAGCATAGGATTTCAATATTTTTCAGGCAATGTAAAATCATTTTTGCTACTATTTGCATTGTGTTCGCGATCACAACATTCGGGCAATTTCGTTGGTAACGTTCAGGGAAGTTAAAACAAACCAAATGAAAACCAAATTCAATGTTTTTGTTCCGTTCAGTATTATTGGTAGAAGCCTTGAACTTAAACAAATATGACTGAATTTTCTATCGAATTTACATTAGCTTGGTGTTTGGGTAACATTGGTTAAACGATTTCGTGCTAAAATGTAAGGAATTACATATTTCATATTCATATGTATATATTGGCGTTCCACAAGGTAAAAACATGCTTTTAACAAATAGCTTAGAGCTAAGAGCCGTTTTGTAGACTTTGTCAGGGCACAGCAAAATTTAGGGTGACATATTGCTTAAAGTTTAAAACAAAATGTAATACGAACATGCCAAAAATTAAAACAAAAAGGGAAAAGAGAAAGATAAAAGGTAATGATTTTAAAGAGCTAAATTTTAAAATTAAATTATACATGAGAAACTAAACAATTACATGTAATTACATATTTTTCATGATAATTATGCGAAAATACCTTTTATTATCAGGTGTTTTGGGTTCATGTTCCTGTCATACAAGTACAACTGACTTACAAACTCTTCTATCCGACTTCCGAATATCATGTATTTTTTTAAACGTCCAAAATTTTCTGTAACTAGGTCCCAGGTATGGCCCAGACCAAAAAAAAATAATCAAAATGACAATCAAAACGCAGTACCTTTCGGCTTCGTTAAGGATTTTTTTACACCTATTATAATTATTTATTTGATAACCACAAGATCTCATAACAGACTAAATGCTACATCATGATCTAGTCTATGCTTGTACTAACAAACAATGTCTCTATATATCTCGCCACAACAAATCGCTACCAACTCAGTATCGATTTGTTGTGGCGTCAACCTAATCGATGGGACTACTTGATAAGAATTGTTTTGACTGCTAATTTTGATTTAATTAAGATCAAATGGCTGATAGTACTGAGTGAGGGATCTTTCGAGGTGGAGGAAAAGATTTTTCTCTTAGAGATTAGATCTTGTGATTGTACGGTCCCAATCCTTTTCGGAAATCCGTCATTCATCATTTGGAAATCCTTTTAGAATATTTGGGATTGTTAATTCTATGCACATGTTTGTTAAGCACGGTTTTTGTACTCTCGCACTTTTTTTTTTTTTTTTGCGGATGGGAAATCATCAAATGACTTCTCCCGCTCTGGGCGGAGCGGGAGGGAGTCAGACTTGACTGACTAAAACCCACCCATATTCCTTCTTAGCCCTTTGTGTTCCAGGGCCGCGGTATCTCTTTCGAACAACCCACTCTCGCACTCATGTTGAGTACTGTAAATAAATGCTGACAGTGTGCACTGTCCATGGGATACTAAAACCTGCTGTTTGTACTCATAGTTATTTTTTTTTGCGTGCTACAGAAAAAGTTGCACAAAAAGTAGAACTAAGTGGTCAAGTATTTCGTCTTTTACAACAAGATAAATCTTTGCCCGAAAATTACTAATAACATGTTTATTTTGTACACTTGATCACATATTCACACATTTAAAATGATGACGTAACAACAAAATATATCCTTATAATCCACCGCGCAAAGGAAAATTGCGAAATACCACATGTGAATTTTTAATACCCTACGAACTCATTCATTGCGGAACGCCTCTTCATAACTGTTTGGCGAACGAAATCTCTCGGATTTAAAGGGATAAAAATATAGAAGAGAATTACGTTTAAGGTGCCTTCACATATCACTCACGTCACCGTCAAGTCTAAGATCAGTCACGTCAATTATCCACGTTAACATTGGCGAGTAAGTGGTAGATTTGAAGTTTGTGATGACGCGCCTTTGACTGATTCTGTAATTTCATATGAATAAACATCATCTGCTCACATCTCGCCGTAATCCACTTCAAATGCTGTTGGTACTGTTGTGGACGTCGTCCTTTGGAAACGCTCACTGCAGCTTAAAAATACTCTATAGAGTAACGTCGTCAAATGTCACAGTAACATGAATGTGTGAACATTGTAGGCTTTGTAGATTCATAGATGCTTGTTTTAGATGTTGCTTTAGGTCTCCTGAGTACTAAGCAACGACTTATTGTCGGGCCTAGGCTGTATCCCCATATTTAAGTACTAATCAATCAATCAATCTATTTATTAATAATATATTTATATCTGGCAACTAAGGCCCGTAGATAAAATACACAGAATAATCTTAAACAATAAAAATAAACTAACACATAAAAAAAACCTTATTTAAAAAAACTTTTTAAACTAAAACTAAACACTAACTCACTAATGCTGTAACAAGATAATATTGTAAAACCCAACCATTTTAAAAGAGTAACCATGGAGTTTCTTCCAGTTCTTCTCTATAGGAAACGACCAACCCGAACCGAACACCTTTCTCGACATTTTGATTTGAACGCTCGATATTCCACAAAACTATATTTTTGTCACGATTTATCGGTAACTTGATTATGACGTGTCTGCTGCGTCAGCATGGACCCTTTACAAGTACCTTTAGATACTTCTGCAGGTGGTTCAAGCGTTGTAAAGCTTGCTGATTAAATTTGCATCGGATCCGTTTGTATTTTAAAGCCCGCCGGCTCGTGTTTGGCACCTGTGCACGAGTTTCGAACATCTCAAACCGTCGTACCGTTTAGAATTGTGAATTAGTGGTAATTGTACTCAGTACCGTGAAAGCTTTGTTGAAATTAATGTGAATTTGGTGAATCAAATGTTGAGAAACAAACATTGAAAGTTTTTTGATATCGGTTTAGGCAAATAATGCTTGTGTAAATTTGATTAAAGCAAGGTGGTTAAGACCTTCAAGTGCTTTTCTTTCTTTTGGGGCAAGTAGTCCCAAACCCGTAAAAAGTAATCATGAATTTGTTTAAAACCTTTGAATAAATTGCACATCATAATTCCTACAAAAAGTCATAAAACACCAATATTATTTTTACACAAATGATTTAAAAGACTTCGTAACGTTTACAGATAAAATTTATCCCAGTCTCGTTTATATTTTCAAGCCAATTGGCTCGAACATCTGTGCTGCGCTTCAAGCATTTACGTACACGCTGAATAAAGCGGAAACGTGCATGCTGTACACTTTTAAATTGCTTATGTGCTTTTATTAATAAATAATGCAAAACATATGGCGCTATATGTGCAGCAATGGAATTTATAGACTGGAATTTATAAAATATGCGTGTGTCGGAAATAGTTGAATATTTTAAATATTTTGCTTGTACTCCAAAATATTTGGGTCGTGGGTTTATTTGCTGTCAGAAATCTCGTCAAAATTCTGTTAACACAAATATTTTTCATCGTATTTAGTACATTTATTGTGCGAACCGCCAGTATGTGGAATTCACTGCCGGCTCCAAAAGTTCGTTGGACCATAGCCAGTCGCATCGAGAGGACGAAGCTACAAACTGACTCACGCCACCCAATGCACAGTTACGTCTCAGTACCCCAGAGGCTGAAAAGTCGTAAAAGTTTTTTTTGGGTGCGTTGGCCCAGCTAATAATAGCAACGCCTCTACAGCGAGATTCGATCTTTGGCGGGAGTTGCTTAAGCCCCCTGACGACTTCATCCAGCCTTCCGAAAGCCTTCCACCTGGGCATGCTTTGCCGTGGCCGACCTGGAAATCTCTAAATAGACTCCGAACGCAGGTCGGCCGTAGCAAAGACAACCTCTTTAGATGGGGGCTTTTGGACGGCTCAGATCTCAAGTGTGTATGCGGCGTGCCTCCATAGACAATGGCCCACGTTCTATCTTGCGCTGCATGCCCCGTCACTTGCGCACTTGAGGATCTTATGACTGCATCAGCGAGCGGAGTTCGCTTAGCTGAGTTTTGGGCTAAACAAATTTAGCGATTTGCCTTCGACACGCTAAGAAGACTGCCGGCTTCTTTGTTCCCTGATCGTTTTAATCTGGATCTATTCACAGTTCGAGCGAATTGGTTTCTTCTAGGCAAGCTCGCTTCACCCTAGGCCGCATCATCGCTTCACATCAGGCGAGTTGCAGCCAAGCCAATTGAGTATAAAGAAAAAAGATCCGGGCCAGAAAAGTATTTCATTGTTTTGTGATATCAAGCACCTATGACTGTGCTTCTACTAAAAAGTTCTTTGGCCCTATTTTACGCTATCTATTTAATACCAACTCACCTTCATTCGTTACTACTTATGGTCACTTAATCAAAATGGTACTGTTAATACTGGTACTAAAAGTGGTCTCTTTCCATTTCGTAGTCAAATACTAATATCCGGCCGTTACCGGTGGCATATTAATCAATGTTACTCTTGCCATTTAAGAGGGAGGCCACACTTTAAAAAAAAATAGCAAAAGTTGTGTTTTTTTTTTTTTGAAGAATCTGTGATGTGTTTTATTAAGCAGGTATATTAGTATAGTAGCCGTCTTTGTTTGCCTCATTAGTCTAGTGTCTGCAAGAGCGATGGCTGAGAAGAGGTACTGGTTTCGATTTCGGATTCGGGCAAAGTGTTATTGGGATTTTCGATCAGGAATTTCTCAAAAACAGCTACGGAGTCTGTATTGTGCGCGGTTGATGGCAATAGGCACGTCCTCTATAACATGGGACTTGAACATGACTGGCGAAATGTGGGTGTGCTAATAGGTACACCTCTGCATAACCCCTCAGGGTATACAGGCGTGATGTTCTGTTTAGGTGCCTTTTTCTGCAGTTTGTTACATTACGAGCAGTTTTTTTTTTTTTTTGAAATTTATTTGTCAAAAACACGTGTAGGTTTACAATCAGTTGGAATTATTACAAAATAAAATATATAGTTTCAACATGTTTTGCCTAGAAAGGCGTACAAATACCAAAATAATATAATTCAAAGCACAAGAATAATTTTCAACTTTTATTCTTTAGGCTCTCAGACAAACTAACTTATAGGCTAAAATGTAATGGTTAGACACTTAAACTGACAGAAAAGCATTAAAGATGTATATCTTACTTAGCCTCCAAAAGCGTAGTTCTTTTGTAAAATAATATTTTCATCATCTGTATAGCCTTTTCCCAAACTATCTTGGCGTCGGCTTCCATTCTAACCGGATGCAACTGAGTACCAGTATTTTACATGAAGCGACTGCCTGTCTAACCTCTACAACCCAGTAACTGGGTAATACGATACCCCTTGGTAAGACTGGATGTCAGTCTTTTGGCTTCTGACTACTCGTCACGACTGCCAAAAACCTAAAAATGACAGCCGGGACCAACTGTTTAACGTACTTTCCGAGGCACGGAGGAAACTCGGTATGTAATTATGGTCACTCATCCACGGACCAACCTCGGCAAGCACGGCTTAACCTTAAAGATCGACCCGTGCGGCTGTTATTATTTAGCCACGAGCTCCGTTTTAAATTATAGAGATCAAAATAATATTTTAATCTCTATAATTTAAAACCTGTACCAGCGAAATAATGACTTTGTAGCGAGTCTTTTTATTTAGTGGCCGTACCAGAAATTCATTACCTACAGCTTACATTATTAAAATTCTTTATGATAATCTAATAAAAGTACAACAACCAATATAAAATTCTGTTCTTATCAGCTTTAATGGCGTCTGTTAACTAATTTTTTGGACAAAGTCACGTTTTACCCATTCCGGGTAACTTTGCCCATTTAATTAAGGTTGGTATCGTGAGAATGTACCAGGAATTGGACAATGGAGCCACAACTTCTTGTAACTTCTTCAACGACATAGATAATTTAGTTTTCTTTTGTTCTGTTGTTTAATTAACTGGTTGTGTCACTTATGTTGTGTATGGGTAAGTAGCCAACAGTCAGACAGGCAACAAATCCATGATAAGTTTGTAAATACAAGGTGTTGTTTTGCATCCTCGTCAAATTCAAGGAGTTAACTATGCTAATGATTCTCGACCTGAATCAAAAATAAAATGAGTGGGTATTTTTTATTTTTCTTATTTACGGAAATCGGTAAGTGTAAACCAACCGTGTTTTAAACACGGTCCGTCTGTTTCTCGCCTCACAACCTCGCTTTCAGACATACAAACGATCTCAAACGTTTATTCGATAATTTCTTATTCCCTAAACGTTAAGAGGGTTATTCTGAAATACTGACAAACCTAAAAAACACAAAAAGCAGCGTTTTTTAATAATTAACTAGGTACCCGTAATTTAAATTGATTATTTATGCCCTTTGTGACAACCTCCTGAATTTTGACGAGGATGCAAAAAAACACCTTGTGAGTAACAGATTCAGCTGCATCCATTTCAACTGAAACTTAATTGACCCTAACGTAATTGGTAAAAAGCTGGGCAGATAATGATGATGATAAGAATAAAAGATAAAGAGAGGTCTCCGATTTTTCACCAAATAAATCTCAGCACATTTGACTGCCTACTCTAATTACACTGTTCTTTCTGGTCTACAATAATAATGTGATAAAAATTCTAGGTAGAATTCTAAAATGAAAGCCGAAAAAGAGTACTTGGAGGCATTGGCCCAGCATTGGAAAGTAATGGCTAATAAAAAACAAACTCTATTTTAAGCCCATAATAGTAGGTAATCAATAAACAATTCCAAAGGAACACAATCGTTAGCCATGTCGTGTACGTGGAGCGATTAGCCGAGTTCTAATTGATTCGATGCATATCTAGCGCCGGTTCGGCGTAAATCAACTTGATACTTGTCCGCCTTCGCGAGGAAATGAAAGCTGATTGTGTATCTTGATAGTTAAATACAATAGGGGTTCGTTTAAAGCTGTTTAATGACTGTGATTGTTTTTTTTAACTACAATCAAAGTCAAATATTTCGTCCATTCTCTAATAAGTAGAGTTAAAAGCAATAGCAAATATTGGGGCTGCAGAAATAGCGTTTTTTCAGTGTGTTTTAACAGGTAGTTTATTTATGAATGAGTTTAGTAATAGCAACTGAGAATAATTACTTCGCGTCATTACTTGTCATGGCAAAGCATTGTGTGTTTGCACACTAAAAATCTCTTAGGCGCGGGTCGGTGCCTGGTTTTGTGTCCGATTATAATTCTGGTATCTATAGTCAAGTTAAAGTAATTACTTGAGCTTAAGTAATTAAAAAAAAAATGACAAAATTTTTTACGAAGTAAGAACCGACAAAGAAAGCATAGTAAGAATTCTAACTTTTGCAGTTCCAACTTCGTGCAATTATTAAGCAACATAATAAAAATCGTATCTTAAATAATGACATTTACTCAAGTAAACACTTTGACTTGATTATAAATACGGCTGTAAGTGTGTTGTGCACTCCTAAATTATACGGAACTTCCTCAAGACGAGCACATCAGTTTATACTTTTTCCTCTTCATGTCGCTGCTACGACAGATTTTTTTTTTATTGTATTTTCGAGGCTCAAAATTTTGCTACCTCCACGCCTTAGTCGATGGCACCGCCGGTCAAGCTGCATTAAAAATAGTTACAACTTAGTAACCTTTAATACTACGATTATACAATGAGAAAATTATAAGTCTACAACGTCATAATTAGTTAACCCAAACAATTTTCTCCTCCACAACAAGCAAAGGTCAGATTCCATAAAGAATCCAACTATTAACAATGTGGAAGTTGCCGAGGATACAATGTTATAACATCACATACTTGCGACTCTTGCGAGCCCACAACTTAAACTTGCAGGCACTTATACAAGTTATACATGATGTTTTGAAGACTTGCTCGCTAGAGCCCGTCTGTTCCGTTTTCGGAACAAAACGATTTTGCTTATCGGCCCGCTGTTCCGTTTTCGGAACGCCTCGTACGAGCAACTTTAAACCCTTATCGTACGTAAAGTAAGGTTCTAATTCGTTTGTAAAAATTTACGTCTCTGGTCAACTAGAGTTCGATTAAAATGAAACCATCATACCAACCTTACAACAGCATAAAATTATTAAAAAAAAAAAGAAACGAGTCTTTGTCGACTGTCAAAATGCGTCATGGCGGCCAGTGTGTTTTGTTTTGGAATGCAGTGAAATTTTTGTGTTTTGTGTTGTTAAACTTTGGTAAGTAGATGTATAGTATGTTATAAGTGTATAATGCAACTTTTTAGATAGTCATTTGCTGGAAAAAATATCTAAAAATTATGTTTTTGATCCAAAAATTCCTCCAAAAATTCCTTTGTTGTGAAGTTCGTCAGTCGAAATTGAAAATATGAATTTGACTCTTTTACAATGAAATATGGTCTTGGAAACATTAGTAATAAGCGAAAAAATAATGATAATTCCTTATTTCATGTATTCGAGGCATATCTATTCAAATTTATTGATATTTCAAGTATTTTCATGCATCGAACTGCGCAATTAGAAAATGGCCGATTCTAATAAGACGTTTGAGTTGGAATCTTGCAAGAATAATTTTTGTAGGACACCTAAAAAACACTGTCATTAGATTACTTGTATATTTGTTATGTTAGATCTAAAGTTTCGTGTAAATTGATTCAGTAGTTTTACCAAAAAAAAACAAACTACGACAACAGTATGTTTGCGGCGAGCTCTCTGAATTCTATGCGATGTTTATAATTCTCAAGTAGTTATAAAACAGTTGTTTATATTGTAATACATGGTCTCGTTAATCAAGAACCCGAAACTGTTTACCGCTTGAGATAAGAGCCAATAGAACTCGCGCGATAAGCTTTTTATGAGCGCGGGACACTTGACACCCGCGATGACGTAACTTTAAGTGGCCCGCGCGATGACGTAAGTCAGGCTAGAGAGGATTGAGAGGTTAAACTTGATTAGACATTCTTAGAATCGGTCGTGTCAGTAATTATTTACGATGTTTGCTCTTTCGGGAACTTAAAGTATTGCGTTTTGATCGCAGACAGATTCAAATATAAGTTAGGATGAATAGAATTAAAGTGGAGTAATACTCTTATATTCCATTTTTTTTTTTTTTTTTTTTTTTTTTCAATAGGCTCGCACTTGACCATTTTCTTACCTGATGGTAAGCGATGATTCACCTTTTTTTGAACTGCTTCCCTGGTATGTGCGAGTCTCTTCCCGCGTGACGAAGTGATGGCTATTTGAAAAATTGCGCGTATTCCTGAGCAAATACTGTTTTTTTTTTTTCAAATCGTGTTTCAAATGTTTATCACCATTCTCCAGTCCTTATCCCAATTTCAAAATCAAAATATTTTATTTTACATAGGCCTACATGGGCACTTATAAAACGTCAACAAAAGGTGCACGGTTCGGATTGGTCGTTTTCTATGGAGAAGAACCGGCAAGAAACTCCATGGTTACTCTTTTAAAATTTTTGGTTATACAATATTTGAAGTGACAGCGTTAGTACTTAAGTATAGGAGGACAGCGTAGGCCCGACAATAGTCGACTTATTATAAGTCGTTGCTTACTACAGGAGGTAGTAAAAGAAAAAAAAAATTGGGTTCGGGGCGTGTTTTCTTCCTCCATACTTTTCTATTAAACGTTACCTCATCAGTCACCACCTTTCTATGTAGTACGTAATCTTCGTGAAAACCGTCAAAGTCATCCTGCACTAACTCCATCCATCGTTTCTGTTGACTTTCTCTACTCTTGTACCCATCAAAATTCATTCATACTCAAAACTTTCCTTACGACATTTTCCTCATGTATATTATATCAAAAAGTTATTGCACAAAATATGACAAAATGTAACACTATAATATGACGTGATACATTTATGTTCTAATTTATAGACAAGGCTCTAAGCCTATCAATAGTAACGTAAACCGCTTTTCATAAGTTAGACGACCAATATTCAACACGGTACGAATATAATGGATCCTTTATACGTCAGATATTAAAACAGCAATATTGATGGCGCACGTTGTTATAAATATTATTATATAGCTTTTAATGTTGAACCTTCGGCGGTTGTGCTAAAGTTTAATTAATGTCGAACAAATAACTTTACGGCTATTGATGGCGCTACTGATCATTTTTAGTGTGAAGACCGATTAATAGTATTTTGTTTTAAAGACTTATAGCGCAATTAGGCTTCGTCGTTTACTTGTAGTGTAACAAACGCATAGAGTGCCCGAATGCGAGTAGTTTTTCAAGCACTCAAATACGGGCTAACGACCAATTGTAACTCCACCATTATTCATGAAATGAGGTTGAGACACGATTTTTGAATTGAGAAAATTACTTACATTATTCGAGATGTTTTCTTTGAACGTAGCCTGTAATACTTTTTGTTTTAATCAGCTTGTGTTAAGCTAAAGAAGATTTCACACGTTCTCAACTTTTGAACAGCTTTTGTTTGACGATAAAGACATTTTTTAATTCTATTTTCTATTTGGTTTTATTTTGAGAATAATATTTTTTAATCGATTTCAGACGACGTATCCATTAACATAAAAACGTGTTAAAGAAAACCTTATCAACAGGGTTTAATTAAAATCCACCGTTTTTCAAATGAAAAAGATATAAAATATAATAAATGTTGTTGGGATCGTACCTGAAGGCCAATTATGGTTATTATCTTGGCATTTGCTTTCATGAATATTAATTTTATTTCAGTCCAGTTTTATTTTTGTTTGAATATTAACTAAAAATTTGATACAAGCTCGCACTACGCTTTTATTAAATGACCCGTATTTTTAACATTAATCTTTTCTTTTGGAACGTTTAGTATTTTATTTTTCGTATTCTAAAGATAATATCAACTATGACTATAAAAATAATAAAAATGCGTACTGCTGAAAAATATTAGGTATATACATTTCACATCAAACGGGGTAAAATATGAAACGTCAAGATATTAATATTTATTAGTTTTATATAAAAGTGTGCTACTAAAAGTTTTGAAACATCTTTTTTTTTACGAGGGATTGTAACTCATAATCTAGGGGAGGTTCACAATAAATTGTAAATAACATATATAGTAAATATTTTTTGTATGCGCGTAATCTATCTATCTTCCTCAGCAACGTGTGGGAGGGCTTTTTAGTATCAGTCGTTACAAAAAAGGCAAAGTTGGCAGTTTGAAGAGATAAGATATTTTACACTTTTAACATACTCTTCATGAAGTTAATGGAGATAGTTAAATGAATTTATCAAAAACAAAATTGTCGCCCAGTCCCATTGTAAAGATCCAAACAATTAATATTTGGTTAATATATACTGATCAGCAGGGTTTATCAACATACGGTCTACATCCTGGAAAACGTATTCTTTTTTTTTGCTGTACTTTTATTATAAACAATTCACGAATCCTATGAAAATACTCGTACGCACGGACACCAATCAAGCTACACAAATCCAGTTTATGCGGATCTGTCATTGTACGGGAAATCTATACAATGCGAGGTCATGTTACACTGGAAATGTTTAGCTTGATGTGTCGCTATGAGTACACCTTCCAACCAACGAGGAGCTGTCCAATCCCGCGGCCGACGCTCGCCGATACCGAATATTAAAAAATATTAAAAAAAGAAAAAACTCCGTAATATACAGGGTGTAACGGAAAGGGTATATACATCCTTAAGGGTGTGCTACAGACCATCAAACTGAACATGTTTCTCATCATAAAACATGTTTTTCAGCAAAAAAAAAATCTGCTGCCCCATAGAAAATTACAATACCTATTCGACCGAAATGTATAGGCAGCTGATATTTTTTTTTGCTCCAATTTTTTTTTTATGTTGAGAAACATGTTCAGTTTGATGGTCTGTAGCACACCCTTAAGGATGTATATACCCTTTCCGTTACACCCTGTATATTCGTGACTTCCCCAGAACTTTTGTTTGCTTAAAATATATACGAGTAGTGTTTTCCTAACAAGCCGACAGTAATCCCAAGGAGTATAAAATGTTATACTTCGTTTTGTTTCTGAAAATTACTTTGCAACAAGCTACGTCCCTATTTGATGGCTCCTGGCTAATCTAGATGATACTGTGGAACCATTAATTAAAGTACATTTTATTTTACGTTCCAAGATTATTTAAAGGTCAAAGTTATTTGAAATATATCATCTCTATTACGTGGAAAATTGTTCGCATTATTGTGTTGAATGAAAAATAAATTTCAAAAAGCCAACTCAGTGGATATCGTTTTACATGTCAACAAGGGTCTGTTCATGTTTGTAACATCTGCTCTTTGTAAATTGAAAAAGAGATAGATATTATTTTTTTAAATAAATTGAGTAAACATTTCATTTTTCGAGTAACAAAACAAATAAATAACTCCTGTGGGTGTTTCATACATTAAAATACACCTTAATAGTAAAACTAGCTTTTAACCGCAGCTTTTCTCGCGTGGTGGTCGAAATTGTCTGACCGGGCCAATTACCAGAGCAAAAGGTATCCTTTGTTCTAACCTAGGTCATAATCTACCTACTTACCAAATTTTATTTAAATACGTTGAGACTATCGCATTAATATTGTTAGCGTTGGTGTGGTCGTGTGGATAATCAAATAGATTCATTATATGTTTTCGTAACCAACACGCAGCCACTGAGACAGCGTTTTGCGAGTCTCCCAATAATCATCAAGAAAGTTTCGGGTACCTAATCCAAAATAAGAATACGTGTATTTTTATAATAAAATAAGACAACTTGAAATGAGAAACCCTTAAAAGAAACATTTGTACCTAAGTACGTATGTAAAACCAAAACAGCTACGTATAAGCGTATTACCCAATGACGAGCGTCGAAACGGTTTTTCTTTTATCTACCGCTCGAGTGGGAAATTGGTATTTGTGTCAAAGCTGTCGCCGATTACAGATCTCTGGAAATTGGGGACATCGTATAGACAAACGTATGGTGCATAGGTATACATAAAAACACGTATCTTTGTTTTTTTTTTATTATTTGCGATGAGTCTAGGTCAAAAAAAGTCGACAGCTTACCCAGAAGAAGCCTGTTCACTCTAACTTTGAAGAGATTAGGGTTGTAAGCATTCGGAAATACAGACGCAGGCAGAGAGTTCTACTCCTTTGCTGTGCGCATTATGAAAGACGTTTGAAAACGCTTAGTGCGAATTGGTGGAATAGCAATAAGGTAGGGATGGTAACATGATGATGGTGTGTCGGGTCATTTAGTTCCCTTCAAAATGGTTGAGTTGAATGATGGCTGATCCATGCGTCATGTTCGTGAACGGGCGCTGTCAGTTGTGCCTGGTCGTCTCTTAGGTGCCACGGCTCATTTCGAACAAATTATTTCATCTTTTAATTGTTCTTTTCGTTTTTACTATGGACACTTTTAACGTGCACGTCTTGCTACATCGTTCTCACATAATGTACCATCTCTAAATGAATGATGTAACCAAAGTTTTGTAACAAGATTCTGATTTAAAAGAGTGTCCATGGACTTTCTTGCCCATTCTTCTCCATAGCGCAACTACATTACTTTCACAGTTATTATGTCTTGTGACTGGGACTGTAGCTTCATTTTTATTGTTTTTCGACTATTCAAAAGTGCCTGTAACTGGCCTACTTGAAATAAATGATTTTGATTTGATTTGATTTGAACATGCAGTGCGTCTGGTAGAAAGTGACCGGTGGTATGCGGTCGTGGAGTTCTTGGGCACACTCACCGAAGGACAGCTTGTAGAGCCCAAAAAGCAGGCAACTTGCGGCGATGAGCCAAGCTGTGAAGTTTCTATCTGGCAGTAAGTTGACCTTATTACTAAAAGCATTAGAGTGAAAAGTGGCAGACTGTTATAAAACTCGGTAGTATACCTTTACAAAAGTAGTATGATGAGTATATCGACTGACATTGGTTTGAATGCATCGATATATTGTTTATGGATTTCATCGGTCTTTCTTCATAGAAATAGAAACGTGTGCATAACGCTCTTTAAAAAAAAATGGATAACTAATGAAAGAAAAAAGGAAAATAATAATATTTTTATTTAGCTCATGTGACAAGTGCACTGAACATAAAAAAAAACTTTTACTACGTAACACATCGTTCGGAGCAAATATACCTACCTACCGACCTACTTATGATACATAAGTAGGTCTGTATGTTATACACAAAACAAAGATAAAGTTACTTAACTTAACTTTATTTTATTCAACAAGTTAGGTGTGCGTTAAATACATTTTCCTCCTGGTGAAAGTTCAGACGTGTTCCTAAAGTTAAATAAAATTTTCCATTAATATTAAGAAAGAAGATTGCACACTTCATAATAAAAACACCTAGGGTTCAGTTGCATAGGTACATCATTTTAATCTTTTAAGATTTATTCTTCGTTCCTCCTGAAGTTTTCCTGAAGTTTTGTCCCACATTCCAAAAAAAACTTAGTTTGTCCCATATCACTATTGAAGTTCTCCTGCGTCCTTAATTACTAGTACTTCAAAAGTACAGTCAACGAACGAAAAAGTATTGTACTTATTTTAAATTTTTGAAACAATAATTCAATATTAAACGCATAATGATATTTTCACATAAGGTTCTTTGGAATACAGAAATTAACCATAATAAATAACTAATAACGGTGTAATACCATTTTTTTTGCGTAATTTAGATACCGTTAATGTACAAATAAGGTCAAAGGTAAATATCAATAATTTGTATTAAGACGTAGTCGACGTAGCTCTACTGCGCGGGTTTTTCAGTTTAAAGGGTTTAAAGTAGCCTAACACGAAGAAGATGGCGCGGTCTTAGTTCACTAGGGTATTCAAAAAATAATGAAATTACCAATCATGTTTTTGCTAGTCGTTGCCTGTCAAACGAAATTTAGCAAATTAATTTATGGTGATATGACATGATACCGTTTCTATTGTATATCGGGCTGTTGTCCGTATTTTGCGTATGTAAATTGGTATACGAGTTGATCATCCTTTACCAGAGCACCAGAAGTAGCTAGCATATATTTTTAAAGATATGACTCTCGATTTATTAGACGAATAATTAATATGCCTTAAAATGTATCCCAAGAGGGGGATTCCCTAAGTTTTGTCTCACGGCGAAGAGAGAGAGTACCGGTTTTTCTGAATAGGTAGTTGATGTTAAATAATACGTAACTTTTTTTGTAAAAGTAAGTTTGACATAAGTATACAAAAAAATATGGACCGTAGAAGGAATGTAAAATAGGACGAAGTGGGAATAAAATAATTAAAACTATGTTTTGGGACGAAAGAAGCCATTATGCTTCCTTCGTCCCAAAATATAATTTTACAAACAATATAATTTTTGGGACAAACTGAGAATTTAGGAATGTGGGACAAAATTTTAGGATGAACGAAGAATAAATCGTAAATTGGCCTCGTTTTTTCGTAGCAGAACTGCTTGTGTTTGTATTTATGCATATGCAAGACTCATGTATATCTGTAGAGTTCCAGTTAGAACTAGATGCAGCTGAACACCAGTATAACTATAGATTGCTTAGATAAGCAGTGATATAGCCTAGTAACCGTCGAACTGCCCAGTCATACGGTCTCAAGTTCAAGCCTAAGACACTCACCTCTGATGTTTCGGATGCATGTGCGTATTATCACTTGCTTCGGTGAAGGAAAATATTGTGAGGAATGCCTGAGCGATATTTCTCGACGGCTTGTTAAGCCAAGTCAGAGGCCCAATGGGTGGCATAAAACTCTAAAGAAATGATAACGAAAGAAGAAGACCATGGATCGTTCAAGACTAATGTACTAAATCAGAACTTCTTTATTAAAAATATTAAGAAAAAAAAACAGGCCTACAAATTCTATCTGACAAATTGTTTCGCCCATGAATCGATTCATATAGTTATATCAAACAAGTTCATATTATGCTGAGGTTAACTGTACATCATATAGGCAGCAGGGTGATTAATTGATGGAGATTGATCGCCGCCATTAACTAATGAGTGCCGCTCCGTCTTCCTCGTCAGACAATCTGATTTTACACTCACTGTGTATTTAGTAGAGTTGTGTAACTTTGTACGTGTTAATAGGTATGGTTTGTCGTTAGGGAAATTGCTTAAACTGCTAATAGGTATGGTTTTCTAAAAATATCATAGAGTTCTTGTGTGATCTTATTTTAAACAGCAGCTTGTTCTTTGAACCAAATAATTTAATGTGCATAAGAATAAGAATTAGTATTATTTATTTGCTTATTTTACAGGTATTATTAGTTGTTGAAATTGGTGGTTTAGGCACATACCATTTTTGGCCATTTCAGGGCATTAAAAAAAAGTGAAAAAATGACAACAAATATTTCCTTGAACTTATTTCAAATCAAGAATTCGTCATCAGCCTACAATGATTGATTAATCGTCATCAGCCTACAATGTTTCCACTGCTGGGACACAGGCCTCCTCTCTAAGAGAGGGAGTGGGCTGTAATCCACGTGGGCCCAGTGCGGGTTGGCAGCGGTGGTCCAGTGGTGGCAGCCCCAACTTACGAGCAGTAAGCCGTGGGTTCCAACCCAGGCAGGTGCATTACTTTGTGTAATTTATTTCATCACCGCTGCCCTCAAAAACGGTGAAGGAAAACATCGTGAGGAAACCGGCATGTCCTAGAACTAAAAATTCAAAGACATGTGCCAATCAAGAATTACTAAATAAAAAAAATAAAAACAAAAGAGTATAGCCTGTGATGAAATTAACATTAAATTTTCAGAAAAAAAAACGCTAGCTATGTTATTTTGCAATACAAAAACAAATTGATGCTAACCGGAAAACAAAACAGCGAAATTATCCGAAGGTGTCACGCAAAAGCTTAGATATAACAAACCGAACACAAAACCATAAAAAAATAACAACCGTTTCTTTTGTTTACATTGAGCGTGATATCGTAATAAACAGGCTATATGATCCATTCGTCGTATCATTACGACCACGTTCTCACATTTTCATACGACTGTTAAAATAATAGGTGTGCAAAGATCTTTTGGCATGTGGCCAAAATAGGAACTAGCACTGCCGCCTCGTTTTTTTAATACATTAAAAAACAAACATACCGATATATGTTTTAAACTCACGCCTTTTTACAATAACGGGAGGCAAAAATTAAAAAAAAAAAACGCTATCTGCTACGGTCCTTCATTACTATTTCTAAATAACCCTGTATCCATTATACTTACCCCATAAGTGTCCATGAGGGCAATGACATTCACGATTCTAATCTTCCAAAACGACGCTGAAATCTACAATTTGTGAGAGAACCGTTACACCGGTTCTTTTCTCTTTGGAAATAAGATTAAAAGGGTCCAAACAAAGTAAGCAAGATAAAGGATATAACCTCGAACATTCGGAATAAGTGGCTGAACTTTTTGAATCACATTTAATTTCACTGTTTGTTTTACTTTTAATCCGCCTCTGAACTCTCATTATTATATTTTCCGGAATATTTCCATTTATTGGGAAAAGTTTTATTAAAGTCTAATACTTTATTTTTTTAGTATCGTTATAAGGTGCGGGGGATTCAAAGGGGCTTGTAAATAGATTCTAATTACTGAAATACCTTTTCAATAAGGTCGTATAACGGAGCGGAAAATATTCTTTAAAGAATTCCCGGTATAATCCTAATATCTTATAGAACGAGTATCAAAAATGCTAACGACTTCTTTGAATGTGTATTTTACCTTAACCCAGCTCTGGGGCAGTAGCAAAGTGATAAACACATGAATTAATACTTCAGTCCATGGTGAAAAGTAAAAAAAAAACAAATAATAGCACCCCATCACAAAATGTCTACCTACATTACACGAAACAACACGTCAAAATCCCATCGTCAAAAATATTTGGACTTTCAGCAAAAAATTAAACAACATGGCCATATACAGAGAGAGGAGGACAAAAATGGACGAGTCAACTTGTTAACGAGATTATCTCCGTATATATTCCAGCGGCAATATTACATTCTGCGAAATATGTGCGAACTGACTGACATGACGTATGAGGTGGCTTACAAAAAAATCTGTGTAACGTAAATATTTGATAAGTACTGACGATACTGTTTGCGGGGTTCTGGTAATAAGTATCGTGAGAGTTTGGTGGGAATTATGCTTTTGTTTTTTGTAACATTTTTAAAAATTGTCTGACAGTTTGGCTGTTTTTGGGACTAACAGACGTATGACCTTGGGGCTAAGATAAAAAATCTTTTGCAGGGTTGCTGGGAGCAATTGGGATGAGACTAGCGATTGCTATACAGTGAAATGACATGCGATCATAGGGCCTATGCCTGCTTTAAATTCTGCACATTATGAGTTTATCACCAAGAGAGTATCAGCCTCAGGAAAACCATGTTAACTACGTATCAGTAAGAAAAGCTTTTAAAGATTATGATATATTTATTTTGTAAAAACATGGCTGGACGCGTACATTATACAGGTCTTGTAAATAAATAAGAAGAAACCTACATTTTTTGAAATTTTGATACGGCATTCAAAGATGTTTGGCTGAAAACATGAGACGTGGGTACTTAATTAAAATAAATTTACAAAAAATATATTTATAAATATCAAATTTAAAGAATATTGAAGAAAACGGAAACTCGCTAGAAACAAAATAGGTTAGAGTATTTTGTCTCTCACCGTAGAAATCTCTAAGAGAGGGCCATGACCTCCAGAGGTCACAAAAGGGTAGCTTACACGTTATATAACGGTATGCGTCGACATTAGTAAGGGTTTAATGTTGTTCTACACTTAAACAAATAATAGAGTGGTTCGCTGTCTGGAAACTTGTCCGTACGCAGCCTACGCTATGCAATTTAACTTTGAGCCAGTATCTGTGTTAGACATTGTTCAAACTACTGTTTTATCTGAAATAAAACTGACTTTAAAGTGGGTAGAACTAACCATCATTTTTGTTTTTGTGTTAAACTAGCTTATGCCCGCGGCGTCACCCGCGTGGATTTCGATAATTGTCCCACGGGAACAAACTATCGATATAACTATCCTATGTGTTAATCCAGGTTATAAACTACCCGTGTGCCAAATTTCATCCAAATCCATTCAGTAGTTTTTGCGTGAAAGAGTAACAAACATCCATCCATCCATCCTCACAAACTTTCGCATTAATAATGTTAGTAGGACTAAGTCATGGCATTAATCCGAAAAACGAGCTTGAAAGACCATAATATATACATACATACATAGACTTACTCCTTTTTTCCTTGTACGTCACCTGCTGAGATCCTTACATACAGAAATCATGAAAGCATAATCTCATGTTCGTGACCGCAGATAAAAAGAAACGATGCAACTTGCGCTGGACGTAATTCTTAGTTTTCTACAATAACAAGAATTGATTGGTAGTCCTAAACAATCATTGTGATTTTTCTCCTCGCTATTACAAGATCATTTTTTTTTTCTTCTAATCTATTTTTTTTTCTTTTAAAAAATGTGCGTGGGAATATTGTTGGTTTTGCAACCAAACTTTACAAACTAAACGTATACTATAATTAAAAAAAAAAATGATTACAATATTCGAAATTCAAATCATATAAAAAAACTAATCAGACTTAATTTTATCGATACAGTTCAATGACTTTCAAATGACCCCTTTTTACATCATTATAGCATTTATTGGGACCAGTTATCCTTTATTATGATCAGTATAATGACACCAAAACGTTCCTAATTCAGATAAAAGCTTTGCTTGGCCGATTGCCAATAAAACAGTGTTTTTGCCGCCATCCCGTCTTATTCCGACACTTTGTCTGAAACATTTTGATGAACTGATAAATTCGACAGCATAAAACAATATGGAGGATTGTTATACTTCTGTTAGTTTGCATATCTGAGATTAATCGCGTACTTTAGGTAGATGACAGGACAGTCCGATGAAATGTTTATTTTAATAAATTATTT
The DNA here is from genome assembly GCA_963082945.1 of Cerastis leucographa. Taxonomy (NCBI): domain Eukaryota; kingdom Metazoa; phylum Arthropoda; class Insecta; order Lepidoptera; family Noctuidae; genus Cerastis; species Cerastis leucographa. Next base: position 7,599,081 of record OY720363.1, on the reverse strand, counting down.
ATGACCTATGTATTAGACGTTTGACTTTCTCTGCCTCGTCGACAGACACTTTGATATCTTGGTAATTAATTGTCTTTGTCATGACTTGTTTTTTTCGGTTTGACTGACTCTTTCATCTAGTGGTTGCTATCGCTACTGCTGATCACGGGGTCCTGGGTGCGATTCCCGGATCCGGCAAATTATTATTGGGTTTTTCCATCAGCATTTTCTCAGTTGCAGTCTGGAGTTGTGCCCGGTTGATGGAAATAGGCTCGCCCTCTACTATTACATGGGGCTTAAATATAACTGGCAAAATGTGGGTGCACTATTAGGTACACCTCTGCCTCACCCTTCAGGGATTACAGGCGTGGTGACTTGTTTATTTATTATTTACTAGCTTCTGCCCACGGCTTCGCCCGTGTTTTTTTCGGTAATTGTCCCGCGGGATCATACTACCGGGATAAAAAGTATCCTATGTGCTATTCTAGACTATTATCTATCCCTGTACCAAATTTCATCCAGATCCATTTAGTAGTTTTTACGTGAAAGAGTATCAAACATCCATCTATCCATACTTACAAACTTTCGCGTTTCTAATAGGTATTAGTAGGATTTATTACAACTTTATGCACAACTACAAAAACACTGTACAAAGGCGGACTTAATGCCTTAGGCATTTTCTATCAGTCTACCTTAGGGTGATGCAGAGAGAAAACATAGTAGGAGCAGCATAACAAATGGTAAGAAAACATTTACAAATAAAATATAACGATACATACATAAATACATACATATAAACAAAAAAAAACTTGAGAGGTGTCAAGGGACACCCGGATGGAATGAAGTTCCTTTCACGTACATAATATCAATACATTTTAGATTTAAGTTAGTGTGCGAAAAATAAAATATTTAATTTAAGGAAGATTAATCCTTAATTCGAAGCAATACGTCTTACTTAACTGCACAACCGAATTTGTACTTTGTAGTTCGGTCACTCAAAATAATAATCATATCTATCCTTACTCACATACACACCCCAATTGTACGTAATTTAAGGAAATTTCAACTTTATTTTAAATAAATAAAGCTTACAATAGCTGACTATAGCAAAAAGTGTCGTGACAACTTTTCGTAAGATTTTTTTCCGTCTAGCCCCCTTTCACAACGCGCGATAAGGAACTTCGTTCCAAAAAATGAAAAGAGAGACAAACTAAGAACAATTAATGATGACATGAATCTGCCAGCTTCTTAAGTAAGTGTTCGCGAGCTTTAACTTTAAATGTGAACCAAAAACAAATCCTTGTTATGTTATGTTTTCGGTATTTTTTCTGCTTTTCAATTTAATAAATGGTGGTTTTAACTTTATTAAAGTTGCCGCACTGTTGACCTTTATTCAACAGTTAAAATAACGCTGATAGAACGCATTAGACCTACTTATATCCTTGTGAAACCTTGCTTGTTCTACATTCGCGACACAAACCTCTAGGGAATACCACCCGTATTTGAGTATGAGGAATGAATTTGCCCACGATAGATTGATGTGGTTTTTTGTTCGGTCTTCGAAATTTGAATGCTGTATCTGTTTGCGAGATATTCTTCATAAAACAAATGGTTTTATTAAAGGCAGGCGGTTAATCAAAATGGATTTATTCTTCGTTCATCCTGAAGTTTTGTCCCACATTCCTAATATTCTTAGTTTGTCCGAAAATTTTGCTTTCTTCGTCCCAAAGTATAATTTTAATAATTTTATTCCTACTTCGTTGTATTTTACATTCCTTCTACGGCCCATATTTTTTTTTTGTATATGCCAAACTTATTTTTTTGTACAATCGACGAAAAAGAGTTACGTATTATTTAATATCAATCACCTATTAAAAAAAAAAACCGGTACTCTCTCTTCGCCGTGAGAGAAAATTTAGGGAATCTCTTCGGATACATTTTTAAGGCACAATACTTAATAAATCGCGAGCCATAAATATAAAAATATATCCTAGCTACTTCTGGTACCCTGGTGAATGATCAAGTCGTATGCCAATTTACATTCGCAAAATACGCGCTTCGGACGTTGTGTTCCGGACACCAGCCCCGATAAACAATACGAACGGTATCCTGTCATATCACCAAAAGATATTTTTCAAAATTTCAGTTGACAAGCAACGATTGGCTAAAACATGATTGGTAATTTCACCATTTTATTAATACCCGAGTTAACCAAGACCGCACCATGTTCTTCGTGTTAGGTTACTTTAAACCCTTCTAACCGAAATGGGAGACCCGCGCCCGGAGCTAGGTCTATTACGCCTTAATACAAAACATTGACATTTACCTTTGACCCTGTTTGTACACTAAAGTATCAAAATTACGCAAAAAAATGGTACTACACCGTTAAGAGTTATTTATTATAGTTTATTTCTTTATTCCAAAGAACCTTATGTGTAAATATCATTATGCGTTTACTATTGAATTATTGTTTCAATAAATTCAAATAAGTACAATATTTTTTCGTTGACTGTACTTTAGAATTATTTGTTATTTGGGACTAAGTAGGACTTCAATAGTGATGTAGGTTGAGCGGGTGAAGCGTGAGGTTTAAAATAATAGTCCCAATAACAGTGGAAGGAAGAAAGTTTATTCCCACACACAAGTAATCACATATATCACGCACACACAAGAGTTCCACAAGACAGAAGGAGTGGTAGAAAGATAGATGGAAGAGAGAATAGATTGATAGCGAGAAACAGATAAGCAGAAATACATATAAAAAGCGCGGCGGGAGGCTAAGCAGAAAAGCTAGCTAACTCGCGTGGCAACAGTTGTAAGCGCACTGGCCGACCGGGGCGAGGCACGCGCGCTGCGCGTGCGGTAGGCGAGAGCGTGATGGACGATCGTGCCGTCCCGCTTGCACCACAGCCATGCGCACTGCGCGTGCAGCGCCAGGACAACTACCGCGTCATAGCTTCGCCGCTTACTGATAAGGTTTTAACTAATACGAAAGAGTTTGTCCACGTTTGTTTCTTTGTACATATTAGATGTCTGTTAATTTTAACTAGTTGATTCTATTTGTTGTAATTAATGATTCTATATAATGTCACTGTTTATTTTATAATGTATATATCTAATGACAATATCTGTGCTTAAAAGTTAAATTAGTTTTATATAATAATTAGTCCAAACGACATGATAAAATGTATAAATACATGTGGTCACTACAGTGATAAGGAACAATTTTTTTTTTTTTAGCTTGTGGGACAATACTTATGGACAAACGAAGAATAAATCCAAGTTACAGGCAACTGTCCGTTGACAACTGCTCCAAATAATGTTGTTTAATGTTTACTGAATGTGCGTTTTACCCCTCATAAAGTATTTCACCTCTATGTTGATACAATATTGTGCCTGCGTTTCATCTTCAATTTCGGTTGCGTAGTTCCATAGGTTGGTAATAATCTTGACAGAGTCCCTTATTTACGACGCCCATGGGAAGCCATTGAGCGGAATCCTTCCCATCGCCTAGAAAATAAATCTGTATGTTACTGTTTTTTTTGTTGGTTTATTGACAAGTTCTTAAAATAAGAAGAGATAAGATTGCTTAGGTTATCATCATTCTAAAAACACTGTAATTTTAATGTAATTAGCACCCAGCTCCTGCTTAACGCGGGTAAACCAAGTGACATGTAAAATATCGAAATTTCTGGGCTGTATCTGAGTAAAATAACTGTCGTGAGGTAAGTTTTTTCTATGAATGTGGATGGTTATAAAAGTAGAGGAAGACGAAAGAAACGATGGATGGACTATGTGAAACATGATATGACAAGAAAGGAAGTGTCTGATGATGTAAAGAGTAATAAAGAAGTATGGAAGAAGAAGACATGCTGCGCCGACCTCAAATAAATTGGGGTAAGGGCAGAGAATAGTGATAATCGGACTGAAATAATTATGAATGGGGCATTTCCGCCTCATCGGATTATCAGTCTTAGCCAGTACAAATTAACTTAAACATAGGCTTTATCAAATATTTATAATGCAATGTTACACCTCTTCTCATTTTAATTTTAACCCTTAAAATTACAAATTCAGGAAAAAGACATTCTCAATTTTAATATTCAACTAAGTACTCCTTCTTCGTCTAGTCATCAGGATGGCGTACTGTCTCAATAATTGCTCGTTCAGTTTTATTTACTTAACCAGGACGACCTCAGAATGTTAATATTGGTATCGGTGAGCGAAGTTCATTTGTAACTTATCCGACGTCAACAATACAAGATAAATAGATTCAGAAGACGAGCTCTACACAACGAGCAAAAACAAATGAACACACGACGCTTAAACACGGCCATATCAAACTGTCAAATAAGAAGTGACTTTCGCGATTGCGTTTGCAATCTTGTATGCAGACGCTTCTGTGCGTGCATATATCATATTTCGAAGACCCAAAAAATTTGCCGCTTCCTCGGCGTCGAAAGTTGCAGTATAGAGGTCGCTGCATGCTTTGGGGCACAAAGGTCAGGATAAGAGATGGCACTTATAGTTTGCCTTTTAGCGCCACATCCACAGCCTGATGCAATTTCGTTGAGGTAGTGCCTTTACAAGGTTTGAGTTACATCTTGGGTTCAGGTTACGTTGCAAGGAGTTCCAAGTGGTGAAACGAAGAATTGTAACCTGCAAGACGATGCTCATTTGTTGGTAGAAAGTGAGTTTATGATAAATAATGGTTTATTTTTTAAAATTATAACGGCTTTTGTTCAATGAACCTGGAAAAAAACGCTCGCTCTGATTTCAAATTAGAATTAATAATTATATAATAGTACAAGGCTACACTACACTAATTCATTCGTAATGCGTTAGCTTAACTTTTATACGGCTCTCATCTATAAGTTTAGAGATATCGTCATTTTAATCACACTTGCCGATATCACGCGGGACCACTCCGAAATAACGTGCCCAGTGGCGTGCCTAGGGACCAAAAATACTGCAAGCTGACTGTTTAGAAACCCTAGCATCATGAAGAGTACTAGCTTAAAAGGTCAAGCCAAGCTTGTAGGCTTTTATGAAAGTATAAAAGTACATATGTATGTACAATTCGCGACATTTAAAAGGACCCTACCACAAAATGCGACGGACGGGTCCACGGAATGAAGTCAACCTTCTGCACGTAACTATTCTATGTTAACTGTACCACTAGTTTGACCCAGTTCGGTCAAAGGTAAATTAAGTCAGCAGGAAATGAGTTTTTGTATTGTAAATAATTGTTCCTACTTATCTTGAATAACATTGGTTGTAGTAATTTTTGATAGAAGAGGCCGGAAATTAAAGTTTTCGCGAATGAAGTTTTTGGGACAAGGTAATTAGTTTTAAACGAGTCATTCAGAAAAGTTTTTAGCCTTTCAAGTTGAAAGTTTCAGTGTAATTGTTAACTGGGTATTGTATGTTCATTGTTAGTCTACGACTGTTTTCAGAGATAATAACAGAAGACTTAAGAAAGTACTCTAATTTTTACTGTAACGGTTGGTGTATTTAAGTTTAAGCTGAGCCATTGACTGCTGCGCTGTCACGGGGTCGGTTACCGCACGAAACACATATTTTTATGGACTAGAAAAGAAAGAGAAAGTAGAGTGAGGCAAAGTTAAAAAAAAATGTAGAATCCTTTGTATTTTTCGCAAATTTAGCCTATACTGTTCCCACACCTGTGACATAAGCCTATGTACATATTAACGTCTTAGTACTGAGTTGGTAGGTAACTATATTTCTATTTAATCCAATCTTGTTAACTTAGACCCACTTAACGACTGAGAAATCCTACGAAGTCGCAATGAGTTAGATACGTTTTAATTGACAAAGCTGTCGAAACAGGTCGATGACCTTGAGCAAGCAGCACTCAACGATGGAAACTAATTGAATTTACTTTGTCTTGGGCTGTGGGCACACGAGAAAGAAACTGTCTTAACAGTCTGAACGGTACGTTTCGTCTTTTAAAAAGGCATTTTAAAATTAGGACCGGCTTTATTATTTATTATTATTATTAATTCATTTATTTCAGACAAAGTCCATACATTTTACTAGTTAAAAATTAAAATTCAATAAAACACAACAATCCACAAAAGTAAAAACAACCCAATCATACACATTAGAATTACAATTAATGTCACAATTAAATTAAATATATAAATTAAATTCAAACATTACACATAAAAAACAATCAACAACAAAATTAGACATACACAATACAATAATAATCGCATGTCAAATAAAACGAGGAGAGGCGCTAACATGAAGCTGCATCCACCTCTGTATCAGGGAAAGGTCCCACCGCTCGGACAACACCCTCAGGAGACTGTTCGAGCTGCCTTTAGAACCTTTATTTTTATTATGAAAATGTTCTTCTTATGTCAAAATCACTCATGTTCCAATATCATATTCTTCAAACATCCTTAAATAAAGAGTTTTGAGTAATTAACTGAGAGTTTGCGTACTATCATTGTTTTCAAAATATTTATTTTCACATAGGCCTACGTGGGCATTTATAAAAAGGCGAGAAGAAGAAGTTGGTCGTTTCCTATGGAAAAAACCGTCAGAAATTCCATGGTTACTCTTTAATTTGTATGATTCTTTTTAACATAGCGATGGCATGTTCTTCTTTTTCTTCGAGATCGTCTAACTGCGCTGATAAGACTGCGGACACCGGACTTTGACTGATAATGGTAATGATAACTAAAAAATCTGTCAAAGTCTAGCTGCGGAAACCGCTAGTCCGCCGTCAGGTCCACTCGGTTTTAAGAGGCCGCGCTAAACGCCTGTTTTGTTTGAAGCCTAGTACTAAATATGTCAAGGAAAAAAAAAAAAGAATATTTTCAAACTCCATTAATTTCTCTGCCTGCGTCTGTGTTTCCGAACGCTTACAACCCTAATCTCTTCAAAGTTAGAGTGAAAAGGCTTCTTCTGGGTAAGCTCGTACCATCGTCGACTTTGTCTCTGTCATCTCTGACCTAGACTAGACTCAAGAGCAAACCCACCGCAAATAAAAAAAATACTTTTATATCCGTTACTGATATGTCTATTACTGGCTTTATAGACAGTCTTTATCCAGTTACCGCGCAGTTTAATAGTTTATAGTTGAAGGCAAATTAACATTTATTAGCCATGTGTTTTGATGCCTGTCAGTTAAGGGATAATGAAGGATATGGGCATGAATTGTTTAGGGATAAATTAATTAAATTGCTGGCAGCAGATGTAGGTGATGGGCTTCGTTAAGACCGTCGTCTTAGTTTTGAGACTGACTTATCAAAGGCTATTCAATAAAATCTAGCAGTATGTTGCCTTGGACACATTCTACTAAGCCCTCTGAATATTTGATAGCCCAATAATCTCTAATGCTAGGTGAATCGGTCTATCGAAAATGTATATTTGTATGGAGCTTAAAATAAATCTCAATAAGTAAAGTAAACCCTTCCGAGAGGATCTTTTTGTACATGCATGGATGTACAATACACAATAACATCATGCTAGTAATCCTTGAAGGTTATGGCAGAGGTGTATGCCGAACCATAATTCAATCCCCAAACGCCGAATTTTCCCCACTTTTTATTGGTTTTTGGAACATTGCGAAGTCGGAATTAAGGATGGTATATTATCATAAACTATTGCAATCATCTGGAAAATTGCTCTAGTGAGTTGTTTAACGCTAAACCAAGTCATAGAATACTTGTTTACCTACTCTGTACAAAATAGTTCACCATTACGAAAGTCGCAATTAAGTAGCAGTGCGTTCCGTCTCTGGTTCCGTACTGTGTTTGTTTTAATATTTAGCGCGACTGCGAGTGAAAATGATTGTGCTGTATTTCCTCGTCCACCATTGTGCATTGGTGCAGCTTTATTTGCGTTTATGCGTATTTCGTTTCATCTGTCTTCGTTGAAGGCTTTTGGTGGAGTAATTATTTTTGTGTGTGTTATTTTATAGAAAAGTGAGTGTGCTGGGTACGTGGTTATGTTCAAATGTATGTTTATGTTTCTGAGAATATCACATCGAATACTGTTTTCTTGGTATATAGTGTCAATGTCGTGTATGAATCCTAAAATAAAACTAATTTTGACTCATTTAAGAAACTAGAATTTTTTCAGCTTATATTTTTTCCTGATACAGGTTATCATAACACACAATTTAATTATGGGACCAATCATTTGTTTCTCCATCTTCTGGACCTAACAAGGAGAAGAAACCAAATCCAAAAAACAAAAAAGAAACTTGGCACGTTTATCTTTCTTCAATCAATATGATCTCCCATGTTGGTCTCAGCAAATCATCAAACAAACAACCGTATTCGTCCATAATTACATCCAAATACACACGTAGATCCCTCGAGGAATCTACGATATGCTAGATTCGAATAACAAATCATGGTACTGGACGATTAGCACTTAGACTATTGACATTATGGCGATATGTTCCCGATCGTCTCTCAGGAGATCTAACAATTAAAGCAATCGAGGCTAGACGGTAACTTGGTTAATGGGTAGAATTTATAGCTGCAGGAATTATTAGGTAACCCTATAATTTTAGGCAAGAATGCAAAAAGCAAGGGCAAGGTGCCCACCCTGCTGAAATACAGGCCTCCTCTCTCTGATAGGGAGTGTGCCATAATCCACCACGTGGGCCCATTGCACGTTGGTGGATGGCGCATGTCTGCATGCATGAACATTCTGATTTCCTCACTAAGAGTCGACTAAGTACTATTATGTTATGGCTATCTAACGGAACCTCCTCGAGGTTTATTATAGTTTTTTAGCGTATCTACTGCCGAAGCAATTATGTACACTAATGTTCATGCGGTGTAAGCAGACAATAAGAGATAAAAGAATAATTTAAATACGAAGAACTTTTTTAAGTCGAATATATTTTTCTCCAATTGAGAAACGTGTTATTTTAAATCTTTTGTTGCTAGGCAACTGCTTTAAGCATAGATAATTTTTTACATTATAAACTTAATTTATTAACCTACGCCACAGTTTTAATAATAAATCAAGTCGCTGGCAAAATACAGGAAAAGGCTACATATTTCAAGTATCGCCATTCCTGTTCGCTTGTGACTTGTAAACTTGTAGTTGAAATCCTCATAATTAGCTACTATTTGAGATGCATAATATCTTTCAATTCTGTTGGTATAGTTCAATTTGTCCGGAGTTCTTAGACAAATGAGCATGGTCTCTTTCCTTCGACGTTTTGAGATTAATTGTTAAAGAAGTAAATTACACAAAGTCACTCTGGTATCCCTAAGTAATTTTCTAACAGTGGAAAAAGTCGTTGAACTTTCTGATCCGTTTTTAATTTCCCAAACCCTATTTAAACCCGTTAAATATCAATGCAAAAGCCATGTAAAGTGTTCGAAAGACGTATGATCCATTTCATCCCGTTTAGAAACGGGTGACGTCACTGACATTGACATGTGAAAGACAACCCTCGGCCCTGCTAAAGTAGGAATCGGGAAATATGTCAATTTATTTCGATAATACGGATCTTTTTCATACAAATGTTTTCGAAGAGACTTCACAAAGTTATCGAGCGAGAATTTATTTTAAAAGTAAAGCTGCTTATACTTTTGCTGCGTTTTTTTTTTTTTTTTTTTTCGATTCGGATGAAACTAAATGTACTAAGAGTGATCAGTTTAGTTGTTGATATTCTCGGAAATCTAATAAAAGGATTTGCAAGATTTTCTGGAACCAATGTTTGTGCCATTTAATCTGGCACACATCCGCATATAATGCGTAGGAAGGAGAAAAATATTGTAAGGAAAATTTTTGGTATGAATGTGGATGGGTTTAAGAGTAGAGGAAGGCCGAAGAAACGATGGATTTGCTGTGTATAGGATGACATGGCAAGAAAAGAGGTGTCTGCTGAGATGACAAGTAATAGAGAAGTATGGAAGAAAAAGACATGCTGCGCCGACCAAAATAAATTGGAAAAAAGGCAGGAGAATGATGAATGAACCTTTTTTGAAGTGAAAACTTCTTTAGCGGCGTTGTGTACTTTGTGTTGGGTAAAAAATGTTAAACTCGCGTCGGACGTGACCGTCAGATTGATTAGCTTACGAAGGAATTTGAACTTTACGACATCTGGCATTGAGTTTGGGTTTCCAAAACTGGATAATTATCTTATGCACAAACAAAACCTTCGGTTTCTCTAAAGAGGTAAATTTCGTAAGACGGATTGTAATAATTTTAAAGTGTATAATTTTTAATGTAATATAAAATGTTCATGTTTGTTCACGATAGCGCAATAAATGAATATTGCATTTTACCACATAAATGATAGTACTTTTATACTGATAATTAAAGCAATTCGTGTAAATTTATTCCCTAACGTATTTTTTCACTGAGAAATATCAAGGCTTAAGTGCTTATCTAGGTACAGTGTACAGTATACTTAGTGTGTTTTCAGTGCGTATTGCCTTGTTTTCGTTTCAAGGAATAAATAACACGAAAAAACTCAGTAGGTGTAAAAAATAATAAATGCACCATAAAACCTTACAAATCATGGCCTCTTTTATAACTCTACCTTGTGCCTTTTAAATAAAATTCCTTTTAATTCAGTTCTGCAGTTGAGTGCCTATGACGGCGGAGCATTTCAAAAGGTTTTTGTTTGGCGTCATTTAGTTACACGGCCCGAGAGCACTTACATTCAGTAAGTTGTCGGTACTATGTTGATCTGAGTATAAATGAAGCCTTTCAAACTGGGAATAAAAACGAAAGAGGTATGTACATATTTTCGGTGCATCATCATTTTTGGCAGCATTGTTCATTCTACAGCAGAGTATAGAACTTGTCTTTTTGTGTTATGCTTCCCTGGTCTATGCTAGTCTCAAGCCGGTCTTATTCGCGATCTTTTTTCTTTCACCTATCCCATATTTTCGTTTACTGTCATTGAAATGACCTCTTACTTGTGTTCAGACAAACTATTTTTTACCAATTGGTTCTTGTCTCTAACTTCACTAAACAGATTTCTAACAAAGTTGTGATTAAGAATTTATATTCCATTAATAAAGTATTATCAAAAAAGGGTAACGTTGTTATGTTACCCTTTTCTCGCTTGAAATCCCCGAAGGGTTAGGCAAGGGTGTACCTTATAGTACACCTAAATTTCGCCAGTTATGTTACGGTCCCTTTTAATAGGGGTCGAACCTATTGCCATCAACCGGGCACAAATCCGGACTCCGTGGCTGCTGCTGAGACATGGCTAATGGAAAAACTCAACAATCAGCAGCCGAGCTTGCGACTACAGACCAAAGAGGCAGTCGATAAAGGGTAACATGATATTTAATTGTATCTCATGTTCTTATCTATATAGGGTAACTGGTAATTAGTGACCGATACTTAAACACGTGATTGTACTCATGATAACAAAAAAGGAGACGGATACGCTTTCATACAATTTTGGGCCTAGATGTAAAAAGATGAAATTGGTGTCAATTGATAGCTACTATATTAACAAACAATCACTGAAAATTTTACAGATTTTGAAAATCTGAGAGCTGAGATAAAAGAGATTTAGCAAAAGTGAGGTTACGTAAGACGGAGGTTACACGTTCAATCTGGCATCAATCTGATCCATGATTGAGATCCAGATTGACGGGAAATTGAACGTATAAAGCGTAGATTGATGATCAAGATTCTATACAATCCTGTAAATCTGAGCTAATAAACAGGGAGTGAGTAAGTACTTACAGATTGGGGTGCACGCCATTGTCGAATCAGTGCTAATATCATTTCGTCATCCAAAGCTCGACGACCTAGTGTACAACAGCGACTAGTCGCGATGCCACAATTTACACAACGATCCATGATGTCAATCAATATCCAAACGGCAGGCGTCGTAGAATCCAAAATAACAAGTCCAAGTTCAACGTTTAAGCGGGGTTCTCAGAGTCCGGTATGGTAGCAAGGCAAGGGTCGTACAAGAAGGAAGATCAGAAGTCCGTAGGAAAGCAGAGGTCGAGGAAAATATCAATAAAATATGGGAGGAAACGCACTCAAACGCACACGCACTAGACCAGTGGTTCCCAACCAGTGGTCCGTGGACCACTGGTGGTCCGCAGAAGCCAAAATATGGTCCGCGAAAACACTATCTAAAAAACCTCACGCGGTCGGAGAAACACTCGTGAAACCGTGTTTGATCAAAGCCGTCGTGGAAGTTTTGGGATTAGAGGCCAAGAAAAAAATTCAAGAAATACCTCTGTCCAATAACACGATCAAAGCTCGAATTGAACTTATGTCAAATCAGCACCTGTTTCAAGAATCAAAACGTCACCATTTTTCGCTTTGAAGATTTGTTGAAACAGTTTACTAATCCGACTGTCAAATGAATTTAGCTTATCTTGTGGATATTTTCACACACATAAATAAATTGAATCTGCAACTGCAAGGTTCTGGAAATAAACAATTAGAAAACGTCGCAAATATATTCATTTTTGAAGATAAACTTCGAGCTTTTATTTGTGGTTACGTAAAATTGAAGAAAATAATTATTCTGCGTTTGCGACATTAAACGCACTTGTGGAAGACAAAAAGTATGACGCTTGTAAAGCAAATATACAAGACAACATCAAGGCAAAAGTTAATATATGAATTCAATCGTTACTTCCCAAAATATTTCATAAAATTCCAAAATGACAGAAACTGCAAAGACGCATTTGAATCGAATTCACTTGAGTCGTTTTGGTGCAAGAAAGCAATTTCTTATACTTAACTTCCAGAAATCGCCTTGCGCTATTTTATGGTTTTCTCAACAACTTATTTATGTGACCAAGGATTTTCTGCTTTGTTGATAATTAAAAACAAGGCGAGGAATCGTTTGAAAGTTACTGACGATTTGCGCGTAGCTTTGAGTAACAATATTACTCCTAGGATAGCCGAACTCGTGAAGAAGGTGCAAGAGCAGAATACACATTAATACTAAATTACAGAAGTTTATCCTAAAAATATTATTATTTCTTTTTATGTAATTTCCTATTGAGTTTTTAATTAAAGTTTCAGTTTGATTATTGCAGTTTATTTTTATGATACCTACATAGTGGTCCCTGCTATTAAGAATAATATAAAAGTGGTCCCTGACCAAGAAAAGGTTGGGAACCCCTGCACTAGACGATACGAAACGAGTGTCAATGTCATGTCAGGCATCTGAAGTCAGAGTTAGCACAGATTAAAAATACAATAATCGATTAGTAAAAGTGAATCAATTTATCTTAATTATGCAGATATTTAATAAGATTAAAATCTTCATATTTTAATTCTAATAGATTTCCTTATTTTAATTGAATTAATCATCTGGTGAAAGCATTTTCGTTAATAGTAGGAGCTCTGTAACGTTAATCGATTATAATTTAATCGATATTCCAATATTACTTCGTAACCTTAACTTAATTTTTGGATTTCTCAATTTCTAGATTTTAAATTGAGCTGATTTTTCACATGTCGAAATAAAAAAATATAACCTTTTTTTTAAACCATACCTCAACTTACTACATTCAGGCCCAAAAGTCCCCGTCTCCTTTTGCCAAAAAACTTTTTTTTTTATATTCATTCCCTTTTTTCGCAATAACACAACAGTCATATGAAATTCGGGGTTGCGAGCCGAGCGGGTGCTCTGCCTACCCACTGTCAAATTACGTCACGCGGCTAACAGCTGATAGGCGCACGCGCGCTCGTATTTCATATGGCTGTTGTGTTATTGTGATAAAAGCGAATGAGCATAAAAAACATTGTTTCTTTGGGAAAGTTGTTTGCTATCATGAGTACGATCATGTGTTTCAGTATCGGTTACTAATTACCAGTCATCTTATATAGCTTGCACTTTAATTTTTGCTTCTTCTGGTGCATTTAAAATAACACTCGATGAACACTCGTATCGTGGCTACAGGATTACCTATGTAGTCAGCAAAATGGGTAGACGAGCTGACTGCATAAGATACGCCAGACGTTCTTGGGTAAAATGCAACTCAAAATGACATAGAAAAGACCTACTTACGTCCAGATATTTCTTCAGCAAACAGCAGCATGATTGAACTCAAAATTGATAAAGAAAGCAATTTTATTAAAGCTTCTACTCAGCAGGACGTACAAGACTTACAAGAGGTACTACACTGAATTTGAAATCCCTAAGTCTCTTTAAAACTTCGTACAACATGAGAATATCTTTTTAAGACACCATTTTATAACAATATTCAATGTGCTGAAAAGTTCGAGGAAAAGAATTTTCTTTAACAACAAATTGCTTGCCAAAATAGAGATGTTCACAAAAGATGGGTTTCTAGGATTTCGTTTGGAATTATCGGATTTATATTTTCGTGTGAATGTGGATTTGTATGTCCTAGAAATGTTTTAGTTGAGATCTTATAAATATTAAAGATATTTTGGAAAGCAGTTTCAGACATCGTAAAACACTAGGCAGATGCCTAGCCTTTTCCCAAACTATCTTGGGATCGGCTTCCAGTCTAACCGGATGCAGCTGAATACCAGTATTTTACATGAAGCGACTACCTATCTGACCTCCACAACCCAGTAACCCCTTTCCGAGACACGGAGAAAACTCGGTATGTAATTATGGTAACCCATCCACGGACCAACCTCGGCAAGTACGGCTTAACCTTAAAGATCAACCCGGGTGGCTGTTATTATTTAGCCACGAGCTCCTCCAATTTGTTCAATAAATCTATACTAATATTAAAAAGCTGAAGAGTTCGTTCGTTTGTTTGTTTGCTTGAACGCGCTAATCTCAGAAACTTCTGGTCCGATTTGAAAAACTTTTTTAGTGTTAGATAGCCCATTTATCAAGGAAGGCTATAGGCTATACATCATCAATCTACGACCAATAGGACCGGAGCAGCAATGAAAAATGTTGCGAAAACGGGAAAAATGTGACGCAGACGAAGTTGCACAGGACAGCTAGTATTAGATAAAATCCTTTTTGACTGCCTCCTTGGTCTAGTTGTCGCGAGCGCGACTGCTGAGCATGAGGTCCTGGGTTCAATTCCCGGGTCAGTCAAAGTGTTATTGAGTTTTTCCATTACGAATTTCTCAGTAGCAGTCACGGAGTCTGAATTTGTGCCCGGTTGATGGCAATAGGCTCGCCCCCTATTTCATGGGACTTAAACATAAGTGGCGAAATGTGGGTGTACTATATTATATAGTACACCTCAGCCACACCATTTGGGAATTACAGGCGTGATGTTATGTTAAAATTCTTCTGTAAAAGAAACCAATACAATATTTTTCTCTCTGAATTGGTAACAACTATTTTCTAAGAAAAATTGTTATCCCAAAAACCTTAGCAGTATTTAATGTCGTGAATATATCACTTTGCCAGTTAAAAATAATAATGCTTCAGCAGTAAGGTTGCCAGTTTAAATAACACGTAACTGAAGCTTGTAATTGTTATTTTTTATGTTACTCTGTTTGACCACCTGCTGCTTGGACATTAAAGAGAGTTATGGTTTGAAAATATTCGTAATTAAGGTCGGTATACGTAATTACATAAGTCCCAATATGTTTTAACAAAGAATTAAGATGATAAAAAATTGAAAAACTGTGTTGGGGACAACACAAAATGGGGATCTCCACAGCCCACTCAGTACTGAGTTATACGAAATCCCTTGGTAAGACTGGTTGTCAGACTTTCGGGCCACAGACTACCTGTAACGACTGTCAAAGATCTTTATGACAGCCGGGACCAACGGCTTAACGTGCTTTTCTTATTTTCTTTGTACCAATATGACATCACATTACTTTTTCAATTTTTAGGGTTCCGTAGCCGAATGGCAAAAAACAGAACCCTTATAGATTCGTCATGTCTGTCTGTCTGTCTGTCTGTCTGTCCGTCCGTATCACAGCCACT
This sequence comes from Cerastis leucographa, assembly GCA_963082945.1. Classification (NCBI taxonomy): domain Eukaryota; kingdom Metazoa; phylum Arthropoda; class Insecta; order Lepidoptera; family Noctuidae; genus Cerastis; species Cerastis leucographa. The sequence continues at coordinate 7,583,225 of OY720363.1, read as the reverse complement.
TTATTCCGAAACTATTAGGACTACACAGCTGAAACTTGGTAGGTAGATGTATTCTGTGAACCGCATTATGATTTTTGTACAAAATTTAAAAAAATATATAGATAAGGATATCCTCCCATACATGGAACTAAAACTAAAAAAAAAAAAACGATTAAACCTATACGTGTGGGGTGTATGTAGATAGGTCTTTAAAAATGACATTGAGATTCCTAAAACCATTTTTATTCAAAGTCAATCTTTTGAAAGATAGACACTTCCAAATTAGCAAAAAGTGTGTCCCCCCCCTCTATTTTCTAAAGTAAGAGGATGAAAATTCTGAAAAAAATATGGGGATGTAGAACGTAAAAAAAACTTTCAACGAAAATTGGTTTGAATAAAATTTGATCAGTAGTTTTTGAGATATGGGACTTTTTCACCAAACTGCAGCAGTAACTTTGTTTTTCATTAACTTACTATGAAAAACAAATTTAGTTTTGCGGTTGAGTGAAGGTTTACTAATGAATGACCGTTCAAAACATTGTTAATATATTGTTTGGGGCTATGGAACCCTGTGTGCGAGTAAGACTCGCACTTGGCCCGTTTTTTTGTTAGGTACATTTTTATCTTTCACTAGGACAGAGGTTAAAAGTTGGTAATAATACCACAATATATAGCAATATTATATTTTGTTTATGAATCATGTATGCAATTAAGAAGATAACCAGCAGTTCAAATGTCATTTACACAATAAGTTACTCTACCAAATAAACTTGTGAGACATTTTCGAATGACTTCAAAACGAAGTCCTACTAAAGCGAACAATCTTATACAAGGTGTTGTTTTGCATTCTCGTCAAACTTCAGGAGGTTGTCACAAAAGGCATAAACAATCAATTAAAATTACGACGTTTAGTTAATTATTAATAAACACAGATTTTTTTGGTTGTTTACATTTGTCAGTATTTCAGAATAACCCCTTTAACGTGGTTTAGGGAATGAGAAATTATTGAATAAACGTTTGAGATTGTTTGTATGTATAGAAGCGAGGTTATAGGGCGAGAATCAGACGGCCCCCGTTTAAAATACGATTGGCTCACACTTACCGATTTCAGTTAATAAGAAAAAAAATAAAAATTACCCACCCATTTTATTACTGATTTGGGACGAGAATGATTAGCATAGTTACCTCCTTGAATTTGATGAGGATGCAAAACAACACCTTGTATAAAATTCTCGTGTCACAATGTTAGTTGCCATACTCCTCCGAAACGGCTGAAAAGATTTGTATGAAATTTTCTGTGCATATCGGGTAGGTCTGAGAATCGGCCAACATCTATTTTACATACATCTAAAACCTATCAAAATTTCCACGCGAACGAAGTCACGGGTAGCAGCTAGTATCACTATAATAGGGATGGTGACTCATTTTTTTTTATTTGTCTATCTGGTAGATTATTAAAAAGTATTTGACACGTATTTTCTTCTTTTTTCACGTAATCGTAAAATTACGGAGATATTTTGAGTTGAAATGGCGCATGACGTCACGGCTCAGTACATTTTATACCTAGTTGTGACGTAGTGAGCCCCCACTCTCCAACTTTAATGCGTTTTAACTAAGTGTTTTTTTGTTAACTTGATAAAACAAAAAATACGTATCTAATATTTTTGTATTACCTGTCTGACGGACAAAATAGAATGTCGTTTTCTTTACCCAGTCATCATCCCTATTGCGACCAAAGATTCAGCGTTTATTTCTATACGAGCATCTTGTCCTTTATAAACTGTTTGTCCCTCATTACATGAATACCACTATTATTTTACGTTCAGACCCAGAGAACACATTTGGGACCTGAAACTGACCTCAAGAAAACTTTACTATATTGTAAGGAAAATGACTTTAGTTTCTACATTACATCGTATAATAGTAAAAGGACATAATAACACTGAGGAAGTACAGAAAAGCTTTGTATAGTGCTGTCACTTTCTTATATAACTTCCTATCAAAAAGCGTTTTTTGGAAGGTAAATGTTAATAATAGCAGCCGTGATTTTGTCTCATTGCAGAGCAAATCCCTATTTTTTCACCATGATAACTCATCGTGAGTTATTGATTTCTGACTAGTCTTATCCAAAAAAATATACACGGTGTAAATCACCTCATCACGAAGCCGTCAACCAAGCATTCTGTACATGAAACTAAGTAACTTTACGCAAAAATTATTGCTGGGAAACGATTTTTTTTTTGGGGGTGTAAAATCATGTTTTGTGTTAGAACTCAATGTAACGCACTCAAAACATTGTGCTGATGGACGGATTGAATAGTATGGGGGTCGTGGAGGTGTTAAAAGTGAAAATCTTACATTAAAAACTTGTATATAAAAAAATACTTGTCAAAAAGTTGGAACTTTGACCTCTAATATCTCCGTAACTAGAAGGTTCCCAGGTATGGTGTAGAACAAAAAAATGATCGCAATGACAGGAAGAACCAGTGCCTTTCTTCTTCTTTAAGAGGTGTTTACACCCTTTATGGTACAATCAAAACTGTGAATCTGATAAAACCACTTTTGATCGGTATCAGTCAAAACCCTTATTATGTTAAATGGCATCTCTATTAACAGTATTTTCTTTGAAAACGCCTCAGTTATAATTACCTAGAATTACTACAAGGCGATATTTTTCAAAGGGCCACAAAACCTAACAACCTAATGACTTTTTAAGTAAATGTTAGTTATTACTTAAATAGTTTTAACCGGTAAAAAGTAGTTTTGGCTAATTAACAACTTTATCTGTGACATATTTGTTGGATAAAAAGAATTTAATAAGAAAACGAAGAAGGTAGTCTTAATGAAAATACATAACATTTTTGAATGAAGGGAATGTATAAGAAGAAGTAAATATCCAGTTGAAACCGTCTCCTCAATCCCTTAAATCAAACGCCTATTTGCATTGGCTCAAGCTCAGTTAAACAACGTCCTGTCCCAAATGATTGATGCCGTTTCTTAGATGACAGGTTCTGCCTAAACTTCGCTTTGACAAGTGCCTGATTAATTACATCTAATCAATTAATTTATCATAGTTTCCTCTTGTTTTGTTATCGTTATTAAGAGAAAAAACAGCGAAGCTTGAGCGAATAACAGCCGCACGGGTCGATCTTTTGGGCCGTGCTTGCCGAGGTTGGTCCGTGGATGGATGACCATAATTACATACCGAGTTTGATCCAAACCTCGGAAAGCGCGTTAAGCCGTTGGTCCCAGCTGTCATTTATAGATCTTTGACAGTCAATACGAGTAGTCAGAAGCCAAAAGTCTGACATCCAGTCTTACCAAGGGGTGTCGTATTACCCAATTACTGGGTTGTGAAGGTCAATACTGGTACTCAGCTGCATCAGGTTAGACTGGAAGCTGACCCCAACATAGTTTGGGAAATAGGCTTGGCAGATGATTATGTGAAGAAAAAGCATACCTTTTTTTGGCTACAGAAAGTAAACGCGATAAAGTTGTTCAAAAATCGGTTACAATTCTGACCTGTGAACGATTTTGGGGGACCGTAAATGTCGAATCATTGAGTATTATGTACGTTGACATATAAAGTATTCTACAGTATTAAGTAAAGATTCTTCAGAGAGAGGTTTCAGCAAAAGCTGCTTAACGTAATTGCAGGAGCTTATTGTATGTACTTTTGAGAAATGTACAATAAATTTTCGCTTCTGCTTGCAAACAAAGTATTTAGTTTAGAGAATATTTATTTAGCGTAGGAAAGCTGTTCAATATAATTAATCAACATTTTACGGGAAATCACAAACCGAGCGAAAAAATAATACATATGGACGACTGTTAATCACATACTTTAATACTAAACCGAGCGGCATTAAATTATGTTTGCTAAAGTAGCGATACATTTTTAATGATTAAAATTCCTAAAATGTTCTACTAGCAGTGGGAAGCAGTTAATTTATGCTAGCAGCTAAAATTCCAAGTGGCCGAATCAAAAAACTAAATCGAGCAAAAAAAAAAATACTGAGTGAGCGAAAATAATACTAGGTGAGTGGACTATAAAACTGATTTGAGTTAATCCATGACGTACTTCAAAAAATGAATGTGTCATCTAATCAATTAATTTATCATAGTTTCCTCTTGTTCTGTTATCGTTATTAAGAGACAAAACAAAGAAGCTTGAGCGAATAACAGCCCCACACGGGTCGATCTTTAAGGTTAAGTCGTGCTTACCGAGGTTGGTCCGTGGATGGGTGACCATAATTACATACCGAGTTTACTCCGTGCCTTGAAAAGCACGTTAGGCCATTGGTCCCGGCTGTCATTTGTAGATCTTTGACAGTCGTTACGAGTAGTCAGAAGCCAAAAAGTCTGACATCCAGTCTTACCAAGGGGTATCGTATTACCCTGTTACTGGGTTGTGGAGGTCAGATAGGTAGTCGCTTCATGTAAAATACTGGTATTCAGCTGCATCCGGGTAGACTGGAAGCCGACCCCAAGATAGTTTGGGAAAAGGCTAGCAGATGATTTTTTAGTAACTTTTTAGACCTATGTATCCTGCTTTTACGTATGAATTTTCATTAAAATCGTTCCAGTTATTTCGAAAAAAAAAAACTTTAAAATTTATATGAAATGTCGTAAGACGTAAACGCTGTTAACCCATTGTTTTTTTTTTAATTATTACTATGCATAATTGTGATTACTTTTTAAGCCAGATACAACGCTTCTATTTTTCTCATCCAAATGTGTACAAAACAAGCACATAACTACATACCGTAGCGCGAAAATGAGCAAATCCTGTAAACTTTTCAACGGAATATGCTGAAAATGGTGCTGGAGCTCCAGCTAGTACTTATCCGTTGCCACGGTAACCTATTTATGATTTAGTACATCCGTATACAATTTCGATAGATTCAAAATGTCCTCGGGGCTTCTTCCAAGGCAGTACCTATATACAGGGCCTTGTTAAGGATAAACAGAAGGACAGTTTTTATTGTCTTATAATTTTATCAATCGCTTATGATATTTGGAGGCGTGGTGTAAGACTTTTTTAAAGTGATAGACGAATGCTTGTAAAATAAAGTGAAGTATTTAAATGCAATAAAATGTGTGATCTTTGTAAAATCGCCCTTATTTTATTATTAAACGAATGAAATTTATCTAATGAAATTGTTAACTTAATTACAAATTAAATCGTAACTGTAGCTTCAGCATATCGGTATGTTAAATGTACGTTAGAGTTAATAGTGGAAGTAAACAAAGCATTCGAAGTGTTTTAATTTTTGGTTGAAGTACTTTCTTATTCAAGTCATCATACTTCTTACATAACAGTTCCATAAACACTACAACATTACAACCTCCTTTCACCAGAGTTAAGCAACAGTTGTGAGATGCGTGCGGGGTACCGCGGGGTGTGCGGGGGTGCAAAATCAATAGAGGAACCCAGCCATGCCCCGCCCCGCCAAAACATATACCCTCTATGTGGATAGAAGCTTTTTTATATTACCCTACGTGATTTACGTGTATTAACTTCAGCATTTTTAGCGTTTTTTGTCACTTTGTCCTTGAAAATAACCTTAAATCAAGTGGTAGGTGTATTTCGGGTTTGTAGAAAAGAGGATAGAGTTAGAAAGGTACCTACAGCTAGTGAATCTTTTTCATTTTTCTTCCGGGAATAAGATCGTGTTAATCTGACTCGCTATCTCGACTGATTTTAACAGATAATGTCATAGTGCAAGTTTGGCATTTTTTTTTTGTATTATATCCAAATATACACGGTGTAAATCACCTTATCACGAAGCCGTCAACCAAGCATTCTGTACATGAAACTAAGTAACTTTACGCAAAAATTATTGCTGGGAAACGACTTTTTTTTGGGGGGTGTAAAATCATGTTTTGTGGTAGAACTCAATGTAACGCACTCAAAACATTGTGCTGATGGACGCATTGAATAGTACGGGGGTCGTGGGGGTGTTTAAAGTAAAAATATTACATTAAAAACTTGTATTTAAAAAAATACTTGTCAAAAAGTTGGAACTTTGACCCCTAATATCTCCGTAACTAGCAAGTTCCCAGGTATGGTCCAGAACAAAAAAAATATAGCAATGACTTGGAGAACATGTGCCTTTCGGCTTCGTGAAGAGGTGTTTTACACCCTTTATTTATCGTAGCATTCAGTAGTCTCTGATTACCTCTATCGGAAAAAAAGTTAACCTATGTTTTTGTTGGAACTTTAATTTATTCAGAGTAGATTTAAAAACTTACGATAGACTTATAAGTTTTTAAACTGACACGGTCATTAACATTATCATTGATCAAGACTTTATCCATGATCATGGTGCATGAACAGTGCCGAAATAGGGGAGCGGACTGGGTAAAGAAAACGACATTCTATTTTGTCTGTCAGACAGGTAATACAAAAATATTAGACATGTATTTTTTGTTTTATCAAAATATCAAAAAAATTACTCAGTTACAACTCATTAAAGTTGGAGAGTGGGGGCTCACTACGTCACAAGTAGGTATAAAAATTACCTACATGTGACGTCATGCGCCATTTCAACTCAATATATCTCCGTAATTTTATGACCACGTGAAAAAAGAAAAAATACGTGTCCAATACTTTTCAATAAACTACCCGACGGACAGAGAAAAGAAAAATTGGATTATCCCCTATTATGTGAACTCAAAACAAACAGTAAACATGGTAAATATCCCGTTTTTAGTGTTAAGATGCTTACTTGCTAGTATCATCATCATCTGCCTAGCCTTTTCACAAATATGTTGGAGTCATCTTACATTATTTAACATGAAGAGGCTGCTGGCATACAAAGCCGAATAGTCCATCGATCCTTACATGCTCTGCTTTAGAAAAAGAAGTCTATTCAAATGCAGTTTACATTAAACACCATTTCCAAGAAAGCAATTTTATATCAATAAAATACAACAACAATATCAAGTGTCCTACATAGTAAAACTCCGTTCAATCGCCTTACAACGTGCGTGGGAGGGTATTCAGCTGACACACTAACTCTCTTTCAATGGCCCATGCTAGCCATAGCTGGCCCACGTACGACATTTGACCTGTACACAAAAGGTTGGGTGTATTCTAAGGACCACGCAATTATGAAGTGTGGTCAGGGTGGTGTTTATAAGCAAATGTCTTGACCTTTATCCTAGCGTGTAATAACGTAACATAACGTTACGACGTCCTCTGAGGCAGAGGTGTACACATACTTAGTAACAACTTGGTTGGCTTCCAGTCTAACTGTATACAGCTCAATACCAGAATTTTACATGGATCGACTATCTGACCTCCACATCCCAGTTAGCACTGGGACTTTCGGGACACTGACTATCTGTAACGACTGTCAAAGACGTCTGACGTGATCATCTATAGTGCGCTCATGAATTTAAAGTTAAGACTCGTCGTAGAACGTAAATGAAAAGCGCATGTTGGTGGAGTACGTACGAGTATATTATTGTGATATAGTTTATAACCCAAGCTTATGAACTGAAGCGGTAGTCGCCCTTTCAAGACGAAACCTTTATACCAAGGAGCTCATTATCACAGTGTCAAAATGATTACAATTTACAACCTCCCCCACGTTGTGTGTGGTGGACTGTATTTAATAAAAGATTTCTTGATGATTTACTTGGTTTTATTCTTCATAATATGTACATAGTTTCTTCTTGAAGCGATAGTAACGACTGCGATCTAGCTTTCCTAGATCGCCCCTATTTATACTATGCACAGTGATGTGCGTGAAGCGGTTGGCGTGCGGCGTACTTTGGCGCGCTAACCAATAGCGTGGCTCGACTTTGAGTGAAGATCGTTGGAGCCACACGGACAGGTTTCGACCTGTCTAGACTCGAATCTGACATGACCTGTGGCTTCATCGGTCTCCATTCTCTGGCCAATCAGAGGGCTCGGATTCTTTCCTGACCTTATATGGTAAAGTATACAATTCAATCTTCGTCTAATAAAGCCTATTTACATTCCTACGTGTTTTATTCCGTTTATATAGGATTCCCTTTATTAAATATCAGTATTTAGGGGTAAATAAACCTACTTTACTCAACATTATGTTCTCTTATATACTAAATAAAATCGTTTATTCCTTATTCTAATTACATTATCTTAACGCTATTCATAACTCTAAGTGATTTAGAAGTCTTAGTTCGGCGTCCGCAACAGTTCTCCCCCCGGCGCAGCTCGCGTAGCCTCTTCTTTCTTCCTTAGGACGACGAGCTTGCTCACCGGGCGTCGGAAGGTGCCGGTTCTGGTGCGTACCTCGACGACTCGCGTGCTGCCGTCCGCTCCTGGATGCGCTCGCTCGACGACTCCCATCGGCCAGGTGTTTCGTGGTAGCGTGTGGTCGACGATCATGACCACGTCGCCTTCCTGCAGCGGGCGTGTCTCGTTCTTGGGCTCGCCGCGGGGTACCAGGGTAGGTAGGTACTCTCGCAGCCAGCGCCGCCAGAAGTGGTCGGCAAGCGCTTGACTAGCTCGCCATAGTCGTCGATCAGCCTCGTCGCATGGCCCCGTCGTCGGGAGACCGGTTGATGACCCCAACAAGAAATGATTAGGAGTCAGGGCCTCAGGGTCGCTGGGGTCCACGCTAACGTGGGTCAGGGGTCGCGCGTTGATGGAGAACTCAGCCTCAGTGAGAAGCGTGCTGAGAACCTCCTCTGCAGGTGCCTTCTCGTTCAGGGTCGCCTTGAGGGCGGTCTTGACTGATCGTACCATTCTCTCCCACGCGCCGCCTTGATTTGGCGCGCCAGGAGGTATGAAGCGCCATTCCATTCGGTTTCGTAGCCCCTCGTCGTTCAATGCAGGTAGCCACTCGGTGTAGGCGTTGCGAAGTTCTTGATCAGCCCCACGGAAGTTGGTCGCGTTGTCGGAATACATGATGGATGGCCATCCTCTTCTTGCTGCCATCCTTCTTAACGCCATGATCGCTGAGTCGGTAGAAAGGGATGCGACGAGTTCTATGTGCACGGCGCGGGAGGTGAGGCATGTAAACAGGGCCCCCCATCTCTTCTCTCGACGTCGGCCCACCTTAACCATCATTGGTCCGAAGTAATCCACCCCGCAGTTGGTAAACGGGCGATGGAACAGGTCTAGGCGGGCGTGTGGCAGGTCCCCCGTAGCTGGCGTCTGAGGCACTCCTTTCAACCTCTTACAAAAGGTACAATTCTTCTCTATCGTACGTACAGTGGGTCGCAGATGAATGACCCAGTAGCGTTGCCGTAGGTCGTTCGTCACGCGTTCTCTGTTGGCGTGCCCCGCAGCGCAGTGTTCTCGTAGCACGATGAGTCTTGTCAGCGGGTGGCGGCCGTCCAAGATGACAGGCCTTTTCGTTTCTATTGGTACTGAAGAAGCCTCGATCCTCCCTCGTACCTTCATTACTCCGTCTTCAATTACCGGATCTAACTTGTATAGTTTGCTCGACTTTGATACAGGCCGAGCTGATGTGAGTCGCTCGATGTCTTCCCCGAAGCTCTCTCTCTGCGCCTGCTTGATTAGTTCTAGCTCGGCGCGTAGGACGTGACGATGTTCCATCTTCGTGGCCCTTTTTCGACAGATGTCTATGAAGGCGAGTGCTCGTGCTGTGGCCCTTACTAGGACCTCGTATCGGGAGAAGCGGGCAGGTTCTGGTAGCCAGCTATCTCGTCCTAGCTTCTCGGACGTGTGCAGTACTTCCTCTTCTTCATCTTCTGTTGTAGACATCGTGGGCCATTGCTCCTCTGGTTGGTAGAGAAAGCTAGGTCCCTGGAACCATCGGTCGTTCGTACTTAGTGGCTCGTTGTTGAGTCTCGTTGCGTCGTCCGCTACGTTGTGGTTAGTGGGAAGCCATCTCCATTCTTGTTTCTGAGTCAACTCCGCGATCTCTCCTAATCTGTGAGCGACGAAAGGAGTGTAACGTCGCATGTCGTGGTGAATCCAATGTACCACCGTAGACGAGTCGGTCCAATAGGTCGTCTGACCGATCGTTATTCTGTGTTCCTTCTTAATGGTGCTGGCGAGTCTTGCTCCGATGACAGCCGCCTGCAGCTCCAGCCGTGGTATGGTCTGCGCTTGTTTTGGCGCTACCTTGGCTTTGGCGGCTACCAGCACAACGTTGATACTACCGTCGGCGTATGTGATCCTCCAGTAGGCCACGGTCGCGTAGGCCTGTTCGCTGGCGTCGCATAGCATGTGTAGGTCGATGCGTTCGTACTTCTTAGTGGTGTAGCAGCGTGGCAATCTAAGTTGGGCGATCTCGCTAAGGTGCGATAACCATGACGCGAACATCTCGTTTTCTTCTGCTGGTATCTCGTCGTCCCACGTCGTTTGGAGACGCCACAGGCTCTGTAGGATGATCTTGGAGCGGATGGTGTAGTGACTCAGCAGCCCGAGCGGGTCGTAGATTGACATCACGGCGCTGAGGGCTTCTCGCTTGGTTGGTGCGCGCATCCTGTCTCGTACCTCTGCTGGTACTCGGTTCATAGATGTATTGAAACCGAGCTCATCTCGTTCTGCGTTCCAGAACAACCCGAGGATCTTGTTTTCTGGTTGCTCTCCCCCCAGTTGTGTGGGCGTTGTGGCGTGTAGCTCAGGTGGCACGTCGCGTAGTGTCGTCTTGTCGCTGGCGCTCCAACCTCGCAGTGTGAAACCGGCGATGGCGTGTACTGTTCTTATTTCTTCGATCGCTTTCCACGCTTCTTGTGGGTCGTCATAGCTTACCACTAAGTCGTCCATGTAATGACTCTCTTTGATAGCTGACAGCGCTCGCGGGAACTCCTGCCCGTGCTTGTCCGCGTTGTGGTTGCGAACATGGTGGGCCATGTACGGGGAGCTCGCGGCGCCGAAGATCATGCTGGTCATCTTGTACTTTGTCGGAGGTGCTTCTCTCTCTGCCCCTCGCCACAGGAACTGTTGAGCTGGCTGGTCCTCGGTTCTTATCTTGATTCTTAAGAACATTTCCTGGATGTCTGCTGTCACTGCTACCGCTCGTTCTCGGAATCTGAATAAAATTCCTGGCAGTGATAACAGCAGATCCGGTCCCTCCAGTAGCTCGTCGTTCAAACACACTCCTTGGCTCCTTGCAGCTGCATCGAACACCAACCTACACTTGCCGGGCTTGTTCGGGTTCTGTACGGCAAAGTGTGGTAGGTACCAGCACACCGGGCTCGTTCGTTCTGAGCCGTCACACGGCGTGGCGTAGCCTTTCTTCAGCAGGTTGTCGATCTGTTTGGAGTATTCTTCGGCGAACTTTGGGTCGGCGTCCATTCGCTGCTCGACCTTTGTGAGGCGTCGGAAGGCTTGGTTGTAACTCGGCGGCAGGACTGTATCGTCTCGTCGCCAGGGAAGTCCGACTTCGTACCCTTCGTCTATCTTCTTGGTTGTAGCCTCGACGATCTTGACGGCCCTTTGTTCTGCCTCGTTGATGCGTGGCTTGCCGTAGACGCCGAGCGCTTCGATCTTGAAGTGAGCCTCGACCAAGTTGTGGAGCTCGTAGTCGCTCGCGATCGTCGCTCGGTCAGGCTCGTAAACGTGCAGCACTCTTCCCTCTTGCATGATGGCACTGCGTGGTGCCGTTCCGTGCACCACCCAACCTAAGTTGGTCTTGGATGCGGCTGGTTCATTCGGGCCGCCAATCCGTAGTTCCCTCGAGACGATACACTCCCAGTGGTCAGTTCCCACTAAGAGCCCGGGGCGCGCGCGTTCGTAGCACACCTCGTCCGTTGGTAGATCGTGCAAGTGCTTGTAATGCAGTAGGTTCTCAGGAATAGCTTGTTGATGTAGCTGCAGGTTTCTTATTGTTCTCGCTTTAATTTTGAATCTGTTTTCTTCTTTCATACCTCGGACCCCGACCGTGACCATCTGACTTTCGTGTTCTTCTTGCGCCATGTTGACGCCCTTTAAGTGCAGCGGCTGTGTTGGCCCCTCCACTCCTATGTGGTCTGCCAGTCCCTTGTCAATAAGCGATATGGTTGCCCCTTCATCTAGGAGCGCGTACGTCTGTGCCTCCCCTCTTGGTCCGGACACGACGACAGGACACATCTTGAGTAACACCGTTCGCTGCCCCGTGGTTGGTCTTGGAGTTATTGATAGGACGACTTCCTCCTTCGGTGTTTCTGTAGTCTTGTCGACGTCAGTCTTCTGTTGTGGTTCTTGATGAAGGGACGCGTGGTGTGGTCGGCGACACATGTTCACGCCGCAGGGTTTCGCTTTGCAGATCAGGCGTCGGTGTCTTTGCTGAGCGCACTTGAAGCACACCTTCTTCTCCTTCAGGAACTCCCAACGCTGTTGTATGGTGAGCGCCTTATACTTAGGACACTGGGGTAAAGTATGTTCTTGCTCGCACCCGGGGCACTGTAGCTTCTCTTGGTTTTCATTGACGGTGCTGTACACCTGCGCCTTCTTCTTTAGGGTTACGGCGGGTCGTGTTTCCTTTTTTGGGTTTGCAGTGGCGCCTGTCGACGGGGCGTAAGTATACCGTAACGCCCTGTCAGCCTCCCGCATCAGGAACCGGGAAATCACGACGATCTCTGGGTCGGTCGTTCCTTCATTATCGTAGGCGTAGTCGCACCACCGTGAACGTAGGTGCGGGCTTAACTTGTCCAATACTTCTCTTGCTAGCAGTGGGTTAAATAAGTACCCTTTTCTGTCGATCGTCTTCAGGATACAGATGATGTTTTGTATTTTCACGGCGAAACTATTTAAATCTGCCGCCGCTGTTCCAGGCTTCGGGAGTTTCTTCAGGTCATCGAGCGCCCGATCGATAATTATTTCCGGTCGCCCGAAGCATTGTTCTAGTGTCTTCATTACGGCATCGGGGTCGGTAGCTGTGTGTAGTAGCGCGGCTACCGCATCCCGTGCTTCTCCCTTCAGACAGCCTCTTAATCTCTGTATGTTCTCTGCTGACGATATCTGGTACATGTGTGTTGAATCTCTGAATGCTGCCTTAAATGGTAGCCACTCACTGGCGGCTCCGTTGAAAGTAGGTAAGTCGGTGTGTCGCGGTCGGGGTCTGGCCATTCTTTCCAACGTGACGGCCAACTGCTCAATGCTATTCTTCGCCCTGGTAGGAGTCGGCGATCGGGCCCGGGGTACTTCGAACCTAATTTGTTTAGGTTCCTCTCGTGTATCCCGCGCTGCTTCCTCCCCCCGTGTGTCGAGTCTGTTCGTTCTCAGCCACTCGTCCACCTTTTGATGCGGTTCTTCATTGTTGGGCTCGTCGTTGATGCTTTCCTCATCGTTGATGGCTGACACCTCGGCGGCTAACCTCTTCTTAACCAGCTCTGCTTCTAGTTCAAGTTGTTTTCTTTGCAGCACTGCAAGCTTCTCGGCGGCGTTCAATTCTGCTACCCGTAGCCTCGTAGTCACGCTCGTAGTTGACCGGTGTGACCTCGTCGGTGACCGCGCTCGTGCGGTCGTTGTTGTTCGAAGTGCAGATGGTCCCGCCGTGCTGATGTCCGCCAGCCTCGAGAAGGGTGAGGCCGGTGGTTCCAGAGAGATTCTTCTTATTCTTTCTTGTTCTATCTGTTGTTCTTCATGACGGCGCGCGGCCTCCTGCTCTTGGACGCGTCGCTGTTCTTCTATTTCGGCCAGGTCTGACTGGCTTCTTGTCACAACCATCGTTCAGGTTGTCTAGGTCCGATCAGTTCGTCACGGACCCAGTCGAGTCGGTACAGGCACTGTAATATTTTAGTCCGGGTCCGTTCAGGTCGTCACGGGCCCCAGACAAGTCGGTACAGGCACTGCTGCTTCGGCTACCGACGTTCTGGTTGTAGTTACGGCGGCACTGTTTAGTATCTGGTCGTCGTAGCTCCGCTGACAGTCGAGTTGGTACAGGCACTGTAATATTTTAGTCCAGGTCCGTTCAGTTCGTCACGGGCCCCAGACAAGTCGGTACAGGCACTGCTGCTTCGGCTGCCGACGTTCTGGTTGAAGTTACGGCGGCACTGTTTAATATCTGGTCGTCGTAGCTTCGCTGACACCTCGTTACTATCGTTTCTTGGCTTGTATATAGGCCTTATTCGCTCTATATAAGCCTATACTTCTTATACATAAGCACTATTTGCTTTATATAGGCCTAAACTTCTTATACATAAGCACTATTTGCCAGTATATAGTCACTTGTTCACTTTATATTCGTCCACTTAATGTTTGCAAGTATTAAATAGTTCTGTATGTGCTTAACACTTTTACTCACTTTATTACTTAGTTATAGTTTATGTACTTACTATGAACGCGGATCGTTTTATAAACTTTTACGCGGGAATGTTCTTTACGTTTATATACTTGTACTTCCTTTATAAACTTTCGGGTTAAAATCGCGCACTTTGCGTATATACTCCGCACTTTGTACTTTCGGTTTAAAATCGCGCACTTGCGTGTATACTCCCGCACTCTGAACTTTCGGTTTAAAATCGCGCACTTTGCGTATATACTCCCGCACTCTGAACTTTCGGTTAAAATCGCGCACTGATACTTTACATAGATTTATAGCACATACAGTTTATAGCACATACAGTTTATAGCACATACAGTTTATAGCACATACAGTTTATATGGCACATACAGTTTATACAGTTTATTACAGTTTATTGTTTACTTACTTGCAAATTAGGACGTATTATATCACTTTTAGCACTGATTTTATTTTATTTATCCGTGTCGATGGACCAGACTGTGGTGGACTGTATTTAATAAAAGATTTCTTGATGATTTACTTGGTTTTATTCTTCATAATATGTACATAGTTTCTTCTTGAAGCGATAGTAACGACTGCGATCTAGCTTTCCTAGATCGCCCCTATTTATACTATGCACAGTGATGTGCGTGAAGCGGTTGGCGTGCGGCGTACTTTGGCGCGCTAACCAATAGCGTGGCTCGACTTTGAGTGAAGATCGTTGGAGCCACACGGACAGGTTTCGACCTGTCTAGACTCGAATCTGACATGACCTGTGGCTTCATCGGTCTCCATTCTCTGGCCAATCAGAGGGCTCGGATTCTTTCCTGACCTTATATGGTAAAGTATACAATTCAATCTTCGTCTAATAAAGCCTATTTACATTCCTACGTGTTTTATTCCGTTTATATAGGATTCCCTTTATTAAATATCAGTATTTAGGGGTAAATAAACCTACTTTACTCAACATTATGTTCTCTTATATACTAAATAAAATCGTTTATTCCTTATTCTAATTACATTATCTTAACGCTATTCATAACTCTAAGTGATTTAGAAGTCTTAGTTCGGCGTCCGCAACATTGTGTTTGAAGTACCTAACTTGGGTTCCGTATCTTAGGAGGGAGAGAATTAATAATACTTTAATTGGACCCCTGAACGTTCTATGCCGTTATTTATCGGTATTTCTCTTTGAATCCCGCTAAAGTTTAATTGGAACAGTTATGTACTTTGAATCGCTCTCTGCTTCCCAAAACGGACTACAATAGAAGTTCTAGGGTACCTACATAAAATTATTCATTTGAGGAAAAATAACTTTCTTTCTTTCGAGGTCTTTCTTAACAAAGCTGAGGTTGGTAGTTTAACATTTATGAACTGGTTTATGATTTTAGTTGTTTTTTTTTTGTGGATGCAAGGTTAAACAGTAATAGTGTAGAACTTTTGTCGGGGTGTATTATAGGTTCTATATAGTATAAAATGAAATGATCATTTAGTAAAACACAATGAGTTAAATAATGCGATTTACTATAACTAAACACGACATTATAAACAATAACTTTAATTAGGTTAATATAAATTTACGCGAGTGACGCGGTTATATAAATTGACGGGATTGACGCGGCTAGCGGTTATGACCGGCTGAATGTGGTAACGTATTTGAACTTTCCCGAACTCGCATACTGCAACGTCTTAAGTAGTTGAGTTCGCAGGGTGTGTGCATGTGTGTTATACCACTAAAATAGTAAGAAAACTTCAGAAAGCGAGATATTTCTCAAGAAATTGTAATTTTATTGGACTTATGTTAAGAATAGAACCAAAATATCCACCAATCCTATTTTTTATGAGTGGGCCAATGTGTCCCGGAAATTTATTTGTGGAACAGGTCTGAGTAAATCTGACCAACAATTGGGTGCAACAATTTTCAACCACACTGCCGGCTTGAACATTTGATTCTGAAACTCGCTGATTGTGACCAAAAATTGTTAAGAGCTAATAAATAAATATTGCCACAATATCAAACAAGTTTTTCTGTGTGAATACAGAGTGGGATTCGATTTAGAAAAATAAGGAAAAATAACGCCATGACAGTTTTGTGAACGTGAACACAAGGGCACAAGTGATTGGGGTCTTGTTTGTTTATCTATTTAGCCATCTGTGAAGACGAGGGCAATGTTTTGATACGTATGTTTTGTTGTGTAGACGAGCTTTTTATTTCTCTAGGTCAAGAGTATTTTGTTTTGAATAAATCTCGCTTTTGTTGGACAGGAGTCTCCTTTTATATTTTTTTTCGTTGATGTTTTTGCTTTTTTTCGGCACAAGTGTCTTGTTTTGAAAACATCGGTCAGTTTTTGTTCACGTAGACCTGAAGTATATTTTTCTATTTTTATGGAAAGTTTTATTTACGATTTCTGTGGTATTAGTGTCCTGCATCTAATACTAGTTGGATTCTGAGGTCAGGATGGAACAGTATCGTAAAATATTCTGGTTTAGTATCAAGTTAGATAAAGGAACTTTTGGTGTTTCCTGCTTCAACAAATAAGAAATTCATGTGGAATCATTGTTTTACAAGTGCAAAGATATTCTAATAGCTATTTATGCAACTGTTAACTATTATGGACGGTCTTAAAATACGAGTGTCATTTTTCGGTACAAGCGTAGCGCGTACGGAAATAGGTGGGCACGAGTTATTACAAGATTTTATCTACGAAGAATGTAATAAAACACAGTATAGACAAATAAGTATTTTTAATATAAACTTAACTACACACTGACTATTGTTTATTTATATGTAGATTATGCAGCCAAATAGTATACGATACTTTTGTTCTAAACTTGTTACATTTTTAAAAACATCATTTCCATTGTCTCGATTTCGAAGTAATATTATAGGTCTTTGCTTGTGTGTGTCTTTGCTTGTGTTTTAGAATTTATGACGATTCGCATAATGCAACCCGATGTCGTTATGGGTATAATAATGAAACCGCTATCAATTTTGTAATTCGAATAATATAACAAAACCGAAGTAGATAAATATGTAATCAATCTACTATTTAGATAGTCGTTCTTTTCAAATTAAGGTAAAAACACACACTCACCTAAAGCTCATAAACTTACGCACATAATTACACCCTTATCTACATCACTTGATGGGGCGCAAAATTTTATAGACTTTTACGCTTTATAGCTCGGCCGTGAACAAATATTTGTACAGGCTACCGGTTTTTATATTAACGTGATCTTTGGCATGTGGACTGAAAAAATAATGATTATTGTACCTCGTATTTCGCTACTTAACTTTTGTTTTTTTTTTATTGTTTTTGTGTAAATGGCAACTCGCTGTTCAACCTATGAGGTTGTCGTCTGCTTAACTGGACTATCCCGTGGCTGCCTTGTACGTATTTATATAAAAAGTATATATTTTATTAAACTTTGTCTTAAAGTTAACATGTTGTAAATAACTATAGGTACGCAACATGTCTGGAATTTGGCCATTGCATCGTCAAATTTAGATTGTTTTAGCTGGTCGTTATTGTTTTTATTAGGAAGGTAACTACTTAGAGCTAAAGACGGTAAGTGGTATTTTAAATTCTATAAGAATACCAACTAAAACATAGATAAGCGTGAATTGCGGAAAATACACAATTACTTCAATATAAATGCCACAGACCTTAGTAACAATCCATAAAATAATGAGTTTTACCAAAATAAAACCTAAAATTGGCTTCCTAAAAAACACCCGAAAATACGCACCTTTAATCCAGAGGCACTCGGAATATTAACATAATTAAATTTGTGCCCATTCATCATAATCTTAGCCTCGTCTTTAACCCTAAATGTTTGCGCAATGCCGGGTGCCGCTATCATTTTCACAAACTGACACTTTTATTATATTATATATATTATATAATGTTTCTGTAATTAGCGCCATTACTGCCTTAATTACTGTTGACTGCTTCGTTGGTCAAGCGCGACTCTTGAGCATGAGGTCCTATTTTCGATTCCCAGGTCGACCAAAGTGTTATTGGGTTTTTAGCAGTAACGGAGTCTAGATATGTGCCCAGTTAATGGCAATAGGCTCGCCCTCTATTACATGGGTCTTAAACAGAACTGGCGAAATGTGGGTGTATTATTAGGTGTACAGACAGCATCATTAAGTAGTTACCCCCCTGGCGTACTTGGCGGGACTGTAAAGGGGTTAGCACATACTGAAGCTGTCAGTACCTCTGCCTCACCCTTCAGGGTCTAGTGACGTGATGTATTGGATTAAACTTATTACTGAAAGTGGACGTTGAGGTTTAGAAAAGATTAAGCTGAGTTGGTTTGAGAGGATGCATGAAAGGCGACTAAGAAAAGCTGTTCACAAGGCGGACGTGAGAGGAATCGACGCAAGGGGACGTCCCAGAATGGCAGACCATTGATTATGATTTTCTTGAGAACGGTCAGGTGCGTAGTACTTGCAACTGGGGGGTTACTATGACGTCTTAAAGCATTATTGTTTTACTCCCTTTCCAGTGTGGGAAAGAGATGGCGCTAGACATCTTGCATAGCTCCGTCTCTTCCCCACACTGGAATAAGAGTAAAACAATACTGCTTTAAGACGTCATAGTAAGCCAGCAAGTGTGCGTGTATAACCTGATGTATGAACGTGGTTGACGCAAAAAGAGTTTTAAAAGATCCTAGCCTAGCAGGTGGCTTTCGGAAGTTTCTGACTACCCCATGAAAAAGAAAGAAAACATATATTTATTTATGGGTAAGAAGATTGTCGTATATCAGAAAGAGCTGTGAGTGTATGGATGTTGTGGATACTGTGGTCAGGACGTGGGTAGGTGGCGTTAGCAGAGGTTTCGCAAAAACGATTTAAAACCACTCGTGCTTACCTGTTCTACTTATCTACGTGCCTTGGTGTTCGTGCATATAATTCGGACTATGTTTCTCTGGTGAAGTAACTACACATACTTAACCAAGTTTGCATGTAGCATAACAGCTGTACCTATAATGACAGTTCTACCTACGTATTGTCGACGAAACACAATATTCAGGAAGCTGCAACTTGCATTTTAATACAGTCGTGTTTGTACTGAATAGTCAAGTTGTCGTCGTTATTCTGAGTGTATGTAGTGAAATACGTCAATTAAAAAGTTTAGGGGAAGCGCCAGGGAATCCCAAAATTAAAAAAAAAAAACGTAAGAAAATTCGAATTTCGCGGGCTACGCTGTCGCTTTTACCTTAAAAAACCTACCAATTTAAAATTTAAATCGAATTTCAATTCAATTTAAGATTTTAAAATGTCCATTGACTTGCAATGGACATTTTAAAATCTACGATTCCCATTTCAAATATGTGTACACGTGATTTTAAAGGTCAGATAATGACAAACAAATAATGAGTGAGCTTTATTTCGCCACAGAATAGATTCTAGGTACAGAAGGATTGTTCCTTACAACGAGCAAAAACGCACGCCCACGGAGACGCGTGAAATGAGGAAGGTTTTGAGTTTAACTGTGGACAGCTATTTGTATTAGTATTAGTAGGTATGTCGAAGAAACCATGGATGGACTGCGTGAAGGATGATTTGGCCAGAAACAAGTGACTACTGAGATAATGATTGATAAAAAAGTATGGAAGAAGAAGATAGGCTTGAGAATTGTGACGATGACATGAAAAGTTTTTACGTACGGCGAATGCATGTGTGCGACTGTCATTTGTTTTTTTTTTTATTTGAGATCGCCAGACGTAAGCATCTATGAGTACGCGCGAGTATTTTAACTTGATGTATGTAGCCTTCTGTTTCAAATATATTCTATGTCATTCCATACAATCCAATTTTTCTAGAACAAACATAAGGTAATCAGTAAACTCGACCAGTAGTAGATCGAAACTCGTACGGTGAATTGATAAAGGAGAACATCGATATTGTGGACTTAATTTTATGTTCTTGCATTATTTATTGATGGGTTTAAATCGATTGGTTTCGAGGCGATCTCGTGAAAGTCAAAGATCGTTCAACAAGCGGAAGAAAGGACCTCTTTTAAAAAGGAAAGGTAAAGAGAACACTTCTACCCATCTCCCTGAAATAATTTTCAGTGATTACAATCATTCAACTTTTTAATCGATTGTTTATTGTGATTGCCAGTGCCTTCATTAAATACAAGTCCATATAAACAAAAAGGGGACCGTAACAGGTTTGCCGCTAGTCAAAATATTGCATAGACTCACGGCAGGATACTTAATTTTTTTTACACCGAATCAGAACTTACCAAGTCAAAGAGAAAACCAAAATAGAACTTCATTCATCTTAATAATTTTCAAACCAACGTATGTATCAATACAAAAAGAACGAAAATTGCACTATTTAGCACAGACTAAAAGGCACAAAAAATATTTACCTAAAACAAAGTACAAAACGTAGTACCCTACGCTACCCTAAAACCGTAGATAATTCGTCCAAACGGTATTCATAGCGTGAAGGCTGGATCGATCGAGGTTTAAACTTAGTGGTGCTCGAATAAGGTTACTGACTGAATAATATATGTGTATCCCGGCTCTGCCCGGAAGCCACTGTATCCGTAATCCTATTTTAGAATGTATCTTCACAAAACAACTCGCCTGTAACTAAATATTATAGTCGTTCGCGGTCCGTGCTGAGTAGGTACCTCATCTGTTTTTAGCAATATACTGGCAAAGGTCGAAGCCACACAGATAGGACCGCAGCTTTTTTTTCTTTGACTCTACTTAACAAAGGAGGCACCTTTGATGAGTAAAGTCAAAGCAGTGACGAGTTAGTTACGCAGCAAAGCAAGAATCGTACCTACAAGAAATTATTTATTTAGATGATGTTTCAAAGTGGCGGTGTTACAGAAAGCTTGGAACAAAATTGTCTATCTTGGTGTAAGGGGAGTTATGAGTATGTGGCTTCGATTTTTTTAGAGCATCTAGCAAGTAAATCTGCGTTTGTCGGTGGCTAAACCCAGTTATCCGGCAGATGCCTTAAAATTAGGGCATCTAGCCAGGATTGTAAAAAATCCTAAAGTTGAGCTAAAGGTTTTCTGCTTTTATAATATTTAAACGTTTCATTTTCTCGGATTTTATGGAAGATATGTCGCTTTATGTCACATGTCGTGTAGATATTAAAGTTTTAAAGCGGATGATAAATAAAGTTTATGGCGTAATAAAACATTAAGCACTATCATGAGGATAATAAAGCGAATGGAAGATATTGGGTATTAAAATCATTGACATTTTCTTTAGATTCGATTTTCTGTGACACTAGTTTTTAACCGAGGTCATGACCGCATGTTGGTCAAATAATATACATAGTAATGTTTTAACGAAATTAAAATTGTCCTACCCTTGATAATAAGTTCAAAAAGAAGTCAGGCAGTGTTATTTTCTCATTTGTGAAATAATATTAACATAGTATTTTTTTTTAACTTTATTAAGGACAAAATCGAAAAAAAAATCTCCCATTTTTTGCAAAATAATCAGATATTGCTGGTATAGTTGGTATTAGATTTTTATAAAAAAATACAAAATACCCAGAACACGAGAGCAAACCTACAAGGACAAAACAAACCTCTAACTTAAATATTCTATGACAGATAGCTTATCGATTCAGCTATTTATTGTATATGTATGGACTGGATTAGGTTCACCGGTTTACCGCAACTGATTTCGTGGCTCGATTCGGTTTATCGACATAACACCAAATCGATATTATTACCTATAACCGAATAAATGATGAGCCGGTGTTAATAGCGAGATGGTAAGCGAAGTTCATTCATAAATAACGATTGAGCATTGTCTACATATATAGTAAACTTGGATTAATGTCAATAAGCGTTTCTTTTTTTTAAACGACTTCCAAAAAGGGAGGAGATTCTCAATTCGACTGTTTGTATTTTTTTTTTGTATTTGCACCGATTTGTCCGTCAATATTGTGGACCGATTTGCAAAATTTTTTTTTTTTTTTTTTTGATAGTCTACTTCCGAGATGGTGGTTGGTCCCATTGACACCATGTCAGAATCTGATAATGGGATCCCAGGGAAATCATATTCAGTGTTTTTTACATAAGTACTTTCTAACGGAATTCAGATGTTGGTGCCTGATAGTCATCATCTCATGTTGCTGAGCTAATGATGAAAGGTTTTACTACAGGATCTGATGATGTGATCCCAGGAAAATGGGCAACACTCAAACTTTATGGGGATTGTTTGATATTCCAACTGTGGACTCTGTAATCACATGAAAATTAATAAATAAAACAGACAAATAGCACCCTACTACGTAATACTAATAATCCTTAACACTGCAAGACTTCTACTGTAAAATCACGCTTCAACTTAACCTTTATAAGCTACTAGCATTTGCCTGCGGCTTCGCCTGCGTTAAATTATAATTTCACAATAACCGGCTCGGATACTAACATTTTTGTTGTTTTCCTCGGGAACTGTAACTGTTTTATCGAATTGAAAGGTACCCTATGTCTGTTTCTGTACACCTGACAACGTATACAAGGTGTTGTTTTGCATCCTCGTCAAAATTCAGGAGGTTGTCACAAAAGACGTAAATGATCAACTTAAATTACGATACCTGGTTAATTATTAATAAACGCAATGTTTTTGTGCTGTTTAAGAATGTCAATATTTCAGAATAACCCCCTTAACATGGTTTAGGGGATAAGAAATTATCAAATAAATGTTTCAGATTGTTTGTATGTGTGAAAACGCGGTTATAGGGCGAGGATCAGACGGGCCGCGTTTAAAACACCATGGTTCACACTTTTACTTTTTACACCGATTTACGTAAATGAATAAAAATTATTTATTCGAGTAGAGAATCATTAGTATAGTTACCTCCTTGAATTTGACGAGGATGCAAAACAACAGCATGTATACAAAATTTCAGAATGATCGGTGCAGTGGTTTAGGCGTGAAATGGTAACAAACAAACAAACTTGCTTGCGCATTTATAATATTAGTTAGGATAAATCTTAATCCGAACCTCCAACAGTAAGTTAAGTAGTTATTGCAATATTTGCCTTACTGTGTAACAGTAAACTATTGTTTAATCCCGTCTTAAGTTAATAATACTGGAAACATTTATGGCACAAGTTACAATTCTGTTTGCTAGTTTAATCCGTATCTGTACAGAATGCAATGTTGGCAAGACCACAATTTGGTTTATTTGTATTTTGTGCGAAAACTTTAACATATTTGTTAAGTATAAAGGACATTTTGAACAGTGGTGTTTCTTGATTTTTATCTTTTTATGAGACATTGCATCATTATCATTAATAGCAAAAACAGCAGCTTCATCTGAAGTTCTATTTTATTATTTTTCTGTCAAAAAAACAACGTAACATGATTTCATAATTCTTTCTCTATAAACTTGTCGAATTGTATCAAAATTAATCTTACTATTATTACAAACTTGAATATAATTCCTAGAGACACTCGTTTTAATTTTATTTTCTCATAAATAATTATGAGAAAATAAAATACACCAATAATTGGCGACTAGGTAAGTCGAGGACTATAAAAATCTATACTTAATATTAATTTATACATAAAAGCTGTTGGTGAACCTATTTGAACAAACAAATAAACACAAAATGCAAAAGTTTAGACGGACAAATGTTTGTAATTAATGATCCTTTTGATTTCGACTCCGAAATCCGAATTCCGAATCCGAGAGCATCGCATTTGCACTGCGCAAATGCGATGCTCTCGGATTGTCTCATGCTAGTCACGTTACAATCGCGTCACAAACCAGCTAACAACAACGATAACTATACAAATAATATAAACCCATAACCAATCTAACAGCACAAAAAGAACCCGGAACTCCGCCACAAATGAAAGAATAGGTACCGTTCAGATATCCGCCTGTGTTACTGACAGTTAAGGGAAACGGCTGACATGCCAATGAATTAACGATTCGTCGACGTAACCTTTTACTATTTGTATTGTGTGCTTTGTTAATAGTTAATAAGGGTTTCTACGGATTAGTAAACGCATTTCATTGTAGGTTCAATGTACTGAGCATAGTACTGTAAGGATCGGCTGTGCTATGCCAAAGGCATTTCAAATTTCTTAGTAAATATATTGGTCTGTTTAGTGTCATTGTTTGTCTTGTCAGGTAGCATTTGTTACTCAAAATAAATAATAGTGCGTGGAGTCCCTCCGCGCGGAAGAAGCGAAACTTCGTAATACTACACGCATGCGTTCGAGTGCCACGCATTCACTCTCGCTCTGTCTCTTTCTATTCCCCCTCCATGGTAGCGTTAAACGTTTAACGCAACCTTGTTGGAAGTCGCATAAGAAGTTTCACTTAAAAAAAAGTATCTTAATGTTCCGCTCGATAAGTCTTTTAAAGTCTTTCGCTATGTAGTGATTTTAGTGTTTAGGTTTATAAATAAAAGGCGTTTTGGGGCAGATTTCAATACTTATTCAGATATAAAATAAAATCATATTTTTATTACAAGCCACATTTTTGACGCGTGCCTACGCTATGTCTCAACTTTCATATTCCGATTGCTAGGAATTTTCGTACCTACCAGTCTATAATTTCGATTTAAGCCGTTTTTATAATCCATTCGGTATTATATTTTAACCCTTTTTTTAAAACCATTCGTTTTATCACATTTCTTATGTACAAACGAAGTATAAAATCTGCCATCTCCACGCTAATGTCCATGATTAACTTCAAAAATGTTTTATACGTCTCACGTTTTTCCGTTTGGGGCCCCACGTACGGAATTACGGCCTCTAGATTGTACAATCAAGTTGTATGTGAAGGAACAAATCTGTCATTCCCGCCACACATTTTTTATATCGTAGTAATGGCGGTACGTGCATTGTTATTGCTTCTGCTGGCGAGGATTTTGGGTAAAGGGGTGGTGTTTTTTTATTTGGGAGATCGGCGTTTTGTTTAATAACGTTGTTGTTAAAAGACAACTAGATTGGATTATCTATTAAATCTCGTATCATTTACTTTTGCAATATTTTTTGTATTTTTTTTTTAAACGTTGCCCCACACTAGAAATTTCTCCTGTATCGTGGGTGCGTTTAAAAAAATTTAAACTCACATACGCAAACAGCCAGACCCGGAACAACTATCTGTAGGCCATACAAATATTTGTTCCGTGCGGTGATCGAACCCGCGACACGCACAATTTGGAACACATTGAGATTTTGAGATCAGCAAACCCCAATGTAAAGAGTAATATATCTTCAAACAATACCTCAAGTTTCATTGTGTAAGTCAATTATAATTCAGTAAAATCCACATCTTATGTTGGCTATAATCAATATATCGGTCTTGAATATTTGCAATCAATCACGATATACAAACAGAAATCCCCATAGACAGTCATTTGTTTTGATTGTCTTAAAGCCTTTATTTCTTCATCGTGTGGTTAGTGCATAAGCTGGTGTCAGTTCATGGAGCCCATGGGCCTCTGACTTGGCTTTACATTCCGTCGAAAAATGTCTCTTAGGTATGCTGGTTTGGTTTCCTCACGATGTTTTCCTCCACCGAAGCAAGTGATAATTATGTAATACGCACATGAATCCGAAAAATCAGAGGTGCGTGTCTTAGGTTCGAACTCGAGACACCACTAGGCTATCAATGCTTGATATTACTCATCCTATGGTCACATAAAACCAACTCAATCCTTCTAAAACTATGCCACTTTTATTCGTAGTAACCTACTTCGTTATTATTTCTTCACAAATCGATCGCGAATTCTCCATTCTTCCATAAATAGAAATAAAACCGTTTATTTATTTCTTCCAACCCTGTCTAAGCTACGGCCGTTTGTTGGCTGCAAATAAATCTGACACTATCTTAGTAAGACCTAGAGCTCTAGTAATTTAGTTACGATACTGTATGTAGTAACAAATAAAAGAGGATTGTGTTTCGTAACAAGTTTATGTTTCTTACTCGTTATCTTTCGTGATCAGTTTGTTAGCGTTAAGTTAGAAGACTTAAGTTGAGTCTCTCGAACAAGTTTTTGTGTCTATTTTGTCGTACTAGGCTTCGACAAGGTGACTTCATGTGTGTAGTAACATTCTACTTGACTTTCGGCTGCGGAGTAGGAATAAAGTGAAAGGGGCTCGTCAGAGCGCCTTTCACTTTATCCCTAGTCCGCGTTTTATACGTTTTATAACCTTAATGGAATATTATTCCAAAAAATTTTAGTTGAATGTCTATAGTGTAAAAAAAAGTTTCACTTTTACCGTGGTTTTTTTTTCACTTACCATCACGCCTGTAATGTCTGGGTTATACAGAGTTGTACCTAATAGTTCACCCACATTTCGCCAGTTATGTTTACATCCCATGTAATTAATAAGGGCGAGCCTATTGCCATCTACCGGGCACAAATTCAGACTCCATGGCTGCTACTAAGAAATTCCAACCAGCTAGACTGAGGTGTCCTCTTTAAAATATAATCTAATATTCATATCTTGCCTATTGACTTATTGCTGGGCTGGCTTTTGAGGTGGTTGCATGATGGGAGTGACAGAGAACCTCCACAAATTTACATACGATAATTATGACGTAAACGTCAAAAATGTATTGAATTGACGTAAGCAACCTTAAAACTTTCTCAATATCATCATCTGCCTAGCCTTTTCCCTACTATATTGGGGTCAGCTTCCAGTCTAACCGGCTTCAGCCGAATACCAGCATTTGAAATGGAGTGACTGCTTATCTGACCTCCACAACCCAGTTAGTACAGGGTAATACGAAAAGCGTTCGTAAGACTGGTTTCCAGACTTTCGGGCCAGTGAACCCTAGGTCCTGTAACGACTCACAAAGATCCACAATGGACAGTCAGGACCAACGGCTTAACCGGCGGAGGAAACTCGGTATGTCAGTACTAGCTAATACGATAGATTAATTTTATCAGACTTCCGGGACACTGACTACCTGTTACGAACTCTAACGAACTAAAGTCTACAAATAAAAGCCGGGACCAACGGCTTAACGTGCTTTCCGAGGCACGGAGGAAAAAATGTGTGGTATGAAACAGGTGGTCACCCATCCAAGGACCAACCTAGGCAAGCGCGGTTCAGCCTAAAGATCCACCCGAGCTGCTGTTATTATTTAGTCAAAAGCTCCTCTTAATTCTGTGAAAAAATACGAAACGCCGATAGGGATTCCAGGGCCACAGGGCACTCTAGTCATATTTTGAAATATCGGCTATCTTTGAGATAGTTTTAATGCAATGCATATTTACCTTTTTTTATTATTATTGTGACATTTATTAATATTCGTGATTTTTTAAATGAATTTCGTAAATTATTACTTACATTGTGAATGTGAGGACCATGCAGGTCACATTATTTTTCTCCCACCACTATCTGGCAGTTTGAGTACTTTAAGCGACCTACCCAAATGTCCTTTCTTTGGTATTGTTCGTCGTTTCGTTGAGCTCCTTGAGTTATAAGTCGAGCTACACGATAACTGACAGATGCTTGCACTGACTGGACAGGTCCACCCAAATCTGTGTGGTTCTTTCTTCAAAAGACCATTTCAGATACTAATCTGCATAGTCCTCATGTAAATTGAGCAATGTCTGGACTTTAAAAGAGTAACAAGTTAACAGAGAACCTCTGAGTTTGTTTCGGCTGTTTCTTCTCAGAGTAGTCAGGTACGAAACACCGGCCCAATCTAGCTTAAAAAAAATGACGTGTAAAAGTGTTTGTAAAAACCTACTTGCAAAATAAACATCATTTATCAATATGCTAGCTGCACGCGTAGTTTTTAGGTCAATATTTACACAATAAAATTTTCACGAGAAACCCTATAATGTTTTTATAACCGGTACACAACTAAACAGGTTACCGGTGACGCTAACATAATTTCAAAGTTTACCCTGCGTTATGATATTATCAAAGAGCATGCTTGAATATAAGCTTTACAGGATTATACCGTGATCCTTAATAACTTAAGCTGCTTACTTATGCAATTTGATATTTATGTACATGATGCAAATTAGATGATACAGTGTCGCATAGAGCTTAGAGGATGCAAGAACGGAGTATTTGTTGGGTATTCTAGTAATCACTATTGCAACACCAAAATTAAAATGTAAGTTATTATGTGACCTTTGGCAACACTCCCCTTCCAACTGTGACACTGGTTCAATACACAGCGACTTGTTAACTGTTAACTTGTCCGCCTTTTGATTAATTTTCCTTGGCACCAATTCTACCAACACCTCATCAGCCGCCATCACCCAATTCACCGCCGCACAGTATTATGATCCTTATATCCTTTATCCAGACAGGTGATAATATTGTTAGGTAAACCATTTTAATGGAGGATCTTGATACTTTGATTCACTAACTCCCAATGTGATTCCGACACACACACACACACACATTTTTTTTGACAGTGATTTTCGAGGTGGGTACAAATAGATTACTAAATGTTTACTGCGAATTACAGCTGTAGATCATTTTGTTACACCGTTTAACAACGAACCATTGTGGCAAGTGGGTTTCTAGGTAGATAGAGAAATGAAACCAAAGGTCACTTTACACATATATTGTAGTGAAAACACGAGACACAGAAAATTAACAAGGTGAGGGTTCTACGGTCTCTAAGGCACTTTGCACTGGCACTTGGTAGGTATGAAGAAAGTTACTGCCCTGGGCTTAGGCCACGCTGTAGCACGTGGGCCGACGTGAGGTCGCAGGGCAGGCAGCGGAGCGGAGAGGTGACCCCAGTGGTCACCTGGGCGTGGGCAGCACCACGTAGGTAGTGGGCGACTGCGCTTCCGTCGCAGGCAGGCTACGCCTCCAGTCCGGCTTAGGCAGCAGAGGCTAGTGGCCCCGACACGTGGCAGCGTGGGGTCTCGGCACCCACGTAAGTGCCACGTGGGGGCGTAGGGCTAAGGCGGCGGTAGCGGTCACGTCCGCCGGCAGGTAGGCAACTCCACTCGTGGCAGCGTGGGGTCTCGGCACCCACGGACCACGAGGGTGCAGGTTTCCGACGGCGGTAGCGGCCGCGTGGACAATCCCCTGACCGGCGTCTCTCCAGCGGTAGGTGCGGAGGCAGCGGTGACGCCTGACAGCGGTTACAGGAAGCGTAGTCCGGACTGGAAACGCAGCCTTAGTCTGGAAGCGCAGCCCTAGACTGGAACCCTGGAATCAGCGCGTGGCGGGTGCTTCCTTGAGCGTTGTGCCAGTGCGAAAGCAAGCCTCCGTCGATGCGTGCGTCTCCCAGCCTTAAGCCCAAAGCAGAATGGATGGAGGAAGACTCACCCATCGTGGCGGCTTACAATAATAGGTTATGCGCGCACATGCTCCTAGGCATTTAGAAGGTTCCTCGCCGCGTGGCCAGGCGATTTAAGCGAGCAGCTAGGCAATACGCGGCAAGGCAAGTATGATGCATGATAGCGAAGCATGTGGGCGCATTCACAAAGAGGTGCAAGGTGGCAGGCGATATGGCAAGGGCCAATCACAGTACATAGGTTTTCTCGACAGTCATAGCTGGCTGCCGAGAAGAATAAAGGCTGCCGGACTGCGCCGACAGAAATACACAGAAAAGAAATACAATATAGAAATATAATCACACTGAGCACTTACCCGTTTATCTCGGGGTTAAATATGTAGTGTTGGAGTTGAGAAAGGGCTTTGGTCTCGCGAGCAATCGCAACGTCCCCGACATGGGGGCGTGGCGGGCGGGATGTGGACAAGTCCTTTCCCCGCGGGGGCAACACAGTGCCCGTAAAGACGGGCACCTCAATTAGGTAGCCATATAGGCAATGGAAGTTGGCGAGTGCGTGTAAAAAGCGCAACTCGCCTGTGTGTGGTTGATATTTTGTCCGGTAGGAGGCGCCAGCGGCGCCGGCGCTGTGCGCTTAGGCACGGCGAAACGTTACCGTACCGAGCGCCGCTTGCTTCACGCCGCCTCGGCGGCCTGTCATCGCCAGGTGAGACCTCCGGTTGCCCGGGGGAGGCCTAGCAGATGCAGGCCAGCCGGAGGCGGCTCTGATGGCGCATCCTACCGCTAAGGCGTTGACCCCCGTCCGTTGCGCTCTCAGAGCTAGCCGATTGCGTTCCAGACTAAGGGGTCGTAGTGTATGGGTTAGAGAGGCATTGTATTGTGTAACGCCGCTCTTGTAAGCGAATGAATAGCGAGCCCGCGCCGCACATTCATCGCGTGAGTTTGGATGCATGTGGAGTAATGAATGCATGTTCGATGCGCGTCATGCCTATATTAACCTAGACCACGACGCGCTTCGAGTGTGTGTGATGAGTGTGGAGTCTTATTGGGTGGGTAGGTCGCGTGTAGACTGGGGCGGCCTACCCGGGCGAGTCAAGTCCGGTGATGACGACGGCTATGTCACATCCGCAGGCACCAGGTCGCACATGTGGCGACAAGGGCAGGAAGCGGGCGCTCCTGCGGTTGGCGAGGTGCCGCGGACGTGACATGCCATCGTGAGTCGGCGGTCGCAGGTGCTCCCTCGGTGCAATACCTGGGGCAACCGTGCGACGCTGGCTTCCGTCGATCCGGGTAATCCTACAATCCTAGAGGAGGAGGCGGAGAGGGGCGGCCTTGTTCTTAAGGCCGCGGCAATCCAGTGTTACTCGACGGCTAGCCCTGGTAGAGCTGTAGTAGCTGGGCAAGCCCGTCGAGTATGACGAGGTCTGCGTCCTGGCCCTGCCTTATGGCCCTGATGAGGTCTAGTAATAGCCTAATAGCGCAGGCGGTGAACTCCGTTGAGGGAGGGAATGTGCGCTGTTGCGCTGGGGCGCCGGCTAGCGGCTGGAGTGTGCTAGGTGCCGCTACTGAGTGAGCGGCGACCGTAGCCGAGTCTGTGGGTGGGGCGGGTTTCTCTGCCCTCTTCCCCTTATTCTTGCCGGCGCCTGTGGCAGCGTCGGTGGATGAAGTGGCGGCCGTAATGGCAGCGGTGGTCACAGGCGCCTGGGTCGACGCCTGCGCTGGTACAGGGCCGGGGTCCTGTCTGGATTGCGCCGCCGGGGGGTGGGGTTTTTTCCCCCTCCTATTCTTCCCCCCGCGCGGTCTCTTCTTTCTCCGCCTCTTGGCGGGAGAGTCTGAGTGGTCATTTGAGGGCCCGTTCGCTGTCGCCATCAGCGACGTACTGGGGGCCTCATGGGCCTCTACTTGGGCGGCAGCAGCCGTCGTTTCTCGGCGCTGCCGAGTGATGGCGACAGTGCCCGCTCGTTTGTTCCGGAGTTCCCTCCGGAATACTGGGCACCCGCTGCTGTTGGCCGGATGGTCACCCGCGCAATTGACGCAGGTGGCCTTCTCGGCCTTTGGACGTGGGCAGTCTCGGGCGGCGTGGCTTTCCCCGCAGCGCACGCATGCGAGCGGGCGGTGGCACCGGTGCGAGCTGTGTCGAAACAGCTGGCACCGGTGGCACTGGGCGGGCCCTGGTTTGCTCCGCCAGGCATCAACACGAACACCCCTCATGCAGAGCAGTTCGGTGGTGTCGTAAATTGTGCGGAAATCTACTTGCCTTTTGAGGACAGCGTGGAAGAGGCAGCCGGGACGTCCGCCGCGCGCCTTGATGTTGCGGACGTACTCCGGCTCGTAACCAAGCGTCCTCAACTCCTCTAAGATGTCCTCTGGGTCCGTGTCCGCTGGCAGTCCCCGGATAGCCACCTTGACGCTGCGCTCCGCTGGTAGTGAGTAGGAAAACCAGCTTAGGCCCTCCGATTTTTCCAGGTCGGTGAGGTACCGCTGGATCACCCTGAACTCGTCCTCAGTTTCAGGCAGGAACCTAATCCCACCCTGATAAGGACGTGCGTTCGGTGGGTGACCCAGGATGGTCCTCACTGCCCTAAAATGGAAGGCCCAGTTGGGCATCCTCTCCACCACCAACGGAGGGTAGCGGGGCTTGTCCCTGGGCTTGGCCTTGGCAGCTGCGGCTGTACTCGTGCCTTGCGCTGGGGCTGCGGCGGCGGGTGGCGTCACATTGCGTGAGGCGTCTTGTCCGGTGGGCGGGCGGCGAGTCGCCTCGGCGAACGTCGGCGACCCGGCTCCGGCTCGACCACGCGGTTCACGCTGTGGGAGCGGGGAGTCGGGGCAGACGCGCTTCGCCTCTTCGGCGGCCTCGTCGTCCGAGCTGCGTGGTCGGCGCTGGGCGCGAGTATCGCGCTCAAGCGCCGATTCGTTAGGCGTCACTTTATTAGAGGTAGGGGCACCTACCTCATAGTCCTCTTCGTCCATGTCGCTCTGCTCCACGTCGCTGCACTCACTTGAATAGCAGGGCGACATGGGCGCGGGCGCGGGCGAGTCTTGGGCTGCGCTGCGGGGCGGGGGCGGCGACATCAGTGCAGACGACGCTGCGGCGGCTGAGCCTGCCAGCAAGCGGGGTGGTGCGGGTGATGTAGCGGGCCCGGCTGTCGGCGCGGCGGCGGCGGCGGCCGGCCGTGCGTGTGTCGACACACTCACGGTGGGGCGCAGCGCGGCAGGCGCGGCTTGGGTGACGGCGGCGGCGATTGGTGGGCGCGTGTTGCGCGGGCTTGCGGCGCGAGGCGCGTGCGTCGCGGTCGCCCGGTCCTCCTGCGCATTGGCGCGTAGGGGGGGGGCGACGGCGCGAGCAGCGGGCGCGCTGCTGCTGGGCCCGGGGCGATTCGGGGCCAGGGTGGGCGGGTGGCGGAACGCCGGTGGCCGGACCGAAGTGGTCGGGGCATGCACCGGCGACGGCGTTTTGGTGGTGGCGCTGCGACGTGGCGTCGGCGCAGGAGGTGAGGCCTCAAGGGCCCTCCTTCGCTGCGCTTCCTGTAGGGCAGCGATGGCGTCTCTGTACGAATCGTCCAGAGTACGCTCTTTCTTTGGGTTCAGTGGAGGCGGCATCTTCTTTGGCGGCATCTTATAGGTGTGGCTTCTCCGCAACCGGTACGGTGCAGCGGCACCGGGCAGCACGGGCAGCACCCGCTGGCTACCCACGGAGCTAGGTGGCCATGGGTATCCAGCCGGCGCCTGCCTGACGATTAAAAATTTTTGATGAAAATTTTTTCCGGTTCGGACGGTGGACTGAAAAGTTTTATTACGCGACTACCCTCGACCAACTTAACTTAAGTTGGGAGGTCGGCCAATCACAGCCCGCGCCAGAGGTGGCGCAGGGGACTTCGGTGGCGGCCAGCGGAGGCCTGCACACGTCGAACTGCGACTGGTCGATACCGAACGGTTGTAGATCGCGCACTAAAAACTTTCCAGCTCGGGTGAAGCCACAAGCCGATCCAAGGGCTTTGGAATGACTTGCGTGGGTTTATATAGTCCCTCACACACGCTCCCACTAAGCAATGACGTGTTCGTATTGAAAGATTTAGGGATGTCACTCGAAACTAGTGATGTGCGTTATAGTCGGTTTTTAAGAAATCGACTACAACGCTACACCATGTTAATTTTATTAATTGAATAGATCAACAATGTTTTTTGCAATAATTTGAATCAGTAAAACCAATAAAAATAATCTCTCACAATAGAAATCAAAATATTTACTCAGCTTGTTACAAGAGTTTAATGTAGCTATGATAACAGTATTACTAATTAATCTTTTCGTGTCCGGTCAGACCGTCATGTTGCATGTTGATTGTGATGAGGATTACGAATGAAAACACATCCGGATGTCAGTTTGTGGTCGAAATGTTTGCGAAATATAAAGATAGCTTGTTTAATACAATTATATTCAATAAAATATTAATATACTACTATTAATAAAGCTGAAGAGTTTGTTTGCTTGAACGCGCTAGTCTTAGGAAGTAATGGCCCGATTTGAAATGATTTTAGTGTTAGATAGGCGTTTTATTGAGGAACGCTATAGGCTATATCACCACGCTACAACCAATAGGAGCGGAGCAGCAATGAAAAATGTTGCGAAAACGTGGAAAATGTGACGCAGGCGAAGTTGCGCTAGTATTCAATAAAATAATAATATTTTTATACAACTGCTTCTATGTTTATGTTCCCATATGTCGTAAAGCCCATGGATCATGCAAAACGAAAAAATATATTGCTCTACGTGCGGAAAGCTGCAATTTTCACGAAAAAATGTTTCCTCTATATATTTTACATTCAGCACGCACTCGTATAAATTAACAATAACAAAGCAATTGTCTTTGCAGTCACTTTTTCCCCATCCTTTAAGAAAATCTCGGCAGAATAAATGTTCGGATTCTTCCATTTTTTCCCCATAAATTGTAATGCTCACTGATCATTTCAATCTTTTACTCGTCCTTTTACAATCTTTTCCTTGTTTCCTTTGAGTTTAATTGTATAAAAAACCTCGGTCCAATAAAAATGTTGGAGGCATTACGGTGTGAAATAAAAATTGGTCGTTCAACAAAGACAGGTGAAGTCTTTAATTTGAAATGAAATGACAGGAAATGGGAACTTTAAATTTATTTGAAATGGAACATATTAATTTGAGTTTTTCTTTGTCTTATCTGTTAAGTGAAGTAACATACTTTTCCAAAAAGTACAACACATATACTCACGCATTTGTACAGCAGACACCTGCTACAATCTTTATTTTTGACATCATTTATTATTAAGTTATAGAGAACTATGGAAGTAGACATGCTGCGCCGACCCTAAAATAAATTAATACATATAAGGGCAGAAGAATGTTGATGATCATTAAATTAGTTAAAGATACAACAATACAACACTACTTGCCTAACTTAAAGAATAAAGTTAATTTCAATGACTTGTCTTGCGCCAGTAACTGGGTCAAGCGGACTCGCCCGACGCTTATTTAATCATTGTAACTTCAAGGGCAAGTTGTACCGTAACTAATTACTTTTCTAACTTAGGAAGGCAAATCTACAAAGGTACTGCGCCTCATATTTTACCAATTAGCACGCGAATTATTTATTCATCTTACGGATACTAATCTGTGAGAAAGTCCTTTTGCTGTTGGTGTTAGCATAAAAAGTTAATTAAATTAAGTCTTCAAATAGGGATAAAATATTGTATAAATATACAGCCTCAAAGGAAAGAATAAATAACTTAATTTAACTTCCTTCTTTTTATTTATTTCTTAAGTAACTTAAACAGGCTAATCTTCGAACTAATCTTCTTATTTAATATAATTATTTCTAACAGTGTTTTTGTTAGAAATAATAAAATAAAATAAGATATATCCCTGTAACAAGTATAATTTTACATTCTTTACTCGTTTAGTTTACGTGCTGGATAGAGCCAACCAAACAAATATCTCGATTCTAAAAACTAGTGTTTGATTTGAAATATTTAAATCGTTAAAACACCATTTTATAAAAATCAAAAATCAAAATATTTTTATTTCACATAGGCCTACATGGGCACTTGTAAAACGTCGACAAAAAGTTGCTGCTAATATAAAGTCGTGTTAATATACCCATTGCCGTCCTGGAACTAGACAGCATACCTAAGATTTGAGTTTTTGTTGATGTGGGCAGGCGTTTTAACACCTGATTCACTACGTGCTATATACATAAAAACCCTACCCGATCCGACAGAGGCAAAATATGCCCGTTTCGGATTGGACAGGGTTTTTTATCAATAACATTACCGAATAAAAAAAATATTTATGAAAGTAACACACTAATGAATTTTAAAATGAATGATTTTCGTGCCCAAATTCTAACAACCTTTTAAAACATGATAACACCATCTTCGACATGAGTATGTTCAATCGTCAATTGTTTGTTTATGACGTCACTATCCGAGAGGCGACCGGGGTGTCGCCGCCCGCGTCCTGTGTTGCCATGAAAGTTTCCTCATCGTAGTACATTTTAATGAATTTTCACCGGGGTATTTCATTTAACCTTTTATCCAAAATGGATTACATAGATAAATATAATCAAACTCGATATCTAAATACCCTTTGATACCTGATTTAATACCCTTTGATACTGGAATGGACAGAATTCTTTAAACATTATTGGCAAAATGTGGGTGTCTATTAGGTACACTTTTGTAAACCGATAAAATGATTACAAGCGTGAAGTTACGTATGTGAATTGCCTGTTTGATTTCTAATATACAAAGTGTTGTTTTGCATCCTCTTCAAAATTCAGGAGGTTGTCAAAAAATACATAAATAATCAATTAAAATGACTGTACCTAGTTATTAATGAACGCTGATTTTTTTGGTAGTTTAAGTTTGACAGTATTTCAGAATAACCCCCTTAACGTGGTTTAGGGAATAAGAAATTATCGAAAAAAAAACAAACGTAAACGTTTATGATTGTTTGTTTGTGTAGAATCGAGGTTATAGGGCTAGAATCAGACGGGCCGTGTTTTAAAAACGGGTGGTTCCCACTTAGCGATTTCTGTAAATAAGAAAAAAAAATTACCCTCCCATATTATTATTGATTCACCTTCAATTTGACGAGGATGCAAAACAACACCTTGTATATACATACTTGTAGGTCGCGGTTATTACACCGGCGACTATACCATCAAACTTATAACATATATAAGATTTAGGTACTAGTGCAGCTATGTTAACTGTACCCGCATAATCAGTTCCAGATAGGAAAACTCTCTATTAATCTTCAAGGTCCCTTGACCCCAGAGAATACAATTTCAAGAACCAGGCCAATAATCTTGATTTCAACTATCATCTTTGAAATTAATCTTGTGTCGGATTCGGTTTTGTAACGAAATGGAAGACGGATCTTTTGTCTATCAGTTCATGGTACAATTAAAAAGCCTTTGGAGAAAATTTCCATATTATGTATTGCACTTTTGTAGGAAACCCCAACTTTCAATCTGTATTAGTTAATTAAAATCGATGTACTAAATACAGGTTCAATAACCCGGAGTTAATTGTAGCCATCTTCACTATTTCAACCAAAATACGATTCTACGATAAGATATATTAATAAACCCTATACCTAATATCAACTAAAAACAAACCTTGATACATATTGATACCCATCCCTATTATCGGTAATTACGTCCACAGTATAAAGTTTCACGGTTAAGTGTTAAGAATTGGGTCGAGCATAAACCGTCTAAGAGGGTATCGACACGTTTTTAGTGCTGGGCTCTTGAGAAACCGTAACACTTGTGGTTGAGACCTTATTAGCTCTTGTTTGCACTTCATTTTGTCTAGCGGATAATGTTTTCTTTTTTTGTTTTTGTGGACAAAAGATATAGTGTGGTTACTTGAAAATCTTCCATAGAAAATTTAAGTCTGTCTTTTTTTGTTATTTGCGTTTGGTTTGCTCTTGACTCTAGTCAAGGTCAGAGATGACAGAGACAAAGTCGACGATGGTACGAGCTTACCCAGAAGAAGCCTGTTCACTCTAACTTTGAAGAGATTGGGGTTGTAAGCGTTCGGAAACACAGACGCAGGCAGAGAGTTCCACTAATTTGCTGCGCGCATTATGAAAGACGTTTTAAAACGTTTAGTGAGAATTGGTGGAATAGCAATAAGTTAGGGATGGTAACTTGCAGTGCGTCTAAATCCAATGGTAGAAGGGGAAGGGGTCGTGGAGTTTTTAATTAAAGTTACTGAAATTCTGTCTTTCCAAGATTGTGTGCGATGTTAATGGCTAACTCCAAAGCCATCTTTCTTCTATGTTTATATTATTACAAATTCATCATCTTAACATTGGCAGTCTGTTTGATCCACTGCTAATATAGGAATTATTTGTAAGAAATTCTTCATCTCCATCAAGACTGTATTCTCTAACAGAAATTGATTTCAGTGGTCTTTTTCAACTGTTTACAGAATATTTCAGTATTACAAGAACTTAAGTATTTTTTTAGTTATTTTGTGTTTCAGATAACGTATAATTCTATAAAGATATCATGACATAGGTGCTAATACTAAGCTTTTAAGTTGAATTTACTCTCTGCTTACACATATCTGTCTCGTATTAAAATAACTCTTGCGTTCATACTTCATTGAAAAGATTTAATCCCAAACAATGTGAAACAATTTTCGAAGAGAGCTTAAATCTACTGCTTAGGTAGCTACTAAAATTTTAGTTCTCCATTATCTAAAATACACTATTAATTAAAATTTGTTTTGTATAGAAGCGGGATTATACTAATTATTCTCCATTTACGTCGTAATTATCGGGATAAGATCTTAAAATCGGAGAATTTCGTTATCCTACTTCGTAATTAGGCAGAAATTGAGATCTTTTATGATCTAATCCAAGCGATTTATAGAAGATAATAGCGGGGTCTTTAGAGGAAAAATGGGGGTATTAGGAAATAGGAGTACATTATTGCGTATAGAGGGTGAAAAATAATCAATTCAACGGCGTGCAAAGTCATGCCTTGTCTTTATTTTAAAATATTCGTTTCATTTTACTCTGTCTTCAAATGATATACTTTTGTGAGTGAATTTTTTTACGCTATTCTGTTTCAAAATGAAAACTTTAACTAAAAACTCTTTTCATATTCATATCCAAACTTCAGTTTTATGAAAAAACGCGATAAGTATCGTGATGTTATAAGTCGGTCCAAAAATCCTATTTTTTTTTTTTGATAAAATTTTAGTGTGTGTGTGTGAAATCTTGAAAAAATGTGAACAAGTGACGTTTGTTGTGCCAGCTCAAAAAAGCTAGAGTGATATGAAATTATTAGATATGGAGGCTAGGTTACCTTTTTGACGTTAGACTCAAGTTTTTAAAACTATATCGTTACTAAAATACAATAGTATCACATTCATTCCTTGCGACAGCTCCTGTCAAACATTAAGCAGACTTAGTTTTGTCATTTGACATTTCCATTAAAATTAGATCGATACTAGCTGTCTATGTCTCAACTATGTTGAGGTCGGCTTCCATTTCCGTCTAACCAGATGCAGCTGAATACCAGAATTTACATGGAGTGACTGCCTATCTGACTCCCTCAACCCAGTTAGTACTAGATAATACGATAAATTAATTGTCAGACTTTCGGGTCACTGACTACCTGTGACGACTGTCTAAGATCTACAAACAACAGCCGGGAACAACGGCTTAACGTGCTTTCCGAGGCACGAGGAAACTTTGTATGAAACAGGTGGTCACCCATCCACGGACCAACCTAAGTAAACGCGGCTTAATCTAAAGATCGACCCAAGTGGTTGTTATAAATTAGCCACGATCTCATCACTGGTTTGATCATCATTCATCAACTTGCCCTTATCGACATTTATTTAGGGTAGGTGTAGCATTTCTTCTGCGTTCACACTTCTAAAGGGTGTAAAACACCTCTTAACGAAACCGAAAGGCACTGGTTCTCCCTGTCATTGCGATCATTTTTTTGTTCTACACCATACCTGGGAACCTTCTAGTTACGGAGATATTAGGGGTCAAAGTTCCAACTTTTTGACAAGTATTTTTTTAGATACAAGTTTTTAATGGAAGATTTTTACTTAAACACCTCTACGACCCCCGTACTATTCAATCCGTCCATCAGCACATTGTTTTGAGTGCGTTACATTGAGTTCTACCACAAAACATGATTTTACACCCCCCAAAAAAAAGTCATTTCCCAGCAATAATTTTTGCGTAAAGTTACTTAGTTTCATACACATAATGCTTGGTTGACGGCTTCGTGATGAGGTGATTTACACCGTGTATTTTATTTATTTAATTACTTATTTATTTGTGTACACACAAAACACTTAACAGGATAATACATTAAGATACAAGAGCACAAAGGTACTGCTTATTTCTAAAGAAATTTCTTCCAGCAGAACTTTTTTTTTTTTTTTTGGGGATGGGAAATCATCAAATCACTTCTCCCGCTCTGGGCGGAGCGGGAGGGACCTGACGGAGCAGACCTGCGAGCGGAAAGATGGACTAGAAATATAGACACAGTGTGTAGAATAGATAGAACAGGAAAAAATTGAATTAGAGCTTAAAACAAACTTTATACCTACATACCTTTATACTATTTGTTAGTTCACCAGTCAATATTTCATCATCATCATCTGCCTAGCCTTTTCCCAAACTATCTTGGGATCGGCTCCAGTCTAACAGGACGCAGCTGAGAACCAGTATTTCACATGAAGCGACTGCCTATCTGTCCCCCACAACCCAGTAACTGGGTAATACGATACCCCTTGGTAAGACTTGATGTCAGACTTTTGGCTTCTAACCAGTCGAATATTTATGCTTTCGAAAATTGGTTCCGGATTTCAATAAAAACAATAATATATGTTTACGTCATGTCCACGAACGAACGTTAAGTCGTTAACATCGTCTTTTATAGATATAGCATCGGTTTTCAATAAACACTGTTTATCTAGCCTTTATGTTCTTGCTCGCCTTTGTTATAGGTATAAGTTTGGTTAGTTGTCCTATGTCTTAATTATCTACTGTTCTGCTATCCGGGTATCGTAAAATTAATAACTGATAACGATACCGTTTTATTGTTTTGTTTATTTGCTGCAACTGGCTGAAATGTCAATTTGTTTATTTTTTTTATACTCATGTCGGTTATGCCAAAATTGGGTCGATAGAACTGGAGTTAGCATTAGGAAGTCAATTTATTTATGCGCTTATTAATATGAGGTTTTGAATTTAGATTAAACAATAACTTAGAAAATAGGTACTAACATTAGTTTTAAAGTTATTTTTATTACTATCTTGGTTTTTAATTACTGACATTGAAGACAGTAAACATCGTGAGGAAACCTGGAATAATATAAATCTGGAATCATCAGTCCGCCTTAAGGCGTGGTGATCAAAGCTTGAGCGCTATCTGTATGAAAAGCACAAAAAAAAACAAAAGAAGATATCTACTAAACGGGCTTGGACTCCTACTAAAGCGTAACATGAAAACAATCTTCACTAACAAAGATATCATTTCTAACAAAAACACTTCTCTTTCTTGAAACCTCACACCAAGAAAATATTGTTCTACCATATTAAATTGTCCACATTTTCATCGACTCGGAAGCACAAACGTTTTCAGCGCTAGGTGCTGTGGAAATGTTCTTACAAAGCGCAGGAAGTAGCTCCCGCCTTAATACAAGACCTCGTCTAAGAGACTGCGAAAAATGCAACGAAGAATTGTATTTCTTTAAAAAAGAAGAGATTTTTATCTTTTATAATTCAAGTTCTTAGTGCTAGGAAAACATTATTTTATCACTGATAGTGAATGTGGCTTGTCTTCAAAATACATTCGTTGAGCATTTTAACAGTGTAAGAATCTTTAACTAAATAATAACAGCCGCTCGGGGTCGATCTTCAGGTAAAGCCACACGTGCCTAGGTTGGTCCGAAGATGGGTGATCACCCATTACGTACCAAATTTCCCCGTGCCTCGGAAAGCACATGAAGCTGTTTGTCCCGGCTGGCATTTGTAGATCTTTGACAGTCGTTATAGGTAGAATTACCAAGAACAACCAGAATTACCAACGGTTATGGCATTACCCAGTACTAAGTGGGTTGTGAAGGTCAGATAGGCACTCGCTCCATTTAAAATACTGGTAATTAGCTGGATCCAGTTGGACTGGAAGCTGACCCCTAAAAAAGACCCTTGTTTTTTCTTACCAAGATATACATATCTAGAGAAAAAACATACATCTAGAGCTGATTATAATTTATAATGGATACCTACTGATAAGTCTGATAATCCTTATCTTTGTACTTACATAATGTGGTGGTGATGCGCATGATGATGAGTGATGCATTATGGTTCTAATTTTTTGATACCTACGTTTTATTTTCGCTTGAGAACGGTCAGTCTCACAAATACACTATTTATACTCAACTTTGCAATGGCTACCATATTGCGTTTTTCTTCATTCAATCATGAATAACTTTTGTTAGCACCTTCATAAACAGGCAGAGTGCCATGCAGCAGAGTGATCGATATGCTTTTGTTTAGGTTAAACCTTCGAATTTCGAACCATTTATTTTTAATTGTAGTACAACAGACAACACAATAGAGCCCGCTAAGCGCAGTACATACAAAGAGGTAAAATAACAACGAATGGACTTTATGTTCAAGGAAACTCAATACAAAAGGTGTTATTTCCCTCTCAAAATAACAACCCTACA
Source organism: Cerastis leucographa (assembly GCA_963082945.1). NCBI lineage: Eukaryota > Metazoa > Arthropoda > Insecta > Lepidoptera > Noctuidae > Cerastis > Cerastis leucographa. Next base: position 7,541,081 of record OY720363.1, on the reverse strand, counting down.
ATGTTTCCCGTCTGCATTGTTGTAAGTTACAAATTGCTTTACATCTTTATTGAATTCTAACTATATTATGAACTTCATAAAGTACCTTTGAACATTGACGCTTTTATACAGTATGTTAGTTTAAACGAGGGACATATTCAAACCCATAATAGTACATGCTAACATGATACTAATAAAAATATAAACAAAAAAAAAACACTGATAAATAACAGACAGAACCATACCAACATTTTCGCAAATGTCACGCAACTTGTATACACCCTTGCGCTAGCGACTTAATACTATCGCAGAACATGTGAGCGGGTCAATGACTCTTAGGTATAATCCATTTTCCCTTCATACTTTAAACTTACCTGGCTTAGGACAGTCCAAAATATCTAGGCACTAAACATAACATTAAAAATTCTTCTATATACGTTATAGGTTTTTTACATATTTGGGACGAGAATCGAATACTGAATACCCTCCCTCAATATGTCCCTCGTTTAACCTAACATACTGTATAAAAGCAATTTAAACTTGCTTCAGAATGCGTTCGTTTTTGTTCCCCTATTAAAGTCCGTTGCAATAAATTTTACTATTTCACACGTAAAAAAAAACTATGCTTGGTTTTTGACAAGGAAACTAATAATTTCTTGGACCCTTTCTCGTTTCTACGAATTCATCTGACAGTGATTTATCAAACAACAATCTTTTTTTTAAGCTTTTAGAATTTTTAGTTTCCATGGAAGATGGGTAGGTCTTTAGTGTGGGACCCAATATGTTTTGATGCTTCTAGGCAATCCTATTTTCCTAGCTCATCGTGCTGTGCTGGCGCGGAGAACCTCATGCTGCGTAAATATTAACCTCATTGGTAAATATATTTTCGAGTCATTTGGGGTGTGTAAACTCCTGGGGCCGTGGGGTACGAGTGCTCATAGCTTTTCTAAGGAAATTTAATCACGTTTACTTGACACGTTCCCGTGACCGGTATGGGCTTTTAACCATGGCCAGAGAGTTCACGTGGCCAACACTAATGTGACCAAGAGGCTGGTGGCGTTGCCATATTGCAACATGGCAACGCCACCATGGCATGGCAGTCTCTTGGTCACTTTAGCAGTTGACAGCATTGAGGTGGAGTTTTTTGACGCCATTTTAATGTTTATTGCAAGGTTAGCTTTTTAAGGTTATTTTAAGTTCTTAAAGTTTTATGTAAATTACAGTCATATTCTAACAAATATATATAACGTTTAGTTTAATTTTGAATAACACGCGTGGCATATCTATTCTAACTCTATTTCCATATGTTTAAAAATAAATAACTAATTAAAGCAAGACTCGCTGTTTCAAGTACCAATAAACATATATTTCAGACTCTGTATTAAAATGCTTAAGAGGTGAAATACCTAATTTTCCACACGTAATACTCACAAACCTTATGAAGCAGGCATTGAGAGGAATTCTTACGTCTTTAAGTCTTTTTCATTCTAGACTTTTTTGTCCTACTTGATATACATTGAGCCTTCGTGTATGTTAAAAAGGTACTTGTTACGTCGGGTTTTTGTTTTATTTTATGAAGCGGATTTTTGTTTTTCGATTTATTTTGTCAGGGCTGGCTGGCATTGGTTGATTTTTGGGAGGCATGACAGGTAGTCAGAAGCCGGATAGTCTGACAAGCTTTCCAAGGGGTATCTAAATAGCCAGATTTAGATGACCGGACAAAGCATCATTGAAGTGAAACTTCTTATGCAACTTCCAACAAGGTTGCGTTAAACGTTTAACGCTACTAAGAGACAGAGCGAGAGTGAATGCGTAGCACTCGGACGCATGCGTGTATTATTACGAAGTTTCACTTCTTCCGCGCGGAGGGACTACACGCACTATTTTTTTTTACATTCTGCCACTAGACTTTCAAGTTCAGATTTAAAAACCCTCAAGTAATTTACCGCTCTCAAAGTGTAGAAGACCACAAGTTCAAAAATTAGGTCTATAAATCACTGTCACGGCCACTTATCTTACAAAAATAACGAAAGAAATATATATAACGAAAATACAAATGCTTGAAAACCTTCTACATTACCATATTTTTCTTGCCAGTTCATTCACAACTAGAATAAATTTACTTATATTCCGTAGCTGTATATCGACAAAATATGTGTTAGAACTAAACAGATTGATTTCTAAACGAAATCAGAAGAGTTACGTGAAAGGAGGCAGCTCAACAAGGTTTGACCGAAACGGACGTGGTTTCGGACACAGACACTTTCATTAAAATTCTCAAGGAAGTAGGTACTACCGCGCTCACTGACCTTTTTTCACCTTTACGCCCTAAAAAATAAGGTTGAAAGGTAAACTCGATTCTGTCCTGTACCTGTCAGTCACTGATGTTCGAAGCCGGACCGCTATTGGCCTATATTTGTTTGATTACGTATTTACGTAAAGAGGAAAATAAATTGCGGTTTTTTATATTTTGGAAGAGCACTTAGGCATGTCAAAAATCGAATCGAATCGAAATCGAAGTGAGCCGGATTTTGGAGCACATGGTAAGCCATTTAGAGTTCACATACAAGAGTGGTACATAGGCGTCCGTAATGCCACAAAGCATTCTCGACCGGTCAATTTTTGGATCAAATATGACAGCATTGTGACAGAGTACAAAAAATTAACTAAGAAAAATACCATTTCGTTAACAGTTCATTCTGAAGTTTTACCTAACAACCCAAGCTTCATAGACGTAAGGTCTTGTAATGCCAAGGTAAAATATTTACAGGCTCAGTGGAAAATAAGATTTATTGAGCAAATTACGTGAACAATTTCTGTTTTATTTTATTGCTCAACTCTTTATCGTCACTTGGGTTAGTGTTGACCTATGTATTGCGCAATCTGAAGGCGGGGAAGATAGTTTTCTGGACCAAAGTAAACAAACTTAACTTTTGCCACAATTTAACCTGAAGTTGGAATTCATTAGGATTATTAATTCAAAAGCAAATCGTATGCCATTTAACGTATTTACACACATTTATTGTGCGAACCGCTGGTGTGTGGAATTCACTGCCGGCTTCTCTTATTCCCTGATCATCATAATCTGGATCTATTCAAAGTTCAAGTGAATCGGTTTCTTCTAGGCATGCGTGCTCCGCCCTAGGCCGCGTCATACCTTCACATCAGGCGAGTTTCGGCCAAACGCAAGCCTATGTGTTATAAAAAAAATAAGTTTCAAGAAGCTCGTACGGCTCTGTTCTATAGCGCTGCCGCTGATTTCTATAAAAAAAAATCGGTTTCTTTGTCTAGTTAAAAATACGTAGTTACGGATGGCACCTTTGCGGTTTCACCCGCGCAGCCCGAGATAAAAAGTCTATGTGTTAATCCAGGGTATAATCTATCGACATACAAAATTTCATTTAAATCCGTTCAGCCATTGCGGCATGAAGGAGTGAAAAACACACACACACTCACTCACAAACTTTCGCCTTTATAATATTAGTGTGATAGTGTGATTAGCTGTCCGCGTGTAAAAATTATAAAAATCGGATTATGTTAACAATATCTCTTAACAAGTATCGTTTTGTTTTCTGTCCGCCTCCGTGACAAAAAGGTGTGAAAATGCACATATGTATGTATATACAGTCATATTAAACTCCGCAAGTAGTTACTAACTCATTTCGTCCATTTAAACATTTATAGCTTTACTATATTTATAGCAATGCATTTAATGTGCCCGTAACACATTATTATAGTACATCGTAAAGGTGTTATGATGTCGTTATAGCTCGTTTATAGCAATGGTTTTATAGCTCTTGTTGGATAGTGGACCTTATCAATGAAGTAATAAAATCGTAAAAAGTTTTGAAAAAAAAAACAAAAACTTAAAAAAAAAAAACTTAGATAAGTGTCTAAGTTTTTTTTTTAAGTTTTTGTTTTTTCTTTCGACTAATCGGTCGAGAATTTGTAATAAGTCTTTGTTTTATTACAATTTAAATGATAATGCACACCAAAATAATAGAAACTCAAGTTTTGAGTACCTATCGCCTATTACAAATACATGCCGTAATGGCTGAATTGATTTTAATTGAATTTGTTACGAAGATAGTCCATAATCTAAGTTAAAACCTAGGTAACGTTTTTATCATGTCGGTACATTCTTGTGGAGTAATTTGATCTGCATGCAAATGCCATTTAAGAATACAGATAAATGATGCCAGGCACCTCCGAAAACATACAAACCGTAAAATATATAAAACACATTCAAAATATTGTATTTAACTACTTTTTTCACACGAAATTCGTATTACCGGATCTAAATATTATAATATTTAGATCCGTACCGGATCTAAATATTATAATATTTAGATCCGGTACCCGGAAGTCTTGTTTTACGCACAAATGCACTCTTCACGGAAATTCTTTTCACGGGTAGAGTCTGGTAGAAACGTACTATACGTAGAGATAGAACGGATGCACGTGACGCACACTTGCCACTCTACCTAACTCTTGTAAAATGGAGCGCTTTCGGAATTGAAAATTGTATGTTTTTTAACGAAAATAGCGTGGGCGAATTTTTTTATTATATTGTAAAAGATACACGGTTGTCAGATTCTGCGTATGTTTCTGATAAGATGGCTTTTAAAATCAAATCAAATCATATTTGGTAAAGTTTCTGTCTCGATATAAGCCAACTGTAGTTTAAGTAAAATTCCTTAAGAAGTAGTACGATCTTGCGTGCCAACATAGACCTTATTAATACCATTTATTAAAACCGTAACTTTAATCTTACTCCCCTTTATGACGCCTACTACGGGCAGCATTCTAATATATAGGCACCGCATCTATCGCATACATCGATCGCTTTGACTAGGTCGTACGAAAAGTGACAAAATTGTCATGATTCTTCAACCTTTATCTCAATTTATTTGGAGTCGCAGCATGTATTTTTGTTCCATATTTCTATATTACTTAAATTGTAATCGCATCAGACACCTCCTTTCTTCCCATATAGTCTATGCATCGTTTCTTTGGTCTTCGTCTTTACCCATCCATATTCATACTCAAAACTTCCATCACGATTTTTCCTCATTCCTCAAAAGAAAGTGAAAAATTGTATCGATTATGTTTAAGACAAGTAATTACACCCATGTCTAACCATGGATATTTAACCAGCTTTAATTACATAGCCAAAAATCTGAAGCAATAAAAAACATAGCTTCCCTTAAAGAATATTACCAACGAATTTTTACCCAGTTTCAATTTCTCAAACAAAAACCAAGAAACTCATTTAACTTGATAGTCTCTTAAGCCGCTTTTTGAAGAACACATAAGGAAAACTGTTATGTAAAAGACGGTAGTTAATTAGCCTCAACCGTAAATAATTCGGAGAGGAAAATTTTGAATAAAGGTTTGTACACGTTAAGTTGTAACAGAACATCGGAAGGCAAAAGAAGAGATGGATGGATGGTGTGAGAAAAGAGATTAAAGAAGTAGATGATGCCTTGACGTCTGACAGGAAAAGGAAAAGATGGATGGATGTTGTGAAGAATGATATTTTATTATTATTTTTATTTTATTTATTATGGGACAATAAACAGCTACAATATAAATTTTACAAATAATAAATAGGTTGGCTCACAATATTGCAACCCACTACATTATCCTCAAGTTAACAAAATTAAGTTTAGGTAAAAAAAGGTGCCACTAGATTAGCATTAATGAGATATGCATTAAAAAAAATGGCTATTAAAATACAATACGATTAATTAATTAAAATTTATTAATTCATTTTATATGAAAGAGAAAGGAGTAAATGATACCGTGATGTCTGACAGGGGAGAATGATAGAAATAAACACATTACGCAGATCCTAAGTAAAATGGGACAAGGGCACGTATATGATGACACGTTAAGTTACAACAGAACATCGGTGCACTCTTGCATGTTATTCTTTGACGAACTGTTTCCAAACGAACAGTGGGTGGGAACAGTTTAAGAGCAGGGCTTTTCTAAATAGTTTGGAAGTATGCGTGGCACTTGCATCTTTGTTAAATAAAAAAAATATTGACCTACTGTTAGTGTAGGTACGGTAATGCACAAAACACGTACAGGCGTACCATTTCATCAAGCTAAGAAACGAGAGCGAGTGCTACAACACGAAGTGATGTTCATCAGAAATAAATCTATACTTAATATTATAAAGCTAAGGGGTTTGTTTGTTTGTTTGCTTGAACGCGCTAATCTCAGGAACAGCCGGTCTGATTTGAAAAATTCTTTCAGTTTTAGATAGCCTATTTATCGAGGAAGGCTATAGGTTATATCACTACGCTACAACCAATAGTAGCGGAGCAAGAATGAAAAATGTTGCGAAAACGGGGAAAATGTGACGCAGACGTAGTTGCGCGGGACAGCTAGTATTACAACTAAATGCTTCATCATGTTTTGACTTTGAAGCCAGTGTCGAGCATTCGCAAAGACGTACCTACATAGTATAAAATGCTCTTCTAAATGACGCATTTTTCTTGTATTTTATCAATCGCATAGACGATAAATGCATCGTCGTAACGACAAGCCTCTAGTGTGTACTCACCTTTATAATGTCTTTCGAGGTAAAAAAATAATTAATGTAATTATCTGCGATGTTTCATTTTACCCCAAGGGTTTCATTTTAATAAATAAACGAGACTTAGAAAGACAGAGGGTGGGCGATTTCAATAAAACCCACTGGTTACCCACTGTTACAGCACGGATGACAACATTTGTGTCACTTGTTTAATTTAGTCTTTTTATAATATTTTCACACTGTAGGCCTTATAGATTCTAACATCCTTGGTAACTGTTGACCTTGTTTTGTATCAAGCAAAGACTTATTGTCGGACCTACGATGTCCTCCCGTACTTATTCATGCATGCTCTAACGTAAAAATATTTGTAACCATAGAGTTTCTTACCGGTTCTTAAGAAACCCGACCCGAGCACCTTTTTTTCGACCTTTTATAAGTGCCCATGGGCCTATGTGAAAAAAAAAACATATTAATTTTGATCTTAGTTATATTGAAAGGCTCACAGGGCTATGAGAACCAATAACTAAAATAAAAAACCTAACAGCGCAAGTACTCTAACACCTCGTTCGAAGATTGTTAAAGAAAACCGTGCAGTTTTAGTAGACATAAAACACATAAACATCATGCCTGTAAACAAAACATATTTTGCCCAAAGTTATAATAGTAATAGTAACACAACATAACACAACGCCTGTAATCGCCAAAGTAATAGGCAAAAGTATACCTAATGTAAACCCACATCTATGTCTAAGTATTTCCAAATTCTTAAAATCAAAACTGAGACGGTCGTTTAAAATTAAAATGTAATGAATAGGATTTTGGTCACATCACAGAGTAGGTCGCAAAGGACATTCATGCTAAAATGCAGAAAAAAGAAGACAGTTCACGTAGATATTGCTAGAAAACCTGCACGGTACAACATTGGTGCATGCTCTTTTAAAACTGTAGAGATAACACGATCCATTCGACTTGCAACTGTATTTTCAAGGTGTTAAGGTTGATATTTCCACAATGTTGTTAGTTTTGTTGCACTTATGACTCGACACATAATACCAGTTTGCCTGACTCAATTGCCTTGCTTAGTTGTATTTGCAGGACTGAATGGTTGACGTTATAGGATAAAGGTATATGGAGTATTGCATTTTATTTTGAAGCAAGTAGAAAAAAAAGGCTGCATTTCCACTCACATAACTACTTTTAACTTCAAATATATCGCTATCATTGTCCTGTCCTTATCTTAATTTATTTGCGTAATACTTCTATATTACTCGTGTGTGATATCAGCAGCCACCTACGTTTTTCATCGTCAGCCTTTAATGTTCCCACTGCTGGGACACAGGCCTCCTCTCCATGAGAGGGAGTGGGCTGTAATCTACCACGCGGGCCCAGTGCAGGTTGGTAGATGTCACATGTCTTCAAATTTTTAGTTCTAGGACATGCCGGTTTCCTCACGATGTTTTCCTTTAACGTTTTGAGGGCAGCGGTGATGAAATAAATTACACAAAGTAATGCGCCTGCCTGGGTTCGAACCCACGGCTTACTGCTCGAAAGTCGGGGCTGCCACCACTGGGCCACCGCTGCTCTCATTCTACATTTTTCCCGCATTTTTTGCTACTATAAATAAATTATTAAATACTCCACCTCTGAGCCCCAGACAAATGAAATCTCTAAAGAAACAAAAATAAAGTGTATTTCTTTATAAAGTAGACGTTCCATAAATACATTAAAACAAAGGTACAAAACACAAAAACTTTCCACTAACCCAATTACAGAAGCAAAAAGTTTATTCCAACCAGCGTTTTATAATAGCACCACTTAATCGTTCCCAGAGCAAGACTCGGTTGCAAGTGACAAATAGCCTATTTACATTCCGTTTTCCGATAGTAGAACTTACAGCAGTTCTATTGATCTTCAGCGTTATTGCAATATTGAGTGCCAATACTCCAGTCGCAAGCAGAAAATGACAATGTTCTCCAATTATTTTCTCACTTTAATTTAGGATAAAAAGTGCATTGTGTGCCAAAATTTACTTTTGATGCAAATTACATTGTAGTAATACCTTTTTATTTAACTTTTAGTATTTTAAATGTCTTTATTAAACCACAAATGTAAACCGAGCTGCATTGTGTGAAGGTTGGATGAGACATTTAACTTTCCTTTGTTACTTTGGGTCAAAATAAAATGCAAAGAGAAGTGAAATTCTACTCGTTTCAGGATGAAAATGTGATGGTGTTATGTAAATGACTTTTTTGAGATTATCCTAGCTTTCATGTTTAGAAAGTATTCTTCATTTATTTTTTACTTATTTACTCCTGAACAAAACTTTTGCTGAGTGATCAAGATTTTTGCTAATTCGATAAATCTTTGCAGTAGGCAAAGATTGGAAGATGTTTATGACAAACAGAGCTATAATCATGAAGATTCATTTCTCGGATTAAAATTTTTAAAATCATATTTTTTTATCAATAATTTTTGTGAAGTATTTTTGATATTTTCATCCAAGCAACGGTAACTAATGTCACAGAGATTAATTATTTTTGGAAACATACTATAATGTAGTTGTTTTCAAACCACAACTTTTTTGTTAATTGCATGAATTGGGTGCGATCTGTCTAGTCTTTTCCCAAATATGATTAGGTCAGATTCCAGTCTAACTGGATTCGGCCTAATACCAGTATTTTACATGGAGCGACTGCCTTTCTGACCTCCAAAACCCAGTTAGTACTGGGTAATACGATACCCCGATAAAGAAAGAAAAAGTATTTATTTTCGTCTCGCACAGGACAAAAGCCAAATGTTAAAGTTTAGCTAGCCACCTTGAATGAAATAAACCATCGAATACTATTAACGTTTCTGAACTAACAAACTTTAGATATACACTTTAGCTTCTATTGAAAAAACAAATGGTTCACGATTTTAAAAATTAAAGGAGTAAAATGTTTTTAAAAGTGCTTGAAGATTTAAAAAATTATGGAAGAAAAACATTTTCAGAAGCATTGTGAGTCGTGCTAGAGTTTCTTTATTATTGTTTTGGTTCGCGAAGTTTGTCGATAGTGGGACCAATAGGCTTTAAAAGTGCAACGTTTTTCATAACGGTGTACTTTTTTGTATTATGCCTTAATTTCAAGGTACTATTTACTGTTCTTTTTAAACAACAATACATCTATTTTTTTAAAAACCAACTTTTGAGTATGCATTTAAGTACTGTATTTTAAGTGTTTTCGTCTGTTGTTGCAATTTTTGTACCTTTTAAGCCTGAGAACTTATTTTAAGCATACCTATAACTTTTTGTTTCAATCTTTAGTCAACAAAATCAAGATACATCTTGCACAACAATAACTATTCAGTTCACATTGCTCTCTAACCTGTAGTGCACTATAATACAGCAAAAACACTGAAGGTTTATTGTTGAAGCTAAATATTATGACTTCAGTGCAAATAAATAAAACAATCTTTTTTACTATCTTACCGTAGCATAGCAACATTTGCAACTCTCGTAAATACAACGCGCTCTTTTCACGGAGGTAAAACATGTTGACAATGAAAATAAAATTACTGAATATAATTTTGGCCATTCTTCTTTTTAAAAAGCATTGCTTTCTCCTGATGTAAAACATGCTTTCAATAAAATGACTAAATATGCGTTAATGCGAGTTTTCTTTTCTAAAAGCTAATAATGAAGTAAAAAGGCTAATGAAAGTTAAAAATTAATCAAAAGTCCGTTGAGAGTACTTTTTGCTCTTCTTTTATTTACAGCAAAGCTGAGTGTAATGTTCTGATACTAAGAATATATTTATTTGCACCCGGTTTCGCAGTTCGTAAAGTTAAATAAATTTTGTTTGGGATTTCTGGAGTTTCGGTACTTTTGTGGGCTCCCTTTTTAATAAATGCTAGGTGATTTGTAAAACGTGGGCAATATTTTTTTACAAAGGACGAGAGAAATAATTTATTTGCCAATAATGTAAGTAAACAGATATGTTGATAATTAAATAAATTTTGTGTGCTAATAGATGTTGGCCGATTCTCAGACTTACCCAATATGGTTAGGTCTGAGAATCGGCCAACATCTATTTTCCATACCCCTAAAACCCATCAAAATTCCCACGCGAACGAAGTCGCGGGAGCAGCTAGTATAGCAATAATAACATAACAGATACATGGATTTAAATAAGGAAACTACATCGTAGGAAGTGTTTTTAAGTAGTAACTTTTTAGACTCATGTATCTTGCTTATACGTACGAAGTTGCATTAGAATCGGTTTAGTCAATTCAGAAAATAAGAACTTGAAAGTTTGTATGAAATGTCGAAAGGCGTAAACGCTCTTAAGTAATACCTGGATAATAAATATTTTTTTATTTCTATGAAATAAAAAATCACGATTGTAGAAGCAACCATAAAAAGCACGAGCAATAATCTTACCCTCAGTCAAAAAGTAACTTAATATGATGCCTCTGACAATAAGCGATAAGTAGCAAAAACGTACAAAACGATTTTAATCTCTATTCTCAGTTATGCAATCGAAGCCTTTTAGACTCAGCTCGGACGATTTATTACAAGCTCTGTTAGGTTGCTTTTTGTGCAACCATTGGTACCGAGATTAATTGCCTATGCATGACAGTGGCTTTTTCAGGATGATTAAGATTAGTTTAGAGGGCAGTCTGGATATTTTGGGGTTAGTTTACGTGTCTTTGTTCAATGTAAGGCTTCTTATCGCCTTCTGGCTAATTTAAATGTTTAAACGATTTAAAATTAAGGTGTTTATTAATAGACTAGAATTATTTAATTATTTATTAATGACCTGAAAAGGTGTTTCAGGTGTATCGATCATCATCTGCCTAGCCTTTTCCCAAACTATCTTGGGGTCGGCTTCCAGTCTAACCGGATGCAGCTGAGTACCAGTATTTTACATGAAGCGACTGCCTATCTGACCTCCACAACCCAGTAACTGGGTAATACGATACCCCTTGGTAAGACTGGATGTCAGACTTTTTGGCTTCTGACTACTCGTAACGACTGTCAAAGATCTACAAATGACAGCCAGGACCAACGGCTTAACGTGCTTTCCGAGGCACGGAGGAAACTCGGTATGTAATTATGGTCACCCATCCACGGACCAACCTCGGCAAGCACGGCTTAACCTTAAAGATCGACCCGGGTGGCTGTTATTATTTAGCCACGAGCTCCTCGTATCGATCTTTCAACAAAATCATGTTTTTGCTGTTCATCCAATGTAAATTGGTTTTAATAATCTTATACAAGTATTTGTATGAAACTAAATCTATTAACATAGTCTACTCCAGTAGTGGACTGCTTTACATACAGGCATAGGCATTCGTCAAGTTGCGTCATAATGACTCTGTCTCATCGAGGTTATTCTACTCATGGGAATTGAGCGAAGGCTGGTCACGGCGAAGAGTCGATTGCATGACTGTTTGCACGCCATCTTGCGTACCTAGTAGAACTACGTAGTCACAAATCTTGTAATACTGCCATCTCTTAGTGAGTTATAGAAAATATTTCCCCGTCCATGGTAGCGTTAAACTTGTTGGAGTTGGCATAAGAAGTTTCACTTATAATCCAATTAATACAATAATCCAATTTAATCAACTTTTGATGTTCTATAAAATTGCACTTTATGATATCCAGTCCAATTAAACAAATGAATGAGATGTAAATTTCTCCATTTCCCGAAACCAGACGCCTTTTTACGCCACACTCAAATTTTACACCATCGTACCACAATAACTTACCACCATATTTTTCGTAAATAACAATAGCCATTTCCACCCCGCATCTCTTTGCACAGGACTATAATATAAATCATTGGCGATATACAGAGGATAGCGAAGTTATCCGGGATTTTATTCCCGTCCTGACCCACTTTCTAGGTACAGTAATAAAAGTGCATTCTCTCTGGGTTTGCTTCGAGTGACAGCGATGCAATTATACATTATGGACCTTCACTTGTCATACTTTTGTGTTCGCTTCTTTATTTAAATGTTTATTCTGTTTTTTTTTTTAACGGTGCCATGCTGAGATCAACTAGTCTTCTTGAGCGTGAAGTTTGGCTCAACATTGTTTATAAAAGGCTAGACAGATGTTTATTGATTAGCTGTGGGGAAGTTTTATTCTAAATTATTTGCCATTAGAAGAGCCGGTAAATTGTATATCAATCGCTTATTCTTTTTCGTGTGGTTATTGCACCCGGTGACAGAGTTTTGATGCCGCACGTGGGTCTCTGACTTGGTTTAATTTCGAGAAATATCTCTCAAGCATGCTGGTTTGGTTTCTTCATTCTGCTGGGGTAACGCACATGTGTGCAATTGCCGAACTCCACGCGGGCGAAGCCGCAGTCAGAAGCTAGTTTTATATAAAACTATTATCGTTCAAACTTTAAAAGTTAATAAAAAATCGTCTCGTCTACTTCACTCCAATTTGAATAATAAAATTATACTTTATAATTTAAACGAAACCGCATTTCGCTTAACAGTCTTAATTTTCATGAAAACTGAAAGTTAATTCATTAGATTAAATTAAAAACTATAAAAAAATAAAGTTTTATCTAGAGAACGTTTAAATTAATTAGGCGAATCTTGCCATTTTAACTATTCATCGTGGTAATGAGACGTTTTAACTTTAGTTTATCTTTGTGCAGAAAAGTTAACGTAAGTTTCAAGTTTGAGTTAAATGTGGGTTTCTTGAAAGCACATATACATATTCCACATTTTCTTTATGAAGATGAAAGAGTCAGAGAATGTTTATTATTATTATTATTATACATATCTACACGATTTTAGCCTTTGACGTAACATGCCCAAGGAAGAATATTGTTTATATCTTGTTAGAAAGGATATAACTTTTTTCTTACTTACTTCTTTGACATGTCCTGTTGCCACGCTTTTAAATATATACATAGCGTTACTAAAACAATGCCATTTACGCATAAACCCCACGATAAAAAACTTTTACAAAATAAGCCATAAATGATGCTTTTAGTATTACTTTAAATACCAATATTGCTCTTCATTCATGTTATAAATATTTGCAAACACAAAAGGCGTCTGTCTATTGCGTTTAAGTGCTTTATATAATGTTTAACACCGTTTTCAGGCGTGTCAACTAAGAAATCTGATAATCTCTTATCTTAAATTATAGAAACATCAACAAGATTTGCAGTAAATAACACAATAATTTAAATAAAATTCTTATTCAGTTACCATTTAATCAAGCTCAAAACAGCTGCTAAACTCATAAAGTATATTAAGCCAGCTTACATTTCTTATTATATTGGTCGGATTAGAGGAAAATAAAGTGATAAGCTTAATAAGCATCTAAGAAATAAATAATGCTGTTTGATCCGTAATAATCATTTGAAACATTTCTTTGGAATATTGTATTATAAATTGTATGTACCTTGGTGTACAGTAAAACAGATTTCATAATTTCGCGAAAATTTTGAGTACTGTCGCTTCTTTGTTGTTTTCTCCTAAAGGAGGATGTATACTTCAAACAGTATCCCTATCAAATGTGTCAGTCTGTCTCTAGCTTTATCGTTTCAACTGCTTGATTCTGTGTGTGTTTGGGTACGTTTGGTCAAATCTCGCAATCAGCTGTATAGAGTCTGGTGTGGTTATTCTGATATTTTTGTTATGAACATTGCGCTTCTCATAGCAATTTAAGATATGAAACAGTACATGAGGACGTAATATTTACGTACTCCCTTTGATTCGTTTACTCCCATACAAGCTGTCATATGAGAGTTAGCATGCATCTGACGTTTTTGGAAGATTACTGTATGTTCTTTTGAACCGTTCTCGCTCATCCTCGGACATGCTAAAAAAAAATTTGAATAACTTATTTTTCTTGGCGTGCCAAAAATATAAAATTACTTTACGCTCAACAACATCTTAGTAGTACTTAGTAGCACATATCCAACAAATCCATTTCAAAGTGGCTCTCAAAAACAAGAACAAATTCCGAAACTGTTATTATCCAGTTCCGATGCCTCTGACGTCACCGTCGAACTTTTATTTATGTCAAGTTAATAGGACGACTTCGTGAGAAGCTAGAGCTTAACGTGCTCTTTGCCGTACTGTGGAGATTTACTCTGAACGGTCACCGACTCGACTGCTAGCACAATAATCGATACGCCAGTCTGAATTAAGGAGCTGTGTTTAAGTCAGAAGCTGTAATTGGAATATTGTCTTACGTTGAGGCTAAATGTGAATTGTGAATGAGCCAGTTTTGGAATTTCTATTTTGAATTATTTGAGTAGTACCCTGTACTTTCAACGTGGGTTTACACGTGTTTAAGCCCTTGGCAAAGTATCCTATTTCCGTTTTGAACTAATAAACTCTTTACAAAAACATAGTTGGGGAGTTTAACTCCTAAAATGTTTGTAATAGTACTATGAAGACGGATAATAATCAAGAGAACGGATTTTTTACATGAATTAAAACTAATTAAGGCTTAACTAGCGCTACTGGAAGAATGAAGTATGTAAAAATTAAAGAATAATCTTTTGAAACTGTAATTAGGACAAACTCCGCTGTCCTTTTAAAGAGCGTACTATCTTACGAGTGACGGGAGCTAACCGACGATCTATAAGGGAATTAACTCGGAGCAACCCCGTGAACTTTGTTAATTATCTCGCTTCGTCCGCCTCCAACGGACGTTAAACTTCCATGTTATATACTGTAGACGTTTACGTGACGGTTTAGTTCCAGCGCACAGTGAAGACACCGCATTATACCGTACGGACGGACGTACGAACCGTACAAGCGCTGGACGGCACAAGTCCGTCGAAGCCTCGAAGGAAACTTCGCAAAACTCTCGACTCTCACCGTTCCTTGAATGCCTTGAGCACTTGATTTCTATCGATGTGTGGGTACGGAGGTTAAGTTTAAACTTAGATAGCGGCTGAATTTCTAATCCTCCATTAAATGCGGTTTAATTTAAAGTGCCTAGAGTCTCTTTAACTTTCTAGGGTGTTGCGGTCTGAAGCCTAAGTTCAGGTTTAATTCTGGTAGCGCAAGGTTTAAGCCAGCTTTTGTTACTGTTAAATTCACCAAATCTTTTCCGTCTATAGACTTCTCGATTTCCATTCACAACAAAAGTAATAACGGAGACGGTAAAGTAAAATAAAACAGAATATCACAATTCTGATCCGATATTTTGAAAGGAAAACTAGAAACAGCTAGCATAGCAGAAATATTGTGAAAAAATGCTTTGAATGAGACTATCTGTCACAGTGACGAACGAAAACATGCAGAATATGCGAGTACAGAATGCACTCACAAGCTATAAGTAGAATCGTTTTCTTGTACCAAAAACTCGCAATTGTAAACGATATTTATCATATCTCTCGCTAAATATCATATCTCCTGCGGATCATAATTCAGGACCTGTGTATTATGTTACGGGTGCGGTATGATTATTTAGCGATAGTTACCATTGGGAATTGGTAGCTATCGTTTACAAATGCGAGTTTTTGGTACAAGTTCACATTCAACTCTTTTGTCAGACTACTATAGTCGTGAACTGGGCGTTAGAGTAAAACTATGCGCTGTTTGTAATTTGTAGTCTTGCTAAACAGACGTAGTATCAAATCTTTGTAGGAGTTCACGGGCTGTCCTGGTTTTAGTCGCAGCACTATTTATTGTACGCCTGGGAACTGAAATGGGTTTTATGATCATAAGTTATGGTCTGCATATTTATATAAAATATACAGTTATTGAGGTCAAAGATAAAGTGCCTTTAACATAAAAGTAAGATACTTACACCCATTTTCTAAGACCCAAACCAAATCCATTTTTGGATTTAGTCGAGCTGTATTGCCATGACAACAGTTGAAAACACGCACTAAATCATATTACTAGAATTTCTTGCCCACAATTGGCGGATCTTTGAATAAGGTACCTCCTCCAGCTACCTATCTTTGTTAAACCCATAGTTGCATCCTGCTTCAATCAATGCTAAAGATCTCATATGGCACTTTAATCAATGTTAAACATCTATTTAATTAAAAGTTTTCCGGAACTTCAAATTGACAGATGAAAAGGAGGCGTTTAAATTGTCAATTTATAAACAAACAGGACGGAATGTAGGCGTGGTTAGTCTGACTTAAGTTCATTTCATAACTAAGAATACCAGTGTTAGTAACTAAGAACTGCCAGTCTCGGTTTTAATAAAGAACATGTAGGAACGCAAATTGAATAAATTAAGATTAGAACGCAAAGCAACACTTACGTAGACACGCAGTATCGTCTAAAGTCTACACAAACATTACAAGATTTCGCATTAAATAGCATAATTAACACAAACAAAATCGACATTAATTTTTCACGGCGTGAACAAAGCTTTCCGGGTCAACTAATTAAAATTTTAATTCTAACACTCAAAGTGAAACTGAATCTTCGAAACTTTACAAAGGGAATGTATTTTTATTTTCCTTTTTGATGATACAGCTGCAAGAAAGAACTTTTTAAATATTCATTGGTATGAACTTTAAAGGGCGGTATGACAGAAAGGCTCGTTGTGTTGTATACTGGAGGCCTCAGTAGAGCCTTGTTCTTGTAATTACGCCCACAAAAGGATATTTCCTCTTTTGTTATTTAAATAGAAAATGTGTGTGATTATTGTTCTGTAAATAACCTTGGGATAATTTTGGTTTTGTATCTTTAATATTTATTTAAGTTACCAAATACTGGTCTTTACATCAGCCACTACAGGGTTCCGTCTTTCATTTTAAGATCTTTAGCCGTCGATAGGGGAAGTCTGACCTGGTCGTCAGACTTTGGGGCATCTGACCCTCTTAACGTGTATTGTGGTATCCAGTAACTAGGTTCTGGAAGACCATTGTAGGTAAATGGAAGATGTTGCTGTATGGTATGGATATTAACCCTGGTTGTAAACGACAGGAAAACTGTCTCTCTGTGTAAAAACTAGCATGCAGCTAGGCTGTACAGGAATCCGATCCCAACATAGTGCAAAAAATGCTAGGCAGATCTTCTTCTTACTGCCCTTGTCCCATGTCACTTGGGATACCGTTATCATTCTCCCCTGTCAACCGCCACGCTATCATTTACTTTTTTTTTCTTTAATATGATTCCACACAACCCATCCATAACAGATACCCTAGTCTCCACAGATTTGTCTCGTTTGAAATAGCTTCAATGTTCAAGAAAACGAAAGGAACGGGTCTGCAAGATCTGCAGCTTATTATCCTTGGAACGTCGTAAAAGTAGAGTGAAAAGGTAATAAATGATTGAGATAAAAGCGGGGTGACCGCAGCGAGGTATCTTGCTCTTGTTGTGGGTCAAAATTGAAAAATAAAAGCCCACGTGCAGGCCTTTAACTTTCAAGAAAGCTGTAAAATAAAATCATGTTACTAACTACTTAGTAGTTTCTGCATCTCAAAGATTTTGACTCTATAGAGTATATTGCTACTTTGCCTTGTTTTGCTACCAACTGGTTTGACATTTCGCAGGTATTTTGACTAAGTTAAGCATGCATTCTAATATAGATAAAATAAATGTACAGAACTTCATTTTTCAAAGTATTAAAAGTCATCATCTTCTTGAGGTCACATTACGTGTATTTGCTTCAATTTTTTGCTGTTAATTGTCACGGTTTTTTTAAAGTACATAATTTTATTTTAAACATAAATATTTAATTATTTTATTTTAGAATTGGCGTTCAGTCCGATTCTAATTATTCATATTACATGTTACTATTTACATACAGTTATTATATTACTTGTATTATTTGGCATATAAAACAAAACTAATAAACGAAAAGTAAAGCAATCGTATCCAGATAAATTGAATATCTTCTTCTGCAAAATGAGCCTGAATATTATATTTTTTTCTGTAGATGTCAAGGCAAACACTCATTGAATTATGAGTCTAGATTCTTAGATGATTTATAGCCTGTAATTTATAACCTAATGAGAATATAGAAGCGTTAATTTGAAACTGGAAATTTTAAAAGTTGTTCTTTGGAGTAACAATAGTTTTAGGAACTTCACCAGCACAATGTTTTGATCAGCACAACGTGAGTCCTACCGTAAACTTTGATATTTCACACCAAAAACGTGGTTTCTAAATTAGCTCTTCGAGAGAGAGAGCTCGCTTTCTTTCTTAAAGAGCTACTTAGTTTGATGTATAGAATGCGTGGTTGACGGCCTCGTGGAGGGTCCATTTACACCTTGTATAATAAAGGGTGTAAAACACCTCTTAACGAAGCCGAAAGGCACTGGTTCTCCCTGTCATTGCGATCATTTTTTGTTCTACACCATACCTGGGAACCGTCTAGTTACGGAGATATTAAGGTTCAAAGTTACATTTTATTGACAAGTATTTTTTTAAATACAAGTTTTTAATGTAAAATTTTTACTTTAAACACCCCCGTACTATTCAATGCGTCCATCAGCACAATGTTTTGAGTACCTTACATTGAGTTCTACCACAAAACATGATTTTACACCCCCAAAAAAAAGTCGTTTCCCAACTATAACTTTTGCGTAAAGTTACTTAGTTTCATGTACGGAATGCATGGTTGACGGCTTCGTGATGAGGTGATTTACACGGTGTATGTTTTGGTTGTGCGTTGTTTCGTCGCTAATTATTTCATCGAATTTTGTTTCACATAAATTGTTTCTCATATTATCATTTCATAGAATAATCAATACGCAGAATACTTACTTTGAAGAAATTTAAATCATCAATTTTTGTTTCAAATAAAGTTTAATGTTAGAATATTCATATCATAGAATAACAAATCAAATATTCTTTATCCACATATTGTTTGTTTCACATAAAACTTATTACGAAGAATTACATTTTATCGAGTGACAGTTTCTAAAACTAATACCTTTTGAAAAATACATACCCTCCTAGAAAATTACAACACCGCATTCACAAAAATAATGCGGTTAAATTCTTGTCAAGCAGGAAAACAGTATTTTTATTCTCACTAATGGTGTTCATGCCTGTTGCACGCAGCATGCAAGCAAGCATGTAGCATGCAAGCAAGCATGCAGCGTGCAAGCAAGCATGCAGCATGCAACAAGCATGGTTTCTGTCACGGCTCCGGTGCTGCGGGGCTCCGGCGGCCCCACGCGAGTTCATCGTCGCAGATGGTATTAACGCTCGCCACCGCAGCTTCGGCTTGCTGGCCGGCAAGCCGGCCAGCCTCAGCCGCGGTGGCAAGCGATAGACACCACCTGCTCCTCAGCTCGCGGGCCGCCTCATCCCTCCGCGCCTACGCGGGCTTAAATTACACTCTAGGGGTAGGGCAGACAAGACTACGTGGAGTCTGGTTTGCAGCCATTCGTTTTTGTCACTAACTTTTGTAGTACAACATATTGACTTTTAAGGACAATATTTTAATTTATGGTTGATAATTTCGTTGAAATAAAATACCATGGAAACATACATCGAACAAACAATATTCGTTAAAAAGTAATTCTACTGTTAGATAAATTTGTTAAATAAAAAAATGTGATTATAAAATTCTTTGAAGTGTGTTTCTGCAAAATTTGTTTCATTCAAGTAAATAGTAGTTGAAACAAAAATATTCGAAATAAAAATACGAGGACCAAATATTATGTGAAACATTTTCTGGGAAACGAAATTCTGTGAAACTTCTATCTGCGAAACAAGGTGACACCGTATGTTTTACTTGTAAAGCAAGCTGTCTTGAACGTTTTTCTCTATTGCAGTATTACTACTAATTCAACAAAGTAATTACCTCCAGTTTGTGGATACGCATTAAAATACAAGAAGCAGTTCTCAGCTTTGACTACGTCGGAAAGAACTCTGAGCGTTGTAAATAGCTTCTATATAAGCGGATTCCTCAGAAACGGCAAGATAGTTATTACCAGCCTGTTGCAAAGATGTATCTCACAATTTCAACTGAAATTCGAGGTGCTTTTAAAAATATTTCTCTATAAAGGTATTCAAAGTTGAGAGTTAAAAACTTTTGAATTCAATATGGCTTCCTGTAACTAACGGTTCCGAGTTTCTTTTCAAGTAAATTTATTATGGTATAATGTTAGTAGATTTATTTTAAAAATTACTTCTAAAATTAATAGTTCATGATGTATTTGTAAAATGAGGACTCTTGGTGCTTATTTATTAACGTAGTTACTTATTGAATACATAGCTAGTCATTTAGTTATTTAAACTTCATGTACAATAGTGGTACATGGGCGGACCTAATGATACAAGGTATTCTCTACCAGTCAATAATTGCGTTAAATAGGACATATATGTAACATTCATGTAGTATCCAGTAGTTTTTTTAAACACTTAATTATTTACCTGATTGTTACGTAGATATAAACATTTTAATAAATTTATTCGGAATATGTGCATTAAGACAGCTATGCAATACAGCGAATAAAGTCAACGTAAAATAACATAAACCAAGCATACATAAATACCAACTAGTGCAGCAGTGAAACAACCGATTCCAAAATAGAGCCTCAAACTGCAAGCCTAAGTGCAATCCTAGGCTGATATCACTTCGTCGTGACTTCCCGTCACAGAATGCTGTCGTAACGAATTCAGATTAAAAATAACAGGTACGGTAACACAAATAAAAGATGCAGTTTTAGAAATAACAGGTACTGTTTTAGAAATAACAGGTACAGTAATAGAAATAACAGGGACAGTCAGGAGCAACGAAATGTCACGCAGCCAGTTTTAATAATGATTTTCTCTTATTGAATTGATGTTTTAAGTTTGCATGAAAACACACATACACTCACATATTACACAGAAAATTTCTTTTGAATTTTGCCAAGGTATGTATGTATTTCAATGCTCGTGACTGTACACAAATAACAGGTCGTGTTTTATTTTTTATCGTTAAGATCAAACAACGGAACATCGTTTAAGCTATCGTGACCTTTTTCGGTGTAATAAATCGTGAATTTAGGTGACAACGCCAATTTTTGATACATTGCGATCATCGCGATTCGCGACCACATCTTTCAGTACGATCGATGGTTGATCATTTATTTTTGATACGTTATTTTGTCGGCTTGTAACAGTTGTCGGCAAATAATGTTGGCTTAGTTTTTTGTGATTTGTAGGTGGGATTAGGATAAAATATCGACAAAACATGAATGATATGTGACCCATGTCGTGATAACCTAAAAATAAAATAGAAAAATACTGAATTCCTCTTTTCAAAGGTTATATAAAAATACTACACAGTATGAAGCTGCTTAAAACTAAGCTGAAAATAATATTGTAACTGCTGAGAAGAGAAATAGTTTATTCTGCATCTAGATTTAGTCGACGTTCAAGTTTTCGATCAGTTTTTATCGCTTTTTATCGACATAAGAATAAATTTCGTCTTTCATTGAGAAACATAAAGTCATCTCGTAAACTTTATAGTCAAAGCTCATCTTTTCGAGGCACAATAGTAACGACTCTAGATAGAAATTCCGTTTTATATTAATATTATCTGATTTTTACTAATATTATATAATGCAATTTATCTCCTATAAATTAAGAATTAATTTGGTTAGAAAATATTTAAAAAAATATATAACCACCTTTTTATTGACTAAGCACGCATAATGCAAAGTGTCATTTTAGCGCTCCAATATCATCTAAGACCACTAAAATGCCACTAAGTAAGTGGTCGCACGCCTTTGAAATTTAGTATCGCAGTATGAGGACATCCAGTAATTTGGGTGAATTACTGACGAAATGGCACTACGCTTCATGCCAAAATAAAGCGCGTATGAATACGAATCGTCTACTTAACATCGTTTTAGACATAACACGTAATATTGACATCTTATAAAAGTTATATTATAGTAAGATTCGAGACGTGAGACGTTCAAAAGCCGCACATAGCGAGAAATCGTAAACCTTAAGATTTACCAGTATCTGTGTAAACTTCGTTCCTCGCGTTGTTGTGATTATATTACGTATAAATTTGCATTTCTGTATTTTATTTGTCTCGCTTCACAGTCGTATTTCTATCTTTTATTCCGAAGCAAGAATAGTCATGATGTATTTTATTCTAGTTTGCTTGTAACGAATAGTTTTCCTTTTAATACAACGCTATGACGTAATTCTCAATCTGCTTCGTCTCAACCGCAACTTTGTACGTTTAACCCCGTTTTAACTCAGCGGGTGGAGGAAAGGGAAGAAGGGAGGGGAACTTAAGAACACATTAAAGTGTGTCCTATACACTCTGCTACAATGTAGTTATAACATCATCTGATATGACTGTAATAAATAAGAAATAAAATATCAGTATGTGTCGGTAAAAACTAGTAACTAGATGACATCCTTTAAAATTTTATAGGGTTAATAAAAGCAGTTTATATTTCTACGTGTTATTTTAATAGCTACCAACAATGTAAAACCTTTACAAAAATGTTACCAAAGCCATAAAGTTGAACTGGAAATAGTGCACAATAAAATACCACTTAAAATCAACGCGTCGTCTATCGTCAGTACCACAAAAAATTCAGTGTGAAATGCATAACACATGTACGATGGTATTGTGAGGTCTGAAAATAGTTCCGATGCTAATAAAAACTGTCACGGGTACAATGACGGAACAACGACGCTTGGTATGAACGGAACTCCGTATTTTCCAATTTGAAGCATAAATCCGGAATTTCGCACCGTATTCACCTGTCACTCGAACAATGTGGGGTAAACATTCGTATTTTTAAAATGCTGTAGTTGGAATTCAAGTGGAAAGTATGTATTTGCTGTAAAGAGAGTGTGCCTAAATGATAGTAATAAAAAGTGAGGTATCTTAGTTTGAGGGAGAGATATTCATCTCTATGGGTAATTTGGAAATAAATATCGAAATAAAAGAAAAGTAAATGCAATGCTATTTCATTCTAGTATTGAATCATAAGAATATTAACACAGTAATGACAGCAAAAACCACAAAACGGAGTAAGGTTTTACTTACTTCGGTGTCACATAAACAAACCTTACATTCTTTGCGTTGGGTGTTTTGATTTCATGAATTATTACTTGAAATAAGTAACAAAAGCTAAAGTAAGCTGAAAATTTAGGCTATTAACCCATTTCATTTCACGGCTTAGCCGAAAAGAGCCACCAGTTTACTGGGCCACAATAGTGATGGGACACAGGACGAGCAATAACACAACGGTATATGTTCGCAATGTTCGGCGCACCGCACACGTTTGTCAGTCGCGCAATTTAACCCTTTTGACAACGTAATCGCGAAATCAGGCTGGGTATGGAATGAATGCAAAAATCACTTCAATCCCTTGCATAACAAGGGATTGAAGTGATTTTTTCGAGTTTAAGTTTATTTTTGCACTAGAACCTCACGTGAGGTGCTCAAATGTTTTCTTTTTTGTTTTATTCCCAATTGAGCACGAAGCCAAAATATGGATTGGTGCTCAAATGGGAATACCTTTGGTGCTCTTAAAATCGGTGCTCAAACGGGAATCCTTCTTCTTGTTACAATTTACATTTTTTTTTTTGTTAATTGTGGTTTTTGTTTAATTTTCCATTTTTGCAGTACATCGGTAATTTTAAACTTTTTAGTTCAACATGACTCTCATTGTAGCCGTTGTGTGCTATTTAGTTACATTTTGGTTCGAACTAGAAACGTTAAGCTATGTGACATACAAATAGACCAATAGTCCAAGATTATTCCTCCATATTTTAGGGTGCTGAGCTAAGTTTATTAAAAATTAGAGATGAAGAACCACACTTTTAAGTAACGTGAGCATGCTTTCGTATTTATACCGAAAAGCTTATACAACTGGATTAAGTTAAACTTATATCTTTTTCTGTGAGAGCTTTCTTGCTGAGTTTCATGGTCATGCAATGTTCCATTAAAAGTTTCTAATACCAACCTCGTTTCGACTATGTTGTATATTTTATTTCGTCTCTCATGTGACCTCATTTTATAATGATCAGTAGGTAGATTCTGTACCCAAAAGTTACCAGAATGAAATAAATTCTAAAATAAAAAGGATACCGTAAAGTGTACATGTACAATTCGTGATTTATTACCCCAAATAAAAAGTCGTTTCCTCCAAACAATCATTTTTGCATGGAGTTACTAAGTTCGATGAACATGTAGCGACGTTGAAAAAGCAACTTACTACAAAAAGTACTAAAGCGCCATCTATGACACAACGGAAGAACTAACATCAATTTCCTACATCGCGCAAGCAAAGTTTAGATCGACTTAAGACTATATAGGAAAACCCGACAACTACTGTCGAGCAGTTGCCCACCAGACATAACACCTGTCTGGCCGGAGGATCCTCCCTTTTCTATGGAGTATCGAGGAACTTTACACCCTGTTCCTCATACCCCTAAAAACGGAATGCTTGGTTGACGGCTTTGTGAAGGATTCGCTTACACCTTAAACATATATCCTTTAGTCCTTTCACGGATAACATTGCATCACTCAGAAAACCACTGTGATATTTATTCATATTGCGGCAGGGTTGCTTTTGTATTGCTATCGTTGTGAGGTCTTTCAAAATGATGTAGCCTTTATCTCGTTATAATAAGGTTACTATTGCGTTGCTTCTGTCAAAGGTATAAACAAACTGTGAAAGAACTGGCAACATTAGAAATTTTAATTTCAGTCAAGACTGTTTTTATTTATTCAGCAGCTGTATATTTGGCGACACTTGCCGCTTCAAAGATTTTTTATCGCGTGAATATTTTAATCTCCAGAAAGTTTTAAACTTTCAAGAGTCTTGACGAAAAAGAGTGACATTTTCTTGGCATTATCGTCCCTAACTTTTTTCTCACAAAATTAGCGACGGAGTAAGAGCTAAGTAAGATATGATTTAGTCTTAGTACGTGAGAGAATATTCTTCTTCTAGCCCTTAGCTTTCGAATACCGCGGTCTCTCTTACCCGTATTCTTTTTAGGCACCGTTGCTAAGTGCTCGAGTCATTAGCTACCAGTTTTAATGGCCCTATAGACAATGGCCTAAGCTGGCCACACGTTGACATTCCTGACTACATTCTATACAATAAATTGATTAATTGGCTCATTAATTGACATCTAGGCGTGGCCGACATCGGTATTGGTGTTCTAGTGCCATTAGTTATAGCAATATTAATCTGTCCAGTTGATACAGAAAAAATAATTATCATTGAGCTTAATCAATAAAATAGACTGATTGGCTTGCCTTTTCAGTCTATTAGCTACAGTGTATTCTAGATAGATAGAATAATCTTTATTATTTTTACCTTCAAAATAACAGGGCGTGTTATAGTTAGATAAAAACTATCTGTCAAAGTCAAAGCATTTATTTCAATTATACCATTACAGCAAAATAAAACGCGATTCTACAGTCCCAGTCACAAGGCATAATAACTTATAAAAGTACTGTAGTTGCCCATTCCTTAGCGTAAATCTCTATGGAGAAGAACGGGCAAGAAACTCCATGGACACTCTTTTAAATCAAAATAATATGTTACAAAATCTTGGTTACATCATTCATGTTAAGAATTACAAATATGTGAGAACAATGTAGAAATACGGGCAAGTTAAGAGCGTCCAGACATTAAAAATAAAGTAATTAAAATAAACCGTGGCAGCTAAGAGATGACCAGTCACAACTGACAGCGCCCGTTCACGAACATGACGCATGTATCAGCCATCATTCAACTCAACCATTTTGAAGGGAACTAAACGACCCGACACACCCGCCACCATCAGCATGACATTTAAGTGAGCATGACATTCACTCAACCACCAGGGTAATTTCGCGTCAATGAAAGATGTAGGTACTCATTAAATGGTGGCTTTACAGAACATAGTACTCACACATGTGCTATGCAATTATAAAATACTGAGAGATTGAATCTATACAATACAAATATATTTTTACAATCTTCTGCAGCTTTCACAATAACTTCACTTTGTAATTCAGATGATTCCGATTGCCCCTATGGTTGTGGAGCAGGACCAGCATTGAGCCAAGCATTTTTATCATCAATATAATCCCCCAACTTATGATATGCTTGCCTACATGTTAAACAGAACCTACCTTATTAACAAACAATCTCATTTCAGTCTTTCAACTTTCCATTTTCGGTTGGCTCATAATAATCTTCTACAACTTGCTTATTAATTATTTTTTTAAAGAAAATAGTTTAACGTTTGATTGTATAATGCTTTAAACCTTTCTGATATTAATATGTTTTTTTATTATTATCTCCCTATGTTCATCTCAGTCAGGTTTTCTAAAAAATAGAAGAGCAAGGACCGTTCCTTGTAAGAAAATACGCCAAGCCGTATTATGATAGCCTTAATGCCAAGCCTTTTGATAATATTCTTGATAAAAACTTATAAAAAAAAACGATTTAAGTCTGCCTTCTTGGTAAAGTACGACTAACAATATCATTCACGATTTAAATTATCAAAAATAAGTTTTTAGAATTAAGTATTAAATATTAATAGCCTGAATATTATTCAAGCTCAAATGTAAACAAATTTTTCGACGGAAAAAAGGAACATTTTAAATAAAAGGTACTCCCAAAGTTGTAAAAAGTTTTATTTTGAGACTTTTCCTCATTATATAATATTTCTTTTGTTTCTCGTTTCTTTTGTAACAAATCTTTGGAGGAAAGTAAACAAAAGAAGACATCAAGGTGTACCTGTATCTTTAGGGTTCCAAATTTATACAAATGTTAAAATATTTACAAAAATGCTGATTTGAAAAAATAATATTAGCGGCCGTTCACAGGGCGCTATGCTACACGCTATTTTGGGGTAAAAAAAAAAAAATATCACGTCAATACTTCAATATTCATACGGATAAAACAATGTTATCCCTAAATAGCTGCATCGGATGAACAGGGCTTTACGTGACAACTTTGCTTGACCTATTTAAACTTGGAACCTTAATATTGTTTCAGTCGCGAACTCTAGACCAATAGGAACGAAATAAAATGATTATGTAGTACCAACAAATCAAAGAATTTCTTAACACCCCTTGGAGCTATTTTAATTAAGCTACGAGTATATAATTGTTCACAGCGAGATCCTATCTGACTTAATATGTGAACTTTCTCTCAGAAATATTTTAAGCACAAAATTCACTGAGCCGTGGGTTCGAACCCAGGCAGGCGCATTACTTTGTGTAATTTATTTCATCACCGCTGCCCTCATAAACGGTGAAGGAAAACATCGTGAGAAAACCGGCATGTCCTAGAACTAAAAATTCGAAGACATGTGACATCCACCAACCCGCACTGCGCCCGCGTGGTGGATTACAGCTCACTCCCTCTCATAGAGAGGAGGCCTGTGTCCCAGCAGTGGGAACATTATAGGCTAATGATGATGATGATGACACGTTTTTACCAAGTCTATACAATGGACTGCAGTCTCATCATCTGATTAGCCTTTTCTCAACTATGTCGGGGTCGGCTTCTAGTCTAACCGGATGCGGCTGAATACCAGTATTTTACATGGAGCTACTGCATATCTCACTTCCACAACCTAGTTAGTACATGTGCGTGTGAGCTGAGGGACCAACTGGTATTTCGCAAAATAAAAAGTATAGGATGTAGTAGTAGATGAGAAACAATTGTAGAATAAAACTGGGAATTTGTAATAAAATATATAAAAAACTACAGCCCTTAAAGTGTGGTCCCTCAACCCTCACAGACCATCAGCCAGATCTCGGAATATATCTCAAAAATTAAGGTATTGAGTCTACAGACATTTAGTAAAGATTTTGTAAATATATTTACTGAAAAACAGACCACAAAGCATCAAATATTAAAGATTTATAACGAATATACTGTGGTCCCTCATTCCACACAAGACAGATTAATATTTTAGTGAATATTACCGAATCAAATAAATGAAATCTGTTTTTTTCTACATTAAGTTTAGGGTTATATGACACCCCTAGTAGTAACGAGAACTACTGGTACGAAACCAATAATTTCGTTTTTCTCGTTATATGGTCTGTTATACCAAAAAACTGAAACATAATATATTCTTGAAAATAGATTCAATATGTACTACAAAAAGAACAATAAAGTTCACATGCCGAGGTATAACAAGATACATTTCTTCTAAAAGCCAGTACTCTCTGCCGACAAAGAAACTCGCATGGTTTACAAAGCGCTCTTGTTAAGCCACATCCGAGCTTTAAAGGTTAGTGGTAGATTTCACTGCTTCTATTTTTTTCTTTTACTTGATTAGCACTTAAGTATTTCCAGTGCAGTTTATGCTATGTTCTTTATCTTTCTGTCATGATCTTTTCTGTCGATGTACTTTTCTAGAGTAAGTTTGGTTGATATTTAATTTGAGGGTGTTTTCGTACTTAAGTGGACGATTTGTGGTTTCTTAAACATGAGGATTACGGACTACTTTCGAACTTACTCGTAAATACTATTAATGTTAATTTAATTTGTTGTTCTAATGTCTTACCATTGCATTTCTAACTTACCATTGAAGAAGTACTGGTATTCCTGTTAAACACTTCAGTTCAAATGCCTGGATGACGAGAGTGTTATCATCAATCAAACAGTTCGTTTAATCGCCAATTTATAATTACGTGAAAAACATTCAATTTTGAATTATAATGTCCAACATATAAGCTAGGTTCCAATCCTTATCCTGTTTCTTGGGAGTTATTTAAAAAAAATGTGAAAAAGGATTATTAAAGTAACTAGGAATTGACTGATTTAATCAAGTAAAAAAATTATATACCTTTTGTTATTCACATTTTATTTAATAAAGAGTTATGAAGGCAGAAAAGGATTGATACAACATATTACCTATACGGGTACCAAAGAAAATCTATAACCGGTAGAAAAATAGCAAACAAAATCCAGTGATCTGCGTATCATAGGTAACAAATAAGTCCTAACCACAACCAGATCTAACCTTACATCATTGGGTTTCATCTGACACGACAGATAAATCTAACGCGAATCCTGTAACGTACGTCAGCTCAGTTATTTTCCGTTCCCTGCGTCTAAAACATTACCTACCTATTTTTGCCAGTCGGGTAAAAATACGACAGTTTCTCTGATAAGACACGACAAACGACGTTTGCTAGAAGTCATTTGTTATTTTTGCAATATGGAATGCAGTTCTTTTGGTTTTTTGTGACAAATGGGACGTATTTTTTATCATACGTGTGTGGGGAGGGAGAAACTGTCGCATATTTGCGAAGTAAGTTACATGTAGAGATAATTTACACATGCTACCGTTTTTGAGGTTGCTCTAAAAAGAATAGAATAGAACATTAATTTACTATGTACACCATACAAGTAACTTTAATAAAATGATACATTTGTAATAGTTTCCGGTAATTTGTTTCGGATTTAGTATGTGGTTTTTTGGTGTGTTCATGGTGTTGGCGTTTCGTTTTCTTGAATTATAATTTGAATTATGTCAAATATGTACAAATGACAGCCGGGACCAATAATTTAAAATGCTTTTCGAGGCACAAACCCTTTCACATAAATCTACGCTTTATAATGTAAAGTTCCTAATTGCTTTTAAAAGTAAGAATTTCTCAAACTCGTTTCTGGATATTAATGTGAATACTATTCATTGAAGTAACTTTGTGTTCATTTGTAACATTTTGCTCCTGAACACAGCCGAGCGCTATTAACGATTTCAAGTGAAAAGCAAAATAACTAGGTATTTAAATGGCGGCGTTTTGGGAAAATTATGAGAATTGAGGGTATTGTAATGGAACTAAATAAACAGAATTATAGTATAGAGTATGACACTTTAAGTGTGCGGTTCAAGGTGGCTTTGCATGTCAAGAAAAATGGCATCGATACGTCAAACTTGGTATATTTATTTTAGTTCTGCCCCACCTGCACTGATAAGTTGGTTAAAGTGTAAAATACACATATATAATTATGTACGTATCGATTGGGTAAATACAAACTGTGTGCGTAATGGCCAGTCCAAACCATAAAAAAAATAAGAATATTACTCAAAAAGTCTCGGGGCCAATTTTGATCACAACAAAAACTGCATCATTATTAATTTATTTTTAAACGTTGTCTATCTTTGTGGAATTCAATACTTATAATAATTAGAAAAATAACACTCTCTTTTTTAATTCACCGGTCAGTAGTATCGCATTTAGATAAATAATCTGGAATGGATGTTGGAAATCGTTGAATTTTCAAACCCGTAACTTTGCTATATCAAACCTTATATACAGGGCGGAAGAGACACCTACGCTAAAACATACCACGTATTCCATACATCATTCTGAACGCCCCTCATAGACTTTTTCCTAAGATAATTTTAAAAATAAATGCTGTTTCTTACCAAGTATGTTTCGATGTGATTTGTTTAGAATTATTTACGTAATAATAATTGTTTGATGCGTAACCATAATTTAAAAAACACGTTAGTGATTGGAGCCTCCTTGTAAGCAAGAAAATGCCTGTATTTAAGAGACTCCGCTCTTTCACAGCAAGTAAAATCAAAAACAAAATAAAAATAGTAAAAAATAAAATGTGTTTGTGTGTGTGTGTGTGTGTCTGTGTGTATGTGTGTTTGTGCATTTGTGTGGTGTGTAGGTGTGTGGTGGTAGTGACCAATCAATGCTTTTTCTGTGTCGCAATAACGGCGGTTTTTGCCCTTTAGTAAGACAATAACTACCTATTTTTGTAGCATCTACTTACCTAATTTATTATTTATTTTATTTGGTTATTTCCCAAAATGAACAATAACATCAAATCCCACAAACAATTTAATCTCGCACAAACATTTACGCTTGTCAAACTTTAAAGTGATTAAACAAGTTACTGTTGAAGCAAATATCTCGTTATTTAACTTGCAACATCTAATTTAATCATTAACTCTATTCAGATAGAACTACGTCACAAAATTGAATGTTAAATTTTGTAAATCAAGGTTATGTTTTGACTTCCTCGTTTTAGTTTATTGTGAGTTTGTAAATGTTTTAACTGAGGCAGGTTTGCAAAAAAAAGTCAAAGTCAAAGTCAAAGCATTTATTTCAATTAGACCATTACAGGCACTTTTGAAAGTCAACAAAACAAAATAAAACGCGAAGCTACAGTCCCAGTCACAAGGCATAATAACTTGTGAAAGTACTGTAGTTGCCCATTCCGTAGCGTTGCTTCGGAAAAGTTATTATAGAAATGGATTATAAGTTCGGTAACGGTCAATAACTTGTGTTTTGAGTGAAAGCATTTAAATACTCATCTTTTGCTTCCATTAAGAACCAATTTCTAAAATGGATGCTCGTTAAAATATGAAAAATATGTTTTTTCCTTTAAACAAAAAAAAATCTGTTAAACTGTGCCTTTATACTCGATGATAAAAAAACCGGACAAGTTCGAGTCAGACTCACCCACGGAGGGTTCCGTACAAATTCGTATTTTGTAAAGTTTTTTTTTTTTTTAAGATGAATTAGAAATGACCAGACCACGAATGATCAGGTTTCAGACTTTCCTCACAATTGGTAGTATAAGACTTACTTGCCAAATTTTATAGTTCTAGGTCAACGAGAATGAGTCTGTACATGAAATATACGTTTTTTACGGCATAAACGGCTGTACCTTTTTTACGTTAAATTAGAAGTTTGATATTTTTCACAACTTCAAGAGACCATAGACAAAAGTATATGGTTTTATTTTCAACTCGATACCTCCACGCGTTCCAGAGATAAAGGACCTTGACTGACAGACAGACAGATTGACAACAAAGTGATCCTATAAGGATTCAGTTTTTCCTTTTGAGGTTCGGAACCCTAAAAACGACTGTATATTCATCTTAGCGCTAAAATACACGTTTTTTTTTAAGTTTATGAGATACCAGTTTTAATACCGAGGACGCTATTAAAAGAATTCTGCTCATATTAAAAACAAGACTGCTATGTGCCATGGTTTTATTATACTCGGATTTTGAAGAGGTTTACCTAATAGTACCTACATCCAAATTACGCCAGTTATGTTTTAAGTCCCATGTAATAGGGGGCGAGCCTATTGCCATCAACTGGCACAAATCCAGGTTCCGCGGCTTCTACTGAGTAATTCCTGATGTAATACCCCAATAACACAATTATTTAATTTATTAGGTTTTTTTTCTATATTCTACTCAGTACTCAGTATTTCTTCTCTTCCCGTTATTTTGCTGTAAGCACTTAGAATAATTTTAAGTATTTCTTAGAAGCAGGGATCTAAAGAGATTTCTTCGAAACACTCGTTGGAAGCATCTTCGCTTCCAAACCAAGAAAATTCTAAAATTTCATAGAATTTGAAACCAGAACCTTCATTATAATTTTCCATGCTTTTAACTTTGTGTACAGTCACAAGCACTAATATGTACCTATAATATCCAACTTAGTAAGATTCGAAAGTGGTTTTCTTTTAGAATAATGACTGCGACTTTGATTTGACTTTAAAATAGAACATAATACTTTATTTCAATTTACAAAGGACCACAAAATCTATACTCTATAAATCTATACAATACAAATAAATAAAATTGATGTGTCTGTTTGTAATATCAAAATAACCGCTTTCTACTACATGCATGTGAATGTATATACGGTACATTTACCAAAATAACATTTTTTTACAATTTTTGTCTGTCTTTCTGTCTGTTTGTTCCGGCTAATCTCTGGAACGGCTGGGCCTAATAAGTTGAGAGAGCTGATCTAATAAGGAGTAACTCAGGCTACTTATATTTAAGAAAAATTATAATGCCACGCGGACGAAGTAGTGGTACAGCTAGTTCATCATAAAGAAACACATACACACATGTAAACAAGCTAAGCCGTGCTTAGTACTTTGATTTCGTAAAAGTAGCAAGCATTTCCAAATCCAAAATACCAGTAACTCCAAAATATACTGTTACCGTTTTTTTTTTATATCCCATAACTCTAGCATATATGACCATATCAAAGAATCAACTGGCATATGAATTATGTTTCAATCACACTTTTTTTTTGTTTTTTCGCATTTTCTTAGCTTTAAATATGAAATTGGTTTGGATAAAAAGAATTACTCGTATTTATCAATGAAACTACTACTATTTTACTACACTACTGCGAAGTTTGGCAACCTCGCAAAAGTAAAGATTCGTCATACTGGTGACAATTTTTGACCTAAGTAAATTATGATTGATGATATCTCCGAAACTATGCATTTTTGGACCACCTATTCTAGGAGTTTTAGTATTATTTTTACCTACTGAATATAACCCTAGAGTTATGGGATATAAAAAAAACAGGTTGTATAATAAAATTACTTTTAAATGCTGATCAATGTAGATAGAAATAATTCAAGGTGTAAAGCAATAAACGCACAATCTCTAGTCTCTCTAGTTTCTCGGAACATGAACCCGAACAATTTTAGTTCTACGAGTTTTTTAAATAAACGCGATCAGTGATTAACAAATATGAATGTCCGAAATTACATAAAATTGAAAAAAGTTTTTTCCAACGCAAAATTAATAAAATTGAGAAAAGAATTATCTACTTTAATCGGACCAGTTATCACGGAGAATACGGTGAAGGTACATGAAAAAAGAGTAGTACCTAAGTACAGTATCATGATCTGAGTCACTACACCTTGTATACTAGCGCTCGTGAGTGTACATATCTCTTTGATGAAAGCGCCCCAGTTATACTGAAGTCACAGAATTATGATTGAATTAATTTTGCATCGTCTCTCGTTATGGATTGTTCCAATTAAAATTGTATGGTACGCATTGTCCATTAATTGCTTTTGTAGCTGTGAATATAATTTATTAAAGGAAATTATAGACTCGATGTTTTACTATTAATGAGGTTGCTTTTACATAACTGTGTACTGAAAAATAAATAAAAGTAGCATAGATTTTGTAGATTGATATGTTACAGCCAATACTGCTAATCGGACAAAACCATATCTTGTTTGAGAAGGCCTCCAATTTTATTATTGGTATTACTACAACACGATGTTTATCAAGTTTTAACCTGTCAAAAGAAGTTCTGACCAACTAACAGTTTTGACTTTGACGGATATATGAACAACCGCGCTCATTGACTGTCGACTACTTTTCAACCTTAGTACTTAGTACATAAGGGTGAAAAGTGGTCGACCGTAACTAAGCGCGGTAGTACATTTTCGCTCATTGCATTTTGATATTCACCCCATAACCTTAAGTCCAAAAATAAGTCCTACGTTTGATTTTTATTTATCTTGAATGTTTATTTACATAACCAAATCTCAAGGATTTATAAACGTATAAATCCTCATATTAATAATGTTCAGACAAGGTCGTCGACTCGAAAATTCTAGACCTCTGGATATATTTTAGGCTAATGTGCTAAGTGGCTGTGGTAAGGTTTTCTTCGACGGTTTGTTGTATTAATAGAATGAAACTCTTGAATTATAAAAGCGACAGACAGAATATTCATGTAAACATACAACATCTCTTTTATATAATGCCTTTAGCATGCTTCTTACGTAATGATGTAGATTATATCGCTTTTTAACCGACTTCAAAAAAGAACGAGGGTCGTCGGAAACTTTATGTTTTATGGATGTTCCTCAATTACTTAAAGACGTCTGGACCGATTTGGAAAACACTTTTTTTTATTTGAAAGGATATAATATACTTCCCAGGTGGTCCTATGTTCATCAGATCAGGATCTGATGATGTAATAGTTGAGATTCTATTTCCGTCGGATTTGTGTGAGATTTGTTTGTTAATATATTTAACTATTTTTACAACTAAAAAGAGTTAAATATATTATTTTTTTTGCGAAAAAAGTATAATTTAAATGCCTATATATATAGGTCTAACTTTAAAAAATAAATACTTCAGAATCCACAACTGCTATTGGTTAATTGTGTCCCACGTACTGTCATAACACCATAAATCAACAAATAGCGGATTCATATAAGAAAATAGAGGTAGGTTTGTTGCAGTCACACATATTACGCCAACTTATCGAACAATACACATAACGCACAAAACGGACAACAGAAGTGACACTGTACATACAAATTGTTCTACCATTTAGGAAACATCGTGACGTCACAAAGGTGTACTTACATGACACAGAAACAGAACATGAGACACGTGACAGGGACGACAAAGGACAATACGGATATATAATTGTATAGGTACAGAGGGACAGGGAGTGACAAGTTAGAGATGCGAGAATAGTCTCTAAGAATGAACTTGTAATGATTTGATGTATTCTACAGAAACCTTTCGGAATAAATTTCCTAAGTGATGGTGAAAACCGCAGCAGAATTGGTTGCCTATCTTTAAAAATAAAAAAAAATTGAAGTTTGGTGTAGGAATGCTTGCGCTAGTTTTCGAAACTCTGAGATTTTTAGGACAAAATAACATACCAACCAAACGAGTTACCTAACCAAAATAAAATGAAATCATAATGTGGACGAATTTGATTGAATCAGTAAGTAAAGCATCTCGCTGTAATGGCGTTATTTCATAGAAAATAAAAAAAATAATAATTTTGTAAAATGAGACGCAAAAAGCATCTCATGATTTCCTGCGGAGCTTTTACCAGTCTTTTGATATTAACTCAGCACTTTACGAACAAAGATCCTATTGGTTCTTCAGATATTCAGGAACTGAAATTACAAAGGATAGATCTGTAAATTCATTAATGTCAATAAGTCAGTGCTGAGTAAGGCGACTCCATTCATTTCTCCTATTCACGACGCTGGATAAAATCAAACGGAACTTTCGTTATCAGATAAAGGAATAAGAAATATTGGGTGGAGGGAAGACGAAATGCGGAAGCGAGATACATAAATAGATATGTATGTATGTACATGACGTAGACGTGAAGAGTTTCTTCCAGCTAAAAGTCTAATCATGTAACAGAATGTGGGCAAATACGAGTAGTTACGTTCCATTAACCAAAAAAGTTTTTTGTTCCTGAAATGAAACTTTATCAGTTACGATATTTTTACTGTGTTTGAACAACAGTAAAATTTGTTTCGACTTTTAACTTTGTTTGTCATGTGAAAGTCGGACAAGTAGTCTTGGAAAGTCGACCCGATTTTTGGGTCACACGGTACCTCGTGTAATCCAAAAATTGGGTCAGACCTGACCCCAACATTATAGGCAAATTGCAAGACAAAAGATGATGTTGGCTTGTGAGAACTTAGACCTCAGCTCAAAAACTCGAAATAAAGGTGTACGGTGTGAATCGAGAGCACTAATCTAGCATACACAGCGATATAATACGTACATATGTTAATATAAGGAAAAAGACTCTAACTTTTACTGCGAAGCCAGCCCAACATTAAGCAATATTTTATAAACTTAGCCGGAAGATGTTTTATGCAAGGGAGTTTTTTTTTTAAAGTTGGCGCATTCTTTATGGTAAGGCGTAAAGTAACTGTGCTTATTTTACATACCAGTTAACATAATAATTTAACATTAAAGCATTTAAAGAAAAAAAGAAAGGAAAGTACTTATTAGTCTGACACAGAACAAAAAAAAAAAATTAGTTAAAATTAACAAAAACAAAGTTATGTAAAAGTAAACATAAGAAGAAAAAAAAACAATGATTTTAAAATAATAATCGACAAATAAAATTTTCCAAAAAAGTTACATACGTGTATAACGTATGTTATGGTAACGCCCCGCAAAATCATAAAACACAGTATTTTACTACTGAAACTTTACAAACCAGTTGCAAAATTCGCGATCTGACCCCGAAGCTAGTAGATTGTCAATACCAGTATCTACACATTTATTGACAGGCAATTTTCAATATCCAAACATAAAGGTCAGGTTTGAAACGTCGTACGTACTGTCAGAGCACCGAAATAATCGTCGTACTGTCAGAGTACCGAAATAAATATACAGGCGGATACATATTTCGGTAACTAAGTAAACTGCTAGGTAGGATAGATGCTTTTCTTTACTCACCAACTGTACATATAATATAGAAACCAAAACCAAACTCTATATGGGGGAAACCAATCTCTATCTCTGGAAACTTTATCAAAGGGAAAAGAAACTTCAAGTGGGTAGGTGCAACCTTATTACTGAGGGCATAAGGGTGAAAAGTGGCAGACCGTCAGTGAACTTGGAAGTAACTTGACACCCTGTCACAAGTTCTACGACAGAAAAATATTTTTACACCACACAATGTTTGAGAAAATAATTTCCTCAATTACAAGAAAAATAAAAGAGTACCTATGGCAGGAGGTGATTGTTTTATCCAGGAAAACTTCCACCTGTACCGTTCCCATGATATTTTCAGAAATGCTATCATTAAATGATTAAATACTTGGTGATTTTTCAAAAAAAGATAGCTTGTTCTAATGAAGAGGTTACTTATAATTATTGGCTGGCATGCGCCACTGACTGCACTATCGCTTATCTACATAGCACAAGCTTTTAAAGTATAAAACCTAGAATAAATAAAACAAATGTAGGAGGAAAATTCCCATACAATATTATACACCGTGTAAATCACCTCATCACGAAGCCGTGAACCAAGCATTCTGTACATGAAACTAAGTAACATTACGCAAAAATTATTGCTGGGAAACGACTTTTTTTTGGGGGGTGTAAAATCATGTTTTGTGGTAGAACTCAATGTAACGCACTCAAAACATTGTGCTGGTAGACGGATTGCATAGTATGGGGATTGTGGAGGTGCTTAAAGTAAAAATTTTACTATAAAATCTTGTATTTAAAAAAATGCTTGTCAAAAAGTTGGAACTTTGACCTCTAATATCTCCGTAACTACAAGGTTCCCAGGTATGGTGTAGAACAAAAAAATGATCGCAATAACAGGAAGAACTAGTGCCTTTCGGCTTCGTTAAGAGGTGTTTTACACCCTTTATAATAATATATCAGATTTAGGGACATATCTCACGAAAAATGCTCTTGGGCGTATCCTCCTTAGAATGATCGACGGTACTAACGCATCATGTTATGAGTTGGTTATGAGTGTAAGTTTGGATATTTTACTATCTACTTGTCTGTTCTAACGCTACGCGACCGATGATACGCGGCGTATCATCCGCCAGATGTATGTTGACCCTTAAGCAGAAATCCAGTAAACACTTTTACAAATATTTGTAGCCGATAATAATCGCTTTCATGCACCCACGAAATCGAATTGAAACAGTACAGTCATATTGAAAAATTAATGCATTTTCATTTGAGCAACAATTTCGAAACTTTTTGCCTTCAATCTGAATCATTTACATTTTAATTTGGCTAAAAGTTATTTATTTATTGATACCTATCTGCCCCCAAGAGCAATGCTTCACAAATTGCTACTATTTCGTGTCCAATTTCGGTCGATCGGTAATGGTCGATGGAAATCAAATATGTTGCGAGTTACCGGAATGGAATGCTTGATTATATGGCCATACTAGACATCAATCAATATGCCTGTGGTGATATCATATTAACTGGGTATGTTTTTTTTAACTCTAGTAAAGTATTTTTTAACCTGATGGAATTTCTTAGTACTTGCTGATTAGATTACTCTAGTGTACTCGTATAGTATACTGGAGTAATCTTCTTCTTAAAGCAAAGAATGGGTGGTGTGCCAGTTCCCGGTCTGTCTTCTTTGTGGTTATAATACGCTGGCAGTTTTATCTAAGATCGCAGTTATTTTAATAAAACAAGTTGGAAAAACAGTACTTTCTTTCATCTTTTACAGTTTTTGGTAGGCTCTTTATCTTTCAAATTTATTTTATAAAAACCCTGTAAGTTATAATAAAAAGTTGCTTTTACCCTTTTTTTTTTTTTTGCGGATGGGAAATCATCAAATGACTTCTCCTGCTCTGGGTGGAGCGGGAGGGAGTGTCAGACTTGTACTGACTAAAACCCACCCATGTTCCTTCTTCGCCTTTTGTGTTCCAGGGCCGCGGTATCTCTTTCGAACAACCCGCAGCCCTGGCAGGCATCGGCCCATTCGGACCCCTTCCGGTTTGCTGACATCTCCTTGAGGCGTGCGTGGAACACGTACGCGCCGTCGACACGGCCTGTCGTCATGAGACGGACGGACGGTGAGCTAGCCCATTACTCACCGTCCACAGGCTCGCACCTACAGTGGCCGGGGGCCACTGGTTGCCCCCCGACGCCCGGGGCGTCAGTTGCTTTTACCCTTTGTCACTATTTACCGTATGTTAACCTCTCCAAAACAAATTTCTTTAAAGTCAACTCCTACTATATCCATACTATCCATACTTCCATACTAATATTATAGATGCGAAAGTCACTCTGTTTGTTTGTTATCTTTTCACGACTAAACGGCTAATCGGATCTTCATGAAATTTGACAAGAAGATAGATTTCAAACTGGGGAAGGACATAGGTTATATATCATCACGCTACGACCAATAGGAGCGGAGCAGCAATGAAAAATGTTGCGAAAACGGGAAAAATGTGACGCAGACGAAGTTGCGCGGGACAGCTAGTAATATTATAAACTCGAGAGTTTGTAAGAATGTATGTTTGTTACTCTTTCACGCCTCAATGGCTGAACGGATTTGGATGAAATTTGGTGTGTAGATAGCTTATACCCTGGATTCACACATAGTCTACTTTTGTATCCTGGTCTGCGTGGGTCAAACCACGGGGCGCAGCTAGTATGACATATTCTGACCCAAGTTTATCTTATTGTGATTATTTGATTGAATATGACATATTCTGAGAGCATACGATGTTTTATGAATAATTCAAATTCCTCTTTTAGAATAATTATGTAAAGTTGTAATCGAGATCCATATTTCGGTTCGGATATCCCAAGGGTGTTTAGAATATTGTACGAACACCTGCCCTCTGGGTATGCAGAATAAATAGTTCATAAATCTTGGCCACTGACATGTTTGTTAGTTTGGTTGGAATTTAACTAAGGTTTATTTAGCTTAGGAGCATTTGCGTTGCTTGTTTGTGATTTTATCGATGAGATTTTTATTTTATTTTATTTTATTTTATTTATTTAAGGAAAAACAAACAGTAGCACAATAAAACTTAAGTTACAATATCTTAAATATTACATTTTTAACAATTATGCTACCCACTACGTTCTCCACAGATTACAATTTAAAGTATTTTAAACTAGCTAGTAACAACACAATTACAATACCTACAAAACAGTAACTATGCTGGAACTAATATCTGGATTTATAAATCTATTAATAAAAGAAAAAAAAGAAAAAGTAAATATGTGTGCGTATTTAACATAACGTTATCATAATAAAGGCAATTATACAGTAATTGGCTGGTCCTTTAGGGTTGCTTGGATTTGCTTCCTAAATACATTTTTACTAAGAAAAAGAATGTCGATTGAATGGAATGAATGGAACGAGTACGTATTTCACGTACATGAACTGTTCGAGGAACCAGGTAACACAAACTCCTAACTAAGTCCGGACAATCAAAATGATTGCGGCACACATTGTACAGAGTCATAACTTCCAGAAGTTTCCCTCTTGACTTTAAGGACAGAAGATCATATTTCTTAAGAAGTAAGTCGTACGACATTTTTTTCCGATAACATCTAAAACTCATAGCACGCAGGTATTTACGTTGTACTAGTTCTAATCTTTCAATATATTTTATGTAAAACGGATTCCAAATAGGTACTGCAAACTCTAACTGTGGTCTAATTACTGATTTATACAAATGCAAAAAAGTAGAAGGTCGACGAAAATCCCTGGATGATCTCATAACAAAACCAAACATTTGGTAGGCCTTGTTAACAACTTTTTCTATGTGAACATCCAGATGGAGCTTCGAATCTAGCAGAACACCAAGATCGCGGAGGAAACTTACTTTACTAATAGGCGTATTGGCAAGGCAATAGTCGAACTCAATTTTTTTTTTTTTTTGGTAAATGTTATAACATGACACTTTGGAAGACTAAGGTAAAGCTTATTGGAAGAGCAGTAATGAGAGAAACGGTCTAAATCTTGCTGGAAGTTCAAACAATCACCTTTATCTGAGATAACTTTAAAGACCTTTAAATCGTCCGCATAGAGAAGAAATTTTGAATTTTGAAAACAATCTTTAGAGAGATTAAATATTAAAGAAAAAATATTAGAGATATAAAAGGTATGCGAGGCTCTTGTGCTTTTTTCTTTGATCTTCCATCAGACAAAACATAAATCTGGGAGGTTACTAAGAAGTCTTAAAACATTATTGTTTCATTCTTATTCCACAGTGAGAAAGAGATGGAGCTAGACGACCATCATAGCTCCGTCCCTTTCCCACTCTGGAATAAGAAGAATGAAATAATAATGTTTTAAGACGTCATGGTAGACCACCTGATCAAACTAACGTCAAATAAAGTTTAAATGTCAATTCATAAAGTTTTTATTTCTGTCTGCACTTTAAGTGTTATGCATTACAGTTAAGATTCTATTCATCATCATCATCAGCCTATGATGTTCCCACTGCTGGGACACAGGCCTCCCACTATGAGAGGGAGTGGGCTGTTAGTAATCCACCAAGCGGGCCCAGTGCGGGTTGGTAGATGTCACATGTCTTCGAATTTTTAGTTCTAGGACATGCCGGTTTCCTCACGAT
Source organism: Cerastis leucographa (assembly GCA_963082945.1). NCBI lineage: Eukaryota > Metazoa > Arthropoda > Insecta > Lepidoptera > Noctuidae > Cerastis > Cerastis leucographa. Next base: position 7,499,009 of record OY720363.1, on the reverse strand, counting down.
GTTTTCCTTCCCCGATTCTATTACTTATGCGTCATTCAGTTTGTATAACAATGCAAACATGATCACCAGATTTTTTTCACCAAAGTTGATTATGAACATATCGTTATTTAAATAGCTGCTAACGACCAACTGTGGTTTTAACTTCACTCACTGAAAGTAGCTCTCTTAAGAACTTACTTTTAAAATTGTTTTGGTTATTTCGGCGAGTAGATTTATTTACTTCTTGTCTTGCTTTCCGTACAATACCTGGCCAGTATAATAGGTTGACAGCAATCTAATCGCCCTGCCCTCAAAAACGGTGAAGGAAAACATCGTGAGGAAACCGGCATGTCCTAGAACTAAAAATTCGAAGACATGTGACATCTACCAACCCAAACTGGGCCCGCGTGGTGGATTACAGCCCACTCCCTCTCATAGAGAGGAGGCCTGTGTCTCAGCAGTGGGAACATAATAGGCTAATGATGATGATGATGAATCTAATCGATCAATTTGGATTTGATTGGATTATCCTACAGCTTGGACACAAGACTCCTCTTCTAGAAGGAGTGGGCTGTAGTCAGTTGTCACATTATTTCTTGTAAAATAACGCAACGAATTTGATGCGGTTTTAACATTATTCAGATAATTTATTCCGAAACGATTATTGAACTTGTACCCGTGCGAGGCAGGGAACGATAGCTAGTGTAGTTTAAACAGCGGGGATGGCATATTGCAACGCAGTGCAAAAGCCGCGCAATAAGGAAACCGCTGTAACACATGGCTGGACACCGACGGCTGCATTGAGCGAATAGAGATGTCGTTTCAACAGATTTCCTTCGCTATAAAATGCTTGTTAGTGAAAACTGAGTGTGAATGGCAGTGATATTGGTTAAAAATAAAACTTTAACTCGCAGATATACAGTGAAAACGATTTTGTGGGGTTCGTTTGTTAAGATTATTATGAATTTTGTTTTGATAAATAATAATAAATCTGGTTGTTATACTTTCGGGCCACTGACTACCTTTTTCGAATTTTAAAGTTCTACAAATGACCGCTTTGACCAACAGCTTAACGTGCTTTCACGGACGAAACACGGTATGCAATGCAACGGATGGTAACTATTATAAGTAAACATCCATTCATAGAAGCAAAAAAAAAACAAACGATCATAATTCTATTTTACATCGCAACATATTCGAATTTCAAACCGAAAACCACTCCGTTCAAAAAAAAAAATGACTTCCAAAATCAAATCTTTTGTCATAAATTTTTCGTCAACTATAAATTCCAATCCGTTCACTCGTTCCATAGTGAAGAGAACAGCGTACGTCGCATCACTAGTGTGTAGCGTAGTGGAAAGTGTGACATGTCAGTTTGGCTGGGCCATCGGAAGCGACTGTAAATTATTCAACAGTCACCCGTAGGTAATAAAGTTACTATACACGTTTTATTGGGACCCAATTGAAGCGTTCCAACATAGTTGTTCATTGCAAATTAGTTTGGTTAAGGTTTGGTTTTGGTGCGTATGCAAAGTCATACAATTTATCTCAATTATACTGCAAGGGCGTTTTCGAGCGTCAAATTCGAAAATAGAATTGAATCTCTTATCGTACCTACACAGAAAACGAAAAGAGAAAAAAAAGTGTGTTCTGCACAAATAAGATGTAATTATATAAACATAGAACATATCAAGATTGCCAAAAGCCTCCGCTAATTTGGTTAAAAATGTATCATAGAAAAAAAAATTGTGTAATGTTCATGGTTCCTAATTTTAATTATCAAACGGATTATTAATCCTAAAATAACATCAAAATGGTCTTAAATAATCTTTAGTTCTTTTATTGTAACGTAAAAGGTTGCTAGGTAATTAAAATAATAATTTATCGGCACAAAATGGGGATTAAAAATAATATTTCTTTACCTAAGAGCCTGTTGTATATATTAACAAGAGATGGGTATACATGGCAGAACTTGTGTTGTTAGGCTAATGAGAATAATATCGTACATTTCCATCAATACCGAGAATCATTAACATTATTATTAGAGTTGAAGAAACTTCTTCGAAATAAGTCTCTATTATTCATGTCGATCGGCATTAAAATTGTCTGTTCAAACTAAACTACACCCAGTATTGCCACTAAACAAAACAATTGTATCTAGTTGTGAGTCCGTGATTATCATTGGAATTTAAACCTTAATACAACAGTTTAATAGATCACATGACGCTCGCCTGGGTATTACAAGAACTATACCAAAATACAAAGACTGACGCATGGCGGAAACACCCGAAATTTCCCGAGGTCATCCTTCAAATTGCGGGGCCGGAGACACTCTGGGAATTCCTAACAACTTGTGAGGTCCCTAAAATTTTAATTACGCTGTATCCAACCATTCTTCCTGCCCCCAAGTTGGCATAGCGGTCTCTTTGAATATTATTACTCGGCCCACTCGCAAAAAGCCTTTAGTGAAACATTTGGGAGAATACAATTTCATTTTAATGCTTTTATGGGATGACCCTGGAGGAGTATTGTTCTAACGATAGCATTGTGAAGAAAAGGTCCTAATAATATCAATGCTGTTCGATGCTTTTGTGATTCAAGAACTTTAAAAATAACAAAACGTGTTTAAGAAAACAATCTCTATCCATTTTGCCTTCTATTTATGATACAGAACTTTGTGAGTTCTGCTTCAAAAACAGTTTTTTTTACACCACCAACACAACAGCGTCGTCAAATGACGACACAAACTCAACTTTACAAGTTTTGTAGACTAAGCCTTGCAAGGTTTTGCGTCTTATATTCCTAGTGTTGACGTATTTCGTTACGTTCAGTATTCAAATAACGCCGTATGCCGTTCGTGCAAAGGATTTGCAAGCATTAGGTACTCGTGAGATTTTGCATAATTAGTACCGAATTCCCAGTGCAGTTGTTCGAAGACGTATTTTGCATAAGATTATTCAGAAATTATTCATGGGAAAATATTATAAATGATTCTGTTATATGAGAATCGAGACCGCAGGTTTTTTAAGGGCAATTTTAAGAACGAACAGAGTTGGTACTACAAATTGGTTTCAGAAATTTAGCGAAGGTCAAAATTCTACACCATCTATATCTCCAAAATTCATTTAGTTGTATGTTCTGTTCTATCCTCAACAGAAAACTCTAAATCTACTAAATCACACCTTTTACCAACTTCTTGGAAAGTAATGATGTTATCTTTGCCAAAGCTCGAATGTTCTAAATCAAAACAAAATAATTACTGTTGAATTCCGAAATTCAATTACGCGATTTGAATAATTAACTGAACGCTGAACCCTATTATTGGACAATTTCATAATTTTAATGAAATGATTGAAGAATGAAATAACACTGAATTCTTCACAATAAATTTTCGTAAGCAATTTTGTCATCACTTTATTCTGCACTCATTATTACAATGGCGGTCTATATTGTTTCTTTCATTATAATATTTGTTTCTTAGCATATTGTCTCGCCGGTAATCTCCGGAGAGTTAAGCAGAGGTGCTATAGTACTCCAACATTTCACCAGTTCTGTTTAAGCCCAACGTAATAGGGGGTGATCCTAATACCATCAATCAGGCACACATCCCGACTCCAGGCTGTTCCTGATCAATAAGTAACTTTATATTGTAAGCAAGCGCAAAATAAAGTAATGAAAAAAAATTTTGCGCTCATAATTACAATAGTATAAATTTGTTATAATATATTTATAAGAAGTCGCATTTTACCAGTTATCTTTAAGCCCCAAATGATAGGGGCATGCCTAAAGAGATCAATCAGGCACAGGCAATCTAGACTCCGTGGCTACTACCGAGAAAATTCCTGATGGCCAAATAACATTATTTCTGTATCATGATGTTATGTTTAAGTTCCATGTAGTAGAGGGCGAGCCTAATGCCATCAATCAGCGCTAAGGAACTTGATGTTGTAAGCAATTTTGTCATCACTTAATTTTGCGCTCGAAATTCCAATGACGTTCTATTTCTTTCGTTACTGGATTGATAACGTTACAAAAAATAATGTCAGCAATCCTCAAAACCTTAAACAGAGGTGCATCTACCCACAGTATTTCGCCAGGATCCTAATGCCATCAACCGGGCACAAATTCAGACTCTTTGCCAATCCTAAGAATCAAATCCAGAACTATGTTGCAAGCAATTTTGACATAATTTTATTCTCATTCTCATTACAATGACGGTCTATTTCCTTTCATTGCCGGATCGATATTGGATGATAATTGCGCCATTCCTCATATAGCGAGCAATGTGTTCACACGCTCGGAAAATCACCCCATTGCTTACGTCACGAATGATAAACGCAATATTAATCCATGTAAGCATGACCTCTTTTATGAATTTATTGCTCCTACCCTGTCAGTGTAGTGTATTGCGCCTTTGTTCAGCCTTTGTGTTTTATTGGAAAAAATATAATTTTCATCATTGATTTGATTTATTTTTCTACAATTGATGCCAGGAACTGCCTGTAACTGTTTTTTCAAGTAAAAGCATTCAAAGTACTTACAAACTAATTAAGTTTGTTTAAGTTCAAAATTTTAAGAAAATAAATAGTAGTTTTCTTATCAAATTTCAGCTCTCATTAAGGCGTTGATTTTTACCCCGTAAAGGTTAACGCTATTACTTTTTTATCCCAGAACAGGACAATACAAGTTCACTTTAGCAACAATAACCTTAGATTTGAGGATAAAAAGTTGATCATCAACCGTTGCTGGACACTGGACGTAGAACAAAAAATACACCTAATTCAAGAGCGTCCTCCTAGCTTACATTTGCTGATTTACAGTCTCCCCTCAAGTATAGTCTAGGTCTACCCGAACGGTCAGCCATTATACAGCTAACAAACCATAATAAGAATTAAATTCATTTGTAAAATATTGAGTTAGTAACAATGCGTATTCCATATTCGGGCTTGCCAACTGAACCGTATAATATACGAATATCCGAGCGTAATTAGGCATCAACAGTACATACATTACAGAAATTCTACATTCAACTATTATACTAGAGCAACCAGTTGCACCAACATTACAAAGCTAACGCCGACATTAGTTTGTACGACTATTAGCATTCAGCTTCCTACTAGCAACCGAATGGCTTTATCAACAGAGAAATGGATATGTGAGGCCTTATCGTTTACCGAAATGGTTGAGCCTCCATCAGAATATGTACATTTCAGTCCATATTTGAGGAATTTTGTTGGATCTCAGGGCATTTTGCATAGCAACGGGAACTGTGTCTCGAAATCTCGAAATCGCTTAGCACCAAAGTGGCCAATACTCGTGACAAAACTGGAGTATACAGTGCTAACAATTTGAACTTGACTACGCCTTTATGTAGAAGCGGTAAGAGTGATTTTAATAATGATAGTGTAATCACTTAACCAGGCGCGTTAATGATAGAAGGTGGAGTACTGTGACCGAGTGGCTAACTATGAGTAAACCTTAGTGAGCTTATAGTGAGATGCTATTGTAGTCAACAGTATAAAATTATACCTCAACTGAAATAAGTAGAGTGCATAATACGAGTTGTAGTTTTGCATCCTCGTCAAAATTCAGGAGGTTGTCACAAAAGCCATAAATAAATCAATTTAAATTACGGTACCTAGTTCATTTTTAATAAAAGCAATTTTTTTTGGCTGTTTAAGTCTGTCAGTATATCAGAATAACCCCCTTAACTTGGTTTAGGGAATAAGCAATTATCGAATAAACGTTTGAGATTGTTTGTGTGTGAAAACGTGGTTATAAGGCGAGTAACAGACGGGCCGCGTTTAAAATACGGGTGGGGTACTTACCGATTCCCGTAAAAAAGAAAAAAAACCTACTCATTTTGTTATTGATTCGGGTCGAGAATCTTTAGCATAGTTTCCTCCTTGAATTGGACGAGGATGCAAAACAACACGTTTTTATAATATGTATTTCAAATTATTGCGAGTTCATTCTTCTCGTCTTCCGACTACTGTTTAAAAAATTATTTTCCAAAGCAGATAGTTCTTCCGTATTTTCTTTATTCATAGGAAGTCGGGTGGAACTAAATCCTCTTTTTTCTTTTTACTGGCTCTGTTTCGTATTACCCGGCCTTAGTACAGAACTTAACGTAAATACAAAACTTCCTAACTGTGGTATTCTTTTACTGAAATGCATGAAATTTAATTTTACGTCTTCATTATTTTAGAGCTTTAAAGCAGAACCACAAATTCTTTTGTGTTTAAAACTATTTAATTGCCTACATAAAATGCGCATTCCGGCTTACTATATTCAGTGTCTGTCTTTTGAATAGAAAAATTCTGCTGTTGTGCAAGTCTTATAAAGGGTTTTGTACCTACAATCTAACAACAATCTAATAGTATTTATTTCTTTATTTATTAATATAGGTTTACCAACAGCTTTCATGTAACATTTCCCAAAATGAAGGTTTTTACTGTCCGGGACTTAATCTTAGTCTTAGACTTAGTCGCCAATTATTGGTCAACCAGCATTCCAAATAAGTTGCTGCGGGTTGTTCGAAAGAGATACCGCGGCCCTGGAACACAAAGGGCGAAGAAGGAACATGGGTGGGTTTTAGTCAGTACAAGTCTGACACTCCCTCCCGCTCCGCCCAGAGCGGGAGATGTCATTCGATGATTTCCCATCCGGAAAAAAAAAATGCATTCCAAATAAGTGATAAGGATAACATAACAAAAATAAAAAACTAGAAGGACCCTAAAAACAATACAAGGTGGTCTTTCAAAGCCTAAATTATGACTAGCAGCTACTGTATGCATCATTTATGTACAATAAGATTTCAGTCGTAGTTTCTGATATCTAAAACTTGAATGAAATATCATCAATTTTGATGACACGCACTTAAACCATACATAAATAATCAATAATACATTATCACTCGTATTCCAAGACCATCTAAAGTCAATTGCTCAGCTCAGTTAGCCTCAGTTGTCAAGACAACGGTTCGAAACGCTCACTGTATCTTTTTTTTAGCCGCAATTCGCAGATCCTCAAATTTGACAGACGATTTCTTATGTTAAACCTCCAACATGGGCGTTTATGCCAATATTATTAACAAACTATAGATGTCAATGTGTCTAATGGGGCAGATTTTGGACGTGTTGTACTCCAAATTTGACAGATGATTTCGTATGAAAACCTTCAATCGTGGGCAGGTAAACAATAGCTGTCAATGTGTCTAATAGGGGCGGATTTAGGGCGTGTCAAGCTTGACTTGAGCTTAGTCAGCGTATATGTCACAGATTTCTCGATAACATGTCATAGATTTCTCGATATTACGCCGCTGATTCGTTCAAATCAGAGTAACAAATCACGAGATAAAAGTTCGTGTTGGCCTTCCAATTTACCAGTCAGTGAAAAGCTGGCACGCGACACGGATGTCCGTGACAATGTCTTTGTTGTTCCGATTGCGTAATTAATTTATGTCCATGAATTTATTCGTAGTTCGCTGAATGTACTAATTAAGGCAGCTCTGACGGTTCTACGGCTTTGATAAGTTAATTGTTGCTGTAAAGAGGTCTGTTTTTGTTTTTTTGGTACTGTCACGGTATTGGTTATCAGATTGGTATGGTATTTTGGTGAAGGATGTGAACGTGATGGATTGGTATTGATTGTTTAAAATAAAGGTCAAGATTAACTAAATCAGCTCTGAGACTGAGCTTGTGAATTATTTCGTGTATGTTTCCAAACGTGCAAAAGTGAAAAACTGGTGTATGCAGATTATCTTCCATATAAAACTGTAACGAATTTGATAACAACTCATACATAAATTTACGCCTTTTCCATGGGTGGAGGCAGAATCTACGGAACACTGCCTGGTACGATCCTTTTTTTTCGATACACTGGTTTCGAGTACTACGTACCTGACCGTTTGAAAGAACGTCACCATACAAAAATCAAGTACTTACACATGAAAATACGTCCATTCCAATTCACTCTACGTCTACAGAAAACGCAAAACAAATAGTCCTTAAAACCTAACACTAAAGACCTAAAACCTTTGCACACCACACAAAGGTCTTTTCTCTTCCAACATATTATCTGACCGGAACAAGTATTTGCCAAGACTACAGCCTCGTAAAAGTCACGCGTGTTTACAGTGCCGTTAACAAGCCCAATAAAAGCGTCTGGCAAGGTGTGGACTTGGGGGCTCTTTGGCAACATTGCCACAACTGGCACGAACGTCACAGCCACATCTGGCACTTGTTGCTTTGCCAGCGATGCCAAATAGCCCCCGTGTCACAGAACTGTGTAAATATCAAATTTCGTTTGTACATAAATGGTGGAATTGTTCGAACAAAATTTTTGAGCCCGGGCTTTCCTTTTTGTATTTGAATTCCCTTGTGTATCGTTTGGGGCTTTGGGTTCGAAGGGTACCTTCACCCTCTTGGGTGTGAAGGTGTAATATACTTTTTCAATAATCACTTTTCCGAACCATACATTTGTAAATGTTGGATGTATGAATCTCTGGAGACCTATATCAATCTTTTACAGAGAAGAAGATATTGGGATTAAAATTGAAAAATCCCCGTTTCTTTGAATTTACCTACATTAGAATAGTATAGCTGAGTAAGATAAAAAAATCCTTCATAAACATAGAAATGTTTTTAGAAAGTTCATAGTGACCAAAAAACCTTATAAAAATCCCTCAGAAAACATCTACAAAGATAAGATCTTACTCAAACTCAAAATACCAATAAAACTTTTTTTAACAACTTCAACTTATTATACAGGACTACTCCAGACTCCAGGGCCAAGTTTCTTCACAAAGTTTTTTAACAAGTATGTTTCTAAGGCAGCTGCGATGCTTATCTTGGCTAGTCGGGGCCCCACAGATGTTAGTAGTTCCTAATTTAATACGGGCCTTATCGATTCGAGTTTACGCCAAGTTGTTATTTTAAGGTTTGGACTAGAGATGGTCTTATCTTAAGTTGTCGAGTGGAACAGAATTTAAACTTGGAATTTCAATAAAGATGGTCAAAAGAAAATAATGAAATATACTTATTTGATTTATTCATTTTATTGATTTGGTATTCAGTTGTTGGTTTTTTAAGTACTTCTGATTGCTGGTTAAAGTTTTCACGTTTGGTTACTTAATGGCAGTGTCAATTCCTTTAATAAAAAAACCGCTGTATAATCAGCAAAATTTTCTTGGTGGTTCTCAATAGCAGTTAAAAACAAAAAACACACACTGAACTATTCGTATTTGATTATATTCATAGTCTCCTCGGACTAAAGGTTTGTCAATAAACAAACCATGACCTGATTTTTATCCCTTAACCCAATAAAAAACTCTTAAAACTGAAGGGTAAAATTCTCTATCTGAATTTTAATGTACATAATTATGATTTTTAAGCTGGCTGTATCACCAACGGCAGGCAAAAACTATTAAGTTCACCTCCAAATACAAACGCTTCAATAGAACACCCGCCTAATCGTATAAATCGTACATGTAAGTGACCTACAGGAGTGTCGCCTTGTAGATAAGGGCAGTGGCCTGCTTACGCGACTAATTGAAACATTCGACCCACTCGGAAAATATCGCGACAAACAACGCTTATTTTAAAGTATCCTCTGCCTGCGGCTTCCCTAACCTTAGAGTAAGATATTATCTCACGTGAACTTTTAAAATATAACCAATGACACTCGAGGATTGTGTAGGGGCCTATTATTAAAGAATTTTCGGAATTGAATCAGTACTTCCGAAGACTACCCACTTCTTCTTCTTTAACCCTTGGCCACCCAATGCTGAGTGTAAGTCTCTTCCAAATCTCTCCACTTTTGGCGGTTATATGTCATGGCTATCCAGTTTCTTCCAGCCGCTTTAATGATTACCCATGCACTACATCCAAACTAAAACCTCTTTTAAATATTAATATAGAATATAATATAATTGGCTTAAAGCACTTTAAGCCATTGGTCCCGGCTGTCATTTGTAGATTTTTGACAGTCGTTACGAGTAGTCAGAAGCCGAAAGCCTGATATGACAGAGTGACAGTTATTGTTGACATGACAGTTACTGGGTTGTGAAGGTCAGATAGGCAGTCGCTTCATATAAAATACTGATACTCAGCTACATTCGGTTAGACTGGAAGCCGACCCTAACAAAGTTTGGGAAAAGGCTTGGCAGATGATGATAATAGTACAAGCTTTTGCTCGCTGCTTTACTCGCGTTATGGTTGAAAATTATCCCATGGGAACGTTCTGTAAATAGCACTTGGGAAAAACTTAACTTTGCATTAAAGACCAAGAACAAGATGATAGGCCACAGGCGCACGCACGCGAATTTCAAACGGCTGTTGGATTATTTTGATAAAATGAATGAGTATAAAAAAATGTTGCGAAAACGGGGAAAATGCGACGCAGACGAAGTTGCGCGGGACAGCTAGTGTTATAAAAATTAAATTATTTTAATTTAATTTTTATTTCATGCTTTTTAAACTTATTTTTTTTTAGCCTTGACTGTACCACTCCTGGGCTTAGGTCTCCTCCCATTCCTTCCACTTTTCTCGGTGTTACGCCTCTTCTCGCTCATTTACAAAAAAAAACTGAGCTTTTAGGAGGAGGGGGGTATGCAGCCTACGCCCCTGGCGATGCCCATGGTGTCAAGTGACAAGAATTCAAATTTCGAATCAACCAGACCCGTAGAAGTTGTTTATATTCATATTTCCTTTCATCAACTAGAAAAGAGGTGATGAGTTTCAAACGGCTTAGCAGATTTTCTCGAAACATAGCTAAGAACACTCTCGATTAAATTACCTTTCAAACGACACCAATTTTTGATAAAATATCAAAATCTGTTCATCCGTTTAGGAGCTACGATGCCACAGACAGACACACGGATATACAGATACACACGTCAAACTTATAACACCCCTCTTTTTTGGTCGGGGGTTAATAAAATAGAAAAGATTTTGCAGGTTTTAGAACATGCACACGGCATTGAGTTTAAACTGGTCGAAAATAAGAAAATACTTCATTGCAAAAGTAATAAAATATGGTTTCTTATAATATAGGTTTCTCCTTCTTTCAGTAAATGTTTGTTATTGGGCTATTCGTCATAATAAATTTTCTCTTATCGAACTCAAACGGTCGTATTTCAAAACAAAGACATTTTGACATGACTTAAACCAGCGAGCTAGTTTTTGTATTAAGAACATTACGTAAGTCGGATTTAGGTTTGCAATCCAATAAATAGCTGCTTGGTTTAAGCTTGGCTTTGAAGATAAACCTCGCAATTTTGCAATAACCTATTTTGAGTTAACGTTGCGTAACGGGAAAGTACACAACATACCTACTTACATTTAAATATTTTTCATCACACTTGCACGACAACAGTGTCATAACATACAGGATAACTTGGCACAGCATCACATCACACAGGTCATGCAAGTTCAAGCAAGGAGTTTACACGCAATTGAAAAATTGTCTTAAAATGTTATTTAAACAGGAATTAACTAATGTTCTAAAATCTAAATAATCGTTAGTTTTTTGTATCAAAACGTCGTTTTTTTTTTTATTATACTCCGTCATGGCTGTATACCTAGGTAAGTATTTGCCTTTAACGTTCCTGAACAAAACATTTGTATAATCTGTGGTGTGGGCAAACAGCCCGCCATCCGCAAATCAGTTCACGTATTTCGTAATAATATGTGCTGACTTGTGTATATTCATAATTATTAACTCGCAAGTGTGATGAAAAACATTGTATGTTTCACGGGCGGTACGGGAATTACGAACCTCGACTCAGAAAGCCCTCAGTGTTCGACTTCGGGCTTTTACTAGAGCCTCGATCGTAATTCTCGATCTTAATACACAATATACTATTGTAACACCAGTATTCCGTAAAATAAATTTTATTTTCTATTCATTAAGATTGTCTGTGTCTTTATACATCACCGGCAGAGCCGGGTAACTACGGCTTTTCTAATAAGTCTTCCGAAGCTATCTTTAGAAAAGCAGAAAAATGGAACATCTCGTTCCTTTTTAATAATTATCGTTCCTAAAATAATTTTAGTTTCCTGCCAAAAGTAGTTGCCATGGAATATCCCATCAATATTAACTTAATTTATTATTTGAGTTTCAGAAAAAAAAGCTAAAGTATATTCCTTTATTCCCCGATATCCTTCAAGACGAAAAACTAATCAGTCATTCGAACGTCAGATTTTCCTTTCCAAGGCTATATTTTTGAGACACCACTAAAGATTACTATGAATATAAAGAGAAATATGTTTTCGGAGAAACACTATGAAAGATAAGGCTTTACACACGAGTAGTAAAAATAATTTGATTATAATTTATGTGGGCACCTGTGAGCTTCTACGTGAGGTTGAAAAATTTCTGTTTTCACTTACACCAACAAACACCTAACCGTATGCCTAAATAAACCACACGGTAGGATTTGTAACGCTTGGCTTAACGCTTAGAGTTGAAATTCCAAGTGTGGTTTTTTGGTCATTCATTGTTTGGTCAGTCATTCATTGGTTCATTTAGGTGTCGTTAAACACGGTCATAAATCTCTTAGTGCGAACTATAACTAAGCGTCTTTTATTCTATTACTTTAATCTGGACAAAGACAACTTGTTTTATTAAAGTATTTGACTGTCTTGGCTCTATAAAAGTAAAAGTTGGAACGTTTTTCTTCAGTCGAATCTGTATAAAAGTTGGTGCTGCGATCAAATTTATTTTAAGTTTGCATGTAGCGTAAATTCTGTCTTAAAAGATCCACTTTTCGGAGTTTTAGTTACAATGAGTTTTATCGTTGAGCCGAATTAAAAATAATTGAGTTACTATATTTTCTACTGCTCTCTAAAGTGTAAAAGAAGACAATGTGAGGAAATCGGCAACTCCTAGAATCAAACATTTGAAGATAATTATACGGCAGCCACAAATGCGCACTGGGTCTGCAGCTTAAGGTGTGGTGTGTGAAATGTATATAGGCTAACTAGCGACCCGCCCCGGCTTCGCACGGGTGCAATGCTGATACTAAACACACTACAGAAAAACTGTGAACGTTGTATATAAAAACATAGCGGCCCGCTCTGGTTTCGCACGGGTATTAAATATATAGTTATTATACATATAAAACTACCTCTTCAATCAGTCTATCTATTAAAAAAAACCGCATCAAAATCCGTTGCGTAGTTTTAAAGATTTAAGCATACATAGGGATATAGGGACAGAGAAAGCGACTTTGTTTTTAACCCTCGACCAAAAAAAGAGGGGTGTTATAAGTTTGACGTGTGTCTGTCTGTGTCGTATGCATCGTAGCTCCTAAACGGATGAACCGATTTTGATAAAACAGGTTTTATACTATGTAGTGATTATGTAATTTTCCACATGAATGAGGGATTCCAAATAAAAGAGCAGAAGAAGACTAAGACAAAGAAACGATGGATGGACTTTGTTGAGGAGGATATGGCAACAAGGAGGTGGCTCCTGAGATGACAAGTAGGTAATAGGGAAGTATAGAGGAAGAACACAAGCTGCCCCGTCCCCAAATAAATTGGGATAAGGGCAATGACAAAATAAAACTTTATTGTATACCAAAAATGAAACATAACGGTTTCACAATTATATGTATGTTGATATGTTATTTTCCACCAATCGATAGCCAAAATGAAGAAAAAGTCCACGATATCCTCGAGGATATCGCAAGGATGTCTACATTATTTCAACGGGATGTTCTTCTGTCGGAAAAAAGCACTTACAACACTGTACCATCAAAATGGTCGAAAACATTAATAAATTGTTATGTTTAATGATCCTGTAAACAGTCCACCACACAGGGGGTGTAATAAAACGAGATAAGCTCAAATATTGAGTAATCAAAGCTTTTTATGAGATTTTAACATGCGATATTTTGAGGTACACAGATTGGTTTTCGTACCACCGTACAATATTTTAGATTAAAGATATTATGATGGTGTTCTATTTAAGATGTTTTGTACGCGGGTACATTTTTTACCAGCGGTTTGGTAATCCGTTTAAATTTCTCTCATTAATAATCATCTTCCTGCCCTTGTCCCATTTTATTTACTGTCGCAACACGTTTTCTTATAGCGTTCTGCGCTGTCAGACGTCACCCAATCATTTAGCATCTCTTATTATGGGTATATTAAATCAAATTAAAAATGAGATGCTAAATGATGCCAGCGGGGCTCCTATTTCTGTCTGCAGGGTTTAAAGTGACCTAACACGACGCTAAGGCTCACTTTTCTCGCTCACTAGACCCCGCCATCCACTTTGAACCTAGCCTGTCCGAGTCGAGGATCCGCAAGTCCCGAGCTCGCTTTGCTCGCTCTTGCACCCTATGTTCTCCTTCTCGAGTCCGCGAACACAAGTTACGACGTCATACGAACGCGCCCGAGTGCACCCGAACTCCCGTGCTGCACAGCGTTGTCACTTTGTCGCTCCGCCACCTAAAATTTGTTTAAGCCGACCGAATCCGGTGTGCTATTTTCTGAAAAATAATATGCTAGAATATAAAAAAATATTAATTCAAATAGTATTACAGTATTTAAAGATATTATTAACGCAGCTCACAAAAACATCCCAAAACGATATTTTTTTAAGTACTTCATGTATTAACTCAAGTCGGTTTTATAGTCCACTCACTTAGTATCATTTTCGGTCAGTCAGTATTTTTTGCGCTCAATTTTGTTTTTAATTCTGCCACTTGGATTTTAGTTGCTAGCTTAGATTAACTGTTTCCCACTGCTAGTGGCTCATATAATTTTTTTTAATCATTCATAATTTATTCCTATTTAAGTTAATTTTTCGCAAACATAATTTAACGCTGCTCGGTTTAGTATTAAAGGATCTCATTAAAAGCCACTTACATAATATTATTTATTCACTCGGTTTGTTATTTCCCATTAATTATTTTACAGTAACAAACAGCTGTGAAAGGCAAATTGTTCTAGCTAATTAACAGACAAAATTCTCCTCAATTAAGAATCGGTCGGTATCACTGAATGAGGCAGTGATCACGGCTGATCGATGGTTATTGTGTAACCAAGGTTCTTCTAAAACATAATCTTTGTAAAAGCTTTGTTAAATAATTGTATGATAGATTATGGATTGATGTTTTTAATAATTTGTGTCTCTAAAAACATATCATAAAAATGATGTAATTATAGACACAAATGCTTTATGCACTATAATTCTAATGTTATTTTTAATAGTACTTAATGATGAGCTCGCAAAAATTACCGTGAAAATGAGAAAAAGCCACGCCAGCATTAAGAAAATCGTATCAAACATTTGAATGTTACATCATTCTCAACGAATGAAATGAATGAGGTAACCAAGATTTAAAAAAAAATGATTTAAAAGTTTGTCCATGGAGTTTCTTGCCCATTATTCTCCTTAGTGATCTACGCTTTGGAATGGGCAACTACAGTACTTTCACAAGTTATTATGCCTTGTAATTGGGACTGTAGCATCGTGTTTTATTTTTTTTTACTTTGAAAGTGCCTGTAATGGTCTAATTGAAATAAATACTTTGAGTTTCAGTTTAAATGACCTGCATATAATGGTGCGATTATATATATATATAAATACCTAATATATTTTGCTTGAAAGAGAAATTCACGAGTTTTATTGTAGTTTGAGTTTTTCGTTTATGTAAAAACATTTGTTTATCATAAGAATTTAGTTTAAGGATGATCGAATTGATTAAAATATTTTTGTCAATTATTATTCAGTAATTGAACTCGCATGAAATTATGTCGGACACTCAAACACTCTCCAACAATCCAATCAGTTTGGAACTTAAGTAAGCTCCTTATTTTTTCTTCAAGATAAACTGCGTAACAAATGTTTAGCTTAGCACAACCTTCAACCATGAATTACGTTGACTGACAGGTGCCTGACCTTCGGAGCCTACAGAAAATCCGGGATTTCCCAGCGTTTATTAGGTCACAGGTGGATTCAGCTGGCAAACTGGCTGAAATAATCCATTAGTCATTTCAAATGATATCTTTATTGGAATGATCCTCTTTTTGAAGTTTTTGGAAATGAGGATGAAAGTCAGTGTACTAATAAACGGCCATTATACAACGTTTTTTTTATATCTCTACGGGTAAATTTTATAAGTAAAAATAAAATAAAAAATCCTAGAAAATATTTATAGTTAGATATAATCAACCTAACACTAGGGTCTCAATATAATGTAGGTTAGATACCTACATATATCGAGTTTCATTGATAAATACGAGTTATTTATTTTCATTCAAACCAATTCATATTTAAAGCTAAGACGATGCGATGTTATCCTATTTCACGTAAGGGTGTTTTACGTTAAAAATCGCAACTTTGTCGAATTATTTTGTATAAAAATAAAAACAAAAAAAAGTATAAGAACAATAAAAATAAATTGATATGCCTGTGGATTCTTTGAAATTGTCACAGCCTAGACTTGAAAAAAAACACGTTGTATTTTTTGCAGGCAATACTATTATTAAGGACAAAGACCTATTCTTCTATAGGGAGTTCACATGTATATTGGCAAATTGTATTTTGTATTTTTGTGTACATTGTATTTTGTATAAGCTCTAGTGATGTCATAACATAAAGTCACGCTTGTAATTCCCGAACAGTTAGCCAGAGGTGTACCTGTTATTACACCGACATGAGGATAGAATAGAATAATTTTATTTGCTTAAAAACGTGGTATAAAAAGATGTTAAAATACTGTAAACAATAACAAGAGCAAACATTTTAGCTTAACAGTCATAAGCGTACAAATGTTCATAAGCATATTTTTAACATTTATTGTCTAAGAATTCTTTGACACTATAAAAACTATGACTACACAACCATTCATGCAATTTATTCTTAAATAATCTCAGATTTAACGCCTTGGGATTACTTGGTATCTTATTATATAAACGCACAAACATGTAGAACTTTTATTATATTTAGCCATTCTTGGAAGGATTTCCAGTACGAGCCTGTGAGGGTCTCGTCGGTTACGAGGATATAAATCATCTGCCTTTTTAAACAGTTCCTTATGCTGATGATAGGGGCAGGAGATGAAACTAATTTGTATACATCAGTCTGGGCAGTACCTACCATTGGTGTTCACAGTTTTATTCCGTATACGACAGCTGTACACCCTTTTTTTTTGTTTCTGTTTTATTATTTATTTATCTTTATTCATTTTATCCTCTTATATTATACATTTTTAAATATTCCTTAAAAAAACATAACAAAAAAACATCTAAAAATATAAAAAAAAACAGGGTTCCGCCGGTATCGGGAGCAGGGTCCAAGCTACTGGTGGTTAGGGCCGCAGAGACAGGAACCTCTTCACAGTGCGGGCCGTATCGAGTATTACTGCCTTCTGAATCTGGCAAGAGCCAGATTCAGAAGATCAAGTTTGTTTGTTTTGGCAGTTGGATCAAGAGATCCAACTGCCAAGTGATAGCTTCGACAGATGTTCGTCGAGGCTCTTGGTCATAAGGCCTTTGGCCGTTACGACAATCGGCACAATGATACCTTTTATTTATTTATTTATTTACGGACGGGATATTATCAAATGACGCCTCCCGCTCTGAGCGGAGCGGAAGGGAGTGTCAGACTTGTACTGACTAAAACCCATCCATGTTCCTTCTTAGCCCTTTGAGTTCCAGGGCCACGGTATCTTTTTTAGACAGTTCCGCAGCCCTGGCAGGCATCGGCCCTCTCAGACCCTTTCTGATTTGCTGCCATCTCCTTGAGGCGTGCGTCGAACACGAACGCGTCGTCGACACGGCCTATTGTCGTCATAAGACGTGTTTTAACATATCATCACACCTGTTATCACCGAAGAGTTAGGCAGAGATCTACCTGATAGTACACCCTCATTTCGCCAGTTATGTTTAAGTCCCATGTAATACGGGGCGAGCCTATTGCCATCAACCGGGTACAAAACTTTAGTGAGGTCATTAATTTAAACTTTATTAGTTTCAGCACTGCGTAGGGATGTTGACTCTATTTAATTTATTAGCAACTGGACCAGTTACATCAATAGTATATTTAGAATGACAAAAAACACTTGGCTTCATAAAAACTTGATAAGTTTTTAAGATTTATATGCCAATTCTTTCCCATTTAATAAAACTCGGTCACTGCTGAAAGTCTTCTTCTTGTATACTTCTTTTGTCTTCGCATCACTCCTTTGAATCTCTTACACAACTATCACTGAACACGATACAAAGCACATATTACTGAAAACAAACCCAACCGACCGCGTTAACGTTCGCTAGCAAAAGCAATTTACGCCGACAATCAGTCCTTAACCTTACGCGCGTCTGCACACGCCCTAATTCTTTAATTACTTCGCAAATTACATTTTTAGCGTGTAAACACTAAATGACGTTGAGTGTCTTTTTATCTTTAATTTTTCAAAGAGGGCTAAAGGTCACTGTTCTTAAGCTTTTAAGGGTTTAAAAATTCTTCTCTTTTGATTGGTTAAGACGTTTTAGTGAATAAGTACGAAGTCGAGTCGATTACTTAAGTCGAATAAACTGACTTGCTACTTAAACAGTTTACTAGGGTTAGTAGACGAATTCAAAAGATCCCCAAGTATTTTTTAATAGCGTATATATTTACCATCTCGTCTACAGTGTTTTGCAAGCGAATTTAATTACACCTTAACTTTTATTCACTTACGTGATATCTTCCGTGATTAATATTTATTATGAGCTCCCAAAATAATCACTTAATAGTTATAATCACTGAAGATATTCTGTAAGTGACAGTATAAGTTTAGTTATACACCGTGAAAGCTTAACACTGTTAATTTCACCTTGTATAATAAAGGGT
The DNA here is from genome assembly GCA_963082945.1 of Cerastis leucographa. Taxonomy (NCBI): domain Eukaryota; kingdom Metazoa; phylum Arthropoda; class Insecta; order Lepidoptera; family Noctuidae; genus Cerastis; species Cerastis leucographa. The sequence continues at coordinate 7,480,181 of OY720363.1, read as the reverse complement.
GTAAAACACCTCACGAAGCCGAAAGGCACTGGTTCTCCCTGTCATTGCGATCATTTTTTTGTTCTACAGCATACCTGGGAACCTTCTAGTTATGGATATATTAGGTGTCAAAGTTCCAACTTAATCACAAGTATTTTTATAACACATTTGCTCGTAAAGGGTCTCTTATTGAACCAAGTTCAGTATCGTAATGTATCTCATTACGCACTAGTGCGGTAATGTAAAGTAAAACGCACGGCTTATCATAATGCTCCATCTAAAACGAACGGTACTTTTTTAAATCTTAGCAAAGAGTTTTTATGTCAGAAAAGTGCTCAACATTTTATGAATAAAATTAACTTGGGAGATAAAATAATAGGTCTTTACCTATGAAATTGCCGTATTGCAGTACAGACTTTTTCAAACAAAAAAAAGTTTTGATTGGCTATGAGTTCTAAATTCAAATTAATTTTGTTTTAAAAATATGACATTCTATTTACAAAATCAGTCTTTTGTTTATTCATTAGCGTTGTATTTTCATTACATTTCAACATTTTTCCTCATAATGGATACTTTGAAATTTCGTGTAATTATGGAATATGAGTTCCGTCGTGGCACCAACGCGGCACAAACGACCCGTAACATCAACGACGTTTACGGAGAGAACTGTACAAACGAACGCACAACCCGTTATTGGTTTGCTCGGTTTCGTTCTGGGAATTTTGACTTGAAAAATGAACCTCGTGGTCGTCCGGAAACTTTGGTCAACAATGATGAATTAAAGGTGATTGTTGAAGCTGATGAAACTCAATCTACAGCTGAGCTGGCAGCAGCTTTTGATGTTAGCATTAAAACAATATTGGTCCATTTGCGACAGATTGGCAAGATAAAAAAGCTTGATAGATGGGTGCCCCACGAACTTAACGATCGCCAGCGCAACGTACGCGTCGAGACTTGCCTTGCGCTGCTTAACAGGCACAGAAATGAAGGAATTTTGAACCGAATTGTTACGTGCGACGAAAAATGGATTCTTTTTGACAATCGAAAGCGCTCAGCAAGTTGGTTAGATCCTGGTTCGGTACCAAAGCAATGTGCAAAACGAAAAATGACCCCTAGAAAGGTGATGGTCACAGTTTGGTGGTCTAGTGCTGGTGTGATTCATCATAGCTTTTTACAAAACGGCGAGAGCATTACTGCAGATGTGTACATTGAAGAACTGACCACAATGATGGCGAAACTCGCACGTCTGCAACCAGCTTTGGTCAATCGGTCGTCTCCACTGCTACTTCACGACAACGCGCGGCCCCATACTGCACAACAGACCGTCTCTAAGCTGCATGAGTTGGGTTTGGAAGCTCTCCCTCATCCGCCATACTCACCAGATCTTGCGCCTTCCGACTATTACTTTTTCCAAAATTTGGACAACTTTTTAGCGGGAAAAAAATTCAATTCCCGAGAGGCAGTACAAAACGCCTTTGAAGAGTTTGTTGTCTCCCGTCCAGCTGATTTTTTCAAGAAGGGCATCCATAAACTGCCACAGCGTTGGCAAAGATGCATTGATTGCAGGGGTGATTACTTTGAATAAAAGAAATAAACAAGTTCGAAAAAAAAAATACTTTAACTTTTTTCAAACAAAACGGCAATTTCATAGGTAAAGACCTAATATAATAGATAAACATTTAATTCTTTAATTTAATCAATTTTGACCATAAATTACAACCATATAACTGTAACAAAACACAAAAATATTAATTTACTTTATTAGTAATACTGGCTGTTTCTGTGCCCTTGCCTTAAAAAAAAAGCGCTAATGCGCGCGCATCGGTAATTTCATAATTTGTGAACAAGTAAAAATTATTCCGCGCGCTTTTTCTTTTCGCTGTTTTGTTTTTATTTGAAAATGTCGTCCGACTTTTATTTATTTCCTCGCAAATATGTTATAAAACGTCGTATGACATACGTGCGCTTTGATAATTACAGCCTCTGCTTTCTTGTTAGCCCTCGCCTACGGCTCGGGATAGCAATATCGCCTACGGCTCGGGATAGCAATATCGCCTCGGCTGTAATTTTCAACTTACCGCACTTATATCATAATGTACTATTTTTAAATACAAGTTTTTAATGTAAGATTTTTACTTTAAACACCTCCACAACCCCTGTACTATTTAATCCGTCCATCAGCACAATGTTTTGAGTGCGTTACATTGAGTTCTACCACAAAACATGATTTTACACCCCCCAAAAAAAAGTCGTTTCCCAGCAATATTTTTTGCGTAAAGTTACTTAGTTTCATGTACAGAATGCTTGCTTGACGGCTTCGTGATGAGGTGATTTAAACCGTGTATTTGATAGGTACATATAAAAATGAAAATGTATCCACGAAGTCTTGATTTGTTCCCGGTTGATGGCAATAGGCTCTCATCCTATTACTCTAATATCCTATTACTCTCACCCTGCGTAACCCTTCGGGGATTATAAGCGTGATTTTATGTTTTTGTTTATACAAGCTGTTGTTTTGCATTCTCGTCAAATTCAAGGAGATAACTATGCCAATGATTCTCGACCCGAATCAATAATAACATGGGTAGGTTTTTTTTGGTCTATTAACGGAATTCGGTAAGTGTGAACCACCCGTGTTTTAAACGTGACCCGTCTGATCCTCGCCCTATAACCGCGTTTTCACACATACAAACAATCTCAAACGTTTATTTGATAATTTCTTACTCTTTACACCCTTAAGTGGTTTAGGGAATAAACCACATCATAAACCACATTAAGGGTGTTATTCTGAAATACTCACCAGTTTAAACAACAAAAAATAGCATAATTTTTTAAATAATTAAATAAGTATCGTTATTTGAATTGATTATTTATGTCTTTCGTGACAACCTCCTGAATTTTGACGGGGATGCAAAACAACAACTTGTATAAAAATGCTTACAACAGACATTGATAAAAGAGACACGTAAAGTTAAGGCAAAGTACGCTAAGATATAACGGCTATGTCCACATACTAGGCCAGCTATTCTGGCAAATTTCCAAGAGTGTGGGAAGCCCAACTTTGTCTAGTGTCTAACTCTATTACACCATTAAGAAAGTGCTGAATTTCCATATTTCTTTCTTCAGACGGTCCTGTGACCTTTGTAGATTCCTAGAGTTTCATATATTTTGCAAACTTAGCAAGGTTTTATGTTAAGTTAACACCAGACATGGGTAGACTTTATTCCTATATCCTAAAGGGACAATTTGGTGACTCAGATAATCATAAGTCTTAACAAACTTTTGATACCACAATTTTTATCATCATCATCATCTGCCTAGCCTTTTCCCAACTATGTTGGGGTTCCAGTCTAACCGGTAACCGGGTTTTCCGGTCTAACCGGATGCAGCTGAAAACGAGAATTTTACATGGAGCGACTGCCTATCTGACCTCCACAACCCAGTAAACTTTTTATGTCAGCTATTAATACTGTATTGTTTTAATTCTATGAAAACTACCTCGTGATTTAGAACCCACGTATTAATACAGTTGAAACATATTACTGGCATCCATATTACCCCTCCCATACAAATTCCACATTCACACATACACATGTGAAAATTCAAAGAAAATAAATTGTATAGCATTTTTGAGATTTGGTCTTTCCTAGACTTAACGGCAGCGGCGGGTTAACTTTTTATTATTTACTAGCTTTTATCTGCCACTTCTACCGCGTTTAAAATATATTCTATGGCTCTCGGCAATAGTGGACATAGATTAAATAAAAATAAAAATAAAATAAAATCATTTAATTCAAGTATCACTGACTCATAATAAAAATAATACATTAGCACAGTCACATTACAACCACAACATTTAAAAACAATTTCATTTACTTAATTCAATTAATAATAATTCAAACACAAAAAATAAAATAAAAATAACTCAATTAAAGGCATAAGTGAGTTCTTATTCTGCTCGGATCGTGGCATCTCTTTGGGCCCTATCAGAATACTGTAATATTACTGCACTATGCTCAGAAAGGCGCCCTTTGGCCTCGTACAGAATTAAACTGGTCCTGTTGATTAAACTGGTATGTCTTATTTTTTTCTTATGTTGTTTTTTTTTATTATTTTAAAAATACTATTTCTTTCCTTTCTTTCTTTTCTAGTGAATTGTTGAAATCGGATGATTCGTTTTTGAGATTATCTTTTACCTTCATTTAATTTTTTTTTACTTATTTATAAGGAGACCTGACTACCAGTTCCAATATTTAAAATTCCATACGAATCAGATAATCCAAAAACTCAAAATACAAATAATCCCCCAGTATTTTCGCAGCATCACTATTCAATCTGAATCCTCAATTCAATTTCATACAGGCCATGGTTATTTCATTCGTGCTGTTTATTAATGCGACCGACCCACATACTCGTTCGATGCGATCACATTGCATTTAAATATGTGCGTGATTATATCACCACTTTCATCCAGGCTGCGTATATTACGTTTTTTATACGGGAATCACATTTTATAAACTAACTAGGTACTTATTCGCGTCCTTTGAAAACAAATGAATGTTGGTGCAGTATTTCAGTTCTTTTTTTGTTATTTTCATTTGTTTTTCCTGTGTTCCTCCATCCTTTGGCTCTCTGTTTCCCTCATTTAAAGAAGACTGGTCAGGTATTTTCCTATTACTATAAGAGAGATATTCAACCTTTTTTTTCTAAAATAATTCTTACCAAAATCTAGATTTTGTGACCATCTGATCTGTTTCAGTTCACAAACCAAGCAACTTTACCAAGTGTTAATATTTTATAAATATTTTATTTCACATAGGAATACATGGGCACTTATAAAACGTCAAAACATAATTCCACGGATCGGTCCATTCGTTTCCAATGGAGAAGAACCGCCAAGAAACTCCAAGAAATAAGAACTAGGTTCTTAGTTATTTCTTTTTCACTTTAATTCATTTACGTTTCAGTAACAGAATTGTTTGTTAATATATTTATTTGTACATATGGCTTTATTTACTTGCTTATTTCGAGCGAGTGCTTGCGATAATTGTCGAGTGAAAAGCTCCGAGGCAGAAATCCCCAAAACTTGCAATTTAAGATCTTATACTATAGCTAGTTAACGAGAAATGGATAGGTGCTATTTTGCACTTAAATTTAGCAGGCACTTAAGGGGGAAGTGCATCTTAAATGACTTTTTCATGAAATAGTCATTTAATGGGATTCAATGAACTTAGAGGTTTCTATTGAGAATTTTAATTATTATCATTCTGTAAATACATACGTGTCACGGTTGCGAGTCATATTTTATTCAATATTTACCATAAAACTGACCCACAAATTGCAAAAAACGTAAGGAAACATGAATTTCAGGTTACGCTGGCGCTTCCACCTTAATTAAAAGTTCCCACTGCTGGGACCCAGGAAAACCTTTAACCGAGTGTGATAGCACACTCGCTCTCAGTGAAAGGCTTCCTGGGCACCCCGCAGCCAATTGGAGCACTACCAATTGGGCGGAACTTTTTGAGAGCGGTGTTGATGAAAAAGTTACACAAGTGTTTGCCTTGAATAGTCAGTTCTTAGTTTCATATATTCTTGTGGTAAAATCAGGTCAATCATCATTCTCTTCTTCTTATCCCAATTTATTTGGGGTCGGCGCAGCATGTCTTCTTCTTCCATACTTCTCTATTACTTGTCATCTCATTAGATACCTCCTTTCTTGCCATATCATTCTTCACATAATCCATACATCGTTTCTTTGGTCTTCCTCTACTCTTATAACCATCCACATTTATTCTCAAAACTTTCCTCATGACTTTTTCCTCATTCCTCCGCATCACATGCCCATACCACGACAACCGATTACCACACATCTTTTCAGTCACCAGCGCCACTTTCAGACTTTCTCTTATGTACTCATTTCTTAGTTTATCCATTTGCGTACCACCACTCATCATCCTTAGCATTCTCATCTCAGTCACATGCAAATTTTATTCATCCCTTTTTGTGGCCCAACATTCTGATCCATACAAGACTGCAGGTCTAACAATTGTCAAATGAGTAATATCTGTAAAAATCAGTGTCTGAAGATATTCTTGCTTCAAGAGATCTCCTATTTCATTCTCTTCAGTAAGCTAGTGTCGATAATCGCCGGACAAATTCGTAGACATTTCTCCACGTCTTCGAGCATTAACTCATCATGTATCAATCTTTTTCATACAGACTCTGACGAGGGCTTTTCGCATTACTTCGAATTATCAACATAACCCTTTTTCACCCTGTAATATATCTTGTTGAGTGGCCGGTTCAGACATAGGGGGATCAAGTGGATATGCCGATAGTACGGGTTCTCCCGATCACCCCAAAGGGAATTTTTATATTGAAGGAATTTTTATATTGGGCGCGTATAAATATTTGTGTTTTTCTATTATATGAATTGATCTATGGAAAGACTGTTGCTCTTTTTCAACTTTCATTATCATTAGAAACAGGTTCAAATTTTTAAATGAAAATGAATTGATAGATTTTAAGTGGTATCTTTTTACATCTTTTATCAAAAATCGGTGTACTCATACCAGGCTCAATAGATAATATATTTTTAAGGTCCATTTGCACCACAAATCACCAGAAAACGTGATGAGTCATCATCCATTCATCTGCCTAGCCTTTTCCCAAACTATCTTGGGGTCGGCTTCCAGTCTAACCGGATGCAGCTGAGTACCAGTATTTTACATGAAGCGACTGCCTATCTGACCTCCACAACCCAGTAACTGGGTAATACGATACCCCTTGGTAAGACTGGATGTCAGACTTTTTGGCTTCTGACTACTCGTAACGACTGTCAAAGATCTACAAATGACAGCCAGGACCAACGGCTTAACGTGATTTCGGAGGCACGGAGGAAATTCGGTATGTAATTATGGTCACCCATCCACGGACCAACCTCGGCAAGCACGGCTTAACCTTAAAGATCGACCCGGGCGGCTGTTATTATTTAGCCACGCGCTCCTCATGAATGCATCAGTCTTGAATGCATGACTGATGCATGAGTCATGAATGCATTATTATATATCATACCATTTCGGTCAATAGTTTGAATGTGACAGTCCAGATTGTTGTTTTTAACATATTTACCGCTAAACACACAATACGATTAGTAGTAAAACGAGTATAACAGGTATATTTCGGATTTGCCTTTAAAATCGCCTTCATTGATTGTGTTTTAATTTTTTTTACGTTAAACCACACCAGACTTGATTCTAGCATAATATCACGCTTGTAATCCCCGACGGGTTAGGCAGAGGCGTATCTAATTCTACTATATTGGCTGTACTACATTCTAACTAAGCTCATAATTACATATACAGGGTGTAACGGAAAGGGTATATACATCCTTAAGGGTGTGCTACAGACCATTAAACTGAACATGTTTCTCAACATAAAAAATTTTTTGCAGCAAAAAAAAATATCAGCTGCCTATACATTTGGGTCGAATAGGTATTGTAATTTTCTATGGGACAGCAGATATTTTTTTTGCTGAAAAACATGTTTTATGATGAGAAACATGTTCAGTTCGATGGTCGGTAGCATACCCTTAAGGATGTATATACCCTTTCTGTACACCCTGTATATACATTTACGATCTTTCGTCGCTCTCATTATGACTTTCACATCGTTATCATCAACTCTTACAGCAGCACTATTAATAAGTCGGTACGTATACAGATATAGCCATCAGATATCGTTTCGTTCGCATTTCAGAGATCAGTATGAAAATAAATTGTATAATCGGATAATTCCTGCACTTTTAACGACTTCTACCTGAGGGGATTATTCATGTAGAGATCCATTGATTGCATCATCAACAATATGCATGATAGGCATCTATGATTGTTGTTGGTATCTGTATCTCATGTGTTCATCTTAGCCAGTCGTTGAAGACAGTGAAAATATCTTAGGGGGAAATTTTAACAATGATCTCAATTGTCTTTTACTTTTTTCACACCCATTGTTTATAAAACATTCCTAAAAAACTAATAACAGAGCTAACTTAACCCTATTAAAAACACACACTCCTCCAACAAAGGCAACGCTAACACGTACCACATAAAAATATACGCGTTTTAATTTGTTCACAAAATGAGATTTCCAGTAAAAGAATCAGATAATGAGGGTACGTACGAAGTTATATCCGGGTTTAAGGGAGGCCTTGACCCGCAATCCGGCCGGGCGAAAGGAGGGTTATGATGAGTCTATAGAAAAACGTTCGATGCTTTTGGAACGGGAGTAAGATGGATTATTTGGACAAATTTTTGAAGGATAATACAATTTTTTAATGGGAAAGTTGATAGGTTCAATTCAAGTTCAGTTAAATTACATTAAAGTCAGTATTAATGCTCTTCCATTAATGATGACTTAAATTTTATTTAACTGAACTTGATGTGCAAAAATATGTGTTTTGACACTAATGCACGAAGCCCAATGGGAGGGTTATTTTTTTTTAAATAATAAAAAAATCCTAAGATTTTTTTCAAAGTGATAATAATTCCAAATAAGTACATAATTGAGTTGCACAATCAGTCAACAGGCCTTCTCTTAGTCTGGGCACCACACAGGCCCAGTGCAGGTTCATGGATGTCACATATAATTGAATATTGTGTTTTCAAACATGACGGTTTCCTTACAATGTTTTCCTTCACTAATCGCATTTTTTCCACTCATATTCGATTGCTTTGACTACGTTATACTTAACACTATTTTTTTTATATAGGTACTTACCGTTACTTACACATTTATCTTCTGCCTAGTCTTTTCCCAACTATGTTGCTGTCGGCCACCAGTCTAACTGGATGCAGGTGAATACCAGTTTTTTACAAGGAGCGACTGCCTATGTGACCTTCATAGCCTAGTCAGTACTTGGTACTACGATATCCTTTGCTTAAGACTGGTTGTCAGACTTTCGGGCCACTGACTACCTATAACGGATGTTAAAGATCTATAAAAGACAGACGGGACTGACGGCTTAGCGTTCATTCAGATCCAGCTTGTTCTGAATGAACCCTCCTCGACCCTCGCTCGAGACAGCCCGCGATGCTGTGCCAGTAGTTTTAAATCAGCCCCTAAATATTGTTATAATTCAGATGCAGCCTGTCCACATGCTGTCCTCCCCCAGCGACGCCGTAAGCTGAGGCTCGTACCCCAAAGGTGCCCTTACCGTGTAGTCGCTTAGTTTGTAAGTTTCTTTATGCCCTGGCTGGAGGCCTTACACTCAAGTTACCCACAGGGTAGTCCGGTTAAGCAGACGACAACCTCTTAGGTTGAACTGCGAGATGCCATACAGAAAAAAAAACGGCTTAACGTAATTTCCGAGGCACGGAGGACACTCGGTATGTAATATGAAACTCGGAGTATCCACGGACCAACCTAGGCAAGCAAGCAAGCGTCTCAACTAGAAGATTGAACCAAGCGGCTGCTGTCATTTAGGAACGAGCTCCTCAACCGTTACTTAGGTACACGTTATAGTGTGTTTAAACTTTATTACACATACGAAGCACTAAACGTAGGTATCTCTTACGGTTACCTAAGCTATTTTGATACCCAGGCTTTGCACAATATTTGACGTCATAAGTAGTTATTATAATAGTATGCCTTCAGGATGTTAAACACGTTATAATTTCGCTGTAAACTTGTTTGATATAACTATAATGTTAATGAGGGTGGTAATTAGTGTTAGTGCAAACTAATTACAAGATTACAGTGTATAAAGTTGGACGTTTCGTATTCTCTAGTGTAAATATTAAATCTTTTAAGCACGGCGACCAATCCTCATCATCTGCCTAGCCTTTTCCCAAACTATCTTGGGGTCGGCTTCCAGTCTAACCAGATGCAGCTGAGTACCAGTATTTTACATGAAGCGACTGCCTATCTGACCTCCACAACCCAGTAACTAGGTAATACAATACCCCTTGGTAAGACTGGATGTCAGACTTTTTGGCTTTTACGAGTAGTCAGAAGCCAAAAAGTTTCATCACAGTGGTCATGAAATAAATGGTGATTTTTGAGAGCAGTGGCTATCAAAAACGCTGAAGGAAAACTTCGTGAATAAACATGAAACCGGCATGTCCTAGAACTAAAAAATTCGAAGACATGTGACTTCTACTAACCGCGTGGTCGATTACAGCCAACTCCCTGTTATAAAGAGGAGGCCCGTATCCCAGCAGGGGGAACATTATAGGCTGATGATGATGTGCTTTGACAAGAAAGTGATGGCCGTGAGGTGTGACTGTGTCTATGATAAGATTTGATAAGGAATTTATTTAGTAACTTACTTAGGCACTAAGTACTCCTTCAGTATCTTCATCTTCAATGTGATATTTTACATGCTTCATAACATCATCAAAAGATAAGGAGGCACTGCCGTTTGATTTATTAGTTCTGATAAAAGAATGGCTTTTTTATTTTTAGTAGATAACAGTATCTATGTTTAAACCAAAGTTTTTTTAGGTTTTTAGTGGACTTAATCCTTAAAATGCTTTCCCACATACCTACAAATATGTTAATGATACATCGGCAAAATATATAACATGTAAACGAGTTAAAGCTTGTAATGAACTGTTGTTAAAGTTAAAATTCAAAAGGATTTAAATGAAACACAGTTTAACGATATTTAAATGTTAATAAACGAATATATGGGATTTCAAAATACGGGAAAAGAGTATATAATACTTGTTTGCGTAGCTTTATTACTTAAATGTTGTAAAAGTTCAACATCGAAATGTTTATGTTTTTAAAACGTTGGCGGAAAACGGTTTAGGCAGCAAATAAATGTCATTTTAAAATGAGTGGTTTTGGCAAGCTTCCTTCGGGCAAAAAAATTGTAAATGAAGCTGGAAATAGTTAGATGAGTATAGCAATTCACACAGTATGAACTTAAAATGAAACCAGATATTTCATTTTTTTTTTTTTTACAATTTAGTGATTATTTACCATGTGGCCCATAGGAGAAGGAAAATGCTAATTTCATCTTTCTCAAGTAATAAAAGAACCTCTATATTTTTGGTCTTCTGATCCGGATAGAAGAGGACAACAATGTGATATTGTTTTGTACCCTATCAGAATGTTGTCCTTTTTAACCCAGTGGTTGACTGGTAAAGAATGCCTTGTGGCATTAAGTTCGCCTATGTACTACTATTGTACATTAAGTTTAAATAAATAAATAAGAAGACCAAGGAATGCGTAAGAAATGATATGAAAGAAAAAAACCGGCCAAGACAAGTGCGTGTCGTATCAAGCAATAAAATATTTTTAATAGTATTAAATTATTTTTATATGTAACAGCAAAACTAAATTTGTTTTTAATGGTATGTTAATGAAAAACAAAGTTACTGCTGCAGTTTGATGAAAAAGTCCTATATCTCAAAAACTAAACATCATATCTTATTCAATCCAATTTTCGTTGAAAGTTTTTTTTACGTTCTATAATCCTAAATATTTTCAGAATTTTCATCCTCTTACTTTAGAAATTAGAGGGCACACATTTTACCACTTTGGAAGTGTCTCTCGCGCAAACTATTCACTTTAGAAAAAAATGATATTAGAAACCTTAATATCATTTTTGAAGACCTATCCATAAATACCCCACACGTATGAGTTTGATAAAAAAAAATTGAGTTTCAGTTCTAAGTATGGGGACCCCCAAAATTTATTGTTTTTTTTCTATTTTTGTGTAAAAATCTTAATGCGGTTCACAGAATACATCTACGTACCAAGTTACAACAGTATAGTTCTTATAGTTTCGGAATAAAGTGGCTGTGACATACGGACGGACAAACAGACAGACAGACAGACATGACGAATCTATAAGGGTTCCGTTTTTTGCCATTTGGCTACGGAACCCTAAAAGGGAGTAGGTGAATGGTGAATGATAGCGTTGATGGACAGGGCTGAATGGAATACAATAGATTGATTATAATGCATTTATTTGTCAGAATATTGTACAAAGCTGTCAAGTGAGTATGTATTACGATCATAATAATCTGCCGTTTCCGGCGTACAAATATGGTTTGTAAAATTGTGGTTCATCATTACATTAAAATTGAGTTATTAATTATTAGAATTACGGATAGTTTAAATAAATTGAACACTATTTGAATAAGAGATTAAAGTCAAAATTCAATGAAGTCAAGGAGATACAATATGATTTATAGGCAATAATGTCATGGAAGAAAAAAACGTGTTGTGCCGACTCCAATTAACATGGGATAAAAAAAGGAAGATTATGATTTGGATAGAAAAAAACTGTCACTTCGATCTGGTCGAAAGACATTCTTAGTTCGTATAAAATTCAAAATGGCGACAGAAAACGAAATCTCGAGTAATCGAGCGTGTCGCGGGTTCGATTCCTGCACGGGACAAATATTTGTATGGTAGTTATTACGGGTCTGTTTGCTTATGTGTACCTACAATACAGGAGAAATTTGAAGAGTGGGGTAAACTAAAAAAATAAAATAATAACGTTTCCCCTTTTTCTTTTCAAAATTAAATCCATTAGGAACATTTTTAATTTATCAGTATCATAAGGGAACTATAAAATGAGCATATTTTTTATCCATTTAGTTTTGTCTCAAGTGAGCACAGAAAATCACGTGCACAAACAACCTTTGTTCTTAAAATAACGTATAAATTATTTAGATAGGTAATTTCAACGAAACAGTAACGACTCCCAAGGGAATCTGACTAGTACCAATTAGCTCTAAAACCCTAGTTCTAATTACATCTAGCAGAAAGTAGACTAGACTGTGTTATTTAAATCTAATTGAGCTGAAAACGATTTTATTATTAGTTTTATATATACGTCATTTCATTAAAACGCAATAATACACGGTGTAAATCACCTCATCACGAAGCCGTCAACCAAGCATTCTGTACATGAAACTAAGTAACTTTACGCAAAAATTATTGCTCAGAAACGACTTTTTTGGGGGGTGTAAAATCATGTTTTGTGGTAGAACTCAATGTAATGCACTCAAAACATTGTGCTGATGGACGAATTGAATAGTACGGGGGTCGTGGAGGTGTTTAAAGTAAAAATCTTACATTAAAAACTTGTATTTAAAAAAATACTTGTCGAAAAATTGGAACTTTGACCCCTAATGTCTCCGTAACTAGTAGGTTCCCAGGTATAGTGTAGAACAAAAAAATGATCGCAATGATATGGAGAACCAGTGCCTTTCGGCTTCGTTAAGAGGTGTTTACACCCTTAAGAACATAACATACGCCTGTAGGTGATCTTCAAAAGGGTGAGCAGAGATACCTAATAAGTACACCCACATTTCGCCAGTTATGTTTAAGAGCGTTTACGCCCAAAGATATTTCGTACAAACTTTCAAGTCCTTTTGACGTGACAACGTCTTATAAATTGGTTTGCCGGGTGACACTTCAAGAAACTGCGTTACGCTCCGCTCACGTTATGCGCTCACAATGAGAGCGAGTGAGAGGCACGCGTCCCTTCCACTCGGGCATGGTTAGCCCGCCTAAGAGCGAGAGAGACAGACTAAAAAATTGAAAGGCACGCGCAAATAAATGTTTTAAATTGTTACTATTATTTCATCCTTCTTCCTACTATACGAATGAATATTCACATTAAAATTATTTTACCACTCAAAGTCGTTGTCACGTAAAACTTTCGCCCGTATACCGACTTTACAGGCAACCAATTTTTTTTTTCCGAAATGACTGAACCGATTTTAATAAAATTTCATACTCATAAACAGGATACTAGGTCTAAAAAGTTACAAAAAAACGTATTTTTGCTCAGAAACTTCAATATTTAATTTCATTCTTCTTGCTTTCATAATGACGGATTCCGTATATTACTTTCAACCCCAATCTAACCCTGTTAGGGGTAGATTCTTCCAAAAACCTCTAAAATACGTATTATATTTACTTCCAACCAGAAGTATATGAAATTTCATGCTTTATACATTAAAAATGACCGATTTCCAAACAATCGTTCATCCCTTGTTTTACCCGTTTGGGGGGGACTTTCGAATAACCCTTTCTTAGTGGATCTACTCTTTACAAAGAACACACCCTCCAAATTTCAGGACTCTCAGACCAGTGGTTTAGGCTGTGCGCAGATATCTCAGTCAATCATTCAGGACTTTGAATTTTAAATACATAGATTCTTCGCTTGTGCCACAGCCTGTTTCTATGGTACCAGCTTATGCCCAGGGCTTTGCCCACGTTTTATTCAAAATCAAAAATCAAAATATTTTTATTACACATAGGCCTACATGGGCACTTGTAAAACGTCGACAAAAAGGTGTTCGGTTCGGGTTGGTCGTTTCCTATGGAGAAGAACCGGCAAGAAATTCAATGGTTACTCTTTTAAAATCATTTGGCTTTACAATTTTTCTATGTTACAGCATTGGCACTTAAGTATGAGTGGACATCGTAGGCCCGACAATAAGTCGTTGCTTACTACAAAACGTAGAACAAGATAAAAAGTTACCAAGGATCTAGGAATCTATAAGGCCTACAATGTCCATACATTTACAAACAATCGGTAAATAAGAAAAAGAGTCTATACAAAAAAAAAGAAGAAATTGCAAAAAGACTAGATTAAATAAGTGACACAAATGTTGTCATCCGTGCTGTAAATATTCTAAACAAAATGGTGTAATGATTAAGAAACTATTGTAAAACATCTGATTAAAAAATAATGGAAAAAAGTAAATAAAAATAAAATAAAAAATAAATAAAAATAAGATTGAGAATAGTTAGAGACAGTTGATTCAGGGTGATTGTTGATTCGGCGGTTGTCCCTCGGGATCGTACTGCTGGGATAAAAATCATATATGCTATTCCAGACTTATCTATCCCTATGCCAAACTTCATCCAGATCAATTCAGTAGTGTTCGCGTAGATAGAAGAGTAACAAACATCCATAGATGCTCACAAACTTTCGAATTTATAATATAAGTAGGATAGGATATCAATCTGTAGTGGTATCGCTTGCAAGTATTTTAAAATACCTATTTGATGAGACACAAATGGGTATTTACAAATCATTTTTAGAGTAATTTCAATTCGCCCTAAGCCGAGGTTCGTACCCCACAGGGGGTGCCCTTAGCGTGCAGTCGCTTAGTTTGTAAGTTTTTATGCCCTGGCTGGAGGCCTTACTCTAAAGGCACCCACAGGATAGTCCGGTTAAGCAGACGACAACCTCATAGGTTGAACTGCGAGATGCCATTCAAAAAAAAAAAAAAAAGAGTAATTTCAATGAAACAGTAACTCAATTACATAACTCATTCAACTGTTAAAAATAAAACCAATTTCAGCATAAAAGCCAGTATTAATATAATTCATTACCGAGAAGAAACTATCATAATCAAAATAAAATCATACGACTAAAATTGAAACCGAAAAAACACTTCAGCCAAATGGAGCCGTAAAAGCAAAAAATATATATGAAAAGTTCTGATAGCTGTTCGGTCTATTTTTGTTGCTGTCTAGACCTTAAACTGAGATCTAGAACACTGACATTCTGTCCGATCCGATCGTTTAAAATGACAATACACTACGGCTTAGTTTACTTGGTAAATGTACTTGCAATGTTGTATGAAAATTCAAACGCAAACGCAATTTTGCAACAGCGAAAATTGATGTGAATGTTTATGTGAATTAACTTTATGTAACCATTTTGTTCAAAATATTATAGGTACAATTCAAGTTAGGTAAACTCCTTAAAATAAACCTGATCGGTTTTAAAATACCATAAGTAACAAAGCAAGGTTGAATTAAAGTCAAGTTAAACTTAACATATCAATGAAAACCTTGCAGCACAAACTTCAAACTGTTTTCTCTATTTCGCAAAGCACACCTACAAAAACTTCAGTTTATATCTCTTGGGACTCACAAACAGAAATGCAGGCAAAAGCAATTGGATTAGCAAGTTAACACCTCGCATGCGCCTGTGACGCAAAGTTAGATCATTACTGACGTTCAATTGATGAAATTTCGTCATAGAAGATGAAAAATATTTTATCGGTTGATTATTGCTGAATTTTGTGGTCATTCGAATCTTATTTGATTAAAGCTGGAGTATTGAACTGAACAGTATATCGGAATTTGAAATCAACTCAATGACCTATGCATGAAAAATTGTAACTACGAAAAGTAACCGTAAAGTATACACTTTATTGGTACCAATGAATAGGTTCGAATGAAGCACTGCGTTAAGCATATAATAATTGCATCTATATACACATTCGGACGTGTCATTTATAAAAATGAATACCTACTAACTTTTCCCTGTGGCTTCGCCCAGGCGGGGCTAAGAGCCATGCAAAGTATCCATGCCCTAACTCAGGCTTGTCAAGGTGTATCCGTATGCCAAGTTCGTTCAGCTGTAACTGTTGAGGCGTGAACAGTATTACATTCGCATTTATTTCATTTACCCCGACATGAATTTGAACATCGTGGTCTTCGCCCAGCAGTGGGACAGAGCAGGATGACAAAAAGAAAGTCAATTATTTTAAATATCAGATTCAATCCAAAACATGTGATAAAAATCTGTTAAAACGATCACCGTAAATCCAATAAACCATTTTTAAGGTCTTTGGGGAAGCAGATATTATCATAAGTAAGAGTGATAATTGACCTCCTTTTGATAGTTGATACGGGACAGCATCCCCTTGACATAACCCCATATATACACCTTTTATGATAACATTGAAGAAGAGTCCTCACTCTTCTCTTCGTCTTCGGTATAAGCGACTTCTGTGGCTAACAAAAAAAAAACTTCCTTATAGAATAATGCAATAACATTATTTATAGACAAATTTTCAGGTGTCTACATTTTTCAAGACATTTAAATAAGAGTACATATAGAGAGGGAAACTGAAAAACGTATTACCACCTGCTATGGGTTTTTCTACATACGGTTAATTTCTATTGTAAACAGCTGAAATAAGTATTTTCAAATTAGTATTTTTAGTATTTTCAGAAACACATGGCAGTTAAAAACAGTATTTGTTTTTAACCAGAATGTTGTTTAACAGATGGGATTTTGATTTGATCTCAGCTTTCTACCGGTAAATTTAATTTACGAGCAAATCTAAATCAATAGTGTTTTTAAACCATTGAAAACCGATTTTTTCACAAATTCCGATAGCAGATTCTTCTATTTCCATATCCACAAGCGATTCACAAGTCCCAAGTACCGTTACAATAGTATAGTTTGTGTGATATTGTCATGCAATGTTACATAGACGAAGATTTTATTACCCTTTCCGATAAAATATGTTTGGTATGCCTACTACAAGGGCATTTATTTTGTGCATTATTATCATCTTTTATTTTGTGGTGACGCAATAATTTGTTTGGTTGTGAAGAAATGGCAAAATATTTCCTGTTTAAATTATTTTTGAGAGTATCCTATTATATACTTAGTTACAATTCGATTAGAGTGTAGATGAATTACTTAAATCGAAAATTTTGCAATAGAACTTTAAGCCTTTAAGCTTTAATTTTAAATGTTGATGTCTGTGGGGAAATGTGTGTATTTAAAAAAAAATATTCAAGCAACGCAAACGCTTAGTAGGCCAGAATCCATCTCCGCAAAAATTAATTAATTCCGTTCATTTGAAATACTCGATTAAATAATTGATGACCGCTCTTCAACGTAGAAGCTTTTTAACCACCCGTGATCAGATTTTTATGTGAGCAGCCGGTCACCCCATTTTCTCTTTCTACAAACTTTATAGGAAATTTTATCGCTAAGCCATTGCAGTAAACCATGATTAAGTTGACAGCCTTTTTAATATCCTAACGACAGTCATTACGTGGATATCAAAGAGAATATATAAGCACACGTAGCACATGCTCAGAAGCGAAACTTTTGATCGATTCTAATGAGTTTTATTCCATGATAAACGGTTCTGAAAGTTGGCAAGTGAAAGGACGCCTTCACTGTATCTGTGAACGTGTTCCAGCCCCCTAACGCTGGGGTATAATACGGCGGTGCAAGTTTACGACGCGGGGTTGATCTCAGAAAACCATGGCGCGGTGTTTTGACGGTGCTCACAGGTGGTATAATGAGTCGTGTGGGGCGCGGCGCGGATATCGAGCGGGCGCGCGCGGCGGCGGCGCGGCGCGCGCAGCAGTGCATCGGGCGCCAGCAGCCCGGCCGGCCGCGTTCCTCTGGTACATGCGACCTCCGCCGGCCGCACAACACCGGCCGCGCGTGGCGGCCCGACCGCCCAACGCGAACCTACCCATATCCCGTAACTGTATACTACCCACCCTATCCTGTGGTAAACAAAACCCATGTGATAGTGATGTGAAGTGACCGTTTATCATTGTAATTCAGCCACGTGAGGATATTATAGTTCGACGTGACGGCGGCCTACCGTCCGTGTAGTGTAATTAGTTAATCAATTATGTAACGGCCGTAATGGCAAAAGCTTTTCAGTGGTAACGCCATAGGCGTCTATAGAAAATAGGGAAAAGCTTTTTATAGATTAAAAAATGTTGTGTCGGTAATTGCCCGCGTAAATACGTTCAACGACTTTATATGGCGTGTGAACTTTCATAATTATTATTTTCTTTAGAATAAAAAAATAAATGGTAAATTAATTTATGAAAACTGTTACTAAAAACTTATGCTAGGATTAAAATTCCGGAGAAACAAATCGTATAAAGAAAACTTTAAGGCTTTTATCGTTATTATCGTCTAGATGGTAACTTAGCACCTAATTAACTATTAGCTATCCGAATATAATATCTACCTATGTGTAACGTCTAATATCGTTACAAAGTTTCATTCAAACTATCGCGAGCGTAGTCGATTCGTAGCACCTGTGCTACGATATAAGCTACGTGAGCGCTACGACGGGGAATTATTAATATTAGTTGTGAATATTACAGTTTCCGTAGCGTGTAAATAGGCTCGTAGATTAAAGGGCGTTTTGATATAAATTCTACACATTCCTTCCTCATAATCTTGACCTAATTTCCTATGTACTGAAAGCCACCACAAAGGAATATATGAAGAAGTCGTCTAACATACAAACGTCTATGTATAAAACTAATTAAGAGTTAAGTGCGTATAAATAGGCTAGTGATTACCGACGTGTGTAGTATTACGCTATAATATTGAAAATTAGTTCAAGTTTCTAATCAGGTCATTCGTGTTACAAACGAGCATGTTATTTTTATTTTAAACAAAGCCATGTGTATAATTACGCTCTATAAAAAAGAAAGTGAAATATAATGTTTTTTGCAATATAATTATCGCTTTTGAATGGAAATCCAATGCTCTATTTGATTGAGTCAAATAGCAACACGAACCAAATAATATTAAAAAAAACACATGTTATCATCTTTGGAACTAATCAAAACTGTATTGGGTTCCGTATTACTATTTCAAATAAAAAGCCACTGATTGTCTTAATCCAAGCATTATTCCAGTCTATAAATCAAGATTCGTTTTACAAAGTGGATCAAAGAACCCAGCCATGCGCACATTGACCAGATACTGCTTCCGAGTTTCGTCAAACGCAAACGATATTCGCCCTTATTCATAAATATACCGACCTCTTAGAAACCAAAATGGTTTATATGTTGTCCTCTTTTACTGACATGTAAATGACAAAGATAGTATACATTTACAAAGCGTTTGTAAATGGCTATGCGCAGACCTAACCCCAAAGGCCGGCTCTGGACCAAATAATGCCATACACACCAAAGACAGAAACATTTAAAAATGTTCAGACACAAACCGCCGTCCTTCCGACTTCGCCGTCGAGGTCCGTCGCGACGTCCCAGTCTTTGCCCACCCCGACCCTCATACATTAAAAATTAAAATTATATTCAACATTTAAAACTCATTTAAAAAAAAAGCTTGTGAATAAGTTGGTACTTTAGCCCCCAATATCTCCGTAACTAAAAACATGCATTACATATTGGCTTTACATTCCGTAGAGATATTTCTCGACGGAATGTAAAGCCAACTCAGATGCCCACCGGCGGCACAAAAACTGTGACACCAGTTTCGGCTAAAAAAAAAAAAAGGTTGTTATAATTTCATTTATAGAGTTCAAATTATCTTACAAAACCGTTCTAAGAATAGTACAAATTTGTGTTACAGCCATTTCAGTTTTACGTACGTCACGAATACTAACTAACTACTTACTTATTTAAATGTTTACATGGCTCACGTAGGAGGTACCTACAATATAAGAAATTTCATATTTAACATAATTTTTCGCCTAATATCCCCAAAGGGATAGACAAAGAGGAACCTCACGAGCCATGTTTAAGTTCCATGGTATAGGCGAGCCTATTGCTACCAACCGGGCAAAAATCCAGACCGCAGGCCGCTATCAAGAAATTCCTGATGTGAAAACCTGGAGCGACTGCCTATTTGACCCACAACCCAGTTAGTACAAAACCCCTTGGCAAGACTGGTTGTCAGACTTTCGGGCAACTGACTACCTGTAACAACAGTTGTCAAAGATCTACAAATGACAGCCCGGACCAACGGCTTAACGTGTTTTCCGAAACACGGAGGAAACTTCGCTTGTAATTGGTGGTCACCCATCCACGGACCAACCTAGGCAAGCACGGCTTAATCTAAAGATTGACCCGAGCGGCTGTTATTGTTTAGCCACAAGCTCCGCCAAATCACTAAATAATCTATACTAATATTATAAAGCTGAAGAGTTTGTTTGTTAGTTTGCTTTTTTTGAACGCGCTAATCTCAGGAAGTACTGGTCCGATTTGTAAAAATCTATAAGTGTTAGATAGCCCATTTATTGAGGAAGGCTTTAGGCTATATATCATCACGCTACGACCAATAGGAGCGGGGCAGCAATGAAAAATGATGCGAAAATGGGGAAAATATGACACAGACGAAGTTGCGCGGGACAGCTAGTGTATAAATATAAGCCTAATCTTGATGTTCTACTTTCCATCATTTGGCACTATTTCATCAAAACGACATACGCCACAAGCGCATAAAACTTTTTCACAATTTCTTTTTGTATCTTGTGACATCATGATAAATAACAAGCTTTGAAAAGGGATGCCCTACAAAAAAGTTAAGCGACAAAAAGTCTTGGACAATGTTTTTCGTCTCCCTTTTGGTAATGTTATTAACAGTTATCACGAAAGGAATGAGAAAAATGTTGGTGAGTCTGAAATGTAGGCATTTACCAACTGTATGAGAATGCCATAAAGATAAGATTTCCTCAGATTGTTTTCGTTTCTGCACGTTAGTCTGGTGACTGACTCGTTCGTCTAGTGGTTGCAATAATGACAACTGAGCGTGATGTACTGGTTTCAATTACCATGTTGGGCAAATTGTTATTGGGTATTCCATTAGGAACTTCTCAGTAGCAGCCACGGAGTCTGGATTTGTGCCCGTTTGATGGCAACAGGCTCGCTCCCTATTACATGGGACTTCAACATAACTGGTGAAATGTGGTTGATTATACAAGGTTTTGTTTTGCATCCTCGTCAAAATTCAGGAGGTTGTCACAAAAGGTATAAATAATCAATTAAAATTACGGTACCTAGTTAATTATTAATAAACCCTGTTTTTTTTTATAAACATTTGAGATTGTTTGTATTAATTGTGGAAGCGTGATTATAGGGCGAGAATCACACGGCCCGCGTTTAAAACACGGGTGGTTCACACTTACCGATTTCCGTAAATAAGAAAAAAATTAAAAAAAAAAAACATACTCATTTTTATTATTGATTCGGAACGAGAATCATTAGCATAGTAACCTCCTAGAATTTTACGAGGATGCAAAACAACAGCTTGTATTAGGTACACCTCTGCCTAACCCTTCGGGAATTACAGTAAAGGAAAACAGCTTGAGGAGTCTGAATCGGTAATCAATGCTGTTGCCTTCTCTGCATAAAAATACCTATGCCCAGCAGTGGGACAGTAATAGACTAGTCGGCATCCGCAACCTGATTTATTTTGGTTCAATACAATTTCGAAAGCTTCATAGTAGTTAGTCGCTTAACACTTCAAAATAATACTTGGCTCCTAAGAGAAAAAGCCATCGTAATTCAATCAGCTTCAACAATTCAAATAATGCTTCTGTTTTAATATATAGGACATACATACATGCTTTGTATACACAACTTCATGTAGTATGCTTCTAACTTCATGTAGGTATGTACACGCACAGTTGAACAAACTGTTTGGTAAAACGGCAGCAATACTCGTTTTCGTGATCCAATATAAATATTTCTTGAGTGAGGAATACTTCAACAGTGATGTAAAAGAATTTACTACTGAGCAAAATCACAACACTGCCTTTTGGTATGGTAATCGTTGGTGCGACTGCTGAGTATCAAGTTCTGGGTTCGATTCCCAGGACCGGCAAGGTCTTATTGCGTTTTTCTGTCAGGAATTTTTCAGTAGCAGCCACGATGTCTGGAATTGTGCGCAGCGTTCCAGCATAACTGGCGCAATGTACACAGTTTAACCCATCAGACGTAATCCCCGTAGATGCGATGGCGTGAACTTATGACCAGTGATCGGAGTAGGTAGATTGATTTTTGGTACTTGTATCATAAATGCACACAGAAAGAATAACATGGATAAGCCATTTTTCCGGAAAGTAATTCCGGTATTTCCGGATTCAATTAAATATTGTTAATGTTGGTAGTGATATTATTACTACTCAATTCAAAATTTAAAGGAAGGTATCAAAACTAAATTAATTTATGATTTATTTGTTGAATAATAAAAACAATCGAATTCCGATCGAAGCATTAATATTTTTTTTGTTTTTAGCCTTTTTATGGCCACAATTTTTTATAAATTGTTGCACTTAAATTTCAATGAAATCAACCAATTCCGGAGGAATGTCCATATTAACATTAAACGTTTCGGATCAATGACCCCAATTCAATATACCTACTCATCTATGCTTATGACACACTCACAAAATTGTTTAAAGAAAATAAATAGCTGCATACCAAATTACATGTACGAATGTTCGCGAATTCACCATGGAGAAGATATTTGAAGTGTGCAACAGCCTATTGCGATGAAACTAATAATGAAATAACGCCTTCATCAGTCTATTACTTAGACTATGCCACGGACATGATAAGAAACTCGAAGAAAAAAAGAAGTATTTATGAATACCCCGGAGAAGGCCGTCACCCTTGAAGCTAATAACTTCTTAAGTAACTTATGATGTAATTTTCACGAACTTATATTGAGGAAAATTACGTGTTATGGTAACACAGTTATTAATTCCGCCAAAAGTTTGGTGATGCCATAATTAGAACTACCTTCACGCTTGAGGTTGCCGCATCTCATTTTTAGTTAAGAGTGACCAAAAAAATACAGTATGTTCCCCTCATTTAGGGATTTTTTCAAAGACAAAAGCCGTCAAAAAGCCATTGCCCATATTGACTTGTTGCAGCGAGTCAGTAGCGATAGGAACGCAATATTGCTGCCATACAGTCGTGATATTTGTCCACGACAGCACGACATCGTTACTTCTTTTCATTAGGCAACCTTTTCGTAATATGTTTGTTTATGAATGAAGATTTCTAAAAAAAAAAAACAGATGAGGAAGGTCGGTCTTAGACTATCAACTTCAGCAAAAAAAAAAATCTCATTCATTTTGTGATAACTGAGAATAACATTACCAAAAGAACGACCTAAAAACATTGTACAAGACTTTTTCCCGCTAAACTTTTTTGTAGGTCATCCCTTTTCAAAGCTTCTTATTCATCGTGATGTCACGTGATACAAAAATAAATTGTTGTGATAAAGAAAAATTTTATTCGCTTGTAGCGTACGTCCTTTTGATAATAGTGCAAAAATATGGAAAAACAGATGACAAGAATGTATAAATCTTTTTAAACGTAAATATAAATTAATATTGAAATAACGGAACTTTTCATAACTCTGTACTCTACCTATTTTGATAGACAGAATTTTGGATGACGGCTATATTGTATTAAGAGCGTTTATATCTTACTGCTTTTCATACAAACTTTCAAGTCGTTATTTTCCGAAATGACTAAACCGATTTAAATGAAACTTTATACGCATAAGCAAGATACACAGATCTAAAAAGTTACTAAAAAATGTTTACAAAATATGTTTTAAAAAAAAGAGATAATTGGAATTTTCTGTTTCTATAGAAAATTTATAATCGGTCTAATTTAACTGTAATACTATTTTTCGGAAATGTTTTTTAGTAACTTTTTAGATTAGAAAAACACATGTCAACAGAATTATTCATGTATGTCTGCGAGTAGTCTAAACAACTTCAAATCGGACAAACATCGTAATAGCGTAAAAAATATCAGCTACCCCATACATTTGAGTTGAATTTTCTTTCGCTATTAC
Organism: Cerastis leucographa; assembly: GCA_963082945.1. Lineage (NCBI taxonomy): Eukaryota > Metazoa > Arthropoda > Insecta > Lepidoptera > Noctuidae > Cerastis > Cerastis leucographa. The sequence goes on along the minus strand of OY720363.1, from coordinate 7,455,808 downwards.
CACGTTTGTCCGATGGAGAAACATGTTCAGTTTGATGGTACGACAGTACGACTAATTGCAACTGTAGTTGTCCTATCATAAGTAAAGTCAACCAAGTCAAGTATCTTGGTATAATGTTGGACCAAAGCCTGTCCTGGTATCCTCAAATAGAACAAGTTACTTTGAGAATTCGAAAATTAATTTGGATTTTTAAAACACTGCGATACGTAGTCCCAAGGAGTGGCTTATCAAAAAATCTTCTAAATGAAGTGTATATATCGCTAGTTCAATCTGTAATAATATATTGTATTTCTATCTGGGGAGGAGCACGTAAAACACGTTTTCTTGATGTTGAAAGAGCGCAACGGACATTAATAAAAGTAATGTACTTCAAAAAAAGGACCTTTCCCACTTGTGAGCTATATCAAATTAGTAACTTATTATCAGTCCGAAAATTATATATTACATACATAGTACTAAAAAAACATAAAACCTTATCATTAGATCTTAGTATATTAACTAGAAGAAGGAAACATAATGTTGCTTGCTCCCCCTTTGTAAAAACAGAATTCGCAAATATTCAGTATGAGAGACGCTCGTCTTTCTTATATAACAAAATAAATAAATTAATAGATATACATACTAAACCGTTTAAAAAATGTAAACCGTTGCTGATTAACTGGATAAACAAGTTATCCTACGATGAAATAGAGAATCTTCTGATAAATATGAGGTAAAATGTTTTTCTATTTACACAAACCACTTTCGTATAAAACACCCACGTACACACACACACATACACACACACACACCCACACTCACACGCACACACACAGACCTACAGACTAATGATATAAACTAGAAAGAGACTTTTAATTTATTTTTTGTTTAATTTTTTTTTATTCATTTCCATTCCACTTTTCTTTTTTTGTTTTGTAACTTATTACACTCGTAAGATATAAAAGAGCGGTGCCTCCTGGTACAGGCATTTATATGCTTAAAAGGAGACGCCACCAACTGTATAACATTGTATAATGTGTAATAACGAAATAAACATTTTTGATTTTTTGATTTTTTGATGGTCTGTAGAACCAGTATGTATATACCTTTTTGTTACACGTTGTATAAGGTCCCATTAAAAGAGATGGACACATTTTAACATGCATTAACGCTTGTTCAGTACGTCTAACCAAAGATGTCACTACACTCAACTTTCAGCTCAACTTTGCTCTAGCGCCCAACGAGGTAATTTTATCGTTTTTTGCTGCATTGTACTGCATTTTTATTGTAAAACATGAGTATACAACAAGTATTATGTGCAAGGTCCTAAAATAACAGGTAAGTAGATCTGCATGCTTTGCCATTTATGGCGTACACAATAACATTTTTTTTTTGGTATAGAACAACAAGAAAAAAAAAATTACTATGTGATAAATTAATAAAAATAAAAAAACTTAATGCTAATTAAAAAATAAAATTAAGTATTGTTTTTACAGTTTATTTGTTAAAAATGTCGTAATTATTAACAAGGAGGACAAAGACAAATGTACTCCATGACTGCCACTGCCAGTTTTCAAAGCAAGCACAGCACTTGTTGTGACCACTGGACCAACTTTAAGTCTATACAATCTACATATACAAATAAATAAAATTGAGTGTCGGTTTGTAATATTAAAATAACCGCTTTTTACTACATGCATATGAATTTATATACGGTACATATATAATTTTTTTCTTAATTTTTGTCTCTCTGTCATTTTGTTTGTTCCGACTAATCTCTGGAACGGCTAGACCGATTTTTACGGGGTTTCACTGGCAGATAGCTGATGTAATAAGGAGTAACTTAGGCTACTTCTATTTTAGAAAATTCTAATTTCACGCGGACGAACTCGCGGGCACAGCTATTTGACTATAAATTTCGCAATTAACAATTTAATGTTGTAATTATTGCAGTGATTACAAAATAAGATTCGTAAACAATAAACATACGTACTTATCAAAAGCGTGAGCAGCAAATAGGATTGAGCCAGTTTCGCCACTTTAGTCGCTCAAAAATTTCAAAAACATTTCGGAGGGACTTGAAATGTTTGAGTGCGTGCATCCACCTCATTTCCACCAAGTAGGAGATTTCAGTTGGTGCCCATTTACCTTTGCCTTACCTTTACCATTGTCCTTTATTGACAGTAATGCTTGTTCCAATACCGTATTTTTTAGGTTTCATGTATACTTGGAAATTATTTATTTAACTCAATGATTGACAAAGTTGAAACATCAAAGTAATCTTACTTGCCTATTTGTAACAACATAATATTCTATAGAAAAAAATGACTATTTAAAAATAAAACTTAACAACTTCCATAAGGTCGTCGTTTAAGATCAAATTGACACTGATGGGTATTATTCTTGTACGGGGTGAATGGGGGTGAAAGGGGGTGTAAGGGGGAGTGGCTTGATTGATGATCCCGTCGCATAATTAATGTGGCCTGACCGTTCTGCAGACAATAAGATAGATATAGGCCTAAACCAGTTGTCGCGATATCTCTATACATGTGCGATGGAATACGACCTTGTATGAAAAAAAAATGCAAGTCATTGATATTGTTTATGTTTGGTATGTGTATATGGTTTGATCAAGGCTATTTCTTATGGCCATAATTTTACTCATTAATTGAATTTATTGGGTAAATATTTCGCATCACATTTAATGTCATGGATTTCCGCAAAGTAACGCCTAATTCTATAACTTAAATTTAATGTACTGGAAAAAGTAATAGGTAGAAAAACTTCAGTTAAACTGCAGTTGGAACAGTTCGAACATAGAACGTTATGTAGGCAAATCTAGCTAGCCGCAAACGAATTGGAACGAATTTGGCAAAGGTTTTTAAAATAGCGAGTTGACAACATGTGTTTATATCGATGCGGAGGTCATTAACCTGTCGGTGCTAGCCTATTAATCTACATCATTTAGAAATATGAAAAAAAAGTCCTGCATCAAAACTTTCAAAATTTTCAATTGAATTTTTTTATACAGACTGGGAACTTCATGAGGTATACGTAGTTCAATTATTTGTCGTCTCTACCTTGTAGGTACATATCTTCTGCATTCATGGCTAGTCTCCGCTACGATTAACTGGCACTACCAAAATTCGGTTTTATAGAAGAACTAGATTTAATTCTTGGCTATTGATAACCACAAGGTGTAGCTCTCAAATTCGTACCCAAGACCGACCCAACGTTCGTGCCCAACGCGTATTGTATAATTGAAAGCGGCGGTGGCCCAGTTGTGGCAGCCCCGACTTACGAGCAGTAAGCCGTGAGTTCAAACCCAGGCAGGTGCATTTCTTTGTGTAATTTATTTCATCATCGCTGCTCTCAAAAACGGTGAAGGAAAAAATCTTGAGGAAACCGGCATATCCTAGAACCAAAAATACGAAGACATGTGACATCTACCAACCCGCACTGGGCCCGCGTGGTGGATTACGGCCCACTCCCTCTCATAGGAGAAGAGGCATGTGTTCCCAGTGGGAACATTATAGGCTAATGATGATGATGATTGTATAATTATCACTTGCTTCGGTGGGGGAAAATATCGTGAGGAAACCAGCATGCCTTAGAGATATTTATCGACGGCATGTAAAGCCAAGTCAGAGGCCTATGGGCGGCATATGAACTCTGTCACCAGGTCAGGCCCTGAACACACGATAAAGAAGAAAGAGCACTATAATTTCAAAAAGACAAAATAATAAGCCACAAGCTTTTGCCCTTCTGATATAGGTACCTTATAAAATAAGCTAGATTTTATGTAACAACGAAAATCTACAATTCCTAACAGCGAATTTAACAAACTTGAATTCTGAATTGAACTAGGTTCTAAATATTCAAAGTAATGGTCCAGTTGAAAACTCCACTGGATCTAAACTTATTGTTTTGAAATGCTGCAATGTGTGTATGCTGAAAGTTTCAGTACTGGCATTGTTTATTTAATTCATTCGCTTTGCTGTAGCCAGCGAAATGGTTTGATTCAATATACTTGAAATAGAGAGAGGATTTCAATATTTGAAATGTTTGCTTTCTATAAAAACAACGTGGAAAATAGGAGTGTTTTCGTTTATAGCGTAGTTTCTTATGTTTTCAGCTAACTTAGGTACCTATACCGATTGAGACTCAAGCTTCGTCTAGCGAAAGAAGCACATTCTATATAGAACTAGCTGTCCCGCGCAACTTCGTTTGCGTCACATTTTCCCCGTTTTCACAACATTTTTCATTGCTGCTCCGCTCCTATTGGTTGTAGCGTAATGATATATAGCTTATGTCCTTCCCCAGGTTTAAATCTATCTTCTTACCAAATTTCATTAAGATACGATCAGCCGTTTATTCGTGAAAAGGTAACAAACAAACAAACAAACAGAGTGACATTCGCATTTATAATATTAGTATGGATGTGCTTCTTTCGCTCGATCGGTTTAAACTAAACATAAGAGTCTAGTTATAAATAGTTTATGAAGTCTTATTTTTAAAAGACATTTACGTTGATAATTATAAAAAGACACACTCTTTTTTATTAACTTTAAAACAAAACTGCTCTAAATCTAAACAAAACTTTTTTCTACTAAATTATTTTTCATCAACAATTCTATCGAGGTCAGTTTTACTACGAGATTGCGGCCGATTGTGAATAGTTCGTGACTGTACCTCATTAGCGGCCCGAACCGGATAGAACCGGTTACTGAACAAAGCCTCTCGCGGATACCGCTAGAAAACCTTTCTTCAGCATTCAGCTTCAGCTAACGAGAATCTGACGAATGAATAACGCTGACACCCGCTTATTGTGATGTGAGATTAAATTAAAGTTAGAATTTGATGATGATTTTTATTTACTATTATGACTTCAAAACTTTTGTTTTTGACTGTATTACTCTTACAAACACAACTAGATACTAATGTACAAATAAAAATAAAGCTGTCTAAAATTATATTCAATTTCTCATTCTCTACTTATTAGAAGGTTTTAAAGATTTTAAAAGCTTAACACATTTTTCCTGAATTAAAACCTATTTACCTAAACACTCCTTTTAACTCTTTAATCATGGTTGAATTCAATTTGTGTTTCACTTTCTTATACATGTTCGTGAAGCCTTGTTGCTATATAAACGTGGAGTACCTATAACGTCCGTCGATTTTGTTTACGTTAACGTTTGACACAAACGACATGTAATGGTAGTCTGACCTATTAATGTGACCCGGTTAAATTATTAATAGTCATTCTAATAAATTATGTTAAGTGTATGGGAAAGAATTCGGTTTTAACCCATACATTGTTTATTTGTATTGGACATAACTGAAGTGTCCTTAAAATAAAACTTAGTATATACTGATATCATTACCATTTACCAACGCTAACTGCAAAAAATATTTTCTCCCCTCATTAGTCTCATACAGTAAAAAAAAGTTGCAATTTTAAAGTAACAACATTAAACGGCTCTTGGTATTCCAAACGTTTTCTTTACTAGCATATTGAGTTCGCATTTCTCGCTGTGAAAATGCATTGGGGGAAGTAGGGAAACGTTGACCTAGATTCGGAGCGGGAGACGTTAAAAAAGTCAACATTTTTCCTTGCGTGCGTAGCAAAACTCGATCTCAATGAGCCTTAACAGCATAAGGAATTCGTTTCCATATACATAAAAAAAAATTGTAGAAGCTTGCGTGCCTAACACGTAACATAACTTGACCATAGAAAACGATAAGAACTTAGTATTCAGAAATTTACGGTTCATAAAGTGTCTCTATCGCCTTCAATCTGTTAAGCCTTTCCCGAACTATGTTGGGTCACCTTAGAGGCCAACAATACGTCAAACCTGTAAGCAGACTCTTCAGAGACCCTAATATCATGAAGGGTAGAAGTTTATAAGGGCAAGCTTTTAGTTTTGTATGAGAGTACCGCCTTTTTTTAACTCTGTGTTGTGTCTGGGGGCCTACTCTCTAAGTCCGTCAACGAAAATACGGATCCGTCCGTAACTAGCTTTACACTTTGAAATGAACCCTACTCCCTAATATTTTGAGATACATGAGTTTTGAAAACATATCGGGAATAAGGACAACTGTCCAATCGTATTGTCATATATTTTTAGTTCGGGCCCCTAACGAATCTTGTATCCGTAAGTGATAAGGAGTAGGAAACGACCGTGAATTCGGCCGAAACTACGGATTTCGTGCTAAGAGAGTAGACCCCCTGGTTCACCAAGATACACAGGCTGTGCCTAGTTTGAGAACCGCTGTTAAACCAGTCAGTACTCTGTGGTGTAAGCTAATAAATTAATTTAAATTTGAATTGAATTTAGTTGGGATCGGCTCACAGTCTGAACAGATGCAGCTGAATTCCAGTATTTTACATGGATCGATTATCTATCTGACCGACACAAACCCGGGGAAGATTGGTTGTCGGACCATCGGGATTATAACTACTCCTAACGACTGCTAAAGATCTACCAATGATAACTGGAACCAACAGCTTACCATACCTTTTCGAAGCACGGAGAAGTTTCGGTATATTAGGAATGATTACCTACGTGTCCAAGGGCCGACCTCAGCAAGTATTGCTTACCCTTAAAAATCGACCTTGCAGCTGTTATTATTTAGCCACGAGCCACATTGATACGTACAGTTTGTTACACTACTTAATTATTTATTTATTTATTTATTTGGTTAGCCAACAATTGTTTACACAGTACATTTATAATATCATTTCACCTGCATTTATAAGTGTAACAATTAATTAAAGGCTAACACCACATGCACAGTTTGTGGTTATACACATTGTTATCACTTGGTTAAAGTTTGCTTTAACATAAAATTCAAAAATAAGGGTAACAACAAAAATTAACAATAACAATACAGCAGCATAAAATTAGTATTAAAATTTTGATTAAGTAGTAAATACAACTTTTTATATAAACAAAAACAAATTAGCATTTACCATAAACGTTAAATTAAAATCAAACAATATCAGATATTAAAATTTAAAAACAGCACACAACTTATTTATACAATAATAACATTGGAATAAAATAAAACAATTGACACAAAATTAATAAATTAAATTAAATATGTCACAGCTCATCATTAATGCATTAAATTATAGTTATTAAATCAATTAACTTTCGATTGGATGACAAAATACCTAAATTTAAAATTCTTACACATTTATTAATATTCAGCTACTATTTATATTCTATATTAGAGTAATGCTCCTTAATTATTTTGTGAAATTTGCTCAACTTGTCGTGGTTTATATCTATTAGATCACTGCAACTGTTAAGGATTTTACACAAGCGTGGAATCGGAGAGTTAGCACCCAGAACCGTTCTGCGTAAGGGTGGGTGTAACGGCGTGATGGGGTTTCGCGGATATCGGGATGGGGCACGAAACTTAAGAAGACTTAGTAGATTAGGGCAGTCGATTTTATTTCTAAGCAGTTTATAAAGAAACGAGGCATCAACGAGATCTCTTCGAGTTGATAACGAGTTCATCTTGAAGTATTTCAAACGACTGCTGTAGGAGGGCAGCAGTTTGCTTTTCCCTTTCGAAAAAGCAAGATGCCAAAGAAAGCGCTTTTGTACCCTTTCTAAAAGTAATTTATGCGTGGCGTAGTGTGGTCTCCATACAACACTGCAATACTCCAAGACGCTCCGTACAAGACTATTGTATAGCATTATTTTAGTGCTAACCAGTTTGAAACTTTTTGTGTTTCTTTGTACAAAACCTAACATTTTGGAGGCTTTTTTTATAATTTTCTCAATGTGAGGGATAAAAGTGATTTTTTTATCAAAAACAACGCCTAGGTCCGTGAGGTTATCGACTTGTTGTATTTTAGAGTTGTCTATCAGGTACTCAGAGTCTATGGGATGAGCCTTCCTTGAAAATGAGAGGTGGTAACATTTTTTTAAATTTAGTACCATTTTGTTATTTTTACACCATTCGACAACCCTATTCAAATCATCTTGCAAGAGCGCGATATCACTAGATGAATCGATTGCTCTGGCGAACTTTAGGTCATCGGCGTACAAGAAGCACTCAGAGAAGAAAAAGCAGCTGGGAAGGTCATTAATAAATATAATAAACAATATGGGAGCAAGATGTGAACCTTGCGGAGCTCCGGAAGTCATACGATAATTGCTGGCTGATCGAAAACCGTTCACCACAACATAGAATTCCCGATCCAATAGGTAAGACTTCAACCATTCCAGCAAGGGCCCAGTAATACCATACGTTGCTAGTTTTTGAATTAGTATGGAGTGAGGGATTTTATCGAAAGCTTTGCTGAAATCGGTGTACAACACGTCAAATTGTTTATTTGAATCAACAGATTCTATGAGAGACTCAGAGAAGGACAACAAATTTGTGGTGGTCGACCTAGACGCAACAAATCCGTGCTGATGATCACTGAGATAAAGTCTGAAATGACGTTGAATGTGAGGGCATACTATCGACTCAAATATCTTGGCAAAGGTGGAGAGAATCGCAATAGGCCTATAGTTGGATATGGTGTCTTTTTTGTCCGACTTGTACACAGGAACAACTTTAGCTTTTTTCCATTCCGCAGGGAAGGTTCCAGTAGCTAATGACACACTATATATTTTTAAAAGTGGGGTAACCAAAGCAGTAGCGCAGGCCGAAATGAATAATGGTGGGATTCCGTCCGGACCAGCACCTTTCCTGATATTAACAGATTGAAGTTTTTTAAGGAGGGATTCACAGTCTAGTTGAGGGACTGTTAGGCACTGGCTATTAACGTCTATTGGTTGCAGATAATTTGGGTCGCTTTTAAACTCTGTGTCAAGATCAGGGGTATACACCGACGCGAAATAGCTGCCGAATAGATCGCAGACTGTTGTACCGTTTGATGAAATAGTCTGCCCGTCAGTCATCATTAGAGGATATCAAATCAAATCAAATTCATTTATTTCAAGTAAGCCAATTACAGGCACTTTTGAATAGTCAAACAACAATAAAAATGAAGCTACAGTCCCAGTCACAAGACATAATAACTTGTGAAAGTACTGTAGTTGCCCATTCCAAAGCGTAGATCTCTATGGAGAAGAATGGGCAAGAAACTCCATGGACACTCTTTTAAATCAGAATCTTGTTACAAAACTTTGGTTACATCATTCATGTTGAGATGGTACATTATGTGAGGCACTGATCCACAGGTGATAGGCACTAGATCCACCACGTTTAGCCTTTACATGAGTCCAGAATAGTTTGGGATTGTCTTTAATTTCAGATTCTAGGTTTTCTAAATAGCTATTGTACAAATTTTTAGCTTGGTTTTGACAACGTTTTGTAACTAACTTTAGCTCTAATTTATCCAACGGATTTTTATATTTTTTAAACCGCAACCTTAACTTATTTTTCTCTTTTAAAGTCCTGATGATTTCTTTATTGAACCACGGGGGATAGCTGAAAGTCGCTGACTTGCAGTTTGGGACAAAATTATCGATAGCAGAGTTCAATATTTTATAGAACTCTTTTACCATGACGTCTACATCATTACTATCCGCAAAAGTTCGCTGCCAGTCGTGTTCATTAATATAGGTTCTAATATGTTCGTAGTTAGCCCTGTAAAAGTTTTTTCTTTGGTTAAGCTTATTGTATGGCAGATAGGATTCTTTGAGTAACGATAAAGTGAGATCAAGCGGGGGATGTAGTTTATCAACAACGGTTAACGGGCAACTGGATTCACTTACGGCGCAAGATGTTGTAGTAGATAAGACTAGGTCCAAAATACGATCCGAGGAGTTTTTAACTAAGTTGTGTTGAGTAAGTCTACACACATTCATGAATTCCAATATTCTCAAACAGGTGCTGGGAAGCGAAGCATTAACTGCACCAGGGCCCCACGCTATTTTACCCAAATTGAAATCGCCCACTATACAGACAGGAACATTGGTTGTCTCAAACACTTTATTACAGTGTTTGATAAACAGTTCGATTGAGGGAAGACATACAGGTGGAGGAAGGTATACTGCACAGAGAGCCAGTTGTCGTGATTTATGGGTTGTCGAAACATCAATAGTGACCCACAGATCCTCACATCTACTTTGCCAAGAATCAATGCGTTTAGAGTTGATTTTAGTTGATACAGCAATAAGAACTCCGCCACCATCTTTGTTAGGGTGAAAACCTGTGGTTTCCCTATCTCGTCTGTAGACAACATACCTATCATCAAATAGTTCACTACTCAGTACACTACTATTGAGCCATGTTTCAGTTAAAATAAGTACATCATAATCCATACAACTAAGGTTACTGTAAAAAGCGTTGGTTTTGGTTCTCAGACCTCTACAATTCTGATAATAGATTGATAAATTGCTGAATTTTTACTAAATAAGTACCAAGGCATGCACTTTAAGCGAACAAGAAAAAGTTACATGATTTTACTTAAACTATTCTTGTTTTTGATGAGTATGTATTCACCGCCGTCAACCTTCCTCACAAATATTTTGCCGTTCCTCACCCATACGTATTTGTAGTGCATTTCCTTAGCCTTGATCCTAGCAGCAGCATGAAGAGCCTTGTTGGTGGGAGAAAGATGTTCGGCAACATAGACTGGAGAATTCTGACCAGCAAATCCAAGATGTCCACTGTTTAGTTTATTATCTCGGTTATCTTGATTATATTTGAAAACACACGCCAGGAGTAGATCGCGCAGCCTAGGTGATGCCAACTGAACGACTATGGATTTAGGGCGGGTGCTAGATGGGTTGGTTTTGGCAATTCTAGTACAATTCAGTATGTCTTTTTCTTGAACATCACAGTTTACCACCTTCCCGAGCTGCTTGACGATAGTATACACATTTTCGTTTTTTGTTTCAGGCACACATTGCACCTCAAGATTATTCGATCGGGATTGTTGCTCTAAGTTATTCATTCGCACACCAAGATTCGCAATTTCTGTCTTCAGTTCCGCATTTTCCAATTCTAATCTGTGTATTGTGTCGTTAGATGCTTTCTGATTACGCTCAAAATCTTCAAATTGCTTGTTAATGAATTGCATGGATTTAACCATCTCCCTCATTTCAGCGTTGACCTTTTCAAGTTCTCTGTTCATCGTGCAGATCAAGTTTTTATTCAGTTCCGTCGACATATCGCTGAATTCAGCCTTAATTATCTCTTGGATAATACAACGAATATCCTCTTTACTACACAAAGGAGAAGGCGGTGATGGAGGTGATGGAGATCCAGTAGCGTGTCTTTTATTACCTCTATTTTTAGACACATTACGAGTAGGTGTTGAGTCAACGTTACCATCCATAGTAAATTAAAAAGATCAGGCGGAAAAAAAACTTATCAAATTACGTTCTCTCAGAGGCAGTGTAAAATAGGTAGGAAGTAATGCACCGTCTTCTTTACTTAGTCTTTGGTGGCAGCGCTGGCATATGTCACAGAACGTAGACGCACGCAGATATGACACCTAAGCGCACCGCGCAACCGCGACAGCAGCGTGCACTGAGCGTAAAAAGTCTTATCACTCACTCACCGTATGACCAGCCGAGATTTAAAATTTTAAACGGTTCACAACAATTATCGTTCCAATTACACACGTTTTGCAACTATTTTACAGAATTACGCTTGTTAGATGAATAATAAATCACTTGAGGCAGTTTTATTTGCGAATTATATCCAGTTTTTAATAATTTTAGTATTATAGCAAAGAGCAAAAATATACGTAATGTTAACCGTTCAACCGCTAGGGCAAAGAAATTATAGCAAAGCTCTGAGTAAATTGCATGTTTGTCAAACAGAAAAGTTTTATTACCTGTGCTAGTGACTCGGGTATTTGCAAAGATTCCGAAGTAGGAGTTTCGAAACTCGCCAGCATAGATTCTTGAAGATGTTTGACGATTTCGTTTAAGGAGCTTGTTGATGGGGACATAGCTACCTTGAGGAAAGATTTCGTGTTTTTCGAATGACTTGCACATAATATAGAAAATCCCGATATTCGGCTTAACCAAGTCAAAGATTAGGCAGTTTAGAAAAGCGATCTCAATACAATAGTCTCTTGAGTTCCATCAAGTTATGCGAAAGTGTACTGTTATACCGACAAACGTACCAATACCCTCGAAAATAACGACATTGAAACACCAGTGAAGTGCAAAAGAATATCAATGAGGCACACGACATCGAAATCGATACGATAAGAAGTACTTCCGAGGAGAAAATACGATTTACCAACAAACCTGAATCAAGTTACAACATTACCGACAACGTGTGCCGACACGGCGCGGTTTAATTTATGAAACTGCTACCACAGAAAACAAAGCCTAGATAGCACCGGTCACAGGGGAAACAAAGGGTGTGTATTTGGAGCCGAAGGAAAACGTTGCGCTAGACGCCAATTGAAAATAAACCCTTTGACATTATTCATTAAGAGCAAATTGCTTTGTAAGACGTGTTAAGGTAATAACAAGCTACGTACATGTTGAGCTGGGCTGGTGTCGGGAATTAATTTATGGTTTTATAATATTAGTTCTGGTATCGATGGACGACGTTCAAGTTCAAATTTCCGTAGGTAAGGCAAATCTTTACATAGTGGTTGGTATTGAATAGTTGGCAGACGAATTGGGGGTAAAGGCCTTTAATAGTCGTTTTGGCAGCCAAGGCAGTTCAGACATAATAAATTCACTCCGAGGTGCAAACTTGGCCATCTAAGTAACAATTAGAGGCGGAAGCATGATTGATTTCATTGTATCAATTAAATTGAAAACATCCTTCTCTTTATTAAGTCAAATTACACAGAAAAAGGTCAGTAAGTGAATTAAGTTGAAAGAGTAATTTTACAGATGAATTTTAATTTCCTCACCTCAATGTTTTTGGCTGAAATTCTTCATTTATCATACTGCGAGTCCAGTGATTGTTGACCTCATTTCTCTTCTTTTAAAGGTCTGTTCCCTTTACGATTCTCAGTTGTAATACTATCGTATTTTATTCGTCGTTCAGTCTGCGTGGAAGCGACTTTGCTCTGTACCAATATAAAGTTCGTCAAGGATTTTTTTGTTATCTAAAACTGTCTTGGTGTTTTAGCTTTTGCAATCATTTTATAGTTCAAGGGTCTTTTATCATCTGAAAGTTTTATTTTTCTCTGAAAGTTTAAATATTTTGTCGCGTATTTTTTTTTTATATTTACGTTACCATACTTTTACAGACCTATTTCCTTTTTCTGTTGGTACCACATTTCTTGTTGCAAATTTGTGATTTCTAAAGTAAATTAATTAACTGGTAGTTAACCTTAAGTTGCTTTCTGTAAAGTGGTACACACTGCGAAACATATTTTAAACATATTAATCTTTTCATTCTCTCACACACTATCGTCTACATTTCTTTTTCATTTTTCCTTTCGCAGGTCTGCTGGCAGAAATTTCGTATGAAATAAGCAGTACCTTTGTACTCAAATGTTTTATGTTTTTTTTCCTGTCTTCTCTACTGTGTGTACATAAATAGTAAAATAAATAAATAAATAAACATCAAACAATGCATTTCCAGTATAACACGGCCTGGCTCTGTATAGATTTTCCGTACAATGAGAGATCTGCATAAACTAGTTATTATAGCTTGATTGGTCGCCGTTCGTACCAATCATAGACAATGACAGAAAAATGACCAGTTGTTCTTGTTTCTTGTTACGTTGGTCTTGAAGACTGAAATTATCGTGTCAACGTTTCTTATTACGTATATTATCATCAATTATATTCTTAGTATCCGTTTAATTTCTATTAAATACATTTTAAGAAAGTAATTATTGTCTTGCCCTTATCACAATTTAAATGTGACATTTAATTAATTTTAGGTAGGCTAAATATTCTACTTTAGGCTTTGACAACTTACTACAGAAAACATACATAATTATCTGTTTAGGAATTAAGAAAGGAGGTGTCTTGATGAGATAAAGAGTAATAAAGAAGTATGGAAGAAGAAGACATGCTGCGCCGACCCCAAATAATTTGGGATAAGGGGAAGAAAATCACGATGGTGATGAAATGTGTTTAAGAATTTTAATGTAGTGATATGATAAGATATTATATATATATATATTATATATTTATTTGCTCAAATATGTGTTTACATACAATAATAAAAGTGCATGTAAGATAACAAAAAAAAAAAAGTGAACAAGTGATTTGAGAATTAAACTTGCTTATGTGCTTCATAACATTAAACAGTTATTTTGATAACCTCACATCATCTTTCTTATTCTCTAGTTCTGCTTTTATCAATTCATAACCCTTTGTAGATACATGATGTTTTTAGCAGCTGTCGTTTATTTGGTAGCTAATAGCAACCGATTATAGTTTATTATTAGAACTTGCACGACTAGTCTAGACAACGAGCTGTAACATTCAATCTTTATCGAATTCCTAGAGCAACATGAAAATCTGGAAGACAAATGAATACTGATACTGCTAGCCTGCGTCATCCCACTGCTGGCCAAAGGCCTCTCTCTCCTCATGACTTCCAATTATCTCGATCCAGGGCCAATGTGGACCACTGGTCTGCTGGTCTTATCTAACTCGTCCCGCCATCTTTTACGAGGTCTACCGCGACGCCTTCTGGCTGTGTCAGGGCTCCAGAAAGTGGTTATTTTGGCCCACAGATCATTGGGCATGCGGCAGACGTGGCCTGTCCAGTCCCACTTCAGCTTAGCGGTTTTTTGATTAACATCAGTAATTTGTGTTTTGGAGCGCAGTGTCGTATTGCGTACCCAGTCGGTTAGTTTGAAGCCTAGAATGCTGCTGCGTTGGCAGACCTTCAGTTTGGACTTTTGAATATTTGTCAAAGACCAAGTCTGGGATCCATAGGTCGAAATGGGAAGAATGCACATAATAAATATTAAATGAATTAAATGAATTCATAATAAATATTCTAAAAGTAAGTTTCTTGTATTTTCGGAAGGACGTTGATTTGATTTTATATTTGATGTTGTTTTGGCAGCTTTCAGAGCTTCGACTTTTGCTAAATCATCAAGAGTGATGCAGTTTAGAGTTGGATTTCTTACTCTTCTAGTCATGTTGATTAAAAACAAATCTAAAGTCCGACCAGGTGGCCTACCATGACGTCTTAAAATATTGTAATTACACTCCTTTTCCAGCGTGGGAAAGAGATGGCGCTAGACATCCTGTATATCCCCGTCTCTTTACCACACTGGAATAAGAGTAGACGAAACTGCTTTAAGACTTTATGGTAGGCCTGCTGTAAGTTTAAAAACGAGTTGTGCAGTTCAAAAACCTGTCCCTGTATTCACAAACGCTTCGATTCTAATTCGATTCGACAAGTAATATGTCTATCTTGTTTTGGCATTACCAGAGCGAGTGAGGTAGACATACGACTTTCTGAATCGAAACCAAATCGAAGCGTTTGTGAATAAGGGGCCTGGATCGCTCTACGAATAATCTCATTCAAACCCCGAAAAGTTGAAAACACGATAAGGCATGTGTTTATGAGACTGTTTTTCGAGGAGGTCGGTTTTGGCTATAAAAATAAATTTGACGAAGAAGGTTAAGACGAAATACAACACATATGTAAGTCATTTAGCAATATGATGCTATCTATGTGCTGGATAAGTCCGGGCATTCGATTGATAAGATCAGATTGTCCGGTTATAGAATACACGAGACGGAATGGGGTGGCCTACTCTTAGCAGTATAGAGGGTGGAGCCATCCAATGTAATTAACGTTTTATTTTCCACATTTTATTTACCTATAGATCAGATGAACAAAGAATTAGAATTTCTCAGAGAAGTATTTGCTGTAATTAAAAGCTGTTTTTGCGGTCATAAATGACATAACGGATAAGTAAATAAATTATTACCGACTTACCTCTGTTGAACACAGTTTTTACGACTTCACGGAATTTAGACCTACTTTTATTTTAATGTGTTAAAACATCAATACACCGTGTAAATCACCTCATCACGAAGCCGTTAACCAAGCATTCTGTACATGAAACTATGTAACTTTACGCAAAAATTATTGCTGGGAAACGACTTTTTTTTTGGGGGGTGTAAAATCATGTTTTGTGGTAGAACTCAATGTAACGCACTCAAAACATTGTGCTGATGGACGGCTTGAATAGTACGGGGGTCGTGGAGGTGTTTAAAGTAAAAATCTTAAATTAAAAACTTGTATTTAAAAAAATACTTGTCAAAAAGTTGGAACTTTGACCCCTAATATCTCCGTAACTAGAAGGTTCCCAGGTATGGTGTAGAACAAAAAAATGATCGCAATGACAGGGAGAACCAGTGCCTTTCGGCTTCGTTAAGAGGTGTTTTACACCCTTTATATTAATTATATTGATGTTTATGCTTAAATACTTTTCGGAATAAATTCTATAATTGAATGAAAAATTAAATTAAAATCTTATGCGTAGTTCAAAAAAACAACTCGTTTCACATTGTAAATATGGAAAACGCATTTGTTTCATACTGTTTATACATAGCAATAGATAGAATAGAAAAAATACAAATGCAAATAGAAGTAACTTGAATATATTTTATTAAGTTTTAAGTCTAACTAACTACTGTCCTCTTAAACTATTGTCCTGTATTTTGGGTTACATTGTTTTTTGTCTTTTAAGTCACACAAGAAAAGGGAGGTTTTATACCCTAAAGTGGGAAAATTCAGGCAGTAGGTGATGAAGTTGTCGTAGATTTATTTGATGATTTTTAATTTTACCTTTTTTTTTGCGATGTGTTTTATCTTGATTAGAGTCAAGATCTAGGTCAGAGATGACAGAGACAAAGTCGATGATGGTACGAGCGTTCGGAAACACAGACAAATAATATATGATACATATAATTAATTTACCAATGACTTGGATTGGCTAAACAAATTCCGTTTTGTCGTAATTCTGAAATATATTGTAATGGTAAAGTGTGCCTGGAACTTAATCAATTTGGGAACAAAGCAATAGATTACTCTGAAATTACGCAGAACCAAATTACTTGATAGGGGAAGAAGGACATAATTTATTATGTCTATATGTTTTACCAATAGACACTTATTACGTTCTTTGATTACTTGGTTAAAAGGCATGAATGGATTTTATTGGTTAATAGACATTAGTAGTATTCTAAACTTATTTGGAAACTACCCGCGACCTTCGTCCGCGTGAAATTTCAAGGGTTTTAATTTGTTGCACGGAACCCTAATCCATTTTATCAAATAGGAGCAACTTAAATGTTTCTATTAACATCAGCTATCTGCCAGAAAAAAAACCTGTCAAAATCGGTTCAGCCGTTTCGGCGATAAGCCGGAACAAACAGACAGAGAGACAAAAAGTTATACGAGTAGGTGCCGTTTACTTTCATATGCATTCAATAAAAAGCTGTTATTTTGTTATTACAAATAGATACCTCAATTTTATTTATTTCTATAGTTATAATACCTATTGATGTCGAAGCCAGTCTGAAGACATCAAATACTTTTTGAACGAGGAACGAAACCCAATTCTGGGTTAAGCTCGCCGTTGTACATAAGTTTTTAAATTGCAATCTGTTTGCATATTTCTTTTTAATTTGGTGTGCAATAAAGAATAAGAATACGCCAAATATCGAAAGAAAAGTTTTGTGAATGTGAATGGCTATAAGAGAAGCACAAGACTAAAGAAACGATTGACAAACCATGTGAAAGAACATTAAGGCCAGGGGGCGCCTGAGCTGTGATGGCCAATAGAAATAACCTACAGTTGGGTTACAAAAAGAAATAAAAGTATTTATTAGTCTCGCACAAGACTACACAAAAGGTTAAAATTAACAAAAAAAAAACAAAATTATATAAAAAAGAGAAAGAGATTAATGGAAGGAGTAAACTAACAAGAATAATGCTGAGAAAGTTTCTATTCTTGAAAGTAAAAATCTCCGTAATTACTAAGAAAATATCAAAAACAAAACAACATCAAACCAAAACATCTGAACACAAAGTTTAAAAACGTTTCCCTTCATTTGTCGTTTTGGACGTATTGTTGACATTCCCGGATACGAAGCTTGCTTGGTTACATATAGAGAAAAACGTCAGCGAAGGCCCTTTTACTAACGTCCCGATGGACGAGGGGATTTGACAGCGCCGTGTCAAAGCCGGTTACGGTACCCGTTTTTATTAAAAAAAGGTTTTTTTTAATGTCGCAAAATTTTGGATAGGGGGTTGGTTTTGTGAAAGGTGAAGTTGATGTGATCGGTATAAAAAGGACGGTTTTTCAGTGAAAGTAAAATAACCTAGTTTGGAATTTCAAAGTGGAGATAAATTTAACTTTAGCAAGTGGGTGACCTTTCACAGTGCGATTGAAATGAATATCACTTCAAGCACTGAAAATCTGCAAAAATATTGAGTCATCTCTAAAAAAATCGTTGAAATAAAAATACACATGAAAAATTGCATCGATAAACCGCACATCTCGTTCATAGATATGGACATGTACTCGCATATTTTCGCGATTGAAATACATACATTTTGTCGAACTGCAACGTTTGATCCAAAAACGGATTTTATTACAAACCAATCCTGTGTTACGTGATCCCATCAGTATGATAGTGAAATATATTTTTCTTCCATAACCTGCAAAAAACTGGGTGTGAAAAACGTTTCGGCTGAATGAAATAGGCATGAGTCGGCGTTATGCTGGCAACCGACATACACTCACGCTCAAAATCGTTTTGTTGACAATCCCCGCTTATACATACTCACCTCACAAACGGTTTTTTTTCACTTGTTTCCACGTTTGAAACATTTGTGCTATTTGAACAGCCTCAGTGCGGGTAAATGCGAGATTTTTTATGAACGTGGAAGTTGAAATTCCGACGTCTATTTTTCAAAAGTTTACAGAAGACAAATAACGTTTCACGTTTAGGTACCTATGTCACTGTAGTGTGCTTCTGCGTTTGTTACTTTTGTAAAAAACGCTCGTTGTGGCTACAAAAAATCAGGGAAAACCTTTTAAGTGTAATGTAATATTTTGGAATCGACATTGATTATTAAGTTCCTGTTACTAAAGCCTATAAAACGAAAAACGACAACCATAATTTTATAATTATGATCGAATACCACTAACGTTACGTCCTTTCAACTACATCCAAATCATAAAGTACATTATTTGGCCCATTTAACTTCTACCTGCAATGTGTAGAGTTGCCAACTTTTAAGAAAATCGTTCAGGAAATACCACAAAATGTTACAATGGGAAAAGTCAACACTCATTTATCTTATTGATCGAACACGTAGGAATCCTTATGTGTTTATTCTCCGATCTTAGATAAGAACGTGTATGAACATTCATTGTTGTATTCTGCGAGATTTACTTACTTCTTTATCACTTTTGTTGTTTAGTGTACATAGTGCAGAAGGGTCTGCTTTTGCTTAATCTTTATTCACATTGGCATTTGAGTGTCAACTGTCAAATTGATTCTAACTTAGTTATAATTTACAGGATTAGTTATGTTTCGTATTTTCTCTTCCCTTAATGATTTTGTTCTCAGTAGAAACCCACTTAACGATTGATTTATTACTTCAATCGAACAACAGTTTAACTTGACCTTTTTTAATATAAATTACTACAAAAATACTCAGATTTCTATAATTTTAAAATAAATTAATGATAATACTAACGAAACCTCTTGAAAAAAAAAGTTTTAACCTTTAAAAACGAACACAGCAAAAAGGCTAGGCAGATGAGTCATCATCATCTGCCTAGCCTTTTCCAACTATATTGGGGTCGGCTTCCAGTCTAACCGGTTACAGCTGAGTACTGGTATTTTATCATTTGTTGCCAAATTCTTAAATAAAGATCACGTAAATGTAGGTCAAGGTCTTACTTAGAAAAACTGTCAAATCAAAGAGGCAATATTTAAAAAGTAATAACTCTAGCTAAAATTCAATTATTGCGAAAAAATTTGACAGCATAATATATTTCACTCCTCAAAACAGCCACATTTAATATTTTATGCTCTCAACATTTTCACTACGGAATAATCGGGAGAGCAAAGCGTGACATCCGCGTCTTTTGAACGAATGCCAACATCTGCATCCTGTCGCGTTGCTAATAATTTTCAACCACTGCAATGATTAAGTGCTTTCGTTACGCTGTATATTGGAACAATAAGCCCTAACAACTAAAGATTATTTGCTACAAAAAATAAAAAAAATCAAATCAAAAGTCATTTATTCAAACTAGGCTGATAATCAGCACTTTTTGAACGTCAAAATTACAAGAGACAGCCCCCCAAAACGCCCGGCCTTCGCCACTTCCTAGTGTTTTAGCTGGGAAGAAGAAGTGGCGGAACAAACTCCCCAGCAACACATCTGTCTGTTAGGTTAGAAGAACCAGATTCTATACAAAAGTGTTCAAGTTTATATAAACAAGGAATCCATTATATCAAATTAATGTCACATGTCAGCTAGCACACACCAATAATAAAAATAAAAATAAATATTAAAAAATATACTCAAGAATAAACATGCAATGCACAATGCAAAATTTCCATTCATCATACGTTTGCGTACACACTAAAGACAACGGCGCGAATGCTATGTGCAATCCGGCTTGAGTAAAAATTTGCATTGCATGTTGTTTTGAAAATAAAAAATCATTAAGTAAATAATCAGTCTAACCGGATGCAGCTGAATGCCAGTATTTTACATGAAGCGACAGCCTATCTGAACTCCACAACCCATTAACTGGGTAATACGATACCCCTTGGTAAAACTGGATGTCAAACTTTTGGCTTCTGACTACTCGTAACGAATGCACAAAGATCAACAATTGACAGCCGGGACCAACGGCTTAACGTGCTTTCCGAAGCACGGAGGAAACTCAGTATGTAATTAGGGTCACCCATCCACGGGCTAACCTCAGCACGCACGGCTTAACATTAAAGATCGACCCGTGCGCCTGTTATTATTTAGTCATGAGCTCAAATGTGTCAATAATCAGTACCCAACTTTATATGCGGAAACAACGTCTTTAAGATGCTAGAACTTCTGTTAAGATGGACCAGCCTCTTGCCAGAATTTCGCTCTGAATCCGTTTTAATTTTCAAGCAGCTTGTTTGAGATAAGTACGAATCTCCTTTATCGAGTATAAAGTTCTGTCGTCAGACAAATGTAGTCAATTGTGTTGAAAGTATCCAACTTGTTGCAAGAATTTAAATGAATGATCTTGCTGACCTTCAAAATAAGGTTGTTGGCTTAATTCAACTAAACAGCTTCACTGCACTAACGATATATAAAGAAGGAAGAGCTCTTCGAGCAACAAAATATACTGAATTAAATTATCCTCTAAGTTTAGCAAATACTTTTTTTTTTAATTATAATAAACTTATTCACCAAACTACTACTATTCTTCTCTTAAATATAAACATTTTAAATGATTCAAATTGGATGCCTTAGTTCTAAAGGTCACTAAGTTCATATTTATCGATATGGAGTTTGACAGTTCACATAGAAAACTTTAAATATGAAGTGCACCAGATCGCTCCAGTAGACGTAATTCCAGCGTGAAGTAACATCTGGAGTGTTGAACGAGTGCCAACAGCTGCACGATGGCCGTATTAATCCCTACTCCATTTGTGGCTGGAAACTGGACTGTTTTGCGACTTCCATGATTTGTTGTATTGTGGCTTCGAATCGACGGCTTTTATAAAAGAATTTAATCGGCAGCTTGTTGATGCTTTTGGCTCAGTTGCAAACAATTAAAGGCGCGTTTGTGTTCAAGAATACATGAACACTTAGATAGATAAAATATACTTTATTCTCTCTCTTTTCCTTATCCCAATTTATTTGGCGTTGACGTCTCATGTCTTCTTCTTCTATACTTCTCTATTACTCGTCATCTCATCAGATACTTCCTCTATAGCCATATGATTCTCCACACTGTCCAAACATAGTTTCTTTGATCTCCGTTCTCTTATTATAGAGTATACTCAAATGCACTCTAAAGTTGTTATAATATTACTAAATGTATGTTTGGGTACGGTACTTTTTCTTTTTTTTTAACGTTGCCCTACACTAGAAATTTCTCCTGTGTCGTGGGTCGTTTACAAACATTTAAACTCACATACACAAACAGCCAGTCCCGGAACAACTATCTGTAGGCCTTACAAATATTTGTTCCGTGTGGGGATCGAACCCGCGACACGATGTGCAGCAGTCAATCGCTTAGCCACTGCGCCAATCGTGCCGCCACATCAATAGAAAGGTCATTTGAAACTATACATTGCTATAATAATACAAATCAAAAACAGTTAATACTCGACATAATTTTACAGTATTCAAGCATAAAACGATTGTTACCAACAACAAGTTAGCCAATTCGTTTTGCACAAAAACACTGGACACCATTTACTAGACAAAACTAAATAGATTTGAAAACTAAAACTAACTTTGTGGATTACGTTTGTGGTTTGAGTGGATTATCCGTGACCACTACAAGTATACAGAGTAACTTTTGAAAATAAAACAATGAACATGAGACAGAATAGTTTTATACAACTGGAAGCTGATAAAATGTTATTACATATTTAACCCAAACTGTTACAAATTAAGGATCTCTTTTGAAATGGCCAGATTGGAACTAGGTAGGTTTATAAAAGAAAAAAAAAGGTTTTATTTTGTACAATTACAACATAGGCACATTTAAAAAACACATATTGTTGAAAAAAATAACACGCAAATTAAGATGACCATAGACTCTAAACATCTCGTTTTGTGCTTATCTTTTACTTAAACAAACTTAAAATCCACTCAAACTTTCAAAAGGATTTTTCAAGGAGGTGAAACATGACATAAACTTTCGCAAAACATCCTCGCCTATCCTCTCCTCCATTTATTTATTTTATGAAACCAGCTTCACAGCTGACAATCCATAAACATAAAATTATTATAAATTAAACATTACGCCAATTACGAAGTACTAAAATATTCTAGAAATATTAAAATATTCTTATTTTAATATTTTTTCTCTCTATTGAGAGTGACTCGAATTAATTGGCATGAAAATGTATAGTGTGTGTCTGTCTGCGTTCGGGTATCTGTAAGTTGTGAATATCTGTATGGTGTGGATGTCTGTAACACATTAACTTTTTTTTTTGCGATTGTATTGCTCTTGACTCTAGTCTAGGTCAGATATGACAGAGACAAAGTCGACTATGATACGAGCTTACCCAGAAGAAGCTTGTTCACTCTAACTTTGAAGCCATTGTGGTTGTAAGCGTTCGGAAACACAGACGCATGTAGAGAGTTCCACTGTAGCGACCACAAAAAGCAACATACTACAAAAAGTCTACAGCGCCATCTATGATACGACGGAGCAACTAACATCAATTTCCTACAAGTCGCAAGCAAAGTTTACATCAACTTCAGTATATATAGAGAAACCCGATAACAACTATCGGGCAGTTGCCCGCCAGACAAAACACCTGTCTGGCCGGAGGATCCTCCCTTTTCTAAGGAGTATCGAGGAACTTTCCACCCTGTTCCTCATACCCCTTAACCACTACTTTGCTGATGATGAAAGACGCTTGAAAACGCATAGTGCGAATTAACTTTAACTTATCCCTTCTAGGACCCTAAATTTATTAGTCGTGCCTCGATTAAAGAACCACCTGCCTCTAGATTGACTTGATTTTACACCTTTTACATTTTCCTAGTGTTAGTAATTCCTGAATCCGTTAATAAAAACGATATTTAATGTTATGTCGAACATTTTTTTTAAATTTAATATTCGAAATAACATACTTAACAACATTTTTAGGCCTAAGTTAATAGAGTGGCCACATAAATTCTCGAGTAACGTTGACACATAAGATAAATGTGAAACTACGGTAAGGGTTGAAATTGAAAAGGCACCTGTACGAAAATTGTTGGCTAAGCCTTTGTATGTCGTACTTCATGACAAGTCTGTGTTGGTGTGAACTAAGTTCAGAAATTGGTTGTATAATAACTAACTTTACTTTTGAAAACATTGTTTTTAGTCCTAATTAACGTTGTTGTTGAAGCAAATGAAATGGCAGAAGATAGGGGAGGCTTATACCTAGCATTGGGTGATTCTCTTCTGATAGCAAAATGGTTAGAGGAGTCTTTATCATCTGCCTAACCTTTTCCCAAACTATCTTGGATCGGCTTCCAGTCTAACCGAATGCAGCTGAGCATTAGTATTTTACATGAAGCGACTGCCTATCAGACCTCCACAACCCAGTAACTGGGTAATACGGTACCCCTTGATAAGACTGGATGTCAGACTTTTGGCTTCTGACTACTCGTAACGACTATCAAAGATCTACAAATGACAGCCGGGACCAACAGCTTAACGTGCTTTCCGAGGCACGGAGGATACTCGATATGTAATTATGGTCACCAATCCACGAACCAACCTCGGCAAGCACGGCTTAACCTTAAAGATCGACCCGTGCGTGTGTTATTATTTAGCCGCGAGCTCCACAAAAAGGGCAGATGAGTTATTATAATTAAATTACTATAATTAGTCCACAAGTCTCAGTTACTTTGTTGTTCTCAGTTATAGTATGATGTTTCAATATAATGTTCTTTAGACATTTATACAGTGTAACATGTAAATAAATGGCAAATAAATTGATAAATAACATGACAGGTCACTGTTTTTAAACAATTTTTATTATTCGCGTTTAATACCACCCACGGAAAGTAAAGTCCAAACACGGAGAAAATAATGGTTTTCAGTAAAATAATGATAATAATATAAACCTTGTAGGGAAAAAAGGGATATATTAAAAAAAAACGAAATCCTGCTTTGTTTCACATCTGATGGACTGAAGCATATTGCATCAGATGATCCAATCAAAATAACAATATCTTTATTGCAACAAAAAAAAAACACACATAAATGGAGTCAGCGCAAGTCGTTTTTTAAATCAAATTATAGCAATTATTCACATAATACTTATTTCCTTAAAACACAGTTTCCTTGAGTTACCGCTGTTGACTTTTGGTGGCAGTGTAACTCTCTTGAACATCGATATTGCCTGATACGTTATACATTATTATACATACATTATACGTATAACGTGATACGTTACGATCTCAGGTACTCTTACTTCCAATATTGCTTCGAGTATCGGCAAAACTTTGATCGCACGCATCGAGGCTTACCGTATTGTTGCTTGTTTCGGTAATTTTAGTAAGTCCATCAACCCTTATAGACTACTTAACGCTGAAGTATTGTACCTTTGATCAATGTTGGATTATTTCTCACGTGAGCTTGAACTTATCGAACGAAGTGGTTTTATGAAGTTTTGGATAACAAAACGTAATATCAAGCCTGTAATCTTGAAGGGTTAGACAGAGGTGTACCTAATATAGTACACCCATTCTTATTCTTTATAGCACATATAATTAAAAGAAATACACACAAATAATGTACAGCTTATGTACAACGGCGAGCTTAACCCAGAATTGGGTTTTCTCACAGCAAACCGTATTTTAACAGAAGATTTTCCAAAGAGGAAACAGCTTTGTGCATGAACAGTACTTTTAAAACTTAAATGATTTTATTTTATTTTACCTACTAGCTTCTGCCCACGGCTTCGCCTGCATTTTTTCGGTAATTATCCCGCGGGATCACACTACCGGGATAAAAGTATCCTATGTGCTATTCCAGACTATTATCTATCCCTATGCCAAATTTAATTCAGATCGATTCAGTAGTTTTACGTGAAAGAGTAACAAACATCCCCATCCATCCATACTTACAAACTTTCGCGTTTTTAATATCAGTAGGATATTGTGGCAGTTATGTTTTAAGTCCTATGTATAAGGGGGCGAGCCTATTGCTATAAGCTGGCCACAAATCCAGACTCAGTGGCTGCTGCTGAGTAATTCTCGATGGAAAAACACAATAACGCTTTGGCCAACCCGGGAATCGAAGCCATTGCCTCATGCTAAGCAGTCGCGCTTGCGATTAGTTCCTTAGATATTTAACAAAAGTCTGCGGTAAGGATGGATTTTTAGACAATAATCCCCTGAAGTCCGTTACATAGCGAGTGGAGATTAGTTATTTTTGCCATTGGGAAAAAGGCACACTAAGGGACACAGCTAGAAATAAATGTGTTTTTTATTTACACAAATACATGTATGTCCCGACTTACGAGCATTATGTCGTAAGTTCTAACCCAGGCAGGCGCAATACTTTGTGTAATTTATTTCATCACCGCTGCTCTCAAAACGGTGAAGGAAAACATCGTGAGGAAACCGGCATGTCCTAGAACTAAAAAATCGAAGACATGTGACATCTACCAACCCGCACTGGGCCCGCGTGGTGGATTACAGCTCATAGAGAGGAGGCCTGCATCCCAGCAGTGGGAACAATATAGGCTGATGATGATGTATGTATACTTGCACAACATAAATAACTGTCTGTCAGAAAAATCTACATGAATAGTATCTACAAAGAAACTGTTGTTGAAACTATAGTCACAATGTTGTTTTTAATAGACCAATCAGAAACCTTATTTTTACAATGAACATGAGACGAAAAATTCCACCTTAAAATTGTAGAATACACATTTGAACAGCGAAAGAGTACTACCCAAAGGAATTCTTCAACGATCAGGTTTACAAATCCAATTAGTGTAAAGGAAAAGTTCCTTGGTACATTTTGGACAGCATCCAACAGTTTCAATTGGTGATTGCCAACCGGCTTTACGTCGTGTTGGTTCATTGCTACTGATTTAGCCTGGTGGCGTGAGGGGAAAGACAATTGGTTGGTCATTACTTTGCATTGGAGGTTGTAAAAATGTTTCTTGTATTGGGCTTACTTTTAGCGATCTTCGAGTTTTGGAATGTCTTTAAGAGTTGCCAAGTGATTGTTTCGTCATGTCGTTTAGTCCCTTTGTTTTTTAGTTTATAGTTAGACTCTGTAAAGGATATTTAATTAAAATACTTCTTGTATTGAAGGTAATAACTTTAAGGAGCTTTTCTTTGATCGGGGATCCAAATCATTTTTCTTTACTTATTTGGAATTTAGGTGTATAACTATTATTATTATTACTTGTTTATTTATTAAAAACAAGGTTAATTTTTATTTAAGAGCTATGCCCCACAAAACCGTTTTCACAGTTTGTCTGTGGGAACGGAACAATATTTAAAGAAAATGTTAATAGAAAATGTTAACTGGCAAACCCTTTGGCTTGCTAAAGCGGCTACAATATTATATTAAGTTATTCATACAAAATTGGATAAAACTATATTAAACTATTATTATTATTTTTTTTATTATTATTATTTTAGTTATCTAGTTTTAAAAATAATATTAATTTGTAAAATGTAATAAAATAAAAAAAAACTCATAATATTTAATTCATAACACTTACATTCTACTTCCCATAAGCAACCAAAATGAGCATTTAGGTTGGTCACTAAAAGAAAAAAAAGTTTTTTTTTTCGATATCGGAAACCGATATTCTTGAACTGCTCTCCGTGTAAAGAAATCAAAACACTCCGTTGTATCGATAAGGCATTATTGTTTATTGGATCGTAGGCCCATTCTTATCTGTACCTTTTGGTATAGATGGGACTAACGACTTGGAAACGGCCTTGACTTTCGAAGGTCCTTCGACACGAAAAAGTTATTACTGAATAAAAATGATGTCGTCATATCTTCCAGCAAAGATAAAAATTATAACTAAACAGGATAACATATCATCATGCCTGAATAGCTGAAAGTAAGGCAGAGGTGTAGGTACCTATTAGTACACCCACATTTTGCCAGTTACATTTTAAGACCAATGTAATAGGGAACGAGCCTATTGCTATCTACTGGGCACAAATCTTGACTTCGTGGGTGCTACTGATAGGTTCCTGATGGAAAAACCCAATAAAACTCTGCCCGACCCGGGAATCAAACCCACAGGACCTCATGCTCAACAGTCGCGCTTCTGATTAATCGACCAAGTGACGACGCAGTGATGTATTATTAATAAGTCATAATTAAAATAATAATTGAAAGCACTTAATGACAGTTGAATGACGCTCTTTGTAATAAACGGAATGATGAACTCTCGGGAATTACAACATCTTTATTAAACTTACGTCACATAACCTTTACGGTATTTAATAAAATGAAAACATAAGAAGGACGGTATGTAATATTTGCGTACATAATATTGGACATAAAGACTTATAGAAATATTTCTCGGATAAAATATTTATCATATGTCAAAACGTCGACGCACATTGTTTAGATAGACGTTGGTATTGTGTGTAATATACACGCTCCTTCAAATATTCCTCTATGTGGTATCAAAGGCTCCTTAGTGATCTAGTCACGTATTGCCCTATAGACGTTCTTCATTTATTTAGTTTGTGTGGAGGAAACGTGGCTTTCTTGTAAATACTCACCTATACTTAAATCTAGGCAACAAATATTTAAGAGTTTTGTTTACCACGTCTTGTAACAATGATACTGTCCTAATCCAATAAAAACCCTTACGGTTAATTTAAGCGAAGCGGTGGTGGAACTCGGCTCTAATTTCCTGTCGGTTCATCCTATTTCCTTTCCTTGCCGAGCGACGCCTTCCACCTCTGAAATGCATTTGTTCACGTGGAATCAAATACGAACCGCTTAGCTGCCTCACACAGGAACATGTAAACTTCTTTTTTTAAGAAAACTCGACCTTTATATATTTGGAACATTTCCGTCAAGAAAATTGGGTCGCGCAGGCTACAAAGTTTACATGTTCCGCCGAGGTATTCCTTTGCCTCCCGCCCACTGGTGTGCACATAAGCCGTCTTATGACCAAACCAGTGGAGCCTGACATCTGCTAACCCAATTCTCTCTTGTTACAGTAAAGTGATAAGTGTAACTCAAACTATATTTTTGATGTAAACTAATTATTAATTTCATTCCGTCGAAGTACAAAGTATACATTTTAAAAGTGTTGAAAACAGATATTAATAGATTTAGAAAGTGAACTTTAAAATAAACAATATGACGTGTTAAAAATACAGTGTGGTACAATGACTCTAGTGAGGACTGTCAGTGGCAGAGGACTGTTTCGAGTCAAAAGTGTGAACAATAAAACGATATGGGATGACTCATAGTGCAAAATGTTATGTGCAACCCACTGTCCGATCCGAAGATGATGCGCGATATCCACGACAATGCTGGGGCAGGCACAAGCGGCGGGATGGAGGAAAGCGAGGACGGCGGGAATGGGGTTGCCGAGGTCGATATGGACGACTGCGGCTCCCTCGCGCTTCCGCCCGACCTGCCCCCCTACTCCGGCGACTACATCATCAGCGACTACATGGAACGCCTCGGCACACGTCTCAATATTCTCGAAACAGAACTCAAATATGCTTGGCGAGCTCTCGACCTGCTCAGCCAAGAGTATGTCAGGATGTGGGAACGGCTCGAGAGATTGGAGACGTTGCTCGCTGACCAACAGGGTGTGATATCAACTTTACTGGACTTTTACACTTGCCGGACTGTCAGTGCCAGAGATCCTATCACTCGGTTAGAAGTGATCAGAGAAATATTAGGAAATGGCACTGTCGAAGATGGCATAGAAGAAGGCTTAGATATTGGACGAAGTGCAGTGTTATTAGACCACCAGGAGGAGATTATGGAATCAAACGAAGCATTTTATAAGAGCTTAAATCAAGCCTACCGAGATGATCTAGTTTGCGATGAAACATCTAGGCCACCATCACAATTAGATATGATTTGGGAAGCTCCGGAAGAACCGGATATAGAAATGATGCCAACAAGCTCTAGACAAATATACAGCTCATCAGACTATAAGGATTACTGCGGGTTAAAAGGTGGACCTGTAATTAGCGAAAGAGATTTGGTACATTTGTCTGCTTTAAGTACAATAGATCAAATTACAGTAGATAAATTACATGAATTAGATAGATTGACAACCCAATTACACAAAGATTCCAGAGAGTTAAAAGACTTGAAAACGAGGCTTCTTAGTCCTGAAACAAAACTATCAAAACATGACAGGGAAATAGAAGCAAAGGCACTGGTTGAGGATGGCAACATAATAAATGAACAACTAAAAAGCGTCTATTCTGGCGGTGACAACTGGGCCATTAACGACATGATGAAAAGCTTTGATGATTTTATGTTAGCGGCACCTAAAGACTCTATTGTAAGAGATAAATCCCCATCTAGGTTGTCACTAACTGATAATGTGTCAGATAGAGCAATAGATTATTTGCCACCCACTCTGTCTCCTCGTCGAAAGTTTGTACCAGAGAGAACCACTACAGAACCTTATACTACTGTAACTGGGCGACTGGCATACAGTTCGGCTGTGGCCAATGCTGAGATAAACGCAGCTAAAGCATCTAAATCACCTAGTGCTATTTCAAGGGAAAGATTTGAATATAGTTCTCCGTATCAAATAACAGACACTTCCAGACAAAATTATTTTTCTAACAAAGGCCTATCTCAGCCTCTAAACGAGATCTATAAATCAAGTGGTTCAGAACAACTCTCTCCCATGTCAATTCATGAAATATACAACGGACCTAGTGCTAGTGAATTAAGTTATGAAGATAACAGGCTACGAAAATCACCAAGTCCCCCGCCACCGGCACCACCAAATGGAACAAATGGGTTTCCATCAATAGAGAACAACAACGAACTGATTGCTCATCAACCAATGTTATCGACAAGTAGCGCTATGCCTCATGATGGTATGCGCTTAAGTCCCAGATCTCCAAAGTCACCCAAAACTTCTCCTAAGCATGTGAAGAGGGATTCAGCAAATATCGTAGCTGCAAAATCTGATTCAGGATTATCGTCAATGAGTGGATGGTCCAGTTTAGAAAAAAGTCCAGGTTCACCTAAAACAGGAAGAATTACGCATGGAAGTCACGATTCTCATAAAATGAGAGATCCTTCCCCACAACCAATACAAAGAATATCGTATGAGGTCGAAACGAAACCGTATATTGAAACGCTTGTGGATTCTTATCTTTACGAAGGGACAGACTTGAAGAGCGATTACAACTTACGAAAGACAGATCTCATAACAAAAGAAATTAGCTCTAGAGATTTGAGTAAATTGCAAGGAAAACTGGATAGTGATTACACGATACGCGATATTCCATTTTCAGTAACAGATCAAATGACTCAAATAAGCAATATTGGGGAATATTATTACGGCAACGAAGCTCCTTCAATATATTCAGTTGCTGGAAATAGGCAACCAATATTCACAACTGTTTATAGTACTCCAAGAGGAATGTTGTCTGAAGATAGGAGTTTTTCCGAATTATTAGATAGAAACGAAATTTCTGAATCTGTTGCGAGGCCCGCAGTGGATTCTTATCCGCCAGAACCTAGTTATCATGCACAAACTGTGGTCATGTCGGCCGCAAATGCCAGCAAACGACCTCTGACTAGGGCTAATACGATGGGCGCGAATGATCCACATTTTTATCAAAATGGTTATAAAGGACACCGCGCTGGATATCCTCCCGGCAGTCTCACTGATGCTCTCTCGTATTACCCTACATCAACTAGGTACGACTCGCCAAAAAGAACATCTTTAGAAGATCAGATCTCGTGGCAAGGTGGCAGTAGATCCCCGACCAGTTCAATGGAAACGTCAAGCTTGAAATCACATTCTCTGAGTATAACTGAGAGAAAACAATTTCAAAATCAACTACAACAGGAATATTTTAAACAGCAACAATATGATCAACGAAATGGTAATGCAATGTATGAAAATGAAGATACCGACAAACAAGCTGTACCTGAACATAATAAAACGAGGAAAGAGCAATATGTTGAGTCAAGTGGTATACTCGTTTCTGAGTCAGGCTACCTATCAATATCAAACAACTATAAAGGCAAGGTTCAAGACAAGCAGCCCAAAAAACCAAAGCGGACTTCATCACTAAAGTCTGCCATGTCTTCGATGAGTCACTGGCTTCCAGATTTACATTTGCCTAAAAAACACAGGTCACACTCACTTCCATCTGGTGTGGATACAGTGGAACCGTCACAGCAAGAAAAATCATTAAAAGAAAGAATATTATCAGCACAGAGAAGGAAAAAGAAATATCATTTGGTGGCATCAATGTCTGGTTTGTTGCAAAAAGCAAGACGAAAGCAGCAAGCCAGTCATCAATCACTTTCAGACCCAGAGACTTCTGAAACTGAATGGTCTGGCGGTCGATCTAGTGCTCAGTCAGAGGATAGTGACAGCGTCTTTTCAGACTCCACTCATGAAGGCAGCATGTTCCCTAAAGTAGCACCCAAACCTAAAAGAAAGATAAACAATCAAGAAATTGTCGAACAACAACAGATGATACAAGAACGAATACAAGAGCAAGGAATGGAATTTCGTGATGATGACACTGAATGTATAATAGAAGAACCTGAAAAGTTAACTGCCTCCAGCAATGTTATACCGAGAGATAAAAGTGACGATATCGACTTTCATTTTGCACGTGTTAGTCAAATGAAAAAAGACAACATTCCCAAATTAGAAAAATTGGACATTGACACTGACATATCTAATGTTGATTTATTTGAAGAAGATGAAAGGGGCGACAACCAATCTCCTGGCTCTCTCTTTGCTACTATTGGAGACGTAAAAAAGTCATCAATTGTTTCTGATGAAGGACTAAGCGAGAGTAATAAATCATATAGTGGAAGCTCGCAAGAGTTTGCTGTGTCGAGAGCTTTAGGTAAATATCGTCTGCGAAAGTCTACGTCAGTCTCCGATGAGCATATAAACGATATTTCTCCCCCAAAAGGAGAGGAAGAGCAGCAAGAAGAAATAAGCCAAGAATTTGTAAATCAACAAAAGGAAAAGAGAGTTCGTAAACCGAGTCCACCTGAAGTGGTGAACAATACGTTAACGCTACATGAAGATTCTAATAATTTACCAGAAAGAAGTCCATCCATACAGAGTACCCGGGGCCTACCAAACAAATTTCAACCTCGACATCAACAGAGTTTGGAAATACCAAATAAACATGATGATGACGACAGTAGGAGTACCCATTCCTGGAGGAGTGGCTCCCGGGTGTCTTCCAGACGACAGAGTACTGAAGACAGTATTGATTCAGAAGATGAATGGTACTGTTACGAACTAAGGAAGTTAGAAGAAATGGAGCATCAGTCTCAGATCGAGGCTGAGCGACAACTTACCGTGCCGGAAGAGCCAGAAATTGAAGAATGTGAAGAAGATTCAAGTGAATACCTAAAAGAAAAAATGTCTTTTGTACTAAGGGAACTTAAGCTTAAGACAGCGACAACTAAACAAAAGTATGATGAATCTCCGGTAAAGGACACTTGGAAAGATATAACAACTTTCCCAGTGATCGAAGAAACTACTGATGATATTCAAGACAGAGAATCCGATGATGATAAGTCATTTGAGGATTCCGGTTCAGGAGAAACTTCTGGACCCGACAGCCCAGTTCAAAGTGGTGATGAACTGGATGATGACTATGATATGCCACAAATTCATCAAGATTCTCTTCCTCTTGAGGAGCCTCCGCAACAGCAGGACGCTCCTGTTGGGAGCAAATGGAAGCTCCTGAAAGCATTGAAAGACCGGAAAGCCGAAGAGAAGACGTCTGAAACGCCAGCTGCTACGACACCGCTCGCAGAGAAGGACAAAGTCAGCGCAGGTGTAAGTTATCTTATGCAAAAGTTTCATGAAATTAGAGTTAAGAGTTAAATATAAGTTGTTTAGACATATTTATAAGCTGCAGGTTACTTCCATGGTTATTTGAAACAAATCTCATAGTTAGACTGATATACTCAAGCCATTGCTAACATGATTATCCCGCTTTACAATTCTAATACAAACGATATTACTCGTTATATTATAACCTAATAAATAGATTAGCAAGTAGGATGTGTAATCGTTATTTATATAGTCGTCCATTTTAACCAACTTTTAGTGGAACATTACACAAGTCTAGTAACTATACTTCAATTTCCCCGAAAGCAGGGCTCTGTTAGAGAAAATAATTTTGACGTTATTTTAGGTAGTTTTGACCTAAAAAACTAACTGCGGTTGTGAGAAATACATTCAACCAGTTTCTTTTTCTCCATGTACTGCTAAATATGTATTTGAATGCATTGAATAGGGTGCTCGTATATACAATATTATACTTATATGATATTTACTTACTATTGACGCTCTTTCTATTTAATTGAGGCAATAATTAGGTATAACCAACGCAATAGGGTACTAAGAACTTTCGATATATGTATTAAAGGATTTTTACATAAAGCTTAAGATTCAACTAAACAAATATACAATTTTTAATAACGGTTTGCTTGACGATATTTATACTTGGTAAAACGGTAATCTTTACATACTAATTACGTACTCAGTATTATATATGTTTGTTGCTTGATAGATATTGTTTGGTAATGTTAGTGTTAATTAATGAATTTGCTGTCTATGGTTAAAATCATCCATATATCGGCTTGGGAAGCGTTTTGTCGTACAAAATTCATTCATGGTCATATCATCTCATATCAGAGAAAGATGTTCCTTTATTTATAGAGAATCGAAATAATTACTAATTCTCAGTCATAAATACATATTCAATATTTTCTAATATAGTATGAATACCCAAAGTGATAAGCAATACATTATCAGTGTAAACACTCGACTACAGTTTAAATAAAATAACTAATAGGTACTAGAGAAAACATTATTTACAATATAATATTTGTCACGCATTCTACAAATTATTATGAAGCTAAAATAATGAAAAAGGTCGACTACTTATAAAGGGATACTAAAGAAACATATTAAGATGGTGGCCCTGCCCAGACAAGTTGCCTTTGATCTCGAAATCAAACGAGGTTGTCACAAAATATTGATTACATGCTCCCCTTTATCTAAATCTTTGAACCGAAGAACACTTTGATTTAATATTGGTAAGAGCCTGTGCCTGCCAATGATAACACACCAACATATCTACATCATTGCATATGATTGAAAACCCATACATTAACAAACATATATGTCAAACCATAGTCGGGTCAAAACAGATCAAAATAATGTTTTCTTGCAAAACAACAATAGGTACTAGTGTATATTCCCCTCTCTATTTTTGAAAACATTTCACTACCATTGAAACCTACATATTTTAATCGAGTGTTTTATATAAATAATCATAATATAATTAAATACACACACATCGTAACGTATTTACTAGATGTCACGCGGCTTAGGTAATCGTATAGCTATTTACACTTACATAAAAATATAGCTGGCACTTAAACATACTTAGCGGAAAGTTTTAGATGTTGCGTAGAATTATGATAATTATTAATAATTATGGGCAGATTCGGTAATTTTTTTGCGATTTTTTATTATTAACTTTTCGGGTTTATGCTGTCTACACTTCGCATTGAATTGGGACAATGTTATTTCAAGTTTCAAAGACTTATTTGGTTAGAATTCTACCTACCCTCGTACATTCAGTGATTGTTTCATGGTTCGAAATGAATATTTTTATCATTACAGACATAAACTGCCCAAGCATTATTACAATAAATGAGATGTAAAGGGGATAATCCATTTTTTTTTCTTTGTCCGTCGGGTAGTTTATTGAAAAGTATTGGACACGTATTTTTTCTTTTTTCACGTGGTCATTAAATTACGAAGATATATTGAGTTGAAATGGCGCATGACGTCACATGTAGGTAAGTTTTATACCTACTTGTGACGTAGTAAGCCCCCACTCTCCAACTTTAATGAGTTTTAACTAAGTAATTTTTTGATATTTTGATAAAACAAAAAATACGTGTCTAATATTTTTGTATTACCTGTCTGACGGACAAAATAGAATGTCGTTTTCTTTACCCAGTCCGATCCCCTATTGTTAACTGTACTGTAAATTGTGTTTTATTGTTAGGTTAATTCTCCATATAAGCAATTTTATATCATGAGTGTTAAAAATGTTCAATTAAGTTTCAATGACAAATCATAAACATGTTTTCTACATTTTTGTAAAACATAACCGGACTTTTTGCCTTGTCCATTATAAAACGTAAAAGAGGACAGAAGCATCAATTAAATAATCGAGTATGAGCATTCGTCTATCATGAATTTGAAATAAATCATTTTGTCATTGAAAATTTATAATGCGATAATATTACTGTATTGTTGGATATTATTTGTTTTTAATAAATAAATGTTAGCTTTTTATTTTAGTTTTTATTTTGTTTTGTTAATTGTTTTTTTGTTTTTGTTTTTAGAATGGCTCCGCTGGCTTCAACGAGCATGGAGGCAGAGGAAATGGGTATGTGAACTGATAAAAATATTTAATTTAAACTGCCTTTTATTTATTTATTTAAACAACTATGTATATACATTACAAATAAAATACTTACTCTAAACTTACAACAACCTAAAATCTAGCATCAAAAATCTCAACGCTTTCGAACGATAATGTGCCCAAGACACTGGTGGTATTGCCAAGTTGAATGGCAATGCCAGTTAGCCCTAATTTTATTCAAAATTGACTACGTTAATTTGTAATTTTCATAACTTTTTATAAAAAGTTGAGAATATTCAAAATTATTGTATTGCTGCTACCCGCGAATTTGTTTGCGTGAAAATTTAGTGTTTTTTTCAGGGATAAATTATACACATAAACCTTCGTCTTGAGTAGTCCATCTATTGATGAAAACCGCATCAAAATCCGATGCGTACTTTAAAAGATATAATCTTACAGAGGGCGGGAAGGGAGTCTGTTTTATAAAGATTCTAATTTAATATATCATGACATAGAATCCTAATACCTCGACTTATGAACTCTTTTTTCAGTTAAATCTTCAATTTTCATCAAAGAAAAAGATAACCTAACTAAACCGTTTTTATAGGCCGCCCGGAAACGAAAACCCGTTCTACAGCAATATTGATAGCATGCCTGACATCAGACCTCGGAGAAAATCAATCCCACTCGTTTCAGAGCTTGTAAGTAACTTTTGATTTTTTTCTTATCGATAAAAACCTATCTCTATTATTACGAATCCGATGGAAGTAAGCTATCTTTCTCTCGGGCCGGTTTCAATTCGCTATCTTGAAATTGACTTTAAGCTATCACAAAAAGGCTATCTTTGCATAATACGCCTTTATCCATACTCGGTTATGTGAGGTAGACATTTGAAACTGGCCATAAATGTTTACAGCTCGCATCGACGTACGCTTCCAGAAGCTTAGTAATATTAGGCGCGTAATAAATGTTTTCTTCTACACGGAAGTTTTCCATATTATGTATTTTGAACAGTTTATGGGGAGATTAAAAAAAAAATTGCAACGTGCTCGTTGAATTTTACTCTTGGATAATTTTTAAATTTCATGACCCAGGAAGTTGCATGATTTATCGTCAAATGTGACGCGGCGTGGGTGAAATAAGAGAGTTAGTCACGCTTTGTGAAGTTAAGCCTGGTTAGATATAAATAGATTTCTCTCCATTTATTGTTCAAATAGAAAAAAAAAAAAACAAAAAAGAGGCCTATTTGATCCCTTCTCTCTTCATTGATGTCTCAATGTTACCTGTATTGTGTTTTTCCTTCTGATCTTTACTACTTAGATGGCCTTTAACCTATTCTTAGATACCAATCCAACCCTCACTGTACCGTGTAAAAGATAAATTAGGGGTCACCGGAGAAAACTACAGTAGCGGAACCATAGACACCGAATGAACGACTTTAATTCCTGATAAAAATTAATAATATCATTGCATTTTACCCCCTTACCACGGACCCGCAGGTTCTCAAGGTATTTCTATCCCAATAACACTTCTATTCTATGCATGCAGTTCTGACCGACAGTGAAAAGATAAAATATAGGTCACCAACCTTTACGCAAAATTTTTCTCTTTTCACTCACTGTATATAGTGTGCTTGCATTGAAATTTGATTTAATTTGATTTGGCCTCTGCATGTTTCTGCTTTAGATAATTTTTCAGATGTTGGTTAAGTATAAAAGGTAAAGCTACATAATATTGTTAAACATCCAATGATTGCATAACACCATCACAGCATATTTAAACGAATAATATAAAATTAAAATCGAATTCCACACTGGGAACATGCACGTGCTTGCCGATTTCGTTTTCATTGCGAAGCTTCAATATCACAGCAAATATTATTTTTGCGACTGAAAAGTCTTTTTCATCACAACATCAATTAACATGATCCCTCAAATGTAATACTGTTTCAGTGTTGTACCGACTCTCACACATAAACATTTTTACTTTACACGCACTTACATTTTTTTGTATAATCAAACGAATTTTTCATCAGTATGTGAACTACTGAAATTTTCGAGATGGTAGATAAGATTTGTTTAAAAGACAGGCTTAAAAAAACAGCTTTCTTCAAAGCATGAGTAGCTTCAATTTGCAAATAATATACAAAAAAATCTCAATTTCTAGAGAAATTACAATAGAAACTTTTCAAAATAGTAGTTAGGTAGGCAATTGAAGCTTGATTAGAAATAGCAGACACAAGACTCAGTGTCAAAACATACTGAGGATGGAGTGAGATGTCATTACCCAGTGCTTATATATTCTCTGCTGTTTAGACGATGGCTGCTACGAAGAGGAATGCAGGTTTGGCGTCAGCTGTGCATCGACAAACGTTGAATGACGAGGAATTGGTGAGTTCAAACTTATTACCACTAACATGTTTTTTTATATCATATAACATGCTAATAAACAAAATTATTTTTTTTTGCTTACTGTTTCTTAGATAAAAAGTGTATTCCAGAAAATGCATGTATACAAGAAGACATTGCAAGCACTCATCTACCCAATATCTTCGACTACGCCCCATAACTTTGTTCTATGGACTGCGACATCGCCCACCTATTGTTATGAGTGTGAAGGGCTACTTTGGGGCATCGCCAGACAAGGTGTAAGGTGCACTGAGTGTGGCGTAAAGTGCCACGAAAAGTGCAAGGATTTGCTCAATGCCGACTGTTTGCAGAGTAAGTGGAGCCCTGAGAAGGCCTATGGGTATATTTGTAATATAAATGAGAGGGATTTGTTTCATTACCTCAAAGTCAAGGTCAATTTATTCTACACAGTGTTCATTGCTTTCAGGTGAGAGACACCTATTATTGTAAGAATGGAACGGATTCCTATAATTTTTATGTTGTGTACCCCTGATTCAGTGTAAGCAAGTACGAGAATCTCAGATAAATTTCTGTCAATGCTAAAAAGCAACTCTAATTCTAAATAAAACCATTCTCTTACTTCCCGATCACGAAATATGTGTGCAATCAATGTACATTTTT
The DNA here is from genome assembly GCA_963082945.1 of Cerastis leucographa. Taxonomy (NCBI): domain Eukaryota; kingdom Metazoa; phylum Arthropoda; class Insecta; order Lepidoptera; family Noctuidae; genus Cerastis; species Cerastis leucographa. The sequence continues at coordinate 7,416,509 of OY720363.1, read as the reverse complement.
ATTTAAAATTTTTAATCACAAAAGCAACGATTACCAAAAATCTTGTGATTAAAAAATCTAATCTAAATCTTAAAGAGCGTCACTTCAAAGGTATCTTGAACGTTCGCGACGCGAAATGTTTAGGTTTTTAGAGTTGGCTGGGAAGCGCAGTTCCCTCCTTATTATCCACAAGTGCGTCAAGAAGCACTTGACAGGTCACTCGTTGTAGACAAGATCTTTGGATACACAACGTCGCAGAAGAAAATCAATATTGAATGCACAGTCGCTAAAGAACATTGTACTTAATGTTGTCAAGACTGAGCACAATTTTACGCGAGCTTAGACCATTTCACTTTTTGTAATTTAATTATTTATTTACGTTATGTTGAGGCATTCGTCTTCTATTAAGTTAGTCTAGATTGTGAGGTCTTTAAAGCCTTTAGATTTACTGCTTTATTTGGATTTAAGGCGAATCCTTTTGTTATTCAAAAGCGACTGTATAAATCGGGTTTTAGATTTTGTTAGTGTTCAGATAGCGTCTAAAGACGATGAAAACAAATTATTTTGAGATGAAAATTGAAATCGGGGTATGAGCGAAGTTGTTTCATAATTCGGAAGTGGGAGTGAGTCCACAATTCTCTCACACAGAGGGAGTTTCAATGGTACTTTATGGAGAGCAAGTCTTGTGAAGAGTTATGACCTTTGTGCCCGCACTTTGATCAGGTCTAACTAGATATATATAATGTAGATTCATAGATTTATTATCCTAACCACGAGTTCTCTATTTGTTTGAAATCAGTTTCGGGAATAATGACCATTGTTCGTATTATATCTGATTGTCTTCCAGCGTTTGAAGGTTCAGTTAATGCTTTCAGAATGACTGTCATTTTAAACTATTAAATGAAGTGACGTTGTTTAATGTCTAAATGTTAATATAAGTCTACTAGATGTTTTATTTAATTTGTTAGATTTCGCTCTCTAGGTGATGTCTGTGTTAAAGGTAATAAATGGTATTCAACATACAGAATGTCACTGTAGAAAAAAGTTACTGCCATTCTAGTTCGATTGATATGCATGTGTTAAAAGTATTGCATGCTAAGATCGCTGTACATCGGCGATCAGACATTTTTTACATTCGTGAACACAGCTAGGACCATTCATAAGAAAGACACAATTAGCGACATCATCAAGTTTCACGCAATCATAGGAAAAATACATTTCTTTATTATTTATTGTTGTTGTAATTATGTTTCTGTGATGTTAATTTATCTCCCTTTTTCTTCATGTTTACTCTGACCTCATATAATTAAAATAGCATGATGTGTTTTCCCTTTCCAATTGATGATTTGACCATTGCTTTATCGGTGTGCATGGCTATCGGTGAAATACACAGATAATATTATATTCCAAATTTTATTATTCGCATATTATTCGGTTCTAGATTGACATCTGCACGATCATGTAGGCGAGCAGTCGTTAGGTGAACCGCGTTTTACGTACAAATTGTTTTTTTTTTTAACAAATCCGTATAAAATCGACTGCACGCCATCTTCATCCCTAGTCTACACTTTGAAATTTGTAATTAAATTTATAAAACTTAATATTTTAAATTATGATGATTACTTAATTATTTTGAATTTATTTTAGTATTCTTAATTGAATATGATTTATGATATTGGAATGGTTATCTTATTTGCTGACGTAAGTATATTAATTGTATTATTTTTTATTGTGTTTCGTCATAATTTATTTCTTTTATTTATATTGTGCTGTGTATTAGTAACAAGATTTTGGTAATTAATGTTTTCGAAGTGTGGACGTGTAGCTCGCATAGCTAGGGTTAGGTCCTGTCATCCGTTAGTTTCTTTCGGGTTGCCCCGCCCTGCGCCGAAACTTGTCTAAAGCCCTATTAAACTAAATTACTTCTGTTATGTGCTGTTATTTACCCTACTTTACATTCTACACTATCTTACACACCGTTTTTACAAATCGGTTTAGAAGCTTTAAGAACACAAACGCCCGAACAAATCCGACATATGCAACGTGCTGTTACGATGTGCCTGTTAGCAATGTGTGCACGCAATCCAATGTCTATCCACTTCTATATTATATGTGGTCCTTTAGTTTTTATTTTTACATATAATTTTGATTAATAGAGTTCCACGTTTCTGTATTAATTTTACTATCTTTATGTTTTCACTTCTATCCCTGAGGATGTTCAGCGCTTTAAATGATTGAAAATATCGATTTGTATATAAATTATATGTTACGAGTTTCGTTTCAAAATAAAGGTAAATGGACGAACAAACAATACTGATACATACAATACAGAGGGTGTTTTAGTAAGCGATGCAGTTCTAACGTGTTATGGAGATACTTGGCAGCTTGTTGATACTGTGTTTACCCAATACCCACCCACTTTGATAAATTAATAAGCTGCCAATAATAATCCCTGTAAAAGTTAACAAAGCGTTGAACTGTATTGAGTTTTGTTTACCAGGCGCCGCGCTCAGATCCGCTGCGGCCAGCGCCGCTCGACGTCGATGACCTGATCAGAACTGACATACATAAACTTTGCTCAATTTACATTTCCAAGTTGGAGTCTTGTCAGGTTGAGGCCAAGAGTGGTCGTAGCGGGTGTGGGCGCGGGGCGGGGGGCCGTCCCGGCGCATCCCGCGACTGACAAGAACTATGTTGGCACCGCCTGATCAGTGTGTTTCGCAGGGGCGGCCGAAAAGTCTTCCAAACATGGCGCTGAAGATAAAGCCAATTCCATCATCACGGCTATGAAGGAAAGAATGAAACAACGCGAAAGAGACAAACCTGAGATTTTCGAACTGATCAGGTAATGAAACTTCTAATTTTGATCTACGATAATGTTTAAAATTTCAAACTTTGTTCGGCGATTTGCTTTAAATGGGTCGGATTCAGGTATAAGATTTTATATTTACCTATATAATAATAAACCTAATCACTGTTTTGCCTTGTATCACTTAGCTGAAAAAAAGGAATCACAAAAGCTTGCGATAGGTAGCTAAACTGCACGTAAATAACACCCCTTTGAAATCCATTTTATATAACAGAACGTTGCTTGTAAAAGCGCTGTTTCTGACGATGTCATAAAATGTAACGTTTAATATAATATAAGGTGACGTTGAGTAAATTGAAAGTATCGGAAAGCAATCGCTGACACGAATGTGTATGTGACAGATGCGTGTTCAGCATCGAAGGGGAGCCTCACGCAGCGCACATGAGCACAGTGAAGCAATCAGTCCTCGATGGTACATCAAAATGGAGCGCGAAGATTGCCATTACAGGTTCGATTGACGTACAGTGTTTGTATTAAATGTTCTCCCCTAGGATCTAGGTACCGGCAGTGGCGAAAACATCGAAAGGCATAAAAACACAATACAAACACAACACTAAATTGTATTCAATCTTTCGTTTCATGTGGCGGCCAGGCGGACTTTTAACGTCGACCCAGATACTCACATTGACAGTCTAGAACAGGCTAAACAAGTCACTATAGAAGGAACATCCAAGTGGTCTTGCAAGATCGCCATCACAGGTTTGCGGTGGTCTTTTGCGGCTACGAACCGCACGCTCGCAATTTTGGTACTATTAGACAGACTCTTCGCCTGATTTCTCTTTTCCCTTGTTTTTGATATCTGCTTCATATTATGATTTTCGTAACATTATATTAAAAAGCGTAATAGCGTCGTACGACAGTATTATAATTATGCTAAGTTGAAGAAAGTAAATGCTTTAGTAACTGTAAGCCGCAGCTTCAGCAGATATCAAAAAAGAAATCTATTGCATATCTATACTTCAAATACCCGAAAAATCACGGTCGTTAATGCACCGCCTCTTATCACTTCCATCGACAAAACGTAGCTTGATTTGACCATTAACACTAAGGAAATTCCACGAATCTTTAACACTTCACCGAACTCAGATGACAAAACAAATTCAATTATTCTTGTCACGCACACAAATTTTAAACTTCCTGAACACTGAAACGACACAATTTAAACCACGTTCATTTATAATGTTTGCAAAACCACAACTCGGCAGCACGTCTGCTAAATTGACACAAATTGCATGAGAGTCACAAATTAACAATAAATGTTCCAATTATAAGTGGATTGTCAAAGCTCGTCCGCTGTAACATGAATGGTGATAGGGCTTCACATCACGAACATTAACCTGTTTAATTTTCAGTTCGACGATGATAAAAACCTATACTTCAGTAGTTTGTAAGTGAATGAAATTTTAGAAGGAATTTTAGCATGTAGAATGAAGGACCCCAATTATCCCAAAACTTCTACCTCCTCCTCCACTGTTACCGCCAATAAATTTTCGATTCGTGAAAATTCCAATACCATTAGACTTGATTCCCGCGCATATCTTTATACTTCTTCTTTGAAACTTTCTTCTTGGTCGAAGTTTGCATTAGAAGTTGCAATAATGTAGGCGCTATGTTCAACTTGTTTTAGAAATCGAATTTGGGCATTGATAAAAAGTTTGGTAGTTTGATGCTAGTGTCTTCTTCTTTGACCCCGACCCGTTCTGATCACACTATACCCTGTTCATAGATTTTGAAGAGATTCTAGCACAGAATGCCTAATTTGGTAAGTAAGGTAGAAGATAGCTTGGTAAGGTTATCTATAGTGTAAGTTGAGGCTAGCTTTATCTGCTAATAAATGCTTCATGGCGAAGATTCTGAGCGTAATGTAACATTAGTACATTGCGTAGTATTACATTTTATGAAAATGTGTAATAAGTAGTTATAAAACAAACATGAATATTACTTTCGAAATAAATACGTTTGCTGGAATTTACGCAACCGATCCGGAGAGTTTTGGTATATTGCTTTATTATTCTTATCAAAAGTAAGAGACCCACTGAAGCGTTACATTTGTAATAATATTTCTGTAAGCAATCTTCTTTTAGAGGAAAAGTTCCACTTTATGAGGAACTGCTCAACTGACAGTAATTTGTAGTTTGTATTATTTAAATTAATGATATGCAATGTGATATAATGATATACTAAATTGGCCCTTCGCGGGCAGTTATTTGTGCTCAAGGCCTCATCGCGAAAGATAAGAGTGGGACTTCAGACCCCTACGTTACCGTCCAAGTAAGCAAAGTGAAGAAGCGAACAAGAACAATGCCTCAGGAATTGAACCCCGTGTGGAATGAGAAGTTTTACTTGTAAGTACAACCGTTGTAGCATTCGTACCACGCCGAAATACCGTGATGGCTTTCTGCTACACAGGGAAGACCTGGATGCGAGGTCTGACGAGTTACACGATAAAAAAATACGTTCACTTTGATCTAGGCAGCCAACAGTAAAGATATGTGCAAAGTACGTACCTCAGACAGCAAACTGACACTCGTTGAACTTCCACCTTGGTGCGTCCATTTGCTGACGATGGGGGCCAGGATTCACAAGTACAGATGAGATGAGATGATGCAGAGCACACGCGGAGTCGGTTAGATTTGAAAGCTGTTGAGCCGGTCGCGAAATTGCGCGTGCGTTTCGATCGGTGTCCGTTATGAACTGTCATTTGCTCTGAGCCTTGACGTTTTACATACGATGCATGACAACCATAAATTTGGCGTCTCGTTACTGCTGGTAAAGCTCGTTAAAGCCCAGAGACAAACTGAACATCGTATAGATTTGGAGAAGAGTTTGATGGGAACGAAACAACCGTATTTGACTAAACATGAAAAACGCCGTAGTGTCTTATTAAAAGATTGTTTTTCATGTTTATCATCACACCTTTTTTGTTTTCAGTGAATGCCACAATTCGTCTGATCGCATCAAAGTGAGAGTATGGGATGAAGATAACGATTTAAAATCGAAACTACGACAGAAATTGACGAGAGAATCTGACGATTTCTTGGGTCAAACTATCATCGAGGTAAACTAGTTTTCCGATATTAACTTGTTTCGTGTTTTATGAGCTATATTAATATTTATAAATAAAAAAAACTGGAACATATAAAAATGGACGTAATTAAAGTAATCTAGAAACATTAATTCATCACAGTCTTGTCATAATCTTGACAAGTGATCTATGATGAAAAGCCCTCACTGTGTCTAGTCTCAAAGGTAATAAATATTTATTAGGTGGAATAATTTGTTGGTATTTTATCCCTTGTGCCGATATTCGTGTCTGCTTATATTCATTCTTTGATCTTTTTATGCATAGAGACCGTGTCATAGTATCAAAGTTCGTCATTTTCGCGGCCAAATAGAAATGTTGTGAAACAACCTAATTGAGTATGTATGATTAAAGGTACGAACCCTATCAGGCGAGATGGATGTCTGGTACAACCTGGAGAAAAGAACAGACAAGTCAGCAGTATCCGGAGCCATCAGACTGCACATCAACGTGGAGATCAAAGGCGAGGAGAAGGTGGCACCGTATCATGTCCAGGTCAGTGATAGAATTTGTAAGGTCTTCTTTTCAGAAATTCCGATTTATTGAACCAAATTCGAACATAACTTTTAGATTCAATCAAACGAAAAACTTTGGTATCAATAAAAAAACTTTATCGTCTAATAATTGAAATAAAAATACTTCACACTTTTGTGGCTTCCAACGTTTTTGATGTCTACGGAAATAGGAACTGTTAATTCCATAGGGTTCTCGAAAGGGCAACGACCGGGGTTGCAAATGTAGTTTATAGCAGGTTTCACCTTTCCTTGCGTTTTATTAACAATGTTTTCCAATTCGCAAGTCAACAGGTTGCTCGGGGCATTGGCACCATGCCCCTTGGCCTACAGCCAGCGGTGTTCGTAATTACTTGTTATTTAACGCAACTACTGAACTTGACAAACATAATTGGTTATTGTTTTGTAATGATTTGTTGGCCTCCAATGTTGGAATAAATATTTTGATTTAAGAGAACTAATTCTCGCTTCGCAGTTTGTGTTTTATGTCTTAGCGAGGAAACACTTCGTCGTTTTGTTAATTTAGGAGTAACACTAATTGCGAAAGCCGGTATAAATCATTTTTATTTGCCAAGCACTTGTGTTTTAAGGGGAAAAGTGTACTTATATTGCCAATTCCATTCAGACACGAAAATTAGTTTATTTTGTTCGTGTAATACATAATTTTTGTCCTAATGTTCTTATCTTAGACGATGTTTTGTTAATTTGTCGCTAATTAACCTTGGATCTTCCCAAAATATTAAGTCACATCTAATCTCATACTAATAATAAAGCTGCAGAGTTTGTTTGTTTGTTTGCTTGGACGCGCTAACCTCAGGAACTCTCTACTAGTCCGATTTGAAAAATTCTTTAAGTGTTAGATAGCCTATTTTTTGAGGAAGGCTATAAGCTGTATATCATCAAGCTACGATTTTTTATAGAACGACTGTTAATAGGACCGCAACAACCCAGTTAGTTATAAGTAATACGATACCCCTTGGTAAAACTGGTTCTCAGATTTGTACACTGACCTAACTGTAACGACTGTCAAAGTTAGGGACCAAAGGCGTAACGTGCTTTCCGAGGCACGGAAGAAACTCGGTATGTAAGGGGTGGTAACCCATTCACGGACCAGTTTAGGCACGACTTAATCTGAAAATCAACCCGGCGGACTGTAATTAATTAGCCACGAGCACCTCGATTCGTTGAACGAACGTCGGAAATAAAACTTCGACACAGCTTTTTGAGCAAGTTCTTCGAGAAATCCAATCATTTTCGAAGATATCTAATCTAATGTTATAAAGAGGAAAGATTTGTTTGTTACAATTTAACTCAAAAACTACTCGATCAATTTTAAAAATTCTTTCAAATTGGAAAGCTACAAGTATAAGTCTTTACTGAGTAACATAGGATATAATAAATAATACGTCACAATTTTCGCGGGCGGAGTAGTTAGAATCCAAAAAAAAAACGCTTTTTTTCGGTCGAATTGTCCCTTTATGTAGTTAATCGAACATCACATCAGTCGCCTAAAGGCAGGTCTGTGGGCTTAGCACAAACGCGCTGAGCATTTGCAGGTTAGCGTCAATGCTTGTCAGAAAAATAAAATCTAATATGCTATCTGATAGTAAGTGTTGTATTTTCAATTCAAAAGTCATCCGTTATCCTCGAACGTTTATGCTAGGGCTATACAATCAAATCTAGTTTTGTAGTTGAAGGTAGCGAGTAAAGCCCAGATGCGGGAGCTGAATGGACGAACTTTTCAGAATAAATGTGAAAAGTTTATATAACCGACTAACTAAGCGAAACTGCTAGCTAATGCAAAAGTATAATTTCTTGGTCACATTCGGTCTCGGCGGGGCGTTGGGGACCGTGACCAGTTTTGTGATGCAAATAATTTAAGCTTGCTGTTTTATGTCAGTTGCGACCTCTCCGTTGGGAATTTTAATGTTTATTTTCTAGCAAACTTTGGGTAGGACATTAAAGCTGATGGAATTAAAATTTCTTTAGAAGGAAAATTGAATGTTGACCGTTACATTAAATTTTTTCAGCCTGAAGGCCTGAAAAAATTTAATGTAACGGTCTGTTTTTAATTTTTTATGATGTAACCTCACGCATAGATTTTTTTAACTTTATATTTATTTTTTTATTTTATTTTACTTTATTTTTATTTTATTCGTGTGTATGCACGTGTAAACGGGCACGCCCTTTATTTCTGGAAGCTTTATTTATTCTTGAGTTTATTTTTTAATATTTTATTTTATTATTGGTGTGTGCTAGCAGACATGTGATATTATTTTAATGTGATGGATTCCTTGTTTATATAAACTTGAACACTATTGTATAGAATCTGGTTCTTCTTACCTTACAGACAGATGTGTTGCTGGGGAGTTTGTTCCGCCACTTCTTCTTCCCAGCTAAAACACTAGGAAGTGGCGAAGGGCGGGCGTTTTGGGGGACTGTCTCTTGTAATTTTGACGTTCAAAAAGTGCTGATTATCAGCCTAGTTTGAATAAATGACTTTAGATTTGATTTGATATGATTAATACAATTATGAATAAGTCCTTAAATGGTTTGTACAAACGCCAGCACATCAACCTTCAAGAATCTGTCAAATTTCTTTAATTGATTTTCAACATTATTGTTATTGTAAGAATTAGGTTCAACGTTGATTGCGCCTTACGATATTTCATACAAACTTTCAAGTCCTTATTTTCCGAAATGACTAAACCGATTTTAATGAAACTTCATACCATAAGCAGGATATATAGAGATAGGTCTAAAAAGTTACTAAAAAACCATTTTCGAAAAATAGTGCTACAGCTAAATTAGACCGATTATCTATAGAAACAGAAATTTTCAATTATCCATTTTTTTAAAAGACATTTAGTTTTTTTTTGTAATTTTTCAGACCTATGTTTCCTGCTTATTTGTATTAAGTTTTATTGGAATCGGTTCAGTCTTTTCGGAAAATATGTACTTGAAAGTTTTTATGAATTCCGTAAAGCGTAAACGCTCTAAAGTTGTAAATTAGGTTCAATTCAAGTTAAGTTTTAGGTTACCATTTATTTGCAATACGGAGACTCTTTTTTATTACTTTACAATTTTTAAATGGTACCTACAGAATTTCTTGTTTTATAATAATATAAATACGTGCCGAATAGTTACCATGTATTTATAATTTAAAAATCTAAATACAATTTTATTGCACTCAAAAATAAATAAATTGAAAACTTACGCACAATAACTTAGTTCAACTTTTCTCAAGTCAGGCTTTTTGGAAACTATTAAAAACTATAAAAACGTGGCAAGTTTCAATTTGACGTAAATATTTTGTGAGCATTTAACTGTCTATAATAAGACGGACCATTGAGGTCTTAAGTCGATAGCTACATCATAAAAGCTGAAAGATTTCAAAGAAAATAAATTGAACAACAATAAATCTAGGAGTGGACATTGAATTGCTGTACGATATCGATATCGTTTTATAGATAACAATGAGAAATGTCGATATACAATAGTATGAAGGTAAAAGGATACATGATAGTAACCACGTCGCCGTGTATCAAAAAAAAAATACATAGCCTACATGGGCACTTGTAAACCGTCGACATAAGGTGCACGGTTCGGATTGGTCGTTTCCTATGGAGTAGAACCGCCAAGAAACTCCATAGTTACTCTTTTCATTCACGACATAATTTTTCGATAGATAGATCACTTAAGAGTCTACATATGCACGGGTCAATCTTTAAGGTTAAGCCGTGCTTGCCGAGGTTGGTCCGTGGATGGGTGACCATAATTACATACCGAGTTTCCTCCATGCCTCGGAAAGCACGTTAAACCGTTGGTCCCGACTGTCATTTGTAGAACTTTGACAGTCGTTACGAGTAGTCAGAAGCCAAAAGTATGACATTCAGTCTTACTAAGTGCTATCGTATTACCCAGTTACTGGGTTGTGGAGGTCAGATAGGCAGTCGCTTCATGTAAAATACTGCTACTCAGCAGCATTCGGTTAGACTGGAACCGACCCCAAGATAGTTTGGGAAAAGGCTAGGCAGATGATGATGACCTTAAAACTGTTACTATCAGAAGCCTACCTTTGATTAACGGTAAGGGTACGAAACTTAAAAACAAACCAATTCATTATTTTTTATGAAAAATAAGAAAAATATTTTAAACAAAATCGAATCATACAGGCGCTGCAGGGATATATCAATTCTCAATTCTTTATTGCGAACCAAAATCTATATTGTTGGTAAGGAAATAAAATACTAATCACAATTATGGACCCTGTCAGGCACAGCATAGATCAAGTAGGAGGGAGGAAAACACTGGGTATAGATATAAATGGGATATAGATAATATTCTAAAGTCAATTAACGCTTTAGAATATTTTCGGAGAAAACAGGGGAATGAATCTGTATAGGCGATACGCCGCTAGCCTTTGCTCTCTTTCAATCATTCAGCTGTCCATTTCTCAATAAATAAGACTGTCAGAATGCCATTTCTGTCCTAATAATCACAAAAATAAGACTTAGGACTTATGATCGCAGATCAATTCTGTCGTGTATAAATAAATTATTAGAAAACCAAGTGTCAGTATGACAGACTTTATTCTTAAACGATATCTTTGACAACATTACAAGAAATTTAATCACTAACTAAACTCATGCAACAAGCTTCTGATAAGAAATCTGTTACCAGCAAAATAGAAGTTCATTTTGAGATAACATCATTCCTGTTAAATCTACAAAGACCTCAACTTCTTCGGTAATAGTAGTGCTCTCTGCGGCGTCAACTCTTCAGCTTACTTTGGATTTCATTCCAATTTAAAGCACATTTTTTTAAATACATTTTTTAAAAGGAATTCTATTAAATGTTACCACGTTTAAATATACACGGTGTAAATCACCTCATCACGAAGCCGTCAACCAAGCATTCTGTACATGAAACTATGTAACTTTACGCAAAAATTATTGCTGGGAAACGACTTTTTTTTGGGGGGTGTAAAATCATGTTTTGTGATAGAACTCAATGTAACGCACTCAAAACATTGAGCTGATGGACGGATTGAATAGTACGAGGGTCGTGAAGGTGTTTAAAGTTAAAATCTTACATTAAAAACTTGTATTTAAAAAAATACTTGTCAAAAAGTTGGAACTTTGACCCCTAATATCTCCGTAACTAGAAGGTTCCCAGGTATGGTGTAGAACAGAAAAATGATCACAATGACAGGGAGAGCCAGTGCCTTTTGGCTTCGTTAAGAGGTGCTTTACACCCTTTATATTTCTGAGGTTGGATTTTTATCTTATAAGACTCCCCAGGGAGAACCTCACTTTGGTTAATCTGTTTCATCAACACTGCTTTCAAATCAGCGGAGTAAATTGTCTTGATAAAAGCAGCATATCCAAGAACTAAAAACTGGAAGAACCAAAAATGTGATTTAATATCACATTTCTAACCTGCACTGGGCCCTTGTGATGGATTATAGATTACGGCCTTCCCCGTCTTGCAGAAAGGAGGTCCTGTGTCCCAGTTAGTAACATTAGTGGCTAATTCTGCTAAATAAAATGAAAAGTGTGAAATTCAACAGTTTTATTCTTCATAAACCATCATCATCATCTGCCTAGCCTTTTCCCAAACTATCTTGGGGTCGGCTTCCAGTCTAACCAGATGTAGCTGAGTACCAGTATTTTACATGAAGCGACTGCCTATCTGACCTTCACGTCCCAGTAACTGGGTAATAAAGGGGTATCCCCCTTGGTAAGACTGGATGTCAGACTTTTGGCTTCTGACTACTCGGAAGGACTGTAAAAGATCCACAAATGAGCTTCCGCTTAACGTGCTTTCCGAGGCACAGAGGAAACTCGGTATATAATTATGGTCACCCATCCACGGACCAACCTCTTCATAAACCATTTTAAACTAATAAGTACTACCTTACTGAAAGCCTGAACTAAATAATGTGTAAAAATCATTATCCACCTACGTCTTCCCTTTAGACCTTTCAACGAATTAATAACCTCTACGAGAATGCCCTTGGTTTACCGAAACATTATTAGGCCCTCCAAGACAAGCCATATTTAATTTAAACTTAATTAATTTACTTAGACTTATGTGTACAAGTTTTGGTATAATACTGACATGTTACGTAGCGCCGTCACTAATGAAAATGGTCCTAGCTTACACGAGACTATTAATCAATGTTTGAAGTTGATTAAAATGCTTTTTAAGAAAGTCTTTTGTTTGCTTAGTAAAGAAAGAAAGAAAAATATTAATTTGTCGCAAAGACATGACGTGCTAGATAGTACAATAGTACAGTAGTAGTAGTAGAACAATAGTAGATTGTATCATAAGGGAGCAAAATAATATTTTTACGGCGAGGGCGCTTTTTTGAATCCAGTGCGAAGTGAGGGATTCTAGAGTAGAATCCCGAGCGTTGCGAGGGATTCTTTAGTAGAATCCTGAACGTAGCGAGGGATTCAAAGTACGTCGCCCGAGCCAAAAATATATTTTTGCCCGAGTGATACACTCTACTTTTCATCACCCACTATGAGAAAACAAAAGGCCTCTCATATTTTATTGAAGTATTATGATTTTTTATAAAACTTAAGAGTAACAACTAAATTGAAATTAAATAGTAACTAACAATAGAACGACTAAAAACTTATATTTACATTTGAGATATTTTCGCAATTATGAAAATTTATTATTCAGCTGACGGCATGACTATGGGCCGTCGTACCAGCCAGTCTTTATTCAAACAATTTCGATTTCTTTGGCGCTGAACACTAAGATGTTCCAGATTCAAAAGTGCGCGGCAAAGTTAATTGCGGCGCACTTTTTGAAATAAAGAGGATTAAAAACTCATTACTGCGCTAAAAGTTTCTTATAGAAAACACTACCTTTGGGTGCACTTAAAGGCGAACCAATTCGTCCTTTTCGAATAGATGAGATGAAAAAATATATAAACAATAGAACTGGTGGCCTACCATGAAGTCTTAAAGCAGTATTATTTTCATCTTATTCCAATGTGGAGAAGAGATGTCGCTAGACATCCTGTATAGCTCTGTCTCTTTCCAACACTGGAATGACAATTAAAACAATACTGCTTCAAGACGTCATGGTTACCCCACTGAAAATAGGACGAGTACTTGGCTGCTGCAAAATAAGAAACAGTACTGAACCATGAACTTGACTTTTCTCATAAGTCTTAGTCAAACGATTTGGACAAAATATAGCAGTCGTGGCTCCAGTTTGACAAGTGATAGACAAAAACTAAGAAAAACCACGTTGTACCTTGTGCTGTGCTGGCGTAGCATGGAGTTCCAATAGAGTAAGAGGCCAACCTAAACTGGTTTCCCAACGTCAACAAAAAAAGTATGACATACAGATATGTCAATATATGTGACGTTTATTGTAAAGTTACTTTCCTTTACGTAAAAGGGTGAACAATAATTTTGAACCGTAAGAAAAGTAAACCAAACTTAAGTTTAACACAAAGACTGACAGGTAGAGAATGTCTTGTGGCATTAAGTCAATCTACGCGCCGATTTTTACATGAAGTTTGAATAAATAAATAAAAGTATCAACTTTAAAACAGAAACACGATCCATAAAGAATTCTCGTCAAATCTAGGTCAGAATAAAAGCATGAAACAAGTACCTCCATACTGTAAAATAAAATGTACAGCGACCAAAATTCAGTTACATTTCACACAAACTGTAATACAAACTTTCAAGCAATTACATAAATACAATGCATCACTCGACAAGTTGTATGAATACAGAAATTTTACTGGGAAAGTAGATACAGTACGGTAGCTAACTTTATGTTAAACTAGCTGTACCCGGCATGCGTTGCAATGCACTTTTTCCTACCTACCCTATTCTACCTACCTACCTACCTACCCTACGCTACCCTACCTACCATACCTACCTTCCTACCAACCTACCCTACCCAACCCTACCTACCTACCCTACCCTACCCTACCCTACCTACCTACCTACCCTACCCTACCTACCTACCTACCCTACCCTACCGTATCCTATGTCCGTCTCCTGGTTCTAAGCTACCTCTCCACCAATTTTCAGGCAAATCGATTCAGCCTTTCTTGAGTTAAAAATAGTGTAACTAACACGACTTTCTTTTATATATATAGAATAGATATATGCAGGAAGTTACTCGTTACCGTCCCCTAATTCTGTAACACATTATACCATCCATCACGCCTAAAATCCCCGAAGGGTTAGAAAGATATGTACCTAATAGTACACCCACAGTTCGAAGTCCCATGTCCTATTGGCATCAACCAGGCATAAATCCAGACTCCGTGGCTGCTACTGAGTAATCCCTGATGAAAAAATGCCAATAACAATTTGCCCGACCCGTGAATTGAACCCCTCATGCTCAGCAGTTGCAATTGCGACCAGTAGACCAACGAGGCGGTCGAACAGGTGCCATGACGTCTTAAAACATTATTGTTTCATTCTTATTCCAGAGTGGGAAAGAGATGGAGCTAGACGACCTGTATAACTCCGTCTCTTTCCCACTCTGGAATAAGAAAGAAGTAGGAAGTAGGTGCGCTTGCCTAGGTTGGTCCGTGGATGGGTGACCAACCATTACCAACCGATTTTCCTCCGTGCCTGGGAAAGCACGTTAAGCCATTGGTCCGGCTGTCATTTGTAGATCTTGGACAGTCGTTACAGATAGTCAGTGACCCAAAAGTCTGATAACCAATCCTAACTCAGTCACTTCTTTTAAAATATTGGTATTTCGCTGCATCCGGTTAGACTGAAAGCAAACCACAACATAGTTAGCAAAAGGCTAAGCAGATGATGATAAATTTATAACAATAACATAGAACGCGCGCTCGTAAATCGCAATTCAGGGATTTCTCCGTTCGTTCATCCCTCAAGTTTTCAACTAAGAACAAAGTTCTGGGTTATGTTTGAATATTAATATTGAATCACCGAGAAATTTCGCCAGTTATCTTCGCTTTAATTTTGGTTAAATTTTATACTGAATTGGTTAAGGTTATATTATTGACCTATTTGACAATCGAGATCATTAATTCTATAACTTTGGTTAACAAATTACAACTGTAGTTACTTTTGATTAAGAATTTATTCTTTATGTTTACAACTATTGGAACACTGGTCAATTTTATCTTTACTTAGATCCTGAACACAAGTATATTTCACAGATTGTACTGGCAAAGAGATATTTTTTTTTTTTAAACCTTGCCCCACTAGAAATTTCTCCTGTATCGTGGGTGCGTTTACAAACATTTAAACTCACATACACAAACAGCCAGACCAGAAAGAACTATCTGTAGGCCTTACAAATATTTTTTCCGTGCGGGGTTCGAACCCGCGACACGCAGCGCAGCGTCAATCGCTTAACCACTGCGCCAACCGTGTCGTCAGATATGCCTCTTTCCTTTCATAAAAAGTTATAAATAAGTACATTCTCAATCGGCTTTTACTACGAGAACGCTTTTAGGGTTTCAAATTTTTATTTGAACTACATAACGGGTGTAAAATCTCCCCCAAAGAAGACGAAAGGCACTTGTTATTCATGCCATTCCAATCATTGCAAGTTTTTTTTTTAATTTTCAAAATCCATGATCCGTGTACTATTCAATGCATCCACTAGCACCACAAAAGGTTTTGAGAGGGTCTCAATGCAACCCTCTCAAAACCTTTCACCTTTTTTCAACCTTCACTACCGTAAACAGTGATATTTTTACACAAATTAGAATCGTATCCCAGCACGCGTAGCATGAACACTGTAGAAACGAGTTTTGTCTACGGAAGAATCGACATAATGACAGATAGGCAATGACTATGTGTCAGATTGTCAATAGGGATGGTGACTCATTTTTTTTTATTTGTTTATCGGGTAGGTTATTAAAAAGTATTTGACACGTATTTTTTCTTTTTTCACGTAATCGTAAAATTACGGAGATATTTTGAGTTGAAATGGCGCATGACGTCACGGCTCAGTACATTTTATACCTAGTTGTGACGTAGTAAGCCCCCACTCTCCAACTTTAATGCGTTTTAACTAAGTATTCTTTTGTTAACTCGATAAAACAAAAAATACGTATCTAATATTTTTGTATTACCTGATTGACGGAAAAATAGAATTTCGTTTTCTTTACCCAGTCATCATCCCTATTCTTCCGTCGACATTGCCCGTTTCTAACAGCGGTCATGCTACGCTTGCAGCAATAATTTTGCACAGTGTTAATTAGTTTGATGTATAGAATGCTTGCTGGACGGCTTCACGAAGGGTCCTTTTATATCCAGTGTAAGAAGAGTAGAGGGATAGTTTGCTCAAAACATTAAATCGCTGAACTGGTACAGGCAGCATCTAGAGACAGCAGTACGTACCTATAGTAAACGGTGCTAGATGCGAACGGAACGTCTTATGAAGGTTGCTTAAGCGTCTCCTTGCTCTATACAGTACAATGATAACCATGTTTCTATTCTATCATTCCCCACGGAATGGTTAGACACGTAGTTATTATTGTTATCAATGTCGAATTTCACATGGCATTCCCTTATCAACCACATTTTGGTTGCTCTTGGCTGTCTTTGCTTTGGTTGTCTTTTGTTTCTTAGCATGAAAAAACGCAACTACCTCGGGTAATAGAATCTAGTGGTGCGTTGTCAAAATTTAAAAAAACTTGTTTTTTATTATATTTCCCAAAACAATATCATAAATGCTATAAGTTTTTAAACTGACATGGTCACTAACACTTTCATTAATACTGAAAATGGGATAATTACCATGTTTAGGACTTTTTATTTAGAGTTCCCGATATTTCAGCGATGTAATAACTTCAGTTTATTCGTGATCATATAGTGCTTACAACAGCTCTGACATATCGGGAACTGGAAAAAAAGGAATTGTGGTAAACATCCTGGTTTCAATGTTAATGATATCATAAATGTTACCCAGCAGCCGCCTGATAAAGTAATTCAAGTGCCAAATATGATTCTAGGACCTCTATACTCGCATTTTCAATTCAAAATCACATGACACAACCCTCGTTACAATTCTAATCCTAACTAATATTTTAAATGCGTATTATTATGAATACGAAAGTAAACTTGTTTGTTTGTTACCATTTCACGCCTACACCACTGAAGCGATCATCCTGAAATTTTGCATATACCTACATTGTCAGGTGTACAGAAACGGTCATAAGGTACCATTCTTCCCGAACAAAAGTACTGTTCCCGAATAAAACAACAATAACATTCTTATGATAATAGATGGCGCCACGTGTCCGAGCTGTTGATTGTCAAATTCTAAATCAACGCGAAACCGCGCACAAAAGCTAGTATCTTATATATAAATTCAATTCTTACAACTTCTTACGACTCTCAACGAAAGTAAAATCCAATGTTATTAAAAGTTGCGTCGTCGGTCGCCTAAGTGTTCCTCTTACCTTTTCATATTTTACAGACTTCTGCTTTCAAATTTTTAATAGAAAAATAACACTGTCGATACCGGCTTTACCTTAGGGATTATTCTTAATTGTGGACGGTGGGGAGAAGCAGGGACCTTTTTTTTTATTCGGCTGTAACGTCATTCTGCTTGTCATGTACCAACATAATGGCAATAGTTAAAAGGAGAACTAGGTCCTATCATTACATTGTTGATCTACGGACGAATTGGATAACGTGCAGCGTAAATGAGATTTTTTAACCTTCCTTTGGACAAAACATCTATCCCATTTTGATGGAATATGAATTTTAACAAAACTAAAGAGCGTTTACGCCTTACAAACTTTCGAGACTTGTCGGATAATATCGGGCTGTCTAAAACCTACTCTTCTTAACAAGCTCTATCCGCTAGTAGGTATCGCACCACCGGCTGTACGAAGGGATGTCGCTTGCGCGCTGGAAATAAGATCCAAGAATCCGATTCCCGACATCCCCTCTACGATCACACAACCACCCCGGGTAGACTAAAAAGTCGTAAAAATTTCTTGCGCTCCACCCATGCAATCCAAAACAGGCCATATAAAGAACGAAGCAAGCTGTGGCAGGAAAGATGTCCACCACCTTACAACTTCGTGAAGCCCAAAGAACACCTGTCTCCCGGTAGTGACCTGCAGTGGCCTATCTAGAAATCTTTAAATCGATTACGTACCCAAGTAGGCTGCTGCAAACATAATCTGGCAAAATGGGGTATTATTAATGGGATTAAATATAATGAGCGCCAAAAAATACTTTGAGATCCTAAGCTACGTTACCCAAAAAAAAATACTAAACACCAAAAAAATTGTATTCAAAGACCAAATATAGTAAATGATCACCAAATTTTGTGGCAAGAAGAACTTAGGAAGCAAGTGCGAGCAAAGCGAGCTCGGGATATTGGGCACCCCGACTCGGACGGGTTAGGTTCGAAGGGGAGGCGGGGTCTAGTGAGCGAGCGGAGCGAGCGAACTAAGACCCCGACATCCCCTTCGTGTTAGGTTACTTTAAACCCTGCAGAGAGAAATAGGAGCCCCGCGTAGCGGGGCTCCGTCGACTACGCCTTAGTTCGGAGCTGTGATTTTCAGGTTTTTAATTCTGGTGATCATTTACTATTTCTGGTGATCATTTACTATTTTAGGCAGTATAAAAATGTTTTTTAAGGTTATATTTACTTTATCTGGTGTTATGATAAACATAAGCCATTATTAATTCCTCCAACACCGAGTGCGAGTGCGGCGCTCCGGACCAAACTATGCCTCACCTACTGGAGTGTCCAAGGTGTCCGTTTACCTGCACTCTCGACGATCTAAATAACGTCTCTACCGCTGCAGTAAATGTGGCTACCTACTGGGCCCAAACTATATAACAAAGAAGTATCATCGATACGACAAGGAGAAGAAGAAGATACAAACTTTCCGATTTTAATGTAAATTTTTCAGTAACTTTTCATACAAACTTTAAACAAGCAGGATTCATAGGTCTAAAAAGGTACTAAAAAATATTTTTGAAATGTCTTTTAAAAAAAAGGCAATTGAAAATTTCTGTTTCTATACAAAATTAAATCGGTCTAATAATATTAATAATTTAGCTGTAACACTATTTTTCTAGTTTCATTAAATCGGTTCAGTCATTTCAGAAAATAAAGAGTTGAAAGTTTGTAGTTTCGTAAGGCGTAAACGCTCTTAAACCAACTGCTTCATTAGTTTAGTGATCACAAGCCGTAGCTAATTGAAGGACTTGGATACAATTCCCTGTGCGGCTTAAGTTTTTTTTTGGGATTTCCCATAAGGTATTTCTAACAACCCGTGATTATAACTTTATTATAATAAATTTTACAAATTAATATTATTTTTAAAACTAGATACTTAACTAAAATAACAACAAATTATAAAAGGGCGTCAAAAACTCCTCCTCAACGCTGTCAACTGGTAACGTGCCCAAGAGACTGGCGGCGTTGCCACGTTGTATGGCAATACTTAGCCTCTGGCCAAAGTAAAACCCAGCCCTTGGGTCACGGGAAGTGTCAACTAGGCGTTTAGATATTTCCTTGAAAAGGCTGTGAGCACTCGGACCCCACGGCCCCAGAGTTTCAACCCCAAACGGCTCAAAAATATAGTTACTATATTTACGCCGCTTGAGGTTCTCCGCAGCCGCAGCGGCAGCGCCTGTACAGCACGATGAGCTTGGAAGATGTGATGGCGCAAGAGTATCGACGCAAGATTTGATTTTGTTTCTGGTTATAAGCCACTATAGCTGACCCGCGCAACTTCGTCTGCGTCACATTATCCCCGTTTTTTAAACATTATTCATTGCTTCTCCGCTCCTATTGGTTGAAGCGTGATGATATACCTATAGCCTATAGCCTACCTCGATAAATGGGCTATCTAACACTGAAAGAATTTTTCAAATCGGATCTGTAATTCCTGAGATTAGCGCGTTGAAGCAAACAAACAAACTCTTTAGCTCTATAATATTATACAGGGTGTAACGAAAAGGGTATATACATCCTTAAGGGTGTGCAACAGACCATCAAACTGAACATGTTTATCATCATAAAACATGTTTTTCAGCAAAAAAAATATCTGCTGCCCCATAGAAAATTACAATACCTATTCGACCCAAATATATAGGCAGCTGATATTTTTTTTTGCTGCAATTTTTTTTTTATGTTGAGAAACATGTTCAGTTTGATGGTCTGTAGCACACCCTTAAGGATGTATATACCCTTTCCGTTACACCCTGTATAGATATATAAAGTATAGAAATATATAGTATAGATATGGTCGCCCTCATTACCTCTGACTACCACGTCGGGTAATCCAGGGGTGATATTATGTTAAAACCCACTAGAAACAAGCTCAATGGCCTTATATTCAACAGACGCATTTGCCGATCAAACCTGCATATCTATATTTTTATCCAACCTTATATAAATAGATATACAACCTTTCCGGAACATTTTTAGCATATTGATAAACCCTTTTTGGGTTATCGGACAGACGCTCACGTTGCGAGGTTTAACGAAAATCCCCTAGTCTTTGACGCGATGTTTGTGTTTTGGGTGTGTGTATTTTGTTATTCATTTTCACCGACATATTTTGTTGTTGGCCACGGCACGACTGCTTCGTAAGTCTAGTGGTCACAAGCGCGACTACTGAGCATGGGCTCCTGGGTTTGATAGCCAGTTCAGGCAAAGTATTATAAAAAATTTCATAGAGGATTTTCGCATTAGCAGCCACAGAGTCAGATCTTGTGCCCGGTTGATGGCAATAGGCCCTCTACTACATGGTACTGAAACATAACGGACGAAATATGGGTGTACGATTAGATACACCTCTGCCTAACCCTTCTGGGATTACAGGCGTGATGTTATGTTATATATTATGTAGTTCTTAGTTTAACCATATCACATAGCAAGACAAGAAAGATCCCACTGCTCAGACACAGGCCTCCCTCTCTATGAGGCGGTACACAATAATAGCCTAGACCTCGCGGGCCCAGTGCGGGTGGTGCATAGCGTCTTAAAGCCAATTAAAACACATCTCTGCCCAGGAAAAGCTTAGTCTTGCGAATAATTTAGATTTCTTGACAGTTTTTTTATAAAAAAAAATTAAATAGGTTTATTTACTTCATCAAACCGTTGACTGATATTGAAAAAAAGGCAAGGCAATAACCACACGATAAAAAAATAAGATGGATTACAACAAGCTCTATCTGGACATTATTTTTCTTCTAAGAGAAAATAACCTAAACTTTTTAGAAAATATAAAACAACAGCTTACTTCAAGTTATCACTACATATTAAATAGATATTACTATACCACAGTTTGCTAATCTAAATTAAACTTTGAAGCAAGAACCACCTACTATAGGTTCTTGCCGAGTTTATTCTAAATTATTCCCATCTGCGCGCTACTAGAACGATGCTAGGTTTGTAATGAAACAACCAGTCTTACCAAGGGGTATCGTATTACCCAGTAACTGGGTTGTGGAGGTTAGATAGGCAGTCGCTCTATGTAAAATACTGGTATTCTGCTGCATCCGGTTAGACTAAAAGGTGACCCTGATATAGTTAGGAAAAGGCTAGGCAGATGATGATAATTCCTTCCCGTAGGCGGTTATTTTGTCAATATTTGACTGAAAGAGAAACTTTACAAGCATGCTCCTATTTATTATTTTAGTATGAAAAAAAATTTTTTTCAATTCCGTATAAACCATTCAATCCATTTGGTTTCGAAAAGTTCAGAGCTGAGCTGAGCTTAAAGTTTCCTAGCGACGCCAACGGTGACAATGTGCTCCAGAAAAGACTATTTTCGCATTCGAATGCAGTCTTTAAAATGCCGGATTTTAATATAGGATAGTGCAGCTACTATTCTGCAAATAGTTTTTTTAATGCTTTCCTAAAATATAAAATCGAACGAAACGAAAATAGTAGATAAGTATTTTCTCAATTATTTTTAAGGTTTCCGTTTATACAACTTGTACCAGACTCATCATCTTTTACTTTTACTCCTCTTGTTTCTTCTTTGGTCTTCCTCTTCCTCTTTTTGTACAAACTTGTACCAAACTATATGTATTCAAAAGAAAACTCTACTAATTCTACAGTATGTTAGTTTAAACGAGGGACATATTCAAACCCATAATAGTACATGCTAACATGACACTAATAAAAATATAAACAAAAAAAAAAACACTGATAAATAACAGACAGAACCATACTAAAATTTTCGCAAATGTCACGCAACGTGTATACACCCTTGCGCTAGCGACTTAATACTATCGCAGAACTTGTGAGCGGGTCAATGACTCTTAGGTATAATCCATTTTCCCTTCATACTTTAAACTTACCTGGCTTAGGACAGTCCAAAATATCTAGGCACTAAACAAAACATTAAAAATTCTTCTATATACGTTATAGGTTTTTTACATATTTGGGACGAGAATCGAATACTGAATACCCTCCCTCAATATGTCCCTCGTTTAACCTAACATACTGTATAACTTACCATTAGATATTATCCTTATCCTTATTTACACAAACATAAACTCTAAGAATAAACGAACAAATGATCATCTTCGCTCGTTAAAAATAAAGACCATCCCATCCCAAAGTGAGTGAATTAAAATTTTCTTTAATAAGACGTAGTTAATTTAGTCCTGGGTAGGTAAATGAGAGTCGGCAGAGTATTTTAATGGGCCGTGCCCGTTATATGGCAATTTGAGCATGTGTAATGGCGCGAATAATCATCTCGTTTTGCTTGAAGAACCGTTTTTTACACTTCACCTATTTTTCATATTTACTCTATGAAAAAGGTGTATTCGGCATGGCATGAAATCTTTACGTGTTATTTGATTTTGTTTACATTATACTTACGTCCGCAGTCACCTCGAATATGGTAGTCAAATTTGGAATCCGAATTTTGCAGTGCATTCGGACAGATTGGAACGAATACAAAGGAAATTCACCAGATACTTGGGTTACAAATTTAAAATCCCTTATCTGAGTTACAGTGAGCGTTGCGCTCGATTCCACTTACTTCCACTTGCAACTCGGAGAAATATATCTGACATACGGTTCCTAGTGAAAATAGCACAATCAAAAGTTGAATGTCCTGAACTTCTTTCTGAGCTGTCTTTGAATGTTCAACCCCGACACTCTCGCTTGAAAATTCTTATTCGTGCTCCTTACGCTCGCACAGTATACCGCAGCAACTCCTATATGCTCCGTTCAGTCAAAGCATTTAACCTAATTCTAATTAACGAACACCCCTCAATTGATTTGTTTGCAAGCTCCCTAACGACAATTAGTACAGCCTTGTCTAAAAAATCTGTCCATGATGAATTGTAATAGTGATTGGACCTGCCTGTGCAGGCACTTAATTTAGTATCGTAACTAATTTAATGTTAAGTTTATTCTTATATTCTGTTTCCTAAAATTATGCGTAGTGTTTATTATGTTAATATATTGTGCAACAAAATTGTTTACTTCTATTTGTGGAGGCTTGTAAATGGCTTGTTGTTGTTACATCACTATAAGTTCTGTATTGTTAGCTGTTAGCCAACCAAACACAATAAAATAAAATAAAATTATTGAATATTAGATTCTTTCCGCTCATATGATCAGGTCACAACATAAAACTGGTATATATTTTACATACCTCTATTAGTTTAGTGTTTTCGAGTTTTGGCTTAGATTTAGATTACGAATATGGCTTGAAACTCTATTTTAAGAGCGTTTACACTTTACGACATTTCATACAAACTTTCAAGTCCTTATTTTCCGAAATGACTGAACTGATTTTAATGAAACTTCGTACACATAAGCAGGATACACAGATCTAAAAAGTTACTAAACATTTTCGAAAAATAGTGTTACAGTTAAATTAGATCGATTATAAATTTTCTATAGAAACATAAAATTCCAATTATCTTTTTTACATATTTAGTACTAGCTGTCCCGCGCAACTTCGTCTGCGTAACATTTTCCCGTTTTCCCAACATTTTTCATTGCTGCTCCGCTCCTATTGGTCGTAGCGTGATGATATATAGCCTATGTTACTTTTAATACCTCCAAGAATATGTGTACAAAGTTTCATGATGATCGGTTGAGTAGTTTTTGCGTGTAAGCGTAACAAACAAACTTACATTCACATCTATAATATTGGTAGAGTAATACATATTATAAATCGTCCTCTTGAATTATTCTGTCTATTGAGGAAAACCGGTACAGACGGCGGAAAGCGACTTTGTTTTATACTATATCAAGAAGAACAAGCCACAGTCTTTTTTTTTAAACTTATTCCAGAAACCAGGACATAATATAACCTTCAACTTACATAACCTCTACTATCCTGTTAATGTTCTATGTCTCGGCAAAGTATATCTCGTTAAGCTATCAGTGTCTCAGAAAGTAATTCTGCCTTCAGACTAACATAAAGCATCTCGCTTCTTAGTATAAAAGTTCGAGAAAGCATAAAAGATACCTACCTACTTTGATCAACCTTTTTACTGAAAGAAAGGTAGAAGAACCGGTAGTTACGATGTTTTTACTTAAATATCGTGAAATGAGGGATGTAATGAAACAGTATACATTTGTAAGCAAAAAAAGTACTTATTCTACTCTGTAGAATTTAGTGTCCTGCTGAAGTGTTGTTGCGTAACTCATCCCTAGATGAACGATCAATTGAATGTATTTGGCTGAATGGGAGTCTAGATTTAAATGAACAGTAATAAAGTCTCAACATAAAGTGAACTAACATAGGACTAGATACGTAGTAAATAGACCATTTATTTATTTATTTTACTATTTATGTACACACAATAGACAACATAGGAAAAAACATAAAATATTAGAGTACAAAGGTACTGCTTATTTCATACGAAATTTCGGCCAGCAGACCTGCGAAAGGAGAAATGAAAAAAAAATGTAGACGATAGTGTGTGAAAGAAGGAAGAGAAAAAATTAGTTATTGTGCCTTACCTAACTTAACCTATACTATTACCTAAATATAAATATACTTATAACTAAATATAAATACATAATGCTAAGATATATAAACAAATAAGAATTTATTTACATATATATATAAATCACAATTGAGAGGAAAAGTAATGCTCTTTCACTCTGTTTTTGAACAGTGAAATAGTCCTTAAATCACGAATGCTAGGCGGAAGTGAGTTCCACCACCATTCTTCATTGATGACTCAGATTTTGCCGACCAGTACGTAGCAACCTTGACAGCTCAGTTGTTTGCCTCATTCATGTCTTGGAGGGTGCAATTATTAGTTGTGCACGATGGGCAGGAGAGCAAGTATGTCAAAAAATAGACCACAATATCCCTTTTAGATCTGGTTTAGATATATTGTTTTTACAGAGTTTTTATAAAATATTTTACAAGTACCTACTTAGATGCTTTTTTACCAGATTTAGTCACTTACAGGCTTTTTTATTTGGTTAATCTCAATGTTGTTTCTTTCGATTTTTATATCCGCTATTTATGAGCCGGACTGATTAAATATAACATGATTTAATTTATGGGCTGTTTTACAATTTGGTGTGTTACATCATATTCCATCTCTTCATCTTATTCCTTAAAATTTGTATCATCTCCTAAATCATATTTATTCAACAACCAAGATCAAACGTCCATTGATAAATGACTGCGGTTTACAAGATTACGTTCCAAGTTCGAGCAGCCTGTCTATTCAGCTTAACGTTTTAACCACATCTAGTATCCGATGTTTGATAGCCACATTCAGTTAGGGTTACCCATTGTGAATTTAAAAAGATACCACTTTGAAATCTTTTTTTTGCAGTAGCCAATTATTGTTTTGTTTAAAATAAATCTGCTTACAACAATCTGTCTGGATAAAGGACAAAGCTTGACAAAGGATGCTCACATAAAGAAATAGCTTTGCGGTACGAACGAGTCCAATGAATTGGTACCGATCGGAGCGGGTGAAATATGCTATGGAAGCATCCAATGCTAAAACGCCAGGCATGTCCAGACAAATCCGTATAAAGACCCCATTCGGCAGCTAACCACAGAGATTGCTTTACCGCGCCGTTTTAACATCTGTGACACCTGTAGGTATTAAGACTGCAACTCATAACTATGTTAGACGTCAAAGGATTTTGGCTAAATGGCTGTAGGAGATTAATCGGTTTATAGAGTCAGCTTGGTCTGGCTTTGGGAGGGATTTGTCTGAATTCCACAGAGTAATAGTTGCTGGAACTGCTTCTGTTTACACTTACACGGTGATTGACATCATATGATAGACTAGACTATTCCCGCGGTTTCGCACGCTTGGAGTTCGGATAAAAAGTATCCTATGTGTTAATCCAGGTTATAAACTACCCATGTGCCATATCTTTACAATAAAAAAGGGTCTAGCGAAAGTGAAGCTAAATTTGCATATTCAAGATGCAGTATCAGTGGTAAAGTGGGAGTCGACACTGGGCCATTCTTAGGCCCTTAAATAGTGGACTAGAGGACCGCTGCAGTCCACCATTTTGGTCGACGACGCCTCTGTCTTTTTCCTAGTCTCTCCACTAACTAGAGAACAGACGGTCAGATACACACTTAATGTCAACCATGTAGTGCACAATTTGGTTGAGCACAACAAATACGAACAGCCATCTAAGGCAAGCGTAGCACTTCCTCTTTAAGCGTTTACTCCGAACTTTCAGCTATTATCGTCCTACACCCTCACATACGACGATAGTTACGCCACTTCCCGCCATCACAAAAGCTCTAACTATCATTATCCCATTAAAAACTACGAACGACGCACATACGATGTTTTACTTCGAAACGGTACCTTCAAGCATTATAACCACTTACGGCACTTGCGAAGGTAATTGGCGCACAAAGCGGGCAATGTCGCACGCCACCAACTTTTAATTGCATTACTTTACGCTACGTAACGCGGCTAGTAATACCTACCTACTTTTAACACTTGGCCTCAAAATACACGCTCATACGACATAGCATTATCAGCCTAAAATGTTCCACTGCTGAGGCAACGGGCTGAACCACGCGGGCCCAGTATGGGTTGGTAATGACACATGTCTACGAATTTTCGGGTCCAGGACAAGCCGGTTTCCTCACGATGTTTTCTTTCACCGTCTCAAGCGACATACGTGTTGGTAAATGTGTGGCTGGCAACAAAACCGAACTGAAACCGATTTCGACAGATAATGTATTAGAATATACTGAGGGTCAAAATCAAGCCGAAGTCACAGCGTGTGCGGAGAAAAAAAATTACATCGTAATGGGACCCATCCACAGACTAATCTAGGCAAGCGCGGCTTCGCCTGAACATTGATCCGAGTGGCTGTTATTATTTAGCAACGAGCCAATCACAGCGCCCAATATCATAACGTAATAACAAACTACTTTTTAAGGTACCGTACGCGTGTGTAGAAAGTCGTATCGTCAACTTTGGTACTTTGAAATAGGTTTTGTTTTGACATCGCTGGTTTTTGATAGGTTAACGTACTGAAGATAGGATAAGTGTGTGTATGATATTGTAAAAGTATTTTAGGTGCCAAGTTCTGTAGATGTTATTGTAAAAAAAGAAGAGTTTTGATGGCTCAGTGGAAACCTTACAATTAAAAGGAATTCTAACCTGAGTAGGCATTTTACTTTGAGTTTGCAATTTATTCTCTAAAAACGTTCAAAAATATTGGACAGCCACCAATCGCACTTGGCCGTCATGGTGAATAACGGCCCAGTCCTTTTTGCAAAAAGCCTTGGCCTATGCCTAAATCCTAGCACTGAGAACAAAAAAGGCACAGGGAATGGATGAGAAATGTTAACTTCAAAGTATAAAAATTTGACTCCCACAGTTATACTCGTAAATATCTTACACGTGCTAACATTTACACTTCAAGAGCGGGAAAAAGTCAAGCTTTCGGTAACATTATTGACTATTAATGTTAGAGATGCCACAAATATTCGGCAGCTATTCGGTATTAGGCTATTCGGCATTTTTTTCGGTATTTGGCCAAATACCAAATAGCAAATCATGAAATAAAACTGACGGACGAGTTGTGACTTGACTCCCTCAGAAAGTACTAAGTGTTGCCGAATATTCTGCGCTTCGGCCAAGAGCTTTGCCGAACATTCGGTATTCGACCAAATAACTATTCGTGGCATCTCTAATTAATATTCGTCAAAATTACTGTTCATCTACGTGTACTGAACACGTAGATGCTGTACAGTTACGGTATTTGTATTGTTATTGTACGGAATTAGTTCATTATCCTCTGCCTAGCCTTTTTCCAACTATGTTACGGTCGGCTACCAGTCTGACCGCATGCAGCAGATACCTGATACTAGCCAGTCAGCCAGATGCTCGCCTAGCTGATTGCTCAGTTTGCGCGACGCGTAGATTATTAAAGTACTAGCTGTGCCCGCGTCTTCGTCCGCGTGGAATTTAAAAAGTAGTACTTACTCCTTATTACATCAGCTATCTGCCAGTGAAAGTGCCGTCAAAATCAGTCAATCCATTCCAGAGATTAGCCGGAACAAACAGACAGACAGATAAAAATTGTAAAAAAAATATTTTGGTATATGTACCGTATATACCTTAGAATAATAACGCATAGAAGCCGCGTCTAGTATAAAACACGAGCGATATCGCGTGTCAAATTCATTTTCTTTGTGTGCGTGAGCCGAATGTGTCTACGTTCCTCAAACGCACACAAATAAAACTTTCAGTGATACCATTACCATGCCGTTACCCACAAAAAATGGGAAAACGCACCACTATGTTGCTTGATCAATTCAAAACAAGTATTTTATGTTATCAGGATCTGGATAAAATGTAGATGATTTTTCATCTAATATGACATATTTTTAAGGAAGGTACAGAATCGGCACCAGTATCCTATTTATAAAGACTAATATAAAATACCTGATGCCAAGTTAATTTCTCAAAACTGGCATAATATTTTAACGTATGCAATAGGTAGTAGGTACATCAAAAACATTTTGTTTTCCTAAACAAAATTAAGAACAAAATTGTAAGCAATATGGTTATTTTGTTCCTCACAAATAGCAACACTGTATTGTGATAAGTTAGGTTATTGAAATTTTTGTTTGATGATCGATTTACGTAAAAATAATGTATAAAATAATTTGAAATATAATTAGATCACATTTTTTTATGTTCTCCTGAAGTTCTACGACATCCCTTCACGCCAGAAACTGTCATTTTCAATTATTTTAATTGTTTTCTCGTGAGTTGTGTTCGACGGAGCGTGACCTTGAGTACTGACGGCTCGCTGAGAGAAGTTTGCCAATAATGGCAAAGTTTTTGTTGCCTCACTTTTTGCACGCGTACTAGGTTTCTATGCGTTATTATTCTAAGGTATATACATTCATATACATGAAGTAAAAAGAGGGTTATTTTAATATTACAAACAGACACTTCAACTTTATTTATTTGTATTGTATAAAGGGTGTAAAACACCTCTTAACGAAGCCGAAAGGCACTGGTTCTCCCTGTCATTGCGATAATTTTTTTTTTTCTACACCATATGGGAACCTTCTAGTTACGGAGATATTAGGGGTCAAAGTTCCAACTTTTTGGCAAGTATTTTTTTAAATACAAGTTTTTAATGTAAGATTTTTACTTTAAACACCTTCACGACCCCCGTACTATTCAATCCGTCCACCAGCACAATGTTTTGAGTGCGTTACATTGAGTTCTACCACAAAACATCATTTTAAACCCCCCAAAAAAAAGTCGTTTCCCAGCAATAATTTTTGCGTAAAGTTACTTAGTTTCATGTACAGAATGCTTGGTTGACGGCTTCATGATGAGGTGATTTACACGGTGTATGTGTAGATAGAATCCTTCAGGATGCAGGCGTGAGTTTTGTTAAGTTATGTCATCAATTGTAAAATAAAACAACCAAGTAAATCAGTCCAATTAAATAAAACCAGGCGTCGAAGGTTCATTTAGACCAATACCGCCGCGCCGCGCCGTGCTGAATAATCCTTTTTGCCCCTACAAAGTTTATTGTAATTTGAAGGGAACATTATGTACTGAATGACTGAAATTGATCCTTAGTATTGTGTATACTAATTTAGTGACATGAAAGGTAATGTGCAAATTTATGAAATAAAGTTACTGGGTTGTAGAGTTTCTGAGATTCCTCCGTGCCTCGGATTGCACCTTAAGACGTTGATCCCGGCTATCAATAACAGATATTTGACAGTCGTTAAGTGTCAGTGGCCCAAAAGTCTAACAACCGGGACCAAAGGTTATTGTATTACCTGTAATAACTGGGTAGTGCAGGTCAGATAGTCGTCGCTCCAGGCAAAATACTGGAATTCAGCTGCATCAAATTAGAGTGGAAGCCGAATCTAACATCGTTGGTAAAAGGTTCCTACCCTAATTCCATTTGTCGTATTTATGACTTTGTGTAATATAAAAATGAAAGCTTAAATGCCAGTCTACCTAGACACTTAGCCACATGTGGTGAGGCTAAAACCGAACTAATACATTTCGTTAAAAGGTGAGAGAGATGATAGGTACTTTTTTCTCCCTCACACATGGGCTTAAGTGCTGATATCTTGCGGGTTTCTTTACTAAGAATGAATGGTGTACCCCGCGTTTTCCTTGTACTTAACATCTATGGGAATTCTTACGTGCGGAACTACCCCATTGAAAAGATGATGGTTCTTTAGCTAGCTTGTACGTGTATGTATGCCTTTACGTTAGCGTCAGCCTTTTTTGAGAGGGTTGAAATTGAGCGGTTGTGGTAAGAGGGTTGAAAAATTGATTGTTGATTTTATTTTAGTTGCTATATTTTTGCCATCATCTTGTGATGTTATCCATTTTTATTTTTTATTTTTTTGTCCAAAGTTTAAAAACGGTTTGCCTTCCTCCCTCCTAAAATAACAACATTGAAGTTCTTTCATTTTCACGCTCTAAAATAGAACGTTATTTCTTTTTACCGTCCATCCTATCCCAAATTGATTTGAAACGACCGTCCTATAAAAATGTCAGAATAACCCAAGCTCAAAATTTAGTAAGGTACGCAAAAAAATCACAAATCCAAATTTTACTCATGTAGAGAGTGCAAGACAGATTTAGTACTAAGGTGCGCTCGCTAAAAAAAAATTAAAAAGAGCCAACCCTAATTCCCTTTATGTAGTCTTATGCTGACCGAACAAAAAACGAGAAAAAAAGGGAAGCCGCCATATTTGAGAGCTGTTTTATGATGGTACTAAAGCTGGGTAGATACTGTGGGAGTGTATAAAGCATTGATAAAATCGGGATAATGTTGGGTAGTATTTAGAATTACCGGGACTCGGTTTCATCGCATGCAAGGCATTTCACGATTATCGACGCTCCATTAGCCACGCTTGGCCGCAAGGAAATAAAAGTATGATGTAGTTACTGTGTAAGTTAAATATAAGCTTTGTTATGGCATTTAACAACAAAGTTGACAGAAGATTTTGAAATTAAAACTCATGGAATGGTTGAGACTGGCCAGCTATTTGATGTGCATATAACGCAGCACACACACAAAATAAAATGTGTTAAAAAATCCTATCCGATCCGTGAACGTATTGTGAGGTGTCAATATAAAACTCTATGTGATCCTTTTTGGATAACAAGTAAACAAAAACACCCCGACAAAAAAGTAATAAAATTTTATAAAACGAGGAAACTTACATAGCAATACAGTAGTGAGGGCCGCGGCGGTGGGGTGGTGACGACACAAAGTCATGAGCTGATGACGTCTGTCATTGGCTCTGAATTTTTTTTTTTGAAATTGGGTTCGAGTTCAAATTGTGTTCGAAATCAAAATGTTCCATGTGTCTGCCTCCAACAGTGATACACTTCTGGCACCGTCGTACATGTCAGAACGGACGCTTTGTAGCACAGTTGTGTCTAATTTATCATCATTCACTCGCGGTCTTCCTGCATCAGCGTTATGCGTTTCGTGGCCGTGAACACTGTCCGTAGCGTATACACGGTTGCACAAACGTTGAAACATACCGTACGTACGTTTACCGGTACCTCGAGGAATCGCAATACGTATCTCGTAATCTCTACGAGCTTTGCATAATTGCAGTCACAATAACATGTTAAAATACTCTGGATTTGTAAACGACATTTCACAATCATAACAGCGTACCGAACACTACTCTGAGCCAATATTTACGCGAAGACATAATTTTTAAATGACACATGAATGTGTGTTGTAACTTTTCTTATCTCGTCTGTTTTTTTTTATTTATAGTTTTGTTTTACAATAAGGTTTGTTTTTTTTACGACCTCTTTTACTACTCTACGCTGGTGTTGTCGTGTTAAAAAAAAATATATATATTTCGGAGTAATGGTGCTAATTTTGGCAAGAAAATTGTAATTTTAAAATCCGTTATCATGGTAATTTTCATGAAGATTTTATTTTATTTGGTTATGTGATTAGTAATACTTATATGCCCGTTTCGGATCGGACAGGGGTTTTTTTTAACATATTGTAAACTCGACGACTTAACTTTATAAACTGACGTGATCACTAACGCTATCATTTACACCAAAAACGGGATGTTTACCATGTGTTGGACTGGATTTTATTTAGATCTCTCGTTTTTTATTTGGGTCCCAACAATTTTTAACCCTAACATCATCCATTGAACAAATATTTAGAAAAATCAACTTGGTACTGTAATTTCCAGGCACTCAAAAGTGTACTCAAATGTCCACATGTCCTTAGTTAAAAAAAAGTGAGTTTCTGCTCTGGTAGCTATAACTAGAATGCGACAAATTGCTGAAGCTACAAGACTTAAAAGATTAAGGATCCTTAATTTTCCAAGCAATAAATTACCCGAAAACATGACTCTTCCGCATATTTATGGGTCTTGACAATGTCGTCAGGGGGATTAATAATATTTTGTTTTGGGCATGTCTTTACCTGCCAACACCTGGGGCCTAACTTTACGACGATCTTTAGGGAATTGCTTCCGTATTTTGGAGGCTTGTTCAATTTTACCTGTCGTTGACCAAAATATTATACATCCCGTGGTTTTTGTTGATATTTGTTAGAATTATTTAAACAATTTCGACTCAGCATCCTAATTGAGTTAAAGACTTTTTGTCAGAATGCAAAGGATTTTAAAGGTTTCATACATTCCCTCATTTGTTAATACTAAATATTTAGAAAAAAAGAACAAATTTAAATAAAATGAAGTAACAATTTGTAGCGAACTACAAAAACAGCTTACAAATATTTTTAAAAGTACCTACTACAGCGCCATCTATGAGAAAAAAGAAGAACTAATATGGTCTGAATCTCGCAAACAAAGTTTACATCGACTTAAGAGTATATAGGAAAACCCGACAACAACTGTCGGGCAGCTGCCCACCAGACATAATACTTGTCTGGTCGGAGAATCCTCCCGTTTCTATTGGGTATGATGATCCTCATACTCTTAAAACTAAATTAACAACAGGACGCTTTGATGTAGTACACATCGCTGTCATCCGAACGTTGGAACAGAGAACTGGCAGCATTTTACTTTTTAATGGCAAGGGAATAGCTACCCGAAGTGTCAACCAGTCGGCGAGAAATTTCCTTAAATTAAAATTACCACAAATGATTAAATTCATCTCATCGATGTTGTAGAATTATCAAAATCAACGGCATTGCATTTATAAGTGTGTACGCATCACTCTGTAGAATTACAGAGTCGCGAGAGTATAAGAAGACTCGATTCCACTCGATAGAGTCAGGAGTATAAGACAAATGATCCGTTTTAGGAAATAGCGTTCTTTTTACGCCAGAAACCTTTGTAGAAAACATAAATATTACTCGTTCAAGGTCAGTCACAAAACTATAAATACACATCGATAAGCCGCTCGTATATTTGCAGGTTACAAAATACTTTCACGCTGTTTATTCCCAGGGGCACTGTGAGAGAATGGCTAAAGAACTAAACTAGTCGAGTGACAGCTTAATAGCCTATTTCAAACAGGACGAAGCCTTTTTAGTTTTGTGACGGTCTGTCTATTTCGCTGGACGGTTTGAAACGCTTGCAATCATAGAGCATTGCCCTTTTTGAATGGATTTAAAGGGAGCATGTTACCGAGTTCACTGACGGTCTGCCATTTTTCAGAGGTCGACCGTCAGTGAACTTGGTAGTACGAGTAGATCGGTTAAAGTCCGCTTTCTGACGAATTTTAAGACGAATGGCGCTCTTAATGCAGAAGTATATTGAAGAAATAAGAAGAAGAAAATGCGTATATAAGGATAGTAGCTGATGGTTCTGTGGTTTCTGTCTGCCCACATGGAAAAACATAATTTATGTAAGTAACGGGTAGACCTTGCAGATACAACTTTGGTACAATGTGGATGACATTTGCCCGCACGTTAGGGATAAACAAATCAGTAAAAGCACAATTCTTCTTCTATTCAAACACTGGACTACTGTAGGTCAGTCAGAAAGTGACACCATTGATCTGCTAATAACATAAACATAACATCACGCCTGTAATGCCAGATGAGTTAGGCAGAGGTGTACTTAATAGGTAGGTACACCCACATTTACGGTACGGCGAATATTAAAAATTAAATAAATTGTATTTGACACTTATCATGTTTTGGGGCAGCAAATAGTCGATCCAGCGTATATATGGAAGTGTCCATAATTTATTCAACCTGTCCCAACAAACTAACTAAATAACCTACAGTAACTTAGTGTGAATAATGCGTAAACCCATTTCAGTACATCAAAATCGGTTGGTACGCAAAACCACGTATCATATAATATCTACATACATAATACATAAGTTTCGTATATTCTGCTGAATTTTGTATTCGTATCTTGTTACCGAATAAAAATCCTTATAGTACGGAGAAACATAGAAAAACGTATAATATTGGTGATGTGATCCAAAGACTTTGCTTTTTGCCAAAGAAATCAGATAGTGAATTGCGAAATTTATTTTGTTTTCTTCTGTTTTGTTTATATGACATGTTTTTTATTATTACACCTTTGGTTTTGTATATAAGGTTCGCCATTTTGAATCCACACACTGCCACGTACGTCATTTTGTAATTTGTGCATTTATTTCGCTCGTCGCTACAAAATTTTGCCATGCTCTTTCCTAGGGGAATATGGGTTAACACACATTGTCCAACCGTATAATTATGTAAACCACTGTGCATCACACGGACGCCTAATTGCATGTAGAGAACAAGTAATTAAAATGTAATTAGGTACAGACCAGACAGAAATTAAACAGTGGCTTTAATTAAAATTAAGTGGACTATATTCTGGTAATGGATCTTTTTTAAATTGCCTTTCACAGGAAAGGCCCCAATTCCTATTACAACTCAGTATATTGAAATAAAAAAAAAAACAAAATAGCAGTTGTAAGGTCCCGTAATAGTTGGCACCTTACATTTGCAGTTTAAGTAAGAAGTACCTAAGTAAGTACTTGGAGTTAGGCGATTTGACGTAAACTCACACAGATTTGGTACCACTAAAAGTTTATTAGAGTACCGATTACAAATAAGTAAAAGTAGGTTGGATGCTAATCTGCGGTGTTCGCGTAAGTATGTAATTTGTCAACTAACTTAAAATTATGTTAGACATTGTTTTAAATACGAAAGAGATAAGTAGGGTACGCTGTGTACGTAAACCGTACAGTGTACATACACACGTACACGGGATTCTGCTAAGGAACTCTTGAACTTGGAAATCGAGCTCAGAACTCCATGTTCAACAGTCATACTTTGGTCCACTAAACCAAAAACCACTTACTGGCGTCGATAAAAAACTAAAAGATTATTCTTTTATTTGAAAAGGGCAACCATATTTTTCATTTTATACCGATCAAAAATGTCTTCAAATGAGGTTAAATAAATTAACCATAGACTTTTACTTGGAACAAAATATAATCTACATAGAATAACATAAGCCGTTAATAACGACCCTAAATCTTAATTTATATGTGAATTTGGGTTATTTTGGTTTGAAATAGGACTACCGCGATACTTCAATTTAGATTTGGTACTTTTAAAAAAGGTTTAGGATATAGGAATCAATTTATTACATAATGAAATTATGGCTGTATATTATTGTGTTCCTAGTATTAAATTATTTGCTATCAGAGACTTGCACTTGCTTTGCATTTATTTATCATTAAGTTAGTTAAATACTAATGCAAAAAACGAGAAGGAGCTCATGGCTAAATAATAGCATCCATTTGGATCAATCTTGAGGTTAAGCCGCGCTTGCCTTGGTTAGTCTGTGGATGGGTGACCACCCATTACGTACCAAGTTTCCTCCGTGCCTCGAAAAGCACATTAAGCCTTTGGTCCAGATTTCATTTGTAGACCTTTGAAAGTCGATACAGGTTCTCAATAACCCGAAAGTCTGACAACCAGTCTTACCAGAGGTTATCGTATTACCTAGTAATAACTGGGTTGTGGAGGTCAGATAGGCAGTCGCCCCATGTAAATTACTGATATTCAGCTGCCTCTGGTTAGACTGGAAGTCGACATCAACCGAGTGGAGAAGGGAGAAGGCTAGGCAGATGATGAACGTACGTTTCTCTCCGAACTTACGAACGCCTTATTTGTATCTGAAATGGTCAACATTTTGGGGCTTTGTTCTGAGATAAACAACATTTTGGCTTTGCAATCTATATAATTATGTAAAAATGAATCCCGTTTTCCCTTGGTGATGCCATAACTTGAGAACGACTTAACCGATTATCATTCATCTTTTTTTAAATTGTTTCTAATTCTACCCAGAAGGTTTTTAGGTAGGTAGTAGGTAGGTAGGTAGTTAGTAGGAACAAGTGCATTGCAACGCAAACCGGGCTCAGCTATGAACTATAAAAAAAGGGACACCCGGATGGAACGAAGTTTGATATCCGGAACTTGTGCAGAAACACTGTCAGGATTCATTATTATTATTTACAAAAAACCTGTATACACTCAACAAAAATAATCGTCGCGACACCACACTGTTCAATGCGAAATAGAAATGAAAATATCTGGCTTGCTTTCTATAAGAGAGAGAGAGACAGACAGAGAAACATGCGACGCCGCACAGCTTACAATAGCTTACTATAGCAAAAAGTGTCGTGACAACTTTTCGTATGAATTTTTTCCGTCTAGCCCCCTTTCACAACGCGCGATAAGGAACTTCGTTCCAATAATTTGATATGATTTAGCGTTGTGAGTTTTTTTATATGACTGTCATTCAATCTCATACATCTGAGTAGTATATGTGATATTTTGACTTTACGATCTTCAAATCCCCTTAAACCTTATCAAGCTACATGCACTTAGTAGTAAAAATTTATGTCCAATTTCCGAGAGTACATTGAAGCCGAGGGCTGGAAATTCCTTTTACAGCTAAGCACTGAAGGATTTAAAAGAAAACACTTAATTTTAGATGTATGATGCATTTTGCCATGGAAATGACATAAAATGTTTATATAAAAACATCAAATAATTGTATGTGTTTAATAATAAAGATGTACAAGATTATGGCCAAGAGCCTCGACAAACATTTGTCGAGGCTCTTCTGGGCAGTTGGATCTAGGGCCTGATTCAGAAGGTAGTACTCTTCGATACGGCCCTAATTGAGATAAGGTTCCTCTCTCTGGAGCCCTAACCACAGGTAGCTTTCGCACGTTCGCTAGGCACGTTGGGGTCGGCTTCCAGTCTAACGAAATGCAGTGGGAAACCAGTATTTTACATGGAGCAACTGCCTATCAGAACTCCACAATCGAGTAAGTACTGAGTAATATGATACCCTTGGTTATCCTAAGACATCATTTCTATAAACAAAGACCAAGAACAGAGAGAAATTAAGGATCGCTATGCCACACGTAAAACTCCTAAAGTAATCCCTCAGTAACTTCATCAACCCCTCAAAACGAACGGAATCATCCACAGGCACGTGACATTTCAACAAATTAATATTTGGAAAGTATAAAACCAGGTCATCGTGCCAAAGTTCATGCGTAATTTTAGCTCTTGGGAACTCAATTTTCAAGTGTCAGAGTTACGAGGGGAGGTTGATACGAAATTTATTCGAATATCAATGGTTTGCACGCTACATTGGGGGGTGAAGCGGGGTGCTGCATAAATTATTAGTACCTCACACTACCCTGGTTGTTCTATGTGATTAGTTATCGAATTCTGAACAGGTAAAGGGTTAGACAAATATGGTGTGATGACGGTTTGATTCGTGTCATGGCTGGGGGGGTTCTTTTGTATATTGTTGGGGTGTATAAATATTATTATACATGTTATTACACATTATTATATCAAAGCTACGGCCTCAATCGATCGTATTAATGTTTAAATGCGGAACCTGGGCAATTTTGCATTGTATGTAATTTTGCATTTGAAATGGATATTTTTATTTGTAGTACTTACACTGTCTGTCTGTTACATTTTTCAGAGGCCAAAACTCTTAGGTACATCAAGTTAGGTATTAACCACACGATAAAGTAAGAAGACATTTTTGAAACATAATCGACTACACGGATTTCGATACAGTGTGCACACAGGGAGATCAAGCATTGGATACATTTTATCCTAGTAGTTCTTTCCCTTTGTAATTATTCTCACCACGCACGCGGGCGAAACCGTGCACTAAAGCTAGTGGAGTCTGTAAGCTCGACTTTTTTAGAACTCCACCTAATTTATAGCACCACGCTGTTTATTTCCCAAGTTTTTATGAAACATAAAAATTACCTAATACGCCTATTAATCATTTAATACTAAAGCTACATTTCAAGGACATCAGTGACGGAAGATCGAGATTAGATTTTTTATTAAAACCTTAAAAAAGGAAAGACGGATTGATAGAAAAATAATACTTTTAATCTTATATTAAATTCTGGAACCTTCAAGTGAAAATATTTCATTTCGCCAAGGCGAGGCCAAGGTCAGAAGACATCCTTCAAAATAATATTTATACGTGTTTAATTTCGTCGCGGATCTGAATAGATTAGGTACGGTACTGACACAATTTTGTTTGAAAAATCTTGCTTTTTGTGTTGTTGTTTTTTTTTTTAAAAAATCATAAAAATTGTATATATTTGATAAATGAATAAATACATGTATACATAACATCACACCTGCTATCCCCAAATAGCTTCGGAACAGAAGTGTGCCTAATAGTACACCCACATTTATCCAGTTATGTTTGAATCCCATCTAATAGAGGCCGAACCTATAACCATCTAACGGCCTCCGTCCGGGCTCCAGAATCCGTGGCTGATACTGAAAAAATCTACCAATAAACGTTGACCTTGCGCTAGTACGGAGTTTCAATAGAACAAGGGGTCAGCTCTTACTGTTTATTTTTATCAGTCTTACCTAAATAGTTTCTGAAAAATTTAAAAGTTTTATAAATTCACAATTAGTCCATAAATCCTTCTCTCCTCCTTTTCAAAAGATTGCATAAGCAGATTTTCACAAAACAAATCTTGTAAGACTAACAATTCTAACCTCCTTACCTCAATCAACCGTGCCATAGACACGCATGGTATATCTAATAGTCTCCCTTCTATTCAATTATATCACAGTTTCAAATCTAATTCTCCACGAGTATACTCCAGGCAGAACGGTATAAAAACAACAAGATTACGTCATCGCACGCCATTAAATGAATTTTCCAGGAGCGAAGTCAGCGGAACTTCGAGCGCGTACTCGTATTAAGCACATAATCCAATAATAGTGTGCGCCAATATATATTTAGTATCGATATCATACGAGGATTCGAGCCTTTTAAGATCGTACTGTAATATCAGTTTGTTAGTATCTTGTTGAAAGTACTTTGTTGAAACGTTCATATCGGGGGGGACATTTTTTCACCGATTTCAGCCACAACGCAGCATTTCTTGTTGTGTTTCGGTTCAAGTACTTTTTAAGTATGTTTTGTTTTTTTTTAATAGTACCAAGGGAACTGATGTTTGTTTTTTCACCAAAATTAAAGTTATGCGTGTCTCGGTAAACCTTTAGACGAGAATTTAGCGGTTGTTTAAAAATTGTTAAACGTAACGTTATTTACACTGTTGCGGAATATCTTCCCTGATTTTTAATTATTGTGATATTTGGTCGCTGTTGCAAGCGCTATGATCGCGGTATGACTGTAAGATGCGGGTGGATACTAAATAATTAATCTTTCTAAGTCTTTTGCTACGCGCACTACTGTAACTACCGGAAACCTGGGCTACCGGAGAGCAGCGGTGGCCCAGTGGTAGCAGCCCCGACTTACGAGTAGTAAGCCAGGCGCATTACTTTGTGTAATTTATTACATCACCGCTGCCCTCAAAAACGGTGAAGGAAAACATCGCGAGGAAACCGGCATGTCCTAGAACTAAAAAATTCGAAGACATGTGACATCTACCAACCCGTACTGGACCCGCGTGGTGGATTACAGCCCACTGCCTCTCATAGAGAGGAGGCCTGTGTCCCAGCAGTGGGAAAATTATAGGCTGATGATGATGATGACTCATGGAACTCGATACAAAGTCACGGCAAAACACACTCAAAATTGATCACTAGCTTTTGTGGAGTCATTAATATGACGCCGGCTGTTGCTTTTGAACATACACTAGATTCACCGTACTTGAAAATTTGAAGTCGTTTCGACTGAAATCACGAAAGATATGCTGTAATGATAGTGTAAGTTTAGTTATAAACCTTGAAAGCTTAAAACAGTGTTTGAAAATGTCGTAGTATCGAAGCTTCCTTAGTGAAAGGCATACGTAAACTGCACGAAAATTGTATTGAGAAATTCGCTACCATACAATCCGATGACAACTCCAAGAAAGATTAAAACAGACATTAAAATAGCATCAACATCTAAACATCTTGATCTCTACAAACGTTATTAGATCGTCTAACTAAGCGTCACAGGCCAAAGGCGCCTTTGATCAGACATTTTCAATATCCCCGGCTACTCTCTAGGGTGTTACAATGTTACCTAGGTAGCTGAGCAATATAATAGAATTGATTTACAACCTCTCTGGAGGTGGATCGTCTATTGATACAGATTGGCTGTCGTTTGCCAAGTTGATTTTAGTGCGCTGAATGTTGATTCTTTGTAATATATAGGTTTCTAGGTAGGCAATGGCAAAATCGAATTGATTTTCAGTCTCTAGAGGTACTTCTATTGATACAGATTGTCCTTCGTTTGTAATCGTTTAAATGTTATTTAAGTTAGCAGAGTTATTAGGTTTTAATCTTATAATGGACTAGCTGATCCGAGTAACTTCGTCTGCGGGAGATTTTCCCCATTTTCTAACATTTTTCATTGATGCTCCGCTCCTATTGCTCGCAGTGTGATACTATCTAGCCTTCCTCGATAAATTGGCTATTTAACACTAAAAGATTTTCGAACTAGTAGTTCCTGATATTAGCGCGATCAACAAAACAAACAAACTCTTCAGCTTTATAATATTAGTATAGATTTCTGGGACGGTTTGTCTTTTAAATTTTTAATAACCGGTTTTTGTTTTCCACTCTGGGGTTCTGGAACTACCAATATATTATTTTTGAAAATAAATCTCATGAGTGGTAGAGGTATAAAAGTGCTTCTTTATGCAAAAAAAGATGCTGGTGGAATACATAACCTCCATTTTTTCTAGAAGCCGATAAAAATAGCTTGTAAATGCTTGTCACAATTCACAAACGGCCACGAAGAATGGTTAGGTTAAGAAAAAAAATCTAATTTAAGTGAACAAAATACAACCCATTAACGCAGTAAAAATAAAAAAATAGATATTGGATGAATTTCGTTTTTGTAATTGAAACCTGGTTTCGAAAGCCTCTACAAACACTTGTTATAGTATTGACAAGTGTAAACAAATTCATCATCTTCACCTGCCTAGCCTTTTCACAACTCTATTGGAGTTGGCTTCCAGTCTTACCAGATGCAGCTAAAATACCCGTATACTAAAATACCCAATACCTGTAGACATCCACAACCCAGTTAGTACTGGGTAATACGATACCCCTTGGTAAGACTGGTTGTCAGACTTTCGACTGTCAAAGATCTACAAATGACAGCCGTGACCAACGGCAAATGTGCTTTTCGAGATACGGAGGAAACTCGGTATGTTAATGGGTGGTCAACCATCCACAGACCAACCTAGGCAAGCGCAACTTAACGATCGATCCGAGCGGCTGTTATTATTTGTACACGAGCTTCTCGAATGTAAACAAATTGTAACACCGAATTATTATGTGAGTAACTACGATTTCCCTTTTGCATCATAAGTCTTTTTAAACTTAAAGCGTGCTTGCTGCCATTAAGGGCAGTGTTGATAATTTATACATTGTGTATTTTTTTTTTTAACTAAGGGTGACCCTGGTTGCGTGAAATCTGTATTTTATATCAAAACTTCGTTAAGGGGTTCTGTGATAAACACGCATATGGCTGATTAAGATACCGTACGTGACATTATTATAAAATAGGACTTTATAAACAATTTTAAATCTTTTTTTCTGAATAAAATAAAAGTAGCAAAGATAACATCTGCCTGTAAATGTCCCGTCAAAATTGGTCCAGCAGTTTCAGAGATTAGCCGGAACAAACAGTCTTTTTTAAAGATTTTTGTTATAATGTACCGTATATTCTTTCATATGCAATCAGTAAAAAGCTGTAATTTTGAATTTACAAACAGACACTTCAATATTATTTATTCATACAGATTAGTAACACTGAAATATTTTAATAAATAATTTATCTTTCTGTATGTCCGTTGAAAACAAGTTTGAACTTCTGGGTATTCGGTACGACTAGGTTCACATACATATAAATTACACAGGTCTAGGAAGGTAGGTGGGACCCATTTAAACCAATTTATCTCTCCTTGATTTATTAGGGGTCTCTCTAATTAAATGGAGTCCAAAATATTGGTGAGACCTTCCTAAACGAATTACACAGGAACTTTGTACGAGAAGAATTTATGCCATTAGGGCTTATATTTTTATGTTGATAAGATTTATAATCGCGTGCATGTTTATGCTTGCAGCCCACGCTAATGAGGAAGTGTTTTCGTGATAAATAAGGGTTTTAAAAATAAATGTTTGGATGTATAATTGGGCGGAAAAAGTAGGTCAGCGTGTTTCAACTAATTAAGCGAACGTAGAAGGTAGCTCATAATATGCATAGGTAACAGGCAAAAGCGTCATGGTAACAATAAAAATTATGTAAATTTACAATGCTACCGAGAAGCAAATCCTAAAATACCTACCGGTAAAGCTTTTAAGCTAGATAAACGAGGTGCGACAAATTACGGCTGAGAAAATTCACCAGTTAGGCAAATGTAGGTGAGGATGGAGTATTAAAAGAGTCTTCACGAGTAATGATGCTTAAGTACGGTTGACGCACCCTGAGCTGGTGGAACAAGCAACCTTTCTTACTCACTTAACATATTACCAAGATATGAGCTATTTTCGAACAAACTTGGGAGAGGAACACCCTGTTTCTCGATGTTACTGTCAAGTTATTTTTCAGATAAGTAAACACTAGAAAGAGTTATGGTGTGAATTTTATGCCAATATTAATATAACGCATTGATAAAAAGAAATTAAGCATGTTGACAATGAATTAAGGTTTAGTAAATTCTGGTGGACTGGTAATTTTTTATGCAAGTAGGTATTTCCTTTTCATACGAATTTATTAGTATTGAAAAATCACTATATTAATTTATTATAAGTATTTATATTGGAAAATCACTATTTAATTTCTGGAAACATTCTAAGCTAGCCATTGTACAAATAAAAGCACCCAAGTAAAGTTAATAAACTCTACCACGTGAAACAATAATTAATCGAAAATCGAACCAGTACTCACAAATAAATGGGTGAACATACGTGAAATATACCTAATAATACGCAATTTCGTTTACTTTGAAGATTTATATTTTCACATATTTCCAGTTCTTTTCATTTAAAAACCAATCTACTGAACCGATTTGTATGATCAATAATAAAATGGATAAATAGGTTTTTTTTTTACTTTCCGACCTCGCCGTCGAGGTCCGTCGCGACGTCCCGGTCCATGCCCTCCCCGACCCTCGCTCGAGCCAGCCCGCGATGCTGTGCCAGTAGTTTTAAATCAGCCCCTAAATAATGATACAATTCAGATCCAGCCTGTCCCCATGCAGTCCTCCCCCAGCGACGCCCTAAGCCGAGGTTCGTACCCCACAGGGGGTGCCCTTAGCGTGCAGTCG
Organism: Cerastis leucographa; assembly: GCA_963082945.1. Lineage (NCBI taxonomy): Eukaryota > Metazoa > Arthropoda > Insecta > Lepidoptera > Noctuidae > Cerastis > Cerastis leucographa. Next base: position 7,371,848 of record OY720363.1, on the reverse strand, counting down.
CTTAGTTTGTAAGTTTTTATGCCCTGGCTGGAGGCCTTACTCTAAAGGCACCCACAGGATAGTCCGGTTAAGCAGACGACAACCTCATAGGTTGAACTGCGAGATGCCATTCAAAAAAAAAAAAAAAAAAATAGGTTTTTTTTTTTTTATTTAATTCCTTAAATTTCCTTAAGTTTCGCACTTACCGATTTCTCTCGGTAAGTGCGAAACACTCGTGTTTTAAACGCGGTCCGTCTGATCCTCGCCTTATAACCTAGTCTACACACATACAAAAAATCTCAAACGATTATTTGATAATTTCTTATTCCCTAAACTACGTTAAGGGGGTTATTCTGAAGCACTGACAAATTTAAACAACAAAACATGCCGTGATTTTTAATAATTAACTAGGTACCGTAATTTTTTATATTGATTATTTATGTCTTTTGTAACAACATCCTGAGTTTTGACGAGGATGCAAAACAACACCTTGTATAACAAAGTTTAAAAGTATTGTTAAGTTTTAAGCCGTAGAAACAATGCCGTTCTCCCTAGAGCTAAAAGAAAAGGTATCTAATATTACAATTTAAGGGTTACATAATAGTTTTGTTGTATGTATGTTCAGTTTGCTTAATCTCATCATTACATAAAGGTTAATTGATTATCACGTTTTCGATCTGACTGAGCGAATGGCATCACCCGCTCACGATAATTCAACCGAATCCACTTCCGTTGTTCCCTTTTATTTTTCAATTAACATTAAATGAAGGCTCTTAACCACATTGAAATTAATCTGCTGACATAATATAAGTATAGTGAATTTTAAATAAACGTGAGGTCCGATTGTTAAATACAAAAGTTTGTACACGTGATGTTTTATTCAGATATAGGGAGACATGTTATGTTCTATTAAAAATATTATTTTTTTTCGACGATGACCCACAATGTTGGTAATAGGGATGATGACTGGGTAAAGAAAACGAAATTCTATTTTGTCCGTCAATCAGGTAATACAAAAATATTAGATACGTATTTTTTGTTTTATCAAGATAACAAAAAAATACTTAGTTAAAACGCATTAAAGTTGGAGAGTGGGGGCTAACTACGTCACAGCTAGGTATAAAATGTACTGAGCCGTGACGTCATGCGCCATTTCAACTCAAAATATCTCCGTAATTTTACAATAACTTGAAAAAAGAAAAAATACGTGTCAAATACTTTTTAATAATCTACCCGATAGACAAATAAAAAAAAATGAGTCACCATCTCTATTACTTACAACCTTTGTTAATAATTATAGAAACAGAACAATAAATACCTACTCAATGTTCTCTGAATTTTGGCGGAAATCCTCCATCAAGCACCACTAAAAAGTGGATCAAGTAAAAAGAATCCAGCCAGACTGTGAAATGTATTTTTTTCATCAGATAAGGAATTTTTGGATGATGGAATAGGGAACGAATAGCTTTAATCTTATTTAAGACGATGACGACTTTATTTCGAGTTTAGTTATCTAAATCTAAACTAATATTATAAAGAGGGAAGATTTGATTGTTTGTTTGTTTGTAACGATTTAACTCAAAAACAACTCGACCGATTTTAAAAATTCTTTCACCATTAGAAAGATCCATCTTTACCGAGTAACATAGGCTATATTATATCACGATTTTCGCGGACAAAGTCGCGGGCAAAGTGCTAGTATGGGATGAAATATAATGACCACCAAAAAAACAATGAAATCCTAAGCTACGTTATCAAAAAAAATATGTTTAAAAACGGTAAGTTTCTGCAGAACTAACTGTTACACACATTTTTCATTAAAGTTAGTTTCTTAAACAACATCCTTTCTATCGCCAACAACAAATTAAAGACCTATATCAGTACATTCAATTCCTTTTTACAAAGTTTCAAGCCTATTCCCACCAGAAGCGTCTTCAAGCTTCGCTTTGGCACAAAGTATCGATTTGGCTAGTCGTTTCTCAGACGCGAGCGAATTCAGCAAGGCGTTATATATTTTTCATCGTAACTGCTCTAAAACGAGCTCTCTATTCCATCTGCTTCCACTTTATAGATATCTCTATTTCCAATTTGTACGAATAAGGACTAATTTTGTCTGTACCTGGGGGTCTACTCTCTAAGTTCGTCAACGAAAATACGGGTCCGTCCGTAACTAGCTTTATACTTCGAAATGTACCCTACTACCTAATATTATCGAATTCATGAGTTTTGAAAACACACCGGGATTAAGGACAACTGTCCAATCGTGTTGTAATTCATTTTAGTTCAGGCGCCTAACTATCTCATCCCTATCTCATATCCGTAAGTGATACGGAGTAGGAAACTACCGTAACTTCGGCTGAAACTACGGATTTCGTGCTTAGAGAGTAGACCCCCTGTCCCGTCTCTTTAGCTTTCGAGAAAGCAGAGATTTTGGTTTTGGTCCATTTTATTTTCTGCTTAACAATATTAAATGTTATGAGTCTTGAGATAATTAGGAGCTAGCTGGGGTGTTAATTTAAATAAAAGGGTTGTTACCGAGGTACGTACAAATGACTGTTATTACTGTGTTTTCAGTTGAAAGTTTGCTTAGAGCTTAGTATATTTAAGCTGGAATTGTTAATCTAAACGATGCTAATATTATGATAATAAAGGCTCGTTTATTTGCGGTCCAAGTTGACAGTTAGGTTTACATAGTAAACGTTTACTTGAATTCGTAAACTTATCTTGCTATATAAACATCATTTTGATGTGTATTCAAAGCGTAAACTCTATTTGTAACTACTAGCTTAAGGCCACGGCTTCACCCGCGTTTTGTTCGGTAATTTTCCCACGGGATCGTAATTTCGGGATAAAAATCCAAATCTTATGTGCTATTTCAGACTAATATCTATCCCTGTGCCAAATTTCATTCAAATACATTCAGTATTTTTTGCGTGAATGAGTAACAAATATTCATACATCTATAAATCCACACAAACTTTCGCATTTATAATATTAGTAGGATATTCTGCACGAGAGCAGAAACAAAATCCAAAACAAATGAATTATAACTTTTCCTGAAAATTACCAAGCTGGCTTAAAACACGGTAAAATTCTGCGACAAAGCACGAAAAAATGTTGCTCTACTATACATCGGAATCTTCGCAAAAAAAAACCATTAAAAATGGCCGTAGCTGCGTTCATTCAGTGTTGCCCACTTTCTTAACGAGAGGGATGAGTGGATTATCTTAATTTCGCTGAAATAGTACGACGTTGCTTGCGAAATTATAGTCAGCATTTTTAAAAAATATTTTTAACTAATAAAATAATAGAACATCACGCCTGTAACCCACGAAGGGTTAGGCAGAGGCGTACCTAATAGTATATCCACATACGCCAGATATGTTTCAGTCCCATGTAATTGGGTGCGAGCCTATTGCCATCAACTGGGCTCAAATCCAGTCTTCGTGGCTGGTACTGATAAATTCCTGATGACAAACCCTATAACACTTTGCCCGACCCGAGAATCATACCCGGGACCTCTTGCACAACAGTCGCGCTTACAATAAACGGATACAATAAATGAAATAAAAAAAAAATGTTTATAAAAATCTTCCCTGTTTTTTATCAATTGGTTTACCTATATGTTGATAATAATTATGGAGGAGCTCGTGGCTAAATATTAACAGACACATTGGTCGATCTTTAAAGTTAAGCCGTGTTTGCCGAGGCTGGTTCGTGGATGGGTGACCATAATTATATACCAAGTTTCCACTGTGCCTCGGAAAGCACATTAAGCCGTTGGTCCCGTTGATCTTTGACAGTCGTCACGAGTAGTCAAGTACCAAGGGGTATCGTATTACCCAGTTACTGGGTTGTGGAGGTCAGGTAGGCAGTCGCTTCATGTAAAATACTAGTACTCAACTGCATCCGGTTAAACTGGAAGCCGACCCCAAAATAGTTTGGGAAAAGGCTAGGCAGATGATGATGCAGATAATAATTACCGAAAGTAATAAAAAGTTCAGAATCTTTGCCATCAGGATTGATTTTATTTATCGATTGATTTTGTATCAACACATTTAAAATTGGCCTGTAAAGCCAAGTTAGAAGGGGTGGGATAAATACTGACTATAGATTTGACACAATAAAGAAATAACACATTGACATTATTACGTTCACGCTTTTCAGCCTTGACGCAATTGTTACTCGTGGCCGAACCTCGTTTCAACAACAAAATAAATTATATTCTGAACGTACCTAGATATCAAAACAAATTCATCATTCTCTTACCCTTTTATTACCCAATTTATTTGGGGTCGGCGCAGCATGTCTTCTTAATCCATACTTCTCTATTGCTTGTCATATCATGAGACACCTCCTTTCTTGCCATATCATCCTTCACACAGTCTATCCACCGTTTCTTTGGTCAAAACAAATTGTCTAACCTAATGATGACGAAAACTCAAAATAATGTTCAAGTTATATTCGCGACTATGTGGTTCTTTGACTTCGAGATAGCCTACCTTAGTAAGGAATGTCAATAGCATAAGAGACCACCTTTAACTGGTTTTGTTACCACTGACGTGGGACCTACCGCACGTATGTGTTTACAAGACAATAACTTTAACGTCTTTCGGGAAATATCAACCAATTATACTTTTAAACTCTTGTATAATAAGGCCTGTATTCCTTCGTGGTGTAAGAAGAAACTTGATGAAGTTTCAAATTGTGAAACAACTAGGGAAATCAAAATCTGTATGTTTTATAATGGAGTTTTCTTCTTATTCGTTTCTTCATTAATGAGGAGGAGCTTGCGCCTAAATAACATACAGCCGCTAGGGTCGAACTTCCGTTTAAGCCGCGCTTGCTTAAGTTGGTCCTTGGATGGATGACCACCCATTAAATAAAGAGTTTCCTCAGTGCATCGGAAAGCACGACAAGCCGTTGATCCCGGCTATTATATATTACTAGCTGTTGCCCGCGACTTCATTCGCTTGAAAATTTTGATGGGTTTTAAGGGTATGTAAAATAGATGTTGGCCGTTTCTCAGACCTTCCCGATATACACACAAAAATTCATACAAATCGGTTCAGCCGTTTCGGAGGAATTTGGTAACAAACACCACGACACGAGAATTTTATAGGTTTACTAGCTGTCCCGCGCAACTTCGTCTGCGTCACATTTTCGCCGTTTTCGCAACATTTTGCATTACTGCTCCACTCCTACTGGTCGTAGCGTGATGATATATAGCCTATGTCCTTCCCCAGGTTAAAATCTATCTTCTTGCTAAATTTCATTAAGATCCGATCAGCCGTTTAGTCGTGAAAAGGTAACAAACAAACAAACAGAGAGACTTTCGACTTCACGCTGCCATCCCCGACAAAGCCAAAAGAAAACGTGGTCACTTGAGCGAAGTCGCGGGCACCGCTAGTGAACAAATAATTAAAATTGTGACGATAATTAATTACCCCCAACGCGCCCACAAAACACTCAAAAAATTTTCAACATTATTCTTCTTTGTTAAAAATTCGTTCAAGAAAATTGCTATCACAATATTTCTAGGGGCAAACTGTCGAATGTTTCGAACTTTCCCGATAAAATTAGATGTAAAAGAAAAGTTTTTAAAAGTGTTTTTTTATAAAATTCTAACAGTAACAGTGTTTCAATTTATTTATTTAAACTTCGCAAAGTCAATGACCGAAGTGTAATTTAATTACTTTTTCATACTGTTTTAAATCTTGTTTGATTGATAATAAATATTCTTACATGTTTGTTTCCACCAACACTATATCATCTGCCTTGCCTTCAACAACCTACACTGTCTAAACGGATTCAGCTGAATACCGGTATTTTACATGGACCGACTGCCTATCTGACCTCCACAACCCAGTAATACAATACCCCTTGGTAAGACTGTTTGATATTCAGTGCAAATACGGATTATTTAGAAAATTGATTGATAGCTACCTACGTTGATCGTTTCAGACATTTTCCTTCTATAAAAGATGACACATAGTTTTAACGTAGTACGGTTATTGATAACCAATACATAAAACTTTTAGCATGTCTGAAAGATGTATGTGCACATTATCATGTCCTAGTACAATCACAATATTTCAATCTTGCTAAATGTACCTACACGACATTCAGCAAGATTGAAATATTGTAGATTGATTTAATTGTAGATTTTGAGTTTTTTTGTTCATAATTATGTATCAGGGTTTTGGCTACCAACTTAATACAAAATAAAACGTTGACAAAAGGTGCACGGTTCGGGTTGGTCGTTTCCTATGGAGAAGAACCGGCAAGGAACTCCATGGTTACTCTTTTAAAATCAGTTGGTTTTACAATATTTGAATGTTGCGTTAGTACTTAAGTACCTATGGGAGGACCGCGTAGGCCCGACAATAAATCCTTGTTTACTACAAAAGGTAAACAAGATAAAAAAAACTGCGACTTTACAAAGCCTACAATGTCCACACCCTAACAAAAAATAGGTAAATAAAAAAGAATCTATACAAGAGTAAAAAATAAAACATTATTAAAAGACTAAATTAAACAATTGACATAAATGTTGTCATCAGTGCTGTATCTATTCAAAACCACTCAGTGCGAAAACCTAAAAGAAAAACCGATTTTAGAAGTTAAGCAAGTCTAAGCATATTTACCAATTTCTCAGTACCCACGACTCCATGAAATGGAAGCAAACAATATTTCATTCTAAGTAACAACTACTAAACGATAACACACTCCTAACTTTTCTGGTTGTTATACACAGTAAACAGAGCCACTAAACTTTGATTATCTCCGAGGAACCTTTATACAAATTGGATTAGATAGCAAAATTTACATGTTCACGCAAATGGTTTTGGAAAGCGAGAGCTAACGATAATAGAGACTTATCCGGGAAAAATGGTTTCCCTACTAAAATATTTTTCGGTGAAAATAAATTACTTTTGGAATTTCTGCTCCGGGCTTGCTTGAAGGCTGGCTTCGTAACAGATATTAAAGACAATTTATATGGAATGATGATGTGGGGTGAATGAATTTTGAATACTTCTTGTATGGTGCTTGGGTAGACTTAAAATGGTTTCCCATATTTTGCCACGCCCTGCCTCATCACACGGTCTAGACTTTCTAATTAACTAGAGAGAAATTTTTATATCTCATCTGAGTTATATTATTGAAGTTCTGTTTTAGGTACGGTCCTTAAAATCAATAATAACAGATTTCTTTGAAAAAGGAGAACTTCTACCAAATTATCATATTAGATTGAAATTATTTTTTACGACTACATCTATCAAAATTATGAGACACCAGATAATTACGAAGTAGAAGAAAGAATCACTTAAATTGGACCAATAATCACGGTGAAATCAGTGTACATACATAAAAAAAAAACAAGATACTAGTCAAGCTCATAACCACCTCGTTTTTTATAATGTTTCGTAAAATGTTAAGTATTTACTTAGTTAATTTCAGCGTCTAGATTTTTTAGTGCTTAGACTTGTGTGAAAGCTTATGACAGAAAACTTTTCAGTTTATTCCAAATTGTAGAAATTGACATATCGACAAAACAACAGAATAAAACGGTGTATGTTTAGCCGACCGTAAAAGTTTTGTTGACTTTTGTGCCCTGTTTGGGGGAATCGAAATAATGTCCAAAGGTTTATAATGGTGTGAGCTCGTGGCTTAATAGCAAATCAGCCGCATGAATCGATATTCAGGATTAAGCAGCGCTTGGCAAGGTCGGCCCGTGGATGAGTGACCATCCAATACATACCGAGTTTCCTCTGTACCTCTTACAGCACGCTAATCCTTGGTCCTCGGCTGTCAATTATAGACCTTTGACAGTCGTTACAGGTAGTCTGTGGCCCGAAAGTCTGACAACCAGTCTTACCAAGGGGTATCGTATTATCTAGTACTAACGGGGTTGTGGAGGTCAGATAGGCAGTCATTCCATGTCAAATACTGATATTCCGCTGCACCCAGTTAGAATGGAAGCTGATCACAACATAGCTGGTAAAGGCTACTTATAGACAGATGAAATTTTATCATGTTTTAGTAATACGACGGATTAGAAAATATTTCATCAAATTTTTCAAAAGACAGCAGATTGGATCATGAAGGCATGCTGCGCCGACTGCAGATAAATTGGGATATGGGATAAGAATGAAGATGATGTTAATGAATTTCACAAGCCTGTAATAATTATTTCAGTGCATTTGTCGCAATTTTTTTAAAACAGTACGAACTCAATACGGTGAGGAGCTCGTGGCTAAATATTAACAGCCGCGCCCGGTTCGATCTTTAAGGTTAAGCCGTGCTTGCCGAGGTTGGTCCGTGGATGGGTGACCATAATTACATACCGAGTTTCCTCCGTGCCTCGGAAAGCACGTTAAGCTGTTGGTCCCGGCTGTTATTTGTAGATCTTTGACAGTCGTTACGAGTAGTCAGAAGCCAAAAAGTCTGACATCCAGTCTTACCAAGGGGTATCGTATTACCCAGTTACTGGGTAGTGGAGGTCAGATAGGCAGTCGCTTCATGTAAAATACTGGTTCTCAGCTGCATCCGGTTAGACTGGAAGCCGACCCCAAGATAGTTTGGGAAAAGGCTAGGCAGATTATGAACTCAAAACATAAATAAAATACACACTACATTACTACAGGCGAAACCTTTCCACGATTAGGGTAACGGTCCCTAATGTCGGCTTGATAGCTTATCGCCAACAAATTCCCCACAATATTCCCAGTTTTGAGCGTCAAAACATTTAACATCCGCTCAGTAATGGAATCCGTGATACCGGTACCTACTTATACCTATGTATATTTTATATATGTTATTCTGGGATTGAAGGTAGGAAGATTCGTTTGCGTGTTTTTTCATTTGAATTACAACTGTGGTTGTAGAGGTAAAGTTATCAGTCTATGTTTAATGCGAGTATTCGGCTGAACAGTAAAAACAGCTGAGAAAAACTGGATGATCGCGGCACGAGACAAACAAAAATGGAAAAAGATGGAGGAGGCTTTTTACCCTACAGAAGCCATACAATAATATATAATATTTTGTCGAATATCACTAAGAATGTAATTTTAATTGTATGGTTTAATAAAGCGATCCCAAAAAAGTTGGGATATGATTAGGCAGATGATAAATGAGGTTGCTAGGTAGATGTTTGGATATTTTCACTAGGTTTTGAAAAGTTGTCCACTAGTCAACTGTTATATAGGGTTTATTTTAGTGACATAGTAACGATATACATAATGTGTCCTAATAGGTAGCAGAAAACAAAGGTCAACCAAAAATAACAGCTTTATATTGATCGCGTTGTATCCGTTAAAATGTCGTCCTCCAATGATTTTTATTATTTATAGCGGTCAATAGACGATATAATTTTAAACACGGTTTTAAGCTTTCACAGTTTATAGCTGAACTTAGACTGTCATTTACGGAATATATTTCGTGACTATTATTATCATCATGGCGTTTCCAACAGCTTTGAAAAATCGGGAGCTCGCATTTAAATAAATAAATGTAAATTATATGTACAGAACTAAATAAATGATAATAATAATTCCATTTATTGTCAGGTTACAAAGAACCATAGATAACCTTAACCTAAATATACATACTACTTTATCAACTATTCCGTTAGTATATGAAACTTAAAACTACGTTAGTATTGCTTCACTTGCACGATGTTTTGTGCGTTCGTGTGGAATTTGTCCGCGGAAGCGACGGAACACCACATCCTGCGGCCAAAAACTTTCTTTCAACACCAAATGGAGATAACACGTTGGTATGCGCACTAAAAACGCCTTGAAATTGAATTGACGTGACGTTGAAAATAATAATCACGGAAGATAGCCCCTAAGTGGCAGTGTAAGTTTTGATATTATTATATTGAAAACAACACCGTTTAAATTCATATAGCCTGTGGAACCACTATTTTTATCCATTAATGCCAGCAGTACATAATAATGTATATCAAGAAACGAGCAAAGAAAACATGTCATCTGTACAACTAAAAGCTCTGAGCAAAACGTTCCAACCCACATCCACATTCTGATGGAATTAACATTAGTCGAACGCTCACAATATTCACTCATATATATCTCACTGTCAGACGAGGTCAGACAGGAGTGGAAATTCAATTTATTTTCGGTTTGCACCGCGATTTCCCATGCGGGTTTGATTTTGTTTTAGAAGCACCAAATCGAATTGGAAATAAACGTATGGACAACTTTTTTGTGTTAACAGAAGTTTTTTTAATTTGTAACTTTGTAGTCCTTTGTGGTTTGGTTATGATGTAACAGACGAATCTGGAATATTGGAACTTTTGTGTCTACATTTCTATATTTGCTTTGCGACTGATAATTTAATCGAAAGCTGGTTGGAGATTGTAAATTCTTGAGCTCAATTTATCCACATCGACGATATAAAATTCTTATGTGATAGAATGCAACTGATATTAAAAATTCTTTCGGAAATCTGAATTTACGGAGGGCATTTTATTGAAGGGTTTATGTGTGATAATTTATGAAGTTCATCGGTTCACTCTGCAGCTATTTGCATGTTGATGTTACATACACTTAAAATTGAATAGCTTTAGCATACATTTTTTACATGTAATATTTTTTAGAGTCAATGTTGAACTAGTGATAGTGTAGTTTATTATGACTTGAGAAGTTGTTGCTGGGCTCAGACCAGATGGTCTACCGTGGCGTCTTAAAACATTATTGTTTTACTCCTTTTCCAGAGTGGGAAAGAGATGGCGCTAGACATCCTGTATAGCTTCGTCTCTTTCCCACACTGGAATAAGAGTAAACAATACTGCTATAAGACGTCATAGTAGGCCAGCTGGTCTTTGTGTACAAGAGAAATTTCAGTTTAAAAATGCTACTAACTATGTTGCATGAGTCTGGGTGGGTGTGGACTCAGACTCATATTATAAATGCGAAAGCAACTCTATTTGTCTGCTAAAAACTTAAGGAATGAACAGATTTCGATGAAACCATATAGGTAGACCATAATTATCCTTAGTTAGAATATAAGATACCTACTTAATTTTTATTCTAGTAAAACGATCCCGTGAGATAATATTCGACCTCCACGCGAGGAAAGCCGCGAGCTAAACTTAGTTAATGTTAAATGATTATTATTTTCTCTTTCTCCAGTACACCTGTCTCCACGAGAACCTGTTCCACTACCTTTGCGAAGAGAACAGCGGAGCAGTCACATTACCAGCGGCAAGAGGCGACGATGCATGGAAAGTGTACTTCAATGACATCCCCGAAGAGATTGTTGACGAGTTTGCCATGAGATACGGGATTGAAGCCATCTATCAGGCTATGACGTAAGTAATAAATAAAATTATTTTATTAAGGCAACTATGAGATCCATAAAGTGTTAGGAACAAGTTTAAACTTAAACACTATTGTTAGTTAAACTGAAATTTAAACTCAAAGCATTTATTTCAATTACACCATTAAAGGCACTTTTGAAAGTAAAAAAAAAAAACAAAACAAAACGCGAAGCTACAGTCCCAGTCACAAGACATAATAACTTGTGAAAGTACTGTAGTTGATTCCAAAGCGTAGATCTCTATGGAGAAGAATGGGCAAGAAACTCTATGGATACTCTTTTAAATCAAAATATGTAAAATCTTGGTTAGATAATTCATGTTAAGAATTACAAATATGTGTATAACTTAACTAAAGACAAATTAATGAGAGAACCACCCATCAGCTATTACACGAAATACAAGGTTGCAGACCAACCAGCTAAGCTAAGTTAGTTTAACTTAGCTCTATACTTTGTACGTTACGTTGTGTGCAAACTGCAAACTATACAACAAGTACGAAAAACTGCGTCAGCTATGCGAGCTAAGCTAAACTAACTTAGCTAAGCGCTTGGTCTGCAAGCCGTATAAGTCTTAATACCAATTGCCTTACTATTGTGGAGGAAGTATCAGTCGCCACAGCTTTCAGGATTGTGACTGCCTCCTATTCTACTCAGGATCCCGGTAACACCTACTTGTTATTAGTTTAGTTTATTTGAAATCAAAATTACATGTCAGCTTTCGAAAAACTAAAAACGTAAATCATAATACATAAAATCACACGCCATTGTTACATATACGTGACAAGTAAGCGCGTGCCCTGTACACCAACGACACAAATATGTGACAAAAAATGCGGTGCACTATTAACTTGAAATAACCAATTAAGTCATTACTTTTGTGTATTTTTATTTGTATACTTTAAATGTTTGAGGTCTTTTTCGCATTGAATTGCTTGAAACGAATTAAATTATACCATGGATATTGAGAAATTTAACTTGACCGCAAATACCTATGTATATTTGCGGAGACTTTGTGGCTTGGCGTGGAGGGCACGCGCTTGTATTTATGCTCTGGCGTTCAAAAGTTATATGTTTAGATAGAACAGAAACAAGAACTACAGGCTAAAATAATCCAAAAAGCTGACATTCTTTTAGCATATTGACAGCATCCTCACCACCATAACTAATCATCTGCCTAGCCTTTTCCCAAACTATCTTGGGGTCGGCTTCCAGTCTAACCGAATGTAGCTGAGTACCAGTATTTTACATGAAGCGACTGCCTATCTGACCTCCACAACCCAGTAACTGGGTAATACGATACCCGTTGGTAAGACTGGATGTCAAACTTTTGGCTTCTGACTTCTCGTAACGACTGTCAAAGATCTACAAATAGTAATTATGTACATCCACGGACCAACCTCGGCAAGCACGGCTCAACCTTAAAGATCGACCCGTGCGGCTGTTATTATTTAGCCCCGAGCACCACCACCGTAACTTATATTGATTGTTATTGTCTTCTCCAGGCACTTCCACTGCCTCTCCACAAAGTACCTGTGTGCCGGAGTTCCAGCCGTCATGTCTACGTTGTTAGCCAATATAAACGCTTACTACGCGCATACCACCGCCTCATCAGCTGTGTCCGCCTCCGACCGATTCGCTGCCTCTAACTTTGGAGTAAGTACAATATATATATTAATTCTTAGATGTTTTTATTACAACTATTATTTTTATATTTTTTTTACTTAGCCTATTCTGTCCCACTGCTGGGCATGGGATTCCTTTCCAACTCAAACCTTTACATGTCCATCAGACTAACATTTGGCTAAGATACCAAAAACGAATAATTAACGTTAGATCTATTTCATCCTCGTCAAATTCAAGGAGATAACTATGCTAATGATTCTCGACCCGAATCAATAATAAAATGGCAGGTAATTTTTTTCTTGTCTTATTAACGGAAATCGGTAAGTGTGAACCACGTTTTAACGCGACCCATCTGATTCTCGCCCTATACCCGCGCTTTCACACATACAAACAATCTTGATAGTTTGTATTATAATTTATTCCCTAAACCACGTTAAGGGGTTATTCTGAAATACCTACTGACAAATTTAAACAACGAAAAAAGCAGCGGTTTTTAATAATTAACTAGGTACCGTAATTTAAATTGAATATTATGTCTTTAGTGACAACCTGCTGAATTTTGACGAGGATGCAAAACAACACCTTGTATATATTTTTTATTTACTTAGCCTATTTTGTCCCACTCATGGGCATGGGCCTCCCCCATTCCTTTCCAACTCCAACATAATATTTATCTAAAGATGCATTTTCCTGTACAGAAAGAAAAATTCGTAAAGCTGCTGGATCAACTACACAACTCGCTGAGAATCGATCTGTCGATGTACCGAAACAATTTCCCAGCATCCAGCGCAGAGAAGCTCATGGACCTCAAGTCTACTGTCGATCTGCTCACCAGTATTACATTCTTTAGGATGAAGGTACCAACAATTTAAATATTTTATTGCCATATTAATGATTTTCGTAGAAGTCTACACGGCTATTACATTTTTCAAATCGAGAATACATTTATGACAATACTAAAACCTATCAATGATTTCTGGCTATTGAAAACTGATGCCATGACAGCTGGAGAAGAGACTGTGTATTTGTTTTTGCGCAAACACTTGTACACTTTAACATTGCCTAGTTTCTGCTGAGATTGGCCACTTTGACGAAAAACGGTCAGGAGTACTATATTTATTATCAAACCAGTCTTTTTTATTGTAAAGCTTTGAGTATCTATCTCTGATTTCAGGCACCCTTTATATCCAACCATCAAACCTTCTGACGCTCAAATACGGTTAGTTTTTCAAGGATCCTTCTGACGAAGTATTATGTTGTTCAAGGTCCAAGAACTAAGCAGTCCGCCCCGTGCCAGCACCGTGGTCAAAGACTGCGTCAAGGCATGCCTTAGATCAACATATCAGTTTCTATTTGAGAATTGTTACGAGCTGTACAACAGAGAGTTCCAGGTAAATATAAACTTGATACGATTGTTCGAGACGATAAGGATAGAAAGGATGTCTTGTGTAAAAGGTTGTAAGGCAGTCATATGATATCGCTGCTTTAAAGATAATAAATGTAATCATCATATCAGCTCGGAATCACCCTCTGCTGGGTATAGACGTCCCCTTTTTTCCGCCACACTTCCCGGTTCTGTGCGTCCCTTATCCAGGTGATTCCCGCGACTTTGACGATGTCGTTGACCTAACGAGCTTTAGGATGGCCCTGGTTCCGTTGGCCTAACCTTGGTCACGACTTGGTCAAAGCCTTGCTCCAACGGCCATGTCCATAAATGTTATAATCGGAGTAAACGGGTTGACTGTACAGGAGTACACGCGATGACCGCTAATCGTTTACTAATTGATAATTATCCGGTCAATTGCTTTCTGGATACTCATCTTTTTCTTAGCGTGTCGACGGCAAATCGCTAAATTTGTTAAGCCCAAAACTCAGCCAAGCGAACTCCGCTCGCTGATGCAGTCATAAGATTCTCAAGTGCGCAGGAGACAGGGCATGCAGCGCAAGATACTCTTGTGTCGATGTTAACTGATGAAATATGGGAAAAAAAGATAATCATCAGTTAGTGTATGGTGATGCAGGCAGAAAGAGGAGATATATGCCAACCCTAGTCAAACTGGAATGGAACAGGTGATTGATGACGAAGGCACAGTCAAAGTAGACGTAATACTTGAATTACGAAAAGTACCCTTATTGCTGTGGCATAAAGGCAACAACAATATTGTATTGTAACCCATCTTATTATAAACATGGTAAACATACCTTTTCTAGTGTTAGTGACCATATCAGTTTAAAAACTTATAATCTTATTATGGACATGCGGTTGACTGTGCGAAAGAAAGACAACGTTCGTTCCCATTACTCAGAGAAGGGAGGCTGACTATTCGTCATCTAATCACCAAAGACCTTCAGTATCCTAATATCAAATTCCACATTTCAGGTGGATCCAAATGAAGCCAAACGGGATCCATCAGACCACGGACCACAGTTGGATTCGGTGGACTTCTGGCACAAGCTGATCGCTCTTATAGTGTCCGTGATTGATGAGGATAGGAACAGCTATGCTCCCGTCCTCAACCAGTTTCCTCAGGAGTTGAATATTGGACAGGTATGAATTTTAGTGCTTTTTTGTTTCTACATTTACTCACTGTCAAATTTTAAATCTGTTGTGATTCTGTGTGCAAAGCATTCTAATAAGTTTATTAAAAACTTATGCAGCACTGCAAAGTTCTTTTATTTTAATTTCTTTTCTCTTACAAAACAGTGGCATTTTTGGTATATTGCATTTTTCAAGTTGTTATTTAAATTTTGATTTGAGGTTAAGCCGTGCTTGCCGAGGTTGGTCCGTGGATGGGTGACCATAATTACATATCGAGTTTCCTCTATGCCTCGGAAAGCACGTTACGCCTTTGGTCCCGGCTGTCATCTATAGATCTTTGACAGTCGTTACGAGCAGACAGAAGCCAAAAGTCTGACATCCAGTCTTACCAAGGGTAGTATCACCCAGTTACTGGGTTGTGGAGGCCAGATAGACAGTCGCTTCATGTAAAATACTAGTACTTAGCTGCATCCGTTTAGACTGGAAGCCGAACTAAAGATAGTTTGGGAAAAGGCTAGGCAGATGATGATGATTTAAATTTTGATTTGAGCACAAAAAATGGCGTATGCCTAATATAGTACTGTCTGTTTAGTTATAATCAAGATTATTCATACGACTTTATATTTTACTAAATTATACAATGGTTTTGCAGCTTTCAGCGGCGACGATGTGGTCGTTATTCGCAGTCGACATGAAGTACGCCTTGGAGGAGCACGAACAACATCGGCTTTGCAAGTCTTCTGCTTACATGAACTTGCACTTCAAGGTACTTAGCTTGGACATTTTGCTTAATACTTTAGGATCTCCAACAAAGCATGTACACAAATCATGAGAAATAAATTATAGACGACAAAAATACCAGTTATAAATAATATCACTTAATATAATTTTCCTTGATAAAGGCGTTTGTGATCTCAGAGGATCAACTATGATACATGAAGGGTGGTGATTTCACATACCTGACTTATATTGCCCACCTTGTTAATTTGTTCAGTTTTTTTTAGCCTAAACTGTTCCACTCCTGGGCAAAGGCCTTCCCCCATTCCTTCCACTTTTTTCGATGTTGCGCCTCTTCTCGCCAATTAACGAAAAGTCATACAAGGCGTCTCGCCGCGTCTTCCTCTGCTCGGTCTGCCGCGACCGAGTCTAACTGTCTCAGTTTTGAGATATGCGTGCCCACCAGCTTTGCTGCCAGCCGGCAGGCATGGCCTGCCCAGTCCCATTTTACTTTGGCAGCTTTATCAGCTACGTTGGTCACTTAGGAGATCATAAAATTTAAATCTTTATTTATGTCAACACGTTAATTTCAGGCACTAGTAAGTAAAATACGCAATCGAGAATTCTGAGGAAGGAGGATCCTGTGTTATAGATCACCTGGCTTTTTTTGTTGTTTCATGTTTATTTTTCCTCTCATTGTGTTAGTTATTCCCGAGACTTTAATATTAATCAAAATTATACACTTTGACTATTTCATTTTGCCATGCTCAAAGCGCATCTAAATTAAATAGTTATTCTTCAAAAACTTTGCTATCAGGTAAAATGGCTCCACACGAACTACGTGAAGGACGTGCCACCATACTGCGGAGCTGTTCCGGAGTACCCAGCCTGGTTTGAACCCTTCGTCATGCAGTGGCTCAATGAGAATGATGACGTGTCACTAGAATACCTCAATGGAGCCTTCAATAGGGATAAGAAAGACGGGGTAAGTTGAGTTATGTTTGTTAGTAAACAAAGCGTAAAAGAATAAACCCAATACATACTTCATGACTTTTTTTGAAAGCCTGATACAGCGCATCTAAATTAAACGACTCCAAAACAATTCTATCTAGTATTAAAAATTCAAAGTAAAATAATGTGCTTTTTATTAATCAAAAATTTTGGAAACTATTAATCCATAATTCTAAATTAATACAACTACTTACTATTCACCTGCTCTACTTAATCTAAACTGATTTTTGTGTCAAATAGTCAAATGTCAAATGATCCTTCTATATTTTTGTAAGTAATCAAAAGAAGTTGGTCTACCAACCAATATAGTGCACACTTTACTAAATTTGCTTAATTATTTTCCAGTTCCAAAAATCAAGCGAGCATGCACTCTTCAGTAACTCAGTGGTGGACGTGTTTACCCAACTGACACAATGTTTCGACGTAGTCTCCAAGCTGGAGTGTCCTGACCCTGAGATCTGGAAGCGGTATATGAAGAGATTCGCGAAGACCATCGTCAAGGTTCTCATTGCTTACGCTGACATCGTGAAGAAAGAATTCCCTGAACATTTGAAGGAGGAACGAGTGGTATGTTGTTTTTTGTTTATGTTTCTATGGCGAATCGGTATTTGGATTAAAAATAATCTGATATACAGTTCTAATATATATATATTAGTTATTTCGAACTGATTAGAGAAACCTGGTGAAATGTCGAGGCACATCAGACAGCTTATTACATCTGATAGTTTTGGAATTTTATTATTTCGTTCTCATATCCTCATTTGTTTTTTTCTGTGCTTTGAATTTGACGTCTGTCGCGTATTGTTATAACTGTATTACTTTACTCCGAAGTTCAAAATACCGATGTCCAGTATTATTTATGTCGCACGGATCATAGGCTAAATCAAATAATTTGGGTCTCGGAAAATGTACAATGACATCTCGGCAGACTTAGCCAAAGATCATCCTCAACTTCTGCCTTGCTTTTTCACAACTTTGTTGGGATTGGTTTCGAGCATAACAGGAGGCAGCTGAATTAAAAAAAAGGCCACAAAATGAATGCCAGAAATTTAAATGGAGAGAAGACGTAGATGACAGTAAAAATAAAAAGACCTATTAAAGAAGATTTAAAAGGAGAAAGAAAGGCCCTGCAGTGGGACAATAAACACTAAACACAAAAATTTACATCACCTTTCCCTTTCATAATACTATAATAACATCATTTAAATATTTTAATATTTATATAACAAATTTTGGAGTCCCCAATCCATGTCTCGCATGTCTCTAAAATGAAGTTACAAGAGTGATAAGTAAAATTGAAACTAAGTATTTGCCATCAGGCGTGTATCTTGATGAACAACATCCAACAACTGCGAGTCCAGTTGGAGAAGATGTTCGAGTCGATGGGAGGAACCAAGTTGGAGCGTGATGCCGCTGATATTCTCAAAGATCTGCAGAACAGGCTAAACGGGACGTTAGATGATCTGGCATCCATGTTTGCTATCAGGTAAATTTTACAAGTTTTTGAATCTTAAAGAATTTGACTTAAAAAAATAGAGATGCTTCTGGTTTTGACAGACTCCTGTATTGAGGACGCGTTTACAAACATTTAAACGCACATACAAACAAGGTAGACCTGAACAACTACCTGTAAGTCTTACAAATATAAGTTTCGTGCGGGAATCGAAACCGCGAAATGCAGCGCAGTAACCAATCGTTCAGCTGCTGCGTCAACCGTGCCTTTTGAATGTATTCCTCCATTTTTAATGTCATTCGTATGGATGTAAAATTCTGTAAAATATGTAAAACATGCACGGAACTAGTATTTGTACAACATATAGGTAGTTATTCAGGTCTGCTATGTTTTTATGTGAGTTTAAATGTTTGTAAACACGCCCACGATATAGGAGTCTGTCGAAACCACAGTGATCTTTACTTTCGGTATTACAAAGTTGCTCTTGCTATTTTCGGAGGTAAAATAGCTGAGCAAGGCAATTTATGTAACCGGGTGGATGAGGGATGCTAGGGTGAATAGGTGCAAAACTTTTAAATGGATTTCAATCTTGGATACGAATAATTTGTAACTAAAAAGCTATTGCAATTCTTATTGTTTAAAAATGCAACCCTCCTTCTGGGCTTTGCAGTCTCTCCGCAGTCAGGTTAATTGATAGCGGCCTTTTAGGCTACTAAAATTTATAATTAACGTGAAAATAAAAGTTTCCTTCCGATTCACCCCCGTGGCTCTATTCACCTCAATAATTACAATTGCAATGATGATAATAATGTGTATGTATGTTTATTTAAAAGTATAAAAATAGTAGCCCACCAGCATCGAGAACAGGGTCCGGGTTACCGGAGGTCAGGGCTCTTGAGAGAGTAACCTCCTAACAATACGTGCCGTGTCCAGAAATACTGCTTTCTGAATCAAGCCTTGATCCAGCTGCCAAGCGAAAGACTCCTCAGATCTTGATCGAAGCTTTTATCTATTAAGGCTTTGGCTGACATGACTATCGGCACTATGATTACTGTACTCACATCCCATATGTCGACAACCTCGTGAGCCAGATCTAGATATTTGAATTGCTTATCTTTCTCTGCTTTCAAGAGGTTCTCGTCATGCGGAACCGTTAAATCAACAATCATTGCGCGACGCAATCGTTCTATATCATCGTCTTTTCCACCGCGATCCGATCATGGCGAAGCATTGAATACATTTGGCAGCTGCGCCGCGATCATTGGCGAAGCAGGCGTAACTGGGTTACTCCGTGAGTCGATCAAGTACGTTGTCATCCAACATATGGTTGCGCTGGATGACCCGTACCTAATCCAATAGTCGTTGCGCCGATACGCTGATAGCTGGCTCAAGCACCTGAAACAGAGAGAGCAACCGACCACGGTACGCAGTCAAGTTACTTCCCACCTCATTAGCCCCAGTCCATCGTATGCGCGACACATTTCGAGCGGCAACGGGTACCCTGTTCGGGGCCTGTTGGCCTCGAGGTCCCAAGCCCGCTGGTGGCCGTACTCTTCCTCGTCGTCGTGGGTTCAATTCGAGTATTCCTTAAAACCTCGAACTAATAATAAACATTTCTCTTATCAGTTTGGAGACGCGAATAACGGCGAGTGTGAAAGAATTGGGAGAGTTATTGCAAAAGGTAGGCGGTGGTGGAGCGCCTGGGCAGCAGCAGCCACCGGTACATCATGAGGCTGATGAGGTGTTGAGACCTCTCATGGATATCTTGGTAAGACATAACTCCATTCTCAAGGATATGAGATGAGGAGCGGTGGCCCCGTAGTGGCAGCCTCGACTTACAAGCATTAAAAACGTGGGTTCGAACCCAGCTGCATTACTTTGTGTACTTCATTTCATCACTGCTGCTCTCAAAACGATGAAGGAAAATATCGTGAGGGAACCGGCATGTCCTAGAACTAAAAAATCGAAGACTTATGAGATCTACCAACCCGCACTGCCCCTGCGTAGTGGATTACAGCCCACTCCCTCTCATAGAGATGAGGTCTGTTTTCTGGCAGTGGCAACATTATAGGCTAATTGTGCAAGGATATTAGAAACTATGGCTGTAACTTTGTACATGAGAGATAACACCACATTTATTCTCACAAGTGGCCCAAGAAGTTTAAGCTGCGCGTACTAATAAATTTTATCGACTCTGTGGTAGAAGTTCCAAGGACCCGAAAACAAATATTTGGCAATAGAGTACCACTGGAATGCATCTTTAGCCTAAATGTAAATGATAAGCAAGGTAGAGTAACTGAAAGTTTAATTATGAAAATAGGAATAACTGACAACAAATGCGATTTTGTCTTCTTCAATTTGACTTGTAATTTATTATTTTCTTTGGTGCACAGGATGGCTCTCTCACAATGTACGCAGAATCCTGTGAAAAGACTGTACTTAAACGACTACTAAAGGAATTGTGGAAGATTGTGATGAAGATATTAGAAAAGACTGTGGTGCTTCCGCCTATGACTGATAAAACGGTAAGACTTTCAGAATCGATAGAACAAGAACTTACAGGATTGAAGGGACACGGCTGATTTCTTAAAAAATAACCGTTAATAACCGTTTAGATTTTCTTATAATGGTTCTTATAATGTTTCATTTTTACTTTTGAATAGATAATTTTTCATTTACCTAGTTTTTGTAAATGTGTGGACACTGTTTTGTTTTTTTCATTATCTACCTCTTGTAATAAGCAACGAGTTATTATCGGGCCTAAGCTGTCCTCCCATATACTTAAATAATAACGCTGTTACATTCAAATCGTGTAAAACCAAATGATTTTAAAAGAGTTACCATGGAGTTTCTTTCCTTCTTTTCCATAGGAAACGACCAAACAAAACCGTGCGCCTTTTGTCGTCGTTTTATAAGTGCCCATGTAGGCCTATGTTAAATAAAATATTTTGATTTTGATCTACTGAGTAAACCGTTTTCGCATCGGTGTCTCTTCTACCCTGTATCTAGTGCCTACTCAAAGATACTTTTTAGTTATAAAAAATACCATATTTCTTAAGATTGTTACTTGAAATAACACACCACTCCCGAAAGGTGATGTGCCACGAATAAATAAAGTATTATAGGTGCTCTCGCTATGTGCACCCTACATTTTATTATTGCAGCTTAGCACCCCACAACATAATGGCCGATTTTGAGAGTGAGAAAAAATTATAAAAACTTTTTCTTAATTCCTAAACTGTTTACTTCCTTGATTCAGATGATGCTGAAGAACTTGACAAACAACGCTAAGAACTTGGCTGCGAACGCAAAGATCGAGGACATGACGCAGCTGTTCAAGAGCACGGTGGGCAAGCAGGACGTCAAGCATGCACTCTCCGGCGTCATGGATATATCGAAAGAGGTAAGCTAAAAAATGATATCAATTTCAAATAGATAATTGATACTGTAATGTCAACTGACATAAAAACTTGAAGGTGTTCCAGAAGCTGTAGTTGTATCAGAATATAGAAAAAAAAAGTTTGTTCAAAATTGGAACTAAAGCTGCCATCTTTATTTTTGAAAACATATTAAAAATCAATTTCACAAGTATTCATAAACAGAATCCTTTTGGCAACGGCATTCAAGTGACAAAAGGACCTTGAATACAATTTGGCAATATTTAACAATGCTCTTAAGAGACGACTCTAAGTCCCAAGGAATTTGAAGAATAGGTATTTGAAGAAACTATTGCCGTCGCGCTGCGCCCGACCGTAAAGTGTAAAGTGCGAAAGGGACAGCTGCACTGCTGAGGCTGATTTTACCTACAAATCTTGACCAAAAGACGTTTTGTATTCCGCTGTTTTCTTCTTCAAAACTAAACTGATCTAAATAATTCCTTTATCAAAATTTTGAGGAAAAGTACCTACATCTATGCTTTTATTATATTTTTTGTGTTAAAAACTTTTTAATTTGTCTGATAGTCGTCTGAACATGGCGGTAAAAACGGGCTTTTTTTCGGGTTTTTGGATTGTCATAATTCTTTTAGTGATTATGTTTTGAAAAAAAAAGGAAATGATAGGGGCATGTATTAATAAGACCTTGATTTTTTGAAAAAAAAAAAACATTGCTCTGTACGCATTATCCACGAAGAAAACAGGGGAATACGTTTGTATGGAGAATGGCCCACTAGAGATCCCTCTTTATGATTACGTTACAGAACGTTTAGTGAGAAAGTTGCTTTCATGATGATAAATCATGTTAAATGCATGATAAAATGATTACATTTTTTTTTATACAATGGAAGGCAACCATCTCAAACCTCACAGTTACAAAACTGACCCATTTATCTGTCTATTTGACCTACAGCATTTATCAGCCGAGAAGAGTCTAACACCAAAGCAATGTGGCGTCTTGGACGCGGCTTTAGACACCATCAAGCTGTATTTCCACGCTGGGGGCAACGGTCTCAAGAAGGCCTTCCTAGAAAAGAGTCCAGAACTGCAGTCCTTGAGATATGCTCTTAGTCTGTATACCCAGACTACGGACACGCTCATCAGGACATTTGTTAGCTGTCAGCAGAACCAAGGTAAGAGTTCAAAATCAAATAAAGGTACGCGTAGAAAAAAAAAATGAAACCGTAGCAGTTCGGATCATTTATTTTATTTTACCAAGTAGAACGTCAAGTAATTTTATGGCATAAAACTTTTTTTTTAAACTAGTTAACTAGATTCTCTAAAGATGAATAAGGATAAAACTCTGGTAGATCTACTTCGTGGTCTTTGAAATATAGGGTGGGTGCAACATATTTAGTACCTACATTACTCTGAACTCCCCCATATAATATCGTTTTTTAGAATATTAAAAAAAAACAATCGCACTAGATCGCGAAAAATGGAAGGAGGGAAGGGAGGGAGGCCTTTGCCCTGCAGTGGGACAATATAGGCTTATAATAAATAATAGTAATAAAAAAAGAGCTGTTTCGGAAAAAAAAACTGCAATACCTACACTGTGAAAATGTATGGAACAACTGTTTTTCTTTTCAATTACCGTTGAAAAAATTCTATATGAATACGTTGTTACCGTTTTAGCATCGTTGTCCCTTACATCAGCACCTTGTGTAGGTTGTTAGAGATTGAGTATTTTCAGAATGAATGTTTAGAAATATTCCAAAAAAACATTTAATTTCGGATAGCATTTTACATTTATAAATAGTTGGTACACGTGGACATCAAAAACTATGTTAGTAAAACATGTAGATTTGATAGGAAATAAACGGGCAATCTAATTGATTCCGCAATGACATGGTTCAGGAGACTGTTCGAGCTGACACGGACCCGCTGCAAGTTTCGAACTATGACACTTGCTTTGTAACGTAACGTAACTCGCATACCAAAAAACTTGCTCCAGTATCAGCTGCGCGTCGTTTTTCGTTATAATTTGTTTATATTTTCTAAAATTGTGCTATAACTTGTAAATTGTTGTGGCCTGTTTAGAAGCTGCTGTCGTGGAAGAGGGCAGCGTCGGTGAGGTGTCATTACAAGTGGACCTCTTCACGCATCCCAATACAGGCGAACACAAGATCACGGTGAAAGGTACGAAGTTACTTATCCTGATAAAATCACGCCTGTAATCGCCCAAGGGTTAGGCAGAGGAGTACCAAATAGTACACCCACATTTAGCCAGTTACTTTTTAAGCCCCATGTAACAGGGGTCGAGCCTATTGCTACCATCCGGACAAAAATCCAGACACCGTGGCTGGTACTAAGAAAAAGAAACCATTTGCCATCTACATAAATCTGTCATGCATTGTTCATCATCTGCATCATCTGAATTGCTCCCATATCCTGTCTTACTAAATTCTGTAACAAAACTTACAGTGGTAGCAGCAAATGATCTGAAGTGGGTGATACAAAGTGGCATGTTCCGTCCGTTCATCGAGGTCAACCTCATCGGTCCTCACCTCGCGGAGAAGAAGAGGAAGTTCGCCACCAAGTCCAAAAGCAACAACTGGAGTCCTAAGTTCAATGAGACTTTCCATTTGTGAGTAATTTTGTTATGAGGTCTTGTATTTTTTATGATACAGTAGTTTTTACTCGTCGAAATGTACTAGGAGTAAAAATTTTGCCCGTATGAAGAGGAGGAAAGAGACCCTGGATAATTCGACCCAAGACCCAAGTCGCAGACGTTTGCAACATAGCCACCAAATTAAAATGCCGGTTGTATTGTGGGCAAGAAGAAATATAGCAAACGTCACAACACAAGCCCGCCACACTGTTCCCTATCTACTGCAACTCCTGTAAGTTAGAATCAGTAGTAGCTACCTCCAGAAAAGCGCTGAGCTCGAAAAGCTTGACGAAGTCTCGGAGAAACAATTTATTTTTATGTCTTGGATCCCGCTACGAAAAAATCTGAAAAGAATAGCGAGCAAAAGTCACCACAATGGACACACGCGCACACATGCCTTAAAAAGTACACCCATTTTTACGACATCAGCTTCCGAAAAGAATCTTGCTTGTCGTAGCAGTTTAGATACAGTAGGGGAGTGTTTTGCTCGTTTAAAATATTGTTTTTTTCTCTTTCCAGCATGGTGAGCAACTCGGAGCAGCTGGACCTGTTCGAGCTGCATGTTTGCGTACGCGACTACTGCTTCGCTCGAGAGGACAGACTCGTCGGCGTCGCTATCATGCGCATGACCGAGATTGTTGAACAGGTATACTGCTTATATCTATCATCACCATTATCGACATCACCCAGAACTGATTATTGGAGCGAAGACAAGCTAGAGCCAAGTGGACTAGTCAGAGCAGCAGGCAAGAGTTAAATATGGTAGGCCCAGGAACTGGCAAAGGCCGTGCATTGGAGGCGACCTAGTGGAGAAAAATGAAGAGAGGGTGATCATCATTTTTTATTGACATTCATTTTTTCTTTTTAATGACATAATTTTTTTCGCCATCACAATTGAAATGACCAAAAAATAATGTGACACAACAAACAAATCATTCAAAACCGTTTAAAATTTTCAGGGTGCAATTGCGTGCTGGCTGCCTTTAGGCACCCGCATCAAGATGGACGAGACAGGCTGGACGATACTAAGAATACTGTCCCAGAGGCACAACGATGAAGTTGCCCGGGAGTTCGTCAAGCTCAAGTCAGAGATGAGGACCGAGACGCCAGCCGGTGCACAGGGTCCAGCGTGAGACATTTAAAGAAACCCCACGTGCCACAACATTCTACACAACCTACCAACTCCAAGACTGCGACTGGACTGACAGATCCGGTTGTGATGTCCCTTAATATTTCAAAACAGTTTTATCTGCGCTAACGAGACAGAACCATGTTCTGCACAGTGCGTACGAAAGTGACGAAGCCACTGTAACGGAGTAAGGAAGTGACATTCGGCGCTCCGGCGGCTCCCGGTCAGTGCTCGTTAGTTTTGTTTCGTACAATCTCGACGGAGATGCGTTTTGTAAATAAAAAATATCTTTGTTAAGTTACGCGGATAGTAGAATATTTTGCACAAATTCGTTAACGTTAGCATACAAGACTGACCGTAGGCGGCCGGGCGCGACGGCGGACGCGACTTAGGGATCCAGCCACAGCTGGCCCTCAGCTCAAGAGACATCTTGAACTCTCTCAGTATACGGCAATAATTTAATTTGCCTTTACTAATCATCATGTTTGTTAACTTCGCTGTCTTTTCGTTCTTTATCGTTCAGTAGCGAGGTTATTTCCTTCCAGTTCACACTGCCCAAATTTTTGCTGGGTACCTAAATTCGCGAACGTATCGTTGACCCTCGATTTATGTAATAATATTTATATGGACCAAAACGTCGTAAATACGGATGAATTAATCCTTAAACATTAATATTAAAATGCAACATAATTATTTATCTAATTAATCATCTACTCGTTATACGTGTACAGTAAAATATATGGCCTTATGAAAATTATTTTCATCGTTTGTTGGTTCATTGCTTCTGTCGAGTCGGTGACGTCTAAGTGTTGAGGATGTGTCCGGAGTGCTAAGAGGTATGCGTTTCTTTATATTTTCCTTTCGGTAAATGCGTGGTGTATAGAATTATGCGAAGTACATAAAGCATGTTCGTTTAGGTGATGAGTGTTATATAAAATGGAATTAATATAGTCCTAGCCGTCGTTTGTTTTTTGATCCTTTACGCGGTGCTTTTTGACGTCTGTACGTAAATATAGAATTAGAAACAAATTATCTTGAACCATATATCTTTATTCAAACGCAATGTTTAATACTAATGGCTTCCGCGATAAATATACTGGATCAACAGAGGAAATGATTTGTTTAGATTTATTTTTAACACTCGGAACGTCATGTAATTTTGACAAACATATCGCCCCGGAAATCTCATAGTCAATGAACTTGTATACTGCTTACAAAGTATATAACTTGTCCATAAAAACTAAGTGTTACCTCAAAAAGTATCGCGTAACAAAATGGATGAAAAAATGTGCGGTATTGTCATCTTTTATAAAATAATATATAAATAATTATTTTACGTGTCCCGTTTTGAGTGACCTATATTATGTCTTTGTGATTCATATTTATTACAGACATGTACATAACAATAAGTATATGTTAATATATGTGTATATCACAATATTTGCTATTACTTTAATAAGCTTGGCCTGTTCGAAATGTAATCTAAAATCTCCAAAAATCTTTTTGTATATTATTGAAAATTGTGATATTGTTATAAAATATGACGTAACATCGTAACTGTCGTGTTTATCTGTTTAATAGATCCGATGTTAATTGTTAATAAATAAATAATCATTTTTGTTAAGCATTGAAGCATTCCCTTTGTAACATTTCATTCCATTTTGTTACTTTTGAGACTGTTTCTAAATAGAAATCTTATTGTGTTAATCATTTAGGAATTTTACTGATTGTTTTGTTAATAATAATAATAAAAATCTTCCATGTTAAGGCCCCAGTGCTCAAAAATAATTTGTTAAGGCTATAATATTATGGCGAATAACAATAACGAATCGTTGATTTATTAACATAATAATTAAAAATACTTAAAAAAAATATCACAGTCCAAAACTCAAACACGTTTGAAAGTCGTCACATAAATACATTTTAATGTGTGTACATTTTCAATAGCATTAATTCAATTATGTTGATTATTTTGAGTGCACCTAAGATGTGTTTTTGTTTCGTATTCCAATTAATAACGTTTTCTCCTTTGTAATCAGTATTTTTGACAACTGATTCTTGTTTAAAGAATTTTTCTGAAAATTTTATGATACTTTTTTTTTGGTATAGGGGGGATAAAAAGTTCAAAAGGCACTTGTAATAAATCTTTGATGACGTTGAAAATGCACACGATGTGTAGATAGGCACATCACTAACTGACACGGGACATAGATTTTCTAAATATTAGCATTTATCATGGATTACATATCTGTAGATAGAGAATGTGGTTTGTCTAGTCCAAATCTCAATAATATATATTAATTAATTATATATTTACTCGTCTTATTATAATATATAGAAAATACTTTTATTATTTCTAATTTACATTTCCGAGTTGACTGAATCTGTATAACTATAGCGTAATAGAAAATTGCAACAAAAATTATTAAAAATAAAAATTGTTTTGTTATTTACTATCTCAAAATAATCAAATATTCTATTCAATGTAATAATGTGCGCAATAAACCTTTGAAATTAATAATCAATTGAATTAGATATAATGCATTCTTTGTCCACGATAAAGTAAATAAAAATAAATAATTGCATGGGCATTACTGCGTTGAATAGAGCTTTTCAAGAAAATATTTTGGAAAAATATAGTGACGCCCATCAAATAGAATTTTTGATTGTGTTATTTAAAATAAAACATTTCATTATGACAAAATCATTATTGGATCATACATTTGTAAATAGTTGCAATTCGTACTTCCACTGTCTGTGAAGGGAAGCCACTATATTGATGGGATCGGGTGATATCTACATAAACAAAAATATATCAGTATTAATTTTCGTGTATTTAATTTAAAATAAATTGTGTATGAGAAAGATTCTGTGACCAGTTACACTGTTTATGAAGATATTGCGATTCGAGCTAGTATAAAAGAAAAGCGCACAGTATTCATTATAATCTCATCAAAATATAATATAATAACTAAAAAATCGTATTGACACATAAACCTTTACCGTTCGACAATACTTCGTAAATATTATTTTGTAAGTGTACCTAATATGTGATTGTCACAAGCATCGGCATCATGTAAGTCTGTTATGCTCCAATTTTAGTATTAAATATCACATAACATTGCATACATCTTTGTATAAATGCATATATGTAAATGTTACATGTTTAAACACATTATTGAATTTAGAATTTTTATGAAAAAAATAAATAAATATCCGTATTTCAAATATATTTCGTTTCGTTTCATTATTCCCGGTGAAATATGCGAAACTGTAGAAAACTGCTTCCTCAGATATCATTATCTGCTTAGTCTTTTCCTAAACTATCTTGGGGTTGTAACACGGCAACTCGACACAGACGTGTTTTATTACCTAACCGTGCCATAGTGAATTTGTAGGGTATATAAAAATAAGGGAAAAATTCAATTAAACGAGTACCTTGCTACACAATATATAGTTTATTGGTAATAATACAATGCAGGTACTTACATGCAATACAGAAGATACAATCTTCCCTACAACCCTGTAAAATCACGTCACTACACGCTCACCCTGTCTCCGTACCAAGGTGAACGTGTAATCGACATGAGACATAAAAAGTATACGAACTCAGGGACGTTTGTAATGGGAACGTGAGCTGAACCGCCAATAACTTTAAGCTCAACCGTTTAAGTTAATTAAATAAATATTAGTTGTGCGAAACGTAACATACACGGTAAGTTATACCAACCCCTCAAGTACACGGTCTTTCTACCAATAAGTGACCAGTGAGGTTCTCTCTCTCTCTCTCTCTATCAGTGACTTAAACTCAACACGTAATATACGCTAACCAACGGTCAATCAGAGTCCTAAATAGCGTCTTAAATAGCGTGATTAGCCCTTTTCAGCGGCGGGTCAATAACCCCTTGGCATCGGTTCTGTGAGACACAGAACCACGCGCCCAGCACGTCCTACGGGGAGATATCAGGAACCGACGGGGATGTACGACGTATGTACCTGGATGGCTTCCACGAACGACGTTGAATGTGCGTGGTCTACCTCTAAATGGGTCGGCCACGCTATCCGCACACTCGCCGGATCGATGTCAGCACGCTCCAAAACGTGTTATCTGCGTCCCTCTACAGGCTAGCATCTAAAAGCCAGAACCTGCAACAATACCCCCCTAATAAGATACCAGAACTCAAACTTCGAGAGGAAATATAAAGAGGCCACGTGCGTGGGTCTTACCAGCAAATTCCGTAGCAAGGCCTAGCAATCAATAGGCTGCGACTTCATCGGTCTTCTCAGGCTGCGAGCAAAAGGATCTCGACTCTGCGACTCCCTCCAAGACACACCATTTGGTTTATAAAACTCAAGGGAGCGCGATCGATGCCAAAGTCGTCTGTCTTGCAGTCTTGGAAAAAATGCCTCGACTCCCATCACGGAAACGCAATTCCAAAGTCCTCTAGAGTCTCTGACCATAAACGAATCATCGACTAAAAGTTACAATGAACCGGAATATCTTACTATTGTATCGAAAACCAATTAGAACTGAAATAATTACTTGAGTTTAATTTTAGAATATTTTATTTCTTTAATTGTGTTGTTAATTTTAATTGTCACAATTAAGAAACTTTTAATCTTATACTAAAGTTCATACGTCTTTGGCGCCATCTCTTTACTGAGGCTGAACTAACGAGAATGTCAATAGTAACAATCCGATAGATGTTGCCAAAAGTCGACGTTAAGATTTTGCAACGTCACAGGGTCAGAGTACAGGGTGGTGCGGCGGCGCAAAGAGTTCTGCACTGTAATGGACTCCCATGATAAGTTACGGACTATAGGAGCAAGTAACAACTTTAAATACTAAAGACAATCATATCCTAGCCTTTTCCCAAACTATCTTCGGGTCGTCTACCATTCTAACCGGATGCAGCTGAGTCCTAGTATATTACATGAAGCGACTGCCTATCAGACCTCCACAACCCTGTAAGTGGGTAATACGATAACCCTTAGTAAGACTAGATGTCAGACTATTGGCTTCCGACTACTCATAACGACTGTCAAAGATCTACAAATGACAGCCGGGACTAACGGCTTAACGTGCTTTCCGTGCTTTCCGAGGCAAGGAGGTGACTCGGAATTTATTTATGGTCACCCATCCTCAGATCAACCTCAGATAGTTTTTCTAAAAATTAAACGATGAAGTAGTTCATCATCTGCCTAGCCTTTTTCCAAGTACGTTAGATCGGCTTCCATTCTAACGAAAGCAGCTGAAAGATTTGGTACCTTTTATTACAATATGGAAACTCTACTCTAATTACGAACTAGAAGTCGTATCAGATTTTCTTTTATACTTAGTAGCCAAAATTGACGAAGTCAACTTTGTTTTTTTTTTAGAATTTTCGTCACTACTTACAAAAAAACGATGATTAATATTTTATGTTTTTCAAACATTTCTGTTTTAAAACCCAAAAATAAATTTATTTGCTTTTAAAGCAAACTATTTTGGACTAAAAGTCAATAAAAACAAGATGAATGATCTAATGTTGACATTGGCACATATCTATACAAATAAAATAAATTGAAGTGGCTGTTTGTAATTTCAAAGAACAGCTTCGCATATGAAAGTATGTATAACGGAAAAACCAAAAAATAAACTGTCAGTTTGTTCCGACTAATCTCCGAAACAGCTGGACCGATTTGTACGTCAGTTTGTTCCGACTAATCTCCGAAACAGCTGGACCGATTTGTACAGGAATTTTACTTACAGATAGCTGATGTTATAAGGAGTAGAAACAGGACTAGGACTCCGTGAAAAAAAATTAAAACCTTTGAATTTGTTAACAAAATCTGATTCAAATAGGGAAAACATATTTTATAAAAAAAAACACGCGAAAGAAGGTCCGGGCATCAGCTAGTAATAGAAGGTTATCTGTGGCCCTACGTTAGTGGTAATCCAACTACCTTGACCTGGCCTATCGTAGAACGGTGCTTCAAAGGAAGTCGAGGCCAGCATATACTGGTTCTTACCATTGACGAGTGTTCTACTATATCTATTTGTTTGTTTATCTTATTAGCTCCGGCCACATTTTCCTGCTATAACTAATATATCTAAAATTACTACTTATTGAGAGCAACGAAAATAGAACTCATAAAAATATTTGGTTTAATTTAGGAAGGTAAAATCATCTTACAGAAGGGTGCGTGGGCGAATGTTTGCTTTCTGAGCAAATCGTTTCAAGATCAACGTATTATTTGAAGATTTCGATGAAGTATCTGCTAAATCATTTCACAAAGGTAAGGTTCAAAAGTTTCCGGCGTTCAGACTTGAAACAAAATCAAAGATACAAAACTATTGTCTCTAATTACTAAATGGCGACGGAACGGAATTCATACTGCGACCTCCAATTTAGGTGCTGGCATGACGTATAATAGGGGATGATCACTATTTTTTTTACTTTGTCTGTCGGGTAGATTTTTAAAAAGTATTTGACACGTATTTTTTCTTTTTTCACGTAATCGTAAAATTACGGAGATATTTTGAGTTGAAATGGCGCATGACGTTTTTTTTTTTTTTTTTTTTATGAATGGCATCTCGCAGTTCAACCTATGAGGTTGTCGTCTGCTTAACCGGACTATCCTGTGGGTGCCTTTAGAGTAAGGCCTCCAGCCAGGGCATAAAAACTTACAAACTAAGCGACTACACGCTAAGGGCACCCCCTGTGGGGTACGAACCTCGGCTTAGGGCGTCGCTGGGGGAGGACTGCATGGGGACAGGCTGGATCTGAATGGTATCATTATTTAGGGGCTGATTTAAAACTACTGGCACAGCATCGCGGGCTGGCTCGAGCGAGGGTCGGAGAGGGCATGGACCGGGACGTCGCGACGGACCTCGACGGCGAGGTCGGAAAGACGGCGGTTTGAGTCGGAACTTTTTAAGAGTGCTAGTCTCTTTGCTACTCTCCTGGAGGAGGGTGATAGCATCATCTGGAGTGACAAGGGTATGCCTAGGACGGCGTACTGTACTAATGCGCGAGGGTTCGTAACGGGCGGCCGCTGCGATCAGGGGATTACGGTGTTTAATGGCGTTATCGAAGAAACGCTTCGAAAGACGTTTCATAAACTGAAGGACGGTGGGCATTCTAAGGTCTACGTGTAGACGGTCATTACGGACATAAAAAGGGGCTCCCGTGACTCTACGTAAGAACCGGTTCTGTAAAATTTGCATCCTATGGATGTACTTAGGCTTGGTGTGAGCGTACACGACGCAAGCGTACGTCATAATGGGGCGGATCACCGCGGTATAAAGGCGCAACTTACACTTGAGTGACAACTTGCTTTTTGCCGAAATCATGAAATGAAGCCTACCCATAGCAAACGCAGCTCGGTCGCGAGCTGCTTTGATGTGCGCCGCGAAAGACAAGTGGTTGTCAAGTATGACTCCTAAGTACTTGGCTTGCTTCTCCCAAGGGATAGGCTTACCGTACATAGTGATCGGGCTGAGCGCGGGTGGCTTAATTTTACGCTGTTTAGAGAAAAGAACTGCCTGGCTCTTGTCGGGGTTCACCTCGATTCTCCATTTCCGGAACCAAGCGCTTAAGACGTTGGCTGAGGTTTGGAGGGTGCTATAGATAGCGTCGTGACTGCGGCCAGTGTAATAAATGGCCGTGTCGTCCGCGAACAAGGCTAACTGAGCCTTCTTGCTCTTGGGGATGTCACTGGTGAACAGAGTAAAGATAAGGGGAGAGACGACGGAGCCCTGAGGGACTCCGGCTCTAATGGGGTGGGGGGAAGACAGTGCCTTCCCGATGCGATAGCGGAAGGTGCGATCCGACAGAAAGTCTCGTAAGATGAGCACGAGACGGTCCGGCACTCCCAGTTTGTACAGCTTATATAATAAGCCGTTGTGCCAGACTTTGTCGAAAGCCTTAGCTATGTCGAAGAACAACACACCGGTCATCGCTCCACGCTGGAAGCCAGCGCTCAAGTGCTCTACGATGCGATGGACCTGTTGAATGCAAGAGTGTCCGGTTCTGAAGCCGAACTGCTCGTTGGGGATGAGACTCTTAGCCTCGGCGAAGTCTTTGAGTCGCTTATAAATAAGTCTCTCGTAGATTTTGCCGAGTGCGTTCAGGAGACTGATAGGTCTGTAGCTCGAGGGCTCAGACTTGGGTTTGCCTGGCTTGGCGAAACCGATGACAGTGGCCTCTTTCCATATTTGGGGAAAAGCGTTGTTGCTCAGGGCGCCATTGAAGATGGCCGCCATTAACACGACGAGCTGAGCGGGGAGGAGTTTAAACACCCTATTGGTGATTCCGTCGGAGCCGGGTGCTTTACGCGGTTGAAGCTTATTAATGATGTCTTGCACTTCGTCAGCTGTGACCGGAGGCAGAGGATCATCTGGGTCTTCTACAGGGGAGAGGGCGGCTCTACGTTCGACGAATGCGTTCACCTCATCGAGATGTCGCTTGTCTACTGGTTGAGAGCTGGGGGAGCACTGGGACTCTAGGCTGTCGGCTAGGCATTCGGCCTTCTCAGAGTCGTCGAATGCAACGCTCTTATCGGGTCGGGTGAGGGGAGGCATCGAAGCCTCTTCGGTGGAGCGCAACTTGCGTTGCAGCTGCCAGAAGGCTAGGTGGGTAGGCTCAAGCTCGCTAAGCGTCTTGTCCCATTGATCTGAACGATGCTCACTAGTGCGCTTCTTTACAGCACGCTGTAAATAACGCATGTGAGCTTTGTTCGCGTCGCAGGGAAAGTTGCTGTAGGCACGGATGGCCGCGTTCTTCTCGGTTATCAGTTCACGTACGTCAGCGGGTAGTATCCAGCGTTGATCGCTCAATGCTGGAACTTCTCGTGAGCAATCCTTCAGTACGGATTGCACGTGTTCTGTAAACGAGTTGATGGCGGCCGTCGTGTCTGCGACTGAGACTATGTGGCCGGGGATGGACTCCAGGTGAGACGACGTGGTGGATTTCAGCTTTTCGCTGACTTTCCTCCAGTCGGTTATCACTTGGGTCGGCGGGGGCTGGCTGGGGTCACAGGGACCCGAGCGGGGAACTAAGTGCATGAGCACTGGTCGATGGTCTGAGTTAAGCTCATGTAAAGTCTCGATGGAATGCAACTTAAGGTTGACATTCTTGAGTAGCGCTATGTCGAGAACGTCCGGACGTTGGTCGGGGTCGTGGGGATAGTGAGTGTGCTCCATAGGAGCGATGGGATCGAAGTTGAGGGACTCACCCAGGTTATACACGTGACGTCCTCTGGCAGAGGTCGTCGTGCTGTTCCAGGCGGGGTGTTTGGCGTTGAGGTCGCCCGCTATGATAACGGAGTCACTCAAGCCGAAGAGGACGGCAAGGTCTTTGGTGAACAGAGTGTGCTCCTCGGACGTGCCGCCGGGAGGGATGTACGCGGAGGCGATAGTGATCGGTTGATGACCGGTCATGCCTAGTCGACACACTGAAGTCTCGAGTAGAGACTCCATGGGAGGGGGATCCAAGGGGATGCAGTGCAGTTCTTTTCTATAATAGATTAGAGTACCGCCCTTGTGGCAACGTGACCGATCGTTGCGAACTATGCGATAGTTGGCAATTCTCGGATCGCGGTGACTGGGCTTGAGGAAGGTCTCCTGTATGAGGAGGATATCAATTTGATGGTCACGGAGGAAGGTGGCGATTTCATCACGCTGGCCTCTAATGCCATTGGCATTAAAGTACCCTAATTTAAGGGATCGGGGTTTGGTACACGTTAATCTCGTATTATCCATTGAAATTAAAGATTAATGCCGCTGAAGGCTTCGCCTAACTTGATTAGGGACTTGATGATAATTTTAAGCTTATCACCGTCAGTGTTAGCCTCCCTGAGATCTGCCGCCATGCGGTCTGCTTCGGGGGTGACTAACTTTGCTAACGTTTCTAAAGTTACGTTAGGAGAGGAGACCGCGGCCGCGGGGCCGGGAGGCGCGGGACGAGCGGGCGCCGGTGCGCTCGCTTGGGCCACGGGAGTGGGGACAGGGGCATCTAATAGCCCGGGAATGGGGCTGGACTTTGCTTTGCCGAGTGCCGGGAAAGCTCTCTGGTGGTTCAGCGAGGTCCAGGGAGAGGGCCTCTGAGGGCTGAGTCTCTCCGGCATCTGTGCAGTTGGTAGCCTCACCGATGGGCTTTCTCTCTGTTGGCGGGCGTTTGCACGCTTCGCCAGTTTAGAGGAGGAGCCTTTGGGGGCTTTCGGGCAGCCGCGGTAGTTAGCCGGGTGGCCCGACTGGCCGCAAAGCACACAGCTCGGTGGCTCCGTGCATAGCGATTTGTCTTTGGGACGGGGGCAGTCTGCCGTACCATGGTCGCCTAGACACTTTACGCATCTGTGCGGCGCATGGCAGTTGGCTTGGCTGTGTCCGTACAGCTGGCAGCGGTGGCACTGCCCTACTACGGTTGAGCGGTAAGGCTTCTCTATTGAGATGCCTGTGAGGGAGCATACCGACTTCACTTTGAAGATCGGGTGGTGTCCTTCTACTGGGTCACAAATGACCAGTACCATGTCGTACTGGTCGCCGCCTCTCGCCTTATGAAGGCGGTGGACGGCTGCAACCGGGATGTCCTGGCCTTGGAGGTCATTGAGGATGTCCTCCGTGGATATCTCCTTCGGGATCCGCCTGATCACCACGCGGGTGGGCTTCTCCTCTGGGAGGGAGTAAGTATGGAAGGCTATGTGCCTTCCGATCAGCTGGCGAGTAAGTTCCCTAAAGTCGGTTGTCGTAGGGACCACTACTTTGATTCCCTGCTGTGTGCTTTTTGCGCTTGTATATTGTATGCGGCGCTCAACACACATTTTGGACACATCTGTCCATTTCCCTTTGTCCTGAATGAACAACGGGGGAGGGGGCTTCAGCTTCTTTGAAGAAGCAGCTGAAGGTTTATCCTTAGGGCTGACTGGCCTACTGGTATGAGCAGCGGCGGACGTAGGTAAGGGGACCGGGGAGGTGGGACGGGAGGCCGCGGGAGAGGGGACAGAAGGGAGCGCGACAATCTTTTTGGCCATGGCGGCCTGGGAATTTTTGCCCTTCTTTCTCTTGCGGCGCATGACGTCACGGCTCAGTACATTTTATACCTAGTTGTGACGTAGTGAGCCCCCACTCTCCAACTTTAATGCGTTTTAACTAAGTATTTTTTTGCTAACTTGATAAAACAAAAAATACGTATCTAATATTTTTGTATTACCTGATTGACGGACAAAATAGAATTTCGTTTTCTTTACCCAGTCATCATCCCTATTTAGCTGTAACACTATTTTTCGAATAGTATTTTGATAACTTTTTGTTTCATTTAAAAATAAGGAAAATACGGACTTGAAAGTTTGTATGAAATGTCGTAAACACTCTTAACGCTAAAAACAAGTAAGTATTAATAATTTTTATTCAGAATGAACAAGGTAAACACATTCTATTAACCTGATTCATGTATGAAACCATTGCGGTAAACAACAATGAAGGAGGTAAATAGGTCAATATGTCATTATCTCTACACCATTTTGTTCTTGAACCTGACATAGAAAAAAAAGAGCCATTGGCCGTGGAGCGTTTATAGACGTTCGTTTTTTCCATCAAGTGGAATGGGAGCGAGTCAGACCGTAGACCTTGTTTTTCACATTATATGTTTTGGATGGCGGTCCGGTCTTTACTTACATCGTTGGCTAAAGAATTACTCAAACTTATATAGCAACATAATATCACGCCTGTTATCCTCAAGGCTTAGGCAGAGACGTACCTAATAGTACACCCAGTTATTTATAATTTAGTCCCATGTAATAGGGGACGACCCCATTGCCATCAACCGGGCACAAATTTGGACTCCGTGGCCGGTTCTGGGAAATTACTGATGGGTAAACCCAAAAACACTTTGCCCGGCCCGGGAGTCGAACTCAGGACCACATGCTCAGCTGTTACGCTTGCTAGCGCTAACAAGTTCTGTCTAAAACACCCGTTTTCCTCATATGATTATATGTTTAGTACTTACTTGTCTTATTTTACTGTCCCGCGCAATTTCGTCTGCGTCACATTTTCCCCGTTTTTGCGACATTTTTCATTGCTGCTCCGCTCCTTTTGGTCGTAGCGTGACTATATATAACCTTTAGCCTTCCTCGATAAATGGGCTATTTAATACTGAAAGAATTTTTCAAATCGTACCAGTAGTTCCTGAGATTAGTGCGTTTAAGCAAACAAATAAACAAACTCTTCAGCTTTATAATATTAAGTACTTAAGTATAGATTTCAATGATTGTCTAGGCGACGGAATGTAAAGTACTAAAATCCGGAGCTTATCCTGTTGTCTTGATTATAATAGAATTGAGAAAATCTCCGGGGTAATAAAATTGCAAGATTTATTCTATTCTGTCAATGATATAAATTCCAACTAGTTGAATAAAAACGCACTAACTGCCATAGTATAATCCACCTCCATCCGGATTTATTTGCGTCTATCCAAACATACTTAATTGCGAATAAACTTTCGACATTATGACTTTGAGCCATTTCAATTAGGTACACTGATGTTTATTTTACTTAAAAATCGATAAAAGTAAATTAGGAAACGCTTCAGATTCCATTGAATTTTCGCAGTTATATGCAGTCGGATGACGTCAGAGGCTGAGATCCGTCACTGACCGGAGCTTTCCATGCAGTGCCCACACAGCTGATTTTACAGGCTATTTGGGTAACAATTCGATCGGAACGCAGACACTCCTACACGGCCCGGCTACAAACCGTGACGTCACTATACTCGAAAGAGGGGGGAACTATTTAAAACGTCACCCATTCATAAACTGGCACTACTTCAGTCTTCATTTGAACACACAACGCAATCGCGTGCGCACGTTCGAAACTCAAATCTCGCGCTATTTTTAAACCAGTTACAAAAACAAAAGAGTGTCGGGTTTTTTTTTTTTTAAATTGTGTTTGATTATACGTGAAAATGAGCGGCAACTTCCTCACGATACCTGGTGATGACGCCATTCAGAGGCGATCGAGGGTAAGGCTTCTTGATGTGTTTTTGTTATGTAAACAAAGGTAATGCATGTTTTTTTCTGAATAAAAGAGTATGTTATTTATTTAAGGATCTAATTTTATAACTATTGTGAGTGCAGTTAGAAACATTTCGACTGCCGGCAATCTACCGAAAAAGTAATCTTATCAAAAAACCAATACTTTGATTTATCGATCTTATCAATCACATCTTTTATCCTTATCTCCCAAATAAAAATATACAAAAATAATCTAGCCAGACATACTTTTCTTTAAAAACATCCGACACAACAATAGAACGGAAAAATCGTCCATGACTGAGTGAGTCCGGAACTTTTGGCACAGGAAACCCGTCTTAGTGTGCCAAAATATTACTTTACTAGCTGTGCCCCGCGGTTTCACACGCCATTTTTGATCGGCTCTTACGGGTCGCATTGTGATGTTAAGCCTTAGAACCGTTCTCAAAAATAGGACTATCAAATGCAAAAAGTGAAAGTGCCAATCACATCGCTAAATTTTGGGCTGACTCAATTTGAAGATGAACAAAAAGTTTTTTTTTTAAATCTGGCTGTTACTCCAGGGATTAGTGCGGTTCAGACAAAAAAACTCTTTAAGCTTTATTATTTAAAGTATAGATTTACTTGTACCCTTAACACTGAGCCTTCTAATCAGCACATCATTAGTAGAAAATCCAAGGTTTTGCTATAACGTTATGAATGTGGGTGGAATGAGAATGAATTCCGATATTGTTTTG
The DNA here is from genome assembly GCA_963082945.1 of Cerastis leucographa. Taxonomy (NCBI): domain Eukaryota; kingdom Metazoa; phylum Arthropoda; class Insecta; order Lepidoptera; family Noctuidae; genus Cerastis; species Cerastis leucographa. The sequence goes on along the minus strand of OY720363.1, from coordinate 7,332,264 downwards.
TTATTTTGTGCTTTTTTTCTATTTATTTAAAGGAGCTTTTTCAATATGGAGATGTTGCCCCTATAATACAGATGACAAAATACAACACACATAATTTTCGAAATAAAAATAGTAATCATACCGATAACGATATTGTTTTGTTATTTTGTGCTTTAACCACTATGCCCGACAAGATTTTGACACATGACACATCAGCTGATTCGGCGGGGTGATTCGAATTGTCATGAAATTCACGAAATTTTCGTCAACTTTCAGGATTCAATTTTACTGTGAAAAATATGTCATGGGATCTGTTTCATACGATAAATTTGATGTTAATATCTCCAATATCGTGTTGAAGTCGCTAAAACGGAGTCAGTCTATTGCGAAATATGTGTAAAATACATATTACTAAACCCTTCCAAAAAGTAGGTACCATAGATGCGCTGGAAATAATGTACATAGGCAAGCTTCTCATATGCTAAAAGAATTCGAAAAGGCAAAATAAAAACAGTAACATTCTATCTCCGTTCTTATATTTGCCATTATTCATACACAATTTCAAATAAAAACACAATCTAAGTATTGACAAATATTACTAAAAACTATGTTGTTACATAACACTTCTTAGTGCTGACCGAAAACCCGGGTTTCATAATTACGATTAATAAGTTGCATTCAGCCTAATCGATAATCGTAATAAAATCGAGTTTCGAAAAAAGAGTTGAGACTGAATAAAAACTCATTGGTATAATTTTAAATAATTATTTAATGTAGAAATAGGTCATAAAATACTATCTTTTTTTACAATTTCATTAAGTAATTATTAGATCGCAAGCATCTTATAATTCATTAATGAACGTTGACTTCAAGAGAAGGAGATTTATTACTAAAAAGAACGACAGTCTGTAAACACAAAAAAAAACAAATCAACATTTTGATGATTTTCTTTCTTTGAGAAACTTAAAGATAAGATAAACTTTCCGTTGAACTAGCAGCGTGAAATATAACAAGAAATTAAGTCTCAAAGTTCAAGCAAAGAAAAAATCAGAAAACGGAATGATTTTCAAATTTAAGCACAGACAGCACCTTAGGCTTAATTCGCGCCGATTATTTTCTATTTCAAAATTTAAATTAAGAATGCGCTCGCCATTCTCATAATTTAAAATAAGTATTAATTTTACTACATAATTATTGAGAATTTGATTGTGTAATATCTGATGTTTGGTTAAAGAATGACCAGGATCTTGGAAGGAATCTTAGCTAATATTATAAATGCGAAAGTAAGTTTGTTTGTTACGTTTTCACGCGAAAACTACTCAACCGATCATCATGAAACTTTTTACACATATTCTTGGAGGTATTATAAGTAATATAGGCATATATATATATATATATATATATATATATATATATGCCAATGGGGTATAGTAGGAAGTATCAGCACGCTACGACCAATAGGAGAAAACGGGGAAAATGTGACTCAGACGAAGTTGTGCGGGACGCGTATTGCCAAACTGTATACTGACCCAGACACCCGTAGTCTGTACTGAACTACATCGTGCTTATTAAAATCACAAATAAATTGGCGCAAAGTGCATACGAGCTCAGAGCAATCTGAGAAGGTATGCATTTTGCTCGCAACAAATTCGAGCAAAGTACATACGAGCTCAGAGCAATCTGATAATGTATGCATATGTAAAGCAAACTGTGACACCTCAAAACATTTTATATTCGCTTATAAAGCATAGTCGACGTAGCCGCGCTACGCGGGGATCCTGTTTCTTTCTGCAGGGTTTACAGTAACCTAACACGAAGGGGAAGTCGGGGTCTTAGTTCGCTCGCTCCGCTCGGTCGCTAGACCCCGCCATCCCCTTCGAACCTAACCTGACCGAGTTGGGGTGCCCCAAGTCCAGAGCTCGCTTCGCTCGCTCTTGCATCCAAATTCTCCTGGATGTGTATAATAGGGATGGTGACTCATTTTTTTTTATTTGTCTATCGGTTAGATTATTAAAAAGTATTTGACACGTATTTTTTTTTTCGCGTAATCGTAAAATTACGGAGATATTTTGAGTTGAAATGGCGCATGACGTCACGGCTCAGTACATTTTATACCTAGTTGTGACGTAGTGAGCCCCCCACTCTCCAACTTTAATGCGTTTTAACTAAGTATTTTTTTGTTAACTTGATAAAACAAAAAATACGTATCTAATGTTTTTTGTATTACCTGATTGACGGACAAAATAGGATTTCGTGTTCTTTACCCAGTCATCATCCCTTTTGTCCATGCACTTTCTTTAAAAATATCCAGGCAAAAAGCTAGTCCATTGGAGTAATTTTTTTTACTGAGATAGATTAGGTTTTGGCGAGTAATATGCATAAACAAAAGCTCATCTATTAGAGTCTGGCTGGTCACTCAAATAGCCTTTGTAAATTCGCCGTCCGGACTCGTATGTATTTTGCTCTAGTATTTTAAAGCAAAATGTATATTGATTCAGACACTCTCTGAATAGGTGTACAGTTTGCTCTTCAACTAAAAAGGCAAACTGCGATCAAACTCAGAGCAACCCCAGTCTGGGTCAGTATACAGTTTGGCAATACGCGCGCGGGACAGCTAGTAGGTAGTAACTATTTTTTTTGATCCACCAAAGATAAATTATATTCTTTCAAGATTGTGTATCGTATGGTTGGGTTATTGTTATGTTTCAGGTAGTCAGTGGCCCGAAAGTATGACAGCCAGTCTTACCAAGGGGTATCGTGCTACCCGATATTAACTGGTTTGAGGAGGTCAGATAGGCAGTCGCAGGTCGCTCTATTTAAAGTACGGGTATGGAGCTGCATCCGGGTAGACTAGAAGCCGACCCCAACAAAGTTGGGAAGACGCTAGACAGACAGATGATGATGATGGTTGACAAACAGCAATGCATAAGCCAAAGGAAGATTAGTTTATTCTTTCAAAGCGGGTCGCTGTACAGTCTAAAAACGTTTTTTTTTTTTTATATCTCCCAATTTCAGGTTATCCATCATAGGCCGTGAACATCCGTGATATGAACCAGAACCATCAGGACATGAGTCTTACTCGTATATTTTGTAGAGTTGTGTTTAAAATTGTATTTTTAGTTTTTGGGATTGTTATACCCAAGCTTATCTAAGTAGGTATCAAAAAAATATTATCGATTAAAATTATTGGTCGGAGAACGCAAAAGATAAACAAAATTGGAAAGACATGGTCGCTTTTAACCAGCAGTGGGACAGAGCAGGCTGATAAAAGAGTAAATACCCATTAAGCAACCCAACCTCCTAACCAATAATCAAACTACATAATTCTTTTTTACTATGCCTACCGAGATCCTCGGCATTCTACCAACCTTCGGATAGTTCAAAACAAAATTCGCAATAAATTATCTATAAGAAAAATAGAAATAATAACATATAAATAGTAAATTTAAATACCTACAAAATAAATTGGAACAGAGAACGAATACCTAATTTAAATTTTGAAATGGAAAAAAAATCGGCGCGAATTTAGTCATAATATCAGTTTGTGTTGTTTATTGTTGGGTCAGAATGTACGAAAAACAATTAAGATTACCATTATAAAGCTTAAAAAAAATATTAATTGTATTTACGCTCAAAATAAATTAACTTTAATTTTCATCCATAGATTTATTAAATTCCTTAACTCGAGTAAATCGTTTTTTATAAAAAAATAATCGATTGGAATAATCGCTTTCACACATCACAATAATTAAAAAAAAAACAAATGGTCGTCTATTTCAAATTCAAATTGAGTGGTGGTAATGAATATTACGTGTTATTGGTCCTGTTTTAGTAAATAACGCTAAGATCTGGGCATTTTCATGTGGTTTATAATATTTGGAATGATATTTGTCATAATTGTTATCGAATCTATACGCGTGTTTGTGTTATATGTGAAATATAAAAATGTAAACACGCACGATTGGCGCGAAACTTCGACTTTAGATATCAAAATTCATCATTACCACTGCTTATTTAAATTGAACTATGGATGAATTCGCACCATAATTAAATGACGAGATCATTATTGTCCATATAGTGGAGATAGAATGTTCGAAAACCACAGTTTTTATGATTTTTAGCCTCGACCGGCACTGCCGCCAAAATGGCGATGACCGTATTTATGCACTTGCATTTTATAAGGGCAAATTAAGAAACTTGCGCGCTAAATACAGAAGTTTTAATGGCGTTGATATATGAGATTTTTATCCAACTCCCTTAATTAACGCACACTCGTAGTATTTGATAATCAAAATATTAAATATTTACATAAATAATGAGGACGACGAATGACTTAATTGCTAGCCCCTTTCGGGGCCGATACCAAGCCAGCGGAGGTATGAGCTTCGAGCCCCTTCGGGGGCCCGTACCGAACTATATGGTTAATCTTGGACACAGTAAAGTCGGATTTGCGTTTTGCCGCGTCATGTGGATGTGACATCATTCTGAAAACAGACTATAATCCTCCTTTTTGTTTCAAGCGGAGTCGGGTAAAAAGGAATTTATAATTCAGAAATGAATGGTAATGAAACTATTATCATATCAACAGTTACAGTTAGTAAGCTTATTCTTCATGTAGGACTAGAATATACACAACGTAACATCACGCCTGTTTTTTCCGGAGGGTTGGGCAGAGGTGTACCAGATAGTGAACTTAAAGTTTGCCAGTTATGTCAAAGTCCCATGAAATAGGGTGCGTACCTTTTGCCATCAACTGGGCACAAATCCAGACTCTGTGGCTGCCACTGAGAAATTTCGGTTGGAGTGTAGCCTTAGGGGCGCTATGGCGCGAGGACTTAAAAAAAAAATCATGCTTTTTGTATACCATCTCATAGTTTTCTACTAGAGCAACAGTTTCTTTCCAGAAAAGATTTTCATCTGAGCTACCACTTTGGAAATATAGATAGTTTTATAAAAATTAAATAAAATTCGGAGGCCCATAATTCGGAAACGGTGCGTCTTGGGTCCATACTTCTCAGAGCCTAAATGGTTTTTATGGACAAACCCAATAATTCTGCCCAACCTGGGAATCAAACCCAGGACCTTATCACTCACACACTGGTCCTATTCATCATCATCATCATCAGCCTATATTGTTCCCACTGCTGGGATTCAGGCCTCCTCTCTATGAGAGGGAAAGGGCTGTAATCCACCACGCGGGCCACGCAGTGCGGGTTGGTAGATGTCACATGTCTTCGAATGTTTAGTTCTAGGACATGCCGGTTTCCTCACGATGTTTACCTTCACCGTTTTGAGAGCAACTGGTCCTATTAACTGCCTCGAAATAATGAGAAATAAGAAGAATGTAGTGTAGAATGTATGTAGATTCTAATGAAATATGAATAAATGGATTCTAATGAATGTATGTAGATGTTAAAAAGAGATCAAGTTTGTAAGTTTAGATGTCAGGAGATTATCTCCGAAACCACTCATCCGAATTCAAAAAATCTTTCACTTTAAGGAAGCTACACATTGCCCAGTGCTATAGGATAATATTATGTTTTTTTGAAGCGGACGAAGTCGAAGACAGAAGCTAATTTATAAATTTAAGTAATTTTTCGTGTTTGTTCACATCAAACAAGCTATACAAAACCAGTTTAACCGGATCTCTCATTGTACAGGAAATCAGTACAAAGTGAGGCCATGTTATACTGGATTTTTATAGGTTGATGTGACCGCGTTATTCTTTGAAACTATGTAACGGATTTTCATGCAGTTTTCACCAGAACTTCGCACATATATCCCGAAAAGTTTATGTGTAGTGTTCATAAACTTTTCACACATATTAAACATTAAATTACATTTTACTAAAGAAATCTAGACGTTTTATAAAGTCGTAAAACTGTACAAAGTAGGGGTGCTAGTGTTGAATAAAACTTTTATCACTATTTTCGTTTGTAACCAGAAAACAAATGCCTGTGTTAGATGTAGAACAATGTATGATGTGTGGTATTTGGGTTGTCGTGGTATGGGCATGTGATGCGGACGAATGAAGAAAATGTCGTGAAGTAAGTTTTAAGTAAAAATGTGGATGGCTACAAGAGGCAGAAAATCAAAATCAAAATAATTGATTTCAAGTAGGCCAGTAACAGGCACTTTTGAATAATCGCACAAAATTTAAATGAAGCTACAGTCCCAGTCACAAGACGCTCGTGGCTAAATAATAACAGCCGCCGGGGTCGATCTTTAAGGTTAAGCCGTGCTTGCCGAGGTTGGTCCGTGAATGGGTGACCATAATTACATACAGAGTTTCCTTCGTGCCTCAGAAAGCACGTTAAGCCGTTGGTCCCGGCTGTCATTTGAAGATCTTTGACAGTCGTTACGAGTAGTCAGAAGCCAAAAAGTCTGACATCCATTCTTACCAAGGGGTATCGTATTACCCAGTTACTGGGTTGTGGTGGTCATATAGGCAGTCGCTTCATGTAAAATACTGGTACTCAGCTGCACTTGGTTAGACTGGAAGCCGACCTCAAGATAGTTTGGGAAAAGGCTAGACAGATGATGATGAGTCCCAGTCACAAGACATAATAACTGTGAAAGTACTGTAGTTGCCCATTCGAAAGCGTATGTCTATGGGGAAGAATAGGCAAGCAACAGGACTCTCTTTTAGATCAGAATCTTGTTAGAAAATCCTTGGTTACATCATTCATTAAACGAAGAGCAAAGAAACGATGGATGGACTGTATGAAGGATGATATGTCTAGAAAGGAGATGGCTGCTGAGATGTCGAGTAATAGAGAAGTATGGAAGAAGAAGCCATGCTGCTCCGACCCCAAATAAATTGGGATAATGGCAGATATTCATTTTATTATTATTATTATAAGCCTATATTGTCCCACTGCAGGGCGAAGGCTTCCCTTTCCTCCTTCTACTATTCGCGGTCTACTGCGATTATAGGCCAATCCTTAGAGAACGAGTCCAAACGAGTCCTTGGACTTGTTATCTAGGATATTAACGATTGTAAAATATAAGCACTAAAGTTTTCATGTCAAACAGAATATGAAGGCAGTTTCCAGTTGTTGTCAATAAAAATTTTCGTCGAATTCCACAATAGATCCCAAGCTTTGAACAAACAAAACAAACGAAACTATAAACTGTAAAGAATTGCTTCGATTTCGTTGAAAAGAAAACATTGGGATAAAAAGTGAAGTGCTCTTGTATTAAAATCTTCCGATTCAACACCGTATTAAATGGTTGTTTCGAAAGAAGGTAAACGTACGTACCTAAGTAAGTTAATGTATACCTACTTGAAGAAGAAACAACGTCATCTTTCAAATTCCTTCGCTCTCTCATATTCTGTCTGAGCTTCACACAAGATGTTTTGACATCGGAATTCGACCAATTTCAAACAAACTATGTTTAGCTTTTAGTAATCCTAATTTATATCTACTATTGTTAACGAAATACTTGGCTTCACATACAAAGCAAATAATATTTTATGCCTCTTTGTTTTACACCTCGCGTTGGTTCGAGTACATACCTACTTTATTATGAGTTAAATATTGGTCATTTTTATGAGTAAATCAGTGAATCAGTAAGAAAGGTAAAATAACCAATCCCATGAAATGATTCATTAATATTATATTAACATTGCTGTCTTTATTAGTTAAATGATTTATGAATAAGTTCAAAACAGCTGTTAATTCACGCATAAAGTATTGGTTTTATTATTCTTCCTGGATTCGATTTTCAGGTTGGGTTAAGTGCTATTGGGTTTTATCATCAGGAATTTCTTAGCTCGGAGTCTTTAGAGGGGACTCTGATGATAGGGGAATGTATTAATAAGACGTAGATTTTTTGGAAAAAAAAACATTGCTCTAGACGACTATCCACGAAGAAAACAGCGGAATACGTTTGTATGGAGAAACGACCACTAGAGATCACTCTTAAGAGCGTTTACGCCTTAAGAAATTTCATACAAACTTTCAAGTCTTTATTTTCCGAAATGACTGAAAAGATTTTGATGAAACTTCGTATTCATAAGCAAGATGCATAGGTCTAAAAAGTTCATATAAAACAATATCGAAAAATAGTGTTACAGCTAAATTAAACCGATTATAAATTATCTATTGAAACAGAAATATCGAATCATCTTTTTTTTTTAATTAATATTTTAATTTTTTTTTGGTATCTTTTTTGACCTATGTATCCTGCTTATTCGTATTAAGTTCCATTAAAATCGCTTCAGTAAACGATCTTAAGTTTTTTTTACAAAGCTATTTTAAGGCTTTGTTGAAAATGGGAGTTACGGTAGGTAGTCTGAGAATCACTGTATTTTAAGACTAAAAGAGTCAAGATAACATTTAAATATAACATTTATTTTTTTAAAAGACATTTTAAGTAACTTTTTAGTACTAAGTATTCTGGTTATGCGTATTCAGTTTCATTTAAATCGGTTCTGTCAGTACGGAAAATAAGGAGTTGAAAGTTTGTATGAAATGCCGTGTAAGGTGTAAACGCTCTTAATTCTGTGTAGTTGATGGTTATACCCTCGAACTGGTGAAATAAAGGTGTACTATCTCTGCCTCAGCTGACAGTGAATGCAGGGTGGATGTTGTGTTATTATTTCCTGCTAGCTTCTAGCTAGGCTTCACAAATTTATCCTTTTTGCCTACCTAGGCGTCTTGTCTGTGAGTGTCTCTTCCAATAAATACACACAATCCATACTTCCATACTAATATTATAAATGCGAAAGTCACTCTGTTTGTTTGTTTGGTTGTTTGTATGTTTGTTTGTTACCTTTTCACGACTAAACGGCTGATCGGATCTTAATGCAATTTGACAAGAAGATAGATTTCAACCTGGGAAATGACATAGGCTATATACCATCACGCTACGACAAATAGGAGCGGAGCAGCAATGAAAAATTTTGCGGAAACGGGGAAAATGTGACGCAGACGAAGTTGCGCGGGAAAGCTAGTCCAATATATACTTAGTATGTTTTCCAGTGGACAAGGGAGTCCCTTGTGCTTGTGCTATGAGAGCCGTTACTTTGGACTGGACCATTCGCAATTCATAACAATTTTTTTAGCTTCAGTCTTACTTGTTAAAACGAATGTTTATTAAATAAATATCTGATCTTTCATCATCATCATCTGTCTAGCCTTTACCCAACTATGTCCGGATCGGCTTCCAGTCTAACCAGACGCAGTTGAATACAAGTACTTTAGATGGAGCGAATGCCAATTTCACCGCCACAACCCAGTTAGTACTAGGTAATAAGAAACGCTTTGGCAAGACTGATTATCAGACTTTCAGGCGACTGACTAACCTGTAATGACTGTCAAAGATCTAAAAATGACAGGCGGGAACAACGGCTTAAGGTGCTATCCGAGGCATGGAGGAAACTCGGTTTTTAATAGATGGTCACCCATCCACAGGCAAGCAGGCGCGGCTTAGTCTGAAGATTGATACGAGCGGCTTATATTATTCATCTACCAGCTCCTCTGTAATATCGGATCGTTTTATTAATTAACCACGGTCATTTAAATTAACCGATAAACTTTAAGGTCGAACCAACCACACAGTACCTACGTATAACGCAACAAGTTTCATTCTTCAATCCGTTTCCAGAGCGACGGTGCAAGTTCATGATCATTCTTACGACGCATCACATTGACACTTCTACGGAATCCCGGTCAAGTCCACGCTCAGCTTGTTCCGTGTTTCTATAAACGTCGCATTTCCAGAGTGACTCACATTACACGTTCTGTTTATCTTTACATAGTATGCGACTATAATATAGTATATACAAGGTGTTGTTTTGCATCCTCGCCAAAATTCAGCAGGTTGTCACAAAAGACATAAATCAGTTTAAATTACGGTACCTTATTAATTACTGATTTTTTTGGTTGTTTAACTTTGCCAGTATACCGGAATAACTCCTTTAACTTGGTTTAGGGAATAAGAAATTCATTAATAAACGTTTCAGATTGTTTGTAGGTATGTGTGAAAGCGCGGTTATGGTGCGAGGATCAGACGGGCCGCGTTCAAAACACGGGTGGTTCAGAATTATCGATATACGTAAATAAGAAAAAAAAATTGACCTATCTATTTTATTATGGATTAGGGTCGAGAATCATTATCGTAGTTACCTCCTTGAATTTGACTAGGACGCGATGCGGTCTGTACGCTTAGATGTTTTATACTTTGCAACAGATTTTGATGCGGTTTTCATCAATATACAGAATTATTCAAAAGGAAGGTTTATATGTATAATTTATCCTTGAAAAACACATCAAAAATTTCCACGGGAACGAAGTGGCACGCAGCAGCTAGTCTTTGAAAAATTTTGAGACAGTTTTTTTCGAATAAGTAGACCAATCATGAGAGTTATACGATTAAAATTATCAAAAAAAAATTATACAAAACTATTTGCAAAAAAAAATGGACTAGCTTTCGGAACCGGTAGAGGAAGCCCGCGCAGAGGTCCCATATAAATTTCATTAACTTTGTTTCTGAGTAAGCTTCTTTAAAACCTATTTTTTTCTTCTTAGATTTTACATTGTATCTTGAAGGTAGTGGGCCAATAATATCATCAACATGGGTTTATATGTCAATGCTCTTAATTGATACTATTGACAGGTGTCATTGTGGTTTTCTGATGGCATGTCACTGACAAGAGATTAATCTGAATTAGGCATGATTGTTTGTTCATCTCTGATTATTTTTAGTAAATTATTGAAATCTAGAGACCCAGAGTCCATGATGTTGCTTCACTATCACTACATAGTATAAAACAAAGTCGCTTTCTCTGTCCCTATATCCCTATGTATGCTTGAATCTTTAAAACCACGCAACGGATTTTGATGCGGTTTTTTTAAATAGATAGAGTGATTGAAAAAGAACGTTTATATGTATAATCTATATATATAAAAGAAAGTCGTGTTAGTTACTTCACTTATAACTCAAGAACGGCTGAACCGATTTAGCTGAAAATTGGCAGGGAGGTAGTTTAGAGCCAGGAGAAGGACATAGGATACGGTAGGGTAGGGTAGGGTAGGTAGGTAGGATAGGGTAGGTAGGTAGGGTAGGGTAGGGTAGGTAGGTAGGGTAGGGTAGGTAGGTAGGGTAGGGTAGGTAGGTAGGGTAGGGTAGGTTAGGTAGGGTAGGGTAGGTAGGTAGGGTAGGGTAGGTAGGTAGGGTAGGTAGGTAGGTAGGGTAGGTAGGTAGGGTAGGGTAGGTAGGTAGGTAGGGTAGGGTAGGTAGGTAGGGTAGGGTAGGTAGGTAGGGTAGGTAGGTAGGGTAGGGTAGGGTAGGTAGGTAGGGTAGGGTAGGTAGGTAGGGTAGGTAGGTAGTAAGGGTAGGGTAGGGTAGGGTAGAGTAGGTAGGTAGGGTAGGGTAGAGTAGGTAGGTAGGTAGCGTCGGGTAGGGTAGGTAGGATAGGGTAGGTAGGTCGGATAGGGTAGGTGGGTAGTAAAAAGTGCATTGCAACGCATGCTGGGTACAGCTAGTAACTATATATTTTATATCCGTGCGAAGCCAGACCGGGCCGTTATGTTTTTATATACAACGTTCACAGTTCTTCTGTAGTGTATTTAGTATCAGCATTGCACCCGTGCGAAGCCGGGGCGGGTAGCTAGTTGTGCTATAATTGTTCCTGTGTACTAAGTATGTTACTAATAACTTTATAATTGATAATTATAATAATTATGAGTGGTTTCTTATAATTTACGACATAATATTTAGTTTTAATATGTTTAATGCTGTGCCCTAACAGGTTCCATAATATTGTTCATAGCACAGTTAGCCTTTTATTACAACTTTTTAACATTGTGGAACACAAATAAATTGAATATGACTAAAAAGAATTATGCTGGCTTCAAAAAAAACTGAGGAAATTCCTAACATTTTTCAATTCGAATTTTACTTCAATACACAATTTTTATTACACCTATATCCGCTTACATGACGTACATCCAGAGATACGAGCGTTTACGCCAATACGCAAATAAATTCTAAAATAAATAAGTTGATTTCGTTTACACGATTTCCTTCAAACATATTTATAATTTACATTAGAAAAAAAAGCCAATTTTCGTGTTTATCTGTGTGACCGCGTTGTCCTCCTAAACTGGCTTTTGGATTTTGATGAGGTTTTCAGTTACAGAAATGATTCCGCAGAGTTGTGTTTCGTATGTGTTTCGAAAAAAATAATACAGAAATAAACAAATATCAAAGTAATGTGTATAATTAATGGGTTCATTAGTACATAATTATGCAACTAAGATACTTGTATAATTATTTTTATTTTTATAGTGCAGCAATTCGTCCAAGCCTCGGAAAGCACGTTATGCCGTTGGTCCTGGCAGTCAATAGGGGATCGGACTGGGTAAAGAAAACGACATTCTATTTTGTCCGTCAGACAGGTAATACAAAAATATTAGACACGTATTTTTTGTTTTATCAAAATATCAAAAAAATTACTTAGTTAGAACACATTAAAGTTGGAGAGTGGGGGCTTACTACGTCACAAGTAGGTATAAAACTTACCTACATGTGCGCCATTTCAACTCAATATATCTCCGTAATTTTATGACCACGTGAAAAAAGAAAAAATACGTATCCAATACTTTTCAATAAACTACCCGACGGACACAGAAAAAAAAATAGGATTATCCCCTTTTGTATATCTTTAATAGTCGTAACAGGTAGTCAGTGACTACCAGTCACCACTACCAGTCTTACCAAGGGTATCGTATCGTAACCAGTTGTTGACTGAATTGGGAAGGTCAAAAGGCGGTTGCTAGGGCTAGGCAGATGATGGTGACTCATGGGGTATCCTGGATTATTCTAAGCTATATTTAAACCCGCTAGGTGGTTCTGTAATCGATGTACTAAATCCACACGGACTAAGTCACGGACAAAGAGCTAGTTTATTTTATACTCGTAGGTCGATACGTTTACTCACGAGAAACGACTTTCTGAATCATACTTACAACCATTGATTGGTTTTTTCAGCTGTTGTATCTACGTCAGTCATGTTTTCCTAGTACCTACAGTGAGATTTTTATGTATTAGTCTAGACATTAACAATGACGTTTCACATTCTTTTCAACTCGAGCCAAAAATAATAGAAATGTCTTCATTCACGACATTGTTTAAATTGTATTTTAATGTCTGGCTACGAAAATGTTGTGTGTGTTGTATCATTGTGAGATCCTGGGGATCCGTCACACAGGGTATCCTAGTATGGAAGCCAGTCTCTCACAAAGAAACATATTGTATGCATTTTGTTAAAGTGTTACATTTATATTTATTGTAACTATGTTAACCTTTGTGAAGAGAAAAAATAAAGATATTGTATTGTATTGTTCTACGAGGATAAGGATAAGGATGAAAATAATATCACTTGGTTTCGAACTAATTATTTAGTTATTCCATCGAAAGTACAATGATAACTACAAATATGTTTAACAAATGAAACAAAATACCCCGATAAAAACTAAATAAAACGTAGTTAAAATACCATGTACTATAAATTTCAGAATGATCGGTTCAGTGGTTTAGGCGTGAATGAGTAACAAATAAACAAACTTAAAGTAAGTTTGTTTATTATTAATATAAGTAAAGATTAGGATTTTTGGGAAATGGTGGTGATTTGAGCGCAAAAATCATGCATTTTAAAATTCACTACATAATATATTGACTTTCACGAATATTTTATGTTTCGTATTTTATTTGGAAATGCCATTGGTATACCTATAACTAAAAGGTGTTGTTTTGCATCTTCTTCATAAAAATTCAGGAGGTTGTCACCAAATACATAAATAATCAATTAAAATTACCGTACCTAGTTAATTATTAATAAACGCTGATATTTTGGTTGTTTATGTTTGTCAGTATTTCAGAATAGGGTTATTCTAATACCTTAACGTGATTTATAGAATAAGAAATTATCGAATAAACGTTTAACATTGTTTGTATTTGTGAAAGCGCGATTATAGGACATGAATCAGACGGCCCGCGTTTAAAACGGGTCGTTCACACTTAGCGATTTCCGTAAATAAAAAAAAAAATCTACCCATATTGTTATTGATTCGGGAGGAAAATAATTAGCATAGATACTTCCTTGAACTTGACGAGGATGCAAAACAACACCTTGTAAAAGCCACATCGGAGAGGGTTTTTTTAAGATAATTCTATAGTCTCTAGACAACCATATTTATTATCTGCATTTTGTAAAGATAATTTCAAGCCGTGAATGAACTACCAAGAAAACTAAGTTTAGATTGAACTTTAATCTTGTTTAATTCAAACTGCGTCTATATAGTTTTAAAACAAAAGGATAAAGGTAATTAACGCCGGAGCCTATAATTAATTAAGTTAACTTGTGTAATTAGTAAACGCTTTTTAAGAAAGTAATGGAAAAAAAAACACGTTTTTAATTCCTAAAGGGTCAAGCAGAGAGACGTACCTGTATATTTAAACGGGTGTAAAAATACCCTTAACGAAGCCGAAATGGACCATATCTCCTCGTCATTCTGGACTAAACCTCTCCCAATGGTCCAGAACAAGGACCTATATTCTAGTTACAGAGAATCACATATTGGGAGTCAATGCTCCAACTTTTTTTTTTAAATACATGTTTTTCATCTTATGGCTTTACTTTAAATATAGCCATGATGTTTTCACAATGTTTTGAGTGCGTTACCTTGAGACCGTAAAATGAGATGTTTCACCCCAAAAGCTATTTTTCCGTATATTTATTTTGCTTGATGTACAAAATTCTTGGTTGAGGGTCCGTTGAGGTCAGGCTTCGTGAAGAGGCCGTTGACACCTTCTATATTGCCACATATGTTACAGTCCTATGTATGATTTATGAGAGTGAGCATATTGCCACGAAACGGACAGACATCCAGACAAAAAACCTACAGGATATTTTTTGGCAATCTGGCAATAGAATCCAGACCTGCTCAGCAGTTGGAACTTATTATGTACCCGACTAATGAGGTAGTCAAGAAAGTCAGTCATGAGTTTTTTGTCACAAAAGTGTTTTTTTTTCTGAATGCGTATTAAATACAATCGTACTTTTGCTACTTATACATACACAAGTTTTGAATACTGTTGATGTTAAATACCTTTTAAAATAGAAATACGAAATATGCATTAAATATTATCAACTTCTCTCTGATTAGATTTGTTCGAGATATTCCTTTCAACAACATGACATGCCCGATGCATCCAGAGGTTAAACTCCATCCAACATTCCTTCTGACTCACCGGGAAGATACTTGCAGAATGTATTTGACGTCACATAACATTTGTTTCATCTCATCTCTCTTTGTTTTCGAAATTGAACTGTCATTCAAACCGAAATAAAACTCAAATACACACGCCAATAAGATGCAACAAAGTTTGCAAGTGCATTGCGCCATTATTTATGTCGAGACCAAACTGTCCAACTGTTGGGCATACTCCTCCCACAAGTCTGTCCATGAACTCTTGTCACGCGCAACGAGTACCTCGAATCAGCTCTCGCGGTATGCGTCTAGGTGGCCTACCATGAAGTATTAAAACAGTATTCTTTAATCTTATTCCAGAGTGGGAAAGATATAGCGCTAGACGTACTCTGTACGTCCGTCTCCGTCTCATTTCTCACACTGAAATAAGATTAAAACAATACTGATTTAAGACGTCATAGTAACCCCCCAGGTCGTTTCACATTGTGCCATTACCAACTTTTAATGTGGGTGATAACTGTAACATGATTATCTACTGCTAGCCTAGTAGTGTGACATGCTATTCCTAGGTCTCGAACCCAAGACACGCACCTCTGATTTCTCGGATTCATTTGCGCATTGTATTGTCACTTGCTTTCGGAAAAGAAAGACCTCGTAGGAAACCAAACCGTCATACCAGAGAGATATTTCGCAACACTCTGAAACAAGCTTAGGAAACAGCGAAAAACGAAAAATAAAAATATGTTTTGTTATTGTCATTAGCTCAAAATCTGTTCATAATATGTATATCAAAATAGCTTATCTTTGCTAAAATTGGGACTTAACAATAGTCACGCCATCTACAATGAGTTTTGACCGCCCCATTGAATCACATATTGATGGCCTGACGTAAAGGTAGCATTCCATTTTTGTTTAATGCGCCATCTTTACGCCATTACATTCACGAACTTTCCAAATTCAAAATGAAAAAAAAAAACAGTGAATAAAAGACGGCCAATTAATTAAAATATTCCATTAGCACTTCTTGAAACAATAGTTTTTATACGTAACACGTAATAAAAAAAAACTTTTTCGTTCTCTTGTGGATGGTTGCCAAGAATTTGTTGAATACTTTCGAAATCTCGGCTGATATCGCTGTAATTGTCACAAAGTGGGACAAGATAGATTCATAGCGATAACGATTATGAGGTTGGATAGTAACGTGTGATATTTTTGTAAAGTATGTCATATCATCATTCCAGCCGAAAGACGTCCACTGCTGGACATAGGCCTCCCCCAAGTGTCGCCACAATGACCGGTCCCGTGCGACTCGCATCCAGCGGATCCCCCGCTACCATCACCAGGACGTCGATTCTGTAAAATTCAGAACACAACTCACATCTCACATCGCTATCCACTGTCACTTCGCGTAAGGTTCAAAATGACCTTGATTTTGTAGCGTCGAAGTGACGGGGGAATTACCTTACAAAATGCCACTTCTTACCTCATCTCATACTTTATCTTTCAAAATCTCCCTGTTAACTTAGTTCAACTCGCTGGCACGCTCGTAGTGGTGGCGCTAGTATAAATTCGAATTATCAACCAGGTTTTTAGAATGCCAATCAAGAAACTCACAGCGGATTCAGATTCGAAGTTCTAAGTGAGGTCTTACAGAATCACACCGCAGGTCATCGGTCCACCTAGTGCGAGGCCTTCCAACGCAACGTCTTCCGGTTCGCAGTCGCCACTCCCAAACTTTTCAGCCCCATCGGCCATCCGCTCTGAGAGCAATGTGCCATGCCGACTGCCACATGTACTAAGCCGATACTTACTCTGGAAATCTCTACGTCCCCGCAAGGGCACGCGCGGGTAGCGGGGTATGGACTGTGTCCTTGGACCCACGGGGATGCAGGTGTGCCCGTGAATACGGGCGCCCTCAATTTGGGTGCCATATAGGCACGAATAGCGGCGAGCGCGCACACGCAACTCGCCTCAAAGCCGATAATACATAACCTCCTCCTTTTATAAAAGTCGAATTAAAAGTTTGGACTTTACTTCTGCGGTAACGTACAGAATTAGTTAGTTCTTTACAAGTTAGTTTCGTGTACAATCCTACTATTATTATAAACGCGAAAGTTTGTAAGTATGGATGGATGTTTGTTACTCTTTCACGCGAAAACTACTGAACGGATTTGGATGAAATTTGGCACAGGGTTAGTTTATAACCTGGATTAACAACATATGATAATTTTTGTCCAGATAGTACAATCCCGTGGTACAGTGATCGAACTCAACACGTGCGAAGCCGCGGGCATAGGCTAGTATCCAATATACGGTTCGTTCCGTACTTTTAAGATTCAATTAAATTAGCAGACGGACAGATATAAGACCTGTGAATTGAAAACCTGGCATTTGACCCCGTGGCTGCTACTAAGAAATCCCTGATGGAAAAATCTAGAACCACTATGCCCGACCTGGGAATTGAATCACACAGTAGAGAGAGATTTGACACACACCTGTACGTCTACCATGTGTTTTAACAATCTATACTCGCTAGAGTGTGTAGTTAAAAAATGTTTGAAAACTTTTACAGCGCCTCTAGCGGATAGTTGGGTACTAAAATGCGCAGTATGAGTCACATAGTTATCTATCCTACGTCACCGTGTAGTAAACTATACTACAGGTACTGTAGTTTGGGCTTCATTTGCTTAGAATTTGGTAGTAAGCACCAACACAGCTCATGGTACCATTGAAAAAGCTAACTATAGTATTTGCGTATTGACGGAACTATTGCAGTTACGTCAAGCGATCTAACTATGACAACTCATGGTCGACGTACTGTATACAAACTTGAATACGACAAAAATACAGTTTTTATTGTACCAAATGAGACACAATAATAAAATAGCTATTGAATAAACGTCTCATTTTTACAGAATATTAAAGAATGCATGTCATTAAATAGCTAATAAATGAATGAAGAACTTGCAGTAAAAGGTTGTAACGAAATTGTAGTTTTTGCAATCTCGAATTCTTGAGTCAAAGAAGAATATAATTTTCGTTTTATTATTTATTTATTTATTAACTCGTCATCACTATCATTACAGGAATGTCCTAATTCAATAGTGTGGCCATAAATACAGTTTCATTATTTACCGTAACATATTCTGTGCATCGTGATTTTTGTGAACTCACTCAGAGAACAAGTAAAAAGATCTATGCTGTCTGCTACGTCATTCAGTACACGCAAGGTAGATTGGTCCTACTGCTAGGAACCGCCAAAAGACGTGGCCGTCTCATTATGTAGTAAAATCGTGTTTTGATTATTTTAAAGTCACTATCATCATCATCTGCCTAGCCTTTTCCTAACCATCTTGGGGTCGGCTTCCAGTCTTACTGGATGCACCTGAATACCAGTATTTTAAATAAAGCCACTGCCAATCTGACCTCCACAACCCACTAACTGGGTAAAACGATACCCCTTTGTAAGACTGGATGTCAAAGTTTTGGCTTCTGACGACTCTTAACGACTGTCAAAGATCTACAAATGACAGCCGGGACCAACGGCTTAACGTGCTTTCCGAGGCACGGAGGAAACTCGATAGATAATTATGATTCATCATCATCAGCCTATAATCTTCCCACTGCTGGGAAACAGCTCTCTGAGAGGGAGTGGGCTGTAATCCACCACGCGGGCCCAGTGCGGGTTGGTAGATGTCACATGACTTCGAATTTTTAGTTCTAGGACATGCCGGTTTCCTCACGATGTTTTCCTTCACCGTTCTTGAGAGCTGCGGTGATGAAATAAATTACACAAAGTAATGCGCCCGCCTGGGTTCGAACGTACGACTTACTGTTCGTAAGTCGGGGCTGCCACCACTGGACCACCGCTGCTCTCTAATTATAATTATTTTGTAGCAAATGCTGTAATATTTATCGAGAAATGGCAAGGTAGAATGGATGGTTATTTATCGTGTTTTACATGCAAATTAAATCTCTTTGTGAAAAGAACAATGTTATCAACATCTTCGAAAAGAGGTTAGAATTATTTCTACTTACTAAAAATACCCTTTCGTTGGTCTAGTGGTTGCCAGCATGACAGGTGAGTATGAGGTCTTGGGCTCGATTCCCAGGTGAGGCAATTTGTTATTGGGTTCCATTATCAGGAATTTCTCAGTATGGCCACGGAGGTTGGATTTGTGCCTGGTTGATAGCTATAGATTTGCCCTCTTTTACAAGGGACTTGAACATAAGTGACAATAAATAAATAAAGATTCATCATCATCATCAGCCTATAATGTTCCCACTGCTGGGACGCAGGCCTCTTCTCTATGAGAGGGAATGGGCTATAATCCACCACGCGGGCCCAGTGCGGGTTGGTAGATGTCACATGTCTTCGAATTTTTAGTTCTAGGACATGCCGGTTTCCTCACGATGTTTTCCTTCACCGTTTTTGAGAGCAGCGGTGATGAAATAAATTAGACAAAGTAGTGCGCCTGCCTGGGTTCGAACGCACGGCTTACTGCTCGTAAGTTGGGCCACCACTGAGCCACCGCTGCTCTCTAAAAAAGTTAAACTTGACCCAAAGGTATGTGACAGCTGATTTTTCGATAGTGGTCCCATAGAGAATATTGTTCAGTTTGATGGTTTGAATCACACCCTGAAATATGACTACACCCTTCTGGGACACGCTGTATATTCTCGACATATTTTTTTATAAACACCAATCTATTTATTGTAATGAATAAGGGAAAACCAAATTATTATGTAAATGTTAGCTCCCAACGACTAGCACGTGTACTTTTTTCTACTTGGTGTCTTTGATCAGTTGCCACGGGTGATACATATTTAATACTAGCTGTCCCGCGCAACTTCGTCTGCGTCACATTTTCCCCGTTTTTGCAACACTTTTCATTGCTGCTCCGCTCCTTTTGGTCGTAGCGTGATGCGTGATAGCGCGATGATATATAGCGTATAGCCTTCGTCGATAAATGGGCTATCTAACACTGAAATATTTTTTCAAATCGGATCAGTAGTTCTTGAGATTAGCGCGTTCAAGCAAACAAACAAACTCTTCAGCTTTATTATAAGTATAGTATTAGATTAAATTTGTAAGACTCCCGTCGTGTTTATCATTGAAAATGCGAAAATTTGGATTGATGTATGTTTGCTACTTAATCACGGCTGAACGGATCTGGATGAAGTTTGGAGATTGGAATATGGAGATAGATTGAAGTCTGTAATAGCACAGGAATATATTATGCGTATCAAAATTTACACGCAAACGAGGTCACGGGAAACAGTTAGTTAGCATCTAGCGTGTCCAATTACCGAGTGATTGATTTGGTTTATCCATACTTCCATACTAATATTATAAATGCGAAAGTCACTCTGTTTGTTTGTTTATCTTTTTACGACTAAACGGCTGATCGGATCTTAACGAAATTTGGCAAGAAGATAGATTTCAACCTAGGGAAGGACATAGGCTATATATCATCACGCTACGACCAATAGGAGCGGAGCAGGAATGAAAAATGTTGCGAAAACGGGGAAAATGTGACGCAGACGAAGTTGCGTGGGACAGGTAGTGATTTTAAACAAAATCATTAATAGTACAGTACTTATAAAATAAGACCAGGATGGTATAGTTTTTTCAAACTATAAAGTTGTTTACAGGGCTTGCTTTAAAGCTATTTGTATACACGGTGGCAGTGACACAGACGCGAAAGTGGTGAAAGTGAAAAAAAACCAGCCAAGTGCGAGTCGGAATCGCGCACGAAGGGTTCCGTACCATTATTTATAAAAACGAATGGGGCCCCTTAAATATTTATTTTATTCTGTTTTTGTATTTTTGTTATAGTGGCAACAGAAATACATAATCTGTAGAAATTTCAATTGGCTTAACTATCACGGTTCATGAGATACAGCCTGGTGACAGACGGACAGACGGACGGACAGCGAAGTCTCAGTAATAGGGTCCCGTTTGACCCTTTGGGTACGGAACCCTAAAAAAACAATTGTTTCCTACAAAAGTGAAATACCTACACGGTCAAACATATGGAACATTTGTTTTTTTTTAGATAACCGATGCATAATTTCTGTGTGGGAGGATTTAGAATGATGTACTGCTGTGGACGTGGCGACCACTTTCGTGTCAGTGTCCTTTCAACACTATACATGGTGTAACTGAAGGGGTATATACATACTTAAGGGTGTGCTCCAGACCACCAAACTGCTGACGATGGTCTGTAACACACCCCTAAGTATATATTTACCCTTTCCGCTACACCCTGTATAGTCGAGTTTTTTTTTTAATAAAGGTATTGCATCGCATTGCACTTAATAGGATATTCGTGTGTTCTCTTCTAAGTATGCACAATACTCTTACATCAATGCGGACTATCCATCCTTATTGGACAATGGTGGCCCTCTATCGTTACAGCCACGACTCACGATTTGTAGGCTATTGGTTCTGTTGGCCCTATTCCCTCTCTCAAAGAGCACCATTTATGTCACAGTAGATGGTTAGTATAATCCGCCTATAATGTTTCTAACATTACAGGCGGATAGAAACCATTTTCAAATAAAATACATATACTTTACCTACTCCAAAATTATGAAGAATGAAACAACGTGAAATATACAAAATAAGCTTATAAAATACAGTTTAATTTTATCCTGTAAAATTCCTGTGAATACTCCAAGTACGTAGACGGAAGCATGAATCACAGCTCATAAGTACGTCAAAACAGTAATAATTCAAAAGTAATGAGTGTTAAATTACGGAGGTCGCCGGCGCAACGCCAACCAACTATTCGCTCTGTCATTCACCCGAACAATGACAAATTCTGGTATATTTATCGGCATGCTATTCGTAGATGGCGGGACGAGGAGAGACGTGATTGGTTGCTTTGGGATCATTTGATTCGCAAAAAGAATGGAGAGGCCTCTGTCTTGCAGCGAGTCAGCACAGTCTGATCATTATAATTTTGTCCTAGTTTTCGCTCGTGGCTTTGTCCGCAGAAATTCAATTTCTTACATATACAAGGTGTTATTTTGCATCCTCGTCAAATTCAAGGAGGTTACTAAGCTAACGATTCTCGTCCCGAATCGATACAAATAAATAAAATTGAAGTGTCTTTTTGTAATATTAAAATAATGGCTTTTTACTACATGCACATGAATGTATATATACGCTACATAAAATACTGCATTAATCTATACACAAAATAACATTTTTTACAAAAAAAAAATGTCTGTGTGTCTGTTTGTTCCGGCTAATCTCTGGAACAGCTGGACCGATTTTGACGGCCTTTCACTGGCAGATACCTGATGTAATAAGGAGTAACTAAGGCTTCTTTTTAAATTCCACGTGGAAGAAGTCGCGGGCACAGCTGATCAATAGTAAAATGGTTATGTAATTTTTCTTTTTTATTGTTTTGTTGGCGTGACGACAGAATCATTTTCAATTTAGACTATGAAAGAGCTACGCTAATGTAGACTATGGCTATCCCGTTGGTTTGATCGGGCAAAGTGTTATTTGGTTTTTCGATCAGGAATTTCTCAGTAACAGCCACGGAGTCTGGACTTGTGCCTGATTAATGGCAATAGGCTCGCCCTTGTAGCGACCTACAAAAAGCAACTTACTACAAAAAGTATTACAGCGCCATCTATGACACGACGGAAGAACTAACATCAATTTCCTACATCTCGCAAGCAAAGTTTACATCGACTTAAGACTATTTAGAGAAACTCGACAAAAACTGACGGGAAGTTACCCACCAGACATAACACCTATCTGGTCAGAGGATCCTCCCTTTCCTATAGGGTATGAAGAACTTTACACCCTGTTCCTCCTACCTCTAAAACCTCTATAGCATGGGAATTAAACATGACTGGCGGAATGAGGGTGGACTATTGCCTAACCCTTCTGGGATTACAGGCGTGATGTTTTGTTAGTCCGATTTTATTCAAAAGCTGGTGTCTTACTGAAATCCCAATATTGATTTCTTTTATGGAAAGGGAAAATTCGTATTTTTCTCATTAAAATCAGAAATTCAAATTGTAAATAAAAGAACTGAAGAAATATTACAATAGGGATGATGACTGGGTAAAGAAAACGAAATTCTATTTTGTCCGTCAATCAGGTAATACAAAAATATTAGATACGTATTTTTTGTTTTATCAAGTTAACAAAAAAATACTTAGTTAAAACGCATTAAAGTTGGAGAGTGGGGGCTAACTACGTCACAACTAGTATAAAATGTACTGAGCCGTGACGTCATGCGCCATTTCAACTCAAAATATCTCCATAATTTTACGATTACGTGAAAAAAGAAAAAATATGTGTCAAATACTTTTTATTAATCTACCCGATAGACAAATAAAAAAAAATGAGTCACCATCCCTATTGTTCTCAGAAATAACTTTTTTTTGTTTTGTGATAATTCAATAAGATTCTATTACGTCTAAATTGAACAACTTTTGAGAGTTCTTAAAAATGTTATGACTCGTGAATCAAATATATCTACTTAGTGGTTTCTTTTATCCCGTAAATCTTTTTCGTTGATTTTCGAAATGAATTTCGCATTTCGTAGCTTGGCCGTGCATCAAACAAACTAACCTCAAAGTATATTATCTGAAAATGAACACTCAAAATCATGAAATAATAAATAAATCTTAGGTACCTTCGCATCTGCCAGGGCTGCGGGACTGTTCGAAAGAGATACCGTGGCCCTGGAACACAAAGGGCTAAGAAGTAACATGGATGGGTTTTAGTCAGAACAAGTCTGACACTCCCTTCCGCTCCGCTCGGAGCGGTAAGAGTCATTAGATGATTTCCCATCCGAAAAAAAAGGTACCTTCGCATGCAAATTGGCAATTTTCGATATGAAATACCGGTTCCTATTATTTCTGGTTGAATCTGATAAGGAAAATGATATATGTCAGAAAGCTGGCTCAGCATCATTCTTTTTCCCGTTTTTACGCGCATTTATTAGGAGTCATCATGTATGTTTCATTCATACTTATCTCTTAACCGTCATTTCAGAAGTCAGTCCTCCTATTTATTTATAGCAGTATAATATTTTTTTTATCCTCTTTCCAGATTCTCCAAGTACTATTTTAATCGCGTTTTAAAACCGTAATGAATGCTAAACATTTTCATTTCACCGTATATTATTTTCATTATCTGCGAAACAGGTAATCGAAAACCGCAGATTTAAATTTCGAACACCACAGCCAAGAATTCCACTCATTTCAATTTATATTCTGTCAATATAACCGTTTTATTATACACACATTCTCACACCATTCAATCCGAAATTGGCATAGACTTGTGAACATCTGTACTCGTACTAGACGTGACTCAAACTTGGGACAGCTGCCGGGTTTCTGTCAGATATAAATCTACATGAGTTTAATGAGACTCCTGCACTATATTAAGTTTATCATAAAGTAGATCGGGAGCATTTCCGTGTATTTTTAAATCATCGTTTCATATTCTAGACGAGTCGTTCTTTAGGTTAAGACGTGCTTGCCTAGGTTGGTCGGTGGATGGGTGACCAGCCATTACATACAGAGTTTCCTACGTACCTCGGAAATCACGTTAAGCCATTGGTGCCAGCTGTCATTTGTAGATATTTGACAGTCGTTGCAGGTAGTCAGTGGACCGAAAGTCTGACAACCAGTTTTACCAAGGAGTACCGTATTACCCTGTACTTATTGGGTTGTGGAAGTCAGATAGGTATTCAGCTAAATCCGGCAAGACTGGAAGCCGACCTCAAATAGTTGAGAAAAGGCTAGGCAGATGATGATAATGGTAGTTCATTTTGAAAATTCTTTGTACAGCTTCAATTACTTTTCTATTAATTATTATCAATAAATTGAATTTTGATCGCCTAGCAATAGCCAATTAATTTTGATATAAGTTTTCTAAGATCAATGTTTTCTAAATTAGAAAATTAACTTTAAATAAATTAACTTTGTATCAAAAGCTAAGCAAGAATTTTTAAACTATCAGATATTATAGAAGAGACGACCAAATAAAATTAAAATATTTATCAATGAAGTTCAACATAGTGTGACACACCATTTATAATCGTTAGTGGATTATATTAAAAACTAAATGTGCCAAGGTTCCGTGTGGAAAACAAACATCTGGCCTTTGAAACAAAATATTTCAACTACGTGATATATCAAAACTGAAATTCAGATCTTTGCATTTAATTACAATCATCTACAAAATAAAATTCGTGTCGTGCTGAAGTTTAAAAAGATCAAATCAATCAAGAGAAATAAAATAACAAAAGAAATAAGTACCTACATTGTTTAATTTTCTTTGATTTTCATTTGTTTACCTACTAACTTATGCCATTAGAATGTTTTTATCTTGCATATAAATGCGAAAACCTTGACATTTCATACAAATCCATTCCTACGTTGAATAACATTCTAGACAAAACAGTTTTTAGCGAAAACTCAAACAATTCACAAAGAAAACATTTTTAGCTATGGCAATAAAGATCGTTTACACAAAGTTTTAGAAACAGCTGGCGTCTGAACATCAGTTTAGGATACGTTAAAGTTGTATAATGTTCTCTAAATAGTGAAATATTTGGATACTTTACGAATGATATATGTATAATGTTTGCGAAACAAATTCGTAAAGACTCTATGGTTTGGGTATTACGCACTGTTTTCATAAAACTGCTAACAGTACATTGCGCCAATATTCTTCGTAACTATCCGGGTTTGCTTGCCGGCTAAATATCCGGGTTTGTTTGCCGGGTCATCATCTGCCTAGCCTTTTCCCAAACTATCTTGGGGTCGGCTTCCAGTCTAACCGGATGCAGCTGAGTACTAGTATTTTACATGAAGTGACTGCCTATCTGACCTCCACAACCCAGTAACTGGGTAATACGATACCCTTTGGTAAGACTGAATGTTAGACTTTTTGGCTTTTGACTACTCGTAACGACTGTCAAATATCTACAAATGACAGCCGGGACCAACGGCTTAACGTGCTTTCCGAGGCATGGAGGAAACTCGGTATGTAATTATGGTCACCCATTCACAGACCAACCTCGGCAAGCACGACTTAACCTTAAAGTTCGACACGTGTGGCTGTTATTATTTAGGCACGAGTTATACTCTCATTTCGAATTGCAAACAGTAATATGTAAGTATATGGACGATCAATCAAGCTTTACAAATCTAGATTATTCGGATGTCTCATTGAACGGGAACATGCTTTACTGGAAATATAAATTATATATTTATGATGATGTTTCAAATGTGTGTAATGAACGTATGTATGTCTTGGTATTTCGCCATGTGTACAGATACATCCGTGGACGGAACCACGTGCGAAATTTTGTAGTGACGGTTGGCGACATCTTAAAAAAAACTGAGCCCGTCATAAGTCAAAAGGCAAAAGTCAAAGCATTTATTTCAATTAGACCATTGCAGGCACTTTTGAAAGTCAAAAAATAAACAAAATAAAACGCGAAGCTACAGTCCCAGTCACAAGGCATAATAACTTGTGAAAGTACTGTAGTTGCCCATTCCGTAGCGTAGATCTCTATGGAGAAGAACGGGCAAGAAACTCCATGGACACTCTTTTAAATCAAAATATGTTACAAAATCTTGGTTA
Organism: Cerastis leucographa; assembly: GCA_963082945.1. Classification (NCBI taxonomy): domain Eukaryota; kingdom Metazoa; phylum Arthropoda; class Insecta; order Lepidoptera; family Noctuidae; genus Cerastis; species Cerastis leucographa. The sequence goes on along the minus strand of OY720363.1, from coordinate 7,305,432 downwards.
CATCATTCATGTTAAGAATTACAAATATGTGAGAACAATGTAGAAATACGGGCAAGTTAAGAGCGTCCAGAGTAAAAGATTAAATCGGTAATTAAAAAATAAAGTAATTAAAATAAACCGTGGCAGCTAAGAGATGACCAGTCACAACTGACAGCGCCCGTTCACGAACATGACGCATGTATCAGCCATCATTCAACTCAACCATTTTGAAGGGAACTAAACGACCCGACACACCCGCCACCATCAGCGTGACATTTAAGTGAGCATGACATTCACTCAACCACCAGGGTAATTTCGCGTCAATGAAAGATTTAGGTACTCATTAAATGGCGGCTTTACAGTACATGGTACTCACACAAGGACTGTCAATAGTGTCAATAGAAGTGAAAACTCATAACAATGGAATAACCTTGTTCTTTTTTGAATTTTTATATCAATTAAGAATGAACTATTTAAATTTTATAATTTGTAGATAGTAACATTAGTCTATCTTTTACGTCTATTGGCACTCCGGGCAATAATTATACACATTTTTATTTTATACAGTTTGTTAATTATTCAAACATGATAAGCTGCACAAGCTTAATAAATCAAGCAATGCAAAAACGTGTATATATGCGTATACATGAACACGGGCCGCTTTACTACGCGTCTCTAGTCTGGTGCAAAACGTCACGAGCATGTCGATGTCATCGGTGACGCGAACCCATAGCTTTTATTTTCTTACTGCCATCTAGAGAAAGCTAATTTTGAAAGTTATAACTTTATGAATATATAGTTATAACTTTAAAAAACTTTGTATTTATTGACAAAATATAAATAGAATGCCCTTCGAATTGTTGTATAATTTTCCTCTTTTCAAAAAGTGTTTTTTTTTAGTAACCAACGTCACGTCAACGTCATAACTTGAATGGAACATCATTTCATTATTTGTAAACCGTTTATAAATTTCCAGTTTTATTGTTTATTCATTTTCTCTAATTTATAATTTTGCTTCAAGTATTTGTATTCCCATAAAAAGCGTTAACAAAAAAAAAAAAAAACTTGCAACAACGAGGAAGGAAAAGTTCATCCATTCAATTAGGTTGAATCGAGTAATCAGGGCACAATAAATTAACCATCATGACAAAAGCAATAAGCTCTGTTCAAAGGGTGTAATTATGAACTGTCGAAGGACGGTAATGAAGCCGATATCTACGCCCACGAGCATCAAAATGTACATGCAGCCACACAACAAGCCATATATTTCCAATATAACATGGCCCCGGTATTCTCCTTTGGGTAAAGAGTTTTCATTGTGATTGTCATTTCAATATAATTGAAACTGAAGTAGCTTTTTTAGGGTTATGTAGGTTAGAACCATGATCAACCAGGTGCAAGCATTCGCAGTATCGAAGCTAGAGCACACCAATCAAACGGATAAAGTAAAGTTAAGTTAGAAGTGTCTTCAAAACTCATCGGGGTGGGTTTTACACCTCACTCTACCACGAAACGAGGCCCACTGGTCAAGCGGGACGGCATTTGACCTGAGCAGCTGAAGTCGCATTAGACCCCGCTGCCCCTGATACCAATTGTGTTTTAGTCAGTACGAGTCTGACAGACCCATCCGCTCTCCCCGGGGCGGAGGACATCCTCTTAAAGCAGTATGGCTTTACTCTTGTTCCAGTGTGGGAAAGAGACGGAGCTATACAGGATGTCTAGCGCCATCTCTTTCCCACACTGGAAAAGGAGTAAAACAATAATGTTTTAAGATATCATGGTAGGCCACCAGTCCTCGTAACTGTTACACTCGGCGAAACATCAAGCTCTACATCTACTTATCCATTGTAACGTGACCTCGCTTTGTATGAACTTCCTGTACAATAAGAGATCAGCTTAATTTAGTTTTTCAAAGCTCGAATAGTCGTCGTCTGTACGCACGCCAATATTTATAAGCCGCTGATTACTCTCACTAATATGCTTCTAAAGCATCATTCATTCATCATTTCATTCTCCTTTGTCCCAATTAATTTGGGGTCGCCGCAGCATGTCTTCTTCTTCCATACTTCTCTGTAACTCATCTCATCAGGTACCTCCCTTCTTTTCATATCATCCTTCACACAGTCCATACATCGTTCCTTTGGTCTTCCTCTTCTTTTTTACCCATCCGCATTCATACTCAAAACTTCTTATTTTCTTCACTTATAGTATGCTTAGCGGGAAATCGTCATAGAGGGAATTATTCTTTTTAAACAAAGTTACATGGGATGTAAGTACTTGGTCGAAAAGGCATCAACGCACTTATTGTATTGAATAACTTCTGTTTTACAAAACTTTTGTAAAATTTGGACAAAGACAAATGTCTTAAAGATTTCATGAACAGCTGTTACCTTCATTAATTACTTCTTAGGAGGAACTTGTAACGGCTTCTTTTTTTTTAAACGGCGTATTTTTTTATTTTATTTATTTATTTACTAGAGTTTGAAACATTATCGGTCAAGGACACTATGAGGGCATGTCAATGAAAATACAAGGTGTTGTTTTGCATCCTCGTCAAATTTCAGGAGGTGATCACAAAAAACATAAATAATCAATTAAAATTACGGTACCTAGTTAATTATTAATAAACGCTGATTTTTTTGGTTGTTTAAGTTTGTCAATATTTCAGAATAATCCCCTTAACGTGGTTAAGGGGATTATTCTGATAAGAAATTATCTAATTAATGTTTGAGATTGTTTGTATGTGTGTATACGATGTTATAGGGCACGAACCAGACGGGCCGCGTTTAAAACACGGGTAATTCACACTTACCGATTTCCGTAAATAACAAAAAAAATAAAAATTACCTACCCATTTTATTATTGATTCGGGACGAGAAACATTAGCATAGTTACCTCCTTGAATTTGACGAGGATGCAAAACAACACCTTGTAGTATAGTTTCGATAAAAGTGTGCAAAGTCGGACATTGCAGAGCAAAGAAAAAAAAAAATATGACTGGACGCATGCGTTTGAGTGCCACGCAGTCACTCTCGTTATTTTTTTGCGCTTCTAAATAATATTTTTCTGTTTTGTTGTTGTATTATTTTTATAACATAAGTTTATCGAGGTTATTCTACTCATGGAAATTGAGCGAAAGCTGGTCACACCAAGGAGTCGAATGCATGACAGTTTGCACGCCATCTTGCGTACCTAGTCGAACTACGTAGTCACAAATCTTGTAATACTGCCATCTCTTAGTGAGTTTTGGAAAATATTCCCCCTCCATGGTAGCGTTAAACTTGTTGGAAGTCGCAGAAAAAGTTTCACTTCGAAAAATTAAGTCCATTATTAATTTTTCAAAAAGTATCACTGTCGTGATATAGTTATCTGTAACTAATTACTTGCATTAAACTCATGATTAGCAGGAAAAACACTACAAGTGGCCGTTGGCCTGATAAATAATTAATCAGCTGTCCTCCCTTGAAATTTTCCAAACAATATTGGTTGACGTCACTACAGAGGTGAGAATGAAAGATACCTACATTATCTTTGTGTTCAAAAATCAAGAAACAAATGAATATTCCAAAAATGTTTTTGTTTTTAAAACAAGCTATTTCAGATTTTACGAAACAAAAACACATCAATTTTGTGTCATTCTATACTAAACTTTCAGGTTTTGTTTGTATTATTTCCACGTAAAGGTTCTGGTTTTCAAGATAAGAATAAATCTTGTTGAAGTCACTATTCGTAAACTTTTAAGTGCCTTTGTACTTGAAAGCGCTTTTGGAACGGTAGTAAGTCTTCTTTTATGACTAAGAAATACCACAGAAACTTAATCAAAATGGAACTTGAAAACCTTCAACTATTTATCATCAAAATACCAACACTAAGAAAACTATTCTGTTCTAAGTAAAATCTGATTTATGTTCTGATTCACCAAACTAAACGAAATAGACCTACTAGAAACCTACTAGTCGTTTTATCTCAGCGGAATCTAGCCATTATTGCAGAACTTTACAGTTCACAATTGTGTGCCCAAAGACAGGTGTACCAACTCTCTCTTCCTTCACAATCATAGTCTGGTGCGACTGCTGGCCCGGCAATCCGAAAAGACTGAACAGAGATCAGGCGCAAACCCACGTGCTTTCTTAGGCACGGGTGTGACACAGCTAACTTCCTAATACAATAGCGCTGTCGCAACGCGCCGTGTGGACTGGCTCGTATTGCCATGAATTAATGAATAAGTATTATTTAATTCCATACAAATAACGTTAACAATTAATAAAAAATAAATACTAGTTAAGAATTATCATCAATAACAAATAAATAATTTTATCAAATCAATAATAACTATTAAAAATAACAGTAATTGATATTCAATAACAATAATTAACATTTAAAAATATAAAATTAACTGTAAAATAAATGAAACAATAAACAATAATTGAATCCAACAAATTATTAATAAAAATAATCGTTAACTAATTCCAAAATAAAAATCAATAATTATTCAATCAAATTAACAATTTGGTTAATTGCCATGAACCGGACACAAATAGACTCCAACACTGCTACTAGCAAATTTCTGTATGAAAAACTCAATAACATTTTGCCCGACCCGGTAATCGTATCAGAACCTCTTGCTCATCAGTCGTCCAAACAAGATTAGTTCTCTAATCTATGCTTTAATTAAAACGGGGTAAAGTTTGTACCTTTGGATGCATGGTATAATCTTTTGAACCTAAAATTCATTTACTAATGGGAAGGGTCCCGTGGAATAATTTTTGAGCATAATGTCAGCAAAGCCATGGGCAGTACCATTTTTTTTTTTTTAATTAAAATTAGTGCGCATAAACACACTTTATTTAAAAGACACAATTCTCGGTTGTCGAACATACAAAGTTCATCAAACATCTATTTTTAAACCCCAGTCGATGCCAAGTCTTATTTATTAATTTAGAACGCATCTTCACTGCGCTAATGAAAGCATTAAATAAATAAACAACCGCAAATATCGTTCGTGAATCATAAAAACAAACAAACGTTTTCTTTGATAATCATTATTTCAATGGCTTTTTCCCAACGAAGTTGAGTCAAACTGGATGCAGCTGAATACCAGGATTTTACATAAAATGCATTGCATTCCACGTCGAGAAAACCTTTTTTTTAAAGTGAAACCTTTATTACATCGTATCAAATTTTTTCGTCTGTGTGTTGCATGTCGCGTGACGCTGACGGTTGGCCGCGGAGTAGGGATAAAGTTTCACTTTTACCGTGGTTTCATAAAACCACACAATCCTTTTTTTTCTCGATGTGCAAATTCACAACAGATGACGCGCCGTTGTATCGGGTCCAGTACGATGGGAACTTTTTAGACCTACCTTTTAGGTATGAAGTTTCATTAAAATCGGTTCAATCATTTCGGAAAATAAGGGTTTAAATGTTTGTATAATAGCCGTAAGGCGTAAACGCTCTTAATAATTCATGACAAAAATACTTTACAAACGTTTCAGCTTTTTTCAACAACTTAAAAAATCCCCAAAAATCATCATATTCTTGTCCTTGCCCCATTTTATTTAAGGTTTATTGTCCCCTGTTAAACGACACGTCATCATTTACTCCTTTCTCTTTCATATCATTTGTCACACCATCGATCCATCCTTTCTTTGGCCTTCCTCTCCCCAGAAGAATCCCCAAAAATCTTCAGCATTATTTATAGCCTAAATTTTGATATCTGAATGACAGTGCTCTATTAGTATTTACGAAGTCAACGACCCTTAACATTGAAGTGTCGGATGTAATTCCATATGTCGTTGCCTCCGCGACAGAGTCCCCAGTCAGTCCCTTAGCGTCATGTATGTATTTTCTATGTAAATTGACAATCTCACTTATGTTTATGTAAGGTTTCCAAATGAAACATGAAAAGTGTACCTACCTAAACAAAACACTGTCAGTCAATTTCTGAAAGCTTTATAAAGCTACTGAGGGCGAATTCCACCAAAGAAACTACGCAATTCAATACATTTAAACAGAGCTGTCAGCAGGGACTCAAACTGTAACCGTAATAAGTGTTTTAACACTGTTTTAACAGAAAAATTATTTTAAATGTAACAGATACAATAATGTTACCGAATCAAACTATATAATAACTATATGTGTTAATAAGTCGTAATATGTGTAACTGAAATAATCAAGTATAGCTTTAGTACGCTGAGTTTACCTGTTACACTTATTAACACTGTTCACACTTTTATATCTGTTACAGATATGTTACGCTTAAAACGCACTTAAAAGTGTTACATATTTGATTCTGTTACCAATTCATTAAGTAAAACTTATAATTCTGTAACCTTTATGAAGGCGTTTTTAAGTCTGTCAGTATTATCATTGCTACGAGTAAGGATACGGAATTCTCTTCAGCGAGGTTTACAGTAGCCTTGTCCTAACAATAAGAATGTCGTTTGGTAGTTCTAGTACAGAGGTGAAAAATACTGTGAAATTCACCCTAAATTTGTCAGTTAACCAGATCATTATATTTATTAATAGATTCTGATTGTTAAAGAAACATAATTTCAACCGAAAAATTTAGATATTACATTAGCTGTTGCCCGCGACATTCGTATTCGTGAATTATTTTTTATTTATTTTTTTAATCGAGAGTGATGGAAGTAATTTTTTTTTATTCGGATTTTGTTACCTGTGTCAATTATTTTTTTGCTCGGAACCTTTTTTTCTTAAACAAAAGTAGCCTAAACTTAGTATTCCTAATAATAAGTTAGTATGACTTAGTTAGCTTAGAAGAAAACGCCATTTAACTTAATAAGGGTTTTGACAGACACCGGTCAAAAGTGGTTTTGACTGTAACTGTCAGCTACATGCTGACAGTATTGAGCAAACGCACCATCACGACACTGAGCTTTATTTTTCTTTTCTTTTCCAGAGCTCGTCCCTCACAGACCTGATCTCGGCATTCGACACAAAAGTTAAAACACACACAGATCTACAAAAGGTGACAGCATTCAGCGGATCTTTTGACAAAGACCACAAACCTACATTCTCAAAGGAAGAATATGGCAAGTAAGTAAAAGTGACATTAGACTTTTTAAGTTTGTCAAATATAGAAGATACTCGATCCAAAAAAAAAGACTCCTCCCGCTCTGGGCGGAGCGGAAGGGAATGTCAAACCTGTACTGACTAAAACCCATCCATGTTCCTTCTTAGCTCTTTGTGTTCCAGGGCCACGGTATCTCTTTCGAACTGTCCCGCAGCCCTGGCAGGCATCGGCCTTCTCAGACTCCTTCCGATTTGCTGACATCTCCTTTTAGAAGCCAAGTCCAATTGCATAAAAATGTTTGCAGTAATAACCTAAACTCAATAGGGGATAATCCAACTTTTTTTTCTTTGTCCGTAGGGTAGTTTATTGAAAAGTATTGGACACGTATTTTTTCTTTTTTCTCGTGGTCATAAAATTACGGAGATATATTGACTTGAAATGGCGCATGACGTCACATGTGGGTAAGTTTTATACCTACTTGTGACGTAGTAAGCCCCCACTCTCCAACTTTAATGAGTTTTAACTAAGTATTTTTTTGATATTTTCGTTGATCGTTTTCTTTACCCAGTCCGGTCCCCTATTAATTACGTTACGTATAGGATTTTTTTTTCTATCAGTGCTAAGCTGCTTATCTATCAATACCAACAGGATCGTTAAATTTACATAGCGCTGCTTGGCTTGGGTCTGGTGGGAGAGGAATCAACGAAGCTATCTTCATAGCATATCTAACCTGCCCCGCCACATCACTTAGTCTGGTGAAAATAGACAATATTTGTAGCTTTGATATACCACTAACCTCGCCTACAGCTATTGGAAAGTCTGCGCTTCTCAAAGTGAGAGCTCTCTCAAGAGAATTTAGTTTGTAAATTGTCCACTCTTGGAACACAGGTCTCCTCTCTGTGAACGGGTAGGAGGATATTTTTGGTCATAAATACATGTTTATGCACAATATACTAGTATGAGACATACTTGAATACCTCACCTTAGATCACATACATGCATTGCTACCTAATCAACTACTGAGCGACCAAGTTGTTTGTTTTTTAATTTACCATTTTTTTTAAAGTTCCTACATAAAATTGTACTTTACCGTAATTCTTGCATTCAAAAATATTTAATCATTCATGTATACTACCGATCTGGTAGTCAGTTATTATTATTTATAAAATATTGGGATCGGTTTGAAGTAACTCTTACTATAGCACAGTGACTTTTCCTATGTCATAATCAAAATAATGTCATTGGTTAGCAACCCACAAGGCTGACTTAACCATCAAAAAATTACCATAAAAATACTGAGTATTTTTAGAGGCCTTTGCTCAACAGGACAATAACATTCCAGTTTTATATTAAAAATATTATTCTCATTTTCCTTTTATCAATCGACCAATACACACGCATGACTGTGACAGGAAAAGTGTCCTTTTCGAAGAATAGACAGTAGATTTTCGTATGTCCTACTGTATTACAAATGCTTCAGTATTTCATTGAAGTTTATTAGTGCAGAAATACAATAATAGCTTTTGTTGACCGTACCGTTATTGTGTAGAAGTAATCATGAAATTCCTATATTGTGTCGCAGTTCACGCAATACGTCAGCTCGATGAAAGGACTGGGATTGATCAAAATAAACTACAAATAGATTATTATTGAACTGATTTGTATTACGTCATTTCAGGGGCTTATTCTTAAGGGGTCTGACAACCAGTCTTACCAAGGGGTATCGTTAACTGGGTTATGGAGGTCAGATAGGCAATCGCTCCATGTAAAATACTGATATTCAGCTGCAGGTTAAACTGGATGTTGACCACAAGACAGTTGGAAAAATGCTAGACAGATGATCATTTCAGGGGCTTATTATTTTATTTTTTATTATTTTAATAATATAAGGTATATCTCAAACCCTGTGGCGGTATTGATTTCGTCGATTTTAATTAGCTTTTCAGTTTTATTAAATTTTTCAATGTTTATATAAAAACAAAAATATAAAGTTTAAAACATTTTAGTAAATTAAGCAAGAATCTATTTAACTTTTTTATGATAATTATGCTCTGAAATACTTAAATTAACAAGTAAGTTTTTCCACACACATAATAACCGTTTTGTTTTATTGCAAAACAGTTCTATTATCCAAACACACAGCATCGATTTGATGACCTGTTTGATATCTGCTGGTGAAAGAAAATCTGAAGGATTTAGATGCTATGTGAATAATTTATAGTGTACGCGAATCAGTCAGATAGGTAGTCACTTCATGTAAAATACTGGTACTGAGCTACATCCGGTTAGACTGGAAGCCGATCCCAAAATAGTTCGGGAAAAGGCTAGGCAGATGATGATAAGGTGCTATACAGGTGTAACGGAAAGGGTATATCCATGCTTAAGGGTGTGCTACAGAACATCAAACTGAACATGTTTCTCATCATAAAAAATGTTTTGCAGCAAAAAAAAATATCTGCTACCCCATAGAAAATTGCAACACTTATTCTACCCTAATGTATGGGGCAGCTGTATATACCCTTTCCGTTACACCCTGTATATGAAATACAAACAACTATTACAACTGATAATTAAATTTCAGTGAAACCTAAGCTGAAATAAAATATTAACTCATTCGTGGAATCACTGGATCACTCATTTGTAATAGTAACTGATTACCAATTTGGTAATCATATAAATAATTACGGTAAAGTACAATTTTATGTAGGACCTATTACAACAATGGTAAATTAAAAAAAAAAAACACTTGAGCATTCAGTACCTAGTTGATTAGGTAGCAATGCATGTAAATAATCTAAGATGAGGTCTTCAAGTATGTCTTATACTTGTATATTGTGCATAAACATGACATTTATTACAAAAAATATCATCCTACTCGTTCACAGAGAGGAGATTTGTGTTTCAAGAGTGGACAATTTACAAGCTACATTCTTTTGAGAGAGCTCTCACTTTTAGGACTGTATATCAGTAGCATTTTTGGAAAACTCTCTGCTCTTCCAGTTTAATTTCAACTAGTGTACCCATTTCAGAGTTTAGTTGACTGAGCACTCGTTGTGAAGTAGGGCAAGGGAAAAATATGCTATTCCATACTGTCATCTTCGAATGAAATAATTGCAGAAGCTTGCCAAGCCGTCGTTTCAGTCTCACGTAACGTACAGTCGCTCACATGCCGATTTAACTGACACGAAACATTTCATACTGGGACGCCCTACTTACGAAACATGACCTCCGAAGCCTGGGGCTTGGGACAACAGGAGCCAATTTTGCTAGTCTGTTCCTAGATAAGCAGTTCGCTAATCCCATATTACACAATTATAACTCCCCGAAAGGTAAACCGCTTACATAGTAATAATTAGCTACCTAATCTGCTAATACGTTTACGCACAAGACGAAGCTGCCGCGCGTGCATTCGCAACAGTGGCGGACAATTTGAACAAGATTAAAAAAGTTGTAATAAAAAAACCGGTGTGGCAAGGAATGAGTTATTGGGAGTGAAGAGATAGCAAATGGCCTCTCCTTTCGGCCAATTCGATTTGGCAAACGATGCATCAAACAAAGTGGGATAAGGGCAAAAGCATGATGATTATGCACCAAACACCCTGTATAATAAACAAGTATGCAGACACCAAATTCTTAAATGTTCTCAGTAGTTGTTGGTTGGTGTGACCTCTTTCAACAGCTATCATAAATTTATTTAAATTGCTTCTGTTTTACTTCTTAGTAACCACAGAGTGTAAACAATATGTTATCTGATTATATTGTCATAACCTTGGATTAATGTTATGGTTTAAAGAGAAATTATGACAGGAAGTGGAACCTTCATAATAGTTCTTCTATTATGAAAGTTCCCCTTCCTGTCATAATTTTCAGTGTGAACAAAATCCGGTTTGCATTAATTAATTCCATGGCTTTCTTGATTTATTTAGGCAGTCTTAATAAAAAAATCAGTTTTTTTTTTTATGAATGGCATCTCGCAGTTCAACCTATGAGGTTGTTGTCTGCTTAACCGGACTATCCTGTGGGTGCCTTAAGAGTAAGGCCTCTAGCCAGGGCATAAAAACTTACAAACTAAGCGATTGCACGCTAAGGGGTACGAACCTCGACTTAGGGCGTTGCTGGGGGAGGACTGCATGGGGACAGGCTGGATCTGAATGGTATCATTATTTAGGGGCTGATTTAAAACTACTGGCACAGCATCGCGGGCTGGCTCGAGCGAGGGTCGGGGAGGGCATGGACCGGGACGTCGTCACGACGGACCTCGACGGCGAGGTCGGAAAGACGGTGGTTTGAGTCGGAACTTTTTAAGAGTGCTAGTCTCTTTGCTACTCTCCTGGATGAGGGTGATAGCATCATCTGGAGTGACGAGGGTATGCCTAGGACGGCGTACTGTACTAATGCGCGTGGGGTCTTAACGGGCGGCCGCTGCGATCAGGGGATTACGGTGTTTAATGGCGTTATCGAAGAAACGCTTCGAAAGACGTTTCATAAACTGAAGGACGGAAAAAAAGAAAACTGAAGCTTGGCAACATTATTTTATCTCTGATCCTCAATCATGAATGAAAATGTCATGAAAATTAAGAACAGAAAAAACATTGCGTTGGTTTCGCGGCAAAATTTAGATGCTATGACAAATTGACAAGTCCTGTCAAGGATCTGTCAGTTGGACAAGTACGTTTTCCAGGATGAACTCTGCTTATGACTGCTATGCTGAAAGACAGAAAGTAAAAGAGACAATTGCGTTTTTCTTGTGGCTTATTTTACGATGCATCTTCAAATCGATGCTGTGTGTTTGGAGACACTTTTAATATTTAATTTATAGGGATACAAAATTTTCTAAAGAAACTTTAATAAGATTTTAGTTCAGTTGGCAGAAGCTTTTAATTAATTTCGATTTATCTTTCTATAGGTAAACATCATCAAAGTTCTTTAAATATCTGTACTCTATTACAACGTAAATACAAAGTCGCTTTAGTTATATGATTGTTTAGATCTTTTCAACTTCATAATGGTTTTTTTTTTGCGGATTCCTCCAACAAATGGTCAATAATCACAAGCATAATCATCCTGTAATGTTCCCACTGCTGGGACACGGGCCTCCTCTCTTTGAGAGTGATTGGGCTGTTATCCAATACGCGGGCCCAGTGCGGGTTGGTAGATGTCACATGTCTTCGAATTTTTAGTTCTAGGACATGTCGTTTTCCTCACGATGTTTTTCTTCACCGTTTTGAGAGTACCGGCTTCAATAATCACAAGGTTACAAATTGTGTGACTGAAGTTTCTGACTCTTGAACTAGATGATGAACCAGTGTTACAAAAGCCAGTAAGAAGTGCTCTAGCACTTCAACCAGAGGTTTAAATTTTAATGAATTGCCTTTCACATTCCACTAGTTGACTCAGGCCTCTCCCAACCTGCAGCATAACACCTGGTTTTTTTCTTCCTCATCTAGTCTGTCCCGGACACCTTTTTGTATCAGCCAAAACTGAATAACACATACACTTGTTACCACTGCACCCGTGCTAAACGAACAAAAAAACAATCGTAAGGAACTCGAAATGTTTAAACCCACCCTGTTTAAATATTTCGAGTTCTTTACGATTGTTCGAAAATCAAAACGCGATTTGTATAAAAATAATAACACTCTACGCTTGAGAAATTATAAAAATATGGAGATAGTTTCTGTAGTGCAGTCATTAAAAAATTGGTTTTCATCCTTTGTCTGTTATTCCAGAAATAGCCTGATAAAGGTTGACTACCGGTATTCCACAATTTCCCGTGATTGACATCCCATTATCTCTGGATAAAGGAAAACTGAAACACTTCAAAGATAGTTCTAGGAACCTACAGGATCGATGTGAACCTAATTATCTAGGGAAGTAAAACTTTCGTCTTTGTAAGACCACGCGGGATCCTAAGGAAGATTACATCTTGTACAAATTCATTGACTAATCTTATAGATTAGCATCTTTGTGAACAAAAACTTTAAATCCGTCCCTGAGGTAAAAAATAAAAGTCGGAAATCTGAAAATAAACTTCGAAGCAATGCTCCGCTCACCGGGTTTTCGTGAAATCTGTTGATTTCTTCCAATATTGTTTTCGTATTAATTTTATTGATTCTATTTTGCGAATGCTATTTGACCAGTAATTGACGACTGTGTAAGTCCAGGACTGTAAAAACCTATACTTAACATATTTTGTACATAGAAACTGTTGGTGAACCTATTCATAAATAAAGAAGTTTGCGAAAATTTATAAATAATAATAATACATTTTTTTAATGCGCGGTAGTCGCGATAGCTAAATAAGTATTGTTTTCAATCGTTCCTCATTATTTTTTCTGACAATTCAACTCACTAACGTAAAAGACCGCATTTACACTCAAAAAGAAAAAAGAGAATTTCCACTCAATTTTCAGTGTAAATGCTGTCTTTTGCCGCAAATATGGGGGCAGAAGCAATAATAGTAGTAAAAGGACTAACCTTGGAGTTTCTTGCCCATTCTTCTCCATACTTCTCAACCTTCGCAACCACAGTACTTACACAAGTAATTACTCATTGTGACGGACATTTTAGCATTCAAAAGTGCCTGTAACGGTCTAATTGCAATAAATCTAATTTAAATAAATGCTTTGAGTTTGAGTAAAAATCAATATTTTGATCAGCCTAATAATTTAGTAAAGCCTGTATTATCACACTATACAGCAAAGACCTTCTTCTCCCTATTCCACACAATTCTGCCTTCAGATCTTTTGATAGGAGTCAACTTCGCCAAACCATTTTCGCCTGGATCTAACGAACCAATGACTGATTTATAAAACATTTTTGTCCAGACCTATTCCCGGATCGATGACGGAGTTCCGAGGGGCTCAAGCTCAAGCCAGGGTCTTCTCTGAAATGAAAGAGCTCTGTGAAATCATCCACGACTACGGCAAAGATCCCTGCAAGAGTCTCCTTCCACTGGAACTGAAAGACGCAACAAAAGTCATCTCCTTTGGGGAATTATTTTCGGTAAGTGCTAAGTTTATAGATAAAAGTTGCACACAGAACTTTGTACACCAGAGGATTGTTTCAGCGAAACTTTTTGTTGGTGTGAGTTATAGAATAATATACTCTAAGGACATTACAAATAGAAGTTCTAAAAGTTTGATGTCAATCAGTAAGATTAATAGGATGATTTCCGCAACCAACACGGTGCATTTAGGGATACATGCAAATTTATTATCTTATGTACCATCAGCTCGTGGAGCTGGTGGCTAAATATTAACAGCCACAAGGTTAGTGCTTGCCGAGGTTGGTCCGTGGATGTGTGACCATAATTACATACCGAGTTTCCTTCGTGTCTCGGAAAGCACGTTAAGCCGTGGGTCACGGCCGCTGTCATTTTAGATCTTTGACATTCTTTACGAGTAGTCAGAAGCCAAAAGTCTGACATCCATGAGTCTTACGAAGGGGTATCACCCAGATACTTATTGAGTTGTGGAGGCCCGATAGGCAGTCGCTTCATGTAAAATACTGGTACTCAGCTGCATCCGGTTAGACTGGAAGCCAACCCCAAGACAGTTTGTGAAGAGGCTAGGTAAATGATGATGTACCATTAGCGTTATTCTGGAGGTAGAATTAAGTTTAGTGACGCAAATTTTCCGATAATTGCACAAAATCATCCTAGGCATCCTCCTCCTGCTCAAGTCATACTCTAAGTTACTGAAGGTCTTGATCCTCCCTTGAAAACATCTTTTCCCTAACGATGTTTCGCCATCTTTCTCTATCCTTGGCCAAGTGAAGCGCAACATAAAATTTCATATCAAGAAAAGAGCTTATCTATCATGCTACGCATAAGTGAATATTATAGACAACCTTCATACTTTTTACAATAGGTCACAACATTTATTAGGTGTGGCCAATTGAGTGCCTTATAGATATAACAGTCTAATAATGACTGAGTGCTGTATTTACATGGTGTACTATATATTGTGTTATGATTATGATCTGTATTAGCCTCAGGGTATGGACTGACGGGCCTGTGGACGGTGAGTAATGGGCTAGCTCACCGTCCGTCTTATGACGACAGGCAGTGTCGACGGCGCGTTCATGTACCAGGCCTGCCTCAAGGAGATGTTAGCAAATCGGAAGGGGTCCGAGAGGCCCGATGCCTGTTCGTATAAGATACCTTGGCCCTGGAACACAAAGGGTAAGAAGGGACATGGATGGAATTTAGTCAGTACAAGTCTGACACTCCATTCCGCTCCGCCCAGAGTAGGAGGGGTCATTTCATAATTACCCATCCGTAAAAAAAAGGGTATGGAGTGAATATTATTGTATTCTTAAGTGGTGGGTCTTACGTATGACTAAATCTATTTCTCCCAGGCGACATGTCAAGAAATTATCAGTGATACCATTCAATATAAGACAAAACTATCAAGGGAATAGTAACTTTAATCAGTTCGTCCCACGATCTGATTTCGATTTACAATAGAACGACCATCACTTCCCTAGGGACTCGTAAATCAGGGTTCAAAGATTAATGCAATGACGGATAGGGACGAAATAGCGGAATTAGCTGACAGCATAAAATAAAAACAGAAGGTCTGATAAATACAGCAAATGAAAATTCACGATGTCAGTAAGATATATCATACTCTCGCGATTGGCTCTTCAATATCCACAAAACAATAATTTAAATAATCTTTATTACACAAGAAAGTGGTTACAAAATCGTATTAGGTTTGATATGTGATATGTGCTATGTGATACACCTGTCAGAAAAGACTTTGAGAAAGACATCAAACGAATGCGTCTATGTTTACGTGCCTGTTTTTGCTTTTTGTATGGAGCAGAACTTCTATTATTTTGTATTTAGTGCAGGCAGTGTCTATCCGTGACCTCTTTGGTGAATGAGTGTTGGGCTTATAAATGTAGGTCAAAAGTCATGGGGAATGTACATGCATTAGTATGCTGATACGGTTTCTTTTATACGTCTTTCTTTGTAATATTATGTATGTGATATGTTTTTAGTTATCTGTGTGTGATCTTAGTCTGTAATGTTTAGAAAGATTTTCTCTATCCTGTTTACTCAAGTTAGAGGGATGATGGTTGTTCTGTGTCATTTGAGTCGTTTTTTTATGATGCAAATGTTCACTTTCATAAATTGGTAACTGTCGACAGACTATACATATAGACCGTAGGGATTACGAAATTTTATGTGAATAATATCTGTCATACAGTCCGGTATCCTTATTTGGCAATTCGTCTGCCATTTTTAAATCTTTGACAGTCGTTACAGATCAGTGGCCCGAAAATCTGGCAACCTGTTTTACCAAGTAACAGTAGTAACTGGGTTGTGGAGGTCAGAGGGACAGTCGCTCCATGTAAAATTCTGATATGCAGCCTTATCCGGTTAGACTGCAAACCGACCCCAACATATTTAGGAAAAGGCTAGGCAGATGATGATCTTCGCTGAAACTGGGTATGAGTTAAGTTGACTTTATGTTTCAACAAAATTGAAATTCCTATTTCAATTTTGTTGAAACAAAATTTTTATATATTATATTATCCTGACGACTGGTAAATTAGTGACCCCGACGTGATCTTGAGCGGAATGATCTTCTTTGTCTTGACCTATCCATTTTCGTTGCCGCAATTTCCTGCGTGAGCTGCATAATGGCTTCTCGAAGGTCTGACTTTGGTTGCAAGTGACTGCTTACGTATCTAAATAATAACTAAATGTACTTCTCGAGTTTGCTCGAGTATTTTATCGACCATGGCAGTAAGCAAATCGAGCGTGGCGTTTTCGCTGACCTATAGTATAGTACGCGTGGAGGCAGGCAGGTGTCTCATCCAAAGTATCTGCAGGGTTGTATTTCCAATCATGTCGGGGCACCAATTTACCAGTCGTCAGGATAATAGGTAAAACATAAAATATTTGGATTCAATTTATGTTGCCGTGCACTTGACGTCTGTCAAGCTGATATCTAAGGAGGCGGTAACAGAATCCAATACTCTTTATTATATTACATAGGACGTTGATTCCAGCTCCTACATTGTTAACAGCAGCTATTGTTAACTTATTCAGGCCAAAATGTATGAATAGGATCTGAACTAAATCACGATACACTAGACGAGACAAGTTTAGTAAGTTTCATACTCTTGAAGATCGGGAAGTTTGTGGAGTTTGGAGAAACATTACACCTTCATAGGTGCACGGAATTAGCCACATTTTCCAGCTAAATTTCTACAGTGTTCAGTACAGCACGGTTACTGTTTTATGTATTCGATGCTACTACCGTTGCATGAGTCGTAAATGTTTGGGCTAACTGTCCTCCTTATAATCTATGCTCGAATAAATTTATGAAGAATCAATCCCTTGCCTTGTCAACATAGGGAAATGGAGAAGTATAGCAGTGATAGTTTAGCGTATGTACTGCCGAAGCAATTTCGTACACTAATATTCATGCAGTGTAAGCAGACAATAAAAGATAATAGAATAATTTAAATACGAAGAAATTTTCAAGTCGAATATATTTTTCTCAATTGAAAAACGTGTTATTTTAAATCTTTGTTGCTAGGCAACAACTTCAAGCAAAGATTAAATATTTACATTATAAACTTAAGTTATTAACCTACGCCACAATAGCCTAGTGGTGTGACCGGTGGGACTGCCAAGTCTTGAGTTCGAACCCAAGACACGCAACTCTGATTTTTCGAATGATATGCGCATTGCATGATTGCTGATATATAGATATGAACACTAGACCAACGGGTAGTCTGGAGGTCTAGATAATACCATCTTATGTATAAATTCTCGTGTCTCAATGTAAGTTACCATGCTCCTCCGAAACGCCTGAACCGATTTGTATGAAATTTTGTGTCATATCGGGTAGGTCTTAGAATCGGCCAACATCTATTTTTCATACCCAAAAAAAAACCCCGCGCGGGCAGCAGCTAGTTATTACATAAAATTTAGCAAAACCTATTTGTTGAAATGGAAATACAGCGAGATTAAAAGATATTGAACACAATATTTTCTTGAAGTCTGTAAATCTTTCAGACAGTATATAATATTTCAGGATAGTTTGTTCGTCTCAACGGAAGTTTGAATAGGAAATTCCGCTGAAGAAAATTTTCTTGCTCCATTATAAGTACAATTTTGTTTAACAAATTATTAGCTTTGGTATTAAGTACATGAAACTCGTATTGTTAAAGACTTTTGAAACCGAGAAGTTGTATTTTGATATCTATGGAGCGTGAATATAATGAGGTACTTTATGAATGCTGAATTCTCTTGAGGTATTTTATGAACGTTCCAAGCCAATACCGTGTTGTGGTTAATATTTGCGATGGTAAAATACGGTGTTATTTCCATGAATTAAAAGTGACTTATTTTTCAGTAGTGATAATTTATGATCGTAACTGAACTGATGAGAATTGTTCCAGGGCAGCGGAAGCCGCATTAGATTCCGCTGCCTCCCAACGCAAATGTGAGAGAGAACACCGGTGTGGTTGTGGTTGGTACGAGATTGACAGACCCCTCCGCTCTCCCCAGGGCGAAGGACATTCATTGATGATATCCATATAGAAAAAAAGAAGTCCTTTAAAGTCGACCAAGGGGTGTAGCAAGCCACCCAGTGGTCCCTGGCCGCCGTAGGCGCGAGCCTGTGGACGGTGAGTAATGGCCTAGCTCACCGTCCATTCGTCTTATGACGACATGTCAGCAAATCGGAAGGAGTCCGAGAGGGCCGATGCCTGCCAGGGCTGCGGGATTGTTTGAAAGAGATACCGTGGCCCTGGAACACAAATGGCCAAGAAGGAACATGGATGGGTTTTAGTCAGTACAAGTCTGACACTCCTTTCCGCTCTGCCCAGAGCGGGAGGAGTCATTTGATGATTTCTCATCCGAAAAAAAAGGGGTTGTAGCAATGGTATAGACTAAACACACTGTGTTACAGTGAGGATAAAAACTTAAAACAATAAAATTATGTTTACTGATTTTACAAAGTGATAATGATGAATGAAAAATCTATTGTCGAACAAATGAAACACATTTTTCCCCAACCCACTCATTTCAAAATGACTCACATTTCCGTATCTATCTTCAAAACACCTGTGAACCTGTCAAGATTACGTAAAGCTCATTGTTGTCTTTATTTCTGTCGCAAGGTCAGACTGGCGAAACTAAAATAAAATTAACGTTAAATGAATGTTAACGTCAAAATAATATTTTGTTTAGAACAAGCGATGACATGTGGCGGTAACAGTTTAAGTGGATAATGTGAGAGATGTAAATATTTTGCAGGAAATTGTGTTATTTTCCGTATGGTGGTGACTCCGTATTTTATCATCAGGTTATTTAATAATATCCTCCTAATATTATAAATGCGAAAGTTTGTGAGGATGGATGGATTGATGGATGGATGGATGTTTGTTACTCTTTCACGCAAAAACTACTGAATGGATTTGGATGAAATTTGCCACACGGGTAGTTAATAACCTGGATTAATACATAAGATACTTTTTATCCCGATAATATGTTCCCGTGGGACAATTATCGAACTCCACGCGGGCGACGCCGCGGGCATAAGCTAGTCGAAAATAATTTTAATCGTAGTTCCGTGCAAGAAAGCCTGAAAGTGGTGCCGGTGACTGAAAAGATGTGTGGAAAACGGTTGTCGTGGTATGGGCACGTCACACGGAGGACTGAACAAACTTGTAAGTATTTAAGTCAATGGTTATAAGAGTTTAGGATGACCAAAGAAACGATGGATGGACTTTGTGAAGGATGATATGACTAGAAAGGAGATGACTATTGAGATGTCGGCTAATAGATGAGTTTGGATGAAGATGATGCTGCGCCGATCCCAAATAAATTGGAATACAAGCAGGAGAATACAATGAGTGGTTCCGTGCATCGGAAACCACGTTATTACGTTGGTCCCGAATGTCATTTGTTGATCTTTGACTGTCGCTACGGGTAGTAAGAAATCTAAGCTTTGTCATTCAGTCTTACCCAGGGGATACTGTGCTAACCAGTTACTAGGTCGTGGACAGCCACGGCATGTTAACTGGAAGCCGATTTCGACATCGTTGGAAACAGACCTTAGAATACCCACCGTCCTTCAGTTTATGAAACGTCTTTCGAAGCGTTTGTTCAATAACGCCATCACCGTAATCCCCTGATCGCAGCGGCCGCCCGTTACGAACCCTCGCGCATTAGTACAGTACGCCGTCTTAGGCGTCCTCGTCACTCCAGATGATGCTATCACCCTCCTCCAGGAGAGTAGCAAAGAGACTAGCACTCTTAAAAAGTTCCGACTCAAACCGCCGTCTTTCCGACCTCGCCGTCGAGGCCGTCGCGACGTCCCGGTCCATGCCCTCCCCTCCCCTCTCTCGAGCCAGCCCGCGCTGTGCCCATGCTGTGCCTGTAGTTTTAAATCAGCCCCTAAATAATGATACCATTCCGATTCCAGCCTGTCCCCATGCAGTCCTCCCTCAGTGACGCCCTAAGCCGAGGTTCGTACCCCACAGGGGGTGCCCTAGCGTGTAGTCGCTTAGTTTGTAAGTTATTATGCCCTTGCTGGAGGCCTTACTCTCAAGGCATCCACAGGATAGTCCGGTTAAGCAGACGACAACCTCATAGGTTGAACTGCGAGATGCCATTCACGAAAAAAAAAAAACATCTTTGGGAACAAGGCGCGGTTAAAGTTCACCAACGTCTGCTGCCACATCTTTAGATTCTCAGAGCTTGTAAAATTGCACATAGGTCTACAATTGTGTGTTCTCAAAAAACAAACAGTATATTTCTATCCGTTTTAAAGTCTGGAAACAAGCCGGGAACCACGTTTCCAATTTACATGCCTTTTTTTTTAAATTTACAAATATTATCTTACAACTTTGAACAAGCTTATATAATCAAATGGATTTCATTATTACCTAAGTTTACACATATTTTAACATTTACTGTTTACATTATAGTTTTTGCTTCCCCGTGCATGCATGCACATGCTAAACTGTTGTGTGAATGCTTTTGTGCTAAGAAAAACTGCAAATGCAAGTGCTACTGCTGAGCACTAGGGTCTAGGTTTGATTCCCAGATCGTGTAAGATGTTAGTGTTATGAAAAAAAAAACCAGTATCATCTATCGCAACCCCCCAGTTGATTGCAATGCAACATGGGACTTAAAAATAAATGTGTTTGTACTAAGGCACACCTCTGCCTAACCCTTCCGGACAGAGGTGATTGATGTTTATATTGTGTAAAGTAAAATGCGAAACATTATTTATGTTAGTATCGTCGATAGACATTACACATGCCAAGTGTAATAGCTATGGCATTATGCCCCGAGACGGTTGCGTTCAAGGGGAATGCCAACGTTCTTTAATGGAACTTTAATGGCTGCAGACGATGCGTACAGCGTTTCAAAATATTTCGTTTTGATTTACAAGCACTGATTCGATTTATCATTCAATTCCAAATATATGCTGCCTTGGCGTCTGTTCGGGTTTTTCTCGGGTGACCACTGAAAACATCTGTGCTGTACAGCATCACGCAGTCACGACGTGCAGTTGAACTTTTGTGTTCCGTCTTGTTGTGATTACAAATATTTGCTATGCTATCTTTGTTATACCTTTATTAATATACATGTACACATTTTATATTTTTTTAAATATTCCTTATAAAATATAAATTAAAAAAAAAGTTGTTTTGTCCTTGTAGCAAATTAATGTTTTTTTCTTTATTTTCTTTCATTTCAAAATCTTAATGGATCCATATATAAAGTTGGCTAAGATAAATATTTCAGCGCTATAATAATCCCAGATTCCAAATACTGTTCCGGTCTCAGATCTTCAGCTGTCAGTCAAATGTTTTGAGACTGTTTCGTTCAAGGAAAAAGCCAATGTTCTCTAATGGAACTTAAATGGCCGCGGCGTTTGTGTACGAGGAGTATGGATGTGGTCGAAGCAAAAAGGAGTGTGTTATGAACTTATGATCGAAGCAGGTGATGTTCTGTTGATTCTACCTATCTTCATATGACAAAGGCGTGAGTTTTTGTAATTCCCATGTTATTGGCAATGTCTCTTTCCGCTTTTCGAACGTGTTTGGCTTTTATTTTTGTCTCATTTTAAATATTTCTTGCTCGGAGTTCTGTTTGGAACGTTATCTCAATTTCGTGTTCTTATCTAAAGCTTTAACTATAACAGTAGTTACAAGCCGTATGTCCGACAGAATTTTCAATTGACAATAATTACGAACTTCCATACAAGTTTTCATACCCTGTTTAAACTCTTTAGGGGTGAATTTTCTAATAAATCCTTCCTTACTTTCTTTAGGTACTATCGCGCTCACTGTCGGTCGACCTCTTTTCAACATTATGCTATTATTATAATAAGGTTGAAAAGTGGTCGACCGGCTATGAGCGCGGTAGACCGGCGAGGCATCAAGCTTTACCTTTCCGGTATAACATGGCCTCGCACTATACAAGGCGTTGTTTTGCAATCTCCTCAAATTTCAGGAGGTGGTCACGAAAGACATAAATAATCAATTAAAATTACGGTACCTAGTTAATTATTAATAAAAGCCGAAAAATATTTTTTTGGTTGTTTAAGTTTGTCAGTATTTCAGAATAACCCCCTAAACGTGGTTTAGGGACTAAGAAATTATCGAATAAACGTTTAAGATTATTTGTATGTGTGTTATAAGGCAAGAACCAGACGGGCAGCGTTTAAATAATAATAATAATAATTTCTTTATTCGAGTATCCATGACTCAAAAACTGTTAGTAAAACTTAAGACTATGTTAGTAAGCACTAATAAAATAAACAACACAATGGATCACCGCTGCGCCAACCCGTGAGAAATCGCACAACAGCGACCAACATAAACACAGTCTAGGCGACTTGCTATCATGCTTAGGATACTGTTGGTGCTGCCCCACACCCTGCGCACCAGGGAAGCGCACCTTTTACGCATTATCGTGTAAAAACAATCCACATGCGCATCTGCGAACATCCCCGACGCACTACAGTAGCGGGGCAGCCCCACCAGCATCCTAAACGCGTTATTATACTGAACGCGGAGAGCACTGTATGATCTTCGCGTACATCTAGCCCACAGGCTGCACGTGTAAAAAGAAGTACAGTACGCTCGAAAGAGCGTGACTTTGACTGGAAGTGAGCATCGTGCAAACCTGCGAACCAACATGTTCGCTCTAACCGACAATGCCCTCCGCTCACGTTCAATGTCATCATCGTCTTTGAGGTCAGGGGTCAACACATGACCAAGGTATTTAAACTTTTGGACTCTCTGCAATGGTGTGCCATACAACAGTACAGGAGGCACTCTGTCAGGGCTTTTACCCCCACCCTCAAAGACCATGACCACAGATTTTTTACAATTATACGCCAATCCATGTACTTTGGCGTACGCCTCACACTGGGCAACCAACTTCCTCATTCCACAGACTGACGCACTCAGCAGCACCATGTCGTCAGCATAACTGATATTATTGACACAGATACCGTCCACGTAGCATCCAACCCTGGTACTGCTGAGCTCGGCAATCAGCTCGTTTATATACAGGTTAAAGAGCGTAGGTGAGCTCAACCCACCCTGCCTCACCCCACATTCCAACCCGTATGGACGAGACAACGACCCAGCCCATCGTACAGCGTTGATCTGGTTTCCATACCAAAATTTATAAATATTTAGAAGTTCTGTGGGTAAATTAAGCTGTTCTAACTTACTCCATAACACATCATAGGAAACCAGATCAAAAGCCTTAGATAAGTCCAGGAAGCAGGCATAAATAGGCGTCTCACGCTTCGCGTAGTATGTGACAGCATGCTTAAGACACAACACTGCACTCTCAGTTCCCAACCCAGTCTTGAAACCAAACTGGTTGTCATGTATGGTTATTCTTTTATTCAGTTGTGCATTAAGCATGCTGTCAAACACTTTTGACAGCACAGTCGCTAGCGAAATGGGCCTGTAGTTACTGCTGTCAGAGAGGTCACCAGTTTTATTTTTAGCGATAGGCACAACCACTGTTCGCATCATCTCACTAGGCATATAACCATGACCTATACAAAAGCTATAGAGCATAGCAAGTACCCTAGGCAAGTGAGGGCCAGCATATTGGAGGTGCTCGATGCTAAGCCCGTCATGGCCGGGGGACTTACCTCTAGACATTCGTCGAATCGTTCGAGTAATCTCTGCAGCCTTAAATTTAACCCCTATTTCCATCCCGGGCGTAACATCGGGCACCGACCGCGACGTGCCTAGAGGAGATTTTACAAAAAACGCCTCTTTAAAAAGATTGGCAATGTCTTCTGGCTCACTCATGCCACCGACGCTCACAGGAATGCCCGGTCTGGCTTTCAGTTTATTTGTATTTTTCCAAAAACTACGAAAATCATTCTTAGCGTGATGTGATGCTAGAATGTCCATTTTAACTTGGTCTTCATGGTCTTGGCACCACTTCAACCTCGACTTGAATATTCTTCTAGCCCCACACATTTCGTTATAAAATATCCCACTCGTAGGTTTACCATACCATGCCCACAACAGATATTTCTGCCTAGCTTCCCTGTGAGCCTCAGCAACATGTTTGTTCCAGCCAACAATTACGCGCCTTGAACGTCTATCGGCGCTTCCCCGACCCGCCAATGCAGCCACACTCAAAGCGTGTATTATGTCTGCATACAGCTTATCAATAACAATTCTGTGATTTGGATCGTTACACATATTGCCACAACATCCTCCAAGTTCGTGTGGGAAGTCAATTAGTTTTAATCTGTCATGAGAGTTACGCTGATAATCTTCTATCTGATTTTGAGTTCTTTCCCCCCACACAACCTTGCTAACACATACATCATTGCCACATTTCTTTGGAAGAATCACATTCAAATCACATTCGATAACCAGTGGCAGATGGTCAGACCAAAGCACATCATAAACTACATACACATTCCTGACAGTGGTCACAGCTGCCTCTGTCACTACACAGTGATCGAGCCACCTCTTTGAGCCATGCGCCTCACTCAAGAATGTGTATGTGTTCGAATGTAATCCTAACATTTCTGTATCAATGCAAGTCCATTTTTGTTCATTACTATAGCTGGCAAGTTCGACATAAAATAATTCTGATGGGTGCGCATTAAAATCTCCTAACATATACACATAATCTATATTACAGCTATCAATTATCGCACTCACCGAGCTCAAGACGTCCGTAAAATCCATTAAATTCCGTGTAATGTCCGTGGGCATGTAAACACTAAACACTAAAAAGGATTTATCCCCTAAAACAATTTTCACTGCACATATACGTGAATTATCGCACTGCACAACAACAACATTTTGGAACAGACTTTTTCTCCACAGCAAGGCGACGCCACCGTAGGGTCTACCACGAAGAATGCCTGCTGACGTATCTACCGCCGATACTCCGGTACAGCCAAACTCACTGCTTATTGAGTCAAGAAACGTGATTTCTTCAGGCAGTAACCACGTTTCCTGTAGCGCAATGACATCAGACTGCTTACATAAGTCACGAACACTTTGAATGGAGCGTTTGACATTTTTACAATTAAATGACACCAATTTACAGACATTGTAAATATTATCGTTATCCAGCATTCATACGTATTTGTGCGCCGACTTCCTTAACGGTGACTAAATTATTTAAACGCTTCGGTCTGTAGTTCACAAAACGTCGAAAAATAATCCCCTGAGGCCACAGCTGATCATCCAAATACAATTGAAGCTTACTCTGGGACACAAAGAATTTATACGCATTATGTTCGCACTGCCGCTGAATGTTAATCCTTTCTAGGTCAACTTTTTCTCCAGTTTTCTTTAAAACACGGGTGGTTCACACTTACCGATTTCCGTAAAAAAGAAGAATTACCTACCGATTTTATTATTGATTCCGGACGAGAATCATTAGCATAGTTACCTCCTTGAATTTGACGAGGATGCAAAACAATACCTTGTACAGATATCCGGTACAATGAGAGATCCGCATTAACTGGTTTTTTTGGATTGATTGGCCGTCGTATGTGCATAAATAAAAAGATCTTGTGCGAAATGAATTAAAGATTATTATTTATTTATTTTAATTTTGGGAAAGCTTACAGACTAATAACTTTATAATAACAAAAATATATAACTAAAAACATTTTGTGTCTAATAAGAAATTATTACGTAAATAATAAATTATTATCAAAACAAAAAATAAAGTTTCATATTCCATGTATTTCATAATCCATGTTGATCATAATTCAAAACAAATACAAAAGTGACACATTTTTATTAAACTTTAATTTGTCTGTTCATAAAAATTATAAAACATTTCATAATAATATTATTACTGCCATAAAACTATTACAAGAACATGAAAAGGAGGATAGTATAATATTAATTACATGTGAAACCTTTGATAAAACCACGGCATTTTATAACTCAGCGTTGATAGAAGGTATTAATGGTTTCGGCCAAATATTCTAATGTCTAGTACATTATAGTATTATAATATATCAGACTTTTGGCTTCTGAATACTTGTGACGACTGTCAAAGATCTACAAATGACAGCCGGGTCCAACCAATGGTCCCATATAAATCTTACAAACTGTAAATACTTGGGTAGTTTATGAGTTATGTTCAACCGTCGGAGAGCAAATTCATCTTACTGGCCTATCATGACGTCTTAAAGCAGTAATGTTTTATTCTTATTCCAGTGTGGGAAAGAGACGGAGCTATACAGGATGTCTAGCGCCATCTCTTTCCCACTCTGGAAAAGGAGTAAAACAATAATGTTTTAAGACGTCATGGTAGGCCACCTGATCTTTCATCTAAAATTTCCAGTAACTTGACCTTCCCGTAAAATGAGGGATCCGCATAAACTGGTTTTTATAAATTGGTTGCTCGTCGAGCGTGCTTAAATTTTGTTTGGTTTTTTGTACTGATTTTCAATTCGAATGAATTACATTACTTAGAAATTTCCTTTGATGATCCTATCATGAAGGAGCTTTTATATCTCTCGCAAAATGGTTCCTGCAATTTCAAATTTGCTTTTCTCCCCTAATTTATTAGGATTATTACTAACTGACGACCGGTCCCTACATTTTGCGGCGGCACATCAAGCCATTCAGTCCAGTATAGCATGACCTCGCTAGATATAGATTATCCTTTCAATGAGATATCCACATTAACTGGTTTTGTATAGCTTGATTGGTAGCCGTGCACACATTGCAGGGACCGCTCGTCAGTTATTAATAATATAAAATAAAAAACTATTTTATTTTACAAAGGCCTACATGCGCACTTATAAAACTTCTACAAAAAATGCACGGTTTAAGTTTGTCGTTTCCGATGCACAAGACCGTCAAAAAACTCTATAGTTATTCTTTTAAAATCATTTGGTTTTACAATAAATTTGAATTTTACAGCATTAGTACTTAAGTATGGGAAGACAGCGTAGGTCCGACAAATCAGCTGTAAGTCGTAAGTCGTTAATAATACAAATAAGAAAGTTTTGTTAATTAACATTAAAAACATAATAACCTGGACACAAATAGAATATCTTAAATATTTACCACAGTTGCAATGCACAATTTACACGTTGGAACTATTTATCAAGAATCGTTTAGATTCTTCGTGCATATTAAACTTGTCTGAGTTGTCAGAATTTA
The DNA here is from genome assembly GCA_963082945.1 of Cerastis leucographa. Classification (NCBI taxonomy): domain Eukaryota; kingdom Metazoa; phylum Arthropoda; class Insecta; order Lepidoptera; family Noctuidae; genus Cerastis; species Cerastis leucographa. Next base: position 7,277,738 of record OY720363.1, on the reverse strand, counting down.
TGATAAATTGTTTTATATTTCGAGTGTTCTGATTCATCTTCATGGCTAACAATTATTATCGTATGTGTTTCTAGTTATTGCTGATCTCTTTTTGTATTAACTTCCCGAACTTACAGGGAACAGTTTATAATGGTTTTTTTTGTTACTTCGTTGTGTGAGCCTTCAGACTGATTCTACCATGAATCATTACTACTGGTTGAGTCTTATAATTAGCACAAAATGCTCGTTTTAAAATTAACAATAAATGACGTAAACGTGGTAATGAGTCTTTGTAAACATAACTAAATTAGAATCGAAGGAAATAACTCTCTGAAGTATGAACATCCGTCATTTTAAATGTCTTTTCGTCGTTGTTCTTTTTTTGAATATTTGTAGAAAAATGTGCTCGTTGGCGAACAAAAAAAAAAAATTTTACCAACCAGCTATACAGAGTATTAAAAGTAATCGATAAGTGTAAAAGTTTTTATCAATTTTCTCATTAGTAACCTGTATTCATTTTATTAAAAAAAAAAATATACGCGTCGATCTTCCTCCTTTTTTTTTCATCGGAAACCGTAATATTTACGGGTCGATCTTTGACAGTCGTTACGCGTAGTCAGAAACCAAAAGTCTGACATCCAATCTTACCAAGGGGTATCGTATTACCCAGTTGTTGGGTTGTGGAGGTAAGATAGGCAGTTGCTTCATGTAAAATACTCGTACTCAGCTGCATCCGGTTAGACTGAAAGCCGACCCAAGATTGTTTGGAAAAAGTTTAGGCAGATGATGATGACGATTACGGTTTACGGATCTTACTACACGCAACTATAGCACGGGGAAAGTACCTACTGTAGTTTTACGTGTCTTTAAGGCAAGGTATTCGGAAAAAACGATAATAATATTACCCAGATAAACTTTCAGGTGTTCACGCTTGACTCAATATCTCGAGGTGATTTGTGTTATCTACGTGTTATAAAGTTCAGATAACAACGTAAGATATCACGTTAATATTCTGAATTTGAGGTTTGTGTTTATTATGTTATGTATTTTATGTCTGTTGAAGTATCGCTATGAGCGATAAGACCGCCGTTTTAACCATACAATTTGCTGTTTTGTAAACCCGTTATGTTTGATTTTTGGTGTACAATAAAGTATTATTCTATTCTATTATATTCTTTTCTGTGTTTCCGAACGTTTACAACCCTTATCTCTTCAAAATTAGAGTGAACAGGCTTCTTCTGGGTAAGCTGGCACCATTGTCTACCATTGTCGACTTTGTCTCTGTCATCTCTGACCTAGACTAGAGTCAAGAGAAATAACTTCGCAAATAAAAAAAATGGTACGAGCTTACCTAGAAGAAGCCTGTTCACTCTAACTTTGAAGAGATTAGGGTTGTAAGCGTTCGGAAACTCAGACGCAGGCAGAAAGTTCCACTCGGTTCCTTTCTGAAAAATTTCAGAATTAATCTTTGTCTGACCTGCGAATCGAACCTAGGACCCCAATTTCAGCAGTCGCTCTTGCGACTTCTAGACCTAGGCAGTTTCCTAGAAAGCTACGTCTAGTATCGAGTTTACTCTAAAAATGAACAAGATTTTGGAGCTCTCCAATAGATGTATTTTTCTGAAAGTAAAATAATAATAATAATCCATTTATTATCCTATTACCATTTATTATTATATTACCTTAAACTAAATATACATACTACTATAACAACAATTCTGTTATTATATAAACTACTAACAGAATTGTTCTGTTCTGTTCTGAATTGTGTTGTACTGTACTGTATGTTGTATGTTGTAAAAAAAAAACAATTCCAATATACACGTCCTATAACAAAAAACATTATTTTTTTTAATTTACACTAACATCAATATAACACAAAAAACACAACATATATTGGGAAAAGGATCATGAAGTACGCAAAATTCCAATGAATATTTTCAATCCCAATTATGCGTTTTCTGCTCATGTTCTGTGTTCAATAAATAACTCATATTTGATATTCGTGTCATTAAACCACAGTTTTAATTATATTCGGCCAGTAATGTGCAAAAATAATTATTTACACAAGTGTTCAAATAAACAGGACGCAATAAATCGTATTGAAAAGTAAATAATTTGAATAACGAGGTTATTAAAATACATGTTTTGGACGAAAATATTTGCATGTTTTAATTTTGCGCAGCGGTACTGAACGCAAACGGAAAAAACATTAAAGAAAACTCATTTAAAACAAAGTTTGATCAGTTTCAAAAACAAAATACATCATAAACTTCTCTTCTTCCTCGTTTTCTCATGACTGAGGGTCGTGACCACATGAGGTCGTCACCTTTTCCACCAAAACTCTCCATGCTGGACAGATGCCTGAAAATTCCCTTTGCAGACTTCCTTCACCGTATCTGTCCATCGGGTGGTGATCTTCCACGGCTCCTTTTTCTTTCCACGTTACCAGCGACAACAAGCTTCTCCAAGCTATCAGGCTCCTTCCTTGCCACGTGTCTGAAGTACTGTAGGAGGTGTTTCATGCAGATAGTGGATAGGCGAGATTTAACTTTCAACTTAATCATAAACTTAAAGTTATTAATAACTTAACATCGCACCTATAATCCTCAAAGGTACATAGGGAGTATAGGTAGGGAGAGGTGTACCTAATAGTACACCCACATTAATTTCGCCATAATATGGGTTATTGTTGAAACGAATAAAATAACAAAAAAAATAGTGCGTGGAGTCCCTCCGTGCGGAAGAAGTGAAACTTCGTAATACTAGACGCATACGTTCGAGTGCCAGGCATTCACTCTCGCTCTGTCTTTTTCTATTCCTCCACCCCAGGAGCGTTCATACCCCTTCCATGGTAGCGTTAAACGTTTAACGCAACCTTGTTGGAAGTCGCCTAAGAAGTTTCACTTTAAAAACCTATAACACAATATGAAGTAAAACAAAGAAGAGAATTTGACGAGGAACTTTCAAAAACAAAACAAGATCAACAAGCATTCCAAAACAAGCTTTATTTTAATGGGAAAATGTTGATTTTACCAATTCCATGGTAGCGTTAAACGTTTAACGCAACCTTGTTGGAAGTTGCATTAGAAGTTTCACTTCAATAAGAGTAGAGCAAACCCAAAGAAACGATGGATTAACTGAGTAAAGGATGACATTGCTAGAAAGGAGGTGTCTGCTGACACAACGAGTAACAGAGAAGTATGAAAGAAGAAGACATGCTGCGCCGACCCCAAATAAATTGGAACAAGTACTGGAGAATGATGATGAATGATGATTATCTGTAAAACGAGTATTTTTTCATTTAAAATCAACGTTTTTACGTTACGAAAAACGTCAAAAGTCGTGGTAGTGCCTCAGACCCCGTATTCACAAACGCTCGGATTCTGTTTCGATTCAGAAAGTCGCATGTCTGTCTCGCTCGCTTGCGTAATGCCAAAACAAGATAGACATACGACTTATCGAATCGAAATCGAATCGGAGCGTTTGTGATTAGGGGGTCAGATGTATAAACGTGGACGAAGCCAAAGTAAAAACTAAGTATCGTTTAGGAGTTTGGTAACTGTAATCTGTTGACCCCTGCGAGAAAAAGGCGTGAATTTATGTAAATCACGAATAGACCGAATAACTACTAAATAGAATGCATTCACGTTCTCTATACACATACTCAGATATATCGGTAGTACCTTGAAATATTCACAAATCAAATGCGAAGACAAGATATTTGGCGCTCTCTGACCATCTAATAAATTATCGTCAAATTTAATTAAAACAACTCTTCATTTGTCTAACACACATTTTTATGTAATGGAGCATGATACAATAAAAATTATATCACACAGCTAAATCGTAGCTACTTTATCTATCAACAATGTTGACGCATGCAGACGTAACAAAATAGCATTAAATATTTTCTTGAGAAGAAATGAAAATAGATGACATGAAGGAATGTATATTTTTTTTTCATAAAAAGTTTTACAAAATTCTTAGAAATGCATAACCAAAAGCTCTTTGCATATAACAAACAAACTATAAGGTGATAGATGAAGCAGGAAACGTTTTTTTTCTTTGGGAAATTTTCAGTAGCAGCCTGTCGTCTAAAAGATCTTGGTCAAAATAGAAGCGAGTCCAACAGATTTGAAATAGGTCTCAAATCTTAGCTCACAATAAGTTATCGAATTCATACTAAGGCGACCAGTACCAAAGTCGCCGGCCGGACCAGAGTTACGGCCAATGAAAAGGTTGAGATTTCCTTTATTTTGGTGACGATTTGACTACAGCTGTCATTTTCACACAGAATAAACTAAGAACTGTAGTTGCTGAGTGACGGAACCCCCTTTTTAACTATAGATAGCTCAAATCTTTTGCAAAATACAGAAAAAGGCCGCATACTTCAAGTAGTATAATATTTCTTTTCTGAGGCGACTTAGATACTTGTGGTCATAGAATGAAGTGAAGTCATAATTGTAAACAACTATTTAAGATATCTTCTATCATGTTCAGAGCTCATAGAAAAATGCCCATGGTCCTTTGTACCCAGAATCATCATTTCAGTCGAAAAACGACCACTGTTCGGGAAAGGCCTAACCCAAGCGTCGCCACATGGAGCGATGACAGGTGCTATGGTTCTCGTACTCAGCGAACTCTCGCGGCCTTCCCAAGATCATCAGTCCACCTTGTCGGGGGCTTTCCTACAGTGTGCCTTCCTGTACATCCTTGTTCTAGCTAATGGCGGTTCTGAGCGACAGAAAAAGAAAGGAGCATGGAAAAATGAAAGTTCGTGCAGCTAGATGAGGTTCAGCCCTAGTCCATTTATTTATTTAATTACAACAACAAGAAACATTTATTTTCAGGCAACTTTGGCAACCAATTACAGTAATTAGAATTAAAACGACAATTATTACAAGTATTAAAATATACAAAACAACAAAATAAGTAACATTTTAGTGAAAACATAAATAAAAGAGGGTTAACAACACTTTCATAAATTCCTCTCACAGTACTTCTGCCATACCAATACAATCTTCGTTGATCCATCCGTATACAGATCGCTTGTTGGTTTAGAATCCAAGAGATCATTAAGCCCGGCCAGAATGCGAAGAATTGGCGACTTAGCAAGTGCAACACTACGACATGAAGGCACGGCAAACAGCGTATGCTTTCTTCCCCGGCAGCAAAGAAGCGCGCCAGCACATCAAGCAGATCAAGAGCGTCAACAGCGCCATTGCCTTGAATCTCCTGAGGATGTCTTTATTTCTGATTTGATCGCGCAGGGAAACTTTAAACATAGTCCTGATTTATGCTCACTCAATATGTTTGCAAGACATGGCACTTATAACATACTAGCTGTACCCGGCATTCGTTCAAATCTTTTCCTACCTTACTATTCGGTTTTTTTTCATTGTTTTAGCGGTCTGGAATCATCTTCGCATCATTTATTGACTTACTAATAAAACCAGTTTGGGGCACATCGGTTGGATGGTTTCAAAGTCTATAACGGACGTAGCTAGTAACATGTTTTGTGTTTTATATAGAAGACTAGGTGCTGCCCGCGACTTCGTTAGCGTGGAAATTTTGATGGGTTTTAGGGGTATGAAAATTAGATGTTGGCCGATTCTCAGACCTACCCGATATGCACACTGATTTTCGGTTTCGAAAAAATCGGTTCAGCCGTTTCGGAAGAGTATGGTAAATAACATTGTGGCACGAGAATTTTATATAATGTATAAGATAGATTGGGTTTACTAATACCTACACCTCTACTCACCTCTTCGGAGATAATGTGTCTAAGTTTAGATGGGTACGAGGTTAAAGAGTTCTTTCACGGCGAAGGTCGTTTCAGGTTGGTATTGCAGCTCAATGCCTTATAAACCAGAACGCAACGCTTTATATTCTGTGTTGCAGCGCGACCCAATTTTAACCAAAGTAGACCAAGTATACATTAGACATTGATGCGATTATTGTGGAGCATTGGTTTTCCTTTCATTGGCTTTGAAAAGAAAACATGAGAGTTTCAAACGCAAAGATTTTACCTAAAAATATATTTATTTTCACATGCTAAATGCATTCTTGCAGCGCTTTTAGATTAAATTCATAATTCACTGAACTAAGTTAATTCCACAATTAGCGTGACCACATACTGGGTCCAATAAATTCAAAAAAATCGTACCATTGACACGAAAAAAGAACTAAACAATTTCCTAGGTATTTTCATTTATCACCCAGAGATGACAGAAAACTTATCGTCCCTATCGTATTTTTTATCTATGATGCAGTCCATAGCCTTAACTGCTTAAAATTCAATACCTGAAAGAAGACTACACCATACCAGCCATCATGCCAGCCATCTCTTCACAAGCTCAAGGACAATTCTTACCAAAACAAAACACTACCGCAAATCCAATAATCACTCGAGCGACAAACAGTCTATTTACGCAAATCAAAACAGTCATCCTTTGTCCACTCATCAAGTATAAAGACTACTAAGAATTATTTAGCACAAGTGTACAAATAAACACGGGATGGAGAGATGATGTATCATGGACGCGACACCGACCGGCGACCGTTAGTAGCTAGTGACGTCACGCGCATTCCGCGTGGCGACTCACTCTGCCATGGCCAGCGTTATATTTGGAATCGGTTTACCTACTAATGGTAGGGTTGGCAGTTCATGAGGTATTAGGAGCTTGTTGCTAAATAATAGCAGACGCTCGCTCGGGTCTATCTTTAGCTTAAACTGTGTTGGTCCCGGTCCGTACCGAGCTTCCTCGCAAAGCACGTTAAGCCGTTGGTGCCGGCTGTCGTTTGTTGGTAGATGTTTGACATTGTCGTTACAGGTAGTCAGTTTCCCGAAGGTCTGGCAACCAGTTTTATTACTTATCCTACTAATATTTAAAAAGTTTGTAAGTCTTTCACGCAAAAACTACTGAATGGATCTTGATGACAGGACAATTTCGAACAGGGATAAATAACGGTTTGAAATGGTACATAGGATACTTTTTATCCCGGTAGTACAATCCCGCTTAGTATGCAGCTCAAGAGATTAATAAACGGTGGTATTACAACTATGAATAATCTCTTCCAGACAAACTTTATGTAGATACATTTAACCGTCGCGTCGCTGTTATACGACTTATGAATTAAGTCAAAACGCACTTAATATTTCGGTATCCTTTAAGTTATTTCATATAATATGTAATGGTGAAGGAAATTATCGTGAGACAACGCGCATGTCCTAGAACTAAAAATTCGAAGATATGTGACATTTACCAATAAGTTATGTGGTAATCGGTTGTCGTGGTATGGGCATGTGATGCGGAGGATTGAGGTAAAAGTCGTTATGAAAGTTTTGTGTATGAATGTTTTTATTGATTCATTATAAAAACAAGGTTCACTCAAATCTTTACATAAGAGCTATGCCCCACAAAACTGTTTTCACAGTTCTCTGCGGGAACAGAACCAACAGTATAAACTACCAAATAAAAATGTGCTGGTTCTTGGTAGAGAAAACAAAAGTATTAATCAGTCAATCAAAAATAATAAACAATAGGTATCAAAAACATAGACAAAATCAACCCGAACCGTGCACCTTTGTCGATGTTTTATAAGTGCTCGTAAAGGCCTATGTAAAATAAAATATTTCTATATATTTTTACGGACATACTACGTATACTGTAATCTATTCATGCTTGATATCACAACTTAATCACCTTAAGTTAGAAGAAACTAGACTACAGTAAAGTTTACTTTTAATCTTTCTTACAGTCATTATTTTCTAAAACAAAATATTTCATCATCACCATCACCAGCCTATATTGTTCCCACTGCTGGGATGCAGGCCTCCTCTCGATGAGAGGGAATGGGCTGTAATCCACCACGCGGGCCCAGTGCGGGTTGGTAGATGTCACATGTCTTCGAATTTTTAGTTCTAGAACATGCCGGTTTCCTCACGATGTTTTCCTTCACCGTTTTTGAGGGCAGCGGTGATGAAATAAATGACACAAAGTAATGCGCCTGCCTGGGTTCGAACCTACGACTTACTGCTCGTAAGTGGGGGCTGCTACCACTGGGCCACCGCTGCTCTCAAAATATTACAAAATATTTGCATCAACACATTACTAGTATATATATATAAAGGCTAATATCCACACCATCGGAATCACATATGATATGTGGTACCAGATTTAATAAGATTTAGAAAACAGACGTTGGCGATCCGTCAACGTCTTGTAACCTTCCTTTGACAACCTTCCAAGTCAATATGGCTACCCGCAACGACTTGATGTTCCGCCAGAGAGAATTATAGACCGCTTCTCTCTCGTTTGTGGTCACAGTTTAGTTTGCAACGTGAATAATATGAAGCCTTTTTGCAAAGGCGCCGTCATATAAAATAAACTTACTAACTAAATATTAACTGACTTAAAAACAACGGGACGCTTAGGCGACAAACTACTTCTCCACAACGCTGTCGGTAACGTGCAGTACGCTCAGACCAAATATTGGTCTGATAAATGATAAATGATAAATGATGTTTATTTTGCAAATAGGTTTTTACAAACACTTTTACACGTCATTTTTTTTTAAAAACTAGATGGGGCCGGTGTTTCGTACCTGACTACTCTGAGAAGAAACAGCCGAAACAAACTCAGAGGTTCTCTGTTAACTTGTTGCTCTTTTAAAGTCCAGACATTGCTCAATTTACATGAGGACTATGCAGATTAGTGTCTGAGATGGTCTTTTAAAGAAAGAACCACACAGATTTGAGTGGACCTGTCCAGTCAGTGCAAGCATTTGTCAGTTATCGTGTAGCTCGACTTATAACTCAAGGAGCTCAACGCAACGACGAACAATACCAAAGAAAGGACATTTGGGTAGGTCGCTTAAAGTACTCAAACTGCCAGACAGCGGTGGGAGAAAAAAATAAAAAAAAGTGACCTACATGGTCCTCACATTCACAATAATTAAATGTAAGTAATTAATAATAATATACGAAATGAATTAAAAAAAAAAAAAAACAAGAATTTCAATAAATGTCACAATAATAATAAAAAAAAAGTAAATATCAATGTCAAATCAGTAAATGTCACATAAAAATAATAAAAAAATAAAGTAAAAAAAAATAATAATATAATACTGAAATAAGTATTCATGTCACATCGGTAAATGTCATCTAAAATAATAATAAAAAAAAAATGTAAAAAAATAAGGTAAAAATAAAATAAAAATGTCACAGTGTATAAAATAAGGAATTAACAATAAACAAGCGAAGTCCGGAATTTCGACATTCACAGAGCAAATTTCATTGGAGCAGTTTAATCCCAAGCCTTTTTATCTTCGAGATAGTGATTTACATGATAGTAGGCTTTCAGGCATAGCTTCCGTTTTATAAACGATTTGTCGATTTGTCTGAGGTAGTACGTAGATATTTTCGTAGTATTGAAAAACCTTTCTACGCGTTTTCGTGAGGAAATCGTTCTGGATCTTCTAGGATGAAATGGCGTAGGGTTATGTCATTGTTTCGCATGGAAATCTGCCTGGATTATGTAGGATAGGATAGCGTGGGAAGATATCTCTTATCCTTTAAGAACGGAATAGAATAGGCGTTTGATATCATTACAATTACATTGAATAAAATGTACATAGTCCGCGCAACAAAATAACTGTTCTCATATTCTAATAAACAACAGTTATTTCTGTATTTTCTGTATCTCTATGCCCATTCTGTGGTATTTATCTAAATCTCAAGGGAAACATAGACTCCTTCACACAAATAAATTACGTACAACTAAGTCTTAAAAATCCAAGTAATGTGTACAAGTACTAACATTAAACCAACAGAACTTAAAACGTTTTTAACATTATCTTAAATTAACAAAAATATACACCTAATTTAAAAAAAAAAGTATACACTGACACTACAGACAGTCGTTCCGGGTCTGGATGTGTTTGTGAGTTTAAATCTATACTAATATTAAAAAGCTGAAGAGTTTGTCTGGTTGGTTTTACGCACTAATCTTGGGAACTACTGGTCCAAATTGAAAAATCCTGTAGTGTTGGATAGACCTTTTATCGATGAAGGCTATTTAACATTACGCTACGACGAACGCAGGACCGGAGCATCAATGAAAAATGTTGCAAAACGGAGAAAATGTGACGCAGACGACGTTGCGCGGGTCAGCTAGTGTTGTGTACGTTGTAAAGGTACCCATAACACAGGAGAAATTCCTTATAATTAGAACAGAGCAATATTAAAAAAAAACTGGAAAATAGAGAACCTCCCCCAAATCTGTTAAAAAGATTTTTTGACTCTGATTTCCACTCGTTTTGAAGCTTGTGAACATTATTTCGTATTACCCAAAGTTTTTAACACAGTATTTTATTTTAAAAGGGTTCGCAAAATCTAGCCAGACGAACTGGATTGCCTGAATGGAATAATAAAGTACGTGTGATAAAACTCGGAGATATGTTATGTGAACTTGCTTTTATCCTTTAGAGACCACTGTGTTGAAATGGGTTGAAATGAAAGAATGTATAAAACTTATAAAATGATTTAGTTAGAGGAAACTGGTGCTATTTTTCTGTATATTTTAAAATTGATAAATAAGTAGTAAGAAGCCTACAATGCCCATTTTTATTTAAATAATGGTAACCGATTATTTAAATAAAAATGGGCATAAAATTAGTTTAGCGTTAAATTTAATTAATGGTAATCCATTATTTAAATAAAAACAGTGCGCTTTTATTTTAAACATTTATTTAGATATCGCTTTGTGTTTGTAAAAACGGGAATTTTTCGTTATTTAAAATAATACATGAATAAATACTTCAAATAAATTAACAAATATTTAAAAACATTAATAGGTATGTTTTTTGTGGCCCTGACGTAAAATAGTTACTGTTTATACACATACATCAATTTATCGCTAAATAAATTTTACTAGAGATTGATGATGCAAGCGGGCCTAGCAAAAAACATAGTCCCTTTGTAACGTTCTTACTGCTGGGTCATGGCCCCCCCCTGTAGCACACTGGACCGCGTAGTGGATTATGGCCAAGTGGACGTCACATCTTCGAGTTTTTAGTTTCAGGACATGACTTTTTCCTCCCGACGGTTTCCTTTACCGTAATTAATTTGATGTGTATCATTTAGTAGTATAAAGATAACAGAAGAGAGATAAATAGAATATTCTTTAATATGTAAACCATATAAATTTCAATTTTCATAAAAAGAAAACAGTTTACAATGATCTTTTCTTCTATCTCTTGTATCTTATTCACCCACGTAACTAAAGAATAAAATACTGCAAGTACAATATTAGCAATTCCTTCTCAATCGGCATACTTGGTTTACCTAGTTTTCTTGATCAAGTTTAGACCTTATTATTCAAAGTGTTGATCCCAATAAAATTTGCACCAAGGCCTAAGCTCGTAGTTGCCATGAAATAATTCCATTAGAACCACGCAAACGGAGTAAAGCTAACGATATTATGAAAGCGGAAGTGTTTTATAGTAGTCAGCTAACGTAAACCTGCAAAATTCTCCAACGGATCTTACTAAACACATAAAAGCTTTTTATGTCGATCTCCGACGCTACTCTTTGAAACCACCGCTTCAATCTGTTTACAAACCAAGGAATGCATTGAACATATAAAATTATTACGACAAACAAACTGTAGTAGATCATTTGAAAACTTGGCAACCCTTTGCGTTCCTCTCGCGCGCCAGCGCGTCCAATGACGCGTGATTACTAACATAAACACTATGGTTCCTTACCCATCCGAATATGGATATGCAAAATTGGGTTGGCAGAAATAAACGCAAAAATCCACGGGTCAGTGTTTGCGTCGGAAAAATGACGCGTTATGTAGAAATAAATAAATCTGCATTGCATTAAGGATTGAATTGAATTGGTTTAACAAAGTAACAGAGATAGGTCATGTACTTACAAAATGTTTTGAATACCAAAGGGATTGAATTAACGAGATACAAATAGAGCCGTGATTTGATCTTGTACAAAAGAAATCTTCGTTCTTTTAAATGAGGCGATTTTGACTTTGTCTATGTAAATAAATAAAATAAAAGTGTCTGTTTGTAATTAAAACATAACAGCTTTTTACTGAATTCACAATTATGAAAGTATATGTGTACAGGGTGTAACGGAAAGGGTAATAAATATATACATGCTTATATGTGCCACAGACCATAAATCTGAACATGTTTCTCCATCGGACAAACATCGTAATAGCGAAAAAAATATCAGCTGCCACATACATTTGGGTCGAATAAGTGTTGAAATTTTGTATGGGGCAGCAGATAAATTTTTCGTGCAAAAATTTAAAAATTTAAAACCCCTGAAATTGTTTACGAAATCCGATTCAAAAAGGGAAGTAATATTTTTATACTAATTTCACGCGGACAAAAGTTGCGGGGTACAACACACAGCAGACATCTACTATTTAAATCGGCCAGTAACTGAGTTTATCAAAAACCCTGAAGCTATAGACTAATAGTGTTATTTTGAACGTTATCGGATCGTTTGAAACATTTAACCATTCAGATTTATGCCCAATGTAACACTGATAGGTTGAAAATAGAGAGCGGCGGTGGCCCAGTGGTAGCAGCCCCGACTTACGAGCAGTAAGCCGTGGGTTCGAACCCAGGCAGGCGCATTACTTTGTGTAATTTATTTCATCATCGCTGCTCTCAAAAACGGTGAAGGAAAACATCGTGAGGAAACCGGCATGTCCTAGAACTAAAAATACGAAGACATGTGACATCTACCAACCCGCACTGGGCCCGCGTGGTGGATTACAGCCCACTCCCTCTCATAGGAGAGGAGGCCTGTGTCCCAGCAGTGGGAACATTATAGGCTAATGATGATGATGAGGTTGAAAATATAGCCGTGAAATTGCAGGGTAATGTAGCAATTTTGAACGTGCAATTTTAGCCCGTATTCTTTTCCGTGAACTCACCTCTGATTTTTTGGTATCATGTGCGTATTGTATAATAATTATCACTTGGAAGGAAAACATCGTGAGGAAACCAGCATGCCTGAGATATATTTATCGAAGGCATGTTTAGCCAAGGCTGACTCCCCGACCCTCGCTCGAGCCAGCCCGCGATGCTGTGCCAGTAGTTTTAAATCAGCCCCTAAATAATGTTACCATTTAGATCCAGCCTGTCCCCATGCAGCCCTCCCCCAGCGACGCCCTAAGCCGAAGTTCGTACCCCACAGGGGGTGCCCTTAGCGTGCAGTCGCTTAGTTTGTAAGTTTTTATGCCCTGGCTGGAGGCCTTACTCTAAAGGCACCCACAGGATAGTCCGGTTAAGCATACGACAACCTCATAGGTTGAACTCCGAGATGCCATTCAAAAAAAAAAAAAAAAGCCAAGGCTGATGCATTAAAATTCTAACACCAGATTAGCCACTTAACCTTAACACGATAAAGAAAGAAAATGAAACTAGAAAGATCGAGCTAACGATAAAAGGGTTTCCAATGCTACACTGTAAGACTACTTACCCACAGGTATTAAGTCTTAAAGCTGAGTAAGAAAGACCCTTTCATCCTTCAAAAGAGAGAAACCGATAACAGTTGGTAAGATTAGCGGGAATAGATATGAAGGATAGTAAGAAGCGTATAACTTTTAACACGATAAGTTCTTATTGACCTAGTTTTTCTTTGAGCACCGAACGAATCAACAATCTTCTTCAAAGAAATTATGAATACCTTCTTTTTTGCGATACAATTTCTCTCAATAACATTGAAGTGTCTGTTTGTAATTTCAAAATACCAACGTTTTACTAAATACATGAAAGTATACGAGTACCTATACGTTACTTACAACAAAAATATTTTTTTTTTTAAATATTTTTGTCTGTCTGTTTGTTCCGGATCATCTCCGATTTTTACTAGCAGATGGCTGCTGTTATAAGGAGTAACTAGTTGTTTTATTTTAGAAAAAGGAATAGGGATCCGTGCAAAAATAATTAAACCCTTGAAATTGTTGACAAAATGCGATTCAAGTATAAGTAATATTTTTATAATAATTTCACGCGGACGCAACAGCTAGTTTAATATAATAATCTATTGAAGGAGTCAGTTAGCGAAGACGATAGGTTTAAAACTAACTACGATTAGCACAAAAGATCAGTGTTGAATGGAAACGAATTCCAATAAAAATTCTAGACTATGCTTTTAATAAAAGTGTTACAAGATGAGACAAGGAATCTTAAAAGATTGCCACTATCAGCATAACGGCACGGAACCACTTTTATGCTTTTAAAGTCCAGATTACAAAGAAATAATCATTTTTTCTAAACCTTTTTTTTCATGTTTTTATATTATTATTTTTTTTTTTTATAAACGTGAGTTCGAAAATTTAAGTTTACAAATTTTACATTTTGGTTATTTTAATTCGATCCAAACAAAACAAATTTGGCCTTGGCTTTACCCATAGGCATCCATTAAAAATATTTGCAATGGACCAATTTCCAGATGAAAAGCTCCCAAGCCTTGAGTAATTGTTATGACCAATTTGGCGCTGTCTCAAAAAAATCGGTAAAATTTGACCCAATTTTTGAGGTCAAATAATGAAATATAAAACTTGTTAATAGCGCATAAAATTAATGATATTTTTCTATTAAATTCCCTAAAATATTACAAGGAACTTTTTGTGTAATGGGATGGAATCGAGATGGGTCAATTCACTTACTTTCTCTAGATTTAAACTTGGGGAAAATAATTTTAAATAAAACTCCATTTTCATAAAATATAATATGTACTCCAGTATAACATTACAATACAGTATTTCATTACAGTATTTCATTATTTCACATAATAATTGGTTACGTTTCTTGATAATTCATTACATTGGTTCTACTTTTAAGTAATTACTTTATGCTAAGTTGGGTATTTAATAACGGGTGTAAAAACACCTAGAAGCCGACACCAATAATAATTAATTGTTCTATACATCATTGCGATACTTTTTTTTTGTCCAAGACCGCTAAAGATCCAACTTTTACACACAGTTGTTAAACATACAAGTTTGAAATATTCTAAATGTACTATTTAATGCATCCATCAGCACAATGTTTTTAGTGCGTTACATTAAGCCGCTAAGGAATACCGTGATTTTTGCCCATTAAAAAAAATGCCAGCAATATTTTTTGCGCAGGTAAATAATGCTTGATGTCAACCAGCCAAGTCGGTTTTTAAGAACCTGTACCTATGTATTTTTTAATTGATATAACATTAATTAATAATAAAAAAACGTGTATTGTCATCAAGTAGACGTGACAGTCTATCAATCAATTTCTTGATAACGTTCTTGTTCTTCGTTACGTTTTCTTTCAAAAGTTTTGAAACGCCTTCATCTCCGTTTCTTCTGTATTCATCTTTTAATACATCGATTGTAATTCCAGCTAAGGCAATTTTTTCTCTGATTTTTGGCGATACCGCATCACCTAAATCCTTTTTTAAATCAATAGACCGGGTGAACACATCAAGGTCCTTTACATGTTGCTTAAGTATTGTGTCGGTGCAACCAATAACTTTAATGAGTGATTCTAATATTTTAACATTTATCTTAGCGTCGCGATGCCCTCCATCAATGAAGTTTGCCTCAGGATACCTTAGAACCAATGATTCTAAGTCGATTTTTTCTGTTTCTTGACCAGGTCTGTTTCGTTTTGTTTTGAAAACTTCTAAAGTATCGATGGTACCCAAAACAAGTGATTGGAATGAATCAAACAAATTACACTCTTTTAATTGGCGTACAAGCATGTGGCGTTGAAACCTAAACAAATGAAAATCATCTGAAAATATCTTGGTAAAACAGTATGATGGGGTAGTAGTAATTAGAAATACGAGTATACGTACGAAGAACATCCGTGAGCAGCCAGAAGAACTTTGCGAGTTTGTCCAGTAAGTTTGCTTAAGAAATCCAAAAACTTTGTTAATCCCTCTTTTGGAGAGAATGATTTCACCACAACATTATTTTGAACTAGTTTGTAACCCACATTTTGTCTTAATTTTATTCCATGTACAGAAGAAGCACCACTTGCAATATAATGACCATCGGGTAAAATATATACTTGAAACTTTGTGCCATTGCAAGAAGCTGCAATCTGAAAATGATTATTACATTAGACAACAGAAAAAAATGCTGCAATAATAAAGATTCCCGGGAGCAGACAGGCGCAACGCAACGCGACGTGGTACGCGGCATCTAAACCTACGTAGTACAATTTTCTATGAAAACGCACGCGACTATTAACACAGGCGCGACGCTACGAGAGCGCGGTACGTCGCACGTGCCGTGAGTAAGTTGCTTAAGTTTAAACTTAAGTTTATAAATGTAAAATACGGAACTTCGATGCACAAAATTTATTTTTATTTTTTAAATAAATCTTTGCCCCACACTAGGAATTTCTCCTGTGTCGTGGGTGCGTTTACAAACATTTAAACTCACATACACAAACAGCCAGACCCGTAACAACTATCTGTAGGCCATACAAATATTTAATTAAAAAAATATATAATATTAAAATATCGATAATTGCTAATACGATGCTACAAAATTGCGATGCACGCTACTGCGAAAGACCGTCTCTGCGAAGCCACTACACTTCGATGCACGTTACCGCGATAGATCTTAACTGCGATACTACTTATCTGCGATGCACGTTACCGCAAAAGATTTTCACTGCAATACTACTTAACTTCGATGCACTTTACCGCGAAAAATCTAATATTGCTGTAATCATGTTTAAAAATGGCCAGATAGGCACTTTATGGAAATGGATTATGCTGGTAACCTGAATTTTATGAAATTACCTAGTCAAATTCATTTATTATTCGCTAACACAACCGAGTGCACGCAAGAATAGTAAATCACTTCTAAAAATACATAATAATACTACTTACCTCCACAAGTTTATTTTTCTATTATTATTTAAACATTAAAAAAATTGCAATTCACTAACACACTTTCAGTCTTCCTTCCTACCTTCAGTACTTATGTAAACTTAAACTTAACTTAAACTTCACTTTCAGTAATTAGGTGTGTTATCACTTACAGCACGTAGGTATTGATACAATGCTCAATGAATGTTATGACTTAGATAACAAAACTAAGTCAGTTTGAACTTATATTAAGCTGATTATTTGCACGTTCTGCACGTTCGTGCAACTGTGTTTACAATTTTGATAGGTCACGCTGGCTGGTATGAAATTTTAATAAATACAATCTTCTAAAACGCCATTCGGCACGTAGTCAGACAATAATATTAATAATATTATATTCTTAATGGGGAAGTCCCGGGGTGGCCTGCGAAATTCAAATTTCCTTACTTTTTTTTGCAATTTTCAGTTCAGTGTCTGGTTAAATAATTATTAAAATGTGATTCACGACTAAAATCCATTAATTCAACCGTTCATTAAATCCCATTGAACGACTTTTTCGTGAAAAAAGTCGCAAATCATATTTTGTTAAACATACAGGCTGACACCGACCTGAAAATTATAAAAAAACTTGAGAAAACTTTAATTTCGCGGGCTACCCGGCGCTTCCACTTTAAAGAAGTCCAGTTTTAGTTTACTATATTATAATCTAAAAGCCTTCCCAAATCCATTTTTGAACTATGTCGACCTTTGCTGTCATGACAACAGTTGAAAACACCAACCACATCGTATTCCTAGAATTTATTGTCCGCAATTGGCGGATCTTCGAATACGGTACCTCCTCCAGCGACCTATCTTTGTCAAACCCATAGTTACATTCTGCTTCAATCAATGCTAAAAATGTCATGTTATTATGTCAGTTTAATCAAGGATGTATATAATTAATAGTGTTCCGGTACTTCAAATTAGACAAATGAGAAGTAAGCGTTTATATATGTCTATTTATGAACAAAGAAGGTGGAATGTAGGCGTGGTTAAATCCGACTTAGTTCAGTTCTTGACAGAATACCAGTGTAAATCTCTTACGGGTATATTGTGGTCATCATATTAATAAACAACGTTTCAATCGGGAAAACTATAAAATTGCGAAAAAAATCATATCATGTTAAGTACTTTTAATGTAGAAGATGTTGAGATGTATGATTAAATTGGTAGGTGATCGTTTATCATATCAGCCACAGCACTTGTTACGCGCCACTTACGCGTTACTAGGTACGCTTGGTTGCTTCGCTGGGATGTGTCTTCTACAGATAGACTTTCTTTTAATATTTCAGAGAATTACTTTAATTATAAAACTTGATTCAGTTTTCGAAAATCATGTGAACTTTGTTTACACCTTTTAAAAAAAAATAAAAAAAAACAGTACTGTATAGTACCAGAAAGGGAACTTATACACATTTTTATACAACTTGTTTTTCATCATCTGATAGGACTTTTCACAAGTATTTCGCGGTCGGCTTCCACTAACGGGACGTTACTGAATACCAGTGTTTTACATGGAATGATTGCCTATCTGACCTTTTGAACCCAGTGACTTTCAAAGATCTACGAATAGCACCCGGTGTCAACTGCTTAACGTGCTTTATGCGGCTCGAAATAGTCGCGGTGTGTAATGGATGATCACCCATCCACGGACTGACCTCGATAAGCGTTGCTGATCCTTATAGATCGACTGTGTGGCTATTATTATTTACCCTCGAAGCTCAACCTATGCTTATAATTATCTTTAAATGAAAACACGAGCCCTGGATCGTTCTTGTAACTAATCGTGCAAAAATATAAAGGCCTATGTTTAACATAACACCAGATAAAGTAAGATAAGATAAGTATAACCTTAAAAAACATTTTTATACTGCCTAAAATAGTAAATGATCACCAGAAATAGTAAATGATCACCAGAATTAAAAACCTGAAAATCACAGCTCCGAACTAAGGCGTAGTCGACGGAGCCCCGCTACGCGGGGCTCCCATTTCTCTCTGCAGGGTTTAAAGTAACCTAACACGAGGGGCCATCCCCTTCGAACCTAACCTGTCCGAGTCGGGGCGCCCAATATCCCGAGCTCGCTTTGCTCGCACTTGCTTCCTAAGTTCTTCTTGCCACAAAATTTGGTGATCATTTACTATATTTGGTGATCATTTACTATATTTGGTCTTTGAATACAATTTTTTTGGTGTTTAGTATTTTTTTTTGGTAGGTAACGTAGCTTAGGATCTCAAAGTATTTTTTGGTGCTCATTATATTTAATCCCAAATATAAACACAAACATTGAATTATCTCGATGTTCATTTGTTTTTTCCTGGAACAGGGACCTCGCTTATAATTATTAACTTAAACAGGGCTTGAAGCATCATGAATTATTCTTTCGTTGTTTTTGTTTTACATGCTCATTACGCCTGTTAATATGAAGAGGGATGTGGTATGGACAATCAATCTTAACCATTGTCTCTGGATACACACTGTAGTTCCGAAATAAAATCAGGATTAATCCCAAATACGTATTAAAATTTTGACACCTGTATATTTTTTCGCGATAATGATATATGCCATGGTACGAGGGAATTACTTCAAGGGATTCTAGTACCTACCAACTCATCAAAACCTTTTTTTTTACTATGAGACTAATTCTTAAATCGTAAAAAAATGTTTACACAACTTTTCCGTTGAAGCATAGAAAAGCTGTATAAAATAAAAGTTTTAAAACTTTTTTAGTCGCGTGATTTGGGGTCATAATGTTGATTTGTTTTGGAGTACATAAGATATCTTAGTAACTACACAGTTGAGTTTAAGACATTTCCGCACACTTAAAACTCTGAAAGCGATACAAATTATTACAAGCTATCTGTGCCCCGCGGTCACGCCGCTCTTTGATTTATTTCACCACTCTTGTATCAAAATATATTATTTTAGACCCAACTTTGACAATGGGCCATCCCCGAAATCGCGAAAAAAAATAGCTGTTCAGTACATTTTGTCGAGTTATGCGCACGTAAATGTATGGGGCATTCGAATTTTTTTTCGCGATTTCTTGGTTGGTCCCATAGTAAAAGTTATTTATATGTTTATGTTTTTAACACCTTATACAAGGTGTTGTTTTGCATCCTCGTCAAAATTCAGGAGGTTGTCACAAAAGACATAAAAATCAATTAAAATTACGGTACGTAGTTGATTATTAACAAACACAATTTTTTTTGGTTGTTTATGTTTGTCAGTATTTCAGAATAACCCTCTTAACGTGGTTTAGGGAATTAGAAAAGATTGAATAAACTTTTGAGATTGTTTGTATGTGTGGAAGCGAGGTTATAGGCCGTGAATCAGACGACCCGCGTTTAAAACACGGGTGGTTCATACTTACCGATTTCCGTAAATAAGGAAAAAAATAAAAATTACCTACCCATTTTATTATTGATTCGGGACGAGAATCATTAGAATAGTTACCTCCTTGAATTTGACAAGGATGCAAAACAACACCTTGTATAATATGTATACAGGGTGTAACGGAAAGGGTATATACATACTTAAGGGTGTGCTATAGACTATCAAACTGAACATGTTTCTCATAATAAAACATGTTTTTCAGCAAAAAAAAATATCTGCTGCCCCATAGAAAATTGCAATACCTATTTGACCCAAATGTACAGGCAGCAGATTTTTTTTTTGCTGCAATTTTTTTTTATAATGAGAAACATGTTCAGTTTGATGGTCTGTAGCACACTCTTAAGGATGTGTATACTCTTTCCGTTACACCCTGTATATTCTGTCTCACTCTACTCACACGGGTCCAATATTTAACCACTTTAGAAATTAAAACTAAGCTACAGACGGTGACACATAAGCCATACATTGCCAGTATAGCATGGTCTCCCTTTGTATAGGTTACCCCTACAATGAGAGATCAAAATAAAATAGTTTTAGTATAGTTTGATTGGTACCTACGTACCTACACAAACCAAATTGGTTTTCTAGTAGAAAGTAAACATAGGACAGTAAATATTTATATTGGTGCCACAAGCTTTTTACTTGTCTTCAGACCTTTTGAGACCCTAACACGGACACCCCAAAGAAAATACGAATGATTGGTTAAAAAACAACTTTCTGTATATGATAGAAAACGTTTATTTAAGATTCTAAATATTACTGAAACTAAATATTTACATAAACTAACTAAATATAAACTAACTTAAAAAATAATAGGCAAAAGTATGACATCCAGTCTTACCAAGGGGTATCGTATTACCCAGTTACTGGGTTGTGGAGGTCACATAGGCAA
This sequence comes from Cerastis leucographa, assembly GCA_963082945.1. NCBI lineage: Eukaryota > Metazoa > Arthropoda > Insecta > Lepidoptera > Noctuidae > Cerastis > Cerastis leucographa. Next base: position 7,256,528 of record OY720363.1, on the reverse strand, counting down.
TTGTTTTGTTTTGTTTTTTGTTTTAAAACGTTGCCCCACACTAGGAATTTCTCCTGTGTCGTGGGTGCGTTTACAAACATTTAAACTCACATACAAAAACAGCCAGACCCGGAACAACTATCTGTAGGCCATACAAATCTTTGTTCCGTGCGGGGATCGAACCCGCGACACGCAGCGCAGCAGTCGATCGCTCAGCCACTGCGCCAACCGTGCCGTCAAAAATAATATAAATTAATAGAAATATAAATTAAATAGTATAAATTGCTTCATGTAAAATACTGGTACTGAGCTGCATCCGGTTAGACTGAAAACCGACCTCAAGATGGTTTAGGAAAAGGCTAGGCAGATGATGATGACGATATATGTTAATAAATAAACGTAGGTCACTACATTGAGTTTCATGGTCCGAGGGACCACACGACAGTTTTACTATGTTACATACAAATTCTAAAAATGTTCGAAAAGGCAAAAAAATACCCTTGCCGTTTAATATACATACCTTAAAGACAAACTAACTGTGGTCTGTGCAATATAAAAAACCTAGCTTTCACCTAGCACAATAAACTTTCTTCACAAACTTTGTAATAAACTTTTTTATCTCTTTTCTTACAGATATACACAATTATCAACGACAAACTTGTTGGGCTTCTTATAAGGACGAGGAAACATCAACTGACTTACTTTGAAGGCGAAGTGTTGTTCCAGGTACAGTTTTATGTAATACTACCTTTAGAAAAATGTAGGGGAGAAATACCTTGGCTTTCTTTTTTACGACCAATTAAGCTATAAAAAAACCAGTTTATTCTGATCTCTCTTTGTACGGAATTCTATACAAAGCAGGGCCATGTTATACTGCATAAGCATAGCTTGATGTTTTGTCGTGTGTATGCACGACGTCCATGACTCAACTCTCAAGCTATGTAAAACCAGCATTCACTGATCTCTCACTATTCGGGAAGCTCATACAAAGCCAGGTCAGGTTATACTGGATTTGTGATTGAAAGAAAGCATGAAGACTACTGGCTAGGCTTTAAAATGCACTTTTACAAATACAGAAAATCAATTTACTGTGTGTGTTCCGTAAGTCGTATATCTCGTCTACAAACTGCAATTATTTTGTCTTTCAACATTAAATAAACAAACAAGTTCAACGCCATGATTGTCTCAGTTTTATAAGTAAGGTTGCCAGGTCAAAGGTTGCCGTTAAAATTAAAGTTTATTATGCCAAGGGAGGAGCTGTCAAATCCAGAAAATCTGCATTTTATCAAAACAATTGACATACGACAGATACTATACGATTGGCGGTTTGGTCAATTTCTTTTTGGAATTTACTGCTCCGCCCTTCAGCCTATTTAAACTGTCGAACCCGCTTTTTATTTCAAACATATAGCAATAACTTATTAAGATAACGCTTGTCAGTGAGTTATGCGATCGGGTTGTAATTGCAAAGAGATACAATGCTCATATTGGCATTGTAAATAATGGTTCTTTTTTGCCTCGTTGGTCCAGTGGTCGCAAGCGCAACTGCTCAGCATGAGGTTCTGGGTTGATTCCCAGGTCGGGCCAGGTGCTGAATAGTAGTCCCCCCTATTACATGTGACATAACTGTACACAAACGAACGTACGGACGTAGCCCGACGAATTGCCAAACTTAAGTGGCAGTGGCCAGTGGGCAGGACACATTGCTCGCAGAACGGATGGCCGATGGGGCCGAAACGTTCTGGAATGGCGACCGTGAACCGGAAAATTATGCGTTGGAAGGCCTCCCACTAGATGGACCGATGACCTGGTGAAGGTTGCGGGGATCCGCTGGATGCGAGTCGCACGGGACCGGTCAATGTGGTGACACTTGGTCCAGGCCTATGTCCAGCAGTGGACGTCTTTTGGCTGAAATGATGAACTGTGCACATGGGACGTGTGTGTTTTCTATTAGGCACACCTCTACCTAACACTTCGAGGATCACAAGAGTGATGATATGTTTTTTTTTTTCAGAAACGCGATGATGACGTCCCCGTATTCCTAATGCAGACGATACAAGATATTAGAACGTACTGCGATAACAAAGCCATGCAAGCAAGGCGATCCGTGTCTCCTATGCCACAATAATTTATTAAGTTAATTATGATAAAACTACTGTAAAATGTTAAAACTGATTGTGATGACAGTCACCCAGTGGCCCTAAAAGGTGGATAATAATAGGTATGACAATGTTTTTTTTATTTCAAGCGTATTGGGTCATGATAAATAAGTATGTCTGCTTTTTAATGGTTAAAAAAGTAAGCAAATATTTTACCTGAAAAAGAAATCCTACTGGTTTTTACTGAACTTTGAATTATTAAGTAAGCATTAATAACAAAAATACGATAAGCTGTTAGAACTTAAGTGGAACCTATCAATTAGAATACTTCAAAATATATTTGAAATGAAACATTTTCTTCTATTTAAAACAATTTTCTCTGGTAAAACATAAAACCAACATTTTAATTTATGAAAAGTAAATTTATGTACTCGTTCCACTTGCCTTGTGACCTTAGCGAAGTTTATATAACGAACCCCCTTTTCAAAGAAAATTTAATATTCTGCAACAAACATCAAAGAGATGTTTAACATCCGTTTTCTGAAAGGTAACTTAGCAAACAGTCGAACATCATGCAACTGACGTGATATTTTAAAGGCATTTTCTCCTGACAAATAAGATTTTTAATTTAGGAACAATTGAACATATTATTACTCGAAACCATACTTTGATAAAGTCCTTTCGAAAAGTAACGTTCATGATTCCAAGCTAAGGCGATTCTCAAACGAAACTGTTCGTCCGCGCGGATTGGCGAAGGTGGCGAAGATCCTGAGACGCGCCGGTGCCGCGTCGTACGGAGAGGTGGTGAGCTCCGCTCGTCCGTACGATCGGGCGCTGAATCTACGAATGTTAGGCATTTTTAGCTTTCTTACAAGCCAATGCGTCATGAGATCGCATTACCGCCAGCTCTTGCGGACGAGAGGAATCGTGTGAAAATCACATAAAATATTTAAGCTTTTGAATATTGCGTATTCGTAATGTTTCAATGCCCAGTATTGTACATAAATTGTTGTGATAGGTCCACCTCAATAACTACTGACTATCATTAATTCTAATGCATAATGTGACAGTTCTCCAACACTTGAAGAATGTGGTCCCATGTTGGGCTACAAGATCCGTCGCGGGCGGTCATCGCGAATATTAATTTCAACAGGCTTCCAGGAACGGGTGGTATTCATAACAATGTAGCCGAACAATAACCAGAACTGTTACATAAATATCATGAAAATAAAAAAAAAAGAGTTAAAAAAGCTTCTGTACTAAATTACGTAATTTACGATTAAAGCTTCATTCGATTTCGTTCCAAAGAGGTAAAAATTACGAAAAAGGTTGCTCTATTGTTACGTCCATTTTTATCCCTGACTGTTGGAGTAACGTCACAACCCTTATGACAACGAGAATAAAGTTCATTGTTCTGCAAAATACAGAGGTAAAATATAATAAGGGACAGTGGTATTTCAGTAAAAATATTGTGTCCTGTTTCATCATTAATTTTTTTTTTTCTGTCATCACACAGTTTTAGTTCCACAAAACAATGTTTATGATAAACGTGTATTGTTCAGAATGCCTGATTCCTATATTATTTAAAAACTTATCGGTAGCTTACTTACCATCATCAAAATTCTCCTGGCCTTTCCCCAATTTATTATGGGTCAGGGCAGCAAGTCTTTTTCTCCATGCTTCTCTATTAGGTACTCGTCATCTCTGCAGTCACCGTCCATACTTACCAGTTGCAGTGTATTACTTGTAAAAAAATACTCAATCATGCAAAGGTTTGGTTAGCCTTGACAACCATGCCGTGAAGATAGTAAAAGTTAAATCAACAACGATCTGATAAGTAAATAAGAATCAGGCATTCCCTAAGTACCTAATGGGTAGCCTAATAATAGTCCAAGGACTAAGATTAAGTCTAAGCTGGACTTAGCCTTTTTTTTAAATGAGTCTTTGGAGAAACAACCATAAATGTAAATAAATTATCAGCTAAAAAATATATTTTTAATGTGTCTACCTTACCGTATGATTTAACCATGAAATAACAACGTTTTAAAACCTTCTAACCTCTGATGAAAAAGATAATAATGACAAAATTTAATATAAGTTGCTACCAATCATCAATGGAGAATACTCTTAAAAGCTCATTGAAGATGGTGCGGCCATAGCTAGGTCCCAATCTGACCAATTAAGTCAAACTATTTTTGGAATATAAAATTACATTACCAGATTTTCAACCAATCACGATGCTTGGATCAAGCTATGCTAGCACCACAGTGTTGCTATCCCCATTTAGAGTAATTCGAGAGCACTGACTGTTTTACAAAAATGTGAAATTTAAGGAAAACGTGCTTTGACATATATTTGCAGTCCATTGCAGAATTTTCACAGATAAAACGTAATACAAATGTATTTAATTGTAGTACTTAACCATAGTAATTTTATTTCATAAGTCCCAAAAATTACTTAAGATTTTTTTTTTTTCACTTTCTAAAGTCTTCCTAAGCATAGCTTATTATTTTAACAGTCTTTTCTAAACAAATACATAGAGACGAAACGATTACTACAAGGGTTCCGTATGGATTTTTTAGTTACGGAACCCCGAAAGTAAAGCCCAAAGACAGACTTTTCATAAGTGTTTATTAAGAACGAAGCAAAGATTTGAGAAATCTTAATTATTTTACAAGTGAAGTTTAATTATTCTACAAATTAAGTTTAATTAAAATAGAAGTTGCTCCATCTTTGTAGCTTGGAAAGTTAGGTTAGGTTATAGAAAGATAAATATGTAAAGAAGGGACCTTTTGTGTAGTTTTTGCTATTCGCTTTTGTTTGCGATGTCAAAAATCTTATTGTGTAAGGCTTTTGTTGCAAAAATAAAACTTTTTAAAATTGTAAATTTTTGTTTATACAATTGGTGACATTTTTTGACATTGATGACGAAAATGTGTTTTTTAGGGTTGAAACTAAAATAATTAGGGCATGGTCTCGGTAGTCATTCTGAAATAAGAAGAAAACATATTTGCTTCATAAAAATCGTTTGGCTTTTTGCCAGCCCTCGAAAGGCAGGGTGTCAAATGTATGTTCCTCCTTAGAATAAATTTGCCCGGCATGATAGCACATTAATCAAAACTGTAACCAAATCCGTTAGAAAGACATTTTGCCAATCCTTTTTGTGGTAACAAACAATATTAAATTTCATTCAGCAAAAGAATTCTGATGGAACTATAAGACTAATCATTAGTGTCTGTATTAGATAACGAAACATCACGCCTGTAATCTCCGAAAGTTTGGCAGAGATGTACTTAATAGTACATACACCCACATTTCGCCAGTTATGTTTAAGTCCCATGTAAAATGGGGCGAGTCTATTGCCATCAACCGGGCACAAATGTAGGCTCAGTGGCTGCTACTAAAAAAAATGTAATGGCAAAACCTAATAACAACATGTCTGACACGGGAATCGAACCCAGTACCTCATGCTCAGCAGTAGCGATTGTGACTACTAGACCAAAGGTTCAGTGTCACCTTTTGTACAACACAATTATTATTGTTTTATTTTACTGGATCGACGATAAATTATGAAAATTTCAGAAACATTGTTTAATTAATTACGAGTACACCTATTCTAAGAGCCAACCCAAATCTATTTTTGGATTTAGTCGAACTGTATTGCCACGACAACCGTTGAAAACACGAACCAAATTGTATTCCTAGAATTTCTTGGCCACAATTGGCGGAATAAGGTACCTCCTCCAGCTACCTATCTTTGTCAAAGCCATAATTGCATCCTGCTTCAATCAATGTTCAAGATGTATAAATTAATAGTTTTCCGGTACTTCAATAGTAGGCGTTTATTATCAATTTATAAACAAACAGGGCGGAATGTAGACGTGGTTAGTCCGACTTAAGTTAAGTTCAAGACTAATAATACCAGTGTAAGTCTTATATATAACTTAAATAAACTCTGAAAAAATACAAATTCTGAAAAATCTATGTTGAAGAATACGACTACTGATAAAATTATGTTTTCGATCTATTAAAATAACGGATAGTTTACATAATTCATAGTATTAGATGTAAGCAAATATTGTTATATTTTAATGAAAAGCTAATATTTTATGTACATTAACGAAATAAGTATGTCAATGAAAAATACTATCTTGTTTATATTTTTGATAAAGATTTTGGGATAATTATTAAAATTGTATTATTTATTTAGATGTTATATTAATGTAAATAAGGTTACTATTTTCATGAATCTCGGCAAAATGAAGCAAATAACAGTTGAAGGTAGTAAAAAATTAAGAAGAACTCTTTAAGTTCTTTTTTCAAGTATTTTGAGATTTTTTTCTGTGCAAAGAATGTTGTAAAGTAATTATTTTGTAAGCTATATTTTAATCTTGAGCATTGGAATTGAAAATTATGATGTTTTTTGTACTGTTTTATGATATGTTCATTTGTCGACTTAATAAAAACACAACTAACAAATGTATTTAAAGACGTTAATTATTAATAATCATTTTTCAATTTTTATTATAACATTCTAGTCTATCTAGTCGATTGAGACCTGTAAAGAATAATGATTTGTGTTTAAAATAAACTTATTATCATATTTACATGTTTGTTTTTTTGTCCCTAATCTTAAAATTTAAATTCGCATAACATTTCGATTACAATATTATCCATTTATCATTCAGTAAAGATGTACAGAGGCCAGCGCATCAAGCTACCCAAAACTGTCAAATTATCCCAATCAATCTTAAACCTAGTTCGTTAACGATAAAGTTGAATATCTATCAAAGAAATTTGACAAATTGTTGTAGCTCGATGTACTGGCGACTTTAGTTTTGAGGTATATTTTTATCGATAAAATGATATGGGATCGTGTTATCGAATGAAATGCAAAGTAAAAGTAATCCGCAGCTTTGCTTTATTATGAATGCTGCAAGATTATTAAAACAAGAGCCTTTAAATTTACTAAGTAACAAAAAAAGAAACAACAAAAAGTGTCCAACAACAAACAGGCATAGCTTAATAACTACGTCTGTATATTATTACTAAGAAACATATTATGCTTGCGGATTTTCTTTAACAAATTTTATCTTCAAATATCCTGCCTATTTCATTAGCTACCAAATGCCATTAAATACATCTGAAAACCAGTAAATTGTAAAGCTTTTCTGTGTGTTTTCCATTTAGCGGACAAGCTCGAACGAGTCTCTTTACCAACTCCTTGTTGAATGAGAATTGGGGTTGAACACGTCGAGTTTTCTTGGAATTTATGACTTTTCTTTGAGATTTCGTCCTCCGGCCTGCAGACTTCCAAGAAAGAGTATAGATAGAAGATACAATACTGTGGTCTTGGTTTGAAATCCGAAGTTGAGAAGCTCAAGACTGAATAATAACAGCCGCTCGGATCGATTTCTAAATTAAACTGTGCTTGCCTAGGTTTGTCCGTGGACAGGTTAAAACTCATAACATACCGAGTTCCCTCCGTGCCTCAGAAAGCAAGTTAAGAGGGGACTCTAGTGGGCCTGCCTCCATACAAACGTATTCCGCTGTTTTGTTCGTGGATAATGCGTCTACAGCTATGATTTTTGTCCAAAAAATCTAAGTCTTGTTAATACATTCCCCTATTATTTCCTTTTTTTCAAAACATAATCACTAAAAGAATTATGACAATCCAAAAACCCAAAAAAAAAACAGTTTTTACCGCCCTGTTCAGACGACTATCAGACAAATTGGACATATTTTTAACAAAAAAGAAAATAATAGAAGCATAGATATACTTTTCCTCTAAATTTTGAAGTTTCGACGTTTTGTAAGTTTTGAAGAAGAAAACATACAAAACGTCGTTTGGTCAAGATTTTTGTAGGTAAAATCAGCCTGAGCTGCAGTTGTCCCATTTGCACTTTACGGGGGCTTGGTCAGGACGGCAATAGTTTCTTCAAATACCTATTCTTCAAATTCCTCGGGGCTGTAGTCCCCGCTTTAGCCGTTGGTCCCAGCTATCATTTGTAGATCTTTGACAGTCATCACAGGAGTCAGTAGCCCGAAAGTCTTGTGGAGGTCAGATAGGCAGTCGCTTCATGTAAAATACTATCACTCAGCTGCATCCGGTTAGACTGGAAGCCGACCCCAAGATAGTTTGGGAAAAGGCTAGGCAGATGTGTGCATGTTTCTGGTATCATGTACAAAATTCATGGCAATAGAACGTGTGACAAAATTAAAATGAATTTCGTATAACTTTCACTATGCGAGTCTATCTTTCTGACATGATTTCCACAGTAGTGCTTTTTTCTGAATCACAAATTCCCTGACTGTCGTCTGAAAAGTGAAAATACACTCATGAATGTAGATTAAAAGATGAATGTAAAGTGTACTCTTGGCTTGCAACATACAAAATGATGTGTTGTTCAAAATGACAGAAAATAAATTGTTTGTTGTTGCAAGCATACTATGTTGGACGTGTGAAATTGTCTCAACTTATGTATTCTTTTATCCATAGAATATAAAATAACATAACATCACGCCTGTAATCCCAGAAGGGTTAGCCAGAGGTGTACCTAATAGTACACCCACAATTTTGCCAGATGTAATCGGGGGCGAGCTTATTGCCATTATCCAGACATAAATCCAGACTAAGTGGCTGCTACTGAGAAATGCCTGATGGGCAATCCCAATAACTTTTTGCCCGACCTGGGAATCGAACCCAGTACCTATTGCTCAGCAGACACGCTTGCGAACACTATAGACTAACGACACAGTCTGCAGTCCGTAGAATATAATATGTTTGTAATACTTATAAAATAGAGAGAGAGGAGCTCGTGGCTAAATAAAGACAGCTGCACGAGCCCATCTTTAAGGTTAAGCCGGACGGGGTTGGTCCGTGGATGGGTGACCATAATTACATACCGAGTTTCCTCCGTGCCTCGGCAAGTACGTTAAGCCGTTGGTGCCAGCTGTCATTTGTAGATCTTTGACAGTCGTTACGAGTAGTCAGAAGCCAAAAAGTCTGACATCCAGTTAAGACTGGATGTCAGACTTTTCCCAGACCCAGTAACTGGGTAATGCGATACCCCTTGGTAAGCCAAGGGGTATTGTATTACCCAGTTACTGGGTTGTGGAGGTCAGATAGGCAGTCACTTCATGTATAAAACTGGTACTCAGCTGCATCCGGCTAGACTGGAAGCCGACCCCAAGATAGTTTGGGAAAAGGCTAGGCAGATGATGAATACTTATAACATAGATACAATCACTCAAGAATTTGTCCGTCTCTAATTGCAAACTTGTCGAGTATGACAGCATGTAAATGTCTGCAAGCTATATTCAGCGTAATGAAAAGCGATATAAAGTTCGTCCTTCCATATCATCAAAGCCAACATAGATAGATTTCATTGAGTGAAATCAAATACAGGTCTCTGTCTTACCCACGTAGTGTTTTTTTTTCCGAACACATACACTACTCAATGACGACATCAAGTCTCAACTGTAATTTGTTTGAATTTCGAACTAAAAAGAATAGAATAATATTTATTCATTGTTGATGTAAGCGGGTAACGAATAAAGATTGAAAAAATATAACAGTACATGGTACCTCCAAAAGTTTGTTTTTTTTTTTTTTTTTGAATGGCATCTCGCAGTTCAACCTATGAGGTTGTCGTCTGCTGAACCGGACTATCCTGTGGGTGCCTTTAGAGTAAGGCCTCCAGCCAGGGCATAAAAACTTACAAACTAAGCGACTGCACGCGAAGGGCACCCCCTGTGGGGTACGAACCTCGGCTTAGGGCGTCGCTGGGGGAAGACTGCATGGGGACAGGCTGGATCTGAATGGTATCATTATTTAGGGGCTGATTTAAAACTACTGGCACAGCATCGCGGGCTGGCTCGAGCGAGGGTCGGGGAGGGCATGGACCGGGACGTCGCGACGGACCTCGACGGCGATGTCGGAAAGACAGCGGTTTGAGGAACTTTTTAAGAGTGCTAGTCTCTTTGCTACTCTCCTGGAGGAGGGTGATAGCATCATCTGGAGTGACAAGGGTATGCCTAGGACGGCGTACTGTACTAATGCGCGAGGGTTCGTAACGGGCGGCCGCTGCGATCAGGGGATTACGGTGTTTAATGGCGTTATCGAAGAAACGCTTCGAAAGACGTTTCATAAACTGAAGGACGGTGGGCATTCTAAGGTCTACGTGTAGACGGTCATTACGGACATAAAAAGGGGCTCCCGTGACTCTACGTAAGAACCGGTTCTGTAAAATTTGCATCCTATGGATGTACTAAGGCTTGGTGTGAGCGTACACGACGCAAGCGTACGTCATAATGGGGCGGATCACCGCGGTATAAAGGCGCAACTTGCACTTGAGTGACAACTTGCTTTTTGCCGAAATCATGAAATGAAGCCAACCCATAGCAAACGCAGCTCGGTCGCGAGCTGCTTTGATGTGCGCCGCGAAAGACAAGTGGTTGTCAAGTATGACTCCTAAGTACTTGGCTTGCTTCTCCCAAGGGATAGGCTTACCGTACATAGTGATTGGGCTGAGCGCGGGTGGCTTAATTTTACGCTGTTTAGAGAAAAGAACTGCCTGGCTCTTGTCGGGGTTCACTTCGATTCTCCATTTCCGGCACCAAGCGCCTAAGACGTTGGCTGAGGTTTAGAGGGTGCTATAGATAGCGTCGTGACTGCGGCCAGTGTAATAAATGGCCGTGTCGTCCGCGAACAGGGCTAACTGAGCCTTCTTGCTCTTGGGGATGTCACTGGTGAACAGAGTAAAGATAAGGGGAGAGACGACGGAGCCCTGAGGGACTCCGGCTCTAATGGGGTGGGGGGAAGACAGTGCCTTCCCGATGCGATAGCGGAAGGTGCGATCCAACAGAAAGTCTCGTAAGATGAGCACGAGACGGTCCGGCACTCCCAGTTTGTACAGCTTATATAATAAGCCGTTGTGCCAGACTTTGTCGAAAGCCTTTGCTATGTCGAAGAATAACACACCCGTCATCGCTCCACGCTGGAATCCAGCGCTCAAGTGCTCTACGATGCGATGGGCCTGTTGAATGCAAGAGTGTCCGGTTCTGAAGCCGAACTGCTCGTTGGGGATGAGACTCTTAGCCTCGGCGAAGTCTTTGAGTCGCTTATAAATGAGTCTCTCGTAGATTTTGCCGAGTGCGTTCAGGAGACTGATAGGTCTGTAGCTCGAGGGCTCAGACTTGGGTTCGCCTGGCTTGGCGAAACCGATGACAGTGGCCTCTTTCCATATTTGGGGAAAAGCGTTGTTGCTCAGGGCGCCATTGAAGATGGCCGCCATTAACACGACGAGCTGAGCGGGGAGGAGTTTAAACACCCTATTGGTGATTCCGTCGGAGCCGGGTGCTTTGCGCGGTTGAAGCTTATTAATGATGTCTTGCACTTCGTCAGCTGTGACCGGAGGCAGAGGATCATCTGGGTCTTCTACAGGGGGGAGGGCGGCTCTACGTTCGACGAATGCGTTCACCTCATCGAGATGTCGCTTGTCTACTGGTTGAGAGCTGGGGGAGCACTGGGACTCTAAGCTGTCGGCTAGGCATTCGGCCTTCTCAGAGTCGTCGAATGCAACGCTCTTATCGGGTCGGGTGAGGGGAGGCATCGAAGCCTCTTCGGTGGAGCGCAACTTGCGTTGGAGCTGCCAGAAGGCTAGGTGGGTAGGCTCGAGCTCGCTAAGCGTCTTGTCCCATTGATCTGAACGATGCTCACTAGTGCGCTTCTTTACAGCACGCTGTAAATGACGCATGTGAGCTTTGTTCGCGTCGCAGGGAAAGTTGCTGTAGGCACGAATGGCCGCGTTCTTCTCGGTTATCAGTTCACGTACGTCAGCGGGTAGTATCCAGCGTTGATCGCTCAATGCTGGAACTTCTCGTGAGCAATCCTTCAGTACGGATTGCACGTGTTCTGTAAACGAGTTGATGGCGGCCGTCGTGTCTGCGACTGAGACTATGTGGCCGGGGATGGACTCCAGGTGAGACGACGTGGTGGATTTCAGCTTTTCGCTGACTTTCCTCCAGTCGGTTATCACTTGGGTCGGCGGGGGCTGGCTGGGGTCAGAGGGACCCGAGCGGGGAACTAAGTGCATGAGCACTGGTCGATGGTCTGAGTTAAGCTCATGTAAAGTCTCGATGGAATGCAACTTAAGGTTGACATTCTTGAGTAGCGCTATGTCGAGAACGTCCGGACGTTGGTCGGGGTCATGGGGATAGTGAGTGTGCTCCATAGGAGCGATGGGATCGAAGTTGAGGGACTCACCCAGGTTATACACGTGACGTCCTCTGGCAGAGGTCGTCGTGCTGTTCCAGGCGGGGTGTTTGGCGTTGAGGTCGCCCGCTATGATAACGGAGTCACTCAAGCCGAAGAGGACGGCAAGGTCTTTGGTGAACAGAGTGTGCTCCTCGGACGTGCCGCCGGGAGGGATGTACGCGGAGGCGATAGTGATCGGTTGATGACCGGTCATGCCTAGTCGACACACTGAAGTCTCGAGTAGAGACTCCATGGGAGGGGGATCTAAGGGGATGCAGTGCAGTTCTTTTCTATAATAGATTAGAGTACCGCCCTTGTGGCAACGTGACCGATCGTTGCGAACTATGCGATAGTTGGCAATTCTCGGATCGCGGTGACTGGGCTTGAGGAAGGTCTCCTGTATGAGGAGGATATCAATTTGATGGTCACGGAGGAAGGTGGCGATTTCATCACGCTGGCCTCTAATGCCATTGGCATTAAAGTACCCTAATTTAAGGGATCGGGGTTTGGTACACGTTAATCTCGTATTATCCATTGAAATTAAAGATTAATGCCGCTGAAGGCTTCGCCTAACTTGATTAGGGACTTGAGGATAATTTTAAGCTTATCACCGTCAGTGTTAGCCTCCCTAAGATCTGCCGCCATGCGGTCTGCTTCGGGGGTGACTAACTTTGCTAACGTTTCTAAAGTTACGTTAGGAGAGGAGACCGCGGCCGCGGGGCCGGGAGGCGCGGGACGAGCGGGCGCCAGTGCGCTCGCTTGGGCCACGGGAGTGGGGACAGGGGCATCTAATAGCTCGGGAATGGGGCTGGACTTTGCTTTGCCGAGTGCCGGGAAGGCTCTCTGGTGGTTCAGCGAGGTCCAGGGAGAGGGCCTCTGAGGGCTGAGTCTCTCCGGCATCTGTGCAGTTGGTAGCCTCACCGATGGGCTTTCTCTCTGCTGGCGGGCGTTTGCACGCTTCGCCAGTTTAGAGGAGGAGCCTTTGGGGGCTTTCGGGCAGCCGCGGTAGTTAGCCGGGTGGCCCGACTGGCCGCAAAGCACACAGCTCGGTGGCTCGGTGCATAGCGATTTGTCTTTGGAACGGGGGCAGTCTGCCGTACCATGGTCGCCTAGACACTTTACGCATCTGTGCGGCGCATGGCAGTTGGCTTGGCTGTGTCCGTACAGCTGGCAGCGGTGGCACTGCCCTACTACGGTTGAGCGGTACGGCTTCTCTATTGAGATGCCTGTGAGGGAGCATACCGACTTCACTTTGAAGATCGGGTGGTGTCCTTCTACTGGGTCACAAATGACCAGTACCATGTCGTACTGGTCGCCGCCTCTCGCCTTATGAAGGCGGTGGACGGCTGCAACCGGGATGTCCTGGCCTTGGAGGTCATTGAGGACTCCGTGGATATCTCCTTCGGGATCCGCCTGATCACCACGCGGGTGGGCTTCTCCTCTGGAAGGGAGTATGTATGGAAGGCTATGTGCCTTCCGATCAGCTGACGGGTTAGTTCCCTGAAGTCGGTGGTCGTAGGGACTACCACTTTGATACCCTGCTGGGTGCTTTTTGCGCTAGTGTATTGAATGCGGCGCTCAACACACATTTTGGACACGTCTGTCCATTTCCCTTTGTCCTGAATGAACAACGGGGGAGGGGGCTTCAGCTTCTTTGAAGAAGCGGCTGAAGAGTTAGCCTTAGGGCTGGATGGTCTGCTGGTATGAGCAGCGGCGGACTTTGGTGCGGGGACCAGGGAGGTGGGGCGGGAGGCCTCGGGAGAGGGGATGAGAGGGAGCGCGACTAATTTTTTGGCCATGGTGGCCTGAGAGTTTTTGCCCTTTTTTCTCTTGCCCTTTCCGACGACTTGATAGTCGTCTTCAGAGGACGAGGAAGCAGAGCAGGAATCTATAACCGATTCCGAGTCGGAGACTGGCACAGTTGTGTCCATTTTCTCCGAAATGGGAACAATGGACGCAGGTGCGGACTGATCCATTGTTTGCTTAACAATGGGTCCGGGGTTAGCCGGAATCGCGGTGGCGACGGCTGGCGGTGAGCCTTTGTCCATGTTCTCAGAAACGGGAACAATGGACGCAGGTGCGGACTGGACCTTTGTTTGCGAAACAATGGGTTTCACTACAATGGGTCTTGGAGTTGCCTTAATCGCGGCGGCGACGGCTGGCGGTAAGCCTCTGTCGGCAGGTGGCGGTGACAAGGGGCTCTCGAGCGCGTCACTGAAGTCAGTGACGGTATCGGTGGTTTGCTGAATGGCAGCAATTTCTGACCCATATTTTTGTAAATATGGGTCGGTCGTGAAGACGCGCAAGAAAAAGCGCAAAAGCGCTTTATCTGTGTCGTCGAGGTACGACATTTTATCGGCTAAAAGTTAGCGGACATTTGAGTGAAGCTCAGCGCGCCTAACAACCTAATTCCTTGACCAATTATTTAGGGAATTTACTGAATCAGTGACTCACCCGCTTCAACCTTCCCGCAGGCACGGTCCGAGGGTCCTGGCTTGGTAGCAACTCCAACTCCAGTCCAGGGAACTTTGCTTTCAGGAACTTGTTCAAACGGGAAATACTAGCACAGTATATCGGCGGCGCATGCGAACGCGATGGAGCCCAATTTTTCACCTAGACCCTGAAGGGGTTAGGCGGGCGGATTGGGTCACCACCCTCTCTCGGTTTCGTTGGCACCGTTAGGTTTCCCACCAAGAACCTCGAAATTGAGGATTTTTCCCTGATGGGGCAAAGGAAGTTAAATCGGAATAATATCCGAAGCAAATGAGCAAGTGCTGTCTTAATAAAAATACAGCAATTGTTCGGGGGTGTAGTCGAAAGACAACTGATGACGTCACGACACTGGGAAGCGACGAACCGATGACACACACTGATAGCGAGCGGGAATGCGAGCAGGTATCGGCACGTCCGTACGCGACGGCGGTCAGGCGGCGAGTGCCAAAAGTTTGTTTTTTTTTTTTTTTTTGAATGGCATCTCGCAGTTCAACCTATGAGGTTGTCGTCTGCTTAACCGGACTATCCTGTGGGTGCCTTTAGAGTAAGGCCTCCAGCCAGGGCATAAAAACTTACAAACTAAGCGACTGCACGCTAAGGGCACCCCCTGTGGGGTACGAACCTCGGCTTAGGGCGTCGCTGGGGGAAGACTGCATGGGGACAGGCTGGATCTGAATGGTATCATTATTTAGGGGCTGATTTAAAACTACTGGCACAGCATCGCGGGCTGGCTCGAGCGAGGGTCGGGGAGGGCATGGACCGGGACGTCGCGACGGACCTCGACGGCGAGGTCGGAAAGACGGCGGTTTGAGTCGGAACTTTTTAAGAGTGCTAGTCTCTTTGCTACTCTCCTGGAGGAGGGTGATAGCATCATCTGGAGTGACAAGGGTATGCCTAGGACGGCGTACTGTACTAATGCGCGAGGGTTCGTAACGGGCGGCCGCTGCGATCAGGGGATTACGGTGTTTAATGGCGTTATCGAAGAAACGCTTCGAAAGACGTTTCATAAACTGAAGGACGGTGGGCATTCTAAGGTCTACGTGTAGACGGTCATTACGGACATAAAAAGGGGCTCCCGTGACTCTACGTAAGAACCGGTTCTGTAAAACTTGCATCCTATGGATGTACTTAGGCTTGGTGTGAGCGTACACGACGCAAGCGTACGTCATAATGGGGCGGATCACCGCGGTATAAAGGCGCAACTTGCACTTGAGTGACAACTTGCTTTTTGCCGAAATCATGAAATGAAGCCTACCCATAGCAAACGCAGCTCGGTCGCGAGCTGCTTTGATGTGCGCCGCGAAAGACAAGTGGTTGTCAAGTATGACTCCTAAGTACTTGGCTTGCTTCTCCCAAGGGATAGGCTTACCGTACATAGTGATCGGGCTGAGCGCGGGTGGCTTAATTTTACGCTGTTTAGAGTAAAGAACTGCCTGGCTCTTGTCGGGGTTCACCTCGATTCTCCATTTCCGGAACCAAGCGCCTAAGACGTTGGCTGAGGTTTGGAGGGTGCTATAGATAGCGTCGTGACTGCGGCCAGTGTAATAAATGGCCGTGTCGTCCGCGAACAGGGCTAACTGAGCCTTCTTGCTCTTGGGGATGTCACTGGTGAACAGAGTAAAGATAAGGGGAGAGACGACGGAGCCCTGAGGGACTCCGGCTCTAATGGGGTGGGGGGAAGACAGTGCCTTCCCGATGCGATAGCGGAAGGTGCGATCCGACAGAAAGTCTCGTAAGATGAGCACGAGACGGTCCGGCACTCCCAGTTTGTACAGCTTATATAATAAGCCGTTGTGCCAGACTTTGTCGAAAGCCTTTGCTATGTCGAAGTACAACACACCCGTCATCGCTCCACGCTGGAAGCCAGCGCTCAAGTGTTCTACGATGCGATGGGCCTGTTGAATGCAGGAGTGTCCGGTCCTGAAGCCGAACTGCTCGTTGGGGAAGAGACTCTTAGCCTCGGCGAAGTCTTTGAGTCGCTTATAAATAAGTCTCTCGTAGATTTTGCCGAGTGCGTTCAGGAGACTGGAGGATAGGTCTGTAGCTTGAGGGCTCAGACTTGGGTTTGCCTGGCTTGGCGAAACCGATGACAGTGGCCTCTTTCCATATTTGGGGAAAGGCGTTGTTGCTCAGGGCGCCATTGAAGATGGCCGCCATTAACACGACGAGCTGAGCGGGGAGGAGTTTAAACACCCTATTGGTGATTCCGTCGGAGCCGGGTGCTTTCCGCGGTTGAAGCTTATTGAGGAGCGTCGGAACAAAAACCGATAAATCTCATTTGTGTTTTTTGTGGAAAAATGTAAAAATACGGCCAAGTACATGGTTTTCTAATTTAGAGTTGAACGAAATCCATCAATTTATTGGTGTTAGAATCACTGTTTGGAAACCTAAATTATGCATTCGTGATTGTGGTACCTGTTGAATTATAAAAAAAAAGAAAATGGATATATCGGTTATTGACCAAACCAACTGGATATATCGGTTTTTGATAAAACTCTGTAGGATATATCGGTATTTTATAAAACGCTGGTAGGAATATGAGAGCTTGATAAAATGCGGCTGAACATGCGTCAGTATTTCTAAAGCCAGATTAGGTGGTTTCCAATCAAACAACTTTATTTAAAATCACATCATACTTTTTATGTTCCGATCGCCATCGTTGTTTAGTACGATTGATGTAATTATCGGTTTATGTTCAGATCCGGGTATTTCGTGGTCGGATTTAGAGTGGATTTATCAGTTTGCGATCAGGTTACATTAACCATAAAGCAAGATATGTACGAGAACAACCAATTGGCATCATAAAAAAAAAAAAATTACAAAATGTGATTTATCGGTTTTTGTTCTGACGCTCCTCTAATGATGTCTTGCACTTCGTCAGCTGTGACCGAAGGCAGAGGATCATCAGGGTCTTCTACGGGAGGGAGGGCGGCTTTACGTTCGACGAATGCGTTCACCTCATCGAGATGTCGCTTGTCTACTGGTTGAGAGCTGGGGGAGCACTGGGACTCCAGGCTGTCGGCTAGGCATTCGGCCTTCTCAGAGTCGTCGAATGCGACGCTCTTATCGGGTCGGGTGAGGGGAGGCATCGAAGCCTCTTCGGTGGAGCGCAACTTGCGTTGGAGCTGCCAGAAGGCTAGGTGGGTAGGCTCGAGCTCGCTAAGCGTCTTGTCCCATTGATCTGAACGATGCTCACTAGTGCGCTTCTTTACAGCACGCTGTAAATAACGCATGTGAGCTTTGTTCGCGTCGCAGGGAAAGTTGCTGTAGGCACGGATGGCCGCGTTCTTCTCGGTTATCAGTTCACGTACGTCAGCGGGTAGAATCCAGCGTTGATCGCTCATTGCTGGAACTTCCCGTGAGCAATCCTTTAGTACGGATTGCACGTGTTCTGTAAACGAGTTGATGGCGGCCGTCGTGTCTGCGACTGAGACAATTTGGTCGGGGATGGCCTCCAGGTGAGGCGACGTCGTGGATTTCAGCTTTTCGCTGACTTTCCTCCAGTCGGTTATCACTTGGGTCGGCGGGGGCTGGCTGGGGTCAGAGGGACCCGAGCGGGGTACTAAGTGCATGAGCACTGGTCGATGGTCTGAGTTAAGCTCATGTAAAGTCTCGATGGAATGCAACTTAAGGTTGACATTCTTGAGTAGCGCTATGTCGAGAACGTCCGGACGTTGGTCGTGGTCGTGGGGATAGTGAGTGTGCTCCATAGGAGCGATGGGATCGAAGTTGAGGGACTCACCCAGGTTATACACGTGACGTCCTCTGGCAGAGGTCGTCGTGCTGTTCCAGGCGGGGTGTTTGGCGTTGAGGTCGCCCGCTATGATAACGGAGTCACTCAAGCCGAAGAGGACGGCAAGGTCTTTGGTGAACAGAGTGTGCTCCTCGGACGTGCCGCCGGGAGGGATGTACGCGGAGGCGATAGTGATCGATTGATGACCGGTCATGCCTAGTCGACAAACTGAAGTCTCGAGCAGAGACTCCATGGGAGGGGGATCTAAGGGGATACAGTGCAGTTCCTTTCTATAATAGATTAGAGTACCGCCCTTGTGGCAACGTGACCGATCGTTGCGAACTATGCGATAGTTGGCAATTCTCGGATCGCGGTGACTGGGCTTGAGGAAGGTCTCCTGTATGAGGAGGATATCAATTTGATGGTCACGGAGGAAGGTGGCGATTTCATCACGCTGGCCTCTAATGCCATTGGCATTAAAGTACCCTAATTTAAGGGATCGGGGTTTGGTACACGTTACTCTCGTATTATCCATTGAAATTAAAGATTAATGCCGCTGAAGGCTTCGCCTAACTTGATTAGGGACTTGAGGATAATTTTAAGCTTATCACCGTCAGTGTTAGCCTCCCTGAGATCTGCCGCCATGCGGTCTGCTTCGGGGGTGACTAACTTTGCTAACGTTTCTAAAGTTACGTTAGGAGAGGAGACCGCGGCCGCGGGGCCGGGAGGCGCGGGACGAGCCGGGACTTTGCTTTGCCGAGTGCCGGGAAGGCTCTCTGGTGGTTCAGCGAGGTCCAGGGAGAGGGCCTCTGAGGGCTGAGTCTCTCCGGCATCTGTGCAGTTGGTAGCCTCACCGATGGGCTTTCTCTCTGCTGGCGGGCGTTTGCACGCTTCGCCAGTTTAGAGGAGGAGCCTTTGGGGGCTTTCGGGCAGCCGCGGTAGTTAGCCGGGTGGCCCGACTGGCCGCAAAGCACACAGCTCGGTGGCTCCGTGCATAGCGATTTATCTTTGGGACGGGGGCAGTCTGCCGTACCATGGTCGCCTAGACACTTTACGCATCTGTGCGGCGCATGGCAGTTGGCTTGGCTGTGTCCGTACAGCTGGCAGCGGTGGCACTGCCCTACTACGGTTGAGCGGTAAGGCTTCTCTATTGAGATGCCTGTGAGGGAGCATACCGACTTCACTTTGAAGATCGGGTGGTGTCCTTCTACTGGGTCACAGATGACCAGTACCATATCGTACTGGTCTCCACCTCTCGCCTTATGAAGGCGGTGGACGGCTGCGACCGGGATGTCCTGGCCTTGGAGGTCGTTTAGGATGTCCTCCGTGGGGATTTCCTTCGGGATCCGCCTGATCACCACGCGGGTGGGCTTCTCCTCTGGAAGGGAGTATGTATGGAAGGCTATGTGCCTTCCGATCAGCTGACGGGTTAGTTCCCTGAAGTCGGTGGTCGTAGGGACTACCACTTTGATACCCTGCTGGGTGCTTTTTGCGCTAGTGTATTGAATGCGGCGCTCAACACACATTTTGGACACGTCTGTCCATTTCCCTTTGTCCTGAATGAACAACGGGGGAGGGGGCTTCAGCTTCTTTGAAGAAGCGGCTGAAGAGTTAGCCTTAGGGCTGGATGGTCTGCTGGTATGAGCAGCGGCGGACTTTGGTGCGGGGACCAGGGAGGTGGGGCGGGAGGCCTCGGGAGAGGGGATGAGAGGGAGCGCGACTAATTTTTTGGCCATGGTGGCCTGAGAGTTTTTGCCCTTTTTTCTCTTGCCCTTTCCGACGACTTGATAGTCGTCTTCAGAGGACGAGGAAGCAGAGCAGGAATCTATAACCGATTCCGAGTCGGAGACTGGCACAGTTGTGTCCATTTTCTCCGAAATGGGAACAATGGACGCAGGTGCGGACTGATCCATTGTTTGCTTAACAATGGGTCCGGGGTTAGCCGGAATCGCGGTGGCGACGGCTGGCGGTGAGCCTTTGTCCATGTTCTCAGAAACGGGAACAATGGACGCAGGTGCGGACTGGACCTTTGTTTGCGAAACAATGGGTTTCACTACAATGGGTCTTGGAGTTGCCTTAATCGCGGCGGCGACGGCTGGCGGTAAGCCTCTGTCGGCAGGTGGCGGTGACAAGGGGCTCTCGAGCGCGTCACTGAAGTCAGTGACGGTATCGGTGGTTTGCTGAATGGCAGCAATTTCTGACCCATATTTTTGTAAATATGGGTCGGTCGTGAAGACGCGCAAGAAAAAGCGCAAAAGCGCTTTATCTGTGTCGTCGAGGGACGACATTTTATCGGCTAAAAGTTAGCGGACATTTGAGTGAAGCTCAGCGCGCCTAACAACCTAATTTCTTGACCAATTATTTAGGGAATTTACTGAATCAGTGACTCACCCGCTTCAACCTTCCCGCAGGCACAGTCCGAGGGTCCTGGCTTGGTAGCAACTCCAACTCCAGTCCAGGGAACTTTGCTTTCAGGAACTTGTTCAAACGGGAAACACTAGCACAGTATATCGGCGGCGCATGCGAAC
The DNA here is from genome assembly GCA_963082945.1 of Cerastis leucographa. NCBI lineage: Eukaryota > Metazoa > Arthropoda > Insecta > Lepidoptera > Noctuidae > Cerastis > Cerastis leucographa. The sequence goes on along the minus strand of OY720363.1, from coordinate 7,235,438 downwards.
GCGACGGAGCCCAATTTTTCACCTAGACCCTGAAGGGGTTAGGCGGGCGGATTGGGTCACCACCCTCTCTCGGTTTCGTTGGCACCGTTAGGTTTCCCACCAAGAACCTCGAAATTGAGGATTTTTCCCTGATGGGGCAAAGGAAGTTAAATCGGAATAATATCCGAAGCAAATGAGCAAGTGCTGTCTTAATAAAAAGACAGCAATTGTTCGGGGGTGTAGTCGAAAGACAACTGATGACGTCACGACACTGGGAAGCGACGAACCGATGACACACACTGATAGCGAGCGGGAATGCGAGCAGGTAGCGGCACGTCCGTACGCGACGGCGGTCAGGCGGCGAGTGCCAAAAGTTTGATGTTACCCTTTATTTTTATAGCAAGCCGGATACTTTTTGGTCGTACTGATACCTGTACAAAATACAGAGTGTTTAATAATAAATAAGTATAGAAAGTTCTAATAAAAGCTACTCCATTGGTACCTAGATGACGGTCACATACGTAAAACAAATCACATACGTGAAAGAAAATTTTAATGTGATGATAGCGCTTTTGCACGACGGCAGTTGTGCAAAATTTAAAATATAAAATACCAACCTGCCAGCCCAGCTTATCGTTTAAATTTCAGTACTGTTTTTCAATGTTTTTAACGAATAACTAAAATCAAAATAAAAAAAACTTAACTGCACAACCGAATTTGTACTTTGTAGTTCGGTCACTCAAAATAATAATCATATCTATCCTTACTCACATTGTACGTAATTTAAGGAAATTTCAACTTTATTTTAAAGAAATAAAGCTTACAATAGCTTACTATAGCAAAAAGTGTCGTGACAACTTTTCGTAAGATTTTTTTCCGTTTAGCCCCCTTTCACAATGCGCGATAAGGAACTTCGTTCCAATAAAACTTGCCATTTGAGTATTCCGTAAGTTCAATCAAGTATTTGGGGTAATTAAAGATAGTTCACTCGTTATAAATTGCCTGTATCTATTTAATTTTTTATCTACTTTCAAAGTGAACTTTATTTCATAAGTAAAAAATAAAAGCAAAATTGAATCACGTGTTTTTGTTTAGATATCTATGCTAAACTAAAAAGTTGAACATTTATTTTGATGAGATCTCTTAGGAGCGGGAGGGAGTGTCAGACTTGTACTGACTAAAACCCACCCATGTTCCTTCTTCGCCCTTTGTGTTCCAGGGCCGCGGTATCTCTTTCGAACAACCCGCAGAAAGATTTCTAAAGCTCTTTGTCACATTTTTTTTTCAACTTATAAATACTCTTCGTCTTGATAAGCCTTCAGGGATCTTTATTAGCACTTAATCCTCTTTTCAATGTGGAGAGTGCAATAATTGCTTGGTGATGTTACAGACAGCCGTGGTTGACAAGTTCTTTTTAGGGTTCCGTACCCAAAGGGTCAAACGGGACCCTATTACTGAGACTTCGCTGTCCATCCGTCCGTCCGTCCGTTCGTCTGTCACCAGGCTGTATCTTATGAACCGTGATAGGTGGCCAGTTGAAATTTCTACAGATTATGTATTTCTGTTGATGCTATAACAACAAATAAGTACTAAAACAGAAATATTTTAGGGCTCCCACACAAAAAAGTGTTTTTTTTTATCGTTTTTATAAATAATGGTACGGAACCCTTCTTGCGCGAGTCCGACTCGCACTTGGCCGGTTTTTTTTCTTTTGCTTTCCTTTCTTATTCTTTTTCTTTATTTGTCAAAAGGTTTGTGTTTTATCATTTACCTACTCAACCTTTGTATTACGCTGAATCTAAGTTACTAATCCATACTTCCATACTAATATTATAAATGCGAATGTCACTCTGTTTGTTTGTTTGTATGTTTGTTTGTTTGTTACCTTTTCACGACTAAATGGCTGATCGGATCTTAATGAAATTTAGCAAGAAGATAGATTTCAACCTTGGGAAGGACATAGGCTATATATCATCACGCTACGACCAATAGGAGCGGAGCAGCAATGAAAAATGTTGCGAAAACGGGGAAAATTTGACGCAGACGAAGTTGCGCGGGACAGCTAGTTACCCATATAAACAGGCCACTTCCATTCCCTTAATGGTATTTCTAATGAGTCTTCTCGCCACATTACTCTATGCGTGTAAACATCACATTACATTGAAGTCAATTACTTGCTTGCCATTCATTTCATCCAGTCCTATTGTTTCTAGTCCTCAAGGGTACTTTACCTCTGCACGAAATAAAGTGATTGATATACCCAAGACGCACGTATGCTTAAAACTATCGTGAAAACCATTATGTAACACTCTAAATTGTGATATTAGGTAGCTTTTCTTTAAGCTCTAGGGACGAGAACGGCGTTGTTGCTACGGCTTAAAACTTAACAATACTTGTAAACTTTGTTATACAGGGTGTAACGGAAAGGGTATATACATCCTTAAGGGTGTGCTACAGACCATCAAACTGAACATGTTTCTCAGCATAAAAAAATTTTTGCAGCAAAAAAAATATCTGCTGCCCCATAGAAAATTGCAATACCTATTCGACCCAAATGTATAGGCAGCTGATATTTTTTTTTGCTGCAATTTTTTTTTAATGATGTGAAACATGTTCAGTTTGATGGTCTGTAGCACACCCTTAAGGATGTATATACCCTTTCCGTTACACCCTGTATAGGGTGACTGGTAATTACTGACCGATACTTGAACACGAGATTATACTCATGATAACAAACAACTTTCCCAAAGATTTTTAAAGTGAAACTTTTATTACATCGTCTCAAACCTTTTCGTCTGTGTGTTGCATGTCGCGTGACGCTCGGCCGCGGAGTAGGGATAAAGTTCACTTAATCCCTACTCGGCGTTTTATACTTTTTATACCCTTAATGGAATATTATTCCAATTTTTTTTTAGTTAAATGTCTATAGTGTGAAAAAAAGTTTCACTTTTACCGTGGTTTCATAAAACCACACAATCCTTTTTTTTATTCGCTTTTATCACAAGCTGACAGGCCAGAGGCGCCCCCGTGGGAATTTCATACGGCTATTATGATAAAATTGAATGAGTATGATAAATGTTTCTTTGGGAAAGTTGGTTGTTATCATGAGTATAATAACGTGTTTAAGTGTCGGTCACTATAATTACCAGTCACCCTATAGATGCACAATTTTAAAGATTTTGTTTTCTGGCGGTGCTTGCTTTATTAATAACTAGCTGTACCCAGCATGCGTTGCAATGCACTTTTTACTACCCACCTACCCTATCCGACCTACCTACCCTATCCTACCTACCCTACCCGACGCTACCTACCTACCTACTCTACCCTACCCTACCTACCTACTCTACCCTACCCTACCCTACCCTTACTACCTACCTACCCTACCTACCTACCCTACCCTACCTACCTACCCTACCCTACCCTACCTACCTACCCTACCTACCTACCCTACCTACCTACCCTACCCTACCTACCTACCCTACCCTACCTACCTACCTACCCTACCCTACCTACCTACCCTACCTACCTACCTACCCTACCTACCTACCCTACCCTACCTACCTACCCTACCCTACCTAACCTACCCTACACTACCTACCTACCCTACCCTACCTACCTACCCTACCCTACCTACCTACCCTACCCTACCTACCTACCCTATCCTACCTACCTACCCTACCCTACCCTACCGTATCCTATGTCCTTCTCCTGGCTCTAAACTACCTCCCTGCCAATTTTCAGCTAAATCGGTTCAGCCGTTCTTGAGTTATAAGTGAAGTAACTAACACGACTTTCTTTTATATATATAGATGTCAGTTTTCTTTGGACGTTTTTCAGTTAGTCAAAAAATTTAAAAGTCTACAGCTAATTAGGATGGCACTTGTCACATGTTGTTTATTTCTATAAGAAAACAGTCTCTGTTATGTATGGTGATCGCTTATGACACCATATTATGTTGGATGGTTGGAATGAAAGATACCGTTGGGTATACTTGATTTATTATCACAGGACACAGGTTACATTATGTATTTAGACAGTGCGTAGTGTCACAGACGGGTTGAGACCAAGTTATGGCCTCCGGAAGGATGTGTACCATAGATAATCACTAGAGCTTGACGCTTACTAACATACTAATTAGTGATGTCACAACATCCCCCTTGTTGAGTTCAAATTAGACCCTTGACAATAATTGACACTACGTACAACTTTACTTTATTTATTTTACTTTACTTAATTACTTATTTAATCTAGACATCTATTTATAATCTTATCTTATATTCTAGTTACATATACATATACACTCCTGTCTGTCACCTTCCTCTCTCCCTCTTGACGAGTTGGGTCGCATGGAACTTGACTTGACGAGTCGACTGACATGACTATTGGAGTCTTGGGATTATGATGAGCTGAGACTGACATTATGATGCTCATCCCAAGTCCAGATTGTATCTCTTTGATACTTTTTTGGTGTGGGCATGTCGACAATTGCTTTGACCTTTTCTTGGTCTGCCCTAGCACCATCTTTTGTGAAGAAACATTCTTCTTAGACTGACCTGACTTTTTCTTTAATGACAACTGACTTAAACCACCTTGTTGGTTTTGTGACCTTTACAATAACTTGCATTGCCTCCATGCGTTGCAGATGACAGACTGGAGGTAGACATCCAAGACCCTGGAAGACATAATTACATTGTGTAAGCATTTGTTTACAATTCCTGTTCTGACAATGAAAAGACATACTTATTTTATTTTATTATACCTAACTTTTAACAAGTTGGAAGACAATTAACAGTTGGACAATCTAAATTTACTACTTTAAACATCATAGTTTCGACGACGTAATTGTTATCTAAACACAAATTACAATTTAATTAGGTTCACTTAACCTAAAATCGGAATGGATTTTTCACCAAATCCTTTGACATTTATCCAACGTTTGACAAGTGACATTTAAGACATTGTTTTGACATGACATTGACATTTGCACCTGAATCTATGATGCATTTAATTTGTTTATTCCCAAACTAGCTGTACCCAGCATGCGTTGCAATGCACTTTTTACTACCCACCTACCCTATCCGACCTACCTACCCTATCCTACCTACCCTACCCGACGCTACCTACCTACCTACTCTACCCTACCCTACCTACCTACTCTACCCTACCCTACCCTACCCTTACTACCTACCTACCCTACCTACCTACCCTACCCTACCCTACCTACCTACCCTACCCTACCTACCTACCCTACCCTACCTACCTACCCTACCCACCTACCTACCCTACCCTACCTACCTACCCTACCTACCTACCTACCCTACCCTACCTACCTACCCTACCCTACCTACCTACCCTACCCTACCTACCTACCCTACCTAACCTACCCTACCTACCTACCCTACCCTACCTACCTACCCTACCCTACCTACCTACCCTATCCTACCTACCTACCCTACCCTACCCTACCCTACCGTATCCTATGTCCTTCTCCTGGCTCTAAACTACCTCCCTGCCAATTTTCAGCTAAATCGGTTCCGCCGTTCTTGAGTTTTATGTGAAGTAACTAACACGACTTTCTTTTATATATATAGATGACAATTTAATTTCCCATGACTGTTTTAACTTATTACTATCTAAAGTATTGACATTGTTTACTTTTTATCTGGGTTATTATCTAATGATCCTTTTTATGACTGCGAATACTGACTACTGTTATTATGACGATGATATTGTGTGTTATTGTGAAATCCCTCTGACTTGTGAACATTTCCATCATTGAGATGTGAATATGGACACTGACATTTATTATTTTGACTATTTGAGTGGATTCTCGACTGGTTCTTTGACCTATGACTGTTCATCATTGAGATGTTGATCACAACTCTCGGACATATCACTGCTTTTAACACAGAGACATTTGACTGGTACTTTACCTATGACTGTAATCATCATTGAGATGTTGCTTACAACTCTCGGACATATCACTGAGATATTTGACTTGATGATTGACATTCATCATTGAGATGTTGATTACAACTCTCGGACATATCACTGCTTTCACCGCAGAGATAATTGACTGGTACTCTGACCTATGACTGATGATTGACTTTCATCGTTGAGATGTTGCTTACAACTCTCTGACATATCACTGCTTTAATCACAGAGATATTTGACTGGTACTCTGACCTTTGACTGATGATTGACTTTCATCGTTGAGATGTTGCTTACAACTCTCTGACATATCACTGCTTTCACCGCAGAGATAATTGACTGGTACTCTGACCTATGACTGATGCTTTACTTTCATCGTTGAGATGTTGCTTACAACTCTCGGACATATCACTGCTTTCACCGCAGAGATAATTGACTTGTACTTTGACCTATGACTATAATCAATATTGAGATGTTGGTTTTGTGACGATGATATTGTGATAACTTGACTTGACTGTGATAGACTTAGTATTGATCGTGTGATAACTTTATGACATGACTCTGACTGTGATAGACTTGTATTGATCCTGTGATAACTTGACTCGACTGTGATAGACTTAGTATTGATATTGTGATAACTTGGTCTCAATACGTTTACACATATATGACTTGACTTTGACTGTGACTAACTTTGTGACGGTGACTGCTCGCTATGTGACACTGACTGACTGTGCGCTTGTGTGTTCTGACTATTTGTTGGTTGACTACTATGTGGATCATAGTGATATGACTGACTATTTTGGCTTTGACTCGACTTTAACTGACTGTGCAACATTCCAACAAAATATTCTTGACTACAGTTAACTGAATCACACAATTGCAACTGACTGACTTTTATATTTTTGACTGTATTTAGCAAAATTACCAAAAGGTTTACATGACCTGCATTATACGCCTTTAGCTGGGCACTTGTATCGGTGAGACTGCCCACAGCGACTGCATGTCCTCGAGTCGCCGCTCGAAGCTGAAGCTGACCTGCGACCGCCTGAAGACTTGCGACTGCTTGAAGACTTGCGACTGCTTGAAGACTTGCGACTGCTCGAAGCTGACCTGCGACTGGAAGCTCGCTATCGATCGTCTCGTCGACCACGGCTCCTCCGACTGAGATGCATGACGTTTTCACTGGCGACACCGCTCGCTTGGACAATTTTATCAGCATCCTGCTGCGCGACTATGAGTGTGCTCGCTATCTCTTGCATCCTCTTGTAGGTTAGGTCATATTCTTGAAGCAATCTTTGACGCACATGTGATAAATCCATGTGTAGGTTAGCTATAAAATATCTTGAAATAATGGCTAACAAATACAGTTCAATCTGCTGTGACCATCTTCTCCACGCCTCCGCATTGTCATTTGCTGGATCAGACGAGATTTGGAGTTGACTTAGTTGAGTTGCGTGCTCTTGACCGCCATTTTTTCCGTCACAATTTCGGCACTTTTACGACTCATTATTTTTCTTGTTGAATTCTGACACCATGTTATGTATGGTGATCGCTTATGACACCATATTATGTTGGATGGTTGGAATGAAAGATACCGTTGGGTATACTTGATTTATTATCACAGGACACAGGTTACATTATGTATTTAGACAGTGCGTAGTGTCACAGACGGGTTGAGACCAAGTTATGGCCTCCGGAAGGATGTGTACTATAGATAATCACTAGAGCTTGACGCTTACTAACATACTAATTAGTGATGTCACAGTCTCAAAAACATATGTGTGTGTTAGATTATCCACCTAATGTTAGTATCTACCAGAGTGGTGTTCCACCTCGAATAATCCGTTGACTTCAATGAGAGGCCCTAAATACGATTTTTTAAATTTCATTTTTTTTTAAAGATCTTATTTGGAAGTCTATTTAAAATAGACTTCGGACCCAGGTTGGTTGCAGCAAGGAAAACCTGCTCAGGTGGAGTTTCATTAATGACTCTGCCCGGGAGTGTAAATGTGGTGCTGGTCCACAAACGATGCGGCGCTTAATATTGTGCCCTGCGTGTCTTAGTGTTTGTTCATTACAGTAACTGATAGCAACAGAGGCCGCCAAACTAGTGACTCAGTTCTGGGCCGACACAATTAAGATTGCCCTCGACACGCTAAGAAGAAGAAGATTTCAATCTTATCTATGTGTCGTGGTGAGGTGATTTTTATTTCGTTAGACACGGTCTACATGTGGGCAGAGCATGGGATTCGTGCTATGAAAACACACACTACAAAATCAAAAGTCATTTATTCAAACTAGGCTGATAATCAGCACCTTTTGAATGTCAAAATTACAAGAGGTAGCCCCCAAAACGCCCGCCCTTCGCCACTTCCTAGTGTTTTAGCTGGGAAGAAGAAGTGGCGGAACAAACTCCCCAGCAACACATCTGTCTGTTAGGTTAGAAAAACCAGATTCTATACACAAAGTATACTGCTTTTATCGAACTAACAAATTACTTGAAATTACAATCCAACACAGTAACACTAGGCACAATGAATCGGGTTACAGTTTCGGGACGTCTTGACTCCGCCGCGATCAGACACTGACTGTCCTCCTCGCCGCGAGCTCGAAACATCACGACTCTGTAGTAAGCGCACTTGGGTGTGGGTAGACTGGTAAGTAGGTCGCTTTTGGCGCGCTTTCGATTCATGTCCGTACTAATGACTGTATACGACATATGGATAAAACTTATTGTGCTTTTTGCAAACAATTTAACTCAAATGCTAAAGGATAATTGTATTTTCAATTCAAAATCAACATATCAACGTATCACAAATCAACGTATTTATTTTACGCAAACACCGAATGCTGGTGATGGGGCCTCTGAAAAAAAAAACCTTCGTAATTAATGTCAATCCGTCTTACGAATTTTCGATCAGGACACGTGACCGTGAGGTCACTCTGACTCTGACGCGAGTTTAACATTTTTTATTCATCACAAAAGTGCACAACGCCGCTAAAGAAGTTTTCACTTCAAAAATTGGCGATTTTTCTGGATGATCGCACTCACGAACGCATAACTAAATTGGCTAGCGATCAAAACATTCGTTACCCCCAAATAGAGCCTAATTGGCCACCACTATCTGACCTTCACATTCCATAGGGACCCAAATTTATCTTTGTACAGTTCTAATACTAACCCTCGGTCACCTTACACGATACCCTTGGGAGAAAACTGCCCAAAATTACATAGTACACACGATGAAACATCTACCTATACCAACCAGCATAACATGGCCTCGCTTTATAAAGATTTCCAATGCAATGAGAGGTCTTCATAAACTGGTTTTTTTTAGATTGATTGGTTGCCGTGTGTACTTTAAGCAAGATAAATATTATGTCTCGGTAGATTTTTTTTCAAATATTGATGCAGAACTAATTATACCGATATTGGATTAGTAAGTTATGAGAATTTACTGAATGAAGATTTTTTCAGGTATCTTGGGTTCGTAAGTTCTTCCATTAGTTGAAACCCCAGTGGACGGCAGCCATTTTATATTTTCATTCAAATTCGTTTCGATTGTTTGAATGTCTGGGCATTTATTGGAATGAAAAGACGAACAAAAAACATATTTAATAAAATCCAAATATCCAGATACATATTGATTGGATTGAAAAAAAAAACAGACCAATTAGCAATAAGAAGTTAATTTTATTAAATTCTTATTTTACACAATTATTGACATACACATAATGATACAGTCAGAGCTTATGTAGATTAGACATGTAACAAATTGGTACAACAACAATGTTTTTTGAGTGATTGCCGATTTGATGAAAATGTCGAACAATTTGGACTCTTTATGTATAATATTTACACTATGTACAGACGCCAGCTCAGAAACTGTCATATTTTCCTAATCAACCAACCAATCAATCAACCTTATTTTTACCGATAAAGTTGTAAACCTATTAAAGAAATTTGACAAATATTAAATAATAAAATATATTATTAAATGAGCAAACGTATGAGCAATTTTAGGATTATACAAGTGAGGATTTACTGACCCTTATGTTTTTTAGACAATTTCATTTTAAATGTTTTATGAAAAAACTTCGTGTGTCTGAACTTTGACATTATTTTATGACGGATTGTTTTTTATTATTACTATAAGATAAGTAGTAGTAACATAACATAACATCACGCCTGTAATCCCCTATGGGTTAGGCAGAGGTGTACTTAATAGTACACCCACATTTCTCCAGTTATGTTTATTTCCTATATAATAGGGGGCGAGTCTTTTGCCATCAACCGGGCGCAAATCCAGACTCCGTGTCTGCTACTGAGCAATTCCTGAAACAAAAATCAAATAACACTTTGCCCGACCTGGGATTCGAACCCAGAAACTCATACTGATGACGCAATAACATTCGAACAGGAGCTATTTAATTAGTGGAACTGTCCGTATGAACTTGCGAAGCGATGATTCTTTGATGAATCATACGTAAACATAAGCTGATACGTTAATTACTGTAACCAGTTGATCGAAAGAACAACCGACAATAAAATAACTTTTGACATAAGATTTAACAACATAAATATCAATGGATAGCAGTGATAGTGGTGTGACCGTCGGACTGGCAAGTCATAGGTCTCCATCCCAACGAACCTCAGATTTTTTGGATACAAGTGCGTATTGTCTAATTATCACTATGGTGAAGGAAAACATTGTGAGGAAACCAGCATGCCTGAAAAATATTTCTCAGCGGCATGTAAAGCCAAGTCAGAAGTCCATGTGTGGCATAAAAACTCTGACACCAGTTTAAGCGCTAACCACGAAAAAGAGAAGAATGGGCTTTCAAAAACCAGGGGCTACATACGGCATACATGCTACATAATGTGGCACTACCAGTGCCACACTTTCTAGCATCCGAAAAGAGACTACAAACTCAAAACACTTTTAGGAGCTTTGCAAGTATTTCGTAACACAAACGACATTATACACCGTGTAAATCACCTCATCATTTTATGGTGTAGAACAAAAAAATGATCGATGAATGACAATCGATGATGAATGACAGTCGATCAATGACAGGGAGAACCAGTGCCTTTCGGCTTCGTTAAGAGTTGTTTTACACCCTTTATATTACAAGAATGAGCAAAAAATCTGGGACAACTTTGTCAACAGTGCAATAGATACATAGAAATGAGGTCAATGTCAGAAAATTACATTAACTGGAGTATAAATACTAAAGAACAGATTTGGGAAAAGAAGTGTCCCTATTCGCGAATAAAAGGAATAAGGATCAGAAGTGGGTATGGTAGGTTATTTTTACAGTATCATAATTATGGCAGTTAGAGTTTTTAAAGTGAAACTTTTGTTTCATCGTCTCAAACTTTTTCGTCTGTGTGTTGCATGTCGCGTGACGCTCGGCGCGTTTTATACGTTTTATACCCTTAATGGAATATAATTCCAATTTTTTTTAGTTAAATGTCTATAGTGTGAAAAAAAGTTTCACTTTAACCGTGGTTTCATAAAACCACACAATCCTTATTAAAAGGGTATTGAACATATACGACACAGACAGCCCATCAGCCCATCTCACACTGTAAGTCTGGTGATAGTACCAATACTGGAAGATACGCAACAGCTTCGATAGTACTTTTCTCTCCCGCAGCTTTACCCACATAACCTTGTATGATACAAGGTTAAAGGCACGAGAGAGATTTAAAAAGCAAGAACACCCAGGTGTTTGACGTTTAGTGTAGTATTGCACCGTAAGTTTGAGGCCGAGAATCGTACTTTCAGTGCCAAGATCATTACGAAACCCAAACTATGCGTCGTGTAATTTTAGGAAGCTATCCAACTGCGCGTCCAGCTGACTGTCGAGTACCTTCGCGATCAAAGTAGCCAGGGAGATGGGTCGATAGTTACACTTGTCAGCAACGTCACCCGTTTTATATTTAACAATAGGCACGACAATAGTTTGCAAGAGATCACAGGGAAGGTAATATGAGTAACACATACATAGTGAATAAAACATAGCGAGTACTCTAGCTATGTGAGGACCGACATGCTGCAAATGTTCGATGCTTCAACCATCGTGACCCGGGGACTTCCCTCTCGTCATTTTCTTAATGGTGCTTGACACCTGCTTAGCCGAAAAACGAACCAGATCAGATTCACGACAGCATCTGTCATCGAGCAATCGCAACGAAGAGCCCAGCGGTGACTCCACTTTAAAGTGATCTATAAACATGTTGGCAATGCTGTCCAGCTGATCAACACCACCGACACTCACAGGAAGGCCAGGCTTAATATCAAACTTTTTGGTAGCCTTCCAGAACTTCTGAAAATTATTGGCTTTACGGAGAGAAGCTACAATATCTAGCTTAATTTGTTTTTGATGAGTCTGACACCACACTAGTTTGCTTTTAAACACTTTTCGAGTCAGGCACATGTCGTTGTAGACATAGCCAGAAGTTGGTTTATTGTGCCATACCGATAACTGATATTTAAGCCTCGCCGTCTCGTTGGCGTCACGCACGTGCTTGTTCCACCCAACAACACAGCCAACATAAGGTAAAGTATAAGTCTGAGTTTCCACTTGGCACTATACCGAGGCCTCTGACAAAGTTGTAACAATACTTTCATACATCTTGTCAAGAATTACCATGTGCTCAGTATTATTACAGTGGCTATTGCTGCTCAAACCAAATTCCTGAGTGTAATCAATCAGCTTTAACTTCTTCCTATTACAAAATTATTTAAAGCAAGCTTTGAGCAAGAGCAGTAATATTTCAAAGAAATAAATATTTATGGATTGCCACTAGATAAGTTGGGTTTAATTTTTTATCCAGGTTTTCGAAACATTCAGAAAGGTATTTTTATCACATTGATATCTTTTTTTCACGTCAGTTCCGAAGGGTCTTACATTTTTTTTTAAGTAGTACGTATGAAATAACAAACATTTTATCACTGTCCTCACAGGAGCAGAAGGATTTGTAATTATTAAAAATCTCACTTTACTTCCTTAAAATACATTTAAAACTAATCAGTTTCCACTCTCGAAGTTTGTAACAATATTTTTTTTTCACAACCGTTTTTTTTTAATTTTTATGTCACCACTCAACACCAAACAACAATGAAGTAGGTAAAAAAATATACTCTCACTATTTTCAGTTTAAAATTCACTTTCCTGGATGAATTTTCCAGGGATTGATGAACGCTATCTGAAGTTTTGCTTTGGGGTGTGCAAGACGAATATTTCGCAGCTGTGAGAGGCCCTGATAGCCCTTTCGTCTATGGAATGTTCAGCCCAATGAGGTATTGGATCTGAAACGACACTCGGCCTCACTGTGGACATCTCCTCGAAGCGAACTTTGTGGCGGCGAATGCAGTTTAGACGTATCTGTGGACAAGAGAAAGTACACATTTGAGATTTTCTATTCTATCTTCACAGAAACAGCGCAGCGATGGCCCAGTGATTGTAGCCCCGACTTGGGCTATTAAGCCGTGGGTTCAAACCCAGGCAGGCGCATTAGTTTGTGTGATGTGTTGACGGCATGGCTGGCGCAGTCGCGGGTTCGATCCCCGCACGGAACAAATATTTGTATGGCCTACAGATAGTTGTTCCGGGTCTGGCTGTTTGTGTATGTGAGTTTAAATGTTTGTAAACGCACCCACGATACAGGAGAAATTCTTAGAGTGGGGCAACGATTTTTCAAAAAAAAAATGTATTTAATGACCGCTACTCTCAAAATGGTGAAAGAAAACTTCGTAAGGAAACCGGCATGTCCTAGAACAAAAAAATCCAAAACATGTGTCATCGACAAACCCGAACTTCCGCGTCGTGGATAGCAACCCACTCCCTCACATACAGAGGAGGCCTGTGTCCCAGCAGTGGGTACATTATAGGCTGATTATATATTCTATCTTCACTACACAAAATATACTTTTCAACAGCATTACTTAAAATTTCGTCTTGTTTGGATGACACAGAGCCATTCATTCGAAGACCAATAATTAAACACGTGATTATACACATGATAACAAACAACTTTCCCAAAGAAATATTTGTTAAGAATTATTTATTTAATATTATTTTTCAGGTTTTCTACAAAAAGAATAAAGCCTCTTATTCACAGGAAATAAAACTTGGGCCACAGTCGATGCCTCAGCGTTGTTACCAGCCACACAAAAAATGTGCTTGTGACAATGTTTTACAAATTTTGTTTCTCATTAAAACGAGACTTTCGTCCTAAAGGTACCCTTGCGAAGGCTCACCGCAGATTGCTATCTGCTATCAACCACGACGCCTCTGCTATTTGCTGATGCGGGCCCCTGCTGGGCGAAGCGGTTGATAACCGCAAGCTACAATGCACAACATCGCCGGTAGCTGCAAACTCTTCTTTCGAACTAGGAGCGACAAGGCGTTTTTAACAAGTTGTATTAAAACTGCTGTTTGTAAACACAAGATATTGTGAGTTGGCACTTAGAATTGAGGAGCTCACGGATAAATAATAACATCCGCTCGCATCAAACTTCTTGCTAAGCCGCGCTTGCCTAGGTTGGTCTGTGTATGGGTGACCACCCATTACATATATCGAGGTTCTTCCGTGCCTCGGAAGGCATATTAAGCCTTTAGTCCGGGCTGTCATTTGTTGTCATAGGTAACGTGTCGTGTCTAAAGGGTTTCGTATTACCCAGTACTCACTGGGTTGTGGAGGATTTCATCATCATCCACAGGTCGAATTAACCCACTGCTAATAAACTTCACTTTTTTTTTTATCTCCATGTTCCTAAGTTAAATATTATACTTGTCTTGATTTATATCAACGTAGTTTACTTATGCATACAACTTAATTTAATCAAAATAAATAATTGTTTCTAGATCTGTGCAAAATTCGAGTGAATTGGTTTCTTCTAAGCAAGCGTGTTCCGCCCGAGGCCGTGTCATTGCTTCACATAACCGGCAAACGCAAGCCTATTTAGTATACAGTATGTTAGTTTAAACGAGGGACATATTCAAACCCATAATAGTACATGCTAACATGATACTAATAAAAATATAAACAAAAAAAAACACTGATAAATAACAGACAGAACCATACCAAAATTTTCGCAAATGTCACGCAACGTGTATTCACCCTTTTTTTTTTTTTTTTTTTTTTTGCGGATGGGAAATCATCAAATGACCTTCCCGCTCTGGGCGGAGCGGGAGGGAGTGTCAGACTTGACTGACTAAAACCCACCCATGTTCCTTCTAAGCCCTTTGTGTTCCAGGGCCGCGGTATCTCTTTCGAACAACCCGCAGCCCTGGCAGGCATCGGCCCTCTCGGGCCCCTTCCTGTTTGCTGACATCTCCTTGAGGCGCGCGTGGAACACGTACGCGCCGTCGACACGGCCTGTCGTCATGAGACGGACGGACGGTGAGCTAGCCCATTACTCACCGTCCACAGGCTCGCGCCTACGGTGGCCGGGGGCAACTGGTTGCCCCCCGACGCCCGGGGCGTCTCCCGCGGCGGCTGGGACGTGAGGTTCTCTCCCTCTCACGTTCCGCCACCTCCTTCGCTAGCATGACTGCTTCGCAGAAGGAGGCGACGGCTTCCCATTCCCTCTCGCTCCGGACCATGGATTGAACCAGGGCCGGACGCGAGAGGTCACCGCCGCCAATCGCCGCTACGAGGACACGGCGGTGCTCAGCCCAAGCGGGACAGAGCTCCACGGTGTGCTCCACCGTGTCCTCCGGCCGATCCTCGCAATGGTAACACCCGGGCGTTTCCTCCCGCCCGATTCGGTGCAGGAACCTCCCGAAACAACCGTGTCCGGTGAGGACCTGCGTCAGGCGGAAGGTGAGGGCGCCGTGCCGCCTCTCTAGCCACTCCTCAAAGAGGGGACTTATCGCCACTATTGTGGCGTGCCCTGCACGTGGTTGCGACAGTCGCTGTCTCCATGTCGCCATGAGATCGTGCCGGAGGTCTGTCCGCTGAGCGACAATTTGCCGCGGCAGCGGAGTTTCCCCCCGGCGTAGTGCCTCCGCGCGCCATTCGTGCAGGCGCGCGAGGACTATAGCCTCCAGATCCCATGGCGGCAATCCGGCCAAGAGACTCGCCGCCTCGCCGGAGATCGTGCGGTACCCCCGGATCAGCCTTACGGCTACCACCTTCTGGGGCGCGTTCAGGTAATGGGCGGCTCGCCGCCTCAAAGAACGCGCCCACAAACGTGTATTCACCCTTGCGCTAGCGACTTAATACTATCGCAGAACATGTGAGCGGGTCACTGACTCTTAGGTATAATCCATTTTCCCTTCATTCTTTAAACTTACCTGGCTTAGGACAGTCCAAAATATCTAGGCACTAAACAAAACATTAAAAAATCTTCTATATACGTTATAGGTTTTTTACATATTTGGGACGAGAATCGAATACTGAATACCCTCCCTCAATATGTCCCTCGTTTAACCTAACATACTGTAAAAATAAATAAACGCTTATTTACTTGACCAGATAAAAACTCAAACGCCGAAGTAATAAGTAGGTACAAAAGTAATTAATTGTGGTTAAACCGTTCCTCCTAAACTGTCCCTAATTAGTTTTTCCAGCTCGGAAATACCTTCGCGACCGAAAAAATGTCGATGCCAGGGAATTCTTTTAATTCCTCTAATTCTCTGCAAAAAGTTTTCTCATTTTCTTTCCTCTGGCGGAATGGAAACGAATCGTGTTAGGATAAGGAAAAAAGAAACCAACCTATCTGCTTAAGCCACGCGTAATAGTTCACTTAGCGAAATGAAAACGTGATTCTCAAACCATCGATCACGATATAGGAGCTATAACCTAGCTCACACTATAATGACTAGTCATTGTGTCCTGTTGCCTGAAAACAGATTCAAAAGAACTCAATGTACTCTGTGACTGCATCGTTGGACTTGTGGTTGCAAGTTCAACTGCTTAGCATGAGGTCCAGGGTCAGACGGTTTTGGTGTGGAGATCCCATTAATGTTACATTTTTACGACAAACACTACAGCCAGCAACCAGTTCCACGAGATTCAAATGCTTGGAATGAAATCAGATAAATATTCCCCACAAAGCCATGGATCAAATTGAAATTGTAACTTACTTCACAAGCCTAACCAAGGACGTCCGAGCACATTAACGACCCAACACGTCCGATCCCTAAAGTTACCTATTTTATCCATTCCTATAGGAACAAAAGACTTAGCTGTGGCTTTCAAATTCAAGCCTTCTTAGGCACGGAATGTTTCATTTGAAATGATTAAATTCCCTTTAAAATCAAAGACTAGAAAGGTAGTGTGTTTAGGTATGCTGAAATACGAACCTAGTGTCGAATTCGTGGTTTTGTATAAATTGTCAGCAGCTGGCATTGACCAAGTGTGTACAGTCCCTTGTACGTAAGTGTGTATAGTACCTTTAAACACTGAACTCATTCTCTTTTCCTCATCCAATTTATTTGGTATCGGTGCAACATGTCTTCTCTTTCATACTTCTCTATTACTTGTCATCTCATCAGATACCTCCTTTCTTGCCATATCATCCTTCACACAGTTCATTCATCGTTTCTTTGGTCTTCATCTACTCCTAAACCCATCCACATTTATACTCAAAAGTTTCCGACGACATTTTCCTGATTCCCTCGCATCACATGGCGATACAGCGAGCTGCGGCGAGCAGCGGTGGCCCAGTGGTAGCAGCCCCGACTTACGAGCAGTAAGTCGTAGGTTCGAACCCAGGCAGGCGCATTACTTTGTGTAATTTATTTCATCACCGCTGCTCTCAAAACGGTGAAGGAAAACATCGTGAGGAAACCGGCATGTCCTAGAACTAAAAATTCGAAGACATGTGACATCTACCAACCCGCACTGGGCCCGCGTGGTGGATTACAGCCCATTCCCTCTCATAGAGAGGAGGCCTGCGTCCCAGCAGTGGGAACAATATAGGCTGATGATGATGATGATGACATGGCGATACCACGACAACCGATTACCTACTGCTACACCAATTATACATTGACGAATATCTACTGCGTTGGCGATCGATCCTCCAAAACAACAAAAAAAAAATTGACTGCATAGCACACACTGAAAAACTTTAAAATACTTTATACTTACTCAGTATTCCAAAAAAAAACATTTCAAAATGAACCCAATTAACACCAGTGTAAACTTGATATTTGTTTAAATGTAAGTGACATGGACAGGAAACAAGGATTTGAATATAGTTTAGGTATTCATTCGTGTTCAGTCTGTCCACAATCATGAAATGACAATAATTCGACCAACCGTTTGATAGAGGGCGAAGAGTTTATGGTGACATAAACATAGCCATAAATCCCTTTAACCCTAGATTCATAAACTATTTTTGATTTTTTTGGTTACATAGTTCATAAACATACGTCTCAGATACACCTTACTTTTAATGTCACCTAATGTAATTATTATAGGCAATATTGCAAAAAAAAAACAATGATTAATTTGAATGAACTTTTATTAAGAATTAAAACATAAAAAACATTTAAAAAATATCAATCCGAGCATTTTAGGCACAAACTACCACGATGTTCCATACACATGTAACGTTTGCAGGACGTGCAGATAAACCTAGTCACACGTTTTTTTTTATAACAGCAAAAGTTGCATAATTTTCTTATTTGATTTTCGGGGTTGACTGGTGCATCAGGCAAAGTATCACCTAAAATAGCGTCGATGTTCCGTTTCAGGCATCGCCTCAAAGTTGGTGTTTCGCGTCGCCTTCGTAACCAAGGCTCTATCATCTTATCTGACACTTCTTTGATAAATGCTCGTCTTTTCAGTGGATAATATTGCACCAATTTCATCGTTTTTCAAAAAAGCCATGCTGGAAAACAATAACACACAAAAAGTATTTGATTAATAATAAAAAATAAGTACAACTACGAATTGATACATAGTAAAACAGTTTAATTAGTAAAATTATAACAACGGCAATAGATAACATTGTTTCATACTAACAACTACTTTCGTAAAATATAATAGAATAAATACATACCTTTTTTAAAAAAAAAACTGTGCGTTCTTTCGTTTTATAAGGCAAATAGTAAAACCGTCCAATATATAAAGTTGATACACTAATCATAAACACACGTATCTCAGACACCTCGTGCTCGGTATATCCAAAACTATACGTTTACGCGCCAAAACTGCTGGCGCCGTACTGAGCTCTCGTCGTTTTATGAAGGTACTGAGAGGCACGTATTTCTATCTCTTTCGCGCTGCGCGCTGCTAGTGTTTTACTACTTATGGGTGTATGCGAGACGTATGTTTATGAATCTAGGGTTAAGGAAACCGCCGACAAGGAAATGCGATAAAACTGTGTATTAGACTTTTTTTATCGCCAAACTTACATTTAAAATGTAATGGATCCTGCCGCTATGAAACCACAAAATTGATTTCGAATAACGGTCGTTACAGTGGTATCGTTGTAGAGCTGTGTAACAATTTTGGAGAACAGCGAGGACCTAATATGGAGATATTAAGCACAATCTAAAAATTACACGTAAAACTGGCTCAGCCATGTCATTGAGATTAATTCCTTTACCTTAAAAAGCAGTGTGGGTGTATATTTAAAACGAGCTGTTGCCCCCGACCTACGTTCACGTGAAATTATTATAAAAACATAACTTCGTCGGATCGGATTTTGTCAAAGATCTACAAACGATAGCCAGTGCTTTTCGAGACACGGTATGTATTGGATGGTCATCCATCCACAGACTGGCCTTGGCTAGGGCGGCTTAACCTAGAAGATCGACCCGAGCCACGAGCTCCTCCAGTGCATGTCTGGACATTCATATTTATAATGTCAGTGAAGTGAAAATGATCTTTAAAGGTCGTTACCATAAAAGATCATTTTCACTTACCCTAGAGAGTTTGCGGCAGTTATTTCCTTAGGCAAATATAACTTTTGTGGGATATCAGACGCTGCAAATACACTGTGATTATTTTTGATTCACAAGGGAGTGATATTTTCATTTTGCTATTGACTCAGACAGTGCTAGTGTTGTTTTGGTTAGAGATGAAGACTGGGTAAAGAAAACGAAATTTTATTTTGTCAGTCAGACAGGTAATACAAAAATATTGGACACGTATTTTTTGTTTTTGTATCAAAATATCAAAAAATTACTAAGTTATAACTCATTAAAGTTGGAGAGTGGGGGCTCACTACGCCACTAGTAGGTATAAAAATTACCTACACGTGACGTCATGCGCCATTTCAACTCAATATATCTCCGTAATTTTATAACCACGTGAAAAAAGAAAAAATACGTGTCCAATACTTTTCAATAATCTACCCGACAGACAAAGAAAAAAAAATAGTGATCCCCTTTTCGAGACTTAAGGGAATGAACGTAAAATGGCTGGGTGGTGAATCTGGTGATCAACTTATTGGAGTGGCTTTAAACACGCTATTTTAATTAAGTCGCGTCATGAATAACGTCAAAATCACAATCGTTTTTTTAACTATTTAACCGGTCTCGCGTGAAACCAATATTTGTTTTGCCTGCAGATAATCCTTTGTATTTAAGCATATAAGATGTTTGTGTCAAGTCAAAGAATAAATTTCGGAGTGGTTGGTTTTGTTTTATTATAAAACTATGCCACTTTACTACGTAGGTACTCAGTTCTGAAAACTTTCAGAAATCTGAAAACATTTGCGGCAAAAGTACTGGGTACCTCGTCTCAAAATAGCCAATGAATCGCAATGTTGTTCCGTCAGCCTGTTTAAATGTTTCACAGTTCTGCGACGTAGACTGATAGTGCTAGTCCGAATATAACAAAAGATTTCTTTCAGTTCATTCTTGGACCCAGGTGTAGATAAATTGGCCCGTTTGATCTACCACGTTTTTATTTATATGAACGTGTCGAGCTATATCAGTTCTTATTTTATTGTTTCCGATATCGTTGGTTGGAATCTTTCTCGGACGGTATGAAATACTATTCGGACGGATTGGAAATAGTTTTTTTAGGTTCTCGTTTTTGTTTTCAAGATGTTTCAGTTGACCTTACTTCAGCTTAATAAACTAAATAAGACTTTTCACAAAATATAATAATATACCGGTACGTAAATAGTTATTTTGCAGTGCGATCCTCGCAGCAAAAATACAATCGAAGCGTTAATTGTTTTGGCAAACTGAATTCAAATCGACCGAACCAGAAGGCAATTTTCGATCAGCGCATCGATGCGTATTCACGTATTAGAACACGGTAACATATATTCTTCAATAATTGTATATTGCGATTATGTTTAACAATTTTAATTACTTATTAGCTAAATAGGTACATACAAACACAAGAAAATATGCTACACTACCAAAAAGTGCTGAAGAACCAAGTACTAAACAGCCCAGAGTATTTACTAAACTGCTCTGAACTAATTTTCTAGATTAATAAACTAAAAAGCATCAACTTGCTCAAAGAATAAAAAACATGCCCGTCTAAGAGACACGTGCGCTAGTTTGAAACTCAATACTAAAGACTGAAGGAATTTACCAGTTCGAACTTCAAACGAATGTTTTACTGGCCAAATATGGAACGAAGTAAATTGCATTTTAAGAGTCCCCGCAGACTGTAGACTTTCTATCCGCCGACAGTTTAGTCGGGTTTGGCTGCCAGCGCGCACACGAGGACAACTAAGGCTGGGGCCTCATTATTGCGTTGCGTCTTCGCAACGAATCAACGTATTGTATACCATACCTGCGTTGCGACGACGCACGACGTCGTAATGCAAGATGCCAACGCACGCCATCGTAGCTCATGCCGAGCTAAACATATCCTGAACGCACGTCTAATTTTCCCCTCTAGCAGTGAAAAGCTGTCCGCACTGCAGCGTACCTCGCGTACTGCGCGATGTTGATGCTGCGACGACGCAACGCACAAACCAGACCAACTGTACAGTCGTTTGGCTGCGCTTGAAAGATTTTTCACGTGGTTGGCTAACCAGCGCTCGCACAATGAGCTGGCAATGGCTGATAGTTCAAGTGGTTTGTAGACAATCGTGTAGCCCACCAAGTTATTTTTCGGGCATATTAAAACATTTTGGTGTTTTCGGGTTTCGGTGTCGAAATGTTTTAATATGCGCACTAGCATGTAATACATGTTCATAGTGGTTAAGGGCTTGGCTCAACTATCGGCCGATAGAAAGTCTGCTGTCTGCGGGGGTTTGAAAGAAACTTGAACCTCATATAACATTTGTATGCATTAGCAATCGATTTGTGGAGCTCCGCTTTTGTGATTTGAAGGGTCGCGAAAGATGAAATGTGTGTATGAGAATTTTTGTGAAATCTTGAAGTAGTGAAAGCGGGTTTTTTTTTTGGAATTTGTTACATCACAGCAAGTTACACACACTCACACTTTACAGTCATCATAGTGTTTGTCCAGATTGGACAGTGTTATTGTTTTTTTTTTAATTGCGATGGATTTGCTCTTGACTCTAGTCTAGGTTAGAGATGACAGAGACAAAGACGACGATGGTACGAGCTTACCCAGAAGAAGCCTGTTCATTCTAACTTTGAAGAGATTGGGGTTGTAAGCGTTCGGAAACACAGACGCAGGCAGAGAGTACCACTCTTTTGCTGTGTGCATTATGAAAGACATTTTTGGTTTTACGAATTTTTCAGTAGTAACCACAGAGACTACGTTTGTGCCCGGTTGATGGTAATAGGGTCGCTCCCTATATTACATTACAGACGAAATGTGTGTGCTATTAGGCACACATACCTCGGCTGAACCCTTCAGATTAAAGTGTTTGTGTTATGTAGTTGCATCTTTTTGATGCAACTATGTACATAATGATTCATGTGCGTATTGTATCACTAGGTTTACAAAACTAGCTGTTGGTTAATATTCTAAAAAACTTTTTGTATCTGGGGGCACGGTAGTGCCCCCGCCAAGACGAGCCAAGTGAAGCGCAAGGGCACTACCTACCTTTTCTCGAAGTGTTTCGTCGTATTTTTGAACCCTCATAGAGTTGATTTCCGATGTACCAGATAGTTCATATTCTCAGAATATGATGTCAATAATAGACTAATTAAACATACATATAAACATACATAACATACACATACATTGTGAAGTTAGGGTCGGTAGAGTTAGGCCATGTAGATTCAGAAGCTTGGCTTTACATGAGATCTGATATCTTTTTAAAGGGCAAACCTTAAGTGGTCGTCTTGGCAACATTTTACATGAAATTATTTTGTTGGGTTTTTTTTTTTCATTTATTTCTTTTTAACTTCTTCTTGAGCATGTTATTATTATTTTGCCTGTTATATGCTGTGAATAACGCTGTTATAATAGTTAATTTTAAGTTTTTAGTCTATATGCTTATTATCTATATGCTTATTATTGTTTGTTATTCCAAATAAAATAAAATTTTGTCATCTAAATTTATGTTTAAACTGTGTGCACTTATTAATAAAGCACAATTAGTGCTGTATTAATAAGTGCTTTATTCATTAATTATTCCTATTGATTAATAAAATTATGGTTATGTGCTGTGGTGTGGACCACTTAGTCCGGTGATTGCGTTTAACGAGGCTTTATTAAGCCTCATTTAAAATATGATTGTTTATTTTGTGAAATCTATTTATATCCTACTAATATTATAAACGCGAAAGTATGTTGTAAGAATGTATGTTTCTTACTCTTTCACGCGAAAACTATTGAACGGATTTGGAGGAAATTTAGCACACGGGTAGTTTATAATCTGGTTAGTAGTTTATAACTTTTTATGCGGGTAGTACAATCCAGTGGGACAATTACCAAACTCTATGCGTGCGAAGCCGCGGGCATAGGCTTGTTTATCATAAATGCAAAAGTTTGTGACGATGGATGAATGGATGTTTGTTACTCTTTCAGGCGAAAGCTACTGAACGGATTTGGATGAAATTTGGCACAGGTGTGGCTATTAGTCTGGAATATCACATAGGATACTTTTATGCAGATAGTGCAATCCCGTGGGACAATTACCGAATAATAAGCTGTAACAAAAGTTTTTGCTTTCTCCTTTCTGAAACAAAAATGCAACTGAAAAAGAAAAAAATGCTGTCAAGAACGATTCACACTTAAATAATAATGCCGAAATACATCGTCGGCGACCAGAACCAATTCCGCAATGCACTAAGGATAATTGACATTTGGATGGACATTTCATGATTGTGTATTGTATTCTGCTTCATATACCTTTGTGGTACACCTAGACGCAACGGTGTTTATGACCAGGTACTGTGGAAAACAGTCGAACCACAACTAGAACGTTCACTTTCGTTACATTACTTCCACTGCACTATACAATGTGTTTTTTTTTAAGTACACTACATAAATACGAAAAACTTTATTCCGATAGTCACAAGGCCGAATTTCAAAATGCCGATTGTCATAATTCATAAGACCGGGAACCCTTCGAGCATTAGATTCTTCGAACGTATGAAAATCGGAAAACTAACAAATCGCATTTACGACTTTCGGTAAAATAAATTTCGTGATTTTTAATAATATACATTATAATCCTTAGGTATTATGAAATTCGGACTTTAGATCATTGAAATTCGGAATAAAATATTTCGGAGTATTTGAGTGTTCCCGTTTTTTTGTATATACTCCATAACTCTAAGGTATGAATAAAACCACGTCAAAGAATCAACTGGCATTCAATTTGTTAGCATTGAATTATTAATTAACTTAAGGTTGTCTAGAGCGGTGTTTGAAATTAAAAAAAAATGGTTTTAATCTATATATATAAAAGAAAGTCGTGTTAGTTACTTCACTTATAACTCAAGAACGGCTGAACCGATTTAGCTGAAAATTGGCAGGGAGGTAGCTTAGAACCAGGAGACGGACATAGGATACGGTAGGGTAGGGTAGGTAGGTAGGGTAGGGTAGGTAGGTAGGGTAGGGTAGGGTAGGTAGGTAGGGTAGGGTAGGTAGGTAGGGTAGGGTAGGTAGGTAGGGTAGGGTAGGTAGGTAGGGTAGGGTAGGTAGGTAGGGTAGGTAGGTAGGGTAGGGTAGGTAGGTAGGGTAAGGTAGGTAGGGTAAGGTAGGTAGGTAGGTAGGGTAGGGTAGGTAGGTAGGGTAGGGTAGGTAGGTAGGGTAGGGTAGGTAGGTAGGGTAGGGTAGGGTAGGTAGGTAGGGTAGGGTAGGTAGGTAGGGTAGGGTAGGTAGTAAGGGTAGGGTAGGGTAGGGTAGAGTAGGTAGGTAGGGTAGGGTAGAGTAGGTAGGTAGGTAGCGTAGGGTAGGGTAGGTAGGATAGGGTAGGTAGGTCGGATAGGGTAGGTGGGTAGTAAAAAGTGCATTGCAACGCATGCTGGGTACAGCTAGTAATCTAATAACCACAACTAATACGTTCACTTTCGTTCATTTTGTATCTCTAAGGGTGAGTTCACTCTATATAACATGTTATATAACACAAAATCAATACAATACAATATAGACAAATAATACAATATATACAATAGAGAGGTTATGAATGTTAGATAATGTGGACGTGATATATTACAATAATTTTGCGAAATGTTACTTAACTGAATAGTGGTCCCGCCATTTTGATATCATAATAGCGGGACCACTTTCCCTGTAGAATATTTTGAAATTGTATGAGCGTAGAATTTTACTATAAAATTGTAGAAATATTGTACTAAATTTCTTTTAACAGGTTAGTGTAGTAATTGGAAAATATAAGAAGGGTTTTTCGCCAAGGGCTTCTAATAAGCTTGTACGAAGATTAGATTATTAGCTCCTTCAAAATACAGCTCAGACAGCCTCTTCAAGAGACGGCTTTTAATTTCCGCCGGGATTTTTATTCAGCCAAAAATTTATTGAAGGTATAGGTAAACTTTCAAAGCTGGTATACCTACATTTACATATATCACTAGCTATTGCCCGCGACTTCGTTCGCGTGGAAATTTTGAAGTGGATGTGTGAGCAAAAACAAATAGTTTACCACCTACCTACCTAAAAACCTTCTACAAAGTATTACAACACATAAAAAAAAAAGTTGAATCTAGTCGGTTAAGTCGTATTCAAGTTATGGCGTGACCAAAGGAAATAAGAAATCATTTATAAAGGGTGTAAAACACCTCTTAACGAAGCCGAAATTAAGGCACTGGTTCTCCCTGTCATTGCGATCATTTTTTTGTTCTACACCATACCTGGGAACCTTCTAGTTACGGAGGTATTAGGGGTCAAAGTTCCAACATTTTGACAAGTATTTTTTTTAAAACAAGTTTTCAATGTTAGATTTTTACTTAAAACAGCTCCACGACCCCCGTACTATTCAATCCATCCATCAGCACAATGTTTTGAATGCGTTACATTGACATCTACCACAAAAAATGATTTTACACCACCCAAAAAAAATTCGTTTCCCAGCAATAATTTTTGCGTAAAGTTACTTAGTTTCATGTACAAAATGCTTGGTTGACGGCTTTGTGATGAGGTGATTTACACCGTGTATATAAATATATATTTTTATTTATATATAATAGATGTACTACTTAATAAAACCACGAACCAAACAGAAATTCTCACACACTCGCCGCCTGACCGCCGTCGCGTACGGACGTGCCGCTACCTGCTCGCATTCCCGCTCGCTATCAGTGTGTGTCATCGGTTCGTCGCTTCCCAGTGTCGTGACGTCATCAGTTGTCTTTCGACTACACCCCCGAACAATTGCTGTCTTTTTATTAAGACAGCACTTGCTCATTTGCTTCGGATATTATTCCGATTTAACTTCCTTTGCCCCATCAGGGAAAAATCCTCAATTTCGAGGTTCTTGGTGGGAAACCTAACGGTGCCAACGAAACCGAGAGAGGGTGGTGACCCAACCCGCCCGCCTAACCCCTTCAGGGTGTAGGTGAAAAATTGGGCTCCGTCGCGTTTGCATGCGCCGCCGATATACTGTGCTAGTGTTTCCCGTTTGAACAAGTTCCTGAAAGCAAAGTTCCCTGGACTGGAGTTGGAGTTGCTACCAAGCCAGGACCCTCGGACTGTGCCTGCGGGAAGGTTGAAGCGGGTGAGTCACTGATTCAGTAAATTCCCTAAATAATTGGTCTAGAAATTAGGTTGTTAGGCGCGCTGAGCTTCACTCAAATGTCCGCTAACTTTTAGCCGATAAAATGTCGTCCCTCGACGACACAGATAAAGCGCTTTTGCGCTTTTTCTTGCGCGTCTTCACGACCGACCCATATTTACAAAAATATGGGTCAGAAATTGCTGCCATTCAGCAAACCACCGATACCGTCACTGACTTCAGTGACGCGCTCGAGAGCCCCTTGTCACCGCCACCTGCCGACAGAGGCTTACCGCCAGCCGTCGCCGCCGCGATTAAGGCAACTCCAAGACCCATTGTAGTGAAACCCATTGTTTCGCAAACAAAGGTCCAGTCCGCACCTGCGTCCATTGTTCCCGTTTCTGAGAACATGGACAAAGGCTCACCGCCAGCCGTCGCCGCCGCGATTCCGGCTAACCCCGGACCCATTGTTAAGCAAAAAATGGATCAGTCCGCACCTGCGTCCATTGTTCCCATTTCGGAGAAAATGGACACAACTGTGCCAGTCTCCGACTCGGAATCGGTTATAGATTCCTGCTCTGCTTCCTCGTCCTCTGAAGACGACTATCAAGTCGTCGGAAAGGGCAAGAGGAAAAAGGGCAAAAACTCTCAGGCCACCATGGCCAAAAAATTAGTCGCGCTCCCTCTCATCCCCTCTCCCGAGGCCTCCCGCCCCACCTCCCCGGTCCCCGCACCAAAGTCCGCCGCTGCTCATACCAGCAGACCATCCAGCCCTAAGGCTAACTCTTCAGCCGCTTCTTCAAAGAAGCTGAAGCCCCCTCCCCCGTTGTTCATTCAGGACAAAGGGAAATGGACAGACGTGTCCAAAATGTGTGTTGAGCGCCGCATTCAATACACTAGCGCAAAAAGCACCCAGCAGGGTATCAAAGTGGTAGTCCCTACGACCACCGACTTCAGGGAACTAACCCGTCAGCTGATCGGAAGGCACATAGCCTTCCATACATACTCCCTTCCAGAGGAGAAGCCCACCCGCGTGGTGATCAGGCGGATCCCGAAGGAAATCCCCACGGAGGACATCCTAAACGACCTCCAAGGCCAGGACATCCCGGTCGCAGCCGTCCACCGCCTTCATAAGGCGAGAGGCGGAGCCCAGTACGATATGGTACTGGTCATCTGTGACCCAGTAGAAGGACACCACCCGATCTTCAAAGTGAAGTCGGTATGCTCCCTCACAGGCATCTCAATAGAGAAGCCTTACCGCTCAACCGTAGTAGGGCAGTGCCACCGCTGCCAGCTGTACGGACACAGCCAAGCCAACTGCCATGCGCCGCACAGATGCGTAAAGTGTCTAGGCGACCATGGTACGGCAGACTGCCCCCGTCCCAAAGACAAATCGCTATGCACGGAGCCACCGAGCTGTGTGCTTTGCGGCCAGTCGGGCCACCCGGCTAACTACCGCGGCTGCCCGAAAGCCCCCAAAGGCTCCTCCTCTAAACTGGCGAAGCGTGCAAACGCCCGCCAGCAGAGAGAAAGCCCATCGGTGAGGCTACCAACTGCACAGATGCCGGAGAGACTCAGCCCTCAGAGGCCCTCTCCCTGGACCTCGCTGAACCACCAGAGAGCCTTCCCGGCACTCGGCAAAGCAAAGTCCAGCCCCATTCCCGGGCTATTAGATGCCCTTGTCCCCACTCCCGTGGCCCAAGCGAGCGCACCGGCGCCCGCTCGTCCCACGCCTCCCGGCCCCGCGGCCGCGGTCTCCTCTCCTAACGTAACTTTAGAAACGTTAGCAAAGTTAGTCACCCCCGAAGCAGACCGCATGGCGGCAGATCTCAGG
Source organism: Cerastis leucographa (assembly GCA_963082945.1). Lineage (NCBI taxonomy): Eukaryota > Metazoa > Arthropoda > Insecta > Lepidoptera > Noctuidae > Cerastis > Cerastis leucographa. The sequence continues at coordinate 7,206,656 of OY720363.1, read as the reverse complement.
GAGGCTAACACTGACGGTGATAAGCTTAAAATTATCCTCAAGTCCCTAATCAAGTTAGGCGAAGCCTTCAGCGGCATTAATCTTTAATTTCAATGGATAATACGAGATTAACGTGTACCAAACCCCGATCCCTTAAATTAGGGTACTTTAATGCCAATGGCATTAGAGGCCAGCGTGATGAAATCGCCACCTTCCTCCGTGACCATCAAATTGATATCCTCCTCATACAGGAGACCTTCCTCAAGCCCAGTCACCGCGATCCGAGAATTGCCAACTATCGCATAGTTCGCAACGATCGGTCACGTTGCCACAAGGGCGGTACTCTAATCTATTATAGAAAGGAACTGCACTGCATCCCCTTAGATCCCCCACCCATGGAGTCTCTGCTCGAGACTTCAGTTTGTCGACTAGGCATGACCGGTCATCAATCGATCACTATCGCCTCCGCGTACATCCCTCCCGGCGGCACGTCCGAGGAGCACACTCTGTTCACCAAAGACCTTGCCGTCCTCTTCGGCTTGAGTGACTCCGTTATCATAGCGGGCGACCTCAACGCCAAACACCCCGCCTGGAACAGCACGACGACCTCTGCCAGAGGACGTCACGTGTATAACCTGGGTGAGTCCCTCAACTTCGATCCCATCGCTCCTATGGAGCACACTCACTATCCCCACGACCCCGACCAACGTCCGGACGTTCTCGACATAGCGCTACTCAAGAATGTCAACCTTAAGTTGCATTCCATCGAGACTTTGCATGAGCTTAACTCAGACCATCGACCAGTGCTCATGCACTTAGTTCCCCGCTCGGGTCCCTCTGACCCCAGCCAGCCCCCGCCGACCCAAGTGATAACCGACTGGAGGAAAGTCAGCGAAAAGCTGAAATCCACCACGTCGCCTCACCTGGAGGCCATCCCCGACCACATTGTCTCAGTCGCAGACACGACGGCCGCCATCAACTCGTTTACAGAACACGTGCAATCCGTACTAAAGGATTGCTCACGGGTAGTTCCAGCAATGAGCGATCAACGCTGGATTCTACCCGCTGACGTACGTGAACTGATAACCGAGAAGAACGCGGCCATCCGTGCCTACAGCAACTTTCCCTGCGACGCGAACAAAGCTCACATGCGTTATTTACAGCGTGCTGTAAAGAAGCGCACTAGTGAGCATCGTTCAGATCAATGGGACAAGACGCTTAGCGAGCTCGAGCCTACCCACCTAGCCTTCTGGCAGCTCCAACGCAAGTTGCGCTCCACCGAAGAGGCTTCGATGCCTCCCCTCACCCGACCCGATAAGAGCGTCGCATTCGACGACTCTGAGAAGGCCGAATGCCTAGCCGACAGCCTGGAGTCCCAGTGCTCCCCCAGCTCTCAACCAGTAGACAAGCGACATCTCGATGAGGTGAACGCATTCGTCGAGCGTAAAGCCGCCCTCCCTCCCGTAGAAGACCCTGATGATCCTCTGCCTTCGGTCACAGCTGACGAAGTGCAAGACATCATTAATAAGCTTCAACCGCGGAAAGCACCCGGCTCCGACGGAATCACCAATAGGGTGTTAAAACTCCTCCCCGCTCAGCTCGTCGTGTTAATGGCGGCCATCTTCAATGGCGCCCTGAGCAACAACGCCTTTCCCCAAATATGGAAAGAGGCCACTGTCATCGGTTTCGCCAAGCCAGGCAAACCCAAGTCTGAGCCCTCAAGCTACAGACCTATCAGTCTCCTGAACGCACTCGGCAAAATCTACGAGAGACTTATTTATAAGCGACTCAAAGACTTCGCCGAGGCTAAGAGTCTCATCCCCAACGAGCAGTTCGGCTTCAGGACCGGACACTCCTGCATTCAACAGGCCCATCGCATCGTAGAACACTTGAGCGCTGGCTTCCAGCGTGGAGCGATGACGGGTGTGTTGTACTTCGACATAGCAAAGGCTTTCGACAAAGTCTGGCACAACGGCTTATTATATAAGCTGTACAAACTGGGAGTGCCGGACCGTCTCGTGCTCATCTTACGAGACTTTCTGTCGGATCGCACCTTCCGCTATCGCATCGGGAAGGCACTGTCTTCCCCCCACCCCATTAGAGCCGGAGTCCCTCAGGGCTCCGTCGTCTCTCCCCTTATCTTTACTCTGTTCACCAGTGACATCCCCAAGAGCAAGAAGGCTCAGTTAGCCCTGTTCGCGGACGACACGGCCATTTATTACACTGGCCGCAGTCACGACGCTATCTATAGCACCCTCCAAACCTCAGCCAACGTCTTAGGCGCTTGGTTCCGGAAATGGAGAATCGAGGTGAACCCCGACAAGAGCCAGGCAGTTCTTTTCTCTAAACAGCGTAAAATTAAGCCACCCGCGCTCAGCCCGATCACTATGTACGGTAAGCCTATCCCTTGGGAGAAGCAAGCCAAGTACTTAGGAGTCATACTTGACAACCACTTGTCTTTCGCGGCGCACATCAAAGCAGCTCGCGACCGAGCTGCGTTTGCTATGGGTAGGCTTCATTTCATGATTTCGGCAAAAAGCAAGTTGTCACTCAAGTGAAAGTTGCGCTTTTATACCGCGGTGATCCGCCCCATTATGACGTACGCTTGCGTCGTGTACGCTCACACCAAGCCTAAGTACATCCATAGGATGCAAGTTTTACAGAACCGGTTCTTACGTAGAGTCACGGGAGCCCCTTTTTATGTCCGTAATGACCGTCTACACGTAGACCTTAGAATGCCCACCGTCCTTCAGTTTATGAAACGTCTTTCGAAGCGTTTCTTCGATAACGCCATTAAACACCGTAATCCCCTGATCGCAGCGGCCGCCCGTTACGAACCCTCGCGCATTAGTACAGTACGCCGTCCTAGGCATACCCTTGTCACTCCAGATGATGCTATCACCCTCCTCCAGGAGAGTAGCAAAGAGACTAGCACTCTTAAAAAGTTCCGACTCAAACCGCCGTCTTTCCGACCTCGCCGTCGAGGTCCGTCGCGACGTCCCGGTCCATGCCCTCCCCGACCCTCGCTCGAGCCAGCCCGCGTTGCTGTGCCAGTAGTTTTAAATCAGCCCCTAAATAATGATACCATTCAGATCCAGCCTGTCCCCATGCAGTCTTCCCCCAGCGACGCCCTAAGCCGAGGTTCGTACCCCACAGGGGGTGCCCTTAGCGTGCAGTCGCTTAGTTTGTAAGTTTTTATGCCCTGGCTGGAGGCCTTACTCTAAAGGCACCCACAGGATAGTGCGGTTAAGCAGACGACAACCTCATAGGTTGAACTGCGAGATGCCATTCAAAAAAAAAAAAAAAACAGAAATTCTGTACAAATAAGATGGTTTAGGCAGAGGTGTACAAATTAGTAGTAACAGGGGGCGAGCCTATTGCCATTTACTAGGCACAGATTCATACTCCGTGGCTGCTACTGAGAAATTACCGTTGGAAAAACCCAATAACCTTTTGCCCCATCCGAGAATCGAGCCCAAGACCTCATGCTCAGCAGTCACGCTTGCGACCACTAGACCAATGAGGCAGTAACAAGGTCATGTCTATCTTCGTGTCAAATACCATCTAAATTCGTTAAGCAGTCAATTAATGTGTGAAAAGGTAACAGTCAGAGTTTTGCGTCTATAATACTCAATACTCAATGCTTTTATTGCATTCCACATGTTATTCTTAGGTGGTAAACTTATAATTAGATCATCTGGACCCTGTCGGGCACAGCAAATAAGTGAAGTTGGAGAGAGGAAGCATTTTCATAAATTATACAAGGTGCTGTTTTGCATCCTCGTCAAAATTCAGGAGGTTGTCACAAAAGATATAAATAATCAATTAAAATTACGGTACTTAGTTTATAATTATTATAAAACGCTGATTTTCTTGGTTGTTTAAGTTTGTCAGTATTTCAGAATAACCCCCTTAACGTGGTTTAGGGAATAAGAAATGATCGAATAAATGTTTGAGATTTTTTGTTTGTGTGTGAAGCGAGCTTATAAGGCGAGGATCAGACGGGCTATGTTATAAACACGGGTGGTTCACACTTACAGATTACCGCAAAAAAGAAAAAAAAAAAAATTACCTACTAATTTTATTATTGATTCGGGACGAGAATCATTAGCATAGTTAACTCCTACAATTTGACGAGGATGCAAAACAACACCTTGTATAACATTAAAACTACTAACTACTAAAAAACAAACAAAATACTATACTAAAATAATGGTATAGGTACATTCTGAGGTAAACTAATAGCTTAAAAGTAAAATATAGATAGGCATATATTTAGGCATGTTCTTTATAAGGATTTATAAATAGTCTCGAGTAGGTACTTAAATTTATGACTTTATAAGTCTATCATTTAGATATTCGTTTACCGAGTAGTAGCTTTTATTGATCAAAAATATATTATTTTAATATTATAATGGATTAACAAAATGTCACGTCAGTCAGGTAGAGGTTTAAGAAACGCCCACTACTAGGAGCAGTGTACCGCAGACTTTATTTTACGCCAGACTTAACGTCAACCAAACGTTTATTTATAAAAAGTCAGATTCGGTGGTCGGTGATTTCAGAGTTTTTTTTTTTATTATAGCTTTTGCTCGCGGCTTTGCTCCCGTTATGCTACATTCTGTTCAAGGCTAATTTCCGTAATTAGCCTTGAGGAGAATGTAGCTTCCCGTTAGTAAAATTATTTTTGGAATCGGATCTATTGTTCCGACGAGGTAACATTTATTTATAAGCTTGTATGTAGGGGGTAACCCCTACGTACAAGCTTACCCCTACATACAAGCTTATAAATAAATGTTACCTCTTTAGTATTACTAAAGAGTAGATCATGCTAAATAAACTAAACAAACTTTAACGATTAATTTGTTAAAAATACAAAACTAACTTAACCAAGTAATAAAGCGAAATGAGTACTTTCAATTCTTGTTCTAACTGGTATGTTTACTCAACGCGTTTGCGCTAAACACTGTTCAACAAAAATGACAGACAACTCTGTTTTGTACAGGCGCGGCCATTGTTTTCATGGAATAATATAATAGTTATACTGATATTCTTATTGGCTGATTCAACGCAAATCAAGCTCGACATGCCTATACTCCACCCCATTAGCCACATTGATAAATTGTTTTTAAATTGACATTTATACGTCCACGCCCATATTTAAAATTGTTGACAACCTAAAAAGCAGTTTTTTTTCCGAAATGTCTGAACTGATTTTAATGAAACTTCGTACACATAAGCAGCATACACAGATCTAAAAAGTTACTAAAAACATTTTCAAAAATAGTGTTACAGTTAAATTAGACCGATTATAAATTTTCTATAGAAACAGAAAATTCCAAATATCTCTTTTTTTAAAACACATTTTGAAAATATTTTTAGTCACTTTTTAGACTGTATGTATCCTGCTTATGCGTATAAAGTTTCATTTAAATCGGTTCAGTCATTTCGGAAAAAAAACTCCTTGAAAGTTTGTATGAAAAGCGGTAAGGTTTATAAACGCTCTTAAAACATTGTGCTGATGGATGCATTGAAAAGCAAACGGATCATGGATATATTTAAAGTAAAGCTATAACCTTAAAAACTATAATTTAAAAAAGAAGGTTTGTGTGGTTTTATGTAACCACGGTAAAAGTGAAACCTTTTTTTCACACTGTAGACATTTAACTAAAAATGTTTGGAATAATATTCCATTAAGGATATAAAACGTATAAAACACGGACTATGACTATGACTATAAACACGGACTACCGCGGAGTAGGGATAAAGTGAAAGGCGCTCGTCAGAGCGCCTTTCACTTTATCGCGGCCGAGCGTCACGCGACATGCAACACACAGACGAAAAAGTTTGAGACGATGTAATAAAAGTTTCACTTTAAAAAAAATAGAAAATTTTGGAACTTTGACCTCTAACTTACGTAAGTAGGAGGTGACCAGGTATGGTCCAGCACAAAAAAATATCGCAATGACTGGGACAACAAGCGCCTTACGGCTTCGTTAGGAGTCTATTTGCATCCTTTATAAATAAAACTTTAAGCACTACACAAACAAAATTAATCCTTATTGTGTATACGGTAGATACACACTCAGGCGGTCTGTCTGAATATTTAGGGATCTCTTTTGTTACCTGTACATTTTGCTTTCCTGCTAATTAGGACAGGACATGAGTAATTGGGTCGTATAGAAGGTGTAATATTTTATTAAGGTTGAGTTATGACTTACGTTTTCCAGTTGCGTTATTTCTCTGCTTGGCTGTCGTATGCTCACTTTTGTTCGTAGATCGGGTCCGGTGATACCTGTACAAAGAAAAGGTTTTGTTTATTTTCTTGACAGCCAAATAGATTACTTAGTAATACAATATTTGTATGTTTGTCTCAACTAATATTAAAACAAAAAGAGGAAATATTTGATTGTTTGTCTATTTGTTTCGACTTAACTCAGAAACTCCTCAATCGATTTAAAAAATTCTTTCACTATTAGAAAGCTACATCTTCACCAAGTAAAATAGGCTATATTATATCACAATTTTCGGACGAAGTCACGGGCGAAGTGCTTGTATTTTGCAAACATAAAAACTAATACCACGATCACGAAGTAACATAGGCTATATTAAATTTGAAAAAAGAAAACGAGACAGAAACTGCAATAACATCTACGAAGGAGGGAAAATTCGGGTATCTTGAGAGCTTACATGGCGTGTACTGCATAAATAATTAAAGTTGCACGTAAATGATACGTTGAGGAATAATTGTTCTTCTTAAATAGTTTAAAAAGGCACATTTTTTCAAAGAAATTCATTCAATTTCCTTTCCCAACAAATCGCAATCTACTGTAAACCCACTTCTACAGCGAGCTTAAGTAATCCATGCAAACACTAAAGGATTGCCGACGGAATACTCGACTCTCACTTCGATATTGACTTAAGTTACCCGAAGCAAGTAGAATGGCTATCCTAGTGAGATATTGGGATTCATTTAAACAAAGAGAATGCTTGACTTGTTTTAAATAGATGTGATATGGGGGATAAACATTTAGTGTAATTTTGTAAACACTAAGTAGGATACTCGCGCTTGACAACGGAGCCTAGAAGGTTTTTCTACAAGCATATCCAGCATGAAAACTGGATAGCTGAGTAGGTAGGGCGTGATGAGAGAACGCTTATGACATACTATGGAAGTTTCATACAGGTGCCCTTCGGGCAGGGCTCCCCTTCACATAACACAAAATAGTACATTATGATATAAGTGCGGTAAGTTGAAAATCACAGCCGAGGCTATATTGCTAGCCCGAGCCGTAGGCGAGGGCTACAAGAAAGCAGAGGCTGTAATTATCAAAGCGCACGTATGTCATACGACGTTTTATAACATATTTGCGAGGAAATAAATAAAACTCGGACGACATTTTCAAATAAAAACAATACAGCGAAAAGAAAAAGCGCGCGGAATAATTTTTACTTGTTCACAAATTATGAAATTAGCGCTTTTTTTAAGGCAAAGGCACAAAAACAGCCAGTATTACTAATAAAGTAAATTAATATTTTTGTGTTTTGTTACAGATAAATGGTTGTAATTTATGGTGAAAATTGATTAAATTAAAGAATTAAATGTTTATTTGTTATATTTTATCTCCCAAGTTAATTTTATTCATAAAGGTTGACCACTTTTCTGACATAAAAACTCTTTGCTAAGATTTAAAAAAGTAGGTACCGTTCGTTATAGACGGAGCATTTTGATAAACCGTGCGTTTTACTTTACATTACCGCACTAGTGCGTAATGAGATACATTTCGATACTGAAATTGGTGAAATAAGAGGTTCCCTTTACGAGCAAAAGTGTTATAAATATACAAATGATTCTATCACATTTTCTGACGGCACATAATGTGTCGAAGTTACAAGCTTATGAAGGTAATTGTTACTTCATGCATTCCAAAACAATTCATTATGTAGTCAAAATGGATTAATAAGGTATTTTAATTAATACCGATAAAGTCGGACAAAGCTCTAAAGATCTCCTAGCAAACTCTTCGAACGAGAAAAGTCTTCAGAACAAAGTGCCTTAGTTTTAATGAACTATTCAGCGTCAATTATTCTTTAAGCAACGTGACTAGGATTTATATTCCAGTAACTTGTTATTTTAATTCATTTCTAGCGTTAAGAATATTAATAGTGAAAATAATAAATTAATAATAGCAAAGTTTTATTATGTAGTCATTTATGTAGTCATAATTTGTGAAAAACCACAGTATTATTAATATTAATAAGGTTTCGTTTATTTTTCGTCAAACTAGAGAAAAAATTAATCACTTTAAATTAAAAATATACCTCCTCTTGTGATGCAAAATTACGCTCGCATTTAAGGCACGCCTTTCTGAGGATTTATTTAAGATTAAAAAAAAAGACAATTGAACGAAAGTAGAACATGGCCACAAAACTAAACAAAGTAAAAAAATTCATAAAAAACCTTTTAGTTAAATGGATCCCAAAATAAAACTATTGTTTGTTAAACAGACTTACAATTTGAGATATTTTGTGCCGAAACTTTCCTCCGAAATAAGTGTTAAAAGATTCAAGGTTTTTAAGATAAGATTTTCAGTAACGAAAATAAATGTGATTTAAAAGATCTCTTATTTGGGTCTGTAAGCTGTTTTTTATCTGTCACTGGAACTGTCCGGAACTGTCGAGCTTATTTTTTTGGCCTTAATTTTATTTTAAATCTCTTTTCTTATGTCATGTCTGTGTGAATAAATGGATCATGATGATCATTATCTCTTTCACGACAAAACTACTATACAGATTTGGACAAAATTTGGCAGGCAGATAGTTTGTAAGGATACTTTTATATTCCAACGTCACAATTTCCCCGTTTTCGCAACATTTTTCATTGCTGCTCCGCTCCTATTAGTCGTAGCGTGATGATATATAACCTATGTCCTTCCTCAGGTTAAAATCTAACTTCTTGCCAAATTTCATTAAGATCCGATCAGCCGTTTAGTCGTGATAAGGTAACAAACAAACTTACTTTCGCAATTATAATATTAGTTAGGATAATATGTACTCGTTTGACAATTACCGAACTCAACGCGGGCGAAGCCACGGCCTTAAGCTAGAACTGCATTCAGTCTGGTATTCAGCTGCACACGGTTAGACTGGAAGTCAACCATTTAAAGGAGTCGTGTTAAGAATTTTATCCATAACTTAAAAGTTATTTACTAAAGTCTGCACTCATATAACTTCGACACGAGAGCACTGTGACCACATGGCCACGTTCCAGATTTGATCAAAACTAGTTAAAACACCCTTTAAAGCCCACGTGGCTAGCTTCAGAGAATAAATCCATAAACATAACCCTATAATCTTCAAAGTATAAGCGTGATTATAGGTATTACAGGCGTAATTTAGGTACACTTCTCTCGAGAAATGTGTTTACATCGCGCCAGTTAGAGGATTCTCACACGACGCCGCTTGTCCGCGCGGTTGTGCGGAGGCGACGAAACGGGAGTGCGCCTAGCTGAGAGCCGATGAGCGCTGCTCTTCCACGTGGAAGAGCAGTGTCGTGTGTTACGCATAAACGGATTTCATAAAAGCCAATACGAACTGAGATCCGCTTCACCGTCCGACCGCGCGGGTGATCGGTGTCGTGTAATAATCGCCTTTTGTATAATGTCACATGTTATACGTGGTGTGTCGAGTTGCTAGATGAAAACTTCAATAAAACTTTGCTTGACCCGAATCGAAACAAAGTTACGTTATCAGTAGTAGCGTTTGAGACCACTAGACCGAGGACGCACTCAATTCAATTGAAGAAAATTGTACAGCTAGTCTATGATAAACTTGAAAACTTTCAATTATAACGATTCACAGCTTAGCTTAGCTTCTGCTTTGGCAGCAAATCCTTTAGAGTAATCACACTAATGCAAGCCTTAAGCTGTCGACTAAGCTCTTACTCTCAAGTGCGAATTCATTGGCTTTTGTTTTCTGTCTTACCTAACCTGAGTTACTCCTAAATGGGACCTAGGTTTATCGTTAAGGAGTAATGGAGTTAATATCATTACTATAAGCTAGCAGTGTAAACGTATTCTCTGCATATACATTGACCGAGCAAAGTCCGCTTTTAAAGAAAGAAAAAATATTTGTTTGTCGCAGGGACAAGACGCGACAACTATTCACCATCACCACCCACCACCACGGGGTGTTGGGTAGTTGTTTACCCACTAATATTATGTACTATGCACCTATCATCAACATCATCAGCCTATAATGATCCCACTGCTGGGACAGAGGCCTCCTCTCTATGAGAGCGAGTGGGCTGTAATCTACCAAGCGGGCCCAGTGGGAGTTGGTAGATGTCATATGTCTTCGAATTTTTAGTTCTAGGACATGCCGGTTTCCTCACGATGATTTCCTTCACCGTTTTTGAGGGCAGTGGTGATAAAATAAATACCCAAGTAATGCGCCTGCCTAGGTTCGAACCCACGAACACTCTGAATGTCGGTTTCTATAACCTTGCTACTTGGGTAATACGTATACTGTCTGGGAGGGTCATGTTAAACCATTTGAGGGATGATGCGCTAAGAAAGACTTCGCCAAAGACTTCCAAGCTGGATAGCAGACGAAAGGAAGACGTATCTCCCAAAATTAAATGTAAATTAAAATATTTAGTTTTAAAAGATGCGGAATTAAAACTAAATAATTATTTTGCATAACATTTGAGGTGGATTTCCGCGAATTAATGCCTGATTCTATAACTTAGTTTTTACTAAATCTGCGTCGTCATCAAGTAAAATCTAAAAACATAAGAAAATGACAGTTCAGATTGTTATTGACAAAATGTCACATAAGCCCTTTACCCAAATAGTTACAAAAAAAACCCGTCCGATCCGAAAGTGGCATATACTCGTAGGTATATCAATGACATTACGAAATTAAATTAGAAACATAAAATATTCATGAAAGTGAACATATTAATAAATTTTTATCATTTCCCTAAAATCGAATAAACTTTTAAAACGTGAGAACACCATCTTCGGCGTCCGTATGTACAGTCGTTGTTTGTTCATGACGTCATTACCAGAAAAGCGACGGGAGTGTTCTTCTGTGTTGCCATGTCAGTTGCCTCATTTTACTACATTTTTTTTAATTTTTGTCAATGTTTTTTATTTGATTTGTTATCCAAAAATCACTACATAAATAGAATCTAATCTCGATGCATATTAAATGAATTGGCATAATCCAAAAAAAACTATCACATTGTGATGGGCTTTTTATGTATAGGAGGGACTCGAGCCTTGATTGGTAAGAAAACAAGTCGAGTCCCTCGAAGAAGCTTTTTGCGAAGAGGCGAAAAACAAAAAACGGTATTCCACATAACTCAAAATTATTCAATTTCTGAAGACATGAATAGATGCGTGTAGACGATATTGAATATAAGAAAACCGATTTTTCTTCGATACTTTATTGAAGGAAGAAGAAATAGTTTCCCAGAACTGTTTTGTTGCAGCTAATAATCTGTTATGATTTAATATAGTTGGACAAACTAATATAATATTTGTTGGATCGGAAATCTCTTAACAGTAGGTGGAAACACTATAAAAAAACATACTGTAATAAACTTTACTACATAGATTGGGTTTCATTTGGTTTATTGTTACTTCGTTTATTATTTTACTAGCTGTTCCACGCAACTTCGTCTGCGTTAGATTTTCCCCGTTTTTGCAATATTTTTCATTATTGCACCGCTCCTGTTGGTCGTAGCGTAATGATATATAGCCTATAGCCTTCCTCGACAAATGGGCTATCTAACACTGAAAGATTTTTTCAAGTCGGATCAGGACTCCTGAGACTAGCGCGTGCAAGCAAACAAACAAACAAACTCTTCTTTTTATTGGTCACATCGCCACACTATTCCCAAACCACTGCAACTCCTGTAATCCAGAATCAACAGTGGCGCCCACCAGAAAAGTGAGACACTGAAGCTCGACGAAGTCCCAGATAAAGAGTTTAACTGTCTTGGATCCCGCAACGAAACTAATCAGAAAAGAATAGCAGAGGAGTTGGACTGATAACGATTGTCAAAAAGTAGATAGAGATCTACAAATAATAGTCGGGACCAAAGGCGGAACGTGCGTTCTGACACTATGGAAATTCGGTTTGTAATGGGTGGTCACCCAGTCTTACTAAGGGGTATCTTATAACCCAGTCACTGGGTTGTGGCGGTCAGATATACAGTTGCTTCATGTAAAATACTGGTACTCAGCTGCATCCGGTTAGTCTGAAAGCCGACCCAAAGATAGTTTGGGAAAAGGCTAGGCTTAGGGCTTAGGCAGTACAAGTCTGACACTCCCTCCGGCTCCGCCCAGAGCGGGAGAAGTCATTTGATGATTTCCCATCCGCAAAAAAGGCTTTTGCAAGCATTGCTTAACCCTCAAGATCGACCCTTGCGGCCATTTTTATTTAGCCACGAGCTCGTCGTTGTGATTATCTATCTACGTAATATCTGTATCTATCTACGTAATAAAAGTCGTAAATTCATTTATTTACCAACAGACACGCAAAGCCTAAACGTGGGTCTAGAATAATGAAATATGCAAGCAAGAGTTTCTTATGTAACGAAGGTGTGTACAAAGCATTTTTAGGGTTCCGTATCCAAAGGGTCAAACGGGACCCTATTACTGAGACTTCGCTATCCGTCTGTCACCAGGCTGTATCTCATGAACTGTGATAGTTAGCCAATTGAAATTTGTACAGATTATATTTCTGCTGATGCTATATAACATGAAATACTAAAAACAGAATAAAATAAATATTTAAGGGGGCTCCCATACAAAAGAGTGATGTTTTTGCTCGTTTTTTATACATAATGGTACGGAGCCCTTCGTGCGCGAGACCGACTCGCACTTAGCCGGTTTTTTTTTTAATATGTTGTTTAAGGTTTGCACGTTTTACTTCATACCAAACTAAGGCGTAGCGTTATCCCTGGATATCGGCATTGGGTCGAAAAATTCTCTAAAAAATAAAAATCACGTGTCACCATGATCGCGGCGAAAACACCCAACATTTTTAATAAAACTTTGTAGATGTGTCTGCTTCGTTGGCCTAGCGGTCGCAATTGCGATTGCTGAGCATCACGTCCAGGGTTCGATTACCGGGTTGGGCAATTTTTTATTGGGTTTTTGCCCGGTTAATGGTAATAGGCTCGCCCCCTATTACATGAAACTTAATCATAACTGGCGAAATGTGGTTCTCAATGTTTTTTCATGTTTAAATGCACCCATGCTATGCAGGGGCATGTATCTTTAAATGTTTTTTTTTACATTGCTCACTCACATGTAGAACACGGTTTAAGTTACTTAGACCGGGGACTAAAGTGAGGAGACCAGACTTCAGAGAACGGAATCTCCCAACAATACGCGCCATATTCAGGATTTATCGTTATAAGGCATTGTTAGAAAGGGTAATTACATGTCATAACATATTCCTTTGTATGTAGGGATTAGCCATTAACTAAGAATTAATAAGAGATCTGAGAACACTGCCTATTACGGTGCTAACATTTCCTAAATTATATTGTTCGGAGTGACAAAGTTAGGATATTATTTCATGTAATACCGTAATCTGACAAACGAAATCAGCCTATTGTCACCCTAACTTTATTTAAGTTAAATTCAGATTGACAATATTTTTGCAAAACCACCATTTTTTGTTTAAATAACATGATGATTGTCATTTTAGTGGCAAGTTTTTAGAAAATTATTAAATTCTGTCGAATCAAATTCTCTGAAATTCTTGGAAAAATCCTCGCGTACTTTTCTTCTAGAGGATAATGAGCGCGTTTGGTACAAACGGATCCTTACTACGTGTTCAGTTTTGTTTCTGTCGTTCCTATTAGATAAGTGTCGAAGATCCGTTCACATTGCCAGCTTATCAATTAGATACTACATCAATTAGGCCCACACAAAATACCTCCAAGCAAATTATAAAACAATAAAGAAAAAAACAGCGGTTCCATACAAAACTAAAAAAACCCGGCCAAGTGCGAGTCGTACTCGCACACGAAGGGTTCCGTACCATTATTTATAAAAACGAGCAAAAAAAATTACTCTTTTGTATGGGAGTCCCCTTAAATATTTGTTTTATTCTGTTTTTAGTATTTGTTGTTATAACAGAAATACATAATCTGTAGAAATTTCAACTGACTACCTATCACGGTTCATGAGATACAGCCTGGTGACAGACGGACGGACGGACGGACAGCGTAGTCTCAGTAATAGGGTCCCGTTTGACCCTTTGGGTACGGAACCCTAAAATACCAACCCAAAAAAATATCTGGCTCTTAATTTTTTAACCTCTTTTCGCCGAATGCAAAGAGGTTTATTATATTTTCTACAGCTACAACTGTTCACGTCACACACACAGCCTATTCACGTACAAATAATAAAATTATAATAACTTTTCTATTTAATTACAAATGTAACCTACCCGAACCTGATATTCCATGCCACGTTCACATCCACCTGCCAAATCCAGTTACGTGACAATCCTAACGACACTAGCCTGACGTGCGTGACATAAACTAGACATTGTGATAAGATGAACTAATGTAGCCGAAATTATCTGCGAATAATATTATACTTTTTTTTTTTTGCTTTTGGTAGCAACTCGCCTGATGTGAAGCGACGATGCGGCCAAGGGTGGATGGAGCACTCTTGCTTAGAAGAAACCGATTCACTGGACCTTTGAATAAATCCAGATTATAATGATCAGATTTATTTAGATTTATTTCATCACCGCTGCTCTCAAAAACGGTGAAGGAAAATATCGTGAGGAAACCGGCATGTACTAGAACTAAAAATTCGAAGACATCTACCAACCCGCACTGGGCCCGCGTGGTGGATTAAAGCCCACTCCCTCTCATAGAGAGGAGGCTTGTTTCCCAACAGTGGGGACATTATAGGCTGATGATGATAATGATCAGGGAACAGTGAAGCTAGCAGTGAATTCCACAGACTGGTGGTTCGCAGAATAAAGTGGAAGCATAGCGCTTTGTGCATAGGTACTTACTGTTGCGCGTTTCATTTTGATAATAAACGATATATCGCGCTTGGCCGAGTTTCTGTGCAGCTGAGTGTACTTGTGGAGATCTTATTTCTGAGGCGTTTTCCGTGACTTAAACATAACTGGTGGAATGTAAAAAAGAAGGAAAGAAAAAGTATTTATTAGTCTCACTCAAGACAGAAAATAACACTCTTTTTTTGCGCAGTCGTATAAAACAAGGTTAAAATTAACAAAAAACAACCAAATTAAAAAGGTACCTAAAACAAGAAAATAAGACAAATTAAACTGGACCAGTACGAGGCTAAAAGGTCCTGCCTCAGCATAGTGCGTGTCTATTGGGTGCAGGCCTGCCTTGCCTTATGGAAGTAAAGGCCTAATATTATGTTGCTTAGCTAATCTCTATTAAGATTGGCTGCCGTGACTGAATTTCGGCCAGCATGATACTATTTTATATTAAGGAGGATAATGTAACTCTAGTACTACTAATATGAGTTCAAAATTACTAGTATGTTACCGTACAAACCCGATTCCTGGTCAATAATAGTTTATCCTTGGCCGGAGTTGATAGGCCTAGGGCAAACTACAAAAATAATACGATACCCAGACTTAAAGGTTCGGTAAAGTTATAATTTACTTAACTGTGCGCGAGTTGAGTGAGCAAAGCGAGCGGTGCCGTAGCAGCGACAGGCGAGCTCTACGTTTAAGCGGTTGTAGTGTAATTGCTGAATGCGATCAATATATCTACACACGAATAATCTCTAAGCCAGTTTGATCTGGGAAAAACTAGCTCAGCTCGAAATCGGTTTTGGTCGGTAACATAATATAATAGGTTTTCGGATAAAAACTGTTTTTGTATCGGTTGTTTGGTCGCAGTGCGTAGATTATAAGTCCCCCTAGAAATCATAATATAAGCCGAGTCATAACGTCGGTACAAGTAAACACTAACAAAATAGTTTAAGCCAAGGTATACAACATTAGTCATTCATCTTAATTAGGTGTTTAAACACATTAAACAACACTAAAAGTGCGAACATTGTTTTATGACCGTGGCAAAACAGGCTGACTTTAAATTCAGTGGCAATATTTCAAGGGCCGAAAGTACTCATGAATATAAACTAGTTTTACGTGTCAAACTTGCTGCGAATAATATTTAGAAACGCAATTAAAAATAACTAACTTTTGAAACGCACATAAGCGCCGCTCCACTGCGCTTGTCATGTTGACATTGACAGCCATCTCGAGAGCATACAGTATTTTCACAGTTATTTTACCTTTGACAGCTGCAGTCCATCACTAGCTTATTCTCTTGAAAATAAGGATCACTCTAATTTTGACAGACCTTCAGTGATCATAACTCTGCAACAACCTTATTGCTAGGGAGTATAACGATTATTGTGATATTGGCAGCATGGGAGAAAATAAAAGTTATTTGAATGGACCTTAACTAATTTTCAAAACGGGCCCTGCCAGCTTGACATTGAGAGCCATCCTCAGTGCTTAGACATGTTGCATTGGCTTTCAAAGAAGAGGAAGATCCCAGGGCCATCAGACCTTATTTTTTGCTTAAAAAAATGTGTTGGATCAAGTAGTTAGTATGCACTATAAACGTATGCATGACTGCTAACTTTGGCCGACGGTCAATTTTCAAATATCAGGTGCTAAAGCTATGTAAAAATATTACTTACTCACTTTTTCAAAAGTTTGAAATTTAGTTTTTTGTATATGTTACTACCAGACACTTCCCATTGGCGGTATTTTCTGCCAGACGCTTTAAAGTTCGGTAAAAATATGTAATTTTACTTATTGTCGTAATTTTTATATTTTTTACCCAGAGACAGATTTTGGCACTTATTGTGAGTAGCCAGACTAATCGTTTCAACACACTGTGTGGCATGTCGTTCTGATTTATCGGACGCAGCATCACCTCTCTAGATCGTAATGATCGTAATGATTACGCACCGTTTGGCATCTCAAAGGCGCCTCGTGTCGACAGAACGTACACATCCGAACAAACGAGTGACAAATGATCGCGCGTCGATCCTTTTCTATTAGAAAACTCAGTGAAAATTTGCAAGCACAAATTGTCTGCTCCCTTGAAATAACGAGCATGTTACGTTTTCTTGTGTGCGTAAAAAATTTTCAAATTCAAATTCATTTGATTTTTTCAAATTCAAATATTATTATTTGTAGAACATAGGTAATAAAAGTACAGATGTCAATATTAATTATATGAGCGCTATGTCTTGCCGTTAACGGCATACAAATATTTTAATTATAATTTGTTATTAAAATTTTATGTAAAATAGTAAAATCATTCAAAATTAACTAGATAATAAGACTCAATTAAAACAATCCAATAACAATAAAAAATGCACAGGTACCTAGTCATTTGTTTTACATTAATTAAAATAAGGATATATTTAAGAAAATAACAAAAAATTCAAGTCAAATTAAATAAAACAATTAAATTATCAGAATAAGCAGATGTCACATAATTATACAGATAAGTATTACGTTTTGATTTCAATAATTTAATACATAAATAAGTTTTAATTAGTAAAATAAATCGGATGTAGCAGGTCTAGTATCTGTCATTCAAATAATCGTTAATTGTATAATAACATTTTGCAAGTAGAAATTCGTTTAAGAATTTTTTGAACAGATCCTTGTTATTAATATCTCTTATATGCTTGAGTAATTTATTATAGATTTTGGGTGCCATACCTAAAAGATTTTTACTGAAAATGGCTTTTTTGTGTCGTGTAATGCATATTGTGTTTTTGTAGCGTATGCTCTTTGGGTATTCATATAGATGTAGATTTGCTTTTACATAGTTGGCAACTTCATATATATAAAGACACGGAAGTGTAAGTAACTGAAGGTTTTGAAAATGTGGCTTACAGCTTTCTGTGCTTTGTATGCCACATATTGCCCTTATACATTTCTTTTGTGCTTTAAAAGCCATGTCTCTGTCTGGCGAATTCCCCCAAAACATTAGTCCGTAGCGTAATGTTGATGAGACATATCCGTGGTACGCCATTAATAGAGTTGCTTGATTTGCAACTTTTCTTAGGTTATAGAGGGCATAGGAACACTGGGAAAGCTTTTTGCATACGTTTTGAATATGTGTTTTCCAATTCATGTTTTTATCGATCCAGATGCCTATGAATTTAGTATGATTAGTCTCCTGAATACTTTTGTCACCATATCGAATGTCCGGTTTTTTATTGTTTGTTCTTTGTTCAAATGAAATGTAGTTTGTTTTTTCAAGATTTATTTTTAGGTTATTTTCTGTTAGCCAGGTTATTATGTCATTAAGATTATCGTTTATGTCTTTTTCAAATGTCTCATCATTGTGACTTTTAAATAATATTGTGCTGTCGTCTGCGAATAAGAGCATAGGGTTATTAATAATTTTAGGCATGTCATTAATATACACAATGAAAAATAATGGTGCAAGGACACCGCCCTGCGGTACCCCGAATAAACATGTGCGATATTCTGACGTATACATAATTTCTGTTTTTGTATTGGAGTTGATTCTATTGATGCATGTAAATTGTTGTCGGTTCGTAAGGTAGGATTTAATGAGTTGAAGGATATTGCCTCTAATGCCACATTTTTCCAACTTATTAAGCAGTATTTTATGGCTAACATAGTCAAAAGCCTTTGACAGATCCATAAATAATGCAACTACAGCAGTTCTGTTGTCCATATTAGTCAGAACGTGTTCAACAAGCGCATATATCGCGGAGTTAATACTTTTATTTTTCCTGAAACCGTATTGTTCGTTAGTTAAGATTTTGTTTCTTTCTAGATATGAATATATACTGGCGTGTAGTATTTTTTCAAATATTTTAGAGAAGACCGGAATAAGTGCAATCGGTCTGTAGTTGCTTGGGTCTTGCCTGTCACCTTTTTTATACATGGGTTTAATTACTGATATTTTCAGTCTTTCTGGGAATACGCCTTTCTCAATGCAATTATTGATAATGTAACTGAGTGCTGGAGCAATGATAAAAGATGTTGCTTTAATCACTTTTGTGGTTATATCGTCATATCCAGCGCTATTAGTATTTTTAAAGAATGGATTATTTTAATAACGTCAGAGGGCATCGTCGGTAACATGAATATTGAATTAGAATTTGTGTTAAATGTCAGTGTATTATTATAGTTGATGTCATTCTGAGATTGGATTTGATTTATAAAATATTCATTAAACGATTCCGCTATTTGTTTTGGACTATTTATAACTTTATTGTCTATCTTTATGCTACCTATTCCTTCTTTTGGGTGATTTGTTTTCTGTTTATTTATTATACTCCACGTAGCTTTGCTCTTGTTTTCAGACATATTTATAAAATGACTGTTTTGTGATTTTTGGGTTTGCTTGATTATGTGTTTTAATCTGTTAGTAAAGGCTTTGAGTTTATTTTTATTTTCTGGGTTAGGTGATTTTCGATATTCCCATAGCATGTCCCTTTTCCGTTTGGAACATATTTTTAGTCCCGCAGTGATCCACTTAGGTCTTTTAACTGGCGAAACTTTTATTTTATTAATTGGAAAACATAAGTCATATAATAGTTTATATAGGTCATGGAATTCATTAAATGCATTATTGGGATCAGAGCACATGAAAACATCGTGAAACGTTAAATTTTGAAGGCATTCTCTAAATTTTTTTATATTTTCGTCACTATAATCGCGTTTATGTATAAACCAGTGAGATAATGTGCAAGTTTTCTTGACACGACATTTTAGCAGTTGCGCTGTATGGTCAGATAATGCTAATTCTTTAACCTCACACCTGCTGCCTCTGATATTATGAACAATGTTGTCAATGCATGTCCCACTACGTAGACGCGTTGGCAATCGAGTACCCAGAGTCAGATTATAACTGCGCACTATATTTTGAAACGTGACAGAGGTTTTGCTGTCTTTGTTAGTTTTATTTATTTATAATCACGATTCCATTCACGGTTTAAGAGCGTTTATTCCTTACCGCTTTTCATACAAACTTTCAAGTAGTTTTTTTCCGAAATGACTGAACCGATTTAAATGAAACTTTATACGCATAAGCAGGATACATAGGTCTAAAAAGTTACTAAAAAATATTTTCAAAATGTGTTTTAAAACAAGAGATAATTGGAATTTTCTGTTTCTATAGAAAATTTAAATTTGGTCTAATTTAACTGTAACACTATTTTTCGAAAAATTTTTTTAGTAACTTTTTAGATCTGTGTATCCTGCTTATGTGTACGAAGTTTCATCAAAATCAGTTCAGTCATTTCGGAAAAAAACTACTTGAAAGTTTGTATGAAAAGCGGTAAGGAATAAACGCTCTTAAATGGTCTATGAAAGTATGATGGTACAGGAAACCAGTAGGTAACACGTTGGAATCGTAATTGTTAATGTTAGATTATGCTTGGTGGCCCACATTTAAAGAAAGACATGCCTTCTCCAAGTCTTACCAGGCACGCTTTTTCCGATGCTACCTAATCCCAACCTACGTATACCTACACATGTATGATACATAAATAAGTTACGCACCTAAATAAGTTATTGTAATAGGTATACAGCTGACAGGGGAGAATGGTAGAAGAAAATATATTGCGCCGACCCCTAGTAGAATTGGACAAGGGACGGAAGGAAGGGAACGGAAATACGTAATTCATTAAACTAAGGGGCACGTTAATAAGGAGTTATTAAGGAGAAAGCGCGTGCCTTAATAATAACAGCCGCTCAAGTCGATCTTCAGGTAAAGTCGCGCCTGCCTAGGTCCGTCGATCACCCATTACAAACCTTTGCTCATTGTCTCGGAAAGTACAATAAGGCGATGGTCTCGGCTGTCATTTGTAGATCTTTGACAGTTGTTACAGGAGGCCCGAAAGTCTGACAACCAATCTGACCAAGGACTATCGTGTTACTCAGTACTAACTGTGTTGTGGAGGTCATACAGGAAGAATTTTTAGTCACCATCCAAATTTTGTTATATTAATCTTTGGCGAAAACCACTGAATACGTGTTTTTTCTTTTAGTATCACTCAATACAAAAATATTGAGATATCACATCACAAAGTTATCTATAAAAAGTTGATGCCGACTTGGGATGACGATAGATAATTATGTGTCGCGCAGGTGTAGCGGGGCGGGGGGCAAGCGGGGTGCGCGCTGCATTTTTCATTGAATGTTTGCGCGGCAAGTGTAGTATTTTAACGTTTAACTTAGTGAGCGGATAATTATTTCGAGAAAATGATTTAATATGAAAATTTTACGTAACGTTTTTTTTCAAAAATGGAGTTAATGTATGATACATAATGCCTAGAAAAAATTTGGACGGTGACTAAAAATTCTTCCTGTATAGGCAATCATTCCATGTAAAATACTGGTATCCAGCTGCATCCAGCTAGACTGGAAGCCGACTCCAACATAGTTGAGAAACGCCGCGGCATATAGCACTATGGCTCTCACTTCAGAGTTTTAGATATCGTGGGCTAAAACCCAAACAGGTATTTTACTTTGTGTGTTTTATGTCATCACCACTTCTATTTAAACACGGTGCAGGAAAACATGACGAGGAAACTGACATATTTATCCTAGAATCAAAAATTTGAAGACTTGTGACATCACCCTGGGCCCGCGTGGTGGATTACAGCCAGCCTCACTTAGAGAGGAGGCCTGTGCGCCATCAGTGGGAACGGTATAAGGTGATAAGGATGTGATATGAAACATTATTACATTCAATGGACATAGACACTCACCTGGTATTTCCGAAGGACTGACGTGTATACAGAAGATCTTCCTAATCATCCTCTTGAAGGTCCTCGGGTCTATGATATAGGAGCCGTAGACGAGAGGATCCATGCAGGAGTTGGACACAGCCATGATGAAGAACAGGTCTTGGATCCTTGCGGAGACGTGGATCGCTGACTTCCGATCTAGCATGTACCTGTTGAAGGAACACTGGTTAATATTGTAGAAGTTTTGATGCTTAATAGAAAAACATTTGGTGCAGTTACTAAACGCAACAGAATTATACACGACAAAAAATGTACAATAGAAAACTCTTTCAGTACAATCACGGATAGACAGAGTCAAGAAAAATAAGTTTAAACAATTTAACATTCAGAAAAGGTATCGTTACAAATCCAATGCTGGAATATCTTGATCTGATTCTTCAGAACGATACTGCACAATAATGGTATACGTTTAGTACGTAAGTGATAATTATACAATACGCACATCTATCTAAAAAATCAGAGGTGGAAGAAGGTCCAGACGGCCGAGGTTCGAACTCTAGTCCTATGACTGTGCAGTCCGACAGTCATGCCATTAGGCTATCACTGTTATATGCACCCACTGAGAACTAAGAGCTGCTGGCCTTTCTCGGGGAACTAAGGTGGATCGAATAATGTTCCCACCCGTACGCAAAATACGCGCTTTAGACGTGGAGTTGTGGAGATCAGCCCGCTATACAATACAATAAAATATGCACCCACTGAAACGTCTTCGTTTCAGTTATACGACCAAAACTTCTTTAATATCACGGAAAAAGTATCTACTGAATTTTTTAATTCAGTCAATGGTTTCTTAAAAAATACGTTAAATATTATCGCTGACGACAGTCCTTAAACTTCGCTATTCAAAAAAGTGAACAAGAATAACAAAAAAATTGTCATTACATTTTTTTTTTCTTAAGTTAAAATCTACTGAATAACACCGCTTAGATTTCCAATACAAAGTATACAAAACGGAGAGAAATTGGCAACCTCGGCTTTTTGCCTATAAAAACCCACGCCTGACCCAGAAGGCGGTCAACAGATTGGAAAAAAAAAAGAAATCAAGCACACTAAAATATCCCTAAGCTTGACTACGTACGCACTACGCACTGACTGGTCTCTTGCTGAGCGCCAAGAAACTAGCGAGTCGCCTTGCGAGTAGCAAACTGAAACGACGCTCTAGAATTTCACTAATCGCCTCTTAGTACGGTCACCGCGTATCCTAGCAAGTGATCAGGTATTAAGTCACTAAGCTGTAGGCGCTAAGCAAGGACCTATCTACCCAAAGACCCTGTAAGTATATAAAAAAACACTACTTAATAGGTCGTCCCTATTCGCAAAACGACTGATTTACTTTTATTGCTTCAAAATTTCAAATAGTTTAATATTTAAAATGTTTATTCGAACATATTGGGAATCGAACGTTTTTTTTTATCAAAATTACGGTTCGTTCGTAAATAGTACTTTCAGCGTCATTTTAAATCTGCCGTCACAATCCTACCCCGAAAGCGTTTGTCCAAACTATGACCAAGACCCTGAAATCCGTTCACCCTATAATAACAGTAAAATCGTGATCCCGCATGTTCCAACAAAATAATAAGATCATAAACAAAAAGATATTCCAGATTCCCATACATATTTCATTATTTATTTTTATGGCAATGTGGTGTTTTTTTATGTTAGTTGTTTTATTTTATACACTTGTGTAGAATATTGAGGACTATTCAATTATAATGGTTGCATTTTCATATTTCAAATTTATAATCATCATCTGCCTCGTAACTATGTCTACATAAATTATGACAGGTGTAATGTGTTTTCTTATTTAAGTTTGTATTGTGTAATGTTTAATTGTGTGTCGTGTATTATTTGTTATTATTGAATTTTTGTGTATTTTTATGCATTGAATAATGAGTCCTTGTCACTTTAATAAATTAATGAAATTAATAAACTTCGTAACTAACTTCTAACTTTTCCCAACTATGTCTCAGTTAATCCTGGGTAATACGATGCCCCTTGATAAGACTGTTTGTCAGACTTTCTTATATCCATTTAAAAATAGTTTTTGAATTAAAGACAAACGTTTCACAAAGCGGGCCTCAGACCACATCCCTAGGGTACGCAAACTTCGTTCCTTAATTTTTTACTGGGACTAAATTAAAAACAGTTGTTTTTCCACTGAGTCTTAATGAATAGAATAAGCGTGAAAGATTTCTTGTCTTACCTATTTTATTTCTGTGCAAACAAATACACAAGCACAAAGGTTAAGGTTAAGCCGTGCTTGCCAAGGTTGATCCGTGGATGGAGGACCATAATTACATACCGAGTTTCCTCCATGCCTCAGAAAGCACGTTAAGCTGTTGGTCCCGGCTGTCATTTGTAGATCTTTGACAGTAGTCAGAAACCAAAAGTCTGACATCCAGTCTTACCACTTACTGGGTTCTGGAGGTCAGATAGGCAGTCGCTTCATGTAAAACACTGGTGCTCAGCTACATCCAGTTAGACTGGAAGCCGACCCCAAGATAGTTTGGGAAAAGGCTAGGCAGATGATGAAGTACACAAGCACAAAAAAAATAACCGTCTTCCAAAATAAAGAATAATAGTATATTGTGTATTAAGGGCGGTAAGTAAGGAATTACGATCGAGGCTCTAGTAGAAGCCCGAAGTCGAAGACTGAGGGCTTTCTGAGTCGAGGTTCGTAATTCCCGTACCGCCCGTGAAACATACAATGTTTTTCATCACACTTGCGAGTTAATAATTATGAATATACACAAGTCAGCACATATTATTACGAAATACGTGAACTGATTTGCGGATGGCGGGCTGTTTGCCCACACCACAGATTATACAAATGTTTTTTTCAGAAACGTTAAAGACAAATACTTACCTAGGTATACAGCCATGACGGAGTATGAAAAACAAAAAAAAACGACGTTTTGATACAAAAAACTATCGATTATTTAGATTTTAGAACATTAGTTGAGTGTATGTTTCACGGGCGGTACGAGAATTACGAACCTCGACTCAGAAAGCCCTCAGTCTTCGACTTCGGGCTTCTACTAGAGCCTCGATCGTAATTCCTTACTTACCGGGCGGTAAGTAAGGAATTTACACAATAAAATAAAATTAATACACAATATACTATTAATAACCTTACTTTAGGACTTTTGTTTGCTTCATTCAGTTTTTGCAAGTTTTTAATTACCCTTTTGTTGTGGTATCTCACACAAACTCTTCTTAAGTATCATTTTACATTGTAACTAGAATTTATTAACACATCATCAAAAGATGCTGGTTTTAGAAGTCGCTTAAAAATGGTTTTGCATGTCGGAAAATAGAAGTCAAAAGAACTATCCCAGGCAAATATTTTCTTGCCGAAACCCGACCGAAGGCAGGCAAACTTGTAAAACGAAAATACTTATGTATTCAAAAGCATTCTTAAAATAAGTACGGAGTTTATTCTTTCATAAAAAGTTTTATTTTTGGCAAGTCAGGCTGTAGAAATCACGTTTTTGCGAATAAGTGTCAAGTCCAACAAGCTCGTTAGCTTTAATCCTCGTTAGGACTAAATTCTTAAAAATAAAACTGTATTTTATGAACTTCTTAAACTGTCTACTACAGACTAAGATGTCAACGTCATCATTATTGGCAGCTTTCTTCCATCCACCATTGAGTACTGCGTCTGCACCCTTTTAGGCTATGCTTCCCTGGTCTTATCCGCGATCTTTTGATTGTCTTCCACCCATCTGGCTGTTGGTATGCCAACACTTCTACCGACTCTCGATCACCATTAAGGAGAAAGCACCAGGGAAGCCCGCAAAATGAAACATTTCTTAGATGTTTTGCAATTTGCAGGTACCGACCAGCAAAAAGCGGGCTACCTTAGTGCATCCTCCTTAAGTGGGCACTCTACTCCACCTGCTATAACCACGTCTTGCCAAGTGTCCTGCCCACCTCCGCTTTAGAACCGCTACTCGCAATCCGACATCCGGGAGTTAAGTTCTACTAAGTAGTAACTATACTGATTGGCTTAAATTAAACATTGATCGATAAAATTTGCTTTACTGTACACCAGTTCTTTGCTAATTACATAGGGTTCCCAAGTAATTTGTAAAATTGTCTACAAAAAGATTTTACTGTATTTTTTTTTTATTTTACGCTTTATAATTTACTCGTTATTATACAAGGTGTTGTTTTGCAACCTCGTCAAATTTCAGGGGGTGGTCATGAAACACATAATTAATCAATTAAAATTACGGTACCTAGTTAATTATTAATAAAAGTTTGTCAGTATTTCAGAATAACCCCCTTAACGTGGTTTAGGGACTAAGAAATTATGAAATAAACGTTTGAGATTGTTTGTATGTGTGTAAGCGAGGTTATAAGGCAAGAACCAGACGGGCCGCGTTTAAAACACGGGTGGTTCACACTTACCGATTTCCGTAAAAAAGAAAAAAAAACGGAAAAATTACCTACCCATTTTATTATTGATTCGGGACGAGAATCACTAGCATTGCTACCTCCTTAAATTTGACGAGGATGCAAAACAACACCTTGTATAACAAACGAATTAGAGTAGGTTACGAAAGCCCTCTCGCACCAATTAAAATAGTTTTCCAAAGCTAACCCACGGTGACTTTCGAACTCATGTTAGATGACATTTAACAGTCTTGCAACCTTTAGTCTGAATTAAAATTAAGTAGACTAATTAAATTACCTACTGGAATTAATACTACGAACCGGCAAATCAAAGGTAGAGTGAAGTAACCATCAGTATGACTGACAGACAATCTTGCTAAACCATTCATGAGGACAGCTTATTACCAAAACTTTCGGAAACCTTTCAAGAAGACCTCGTGGAAGAAAATGGGGTAGCTCATAAGTTGAAAAAATCAGAAAGGAAACACTGATTTCATTTTTAAAATACTAACGACCTACCATTGCTTCGCACGGCGCCACTTGTCAGGTTTAAACTATCCTATCTTTCAAGCTGAAACCAACCACATACAGTCACAAAATTTCATTGAAATAGGTTGGGTGGTTTCGGAGATAAGCGTATACGAACATACTGACATTGTGATTTTTATACAACAACATCTACGATTAGATACTACGATTAGATACTACGATGAGATAAACAATACATAACGCAATGATTGTTATTAGTATTTTCTTAGCTCTTTCCTACAAAAATCATTTTATAGTGATTACCAAACCACGAGTCGAAACTACGAGAGAATCAGTATTCATCCCTCACAGTCAGATTACAAAGAAAATTATTCAAAACTGAAATTCCCAGAAGTTCATTAATAATAAGAATTTTATTCGGTAAGAGGTTTTTGTGCCTCGCAGACATGAATCAAATTTTAATCAAGGTATTTTTCTCGCACGAATTCTTTAGAAAGATATTTTCGTCACTTGGTAGATTTTTGTGTGTAATGTTTTTCATACCTGACGAGACACGCTGTTTGTGAAATATGTTAACACTGAGGAGATTTTCTTTATCTTTTGTAATGCCGAGTATAGACACCGCAAGTCCGCTCAAATGGTTTGTCGCGAGTACCACAGGCACTCGCGACAAACCATCTTGACACTGTGCTTCCTCAGAGCATTCGTCGTAGCTGTGAATTTGGTCGGCGATGTGGCTACGTAAATAATAAGTACGTACGTAAATAATAAGTACGTACGTAAATAATAAGTACGTACGTAAATAATAAGTACAACCTTTGTTTCGGCTGTTTCTTCTCAGAGTAGTCAGGTACGAAACACCGGCCCCATCTAGTTTAAAAAAAAAATGACGTGTTTGTAAAAACCTATTTGCAAAATAAACATCATTTATCATTTATCATTAACCATTTTTAAGCAATAGAAAAGAATTTGAACGAAGTATGAACAGACAAAAAATGCAAAGCTAAGAATTCTAACCTTTAACAGTTCCAACTTCAAACATACAAAACTCCAAAAAAAAAAGTAAATGACCTGAAAAAATAAAACAAACTAAATATTTTTATTCGACATAGGCCTACATGGGCAATTTTAAAACGTCGACAAAAAGGTGGGCCTGAGGGTTATGTAACTCAATCCTGTGGTTCGATCCTGATTCCAGCAGATGTTGAGCTATGGCCGATTCTTGGGTGTCATTATTTTTCACCGCAACTGCAGTCTGCTTTGTAAACACCGGGCTTTTCCAGCGAAAAGTTGTCCTACGGTGAACGCAACATCTGTGTCACTTTCCTGCAAGGAGTGAAGACAGTCTCAACGGCGTATTTCCGAAGAATGTTGGCAACCTTATCTGTAACTCCCCCTCCACACGTACGGCAAAAATGCTGGCTGCCTCTCAACCTCGCACTCCCGTAGTTTTACTTTTCTTCTGAAACGTCATTCGACGCACGGACGTTGGTCGGTAGACGGCGCTAATGTTGAATTATGTCTCTTTGCTCAAGGTCATTGGCGTATGGTAGGGCCTTAAGTTTTGCGGTCTTTCCCGTATATCCGTTTTTCTGTAGGACCCTCTGCACATGCGTCGTAAATGTTCGTCGTTGCATAAATCATATGCACGGTTGGTGAGTGAAGTCACTACAGAGTTCAGCTGTCTGGGATTCTGGTGAGAATCGGCGTGTAGGTAACGATCCGTGATAGTCAAGTTCAAGAAGTTAGCTATTTTCACAGTCCAAGTTTTACGCAACAGATTCTAAGATTTTTTACTTCTATATTTGGATCCAGAGATTATCTTCATTTATTAGGTACATCCTAAACCAACAAAGTCTTAATAAGGCCCTCCGCAGGTCACCTTGATATTACCTAACTGCCTACCTGCATGGTTAAGCTAAGGGAACGTTCCAATTGTATTTTTTTAGGGTCGGAAATTGTTGATTCCTATGCTTGCAGTAGCATAAAACGAATTTGTTTTATTTATTCAGTGTCTCACCAGCAGCCAAGGACTCTGAATTTGTGCCTGTTTTATGGCAATAGGTGGGCTTATTGCCATCAACCGGCACACATTCCTTCTAAATGGGACTTAAAACATAACTGGTGAAATGTGGGTGTACTATTAGGTACCTACACCTCTGCATAACCCTTCGGGAATTACAGGCATTCTGTTACGTTATGTCTGTAAAAAAAAACTGCAGATTTTTAACTAAAAGTGGGTCTAGATTCACCCAAGTACTGTATCAATTATAACCTGTCTCTGACACGATAGTTTCAAAACAGTCATTCACCCATATTCTAAAGGCCTTCTGAAATCCATTTTTGAACTAAGTCGACCTTTGTTGCCATGACAACAGTTGAAAATATCCACCAAATCGTATTCCTAGAATTTCTTGGCCGTTATTGGCGGATCTTCAAATAACGTACCTCCTCTTTATATGTACGTTGCTTCCTACCTATAGCTATCTTTATCAAACCTATAGTTGCATTCTGCTTCAGTCAAATCTAAAGATGTCAGTTTAATCAATGTTAAGTTGCATAATATAATTAATATTTTTTCGGTACTTCAAATTTGACAGATGAAAAGCAGGCGTTCATTTATATCAATTTAATTTAGCGTTCAGATTTCAATCCGTATATTTTTGTGTAGATCTTGAAACCAAAATAGTTGTCTTATGGACAAATCTCAATCCATCTAAAATAAAAAAAACCGGTCAAGTGCGTGTCGGTCCACGCGCAGTGTAGGGTCCCGTAGTTTTTATTACAGCCAAGTGCGGGTCGTATTCGCTGACTGATAGTTTCATACCATGCTCTAACTAAAAGCCAAACATGACTACCTACCTAATTTGACTTCCTATACAAATCTTCACCTGATCCGACAATTTTGCACGGAAAGTTTTAATTTTTTGGCGCGCACAGCGTCGTCTTCTATGTGGATATTGTTATTCAAAATATATGGGTACATTTTGATATAATAATAGCAAATTAATAAACTATTTCAATCTGCAAATTCCTACACTCAACGAGACTTCATATGAAGTGAATAATTTAATTACTTAGACATAACTAACTACAATTTTATTCGACAGCAACTGTTTTTTTTATAAAACTTATTTAGGAATGAAACAATAGCGCGATACAACTGACGCTTAGCGCTATCTATCGATATTTCTATGTGGTTGTTCGAAATTTTCGAGTCAAATACAATCGGTCGACTATTACTCGTAAACTTGTAAAGCCCACTTATGTGTGATAGTTTTCCTTTAAACTTCGTTATATATAGGTACTACTGCCGTGACATTTGAATTTCTAACTACAACCGTTTAGTCGGTAGAGGGGGGGACACTTGACTCTAACGAAAATTGGTACTTTAAAGCTTGATAAGTCACGAACGGTTTACTTAATCAAAAAACGGTCTCCCCAAACCCCTAATATTTTTGAAAGACCTATTCAACGATATCCCACACTATGAGAAGAACGAATAAAAAAAAATATCATCCCCATTTTTCATGTAGGGGAGGTACCCTAAATAATGGTTTTTTTCACAATTTTATTTTAACACTTTTTTGGCGTCATTAACGTATACTTATGCCAAATTGCGACTTTCTAGTACCAATAGTTTTTGAGCTAAACCGCGGACAGACAGACAGACGGACATACCGAAACTATAAGGGTTCCTTGTTGACTACGGAACCCTAAAAATGGATATAGAAAGTTAAGAAAAACCACCTGGGGCCAATTAAGGTGTTTCAAAATCCATTAAGATTGCGGTTTTGTTCCTTAGGTCGGGCGAAAAGCTTCGCCAGTCAGAATTAGGTATCTGGAAGTGATATACGGAACTAATGGTTCAGTTGCCAACATTCAAGGTGAAAAAAACTGCTAAAAAACTGTTTCCTACAAAAGCGCAATACCTACACAGTCAAAATGTACAGCTGTTTTTTTTAATAACCAATTAAAAAAAAACTGTGTGCTCAGAATGACGTACTGAAAACACGTCGTAACCGTTTTCGCGTCCGTGTCCCTTTTATCCTCAATACCTACTATTCATTGTGATGCTGTCCCACAAACGATGGGCACTTAATATTGTGTCCTGCGTGTCTTGTTGTTTGTTCATTACAGGAACTAATGGACGCTATTGAAGGCGCCCAAACTCGTGGCTCAGTTCTGGGATGATTTACAATTTAGATCACCACAAGAAGAAGCCAAAAAAAATATCAGCTGCCTATACATTTGGGTCGAATAGGTATTGTAATTTTCTATGCGGCAGCAGATATTTTTTTTGCTTAAAAACATATTTTATGATGAAAAACATGTTCAGTTTGATGGTCTGTAGCACACCCTTAAGGTTGTATATACCCTTTCCGTTACACCCTTTAAATATTCACACGCTAAGTCCTTATATTTTATAAATATTTTGAGTTCTTCTTAACTAAAAATATTTAAAAATATAAGACTTAAGGTTTATAAAAGTCAAATTAAATTGATTAGTTAAATTTTGTGATTTAATTTGATTGTATTTATATATATATATCATATCAGAACTTTATTTCAGATCAAAAACATGTAAAATACACAGATCCATAATTGTGTTAGTAAGCACTTAAGAACTATGTTAGTAAACCTAAAACTAAAAAAGTACAAAAATCAATCAACAATCAGACTGACACGTGGAGTGCAATCCAGTGTCTAACAAACGGACCATCTAGCCTGTCCGCTATTACTCCCAAGATTGTGTTGGAGCTTGCCCGTATACGGTGCAACAATGAGGCCGATCTTTTTCTCATGATGGCTTGAAAGCCATCAATCCGAGCTTTCAAAAACATGCCCGATGCACTGCAATATCTCGGAAGACCCAACAACATCCTAAAAATATTATTGTATTGTACCCGTAGGGCATTGAGTGCCCGCTGAGTACAACTGATCCACAGGGTGCACGAGTAAAACGATAGACAGTATGCACGGAACATAGTGCACTTCACCTCACTCGTGCACCTTTTAAACCTGCGAGCCAGCATGTTCCCACGGACAGCCAACGCCCTACGCTCCCTCTCAACGTCCATGTCATCCGCGAGGTCTTCCGTAACCCAGTGACCCAGGTACTTAACCTGCGTCACTCTGTTCAGTGGTACACTATTTAGTAAAACAGATGGGACAGTGTCAACTTTTAGATGCCGTGGTTGGAACACTAGCAGTTCACTTTTCTTCGCATTGTACCTGAGCCCATGGGCCACGGCGTACTCCTCACATCTCATAATGAGTTTCCGCAATCCGCCGATTGAAGGACTCAGCAGCACCATATCATCAGCATAGCTTAAATTGTTAATACGAGTGCCATCAATAGTACAGCCGACTGCAGTGCTGCTGAGACCCTCAATCAACTCATTGATGTACAAGTTGAAGAGTCGAGGGGATGTTAAACCACCCTGTCTCACACCACACTCCAACCTGTACTCATCGGACAAAACATTAGCCCACCTAACAACATTGACTTGATTGCTGTACCAGTAATCAAAAACATTAATGATCTCCACGGGGAGTGTGGTGGACCTCAGTTTCTCCCATAGAAGTTCATAAGACACCATATCAAAAGCCTTTGATAAATCAAGGAAACATCCATAAACCGGAGTCTTCCTGTCCGTGTAGTACCGGACGGTATGTTTAAGACATAAGATTGCCGTTTCTGTAGACAGTCCGGCTTTGAAACCGAACTGTGCGTCATTTATTTTGAGGTGATTACATAATTGTTGATCTAGCATACTGTCCAGTACCTTAGCTACAGTGGTGGCTAGCGAGATGGGTCTATAGTTGGAACCATCCGAGGGGTCACCAGTCTTATTCTTGATCACTGGTACAACAATAGCTTTCGTACACTCGTCCGGTATATACGAGTGTCTTATACAAAAAGTGAAAAACATAGATAACACTCTAGGCAAATGTATACCCATAATTTATGATTTAAGTTTTTTCGTAAAGGCTGCTTGTCTATCGGAGTGAACGAGTAAGCGGAAAGAGCGTGGGAGCACTGCGGAACTTTAGTCCTTGTCAACTGAAGGAACTGCGGGGTGCTATATCTGAAATCAGATGCTACATTTTTTGTAGCGAAAGAGAAACAATAGTGAAAAATAAAGTCACTAGTGGACCGATATAAAGGGTGTAAAACACCTCTTAACGAAGCCGAAGGGCACTGGTTCTCCCTGTCATTGCGATCATTTTTTTGTTTTACACCATACCTGGGAACCTTCTAGTTACGGAGATATTAGGGGTCAAAGTTCCAACTTTTTGACAAGTATTTTTTTAAATACAAGTTTTTAATGTAAGATTTTTACTTTATACATCTCCACGACCCCCGTACTATTCAATCCGTCCATCAGCACAATGTTTTGAGTGCGATACATTGAGTTTTACCACAAAACATGATTTTACAACCCCCAAAAAAAGTCGTTTCCCAGCAATAATTTTTGCGTAAAGTTACTTAGTTTCATGTACAGAATGCTTGGTTGACGGCTTCGTGATGACGTGATTTACACCGTGTATATTGGATATCATTCTACCGAATAATAAATTAAATGAGAAGAGCAGATAAATGTTCATTCCTATACAAGGTGTAAAAAGGTCCCATCACAAAGCCGTCAACCAGCACTCTGTGCAACAAATTAAATAACTCAGATAAACATGTGGACAGTCAGAGTTTACGGTAGCACTCAATGTAACCACACTCAAGAAATTGTGCTGTTGGACGTTTTGATGATACAGGGTTATGGAGGTGTTTAAAATAAAGTTGCTTCATTTAAAACTGATGTTTCAAAAAAACGTGTGAAAAGTTAAAACGTTGACTTTCAATATTTGAATATATACATATTATTATCTATATTTTTTTTTTAACATTGCCTCTCATAGGAATTTCTCCTACATCGTGGGCGTGTTTACCAACACGTCTTGAACAAATTTTATTGTTTTTCTTCTGGCTGTTTGTGTATTTTTAAATACCAGATCCGGAACAACTATACCTGTAGGATCATACAAATATTTGTTTTGTGCGGGAACCGAACACGTGACACGCCGCGCTTCAACCAATCCCTTAGCCACTAAGCCAACCGATATATTTGTATAGATATCTCCGTAACTAATAGGATCCCAGGTATGTCCAGTACGGAAAAGGGAAGAACACGTGCCTTTTGGCTTCGCTATGGGTGTTTTACCTCTGTTACATTTATTTCAGTGTCATATGAATATGGAATAAAACAAAAATAAACATTCTTCGGAGTGAATCATTCACTTAAGCGTCAATTATTGGTTATGCAAGATAAACGACGAGAGCGTAGAATGTTAGCGGACACTTTGCTCGGCAAACATTTCAGTGTCGAAATGCATGAAAATAACATTAGCACCGCTGTCAGTGGCCACGACCACATAGCGCAGCGGAAACGCGAGTACTAGTGTTAGTACTTGTGTTTTCATACATCTGATTGTCTGCCCTTTTTACTGCAACTTCTTCTTCGGAAAATAAATAACAACCGCTTAAGGTACGCTACGAGTCAGTGCGCGAGCCACTCCCACGAGTAGGGTGTGGGTAGCATCTTGTACCGGAGCGGTGAGCGGTAGCAACTTTACAGAGGACTCCCAATCCGACAGTGCGGGGGCTGCATATATATGCTCACTTGAGACACACACACACACACCACACATAGCTCACTTGAGTGTAAAGTCACAAGCACCATACATATTGGTGCTTGTGAATGTACAACAAACTGTCGAGCAACAAGGCGTGGGACGCACCTGTCCTCTCTTGATCTTGTAGCTTCTTCTTCTCAGCATGTCGATGGCAACTCAAATTGAATCAGCCCGAAACTTGGCGGCGAGTTTGGCACTTTCAGTAGCCTGTATCAGCTCCTGTGATGTGCAAACAACAGGACAAGCAGGGCACGATATCAAGTGTTCCATCGTTTGTGGGAAAGCACCACATTTACACTCCAAGGCAGAGTCTATGAATCTACATGTGAACAGGTTTTCCTTGCTCCGACCAATTTGTGACCGGTTAGTTTGTAGTTTCTTAAAAGTCTCCAGCTTTTGTTTTAGACCCTGACCGCTAAACTGTCCTCAAATGCTCACACCTGGGCCACTGACTACCGGCAATGCGACTTGCGACTCGCCAACACTCTTGCAGGAAAACAAGTGAAACACGTACGTGACATTTGACGCAAATCGCCCCATTGTCTCGACCACTGGGGGCGTAAGCAACGGACCCTCGCTTGAGACCATGAGCGGGACGTTAGAAGGTTTACCTGATCATTGTGCTCTTGCCACTTTTAATTACCACGAACAATAAAATAACATGAATAAACAACCGTAATCAAAGTAATAAGGGCTTTGTTATCAAAGGTGAGTGGGCAGAAAACACGGAATCCAGAACAATATCGTTTTAAACAGCTATTGCTCCATTATACTCAAAACAAAGAAATTGAAAGGCGATGTAGGCGGTTCCAGGAATTTGACAATAATCAACTATTTAAAGATTTTCAAGGAACAAATATTAAGCAACAGTGTACACAACAACAAAGTGCGCTCCAAAACACAAATTACCGATGTTGCTCAAAAAGCCACTAAGTTGAAGTGGGACTGGTCTGGCCACGTCTGCTGCATGCTGAATGAGCTTTTGGCCAAAATATCCACTTTCTGGAGCCCTGACACAGCCAGAGCGCATCGCGAGCAAACCTCGAAAATGATGGCGGGACGAGTTAGACAGGACCAGCGACCAGTGGTCTACATTGGCCGTGGATCGAAACAATTGGAAGGCATGGGGCCTTTGGCTAGCAGTGGGATGGCGCAGGCTAACAGCACCAGTATAATTATATCAATAAGTATTAGCATTCGGAATCAGCATTGCCTCAACTTGAGCGGAATTCTTTGTATGAAACTTCATAGAGAAACGACGGGTTACCTATGTTTCATCGAAAAGAAATTGACAAATTATCACTACCCAAACAATTTTCCGCATAATTTCATTTGCCAAATTATTACTTAGCAAAAAATCTCTTCACAAATAATTGTAACGCAAACCTAATGTTTGGTAAGTGAACGTTTAAACAATAACTTGTTTACCAACAAGTACTTTTACCAATTTTCATGTAGTCAAATATTTCAGTTGAAATAACACATTTTACGCAAAATAAAATAAGGCAAATATTTAGTATCGTCAGTTTTCCATTTAACATTTCTATTCAGTCAATTGCTTCGTTAATGACAAAAAATTTGCATCTATATGTCAGTTGCACAGAATATACAAATTAAATTACAATGTGTATTGATAAGTGGATAGATGGTTAATCATAAATGTCGCTCAATGTGGGTTAAGGCGGAAACACGACGCCACGACACGTAAGTGACGTGTCGTGGCGTCGAAATGCAACCGATTTGCTTACCAGAAGCAAATCGGCAAAAAACACGCCTTTAGTCATGCAAAACACTATCACTGTGTTTTCCATATTTCTTTCTATATAATCTAGTCGTTTCTGCCAGTGCATAGGAGGTCACAGTTCTAACCTAACCTAACCGAACCATTTTTCTTTTAATAATTAACCCCGTCTAACTAGTTCGATTCTCGATAGCCTGCTAAAAATAATCTCTTTTTTCCATATTTTTCTAGTCGTTTCTGGTACTCGCTCGGCTCGTGCGGCAGTGGTGACACTGGGCGTCCGGCTCCCTGTAACCTAACCTAACTTTTTTTTATATAAGTTCCATAAATAACCTAATAACTTAGTAACCATTGTTTCAGACAAATTCAATCTTATTTAAGCCTTTATATTTTTTGTCATAGCAAATCTTTTGACCTAACGTTTATTGTCTAAAGATTGTTTGCTGTAATAAACCATTTGATTAAAGATTAAATGCCATAATGAAATTATCTTTGGTAAAATTCTGCCAAGTAAAAAATCGACCAAATGAAAAAGTGCGTACTAAAATCATTCCAAATATTGCATTGGTATAAAAAAAAGTTGGTAAAATTTGTTTGGGTAGTGAAATTTTGACAAAATCTTTTCGGCAAAACGGCAGGCTCCCAGAAACGGCATCTCCTTTGCTTAAAATCAGCTGATGAACAACATTTACCGTGCTTACAGCGGCACGGCGCGCATATTAAGGGAAGAAAATCAACATGTGGAAACTCCTAAAAATCGAAGACTTTTAACATCGACCGTGGTGGATTAAAGCCTTTTCCCTCTCACAAAGCCCTGTATCTCAGCATTGGTAATATCAAAGGCTGGTTATGTATTACTAGTGGTGCCCGCGGCTTCATCCGCGTGTAGCTTGATAATTGTCCCATGGGATCCTACTACCGCGATTAAAAGTATTCTATGTGTTAATCCAGGTTATAAACTATCTGTGTTCCAAATTTCATTCAAATCCGTTCAGTAGTTTATGCGTGAAAGAGTAACAAACATCCATCCATCCTCACAAACTTTCGCATTTATAACATTAGTAGGATGTGAGCTTTCCGTACAAAAAAAACATAACAGAACATCACGCTTGTAATCCCCGAAGGGATAGGCAGAGGAGTACTTAATAGTAAACCAACAGTTTTCTATTTATGTTTATAAGTCTGATGTAATAAGAGCGAGCCTATTGCCATCAACCGGGCTCAAATCCAGACTCCGTGGCTGCTACTGAGGAATTTCTAATAGAAAAACCCAATAACACTTTGCCCAACCCGGGAATCGAACAAGGACTTCATGCTCAGTACCCATAGATTTCATTCTTAGTACTCATACTTGGGACCACTCGACCAACGAGGCAGACACAAAACTCCAACCACACAAAAAAAAGAATTATTACGTGTAAACATTTATTATTATAATATGTATGTACGAAATTATGTTAGTAATCCAATGCCCGCAGCTTCATAAAGTTACTGAATATGAACTCGAAACCCTAGAATTTGCTTTGAAATATCGTAATACACACAATATCAGAACACTATATACGTGCGCCAGTACATAAAGTCTTAGAGAGGCAAGGGAACACTATATGGAATAACTTATATCATCACAAGATATTGGTAGGACTAGATATGGCACTTGGGGGATTATTGGCGTGATGTTCTTGAAGTGAAACTTCTTATGCGACTTCCAACAAGTTTAACGTTTTCATGGAGGGGGAATATTTTCTATTACCCACTAAGAGATGGCGCTATTACAAGTTTTGTGACTACGTAGTTCTACTAGGTACGCAAGATGGCGTGCAAACAGTCATGCATACGAATCTTCGGTGTGACCAGCCTTCGCTCAATTTCCATGAGTAGAATAACCTCGATAAACCTATGCAATAAAAAGTGTACAACAATAAAACAATAAAATATTATTTATAAGCTCAATAAAATAACGAGAATGAATGCGTGGCACTCGAAGCATGCGTGTAGTATTACGAAGTTTCACTTCTTCCGCGCGGAGGGACTCCACGTACAATTTTTTTTTTAAATCATTGCCCCATACTAGGAATTTCCTGTATCGTACATTCACAAACATTTAAACTCACATACACAAACAGCCAGACCTGGAACAACTATCTGTAGGATTTACAAATATTTTTTCCGTGTGGGGATCGAAACCGCGACACGCAGCGCAGTAGACGATTGCTCAACCACTGCGCCAACAGTGCCTTGAAAAATGTTAATTTTCATCGATATGTCATTGATTTTAGTTCTATTTTTTAACGTCTGCACAAATAAGTTGGTTGGTATAAAAGCTTTCTCAGCTCTATTTGTATTAATTTTATGATAATAACTTCTTTTTGACTTTCATCCGCTTGGGAGTCGGAAAATACTTGTAAATAGTGGGGTTACCACAATATTGTTTTACTGTAATTCCAGTGTGAGAAAGAGACAGAGCTATACAGTATGTCTAGTGCCATCTCTTTTCCACTCTGGAATAAAATTAAATTAATACTGCTTTAAGGCGTCAGGGTAGGCCACCAATAATGAGTTTTTAGAAAGATTGAGAAGGTATCAGACGAAATTCCACTGAAAAAATGTAATCCTATATCTGTCCCAGGGACGCTTTAAAAAAAAACAAAATTGCCAAGGTTGAAAATTTGTACTTTGTACCGAAAGTAACCAGATTGCTCTTGCAAGTAGATTACAACTCTTTTTGCGTTGTCTCATCTACAGGGTGTAACGGAAAGGGTATATGCATCCTTAAGGGTGTGCTATAGACCATGAAACTGAACATGTTTCTCAAAATAAAAAAAAAATTGTAGCAAAAAAAAATATCAGCTGCCTATACATTTGGGTCGAATAGGCATTGTAATTTTCTATGGGGCAGCAGATATTTTTTTTTGCTGAAAAACATGTTTTATGATGAGAAACATGTTCAGTTTGATGGTCTGTAGCACACCCTTAAGGATGTATATACCCTTTCCGTTACACCCTGTATAGTATGTTTAAAATGTCTTTGTTACACAAGTACTTTGCATACTGCTTATAAAGTATGACAAGTAATAGAGAAATATGGAAGAAAAAGACAGAAAAATAAAGTTAATTTCAGGACTGCAGTACATAACCACAGGCTTTGCCATCCTCTGCCCAGCCTTTTCCCAATTATGTTGGGGCCGGCTTCCAGTCTAACCGGATGGAGCTGAATACCAGTATTTTACATGGAGGGACTGCCTATCTGACCTCCACAGCCCAGTTAGTACTGGGTAATAACAACAACCTTTAGGGTTACCGCACACGGGCCACTGGCCACAACCACAAACACCGCCACGAGAAGCTACACGCCGGTGGTCGCCACTTGCGGTCGGTGGCTGACTACTTTTTTTAACCCATGTATGCAGTATTATAATGGACTGGGACGAAGAACTTGAACTTTAAAAGGTTTACTGAGGAATGGAGAGACGGGTGCGGAACGCGCAAGTGGCGTGTAGTGACGTTTCGTGTCGGCGATTAGTGGCCGGTGTGGGCCACAAGAAGCGGGCAGCAACGATTGTAGCGTGTGGCAGCCACCAGCGTCATCCGTGTGCGGCGAGTCCATATAAAATGTATGAAAAGTACAGGTAGTATGCCGGTGGCGGCGTTTTGTGGTTGTGGCCGGTGGCCCGTGTGCGGAGACACTTAGTAAGACCGGTTGTCAGACTTTCGGGCCACTGATTACCTGTGAGAACTGTCAAAGATCTAGAACTGACAGCCGGTAAAACGGTTTACAGTGCTTTAGAGAGACGGAAGAAATTCGGTATGTAATAGGTGGTCATTTATACGAAGACATGCTGTGCCGACCCCATATACATTGGTTTTAAGAGAATGATGATGGTGATGAAACACTTACCATAAAGTCATAGTAGCATAGGGTAGCCAGCAGCAAGCGAAAACCGTTACTATGGTAACAGTCATCCTGAGCGTTCTTCTCCTGGCTCTGGCCAGCGGTCTCTGGTCAGATCTCCTCAGCATCACTCTACTGTGATCGGATTGATGGTATTTTTCTGAAAAAAGATTTATAAATTTAAAAAAACTTCAAGGGGGAACCGCACAACGCGGCAACGCTCAAAGTACAATTCGTGAAATGCTTATTGTATTTTACATTGGTGAGCCAAATCTTGCTAATTATGGACGATATTTAATTAATTAAGAGGAGACTCTAGCCCCGAGGAATTTGAAGTATAGGTATTTGAATAAACTATTGCCGTCACGCTGCGCCCGACCAAGGCCCCCTAAAGTGCGAAAGGGACAACTGCAGCTCAGGCTGATTTTACCTACAAAAGACGTTTTGTATTCCGGTGTTTTCTTCTTCAAAAATAAATTGATCTAAATCATTCTTATATCAAAATTTAGAGGAAAAGTATATCTATGCTATTATCATTTTTTTTTTTTTTAA
The DNA here is from genome assembly GCA_963082945.1 of Cerastis leucographa. Lineage (NCBI taxonomy): Eukaryota > Metazoa > Arthropoda > Insecta > Lepidoptera > Noctuidae > Cerastis > Cerastis leucographa. The sequence goes on along the minus strand of OY720363.1, from coordinate 7,166,062 downwards.
ACTTATCTAATTTGTCTGATAGTCGTCTGAAACTGGGTTTTTAGATTGTCATAATTCTTTTAGTGATTATGTTTTGAAAAAAGGAAATGATAGGGGCAAGTATTATTAAGACCTAGGTTTTTTGGAAAAAATCATTGCTATAGACGCATTATCCACGAAGAAAACAGCGGAATACGTTTGTATGGAGAAAGGCCCATTAGAGTCCCCTCTTAATAATTAAAATATTATTTTGACTGCTTCGCTGGTCGAGTGGTCGCAAGCGTGACTGCTGAGAATGAGGTCCTGCGTTCGATTCTCGGGTCAGGCAAAGTGTTACTGGGTTTTTTCCATCAGATATTTCTCAGTACAAGCCATGAAGTCAGGATTTGTGTCCGTTTGATGGCAATAGGCTCGACTCTATTGCATGGAGCTAAATAAATCTGGCAAAATGTAGATTTACTATTAGGTACATCTCCGATGTACGAGATGTGATAATAAATTATAGTATTATTTTGTAAATTAATTGATTGTGAAAAACACCTTTACACGTTAAAAATAAATAAACTTTAAAACTAGATGAGGTAAGATCCAGACATGTCAAGTCAATATCATTTCACTGTACGTCATTCTTAATCATATTAACAAACTAGCTTTTGCCCGCAGCTTCGCTCGCGTTAATTTAGAATTTGATAATAACCGTATCGGACACGTGGCGCCATCTATTATTATAAGAACGTTATTGTGGTTTTCCTCGGGATTTGTATTTTTTTTTGGGATTAAAGGTATCCTATGTCCGTTTCTGTACACCTGACAACGTAAATGCCAAATTTCAGGATAATCGGTTCAGTGGTTTAGGCGTGAAGAGGTAACAAACAAACCAACTTACTTTCGAATTTATAATATTACTAGCTTTCCCGCGCAACTTCGTCTGCGTCAAATTTTCTCCGTTTTCGCAACATTTTTCATTGCTGCTCCGCTCCTATTGGTCGTAGCGTTATGATATATAACCTATGTCCTTCCCCAGGTTGAAATCTATCGTCTTACCAAATTCCATTAAGATCCGATCAGCCGTTTAGTCGTGAAAAGGTAACAAACAAACAAACAAACAGAGTGACATTCGCATTTATAATATTAGTATGGATTAGTATGGATAGTTAGGATTACAGTATACGTATATCCTAAATAAAACCTTGACAACCTATGTGGGCGTTAGATAATATTTCTCATAATAATAAAGTAATATACCCTTTTATTAAAATGAGTAACCATAAACATCTCTATAGGTCAATGACTTAGGCTGAGATCATAGAACGAACTTCCATTCCGATGACCTTGACTACGTTACTTAAATATTGATAACATATAAAACAGTAGCATAAACCTGAAAAAGTACCCTATTCGGTTATATTCAGATAACTATCTATGAATAATAAATGAAAAACTCACCTGAATTTTCTTTAGAATTCTTCGATATTTCATAAAAAATGCATGCGTAACATACTGATATTATTGTCAAGGGTAGAAAATATACAGCTCCGAGACAAAACACGTTATACGCTAATTCTTGTTGATGGTTAGCGAATGCCTCAAAAGACACACATTGCTGAAAATCCGGCACCTTTGGATGACTCATCACACGGAAGACTAGACTCTGAAACAAGATAGATAAGATTAAATTTTACATGTAGGACTAGGACCTAGATTATGCTATGCGAAGTAAATGAAGTTCTTGGTTAACTTGAATAATGTTGCCTATGCTTATGTTATAATTATCCCGGAGCTAGTTCTTAAGAATTCTAAGTTATGCGTTAATTATGCAAGTTCTTATGCATTTCAGCATCCTTTAAATGTCAAGCGTAGAGTAAGTTTTTAAACATAATTTTAGAAGCTTGGCAGTATTAAACAACGAAAGATTTTTTTTTTGTTCTTATTATTTCTAAATTTCTGGAAGATTGACACTAAAAGGGAGGTGAAACTCAAAACTCAAAGCATTTATTTCAATTAGACCATTACAGGCACTTTTGAAAGTAAAAAAAAAAAAGAAAAAAAAAATCGTGAAGCTACAGTATCACAAGGTATAAAAACTTGTGAAAGTACTGTAGTACTGCTCATTCTAAAGCGTAGATCTCTATGGAGGAGAATGGGCAAGAAACTCCATGGACACTCTTTTAAATCAAAATATGTTACAAAATTTTGGTTACTATCTTATCTTAAGTTTAGTTTCACAACCATTTTCAGTCGTTACGTGAATATAATTATAAGTATGTAAATATTATTCACAAAACACAGTCCCCAGCTCAATATCCAGAGCAAAAAATACCGACCATCGGGACCCTGCTATGTCAAAAATATTTAATTAATCCTACGTGGGAAATTTAAAAGAGAATATATTTAATACAGAATTTTATGAATCCCTGACAGTAGGTACTTGATAACCAACGCTTCTTAATTAATAATTATGAAGTCTCATATACGGCCATACTCGAGGATAATGAACCATTGTCTCACTGCGTAATAAAGGGAGGACCATATTTGGTACACAAGGGGAAACATCAAGCTATAGATTTCCAGTAAAACATGACCTCGCTTTGTATAGGTGTCCTGTACAATGAGAGATCCGCCTAAACTGGTTTTGTATAGCTTGACTGTTCCTCTTGCGTACATTGAATGTAATAATCAAGACATGTGACATGGAAAATATCTGGATTTTTGATGTGTATAATTTATTAAATATATTTTATTTACCACTGTGTAGGTTTATTTACCAATATTGGGTATTTTTGTCCTAAATGTTGTGCGGATTTTTTTCATTAACAAAAAAGGTTATTGTACGCTGCGAACGTTACATTTATATTTTTTACAAATGAAAAATTTGTTATTGCTTGTAGCTCATGTTTTGTCAAATAAAGTGGGAGCGCGTTCTGCGAAAGGAGGATAATTTGATTCATAATTCTAGAATACTGACAAATATTTAATTTACAAACAAGTATTGTATGACACCAAATATTCCATACGCCGCGTTTCTAACACAATAATTGCTTTCTATGGGGATCTCATCAAAATTAGAGTAAATTGGTTTCTTCTAGGCAAGCTAGGCCACATCATCGCTTCACATCAGACGTGTTGCGGCTAAACGTAACCCAATTAGGAAAAAAAAGTATCAAAGTTTGAATCTATTTAAGTATTTACGGATAGCGCCATCGGTTAAGGAAACATGACGCTTTAGGAGGCTTATGGGCGACGCATAACGCTTGTTTGTACTGATGCCAGCTATTAACTAAACAAAATTTTGTGTGTGGCTGATATTTTGTAATAAAATGAAATGCGGGAAGGTTAGGCACTTCATCATCTGCCTAGCCTTTTCCCAAAGTATCTTGGGGTCGGCTTCCAGTCTAACCGGACGCAGCTGAGTACCAGTATTTTACATGAAGCGACTGTCTATCTGACCTCCAAAACCCAGTAACTGGTTAATACGATACCCCTTGGTAAGACTGGATGTCAAACTTTTGGCTTCTGACTTCTCGTAACTACTGTCAAAGGGTACAAATGACAGCCGGGACCAACGGTGTAACGTGCTTTCCGAGGCACGGAGGAAACTCGGTATCTAATTATGTTCACCCATCCAAGGACCAACCTCAGCAAGCACGGCTTAACCTTAAAGATTAAGCTGTTATTATTTAGCCACGAGTTTCTCAAGGTTAGGCACATAAGCAGGCCAATATATTGGAATTCTTTGAATAGGATGATAATTTAGGTTGGTAATGATATGGCAAGAAAGGCGGTTTGATGAGATGACGAGTAATAGAGAAGTATGGAAGAACAAGCCCCTATTCACAAACGCTTCGATATGTCGTATGTCTATCTTGTTTTGGCATTACGAAACCGAGCGAGATAGACATACGACTTTCCGAATCGAAATCGAATCCAAGCGTTTGTGAATACGGGGGCAGTACATGCTGTGCTGACCCCAAATAAATTTTTAAAGGGTAAGAGAATGATAATGACGATAATTTGGGTTGTGTGTGTGCGTAAGCAAATCGAAGAATTTGTTCTGATGACCTAAAAATCGACAGCAAAAATCCTCTAAACTTTTTTTATTCTATTTAATTGGCTTTTTTCTGTTCGAGCAATAAGCCCCGTAATAAACGATACGGCGCAGTCGTTAGATATATCACCGCGAAAACGTGGTGATTTGTATTGTTGGGACGAGGCCATTTACGTTATTACTCGCCTCTGTAGCCTACACAGAGGCGAGTGAAACAAAGAAGAAAGACAAATAGTTGTTGACGCTAACAATACAAGCAATAACAATTTAATGGAAATATGACATTAAGAACTTTCCTTTCAAAGTATCACCATGATCTTTGCCAATATACAGCTGAAAGATATATACAAGGTGTTATTTTGCATCCTCGTCAAATTCAACCAGGTAGGCAGGCAGAGATTGTTTTTACTCTCACCAAACTGCGTATCTGACCACGGTAAGGACTATCGCTCAACTACCAATAGCATCGCTGCATCTGTTTCATGCCGAGTCCCTTAGTGTCGTAAATGAAAAAAAAAAACTGTGGTCAAACATCTGGGATCATTAACAGAGCCTGAGATTGTGTCATATTAAAAAAACGGTCGTGTATTTTTCGGTCGGGTCTTTTTTTGTTTTACCACTATTGGTCCGCAAACTAATTGTTTTTTATATTATTCTTTGTTAGTTTTTGTTTATATTCTTTGTTTATCTAAAGGGATATTTCCAAAATTGCTAAAAAAGTCTGTGGTCACACCTATTTTCAAGTCTGGAGACAAAATGAGTGTGAATAACTACAGACCCATTTCAGTACTAACGGGCATTTCAAAAGTTTTAGAAAAAATCATTAACAGTAGATTGATAAAATATCTGGAACATAACAAACTACTTTCAGATAATCAATTTGGGTTTAGGCCTAAAAAATCAACAAGCCAAGCAGTAAACAAATTGACTAATTACATTTCTACAAATCTGGATAGTGGCATGCACACAGTTGGAATCTTTCTAGACCTTGCCAAGGCCTTCGACACTATTTCCTGTACTACTCTTTTGCAGAAGCTTGAAACACTTGGAATAAGAGGAGCACAGCTTCTACTCTTGTCTGATTACCTAAGCGATCGACAACAATGTGTAAAAATTTGGGCCACATACAAGTTCTGACTTTCTAATACTTGTTTTGGAATTCCACAAGGCAGTATTCTAGGTCCTACATTATTTTTAATCTATATTAATGACCTGTGCAGCCTACCACTCCAAAATGGAGTTATTATGTCTTATGCGGATGATACTGCATTGTTCTTTACAGCTAAATCAAGAGCTGAGGTCTATGAACATGCTCAGAATGGCTTCAACATTGTGTCTAATTGGCTCCAGAATAATCTACTAACACTAAATTCTGAAAAAACTAAATACATTTTATTTACAATGAGAAATACTAATACACCGCTTACTAACCTAAACATTTACGCGCATAACTGTAGCACGTACGCTGACACTGCATGTTCTTGCCCTACTTTGGATAAAGCTTTGGACATGAAATATCTAGGTGTCACTATTGACTCCAATCTTAATTTCCGTAAACATATTGAATTACTGTGTACTAGAGTGCGCAAACTTATATATGTTTTTAAGAATTTACGTAATGTAGCCGACTATAATTTAATAAAACAGATTTATTTAGCGTTGTGTAAGTCTATTCTAACTTATTGTATAACATCCTGGGGGGGCGCGGGAATTTCAATTCTTCTCCCTCTAGAACGTGCTCAAAGAGCAATTCTAAAAGTTGCTACCTTCCGTCCTTTTAGATTCCCTACACACCTGCTCTACAAAGCATGTAATGTACTAACAGTACGGCAATTATTTATTCTTCACATAATACTACACCAGCACTCTACACTTCCCTATGACCCAGTTCCTGCCGATAGGAGAAGGAAGGACCTGGTTTGCACAAAACCTCAAACTAGACATGCGTTTACAAAACGATTTTATGTATTTTTAGGACCTTTTCTTTATAATAGACTTAACAAGATACTAAACTTCTATAGTTTAAGTTATAAAAAATGTAATTATGTAATGTCGGATTATTTAGCAATACTTAATTACACAGACACAGAAAAACTTCTAGATGTTGTAGTATGTTTATGTTATCCTCTCGTATCTACTTGTATATTTTTACTTAATAAGCTAGTTTTAGTGTTTTTCTTTTGTACCAATTTGATTATACTTCTAGTTGTTAATAGTTTAATTTTATTTCATAGTTTTAATGTCCTAATTAAATTGTGCTATGTAAAGTGATGGCCTGAAACACAGGTTTAAAAAAAACCTAGTTCAGGCAGGTCGCTACCAAACATCTGCATTGAACTATCATTACTTTCTTACAGTAGCGAGCGATGCGCGCTCGGAAACGGACGCGTTTGCGCTACACGCCACGAATATTATATTCACGATTTACGCAGCGGTAACCGTTGCCTGATTTTGTACGCAATGGATGCGAAGCAGCTCATTGCGAACGAGCTTTTGGCATTCGTCAAGCATGCCATCGATTACATGGACGAGGTCAGCATCTTGCAGATCTGCAAGTCATCTTTCAAAGAGGAAGACGTATGCAGTGCCAAGTTGCTGCTATTTCAGTCACTCGACCAAGTCGGACAGATGCCATCTCGCCGGAGGGATGGTGGCGAGAAGAGTCTGCAGGACATCATCGACCTGCTGAAGAAGACTGATCCGGATGACGTGCCAGATTTTGTGGCGAAGGAGCTGCACAAGCTGCCTCCTGTCACTTTCGACCACGTCGACGTCACCAGGCTGCTGAAGGACATTACGTCTCTGAAGGTGAGCCAGGCTGAGATGAAGTCCAAGTTGGAGTCATCAGATGTCATCATTGGTGAATTGCGAGCTGAAGTAGCGTTGTTGCGCAATGCTATTCCTGCAAGTGGGTCACCGGAAGGCTCCAACGTAAACCTACGTCGCGGGGCACAAAATGCTTCTGTTTGCAGTTTTCAGTCGGCGAGTGAATCAACGTCATCGGCTGTCAAGAATGCAAGCGTTCCATCGTGTTCCGCTGATCGCGTCGTACCCGCCGGAGAGGCGACGCGTGTTATAGGTACATCGACCCCCAAATGTGCCTATTCTGCAATTGTCGCCAAGACGAAACCTGCTGTGTCGCAAACAAAACGACAAGCAGAAAAATCAAAAGGGGGAAAGCAGAGTCGCTCAGCAACGAGCGCGACTAAGGGCGCTGTGATGGACCACGAACAGCAGGTTCCAACGAAGAACACATGCGATGGGGACGGCTTCATCAAGGTGGAGAGAAAGAAGAGGAAGCCTACGTATCGCAATCAGTGTGGGACGGCGCCGGCAGGATCTAACATGCTGCTACGTCCTGCAGTACCGACGACGCAGCTATACGTGTCCCGTTTGCACCACTCTACGAAGACTGAGGGCATCGTAGAGTACATACGGGTGAAGACCAACTGGACCTTGAGGGTGGAAAAGCTGGAGGCGCGCCATAACACCAATTTCAAGTCGTTTGTGGTGCGCGTTCCGACTCATCATTTGGTGACCTTCCTCAAGATAGAGTTTTGGCCGAAAGGTGTGCTGTATCGGCGTTTTCGCGGCCAGCTACGTGACACCTCGCAGCGTAACATGACGCCGTCACTTCGTGTGCAGTAGTTGTTATTTTTGTATAAAGTATTTATTAGTTTATAGTTATTGTTTTTTATACTTATATATGTATTGTGTTTTATGGGCCCTAGTTGCCTGAAATAAATGATATTATTATAATATTATTATTATTACTTGCCTTTTGAATATGTTTTAGTTATAGTTTACTTATAAGTACTAATTATACCATTGTATGAAAAAAATACTACTGCGTATAAATGTACACTTTTTGTAATACTTTTTAAATAAATTTTATTATTATTATTTATTTATTATTATTTATTTGTGCGGACGAATAGTATTGGGTGTTAAACAGGATGTGGTCATCGTGTGCAAGGGATTTTGTTTGAAAAGTGTCCATATTCCCACTTTCCCGACTGTACCTACTACCTATCTATCTATTTAGGTAGTATGTAAGTGACGTATTTTAAACGTTGGAAAAGGAAAAAAAACGGTCGATTTAAGGTAACCTCTTAAAATTACTTTTATACGAAGGCAATGAATATCTTGGTAAAATACTGGTATTCAGGAAAAGGCAGACAGATGATGATGATTGACCAGTAATGAATAAATCCAGCAATACACGGTGAATGAGAATATATTTATGAAATCCTCTACCAGAAAAGTGGAACATTAAATATTATAGACGTATATTTATAAAAATCTACATGAAAGGTTTCGGATTTGTGTCGAAAAGAAAGATTTATTATTTCACCATTTGAGTACAATATACAAGATTTTTTCCTTTTATTACTACATAAATGCTGAAAGTCGTCGTGAGAAAATGTCAAGATCACCACATGGCCGAAGGTTGAAATCTTTTCTGTGAATAATATTGAGACTGCCTCGTTGGTCTAGGGGTGGCAAGCGCGACTGCTGAGCATGTGGTCCTGGGTTCGATTCCCTGGTCAGGCAAAGTGTTATTGGATTATTCAAACAAGAATATCTCAGAAGTGGCCACGGAGTCTGGATTTGTGCCCAATAGGGGTGTGAAGACTGGGTAAAGAAAACGACATTTTATTTTGTCTGGCAGACAGGTAATACAAAAATATTAGACACGTATTTTTTGTTTTATCAAAATATCAAACTAAGTAATAGTTAAAACTAAAGTTGGAGAGTGGGGGCTCACTGCGTCACAAGTAGGTATAAAAATTACCTACATGTGACGTCATGCGCCATTTCAACTCAATATAATATCTCCGTAATTTTATGACCACGTGAAAAAGGAAAAAAAAACGAGTCCAATACTTTTCAATAAACTACCCGACAGACATCGTCTGCCTAGCCTTTTCCCAAACTATCTTGGGGTCGGCTTCCAGTCTAACCGGATGCAGTTGAGTACCAGTATTTTACATGAAGCGACTGCCTATCTGACCTCCACAACCCAGTAACTGGGTAATACGATACCCCTTGGTAAGACTGGATGTCAGACTTTTTTGCTTCTGACTACTCGTAACGACTGTCAAAGATCTACAAATAACAGCCGGGACCAACGGCTTAACGTGCTTTCCGAGGCACGGAAGAAACTCGGTATGTAATTATGGTCACCCATCCACGGACCAACCTCGGCAAGCATGGCTTAACCTTAAAGATCGAACCGGGCGGCTGTTAATATTTAGCCTCGAGCTCCTCACTCTTCAATAAACTACCCGACAGACAAAGAAAAAAAAAATGTGATCATTCCGTATTCATGGCAATAGACTCGCCCCCCAAAAAAAAAAAAAAAAAATATGTGACTAAAATATAACTGACGAACTGTGGCTGTACTATTACCCTATACACCTCTGCGTAATCTTTCGGAGTAGTGATGTTATGTCATATAATATTGTCTCGGTCACTCATATTGAAATTCATTCGTTCTAAATCTTAACACAAAACAATACGGTAAAGGTGAACGCGCACCTAGACGCGCCGCAGGAGCCACACGCAACGCAGTCTTTCATTCGTATGCCTACAGCAGTTTACGGAAATGTGGGTCGCGGATATGACGTCGATACTTCGAAGTTGCGCATGATTTCATATAAAGATTTGTAAAATGCGATGTTTGCGGTGCGTCTTGGTGCACGTTCTACCTTACGAGTACATGTTAAGTGGGTGATAGACGTGCGAGTAAGTACGCAGACTTGTGGCTCGACGACCTTTTTCGCCTGTGTGTCACCTTAAACACGCGTACTTTAAAATTGCCGCGCAAGTTCACCGGCGATCCAACTGGTTTGGAATCTTACTCGTAGCTCGTCTCGGCTCGTACGTGTGTGGCAGCACTGCGAGCCGCGAGCCGCCATTTTTTTCGTCAGTTCATGCAGATGCACGAGGAGGGTACGTAATTGCGTATTTTTTGTTGTTTTAGCTATAATCATCTGTGTTGTAGAAATCCAGCTTCTCGTGTGTCACCGACGTCGAGGCGAGTAAGTTCGCGATCTTAAAAACCGCGTTCATAAAGTTCGCACGTCTATCACCCACTTAACAACTTAAATCTTTTCACGTAACAGACAAATCGTTAATCTCATAGTACCTACATAGTAAGTGCAAAAATGCTGTGTCAAATCCTGTCGACAAAGTCCTTTTGTAGTCCCAAGGATGAGACGTCCGGAAAAGACCCATTATTTGTCTGGAAACGCGCGGAAAATAATTTTATATTAACTTAGGCCTTGTCTGTCGTCGACGTTTAGAATTTAATAGTCTTTGAACTAAACGACTAGCTTTTAAGTAAATGCGGGTGGAAAGATAAACAAAGGCTTCTTCTCTATTTAAGTTTCTAATGGCACTAGTTTTGGTAAGTTAAAAATTACAAAATGCATATTAATAAAAATACTGAGCAGTGAAATAACTAAATGGGCAGTGACGAGTGTGAAATAAAAAACCGAAGTGAACTGCCGAACTATTTATCCAACTGCCGATTCCATAATTTTTATTGGCGATTTATTTATCTATCTGCTTACGTATTTTTAGTACTGACATTGTAAGACGAAATAACCGGCCAAATGTTTTTTTTATTACTGTCTATGTTTTATAGTCGCACAAATTTAACAAGCGCCGCTAAAAAAATAACTGCCTATTATTTTTCAACTGATCATAAAAACCTCTCGAACATTTAAATAACAGTTCAAAAAAAATCCTGTTTCTAATTGATTAAGTAAATTTCAGTTGTTTATCTTATAGCGAACGTCTATTGGGTAATTGAACAACGTATTTAAGAGGTTAATTATGTTCATATTACAAATTAACATATTTATTTTCGTTTTAGAGCAGGTTTTTGAAATGTCAGATAACTTATTAGTACTAATCCGAAAAAAAAAACTATGGGTTACACAGGTTAGCAAAAAATACAGCAAATAAAACAGAGGTTAAAGGTGTAAATCGAAATAATTTTAATTAAATAAATTTCTTCTGAAATTACAAATTGCTTTTGAAAAACTTGGGGATTCATTAAATATTAACAAACGTACATTATCATATTGTATTACAAAACCAAATTCACTATTAAGTTTTCTATGCGATGTGGAAACACTTTTGGAACTTCGACGATTTTTATAATTTTTACAAATGGCTTATCAGACTTTTTCAAATACAAAAAAGTTATAAATACAGTCCTAGAAGTGTGTTTTGGCCATTAAAAATGAAAATTTTAGGCAGCGTTTTTGTTATTTGGGACAAGCCGGCGACACTTTTCCCAAACCACTGCAACTCCTGAAACCCAAAATCAACAGTGGCAACCACCAGAAAAGCGCAGAGACAATGAAGCTCGACGAAGTCCAAGAGAAACAATTTAACCAACGTTGACTATTGAAAAATGTGAAATATTTCATGAAATAGTGTTTAATAGGTATGCCGTTGCGAGGGGCTTAGAAAAGTAAATATTATGCTTAGTACACAGTACATTCAGTATATTTTGGCACTAAGACTACTTTTCACTCTGCTGCACGCTGCAAAAATTCCAACGAAGCGAAGCGGACGCCTAAATTTTGTGGATGTTTGTCGATACGTTCTCCTTTTTCCACATTGCCGAGCCGCCTTTTTCCACGTCAAAAAACAAAGACTCAACACTTAGGAGAAGAGAGATCTACATACAAGGTGTTGTTTTGCAATCTCGTCAAATTCAAGGAGGGGAACAATGCTAATGATTGTAGACCCGAATGAATAATAAAATTGGCAGGTAATTTTCATTTTTTTTTTCTTATTTACGGAAATCGGTAAGTGGGAACCACACGTTTATTAAACGCGGCCCGTCTGATTCTCGCCCTATAACCGGGCTTTCACACATACAAACAATCACAAACGTTTATACGATAATTTCTTATTCCCTAAACCACGTTAAGGGGATTTTTCTGAAATACTGACAAACTTAAACCGTACCGAAATTTAATTTAATTTTTATGTCGTTTGTGACAACCCCCTGAATTTTGACGAGGTTGCACAACAACGCCTTGTATAATTAACAAGCGTTACATAGCTTTGTCTTAATACTATTCTTGGCACTATCGCACAACTATTATACTATTCATTGAAGACAGAGACGGAACATGTCTAAGTTGAAGCACGTGATATGTGACCTTTAGAGATATCGGCCTAACTACGTAAAACTTATTAAGAGCGGGGTAGGGTTTCAAACTAGCTCTAAGTGTATCCCGAAAATATCATTTGATTATTTAAACACCCACACACAGAGGTATTATGTTACTAACCTGATTGGTATTTTCATAGAAAATTGAGAGTAGAAATTTCTCAATTGTCTAACTACCTGTTGAGCACGACATTGTTATAAAAAAAAACCATATTTGAATCGGATTTTGTAAACAATTTCAAGGGTTTTAATTTTTTTACACGGAACCCTAATCCTCTGTGTAGAATAAAAGTAATAGCATCAGTTATTTGCCAGTGACAGTTCCGTCGAAATTGGTCCAGCCGCTTCAGAGATTTGCCCGAACAAACAAACTGACAGACAGACAAAAATGTAAAAAAAAAACTATTTTGTTACTTACTATTTTGTACCGTATAAACTTTCATGGAAATTCGGTAAATAGCTGTGATTTTAAAATTACATACAGATACTCCATTTTTTATAATTTGTATAATGTATTCTAATGATAAAACAAAATAAAAGATGAATGTGACATATATTATTATGAGCTTTGTCTGAGCAGTTGACGTTAAAAGACAGCTTATTCTAAGCACTTTTATGTTGAACTTTTGTGTTGAACACATCAATAACAGTTATTTTCTTAAATGTTACATAAAAATTAAATGTTTCATGAAAGAAAACCATTGAAAGCAAACTAGCGGAGAGGAAAAAAATATATTTTATCTGGTCCAAACGAATATATATCTGTATACCTCAGAGCTATACAGTAGTAACTCCAATTTATTCGAAATTGAGTTTTTTTCACCATTCAAATCGTAAAAACCAGATCTACATAATGGTATACGACATTAAGTCCTATGACATCTAGAAAAAGAAATACTCGTATCCTATCGTATATTACATTAAATCCACAAACATTATGAAATATGGAGTTTGTTGAAATAATGTTTATTTTTGCAAATAGGTTTTTACAAACACTTTAAACACGTCGTCTTTTTTTTAAACTAGATGAGACCGGTGTTTCGTACCTGACTACTCTGAGAAGAAACAGCCGAAACAAACTCATAGGTCACAGTTTTTTAAAGGTCCTGACATAATCTTGGCCTACTTACATGAGGACTATGCAGATAAGTGTCTGAGATGGTCTATTGAAGAAAGCACCACACTGATTTTAGTGGACCTGTCCAGCCAGTGCAAGCATATATCGTGTAGCTCAACTCATAATTCAAAGAGCTCCACGACACAACGAACTATACCAAAGAAAGGACATCGCACATAGTACTAAAACATAGTTACATGGGTAGGGGTTCTGTTTTTTAAGGTCTATTTTTCAATGGCATAAACAAAGCGGATATGCGGTGCACAATGTTAAAAGTATGTTTTATGATGGTTCTTGCGATGTTAATACACAAGGTGTTGTTTTGCAGTCTCGTCAAATTCAAGGAGGCAACTATGCTAATGATTCTCGTCCCTAATCAATAGTAAAATGGGAAGGTATTTTTTTTTTCTCATACATGGACATCGGTAAGTGTGAACCACCCGTGTTTTAACCGCGGGCCGTCTGATTCTCGCCCTATAACCGTGTATCTACACATACAAACAATCTCAAACGTTTATTCGATAATTTCTTATTCCCTAAACTACGTTATGGGGGTTATTCTGAAATACTAACAAACATAAACAAACAACAAAATCAGCGTTTATTAATAATTAACTAGGTACTATATTTTTTATTGATTATTTATGTCTTTTGTGAGAACCTCCTGCATTTTGACGAGGATGCAAAACAACATCTTGTATTAAATATTTTGCTTAATAAACATGTAAAAATAATACAAGTCTTAATCGACTAACCGTACCACCTCAACACTTTCACTGCCCCCACAATGGAAACAACTAATAAACAGTTCGTCATAAACCTTATGCGACTCACAGGACAATGAGAGAGTTAAAATAACATTGGGTTACTTTCATACCGGAAATTAAAACTTTACATGCGTATAGTCTGCCATTGGGGACAGTAAAACCCGAACTCACAAACGTAATACAACTTTCAAGTTAAAATACGTTTATGGTGTCATGATACCCTTTCACTAAGTTGCGATCTGAATGACAGGGACAGCAGTTTAAATAGCGTCTATAAAGTGTCAAGTTTTATGAATAAGAATTAAGGTGATGGGTTAACAGGGCATTTTGCCAAAATATGGGTGTAATATAAACTTAACGAAGTCAAAAGGCTTCTTCTTTCCGTCATTGCGATCATTTTGTTTTGTTCTGCTCCATACCTTGTAACCTTCTAGTTTCGCCGATGTTCGGGGTCAAAGTTTTTTTTTTTTTTTTGACAATAGTTTTTATTTGACTTTACCTTAAATACCTCCATAACCCCTGTACTGTTAAATTCATCCACCAGCACAAAGTTTTGAGTGCGTTACATAGTCTTACCTTAAAACGTATTTTTCACCACAAAAAAGGGGTTTCCCAGCAATAATTTTTGCGTGGAGTTACTTAGTTTGCTGTACAGAATGCTTGTTTCAGGTTTCGTGAGGGATCCGTTTATACACTGTTTATAAACGTTTCACAACAGCATAGAAGGGCGCATTTCTAAGTAAAATCACGTACTTCGTGACACTTTCAGATTTAAACTTTACTATTAGACATAGATTATGGAATGAATACACATTTTTTTATTTTTAAATTAATTATTTCCATAAAGAAACTCAGAAAGATATGTTACTTTCACTATCGGAGAAGGTTAAATAAGTACTTGTTTTCTCAGACTGATATTTATCATAGATATTTTAAAGAATTATATAGCGCTCATTGGAAATAACCATATAATAAGCCATACAAAAATTAATAATAAAATAAAAAAACACAAGCAGGTGTGGCGAGAACAGCTGTGACGCAGTGGTGGCAGCCCCAAATTACGAGCAATAAGCCGTGGGTTCGAACCCAGGCAAGCGTGTAATTTATTTCATCACTGCTGCTCTCAAAAACGGTGAAGGAAAACATCGTGAGGAAACCGGCATGTGCTAGAACTAAAAATGCGAAGACATGTGACATCTACCAACCTGCACTGGGCCCGCGTGGTGGATTACAGCCCACCCTGTCTAATACACAGGAGGCCTGTGTCCCAGCAGTGGGAACATTATAGGCTGATTATGATGATGATGAACGCACATTTAATATAATTTTTGAGTAATTATTTTCATACAGATACCCAGAAAGATATGTTACTACTACTACTACTACTGTCGGAGAAGGTAAAATAAGTACTCGTTTTTTCAGACTGATATTTTATCATAGATAAAAATATAAAAGAAATAAATATAGCGCTCATTGGAAATAAAGCCATACAAAAATTTGATCCCGAACATTTTCGATTTTGACATGACTGCTACCTGACAAGTGGGCGGATTATTCCGATCTGTCACCCCGCTTTGTCCCCTTAGGGGGACAGATCGGAAAAAAAAGTTCGATCTGTCCCCCTGTTAGCAATGAGGGGACAGTTCGAACTTTATTCACTCCTCAACGGTTTCATCTGTCCCCCTATCACTGATAGGGGGACAGATAAAACTTTTTATTCCTGTTTGTCCCCCATAGAATTTAAATTAATTCTTAAAAGTAATGCTACACGTTATACGCTTACTTTTAAGAATTAAATAAAAGATTAGTGGTTTGGATTATTATAACGACCTGTATTTAAATAAATTATAAATATTTCTTTTGTTTCTGTATCGATCAGTCACACTCCCATAAATCACGTAGTAGGTATTCCAGGTATAATAAGTATTATAACAATCAGTCCTCTGATTTGACTTCATATTACAAATGTAAATTTTTACTAACAATAATGTTAACTTTTAGATGAGGAAATGTTCCTAATAAGAAAATTTAACGTGTTTAGATAAAATCGCAGCTTCTTTTAAGGTAATTCTGTATTAATCAGCAATGAAGTAAATAAATTCAAGTTTTGACGTTTTCATTCCTGTAAGAGTTATCAAACAAAATAAAATTTCTGTCTGTGCTTTGTATGTCAGTACTTTAATATCAAAACTTATTTTGCGATAACAACTTAAAGATTTATAAAATATGGTAGGGAATTACTTGCACTCCATTATTGTTTCCAAAAAAGCTGACTCTTCCGGGAATTTACTCAGTGCAAGTAAACAATAGATTTCAAAACAAGCAAACGAATTTCGGTTCTCTCTCTCTTTTTTAATCATGGGGCCTTATGGGCAGCCGCAATGATGCGCATTACTAAGAGAACTAGTGCAAATTTACCATTTTTGAAGGTGAGACATCAGTGTTAAATTGTTCGTTATAATTAATTTGAGTGAAGTGTTTATATTACCAAGTATGTAGTTTTCAAGCGAACTATTGCACAGTATCATTAAACTGAGAGGAAATTACAGACAGAGGTTCATATAGAATGTACACTACACACAATACGACTTTTGGAAATTGTTAGCAAGTGTGGCATGACTTTTAAGAATTAATATATTAAATTCTGTGGGGGACAAACAGGAATAAAAAGTTTCGTCTGTTCCCTATCAGTGATAGGGGGACAGATGAAACCGTTAAGGAGTACCGAGAACCGTTAGTTCTGATCGATACAGAAACAAAAGAAATATTTATAATTTATTTAAATACAGGTCGTTATAATAATCCAAACACTAATCTTTTATTTAATTCTTAAAAGTAAGCTTATAACGTGTAGCATTACTTTTAAGAATTAATTAAAATACTATGGGGGACAAACAGGAATAAAAAGTTTTATCTGTCCCCCTATCACTGATAGGGGGACAGATGAAACCGTTAAGGAGTGAATAAAGTTCGAACTGTCCCCTCATTGCTAACAGGGGGACAGATCAAACTTTTTTTTCCGATCTGTCCCCCTAAGGGGACAAAACAGGGTGACAGATCGGAATAATCCGTACCCGAAGGGTCAAACGGGACCCTATTACTGAGACTTCGCTGTCCGTCTGTCACCAGGCTGTATAACTGAACTGAATAAAAACTGAACCGTGATAGTTAGCAAGTTGCAATTTGTACAAATAAAAAAAAAAATACAATAAAATTACAGATTACCATTATTTCTGTTGCCGCTATTACAACAAATAGGTACTAAAAACAGGATAAAATAAATATTTAAGAGGTGCTCCCATACAAAAAAAAAAAAAAACTTTTTGCTCGGTTTTATAAATAATGGTACGGTACCCTCCGAGCGCGAAACCGACTCACAATTGGCCGGTTTTTTCCTCTTGACGTGTCTATCGCTCTTAAATACTTTATTGTGATATTTGATGTCTTTGTATTTTATCTACCAAAAGCGAACGGAAGAAATCCCTAAAAATATGATTCACATTTTCCACACATTTTAAGAGCAGCGTTAGTAGTTATCTTCACAAATCCTTGTCGTAAATCATTATTATTCTTCCTCGAATAGGCGAATAAATCACAAATATTGTTAAAAACTAGCTTTCGCCTCGGTTGTAAGGGTTCCGTTACGAGATAGATATTCATTCATCATATGAAAAGGGAGGAAAGGTTTTATATGGATAAGAAAGTGGTTAACTATAAATGTTTGTAGGCCGCGTTCAGGGTCGGTGAGAAAAGAAAATGGTCCTAAGAGGGGACTCTAGTCGGTATTTCTCCATACAAACGTATTCCGCTGTTTTTTGACGTGACAACGTCTTATAAATTGGTTTGCCGGGTGACACTTCAAGAAACTGCGTTACGCTCCGCTCACGTTATGCGCTCACAATGAGAGCGAGTGAGAGGCACGCGTCCCTTCCACTCGGGCATGGTTAGCCCGCCTAAGAGCGAGAGAGACAGACATAAAAAGTGAAAGGCACGCGCAAATAAATGTTTTAAATTGTTACTATTATTTCATCCTTCTTCCTACTATACGAATGAATATTCACATCAAAATTATTTTACCACTCAAAGTCGTTGTCACGTAAAACTTTCGCCCGTATACCGACTTTACAGGCAACCAATTTTTTTCGTGGATAATGCGTATAGAGGGTGACGTGACAACGTCTTATAAATTGGTTTGCCGGGTGACACTTCAAGAAACTGCGTTACGCTCCGCTCACGTTATGCGCTCACAATGAGAGCGAGTGAGAGGCACGCGTCCCTTCCACTCGGGCATGGTTAGCCCGCCTAAGAGCGAGAGAGACAGACATAAAAAGTGAAAGGCACGCGCAAATAAATGTTTTAAATTGTTACTATTATTTCATCCTTCTTCCTACTATACGAATGAATATTCACATTAAAATTATTTTACCACTCAAAGTCGTTGTCACGTAAAACTTTCGCCCGTATACCGACTTTACAGGCAACCAATTTTTTTCGTGGATAATGCGTATAGAGGGATGTTTTTTTTTTTTTTTTAAATCTAGTTCTTATTAGTACATGCCCCTATATTTTTTTTTTAAACATAATCACTAAAAGAATTATGACAATCTAAAAATCCGAAAAAAAGCCCGTTTTTACCGCCATGTTCAGACGACTATCAGACAAATTAGATAAGTATTTAACAAAAAATGGAAGCATAGATATACCTTTCCTCTAAATTTTGATATAAGAATTATTTAGATCAGTTTAGTTTTGAAGAAGAAAACAGCGGAATACAAAACGTCTTTTGGTCAAGATTTTTGTAGGTACTACAATCAGACTGAGCTGCAGTTGTCCTTTTCGCACTTGACGGGGGCTTGGTCGGGCGCAGCACGACGGCAATAGCTTCTTCAAATCAAATCGAATACTTTTAATTACCGACTAGAGTCCCCTCTTAAGGCAGGCTTTTGATTTTGGTTAGGCTTAGGCCACATCACTTGTAGCTTAATGCTTAATTCCTTGAAGTTGGTGGCCGCGGTAGGAGAATCGACCCACAGCCACTAACATCATACAAAGTGGCAGTCCTACCATACGCCGATTCGATAATTCGCTGCGTTTGGGGCGCACATGTGTGTGTGTAATGTCAATGTGTTTTATTTATAGTTCTTTATGTTTGCGAATGTTGTATGTGTGGATTTCATCTCTGGAACCGTTACAGACATTTATGAAGTAAAAAACAAAAATAGAAGCCATAGTCCTCGTCACAAAGCGAGAGATGGAGAGATGGATGGAGTGATGGGATGGGGGAGATGATTGAGAGTATGTTATTTTAAATGATTATGTTTTTAAAATTAATTTCCATATTTTGAATTTTATGTATAAATTAAATTCGTTATTTTGTTATTATTATTATTTTAATTTGCTGTATGTACATATTGTGATATTTTTTTATTTTTATTATTTATGGTATTTAATATTTTTATGTTTTGTTGAAGTTTTGTATGGATTTTCTATCTGACTAAATAAATGAATTGAATTGAAAGCATAATAACTTATGACTGGAGTTGCCCATTCCAAAGCGTAGATCTCTATGGAGAAGAATGGGCAAGAAACTCCATGGACACTCTTTTAAATCAAAACAGTTTTACAAGATCTTAGTTACATCATTCATGTTGAGATTATACATACATATACAGGGAGGATTTTTCAGGTGGGCGTAAATGATCAAATCCGAAACTATGAGGTATAGCGAAAAATACTCAAAATCTCTGAGTCTCTGTCATGTCTGGAAGCCGACCCCAACACAGTTGGTAAAAGGCTAGGACTACAACGATTACGATTGACATTATCCGATAACGATTGACATAATTATGTAAGCTAACGTCGTGTGCGCTGGAGGCAACCTCACTATATTATTATAAATCTGTACCTAATGAGATATTTATGTTCATTACACTGACGGCTGACACTTACAAATCTTTGCAATTCCAAGCAGTTTAATTAGTTTTATAGACTTGAGTCTACAAATTACTAATAAAGCTGTGGGTTTCGAAACATACACGGTGTAAATCACATCATCACGAAGCCGTCAACCAAGCATTCTGTACATACATGAAACTAAGTAACTTTACGCAAAAATTATTGCTGGGGAACGAATTTTTTTTTGGGAGTGTAAAATCATGTTTTGTGGTAGAACTCAATGTAACGCACTCAAAACATTGTGCTGATGGACGGGTTGGGTAGTACGGGGGTCGTGGAGGTGTTTAAAGTAAAAATCTCACATTAAAAACTTGTATTAAAAAAAAAAACTTGTCAAAAAGTCGGAACTTTGACTCCTAATATCTCCGTAACTAGAAGGTTCCCAGGTATGGTGTAGAACAATAAAATGATCGCAATGACAGGGAGAACCAGTGCCTTTCGGCTTCGTTAAGAGGTGTTTTACACCCTTTATTTAACTAAATAAAAACTTCGTTACCCTAAGTAAATACAAACGAAGTTTGCTAAAGGTTCGGAAACATATTACACATAAACGCAAAATAAAACCGCATTCTGCCAGACATTTCACTGGGGAAAACTGTGAGGAACTCGGCATTGTTAAAAATGTTATGCGAACCATGCGAATATCCAGCAACATTGCGAACTTTTAAATTGCAGTGAGACTTTACAGATTTTCACTGATGGAAATTCGTTTGAATGGAGTTGTTCATTTCACTCACCTACTATTCCAGTCGCCATGCCTTTCTTTGCCGTATGTGCAAGTACTTCAGCTGGAAGCGCCAGGGTAGCCCAAATTTTCGTACGTTTTTTGCAATTTATTTCGTGTTTTCGACCTTCACAAAGTACTTATTCAGAGCCTCATTTTAAATACTTTAGGAACCAGGTCTGAAGATTACAGCAAGCCAAAAAAACAAACTGCTCTCAGATTCCATATTTGAGCAGTTTTGCGAAATTATTCAATTAGTCTATGTTTACTTTTGTTAACTGGTAAAGTGAATCGTAAATCGAGAGCACGAAAGTCGAAATTCAAGGCACTACTAAGAATTAATTAGTCAAAGCTCTCTATTGGTACCTAATTTAGCATTAAGATGTTTATTATTTATTTCAGCTTATTAAACTATTTTTAGTTTCAAGAGCAGTCTAATCTTTTGATTTGACTGTTCTTTGAAATAATAATAAACTGTTTCTCATTTAAAAGTTAATTGAATTATATATAAATCTGTTACCTATAACAGAGATATTGCTGGCCATTGTACTGTCATATTATTTTACAAAAACAACACATTTCAAATGGACCCTTAGCACACGAAAATTAAAATCCGTTTCTCAGCTGACGGGTATGTTATGGTTCTTTTTACACCCTGTATTTCGGTTAAGTGGAATCCTTTTATTTATAAGTCAAAAACCTCCTACCCTTTTAGTGGCATTTGACTCGTTGGGTAAAAATAAATCCAAAAATATATTACCGTCTTCAATATTACCTACCTATCTGGGGAAGAAAATTGAGGATATAGAATAACTCAGTTTGTCTTCTCACGATTTTCCTGCTACCGGTGACGCTATAGGTTAAAAATAAAGCCTTGGTTGCCCTTAGCAACAAAATAGTGTCAGGTAAAATAAATCATGAAAAGTATTATTTTGTTGTTTTCTGATCATTTTTTTTAACACGGCGTAATGGAAACATTTACCTTGGAATTTTAAAAAATGCCTTTTATTTAAAAAAAAAACAGCCTTGAAAAAAACACTCAAAGCCTGTAAAATCATTCATCATAATTTTTCTGCCCCTATCCCAAATTATTTCGGGTCAGTGCAGCATGTTTTTTACTTCCATACTTCTCAATAACTTGCCATAACAGCAGTCATCTACTTTTTAGCAATATTATGCTCCACACAGTCTTCTATTCTTAGGCGAGTCTCAAACGACATTGCTCGTCGACGTGGTCGTGCGGAGGCGATGAAGGATTTTGTGACGTGAGATCAGTTTCAAAGCCCGGCCGCGCTGACCAGCGGTGACGTGATAGAATCTTGGTTATAGTACTTACACTTACTCAAAACTTCCCTACGTTAGTTGTATCGTTGGAAAACGATTTCTCACGAAGTCCCTTAAACCCTTACCTTCTTTCCAATTTTAAACTTACTTTCTTTAATTAGGTACCAAATTAATTGAGTGTATAACGTGAGGTCGACACACGGAAGCGCGATTAAATTAATTTCACCAGCGAGCGTTTCCAAAGTCGATATGTAACGTAAAACTTACCTAGAGGGTATAGGTACAATATGTGTATAAAGTCTATGCTAAACATTGTTTAAAGCATTTAAACCCTTGTTTTAAAGCTTACCTGACGGAATTGCAAGTTAAAAAATATGTGCTGGTATCGCTTATCGTGATTTTTACGGACTCTATCAACTTTGCTTTTCCTCTAAAAACGGTGTAAACACGGCGAGACATATCAAGCCGTAAATTTCCAGTAAAACATGGCATTACTTTGTATAGATTTCCCTTACAATGTTAGATCCGCTTATACTGGTTTTGCTTAGCTTGATTTATCGCCGTGCGTACTATGTATCTATTGAAAACACGACCGTCATGATCGAAAATGCGCTCAGCTGATCTACGAATTCGTTTCCAACTCGATTTATGTTATTTTTTTTACAAAAACCTCCCAAAATATTGTCTTAGCAAAAATAAATCTAAAGGCGGAAACACACTTGCGTGTCGTGACGCGCCAGAAGCAAATCGGTTTGTACGACACGTAAGTGTGTTTCCGCCTTAAAGATTAAATTTACAATTTCACGAGAGAAAAATAAATACTGTCAGTATATTAAAACAAGAGAAACGGCCCACTTCTTTAAGTGAAGTTTAAAAAAGCGGTCCAAATAAATATTCCTTAAGGTTCCAGGCTAAATTGGAGCCAGAAGGCCATTTGTAATGGGGTCTCTGTATTAGGGGTTGTCAACCGCAGAAGTAAATGGTTTCCAGCCTAAACGTACCTCTGAGGATTACAAGGGTTATTTATTTACTTGTCAATCAATCAATTGCTCAGCCACGGTTGGTCGACATTCCAGACGGCTCGAGTTATTGGAAAATGAATAATATGATTAAATAGCGGTTGTCCGTGACCTTCGTCGGCGTGATATTATTATAAAAAAATATTACTTCCTTATTTGAATGGGATTTTGTTAAGAATTTCAAGGGTTTTAATTTTTTTTTCACGGATACCTTATATTTTTTCTAAAATAGAAGTACTCCTTACTACTAGTATTCGTTACTCCTTATAACATCAGCTATTAGCCAGTAAAATCCAGTCTAAATTGGTCCAGCCGTTTTGGAGATTAGGCGGGACCAATGGACAGTTTTTTTTACACTCTACAATCCTACACTATTCAGGATTTTCCCCTTCTTACTAGAGACATTAAATTCATCATAGAAGCACGCATTTTACCACTTTGGAAGTATCTATCTTTCAAACGATTGACTTAGAGAAAAAATAGTTTTTAGTAAACTCAATGTCATTTTTAAAGACCTATCAATAGACCCCCGCAGGTACAGGTTTGATGTTTTTTTTTTAGTTTTGTTTTATTTTTGTATAAAAATCGTAAAACTGTTCATAGAATACATCTACCTACCAAGTTTCAACTGTGTATTCCTAATAGTTTAGGAGTAAAGTGGCTGTGACATACGGACGGACAGACAGACATGACGAATCTATAAGGGTTCCGATTTTTGCCATTCGGCTACGGATCCCAAAAAAGCTGTTATTTTGAAATTACGAATAGACACTTCAATTTTATTCTTCTTTGCGTATCGATGGCAAATTGTCATTTGCAATGTTTTGCGCAAATTTCAGCTTTGTGAACTCCGCTCGCCCAAACAAGTTCCATTTTATTTGTTTCTATAGATACGTCTTACTGGTCGGGATGGTCTTCAGAATGGTCAGTAGCGTGCAATAGTAATAGCAATTGCGTTTGACTGATCATGCGCATGAACGTGGAAAAAACAACAGAATTATGCGACAGATAACCTTTTTTAGATACATTCTCAAATTGGTTGTTTGTCAGTTAGATAAGCCAAAGGTAACAATAATGTAACCTTAATAATATTATGTAGGTCATTACGTCTACGATGAATTTGGGGTCGGCGCTATTTATCTTCCAATTACGTTATTATGTCATCTAATCGTTTATGGCTTTCATAGCGATATATTTCACATATTCCATCCATCTTGAACAAATATTGAGATTGGTGCCATGCACGACTGATATTACCTATTCATGCCTTTTTTTACCGACTTCTTAAAATAAGGAGGTTCAATTCGGCTGTTTTTTCTTGTTTGTTACCTCATTACTTCGTGATTACTCGTCTGATTTCAGTTTTTTTTTTCACTTTGTAGAGAAAGCTCGCGTGGGACCTCCGCGCTATCTGTCTCTGGCCATCAGCGTTGCCACGTTGGATGGCAATGCTGATACTTTGGAATCTAATAATTTGTTTTTATCTAGTAACTAGTTAAAATGTACAAAATCATAACTACTTTTTCTTATTTATTTTGAGATGTAAGTAATCATAATCGTCAACGGACCAATCCAGTTTAATTTTTCTATTTACGATGGAAAGCTCTTCAACTCATGGAGATTCATGGAACTTTGGAGTAATTTAGATTATCTACGAGTCAGTAGATACCCTTGGTTATAGACAGGGTGACTGAATCTGGACACGCCAAAGCAAATTATGATATAGAGGAGGTCATTAACTAATTATTGAACCTAAAAATTGAGCAAAGTATTATACTTTATTTTAAACTAGCTGTCTCGCGCAACTTCGCCTGCGTCAAATTTTCCCCGTTTTCGCAACATTTTTCATTGCTGCTCCGCTCCTTTTGGTCGTAGCGTGATGATTTATACCCTATGTCCTTCCCCAGGTTGAAATCTATCTTCTTGCCAAATTTCATTAAGATATCGATCAGCCGTTTAGTCGTGAAAAGGTAACAAACAAACAAACATACAAACAAACAAACAGAGCGACATTCGCATTTATAATATTAGTAGGGATAACTACTATATTCATAACAACGATTAACAAACTACTAAATTGAATAACTAAAATAACAATAAACTATAAAAGGGCGTCAAAAACTCCTCCTCAACGCTGTCAGCTGGTAATGTGCCCAAGAGTCTGGCAGCATTGCCACGTAAGTATGGCAATACTAAACCTCTAGCCAAAGTTATTGGGTTTTACTATCAGTTGCTCAGTAGCAGCCACAGAGTCTGGATTTATGTCCGGTTGACAAAAGGCGCGCTCCCTATAACAAAGGACTTAAGGCGCAGATATACGACTTTTAATGATTTTAAATTGAACATCACGTCTAATCTTCTAGTTTTATTTCTGTGAAAAAAATATATATTATACTAGACAATTGTCTTTATAAATTGATATGTGAAAATGTGAAATTATATTTTTATAATATATTGTAATTAATTTGTAAATTCATGTCTAACGCGGACAAAAAAACTATCGGACGTATTTGCATGAAACTTTGACCATCTGAAAGACAATTTAACAACCCATATTTTAGTATACGGTTTTTATTTGTATTGTGTTTGATAAATCAAGGTGGGTTATTTTTCCGAATAATCTTGGTGCGCGTTGAAGCGTTAGGCATGCACTTTTACTCGCTCAAGGTCGCGGGCACTTATTGTCGCCTTAAACATAACTGGCGAAACGTGGGTGTACTATTAAGCTGTCCTCTGCCTAACTCTTCGGGGATTACAGGGGTGATGTTATATTAATCTAAGTAATAGAACAAAGGCTCCAGTTTTATAACTACAGAATAAGAAAATATTCCTTTGTTTTAAAAGGTTAAGAAAGGTTTAAAATCAAATCAAACTACGAAAACACTTAACTTTAGTTGCTCAAATAAGAGCTTTGTTCCCACATATTTTCATTTCATCGCGTAAACGAGATCAATTTAGAAGTAAGTAGGCAGATGAGGTTTAGGTAAACACGAGGATTTGCGCTTATTCTATTTACTATGTCGCTGAGGCGTTGTTTTAGCCGAAATAAAACGTTATAACTTATTAGATTGGTTCAATTACCGTTGTCTACGTTTAGCTAGATAAAGAGGAATTTATATTTAATATGGTATGGGCCTTTGTGGAGCTTGTGGCTAAACAATTGGTCCGTAGATGGGTGACCATAATTACATACCGAGTTTCCTCCGTGCCTCGGAAAACACGTTAAGCCGTTGGGTCCGTCTGTCTTTTGTAGATCTTTGACAGTCGTTACGAGTAGTCACGCAAAACTCTGACATCCAGCCCTACCAAGGGGTATCGTATTATCCAATTACTGGGTTGTGGAGGTCAGATAGGCAGTCGCTTCATGTAAAATAATGGTACTCAGCTGCATCCGGTTAGACTGGAAGCCGACCCCAAGATAGTTTGGGAAAAGGTTAGGCAGATGATGGGGGCTTCAGAACGATGTACTGAATCTGTAATAACCGTTTTCGCGTCGTTGTTTCTTCCACCTAGTACAGTCAGTTGGTAACCTAGTTATATTAGTTTGCTAAAGTAATCAGCTGATCACCTGTGGAAGGCTGCATAGAAGAGCGATGACCCACGCAAGAGACAGCATCATCTTGCTTCTCTTTCTTGCTATTGGTAGCCTTAGTGGGTAGAGGATGGCGAAGAATCTGGAAGAAAAAAAAATGGTTATTATTTCTATCAAAAGGATATGTCATGAAAGGCACTTTAACCTCTCCAGCCCCGTGGTTCCCATATGGGAACGCCGAACAATTCGGTTGAGCCCCGAGGTTCCCATATGGGAACGCCTCGTACAAGCAAACTTAAACCCTTATCGTACGTACAGTAAGGGTCTAATTCGTTTGTAAAAATTTACGTCTCTGGCCAACTAGAGTTCGATTAAAATGAAACCAAACATACCAACCTAACAACTGCACAAAATTATTAAAAAAATAAAGAAACGCGTCTTTGTCGACTGTCAAAATGAGTCATGGCGGCCAGTGTGGAACGGTGGTGTTTTGTTTTGGAATGCAGTGAAATTTTTGTGTTTTGTGTTGTTAAACTTTGGTAAGTAAATGTATAGTATATTATAAGTGTATAATGTAACTTTTTAGATAGTCATTTGCTGGAAAAAATATCTAAAAATTATGATTTTGACCCAAAAATTTCTCCAAAAATTCCTTTGTTGTGAAGTTCGTCAGTCGAAATTGAAAATATGAATTTGACTCTTTTACAATGAAATATGGTCTTGGAAACATTAGTAATAAGCGAAAAAATAGTGATAATTCATAATTTCATGCATTCGAGGCATATTTATTCATATTTATTGATATTTCAAGTATTTTCATGCATTGAACTGCGCAGTTAGAAAATGGCCGATTCTAATAAGACGTTTGAATTGGAATCTTGCAAGAATAATTTATGTAGGACTCCTAAAAACACTGTCATTAGATTACTTGTATATTTGTTATGTTAGATCTAAAGTTTCGTGTAAATTGATTCAGTAGTTTTACCAAAAAAAAACAAACTACGACAACAGTATGTTTGCGGCAAGCTCTCTGAATTCTATGCGATGTTTATAATTCTCAAGTAGTTATAAAACAGTTGTTTATATTGTAATACATGGTCTCGTTAATCAAGAACCCGAAACTGTTTACCGCTTGAGATAAGAGCTAATAGAACTCGCGCGATAAGCTTTTTATGAGCGCAGGACACTTGACACGCTCGATGACGTCATTGTGAGGCCGGCTGGGTGTTTTACCGTTTAGCCGCAAGGTTGGAGAGGTTAAGTTAACAAGGAATCATAATCTTAAGTATTTTGCCTTTTGCCAAAGCCCCAGGAGGAGATGGCGGGGCGAACTCGACTCTTTCCACAAGGATTGGTGAATAACAGCACTGGATAGGAATAAGTGGAAAGACGGAAGGGAGTACTTCGCCCTGCAATAGGACACAAATGGCTAATAATAATAATTTTGCTTTTAGCGATCCACCCCAAGAAACACAGCTTTTAAAAATATTAATTAGTTGTCCTATGTATTCTGGCATGATGAATCATCAAAGAAATATTTTATTATTAATAAGTTTATTTTATTTTATTTATTTCTTTATTTTGAACAGATTTTTAATGCAGTTAGAAATTAGCAAAAATAATAAATATGAGCAACTGCGCCCGAGCTAGGCTGTCGTATTAGCCTGTCATTAAAAAGATAGGCCGTCAATATTTCGTGCAATCTAATTGATACCATAAATTATTTTCAGTCATTATATGTAATTATACACAAAGTGAATGTTTAGACATTTACTTTTAACTAAAAATTGCTTTAATTAATTACCTACTTATATATCCGCAAATATATTTTTCTCTATTCAAAAATCGAACCATTTTTGCATCATTGTACCTAAGTGATGATTACACAAGGAATAAACCAATCTTGTCGAAAACAACATCAAAATCAGGAAAAATCAGTAAACCAAAAATTCTCATGAGGTATTTGGGTATCAAAACAATTCGCTGAGAACTCAAACTGTTCTTCCACAGCACCTATTAATATGACAAAGTAATAATTCAAGGATAAGTTTTTATAAGAACAATTACCTAACAATTTTGTTATTTCGGCAACGACAGCTGTCTCTATGATTACTTTGAAATTGGTACAAGTTTTTGACATTATTAATTAAAACATGACTCTAGTTGTCACCGTTTTGTTATATTGACTATTCGAATATTTATTGTTACTTAGAAATGACTATTTTAATAAAAGTTAGACAGCGCTTTTATTGAATTCGTCTGATATGATGTAGATATCCTTACAAGAGCATACATATGGATGTATGCTAGAAACGAACCACAATTGATTTTTATTATATAGATAGATATTAAAATGGATTAATATCTATCTACATAATAAAAATCAATTATGGTTCGTTTCTCTCGCTAAAACTCGAGAACAGCTGGGCCGATTTAGCTGATTTTGGTTTTGTAATGTTTGTCGTAGTCCAGGAAAGGTTTAAAAGGTGAGAAAGGTAGGGTAATTTAGGTAGGGCAGGTAGGGTAGGTAGTGTAGGTAGGTAGGTAGGGTAGGGTAGGGTAGGGTAGGTATCGTAGTGTAGGGTAGGGTAAGTTGGTAGGTAGGTATGGTAGGGTAGGTAGGTATGGTAGGGTAGGTAGGTGGGTGGGTAGGGTAGGGTAGGTAGGTAGGTAGGGTAGGGTACGTAGGTAGGTAGGTAAGGTAGGTAAGGTAGGTAAGGTAGGGTAGGTAGGTAGGATAGGGTAGGTAGGAAAAAGTGCATTGCAACGCATACTGGGTACAGCTAGTCTATAATATTTTTCCATACTAATACAAAAACACGCATGCTTTTTTTTTTAATTTGATTTTAGCGTTGTCTGCCGGTCTGTTTATTTTTAACTTTTTATGTCAATACTTTTTTGTGACATCGGATTTCTATGAAACTTGGCATATAGTCAGACCATAAACTGGCACAGAACTGTAATCATCTCTATCCCGATTTAAAAAAAAAAAACATGGGCATGAATTACCTACGTTCTCTTGAAATTTCCGAACTAAATACGGGCAAAGTCATTATTCTCATGGCCTTATCCCAATTCATTTTGGGTCGGCACAGCATATCTTCTTCTTGCATACTTCTGTATTAATCGTCATCTCATCAGACACCTTCTTTCTTGCCATATCATCCTGCACACAGTCCATCCATCGTTACTTTGATCTTCCTCTACTCTTTTACCAATCCACATTCATACTCAAAACTTTCCTCATTTCTCCGCATCACATTCCCATACCACGACAACCGATAACCATACAACTTTTTAGTCACCAGCGAAGCACGGCTAAAGTCGCGTACAAAAGTCAATAGCCAATAAATATTTGTTATATTACCTCCTAACTTTCACTGAAGTCAGACGTCTTAGAGATAACAAGACACATTTCAGAGTTCCAACCAAACGTAATTCGATCAAATTGATGTTTGAAGTCTCCGGGACCAATTCATGTCTGTATTTTATCGTATCTTTGTCTACGGTTTTTATTACATATATTACAAATACTCTCGCCGAAAAATCAAGCCATACTTTTCTAGTATAGGTATGCCCCTGGTTTTACCCACGTGAAGGTTGGAATTTATCGCAGGTGAGATGCTAGAATAGGATCCAAGTCATGATATGAGTGTCTGTGTAACAAACGTTCTATCTGCTGCAAACTAACTTGATATCCAATTTTACGATTGTTTTTGTTCGAATTTCATTTTACCGAAAACTATTGACCGACGCCTTTTTTGCTATATGCATTATTTGACATATTTTTAGATCACTGAAGTATCATATGTGTCATAGGTATTATTTTACCGAACTATATTTCGCCGATTCACTAAATAACCTACATGCTTCTTACTGGCACCACTTAAAACAACTTCACGTTCGGTTTATTCACGTTTGGTGAAATGAAAATATGATAATTAAAACGGTGGTATAATGAATGTTCAGAAACATAATACTTCGAACACATGTTATTTCGGCAAAGTGTAACTTTGGTAAAAAAAAAATCGGCCAAATTAAACGTCGGAGTAACGAAAAAAAATTGAATTGATAATAGGTCAACTGATGCAGTGGCAGACGAGTAAAAAATACGAAACGATTATACTTGAAAAGTTTTAGGTGAAATGAAATTCGGTCAAATATTTTTCGAACTTATGATAGATAACCCTTGCGACCATGCTTATATTTCAGCACCTATACTAATGTACGCTCGACGAGCAATCAAGCCTTGCAAAACCATTATACGCTGATCTTTCATTGTTCCGGAAGCCCATACAAAGTGAGGTTAGGTTGTAATGGATATATATATATAGCCTGTATAGCTGGTATAGCTTCGCCTGCCACACTGTGTACCAAACGCCTCTCAAGTTGAAAAATGAGAAACAGTACTAGCAACAAGTACTACGCGAAGGATTTATGTCGTTCCTAAAAGACCTAGTATGTAATAACTGTCATGCTGTCATCTGAACGAATAGGATAACGAGTGCGACATTTATACAGGGTGTAACGGAAAAGGTATATACATTCTTAAGGGTGTGCCCCATACATTTGGGTCGAATAGGTATTGAAATTTTGTGTGGGGCAGCAGATAATTTTTTCGCTATTACGATGTTTGTCCGATGGAGAAACATGTTCAGTTTGATAGTCTGTAGCACACTTTTAAGTTGTATAATTTTATTATATAGAACATATAAAAACCTAACAAAAGTTCTATATTGATGACCCCGACGTTTAAAACAGACTTAGACTTTGTTTAGTGTTGTTACTGTGAACTATCTTATCAAATTTCGATATGTCCAACCGTAACACTGCTTCTTTCCGTTACACCCTGTATAGTAAACAGACCACAACATGTGGTCTCAAGTAAGCGTCGAGCCTGTAAGTACCTAGTTACAGGGCGAATGGCATACAGAGAATTTTCTCACATCAATATAAAAAAATATTTTCAATATAAGTCGGAATTCAACAGCTGCTAAAAGTAAATCTGTCTTTAAAAGTCAAGACGAAGATGATAAATGTAGGCATTAATAATTAAAGACAACATTTATAATTAAAATCTAAGACTATTCTTGACAGAATTTGCTTGTAGCGGATAATAACTTTCATTGAAGGCAGGCCTAAGATTCCATTAACTTCAATTATTTCAAAAATGACTCGGTGTTTCTTATCCTTCTAGCTTTAATGATAGTTTGCTAACCCAAATCAAATCTTCTGTAAATAACATTAATCTTAAAGCCGCATTCATAAACACTTTTGTAAGTTAATGACCTATAAACCAATTATTACTGAAGAGGCGGCAGTTTGTTGAGGAGCTCGTGGCTAAATAAAAACAGCCGCGCTTTCGTAGGTTGGTCCGTGGTTGGTTGACTACCCATTATGTATCGCGTTTCTTCCGTGCCTCGGAAAGCACGTTAAGCCATTGGGCGCGGCTGGCATTTGTAGATCTTTGACAGTCGTTAAGTAGTAGTCAGTGCTCCGAAAGTTTGGCAACCAGTCTTACCAAGGGGTATTGTCTTACCCAGTAGGTACTATCTGGGTTGTGGAGAACAGATATGCAGTCGCTCCATGTAAAATACTGGTATTGAGCTGCATCCGATTAGACTGGAAGCCGACCCCAACATCTTTGGTAAAGGCTAAGCAAATGATTAATCAGTCGCCAGTTTTTTAATCTGGTTTCGTAATTTAAAAATATAGACAACCAAAAATATTGATACCAGAAAAACATTAGAAGCCACTAATAATTTTCTTATTTTGCTGCCAGCCAAGTCAACATTATTGAGAGTTTGTGAGTGCGGAGTGAAATTAATCTAGACCCCATGGCAACGAGCAACCGTAGCACAAAAGAATTTCTTTAAAATAGTTGATAAACTTCAACAATAGATATTGAACTGTGGTCAACATAAAGCGCTAAGTATCTAAAGCCATACGTTACAAAGAATTGAACCATATTCTGGTCTAAATAAGAAAACACTTTTGTGCTTTATAACATTTGAACATTAAACAACAAAACTTGACCTTTTACCTGTAAAAATAGAGTCTTTTATTAGTAGTAGTTGAGTTGACACCTACCAACAACATAAAAATACGTTCCTTCTCATGATTAATATGGAACATAAATAGCTAGACGGAAATATTAATACATTCCGATTTCTTTTAATTCTTCAATTAGATTTTCCTGTCATATTTTTATAATAACATTTTGCTAAGCAATAAAGTTCTTTGTAAGTACATTATAAGATCATCCTGTATATTACAACAACGAATAGCTAGTTCCACGAGATTTTCTGATATTAAAAAACTTTGGCACGACATCGGGAAACACTACCGCGTTGCGGGCTCATAAGAAGCTTCGAAACGGCCGAAATCGGTATTTTTAGTATGAGACAATATCCCTCTAGATACGACCCGAACTCTCCCACGCATGTGACAGAAAATTCGATCTAATGTCATAAATTATTCAACGTTTAATAGAATAGCTCTACTAACTGAACGCCACGCATTGGGTAAAGGTTTCTAGACGGAAGTTAATTTTATTTACTTAGCAGCACAACGTTTATGGTTTGAACACTTTGTGTGTGTATGTGATGGCGTTGCTAGTTATGAAAATTTGCATCGATATGTCAGACTTGGTACATTTCTTTCATCATCATTTCAGCCGAAAGACGTCCACTGCTGGACATAGGCCTCCCACAAATGGCAACACATTGACCGGTCCCGTGCGACTCGCATCCAGTGGATTCCCGCAACCTTCACCAGGTCATCGGTCCACTTAGTGGGGGCGTCCCACTAGGTGGACCGATGAACGAATCGCCTTCCTGTTCGCGGTCGCCATTCCAGAACTTTTCGGCCCCATCGGCCATCCATTCTGCGAGCAACGTGCCCTGCTCACTGCCACTTAAGTTTGGCAATTTTTCGGGGACCGTCGGTAACCTTGATTCTCTTGCGAATGTCCTCATTTCTGATTTCATTTATTTAGTTCTGTGTTTTCCCACCTACATAGATTAGATAAGTTGATCGAAACAAATGGCAATCACTTTCAAGTTCTTTTCTGTAGCTTTGTCAATCCGATACGTCGATACTTCTTTTTACATTCTTAAAACTCACATTTTTTTTTCACATTTTGGTGAATCACGTCTTGTAGGTAGTGCTTGATATCTAAAGCTAAGGCATCAACGACAGATGCCCAGTAGCGATATTAAGACCACCATTGTACCTATTAAATTAGTAATATCGTAAAAATCTGTCGTAACAATCTGTGTTACAAAGTGTACGCATGAAAACCAAATAAAGCTGATCTCTTAGTATACGGGAAGCTCATACAAAGTTAGGTCAGGTTATACTAGTAATAAATAGCTTGATGTGTCGCCGTGTTTTCAATAAAGTATATTATTTTTAATTATACAATATGTATCAGGAAGGTGTAATCATATACTCTTTTTTCGCATAAAAATCAACTGACCCATAAATTTGAATATTTGACACATTTTGATAAAAAAAAAACAGTTGCCTACATTTGTTTTGATGGTTTATACATGTCCTGGATGCGTAAAGTTTAATTGTGTTTTTAGGAAAACCAATTTCGCATATGTAGGTACCGTTAAACGGAACCATGGGCACAATATTATTTGCATGCGTTCTGTTGCACGCTACCGTAAACAGCGATGTTTTCCACCAAGAAGTTTATCTCTCACTTTTTTTTTTTTTGCATAATTTTACTTTATTTATTTTTTAGAATTTGAAGATGACGAATGATTGGTCCCTTTATACCTTACTTTAAGTAGTTGACTGGCAGTTCTAAGAAGTTCTTCTTTTTCCAGCCAATTAGATAATTGGATGCCTTCTTAAAAACTCGCCAGATACGTCATACGCGTTTTCATCTTATCACTAGCATAAATCTTTTATCAAATCACACATTCACAAACAACGTAGACAATATAAATTTTATATGTAGGTACTACTCCGATTACAGGCATTTTTTTAGAGTAAATGGAACCCTTATCGATTAGCCCTGTCCGTCTGTCTGTCTGTCCGTCCGTATGTCACAGCTATTTTACTCCGAGACTATAAATTGGCACCACACAGTTGAAAGGAAAGTAGGTGCCTTCTATGAAACGCTACAGAAATAAGTTACGAAATTATGAAAGAAAAAAAATAGGGGTGGCTCTCCATACATGTAACTGACTATTGAAAAAAAAATATCTACGTATATAACTATGGAGGGAGTTTGTCGATAGCTCTTGAAAAATG
The DNA here is from genome assembly GCA_963082945.1 of Cerastis leucographa. NCBI lineage: Eukaryota > Metazoa > Arthropoda > Insecta > Lepidoptera > Noctuidae > Cerastis > Cerastis leucographa. The sequence continues at coordinate 7,131,172 of OY720363.1, read as the reverse complement.
ATATCGAAGTTCCTTAAATATTTTTTTTTATCGGAGCTTTACAATATTTATAGATTTAACTGAATTAATCGAATGTGGATCCTGTTATTCTAACAGGCAAAAATCTGCATGGAAACTCTTTTAAATACCAAACTAGGATAGGAGCCAACCACTCAGCTACAACATCAATAGAGTTTACCCCTTATGTTATTATAACAGATAGTTATTTTAAAGTTTGGTATCCATGAACTCGGCCCAGGTAACAGGTAAACCTTGAAAACTTTGTCTTCATCGTAGTTAAGCCTATTTTAATGAATTCTTTATCAAACTATCCAAGCCTAAACATAACTTCCAATTGCGAAGGCAGACAATAATGGGACTTCTTATTGTCTAGGTATCTACTTAGGTAACTTTTTAAGTACCTATTTAGGATTTTTCTAAGGTTTGACTGCCGCTGTTAGGGACGCCAGGTAAACTTTTTTGAAAGAACAGTCTATCTAATAATTACCAATAATTAACTATAATTTACAGGCATAATCAATTTCATTATTATAAATTATCTAAAATACGTAGAAATACCCAAATGTAAAAGTTTGTATAAATAGGTCTTCTATTTCATGTAAATGTTAAATGGTTTACATTCCATTAAATTAATTATTTTCTCTTAAACGTTACAGGTATCTAGCGGTCCGAATGTCTGACAACCAGCCTAACAAAAGGGTCTCACTGCCCATTTAATGGAATATGGAGGTCAGATAGGCAGTAACTCTATGTAAATACAGGTTCAGGAAAGACTGGAAGCCGACCCCAACATCATCTGCCTAGCCTTTTCCCAAACTATCTTGGGATCGGCTTTCAGACTAACCGGATGCAGCTGAGTACTAGTATTTACATGAAGCGACTGCTTGTGTGACCTCCAAAACCCAGTAACTGGGTAATACGATAACCCTTATTAAGACTGGATGTCAGACTTTTCTGACTACTCGTAACGACTGTCAAAGATCTACAAATGACCAACGGCTTAACGTGCTTTCCGAGGCACGGACGAAACTCGGTATGTAATTATGGTCACCCATTCACGAACCAACCTCTGCAAGCACGGCTCAACTTAAAAGCCAACGTAGTTGAGAAAAGGCAAGACAGATGATGATGGTTTGTCCTTTTTCCTTGTTGTTAGTGCCTTTACCGCCGATGATGCCGATGATGATAGTGAATTATTTTGTTTCATCATCAAACAGGATTGAAACAGAAATATTGTGACTAGGGCATACTTTCAAAAAAAGTATAGACAAACCTAACCTAAACTAAAATTGGTACCAAAAAATCGTCGCCTCACACAGATAGCCCTTGTTTCTTTTTCATTGATTCAATTCACGCGGCGTGATTGATGTTCGCGTTGACAAAACGCTGTCAACCAGATAGCGCTGTAAAAAGAGTAATGTACCGGACTTTTATATTACCGGGGCTTTACTGAATTTGTGCTGTAAATTTGATGGTAACGAAGAAAGACACAGACATAAACGTGCGTGGAGACAGTGGGATAAAAGGTATTTTTCATTTCATCTTTAGAAACCGCGAGCCAGACATATATTTGCAACAATTATAAGTTAATTTGTTTTTTGTATAAAATATCAGCGTAATCTGTCCCATTGCTAGACAAAGGCACCCCCCATGGCTTTCCAATTTTCTTTAACATTTGCCTTCTTCGATCAATCCACCATTAACAAATGGGTAAGTATAAGTTTAAAAGAAAAAAAAACCGAGTACCTACGTAAAAAACACACTGAAAAGAACGAAACAAAGAGTGTCAACTTAAGAATGTTATTTTAGTTATTTAATTTATAAGTTTTTCAATCATTGAAATGTATATTAGTTATTTAAATTTAAACCAATAAATACTCTAAAAAAATCTTAACAATGTATATATTTAAATTGTGCTAAATAGGCCCTTTCGTTTGATACCCAACACTTTCAAACATTTTTTTTTTTTTTTTTTACATTTTGTCCTTTTGAAGGCACCATATTGAATATAGTGTTATATGTCACAAAGCCTATACCTGTGAACAATCAAGACGCTTCCTGATAGGTTTTGATAGAAACAACAAAGGATTGTAATAATAAATGTGGATTTATTTATTTAGCTAACACAACAGTTTTATAGAAAAGTCAAGTAGTATGGAAACCAAGTAAGTACGCAACCTACGTACACATAAAAAGCATGGAACTATATAATACTAAATTACACTTCTTATGTTGTTTGGTTTATACATTTCCATTTCTAACACTTCCAATGACTTCACATTTGTCGAATTAAGATAAGTGGTTTTGAAATTAAGCGGGAACAGATGAACATACATGCTAACGGGGTGAAATCATAATGCCTCCGCCACAGTCGGGTTAAAATTACGAAACTGCCTTACAAATAGTCATCCCCAGTTTCCTCGTTACGGAAACATTTTTTTCGGAGTGGAGTGACAAGAATGACAACAACGAACGATTGTTTCACTAATACCAAAAGGAAGCGGCTACCCACGTAGAATCCCTTAGAAGCCTCTCTGACATACATATATAATACATTTTGAAAACCACAAACCCCTGTGGTGTGTGCTCTGCCTACACACAAATTAATATTCGCTCCAAGGGAGGTCTGTCATGGCGTACAGACAAAAAAGGTTTACTGTCCAGTTTCTGGGAGTTGAGTAAATTCAAAAGGTTTGCGTTCACCACCATGACATTATTTCATAACGGGTCGTATTTGGAGTGAGATGCAAGAAAGCCGTAAAATCTTTAAAAGCCGGTTAAAGTGGTGTCAAAATAACAGTGAGCAACTTAAAATGGACATTTTGGCAACGCATCACGCCAAACATGATTTTCGGAGTTTCTGGAAATCTACTAACAAAGTAAACAGTAGACCGGGCTTGCCTGTGAGCGTTGGTGGCATTACTGATCCAAAAAACATATCTGAACTGTTCAAAAGCCATTTCATGGTAACTTCACCATTGGGACCATCACGATCGGGACTTGAAGGTGTGACTCGGGGGCAAGAACTTAGTGTAAGGTTTACGGCCAAAGATGTTAGAAAAGTTATCACGGCCATGACCCGAGGCAAGTCTCCTGGCCACGATGACTTGAGTATCGAGCATCTTAAATATGCTGGCGTCCATCTTCCAAGGGTTTTGGCTATGTTTTACTGCCTATGTCTAGGACATTCATATCTTCCTCCAGCTATGATGCAGACCGTGGTGGTACCGATCGTGAAGAATAAGACTGGTGATATAAGCGACGCCAACAACTATAGACCTATCTCTTTGGCTACTATTCTGTCTAAGGTACTTGACAGTCTTCTTAACACACTGATGAGTGGCTGCCTCGAGCTACATGACAATCAATTCGGTTTCAAATCGGGACTCTCCACCGAGACAGCTATTCTGTGTTTGAAGCAGACTGTCAATTACTATACTGATCGCAAAACACCAGTCTATGCTTGCTTCCTCGACCTCACGAAAGCGTTTGACCTGGTTTCCTATGATATCCTCTGGGATAAGCTTAATGGCACATCCCTGCCAAGCGAATGCATTCGTATTCTGAAATATTGGTACGGGAACCAGGTCAACGTAGTTCGATGGTCGGGGACACTGTCTGAACCATACAGGTTGGAGTGCGGGGTGAGGCAAGGGGGGTTGACCTCACCAACTCTCTTCAACCTTTATGTAAACGCACTCATCGAGAGGCTGAGCAGCACGCGTGTCGGATGTCATGTTGGTGGAGTTTGTGTAAACAACATTAGCTATGCGGACGACATGGTGCTGCTGAGCGCCTCGGTCTGTGGCCTGTCTAAGCTGCTCGGTATTTGTGAGGAATATGCTCTCAGTCATGGCCTGCTCTATAACACCAAGAAGAGTGAGTGTTTGGTTTTCCGGGCCAGGGGTAAATGTCCAGATAGTATCCCTAGCATAAAGTTAAATAATGTACCGCTAAAGAGAGTTGACACCTTCAAATACCTTGGGCATCTGGTGACCTCTGACCTGAAAGACGATTCAGACATTGAGCGGGAACGTAGGGCGTTGTCTGTTAGAGCGAACATGATAGCTCGCAGGTTTGCACGATGCTCGAAGGAAGTGAAAAATACTCTTTTCAGAGCGTATTGCACCTGTTTTTATTCGAGCGCCCTGTGGGCTAACTATACTCAGAAACAGTACAGTGCCTTACGAGTCCAATTCAACAATGCCTACAGGATGTTGTTGGGGCTGCCTCGGCACTGCAGTGCGTCGGGGATGTTCGCTGAGTCGCGCATTGACTGCTTCTATGCGACGATGCGGAAACGGTGCACATCTTTGGTGCGCAGGGTCCGCGCCAGCTCCAACACCATCTTGAGGATGATGGCTGAGAGGTTCGACTGTCACTACATTAACCATTGTTGTATGCTTAATGTGGTGACGATAGCAAGAAAATTAAATAATTCATAACATAACTTTTCATTTTTATTTAAATGTTGAATAAATGTAATTATTGAATAATTTTTATATGAATTATGATTATTTCTAATTTTAATTTGTTGACTTTGCCTTTTAAATGTAATTGATAGGTAATGAAAGTATGTTTTGTCTTTTTATTTTTCTAATATGTTTTTTTTTTTAATTTAATGTACCTATTCTATGATCCAAATTGTTGATTGAAATAAAGAAATTATTATTATAACAAAAAATGAAAATAATGCAATAGAGGTGCCCACTTGCTCGGGTCGCTACATACTGGTTGGACAATATTTGAGTCATCGATTCGTGAAGAAGAATAATAACAAAACATAAAATCATATTATGCCTTTTTCAAAGTAGCGCCAACTGTCCTAAACTTCGTTGGGTCGCCGATATCGTCAAAGTCTTGGGAATTACCTGGGTAAAGGACGCCAAGAACCGGGAAGTGTGGCAGAAAAAAGGCGCCACTGTTATATATGAGATTTTGTCCCTCTAAAGGTAACGGAACAAAGTCCCAGATGCAAGGTGGGATGGTATTGGTATATAAGGAAACAACAAACTGTCCTAAATAACATAAGTTTATTGAAACTAAATAAGTAACTTAAATGAAGGGTAATAACACACAAAAAAGGTAATGCTAGCCAGCGTACAGTTCAGTTGGTAGAACTGGGGTTGTGGGGGGTTGGAGATAACCTTAGTACTGTTTCTTTATCGCGTTATGCGTTTAAATTAAATTAATCAAGGTACAACCTATACCCAGCAGTGGCAGACAGGAGTGAGCCATAGTACTCCCACGTCTTACAAGTTTAAGCCTCATGTAAAATGTATGAGCCTATTGTCATCAATCGGGTAACTATTCTATAATGATGGAAAAACTAATTAACACTTGGTAACAGAACCTAGGACCACAACTGTACGTAGCACTTGCAACCCAACTAACGAGCCAGTCATGGCTTTTGCTAAAAAAATACTCTGATTTTGGTGTGGTTTTAACCAAAATAGATTTCGGAAGGTTTTAGTATAAAATAAGTGAATCCTAAAATAATGTTTTGTCGGCGTAAAAAACATTTATTTCATGTACCACATTACAAAGCCCATATTAGAATTGCCCATATTAGAAAACATCTTTAAAATATTCAATAATAAATACAACATCAATCACAAACAAATACAAACTAATAAATACAACATCACATACAAATTCAAACTGATATTCAATCTTATGGAATCATTATATTAATTACAGTAGTCTATTACGAGTGACGATAGCACAGCAGTGGCGCATATAAAGACCAATAGCTAATTAATAATATTAATAGCTATTTGCTATCATACTCGGAACGGTATTGGAGCTGGCTCGCATTATGCGCACAAGCACAGCAGTTTCTTCTAGGCAACCACCTTTGCCCGCATCATCGCTTCACATCAGGCGAGTTGTAGCCACACGCAAGCCTATTCAGTATGAATCGCCTTTGCAAAAAGGCTCCATAATTATGATTCATATTGCAATCTAAACTGTGACCACAGACGAGAGAGAAGCGGTCTACAATTCTCTCTGGCTTAACGTCAAGTCATTGCGGGTAGCCATATTGATTTTTGAGGTTGTTAAGGAAGGTGTGCGTAACAAGGCGTTGATGGATCGCCGACGTCTGTTTTCTTAATCTAATTAAATCTGGTGCCACATATCATATGTGATTCCAATGAGGCGGCTAAGAGCCTTTAAGTATAAAAAATGCAACGCATCCGAATGGTCGACAAAAAAAAAACAATAAAGCAAGACGGACCGCCATCGTTCATTTATAAAACAGCTTTCCTCCGTGAGTTTCAACGATACTTTAAGCATAGAGTGCTGGAAAACAGCACGTATCAGACAGAGTAACTAATACTTCCAATCAGTCGTGAGTCCAACTGCATACAAACTGATCATGTTATTAATGTCTCCTTTGTTTTTTGAAAAACTTTCATTTAACGCGTCTTTAGTTGCTTCGCACCTCGAGCAGTACGGACCGCGCGCGATTTGAATTACCCAAGAGCTCTTTTTGAATGGGTCCTTTAAACTTGATTCGTGTCTGGGTCTGTACATAACATAACATGACGCCCATAAACCCCGAAGGGTTAGACAGAAATGTACCTAATAGTAGACCCACATTTCGCCAGTTATGTTTAAGTCCCGTGTAATAGGGTGTGAGTCTTTTACCACTGCCCAATTGACTCCGTGACTGATACTGGAAAATTTCTGATGGAATTACCCAAGAACACTTTGCCCGACCTGGGAATCGAACAAAGAAATGTGGGTGTACTATGAGTTACACATCTGCCAAACCCTTTGGGGATTACAGGCGTGATGTTATGGTATGTCAAGACTCTGATTCATTATAGAAAAAATAGTATAATATATGTCTTACCTGTCGAGTGAGATGCAGACCAGTACATTTGATGACAAGTAGAGCCCAAAAGCCCTTAAGACTAAGAAAAATTTGCAAGCAAGGTTGCCTGCCAGCCACGCGTTGGTTGTTCGCCATCCAATCTGTAAGGAAAGAACAGAATTTGTTTTAAAAATCTGAAATGAGTCTCCAAAATTGATGTAAAAGATATAAAAAAATATAAAATTGATGTAAAGATATTTCGATATCCAATGTTCGAGATCACATTTGATATCGAAATGTTAACAAATCTGTTTAATTTAAAGCGAGGGTTATGTAAAATAGTTTTTTTTTAGATATACATAAAAAAATACGGAACACCTTTCATCTCATTTGACGAAATTTTATTAGCCTAAACGCAACGGTCAATAAGTATTTGATCTGTTTTATCAATGCGGAGATGATGGCAGTAACTAAGCGTGGGCATCCCGACCAAAATGGGTTAGGTAAGAATTGTGACCAAACACGGGCGCGTGAGCTGAGTGAGCAAACCGAGCGGGGTCGTCGCGCTATATAGGGTGACCGGTTATTAGTGACCGATACTTAAACACGTGATTATACTCTTGATAACAAACAACTTTCCCAAAGAAAAAATTTTTTTCTCAAGCTGATAGGCCAGAGGAGCGTGCGCGCGCGAATTTCATACGGCTGTTGTATTATTGTGATAAAAGTGAATTAGTATAAAAAATGTTTCTTTGGGAAAGTTGTTTGTTATCATGAGTATAATCACGTGTTTAAGTATCGGTCACTAATTACCAGTCACCCTATACAGAAGTTGGGTCAAATCGCCAGTAACAATCATATATTTTCAATTCGCCGCCGCCGCCACCGTTAACATTATTCAGTTTTAGCCAAAGAGCTATTTAGTTTAGTCAGCTAATCTAAAATTTCTTTCAATTATATTATCCACTTGATACGATGCGAAGATAAAAATATCTTTCCAACAGATTTTTACAGAAAAAAAAATGTAACGTAGGCCAATATCCTAAAGGGTGTAAGTCAACACTTAACGAAGCCAAAAGGCACTTGTTCTCCACGGGGAGAACAAGTGCCTTTCGGCTTCGGGTCCAGAACAAAAAAAAAACTTTTTTTTTTTCGATATTGTGATCATTTTTTTGTTCTGGACCATACCTGAGAACTTCTAGTTACGGAGATATTTTAGGTCAAGGTTCTAACTTTTTAACAAGTTGTTTTATTATATACTAGTTTTTAAAGTTAGTTACTTTACTTTAAATGCCTTCATGACCTGTTTCCTAGTTATTGATGCCATGAGCACGATGTTTTGAGTGCGTTACATTGAATTTTATCTTAAAACGCAATTTTTCACTCCAAAAAAACCCATTTTTGTGTAGGGTTGGTTAGTTTCATGTGCAGAATTCTTGGTTACCGGCTTCGTGAAGAACCTACGAAATAAAAGCCGTAGGAATTATGACCCTAGGGAGTTCAGCTAAAAATTGTTTCCCGACTTTCGTTTGAATAAATCTTGCATAACAAGTTCAGACCACAGACAACATTGTTGCCATCTCGGGAATATCCTGGATGACACAAGAACGAGGAGTAACGTACCTCTGCCTCCAAATCATCGCTGCAGCGACATTTAAGGGTTGCGCCACATGTATCAGCATGATGGCGGACGTTGTTGCTGCCAAACGCATCGTCGGAGACGGAGTGAGAGAGACAGAGCGGGACTGCTATCTCACACGACAGCATTGCCGTGTGAGATAGCACTCTCGCTAAGTCTCTTGGTCCAGCAAAATTATGGTTCAGAGCAACGGCAAAGGACAGAAGCATGGAAAATGCCATTCCGTGTTTATAGATAAGATTCAACCCTAAATCTCTAATCGTTTACGTTACCTTATTTTCACACCTAAGATTTGGTTTTAAGAGTACCACAAAACGTAAATTTTGCAAGTTTCACACGAATCGTAGCACCGTTTTGCATAGTTCAGCAAATAAAGATATATGAAGATATCAAAACGACTGTTAGGATTTTCGTGCTGCTAGTCGCTCGTTATTGCAGGCCAGCTGGAAAATCTATTTAGTGTACTTGAAGTGGGCGAAGAAAATAACAATGTCTGTTAAAAACAACTTAACATTATTTCTCCCAAAACTGTACAAACAAAACACTTCATAAAATCTGAGATGATGTACTACTTAACAAACACTTTATTTTTGTCTACTCAGCCACTTTCAAAATTATATAAATATAAAATATGTGTCACTTAGACTCTGCTTTGCCGAGTGCTAGGTGCCCAGGGTGTACCTTGCCTTAAGATTTAACTTTAACCACGTAAAGTGAGTCTAACTCGACGGATCTCATCATCATCATCTGCCTAGCCTTTTCCCAAACTATCTTGGGGTCGGCTTTCAGTCTAACCGGATGCAGCTGAGTATCAGTTTTTTACATGAAGCGACTGCCTATCTGACCTCCAGAACCCAGTAACTGGGTAAATAAGACTGGATGTGAGACTTTTTGGCTTCTGTCTACTCGTAACGACTGTCAAAGATGTACAAATGACAGCCGGGACCAACGGATTAACGTGCTTTCCGAGGCACGGTGAAAACTCGGTATTTAATTATGGTCACCCATCCACGGACCAACCTCGGCAAGCACGGCTTAACCTTTGAGATCGACCCGGGCGGCTGCTATTATTCAGCCACGAGCTCCTCCTCTAACTCGACGGATCTGCGGCAAGGTATACAAGGCGTAAACGAACTCTCCACGAGGCCGTCAACCAAGTACTCTGTACATCAAACTAAGTAACCGTATGCAAAAATAATTGCTGGGAATCTTCTATGTCTGAGCTGAAAAATCACGTTTTACGGTAAAGCTTAATGTAACGCACTTAAAAACATTGTGCTGTGTGGATGCATTGAATGTGGCATATAAAGTAAACCGTATTTTTTTTTTTAAAGTTGTGACTTTGATCTCCAATTTCTCCGTACCAACGACACGAAGAAATCTAGTAAAATAAAGAGAATATAATAATGTTTTACTGTAGGTAAGGGACTGTCCATTAATCACGTGAGGCTCGGAAGGGGGGGGAGGGGGTTTAGCGAAAATCACGAAATATCACAAAGGGGGAGGGGGGTGTAGTAAGATATCACGTGTATTTATTTTTTCGTCAAATACGCGATTCTAAACCGAAAAGCGGCTTGTAGTATGACCTTGACTCGCCGTTGCCTGGCAACGAACGAATTACCTGTATTTGAAGATAATATTCAAAAAAAAATAAGATTCTGTGTAGGTACTAAAAACACACGTGGGGGGTTAGTCTTAAACCTCACCACATATTACCTACGGGGAGGAGGGGTTAAAAAATGCTAAAAAAAAACATCACGTGATCAATGGATGGCCCCTAATATACTATTATATTTCATAGACCATCATTTTGTTTGTTGATGATAATAGATGTCGATAATCATTGATGTCTCGGTATTTCTAATAACCTATTCAATTCGTCGCGTTTAATTGTTTGATATATTCCTTTGACAGAGAGCAGATAAAAGCCCATGGGTAATGAACTATCTACTATTGAACAGGACTTTTACTACCAAGGGTTATAATTGTTGTCAGAAGACGGTTAATAATAGACAAGATGGTGAAATATTATTTTCGACTTCTGAAAAGGAGGAAGAGGTTATTATTTTAACCCCAATTTGAAGATTAATAAATAAATTTTTATAAATAATAATTTAATAATTTATATATTAGTTAATAAGATTCTGTAGGCGTATGACGATAACACTTTTCTTAAACCATACTTCAAGAAACTACAGAGTCCACCAGCAAGAGCGTAAGCTTACCCAAAAAAAAAATGTTATAAATTTTTTTTTTGGAGATCGACCCGTGCGGCTGTTATTATTTTGCCACGAGCCTCTCCCATGGATTTATCTAAAAAAACATTTATAAGGTTTTTAGTCACTGCCTCGTTGGTCTAGCTAGGGGCTAGTGGTCGCAATCGCGACTGCTGAGCATGAGGTCACGGGTTCAATTCCCAGGTCGAGCAAAGTGTTATTGGTTTTATCTATTAGGAATTTCTCAGTAGCAACCACGGATTCTGGGATTGGGCCCATAGGCTCGTCCCCTAATACATGGGGCTTAAAAATAACTGGCGAAGTGTGGGTGTACTATTAGGTACACCTCTGCCTAACCCTTCGGGGAATACAGGCGTGATGTTATGTATGCAAAACGTTTACGAACAAAAGTAAGGTATCCTAGCCAATTTTATATAAATGTGATGGTGAGTTTGTTTGGTTGAAACGACATCACGCCTTGACGCGCTGTGCGGATGTCAGTGAAATTTGACACACGGATAGACCATTACCATTTACAATTATTATTCTACGCGATATCGTACTACAGCACCTAAAATATAAACCTAAGATTTTTTTTTTGTATTTTTACACTGTTCGACAAGTTCAAAACTAGGTTGTACAAAAAAAAACAGACCACAGCGATGCTTTTTCAGCGAGATATCGGCGATAACGTGTTTTTCATAGCTTCGATGGTGCGACCATGGGGTATTAGTCTTACAACTCCTAAAATATAAACCTAGGATTTTTCGTTGTATTTTTTTACAAATTCTGACAAACTCAAATCTGTGTGTTACCAAAAACTTAAGTGTCTGCGATGCTTTTTCAGCGAGATATCGGCGATAATGTGTTTGTCCCCGTTTCAATGGCGCGGCCATGAGGTTTTAGTCTTACAGCTCCTAAAAAATAAACCTAGGATTTTATACTATATTTTTACAAATTCATTCTGTTATTAACCTGAATTACAGGTCTCTGCAACTAGTACTTTTAAAGATCTCCGTGACCGCGCGGTTCTCCGTGTTTCAATGGCGCGGCCACGTTCAAACCCTTATAACTTTTTAACCATTTCTTTGACAAATTTATGGTTTTGGGAATCAACTTTTACAAATTAATACAAAATTAAAGCATGGTTTTTTTTCGCCATGGCTGCGCGGTTGAAACGGCAAGGATATTTTTCCACCGCTCGAAACCGCGGGTAAAAGGCAGACTGAAATAATTTTGCCAGTACAAACACGCAATAATAAATGCGATATCTGCTCGAAAATTTCCCAGACAAGAAGTCTTTCCTTCAACCTACATCCAGAACAATGTAATCAACCACTTAGATAACAAAACGATCTAAATTAATCCACTGAGATATCTACAGCCCGGTTTGCACTAAGACAGCAAGGGAATTAGCTAAGATTTTCTTTGAGAATTTTCCTGTGACAGTTGTTTTCAGTAGACAGTATCTAACACAATTGTGGAAACTGTGGCTCAATTGGGTCTAAGTCCTGCTTTTCAGGTCAATGAAACATTGATGTTAATAAAAAAAACCGGCCAAAACAACCGGGAAAAAAAAGTGCGAGTCGGACTCGCGCACGAAGGGTTCCGTATCATCATCATCATCTGCCTAGCCTTTACCCAAACTATCTTGGGGTCGGCTTCCAGTCTAACCGGATGCAGCTAAATACCAGTATTTTACATGAAGCGACTGCCTATCTGACCTCCACAACCCAGTAACTGAGTAATACGATACCTCTTGGTAAGACTGAATGTCAGACTTTCTGGCTTCTGACTACTCGTAACGACTGTCAAAGATCTACAAATGACAGCCGGGACCAACGGCTTAACGTGCTTTCCGAGGCACGGAGGAAACTCGGTATGTAATAAAAGGGTTCCGTACCACTATTTATAAAAAAAAAAAAACACTTTTTTGTATGGGAGCCCCCTTAAATATTTATTTTATTTTGTTTTTAGTATTTGTTGTTATAGCGGCAACAGAAATATATAATCTGTAGAAATTTCAACTGGCTAACTATCACGGTTCATGAGATACAGCCTGGTGATTAGTGGTGATAGACGGACGGACAGCGAAGTCTCAGTAATTGGGTGCCGTTTGACCCTTTGAGTACGGAACCCTAAAAACGATAGATGAATGTGTGAAGGTTTTCACACAGTGTAGCCATCGTTTTTTTTATTATACATCTATCGTTGATCGATATGGCATAAAAGGAGGTGTTTATTGAGATGAAAAGTAATTGTGTATGGAAGAAGAAGATATGCTGGGCTGACCCCAAATAAATCGGGATTAGGGCAGAAGAATTTTATGAGGACTAATTAATATTAATTTATTAGATTAACTACAGATGTAATTAAAAACCAACCTCTTAAGCCAAAATACCCACTTTCTTGAGCCCTGGCAAAGCCAGAAGGTGTCGCGGCACAGCTCAAAGAAGATAGCGGGATGAGCTGGACATAACCAACGACTAGAGGCCCACAGTAGCCCTGCACTGAAAGAACTGGAAGTCATGGGGAGAGGTTTTTTCCCAACAGTGGGATGCCGCAAGCATAAAGTATCAGTACCTAACTCTCTATTATTGCAAGAAAAAGGACCTAATACTTTATTAAAAGACTTAAACATTGAAAGGCCGATGTTTAGTAGTTTTTGCGTGAAGAGTAAAAAACATTTATCCATCCATCCTCACAAACTTTCGCACTTTCAATATTATATAGTGGGAAGAAAGAAAATTTTTATAACCTAGATTAACACGTAGAATACTTTTCATCCTGGTAGGTACGATCCCATAGGACTATTACCAATCTCCACGCCGGCGAAGCCGTGGGCATAATCTAGTAATTCAATAAAACACCCTTCCATCTGTTATTATGAAAACGAAGTAATATGATTTACTTACATCACTCAAGCTTAGAGATGTGACAAAATGTTTGTGTTCCATTACAGAAGACCACGCATCAGTGGAACTTCCTGAGCTACCGTAATACGGAGTTTCATAAGAATTAGATATCAGCTTTAACTGGCTATGTTACCAACCAGCATGTGCCGTATACAGAATTAAATTACAGAATAATGTGGCTTACGTATGTTGATTTTAAGGGTAATGATGTAATGGCCGTAAACGGAATTACGATTCTGTACAATCCTGCAGGCTAAATTACATAACATAGCTGGATTTAATTACAACAGCTGCCATAAATATTTAATGGCAATATTAGTCCTTTTAGAAGAGACTAGCTTATGCCCGCGGCTTCACCCGTGGTAATTGTCCCACGGAATCATACTACCTGGATAAAAATTATCGTATGTGCTATTCCATACTATTCCCGTGTTCACCCAGATCCATTCAGTCGTTTTTGAAAATCTATGGAAGTGCCTACCGATATATTAATTATGCCCGCTCTCTGTTTATGTGTACAATTCCGAATGCGACCGCAAATGAAAACAGATTGCAATGTCACGTCTCTAAATCTACGCGTAGGTTACATAGAAATCCAATAGTAACGCTGTGATCTTGTGATTGGCGAATTTGCTGTTGCGTATTTTACGGTTTTTTTACTGACCTGTTTTGGCTTTTTTATGGAGACAAAATAACGACGATTGTGCTTGAGTGGTTGAATGCAAAAAAATATATTAGTGTCGTCTTAAAATTGTAATTTTTTATGGAAACACTTGACACTTTTATTTGGCCACGATACGTAATATTTTTTTACGATATTTTTTTGAGGAGCTCTTGGCTAAATAATAACAGCAGCACGGGTCTATCTTCAAGGTTAAGCCGTGCTTGCCGAGGTCGGTCCGTGGATGGGTGACTATAATTACATACCGAGTATCCTCCGTGCCTCGGAAAGCAAGTTAAGCTGTTGGTCCCGACTGTTATTTGTAGATTTTTTTGACGGTCGTTACAAGAAGTCAGAAACCGAAAGTCTGACATCCAGTCTCAGGTCAGATAGGCAGTCGCTTCATGTAAAATACTGATACTCAGCTGCATCCTGGAAGACTGACTGCAGACCGGAAGCCGACCCCAACAAAGTTTGGGAAAAGGCTACCAGATGATGAAGACGTAATTTTTTTTTTTTAATATCATGTACTAACCTGATCCATCTCAAAAAGCCAAAAAGAGGCAAATGGGTCAGGTAATGCTGCTCACTGACTGTATCTACTGTGTTTACCCCAAACATATTCCAATAATAAAGCAGTTACCTAGAAAAGGTAATCCAACGTACAAAGTTATTGATATTGGAACCCCTACCACATCCAGTACAAATTAAATCCTGTTCAATTAAACATAAGTATGGTTTCTGCAAACGTGGTCAGGCATTAATTGTGACTCAGTTTACGTCATAACAATTAACATGGATGTATGATAATTACGTGGATCGGATTACGATGGAGTAGGCAAGTGTTCTTTTCTGTATAATTTTAAAGCGTAAATAAGGAAAACAGTTCTTCGTAATATTTTATAATTTTCTTCATAATATCATCATTCTCTTGCCCTTTTTATTTTATTCTTATTACGGAATTAAAATAAAATCCAAAAGGCAAAGATTCAATGAAAAGATTTTAAAGGTTATTCAGAGATTTAAATTGAATTAATTCTTTATCATATTAATCAATTCAGTAGATTAAAGAAAATCAAGTTTGCTATTAATCGTTTTCATCATGCTTTTGTGCCTGTAAAACAACAATCTGCCAAGTTTGAGCAATTTACTGGCTAAGTGGTGCTCACTGTTTTAATTTCTGGGTCCTAGTAAACCGACTTAAATCTATACATATATATCCATACAAATGATAATAAAATTGAAGTTTCTGTTTGTAATATTAAAATAACGGCTTTTTAATACATGCACATGAATGTAGGTATATGTATGCAGTACATATTATACCAAAATAACATTATTTTCAATTTTTGTCTGTCTGTCGGTCTGTCTGTTCCGGCTAACCTCTGGAACGGCTGGATCGATTTTGAAGTGACTTTCACTGGCAGATAGCTGATGTAATGAAGAGCAACTAGAAGAAGCCGTGGGCACAGCTAGTAAACAATAAAAAATAATACCGAGTCCACGCCCACGCCAGATAATGCGCAAAGGGGATGCCAATTGAAAGAATTAAAACAATTTCAGACAGTCACTATTTTGCAAACTTGCTCAGAAACGTCACTCGACCACATCTCACATCAATGGTACTATAATAACGAAACATCATCACGCCTTTAATTCCCGAAGGGTAAGGCAGAAATGTACCCAATAGAAGCCCACATTTCACCAGTTATGTTTTGTTTAAGTCACGTTAATTGGAGGCGAGTCTATTGCCATCACCCGGGCACAAATACAGACTCCGTGGCTGCTAATGATAAATTTATAGTGGAAAAACTTAATTAAACTTTGCCTGATCTGGAATCGAACCAGCCGGCCTAGCATGACCGTAGAAACGGGCTATGTCTACGGAAGAATCGACAATATGACAGATTTTTCTATCGTCCTAAGCATGCGATGTTAAGAACGTAAAAAAGAAATGTTTCTATTCTTCAATCGACATAAGTCTACAACGTCGAGCATGACGACCATATTTTCTCTACTTTTGACATTTGGGGGTAAAACATTTCTTTTGACAAATGTCAAAAAACATGTCGGGGTCTTACCGTCGCCAATGTTTCAATGTTATTTTAATATTTGTTTGTAAACAATCCAACAGGTCATCTGAGTCCGCCACAGATTAAAAACTAAATACTAGAAATACGTTTCGTAGTTGCGTTGAGTTATGTTCAAAAGGTTGAAATGTTATGTAAAATATTTAGGTTTAATTTGCGAAAAAGATCCAGGCCTGGATCCAGGATGCAGTAACACAATCCAGCCCGCGAAAAATGAAAAACTCGTGCAATTGACAACTGTTTTTGTTAACTAGACGTAATATTATCATAAGATTTAGGGAATATCATCACTAGACACGTTCCCGTTGCTATGGAAAGAATTTCTGTCTATGTCTTCGTAGAAACGCGAGTCGACGGGGCGTGCCATGCTCGGGCAGAAGAAATTTTAAGTTGTATAGAAAAGATTTTTTGTCGTTTCTTGGTAGAATAGAGATAGAGCGGTCATGCTAGGGGAGCAGAACCTCATTCTCAACACTGGTGCTTGCGTCCACTGCAACAACCTGGCTACTCTTTTGTGATGTGAATTACAGGAGTAATTTACATAAATAGGGTTGAGAATCGACATCAAAATTAAATACGGCAGGCCTCCAAAATGCCCGGCCATTCCTTTTGAATTCCAAAATAAACTATTGAAACTGCAGCAATCACAAGCCTTACATTATCAGGCTCTGAATTCGAATACAATATCGATTGATTCTTAATGAGATGCGTTGACCGCATTGTTTGTGTAACGAGTTTGTATTGTCACGAAAGATTGAATGCATTAACATATTATTGGATTTTAAATTGATTTTAAATGCTTTTTTTACTCAACAAAGCCTGCCTTTCAATAGCTGTACACAGCTGTGTAGAGAGACCTCACTAGCTAGTGTGCTCTGGCTGTAAAAAAAATATGTAAAACTGTATCTTCTCTCAGCGTAGTAAGAATCGTTTTACTTGACCATATTTCGCTTATAGATCAAAGTCGTAACGACAGAGTTTTAAAAGTGGTTATAATAATTACTAAGTTGGTAATCAGTTTATTCTCTAACGCAGTCTAGCAGTTTTATGATTCATAAATTAGGTACAGGCAATGAAGTAAAAATTTGGGTTTCGGCTTAAGACGAGAAGCAAAACTCGTAAAGTCAGAACTAAAACTGCGAGGGAAATACAGTAGTCTATTCGAATCTTCCATTCTGAATTATCTTAAAGATTCTTATATTTCGATTCATCTTAATTACGGAGACATTCCACAAAAACCTTAATCGAGATAAGATTTTTAGGTTATCTTGTATAAAGTGTGTAAAAAACCTCTTAACGAAGCCGAAAGGTACTGGTTCTCCCTGTCATTGCGATATTTTTTTTGTTCTACACCATACCTGGGAACCTTCTAGTTACGGAGATATTAGGGGTCAAAGTTCCAACTTTTTGACAAGTATTTTTTTAAATACAAGTTTTTAATTTAAGATTTTTACTTTAAACACCTCCACGACCCCCGTACTAATCAATCCGTCTATCAGCACAATGTTTTGAGTGCGTTACATTGAGTTCTACCACAAATCATGATTTTACACCCCCTAAAAAAAGTCGTTTCCCAGCAATAATTTTTGCGTAAAGTTACTTAGTTTCATGTACAGAAATGCTTGGTTGACGGCTTAGTGATGAGATGATTTACACGGTGTATAGACGTATATCTCTTTCCTCCCAACTTCTTCGTCTTACTTCTTTTCTGTTAGTCTTTAGTCGTTTTACAACTATGTATGTATAAGTTGTCATAATGAATGCTACCTCTAAGAGTGGTCCCAAAATACATGCAGCCTCGCCTGCCTCCTTTCCCCTAACCTTATAAGTTTGAAGAGGAAACCTCATCATGTTGATTAATTGACTTAACAACGACCCTTAATAATATGTTGCCAAGAAACTTCGGAGCATATTATGTAGGGAAATACTGAACTTAGAACAATCGATCAACCTCAATTGATTGGAACACAGATATAGATTACCTAGATAACGCAACGGCACCCACGTGCCCGGCTTAAGCATTTTATGCTTAGCGTGATTACTGTCGCATCAAGTTAAATTGTTTAAAACAACAATGCTACGACTCAAGAACTTAATTCTAGACATTTATTTATTTATTTTTAACACACAAACAAACTTACAGCTAAGCAGACTTAACTTGTTTGTTTGTTGAAACTTAGCTAAGAACACTCCCAATTTACACACCTCTCAAACTATACCAAATTTATCAAAATCGGTTCAACCATTCAGGAGCTATGATGCAACAGACAGACACACAGATACGCACGTCAAACTTATAACACCCCTCCTTTTTTGAAAAGCTGCGAAAGGGCCTCGCTTTTTTAAAGCCAATCTTCAAAGTGAATGCATTAAGGTATATCTTTACTTTATTCTTGAAGATCGTAATAAATACATTTTTTTATTGCACTACTAAGATTCTTTTTTATATTTTATTTGGTTTTTATTATAACAAGAGTATTATGGCTGAACCTCACTTAAGTACCATAAAATAAAAAATAAACTCTGTTCTTACAACAGTTACAACGCTTTTTATAAAATCATACAACGAAATAAATAATATTTTATTTTGTTCTTATCTTATTAAATTTAAGAAAACTGACAGCTAAAACATTCGAGTAGTGAACTTCTTATAAAATATGAGCATAATCCGGCAAATTATTGTAAGGTTTTTCCTTTAGGAATTTTACGGAATCTGGATTCGTGCCCGGTTGATGGCAATAGGCTCGACCCCTATTAAATAGGACTTAAACTGGTGAAATGCGGGTGGACTATTAGGTACACCTCTGCCTATCTCTTGTGGAATTATAGGCGTGATGTTATGTAAGTTTTTTAACCAAATAAAGTTAATTTATAGGGGTTTTTTTTATGAACCCTGGCCTGCCTAACGCACATTTTGTTTTATTTTGAATCGTAAAAAGAGGATACATCACTTTCAGCATTTTGTTATTTTGAAACAAACACAATTAATACCTCGCTAGACCTATAGATATAAATGAAGCCTTTAAACGAAATAACGAGTAGATAGATACCTACACTTTTAATTTGATGTCGTTCGAATTCTTCGCCCGCTCGTGCAAAGCCCACTGTTAGCTTTTACTGCCAGTAGTGCAATTAAATAAAGAATAGATACTTAATAAATAACGCAGTAAAAAGTGCCAAGATAAACTAAATTTATGTTCCGAAACATTTACTAAGCCAATATAACTAAACATCAAACGAACAAAACCCAGACAATTAAATAAACATTTAAGCTGTGAGATTATATGGAGATGCGTACAATAAGTGTGAGTATTACTTTAGGTGATCTCGGTTAATATCCTTTTACCCTTACTAATAGATTGGATTGGTACAGAAGATCCTCTCCCAATATGCAACCAAATATCACGCACACATAGACATGGTTAACGCACGCATGTCGTCAGTGGGTATATGCTAACCCCTAAGCTTTAAAATGTTACTACAACAGTGGATTTGTTACGATTTTTATTAGCCTATAGTGTTCCACTGCTGGGCAAAGCCCTGCCCTATAGCCTTATAAATATTACTAAAACAAACTAAAGAAAAAACATTAAAAATTTCAAATGAATTTTAACGAACATTTTTTGGACGGGGGGGTAACTACTTAAAGGAGCTTTATCAATCGATCAAATCATTTAATTCGGATAACAAAGACCCATAGCATAAATACCTTAAAAACTATCATACATATTTATAAAAACTAGGAAAATATTATTAAACTATTATACACGAAGTGGCGGCGTCGTGTTGCGCTGCGTGGTGTCGCGTAGCCTTCCGTGGAATCGCCGATATATATGACACCTTTCGGCCAAAACTCTCAGCAAGGTCTCGATATAATGAGTTGAAAACAAAAACTATGATTACCTTTGATCTTTGTTACATTCGTTGACTCGTCACTCTTTTCACGTAAGACCCATTTGACGCCATAAGTTTATAAGGTTCTAATCATGGCTAAGATTTTCTAAGCACCAGCGTTTTTTATATGTAATTATTTTGGCTTTTTGTATGAAACAGGCCTTCTGTTTCCATCTATGATGCTCTTGAACCCTTTAGCTTTTATGGTGGAGTAAGTAATTACTCAACTTCCTTCGCTTTGAAGGCTAGGTTATTGTCGTTATACATAGTAAGAGGCAAAGGCTACGGTTATGAGCATAATCAGAATTTCCTTGTCACAGCCATTTATGAGACATCTGGGTCAAGCTTAAGGGTATGCGCGCACTACGAAAATAAATCGTTGCGAAGAAAATTCGCCAATCTGTGAAGAACAGAAATGTACTACAATCCGCGCACTGCGAAAATTAATCTTGCGTATATTTTGTACCCTATGAAGCGCACTCGCAGTCGCACTTTAAAAAGCGCAACGATTTATTTTCGTAGTGCGCGCATATCCTAAGGGGTTGTACACAAAACTGCGAAGCGACGTTGCATCGTAAAAATCTACGAGCTCCCACGACGCATCGCAAGAACATGCGGATTGATTCGCATCGCGCATTCCTGCGATGTCACATCTATTTTTACGATCCATGTCACCTAGCTTACAAAATACGTTCAGTACGGTTGACGGTCGTCGATGGAATTCTAATCCCGTAACATGGAAGGGAGACGCCTTGCCACACGAAATCGCATCGCAACAATTCCTGTCGCAGCTTTCTGCGTTGCGAATTCGCTTTGCGCCGATTCACAGTTTTGTGTACAAGCTTGTTGAATTGGTATTATTCGGGCCGAATTTTAATCATATACCAATTTATTTTAAGGTATCTACGTGATGTTCCAAAAAACTTTTTTTTTTTTTTCAAATGAGATTATCGCCGTTATTTTAACTCTGTTGGTTTAAACCAGGTATAATAAGTTAATAACAATAGTTTACAAATATTTACTTTTTCTTTACTTATAAGATGAAATAAACACAGAATACACCCAAACAAAGCTTTTACACTGCGAGCAACTTGGATGTAGCGCTCGCCGGACTCTGCGCGGTACCGCTCGCTTCACTCGGTCGGCACGCTCGTGTTTGTTCACTGCCGTAACCTATTCACTTAACAAATTATAAAAGTGACTTCAACTTATTAAAATCGATATTCCACGAATAGCTTCTGAAATTAAGTTAGTGTAAGCATATTAGTACTCGTGCTCGCATCTCTACGACGAAAGCAATGCAATCTGCTTACTCCGTATTAAACAATGGAGGGTGAACACGTGTTTCCTATACGTCTGAAACTTTGCCTGCATGCATGTATGCCAAGGTTTTGTCTTTGAAAACTACAAGTAAGAAAACACGATATAAGTACATATATGAATGAAAAAAGTAATCATGAATGTTTGCTCCCTTTTTATAACGTCGCAGATTGCTGTCAGAATGAAACGTATGTAGGTCAACTATTTCGTTTTTGATCACTAAGGTTCATAGTTTTACGGATCTAACCTTTATTTGTTTGATTACTTCGTCTAGTGGTCGTTTTGGCGGTTGAGCATGAGGTCTTCGGTTCGATTCCCAGATCGGGCAATCTCAGGAACTACTCAGTAGCAGTCTCGGAGTCTGCGATTTGTCCTTGATTGATGGCAATAGGCTTGCCCTTATAATTTAGGACTCATACCTAACTGGCGAAACGTGGGTGTACCATACAGACACCATGGTATAAACTTTTTTTTTACGGGTGGGAAATTATCAAATGATTCCCCACGCTCTGGGCGGGAGCGGTAGGGAGTGTCAGACTTGTACTGACTAAAACCCATTCATGTTCTTTCTTAGCCCTTTGTGTTCCAGGGCCACGGTATCTCTTTCGAACAGTCCCGAAACCCTGGCAAGCATCGGCCCTCTCGGACCCCTTCCGGTTTGCTGACATCTCCTTGAGGCGCGCGTGGAATACGAACGTGCCGTCGACACGGCCTGTTGTCATGAGACTAACGGATGGTAAGCTAGCCATTACTCACCGTCCAGAGGTACGCGCCTACGGTGGCCGGGGGCCACCGGTTGCCCCCCGACGCCCGGGGCGTCTCCGGCGGCGGCTGGGACGTGAGGTTCTCTCCCTCTCTCGTTCCACCACCTCCTTCGCTAGCATGACAGCTTCGCAGAAGGAGGTGACGGCGTCCCATTCCCTCTCGCTCCGGACCATGGTTTGCATCAAAGGCCGGACGCGAGAGGTCGCCGCCGCCCATCGCCGCTACGAGGACACGGCGGTGCTCAAACCAGGCGGAGCAGACCTCTACGATGTGCTCCACCGTGTCCTCCGGCCGGTCCTCGCAGTGGTCAGACCCGGGCGTTTTCTCCCGCCCGATTCGTTGCAGGAACCTCCCGAAACAACCGTGCCCGGTGAGGATCTGCGTCAGGCGGAAGGTGAGGGCGCCGTGGCGCCTCTCAAGTCACTCCCCAAAGAGGAGACTTATTGCCACTATTGTGCGAGGGTTGCGACCTTCGCTGACTCCATGTCGCCATGAGATCCCGCCGGAGGTCTGTCCGCTGAGCGGCGATTTGCCGCGGCAGCGGAGTTTCGACGAGATTATGTTGTGTAACTTATATTTCTTATTTTTATTATGATTCTACATGTACGTATCAAAGTTCTATTCACACTTTTCAGTTACGGAACCCAACAAAGAGGTACTTATACAAAGAGGTTAGTTCAGTTTGAATGTAGCGTTATTTCTGGAATAGGAAGATCTTATCCCAACTGCCATATACATATAGCTACGACTATAGTAAAAAGTTCAGTTGGATAAAATCCGACAATAATGCGAGCGGAGCCGTGTTCAAAGGCTAGTCTTAAATGAAACTTGTAACGTTAATTACGTTGTTTAATTTACATTTTTTTCGGTTTATATTTCCGTCATTCTTCGCTTCTAAAATTGGGTTGCATAAAATCAAGATCATCGTTTCATATTCGCATAATTTTAATTATCTTAGACGTACCAAATTTACATAAATTTATATTATTCTCTTCAGTGGTAAGAGGAGTGGGCGTAAAGTTCTTCATTCCCCGTTGAAAAGGGAGAATCGGACGACCCGATGTGTTTTGCTACTGCCCGATAGTTGTTGTCGGGTACTTATATATTTGCTTATTTTCGGGTAACTTTATTAGCGCGATCTAGGAATTTTCCTTCATTACTTGCGTCAAGGATGTCGCTACGTCGCTTCCCCCGGAGACCGGAGGTCGGCAGTGGTATGACTCATCGTCTCGACATGTGATGCTTGCCAGGCCAGAGGAAGGTTCCAGTGAGTCGAAACCCATTGCCGCACAGTTCACGGTAAGTTGGAACAGTCTGCGGTACCCTGAGAGTAGGAGTGGCGCTGCGTTATTCCAGTGCGTCGGATGTGGTATAGCGCCGGGTTTGGTATACTGCTGGCGTCGACTATGATTTAAGCTCTTCTTGTTGACTGGCCGAAACTGCAGCGAGCTCTGCCAAGAACGCTGATAAGGCTGAGGGTGCTGGCCAGAAAAGTGTATCCGCGTGCACGCTGGTCACGATTCCCGTTGAAGCTGTAATTAGGCTGGCTATGTACCTCGCTGCTTGAAAGCTTGAGAAAGTGATTTATATGATAAGTTCACGTTGTTTGAACGCTGCGCTGATGTTCAAACTTGAGTTCACCAGTTTAAGTGTATGAGGAACAGGGTGTGAATATCATCATCCTCCGTGTCATAATGATCTACTGCCCTAGTCCTATGTACAGGCGTATTTTATTTTTATGTAACTAGACAAACGTAGATTTCTCAATTGCATGCAAGGCTTTCAAGGTCATCATTAATATATAAATATTCAAAATTATGTTGGCAAAGATGAATCAGTGTGACGTCAACCGAAACGAGATATTTAGAAGCTACTTGCGTGGATATTAGTATTTTATACTTGTATAGCAAGATCCTCTGGTGGACTGTTAGCAGGCTCTTTAATAACTCCCTCCTGCATTTTGATATCGCGACCTCTATGCCTTGCTGATAACGATACCCTTCGTTTTAATTTATTTACATAAAATCCATACCACAATTCTCGATTACTTTTTAAAATTACCAAAAAAACCATCAATACTAATGGATGAGAGTAAATAATAAATATTTCGAATAATCTGATTTGATAGATAAGCGCTATAATATAAGAAGACAACAATGAGATGTCGCCCAATATCAAAATCAAAGTGGACATGTACAGTCGACGACATTTGTTTGTAGCAGTGGGCGCGTTCGCGTTGGAACTACGAAAAAGTGAATACACGATTACAATGTAAAGTAAACTATTTAATATCAAGGGTAACATGTAAATGACATAAATTAGATGCATTGAAAATGTGTTCTCATCATATTCCAATAGTAATACAAAATTAACAGCCAATAGAATGGTTGAAACTAAAGGTACACCCCAACCAAAGAGGCTACTTTTAAGATACCTCTTTCGGATTTGCCCGTTAAAAACTTTAACAAAATCTACGTAGAACATGTGACTAATAATGATCAGCCAGTGGTGTTTCACTGTCTCAAAGTAATTACTTATATTGCCCAGAATTAGATTCCATAACGTTAAATCCTCGTATCCCGGTATTATGACATTAAATAATATATATTCGAAGATCTGTCGAATAGAAATGCATAAAAGGTTTGCCAGAAGTGCACTTAGGAACACGTAGTTCCGGTAACTCCGGAACTTCTTTAGGAGGCA
This sequence comes from Cerastis leucographa, assembly GCA_963082945.1. Classification (NCBI taxonomy): domain Eukaryota; kingdom Metazoa; phylum Arthropoda; class Insecta; order Lepidoptera; family Noctuidae; genus Cerastis; species Cerastis leucographa. The sequence continues at coordinate 7,106,149 of OY720363.1, read as the reverse complement.
CCAAGACGTCACTCCGTATATCAAAGTAGCTGTTGCTAGCACATAAACAATGTATCTTAGAGTTACGTCAATAATTTGGTATGAATCTTCCATGTTAAATGTCACTGGCACTGTTTTTATATTTAGTTTAGTTATTTTATTTTACTGATTCACTTTCAGTTTATGAAAAGTTTTTGAGAACTGCTTGACTCTAAGCACTGCGAAGTCCTTAATACAAGTGTTGTATCCACAACAGTTGACGAAATAATAGGTCTAAGATCTCAGGTTCACTTCATTTTATTATTGCGTTCAAAAGTTGGTTTTTCCTGCTATTATTATTACGTATTCAACGGCATATCGAGCGCCTCTATTTTGTAGCAGTAAAGGCGGTTTTTCTAGTTCTGTTGTACGGTGTGACGTACTTACCTCCGTATCTGGACCTAACTAAGTAGCTAGACCACAGCCATGACTAACGTTTTAGAGACTCAAAACAACTTTATAATTAGCCCATGATGCTAGCTTAACGGGAAATACCTAACAGGAAGGTAACCATGACGTCTTAAACCAGTATTTTTTTATCTTAATTTCTAGAATAAGATTAAAACAATACTGTTTTAAGACATGCTAGACCATCAAGTTATAAACAGCGAAATAATCATACAAAAATGTGACGTAAGTGAACGTTTCTTTAGACAGCACTGACTTATAATCTTGTTAACTCGTCCAAGAGACCACAGATTTCAGTCATCTTCTGCCAGCCTTTTCCTAACTATATTGGGGTCGGCTTCCAGTCTACCCGGATGCAGCTGAATACCAGTATTTTACATAGAGCGGCTATTTAGCCTCCCCAGCCAGTTACTAAGTATGCTTTTTTGACACCTAATAACATACAAAAATAGTCTACACGTATGCAGGAAAGCCGCACAAAGATATAATTTTATTTATTTAATAATTTAAGCACACAATGTATAAAGACAGAATAAAATATGGCAGAGCTACCAAGCATACTTTCATGATGTTACGTGAATAATCCCACTACATGGAATCTTACGCAAAATTCACTTAGTGTTATTGAAACGGTAAAACTCGACACGTCTAGTTAGACTGGAAGCTGACCTCAACATCATCATCTGCTAGGCCTTTCCCAGTTACTTTGAGAGCAACTGTAAATTTTGACGCAGACCAATTCGAATATTTTACAGGGACCGACTGCATTATCTGACCTCTAAAACCACTAAGATGCGGGGGTGAGACGGGATGTCAGACTTTCAACAAAGTTGGATAAAACCTGACATCAACGTCATATACAGGATGTTTAATACAAAAACATAAGCCTTGATTAAATGTCTGGCTCTAATGCGTATGTAATACTGAAATATGTGTGTGTAGTTTCAGTCTCACAGATTCTAAATTTGAACCTAATTTATAAATAGGCTTGCCCCTTACGTGGCTGACCCTAATATATCTGGCAAAATGACGACGTAGAATACAATAAAAGGTGTTCTTTTGCATCCTCGTCAAATTCAAGGAGGCAACTAGGCTAATGATTCTAGACCCGAATCAATAATAAAATGGGTAGGTGTTTTTTTTATTATTTACAGAAGTCGTTAAGTGTGAACCACCCATGTTTTAAACTCGGCCCGTCTCATACTTCCCTATAACCGTGCTTTCACACATACAAACAATCTCAAACGTTTATTCGATAAATTCTTATTCCCTAAACCACGTTAAAGTGTTTATTCTGAAATACCGACAAATTCTAACAACAACAAAAAACAGACTTTATTAATAATTAACTAGGTAGGTACCGTAATTTAAATTGATTATGTATGTCTTTTGTGACAACCTCCTGAATTTTGACGAGGATGCAAAACAACACCTTGTATAAGTACCACTCTGCTTATTCGTTTTGTAAATAAGCATGGATATCGATAAGCCAATAGTTATAATTAGTAAGTTCATGTGAATATTTTGTACAAAACCTTTGAATGCATCATGTTTTACTTTGTACTTTTTAAATGCTTGCACAAACTAGATGGTCTCCACTGTTTTTAAATTAGACTTAATTACTCAGACTTAACTAGAGTGAAATACGGCCTTTTTTCTTTCCCTAACTCGCTTCTTGGAACCCTGTAAATCGAACGTGTCCGAAAACAAAAGCAAAAACTCTGCAAAAGCAGACATTTTTACTGTTTTCTTCTATTTTGTCTTTTTTCATAATACCACGCTAGTTTGAAGAGACAGAGATACAGGACAAACAAGTACCATGGAGATTTATTTTAGTGTTTTTTTTTTTTTTTTTTTCCCAGGAGCCTACACCCTGTATAATACCGCTAGCTTTAAACTAAATCACAATATCACCCGAGACCATTCGACCACAAGATTCAATAATTCGGGTCCATTGGGTTCCAAGATTCGAAACATTCCCGTGACCACTATTTCAAGTTTGAACACCTGTTACAGCGCTAACCCAAAATTCAAATTAAAGGCATTCCACAATAACATCACGACCTTAAACCCATAGGTAAGGGTAAGGTTAAAAATTATACCCACATTTTGCCTGTCTTATCTGCTCTGTAAGGCTCTCCATGTCATTAAAGTCGAGATTCCAAAAAAAATGAGAAAATTCAATATAAGCACGATCAGCCCAATTCTGGGACATAAGCCTTCTCTCAATGAGAGGGAATGGCCATCAGGCAGGCCCAGTGCGGGTTGGACAATGCCACAAATCTTCGATTTTTTGAGTCTAGCACATGCGGTTTCCCCATGATGATTTCCTTCATCATTTTATGAGCAGTAAATACATACATGGGATACATCCATAATACCACGCCTGTAATTCCTGAAGGGTTAGGCAGAGGTGTAACGAATAGTACACCCACGTTTCGCGAGTTAAAAAGAACATTTTATTTCAGACAAACAAGTCCATAGATAATTCAAGGTTGTTAGTAACAAATATGTTGCTTATAAGTAATGTTACTAATTTAAAAGTAAGAAACTAGACACAGCATCAACCCCTTCACAGTAGGATAAAAATTCTCTGTTCAGCTATATTTAAAACTCAATAATTGAACCCGTTCGAAGAATATTTTGCGTACAGAAAGGGTGATCAAAATTCAAACTGCTGACTTTCAAAACTTAAAAATTTCCTGTTTCCAGGAACAGTAACAAGTATATCGTTTCCCTGAAAAACTGTGGCCAAAAATTTTTGAGTGTTCAGGTAAATCACGGCAAATGTGATAGCAGATATAAGTTATTGACTGAAACCTACCGTTTTCACAGTATTTCCCTCAAGCTATTTTTATTTAAAAAAAAAAGAGAACGAGCATTTTTATATGTATAATATAAATTCGTTTATTTCAGGTAAATAACACCCATTTCCACACATAAATTGTTAAAATTCCAAGACATACCAATAAGCCAGAAAAAATTAAATTGAATCAAAATAAAATCAAATAAGACCAAACAAAACAAAATGCAATAAAATCAGAATAATAAAAATTGAAAAATCAAATTAAACTAATTTATTTATTCATTGCACAATACAGGGTAACGGAAAGGGTATATACATACTTAAAGGGGGAACACCCAAATACTCCGAAATATTTTATTCGAAACTTCAATGATCCGAGTGCCAAAAGTCCGAATTTCATTTTACCGAAAGTCGTAAATGCGATTTGTTAGTTTTCCGATTTTCCTACGTTCAAAGGATCAAATGCTCGAAGGATTCTCGGTCCGAAAAACGACATTCCGATTTTCAATACTTCGAATAACCTAAAAGTCAACTTGTTGTGCTACAAAATTTAGTGACAGAAACGAATCGCTACAAAACCGACTGCACACAGTCTTGTCAGCCCAACCCTAGAGTGTAATTTAAGCCCGCGTAGGCGCGGGTGGTTGGAGCGGCCCGCGAGCTGAGGAGCAGGTGGATTTAAGGCCCACCGCCGTGGCTGAGGTCGCGGCCGTGGTGGTGAGCGTTAAAACCATCTGCGACGATAAGCTCGCGTGTGGCCGCCCAAACCCCGCAGCGGTGGAGCCGTGACAGAAATGATGTTTGCTGCATGATGCATGCCTGCTTGCATGCTGCATACCTGTTTGCATGGTGCATGCCTGCTTACATGTTGCATTCTTGCTTGCAGGCTGCATGCTTGCTTGTATGCTGCAAATCCCCTGTATTATTGGTGAATCACTTCAACCAAGGCGTTTTTATTTCGAAATTGTATTAATCGGTATTTTAATAATCGGAATTCGTATTTTTGATGTTTCGAATTATCATTAAGTCGGAATTTTTGTTATTCAAAGTCAAAGTCAAAGTCAAAGCATTTATTTCAATTAGACCATTACAGGCACTTTTGAAAGTCAACAAAAACAAAATAAAACGCGAAGCTACAGTCCCAGTCACAAGGCATAATAACTTGTGAAAGTACTGTAGTTGCCCATTCCGTAGCGTAGATCTCTATGGAGAAGAACGGGCAAGAAACTCCATGGACACTCTTTTAAATCAAAATATGTTACAAAATCTTGGTTACATCATTCATGTCAAGAATTACAAATATGTGAGAACAATGTAGAAATACGAGCAAGTTAAGAGCGTCCAGAGTAAAAGATTAAATCAGTAATAAAAAAATAAAGTAATTAAAATAAACCGTGGCAGCTAAGAGATGACCAGTCACAACTGACAGCGCCCGTTCACGAACATGACGCATGTATCAGCCATCATTCAACTCAACCATTTTGAAGGGAACTAAACGACCCGACACACCCGCCACCATCAGCGTGACATTTAAGTGAGCATGACATTCACTCAACCACCAGGGTAATTTCGCGTCAATGAAAGATTTAGTTACTCATTAAATAGTGGCTTTACAGTACATGGTACTCACACATGTGCTATGAAATTATATAATACTAAGAGATTGAATCTATACAATGCAAATATATTTTTACAATCTTCTGCAGCTTTCACAATAACTTCACTTTCTAATTCTGATGATTCCGATTGATTCCCTATGGTTGTGGAGCAGGACCAGCATTGAGCCAAGCATTTTTATCATCAATATAATCCCCCAACTTATAATATGCTTGCCTACATAGTGTGCGTTTTATGCAAGATTTAAATTTCGTTTCATTCAGTTGTAGAATGTGGGGAGGTATTTTATTGTAACATTTTAAACAGTACCCCATGAAAGATGAGTCTACTTTAGCTAACCTGAAACCTGGCTGAACTAGTTGGTCTCTGTTTCTAGTATTATAGTGGTGCCGGTCACCTCTTTTACTAAATAAATGCAGATTTTTTCTAACGTACATGATGTTTTCATAGATGTATTGACAAGGTACCGTCATGATGTTAATTTCCTTGAACAGTTCTCTTAGAGAATCGCGCCTACGTAGATTATATATGGCTCTGATAGCTCTTTTCTGCAGAATAAATATAGACTCGATGTCTGCAGCCCGTCCCCATAGTAAAATACCATATGACATAATACTATGAAAATAACTAAAATACACTATCCTCGCGGTATCTACATCAGTAAATTGACGGATTTTTCTGACAGCATATGCTGCTGAACTTAGCCGTCCTGCAAGAGATGTTAAATGAGGACCCCATTGTAGCCTTGAGTCGAGCGTGATCCCCAAGAAAACAGTTTCATCGACAAATTCAAGTTTCTCTTGATTCAATACTATGTCACAGTCACTGCTTTTGACATTTGGTAGAGAAAATCTTATGCACTTAGTTTTTTTCCCATTTAATACTAAATTATTTGCGGTAAACCATTTATGGACCTGCATTAGAGCGTTATTTACATCGTCAAGGTTTGTTGCACGTCTGTTTATCTTAAATATTAACGAAGTATCGTCCGCAAACAACACCATTTGTGGTTGGTTTTTAAATAAATGGGGAAGGTCATTAATATATACTAAAAAGAGGAAAGGACCCAATATCGAACCTTGTGGTACACCCATTTTTACTTTCAGAGCCATTGAATTTACACCATTTACCTGTACTTGCTGCTGTCTATCATTTAAATACGATTTTACTAAACTGAGCGCAAGTTTACCTAAGCCGTAATGCTCAAGTTTCAAGAGCAAGGTTTGGTGATTTACGCAATCAAATGCCTTCGAGAGGTCACAGAAGATTCCTATGGCATCTTGTGCCTCTTCCCACGCAGTATATATGTGTCTTAATAAAGTGACACCGGCGTCAGTTGTACAACGTCCCTTGGTGAAACCATACTGTTTCTCGTGTAAGATTTTGTTGGTGTTAAAGTGGGTGAGCATTTGATTAAGCATTACCTTTTCAAACACCTTGCTGAAAACCGGCAGCACGGATACGGGTCTATAATTATTCGTATCTTTACTGTCCCCAGATTTGAAAAGTGGTATTACCTTGCTGTATTTCATAAGGTCTGGGAAGACCCCTTGGTCCACACACAAATTAAAAATTAAAGCCAAGTACGGTGCTATAGTGTCAATAATAGCTTGACACACTTTAATAGACAATCCCCATAGATCTTCTGTTAATTTGATTTTGATTTCCTTAAAAGCTTTAATGACTGCTATGGGGTTTATATGCTTAAATTGAAACTCAACCGGGCATGCTGAAACGTTCGCTTTTAATAAATCAATAGAAAGCAAGGGTGAGGAATTTAAGGTTTCGGTAGTTTTAAGTGGGATATTGGTAAAGAAATCTACAAATTCTTGAGCTACTTCGTTTTTAGAGCTTAGAAGACCACGTGAAGTCTCTAGTCTGATATCATTATTATATTTTTTATTTCTATTGGATTCACTATTGATAATTTTCCAAACCGTCTTTATTTTGTTATCGGCGGACTTAATCTTGTTGCTAATGAATAGGGCTTTGGCTACTTTGCAAGTGTTTTTAAAGATTTTTGAATAGGTTGCAACATATTTATTAAAAGTTTCCGAGTTGATGTAAGGCTTAAGGCCGTACAACTCAAACAATCGCTCCCTACTTATCCTAATACCCTTAGTGGCCCAGTCACTGAACATAAACTTAGGGTAAATAGATTTTGTTTTCATTTTTAATGTATTATTGAACTCTACGTGAACTACCGAAAAGAATTCCTCATAAAATTGATTTGCATTTTCAATTATATGGCCCGGAATGCCTAAATTACTAATTAAGTTATTATTAAATTTATTCAAATTGCTGGGCGTTATTTGTCTAGAGTTTATCTGGATTTTTTGTAATGGTGTGTAGGACTCGAAAACAACGGTTTGCCCACTGTGATCAGAAGGGAGGTAATTTACAATTGATTTATCTAAGTAGTCGCAACAACAAAAAACATTATCAATACATGTAGCAGTATTTGTAGTAATTCGGGTTGGTTCCGAAAACACGTTTAACAAATTAAATGATTTAAAAAGGTGTAATAATCTATTAGTATTAGAATTTTTGTCTAAAATATTAATATTAAAGTCACCACAGATAACCAGAGATTTTTTACCTGTTGCAAGTTTTGCTAAAGCATCTTCCATTACTGACTCAAATAAGGAGTAGTTTTGATAATTTGGGGGTCTGTATACGCACACTATTATATGCTTATCCAGCTCAACACAAGACAGTTAAATATTATGCTCAACCGATAGATCAACAATATCGCTTCGACACTTAAATTTAATACAATTTTTAACTAAGATTAATGAACCCCCACGCATTTTCGATTTTCGGTTAAAGCAACTGCCCACACTGTAATTTTCGTAATTAATTAGCATTTCATAGTCTCTTAACCAGTGTTCAGTGAAACAAACAATTTCAAACTTTGTTTTTTCTAAAAATAATTCAATCTCTAATTGCTTTGAAGAGAAACCTTGAATGTTTTGATGGAATAATTGCAAGGAATTCTGCTTAGCCCCTTTTTTACATTTAGCTATTTGATAGCGAGAAGGTATAGTGCTACTGGTATCTTCTTTTGTCTTATTAACTAGTTTAAATGAACATCCGGAGTGAGCCCCAAGACTCCTGTGCCACCAGATAACAAGCTCCTATCACTAATACACCCTAATTGAGAATTTTCCATGCTCACACATGGAACCTCCTCAGCATAAAAATTGTAAACAGAAAAAAAATCTATATTAGTATGATTACTAATAGTCGCAGTGTTAATAATACAACTAAACTTAGACATACTACTTATGTCTGTGTGAATATTATAAGCTAATAGCCTAGCTATTTTGTGTCTACATCCAATAGGTAGATACACATTACCCCGTGTCGACCTAAGTTTACCTAGAAAAGTGTTAGTGTCCAAATAAATAAGTTTGTCACTATAGTGACCTACTAAAAAGTGCAAATGTTTATTTAACATGTGTATATAATTGTTCTTTCTATCACTTAAATTTTCAAAATATGGAAAAGCACATAATATTATTCTACGACAATTCAACTTTAACAACTCAGTAACACTGTCTGTGATGTCTTCCTTTTTAATTTTTGAACTATTTCCCACAAATATAGTTATATCAGTATTAATATTATAAACATTTCTAGTTACCGTTGTCATGATCTGTTTGTATGTTGACCCTGGCATGCAATGATTTTGATTGGAACAACTCAGGTTATTACTAACTAATTTACCTACACCTCTGCCTATACTATCTGAAAACATTATTGAGAATAAACAATCATGACTGTTATTCATCTCTGGCTGTACCACTTGTAAATAATCTTGCGTAATATTAGTGGTTTCTTCGTTGAGCACACAGTCCCGAGATGAATCCTCAGCCTGGGATGGGTCCTCCATTACCTCAGGCTCAACAGTATCATGTTTAGTATTAGTCTGACAGCTACATTGACACATTACTAACTCATTTGCTGCAAGAATATGTTCCCTAATCTGGTTCTGAGAACTCACATACCTACTGGAAAGAGAGCTAAGTGAGTCCTGAAGCACCTGTATTTCAGACTGCAAATGCTGTGTATCAATTTCATAAATTTTTATACTGTCTTCTAGTTTTATTTGATAATTTTTTAACTTGTTAACTAACTCAACACGCTCTTTCTTCAGTGGAATATATTTGAGAAAGAAGTGTTTATGTTGTTTCCTAAATTGATAACATTTTTTAATTATTCTATTCAATTTTGCATATTTTTTAATTTTCCTATTGCTAACTGTATAATTTGGTTTCATTTGGTTAATTTGGTTCGTTTCGTTTCATTTTAATCGAATTAAACTAAAAATAATTTTAGTTTAATTCGATCTATTGAAACTCGGTATTTTGAAAATAGTAATTATAAACGTTAGGAATATTGAAATTTAGGAATTATAAAAATAGGAGTAGTGATAAGTCGGAGTTGTTATATTAGGAATTTTAGAACCGTTCGGAATTATGACAATCGCCATTTTGAAATTCGGACTTGTGACTATCGGAATCAAGTTTTTCGTATTTATGTAGTGTACCCACTTGAAGCTGTGCTTCAGACCATCAAACTGAACATGTTTCTCAATCGGACAAACATCGCAATAGCGAAAAAAAATTCAGCTGCTCCATACATTTGAGTTGAATAGGTATTGAAATTTGTATGGGGCAGCAGCAAATTTTTTCGCTATTATGATGTTTGTCCCATGGAGAAACATGTTCAGTTTGATGGTCTCTAGCAAACCCTTAAGTATGTATATACCCTTTCCGTTACACCCTGTATATGTAATATTTAACAATCCCATTTTCGCAAAATCTAATTGGCTGGCCAACTTTATCCACATTGAATGTGATATAACAAAAACAAACCGATTCTATAAATACTACTACAATTAAAAACTTTTTTCCCAATTACAAATAATCCTTTTGAATGTGACAATCACGTTCTGTAATCACGTTCTCCGTCGTAAGCGGAAAAACGTTATCTAACGGACACAGTTTTAAAAAATGGCTTTTATTTTAATTTGATTATTTCTAAATTATCCATAAACCTCTCCTTATTTTTATAGATCTGTAAGAAATGTGTAAGAATGGGGATCCCTTCTTTTCGCATAATGTTCTTTGTCCTAATATACTTCGGCATAACGATTTTGGCACAATTTGTTTTGGCATAATAATACTTCGGCATATTTTTTTTAGGCATACATTTTATGTTGGCATAATCATCTTAAAGACTAATTTGTTTTGGCATAAATTTGATTCGCATAACGTTAGTAGGCCTAATGACCATTAGCATAATAATATTTAGGCATACAATTAATATGAATAAAAACAATTTTCATGCAAATGATTTATTATACATAACATTATGTAACTTTGTATAAAAAATATGTCAATCAGTTAACTTCTATTATGAGAAATAAATATGGCGGTTATTCCTCAGATAGAAGTTAATTGATTGAGACAGTGGTCCTTAATTATGTATAATTTATATATGCTGTGCAACAAAAGTTAGTGACAGAACCGAATTGCTGCAAAACCGACTCCACGTTGTCTTATTTGTCCTACCCCTAGAGTGTAATTTAAAATCGCGTTGGCGCGTAGGGGCGAGGCGGGTCGCGGGCTGAGGAGCAGGCGTCTGCGAGCAAGCCGTCGCAGCTGAGGCTGGCCGGCAAAGCCGGCCAACAAGCCGAAGCTGCGGTGGTGAGCGAAAGCCGTCTGCGACGATTAGCACGTGTGGGGCCGCCAGAGGCCCGCAGCGCCGGAGCCGTGACAGAAACCCTGCCTGCTTGCCTGCATGCTGCATGCTGCATGGCTGCTTGCATGCTGCATGCTTGCTTGCATGCTGCATGCTTGCTTGCATGCTGTATGCTTGCTTGCTTCATGCTTCCTACAGCGAAAAAAAACCCAAATACCTATAAAAATATGTTTTAATATCATTATGCGTAAATAAATATAAATTTATGCTTTAGGATATTATGCTTAAATAAGTTATGCTTTAAGATATTATGCTTAAAAAAGTTATGCTTTAGAATATTATGCTTAATCATTATTATGGTTAGAGAAATTATGCTTAAAAAATTATTTAATTATATTATGCGAAAATATAATTATGCCATACAAAATTATGCTAAGTTATATTAGGTCTTAAAATTTTATGCAAATGGATAGGGAACCGTAAGAATGGTATGAAAAAGCCAAAGCTTTTATTCAGTTGCCTTACAGAAAGGGATAGTAAAGGCATCTACAAAAATATTATTTTCTGTGGTTAAAAGTCTGACATCACCACATGCTTGCTTGCTCACAATCAACTGCTTTATTGAGTGCATGTATAATACATTTATTTATGTATAATAAAAAAAGAATATTATTATTATAATTTCCGTCATCAGTACTCATCAGTCTGTTTGAGATTGGCTGAGTCTGGTCTGAAGTGTGACTGCCTCTTTGGTCTAGAGGTCACAAGAGCGACTGCAATTCTTGATTTGTAACCGGTTGATGGCAATAGGCTCGCCCCCTTTTACATGGGACATAAACGTAACTGGCAAACTGTGGGTGTACTATTAGGACACCTCTGCCTAACAATTACAAGTAGCTGATTCGAAAAAATAGACTCGTATGGAGAAGGAAAATCAATTAACTTCATAGTTATTTTTTGTAAATACGATCTTGTTCTCAGTTAATGTAAAAATTCAAAGTATGAAAATTTAAACACTGAATATTTGGTTTGTTATTTCACGAAGGATTCAAGCAATGTATCTCAAACCTTAATTTAAAATTCCACAAAGTATTCTTGAAATGAATGAGACAAAATTTAAAACATGCATTAAACGCACACTATGTAAGCAGGCTTATTACAAATTGGACGATTATATCGCTGATAATAATGCTTGGCTCAATGCCGGTCCTGCTCCACAAGGACAGGGGCGCATAAAATGATAGCATTAAATAGTATTGTTGGAGTTGCTGAAGATTGTACAACTATCTTTGCATTGTATAAATTCAATTTAGTATTATATAATTGCATAGCCCATATTGTGTGAGTACTTTGTAGGTACTAGCTATCATTTACTGGAAACCTACGTCTTTTATTGACTTGAATGTGCCCTGGCGGTTGAGAGTACGTCATGCTCACTCAAATGTTACGCTGATGGTGGCGCGTGTGTCGGGTCATTTAGTTCCCTTCAAAATGGTTGAGTTGAATGATGGCTAATCCATGCGTCATGTTCGTGAACGGGCGCTGTCAGTTGTGCCTGGTCGTCTCTTAGCTGCCACGGCTCATTTCGAACTAATGATTTCATATTTTAATTGTTCTTTTCGTTTTTACTATGGACACTTTTAACGTGCACGTCTTGCTACATCGTTCTCACATAATGTACCATCTCTAAATGAATGATGTAACCAAGGTTTTGTAACAAGATTCTAATTTAAAAGAGTGTCCATGGAGTTTGTTGCCCATTCTTCTCCATAGAGATCTACGCTTTGGAAGTGGCAACTACAGTACTTTCACAGTTATTATGTCTTGTGACTGGGACTGTAGCTTCATTTTTATTGTTTTTCGACTATTCAAAAGTGCCTGTAACTGGCCTACTTGAAATAAATGATTTTGATTTGATTTGACTTATCATAATCTTCCTGCCCTTGCCCCATATTATTTGGGGCCGGCGCAACACATCTTTTTCCGACATTCTCCTCGGTCATACGTAAACCAACCTTACAACAATTGTCATAAAAGTCAAATAAAAATGGTATTGTATTGCATAGCTTTTAGCACTACGATTCGACTCATTGACACGGATCGGGTACTACTCGCATAAAAACTAAAAAAACTAGTTTTTAAAATGAACGCATCTGTAAGGTAAAAATATACAAGCTGTTGTTTTGCATCCTCGTCAAAATTCAGGAAGTTGTCACAAAAGACATAAATAATCAATGCAAATTATTGTACCTAGTTATTTATTAATAAACGCTGATTTTTTTGGTTGTTTAAGTTTGTCAGTATATCAGAATAACCCCCTTAACGTGGTTTAGGGAATAAGAAATTATTGAATATACGTTTGAGATTGTTTGTATGTGTTATAGCGCGGTTATAGACCGAGAATCAGTTTAAAACACGGTTGATTCACACTTACCGATTTCAGAAAATAAGAAAAAAAAATACCTACCCATTTTATTATTGATTCGGGTCGAGAATCATTAGCATAGTTACCTCCTTGAATTTGACGAGGATGCAAAACAACACCTTGTATTTCTAGATTTCCTGTTATGAAATTTTACTATAGTTTCTGTAGCAAACACTTTATAAAATATATAAAATAACTTTTTATTGCGATGCTGGTTGGCTTTATTTTATGGGAAAGTCAGTTGATGCTTACCACCAAAAGTGTCTGGCCCATGGTATGCAATTGGCAATACTAGATGTGTTGTATAATAAAACAAAAGCAGGTGAAATACAAAATGACGTATTACAGAATATAAACGATGCCAATCATGAAAATGTGGATGATGATGAAAAAGATGAAAGTGGAAGTTTTGAAATAATTGAGAGCAGTTAGCCGCGAAAACACGAAGAAACAATTTATGAACATGTGATTTATTAACTCCGAAAAGTAGCTAAGTTCAGAAAATCACCAAAAAAACAAATTGTACTAAGAAAATACATAGAGGAAGATTTCTACAGAGAACTAAAATTAATAATTGATTGCAAAACGAGATGTTCCAGTCTAGCCCACTTCAAAAATGAAAAAAACTTTAACAAATATTTTTTTATTTGAATTTGGTTAATAAAGTACTGGATTAAAATTTCTTATTTTGACCGCCTAAATGCATAAGCCTATAAGTTAGAAACCTATTTTTGAAATAGTCTTGAAAGTCCCGTTTTCCCCGGGAATTTCGAGACCACATCGAGTCTCGGTTTTTTTCCCAGACTCAGTAATGGATCGAGACTGAAAGCCGATTCCCAATAACATCGTTAAAACATAGTCGTATTATTCGATACTAATATTTGTTAGCGTCTGGATATGAACCTTGTTGCTTCCTATTACAAGTGGATTAAACGTAATTGCCGAAATACACCTCTGCCTAGCCCTTCAAAAATTCAATCAACATATACTTTTTTAAAGGACCACTAAGGCATTAAAAGTTTCAAAACCTGACCAAAACGATCGATTTTAAGTCCTAGAGGACCTATATCGTTAGAAAAATATTTCTGAGAGTAGCAAGGAATAACCTCCACGTAGAAGTTATTCTTGAATCCTCTCAGAAATGTTTATAAACAAACTAACTTTAATGTCATGAGATTAGCTATCAGAACTTATAATAATATACACGATTATATTATTTGATGTTGTTTACCTAAACTTCAGTCTACTATTTGACCTTTATTCAAAATAGTCCGTAAACATTTATACACATTACAAGTGTTTGTTACTTTTAGTTGTGAATAAGTTACATGAAAATGTATTAACTTATTAAAGGCTTCGAATAACGCAGACGTGTATGTACAAGAAAATGTTTGGCTACTACTACGGCGTAGCTTTTGGCAGCGCTACGGCGTAACACTGTGGGTGTTCTACGGCGTAGCAGCTGTAGCGTTGATGGCTAGGAACATTGTAGAAATTGCGTATCTTATGAAGTCTGAGAAATAAGGTTTATGAAATGTCTTGCCATCTCTGGAGAACTTTCAGTTACGGTCAATAATTTATGCGGCACTAAAGTCACAAAATTGCAATTTTTTCTCATATTTAAGTCGTGGGTTCAAACCCAGTCATTACTTTAACTTGTTTCATCACCACTGCTCTCAAAACGATGAAGGAAAACATTATGTGGGAGACAAACCCGCACTGACTTGGCCCGCTTGGTAGATAACAGCCCATTCCCTCTCATAGAGAGGAGGCCTGTGTCCCATCAGTGGGAAACTAATAGGTTGGTTAGCTATGCCACGTATAATCGCTATGTTGAACGAATAATTTCGAGAAACTCGAGAAAGACGACCAATTTCCTGAAATTGATAATCTTTATGGATCCTTACAGACGAAAACGATAAAATGTAGACATGTCGATGTATTCATATTCATATTCATTTATTTTGCATGCATGTAATATTAAGGATGCTATTATATTAAATTTATGCCAATAAAAAGCTCAATTTACTATAAAGCTGGTATGAAGGTAACCGGATGGGTTTATAAAATTTATGTGTTCGCATTTATTACGATAATTTACCTAAGTATGCATAATAAGTGTTTAGACAAATGGTGCCATCTTAATTGACAGCGCTATATAAGGTGTAGTATAGAACATCAACAATTTTTATCCGTGAAAACAGTACCGGAGACGCAAAATAATTACCAGCTGGTGCTGCTACTTTTGGGTCCAGTTAGAATCGAAGTTTTATTCGGAACAGCTGATAATCTATCCGTCTCTCGTCGCGATAAGACCGCCGTTGTAACCATAAAATTAGCAGTTTTGTAAACAAACCCGTGTTATATTTTATTTTTGATGTACAATAAAGTTTTATTCTATTCTATTCACGGTACGCTTATACAGAGTAATAGCGAATTATGAAGAACATATAGGTAGGCTAATAATAATAATCACAACGCAGACAGACGACTTGCGTATTTTTTTTTTAATACTAATTACAAAGTTAGTGTTTTGTGCCTTTTCAGTAAATTAATAGATAAGTATACATGCTCGTCATTACCCCGTATTACTCCATAAATATGTACATACACATACAGCAAATCCATTTCTAAAAAACAATAAAATCAGATCTCACTAATCCACGAAAGCTGTTTAGATTGAAACGGTCAGCATTAAATTAGTACTATTATTTTACTAAAACGCAAATACAATACGAATAATTGAATCATGATTGGATAACGTTGCTTGTGCATCTGGCAGTCTACTAATTAGCTTGACTTAGTACAATCCAGTATTATCTTGTTATCATAGTAATGTCATATCAGAACATGTTAGCCAAAGATTATTAATATATTTAGATGCATCAGGTTGTTTAGGGGATAATCCTATTTTTTTTTCTTTGTCCGTCGGGTAGTTTATTGAGAAGTATTGGACACGTATTTTTCTTTTTTCACGTAGTCATAAAATTACGGAGATATATTGAGTTGAAATGGCGCATGACGTCACATGTAGGTAAGTTTTATGCCTACTTGTGACGTAGTAAGCCCCCACTCTCCAACTTTAATGAGTTTTAACTAAGTAATTTTTTGATATTTTGATAAAACAAAAATTACGTGTCTAATATTTTTGTTTTACCTGTCTGACGGACAAAATAGAATGTCGTTTTCTTTACCCAGTCCGCACCCCTATTATCAATGTGACTTTTTTCAAATAATATGTACTTTCTAAATTTATGACAGTGTAAGAAGTTTTTTTTTTGTATAGCGTATCAATATTGAATTTATGTCATTGTATGAAATTCATCATCTGCCTAGCCTTTTCCCAAACTATCTTGGGGTCGGCTTGCAGTCTAACCGGATGCAGCTGAGTACCTGTATTTTACATGAAGCGACTGCCTATCTGACCTCCACAGCCCAGTAATTAGGTAATACGATACCCCTTGGTAAGACTGGATGTCAGAATTTTTGGCTTCTGACTACTCGTAACGACTGTCAAAGATCTACAAATGACAGCCGGGACCAACGGCTTAACGTGCTTTCCGAGGCACGGAGGAAACTCGGTATGTAATTATGGTCACCCATCCACGGACCAACCTCGGCAAGCACGGCTTAACCTTAAAGATCGACCGGTGTGGCTGTTATTATTTAGCCACGAGCTCCTGTATTGTATGAAATTGTGTATGATAAATTTTGCATGCCTGAATTCGTACAACACAGTGAACTGCGCATTCACTTGACATATGGAAATGTATTATTATGTACTGTGCTGAGCAATAAAAATTTGAAATTGAATTCTAAGTTAATCGATCAAACGTCACGTTTTTCATGCGTGGAAAATCTATGAGGGCAACGATGTAAACCAATTCAGGATATTAACGAAAATTTCTTGAGGGTTTTGTCACTCGACAACGAAAAAGCCAAGAAGAAGGGTTTTTAGTAGTAATACTGTAGATGAGCAATTCAAAACAATCTCTAAAATGAAAGTCATAAATAGCACAGTATATATAGTATACGAATAATAAACAAAAGTAAAATAGTAACAATAATGAAAAAGAAACATTATTAATCGGTATGTTGCCATGCATTGCCACATCTAGTTCAACAACTTACTTTTAGTTTGAATCCGTGTTTGCTTGGTTGGTGTTTAGCTACATACTTTTGTTATTGTGATCGCTTACCCTCATATTTGTGACTTTTTACGAACGTATATTTCTGTGCGCTCAAAAACATGTTATTTAAATTTAGTTTCTCAGTAAGTGAATTATTGTTAATTCTTGATGAGGAATAATAAAGTTCTTAAACCATAAGTCGCTTCTTTCATATACCTATAAAACTGCTTAGATCTTCAACACAAGCCAATGGATTTTGATTATGTTGTTCACCAGCACATGGTACATTTATTTATTTCCGTGGATTTATGTGTACAGTTCATTTATATTTAACTAGCTTTTGCTTGCAGCTTCGCTCCCGTTATGTACTAAAATTAACCCACGGGAACGTTTCAAATTAAGACTATAGCACTCGGGAATAAATTTCGGAATTGCATCTGTAGTTCCGAAGATTACCTCTACAAGGTGATGTTTTGCATCCTCGTCAAAATTCTGGATGTTGACACAAAAGACATAACTAATCAATATAAATGACGGGGCCTAGTTAATTATTAAAAAACCACTGGTTTTTTTGTTGTTTCAATTTGATAGTATTTCAGAATAACCCCCTTAACGTGGTTTAAGGAAAGAGAAATGATCGAATAAACGTTTGAGATTTTTTGTATGTATGTAAGCGAGGTTACTTATAATCTTGCGGCCCGTCGGATACTCGTCTTAGCGAGGATCGAACGGGCCGCGTTTAAAACACGGGTGGCCTCTTTATAATATTAGTATAGATGTAGGTAATTAAAAGAAATCCGAATTTGTTTTGATTTCACATTCACATCACTATAACACCCGCGCGAAGCTGAGGGTAAGTCGACGCTAGTTTTTATTATATTTAAACAACTACTTATATTTAATTTTGAAAAAAAAAAAATGTTTCCTTATTAAGTATATAATAACTAACCATGCTAGTGCTTTAAACTAGAGTATTATAAATTATTAAGTGAAATTAAAAAATCTGGTTAGTCACTTCTGAACGAAACACTTAGTTAATAAACCCCTTTTATAAAAATAACTTTATGCTAATCAGTTTTAAACGAAAGCTTGTGAAATCTGACATTAGGTTTATTAATGAGTAAACTTTTCATTCAAAGTATTATAATAATATTAACTGTTTATAAATCGTTTAATGCAGCAATAAAAGTTTGTATTACTTGGCTACCACAACTATCAGTGCTGAGAAAAACTTTGTTATTCAATCCAATAAACAATTAAAAATAAAAAATAAAATTCGAATCCCGTGTTTAGTTTCATTGCGATGATGAATCGAACAAAAAAAATCTTTATTTCTCTAAAAACCGGTTACAAAAAAATGTGACACCCTGGCTCTAGAGCTAGGTCAGGAGTAACTGTATTTCAGAAGCCAGAACAATTAGACCAATGGGTCGGCTTTTCGTGTTATTTTTTCTTAAGTTTCTTTATAATAAAGTCATTGGCAATAACACAAATCCTGATAGGGAATGGAGAGGGCTGGGTAACTGCGTTGTGGGGGTCAGATAGGCAGTCGCTTCATGTAAAATACGGGTATTCAGCTACATCCAGTAAGACTGGAAGCCGACCCTAACATAATTACTGGGAAAAGGAGATGATAAAACGTAATATTTTTAGCGAATCTATCATCTCAAACCCAGTAGTCAGTTACTGGGTTTTCACTTTGGTCTGCACACATAAAAATCAATGATTGAATTTGTGAATGAAAAACCAATTTTTACCTCTTTTTTCCAAAGGATGTCCTTCTCGCATTTATAAAACCTTTACAAACCTACAAAAAAGTTTCACATCACAAACGAACAAAGAACTGCAATATTGCACTACCCTCAAATCCATAGGTTTGGAAAATGAAATTACTATGAGCACCCTTACAATAGCAGGATTCAGCCTTATTGTGACCGCTGAATAGTTCAATCTTATATTCAATCGACCAGTAAGGATATTATTATTTTCTTTGTTGCTGAAGAAATTGTGTAATTTCTCCTGTATCGCGGGTGCGTTTACAAACATTTACACGCAGCTGGTGAGTGGGCGAATGATATAATTTTCTGTAAATCATTCTTTTTATTTTTTTCCATCTACCTCACATTACTAGATATTATTTGTCTGCTTCATCATGCTTTTAAATTGTAAAACCGGCCAAGTGCGTGTCGTACTCACACGCACACAGGGTTCCGTACCACAAAACAATAAAATAAAAAAATATTTTTAATATTATTAAATTATTTTTATATGTAACAGCAAAACTAAAATTGTTTTTCATACTATGTTAATGAAAAACAAAGTTACTGCTGCAGTTTGATGAAAAAGTCCTATATCTCAATAACTAAACATCATATCTTATTCAAACCAATTTTTGGTGAAAGTTTTTTTTACGTTCTATAATCCTAAATATTTTCAGAATTTTCATCCTCTTACTTTAGAATTTAGAGGGAGGGGGACACACATTTTACCACTTTGGAAGTGTCTCTCGCGCATACTATTCACTTTAGAAAAAAATTATATTAGAAACCTCAATATCATTTTTGAAGACGTATCCATAGATACCCCACACGTATGGGTTTGATAAAAAAAAATTGAGTTTCAGTTCTAACTATGGGAAGCCCCCAAAATTTATTGTTTTTTTTCTATTTTTGTGTGAAAATCTTAATGCGGTTCACAGAATACATCTACTTACCAAGTTTCAACAGTATAGTTCTTATAGTTTCGGAATAAAGTGGCTGTGACATACGGACGGACAGACAGACAGACAGACAGACAGACATGACGAATCTATAAGGGTTCTGTTTTTTGCCATTCGGCTACGGAACCCTAAAAAGCTGCTTAAACAGCTTCATCTTGATGGCTAATTGATGTTAGATCACCAACTTCCACTGTAGATTCCATGTTCGACGGTTGACAGGATATTGCAGTCAGTAGTACGAATTCGGTAATTTTCCAAAATGCGTAATTCGGGATATTTATTTATTTAACACTTCAAGTACAATGTACAGAGGCGGACTTAATGCCATAGGCATTTTCTACCAGTCAACCATTATATATATATTCCATATATATATTATATATACAGGGTTATTGATAAAACACCAACAACCTCTAAAGGGGTTGTTGTACTCATCACTATGAACAACATTTACTATGGGACCAAACTTGAAATCTCGAAAAAAAAAACAGCTGTTCCGTACTTTATTTTCACATAACTCGTCAAAATGTAGGGAACAGCTGATTTTTTTTTTTCACGATTTCGGGTTTGGTCTCATAGTAAAAGTTGTTCATAATGATGAGTAGAATGACCTCTTAAGAGGTTGTTGGTGTTTTTCCAATAACCCTGTATATTATATATTCCAGGATATTCCAGGGTTCTTCCGTACCGGACAACTGCAGAAGCTGGGGCTGGACAACCCTACGTGCTACGCGCTACCCTCGGAATAGAAGATTGCCCTACCTACCTGGCTGTCACCAATCACCATCATTCTGGAAACTTCAGGATAGAGGTTCTCATTCGGCGGACTAGAACTTAACACGAGCTCGATGTCGAGAACTCCCGCCAGTCCTCTACTGGGGTGATTCTATAATTATTTTTATTTATAATTACTTTTTAGGGTTCTATACCCAAAGGGTCAAACAAGACCCTATTACTGAGACTTCGCTGTCCGTTCGTCCATCCGTCCGTCCGTCCGTCAGTCTGTCATCAGGCTGTATCTTATGAACCATGATAGGTAGCCAGTTGAAATTTTGATAGATTATGTATTTCTGTTGAAGTTTTATAACAACAAATACTAAAAACAGAATAAAATAAATATTTAAGGGGGCTCTTATACAAAAAAGTGTTTTTTTTTGCTCGTTTTTATAAATAATGGTACGGAACCCTTCGTGCGCGACTCCAGCTCGCACTTGGCCGGTTTTTTTTTTTTCAATAATTTTATTTTTTTAAATACCCTTTCTTCTGAGTTTTATTTACTGGCTGAGCTTCAACCGTTACAGTAGTTCTTTAGTGGTAACAAAATACCGATTCCAATGTCCAATGCCACGAAGGGAAATTGCCTTTGATGTCTTGTGGTCGATCTGTAACATTGGAATCTGTATATTTTTACCACTAGCTATGTATGAATTTAGGTTGGGTTAAGATAAAATTAGCTGCTGTGCTGTCCCCGTGTGCGCTGTCCTTAAGATGCGAATGAACACTATTTTAAATTAGTGGGCGAGAAAATACGGAAAAAAACAATCCTAAGATAATATAATTTTACCACGTAATATTCAATACAATAGTGATATGTAAGGAATCAGGGCGTGTTTTGACACTATGAGGGTTTTAGTGTAGTATAATCTATTTGTCATTATTTTATTTATTAGAGCATAATCAAAATCAAAAGTCATTTATTCAAATTAGGCTGATAATCAGCACTTTTTAAACGTCAAAATTACAAGAGACAGTCCCCCAAAACGCCCGCCCTTCGCCACTTCCTAATGTTTTGACTTCATAGAAGAGTTGTTTCCAAAAACATTCAAATATTTACGAGCGATAGACGGGACAAGACGAAGAAAATCGTAATCTAATGTTGTGTCAAACTGGTTACTACTCAATAACAAAACGTTCTATCTAGCTAGTGTCATTAGCCCGCTTCGGTAGCATTCGAGTGTCAAAATCTAAAATGTTCGGGGTCAAAATTTTTGTATGAAAATATTCTCAATGTCCGCTCCCTTGACATCAAGAGAGTCGTGTGAAAAGTTTCATACAAGTATGGTTCTTAAGGAAAACATAAACAGAGAAATCAAACAAAGAAGTGGCTTATTGTTGGAATACAGATTGCCATGAAACAGACAAATAAAAAAAAAATTGTCCTCGCCATGCATCTTTTAAATCTCTTTGGTTGTTTCAGAATTTAGAAAGCTAGATTTTTGTTTAAGCATATTATTTTTTTTTACAAAATTTGACGCATTAATTGTGTTGTGATAAGTTTCAGCATAACTTTTTGTTTCTTCTCAAAAATTAATCAGCTCGGCAATAAAAGTGCTATTTCGTTTTTAAAAATTGACGAAAAAAGTATGTGTAAATGTGTCTAAACGATCTTTTTTAATAAAAAATTATTGCAATAATGCTCTTCACTTTTTTAGTATGAATAAAGCTAAGAAAATTAGCATTTTCTATCTTTCTTGAATAAAATTTAACATGCAAAAGATAAGCAGCTGAGGCATTCAAGCTTCAGCTTCCTTGACGAGGCCAGCTAGAAAATATGCGCATGATATTATCTTAATAGCAGAAAACATTCTCTGTCTCCCTAACTTAGTAGACATAAGAGCGACTGCCGAGCATAGGATCCTGGGGTTCAAATCCCAGGTCCGGATGTGTAATTGGATTTTTCTGTTAGTTCCTTATTAAAACCAGCACATAATATGCCACCTGTTATGTTAAAAGGTGCGGCCCTTGAAAGAGTGCCAGATTTTAAGTACTTGGGGCAAATAGTTACGGAGGACTTAACGGATGATGCTGATATGCATATAAAAGGAAGGCGTTGGCTGTCCGATGTAATATAATGGCTCACAGGTTTTCACGTTTTTCACTAGGAGTAATAATAACTCTTTTTATGGCTTTTGTCAGTCGTCGCACACGTGCACCCTGTGGGTCAACAAACTCAGAGTTCAATACAATCAGAAATGTTTGCAGAAGCACGTACTGACGGCAGCAGTACCGTATTAGTACAAGTAAAAAGAGTAAAAAGATTGCTTCTATGATGCGGAGGGTGCGTGGGAGCCGCAATGACATTCTGAAGGTCGTCAGTAAAAACCGAGCTGCACTGTTATGGCGCATTGGGTACGTGTACATGTACATACAAGATATTGTTTTGCATCCTCGTCAAAATTCAGGAGGTTGTCACAAAAGACATAAATAATCAATTAAAATAACGGTACCTAGTTAATTATTAATAAACGCTGATTTTTTTGGTTGTTTATGTGTGTCAATATTTAAGAATAACCCCCATAACGTGGTTTAGGGAATAAGCAATTATCGAATGAACGTTTGAGATTGTTTGTATTATATGTGTGGAAGCGCTGTTATTGGGCGAGGATCAGACGAGCCGCGTATAAAATACGGGTGGTTCACACTTATCGATTTTAACAAATAAGAAAAAAAAAACCTACCCATTTTATTATTGCTTCGGGACGAGAATCATTAGCATAATTACCTCCTTGAATATGACGAGGATGCAAAACAACACCTTGTACACCCGGTGCATTAGTGAGTGTAGCAGATGTATGAATTTAAATCTTTTATTTCGTTTGTTACTTACATAATTTATAGTGATAGTAATACCCAGTACTTGTGTATATTACAAACATCATATGGATCATGGTCTGCAATACAGTATTTTTATTTTTTATTTGCGGTCAGATACATCGGTTATTGAAAAGAGGTTCACCTCATATTGGCCATACGATCTTAATCATAACTGACAAAATGAGGTTGCATTAAACAGTCACTCCCACCCCTTCTGGAAGCACAAGAGTGTTGTTATGTTTCGGTAGAAAACATCCACTTACAATAACACAGTAAATATTCAACACCGTCATCATTTTTTCACAAAACTCACGACATGAGGAGGAAAATCCAATTCTTTCCTAAAAGGTCACTTGTCAGGGAAGGAAAACGGTGCAAGATATAACATTGTGGGTGAGAAATGGACGAGGCCAACGAAAATAGGAAGAAGGAAGAAAACAGACCTTGCTATTTTATATGTTTACGTTGCAAGTTGCGAACGTTTCAGTTGGATAGTTTGGTCCCTATTCATGTAGCAGGTTCTCCAAATAATCATGTTTTTTTTTATGCAATTCTTGCAATTAACGTACATTTCTCGCTCGTTTTGCGACAAGGATGACAACCTGAATTTAAAAAAATAGATTTACGATGTTGTTTGTAATTGAATGTAAAGTTAACGAAAGTCAGTAAAAAATTAAGTAACGATAAACCTTTCATGTTTTGATAAAACTTTATTGTGCAAAAAAATATTGACATTCGCCGCCTCGCCGGAGATCGTGAGGTACCCCCGGACTAGTCTTACGGCTACCACCTTTTGGGGCGCGTTGAGGTAAAAGAACGCGCCCACACCGGGGCCCCGTACAGGGCCATGGACCGCACGACCCCCGCGTAGAGCATCTAGAAAGAGGCGTTTGGAATCCCCAGGATGGGCAAGAGCCGCTTGAACGCAGCCCCGGCCCGTTCCAGTTTAGGGGTCAAACGTCGAAAATGCTCCACAAAGTTCCACCGGCTGTCGAGGACGAGCACTAGGTATTTCAAAGTCGACTCGATGCCGATGGAAACCCCTCCGACAGTCAGTAGGGATCACGACGGTGGCGCATTCCGAGGCCCACAAAAAGACGCTATCCTTTCACTTATTTTTCGAGTAATGTCATTACTGTCGGAAACAAGTGATTTACACACATTTCGCCAGTTATGTCCCATGTTTCAATACAACCGGACCCCAGACTCCGTGGCTACTAACGTAAAATCCTTGATGAAAAAACCCAATAGTACTTGGCCCGACCTGAGAATCGAACTCAGGACCTCATGCCTGCTGAGCATGAAGTCACACTACCAATAGACCAACGAGATGGTATATTAATATGAAAAATGTTGCTGAACTGTCAAAATGAAAGGCAGAAGGTAGAACTTAAGTCGAACCAGCACGGCACCTATTGCTTAACTATTGTATTGTTCAGTACAATGACGTGCTGAGGGCAGTGTTGAGGAAACCCCGGTACTGCAGTGCTTCCGCAATGTTTGCGGATGCATACATCGATGACTTCTTCTCCATCATCAGGAAAAGAACTGCATCGATGATGAGCAGGGTCCGTGGTAGCACCAACGCTGTCCTCAGGGCGTAAGCGTATAAGATAGACAGTCCTTTTACTGTATACAGGGCCTCAAGTCTGCTATTTTTATAAACATCGTCATTCCATCACGATCCCATTGTCATTTTGCTAAAAGTCCGTAATCTGCTAAATTAATAATGGTCTGTCAAATTCTATGCAATTTCTTTCAATGGAGTGTCAGTGGTTGACCATTGTGAAGTCATGATGACGCCATTATATTAGTAGATTACCAAACTTGTCAAAATCAACAATTATGAAATCAATGATAGGCCATTTTGACACTATTGTAATAGCAGACTTGAGGCCCTGGGCAAGTGTACACCTGCAAAGAAATAGGAAATAGGTTTTAATTATTATTGATTACTTGTTTTGTTTACTATCAAACTACTAAAACCCTTTTTTTTTGTGTGCTACTAACAACCCTACTAACGCTTTCCTTGTAAAAATGTATGGACGTATGTCTGAAAGATAAATGATTATTTAATTATTATTAACTGAAGTATCTATGTCCGCCACTGGAGGCCTACTCTCTTTCTCCGAAACGTAACTTCGGCAACGAACGAACATTAAACGTAGTTACGTTTGTGACCGTACTCTATATAATTTGCAGACGCACACAATAACATTCAATACATTCGTTATCTGTGAATTCGAATTTCTTGTGTGCGTCCGCAAATTATATAGTGTAGGGTCACAAACGATACTACGTTTAATTTTCGTTCGTTGCCGAAGTTACGTTTCGGAGAAACAGAGTAGACCTCCTGATTCTTTTCTTTTTCGGAATTATCGCCGTCTGGTCTGCCTTTGAAGATTTGATCATAAAATAAAGGAACATTATGTTAGTACTACGTTAAAATATTGAAAATTTGTATAAGAAAATGAGTAAGTATTCAAGGAATACGAGGGCAAAGTTGCGAGAAAAGATGAATGTTTAAATTTATTCATAATAGAATTTAATATAGAACCTTAGTCGTTTTTCAGAAAATTTAATCTGCTTTGTATATCTTACTCTGGAGAATGCATTATCTCGCAACATAAACAATTATTTTTATAATCGTTGACCTGTTCTAAAAGTTGGCAGATACTCTCAAAGTATAAACTATCCAAATTAATATTGCAAATGCGAACGAACCTCGGTCGGTCGATCGAAAGTGGAAGGGTTACCGACACTAAAACAGTTATCGCGTAATCAATACATCATTCAGACTCCCTCCGCCCCATACATAGAAAATTTTCATCGGCAATTTTTACGCATTTTGATTTGACGCCTTATCAGCTGAACATACACTGTCGGTGTCATACATCAGAGGATCTTACTCAGGTGAGTACGGACTTAGGGTGCTTTTTATCCTGGTAGTACGATGACGTGGGTTATTTTCTGACCTTCACGAAAGCCACTCCATCAAAGCCAAACTCAAAGCATTGCACAGCACAAAACAAAAAAAAAACGCGAAGCTCAAACCCAGTCAAGGCAATACAAGGCAAGACAAGGCATAATAACTTGTGAAAGTACTGTAATTGCACCATTCCAAAGCGTAGATCTCTATGGAGAAGAATGGGCAAGAAACTCCATGGACACTCTTTTAAATCAAATAATATGTTACAAAATGCTATTGTATCATCTTAAACTTGTACCTACATTGTTGGCAAATAAATCTGAATCTGAAAATCTTGGTTCCATGATTCATGTTGAGAATTACAAATATGTGAGATCGATGCAGAAATACAGACATATTAAGAGCATCCAGAGTAAAATATTAAATCAGTAATCCAAAAATAAAGTAATTAGAAACCGTGGCAGCTAAGAGATGACCAGTCACAACCGACAGCGCCCGTTCACGAACATGACTGTCTGTACTACTATTATAAAGAGGTTAAGTTTATAAGTTTGCATGTAGGAGCACTTTGCAGAATGAGATGAGTTTAACCCCAAAATAGGCTATATTTAAAAACGTTCCCGTGGGAGTTAATCCTAGAATGACGCGATCAAAGCCATTAAGCCTTTGGCTTTGATCGCTTTATTCAAGGATTTTAGGATTTGTGAGTCATTATAAAATGACTGAAAACTTATGCTGCCGAAAAGAACTGTTATTGACAGGCAGTTAGCGATTAACAGTTTCGTTGTAATTTCAATTTATTTAAAAATGAATAAAGGAGCAATTGTTAATTTGGCATTAGTTTAATAGCATTTATTTTATCGAAAATAGTTGTAAACATCACATCACACATGTATGACATCAGAATATGACAGGTGAATTTTAGCAGTATTTAAGACCTTCAAACTGAATAACTTTCTTCATGGCACCAAAACGGTAGTGTCAACAAAAAATACACAATTTACATACATTTTTGTCTAGTTGCATACCCTTAAACTAGAACACCTTTAAATTTGACCATTATAATTATCAGATTTCAGATACACGCTTTACTTCCTATACAGATCACCAAGGCAATTAACAGTTAGGCGAAATAAACAAACTACGACATCAAAGTATAGATACATATCAACTTAATTTTTTTTTTCTTCATACATTTTGTATATTACATATGTACATTATTTACAAACTACAAATACAAATAAATATAAAATAAAAATATAGAAAAAAAAAAGTCTAGAATGAATATCAATGAAATTCAGATTAAAAAAAAACAATTCAAACGGCTTAAATTCGAGGAAAAATCCTTCCGACTCCAAAAACACTTTATTTTAAATCTACATCCAGGCTTCGCAGTAAAGGTATTCGTTGCTGTACGGAGAAACCAAAGTTTGTCAAATCGTTTGATCATTTTATTTGAAGCAACATGACTGTCAACGATTTAATAACCTTGTAATTGTTTGACATGACAGATCAAAGTAACTGTCTGTTTGTGGAAATTTAAAGTAATTTCAATAATACTTGAAAGTATACTAGGGACTACTGCCGGATTTTATACGAAAAGGTGAATTATTATATCACGTTTCTAAGTTTAAAAGCTATCGAATTCTACTCCTATAGTAAGAATTCTTCAATTTTTTTATGTAACAAAATCAAACCCACAAATGAAGCATTTATAGTGCCTAGTTTATTATTATTTTCAGTATGGTTGGGTTTACTTACATACCGAGTTTCCTGCGTGTATATCTTCGACAGTCGTTACAGGTAGTCAGTGGCTCGAAAGTCTGACAACCAGTTTTACCAAGGGGTATAACCCAGTACTAACTGGGTTGTGGAAGTCAGATAGGCAGTCGCTCCCTGTAAATTACTGGTTGCATCCGGTTTGATTAGAAAATTACCCAGCCCAACGTATTTGGGAAAATGCTTGGTAGATGATGATGGTGAATAACCATCACCATCCATTTAATATGGTACCAGAGAATAAGACGTATTGATGAAGTGCGCGGATTAATTAAATATTGTGGGTCTAGTAGTTAGAAACGAAACGTGCGAAACAGGTTTGTTTCCGTTCGTCCGTCGCATTTGCTTTGGTACCTATTGGTTTTTTTTTGGTTTGTTTTTCTTGATTTTTATTAATAAGTAGTTTTATTTGTTATTAATTCAGAGGAGGAGCGGAGGAGCTCGTGGCTAAATAATAACAGCCGCACGGGTCGATCTTTAAGGTTAAGCCGTGCTTGCCGAGGTTGGTCCGTGGATGGGTGACCATAATTACATACCGAGTTTCCTCCGTGCCTCGGAAAGCACGTTAAGCCGTTGGTCCCGGCTGTCTTTTGAAGAACTTTGACAGTCGTTACGAGTAGTCAGAAGCCAAAAGTCTGACATCCAGTCTTACTAAGGGGTATCGTATTACCCAGTTACTGGGTTGTGGAGGTCAGATAGGCAGTCGCTTCATGTAAAATACTGGTACTCAGTTGCATCCGGCTAGACTGGAAGCCGACCCGAAGATAGTATGGGAAAAGGCTAGGCAGATAATGATTTGTTATTAATTCACTGATATTTATTCTATGTAAGTACACACCTATTCATACACATAATTCATGACACAAAATACATGCCTACTAAACTGTTTTTTGGTCCGTCACGCACGTCAGTATCTCGGGTCCAATTTAAAACCAGCGTCGAGAACTAGCTGTTTGGTGGTTGGCTGAACTGGGCCTATTTGGCGCAGTCGTGAGACACACAATATTATCTTTTAAATTCTGTTTAGTATTAAGTTTTTTTTTGTGTGCACTTGTGGCATGTGACAAATAAAAATGTTTTCTGTTTTCTTTCAAGATGTAAACAGATCGTCAACAAAGCATTCTCAAACTAAGTAACCCTGCGCAAAAATTATTGCTGGGTAACGACTTTTTTTTTGGGGTGAAAAATCTCGTTTTACGATAAAACTCTATGTAACGCAACTCAAAACATTGACGTGATGGATGCATTGAATAGTTAACGTATCATGGAGATATTTCAAGTTAGTTTGCAATTAGATAATAGGGTGGAACAAAGTTTATACAGGGTGTAACGGAAAGGGTATATACATACTTAAGGGTGTGCTACAGACCATCAAACTGAACATGTTTCTCATCATAAAAAAAAAATTTGCAGCAAAAAAATTTCAGCTGCCTATACATTTGGGTCGAATAGGTATTGCAATTTTTTATGGGGCAGCAGATAATTTTTTTGCTGATAAACATGTTTTATGATGAGAAACAGGTTCAGTTTGGTCGTCTGTAGCACACCTTTAAGTATGTATATACCCTTTTCGTTACACCCTGCAGAGGTCGGATTTTCATGGTACTTTTTTTATTGAGTTCCTAGAGATGTGGAGAAGAAAGATAAAAAATATTTTTTCAAAACTTGAAATACGTATTTTATCGACAACAATTACCAAATTGGCGTTGAATTACTACATAAAGGTCACTCACAGGTTTTAAGTTATTCATAAACGGAAATAAAATATATCAAAGGAAATTAAAAAAAAAACAACGCGAATGACGGTTTTTTTTTTTTACTTTCTTCTCTACACATCTAGAAACACAATTTAAAAAAATTGGTTGTCCGTAAAGTAGGTTTATGGACGATAATTTAACGTGACAACGTCATAACAAAACATTAATGCGGCGCAAGCGTACAATGAGTGTAATGGGACAATGAGTCATCCTTTTTCGTGCATGCAGCTGGTGTTTTCACGTCAAAAAGTCCTATGAAAATCCGACCACGATAAACTTCGTTCCACCTTATGAGTATTTTTAGTGTAATTGCACTCGACTAACTAGGCATCTGTCAATTAGTATGCACTGTTGTTACGTTTCAATACCATTCACAACTCACTGGGATTACTTTTGCTAATTGGCAAAAAAGTTCTGTTTCCATGTTTTTTTAATCTTTCGTCCAGTTAGAATCTGCCTCGTGTCCGTGCTCGTTTGTTATAAATTGGCAAGACTATAGGTACTTGGAACGCTATCGCTTCTGGGCGCGACTTCACTCGTCTCCCATACTATAAATAAAAATCTAACATTCGGCAATAGTGTGCTTTACATCAGTGAAAGATTTTTTTTATCGGATGAGATACAACAGCGTTATTATATATTTTTTACCTATATATATCAAAATCAATGCCACTTAGGGTAGGGTAGGTAGGGTTGGTAGGTAGGTAGGGTATGTAGGGTAGGTAGGTAGGGTAGGGTATGTAGGGTATGTAGGTAGGGTAGGGTAGGTAGGTAGGTAGGGTAGAGTAGGGTAGGTAGATAGGGTAGGCAAAAAGTGCATTGCAACGCATGCCGGGGACAGCTAGTTATTATACTAAAGATAGCTGACCCGCGCAACTTTGTCTGCGTCGCATTAACTCCGTTTTTGCAACATTTTTCATTGATGCTTCGCTTCTATTGGTCGGAGCGTGATTTTTTGTAGCCTATAGCCTTATAGGCTACTCTTAATGTTGGATAGCTCGTTTATCGAAAAAGCCTTTTTTCGATAAACGAGCTATCCAACATTAAGAGTTTTTCAATTCGAACCTGTAGTTTCCGTGATTATCACGTTCAACCAAACAAACTAAGTCTTCAGTTTTATATTATAAATATAGATTATAAATTCAGGCGTTACTTTGCGGAAATCCATGACATTCAACGCTATGTAAAATATGTAGTTTAGATTCTGCGGCAAAATTTATTATAAATGTGCATCCAATGCACTTAAAAATGCATCCTCCATCCAGCCCTGTATCTTTTTCACGGAATTAAAACTACGCATTTTGCATAACATTTAAAAACTTTATAGGTTAAATATTATTACAGGTTCCAGCGAAACACGTCATCGTAAAGGTTGCTCGGCGCCAGAAATAATTTTCTTCTCCGAACGAGCTCTTTTTCTAAAAACTACTTACTTTACCTTTCTTGGCACATAGGTGTTAATAGCACCAAGTGTCAATAGCAGATTTTACTGTACAAGGATTTTTTGGAACAAGGACAAAATTAGCGCTAAAGCCGCCATCTTGTGTATCCAATTCATTCGACAAATGTTCGCTAACGGCACCCCTATGTCAGCATCATAAGGCGACTATGTCTCAAATCAGGGTGCGCCAAAGTTCACCTAAATTTTCAACTCCTACAATTGGAAATCCGAAAATGTTCTTCCTAACATTTTTCATCCTAACAATCGCAATTCCTAACTACTCTGTCTCTAATGTTCTAATTCCGAAGCATTCAACTTCATAATGTCAGTAGCAATAATCATCTATTATACTTTTATTTGTTTTCCTATATTTTCTCGACATAACCATCTTTTACACTATTATTCAAAGTCATATCTTTTTTGTTTAGATTTATTTTTTATTAATTAAAGCGTCTTCTTTAATTTTATTTAAAGCGGTGTGTACCCGCAAAGATATCCATAGGTTAGGTTAGGTTAGAACTGTGACCAACTACGCGTGAGCCGAGCGAGCGAAGCGAGCGGTGCCGCGGCAGCGGCCGGCGAGCGCTACCTCGAAATTGGTCGCGAAATTTTTCTAAGTATTTTTTTCATGGTGGGGGCACTATAAATATATATATTCTACCCACATATATTAATTATTACACTTGGTAAATGTTTCTTTCTGAGTCTGAGTGAAAATATTTTGGTAATTATGTTTAGGGATAAAAGCGTTATGATAAAAAACAGTAGGAGTTGAAATATATTTACAATAATGATATTATTAGTTACAATTTTCGGAAACATGAGTGTTATGAACATCGCCGGTAGCACTACAAATAGTATGATTGAAAACTTTAGGATGACAAATTTTAGGAAGAGTGATCATTCGGATTACAAATCATTAGGAAGAACAATTTCGGGTAAAGAACTTTAGGTGAGCCAATATGGACCCCTCAAATCAGCCACTATTTCTTCTTAGTGTGTCGATGGCAATCTAAATATATTAGTGCAAAATCTTTTCAACATCGAAGGGTACTCCCGCATAAACTTAAATCAGATGTTGCCAACTCTCTACTTCAGAAACAATATTTATAAATGGTGTTCAATTTATTTTACTGATTTATGCTATTTAGTTCGTTTTTTTATTTTTTTATTTGAGGTTAGGATTTATTTGATAGTTTTAAATGATTCCTTATACTTGTATTGCCAGAGTTTTCACATATCGTCGTATCGTCTCACAAATAAGAAACTTCTTTCCGATGTCTACCACAAAACTCACTGTGGCATTCTTTGCGTCCAAGATTTGAAACCTAAAGTCGGTCACACATCGATGGACTTACGAGTATCGCCGTAATTCAAAATTCCTTTATTGAAAATGAGAAACTGCTTAAGTGAATAGGCAACTTTAAACCAATTATATCTAATAATTATATAAAATTCTCGTGTCGCAGTGTTTGTTACCAAACTCCTCCGAAACGGCTGAACCGATTTGTATGAAATTTTGTGTGCATATCGGGTAGGTCTAAGAATCGGCCAACGTCTATTTTTATACCCCTAAAACATATCAAAATTTCCACGCAAACGAAGTCGCAAGCAGCAGTTAATATCCTTGTAAAATTAAGACGCGGATTATTTCAAATAATCAAATAAAATTTGACTTGGATAGAATAAAATAAGATAAAAATATCTAACGAAGAAAATGGTCCTTCCGTGCCCTCAAATATTAGAGGATAACAGACAAGATAAGTAAACAAACTTCTTTATTTATAATCCTATTATTGCTTGGCACGCGAGATCCACAAATTCCATTATTCCTCATATTCTTTACACATTCGTCCTTCGAGCCTCTCATCTGTTTACTGACTTCGAAAGATCATGACAATATACTGCTTTTACGATTATATTTGACTTAATTTTCCTATGAGCTTCATTGACCTATTTTCAGAGCCGACAACAGCATGCTCTTCTTGTGTTTTCGTAATAAAGCTGGTACGAGGGATTTACTCAAGGACATAGATAATAATTTATGCTCCTATTAAATGAATAAATACAGGAAAAAATATTCAACCAAAACCGCTGAGTCTAGAAACATAATATTATACAGGGTTAGTTTTCAAAGAACAGTTTCATTTTCAGAGATGATTCAGAACCAATCATGTATTTTTTTTGTTTTTTGATAACAAATAAATAGGCACGCAGCGGCAGGTTCAAGACATAAACATAAATCACACGTTGCCCTCTCTCTACTTCAAAAACAATGTTTATATATGGTGTTATATTTATTTTATGCTATTCAGTACGTTTTGTTATTTTTTTTTTATTTAAGGTTAGGATTTATTTGATAGTTTAAAATTATTCCTTATACTTGTATTGTCAGAGTTTTCATATATTGTCGTATCGTCATCTCTACCTTACATAGGTATATAAGGTAGAGATATAATAAAAAAATATTATATATTAAAGGGAAATATATTCTTATGTTGCCCTTTCCGAGAAAGCCCTCGTTGAATCAGACAAATCAGACAACCTGCAGAGTGGTTTAATGATTTTATTAGAATTAATCTTCCCATGAGTCCATGAGCAGCGGTGGCCCAGTGGTGGCATCCCCGACTTAGGAGCAGTAAGTCGTAAGTTAGAACCCAGGCATTACTTTGTGTAATTTATTTCATCACCGCTCCTCTCAAAACGGTGAAGGAAAGCATCGTGAGGAAACCGGCATGTCTTATGTGTAGACATGTGACATCAACCAACCCGCAGTGGGCCCGCGTGGTGGATTAATGCCCACTCCCTCTCATTGAGAGGAGGCCTGTGTCCCAGCAGTGGGTACATTATAGGCTGATGATGATGATGTTGAGTCCTTGTGGCATATATTAAATGTTGAACCAATAAAGCATGTCTCACCTTGAGGTATAAACATTTCCCAGGTCAAATCAAGATTGAATTGAATCGAGAGAGAAATTGAGTTTTTATGGCAGGATTTTAGATTGAATGCCATCTGACAATAAGAATAAATAGATCGTATCTATTAATAAGAGGTGAATATACTAAAAATGACATGAAATATTATTCGAAATGTAAATACTTACATGGAAATTCGATTGCTTTAAACAAGGTCACTGCATTTGATCCTCGTACTGAGAAGGTTTGCCTTACTAAACCTTACAAGTTGATTACATTTACTATTATTATTATTATCACTGATTGCATTCCAAATCATGTAATGAAGAGGTATGAAACGCATGTGACTAAAAGACTTATTACAGATATGTTGATAGATGTAGAGGGAGACGAGCGCCAAAAAAAAGATGGATGGTGTGAGCCATGATCATCTGCCTAGCCTTTTCCCAAAATATCTTGGGGACGGCTTCCAGTCTAAAAGGATGCAGCTGAACACCAGTATTTTACCTGAAACGACTGCCTATCTGACCTCTGTAAGACTGGATGTCAGACTTTTGGCTTCTACTAACGACTGTCAAAGATCTACAAATGACAGCCGGGACCAACGGCTTAACGTGCTTTCCGAGGCACGGAGGAAACTCGGTATGTAATGATGGTCACCCATCCACGACCAACCTCGCCAAGCACGGCTTAACCTTAAAGATCGACCCGGGCGGCTGTTATTATTTAGCCACAAGCTTCTCTGATATGATATGAGTTAATAATGCCGTGACGTCTGACGTCAGAATGGAAGAAGAAAATGTGTTGCATCGACACCAAGTAGAAAGAGACAAGAGCAGAAAGATGATGTTTGCTTCCAAATCTACGATTGTGGTACAGAACACCACTGCTCTGTGGTAATAGGGGTTAAGACTGGGTAAAGAAAACGACATTCTATTTTGTCCGTCAGACAGGTAATACAAAAGTATAAGACACGTATTTTTTGTTTTATCAAAATATCAAAAAATTACTTAGTTAAAACTCATTAAAGTTGGAGAGTGGGGGCTCACTACGTCACAAGTAGGTATAAAACTTACCTACATGTGACGTCATGCGCCATTTCAACTCAATATATCTCCGTAAGTTTATGACCACGTGAATAAAGAAAAAATACGTGTCCAAAACTTTTCAATAATCTACCCGACGGACAAAGAAAAAAAAATTTGATCATCCCCTATTCTTTGACCTTGAGCTTACCTAAAACTAAATAAATATTTTACATAATCATACACTACTTAACTACTAATGCATAAAAGCTAGTACAACCATGCAATGTAGACAATCTAGTATAAAGTAAACAAAAAACATCGTATCGAAAACCTTCTTATTCTGAATCCGATTAATACACAAAAGTTTAGCGGATTTTAATCCAGCGGCGTTTACATTCACAACTCGAGCCCTCGTCGACTTTGAAGAGACAAAAAAGGGGTTCATTACAAAACTTTGTTAACCCTAATTCTATTAGGCTAACTACTAGCAACACGATCCCAATGTTTTATTATTGTGATCAAATAAACTTTCTCTTGACAAAACAGAGAACAGATCAATTAATAAATAAAATAGCTTTTCCATTTTGAATTATTTTAACCCCTTTTTGTCTCCAAATTATGTTTCGTTCAGGCGAATAAATGAAAGATGAATTTATGTAACAAACTACATGTATTTTTTACAAAAATATTGTTTACGTTTGACCATGCCTATTCTTTTATGTTGAACTCATGGGCCTTCAAGCAAAAATATATATACAACGTGTAATAAAAAGGGTATATACATACTTAGGGGTATGCAACAGACCATGAAACTTAGCATGTTTCTTCATCGGACAAACATCGTAATAGCCGAAAAAGCTGCCCCATACATTTGGGTCGTAAAGGTGTTGAAATTTTGTATGGGGCAGCAGATTTTTTTCGCTTTTTGTTACACGATGTATATCAACAACATAAATTTTCTAGTGTTTTGCTGACGTCACATTATAATTTTCACAATTTATCACAGCGCCTAGCTACATATTCGTAGTGGAAACGCAATTTCTAATCACAGGTGCTAACCAAAACAATCGGTCACGCGATCACGCAAAAATACCTTTCATATGTAATTTACGTGTTCGCTCACTTTTGTTACGACATGGCCTTAGATTACAGCAACAACATAATCCTTACTTACTTAGTAATAGTAGTACTATTTACTTGTTTACTCTAGAGACTTATACAAACAAAAGTACGTATTACCGTACATACAACGCGCTATTTGAACGTGTGTAATAGTATGTACCACCCACGTTGTAGATATCGCCTTCTCGCATTCGCGTATGCTAAGCCATTACCTTGAATGGAGGGTGTAAACATGACTACATATGAATTAGACTAAGCTTCATACAACTATAATAGGGGTGCGGACTGGGTAAAGAAAACGACATTCTATTTTGTCCGTCAGACAGGTAATACAAAAATATTAGACAGGGATCCCTTCTTTTCGCATAATGTTCTTGGTCCTAATATACTTCGGCATAACGATTTTGGCACAATTTGTTTTGGCAAAATAATACATCGGCACAATTTTTTTAGGCATACATTTTATGTTGGCATAATCATCTTAAAGACTAATTTGTTTTGGCATAAATTTGATTCGCATAACGTTAGTAGGCCTAAGAATTAAACTAACTAGGTAAGAAATTGAATATGCTGTGCAACAAAAGTTAGTGACAGAACCGAATTGCTGCAAAACCGACTCCACGTAGTCTTGTTTGTCCTACCACTACAGTGTAATTTAAAATCGCGTAGGCGCGTAGGGGCGAGGCCCGCGGGCTGAGGAGCAGGCGGCTGCGAGCGAGCCGCCGCGGCTGAGGCTGGCCGGCGAAGCCGGCCAACAAGCCGAAGCTGCGGTGGTGAGCGAAAGTCGTCTGCGACGATTAGTACGCGTGGGGCCGCCGGAGCCGTGACAGAAACCCTGCCTGCTACATGCTGCATGCTTGCTTGCATGGTGCATGCTTGCTTGCATGCTGCATGCTTGCTTGCATGCTGTATGCTTGCTTATAAAAAAGTTATGCTTTAGAACTTTATGCTTAATAAATTTATACTTTAGAATATTATAACTAGGTACCGTAATTTTAATTGATTATTTATGTAATTTGTGACCACCTCCTGAAATTTGACGAGGATGCAAAACAACATCTTGTATATTAAGTGGGGGCCTATAACATACCATCAAGCCTTTATTTCCCCGAAGGGTTATGCAGAGGACACTTTTAAAGCTAGGTAGAGTATAGTACACCCACATTTCGCTAGTTTTGTTTAAATTCCATGCTATAGCAGGCGCTCCTATTGCCATCACCGGGCACAAATCCACACTCCGGGCTCCTAATTCCTGATGGAAAAACCCAATAACATTTTGCCTGACCTGGTAATCGAACCTAGGACCTCATGATTAGCAGCACCTACGGCCACTCGACTAACGAGACGGATGTGCGCGTCGATCAAAAAAGAGCTATACTTATATAGAGATCTTAGAAGTTGTTTTGTCACGTGTCACGTGGCTCTATACGAATAAAGTAAAAAGTGGCGACAAGCTACCGGACGACGCGAAGTCGAACCGGCTTATAACGCCACCACCATGTTTGCTAACAGACGGGACAAAATTTCATAACAACCAATTCGGTTTCACTATTAGGAAGTCTACCGTAGACCTATAGTAGACTTTGTGTCAGAAAAATTGTTAATGCATACGAGCACAAGTACGTAGTGGGGATATTTCTAGACATTTCTGGGGCTTTTGATAACGCATGGTGACCGGCATCTTTTTTCAGACGAAGCCGCTCACCGTTGCGGCGAGGATCTGTGTCTGTGCCACGCGGATAGGCGGCGAGTGCGCCTGTTCGTGCGGCTGTGATTCGATCACTCATGTAGTCCGATCACAGAGCCACAGTGATCCGAGCTGGAATGCACGAGCGCCGCTCGTCCGCGCGGTCAGGCGGTGTACGTGTTAGGCATTACCGAATTAGACACAATAATATACGTCGTGTGACAATCACCTTAATGGTCTTATTGAAATAAATGGTTTGAATTTGATTTGACGTTGAATAGGCTTCTAAAACTTAGTTCTAAACTAAAAGGCCACCTAATAATAAATGGTACAATGGTACAGTTGGCTCACGATATTGTCGACATGAGGGATGTGAGCTCAGTGATCACTGTGCCGATAGTTATTTCAGCAAATGGCTTAAATTGTATCTATGTATTGTATGAATACCTGAGGAGGCTATCCATCAACCAGCTGCTTGGGCAGCTGTATGATGGATGGCCTCGATGGATGGGCTTGATGCAGAAAGCGGTACTTCTGGCCACGACTCGTATTGTTGGGAAGTTCCTTTCTCTGGCCCACGCTTACTTTTAAATGAAAACAAGATAATGCACGTGCTCACACATTCTCAGAAAATAACTGAGGCACGAAGAAAAAATGTTTTACCTTGATTTTCCATTAAAATTTCTTGCTTTTTCCGCGCCGTTCTTATATTTTTTTCACGTCTTTTTTACACTTTGGCCTTGTCTTTGGCTACGTGGTTTATTCAAACATAATAGAACCATTGTTTTATTTGATTAAGCAAAAATCGGCCAAGTGCGAGTCTTAATCGCACACACAAGGTTCCGTAGTGTTCGTAGCACCAAACAATATAATAACAGTATTTTGAATGGCCATTCATAAGTATACTCAACAGCAAAACTAAATTTGTTTTTCATAGTGCTGTAATATTGTGTTTTTTGCCATCCGGCTACGAAACTCTAAAAAGGAGGCGTTGCATTGGTACTGGAATGGAGATTCCAGTACCAATGCAACGCAATGTATGCAGAAAGCAGTACTCTTAAGTACACGTATTGTTGGGCGATTCCTCGACCATCGTTAGCTTGGACCGTGGAGAAGGCTAACATGGTGAAGATACCAGCATGCCGGAGAGATATTTCTTGACGGCTTGTAAAGCCGTAGAAGTTACTGGTTTTACAAGGCATTTTTATATTATTTATTTATTTATACAACCTGTTTTTTTTTATATCCCATAACTCTAGGGTTATATTCTGTAGGCAAAAATAATACTTAAACTCCTAGAATAGGTGGTTAAAAAATGCATAGTTTCGGAGATATCATCAATCATAATTTACTTAGGTCAAAAATTGTCACCAGTATGACGAATCTTTACTAATGCGAGGTTGCCAAAGTTCGCAGTAGTTTAGTAAAATAGTAGTTGTTTCATTGATTAATACGAGTAATTCTTTTTATTCAAACCAATAATTCATATTTAAAGCTAAGAAAATGCGAAAAAACAAAAAAAAATAGTATGATTGAAACAATTCATATGCCAGTTGATTCTTTGATATGGTCTCAATCATATCCTAGAGTTATGGGATATAAAAACAGGTTACAGGTTGTATAAAGCCATGGGTAACATAAAACTCTGATGCCAGGTTAGGTACTAACCACATGATAAAGAAAGAAGAGAAGCTTAGACCGCATTGCAACGACATAATTTTTGCATAATGAAACGCTTTTAAAGTATAAGAGTGTATAAATATTATTGAAAAACTTTTTACCAAAATAATACGGTATCAGGATATTTGCGCTAAAGACATTTGGCGCGATTAGACACTCAATCAAAAAACGTTAAGTCAAATGATTTGCTATGATATAAAATACAAAGGCAAAAATAAGTTTTGTATGAACAAGACAAATTTATGGTTATTAGGTTATTTATGGAACTTATATAAAAAAAGGTTAGGTTAGGTTACAGGGAGCCGGACGCCCGGTGTCACCACTGCCGCAGCAGAGCCGAGCGACTAGATTATATGGAAAGAAATATGGAAAAAAAAACCTAAAAAAAGGCTACCCGAAACTAAACTAGTTTTGTCTTTTATTACGAAATGTGCACCTTGATTGATAGATTTTTGTGATAAACTTAGCTGGAAAGGTATATCAGTTGGTTCTATTGTTTTTTTATTAATATTTGCCTTATTTTATTTTGCGTAAAATATTCCAACTGAAATATTTGACTACATAAAAATTGGTAAAAGTACTAGTTGGTAAACAAGTTATTGTTTAAACGTTCACTTGTCAAACATTAGGTTTGCTTGAAAATTATTTGTGAAGAGATTTTTTGCTAAGTTATAATTTGGCAAATGAAATTATACGGAAAATTGTTTGGGAAGTGATAATTTGTCAATTTCTTTTCGATGAAACATAGATTACCCTTTATTGACTTTTATGTCACCGACTTGCGAAAGTAAAGTCATTTTTTTCTTACTTTATTAACTGCCTTCTAAAAAGAAAAAGGATGTATTCACACACAAATTTTGTGTTTCTTTGTGAGATCATCAAATCATCAACATAGGCAAAGTATGAGACCAGCGCGCGAGTTTCCTCTAACAAATTAAAGACAGAATCACGTAAATTTGCTTAGTCATCACGGAGAAATCGGTGAGTACATACTCGTACATCAAAAACTTAAAAATAAAAATGCTGGCCGAATACATACCCTCCTCCTTTGAAGTCGATTAAAAGAAAACCATAAAATTTCACAGACATCAAATATCATTTACCCAAAAAAGATTTCATACTGATGATATGTCCATTTCTTTTACAGCTGTCACAGCACACAATCTCCTTAAATCCAATGATATATTGACTTTCGAACCTCTCTGACGCACAACTACTTATAGACACTTCTCTAAGAAGGATAGAGTGCAACCCTCCCGTCACATTAATCATGAAATACACCCTTAACGAAGATACATTGAAGATCAGCGAATGAAGACAGTTGATTAATTTATTTCTTTTGTTAGCTTAGCACATATCGTGGATTTTATATTTAGACCTTTCTTTAGTGAGCAAAAGTGTTTCAAAACTTCTCCTTTCTGCCATTTTAGAAACCGAACGTGTAAGGCTCAATTTACATCGCTGCGGTAACGAATGCAGTGAATTTTTGTAAGGAATTTATGCAAAAATTGTACCTTTGCCGAACGTACATATTACTACTACTTATACAAAGTATAATAATATCTTTATGTCAATGATTTAACATATAAACTAGATAAGACGAAGATAGTTCTGGAAAACTCTTACGTATTCTTGGGAATCCTTGCTGTTCGTAGGTAGTTTGCACTGTTGTCAATTGACATACATAGAGTTCTTTGTGCTTTGTATGATTTTGGTTAGAAAAATCGATTGAAATCGTTAGGTGGAATGTAAATTAAGCCTTATTTTCGGTCACAAAGCATTCATTTCAACTAGTTTCACCATTTAATCCATTATCACAGGCATTTAAGAATTTTCAAGCAGTGAGTTAGTAAAAAACTGAAGTTGATTACCCGTTCTATAGCTAACACCCTGTTTTCGGAAAATTGAAAA
The DNA here is from genome assembly GCA_963082945.1 of Cerastis leucographa. Lineage (NCBI taxonomy): Eukaryota > Metazoa > Arthropoda > Insecta > Lepidoptera > Noctuidae > Cerastis > Cerastis leucographa. The sequence continues at coordinate 7,064,473 of OY720363.1, read as the reverse complement.
CTTCAAAATTAAACGCAAGTCAGATGCACTGATGCGTTATTGACTTCATTGAAGCAATCACAGCATCTTTTTGAGTTGATATTCCAGTTTTACGTTTTTTTTTTTCAATTTTTATATCTCAAAAGCCAACGTGGTTTTGGGAACGTAAACCTAACTTTGACGTTGCCAGTTCGTAGCGCCCAAAGGTTCGGTCAGATTGTGAACCCGTCTCTGGACACTACACTCTAACTCACAGATAATGTATGTACTTGCAATGAATAGTATGAAAAAGACATTTTAATTTTCGTAATTTATAATAGGGATGGTGACTCATTTTTTTTTATTTGTCTATCGGGTAGATTATTAAAAAGTATTTGACACGTATTTTTTCTTTTTTCACGTAATCGTAAAATTTCGGAGATATTTTGAGTTGAAATGGCGCATGACGTCACGGCTCAGTACATTTTATACCTAGTTGTGACGTAGTGAGCCCCCACTCTCCAACTTTAATGCGTTTTAACTAAGTATATTTTTGCTAACTTGATAAAACAAAAAATACGTATCTAATATTTTTGTATTACCTGATTGACGGACAAAATAGAATTTCGTTTTCTTCACCCAGTCATCATCCCTATTGGTAGAGCGAAACTAAACTAAAAAAACATAACACAGAATCACGCCTGTGTTATAACACCCACATTTTGCCATTAATATTTAATTTATTCCTATGTAATAAGGACCTTCAACCTGGCTGTGACCCAGGACCTCATGCTCAGCTGTCGCACTCGTGACAACTCGACCGACGAGGCAGTCCTAATAAAGTGATAATAAACTGTTAAATATAAAAAAATAAATTAAAAATTAAAAAAAAACCCCCGACACTAAAAACCTCTAAAAAAACAAAAATAAAATAATCCAAGCGTCTTGGCGTCGGGGGTCCGCTTTGTTTTGTGCTTGAAAATTCTTGAGGTTTTTAGTGTCGGGGGTTTTTTAAATTTTTAATTTAATTTTTATTTCACGCTTTTTAAACTTATGGTATTTTATATTAGGCCTGTCTGTCCCAATCGTGGGTGTAGGCCTCCCCCATTGCTTCCACTTTTTTCGGTGTTGCGCGTCTTCTCGAAAATTAACGAAAACAGCTAAATTTAAAAAAAATCCGAGTTTTTGGGGGGATGGGGGGGTGCAACCAACCACCCTTCGCGATGCCCATGGTTACAAGTGACAAGATTTCAAATTTCGAATTGACCAGACCTGTGGAAGTTGTAAATTTACCTTCACCTAGAAAAGAGGAACATTTAAAACGTAAGACTAGGGTGTCCTACTCTTTTATTGTGGACCAAATGGAGTATTTGTCACTGTGTGGTTGTGTAGCCTCCGGAATCAGTCCGTACCAATCTGACCGCAAATTAATCCGAACATGAAGGACACAGGAAAATAAAATAAAGTTTTCGTAAATCGCTACTGTTTATTTCTAAAGAAAATATATTAAAATTTCTTAAAATCCTTTCACCTTGTATAAAATGAGTATTAGATCCCTTTCAATACGTTCTCAAATTTTTATTAAATTAAGTTCTAATTTAATAAAAATGTTCGTAAAAAATAAGTAAAAAATTTAAAAATCTGCCGACACAAAAAACCTCTCTCTTTGTTTTGTGCTTGTACTAAGCGGTCTTCTTAGCGGTCCCCCGACGCTAAGACGCTTGGATTATTTTATTTTTGGTTTTTTAGAGTTTTTTTGTTGTAGGGGTTTTTTTTAATTTTGAATTTAATTTTTATTTCATGCTTTTTAAATTTATATTGTTTTATCTTAGCCTAGACTGTCCCAATACTGGGCATAGGCCTCCCCCATTGCTTCCACTTTTCTCGGTGTTGCGTGTCTTCTCGCCAATTAACGAAAACAGCAAAATTAAAAAAAAAAACGACCAGACCTGCGGAAATTGTTAATTTCCCTTCAACTAGAAAAGAGGTGATGACCTTAAAACGGTTGAGCAGTTTTTTCGAAACAGCTAAGAACACTCACGATTAAAACACCTTTCAAACGAAACCAATTTCATCAAAATCGGTTCATCCGTTTTGAGCTACGATACCACAGACAGACACACAGATACACACGTCAAACTTATAACACCCCTCTTTTTTGGTCGGGGGTTAAAAAGGATTGAATTACTTATAAAACACCACTTCAATGAACTTAGTTAAAAAGCTTATTTCAGCCTAAGCAAGCATGAACGATAAAGTACCTTTTTACGTAACTTCGAATCGTACCCAAAACAATAAAAGGGAAGTACATGAAAGACAGTTGCTTTTTAACCGACTTCCAAAAGGAAGGTTATCAATTCGGATGTTTGTTTTTTTTTCGTATGTTATCGCACATATCTCCGTCATATATAGACGGATTTGCAAAATTCTCTTCTTTTTTATTCGAAAGCCTGTACTCCTGAGGTGGTCCGATATACTTGAACAAATATGGCGGCGTGGGGCACATGACGTTCAACCAATAAGCGCGCGAGGTGCATTCCGTCGCATACCATTTCACAATTTGGTTTGAACCACTTCGATAGATTATAATATATCGAAAAATAATGCATTTAATTTAATTAAGGTTCACAAACTTTCGACAGTTTACAATCTCGCAGGATAGATTAAAATCTAACGGTACTTACAATTTTACGGTGACATACACGGTGTAAATCACCTCATCACGAAGCCGTCAACCAAGCATTCTGTACATGAAACTAAGTAACTTTACGCAAAAATTATTGGTGGGGAACGACTTTTTTTTTGGGGGTGTAAAATCATGTTTTGTGGTAGAACTCAATGTTACGCACTCAAAACATTGAGCTGATGGACGGATTGAATAGTACGGGGGTCGTGGAGGTGTATAAAGCAAAAATATTACATTAAAAACTTGTATTTAAAAAAATACTTGTCAAAAAGTTGGAATTTTGACCCCTAATATCTCCGTATCTAGAAGGTTCCCAGGTATGGTGTAGAACAAAAAAATTATCGCAATGACAGGGAGAACCAGTGCCTTTCGGCTTCGTTAAGAGGTGTTTTACACCCTTTATACATATCTAGTTAGTATTATCTATATATATAAAAGAAAGTCGTGTTAGTTACTTCACTTATAACTCAAGAACGGCTGAACCGATTTAGCTGAAAATTGGCAGGGAGGTAGTTTAGAGCCAGGAGAAGGACATAGGATACGGTAGGGTAGGGTAGGTAGGTAGGGTAGGTAGGTAGGGTAGGGTAGGTAGGTAGGGTAGGGTAGGTAGGTAGGTAGGGTAGGGTAGGTAGGTAGGGTAGGGTAGGTAGGTAGGGTAGGGTAGGTAGGTAGGGTAAGGTAGGTAGGTAGGGTAAGGTAGGTAGGGTAGGGTAGGTAGGTAGGGTAGGGTAGGTAGGTAGGGTAGGGTAGGTAGGTAGGGTAGGGTAGGGTAGGGTAGGTAGGTAGGGTAGGGTAGGTAGGTAGGGTAGGGTAGGTAGTAAGGGTAGGGTAGGGTAGGGTAGAGTAGGTAGGTAGGTAGCGTAGGGTAGGGTAGGTAGGATAGGGTAGGTAGGTCGGATAGGGTAGGTGGGTAGTAAAAAGTGCATTGCAACGCATGCTGGGTACAGCTAGTACCCTATAATATCAATACATAAGCAGACTCTGGCGACAAAAAGAAACCCGAGACGCATAATATTCCATTAAATATCAAATATCACTCATCGTTTCCAAGTAAAAGCATGTATGTACGACACCCTATTATCTCTTCATAATCGCTCCATCGCGTCACTAGTATACGTAGGGTTACCATACATTCACATTTGTCCGGATTTTTTGCCCTCATTTTTGCCCTCTCAAAAATTCTAACAAAATATCATAAGATCACGTTTGCGACACCCGTCTGGTTACGCGGAAGTGTACCTAATAGAACACCCTCATTTCGCAAGGTATGTTTGACTCCAATGTAACCGGCGGCTAGTCTATTGTCATCAACCCTGAGTCCAGGCTCTGTGGCTACTACTGAGAAATTCCTGACCAAAACTTAATAGTACTTGGAAATTGAACCTCATGCTCAACAACCGCGTTTGCGAATACTGGACCAATGAGAAGGCCAAGGGAACCTCAAAATGTACGATATTTATCAATAGGGATGGTGACTATTTTTTTTTTATTTGCCTATCGGGTAGATTATTAAAAAGTATTTGACACGTATTTTTTCTTTTTTCAGGTAATCGTAAAATTACGGAGATATTTTGAGTTGAAATGGCGCATGACGTCACGGCTCAGTACATTTTATACCTAGTTGTGACGTAGTGAGCCCCCACTCTCCAACTTTAATGCGTTTTAACTAAGTATTCTTTTGTTAACTTGATAAAACATAAAATACGTATCTAATATTTTTGTATCACCTGATTGACGGACAAAATAGAATTTCGTTTTCTTTACCCAGTCATCATCCCTATTCTGGCGACTTTTGGACTTAAATTCACATACTTTCGTTAATGAAATGAATGTTTCTATGAAGCCTCTAAAAATATAAAACTTAATAGGTCATCATCATCTGCCTAGCCTTTTCCCAAACTTTGTTGCGGTCGGCTTCCAGTCTAACCGGATGCAGCTGAGTATCAGTATTTTACATGAAGCGACTGCCTATCTGACCTCCACAACCCAGTAACTGGGTAATACGATACCCCTTGGTAAGACTGAATGTCAGACTTTTTGGCTTCTTACTACTCGTAACGACTGTCAAAGATCTACAGATGATAGCCGGGACCAACGGCCTAACGTGCTTTCCGAGGCACGGAGGAAACTCGGTATGTAATAATGGTCACCCATCCACAGATCGACCTCGGCAAGCACGGCTTAACCTTGAAGATCGACCCGTGCGGCTATTATTATTTAGCCACGAGTTCCGTACCGGACATTTTTGAAAATGTCCACCTTTTTGCCAGGACTTTTCAAACGAAGTGACAACCCTAAGACAGTGTACATAGTACGCCAACCATTAATTTGTGCCAGAACGCTAGATCATCACACAATTTACTAAAGTGTTTTGTTATGTTAGTCTTACAACGGACATTTGTTATTTAACACGGACAGAGAACAACACTTAAGTCGCAAGCGCTCTCTGTGATCATACTTAGAACTAATAATCATAATTACACCCCCTCATTGTCTTGGGGCGTTAGACTAGCTGTCGGAAGAGCGACTGTTGAAGACATGGGTACAATCTCAGAATCAGGTCAAGTGTTATCTATAAGGTTTTTGACTTGAAACTACGCATTTGAGTGTAAATGTGGTGCTGATCCACACGATAGGGCACTTAAGAGGAAACAGGGGCTGCGATTCTCTATACAAACGTATTCCCCGTTTGTCTTGCTGAATAATGCATCTAGAACAATATTTTTTTTTCATAAAAATCAATCGTTAGTTGGCGAGAAGTGTAGGAACATCGGGAAAAGTGGCAGCATGGCGGAGGCTTTTGCCCAGGAGTAGAACATTTCGGGCTAACAAAAAAAAACAAGATCTGATGTAGACACGTCGCTGCCATTTCCTTTATTTCAGCAACTAATAAGTAAAGAAAATATGCACCCACCAAAAATGCCCGCGCGAAAATGTACACCTTTTTTAGAAGACTACCAGACGAATTGGAAAACTTTTTAACATTAAAGAAATTGATAGAAACCTGGACATACTCTTTTTGAATTGAATAGGCCTATATTTTAAGGGGAAAATAAGAAAATGCGTCAATCTCGTCAATATTGTTGTGATTTAATCGGTTTAAGCTGCAGCTTTCCCTATCGCAATCACCGTGGGAAAGACAATAGCAGCGCAACGGCAATGGTTTCTTCAAAAACCAATCTTTCAAATTCTCGTAGGCGCTGTTCCCTCTTAAAAACGTGTCCTGCGTGTCTTGATGTCAACGATGGGGAGAACCAGTGCCTTTCGGCATCATTAAGGGTATTTGAACACCCATTATGTCAACGTCCGGTGCCCATCTTGCTGTCCGGTTCGATCGGTTTGACCGTACCTTTACTGAAATATCTGTCTGGGTCGTCTGGGTCCATCCGGTCTTGAACACTGTACCAAAGATTTCAAGAATTTTGTCTGTCATTCAAAATCTTACAATGTGAGGTAAATGCCTCGACTGTGAACCTTGAATTATAAGCATTTTTAGTAACAATAAAAATTAAATAGACTAAGGTAAAATCTAACTTGTAAATCCAACTTAATAACAATAAGTTTTATTATGAAAATGTCATTGAATTCACCACTTATAAGTATTACTTGGACAACCATAATTGTACCGTACACTCAGAAATGAAATTAGACCCCCGCAATGTCTACTAAAAACACTTGGAAAGAAATCCCACGTTCTACAGTTAAAGTGTCTGTTTGAACATTCTTAAGAACTGCCCACCATGTTTGCGTTTTCCTTCTGGAGTTCAGAATGGAAGATACGCTTTGCCAGTCTCTCTTCGAGAATTCTGGAGACATGCCCACACCACCTTAGCAGTTATTTCAGGAACTAACAGCTGGTCGGCTACGTCCATGGCCAAAACTTCGGTTTTTCTGATGTTCTTTGATAGACCAAACATATAACGATACGTCATTGAGGACACCTATCAACGCTTGCAAACTCTCGCAAGTGTCCGCTACGAAGCAAAAGTCATCAACATGCATGATCTCTGTAACTGTGGTATAAAGTTAAATCTTGGTCTCAACGCTCCCTTACTACAAATATGTAGAAACTATAACAGTTTCTGCACATCTCTGGAAACCGATTTATTCGGTGTTTCCCTCAACAAATTTATAAGATCAGTTTCTGAGGTACGGTTATGCAGCAAAAAACGTATATTTTGACACTCGCAAGAGAATCGAAATTTATAGGATACTTCCCGTTGACCTAGAACTGTGAAATTTGGCGAGTAATATCGTCATAGACTACAAGTAACGGGGAAAAAGTCTGAAAACTATAACATTTGTAATTAAACTGAGACTCGAATACTGAACTACTTATTTATAATATGTGCCTTCAAATTTGTATGGAATCCTCGGTGGGCAGATCCAACTCGCACTTGTTCGGTTTTTTTTTAGTTTATTGTTAGTATAATTTTTTCATGCATTAAGTTAGTAAGTGAAGAAAGTAAATAAGTCTATAACATATAAACTAAGTCAATAGACCGAAACAAATTTAAAGTAATATTATAAAGAGTTAAAATTTATTTGTAAGTTTGTATGTAAGGGATAATCTGCGGAACTACTGATCCGATTCCAAAAATGATTTCAATAACGCAAAACTACATTATCTCCAAATGTCTTAGGCTATATTGAAAACGTTCCGTTGGGTTAATTGCCGTAAATAACAGGAGCGAAGCCGAGCGCAATAGCCTATTTATAGTCGACTGTACCTACTCAAACAATACGATATCTAGCGAGCTGCACCCCCTTTGAATTTCGCTCTCATTATTATTATCTGTTCCGCGGACTGCGAATTAGTCTATCCAATACACGAACGAGTGGTTCTGAAGGTAATAATGCGTGAAATAAAGGCACAAAATTAAACTTAGTGCGAATGGGAATATCCTCATTATGGTAAATTGTCTTTACTTTTGCTGTGGGAGAGATTAGGCGAGCGTTTATGCTTGTACCTGTTTATTTGAAATGAAGGTACCAGAAATTTCTTCCTCAAAATTGAATATGATAACGCTACCACGAAAAGGGAGAAAGTCACTGTATGATCAACATCTGCCTAGCTTTTCCTAAACAATCTTGGGGTCAGCTTACAGTCTAACCGGTTGCAGCTGAGTATCAGTATTTTACATGAAGCGACTGCCTATTTGACCTTCACAACCCAGTAACTGGGTATAAATACGAAACCAAGTAATACTGGATGTTAGATTTTAGGCTTCTGACTACTTGTAAGAACTGTCAAAAATCTACTAATGACAGCCGGGACCAACGGCTTAACGTGCTTTCCGAAGCACGGAGGAAACTCGGTATGTAATTATCGTCACCCATCCACGGACCAACCTCGGCAAGGTAGGTCGCCTCGGTCGGTCCCCTTTTTTCTAACTGAATTATGTATGTGATTTATGTATTCAAATGACTAAATTATATTTGCAAGTGGCACTACGAACTGGCATCCACAAGTACGTTTTCAGACTCATTCGTTAACATATCCATAAACAAAAAGTTTTGAACTAAATACAACATTTCGCCGCAGGTTTCCGAACACGTGAAATCTTTTTGTAGTAAACCTTTTTACACACGTTCTATACAACCTTCAATAAACATCACGGTTGAGTAAACACGGCCTTTATATTCTCACAAAAAGTATCTTATTCTTTAGTCATGGCGGCACGACCTATTCGAGAATAGGTTAGGATGTGATGAAAAGCTTGGCTAGTCACCAACATTAGTCTCGATGTTGACTGCTTTAGAGGTTTCATACTTTTTAAAGGTGCTTTAATACGAAATGGATGGATGGATGTTTGTTAATCTTTCACGCAAAAACTACTGAACGGTTTGGAATGAAATTTGGCACGGGTAGTTTATAACCTGGATTAATACAAAGGATAATTTTTATCCTGATAGTACAATCCCGTGGGACAGTGATCGAACTCCACGCGTGCGAAGCCGCGGGCATAGGATAGTGGAAAATAAATGTTCCTTGGCATTGTTTCAGCAACATATTTGGTGTTGCAGGAAACATATTGCAAGATACACAGAATTTAGGAGCGTTGTAGCCAACACATAAATTTCGTTTCCTTCGTTGAAAAAAAAGTTGTCGCTACAATTGAACATTTGTTGTCAACAATGTTTAGCAACTTTTTCCCAGCCTCTGTTTACCATGATTTTGAGGCCCTAGGCTGTATAGTTTGCCTATCATGTAAGCTAAAGTAGGTGCAAAGGCGGTTTTGTTGTAGAGTAACAGCATACTTAAAGGCTCATGAAAACAGGTCAAGTGTATCATTATTCTGTAAATGACTCTTTATGCCGTCGTTTCATAGTATGGTTGACTGCTTTAGCGTTAAAAGCGTTTGTAGCGAACATAATCTTTTTTAAAGGTTGCCTTGAACAAAACTACATGTAGAAACAATAATCTGTTGATAGGTGTATGTTATAACATTCATAAGTATGTGAACATAAATTGCAAAGAGGCAGAAGTAGGTAAAATAGATGTAAGATAGGTACTAAGGTAAATTAAATAAATAATTATTAAAATTAAAAAATGAATGTCTATTTTTAGCCTTGCCAAAAGGCAAACCAGTAACTGGGTTGTCGAGCTTAGATAAGCAGTCGCTCTTTGTAAAATACTCGTATTCAGCTGCGTCCGGTTAGACTACAAGCCTTTATAAACTTAAGTAATTTCGACCTCACTTCAATAATTTAAAAAAAATGGAAGCTTATTAGCGACATTAGGCCGGTCCGATAAATACCAGCTAATATACCTAGTCAAAATAACATTATATCACCGAAAACGATCCTGGAAACTAAAGAAGCTGAAATAAAAACCGCCTAGGCCTCATCACCGCTTCACATCAGGCGAGTTGTGGCTAAACGCAAGGCTATTTTATCAAAAAAAGACGTAGTATAATTATTGCGTGTGTGACAAAGGTCCTTGCATTTTGGCAGTTCAACAATTTGCGTAAGTCACATAGTCGAGTAGACGAATTTTTCGAACACAAACAACAATGGATTGGAAATAAGCTCCAAATCCTTCGCATCATACACCGATGATAGGTAGTATAGGTACTACATACATAATGAATGTTCTTAAAAAACACTACCTCTCATTGTGCCCATAGTTAACTTTGTATCTATGGACAATGGGAATGTCCATGTCATTGTCCTTGGGTGCAAAATGTCCTTTGATGTGAAAATGTCCTTTTTTCTGTAGCCTTACTTTCTTTTTCTTACTTTCTTTTTTTTTGCACTTTGTTTACAATATAATTCAAATTTTGTTAGTATTTTAATATTGTGAAACGAGAACAACTGCCGACAAACTGTTTTGCAGTTTGGCAGACCTTTTGTATGTTGTAGCTATACTGATTTTGAGAAAAAAAAAAAAAAAAAAAATTATAGGTACTATAAGTATACTAAATAAATATAATATCCACCGTTAACAGTTTTAAGCGGCAAGATAATAAATTATTTACGCAAAAGTAATTTCTTTAGCAGCAATAAAATAAATAAATGGGTAGTGTACGTTACCCCAGCAAGAAAGTATCTCCTAGAGTTATATGAGTAGAACGTATAGTTGGTGCCTTTTCTGCTGTAAATGTGCCCCCACATAAAAAATGTGTGCCCCCTGTCGTTTTGAAAAAAAAAGGGAAAAACGATTCTTGCTGGGGTAACGTTTTTCTAGCAGGAAAATTCTAAACGAATGATCGGAGAGAGAAAAATTGTGCATGGCCAGAGAGCTTATATGTGTGCCAAAATGTGCCCCCAAAAATAAAATCTGTGCCCCTTCAGATTTTCGAGATATTGCATTTCCTGCTGGAGTAACGTTTTGATGAATCGTATATCTCTTAAACCATTGCATGTGCCCCTGTAGAATAAACATACACGAGTAGCTCTTAATGTGTGCCCCTATGTGCCCCAATTTAGATTTAAGAAAATATTTATAGTTTTCAAGTTATCGCGGTTTTATGAAAACCCGAAAAAACATCGCAGCGCTTAAATGAGACAAGGTATAAGTTCGCTGAAAACTGTATTCGGTCCTTCTTGACGTTAATAATAACCATACAAAGTTTCAAAACTGTTCATGCATGCGTTTTTGAATAATCTTGTTATAAGTCAAAACGATGGTGTCATAACTTTGACGGCAGAATACAAGGAACTGGCTCAATCCCAGATGTGTCGGTGTAAACCAAAATAGTGTGCCCTTAGTCAAAAATATATGGTGAAAATATTGAGCTTGGAATGTTTCGCATTAAGTAAATATAAACAAAAAACCAAAATATGTAAAAACGGCTGGTTATCCGACCAAATTCCAATGACTACTAAAAAGCGACGGTTTCATACATATCGATGACCTTCTTTACTTTACACACGTGTTGTTGTGCCTGAGTACACTGAAGTAGAAAAGTAATAAGAAATAAAATAAAGTTGTTATTGAATTATATTCTACTAGCTGTTTCTATGACCTTACACATGATTAAGTACCTACATTATAAATAGTAGCATATGTGCTATTCCAAGGTAAGCTATCTTCTCCATTCTAAATTTCATTAAAATACATCCAGTAATTTGCCAAGTCTTTGACCCAAAATGATTGGTCCCGATGTTTAAAAAAAATATAGTTCATGAAATGGGTGATGCTACTAATAAAAAGAGGTAACTCTTTTTTGTATATAAATAAAAAAGCCCGTATTTGTCTTTATATATATATATTTATTGATAAGCCGTAGGTTAAAGTAAGTTTTTCATCATTATGTAGTTACAGAATTATAATCATCAAAATCACCAATACAACCCTCCAAGTTCATAAAGGCGAAGGAACAAAAAAAAAACAGAAAAAGTCATTCCTACAGCTTTATAAACTTAGAGCGTTGTATTGATGATTTTGAGGATTATAATTCTGTAACTACATATGTCTTACAGCCGCGAATAATATTTTAATCAACATACAACCTAGCACTGGCCTGCAAATTGAAAAAAACGTAAGAAAATTTGAGTTTCGCGGTTTGGTTGGAGCATTCACCTTAACAAAATAAAATTTTGGTACCTACAGTTTTGAGAAGTTGTATTTAGTGTATACCTATAGACATAGCCAACCGCACAATGATCTGTGTTGCATCGTGTTTCCATTTTGTATGTCGTATTATGTACCTATGAGGGATTTATAATTATTAACCAACGATTATATTAAAGCTGATTATGTAGTGTCACATAATTTTGATTTGATGGCGTTTTAGATATTTATGTGTCATTCCACAGGCAGGTGATGAAATAAATGTTTTTACGTATATGGGATAAATATGTTTATTTATAGCCAATTACCAGCAGATGATTTGTGCACATTCGATGTTTTCTGTTATACCTTTATGCGGTTTACCATACTAACACACTTTATCTGAATCTATGTATAAGCAAATTACTCGTAAAAAAAAATATTTATCTGTGATTTCAAATTTAATATTTTTTTTACACAATATTATACTTAATACTGATCTGTGATTTTTTGTCATGCGAATTTACTAATTATATTTTAGACTTAGATGAAAAACTTGTCTGTGATTTAAATGAATACACAACGTGCAAATAATTTCTAATATTTATAGGTAGGAAATTTGATCTGTGATTTGATGCAATAATTACTTTAAGAATTAAAATTAAGGGATGGGCTGTTTCATTAATATAGTCACAAGGTGCATTTAATATATTTTTTAATTAGCCCCTAAAACTTTTGAACGCGACTGTACGGACAACAACTTAGGTATAATACGTCCAAAAAAGAAGGTCATTGATATGTATGACACCGTCGCTTTTTAGTAGTCATTGGAATTTGGTCGGATAATCAGCCGTTTTTACATATTTTGGTTTTTTGTTTATATTTACTTAATGCGAAACATTCCAAGCTCAATAATTTCACCATATATTTTTGACTAAGGGCACACTATTTTGGTTTACACCGACACATCTGGGATTGAGCCAGTTCCTTGTATTCTGCCGTCAAAGTTATGACACCATCGTTTTGACTTATAACAAGATTATTCAAAAACGCATGCATGAACAGTTTTGAAACTTTGTATGGTTATTATTAACGTCAAGAAGGACCGAATACAGTTTTCAGCGAACTTATACCTTGTCTCATTTAAGCGCTGCGATGTTTTTTCGGGTTTTCATAAAACCGCGATAACTTGAAAACTATAAATATTTTCTTAAATCTAAATTGGGGCACATAGGGGCACACATTAAGAGCTACTCGTGTATGTTTATTCTACAGGGGCACATGCAATGGTTTAAGAGATATACGATTCATCAAAACGTTACTCCAGCAGGAAATGCAATATCTCGAAAATCTGAAGGGGCACAGATTTTATTTTTGGGGGCACATTTTGGCACACATATAAGCTCTCTGGCCATGCACAATTTTTCTCTCTCCGATCATTCGTTTAGAATTTTCCTGCTAGAAAAACGTTACCCCAGCAAGAATCGTTTTTCCCTTTTTTTTTCAAAACGACAGGGGGCACACATTTTTTATGTGGGGGCACATTTACAGCAGAAAAGGCACCAACTATACGTTCTACTCATATAACTCTAGGAGATACTTTCTTGCTGGGGTAACGTACACAAATGGGGTGTACGTTACCCCAGCAAGAAAGTATCTCCTAGAGTTATATGAGTAGAACGTATAGTTGGTGCCTTTTCTGCTGTAAATGTGCCCCCACATAAAAAATGTGTGCCCCCTGTCGTTTTGAAAAAAAAAGGGAAAAACGATTCTTGCTGGGGTAACGTTTTTCTAGCAGGAAAATTCTAAACGAATGATCGGAGAGAGAAAAATTGTGCATGGCCAGAGAGCTTATATGTGTGCCAAAATGTGCCCCCAAAAATAAAATCTGTGCCCCTTCAGATTTTCGAGATATTGCATTTCCTGCTGGAGTAACGTTTTGATGAATCGTATATCTCTTAAACCATTGCATGTGCCCCTGTAGAATAAACATACACGAGTAGCTCTTAATGTGTGCCCCTATGTGCCCCAATTTAGATTTAAGAAAATATTTATAGTTTTCAAGTTATCGCGGTTTTATGAAAACCCGAAAAAACATCGCAGCGCTTAAATGAGACAAGGTATAAGTTCGCTGAAAACTGTATTCGGTCCTTCTTGACGTTAATAATAACCATACAAAGTTTCAAAACTGTTCATGCATGCGTTTTTGAATAATCTTGTTATAAGTCAAAACGATGGTGTCATAACTTTGACGGCAGAATACAAGGAACTGGCTCAATCCCAGATGTGTCGGTGTAAACCAAAATAGTGTGCCCTTAGTCAAAAATATATGGTGAAAATATTGAGCTTGGAATGTTTCGCATTAAGTAAATATAAACAAAAAACCAAAATATGTAAAAACGGCTGGTTATCCGACCAAATTCCAATGACTACTAAAAAGCGACGGTTTCATACATATCGATGACCTTCTTTACTTTACACACGTGTTGTTGTGCCTGAGTACACTGAAGTAGAAAAGTAATAAGAAATAAAATAAAGTTGTTATTGAATTATATTCTACTAGCTGTTTCTATGACCTTACACATGATTAAGTACCTACATTATAAATAGTAGCATATGTGCTATTCCAAGGTAAGCTATCTTCTCCATTCTAAATTTCATTAAAATACATCCAGTAATTTGCCAAGTCTTTGACCCAAAATGATTGGTCCCGATGTTTAAAAAAAATATAGTTCATGAAATGGGTGATGCTACTAATAAAAAGAGGTAACTCTTTTTTGTATATAAATAAAAAAGCCCGTATTTGTCTTTATATATATATATTTATTGATAAGCCGTAGGTTAAAGTAAGTTTTTCATCATTATGTAGTTACAGAATTATAATCATCAAAATCACCAATACAACCCTCCAAGTTCATAAAGGCGAAGGAACAAAAAAAAAACAGAAAAAGTCATTCCTACAGCTTTATAAACTTAGAGCGTTGTATTGATGATTTTGAGGATTATAATTCTGTAACTACATATGTCTTACAGCCGCGAATAATATTTTAATCAACATACAACCTAGCACTGGCCTGCAAATTGAAAAAAACGTAAGAAAATTTGAGTTTCGCGGTTTGGTTGGAGCATTCACCTTAACAAAATAAAATTTTGGTACCTACAGTTTTGAGAAGTTGTATTTAGTGTATACCTATAGACATAGCCAACCGCACAATGATCTGTGTTGCATCGTGTTTCCATTTTGTATGTCGTATTATGTACCTATGAGGGATTTATAATTATTAACCAACGATTATATTAAAGCTGATTATGTAGTGTCACATAATTTTGATTTGATGGCGTTTTAGATATTTATGTGTCATTCCACAGGCAGGTGATGAAATAAATGTTTTTACGTATATGGGATAAATATGTTTATTTATAGCCAATTACCAGCAGATGATTTGTGCACATTCGATGTTTTCTGTTATACCTTTATGCGGTTTACCATACTAACACACTTTATCTGAATCTATGTATAAGCAAATTACTCGTAAAAAAAAATATTTATCTGTGATTTCAAATTTAATATTTTTTTTACACAATATTATACTTAATACTGATCTGTGATTTTTTGTCATGCGAATTTACTAATTATATTTTAGACTTAGATGAAAAACTTGTCTGTGATTTAAATGAATACACAACGTGCAAATAATTTCTAATATTTATAGGTAGGAAATTTGATCTGTGATTTGATGCAATAATTACTTTAAGAATTAAAATTAAGGGATGGGCTGTTTCATTAATATAGTCACAAGGTGCATTTAATATATTTTTTAATTAGCCCCTAAAACTTTTGAACGCGACTGTACGGACAACAACTTAGGTATAATACGTCCAAAAAAGAAGGTCATTGATATGTATGACACCGTCGCTTTTTAGTAGTCATTGGAATTTGGTCGGATAATCAGCCGTTTTTACATATTTTGGTTTTTTGTTTATATTTACTTAATGCGAAACATTCCAAGCTCAATAATTTCACCATATATTTTTGACTAAGGGCACACTATTTTGGTTTACACCGACACATCTGGGATTGAGCCAGTTCCTTGTATTCTGCCGTCAAAGTTATGACACCATCGTTTTGACTTATAACAAGATTATTCAAAAACGCATGCATGAACAGTTTTGAAACTTTGTATGGTTATTATTAGCGTCAAGAAGGACCGAATACAGTTTTCAGCGAACTTATACCTTGTCTCATTTAAGCGCTGCGATGTTTTTTCGGGTTTTCATAAAACCGCGATAACTTGAAAACTATAAATATTTTCTTAAATCTAAATTGGGGCACATAGGGGCACACATTAAGAGCTACTCGTGTATGTTTATTCTACAGGGGCACATGCAATGGTTTAAGAGATATACGATTCATCAAAACGTTACTCCAGCAGGAAATGCAATATCTCGAAAATCTGAAGGGGCACAGATTTTATTTTTGGGGGCACATTTTGGCACACATATAAGCTCTCTGGCCATGCACAATTTTTCTCTCTCCGATCATTCGTTTAGAATTTTCCTGCTAGAAAAACGTTACCCCAGCAAGAATCGTTTTTCCCTTTTTTTTTCAAAACGACAGGGGGCACACATTTTTTATGTGGGGGCACATTTACAGCAGAAAAGGCACCAACTATACGTTCTACTCATATAACTCTAGGAGATACTTTCTTGCTGGGGTAACGTACACAAATGGGTAACAATTAAAATTACTACCCATTAGGATTTAATTGCGGAAGATGTTAAAGCAATAATTGTGGTGCCATTTAAAAGCCTCTTTATGGAACCCAGATTTGGAATTATTAGTATTGCGAATAGGACCGGGAAGGAATTATTACACCTCCATTATTTAAAATTTGCTTAGCCATTTCCCAAGTAAGTTGGAATCCAGTTTCAGTGTGAATGGATACAGATAAATACTAATAATAATAGTGTTTGTGAGCGCGATTGTCGACCATGAGGTTCTGGGTTCGGCTGATTAGGTCTTTTTCAATCAGGAATTTCCCAGTCGCAGCCGCGCGTCTGGATTTGTGCTCGGTGGATGGCAATAGGCACGCCTGCTCATCATCATCTGCCTAGCCTTTTCCCAAACTATCTTGGGGCCGGCTTCCAGTCTAACCAGATACAGCTGAGTACTAGTTGTTTACATGTAGCGACTGCCTATCTGATTATCACAACCCAGTAACTAGTTAGTTATTAGTAATAGTGTTCCGCTGATCGCGTCGTACCCGCCGGAGAGGCGACGCGTGTTATAGGTACATCGACCCCCAAATGTGCCTATTCTGCAATTGTCGCCAAGACGAAACCTGCTGTGTCGCAAACAAAACGACAAGCAGAAAAATCAAAAGGGGGAAAGCAGAGTCGCTCAGCAACGAGCGCGACTAAGGGCGCTGTGATGGACCACGAACAGCAGGTTCCAACGAAGAACACATGCGATGGGGACGGCTTCATCAAGGTGGAGAGAAAGAAGAGGAAGCCTACGTATCGCAATCAGTGTGGGACAGCGCCGGCAGGATCTAACATGCTGCTACGTCCTGCAGTACCGACGACGCAGCTATACGTGTCCCGTTTGCACCACTCTACGAAGACTGAGGACATCGTAGAGTACATACGGGTGAAGACCAACTGGACCTTGAGGGTGGAAAAGCTGGAGGCGCGCCATAACACCAATTTCAAGTCGTTTGTGGTGCGCGTTCCGACTCATCATTTAGTGACCTTTCTCAAGGAAGAGTTTTGGCCGAAAGGTGTGCTGTATCGGCGTTTTCGCGGCCAGCTACGTGACACCTCGCAGCGTAACATGACGCCGTCACTTCGTGTGCAGTAGTTGTTATTTTTGTATAAAGTATTTATTAGTTTATAGTTATTGTTTTTTATACTTATATATGTATTGTGTTTTATGGGCCCTAGTTGCCTGAAATAAATGATATTATTATTATTATTATTTATTAATACGATACCCCTTGGAAGACTGGATGTCAGACTTTTTGGCTTTCGACTACTCATAACGACTGTCAAAGATTTACAAATGACAGCCGGGACCAAAATTTGGGTGTGCTGCTAAGGGAATACAGGCGTACTCTTGTAACATAACATTTGACCCTAGCGTGGATATCATGCATATTTGATTACCTATTAAATGTATTTTGATAAAGTCAGCAGTATTACGTTAAACTTTCGTAATCTACGTAAGAAGAACAAAAACCCCACAGAAGAAGTTCTCGAGAATGTCAAATTCATTAATTGGCTGACAGGACGCGTAGCCTCGACCGCTGGGTCTGGAAGTTGAATGTTTGTGTGGATAATAGTAACTTTTCCAACTGGGTAATAAAAAAAAATAACAAAAATAGAAATTACAAGAAAAAAAATTGGGCTCTGTTTTTTTTGCCTTTTTAGTACCTCAAATGAAAATAAAGGATAAACGTGAAGTATTTAAAACAATAGGTTTGTTGCCGAATTAAAACAATCCTATCTCGAAAATAAATTCGAAATATATGTAATATAATATATATAATAATTAAATTAGTATAAATAAATGGTATAATCAAATATACCATTTATTTATACTAATTTAATTTCCGCTCCCACCACAACTTTTCGATTACCAGCACAAATGTAGTTATTAATAACACTAGAACCGGGATATTTACCATGTGTATTATCCCGGTTCTAGTGTTATTTTACCTCAATCAACGTTATCCTATACTCCTCGAGGCCTGTGGTTTCTCCACAAATAGAACACACTGTAAACTAACAACTTTGGAACTTGTAAAATAATGCACTAAACTAAATCACGTTGACTCTTGTTATCGCTAAATATCGCGATAAAGCTCGATACGTCTCGTCAGTGTTAGTGACCATGTCAGTTTAAAAACTTATATTACAAATTTAGTTGTTGCAAAAACAGGAAAATATTACAGAAAACTGCATTCATTCTTAAGCCCAGGTAAAACGAAGTTATGAAAACTAAGTTACAGTAATCACAGCAATTATTAACCCACATAATATCGGCAATGGCCTAGACAGCTAAGGTCAGGTCATTCAGTTAACAATAAAATTATGTGCAATTTGAATATTTTAGTTTTAATTCCGCTAACTAGATACAGGATTGGATGCAGGATGCAGCACCACCCCACAAGAGTTTACAGATGCAGAAGTTGTGATTATTTATAATGCATGCAGACCAAATCATTGCTATGATAAGGTTAAACTGGGGGTTGCATAAAGCGCAACAATCACTAGCTATATTGAAATACATAACATAACATCACGCCTATTATCCCCGAAGGGTTAGGCAGAGTAGTACCTAATAGTACGCCCAGATTTCGCCAGTTATGTTTAAGTACCATGTTATATGGGGCGAGCATATTGCCATCAACAGGGCACAATTCCAGAATCCGTGGCTGATACTGAGAAATTCAATAACACTTTGCCCGACCCAGTAATCGAACCCCGGACCTCATGCTCAGCACTAGACTAACGAGGCAGTCGGTCAGTGCTTTTGAATACTAATGTAAGATTTAGAAATGGTTCCTCAAGGTTGTACAAAAGTTATCTCCTTCTAAGACTGACTACTTCACTTAGTAAGAAAAGCGAAATGGTTTTTTTTGCACAAAAATACTTTGCAAGGGTTAATTTTCATCATGAACCTTCAGACCTTTTATTACTTTCGTACCGTAAGAAGTTTAGTGTTCCTTGTTATTAAAAATTACGTTGGGTATCCTGAGATAATTTTTAATCTTGCATTCCGAGCGTGACCTTCATCCTTAAATGCAAAAAAAAAATTGTCTCAACGTAAGACGTTGAGGTTTTTTTCTACATTTCTTTAATTTCTTTTCCCAGATAATGTGGTAAAAAAGATAAAATATTTGGTAATCTTGCTCAAAATTCTCACATAAAGTAACTTACATAGAAATGAGTAGGAAGACACATCAATGTTTGAATTGGTCAACCAGCAAACATTAGGTAAATGTCAACAGCAAGCCTTTTAGGAAATAAAGAATAATATGAAGAGAAAAGTTTCAGAGCCCCGCATAGGCTAAGGCCTCATTAGTGCGTTGCGTTGTCGCAACGGATCAACGCATTGTATGCCATACCTGCAGCAAACTGCTACACTTACACCTATAATCTAAGAGCCAAAACAAATCCATTTTTGAATTTAGTCGAACTCGGACGGCAATTCGCCGAAACAACTGTTGAAAACACGCACCAAATCGTATTCCTAGAATTTCTTGGCCGCAATTGATGGATCTTCGAATAAGGTACCTCCTTCAGCTACCTATCTTTGTCAAACCCATAGTTGCATCCTGCTTCAATCAATGCTAATGATGTCATATCTCACTTTAATCAATGTTAAAGATGTATTGTTGGCGACAAAACGTAGCACCGCTAGCCACTGCGAGGACCGGAGGGCGACAGCGGCTTGCGGGGAGCGGGGGACGAGGTTCCGAGAGCCGTCGCCGCCGCTGCTAACAAAACCTACCTGTCACTGCACTCATACGACACGGACCAGAGGCACGCGTTCTTATAATCTAATACACCTACCTATATTTACAGTCCGCTATTTTATTTCTACCACCTCTGAGTATTACCAACAGTATTTAATTATAAGTTTCCCGGTACTACAAATGTATATGTCAATAATTTATAAACAAACAGGGCGGAATGCAACGCAAGAGGGCGACGCACGCCATCACAACGCACTAGCGCGGCATCTCAGTGTGTATATCAGTCTCCATTGGATAATAGATCTCAACGCAACGCACTTATGAAGCCTCAGCCATAGAGAGGCCGTCGGACGCACACGCTTTGGGAAAAGGTCATATTCCAAAACTTGGCAATCGGTGAGATGTTACCGTTAGCATATAAGATTTGATCGAAAATGGTATGGGTTAGTTGATAGCGTTAATGAATAGTCAAAACACTTTTTAATAATCAAAAGCTTATAATTGAACGCATGTACAAACATGAGAATGTGCTGTTTACTTTTAAAGAATTCTTTAATGTAAAGCTAATCCTGGTTGTAGCATCAGGAGGTTTACTATGACGTCTTGGCCATCTGGTCATGCTTATCATCCATACCTTCACCCCTTTGACCTTTATACTTATTTTCTGTTCCTTTTTTCTTTTCTGTTTGTACATAAATTGATAAATAAATAAAAAATGCATTGTGTTTAAACTGGACCCTCTTCCGTAGTATAAGAGGAAGAGTTTCACTCTTCCTCTTAGCTTAATGGATCCTCTTATTCTACGGACAAGAGGGTCCATTAAGCTTGCAAAATCAAAAGGAGGTTTTATCCACATGGACATGCCAAACCGATTGTACCTTATTTAATATTCTACTTTATTTAAGGTATATTAACTCACAATATGTAATAGAAATAGAATAATTGACTAGGCCATCTTCACAAGGCTTTTACAAGCGCCGATGTATGGTTAGTTCAAATGTTTTGAATTAGCACAACGTACCATTTAACACAAGCTAATTACAGGTTTAAAAATAAAAATAATGAGGCTTTCACTGGGCGTTCGGATCAAGGGAATGATTCAGAAGGCAGTATGTCTCGATTATTATGAGGAGTTTCCTGTCTCTGGAGCCTTTACCACCGCCGCAAGCTTGGGCCCTGCTCTTGACATCGCTGGATGTTTATATTTTTAATTGTTTATTGTAGTTTTTTTATGTTTTATCCATATTTATAATTCTTCTGTACGTGTGTTTGTCGCCTAACTACTCCTAAACGGCTGGACCGATTTGGATGAAATTTTGTGTGTTCGTGGAAGGTTTGAAAACACAATTGGATCCGGTAGGTGGCGCTGCTATCTAGACACCGAACCGGGTCCACTAGTTGTATATAAATAAATTGAAAAAATATGAAACATACATACCTCCAAAGGTATAACAATAAACAGCACAATCATATCAGCAACAACCAGATGCGTCATCAGCAGATTCACGCGCGACTTTCGTCTGCGTGAGCGCACAAGAGATGCGAACACCCCCACGTTCCCAACTGCCCCTGCAGCCAGCAACGCGCTGTACACCCCCACCACGAACCCCTGCTCTGGGGCAGGGATCGTGGTATCCACCACTTCTGTCACATTCACTATAGAAGTACCCTCCATATTGAAATAATCCCAGAATTTTTGGTCGCAGTCGACTTCTACATCGGCTGGAGTGTCTTGGAACATTTTTTGGGAATTTATGTTTTTTTTTTTTATTTATGTTTGCAATAGGGTACTAATGTATTGAGACACATTTTCGAGGTTATTTTTATAGAAGGGTTTTAAACGTTCACATCCTTATTACACACACTTCATTAATCAAAGTTCTATGCACTTTTTACATTAAATTTTTATTTGACACAGACACTTAAACTATGTTACGTTCCACTTCAATGATTAAAATTTATTTAAACTAGCTTTTGAAAATTTTAGTTATCTTATGTTTGTACACTTTATTAACTACTATTTAATTACATTTAAATTTCTACTTTTTTATTTTATTTATCTAATATAGAATAATTATTTCAATAACAACGAAACTTTTTTAAACGCACACCTTTTACTTAATCTAAATATTTTAATTTTGTTTGCGTAACTAAAAAAAATTAAAGTTAAATTAACTAAGCACACACACCACAACACCACAATTAATATATAAAATATGTTTTTTATTAATTAATCTACTACAATTTTCATTTACCAGAAACATCCGTGCGAAACTTTATTTCGACGCGTCGGAAGTCTACGAAAGCTCGTAGCGCTACGAGACGTGTAACCGCCGTAGCGTCGTAGCACAGTGTGACGTAGACATCGGATGTCGTAGATTTTATCAATGAATCTTGTAGCTCACTGATTCATAAAATGGACTTCTGGTGTTATTCGATGATATTTTTTTCCTATGTGTATATTATTAGAATGCATGTTTCTTTTATAGCGAAATAATTATGTATTACTTATGTTAAGGTTACTACAGGTCTAATTTAAGTTTTCCAGTATCATCTTTTTTACACACTGTGTCTTATGTGCCATCTGTTATACAAATCTCCAATCACAGGTCTACTAGAAAAAAATCTAATGAAATAAGCAATGCATTTGTATCTGAGTAGAATTTCCTGTTTTAAGTATTTTGAGAGTACATAAATACTTTGATGTTTGTGGAAGTATTAAAGATTACAGGAGCTCGTGGCTAAATAATAACAGCCGCACAGGCCGATGTCCGAGGTTAAGCTGTGCTTACCGAGGTTGGTCCGTGGATGGGTGACCATCTTTACATACCTAGGTTCCTCCGTGCTTCGGAAAACAGGTTAAGCCGTTGGTCCCGGCTGTCATTTGTAGATCTTTGGCAGTAGTCAGAAGCCGAAAGTCTGACATCCAGTCTTACCAAGGGGTATCGTATTACCCAGTTACCGCAATGGGTTGTGGAGGTCGGATAGGCAGTCGTTTCGTGTAAAATACTGATACTCAGCTGTATCTGGTTAAACTGGAAGCCGACCCCAACATGGTTTGGGAAAAGGCTAGGCAGATGGTGGGAGTATTAAAGATTAACATGCAATAAATATTGAAACCTATTCAGAAATTTTCTTGGGTATACAGTAAATCAATGACAATAACAATTAGTTATCCTTCGTCGCATTGGACAGCGGTTCGTTTGGCTTTTAGTCTTTTAGACATACTATGACTGAATATTTTATATCTCGCCAATATCACTGTGTTTGTTTTTACCCTAGTAGTTTAATGATAAGCATGTTTTGTCGAAAAATGAAATTGTTGTCCTCTTTGGTCTAGTGGTTACTAGCGCGACTGCTGAGCATAAGGTCCCGGGTTCGATTCCCAGGTCGGGCAAAGTGTTATTGGGTGTTTCCATCAAGAAATTCTTTGTAGCAGCCAGAGAGTCTAGATTGATGCCCGGTTGATTGCAATAGGCTCGACCCCAATTACATAGGATTTAAAAAACATAACTGGTGAAATGTGTGTGTACTATTAGGTACACTTCTGAGCAACCCTTCGGGGATTACATGCGTGATGTTATGCGTTGTTTGTATCCTACTTAATATTTTAAATGTGAAAGTTTGTGAGAGTGTATGTTTGTTACTCTTTCACGCGAAAACTATTGAACGGATTTGGATGAAATTTGGCACACAGGTAGTTTATAACCTAGATTTACACATAGGATATTTTTTATCCAGATAGTACAATCCAGTGGTTAAATTACAGAACTCCACGCGTGCGAAGCCGTGGGCATAGGCTAGTATGAAATAAAATAAAGTAAAATGATACTAAGCAGTGAAAACAGTAGGTTTAAATATTTTGATAGGAGTATTTTTGGCTCCAGTTCTGCTGGTTTATTTCTGTACTATGTCATTTTTTCAGTGTTTGTGTCGGCGTTTAAAAGGAGGTTAGGGAGGGAGGGAATATCTAAAATTCGAAAAATTCTTAAAAAGAACGGTTTTAATAAAGCACAACAAAAACTGGTTGCTATGTTATGTCACTCATTAAATAACCTGTTATGTTTTTTTACAAAGCTACCACAATAATATTGAGATGTGAAGAAAATGGTTTTTCAACATAAGATTAAATATCAGTAGGCCTACCATGACGTCTTAAAACATTATTGTTTCATTCTTATTCCAAAGTGGGAAAGAGACGGAGCTAGCTGTCTGTCTCCTGCATAGTACACACCTGATGACGCTGCGAATCGTTGCTCTTGCTGTCAAAACCCAAAATTGTTGACGAAGTTCGTTCAGCACCATCTCATGGTTACCATGGCCAGCTTCGCAGTGTTTGTGTAGGATTATAAGGTGAACAATCCGATTAAAATTATAAACTAGCTTTTGCAATTTTTAGTAATCTTATGTTTGTACCTGCACACTTTAATAACTACTATTTAATTACACTTAAACTATTGTACTTTTTTTTGTATTTTATTTACCTAATATAGAATAATTATTTCAATAATAACGAAACTTTTTTAAACGCACACCTTTTACATAAGTGGGAAAGAGACGGAGCTAGCTGTCTGTCTCCTGCATAGTACACACCCCCTGATGACGCTGCGAATCGTTGCTCTTGCTGTCAAAACCCAAAATTGTTGACGAAGATCGTTCAGCACCATCTCATGGTTACCATGGCCAGCTTCGCAGTGTTTGTGTAGGATTATAAGGTGAACAATCCGATGACGGCCATGGTAAACATGAGATGGTGCTGAACGAACTTCGTCAACAATTTTGGGTTTTGACAGCAAGAGCAACGATTCGCAGCGTCATCAGGGGGTGTGTACTATGCAGGAGACAGAAGATAGCTCCGTCTTTTTCCCAGTCTGGAATAAGAATGAAACAATAATGTTTTAAGACGTCTTAGTAACCCCTCTGATCAACAATTTTCTTACATCTTTATGTACCACGGTTTACCTCGTAGAAAAACTTTAATCTAAAGCCAAAGTCAGCTTTACAAAGCCATTATGCTCGAAATAAACACGTGAATAAATTAAATAAATTCGTATTGGGCTTTCTTATGTAGCAGAATTGAAAGGATTCGAACTTACGACCTCTCATTTTCAAGCATGAACACTAAAGAGAGTCTAAAGGTACTTTAAAACCTGACGATACTTTACGAAAAAATAAAATTAAAGTGTCTTTTTGTAATTTAAAATAACAGCTTATAATTAATTTTAAAAATGTGTTTTTATTATTTTCAGTAAAATAACATAACAAACATTTTAAATTTTTGTCTGACCGTCTGTTTGTTCCGGCTAATTTTCTAAATCGAAACGGCTGGATCGATTTTGACAGGACTTTTACTGGCATATAGCTGGCAGAATAGCTTATGTTATAAAGAGTAATTTAGTCTACATGTTTTTAAGGATTAGGGTTCCGCGCAAAAGAAAAGAAACCTTTGCAATTGTTAACAAAATCCGATTCGATAGGGAAGTAATATTTTTATAATAATTTCACGCAGACTAAATCGCGGGCAACAACTAGTTAGTAAATAAATTACAATCGTGCTAAATACACAAAGAGAGATTGCTTTTCGAGCAAAATAACACCCTTCAGCTTATTCAAGGTCCATTTTCAAGATCGTTAACATCAAAACACAATACCAACTTATTTGTTTTGAAACTTTGGAACATCTACAATAGCCTAAATAAACAACAAATTAAGAAGGCCAACAAATAAATTAAACGTGATGGTCACGTTTTTTCTAAAATTAATTATTTAAATTATTTTGTTCTTTTTTTTTTCATGTGGTGCCGGTGACAGAAAAGTTGTGTGATCGGCTATCGTGGTATTTGTGGAATGGACATTTAATGCGGAGGAATGAGGAAAATGTTGAATATGAATGAAGATAGCTGTAAGAGTAGAGGAAGACCAAAGAAACGATGAATGGACTGTGTGAAGGATGATATGGGTAGAAAGGAGGTGACTGCTGAGATGTCGAGTAATAGGGAAGTAAGGAAGAAGGTATGAAAAAACTCCTCCTCAGTGCTGTCAACTGCTAATATGATCAAGAGCCTGGCAGTGGCCACGTTGTATCGCAACGCTTAGCCTTTGGCCAAAGTAAAAGCAAATCGTTTTATTTGGTCTACTAGATTCTGCCCCCGGCTTCGCCCGCGTTTTTTCGGTAACTGTCCCGGAGGATCACACTACCGGGATAAAAAGTATCCTATGTGCTATTCCAGGTTATTATCTATCCCTGTGCTAAATTTCATCCAAATCCATTCAGTAGTTTTTACGTGAAAGAGTAACAAACATCGATCCATCCATCCATACTTACAAACTTTCGCGTTTATAATATTAGTAGGATTACTCAGTTACGCTAACCAACACCACCATCAATATGTCATCAAATTATAATATCTATAAGGTCCCGTAGTAGTTGGCACCTTACACTTGCAGTTTAAGTAAGAAGTGACAAGTACTTAAGTAAGTACTTGGAGTTAGGTGTGTTGACGTGTTTCGGGAGGTACCTGCAACGAATCGGGCGGGAGGAAACGCCCGGGTGTCGCCGCTACGAGGTCCGGCCGGAGGACACGGTGGAGCACACCGTGGAGGTCTGCTCCGCCTAGTCTGAGCACGGCCGTGTCCTCATAGCGGCGATTGGCGGCGGCGATCTCTCGCGTCCAGCCTTGGTTCCATCCATGGTCCGGAGCGAGAGGGAATGGGAAGCCGTCGCCTCCTTCTGTGAAGCAGTCATGCTAGCGAAGGAGGTGGCGGAACGTGAGAGGGAGAGAACCTCACGTCCCAGCCGCCGTGGGAGACGCCCCGGGCGTCGGGGGCCACCCACCGGCCCCCGGCCACCGTAGGCGTGGTCCTGTGGACGGTGCGTAATGGGCTAGCTCACCGTCCGTCCGTCTCATGACGACAGGCCGTGTCGACAGCGCGTACGTGTTCCACGCGCGCCTCACGTAGATGTCAGCAAACCGGAAGGGGTCCGAGAGGGCCGATGCCTGCCAGGTTTGCGGGTCTGTTCGAAAGAGATACCGTGGCCCTGGAACACAAAGGTCGAAGAAGGAACATGAATGGGTTTTAGTCAGTACAAGTCTGACACTCCCTCCCGCTCCACCCAGAGCGGGAGAAGTCATTTGATGATTTCCCATCCGAAAAAAAAAGGTGCGTTGACGTAAACACACACAGATTTTTTAACAATAAAAGTTTATTAGAGTACCGATGTTAACTAACTAAAAGTAGGTTGGATGCTACTCCGCGGCGTTCGCGTAAGTATGTTATTTGTCAGCAAACTTAAAATTATATAAATCTTTTATATACGAACGAGAAAAGTAGGTTACTGGGTTTGCGGCCTGACGGTGTGTACGTAAACCGTACAACATCCGTAAATACATAAATTTCCTACAAATGCGTCGCGTCGTGCCTTTCTGAATGAGCCTTTACAGACGTGATTTTATATTATGTTCAAAAAAGAAGACAGTCCGTAATTGGTCAGAATCACTTTTTGATTCCATTTAAATGTTTGATGTACGAAAGAAGCCATAAAGATAGCTGTACAGATTAGAACAGTTAGCTTTCTACTGTTTCTGCCCAATACTGGGAAAAGGTGTAATATAATATACACCGGGTAAATCACCTCATCACGAAGCCGTCAACCAAGCATTCTGTACATGAAACTAAGTAACTTTACGCAAAAAAAATTGCTGGGAAACGACTTTTTTTTGGGGGGTGTAAAATCATGTTTTGTGGTACAACTCAATGTAATGCACTCAAAACATTGTGCTGATGGACGGATTGAATAGTACGTGGGTGGTGGAGTTGTTTAAAGTAAAAATCTTACATTAAAAACTTGTATATAAAAAAATACTTGTCAAAAAGTTGGAACTTTGACCCCTAATATCTCCGAAACTAGAAGGTTCCCAGGTATGGTGTAGAACAAAAAAATGATCGCAATGACAGGGAGAACCAGTGCCTTTCGGCTTCGTTAAGAGGTGTTTTACACCCTTTATATTTCTTTGTGAATGTACATTTAAATATTTTAAAGTCCTTAAATTCCTGTTAATACCTAACTATTGCCAACAAGCAATATTTTACCTAAATTAAAAAGGTGCTGCATACTAATACCTAGTTTCAGAATTGAATATTTGAGTATGGAACTATCTGTATAGTTCTATACTCAAATATTCAATTCTCAAACTATGCACGGTGTAACGGAAAGGATATATATACTACTTAAGGATGTGCTACAGACCATCAAACTGAATACATTTCTCCATCAGACAAAAATCGTAACAGCGAAAAAAATATCAGCTGCTCCATACATTTGGGTCGAATAGGTATTGAAATTTTGTATGAGGCAGCCGATAAATTGTAGCACTCGAAACTCATTCGAAACTTAAATTGGTCTTAAACTTTAATTACTCAATTGAGAATCCAGCAAGTGTCATCAGGGTTTCTATGAAAGATTAAAAAGTAAGGTTAAATTAAAAAGGCAATGAAAGCGTTTGCCACTTGTTTATCACCAATGTAAAAATACTAGGCCAAAGATAAAGTGCGTGTCAAAAAATATTAAAATTAAAAAAGTTGTGAAGATACAATCTTGTTCATATAAATTTCACAAAGAAGTGGGCGTGGATATATCCAGTAAAAGTAGAAACTTATTCAAATATGATCTAAGTTAAATTGAAACGGTATAAATATGATTTGCGACAGTGAAAGAAGCAGTAAGCCCAATATGGGCTTACTGCTTTTTTTAAGGTTCCGTACCCAAAGGGTCAAACGAGACCCTATTACTGAGACTTAGCTGTCTGTCTGTCACCAGGCTGTATCTCATGAACCGTGATAGTTAGCCAGTTGAAATTTCTACAGATTATGAATTTCTGTTGATGCTATAACAACAAATACTAAAAACAGAATAAAATAAATATTTAAGGGGCTCCCATACAAAAAAGTAATTTTTTTGCTCGTTTTTTTTAAATAATGGTACAGAACCCTCATGCGCGAGTCCGACTCGCACTTGGCCGATTTTCTTTTAACTTACTCTCAAAACTAAAACTGATTTATTCAAATACTAACATCATCTGCTTATACCAGCCTTTGTCCAGCCTTTTGCTAACTATGTTGAGGTCGGCTTCCATTCAATCGGATGCAGCTGAATGAATGTTTTTTACATGGAACGACTAGCTATCTGGCCTAATCTGATTTACACAAACTAAGCCAATGATAATCAGCCTTTTTCAACGTCAAAAATTAAACAATTACGCTATAAAACCAACCGTACTTTGGCAGATAATGTACCAGAATATCTGTCAAAGTTATGACTTGATTCTGCAACCAGAATCGCCTGCTCACAACAGAACTCCTCAACGGTTAATAGCACGGACACAAAACTCGCTTACTCGCTTTCAATGTTGATAGATAAACCTAATTTAATTATTTCCATTTTAACAAAAGTCTGTTTTTTTTTAAGTATTTTTTTATCCTACCGGTTTGAGATATGTGTGATGACATGGCAGCAATTATCGCCAAGTGGCAATGGCGGGTTAGTCCATCTAGTTATACTATTAGTTATACAATATAACAGAATGGACAAAAAAAGTCTTATTTGTTATACTGCACCATCTAGTTATACTATTAGTTGTACAATATAACAGAAAGGACAAAACATGTCCTATTTAATATACTGGATTCGAAAAAAAACGCAAATAAAAAAAAATAGAAAAAAAAACCGAAACATCTGAAAAACCGATTCATTTTTTCTGGGAACCGATTCTCTGAGAATTGAGCACTCCGACCCACTGTCAAAGACGGCTTGCAAAGTCCTTTCACCTATTTTGATGTTGATAGGAGCCAGCTTATGGCTTGCTACGCAGTTCACATTGGAAGTCAACGAACGTTCGCGTTTGAAGCAAGTTTCGTAAGTGTGGCCTGGTCTCTTGCAATAGGTACAACAGGCAGTTGATACGTTTCGTTTTTCGTTCGTTGTGTTTGCGGCTGTTGTTTTCGAATCCTTATTGCTAGCTTCAGGTTTAGACTCCGAAGGTTTGAATCTGCAGTCGTAGGTGGAGTGTTTTTTCTTCTTACATATACGGCAGCTTGTTGTTGGTGTATAATCCGAAAAACGTGAACGTTTGTTATATGTTGTGGGACTGGAGCTTGCATGACTTCGTTTCTTCCGAATGGAAGTTGCAACTGAGATGAGCTCAGGGACAGTGGTTGCCCTGGCATTAAGCAGTTCGATGCGCAACCGTTCGTCATTAACGCATCGAATCACAGCTTCCACAGCGTGCTCATCCTCCAGTTTGTCCTTGGCCACAAGATCCAAGCACGTGATAAGAACTCCGCGATGTCTTTTGTTGCATCGTGAACATGTTCTCTGAACATGATGATGTCCCGGGAGTATCTACTTTCGGGTTCAAACGTGGTGATACGATTTTTTCGCAACTCTTCCCATGTTGTAGTAGTCACCATCCAGTCATCAATCCATTTTTTTTTTCGTATATTAAGCTATTCATTTTTTATTTTTTTCTGCGATGTTTTTGCTCTTGACTCCAGTATAGGTCAGAGATACATACATACAAAGTCGACGATAGTACGAGCTTTTTGTTTTATTTATAACTGTCAAAATGTAGGTATAACTACGTATGGACAAACCTCTATAATTTTTTTCGAATCCAGTATAACAAATAGGACATGTTTTGTACATTCTGTTATATTGTACAACTAATAGTATAACTAGATGGTGCAGTATAACAAATAAGACTTTTTTTGTCCATTCTGTTATATTGTATAACTAATAGTACAACTAGATGGACTAACCCGCAATGGGGGTGGGGTTGGCACCGTATTAAGTGTTGCACGTCGTGGGTTCGAATCTAGGTGGGTGTGTTGCAGGTTCATTGATTACTCTATGTTGTATATTTTCTCACCACTGCCCACAAAACAGTGAAGGAAAAACATCGTTAGGAATCCCAACTGTCCTAGAACCATTTATTCGAGGACAAGCACGTGGCCTTTGTGGTGGATTATAGCCTACTCCCTCTCATAGAGAGTAGGCCTATGTCCCAGTAGAGCGACGTCATAGGCTGAAAGTTGGTGGTCACAATTTTATTTTAACAACATGTTTCAGTTAACCAAGTCCTACATTACTACCATACCTGCTAACCCCTATACTTAATCTCAGAGTGCGTTCACTTCAATAACAGCAGAACAATACTACGGACATTGCCCGTTGCCCCCCTTTCACTGTCTCATACAGTCTCATTCAAGTTCTTTCACGCGTCATATTGCATTCTACGCAATAACAGTGAGACGTGTACGGAAAACAAATGACGTTTGCAGTAGACTGTGACGTCATAATGGACTTAGAAAATGAGCCAATACCGCACTCACAAATATCTCTCATTAATACTGTTAAATATTCCAAACTTATCCGATACTCTAGATGTGATATAATAAGTTTAGAAACACCTTTAACGAAGTCGAAAGTGTATTTGTTCTTTTTGTTAGATTATTGTTTTGTAGTGTTTGTTTTTAGGTATGGTCCAGAACAAAAAAATAAGTTAAAAAATAAAAAATATAAAAAATAAGTTCCTACGTTTTCTAACTATTTTTTTGAACCTAAGGTTTTAATGTTATAACTTTACTTTAATGACCAATAAAAAAAAACAGAAATCATTTTTGCGCAGTTTTCTTAGCTTGCTTGTTTGGGGGTCTTTTTATACTTTTTACCTAATAAAATCAGCCAGCATATACACCCAAAACTTATTCCTTTTGCCAGATTAAAAATGGTTTATTAAATACGTATGGTAATGGTAGCTGATTATGCGTCGCTATTCCATGCACCCTGTATAGAAAAAAAACCGTTTAGGCGAAAAATGTCCAATTTGCAAAATGTCCTTTTCGCAGAATGTCCAATATCCATCATCCTCAGTCGGCTACTGTTTATCATATTGTGTGATGATGGTTCTAATTTTTTAATGAATATTATTTCCTTCCTTATTGTAGGGGTGGTCAGAATTTGATCAAACTCTGAAGGATTACATAAGTGTATACAGATTTATTTCCAGAATTACAAAACATATTCGCTTAAAAAAGTCTAACTTAATAAAAAGAAATAGAACTATGATTGTGTGTTGATAAACAGCAGCTGACCAAGCGTAATGAATATTGGACATTCTGCGAAATGGACATTTTGCAAATTGGACATTCTGCGCCTAAACCAGCTGGTTAAATGAATTTAAATAATGATATTAAGGTGTTTCATGAAACAAAAATTTTGTGAAGAAAACGTCATATTTTCCAACCAACATTGAGCCCGCTTGGAATACGGCCCAATCCCTCTGACAGAGGACACTGGCCTGTGTACAGGGTGCAGTGGGAATATTACGGTTTTAACAGTAACACACTTTCGCAACACAACGTTCTCTGGCTACCTCATCGTGGAATACAGCCGTGATGTTACGTTTGCGTTATGCGTACCAAAAGTAACCCTCACAACCTACGAACCTCACTCTGTTGGAATTGAGAAATTAAATATTTAGAAAGAAAACAACACCTTGTACTTGTTTAAAGATGGTTCGCTCTGTTTACTCTCCTTAGCAATTGGTGAATTTCCTAAGCTATTGTGAGAATTGTGATGTATGTATAGCTGTACCTACACGGTTCACAGGTTAAAATACACGGTGTAAATCACCTCATCACGAAGACGTCAACCAAGCATTCTGTACATGAAACTAAGTAACTTTACGCAAAAATTATTGCTGGGAAACGACTTTTTTTTGGGGGGTGTAAAATCATTATTTGTGGTAGAACTCAATGCAACGCACTCAAAACATTGTGCTGATGGACGGATTGAATAGTACGGGGGTCGTGGAGGTGTTTAAAGTAAAAATCTTACATTAAAAACTTGTATTTAAAAAAAAATACTTGTCAAAAAGTTGGAACTTTGACCCCTCATATCTCCGTAACTAGAAGGTTCCCATGTACGGTGTAGAACAAAAAAAATATCGCAATGACAGGGAGAACCAGTGCCTTTCGGCTTCGTTAAGAGGTGTTTTACACCCTTTATAATCGTAATCGTAACCAATATATATACTTCTATACTAATATTATAAATGCGAATGTCACTCTGGTTGTTTGTTTGTTTGTTACTTTTTCACGACTAAACGGCTGATCGGATCTTAGTGAAATTTGGCAAGAAGATAGATTTCAATCTGGGGAAGGACATAGGCTATATATCATCATGTTACGACCAATAGGAGCGGAGCAGCAATGAAAAATGTTGCGAAAACGGGGAAAATGTGACGCAGACGAAGTTGCGCGGGACAGCTAGTTACAAATAAGTACGAAAGTAAGTTTGTTTTTTTTTTTACCTTTTCACACCCAGACCACTGAACCGATCATCCTGAAATTTTGCATATACGTTGTCAGGCGTACAGAAACGGACATAGGGTACCTTTCATCCCGAAAAAAAGTACTGCATATTCCCGAGGAAAACCACAATAACGTTCTACTAATAGATGATAGATGGCGCCACGTGTCTAAGTCGGTTAATGTCAAATTCAAAATAAAAGCGAGCGAAGATGCGGGCAAAAGCTAGTAAAAAATATTAATTTATTTCGTTTTCTAAACACGTCTTTATTGTGCAGGGTGGCGAATTAATGTTATTATACAGGTTGGTCATGAGTTTCTTTGGGAAAGTTGTTTAATAATGTCGGGTAGGCTCACACCTCCTTGCAGGATACAGGTAACTAAATCACCAACCTCTATAACCTAGTTGAAAATTAGTCAATATCATTTGTGGTAGAATATTTTACTTGATACGAAAATTCGATTCTTGAAATTGTTTTACACATGAACAGATGTTCGGCCACCAACTACTTGCAAAAACATTCCTAGTGCCAGCTTGTGTTACGTAACAAACATTAATTAGCAAACATTTACTCAGGAACACTCAGGAAGGTTTCCCTGAATTTTCCTAAACAGCTTGACATACTTTAACTTAACAGTAGGACCATATTGAAACTGCAGTTGTCCAACGATTAAAAACAAAAGAAAGTTGTCTTTTCTCGCAGGATGTTCTCCCATATTTTTCTAGTAGCCAATCACGGCTCCATTAAGTGCTTACCCCCCAAAAATACATGTGACTTCAAATTTGTGTTGGGCCTAGTTGGTTTTAGTATTTTGCAAAAGCGTTTTATTAAAATTATTTTATTGTTTTAGTGAATAAATAAGTTTAAGTTAGTATTTATTTTTTAAAAGTCTGTTTTAAATTTTTGTTTATTATTGGGTATAACGACAAGCAATAATAGGCTTAACATTTTTACGAGAAATTACTCAACGTACAAATAGACCGTTTCAAGACCGCTTGACGTGCATAGTTTGGACGTTCGAATCTTAGGGCTAACATATGCCTTTCTTCATGTTTTAGTTTACTTTAATAATCAATTAATCATTTTTGTTATTGCTAATATCGTTTAACAAATCTTTAAACTTATTTTACTACAAAGACTTATATTTTACTAATTGATGTGATAATTTACTGTATAAATTTACATTTATCATAATATACTTGAATTTTGCCTACTGACACAAATGGAATGTCAAATAGGATGTCACTTGTCTAGGGGCCCCTAGACAAGTGACATCCTATTAACGCAAACGATAAAATAGGAAGCGAAATATTTAAGATCAACTGTAACAAACTTGCTTGTTCCTATAGATAAAAGGAAATAAGCAGACTTGTATACATTATAAAGGTTAAAAGGGGAAAATGAATATATTATTAAATGACATAAAAATACAATAAATTATAAAAAAGTGGAGGGCAGGTTAGCCGGGAACGTTTTGAATGCCTCTGCAAATCTCAGAGCGTGATAATAACTGAAGACAAACATCCAGATGTAGAAAGCCGTTAGATCAAGACGAGCTTGACCACGACGAACTTGATGCAGGGCGGCTTGGCAGGACCCACCAGCAGACACGTACCGAGCCCCAGTGCCAGGCTGGTCAGCTCGTAGAGCAGCTTCCTCACTGCAGCTAGCAGCAGCCACGGCAGCACCAAACGAAGAACGCTCCTCCAGAAATACAGGATAGAGAAGCAATATGTAAAATGCGAGCTAGACGTAGACAGTGAAGCACTGCACCAGTATGATGTCCGAAACCATGGTGCGCAGCGCTCTCTGCAATGGCATCGACAGCTCAGCCGGCGTGTTCATCTGCCAAACCTGCTTTTGATTGGCGTTCACTTTGAAAAGCGTGGCGTCGAAGATGGTCCGAACGAGGCTTTATTTTGTGCAACATTTTGTGAGATGAGTGAAGTTTGCTGTCTCTATGACTGAACCGTGCTCTTAACTCCAGATCTAGACTGACCAAGCTTTTGACTCTGACTGACCCAGGGCATCCGTCAGAAATCCCTTTTATACCCTGATCCTCCGTTTCTTTCTTGAAATTTATTTCCAGATTCAAAATTGCTGCGTTAGTAAGACGCAACCTGCCAGTATTAAAAACAGCCAGTAACAATTGGTCAAAAACCTTGCACATAATATTTTTATAAATATATAACTTAGAATATCTTAACACAGCAAATATTCGCAATTAACTATAAAATACAACAATTGAACTCACGAATTGATGATAATAATTTTTAGTAATATATAATCTAAATGAAACCTTCATCTCTATGAAGTTTTCATTTGGATTTTGGGGAAGTTTGGCTGGTAACAATCAAAAATAAAAGTAAATGACATCTAACAAATTTGAAGTAAACATGTCACAACAAAGGATATAAAGAAAATATTTATAAAACTTAAATGATTGGTAAAATGCTAATG
Source organism: Cerastis leucographa (assembly GCA_963082945.1). Taxonomy (NCBI): domain Eukaryota; kingdom Metazoa; phylum Arthropoda; class Insecta; order Lepidoptera; family Noctuidae; genus Cerastis; species Cerastis leucographa. The sequence continues at coordinate 7,028,521 of OY720363.1, read as the reverse complement.
TAAAACCAATAAAAGTATGAATATGGATGATAAGTGTGAGTATAAAGTATCTGTAGTAAGCAGATACTATACAACATAAGCTAACGTTGTAAAATAACTTCAAAATTAATGGACCATAGTCTCAAATTTTAACATACATCGATTAGACAGAGACCTAAAATTAAAGTGACGAGGACAATAGTAAATAACTATTTCATCACTGTTCACATGGGCTCGCTGGCTAAATAGTTTAACTGCCGCCATAAACATAACGAAATTCGGTGATGCAATGGTACGAATCCAAGTCGATACGTTAAACTCTTTGAAGTATTCTTTAGATTATTATTTACAACGAATTCAATGTTGTAGCAGTGTAACATTTTAAAATTTGAGGGGTTAGCACATACTGACGCTGCACTTACAACTACATATACACTTTAGAGTTTCTTCTTTTACGTAGTTTTTAGCAGACAAAAGAACACTTCGACCCATCCACTTAAATTGGTTTCATTTAGGACAAGTGGCACTCATTCCTTACCACTTACAGATACTCGAACGCTTTGTAAACTTCATCTAATATACTAACACACTACAATCAAGTCCAGCAACCAGTTGTTTAAAATAACATCACGCCTATAATCTTGCAGGGTTAGACAGAATTGACCTAAAGTGCCTACACCCAAGTTTCACCAGTAACGTTTAAGTGGATGTAATAGGGGGTGAGCCCATTGCTAACAAACGGACACAAATCTAAATTGCTGAAAGAAAAACCCAAAAACGATTTGCCCGACCTGGGAGTTAAAGCTAGTAGGTACCTAACTTACTAAAACACTCCATTTAGAATCCTGCAGAATCAAGTGAAGCAAACAATCGTCCTGCAAACGATTATAGCATCATTAACACAATCGAGAACATAAATCGATCGTTCCAACAGGCCCTTAGTGGTTATTGCTTGTTACTAATGCAACCGGAATTCTCGAACTGTTTGTTATCTGCGGTATCGATGTTGGAACGTCCGAGCTACCCTTAATAGGCTTTCATTGGAACGTCCGGTCTACCCTTAATGGGCGTTCATTTAGGAAGTTTCTAGTATCGTTAGCGTAATTACTAAGGTATGTCTGCAGCATGGTTGGCGCAGTGAAAATGGTTTGTGCGTTGCCTGTTTAATGTTTAGTTCATTTTTTATGCATGTGCTGCGACAAATTTCTTTCTTTCAGTGGCTGAGCAAAAATTATATGCGTTTATTAATTAGTCTCTACGTGAAAAAGGATAAGATTATTTTTGTATGAAGCGCAGCATTTTATTTTACAAGTTTTGTATGAGACTAAATAATACAGGGTCATGTGCGGCCGCTTTTTCGAAAATAAAAGGCGGAAATCAGTTATAGCCCTTCATTTAAGTTTAGTGTTTTTGTTTTTGTGAAAGAAAACATTTTGATAAAAACTTGTCATAACACTAGGTTTTTTTTTCAATCATCCGGATTGAAGGATTTGGAAGTCAAAATCAAAATATTTTGATTTCACATAGGCCTGGTGTAAGGTGCTCGGTTCGGGTTGGTCGGTTTCCTATGGAGAAGACCGGCAAGAAACTCCATCCTTCTCTTTTAAAATTATTTTGCTTATTTTTGCCTTTGCCCATCAATGGGATGTGTTTAGCTACTTGTTTTCAAACGATTTACGTAACAAACGGCATACATAATGTGGGGTTATGCTACACCTACGCTGACAATCCTGTAGAGTGTCCAACGCCAACGCTACTTAGGGTTCACGATTTTATACCAACAGTAAAAGCCCACCTCTCCTTCGCACGGTTTACGCACGTTGAAAAAACTTGGAGATTTTCTAATTCATGTTAGCAAACCGTTAATTACATTAAGAGTTGATAGTAAACTTTTTGGGATGTATTGGGTTTTTTTTGTGCGGTTTTCACCATAACGTTCCCTTAGTAATGGTGAAAACCGTACTAAATTCATTGCGTAGTTTTAAAGAACGAAGCACTTACACAAACGGGTACAAAAAAATAACAAAATAATATGTTTAGACGTTAAAATAGACGAGGCAAAAAGACGATGTAAAGAACGTAGCAGCCAGCCATCTCTAGTTTCAGACCACCCCCATGGCATAAAGCCCTTCCAATAGTCAGTGGGCCGACATACTGACAAAAAGTCTTACCAAGGGCTAAAATACGGTTATTTGGTCTGAACGGCCCAAAACAAATGCACCGCGGGTCATTCGACGGTAATCAAAAATTGTCTACGTTCGTAAAGGGGAGTATTCCCGTTTGAGCACCTAGAGCACCTATTTTTTGGGGGCACCGATGCATTGTGCACCTTAAATGTAGCACTCAATAAATAGGTGCTCTAAAAATAGGTGCTCAAATGGGAATACTCCCGTAAAGGCCGTGTGATATTTAAAACGTTCGAGTGCAAAAATTAAAAAGTTGAAGATAAAATCTTTTTTTTCTTAGATTTATAAATAAAATGGTCTTTTATTCAGTGTTCTTTGCGGTGTTTAGTTGGTTGGCAGTGAGGCATATAACATGACACATCACCGTCATTATCTTGCCCTTGTCCCAATTAATTTGGGGTCGGCGCAGCAGGTCTTCTTCTTCCATTATCTTCCATTACTTCTCATCTCATCAGATTGAAATCCTGCCAGCCTGATACATATGTAATATACACACATATGTATGTTCCTCAAAATGTACCAGGCTGGCATGTATTTTAATAATTCTTGGTAGCTACGGTCTTGTACAGTCCCACGGTTATCTGCCCAGTCATCCTGTACTAGAATATATAGTTAGTATAGAATATAAAGTTTCAGGATTCCTTTTTTTCGCCAGTTTTACAGATAAGGATATGGGAATATTGTGGGGGATTTGTATCATAAAAAAAAATACCTGAAATTGTGCCAACCAGTAACGAAGATGTATTCTGTTTATTTCGATGATTTCAAATAAGTAAGTATTTAAATCGTTAAAATTCAAAAACTATGTGACTGTCACAATGTATGCGATTATCCCTTTAAATTATTTTTTAAATCATTCTATGGCCGGACCTTTCGAACGTAGACAATTTTTGATTACGGTTGAACATCACGCGGTCCATTCGTTTTGGGCCGTTCAGACTAAATACCCAAAATACTAGTATTCAACTGCTTCCGGTTAGACTGGAAGCCGACCCCAACATAGTTGGGAAAAGGCTAGGCAGATGATGATGATGCAGAATGAACATAGATGAAATTATTGAACCAGTATAACGCAATATGTCTTGTGTCTGGAACTTCGTGGTCATTCATATGGTAAGTAGATGTTACATACGAGTATGGGACAGCAGCTAACATGTACTCTGTAAGTGTACGGCCTGAGTGCACGCTCTATCCGAGCGTCGGGCGGGGAGGGGCGTGCAGCGTTCATGTTAAACACGTGCTCCCCCTAGTGGCTGTCCTGAGTGCCGGCCGAGCGGAGCGTGGGCAGCAGCGGGCTTGTTTGCGTCGAGCGGGGCGTCGCGTGCAAGTTCAAACCGTTCGCGTTCTTGAAGGATGTCGTTTGAAGAAATAATTTCAGAAATACAAAATAAAGCTGAAATATGGTTATCTTCGCATTCATTATACAAGAACAGAATAGTTAAAGCAAGAGTGTGGAGGGAACTCCAAATTGTTTTCTTTGCTTCACAATGTTACTAGGACCTTGTCTTGACTCATAATTAAATTTTAGCCACAAATTTTCTTCTAAATACATATCAATAATATCATACGACGCAGACGCCATGATCGACACAAACGACCGCCCACCACAAACGCTAAGCGTGCACTGAGGCCACTTAAAGAACGCGCTTTCGACCGCTCTTCCCCGCTCCGCCCGACGCTCGGATAGAGCGTGCACTCAGGCCGTACACTAAGGCACAGCAATTTACACAGTAAAAGTTTAAATAAGAAAACTTTATATAAGCTGATGCCCGCGGCTTCGTCCGCTTGGAGTTCGGTAATTGCCCCACGGAATCGTACTACCGGAATAAAAAGTATCCTATTTGTTATAAACATCGAAATTAATTCAGTAGTTTTTGCGTAAAATCCACACAAACTTTGCATTTATAATTCTAGTAAGAAGACTATCACTTTTGATAAAACTCTATCGACGTACGTTAGATGTCGTTTTTCGAGAAATCACTAAACGATTGATTTGCAAATTTTGCCAAGAATTAAACATTATTGTGCAGTAGCATGCATTAGTAATAGCCCAAAAATGTACCCATGATATCATATGATTAAAAAAAAAACACTATCAATATTCAAAATAAAGGTAAACTATCAATTTAATATCTAATCTTACCTACTTCCTTTTAAAAAGGAATCCATGTTATCAGTTACCGTCCTATCCTCCATTAAATCAGTAATTATGATAATCAATATTCGTCATTGATAACACATAGTAGAACAAAGAACGTTTGTGATTGCATTGTTTTTATTTTAAAATTAATTTAAATTGTGAATTTATACGTTGTCTTGTTATAACAGTGCATTTTAAAATTTGTGGCTTCTTGGAAAGGATTTTAGAAACAAAGTAAGTGAAGTTATTTTTTTTTTGTTCGTCGTAAAGTGTCTGGTCCTGTGTTCTTTATTTGACTCGACAACAAAGTAGAATTTATGAGTGTGGGATAAAGTTGGATTTAAAGTGAAAGTACTGCGTCTAATGAAGAGAGAACATTATTAAATTCAATACAAGGTGTTGTTTTGCATCCTCGTCAAAATTCAAAAGACTGTCACAAAAGACATTAATAATCAATTCAAATTACGGTACCTAGTTAATTATTAATAAACGCTGATTTTTTTGTTTGTGTAGTTTGTCTGTATTTCAGAATAACCCCATTAACGTTGTTTAGAGAATAAGAAATAATCGTAGACATAGACGTTTGAGATTGTTTGTATGTGTGAAAGCGCGGTTATAAGGCGAGGATCAGACAGGTGGTAAAAAAGAAAAAAAAACCTACCCATTTTAGTATTGATTCGGGTTGAGAATCATTCGTATAGTTACCTCCTTGAATTTGACGAGGATGCAAAACAACACCTTGTATAGTGGCCATAATAATGTTTTTAAGAAAAAGATTTTTGGGAGCATGAGGCCGTGGCTTTGATTCCAGGGTAACGAATTGTTCTACATAAAATAAATAATGTGTATTACCTACCTACCTTAGAACATGTGTTTATTATGTATTCCCGAACTGTGATGGATCACAGTACGGGAATACGTATGTTAGTACTTACAATTTCATTTGATGTGTCGATTACATATTCAATTCGAGGACTAAGAAATCTCGTATTCAAAACTTGCGTGACATGGAATCATGACATTCTCTGATCAAAACAGGTCTACTTTGATTATGATCAGGTGGCCTACCATGACGTTATAAAGCAGTATTATTTTAGTCTTATTTCACAGTGGGAAAGAGATGGCGCTAGATGTCCTCTATAGCTCCGTCTCTTTCCCACACTGGAATAAGATTAAAACAACACTGCTTTAAGACGTCATAGGAAACCCCCAGATCTAGGTATAGGAGTCATAAGTTTGGTCTGGTATCAAACCTCATAAAAAATTGTATTAGTCTCATTGACAGTCAACCAGTTTTTTCAAAGGGTTTCGTGTTGTCAGAAATTGGGTTGTTGAGATCAGATAGCCAGATGCTCAATGTAGAATACTAGTATTCAGCAGCACACGGTAAGATACGAAGCCGAAAAAAATTAAAAAAGGCTATACAGATAATGACAACAAATGATGGTTTTCTCAAGAACAATATACCGATAAAATTTTTGGTATTATGTTTTTATAGAAACAAAACTTGAATAAAGCGAAACATAAAACTTTAAATAAATAATGCAAATCACGTAGGTAGCAGATTTAATTTTTAAAACTAGTGTGATAATTGATATTATAAGAAGTAAATTAAATCACAGTCTATCTTAAAACAGTTGATAAACATGAGCGCTTCCCAAAAGAGATGCCGAACATATTATCAACATGTGATTTGATTCAAGAAGATTATCTTAGGGCGATAAACGACTGCGTCATTTTCGAACGCACACGAATCCTTGTGGTAATCTTTATGGGCATGTGATGCGGAGGAATGAGGAAAATGTCGTGAGGAAAGTTTTGAGTATGATTGTGGATATGGTGCGTTGTTATGTTAGTCTGACATAACTTGTTCTTGTGTAGTAAAGATTATTCTTCTTCTTCTTATTTATGTACACACAGTAGACAACACAAGATATTAGAGTACAAAGGTACTGCTTATTTCATATGAAATATTTGCCAGCAGACCGGCGAAAGGAGAAATGAAAAAGAAATTTAGACGATAGTGTGTGAGAGAATGAAGAGAAAAATATGTTTATGTGCCTTACCTAACTTAACCTATACTATTACCTAAATATAAATACACATATAACTAAATATAAGTACATAATGCTCAGATATATAAACAAATAAAAATATATATACTTGTCGCAGTAGGAAGGTGATTTTATTTCGTTACACATGGTCTTCATGTGGGCAGAACATGGGTTTCGTGCTATGAAAACACACACTACAAAATCAAAAGTCATTTATTCAAACTAGGCTGATAATCAGCACCTTTTGAATGTCAAAATTACAAGAGACAGTCCCCCAAAACGCCCTTCGCCACTTCCTGGTGTTTTAGCTGGGAAGAAGAAGTGGCGGAACAAACTCCCCAGCAACACATCTGTCTGTTAGGTTAGAAGAACCAGATTCTATTCAGAAAGTACACTGCTTTTATCGAACTAACAAATTACTTGAAATTACAATCCAACACAGTAACACTAGGCACAATGAATCGGGTTACAGTTTCGGGACGTCTTGACTCCGCCGCGATCAGACACTGACGGTCCTCCTCTCTCGAAACATCACGACTCTGTAGTAAGCGCGCTTAGGTGTGGGTAGACTGGTAAGTAGGTCGCTTTTGGCGCGCTTTCGACTCATGTCCGTACTAATGACCGTCTCCGACATACTTGTAGTGTGTGGTGGGATTCCGAATAAAACGGCCAGCTTCTTAAATATATATAATTAAACTTTTCAAAATTAGGTATACGCCTTTCGTCTGTCGTCGTCGTCCCCCTTCCATCCCTCTCCCCGCATCCGTCCTTGACATCCCGTGTTGCCACTCCATCATCTTATCTTCCCTCATTCAATCAGTGTTGCCACTTAACTCACCTTACATTCCCACATACTTATATTATATAAATCACAATTGAGAGGAAAGGTAATGCTCTTTCACTCAAGTTTTGAACAGTGAAATGGTCTTCAAATCACGAATGCTAGGCGGAAGTGAGTTCGACAACCTTACAGCATGGACAGAGAAGGAATAGGAGTAATAGGTGGATATATATATATATATTGCTGCTGTTACGGAGACAATTGATTAATCATCTTTAATGAATCAATAAAGATGGTTGAATAAAAAACGAGAATCACGTGGCGTGCTTGCCGATGTTGGTCCGTGGATGGGTGACCATAATTAAATACCAAGTTTCCTCCGTGCCTCAAAGCACGTTAAGCCGTTGGTCCGGCTGTCATTTGTAGATCTTTGACAGTCGTTACGAGTAGTCAGAAGCCAAAAAGTCTGACATCCAGTCTTACCAAAGGGTATCATTTTACTACTACTAACTACTAACTGGGTTGTAGAGGTCAGATATGCGACGGTTGTCGCTTCATGGCAGGTACTCGGCTTCATCTGGTTAGACTGGAAGCCGACCCCAAGATAGTTTGGGAAAAGGCTAGGTAGATGATGATGTTTGCTTAAAACACAATCCCTGCAAAAAAATCACGGTAGACAAGGGCCTTTAGTGGTCACTCTCACGTCTAGGGGTCGTCAATACCAAAGGCGATGAACCACTTTATTTATATACGGCGGCTTTAGTTATCCTATGGTAATACGTCTTTTACCCACATAGGTATAAATTACGTAGGTGGTACGCAATCATTATATTAAGATGAATAGCTGTACCCAAGACTTCGCCCGCGTGGGACTAGATTTTTTCTAAAATAGAAGTAGCCTAAGTTACTCCTTATTACATCAGCTATCTGCCAGTGAAAGTCCCGTCAAAACCTGTCCAGCCGTTCCTGAGATTAGCCGGAACAAACAGAGAGTCAGACAGGCAGACTGACAGACGGACAAAAATTGTAAAAAATGTTATTTTGGTATATGTACCGTATATACATTCGTATGCATGTAGTTTAAAGCGGTAGTTTTAATATTAATTATTGCGGAACGCTTTCCAATGCTATAGAACTTTTATAGATACAGATGGAAATAAGATTCAGTGGAAATTTTTGGAGGAACTAAATAAGCTTCAAGAAAGAGAAAATTTTCATTTAGCAAACAACCTACGTTACCGTCACATTAAATTTCAAAATCAAAAAATTAAAGTAAAGCTCGCAACACAACTGCTATAGACTTTTGCTGCGATGAACTAAAACTACCTGCATTTAAAAATAGTAAAGCAACATCGAAGTTTTTGAGGATGATTAATAATATGTTTGACATATTTAATTCCCGAAGCTCATTTCAGTATAAATTTAAAAAAGCACTTACTGAAATAAATAGAGTCACGGGAGCCCCTTTTTATGTCCGTAATGACCGTCTACACGTAGACCTTAGAATGCCCACCGTCCTTCAGTTTATGAAACGTCTATCGAAGCGTTTCTTCGATGACGCCATTAAGCACCGTAATCCCCTGATCGCAGCGGCCGCCCGTTACGAACCCTCGCGCATTAGTACAGTACGCCGTCCTAGGCATACCCTCGTCACTCCAGATGATGCTATCACCCTCGTCCAGGAGAGTAGCAAAGAGACTAGCACTCTTAAAAAGTTCCGACTCAAACCGCCGTCTTTCCGACCTCGCCGTCGAGGTCCGTCGCGACGTCCCGGTCCATGCCCTCCCCGACCCTCGCTCGAGCCAGCCCGCGATGCTGTGCCAGTAGTTTTAAATCAGCCCCTAAATAATGATACCATTCAGATCCAGCCTGTCCCCATGCAGTCCTCCCCCAGCGACGCCCTAAGCCGAGGTTCGTACCCCACAGGGGGTGCCCTTAGCGTGCAGTCGCTTAGTTTGTAAGTTTTTATGCCCTGGCTGGAGGCCTTACTCTAAAGGCACCCACAGGATAGTCCGGTTAAGCAGACGACAACCTCATAGGTTAAACTGCGAGATGCCATTCAAAAAAAAAAAAAAAAAAACTGAAATCAATGCAGTGCAACTTTTGGTGACGCTTGGATTATTTTATTTATGGTTTTTTAGAGGTCAGTCGGGGGTTTTTTTAATTTTTAATTTAATTTTATTTCATGCTTTTTGAACCTATATTATTGTATCTTAGCCTTGACTGTCCCAATCCTGGTGGCCCAATCCTGGGCATATGCCTCCCCCATTTCTTCCACTTTTCTCGGTGTTGCGCTTCTTCTCGCTAATTAACGAAAACAAGGAGTTATAAAATTTAATAAAACCTGATCTGGGGGGAGGGGGGGGGTGCAGTGCCCCCCCCCCGGCAATGCCCATGGTGACAAGTAACCAGATTTCTAATTTCGAATCGACCAGATCTGTGGAAGTTGTTTATTTCCCTTCAACTAGAAAAAAGGTGATGACCTTTAAACAGCTGAGCAGATTTTCTTGAAACATAGCTAAGAACACTCTCGATTCAAATACCTTTCAAACGAAACCAATTTCATCAAAATCGGTTTATCCGTTTAGGAGCTACGATGCCACAGACAGACAAACAGATACACAGATATACAGACACACAGATACACACGTCAAACTTATAACACCCCTCTTTTTTGGTCGGGGGTTAAAAATACATTACTAAATAGGTACTATTTACTTTGTATTATAAGATTTCAATATTTTTTTACACTTAGGTACTTAACAATTAGAAATGCAGTCGCTTTGAACGATTTTGGCATTCACTGAGCCGCGTTCGATATTTGGATTTTAAGATGATTGCCAAATAATTTTACAATATTTTCTACCAAGAGTAACGTTCAGGTATTCAACCTTAACTTTATCTCTTTTTTTAGAACTTATACACATTGCCCTTTTGAACCTAACCCTTCTAAAAAAAGGAGGAGGTTATGTATTCGACAAGCATTTTTTCTTTTCTATTTTTTCATTAAAAATTAAAATTTATAGGTACTTGACAATTTATGTGAGCTACCACAACCAAAAAAGTTACGTCATTACAAATCAACAAGTACGTCCAATCAGCGAAATATAAACAACACGTATAAACGTTTCTTTATTTGAAAATAGAGAAACGCATCCACGTGGTACCTTGTTTTTACTTGTTGTGTGCCAGTTACTAATGTTTTACTAAACAAGAAAGGGACCTGCGCGACCTACCTAAAGCTATGCGCAGACATGAGTCAAGCCTGTTTGTAAACTAAGTATGGCGTTGTTTACATTTTCCCCATTAACTAGAGGAATCGAGTTAACGGGGACGGATGACAGACGCAACGCACTTTAAAGTTTTACATTTTAACGTGCGATCAAACTGAGTGAACCGGACTCCGGTGTGGGTTTTGACAGATAATGTTCTGGAATGTCTGTCAAAGCCAGTTCGCTGTCGGGGGGTCACCATGACATTATAAACCTGTATTGTTTTAATGACAGTACATTGTAGGAAAGAGAAAGAGCTATATAGGACGTCTAGCGTCGTCTCTTTCCCACTCTGGAATAATATTAAAACCATACTGCTTTATGACGTCATAGTAGGTCACCAGAGTTTTCAATACGTTTCGTATAGAAATGAAACCAGATTTTGGTAGGTTTTTTCAATCCAAAGCATTTTCTACATTTCCATCACCGCTATCACTGTTATATTTTCCTTCAGGAGGTCGACTTCGGTTTGGCAACCTATAAATTTAAAGTCAAACACACACTGGTCCATTTTCAAGGCATATCGAGTTCTATCCGTAGATTAGGAAGTGAAAGTCTGACAGCGAGGTTTTCTAAGGGGATTGTTTTACCTAAAACTGGGTTGTAAAGGATAGATAGGCAGTCGATCCCTGTAAATGACTAGTATTTAGCTGCATTCGGTTAGACTGGAACCCTACCTCAACATAAGTAGTTCGGGAAAGGCCAAGCAGATGATAACATTCAAAAGTATTTTTTCACTTAGTGTGTTTCTCAGACAACATAGAAGTAGGACATTTATTTTTGTTTGGTCCGTGACATTAAGATAACAAGGTAAGGTCAAACCATGTTTACCTAATTAGAAGGGGTATGTTTGAGTCCAAAAACTCGCAGCAGTTGAGCAATTTAAAAACTTTTGGGTTTTAAAAGCCTCATGTTTATTGATCAGGGCTTCAGTCCTTTTTTTTTTTAGGTACAAAAATAGATGATCTTTGAAATAATCATCTTCTTCTTTCATACTTATCTTGTATAAAGTCCATCGTTTCTTAGCCCTGTTCGCGGACGACACGGCCATTTATTACACTGACCGCAGTCACGACGCTATCTATAGCACCCTCCAAACCTCAGCCAACGCCTTTGAGCGCTTGGTTCCGGAAATGGAGAATCGAGGTGAACCCCGGCAAGAGCCAGGCAGTTCTTTTCTCTAAACAGCGTAAAAATAAGTCACCCGCGCTCAGCCCGATCACTATGTACGGTAAGCCTATCCCTTGGGAGAAGCAAGCCAAGTACTTAGGAGTCTTACTTGACAACCACCTGTCTTTCGCGGCGCACATCAAAGCAGCTCGCGACCGAGCTGCCTTTGCTATGGGTAGGCTTCATTTCATGATTTCGGCAAAAAACAAGTTGTCACTCAAGTTGCGCCTTTATACCGCGGTGATCCGCCCCATTATGACGTACGCTTGCGTCGTGTACGCTCACACCAAGCCTAAGTACATCCATAGGATGCAAACTTTGCAGAACCGGTTCTTACGTAGAGTCACGGGAGCCCCTTTTTATGTCCGTAATGACCTCTACACGTAGACCTTAGAATGCCCACCGTCCTTCAGTTTATGAAACGTCTTTCGAAGCGTTTCTTCGATAACGCCATTAAACACCGTAATCCCCTGATCGCAGCGGCCGCCCGTTACGAACCCTCGCGCATTAGTACAGTACGCCGTCCTAGGCATACCCTCGTCACTCCAGATGATGCTATCACCCTCCTCCTGGAGAGTAGCAAAGAGACTAGCACTCTTAAAAAGTTCCGACTCAAACCACCGTCTTTCCGACCTCGCCGTCGAGGTCCGTCGCGACGTACTGGTCCATGCCCTCCCCGACCCTCGCTCGAGCCAGCCCGCGATGCTGTGCCAGTAGTTTTAAATCAGCCCCTAAATAATGATATCATTCAGATCCAGCCTGTCCCCATGCAGTCCTCCCCCAGCGACGCCCTAAGCCGAGGTTCGTACCCCACAGGGGGTGCCCTTAGCGTGCAGTCGCTTAGTTTGTAAGTTTTTATGCCCTGGCTGGAGGCCTTACTCTTAAGGCACCCACAGGATAGTCCGGTTAAGCAGACGACAACCTCATAGGTTGAACTGCGAGATGCCATTCACAAAAAAAAAAAAAAAACGTCGTTTCTTTGGCGAGGCATTTTTTTTAAACAATAACACATTCTTTATGATTCATTAAAATTACTAATTAATTATATTTTTAAAACAAGATAGCTAAAACTAAAATAACAACAAATTATAAAAAAGGCGTCAAAAAACTCCTCCTCAACGCTATCAACTGGTAACGTGCCCAAGAGATTGGCGGCGTTGCCACGTTGTATGGCAATACTTAGCCTCTGGCCAAAGTAAAACCCAGCCCTTGGGTCACGGGAAGTGTCAACTAGGCGTTTAGAAATTTCCTTGAAAAGGCTGTGATTCATTAATATATTAATAAGATGATGAAATCAATCCTGAAAAATGTTTGCATGATAATCCGTTTTTGAAACATCTTCTACATTATTTAAAGCTGGAAACGTCATATCATAATCAAAGCAAATGAATATGATTAACCCCGAAACACATACATATATTTTCTTCATCTTGTCAAAAGATTTATAGGTACCTAAATAAAATCTCATTTCACACACTCACATACTTATTATACAAGGTGTTGTTTTGAATCTTCGTCAAAATTCAGGAGGTTGTCACAAAAGACATAATAATCAATTTAAGTTATTATGCTGCTTTTTTTGTTGTATAAATGCTGCTTTTTTTGTTGTATAAATGCTGCTTTTTTTGTTGTATAAGTTTGTCAGTATTTCGGAAAAACCCCCTTGACGCGGTTTAGGGAATAAGGAATTATCGAATAAACGTTTGACATTGTTTGTATGTATGAAAGCGCGGTTATAGGGCGAGGATCAGACGAGCTGGAACACAAAGGGCTAAGAAGGAACATGGGTGGGTTTTAGTCAGTCAAGTCTGACACTCCCTCCCGCTCCGCCCAGAGCGGGAGAAGTCATTTGATGATTTCCCATCCGTAAAAAAAAGGGCGAGGATCAGACGGGGCGCGTTTAAAAAACGGGTGGTTCATACTTAGTTACCTCTATAAAGTGCACAGTTCGCAAGTGTGGTGGAATAATTTAGTATAAAGCTGTGAAATTAAGTCTTAACACAGTTCGAAGTTGCTTGTGCATGACTAAAATATTTATGAATGCATTTATGAGTTTAGCTTCGCGAGGATCAAATCCTCATCCTGCAACCAGTATCGTCTCCTCAAGAGGTAACTCCTCAATGGTTAATAGCACGCATACGATTCTTTATACGCGTTCAATGTCGATAGATAAATCATTCTTTTTTTTCCGTTTATATTAAAGACTAGCTGTTGCCCGCGACTTTGTCCGCGTGGTTATGAAATTTTTGAACACATAGGGTTGCGATTTAGCGATTATATTCCCTTAAACCGGCATGTCAAAATCAACTTAATTTGCATAGTTTTAAAGTCGATATTTGTATAATGTTCCCAGATGCAAAATATGCTACTTAAAAAAACCGTTTGGTTTCAGGTGCAGCTGATATGAGCCATGATACCACAAGTGAATGGCTATCAAGAAAATATAGATGAAGACGACATACCTTTCGCTATAGAAAATCAGAAAAGTAAGATCTTTCAACTTATACTATCACTTAAGGGATATCTTCCATGATTTTTTATTGTTTTGAGTTCACGATATTTCGACGCTGCGGGATGACGTTGAGTCATCCCACGAACATGGCGCTTGTAACAAATATGATTTCTTATTTATTCGTTTCATATTATTATGTCTTTGGATCTGCCGTTGACAGAAAAATCAATTATTAGTATAACTTATTTCAAATCAAATTATTCGATGATGGTGTATGAGTTTAACTGACTGCCTAAAGAAAGTTCTCAATTAGAGTGTTTTTTTTTTTTTTGTTTAATCAAACCAAGTTTAAACAATTTGCATGGTAATGTATTTTCGCGGAATGTGTGCTGCGCAAAATAATCTGTAACATGCTTAGTTTACTTACTACTTATTTTACGTATTTTTAACCAAGATTCAACGCGATTTGCTGCTTCCGAAAGTAAATAGGTACAGGGTGTTTGGTGCATCGTTTTCCAAATCAAATTGGCCGAAAGGAGAGGTAATTTCCTATCTCTTCACGCCATAACTCATTCCTTGCCAAATCGGTTTTTTAATAACAACTTTTTAATTTAAATTTTTAGAAAAATTTCAATACTCAGCATTTAAGGTTAAATTAAAAAATACATATTTGTGTAGACTTCAAATTTCGATATAATTTTGATGTGTACCTACCGTTGTATGATTCTATGAAATTTAAAATTACTTGCTAGTAACATTTACTTTGTTTTTAATAACTCGTAAAGTTTTTATAAAAGAAAAATAAACTTAAAACTCAACTTTAAATTGCTATCAAACAAAAACTAAAAGCGATCGGGATCTTCCAATTCTTTTAAAAGTTCTCTAGTCTACTCTTTCCAACGGTACGCAATATGCAAAAAAAAACGTTTATTAATTTTTAGGGTTCCGTATCCAAAGGATCAAACGAGACCCTATTACTGAGACTTCGCTGTCCGTCCGTCCGTCTGTCACCAGGCTGTATCTCATAAACCGTGATAGGTAGCCAGTTGAAATTTCTACAGATTGTGTATTTCTGTTGATGCTATAACAACAAATACTAAAAACAGAATAAAATAAATATTTAAGGGGGCTTCCATGCAAAAAATGTTTTTTTTGTTTTTATAAATAATGGTACGAAACCCTTCGTGCGCAAGTCGACTCGCACTTGCCGGTTTATTTTTAGCTAACTGTGTAATCGAGACACTAGGCTGATATTCAATATTACAGTAAGAACAGTAGTTTTTCATAAATAACATGCCTCAAGTAAGTAGATAGATGATGTTATCTCACTATTGCGTAGTGTCCTATCTCTATCTTAAACAGGGTAACAACTTTTCAAAAATACGAAATTTAAAAAAAAAAATACAAGAAATCACAAATCTTGTTCGAATTGGCCGCTACTGTTGCGAATGCACGCGCGGCATCTTCGTCTTATCTCGACTGTAGTTGTGCGTAAACGTATTTCTGCTTTGATAGTCACGAAAGCCGCATCAATGCGTTGGACTAAATCATACCTAGTCTCAACTACCGGGAACGTGCAGGCCATGGAATAGTGCCAACCCAAAACACCGAAACAGACTTTCCACCATTGTTAGCTTTATATATTTAACAAATAAAAGCAAGACGGTTGTCCCGCCCACTGGAGTTTAACTATCAGGGAGTGCCTCAATGACCTATTTCCAGAATCATGGATAGGGAGGGATGGCCCTATTCTATGGCTTCCACGTTCCCCAGATTTAACTCCGTTAGATTTTTAGGTCTACGGCCAAAGTAAGTAGTAGTAAGTAGCCAAAGAAATTGTCTACGCCACGGAAGTTGAGACTAGGAATATTTCAAGTATATTTATTCAAGGCAGAGTTATTATAATATTCAGATTTATGAAATGAGATTTGCAGCTGTCTATCTGTTGTATGTTTACTAGGATACTGATACATTTCTTTTGAAGTGTGAACAGTGTTGGTGCATCTGTGCTGTATCCCCACATTATCATGCCGTAGCTATGCCATGCATAAGCGTAGGCGTAGTATGTAACCAGGGCTGTCTGTAGATTTGTTTTATTTTAACTTCACGAAAAGCGCATAAAATTTTTGAAAGCTTAGATTTTTTTTGCGCGTGTTACTTCCAATTTATATTCTTGTCTACGGTTATGCCTAATAAGTTGAATTGATCATCATCACCCACTGCTGGCAGGGCCATCTTTTCCACTGGGCACACTGGGCACGTGCCCCGGGCCCCACGATCCAAGAGCCCCCCCCCCCAAGTTCCTGTAAGTGTCAAAGCCAGCGGATATCAAAACAAACTTTACTCATTCCAGGCAGGACATTAGGATACAATTTGTTTTCCTTAAACTAAGGGCAATTTCTTGGATATGAAAAATATTTTTAGGTGTTTTATTTCAAAACAAAGTTCTCCTCCGTTCGAGTTTAATCAAAGTTCTAAAAAAAAAACACTCATTATTTTTGTATGAACTGTCACAAAAAAAAAAACCAAACCTATTTGAGGTGGACTGTAAAAAACATCGAAATCTTGCTTCGCTCGCTCTTGCATCCTACAAGGGCCCAATTATTCTCAAGTGCCTATGGCCTCCAATGGGTTAAAGACGGCCTGACTGCTGGTAATAGGCCTCTCTTTACCTGTGCCAAACTCCACGTTCTCGTGCCAGCCATCATCCAGGATATACACGCGATGGGAACAATGTCTTCTATAAAGATACTTTCTTACTTCAAACCCTATGAGAGGAACACTATACACTGGTATTCTTATTCATGAACTGAACTACGAATAAATCGGACTTAACCACGCCTACATTCTGCCCAGTTTGTTTACAAATTGACAAATAAACGCCTAATTTTCAACTGTCTAATTTGAAGTACCGGAAAAAAATATATGTACATCATTAACATTGATTAAAGTGACATGTGACATCTTTAGCATTGATTGAAGCAGACTGCAACTATGGATTTGACAAAGATGGCAGTACTGCGGAGGTACCTTATTTGAAGACCCGCAAATTGCGGCCAAGAAATTCTAGGAATACGATTTGATGGGTGTTTTCAACTGTTGTCATGGCAACATAGGTCGACTTAGTTCAAAAATGAATTTAGAAAAGCTTTTAGAAAATGGGTGTAAACCACGTTTGTTAAACATTTCAAATATCTTTATGAGATATCCTCAAGTGAAGCAATCTTATGACTATGTACATGAGGAGTACTATGTAGCTTGCGAGTTACATAAGCTCTATACCACGGCGTCGGAATCCACAATCACGTGAAATCACAATGAGTTTCACTAAAACTTGGAACTTGGACGAACTCCCAAATTCAAGTTACAATTCTGTTACCGACAAATTCAGTTAATTTTGTCTAGAAAACGAAAGAGAAGACTTAAATAAATCGGAAAGCATGTAAGGTATAAAATCCATACTTATTAATCTATACATAAATAAAAATGAAGTGTCTGAATGTATATACGGTACATATTCCAAAATAACAATCTTGTAATTTTTGTCTGTCCATCTGTGTGTTCCGGCTAATCTCTGGAACGCCTGGACCGATTTTGACGGGACTTTCACTGGCAAATAGCTGATGTAATAAGGAGTAACTGGACTACTTCTTTTTTAGAAAAATAAAAATAGTAAAAATAAAAATGCAAAAAAAAAACGGAATAACTTTTTTGTTAAATTCCACGCGGACGAAGTCGCGGGCACAGCTAGTTAATATTTTAAATGCGAAAGTTACTCTGTCTGTTTGTTTGTTACCTTTTCACGACCAAACGGCTGATCGGATCGTTATGAAATTTGACGAGAAGATAGATTATATTCTGTGGAACATAGGCTACCTTTTTTTCCCACACATTCACAATAAAAAATTCACGCGAACGAAGTCGCGGGCTGCACCTAGTTATGTATAAAATTAGTCTGCCTTTCCATGTGACACTTTCCAGCGTTAACAGCTGAACAGATTTCAATGAAATTTGGTTTACAAATAGGCCGTAAGTTTAGATAGGACACTTTGAACCCCGGAAATAAGTCGTTTTGTGATAATTTCCATCCTTCATGCAGGCGATGTCTCGGGAAAAAAACTGGTACTTATTAAATTCTCCGGGTACAGCAAAACAGTTCAGATTTCAGTCAAGTGTGCGCTCGTGTAAGAAACCATTCACATCGTATCGTGAGACTGCCCCAGTAGCACAAATCGTTTTCAATCAATCTAGTTTGTAAGTTTCAGAACAAAAGCTTGAGTGATGAATAGATTTCATTGGGGGTTGGTATTCTTTTAAATTAATAACCTCTTTCGATGTTACGTTGAAAATTCCAGTCGAAATTGGATTGAAGGTTTTTCGCTTTCGACAAAAATTATGCAGTGCGAGATTAAGTTTATAATTATTTTATATATTTTTATATTAATTTATAAATATCTTGCCCGATCGATGGCACTAATATAGTTGCATAACTTCTGAAACATTCGGAATAATTCCGGAATACTTCTGGGAAAGTTTCTTTAAATCGGAATTATTCAAAATGAATTTAATTAATATTAATACTGAAAAATCGTATTTTGCATCGATCGCCGCTGCCGCCGCGCCGCGCGCGCCCGACTGCCACGAGTCGTGCGTGCAGGCAGGCGATGGCAGTGCGGGGTGCGGTAAGAGGGGAGATGCTCCCCGGAGAAGTTTTTCCCCCCGCAAGAAAGATTCGTACCCCGCAATCGAATGTTTCCGCCGAATATTTCGTCCAAATAATTCAATGGGAATAAACGTGTTTGTTTGTGGTGTGGTGGGTGAGTTAATTGTTGTTCAGTTAGTATACCTACCGCTCACAACAGAACTAAAGATAATATAATTTACAACTTCCAAGCGCGAAATAGGTAGTAAGGTCGATTATCCTGGTTTTTTTTGTCAGCTGAAATATTCCCAAAGTTTCGGAATATTTCGGAATACTACCGAAGTATTCGACGGGAATGATTCGGAATTTTTCCCGCCAGCATCTATAGGCACTAAGCTCACCCCTATTACATTGCACTTAATTAAACCTACCTGGCTAAATATAGATGTACTATAGGCTATTTACACCTCTGCCTAACCCTTGAGAGCTTACAGGCGTGATATTATGTTACGTATTGACGCAGAGGTGCAAAAAACCCGCATTTTTTTTACTAATTTAATATTCGTGTAGATTTCTTATAACATTAAATTAACATTGCGCCTGGAATCCTCGAAGCATTAGGCAGAGGTGTGCCTGCCTAATAGTATACCACATTTCCCCAATAGGGGTGCGGACTGGGTAAAAAAAACGACATTTTATTTTGTCCGTCAGACAAGTAATACAAAAATATTAGACACGTATTTTTTGTTTTATCAAAATATCAAAAAATTACTTAGTTAAAACTCATTAAAGTTGGAGAGTGGGGGCTTACTACGTCACAAGTAGGAATAAAACTTACCTACATATGACGTCATGCGCCATTTCAACTCAATATATCTCCGTAATTTTATAACCACGTGAATAAAAAAAAATACGTGTCCAATACTTTTCAATAAACTACACGACGGACAAAAAAAAATGGATTATCCCCTATTATGATAAAGTCACATGTATAGGGGGCGAGCCTATTGCCATCAATGTGGCACACATCTAGACTCCATGGTTGCTACTGAGAAATTTTTAATGGAAATACCCAATAACAATTTTCCCGTCCTGGTATTCGAGCCCAGGATCTCTTGCTGAGCAATCGCGCATCCGACCAAAATACCAATGAGGCAGTTAGACACAGAGAGTCATGATAAATTAATTGAGGATTTTGTTCTAGGTTAGGTTGAGTACTAAATGTTTGCGTATTTTATCAAAAATTTACTCTTTTCTTTTAGTTTGGCGTATGTCATTACTTTCCATAATTTAATCCTTAGCAGCGACACTATCGAATGGTGTAATAATACAGGGTGTATTTTTTTCCAAAATCAACAGGGTCGATTCCTTGCTAGGAATATAATATAATATTTTCACAAATCCAATGATGCAGTTTTCGTTTTGATCAAAATGGGGCTCGAGACTCCTTTGAGTGTTTTTCGCTATTACTCATGGTTTCGGATTTGGTCATCCACGCCCACTCGAAAAATTCACCCTGTACCCTAACATACGAGTATCATATCATATAGATATCTCCTCTATGACAAAACATAACCGTGATAAATATAGGTGTTAAAACAATTTCAACAGTTTCAATTTAAAACGAACTGTTATACCTTGCTATTGTAAGTAGGATGGCTGACCGCCACCCAGACTTTACCTTGACCTTTACCAGGCATTAAGCAAGTCAGAAAGGTCATCCTTCATTGGATGGCACCTCCAGTTCGCTCTGAGATTCGGTACGGGTCGGAAGTCCCAAAATCCTTTTCTATTTCTTTTGTACTAATTCCTTACCAAGATCTTTAATTTAATTAAACGCTGTTTTCAGCTAAAATTATTTTCTTTTTAAAAAGACGTTTCCAAACTCCCGTATAACAGAACGCTCGTGCAAACAGCGAAAATATGTAAGCAGCGTTTGGAGTTTCGTACTTCCGACTTTTAAAAATAAATAAAAATGCTTCAAATTTGCAACTAACTTCCTGAATACGGTCATAGCATAATTATTTTGACTTTGTTGTATATTTTTCTTTGTGCCTTTTCCGGAAATGTACATTAAAAGTAATTGAAATACTATATCATATCATAATATTTGTAGCACTATCTTTTGCCAACGCTTTGCGGAAATTATTTTACGGGAATGTCCTGTAAGCCTGTATAGCCTGTGACATTCGTGGATAATATAAATTTGTTTATTTAGTTATTAGTAATTATTCCACTTTCTCACCCTCACATTAGTTAACCACAAGATCAAAAATGCACTAACCTGACACAGTCCACTGGCATGTCATTGTACTCATCTATCAATGCTAAATTAAGAACCTCAATTTGTATACATACTGTGCAATGTACCTAAACTATGTGGTAATAAATGATTATTATTTATTATAGTGAGAGCGGCGGTGGCCTAGTGGTGGTAGCCCCCCCCCCCCCCCGACTTACGAGCAGTAAGCCGTGGGCTGGAACCCAGGCAGGCGCATTACTTTGTCGAATTTATTTCATCACCGCTGCCCTCAAAAACGGTGAAATAAAACATCGTGAGGAAACCGGCTTGTCCTAGAACTAAAATTCGAAGACTTGTGACATCTACCAACCCGCACTGGGCGTGGGGTGTCAGTAATAAGTTGAAATTCGCACCGCATAAGACAAATGCGATGGTAATAACGCGGAAACTGAAATACGACACCCCGCGGTTGAGCATGGGAGGGGTCGCCATTGGCATGACGCATGAGATCAAAATCCTGGGGCTAACTCTCGACAGCAAACTTACTTTCAACAAGCACACAGCCAACGTGTGCCAAAAGTCGCTTGATTTCTATAAGCAGTTGTCGAGGGCTGCAAAGATCAGCTGGGGCCTCCACCCCGACGTCATCCGCACCATGTACACGGCAGTAGTCGAACCCGTCATCCTGTACGCGGCGAGTGCGTGGGCATCGGCAGCCACAAAGAAGTGCGTGCAGAAGAGACTAAATGCGGTCCAAAGGGGATTTGCACAGAAACTGTGCAAATCCTACCGCACCGTTTCCCTAAACTCGGCGCTGGTGCTGGCTGGGATACTGCCCCTCGATCTCCGAATAATGGAGGCAGCCGCCTTGTATGAAGCGAGGAGGGTGGTAACCCAGTCAATGCTAGGAGATAGGGACGTCGAGCGACGTACCGCATTTGCCTCAACACCCCACCCGGCAGAGCATATGAGCCTGCAGTTCATATGCCTGGAAGACCAGGAACAACTCGCCGACCACTGCATTCAAGCAGTGCAGATTTACACGGACGGCAGCAAAATTGAAGGCAGGGTGGGGGCGGCATTGTCTCTTTGGAGCAATGGCGCCGAAACCAAAAGCCTGAAATTGAAGCTGTCGTCCCACTGTACGGTCTACCAGGCCGAACTGTTGGCCATATGTAAAGCCTCGTGGGAGATTCTAAAAAGCGGAAAGGAGTCGTTTGGAATCTTTAGCGACTCCAGATCCGCTCTCGAAACGGTCGCAAACCACCGCTCTTCTCATCCCCTTGCAGTCGAAACCAGGGAGAATTTGCGGCAGGGCAAATCCCAGGGCAAAGATATATCTTTGTTTTG
The DNA here is from genome assembly GCA_963082945.1 of Cerastis leucographa. Classification (NCBI taxonomy): domain Eukaryota; kingdom Metazoa; phylum Arthropoda; class Insecta; order Lepidoptera; family Noctuidae; genus Cerastis; species Cerastis leucographa. The sequence continues at coordinate 7,006,253 of OY720363.1, read as the reverse complement.
GATAAAGGCTCATGCGGGACTGGAAGGGAATGAAAGAGCCGACCAGCTGGCTAAGGATGCCGCGCTAAAATTAAAAAAGAGGCCGGATTACGACCAATGCCCGGTTTCATTCGTCAAGCGACAAATCCGAAAGGATTCGCTTGACGAATGGAACCGGAGGTACAGGACGGGAGAAACAGCGGCAACGACCAAACTCTTCTTCCCGGATGCTGTCGACGCGTATGGACTTGTCAGGAAAATCAAACCGACAGGGGTACTGACCCAAATTTTGACTGGCCATGGTGGGTTCTCCGAATATCTGAACAGGTTCAGGTGTAAGGAGAGCCCATCATGCGCGTGTGACACTGACAAGGACGAGACAGTAACCCATCTGCTGACTGACTGCCCGATTTATGGCCTGGAGAGGTACAACCTAGAGCAGAGACTGGCAATCGATATTAAAAAGGAAAACTTTCACAAACTTATTTCAGATAAAAGATATAGCATAGAATTTATTAAATATTGTATAAGAATAACTGAAAAAACAATAAAGAAAAATAAGTAGACGAATAATTATGCTCAAAGTTATATATAAGTATATATAATAGGTAGCATTAAGTTTAAAAGATGTATAAATTTAGGATACAATAAAATAAGATAGTACATAAGAGTGGAAGTAAAATATAAAGTCTGTAATATGCTATAGAAATAAAATATAAGATACTATGATACAATAGAAAAGTAAGTAATGTAATAGTAAATAGGAATAGAATATAAGATTTTTTTTACTATAAATAAAGATAAGTTGCCCAAGGTCTCGGATCATGTCTGAGGAATTTAGCTCGCAGACTCCGCCTTGCGCGGAGAGGTAGGCGCCATTAAAAAAAAACCCGCACTGGGCCCGCGTGGTGGATTACAGACTCTCATAGAGAGGAGGCTTGTGTCCGAGCAGAGGGAATATTATAAGCTGATCATGATGAGTTATTCGTGAAAGAATTTATGTCGGATCAATAGTGTCGAAGATCTTCTTACATCCAATTCACAAATAATATTATTAAAGTTTAGATTTTTCTTTAGTTACACTATCTATACATATAACCGTGGTAAAAATATGAGCCAGTCTACGGGTAGGGCCGACTGTCTAGGCTTTACCGGACTCAATGATTACTTATGATTATTGATTAGATGATTACTTAAAACAAAGAAAACTTAAAATAAACTACCGATTGTCTGTGAAACTAAAAACTATTTACTATAACAAAGTTTAAAACTATGTAGCCCCAACGCTTCCCTTAATTCTCATTTGAGAATTAAAGTTATTAAACTGTTACAAGACTTGAGTAGTTTTCAAAGTTTAATTGTATTTAAAAAAAACCCGAGAATTATTGTGTCAAAGGAGGTAGCTTTAGATCATTTGTTCTGAAATAGGGATTTGTCCTTGTCCAACACGCAGTTCGTTTTGGTTAGTTTAACATTAACGTAACAGTCATTTATAAAACTGAAAGCAGACAAGATGGTGGAATTAGTAACGACTAGCCTATATCCGCGGCTTCGCACGCGTGTAGTTCGGTAATTGTCCCACGGGGTTGCACTACCGGCATAAAAAGTATGTATATAAATATGTGTTAGTCCAGGTTATAAACTACCCGTATGCTAAATTTCATCCAAATCCGTTCTGTAGTTTTTGCGTGAAAGAGTAACAAACCCCCATCAACCCATCCTCACAATCTTTTGCATTTATAATATTAGTAGCTGTTGCCCGCGACTTCGATCGCGTGGAAATTTTAATGGGTTTTAGGGGTATTAAAAATAGATGTTGGCCGATTCTCAGACCTACCCGATATGCACAAAAAAATTCATGCAAATCGGTTCAGCCGTTTCGGAGCAGTTGGGTAACATACACCGCGACACGAGAATCTATATACAGGGTGTAACGGAAAGGGTATATACATCCTTAAGGGTGTGCTACAGACCATCAAACTGAACATGTTTCTCAACATAAAAAAAAATTGCCAGCAAAAAAAAATATCAGCTGCCTATACATTTGGGTCGAATAGGTATTGTAATTTTCTATGGGGCAGCAGATATTTTTTTTGCTGAAAAACATGTTTTATGATGAGAAACATGTTCAGTTTGATGGTCTGTAGCACACCCTTAAGGATGTATATACCCTTTCCGTTACACCCTGTATATAAAAGAAAGTCGTGTTAGTTACTTCACTTATAACTCAAGAACGGCTGAACCGATTTAGCTGAAAATTGGCAGGGAGGTAGTTTAGAGCCAGGAGAAGGACATAGGATACGGTAGGGTAGGGTAGGTAGGTAGGGTAGGGTAGGGTAGGGTAGGGTAAGGTAGGTAGGTAGGGTAGGTAGGTAGGGTAGGGTAGGTAGGTAGGGTAGGGTAGGGTAGGTAGGTAGGGTAGGGTAGGTAGGTAGGGTAGGGTAGGTAGGTAGGGTAGGGTAGGTAGGTAGGTAGGGTAGGGTAGGTAGGTAGGGTAGGTAGGTAGGGTAGGTAGGTAGGGTAGGTAGGTAGGGTAGGTAGGTAGGGTAGGTAGGTAGGGTAGGTAGGTAGGTTAGGTAGGTAGGGTAGGGTAGGTAGGTAGGGTAGGGTAGGTAGGTAGGGTAGGGTAGGTAGGTAGGGTAGGGTAGGTAGGTAGGGTAGGGTAGGTAGGTAGGGTAGGGTAGGTAGGTAGGGTAGGGTAGGTAGGTAGGGTAGGGTAGGTAGGTAGGGTAGGGTAGGTAGGTAGGGTAGGGTAGGTAGGTAGGGTAGGGTAGGTAGGTAGGGTAGGGTAGGTAGGTAGGGTAGGGTAGGTAGGTAGGTAGGGTAGGGTAGGTAGGTAGGGTAGGGTAGGTAGGTAGTGTAGGGTAGGTAGGTAGGGTAGGGTAGGGTAGGTAGGTAGGGTAGGGTAGGTAGGTAGGGTAGGGTAGGTAGGTAGGGTAGGTAGGTAGTAAGGGTAGGGTAGGGTAGGGTAGAGTAGGTAGGTAGGGTAGGGTAGAGTAGGTAGGTAGGTAGCGTAGGGTAGGGTAGGTAGGATAGGGTAGGTAGGTCGGATAGGGTAGGTGGGTAGTAAAAAGTGCATTGCAACGCATGCTGGGTACAGCTAGTTTTATATATTAGATAGTAGGAAGTAGGAATTTCGCCACGCGGCGCGCTATTCACTAGCTGACCTGCAAAACTTCGTCTGCGGGAAAATTTCCCCGTTTTTGCGACATTTTTCATTGAACTTCAGCTCCTACTGGTCGTAGCGTGGTGTTATCGCCTATAGCCTTCCTGGATAAATTGGCTATCCAACACTAAAAGAACAAATACAACTCAGTAGTTCCTGAAATTAGCGCGTTCAGCCAAACAAACAAACAAACTCTTCAGCTTTCTAATATTACTAGCTGCTGTCTGCAACTTCGTTCGCGTGGAAATTCTGATGTATTTTTCAGTGATCAATTATACATATAAAAATTCTTCATTCTGTCTATTGATGAAAACCGCATCAAAATTAGTTGCGAAGTTTAAAAGATCTAAGCGTACAGACTTAGGGAAGCGAAAGATAGTATAGAATAGATGAACTAGCTTTTCCCGCGTTTTTTCGATAAATGTCCCGCGGGATCACACTACTGGGATAAAAAGTATCCTATGTGCTATTCCAGACTATTATCTATCCCTGTGCCATATGTCATCCAGATCCATTCAGTAGTTTTACGTGAAAGAGTAACGAACATCCATCCATCCCTACTTACAAACTTTATAATATTAGTAGGACAACTTCATAGATGTACAACTACACAAAACCAAGTACCACTTCTCTCTTCACATAACAGAACGACAAGAATAAATGGCACTATGCTCCCGCTATGATTTGGAAATTGTCGATCCATTACACAATAATAGCTCCAATGATGGATGACACTTCATTTGAAATTGATACACGAACACCTGAACTTTCCACTACATTAGTGATTCGATTGGCATTCACATACAAGGTGTTGTTTTGCAACCTCGTCAAATTTCAGGAGGTGGTCACAAAAGACATAAATAATCAATTAAAATTACGGTACCTAGTTAATTATTAATAAACGCTGATTTTTTTGGTTGTTTAAGTTTGTTAGTATTTCAGAATAACCCCCTTAACGTGGTTTAGGGAATAAGAAATTATCAAATAAATGTTTGAGTTTGTTTGTATATGTGTTAGCGAGATTATAAGGCAAGAACCAAACAGGCCGCGTTTAAAACACGGGTGGTTAACACTTACCGATTTCCGTAAAAAAGAAAAAGAATAAAAATTACCTACCCATTTTATTATTGATTCGGGACGAGAATCATTAGCATAGTTACCACCTTGAATTTGACGAGGATGCAAAACAACACCTTGTATGTTTTGGCACTTAGATAATAAGTTTGAATATATTAGTGCTGCCTGAGTGTAAGGTTCTGGATACAAATTCCGGGTTGGGCAAATGTGTCACTGGATTTTTCTTAGTAGCATTGTGAGAATTGTATTTGTAGTCCGAAGGTAGGTTTTGATTCAAACTAAAGTGTCAAAAAAAAAGTCAAAACTTGGGAAAACTATGCCCTTATTGACGCAGCCGTATCATACAGTACTGTCTGATTTTGTTTAAAATGATTTTTTTAAATTTGGTTTGTAACTACTTCGCCTAAATATTCCATGATAAATAATAATATTTTATAAACTCATAACTTAACAAAAAACCTCACTAGCTGGGTAGCATATTGACCCTATAATCAGCTGAATAACACTTAAGCACACAACACTAAATAAATGATATAAATTGAGAAACTCGATATCGAACGAGCTACTTTCAATGCAGCATTTTGTCGTACGTAGCGCAACTCATCTTTGCACAAAGAGCACTTGCTCCTTTATTTGTACAAGCACTACAGATAGTTTGGCCCGCATTCCCTCGGACTTATGCAACTTACCTGTAAGGACCGTCTACACCAGCGAGTAGTTCACGATCTCATAACACAGCTTTACGTTAGTATTTCAAGCCTCAAGCACAAAGTTAGGTTAGGCATTCCTCTGCCTACCCTTCGGGTATTACAGGCGTCATGTTATGTTTTATGTTACCATGTTGTTCAAAATGTTTAGTAGTAATTCCAAAAATAAATCTAGGCAAAAATACAGGTTGCAGTACCTTCCTCGAAATAAAGACATGAAAATGCAGGAAATCTGAAAATTTTCATTTGCATGTTGCGTGCTAATTTTCGTAGTTCGCGTTAAATTAAAACTAGCTAGCATTTAAATCCTATCTAACTAACATAACTATGTCAAAACAAAGCTTCGGAAATCCCTATCCAACTGGCTTGGTTAAAACGAAAAATGAAAGAGCTGAAAACGTTGACCGTTTGTCCTATCCTGGACATAAAAAGAACTTACGTCTTTTATCCGAGACGAGCATTTTCGTCTCAAATACGAGACATCGGAAATGACCCTCTCTAGTTGAATTACTCTAGTGACCCGTCCCAGCTTCGCACGGGTACAATGACGATCAAAACTTCGAGACTTCTGTCATTGTCATTTATTTTTGTATCATACAACATAAAATCACGCCTGTGATCTCCGAAGTGATAGGTGTACCTGATAGTATACCCACATTTCACCAGTTATGTTTAGGTGGCGAGCCTATTGCCATCCATCGGTCACAAATCCACAGTCCGGGCTGCTACTAAGAAATTCCTAATCGAAAAACCCAATAACAATTTGGGAATTGGACCTCGTGCTCTATGGTCGCGATTGGGACCACTAGACCAATGAAGCAGTCCTCAAATAAATTCTTTAAATACTCATAATAGTAAAAACCGCATCTCAATACATTACATTGTATACTGTATGATTATTTAATCAAAAAGACCATCTCTCGTGCTCATAACAATATGTTCTGACCAAGAAAATGACAAAACTTTAATAAAGACCGTGACGGCTGTGACTCGTCTGAGAAGAAACACTGAAAGGGAGAGTTTGTTTCAGTGTTTCTACTTAGACTATTCAAATAGAATATAATAATCGTTTAGGACTATAAGAACACATCTTCTGCGTAGCATGTAAGGTTAAGTTAAGTATATTTTAAGTTACTTTGTCGCATTAGGTTTAATATCTTTAATGGCAAAGGAACTATGTGAATAAATAAATAAATCTTCATAAGAACGGTCTTTCTCTATGATGGCGAAACTTGGTCTCTGCGAGTGCAGGTCCACGCATTGTAGATGTGGTGCTGGAGACGGCTCCTAAAGATCCCGTGGACATCGTTTCGCACCAATGTTTCTATCCTCCAGGAACTTCATATTAAGAACCGGCTTTCGTCTACTGTGCAACTATGAATATTAAAGTTCTTTGGTCACTAGAAATTAAAATTCGATGAAAAGACTGGTGGTTCAGGGCAAGGTCAGCCACTCGCTGGACTGACCTGATCAAGAAAGCTACTGAGTCCACCATGGTCCAGTGTACTCGCAACGTCTCTAACCGGCAGAAATGGAAGCACATCGCTGAAAGAGCAATCCTCGGGGAAGTCAACGACCCACAGTACATCTTTCCGTGTAGGTAAAGTTCCGTGTGTGTGTCGTCTGCGCAACCACGACCACTCTGACAAGAGTGTTTCGACTAAGAAGGGAGATAAGAACACATTCAAAATCAAAACATTTTATTTTACATAGGCCTACATGGGCACTTATAAACGTTGACAAAAGCTGCACGTATCATCGTAATTATTTCATTAGGATTTAGAGGTACGAAGAAAAGGGCGTAAAGTTCTTCATTGAATGAAGAACTTTACGCAACTTTAAACTTTACGCTTTAGGGAACGAAGTTCCCTATGGAAATGGAGGATCCTATGTCCGGACGGGTGTTGTGTCAGGTGGGGGGGGAGGCTACTGCCCGAAATATGCTATCGGGATTCCAAATAGTCTCATGTCCCTGACAACTGTAACAACGCGATTCAGAATTTTGCGACATACTACTTTTTTGTAGGGCCGCTACAAGGAAATTAAAAGATCTAAGCGATCACAAGGACAGACACGCAAAGCAACTTTATTTTAAAAAACGTACAGACATAATATAGATAAAGAAGGCTAGGTGTTTATGTCTCGTTTCGTTCCCAAAAGGATAAAGTAAGGATGGCTTAATCTACCTTTTAACCTTGATGAATTGTTTGACTTGTACGGAATTAAGGGCTAAAAGATTTATAAGGGTTGGATCGGGGGAGGCATCAACGGGTTCGTGGCTAAATGTCTGTTTGGGGTGGGTCTACTGACTGGCCGCAGGCAATTTTGGAAGGGTTACTGATCTGCACTCATTAAGATCGTTCGATTCGTTCTTGCTTGGTTATAAAGTACCTAATCATTAAGTCAGAAAATGTGAGGAATAATATAAAAGGGAGGAGTACATGATGCCGTGACGTCTGACTGGAGAGAATGTAATAAGAAAATATGTTGCGCCGCTTCAAGGTTAAATTAATTTATTTACTGGCTGTCCCGCGCAACTTCGTCTGCGTTACATTTTCCCCGTTTTCGCAACATTTTTCATTGCTGCTCCGCTCCTATTGGTCGTAGCGTGATGATATACAGCTATGTCCTTCCTCAGGTTGAAATCTATGTTCTTACCAAATTTCATTAAGATCCGATCAGCTTTAGTCGTGAAAAGGTAACAAACAAACTTACTTTCGCATTTATAATATTAGTTAGGATTTATAACTAACCAACTTACACTAATAGTTTCACCACACGTACAAGTTATTGGTTAAACATTAAAAACTAGTAAAACTACATGCAATTGGTCAGAATTAGAATAAAATAAAAATAACAATATTAAAAAGTAAACAAGATGGTAGACTTTAGAATAAAATAACAAAACATTTTTTCCAGCATTCAAATGAAAATTAATGCAATACACAATATTTAAATAAACACAAATAAATTACAATAAAGAATAACAAAACTCATAATAACATTAAATTCCTACTTCAAGGAGATAGTACTGGGAATGGCAATGGACTCCAGGTATCGAGAAGCAGTGCTGAGGAGTCTCAGTTCAGTATCGGCAAAGATATCCATGGATTCATATACAATATGCTATTATTAATATGGGTAACGGCTAGAAATAGTGGGCTGGCCTTCAAGGCTACGGTGCTGGTATGAGGAGTCGAAAACAGAGGCCGTTGACGTGGGTGAAGAGCGTGTCTCATAGGTAGTGGGACGTGGGTAAATGGCATAAGGGCAAGACGTTAATGATGAAAATTCCGTCAAAATGACAAGGCCAAATGTCCGTTGTGTATAAGTCCGGAGACTCTCTTTAGCCTTGAAATTGCCCAGACTTATCGACTAAACGAAATTCCTTGAAGGAAAAAAAAAAATCAAGCTTAACAAGCAAAATGCCCGGACTTTTATATAACAAATTTTATTTTTTCTGTGGACTTTTCAAACGAAATGATAAGCCTCGTCAACACTGAACGCGTGCCAGAACGTAAGATCTCTATTTAGTAACAAGAATCTAACATAACTTCACGCCTGTAGGAAAACTGATTGAAGGGTTAGGCTTCCGAGATTCGAAGGCGAACCCTTCGAGGATTACAGGCCTGACGTGTTCCTAATAGGAGACCCACATTCGCCATTTATATTCAAGTCCCATGTAGTAAGGAGTGTGCCTATTGTCATCAAGCGGGCACAAATCTTGGGACATCCGCAAGAGAAACAAGGTTACCGACGTAGCCCGAAGAATTGCCAAACTTAAGTGGCATTGGGCAGGGCACATTGTTCGCAGAATGGATCGCCGATGGAGCTGAATAGTTCTGGAATGGCGACTGCAAACCGGAAGACGATGCATTGGAATGCCTCCCACTAGGTGAACCGATGACATGGTGAAGGTTGCGGGGATCCACTGGATGCGAGTCGCACGGGACCGGTCAATGTGACGACACTTGGGGGAGGTCTATATCCAGCAGTGGACGTTTTTCGGCTGAAATGAAGATGATGATGGGCACAAATCCAAACTGAGAAATTCCACAGGAAAAACTAACAATTTCATTCATAAAAGCTTCTACGGAAACACCATTTAATGAAACCCACGGCATCGCTCTCGGTAATACATAAAACACTGCTTTTCGCCGTAAAACCTGATTAACGTTTACATGCTCGCAAATTAATTGACGCAGACAGATTAATAGGAAGTCTAACGTATCTCCGAAAACTTATGTACAGGAAAAACAATTTATATTAAAAACGTGTCTCGTATCGTTCTTTAGAAAATGGAAAAGATACTCCAAAGTTTGTTCAAAGCTATTCGCGATTAATCTTTACATGTATACAAGCACTAGCAGTAATATGTAAATACCTATACACGTAGCAGAATTAAAACGCAATCTTCTCCTGGGGCTTTTGGTTACTTTGAAATAAAGATCTATTTCGTAATAGATTTGGCTTCATAATACTATGTTTTTAACAACATTCAACTGCAATAAATACATCATCATCTGCCTAGCCTTTTCCCAAACTATCTTGGAGTCGGCTAACAGTCAAACCGGATGCAGCTGAGTACCAGTATTTTACATGGAGCGGCTGCCTATCTGACCTCCACAACCCAGGAACTGGGTAATACGATAACCCTTAGTAAGACTGGATGTCAGACTTGTCGCTTCTGTCTACTCGTATAACGACTGTCAAAGATCTAGAAATGACAACTGGGACCAACGGCTTCAAGTGCTTTCCGAGACACGGACGAAACTCGGTATGTAATTATGGTCACCCTTCCACCGACCAACCTCGGCAAGCACAGCTTAACCTTAAAGATCGACCCGTGCGGCTGTTATTATTTAGCCCCGAGCTCCTCTGCTCAACTGCAATCAATACAGTAGGAGAAAATAATTCGACAAAAATCGTTAAGTAACGTAACATAAGACCTATAATCCGCGAAGGGAAATTTCGCCAGTTATCTTTAAGTCCCATTCGATAGGAAGCGAACCATCATATTGCCATCAACCTGGCACACATTCAAAATCCGTGGCTGCAACTAAGTAATTCCTGATGGAAATTCAACAACAATTTACCCAACCCGGAATAGAACTTAAGACCTTTTAGTCAGCAGTCGCGCTTGCCTCACTAGACCAACAAGGCAGTACAATTGTGTTAGGCGAATACACTCTAGGGTCAACAAACCTAGTATCATTAGCACAGCAGGTCAAGCTCTAAAACCCTACTATAATGAAAACCACCCAACCAAATTGCCCTATAGGTATAAAACCGCCGTTACAAAAGGAAACCGGCGAGCTAAAATGTTGTTAAACAAAGAGAAACACAAATAACAACGCGTTTTTTACGATGTCAACAACCTTTTGAACGTAGAATGTTCTACGCACGATAAAATGATGCGACACACACGATAAAAGACGAAAAACTATGTTACCTAAATACTGTTAAGGTACAATTCTGAAGGTGACGCAGCGTAGTAACTTAGATGTAGCTTCAGTTTAGAAGCGTTTCAAACTAAAAAAAAAAAAACTTAAATAAAATAAGAGCAATAATATAATTAAATATATTTTTTGCAAAAAAAAATATGACAACTTTCAAAAAAAATACTTTTAAAAAGTAGAAAACAACTTTACTTTCGGAACTCCGTGGCTTTTGTCTGTTTCATTGACTTTTTACAAATTGGTCCTGTACAAGACCAAAAGGCCAGACATCTCAGCATGATGCTGCGAGATTCAGAGCAGTTTGACGTTGCGATTTAAGGACGTTATTGCTGGGATTCGCAAGCGTCGGAAGAACACCTTTAAAGGGACCGTCCATTAATCACGTGAGCTTGAAAGGGGGGGGGGGTTTAGAAAAGATCACGAAATATCACAAGGGGGGAGGGGGTTGTAGTAAGGTATCTTGTGTATTAATCTTTTAGTCAACCGCGCGATTTCTAAACCGAAAAGCGGCGTGTAGTGTGATCTTGACTCGTCATTGCGAGGCAGCGACTGAAGTAGGTATACCTGTATAATATTCTAAAAAAATTAATATTCTTTGTAGGTAAAAAATGCACCTGATTTTTTTAGTCTTAAACCTCACCACGTATCTCCAAGCCCCCCCCCCCTTGTTAAAAAATGCTAAAAAATAATCACGTGATTAATGGACAGCCCCAAAGGGGTGTGCGTTGTGACGCAAAACTACTTTTACTACCTTTAGTCTAAAATAGTCTGTTAAGTCTATTGTACTCGCGTACTCAAGTGATATTTGAGAAGATTCTTAGGAAAGGTGGAAGGTTTCCAGTTTTTAAGTTAATGAAGAGAACACACACAATAAAAAATTGGTTGTCTGTAAAGTCGGTTTACTGACGATAGTTGTACGTGACAAAGCTATTCATTTTAATGATGAAAGCACGAATATTCGACAATATATCACTGAATATATAATTAATATCGAAAGAATCATTACCTTTATCGCTGTAATTCATCATCATCATCAGCCTGTATTCGTCCACTGCTGGACATAGGCCTCTCCCATGACACGCCACTGAGCACGATCCTCGGCCTCTCTCATCCAGCTCTTGCCAGCCGCCTTGCAAAGATCATCGCTCCACCGAGTCTGAGGAGCCTGAGGAGTCTGAGGATCGCTGTAATTATCGTTGCTATAAACAATTGACACCACATTCACAAATATGTGTTTTAACTCTAAGATATCGCAACTCCGGCCCCCAAGATACAGGCGCAGCCTAGTTTGGGTTCCTCTGTTTTTTTTTTAACTATATTAAATATTACTTGTTACGATTACTCATAGCGCTAAGTTAGATTAAGGAAAAGTTTGTAACAATGGCTTAATAAATTTATTCTTATTCTTATTCACTTTTCACTGCACTTGATACTCGATCAAAACATGTAAATGTACTATAGTATAGCAGCTGTCCACGCAGACGCATCGCTCACTCAAGTAGGAGAGAGACGGATGTCGAACGCTGCCGAACGCAAAGGCCGATTGTGCTTCTTTGTCGCTCGTTCCGCGCTCTCGCTTGCACTTCAAGCCTTACATGGAACGCCTCAGAGCGAGGTAACGCCGCATGAGTCATGTTTTTTCGTGCGTGCAGCCGGCTCTATCGAATTATAAGACGTTGTCACGTCAAAAAACCGGCCAATTGCGAGTCGGACACGCACACCAAGTGTTCCGTAATATTATTTATAAAAACGAGCAAAAAAAAAAGAGTAAAACTTTTTTGTATGGGAGCCCCCCTAAATATTTATTTTAATCTGTTTTTAGTATTTGTTGTTATAGCGGCAACAGAAAAAAAACTATAGATCACTATCACGGTTTATGAGATACAGCCTGGTGACAGACGGACAGACGGACGGACAGCGAAGTCTCGGTAATAGAGAGAGTCAAACAGAACCCCCGTTTGACTCTTTTGGTACGGAACCCTAAAAATTACTGTAGTTTTACTTTTACATCGACTCCAGTAAGTTAGAACAACAACACGTACTTATTGACGTTAGCAAGGATCTTAATTAGGTAATTTCTTGAATAATGTCGCAAGTAACCTCATCCCAACAGGACCCTGTATAAATAATATTTTTAGCTTTACAAAGTTGTTAGAACAAATAAGGGGGAGAGTTACATTTTAATAATATGTAGCTGCCTACACCAAACGAAATTTAAACAAGCTGACTGGCTGATTTACAACAGAACTTTAAAAAAAAAACCACCCCAAAATTTTTCAAAGTTCAATCCTCTCAATAAAATCAAAGAAAAACGTATTAATATAAATACATATGTAGGTATACGAGTATTTACTATGTGACACGTATGATCGTCAAAGTTAAAGAATTAAGCCTGACGTACATCCGGTAATTTGCATAAACCGTAAAACGAACCTTTTTCGAACACGACTTTACGATTCAGAAAACATTTCAGAGACTTGTTAAAGTCGACGGTACTCGAGTTTTTTATAGGTTTCTGAAACGAGACCCTAATCGAGGCTCTAATCGGAAGATTAGAGAGGCAAAATATCGGTTAGATTTCTTTCACACTTTGAGATAATTTGACCAGGATTTAACAACTGACTGCTACGTCGTGCATGAACAGTACTTTTAAAAATTTAAATCAACTTATTTTATAAACTAAACGAATACATACAATATGAAGGAGCTTTAGGGTTACGAAAAACAGATAAGAGAAAAGAAAGAGTGTGAGAGTTTCGACGCTGCCGAATAGGTAACCACTTCAGCTGCTTTTGAAATTCCAACACATGGTCGTACTTTCGAAGCTCGAAAATGAAGCAAATGCACAAATTCTGCAGACTTTCGAGCTTATCAAAAAGTTCTTCAGTTGCATGAAGAAAACAGACATGAGCATAATCTAGAAGATGTAGAAGAAGAGATTGAGCAAGAGTAATTTTAGTTTGATAGGGCAGGAACTTCTGAAGACGCTTAAGTGACCAGTACGAACAAACACCCTCCTGCTTACTTCAGCAATGTGAATATGCCAAGATAGGTTGCAGTCCAAGAATACACCAAAGTCTCTTACTTTCTTGGAGTAGGCTATAGCGACACCATCGTACACAAGATGCGGGAGGGGACTGATGACTCAATAAATTGACGAAGTATCTGCCACCAATAATGAGAGCTTGTTATTTAGTAGGGTTAACTAACAGACCAAAATTTTTAGCACACTGACTGATATTTTGTTTTGTTTTGTACCTGTCGATAAGTTGATAAAACAAACCCACGCGATGTACGCAATAAGGTACTCAATAATATGTAAGTGTATACGTCCTCTCTGAACGCGCGGTGACTAGGGCCTGTGGGGGGCGTGACTGCGGAGGCGTGCGGGAGCCACAGTGACGAGCGAGTAGCGTTGTAGCGTTAAGGCGTATTTCAGGTGTTGCAAACCATGGACGAGGATTTGGTATTTTTATTAGATGGTACTGTGTTTTTTTTTAATTTAAATTAAGAAATGATACCCCAGCCCACGCGCATTAGGTCGCTTGCGGACTAGGCCTGCAGTGTGGCCATAACGCGCGGATAGGAACATTTGAAAACTACGCGCGCTAAGTCGCTCAATCGCTCATGCCCGTCGCGCGTCGCTCCCGGCTTAGTCACTTCAGTGTTGCCACAACTGGCGATTTCATATGTTTGATATTTCGCGCCCGCCGTCGTCACCGCGCTAAACCTGCAGTGTGGACGCACACTAATACTTACAATTTGAGATTAATACAGAATTCGCGGAAAAGATTTTACATACTTTTAGGTTATTTTAGGCATCCGATCTATATGGGAAAGTTGATATGTTATTTCATCTCTTATTTCGAATTCCTGTTTTTCTAGAAGACGTGTTTACAAGAGATATGTATGTATTATAGGTACTTTATAATATGAATCTCGATATATTACCTTCTGTGTATGTATTTTCGCTCCATCATTAAGAAGGCAGTATCATTAAGAGGGCAGGCGGTATTTTAATGAATAAAATCCAGACATCTTCAGAAATCGATATGATGCCCTCAAAGTTAACATAAAATTACGACTATTTCTCCAAAAGATTAAGCCCCACATAGCAGTGTGCGAGCCTATTGCCATCAACCAGACGCTGATCCAGACTCCGGCTGCTACTGAGAAATTCTTGATGGAAAAGCCCGAAAACACTGTACCCAACGCGGGAATCGAACCCAAGACCTTCGCAGGCGCTCTCATGTTGAGTTACTGCTCAGCCGCGTTTGCGTCTACTAGCCCAACGAAGCAGTCAAACAACAACCTCTACGGTTTTTTTTATCTAACTGCGAAAATAATAAGAGAATAAACAAAAATAACACAAAATAAAAAGAGAACATCGTTTGTCCACATAATATAACTGAAATTAAATATTTGCCACGACTGCATGTTTAATTTTGCTTTTGAAAAAGATTTTAACTACCTTTGGACTTCTGTCTCAAAAAACTACAAGGTGTTGTTTTGCAACCTCGTCAAATTTCAGGGGGTGGTCACGAAAGACATTAATAATCAATTACACCAAGTTAATTATTAATAAACGCTGATTTTTTTGGTTGTTTAAGTTTGTCAGTATTTCAGAATAACCCCCTGAACGTGGTTTAGGGACTAAGAAATTATGAAATAAACGTTTCAGATTGTTTGTATGTGTGTAAGCGAGGTTATAACGCAAGAACCAGACGGGCCGCGTTTAAAATACGGGTGGTTCACACTTACCGATTTACGTAAAAAAGAAAAATTACCTACCCATTTATTTTTAATTACCTACCCATTGCCATGAGAGCAGCGGTGGCCCAGTGGTAGCAGCCCCGACTTACGAGCAGTAAGTCGTAGGTTCGAACCCAGGCAGGCGCATTACTTTGTGTAATTTATTTCATCACCGCTGCTCTCAAAACGGTGAAGGAAAACATCGTGAGGAAACCGGCATCGCCTAGAACTAAAAATTCGAAGACATGTGACATCTACCAACCCGCACTGGGCCCGCGTGGTGGATTACAGCCCATTCCCTCTCATAGAGAGGAGGCCTGCGTCCCAGCAGTGGGAACAATATAGGCTGATGATGATGATGACCTACCCATTTTATTATTGATTCGGGACGAGAATCACTAGCTTAGTTAATCCTCCTTGAATTTGACGAGGATGCAAAACAACACCTTGTTTATCAACCTCTATTAACAAGCTTAAACGCCATATAAATAAAAGCAATAAATAACCTTAACATTTTCTTTTATTTCAGACTTAAAATGGTACGACCAGATCCTACTCAACAGACCTCTGAGGATAATCCTAGTACTGATAATAGCTACAATTGCTGCTCCACTTTTAGTATACAAATTCGTTTTTGTGCCGAGCCTCAAGCTACCACCACCTGATGGCCTCTCGGTGGGTTCCTGCCTCGTTCCAAGAGAAGCTCGACTCCCATGTGGCTTAGAGGCAGTTCCACCCTTGCAATGCCACGAACACTGCTGCTATGACCATCAGCACAAGTTATGTTTCCATAGATACCCTTCAAGATTCTCCTACTTGTTCCGTGGAGAATGGACGGAGGAAACAAAATTATATCCAAGGATGCTAACACTACCGTACTCAGAAGAGAAGAGTTACAAAAACGTTAGACTATCTATCGATGAAGTCACTGCTACACATCTTGCTTTCACGTTCTACCACTCCAATAATATAACAGGCCGAAGACTTACAGAAAAGAATTACACATACAGCGTAACAGAACCGAACAGAAATCATCCTGAAATATCAGAATTAAGTATAATTGTAAATTCAACTCAAGGAAACATTTTCAATACAGCACGGGGACCATTAATAGCTGCAGATAACATATGGGAGATATCATTCAAACTCACGAACGAAACAATGTACGGGCTGGGAGAAATACCCTTAAAACCAGATACTGTGAAAGTGTTGTATAATCACAAGGGAGGATTGAATTCGATTCCGTTAATATTTGCCAAAATGAATGGGTCTTATCATGGTTTGTTGATCGAATCATTGGCCCCCACAGAGGTTATTGTCAGAGGGGATAATCAGTTGGTACTTCGCAGTATAACGACTTTGGGGTTGAAGTTTCATTTGTTCGTCGGACCGAAGCCTCGTGATGTGATGAAAGATGTCATGGATGTGATAGGGGTGAAGAAAAACCTTGAATATTGGATGTTAGGTGCTCACATCTGTAGGTAAGTTTATAATTCAATTTCTATGCAACATCTGCCTTGCCTTTTTCTATGTTGGGGTCGGCTTCCAGTCTTACCGGATGCAGCTGAATACCAGGATTTTACATGAACGGATTGCCTATCTGACCTCCACAACCCTGTAATACTGGGTAATACGATACTTACGCCTTGGTAAGACTTGTTGTCACACTTTCGGGCCCCTGACTACCTGTAACGACTGTCTCTACAAAAGTCGTCCGGGACCCTTTCTAGGCACGGCGAAAACGTGGTATGTTATGATGGTCACCATACACAGACCGATCTAGGCAAGCACGGCTTAACCTTGAAGATCAACTTGTGCGGCTGTTATTATCTAGCCACGGGGTCCTCCTACCCTAATAAATTTGTAACGGTCGCATCGCGTCGTCTATATTTTAGCAAGTCAGATAGAACTCCTGATGGGCTAAAATCAAACAAAAAAAATAGTGCGTGGAGTCCCTCCGCGCGGAAGAAGTGAAACTTCGTAATACTACACGTATGCGTTCGAGTGCCACGCATTCACTCTCGTTATTTTATTGAGCTTCTAAATAATATTTTATTGTTTTATTGTTGTACACTTTTTATTACATAAGTTTATCGAGGTTATTCTACTCATGGAAATTGAGCGAAGGCTGGTCACACCGAAGAGTCGAATGCATGACTGTTTGCACGCCATCTTGCGTATCTAGTAGAACTATGTAGTCACAGATCTTGTAATAGCGCCATCTCTTAGTGGGTAATAGAAAATATTCCCCCTCCATGAAAACTTTAAACTTGTTGGAAGTCGCATAAGAAGTTTCACTTCAAAAACTTAGGCTTTGGCCATGTAAATACACGTGGCCAAAGTCTAAGTTTTCCACAATCAGTAGAAATAAATAGCACTCGTTCAAATAAGTTTACTACAATTCAAATCTTCGTCACGAGTCGTTAGAGCGACTGATACTTAAAGTAAGTTCAAACTTGTGGAAAACACTTCGAACTGATTTAGGTGCTCAATAACAATCCATCAATCCAAACTTCTGAGATTAGAACTTAGGAGTTTCTCTTATTGGACCATGTTTACTTTTGTTGATAAACGGTGAATGGAAGAGTAGAGGAGAAGAAAATATTGTAGGTACACGGCGACACACGAAGCTATATACAGTATGTTAGGTTAAACGAGGGACATATTGAGGGAGGGTATTCAGTATTCGATTCTCGTCCCAAATATGTAAAAAACCTATAACGTATATAGAAGAATTTTTAATGTTTTGTTTAGTGCCTAGATATTTTGGACTGTCCTAAGCCAGGTAAGTTTAAAGTATGAGGGGAAAATGGATTATACCTAAGAGTCATTGCCCCGCTCACATGTTCTGCGATAGTATTAAGTCGCTAGCGCAAGGGTGTATACACGTTGCGTGTCATTTGCGAAAATTTTGGTATGGTTCTGTCTGTTATTTATCAGTGTTTTTTTTTTGTTTATATTTTTATTAGTATCATGTTAGCATGTACTATTATGGGTTTGAATATGTCCCTCGTTTAAACTAACATACTGTATTTCCAGTAAAACATGGCCCCACTTTGTATAGATTTCTTGGACAAAGGGAGATCCGCCAAAACTGGTTTTGTATAGCTTGATTGGTTGCCCTGCATACTGAACAAGTTAAGAGCACACAGACCCAGACTTCTTTTATTAGGTCAACAGGGGGAAATCCGGATCCATAAGAGATACCGGAAAACTTTCTTTGGAAACTTTTGTGAACCATAAAACATCTCGCCTGTACTTCGCGAAGGATTAGGCAGAGATGTACCTTAATAGTACACCTACATTTCACCGGTCAGGGGGTAGTGTCAGAGGCGAATTTTTAGGAGTTGGAGTACTCGCTTAGGGGCACTATGAGCAGCAAAGAAAACCATTTTTTTTTTTTGTTGAAAAATTTTTTTTCTGGTACTTAGTCGATTTTCAGAAGAAAGTTTTTTTTTTAGGAAATTTATAATAAAAATTGTAAAAAAACCCCCCAATTAAAGGTAGCTAACAAAGTTATAATTAAGAAACTGATGAAGTTTGATAACACAAAGTTCAACAATAATTCTTGTTGAACGTAAATAAATTGGTGTTGCAAAGGGAGAAAAGTTCAGTGATCCCGAAGACGCGGTTTCAGGCGCGTGATGGAATGTGTCTATGTTATTTTGAAAGAAAGAAGAAACAAAAAAACTTATTTGTCTCCGGGACATGACGTGCATACTAAATGACAAAAAAAATAAACATAAAACGCATAACAAATACGGTTGGGGAATTTTAGATGACTCTTCAAAGAAACTCCAAATATACTAATATTTAGTCAAACATTGTATTGCCTCGATGACGAACAAAAGATGGAATAAAAATGACAATACAACAGTGACATTGACAATACAGTACAAGTAATCCTAACATCTAAGAACACTCTAAGTTGGTACGCAACGTTGATTTGCTAACTCTAAACGAGCAGGCGTTGTCTCGAACAAATATATAAAAATACAACAGGACGGAACAAAACAATGGACAGCTTGCACGTCTTGACTGCGACAAGCAGGTTACCACTCACCATGATATAAGTTTTTAAACTGACATGGTCACTAACACTATTAATAACACTTGCAACGGGTAAATACCCACACACATGGTAAATATCCCGTTGCAAGTGTTATTAATAGACTCAGCATGATGCTGTGTTATGGGGGGATGCACATCACAGCGCTACTTTTCAGTGGTCATCCGTGAAAATACGTTTTTTTTTATTTTGAGAATTATCTTTAGGATTTCTTACCTTTTATTAAATGTTGCGTAAAATATATGAAAATTTGTGAATGGCAAGAAACTTTTTCTAGAATAATCATATTCAAACCTTTTAGAAACAGGTCATGGGGAATCTCGTCTCTTGTAGTCTAGTTGTGTCTCAAGTACAAGTTGTACCACGAACGATTTTGTCGAAATATCCCTTTGCTTTTTAATAGGAGACATCTGACCCGTTCTAATGAACTGGTCCGGGCGAATCTGACCATGCATTTTATATGTTGACATCTGGCCCGCAGGCCAGTTTTTGCGTGGCCTAGATGTCCCTTAACCCCAATATGGGTTACATTCATTTCATTAAAATGGGTTGGGGTCTTTCGGAGATTAGCGTGTAGGACATAATGATACCTGATTTTAGCATCATCATCATCTTCGTGCCCTTGTTCCATGTTATTTTAAGTCTAGTTGTGTCTCAAGTACAAGTTGTACCACGAACGATTTTGTCGAAATATCCCGTTAGTTTTTAATAGGAGACATCTGACCCGTTCTAATGAACTGGTCCGGGCGAATCTGACCATGCATTTTAAATAGTTGACATCTGGCCCGCAGGCCAGTTTTTGCGTGGCCTAGATGTCCCTTAACTCCAATATGGGTTTCATTCATTTCATTAAAATGGGTTGGGGTCTTTCGGAGATTAGTGTGTAGGATATAATGATACCTGATTTTAGCATCATCATCATCTTCGTGCCCTTGTCCCATGTTATTTTAAGTCAGCGCAATACGTTTTTTCTTCCATTCTCCTTTGTCATTCGTAAAGTTATCATTTACTCCTTTTTTCTTCATATCCTTTCTCACACAATCCATCCATCTTTTCTTTGGTCTTCCTCAAGACAGACTTTTCATCTTATCTGTAACAGACGCCACTTTCATACTTCCTCTTATATGCTCATTTCCAACTTTATCCATTTCAGTCATTTCGCACATCCACCTCAACATTCTTATCTTTACTGCATGCAATCTTTTTTCATCCGTCTTCTTCATTTTATATTTAAGATTTCAATAATTAAAATAAACAATTATTCTATTTTCAGAGAGGCAACATCGAACGACCCACTATCAGAACTGAGTACCTTCATCTCAACAGCTACTACCCAAAAATTGCCATATGAAAGCCACTGCGGTGCTGTTCCTATAGTCTTCGAGACCAAGTGCAATGATACCATGGTCCGTCTTGTCAACCAGGGAGAGATGGCGATCAGGAATGCTAGGAAGAAGTTCGTGCCTCATGTTTCCCCTTACGTAAGTTTCCCATTGATGATTGTCTTCTTTGTCTTTAAATTACGGTTACAATCTACCGTTTTCTTCTTCTTTAATTCAACTAATAGAAGATAGCCCCTAAATTATCAGAAGGCCTAAATAAAGCATTGCTAACAAATAAAGTGGGATGGATACAGTATGACCACTTCAGGTAGCGCTGCTTGCCAAGAAAAAATGCATCGATATGTCGAACTTACGGTTTTGCATTTTCGCGCTTGCACAGATAAGTTGGCTGAAGTGTAACTAAATAGTTTATTCGATTAACATATGCCGCAACTTATGTCAGTTGTGTCGAAACTGTCGGTTCTAATTTGAGCATACAGAATTGCCGCCACTTTCTTAAAAAAACTGGCGCAATTCATGGAAAAATATATTGCGCGCAACCGTTTGACAGCAGATCTACGACAAAACTCGGAGCAAAACATTACAAATTTACAATGCGATCACGTATAGATGAGCTTATGACGTCACAAAAAATTGTAATCTGGCCTAGATTACAATTTTCTCTGATTTCTCTAACGCGTATAACGGTCTCATAATGCAGATTCTCTG
Source organism: Cerastis leucographa (assembly GCA_963082945.1). Classification (NCBI taxonomy): domain Eukaryota; kingdom Metazoa; phylum Arthropoda; class Insecta; order Lepidoptera; family Noctuidae; genus Cerastis; species Cerastis leucographa. The sequence goes on along the minus strand of OY720363.1, from coordinate 6,984,993 downwards.
CATAAAATCAAAAAATGACAACACAGTGAAATTTTAAATCAATTCACCACAGAATTAGCTTCCTTAGACAAAGTCACGATCGTAGAATTCAATAAAATTGTTTTCGCATTCGTGAGCAAAAATCAAGTGATTCTATAAAGTTACAATATAAGTCTAACTCATTTGTTTGTCCAGTTTTGACAAAAGAAATGTAAAAGGCTTTTATTTAAGAGTTAGGTACCCCTGACATATTGTACTTAAAGTGATTACATCTGTGAAGCCCGCAAAGGAGGCTGGCGAAAATGGACCCAAAGAATCTAAAAATTAACTAAACTCCGTTCCAGTGTAAATATAAAATAATTATAACTACAGTTTTATGAAATATTTATTTTTAAAATATTGAATTTTTAGGACTCGGGAATCAAAAGTTATAAATATTTTCAATTTACTAAAATTAAGTAATCGTGCAATTACAAAACGCAACTTTTTTTCCGATTACGTTCCAATCCAATGACATGTGTTTTTGCTCAAGGGTTTTCTTACTACAAATGGCTCTTTCTCTTAGTTTTTATACATTCTATTATGTCAAAAATTCATAAAAAATAACATGCAAACCTGATATTAAAACGCCAATTAACAATGCAAAAGCATTTAATAAAAATGGAACAATGGCGATTTTATAGTATTTCTTTTATAGGAACGGTATCAATGATGATCGATTGAGTCCCGTCACTACTGTCATTGTCAGATCTGTGATGATCTAGTCCATCGTTATGTTTGTATTTTTGTCTGGGATTTTATGTTTATCATTGCGATTTTGTAGATTCTCGACGACTTGGCCTTTACATCTTGAACTGAATATAATGCACCCTGTCATGGACTACCTACCGCATTCTTCTCTGGATATTGGACAATGAGTTGTTTTTGATCTGGACTTTGATTTTAACCACAAACATGCGTTGCGTTAATTTCTTCTTCTCTTACGACTTACGCTCTTACAAAGGTGTCGTCTCTTTGATGGAGGTGCTCAGGGCTTTGAAAAAGTTCAGAGATGGGTGTATCCACGTGATGTAAGTATATTTGTAAAAAAACATGTATTTATATCATAAGTTAAGAACTTATTTAAGATATCTATCTGAACAACAAACTGAGATTCGTTTAGCTTTTATATGTATAAATACATACTGTTGTAATCTTATATTAGGCTCATTCTTACTGTTGCCTTATACTTTATCGGACTAAAACAGTATGCAGTAAAAGACTGGCCGAGGTAGCAGTAGTGTATTTTACTGAGATCTTTCAGTCATCAAAATAGAAGATGGGTGGCTGTCGCATTTTGTCATGAAATATTTATACCTAATATTTATATACCCCTCCACAGGTATCAAATCATCTTTAGACATTTCTGTTTTTCTTTTGTTACTTATGGAACTCTTTATGTTTATTACATTATAGGTGAATTTATTTATTTTAACATAATTAATTAATTCCAGATAACAGGAGAAGACTGCCTTTGTCACTCATGCTGGGGGCTGATAAGCTGCGACCCTGAAAATGAAACCCGACAGCAACTTGGCCATCGTAACGTCTGTGTTGCATAAAATAAAAACTATGTAAAAATACCAAAAAATAAGATTTATTACTCATACTTTTTTTATTAAACAAACCCTGCTTTTCAATAGCTGTACATGGCTAGTCAGCTCTGGCTGTTATAATTTATGTAAAACAATATTATCTTGTCTCAGCGTAATAAGAATCGTTTTACTTGACTATAATTCGCTTATAGATCAAAATCGTAACGACATAGTTTTAATAGTGATTGAACTAATTACAGGGTTGGTAATCAGTTTAGTCTCTAGCTGCAGTCTAGCAGTTTTATGATTCATCAATTAGGTACAGGCAATGAAGTAAAAATTCTGGTTTTGGCTTATGACAAGAAGCAAAACACGTAAAGTCAGAACTAAAACTGCGAGGGAAATACAGTAGTTCGAATCTTCCTTTATGAGTCGTATTATGTATTATTATATTTTGATTAATCTTAATTACGGAGACATTCCACTGTTAAAAACCTTAGTCGTAAGATTTTTAGGTTATCTTGTAAATAGACGTATATCTCTTTTCTCCCAACTTTTCAGTCTTACTTTCCATTTACTTTTCTGATAGTCTTTAGTCGTTTTATAACTATATATAAGTTGCTATAGTGAACGCTACCTCTAAGAGTGGGTCCCAAAATACATGTAGTCTCGCCCGTGTCCTTTGTGGCGCTTTTTATTAAATATCACTTTACGGTAATTATAATAAAATGATTTCTAAATTGAAGCCATTTGAAACATCAATGAAATGCGATCTATCGTGAGAGATCCCCACAAGTTTTGAAATTAACTGGAATAGTATTAGTAGTAAGGTATGGACATGTGATGCGAAAGAATGAGAAAAATGTCGTGAAGAAAGTTTTGAGTATGAATGTGGATAGAGGTATATAAGCGTAGAGGAAGACCAAAGAAACGATGGGTGGACTGTGTGAAGGATGATATGGCAAGAAAGAAGGTGACTGATGAGATGACAGGTAATAGAGAAGTATGGAAGAAGAAGACATGCTGCGCCGACCCCAAATAAATTAGGATAAGGACAGGAGAGTAAAAGTAGTAAGCACCACGAAAAGAGCTTTTCAATGACACAGGTAATTGACACATTTTTTTACGAATAGTCCTTTAAAAATATAGACACATAATACAAAAAAAAAAAAAATTACCCCAAAAATTCTTAATAAGTATATAGGGTCTCGTGGCATCATAAATTTTATGTCGTTCGTTTAATTTCGGACTTTGTTCAAATTTATCACCGTCAAAATTCTTATTTTAGATTAATCTGTGAAGGAAAGACTTAAGTAGAATACCCAAGTGACTTCATTCATAAAGATTATTTAACATTAAGTTGTCTAAAAGTTAAGCTTAGCTACAAAAAAAATGAGTACTCAGCCAATGAATTCGGCGAGTAAATTTTTTAGTATGAGGCTAATCGACGTAGAGGCTAATTTGATCCCCAATCATCTTCCTTCCCTTGTCCCATTCTACTTGGGGTCGGCGCAGTACGTTTTTTTTTTCTGCCTTGTCAGTCATCACGGCATCTTTTATAGGCCTTTCTCTTACCTGTTATTCCTCCCACCATCCCTCCATCTTTTCTTTGTTTTGATCACCAATCATCATTATCATCATCAGCCTATAATTTTCCCACTGCTGGGACACAGGCCTCCTCTCTATGAGAGGGAGTGGGCTGTAATCCACCACGCGGGCCCAGTGCGGGTTGGCAGATGTCACACGTCTTCGACTTTTTAGTTCTGGGACATGCCGGTTTCCTCACGATGTTTTCCTTCACCGTTTTTGAGAGCTGATACGAGCCAATATTTGTTAGGGTCCAGACTTTGTGTTCGTGAGTTATTGTAAACTGAACTTTTTTAATTTAAAATTTAACAAAGTATGAATGTTTGTAGCTAGCTGCTGTAGAAGTTTACCACAACTTTCATAAACCAATTTTATAGTCCTTTTGACGACTTCACAGAATCTAGTATTGCTGTTGCAAGCAAAGATCATTGGCATAATGGCTTAATCCCGTAAAATATAAAATAGGAACCATTTACAACAAAATAAAATCACAGATACGCACGTACGTAGGTACACTATATACGATATGTACTAAAGTTTCTCGAACCCTCGAAAAACTAAGTAGTTAATAATTAGGTGACTTAAAACAATATCATAAATTTATAAAGAAACTAATTCCCAACTAGTAATTGACCCCGGAAAGGCCAGACAGAAGCATAAGAAAATAATTTATTGATAAAATATAATTTCACAGATAAAATACACAGCACCAACAAAACCAGTGGAAGACGATAGTCAAAAAGACTCGGAAGAAGACGCAACCACAGTAACAACGCAATTGACAACAACTGCAACCGAACGATGCTTTGACGACGACAAGTTTGCCCATTACAATATCCGTGATCCAGATTCTTACCACCTCTATAAAGGCAAAGTTGACAAGCAAGACGTCATCTATCCTGGCTACCTTTGGGCCAGCGAAGAGTTTATGCAGAGTTTATGGGTTTTCAACACGAATTTTGAAGCTGTTGTTCTGGAAAACAATTGGCCTTTAGACGAATCTGAAAAGGACCGGGATTCGTTCTATGAATTTTTGCCGTATTTCAATGAGGTAAGAGCAAGGATGAAAAATGATTACGAAGCAATAATTTCAGCTGCCTCGTTGGTCTAAATCTCAAGCGCTACTACTGAGCATGTGGTTCTGACTTCTGGATTTGATTCCAGGGTGAGGCTAAGTGTTATTAGGATTTTCCTTTGGCAACTTCTCAGTAGCTGCCGCGGAGTCTAGATTTGTGCCAATTTCATAGCAATATGCTCGCCCTTACATGGGACCTAGACATAACTAGCGAAACGTGGGTGTAGTATTAGGTACACCTCTGCCTAACCCTTCGGGGAATACAGGCGTGATGTTATGTAAAGAATAATTTATCATCAGACGACGGAAGTCTTCAAAAGATCCATTAGTTGTCATAACTTTGATTTTATAAATCATCGTATAGGTACTGATTAGAAAGGCGATGATAAATGGTTATCTTGAAGATCGAAAACTTTAACTTGGGGAAGCGGGGTATTGTTAGAGGTCAAAAGACGGCATAATGGCAGAATTTGGCTTTCAAATTGATAGATAATTAATTTTGGGAAAGTAAGTCATTTAAATAAACTACCAATTATAATTAGACGATTCTCTTTCAGAAGGTTGGTAAAATCAACGGACCCTAGTCATATCAAAAGTCTATTCTGGAGAAAGAGTTCCAATTTATTAATACTTTTAATAATAAAATGACGTTCCATTTCAGAATTTCGAAGCTGCTTTCAATGTAACTCCCCAGTGGAATGCTACTCGTCCAATTCGATCTGTTTCCAGAAACACACGACTAACCAACGATACAGAGTATCCAGGAGAACATTATCTCATCAGACACAACGAATACGGAAACCACTTTATCAACGCATTTGAAAAAATCAATGGGTCCATTCCAACATCATCCACTAGTCAATGGATGAATGGTAACGTGACAATAAATCGACAGAACATAACCACTTCATGGACTAATCTAAGGAAGGAACTAGTGGAGGCCAGTTTAGGTGGTGTATCTGGTCATTGGTACTGGTCATCCCCCATTTGTGGTGATACAGAGGACTTCAATAACGTTACACAAATCAAACTATGTGCCAAGTGGTACATGGCAGCGACTTTCATGCCAATGATAAAGATACATTCGAAAGCAATTCCTAGAGATCCTCTAGGATTTGTTGGTAACGATAGAGCTCATATGATAACAGCATTGAATAGACGACTGAGTCTACTTCCCTACATCTACACAGTTCTTCAAGATGGCCCTCTTCTTAGGCCTATGTTCTACCAATTTCCAGCTTCTAACCTAACTGATTTGACGACTCAATTTGCCGTGGGAGATGATTTGGTGATTGTTCCAAATTTAGAACCCAGTCAGACCCATGTCCACTTATGGATGCCTCCAGGAGAGTGGTATGAATTTTGGGGAGGTTTGAAGATAAATGGAGAAGAAGGACAAGCAGTAACGATGACTACAACAGAATCTGATTTCTTTACTATGGTTCGCGCTGGTTCTATTGTTGTTATGCAGAAGGTAAATATGATTTTATGATATATGTATCTTATGACTGCATCAGCAAGCGGAGTTCGCTTGGCTGAGTTTTGGGCTAAAGAAATTTAGCGATTTGCCGTCGACACGCTAAGAAGAAGAATATGAATTAAAAGAAGTAATGCTATATTCGTTAACAAAACGATTATTTATTTTGTTATTTAAAAAAAAATGACTTCCCACAACAGTACTAAGGGATACGAATCGTATTGTAATGTAAATTCCGAGGAATTACGTCACTTATTCAACAAAATCTGTACATGACTTACTTAATCATAACAGTGTGACGCAAGGCATGGGAGAGAATGCGTAGTAGCTCGACATTATGGCCCAAAAAAGACTTTTCAATCATATCCATTACAGACATATCTCTTGCAATATATAGTAATCAGATCACTACGAGTATTACTTAAATCTTTAGGACCTTGGCACATACACTATTGACTATTGGTCTAGCATTCACCATTAAACTAGTGCCAGAGGTAGCTGCAGAGGTTCAAATCCATTTATTTCAAACAAACCACACACATGCACTTTTAAATTGTCAGGAGTCTGTCTTCCAAAGCTTAGATCGCTCGAACAATATGTGGGCGAGAAGCTCCATGAACACTCTTTGCATTGTACAGAGGGGTATGCGAATGACTAAGCATCCACAACATGAGACCACACCCATCTGGCACTGCGCAGCTAGGTCAAGCACCTTAAAACTGTAGGCCCGTAATAAAACTTCTTTTTTTTTTAGGAGACCCAACTGACGGCAGACCTTACTCGCCTGCAATCAGGATACTCACTTATCATAGCACTTGAATGTGAAACAACATACAGCACCGGAACTACTGAAGCAACTACTTCTTCCGAATCTACAATAGTCATTGAAGATGATGACGACACTAGTCCAACAACAGAGACTATAGATGATGATACAGAACGCACAACAGATGTTACTACTGACGGAGATGACGCAACTAGTTCAGAAACAACAGGCGAGGCGGATAAAGATGAAGAAACGACAGTCTCAACAGAAACACCTATAGTCACAATAACAACTTGTGAAGCCACTGGCAAGTTATTCATGAACGAAAATATGACTCTCGTTTTCAAAGCTAATGCAACAGACATTACAGTTTCTGCTGAAAAGAAGGACATAGAAGATTTTGGAGTGTTTTGTAATGCCACTATAGCTACATGGGCGGGCACGGTCAAAGAACTAGCAATTTATGGCTTAAATAAGACGAATAATAATTACGATGATAAGAAACTTATAAGTAGTACGACACCTTTAATAGATTTGTGTCAACTTGTAGACCAGGATGAAGTAAGTTTTAAGTTGGTAGATTGATATTGTATGATTCAATTTTGCCATGAACCTAGTGATGAGACTTGTTAAATTGTTGCTATCGAAAGCTATTATATGTTTAGAAGCATAATGCTGTTTCAGTATTTTTTATTTATCTCTCATTATTATACTTATCAATAAAATGATGAAACATTATTTCTATTTATGTTTAAAATCTACATAAATCTAAGTTCTATCAGTGGACAATTTGAGTGTTTGAATCAATAAAAATGTAAAACAACTTGTCTGCTTTAAAATTAGAAATAACTAAATTAAACCACAGAGTAGAAATAAATGACAGCGAGTTTTCTCAGAAAACACAGGACGTAAAGGAAATTAATTTCATTGGAGTGTCGTAGTCAACAGAAGAATACAGCTGGGCTGGGCAGCGTATGGGAAACTGCGTCGAGTCTTTATATCGCCAATTCCACAGATTCTAAAGACGAGAGTCTATAATCAGTGCGTCCTACCCGTCATATCGTACGGTGCCGAAACGTGGACACTCACGGTAGGGTTGGTCCACCTCAACGTGCTATGGAAAGGGCTATGCTCGGGGTTTCTCTGAAAGATCGAGTTCGTAACGAGGTGATCCGACAGAGAACTAAGGTTATCGACATAGCCCACCGCATAAGCACGCTAAAGTGGCAATGGGCCGGCCATATAACCCGAAGAACCGATAACCGTTGGGGTACACGAGTTCTTGAGTGGAGACCACGGATCGGTAAACGTAGCGTAGGACGTCCTCAGACTCGGTGGAGCGATGATCTTTGCAAGGCGGCTGGCAAGAGCTGGATGAGAGTGGCCGAGGATCGTGCTCAGTGGCGTGTCATGGGAGAGGCCTATGTCCAGCAGTGGACGAATACAGGCTGATGATGATGATGATGAATATTTCTTGAAAGGTAAAAACATATTAATTAATTTTATTTAACCTAAATTTTCCATCTTACCTGGAATTTTGTATTTAGTACAAGATGAAATACAATATATTATAAATTGTAACATACAAAAAATCAAATCTTTCCTCTTCATAATATTAGTTTAGATGTTGTGACACAATACGCCACACTCATGTTCTTACAAAATAAATCTTTATTATCTGTTTATGATAGGTAACCAGACACCTCATAAAGGATAAAGCTGGGCTACTTTCTTTCTATACATATAACGATATGACATCACGGCTGTAATCCCCGTAATGTTAGGCAGAGGTGTGAGAGGTTTACCTAATAGTACATGGATTTCATTTAAAACTGATGGAATACTAAATACAGTCTGACGACTGACGAAGTCTTCGACAACAGTTTGTCTATCAGATATTCGCGGATTGATAAAAGAGCATCTCAACCGGTGATGTAAAGTAAAATAGGACAAGTAACTCGAAACTTTTTCCCTCGAGCAACACGTGCAAGCGAATTGCGGAGAAAACACAGGAAAGAAGTTGCCTAGAAAAGCAAAAGAGCCTCAACATCCGAGGCCGTATAGCTGCGGGTCCGTGACTTATGCTTCCATTGGTCGAGACAGTGATAGTCTAGTGTCAAACCGTCGCGTACTCGTGTCAGACTGACAAGTCATAACGGTCTCGAATTCGAACCCAAGACATGCAGCTCCGATTTTTCGGATTCATGAGCGTATTGTATAATTATTACTTGCTTCGGTGAAGGAAAACATCGTGAGGAAACCAGCATGCCTGAGAGATATTTCTCGACGAGATATCAATTAAGCCAAGTCATGGACCCATGGGAGGCAACAACTCTGACACCAGGTGGCGTACCATGACGTCTTCAAACATTATTGTTCCATTCTCATTCCAGAGTGAAAAAGATCTAATATAGAGATATACAGGTCGTCTAGCTCCTTCTCTTTCCCACTCTGGAATAGGAATGGAACAATAATGTTTTAAGCGTCATAGTACCCCCCCAGGTTTGGCACTAACCACAAGATAAAGAACGATCCGAGACCGTGAACAAGGGACTAAAAATTGACTAGTTAGGATAAATGTATTATACGACAGCAAATACCCCATACTCACTGAGAAGCTCGTGGCTAAATAATAACAGCCGCACGGGCCGATCTTTAAGATTAAGCCTTGCTTGCCGAAGTTGATCCGTGGATGGATGGCCATAATTACATACCGAGTTTTCTCCGTGCCTCGGAAAGCACGTTAAGCCGTTGTGCCGGCTGTCATTTGTAGATCTTTGACAGCCGTTACGAGTAGTCAGAAGCCAAGTCTGAGATCCAGTCTTACCAAGGGGTATCGTATTACCCGGTTACTGGGTTGTGGAAGTCAGATAGGCAGTCGCTTCATGTAAAATACTGGTACTCAGCAGCATCCGTTTAGACTGGAAGCCGACCCCAAGATAGTTTGGGAAAAGGCTAGGCAGATGATGATGACTCACTGTTGGTGGACAACAGCTATTCCATTATGTAGGTGTTTGATAGGACTGACAAGAGCTCATTTATTTCGTCCTTATGATCAAAGTTGATACGGACTACTTATCAACTATTAACCAGTAATGTTATCACTAAGAACTGTATCGCTATCGTAGTGTTTAACACTAGAAAGACCAAAGTCGTCAAATTGACGATTTTGTGAAGTAAAATGATAATATTTTTAAAGTTACGGCTTGTTGCAACATGACACTCTGTGACTTTTATTATTTTGTGGTTTTAACACCCTATTGATATATAACGTTGTTATCTTAATTAGTTCTGGAATTACAATGAGTAATACCTACAAAGACCACTATCGTCAAAATGACTCAATACAAAGGGCTCGGTTAAGTTTGATACTTGAGGGTATTTACAAATATTTTGTTTACATTATCACTCAATATATTGTTGTGTTAGCTTATTGTTCGACCCGTGTTGAATATCTTAGTGGTGTGTAAGGAGATAATTTTGTATTCGTCGCCTTTTGGATTCGTTTTGAATAAAATCGATATGAGTGCTCGTAGAAATAAAATCTGAGTTTGAAATACAGAGACAACTGCAAAATCTTCGGAATTTGCGTAGCTCAGAGTCTGAATCGGGTGGAGAAGACATCCAAATAGAATCACCTTCCACAATTGACGTGGGTCCTAATCGTCGCAGTATCGCATTGAGAAGCAGGCGTAGAGGAGGGCGAGGTCGACGCGGTGGGAATTCTTCCAATCGACAATCGGAACTACCTGCTACAGGTGATACTTTGATTGCAAGTGATGGCACCGAATGGAAGTGTGTAGCACATTCCCAGAGTAGAAGCCAGACCGGATGGCGTAGTTGTCCAAACGTGCTTCGGGAAATTCAAGGCCCAACCCCCTACGCAAAACGATTCGTTGAAAATGGTATGGTGATTACTGCTTAGCGTCTATTCCTTGTTGACACAACTCTTCGACTCATAAAGTCGTGCATAGAAACGGAGAACCGTGACAGCTGATGGTACTCGTAGATGGCCCATGCACATATTTTCTAATATTTTAGATATAGCTGTTATCAACTCGTGGATTATTTACATAAAAATTACTCAAAATAATATTTCTCGGCACAGTTTCATACTCCAGCTCGTTTCTGAGTTACAAGCCGAACATATAAAAAATCGCCCAGGCCCAGCTCGTCTAATAACTGATCCTGAAAATGTTAGCATGGAAGTAGAAGACACGGAGTCGAATAAAAGACGAACTTGTCAAATAAATGTAAAAGAAATAAAACGTCTTACTTTTGTGACACATGCACGAAACCCGTTTGAGGAAAATTTATAAAACATATTTTTTTAAAACATAATTTGTACAAAATGTGTCTCTGGTTAAAATAATTAAATGCTTGTAAATAATAACTATGTTTTCTTTAATACATTTAACAATAATTTGACATCAACGTCAATGGATATCCTTACGTCAATATGACGATCTTGGTCTTTCTAGGTAGGGCACGAATGCCGGTCTTTCTAGTGTTAATAGTACAATATCTTGTTGTTCCATGTTTTAGAGAGGTTACACACTAATTCGTATCGCCACATTCGGTCCGGCAGAATTCATTACATGACCAACATTACTTTAGAAATCAGGGTGGCGCTGCGTGCTAAGAAAAACGACACCCACCTGACAAATCCAGTATATTTAAACGTAGTTCCAAATTCTACCGCTAGTCAAGTAATTTGAACTATAAAGCCGATCCGAAGATAAAGGTAAAGATAAAGATTCATTTATTTGCAAAAACATGTGTAGATAATATACATAGTATGATGCTTATTATAGATGTCAGAAGGTCTTCTTTGGCTCAACATGTTTGACCATGGCTGGTGTACAAATTTGGTCGAAAGACAATAAAATTACAAACAATAAAAACACATAGAATAATAATAAAAATCAATCAAAGAATAATAAAATTAAATTAAAAAAAAATATTAGGCAAATAGGCATGCAATTCAAATTAAATAAGTTAGATTCAGTATATTTAGAGAGATTTGTCAGTTAAAAAATCATTCACATTATAATAAGCTTTTTCTGTCAGTATTTTTTTTAATGTTTTCTTAAACTGTATTTAGTTTTTTTTACACCGTTAGGAATATTATTATAAATTATTGGCGCTCTGCATACAACGCTTTTATGCAGTAGCGCTGTTTTAGACGGTTGAACACGAAGTTTACTATTATCCCGACGATTTCGTATTACTAGTTCCGATATTCGAGGAAACAAATGGGGGTTATTTCTAACAAATAAGGCTATTTCTAAAATATAAAGTGAAGGAAGTGTGAGGATTTTATGCTTTGTAAAAAGTGGCTTACAGCTCTCAGTACTTTGGATACCGAACATGGCACGTATGCATCGCTTTTGCATTTTAAAGGCCATGTCTTTATTAGATGAGTTTCCCCAAAAGATAATGCCATATCTGAGGACAGATTCAACAAGTCCATAATAAGCCGAGAGTAACACATCAGTGTTTATAGATGGGGCAAGTTGGTATAACGCATATGCTTGACTACTGATTTTTTTACATAGTGCGCCAATGTGTTCTTTCCAATTTAGTTTATTGTCTATAATTAAGCCTAGAAAACGGGCATTAGATACTTCATTAATAGTGTAATTATTATGAATTAACGATACATTTAATGGATTATGCAATCTTTGTCCAAAGTGCATTATATTTGTTTTTGATAGATTTATTTTTAAATTATTATTATCAAGCCAAGAAATTATAGATGTCAGTGAATTATTTATGTCAGATTTATAATTATTAATGTCCTTACATGCAATTGAAACGGTACTGTCATCAGCAAATAATGTCATAGGTTGCGTCGTTGCCTTTGGCAAGTCGTTGATATAAATAATAAACAACGGCGGCCCTAGCACACTGCCTTGAGGAACCCCGTATGTAACGTATTTTTTCACGGACCTGAATGTTTCTTCTTTTTTAGTTTTGGGATTCACTATAGTTATTTCTGTTATTTGTTGTCGATTCGATAAATAGGATCTAATTAAATCTAAAACATTGCCTCTTATGCCGTATGCGTCAAGTTTACTGATTAATATATTATGATCTACATAATCAAAGGCCTGTGACATATCGCAATAAATGGCACAAACTGGAACTGTTTTGTCAACGTGGCCTATTACATTTTGGATGAATTCATAAATGGCCATATTTGTGGTTTTATTTTGTCGAAAGCCCTTTTGTTCATTGCACAAAATTTTATTTTTTTCTAGATATGAATTGAGTTCGCCATAGAGATATTTTTCGAAAATTTTTGAGAATATAGATAATAGTGCAATAGAAGTTTTTAAACTGACATGGTCACTAACACTATTAATAACATTTACTACGGGATATTTACCATGTGTATTATTTGTTTCGAGTTCCCGATATTTCGGCGCTGTTGCAAACGCCATGATCACGGATAAACTGAAGTTACTGCGAGTGGGTGTAATATCGGGAACTCGAAACAAATAATACACATGGTAAATATCCCGTAGTAAATGTTATTAATAATAGTGCAATAGGCCTATAATTCACCATTAACTGTTTGCTATCTTTTTTGAATAAAGGTTTTATAACTGATAGTTTAAGATCTTGTGGGAATATTCCAGTTGTTATCGACAAGTTCATAATGTGACTCAGGTGGTGGCATATATCTTCATTTACTGCTTTAATAATTTTCGTAGAGATACCATCGTATCCTACACTGTTAGTATTTTTAAGATTGTTTATAATTATTTTAATCTGGTAGGGTGAACTTGGTGCAAGAAACATTGAATTTAATCGGTTATCTATTAGAGAAGTTACTTTTTCGCCGGTACTCGGAAGGGGATTGACTTTTTCAATAAAATAATTATTAAATGCGTTAGCTATTTCTGTCGGATTATTAATGACATTGTTTTCGTCAATTTTGATATTATTAATGGTTTCTTTTGGGGTGTTAAGTCTCGTTTTGTTTATAATCCGCCACGCCGTTTTGCTTTTATTATGAGACGTTATTATTTTATAGTTATTTTGCGCACGTTTTGTAAGTTTTATAATTTTTTTAAATAACTGACAATAATTTAAGTATTTTAATTTGTTGTCTTTTGTTGAGTTTAATCTGAATTTCCATAGCAAATCTTTTTTTTTTCGACTGCAAATTTTTACACCACGTGATACCCACTTTGGTTTCTGATTGACCTTTATTAAAAATTGTGTTTGTGGAAAACAGAGGTCATAAAAAAGTTTAAAATCAGCTATAAAGCGTTGATAAGCCGTGTTTGGGTTATCAGTGAGGTAAATATCCGAGAAAAAATAGCTCTTAATGCACAATTTAAATTTATCAATATTTTCTTTACTATAATCGCGTTTTGTTGTACGCCAATAATGCAATGTCAGATTTTTTTTAACTGGAACTTTGATTAATTGGGCCGTATGGTCCGACAGACCTAATTCCAAAATTTCAGTTTTACAACCCTTTTTTAAATTATGTGCGAAATTATCTATACAAGTTTGACTGGCGAATCTGGTCGGTTCATGTAAAGCCAAAGAAGAAGGTAACATGTTTGGCTTTTATTTTGCTCATACCGATCTACAAACTCCGAAATCCATACTAATCCATACTTCCATACTAATATTATAAATGCGAAAGTCACTCTGTTTGTTTGTATGTATGTTTGTTTGTTACCTTTTCACGACTAAACGGCTGATCGGGTCTTGATGAAATTTGGCAAGAAGATAGATTTCAACCTGGGGAAGGACATAGGCTATATATCATCACGCTACGACCAATAGGAGCGGAGCAGCAATGAAAAATGTTGCGAAAACGGGAAAAATATGACGCAGACAAAGTTGCGCGGGACAGCTAGTAATGAACATAAAATGAATATTATTATCATTAGCAGATCAAGATGAAGAATAATAACTAATTACAATCGACTGAGTTGCAGGCGGCAGGGTAGTCCGTATTTCGAAATTTTTCTTAGTTTTTTTTTTGCAATTTGCCGGTCCTTTACTGGTTGTATGATGAACGAAATTTATGTATTAAGAGTGAATTTCACGGGGTACCCTGGCGCTTGCCTCTTAAGGTGAACTTAGTGAGGAAAGAGCAATAGCGATACCGGGCGTCGGCAGAGGGCGGACAACGCCCTCTTCCGGCCCCCTAAACAGATTCAGGGGCGACGGATTCGGGGACATTCGTCGCCCCCCATCACACTGGTCCCGAGATGGCGGCGTGGCGCATGGCGGCGCGTTCCGTTCCACGCGCGCCTCTCATAGATGTAATGGGGGGAGTAAACCTCACTCCCCCCAGGGACTAGGCCCGCACTGGTCAAGCGCGCCGGCACGAGTCGGGGGCAGCGGACGTCGCATTAGATCCCGCTGCTCTCCGACACAAGTATGCGAGGGAACACCGGCGTGGTTCCGCTCGCTCCAGGGCGGAGGACATCCATCGTGGATTTCCAAATGGTCAAAAAAAAAAGTGTAATGGCTATAACTTCCGCGCGCAGGTTTGTTTTGTACACATAAAATTTAATCGGCCATTGAATTGGTCTACCACTCTTTGATTGAAAGTCACTTGTGGCATACCAGTTAATATCTTGTTCGATATTGTTACATAGTTACACTGTTATATTTTTTTTTGTTGATAATTTTAAAAAAGTGATACTTACACAGAAAGGATAAGAGAAAATTCTAGTTACTTTCAAGAACTTGATGAAGGTTAAAAATAACATTGAGGTAGCCTTTTTGACCTTTGTTTAAAACTACTTAGTTCTGTCGTCAAGGCGGCATCGAAACTCAGCTCATCCCATTACACATCCATTAGTCGTTCAAACACCTTTCCTAGATTCGAAAATAAATGAACCCACTTACTATACGCACAATTTTTTTATTTAGATACATTCGTCATCACAATAAATTCTCCAAATCTTTTGGCAACAGAAACAAAATACTATCGATTGTTATTTGTATCCATGCCAACGCACAAACAGGTTATTGCGAGTAGGTAATTATTTTATCGGCAATGATGCAATTAGTGGCAGATCACTATACGACCCCCTTATCTTAACATAATAAAATTGTCTCATGTGTTTGTTCTCTATTCTTACACGCGCTTTCGTAATAGACGGTACTTTTTACGTAATACGACGGTCAATCAATAAACAAGTACGGCCCTCAGTGTTTATATTTGCGTGTTTACAGTAAAACGGATAAGACCGCGGCCAGTTCCATTGCGGGGGACATAGATTATAATGAACTGACCCCACAGTGAACCCAGATAAATCTACGTTAACATCAAATAAGAATTTATTTTGTGGTGAACCGCGGCCAGTGAAGGAAGTCTTCACTTTGGACTCGAAACTAATGAAACCGGACCACAATCTTCAGGAACCAAAACAAGAACCACGTAAGAGAAGTTTCAATAACCCTGGTGCCAGGATGCCGAACATTAAAGTATTTACCGGGAGCTCGCATCCGGAGATGGCGAAGAGAATTGTTGCTAGGCTTGGCATCGATTTAGGAAGAGCGACAACAAAGAAGTTCAGCAACAAAGAAACTAATGTTGAGATCGGCGAGTCAGTCAGAGGTGAGGATGTGTATATTGTTCAGAGCGGCTGTGGCGAGATCAATGACAACCTGATGGAGCTCTTTATCATGATCAACGCGTGCAAGATTGCTTCAGCATCCCGCGTCACGGCTGTGGTACCTTGCTTCCCGTACTCCAGGCAGGACAAGAAGGACAAGAGCAGAGCACCAATCACAGCCAAGCTACTAGCCAACCTCGTATCGGTAGCTGGTGCAGACCACGTCATCACAATCGATCTACATTCTTCACAAATTCAGGGATTCTTCAACATTCCTGTTGATAACTTATACGCTGAACCCACTATCACTAAGTGGATTAAGGAGAATATCCCTGAATGGCAGAGCAGTGTCATGGTATCGCCTGATGCTGGTGGCGTGAAAAGGATGACAGCTATCGCTGACAGACTGGACATTGATTTCGCTATTATCCACAAAGAGAGGGAGAGAGCCAACGAAGGTGATTCCACAGTCCTCGTCGGTACTGTCAAAAACCGGACAGCGATCATGGTGGATGATTTAGCTGACACTTGTGACACAATCGTCAAGGGAGCCGAAGCACTACGTGAGGCCGGAGCTACAAAAGTTTACGCGATATTGACTCATGGGGTATTCGCTGGAAATGCTATCGACAAGATTAATAATTCATGCCTTGAGGGCATTGTGGTAACAAATACGATCCCGCAGGATACTAATATGAAAATGTGCCCGAAGTTACAAACTATAGACATTTCTGCTATGCTTGCTGAGGCTATAAGACGTACTCATTACGCCGAATCTGTTTCTTATTTGTTTACTAATGTACCTTATTAGAATCTCTTAGATATTAAGATGTTATCTTATTAGCTTCCTTTACTTAGCATAGAAAATGTAGAAAAGGTTCCACTATTACTCATTGTTAGGAATCTACTATTTATAAGCGCATTATTGTAATTTCTTTGTGATTAATCAATGGCGAATATAATCTAATTTATTTAAGGTATCTCTGTGTTCTGTTTTACTGGGCTAATTTTCTTAAATTCATCAAAGAGACGAAAAGTCTCCCACAATTAAAAAAAAAAAACTACTTAAAAGCTTTTTGTGTTTTTCTTTTCTTTCATGGCATATCAGAATCTACAGTGTTGTATCAGTCAAATACACTTATTGAAATTGTGTGTGTATTTTTGATTCTTCGGTAATCCAAGTCTAGAGAAACCTAGACAACAAAATAGATAAGAACGTAATCAGTAACCATAAAGGGACAATCATACATAATAACTTTCCCAGTAACTTGTGCTACGTACACAAGTTACTGGAAAGTAAAGGCACTTAGCTATTTCTTCCACGTGTAAGCCTTTTTTGTGAATTGAGGGCCTAGCACGAGCGCGCGGTGTAAAAATAACGTAAATACATCGATTTTTTAAACGAAAATATAATTATCCTACAGCATTCTAGTTAAATTGTGTGAAGCTCGTGCCTACACAATAGGGGATAATCCTATTTTTTTTTTTCTTTGTCCGTCGGTTAGTTTATTGAAAAGTATTGGACACATTTTTTTCTTTTTTCACGTGGTCATAAAATTACGGAGATATATTGAGTTGAAATGGCGCATGACGTCACATGTAGGTAAGTTTTATACCCACTTGTGACGTAGTAAGCCCCCACTCTCCAACTTTAATGAGTTCTAACTAAGTAATTTTTTGATATTTTGATAAAACAAAAAATACGTGTCTAATATTTTTGTATTACCTGTCTGACGGACAAAATAGAATGTCGTTTTCTTTACCCAGTCCGATCCCCTATTACAGCCACTCGGGTCGATGTTTAGGTTAAGCCGCACTTGCCTAGGTTGGTCCGTGGATGGCTGACCACCCTTTACGTACCGAGTTTCCTCCGTGGTCGGAAAGCACGTTAAGCCGTTGGTCACGGCTGCCTTTGTCTATCTTTGACAGTCGTTACAGGTAGTCAGTGGCCCGAAAGTCTGACAACCAGACTTACTAAGAGCTATCGTATTATCCAATTTATTACCCAGTTCCAAATGGGTTGTGGAGGTATTCAGCTGCATCCGGTTAGACTGGAAGCCGAGCCCAACTTACTTGGTAAAATGATAATAATGAATAAATTCTTAAAATTATGAAAATATCATACCTTTTTGTTTATTTGCGTTACATTCTGCTCTTGACTCTAATCTAGGTCAGAGATGACAGAGACAAAGTCGACGATGGTACGAGCTTACCCAGAAGAAGCCTGTTCACTCTATGAAGAGACTAGCGTTCGAAAACACAGACGCAGGCAGAGAGTTCCACTCCTTTGCTGTGCGCATTATGAAAGACGTTTCAAAACGCTTAGTGCCAATTGTCGGAATAGCAAAAAGGTAGAGGGATAAAACCTATGAGAAACGCGTATTTTAATTACAAAAGTATTTACCTACGTTACGTATACACCGCGCGTTCGTTTTAGGGCCTATGTTATGTATCTAACTTATCTACAGGTATTTATATTATGTGTTGTAATACATATACAAACAGTTGATAACCCTATAAGTTACCTTGTTTATTTGATGTCTTCAGTGTTTTCTTGGCAACAGAAATAATTTGAGAAATAATTAAACCCACGTCATAAATGATAAATGATGTTTATTTTGCAAGTAGGTTTTTACAAACACTTTTACACGTAATTTTTTTTTTTAAGCTAGATGGGGCCGGTGTTTCGTACCTGACTACTCTGAGAAGAAACAGCCGAAACAAACTCAGAGGTTCCTTGTTAACTTGTTACTCTTTTAAAGTCCAGACATTGCTCAATTTACATGAGGACTATGCAGATTAGTATCTGAAATGGTCTTTTGAAGAAAGAACCACACAGATTTGAGTGGACCTGTCCAGTCAGTGCAAGCATTTGTCAGTTATCGTGTAGCTCGACTTATAACTTAAGGAGCTCAACGAAACGACGAACAATACCAAAGAAAGGACATTTGGGTAGGTCGCTTAAAGTACTCAAAGTCGTTTGTGAATAACCGCAAAGTATGCTTATTTTGGAATTAATTAGGTAGAAAGAAATCAACATAACACTGAGTTATGAACGAATTGGTACTTTTTAATAATCAAGAGTTTTACACCATATACTTAATTGCTAATTTTGTGGAAATACTTAACCATACCTACAGTTACCAAGTACGGTCTATGTTTTGATGTTTCATAAAAAAAAATTTGCCCATGCCGTTTTATACTAAACTATTTTTTGCCTGTGGGCAAAAGATAGTTTGTATATGGCATGGGCATATTATCCCACGGAAACGCTCGGCAACAACATTTTTGCCTTGCCAGCTTCCCGTTATTGAAAGAATTTTCGGAATCAGATCAGCACGCGTAGCATGACCACTGTAGAAACGAGTATTGTCCACGGAAGAATCAACATAATGACAGATAGACAATGACAGTCAGTTTTTCGATTCTTCCGTCGACATAGCCCGTTTCTATGGTAGTCATGGTACGCGTGCTGTAGTTCCGAAGATAAGGAGAGAAGATGACGTATGATATTAGCAGCTATAGAAATATAGATAATACCCTCGATAACCTCATTTGACGGTTGGCTTTAATGGCTATCCCTGTCGACAAATTACTGTGTTGTGGTTTGTTTTATTATTTAATGTGGGCTCTTGGCTATTAGTTCCTTCCTAATTAAAATTTTACCAGCCGGTTTTAAGCAGCCTTTAATTACATGTTTTATTTTTAAAGATATGAGGGTAATGACCAACGTCAATGTATTTAAAGGTCAAGTTTAGATAGGTAGGTTGTTGGATAACATAATGTAATGAAAAACAAACGTAACTCTAGCTTCTACCGCGTTATCTCATTATAGACGCAGATTATTGCCGAGGTAAACATTATAGACGCACTACTAAGGTTACAAGTCCACTGCGACTATGTGCAGCATTGCAGAAGCGACACAAACGCAAAACGGCCACGATTAGTGTGTCCGGTTTTTTCCCAAATGTCAGGCTAAACTAGCCCGGCTGGCGGACGGTCCGGCTTTTCGGTTTTAAGACCTGGCAACCCTAGCCGCGATACAGGCTCAATGCAGTCGCTGGCAGTCAAGCTATACAAGACCTACATGCGGATATGTCATTGTACAAGAAATCTGTACAAAGTGAGGCCTTGTTATAATGGAAATGTATAGTTTGAGGTATTGTCGTGTGAACCAGTGACTTGTTGCGAATATAGGTACCTTCCGCACAAGTAACCACGATTGTGTATCGTCACTATTGCGATACTGTCGCGATACGACTTCGATACAGAAATGCCTGTGAAAGCTACAGTTGCAAGAATACTCCGTCAATGTCGCGTGTAGCAAATGCGACTAAGGCGCGAAATCAGTGCGTTTAAAAAGGGAATCGGAGTTAACTATAATGTGTCTACTTGTCTAAGCAGTAATTTAGCCACAACAATGGTATTAATTAGTTTATTGGCGCTTAACTTAAAATGATTCCGAAAACTAATCTCCATAACATCATCATCATCATCATCATCGTTTAGCCGTTATGTCCAACCAACTAAGCTAGGCAAACTATCAACCAGAAGGATGTTAGACTTAAATCAGCATCTACGTAGGCTAGCCTTTTTAAACTACGTACCAATGTAGGGGTCGGCTTCCAGTATAAACGGATGCTGCTAATTATTATTTTACATTTGTTCCCGTTCAGTTACACCATGTTGTGTTAAACTGTTACCCATTGGCAGAAAAAATCCCGACAAGTAACACTTATCATAGGAATCCAGAATGCCTATCTAATCGCCATGACCCAGCAACTGGATAACCCGATACCTATTGGCAAGACGCATTGACAGATCGGATGATAGATATAGAATAAAAAACATAATAGGTACCAAGGTCCTAGGTATTGCTGTATTGCGCTGACCTCGAATAAATGTATTGGTATCAGACTATGACGCTAAATTCACAATGAATGTGGTGTGATAAATAACGTAAGCAACACTTAGGTCAAAGTTTATTTGCCGATAACATGTGAATAAACAAAAATGCGACGATCACATAATCATAAAAATATATTACTAATATCATAAGATATACCTACTTTTTGTTTTGACTCTTCGAACGAAATCACATCAATATTTTTGCTAAATTTCGGTGTAGGTAATGCATGAGGTACCCTTCAAGTTCCAGACTACTCCAAAATGTAGATAGATTGCATCTGCAATCATATCATACTGTTGTGTCTGTGGTATTCTAATAAACGTAGCGTTTGCTTTGAGGGAACGTCTCAACCAGTCAACAATTAACCCGGGTAGCGAGAGCACGTTCCCCCAAAGTCATTCATCTACTTACTGATAATTTGGTGGTTTTATTCTAAACCTTAACTAGTGTATCTAGTGAACACAACATTGGCGACGAGTAAAAGCGCAGTAAGTGAAATTATGTACTTGCTTACGGAAATTGGTCAACAACAAAAATAACAATGAATTAGAAAAAAAAAAAAGTGTAATAAAAAAAAATGTGACGGTGATCTCAGTAAAGTTGGTAACAAGCTTTATCATAACATCACGCCTATAATCCAAGTGATCTAATGAAATTGAGTGACGAACAAAATTGGGTGATCTAAGTGAAATAGAGTGATAAAAATCATCATTTCACGATTGTAATCACCGCATGATTAGACAAAACTGTACTTTTATAGGTACTCTAAAATTTCGCTACTAATGTTTAAGTCCCAAGTACGGATTAAGGGCGAACCAATTGCGAAATTCAGTAATCGTGAAATATTTCCGGTTTATTTTGTAAATATTTGTTGTCTGGAAATGGTCGTTTTAGTGATAAGATCGCCATTGTGTCACCCAATGTGAAATGTTTTATTTTATGAATGTTACTTGTATGGTGTACCTACATAATAAAGAATATCCTATCGTACACAAAGTTATTCTAAAATATATTATGATGTACAATACAAAATGTAATACAAATATTCATTATTATTTCCGTAATTGTTGTATATTTTGATTAATAATTGTTATTAGCTATTTTGTTACTCGATTATCCTATGCACGATCTGGGTCAGTAATAAGATAAGAGAAGTGCAGCATATATCGATGAACTGAGTAATTACGTCACTAAAACTCGTAAACAGAACTGGATATCGGAATGAAGTTACATTTTGATACGACTCTGTATGTACGACATTAATAAAATGGCTTAGTTCTTATGTATTGTTGACCAAATCCGTTTGCAAACAACATTATCGAAAAAATAATTAACTGACGAGATCAATTTCTCGTTAATATAATTATAACCAAGTTCCCCTTCAATAATTGCGAAGAAAGAGATCAAGTTCTCGCAAATATAATTATAACCAAGTTTGCCTTCGATAATTTCTAAGAAAACCTAATGTATCGAAAGAAATTTTCGATAAAATCAATGTGCCTACGAGACCATGTTCTCGTAAATAAAATTATAACAAAGTACTCCTTCGATAATTTCGAAGTAATGGAGGTAATTATTACCACACAAATATGTTAAGGCTAATGATTTTGACTAAATCTCAAATGTATTTTGTACTGTCAACAAAAATAAAATAAGGAATAAATACGATGCAATTCAGTTATATTGTGAATCTATCAAAGCCATTCATTACGAGAACGATTCGCATAATCCAAAGTATCGATAAAAGCATCGTACATCCCTAACTCCGACGTGTATAATTTCAAGTGGCCGCAATGCTCAGTTGACACTTAACGGGGTCTTATAAATGACTCTTTGTCAGACTTGCAAGCTATAGTTTGTCGAAGTATTTAAAGTGCTCTGTTATCAGCACCCACAGAACTGTTTATTATTGGCCGGATACGACCAATACAATAACAAAAACTTGTGAACCCATTTGGTTCTTTTGTTAAAGCCGAAATAATAAGTTAAGCAGTTTGATTATATTAACTTCAACATTAATTATACAACTTTATTACACTCACTAATGTTATGGTGAAAATAATTAAAATTATATGAATTACTCGAGACAACCTTAAAATTGTTAGAACAACAATAGTCTCTCGACTGAATTAAGAAAAACATTTAAATTCTCGGTGACACAACAAGAATCGAAATTATAACAGGAGAAGTCTCCCTAAAAACTTTAAAAGGCTGTTAAGCAAGTTCCACAATAGTGACAGTACAAATGCAACAAGTGCCTGCCTTAATAAAGTTGTAAACCAAACATGCCTGAGATAAATTTCTCGATGGCATGTAAAGCCAAGTCAGAGGCCCATGGGCGGCATAAAAACTCTGACACCAAGTTACCTAACCAAACGAAAAAATACCAACAAATGAAACTAAATATCTCACTATAGAGATGTTATTCTTTGGTGCCGATATGGGAGTTAAGATCATAAAATCATAGTCAGTGGCTCCCTGCGAATAATATAAATCGCATAAAAAATTACATAATGTCATAAACAGAACCAGAACAAAACAATGGCAATAAAAGAAAAACTGTTTAACTCTCCTCAAATAACTTGAGTAGTTATTAATAATGGCTAAACAGAAAACATAAAGTGTCTAAATCAGATTGATGAGGTTTACATAAAATGCTCATTGATTCTGAATGTAGATTTTAAATGATAAAATTCAAGTCATGAATATTGGTCACGAAGCAAAACTAATAGTCTGCAACTAACGAGCGACTCCAGACAAAACATTCATGGGTGCCAAACATACAAAAAAAAATGGTTCATTTGATTTAATACTCAAGTAAAAGTTGTTCTCAAATCAATACCAAAGTTCAAAGATAATAAAGTAAAAAAAACACTATTAATGCAACAATTCCTCTAGTTATCAGCTTTATTATAGGTGAGTTCCAATTCTTTGGGGATCAAAGGAAAATAATAAATAAGACGAACTCGTAAAATGGACATCATTGAACCTGGAAGTAAACCATAATCTTGGGTTTATCTGATGGTAACGATTTTATATACCTACATGGAATAAATGTTATCACAATGCAAACGAGTTGTCACCTGTATCTAGACAACATAGTTGTCATTGAATAATCCCAAATAAAAAGCATTAACACTGTTCAAAGAGAAAATGTAACACACGAAAACAAAAAAAAACCGTTTTGTTTGGTATCAGGCATTAAACCATTTGAGAAATACATTCAAAGCGTTAGAGCATTAGCAGACAACAGGAGTAGTTAAAAAAAAAATTACTATAATTAATAGAGCCAAAATTTGCACAAAAAGCAAAAAATTACTTATATTCACCTGACTGTACGGTGGTGAAACTTGACATTATGTTGAAAAATGCCGTATTTTAAAAGTTCTGTGTAATATTTACAATGTTATAATAAAAAAACTAAAAGATTAAGTTGTCTACACGAGCACACCGTGCATATTCAAAGTGCAACAAAAGTGAACAGATACAATAAAATAAAAATGTAAAATTGACCACTAACAAACAAGTGGTCAGTAATATTTATTGAAATGTTCAAGCACACAATGAATTTACATCTGACACCAACCCAACAACAACCATAATGTAATCAGAATAAAGAAATTGGTAGTTATTTGACAAACTTGTCAGTTCCTGCAACCGAACAGCAACCTTATTCAAACGGCAATAAAGAACATTGTAGTACTCTGAGAGAGCAGTAGCATAGTTTGTACTGAACATAGTTGCGTTAGCAACGATTTATACCTCCCGAATAAAATTCATACTTTTGGGTACTATACCACAAAATATCGAAACCAAGCAAATGCCGATACACGTTCTGTTAGTTAAAGGACTGTACTAATTCAGTATAACAACAAATATCATGATTTCTTTCGGAAACAAGAGTTTGATAGACGTTGAAAAAAAACATTACTGACAAGTCAAAAAACAATCATTTCCTTGGGTATGTAAATATGAACTTTTCACAGATCATAAAACGTAACCTAGGTTAATCTCGCAAAAAAAATTAAACCTTGAGAGTGACCTAAAGGACTTTCAAAACCAAGCATAAAAAATACAAAGGACAATAAAATGGGCCTGATCCATATTATCCTTTAAATAATTAATGCAGTATCGAAGATTAAGTTTAAATTAATCGACGACCCTTCAATGAAAATAATTAAAAAAAAATTAAGACAGTTTCATGTAAACATGAACTTGAGCAACATTAAATTCATAAAATTAAATATGAAATTAAGTTAAATGAAACTCAAGAAACTGTCTTATTAAGAATAAACAAACTCTTCTACTAATGAGAACAAAATAAGTAGTATTAGAATCTCCTCATGTCTGAGTGGCCCCAAGCATTGTCCATGTGGACATTGAAGGCTGTTAAGAACAAATAAACTCTTCTACAAATGAGAACAAAATAAGTATGAGAATCTCCTCATGTCTGAGAGGCCCCAAGCATTGTCCATTTGTACATTGAAGGCTAGGCTATATACAAGGCCTGGTGCCAGAGATGGGCAGGGCAATTAGTCTCAAGCCCAAATCCTCAAGAATAGTTAAGAGGCGTGAACTTTCTCCAGAAGCTGGTAGAAACTCACTGCCAAGTAGAGATATTTTTTTTGATTATCGACTATTACAGTCGATACAAAGAGATTGAAATACTGAATTATTCTTTCTCTCTACATATACAGGACACGGTAAAAGTATTGAGCAAATTTATCATATACCAAAATCCTGGAAGTATAAAATCTGAGTTCGACAGACAATTTGTAGTCTCAAGAGTTCGAGACATTCTGTATCGAAAAAGGAATAAACAAGCACTTATTCATCAAAGAGCTAAGATGGCGAGGCACAACAGGGATATTCTAATCCAAATAGACAATTTATCAATGTGAAAATCTGCCCGAAAAGATGATTTGTTAAAGTACTTAATGATAGAAGCACAACAGCGATATTCTTAATCAATTGAGAATTCATCAATGCGAAAATCAGCCTGAAAGGATGATTTGTTAAAGTACTTAATGATAGAAGCACAACAGCAATATTCATAATCAATTGAGAATTCATCAATGCGAAAATAAGCCTGAAAGGATGATTTGTTAAAGTACTTAAAATGTATAATAGTACACTACAACAAAATAGAAAAAAAACTCGCCATCAGAGCTGTTTTATGGAAGACCGTTCAGAGGTGAAGTGGAGATAATAGCTTTAATCAGATCTCGAAGTTGATACAACCATTCAAGAGTAAGACAGATTTAATAAACGCAGATATCAAAAGAAAAGTTACACATTGAGAATTGGGATTGGAGAAAAAATTACATGTGGAGAACGAAAACAATCAAAATAAAATACCTCCGTAACTTAATCTACACCGCAGCGTGCTGAAACATAAAGTATTACGAAACTCTTCAAGACGAACTGACTCGAATGAAGATGAACTGACTCATGACGAACAGCATACACCTATAGAAGGTACAAAAAGGGTGATGAAAATGAAAACTGTCAATTGAAAGTTATCGATCACAAAACGTAAAATAAAAGTTACATACCGTTTATTAAAATTTACTATAGTGTAATAAAGTAACTTTCATGCTAAATATTTCAGGTACTGAATGTACTTACCTGAAATGTAATTAATTTCTAAATGGAAATATTAGTCCTGTAAACGAATTAATGACCGAATTTCAAAGTGCTAAATATTGTAATTATAGTACTTAAAACTATTTTTATGTAAAATTAAAGAAGAAATGTATATGCCTACAATATTTGCACCTGGATTATGTCTATTAACATAATGAATTTATCAGTCATTGTTTAAATTTAAAAATTGTGTACCTGTGTTAGCATAGTATTAAATGGTAACATATATGTATAGCAATTGTATTCCAGATATACAAACTACCTTAGCGAATGGGAAAATAAATGTGCTTAATTGAAATAAATATTTTCATATAAAAAGGAAGAGATGTGGTATTCTAATAAACGTAGCGTTTGCTTTGAGGGAACGTCTCAACCAGTCAACAATTAACCCGGGTAGCGAGAGCACGTTCCCCCAAAGTCATTCATCTACTTACTGATAATTTGGTGGTTTTATTCTAAACCTTAACTAGTGTATCTAGTGAACACAACAGTGTCTGTTTGTATTGTAAGTATTTTAGTTCCTAAGAACATACTTCTCCACGTCTACAACGAAAGTTTTATTGTTTCTTATTTGACTCTGCAGCTTCTTCTAAATAACCTTGGTAGGCCTTTCCTTCACCGCCATCATTCGAGTCCGTCCACAGAATATCTTATCACTACCATTTAGGCTTTTTACGACCCCCCACATCAGTTAATTGTGTTTTACCCATATCTTATCTGTGTTCCTTGTAGACTGTGCTGCCATCTACGAGAAATGCATGATAACTACTAAGTTATCAGCTGGTAGCAACAGATGACAACATTGTCAACGATCAACGACCTCACTCAGTGTTTGTGATGCCAATCAAAAAGTGAACGAAGTGTTTGCAAAACTTAATTGTATTTTTTTTATTTGGCTTTAACTTTAGATGAAAGTAAGTGCCTAAATTTATTTTTGTGTGTTTCTTTGCTTAGCAAAGCCGTACCGATTCATAGGTATGTACTTTGCTCGAGATCTACTTTTACAAGGTATTAAATAATAAAGGTGCTATCAGATAAGTACTGTAGTCAGGCCATACTACAGGAGTTATTGTAGCTTTTTTTTTAACCTCACCAGGTATTTTTAAAGTACCTAAACTAGTTAGGTATCTAAAAATCCTATACTTTTAGGTTAAGTTCTTGAAACCACAATTGTTAAAACATGTCGACAGGAGTCTAATGTCTAATCCTGTGAAATAAACAAAGATAATAATTATCTCTTTTTATGCAGGTCGATTTTTTTTTTGTGCTCTTAGTTACAAAGGTCAATGAAATAAAAAGGTAAGACATTATTAAGAAGCCACTGTTTTATTTTGTGATATTGTACCTATTCCTCGAAGTTTCTTAGTGAAAATAATAAAGTTAGTAAAGAGGAACTTATGTACTTATTTCTTTCTTTGCATCTTATTTTCGTCCTTGATTATAATCTATTCAAATTATATTTTTAAAATTACAAAAAAAAAAAAAAAAAAAACTAGCTGTACCCTGCGTTGCAATGCACTTGAACTAAATTTTCTTATATACAAACCTTTTCCCGACCATAACAAACGCAGAAAAGAAGAATTATCCAATTTGGTGCAGTCGTTCGGAAGATAATGGCGTAAGTACATACCTACATTTCTGCGATTCATTTTTATTTATGTATAGATTGTAGCCCACTGGTATCGGGAACAGGGTCCAAGCTACCGGCGGCGGTCAGGGCTCCAAAGAAAGGAACCTCCTAACAATAGCCGTCCAAGTGTACCGCTTTCTGAATCAAGCCCTTGATCCACCTGTCTCACGAGAGCCACGTCAGGGGGTCTACTCTCTAAGTCCGTCAGCGAAAATACGGGTTCGTCCGTTACTAGCTTTATACATCGAAATTAACCCTACTCCCTTGACACTTAACAGGTATTGGTCGAGGCTCTTGGCAATTAGGCTATTGGCTTATACAACTCTTTATTATTATTACATAGGTATAATATTTTTAATCAAGACCCTTGTTTTTCTAAAGGTGGAAGCTCCAGGGCAGCCCGCGAAATCAAATTTTTCTTACGTTTTTTACAATCGTGTGTTAGGTTGTATGTTGATTAAAATATGATTTGGCTCGTTCACCTTAATTTAATAACGTTCGAGCACAAAAAACACTGACGAAAACTAGATGAGCCCCATGGCTCCAGAGTTCAGACTTAAACCCCAGTTGTATGTTGATTAAAATATGATTTGGCTCGTTCACCTTAATTTATTAACGTTCGAGCACAAAAAAACATTGACGAAGACTAGCTGAGCCCCCTGGCTCCAGACTTAAACCCCAGAACAGGGCAACTAAATATCGTGAAATTAAAACCAAAATCACCTAAATCGGATCAGTGGTTTTCTGGCTATGACAGCACTGACTGACAGACATACTTTGTTGTCGCTACATGATAGCTGGGTGGCTTAGATTAGTCTGTCTGTCACCTTTAAATTCATTTCATTCGTCCAGGTGGGCAGCCATGACGTCTTAAAACATTGTTTTATTCATTTCCCGTGTAGGAATGAGATGGCGCGAGACATCCTGTATAGCTCCGTCTCTTTCCCACAATGGAATTAGAGTAAAACAATTCTGCTTTAACACGTCATGGCAGGTCAGCAGGTGGACCATTAGACTTGATGCGGAAGGCGTGGTACCTACCGCAAGACAACCAATCAAGCTATACAAACCAGTATAAGCGGATCTCTCATTGTATGGGAAATCAACATAAAGCGAAGCCATGATGTGCTGGAAATGTATGGCTTGATATGGCGCCATGTGTATACAGTAGGTTCTTGCCGCACCTTGAAAGCACAGCAGCCTATGAGTACTACTGAGTTGACTGACGCTCGACCACTTTTAACCCTTATGCCTTGAATATAAGATTGAAAAGTGGTCGAGTCAGTGAGTGCGGTAGTAATTACAGCAAAGGACGGCTATAGGTAGAGTTGATTGATTGATTGAAAGATATATTTCTTTGACAGGTACTAAAATGCCTTCAATCCTCTACAAAGCAAATGGCAGTCCTCCTGCCAGAGCAGCCATGATGGTCATCGATGTTTTAAAGTTAGATCATATCGAGCAGAGGGATTTGAATCCTGTTTTACGGGAACAAGACGAACCGGAAATTAGAAAGGTAATAAAGTGACTGACATTTTTGACAATGAATTTTTTTATTTTTTAATAAGAAATCACTGAAGATATTCCCGTAAGTGACAGTGAAGGTTTTTGTTTTGGAACTGGACTCGCCAGTCCCAAGTGTAAAACATGTTCATGTCAGCGTGGTAGAACACAGCCTCAGTTTCGGGTCAATACGACGGCAAGCTAGAGCAAGCAGACAGCCCAAAAACCTTTTGTCTAAAAGTGCAAGCCAAGCTTTGAGCTTATACGGTTGTACCGCCCCCTGTACAGCCCGGCAAACATTTAGGTTCGAAAACTCCCATTAATTCTATCTGTTCTATTATTACACAATCCTACCTACTTTAAAACGAATGGGGTTCTTGTTTTCACTCGTGCTTCGTTTTCTACCGTACAACTGTTTAGTAGAACTAGTGGGAACGCAAATGTACATTTGAATTTATCGCCCGGCCTGTATCGAGTTATGCCGATCCGAAGATTATTGTATAGCTCTTTTGCTTAACCTAGGCGGTTAAGCAAAAGTCGCCTAAGGTAAGCTAAGAACACGACTGAAAAGGCGGATATACCGTTGCTGATGTGAATAGCGTGATGCCGCAGAAACCTCCATTAGTATACTTGTACGACTGACCACGTGCATGTTTTATGCGGCCAAAAACTCGGCATTGGTGACTGACCGTGACCATACCGAGGTTACGCCCATGCTTAAAAATATAGCTTCATTACATTTCATTTGGTATTATTATAATGTTACCTGTTTACAGAAAAATCCCATGAGAACTATACCGATGTTAGACGAAGGCGACTTCTGGCTGGCCGATAGGTAAAAACTAGATTATTTTCATCACACTTGCACGTAAACAGTGTCATTACATACAGGTTAACTTGGCTGTAATGCCCCATATAAAACCCTAGGGCGGTAAGTAATTTTTTTTTAATTTACAGCACAGCATGACAGCATACAGGTCATGCAAGTTCAAGCAAGGAGTTTACACGCAATTGAAAATTTTTCTTAAAATGTTATCTAAACAGGAATTTCATTCAATCTCGCTACATGTTATTTGGTTACTCAACTAATGTTCTAAAATCTAAATAATCGACAGTTTTTTTTGTATCAAAACGTCGAATTTTTTTTTTACACTCCCTAATGGCTGTATACCTAGGTAAGTATTTGCCTTTAACGTTTCTGAACAGAACATTTGTAATCAATCTGTGGTGTGGGCAAACAGCCCGCCATCCGCAAATCAGTTCACATATTTCGTAATAATATGTGCTGACTTGTGTTTATTCATAATAATTAACTCGCAAATGTGATGAAAAACATTGTATGTTTCACGGGCGGTACGGGAATTACGAACCTCGACTCAGAAAGCCCTCAGTCTTCGACTTCGGGCTTCTACTAGAGCCTCGATCGTAATTCCTCACTTAC
Organism: Cerastis leucographa; assembly: GCA_963082945.1. Taxonomy (NCBI): domain Eukaryota; kingdom Metazoa; phylum Arthropoda; class Insecta; order Lepidoptera; family Noctuidae; genus Cerastis; species Cerastis leucographa. The sequence continues at coordinate 6,953,807 of OY720363.1, read as the reverse complement.
CGCCCTTAATACACAATATACTATTTCATCACACTTGCACGTAAACAGTGTCATGGCAACTGGGTAGACAATTCCCAGCTGTCACCCCGGAGGACAGGGCTAGAGGGGACTATTGGGAATAATCGAACATACAGGTTAACTTGGCTGTAATGCCCCATATAAAACCCTAGGGCGGTAAGTAATTTTTTTTTAATTTACAGCACAGCATGACAGCACACAGGTCATGCAAGTTCAAGCAAGGAGTTTACACGCAATTGAAAAATTGTCTTAAAATGTTATTTAAACAGGAATTTCGTTAAATCTCGCTATACATGTTATTTAATTACTCAACTAATGTTCTAAAATCTAAATAATCGATAGTTTTTTGTATCAAAACGTCATTTTTTTTTATACTCCGTCATGGCTGTACAACTAGGTAAGTATTTGCCTTTAACGTTTCTGTACAAAACATTTGTATAATCTGTGGTGTGGGCAAACAGCCCGCCATCCGCAAATCAGTTCACGTATTTCGTAATAATATGTGCTGACTTGTGTATATTCATAATTATTAACTCGCAAGTGTGATGAAAAACATTGTATGTTTCACGGGCGGTACGGGAATTACGAACCTCGACTCAGAAAGCCCTCAGTCTTCGACTTCGGGCTTCTACTAGAGCCTCGGTCGTAATTCCTTACTTACCGCCCTTAATACACAATATACTATTACATCCTTAGTAGATCGTTAATCGCTGATGCTTCACACCACAGGAGAGACCTAACAAACAACGCGCTTTAAGCCGTATACCGACATTGCGAGGCATGCGCCGCGAACAACGCACAACGAATGCCTCGCAAGGTGAGTACCTTTGTATTCGTGGCGAGGCATGTGCTACGCACGGGCGACGGAGAGCCAAAGTATGGCCGCGGCATTCGTTGTGCGCCGTTCGTGGCGCATGCCTCGCAGTCTGTATGCACCTTTAGTTGCTGGCGCAGTTAAGGTTATTCGCGACCTAAAACCACAGAGTAGAATACTTAGGTATACCACTTAAAACTATATAGGAAAAACCCGACAACTGACATGCCCACCAGACATAACACCTGTCTGCTAGCCTACCATGACGTCTTAAAGCAGTATTGTTTTACTCTTTTCCAGTGCGGGAAAGAGACGAAGCTATACAGGATGTCTAGCGCCATCTCTTTCCCACACTGGAAAAAGTAAAACAATAATGTTAGACGTCATGGTAGGCCAGCTGGTCGGAGCATTCTACCTTTTCTATGGAGTATTGAGAACCTTTACACCTTTTCTTTTTAGCCCTACATGACTCTCACCTCGAAATTAAACGTGTCGTTGTTTCAGCCATGCGATAATGATCTACTTACTAGAAAAGTATGGAAAACCAGAACATTCACAACTATACCCAGCTGATAGCAGAAAGCGCGCAACTGTTCATCAAAGATTGTTCTTCGATTGTGGAGTCTTCTTTCCAAGACTGAGGGCCGTTATGGTAACACTTTTTCTTTTTTCTTTTTTACTTGGATGTGGTGATATGTGTGTCCTGCCTGTAAGTTATGCTTGTAGTCTCTCTGAGAGATCGCATACGGAACAAGGTGATCCGACAGAGAACCAGAGTTGTCGACATAGTTCACAGAATAAGTAGGCTGAAGTGGCAATGGACCGGCTATATATTAGCCGTAGAACCGATGACCATTGGGGTAGACGTGTTCTTGAGTGGAGACCGCGAATAGGGGATAATCCGTTTTTTTTTTCTTTGTCCATCGGGTTGTTTATTGAAAAGGATTGGACACGTATTTTTTCTTTTTTCACGTGGTCATAACATTACGGAGATATATTGAGTTGAAATGGCGCATGACGTCACATGTAGGTAAGTTTTATACCTACTTGTGACGTAGTAAGCCCCCACTCTCCAACTTTAATGAGTTTTAACTAAGTAATTTTTTGATATTTTGATAAAACAAAAAATACGTGTCTAATATTTTTGCATTACCTGTCTGACGGACAAAATAGAATGTCGTTTTCTTTACCCAGTCCGATCCCCTATTGGCAAGCGTAAGGTGGGACGCCCTCAGGCTCGGTGGAGCGACGATCTTCGCAGGGTGTCTGGTAGCAATTGCATGAGACTTGCCGAAAAAAGTTAAGTGACGTGCGATTGGAGATCATATCCAGCAGACCGTTGTAGGCTGAAGATGGTGATGATAGGAAAGCACAAAATAAACCGCATACCAACAAAAAATAACAGAGTCTGGTGATTAACCCTGGTACATTCATAACAACCCAAATTACCAAGTATTTATCGGGAATGTCGTGGAGAAATAGTGTATGTGTGTTTGGAGAAGCTCTGTCCAGCAGTGATCTACTAATGATAAAGAAATTTTCTTAATCGCATGTATTATTATGATAAGCGCGCCAATCCCTGAGAATTTGCTATACCTATTGACTAGAACCAGGCTTTATAAGATTTTACTTTCTTTCTAGGCACCAACCTACATGGGGAGGCTTACAGAGATGTCTAAAAGCATGATCCGGAACATTCTAGATGCTTACTCCATGCTTGAAGATTATTTATCAGAGAACTTGTATATGGCAGATGATGTAATAACTATTGCTGACCTGAGTATAGTGTCCACTATGGCAACATTTGTAGGATTGGTTCCTATTGATGAAAAGAGGTTAGTATTTAAAATACTTCTAAGATCTTCTTATTACCCACTTTTAATAATTAATTACCTACCTAAAGAATATGTGTTCTGAGCAACGGAAATAATTTAAGCTAATTATAAAAGTAACTAAAATTGATCTAATTAATTATTTGAAATACCTACTAAAATATAATACTATTGTTCATAATCATTAAATATTGATCTCAATTATAAATAATATTGATGTATTGATGTTTTTTTATGTTATTGCAATGTCTATAATCTTATTGTTGTATTTATAATAAGTATGTCACTAATAACTAAAATTATATCTTATAATTAACTTAATTATTATTAACTTGCTCTGAAATACAGCCTTGTGGAATCGGAAGTGCCGTACTATAGGTATGTGCCCGACCAAGTTCTCAAAAATGGCAATATCACACTGTATTGGGATCAATCCATCATCACTGACAGGACTATTGTAGCCAATAAGCCTGATATAGTGGTGATCGATCGATCAGAGCGGCGCGCAATGATTGTTGACATAACGGTTCCACATTACGAGAACCTCGTGAAAGCCGAGAAAGATAAGCAAATCAAATATCTTCACTTGGCTCGCGAGGTTGTCGACACGTGGGATGTTAACTCAGCGATCATTGTGCCGATAGTCGTATCAGCCAATGGCCTAATGCCAAGAGCCTCGACCAATATCTGATGAGGCTCTCGCTAGGCAGCTGGATCAAGGGCTTGATTCAGAAAGCGGTACTCCTGGACACGGCTCGTATCGTTAGGTTCCTTTCTCTGGAGCCCTGACCGCCGGTAGCTTGGACCCTGTTCCCGATACCGGTGGGCTACTATTTTTATATTTTTAAATGCTTTTTTTTAAATATTATTTGATATAGAAATATTTAAAAATGTAAATTGTATGTATAGAAAAAAATAAATGTAAATGATTGATTATTATTAATTTATATTAACGTTAATTTGAATACTTATATTGCTGTGCCATAACAGGGTCCATAACGTTGTTCTTAGCTTTAAGCCTTTTATAAAACCTGTATAACATTGTGGAATGCTATATGAATATGAGTATTTATAAGTCTTTCATGATATTTACGTCTATTTGAGTTTTGAGGCTTTGAAGCGGCCATTTTATGTGATAGTATATTATCACAACAAGAAAAGCCTAGTATATATTTTATAGGCTGACTGATTGATTAGAATTTTTTAACAAATTTAACTAGCAGAAAGTAAAAAAAAAACACTATGTAAGCGATGATTACAAAAGAACATTATTTTTTTCAGATTCCCCAAATTAAAACAATGGTACAACAATATGAACGAAAAAGATTACTGTAAAAACATAAATATTCCTGGTGGTATAGAGCATTCTGACGGACTAAAGGCTTTAATGGAGTACAACAAATTTCAACAGACCTCTAAAACTTCTAAACTGTAAGCTATCAAATAGCTTACAGTTTTAGAACAATGAGCCTTTGTAAGAACGTTACTTTAAATAAGTGAGTTTCTCCAGATCTCAAGGGAATTAGGTGAAAGCGAGGTTAATGTGTTAGTGTTCTTTTCAAATGGTGGTCGTAATGAGTAAAAACTTGTTACAAGATAAATTGTATATTTTGTATCATTTTATTTAATATTATTTATAATATTTTAAATAAAACCAGCTATTTATATTACAAGGTCTCAAGCAGGGTTTCCAAAAAACAAAAATACAGTGTAAGAATCACAGGTTTTTTATTTCAATAACTAAAAAGAAATGCAAAGAATTTTTTTTAACTTTACACTCCAGTAACGTCTAAGGCTACCATATGGATAACTTTTTCTGAGAAAATTAATGATTACAAAAACGTTACACAGTTAAACATTTTCTATAAGTCTTGTAATAGTCTCTCGCGAACGCCCGCACATCGTAAGAACAATAGCACTTAACGATTAAAGTACACATAGAATACTCGAGATATCGACGTAGTCCCCCCTCAGTCATACTTTACACATGCATAATTGCGTTTCAATAATAAACGAACATCATAATGGAATCATAATGCAAAGTTTCACGCAAACTCTTAGTCACTTGTCTAATTTAGTGGTTGCTTGTTTTTGTTTGGGCGTTACTGTCAATGTTGCACGTTTAGTCTTAAATGTAACGGCAGGGACGTGGCCTGCATTAGCCGTCTTCCTTCGGTGGTGTGAACCATCCTGGAATTACACACAAAATTATATTAATAGCTTGAAGTACATGGCGTGAATACAAACGGACTGCATTTTATAAGTTTTTAAACTGAGACTGTAACTAACACTATCATTAACACTGAAAAATAGGTATTTACCAATATAGTGAACTCAAAACAAATAATGAACATGGGAAATTTTCCGTTTTGAGTCAAAATCAAAACATTTTATTATACATAGGCCTACATGGACACTTAAAAAAACGTGGGCAAAAGGTGAACGGTTCAGTTTGGTCGTTTCCTATGGAGAAGAACTGGCAAGAAACTCCATGGTTACTCTTTTGAAATAATTTGGTTTTACAATATTTCTATGTTACAGCGTTGGTACTTAAGTATGGGAGGACATCGTAGGTCCGACAATAGGTCGTTGTTTGATCCAAAACGTAGAACAAGATAAAGCAGTAATAATAATAGAACTGCATTTTATCTGCTAATTACGATATTACTGGGCTGCAACTAAAAGTAAACAGAGGTCGTCAATGCAGTCTATCTGTAGACATTTGCTTGTTGTATTTTAATAAACCGAGTATTTCATTAATCAGAACAATTCTATTCACTAAGGGTCAGCTCGCACCGAGACGCGACGCGACGCTGCGCGCACACTTTAAAAGAGCGATTCAAAATATAACTTTATTTTCTACACGAAAAGATACACATTTCGTTGTGAGAATTCAGAATACGTTGCGCAACGTATTCTGAATTCTCAAGGTGCGCGCAGCGTCGCGTCGCGTCGCGTCTCGGTGTGAGCTGACTCTAAGCATTTGCAAAATCACTGCGAATATTGAAATCAAAATAACAGTTTCAGTTATTTGTAGGTAAAAGGGGTTTGTCTCCACATGAGTGCCGAAACAAGTCCTCCGAATTTGTTTCGGCATTCCTTCTACAACAGGTAGTTTTTAAATTATTGATCAGCGATATAAATTGTTATATCACCTAAATTGATATACACAGTCCCGCCCTGATGGGAGTAGGGTATTCCCAAGTGTTTATCCCCATGGCAGGATAAAAGGTTCTCTTCAGACGGAGATCCATGAGAATTACCTCACAAAATAAAGGTAACTCCCTCTCCAGGCAAAGAGAAAGGTATCATAATATGAGTAAAGTTTCGACCTCTGTTGGTTATGATAGCACAAGACAACAAGCCCAACAGCAGGAAAACTTAAAATTAGTAAACCAAAGAACCATTTTACAGGAATATTATACATAGTCGTAATCACTTGCCCTTGTCGTATTTTTGGTGTTTTTTAGCCTGATCTTTCCCACTCCTGGACAAAGGCCTTCCCCTATTCCTTCCACTTTTATTTAGCACTCTGATTTTTGCCTCTTCTCGCCAATTAACGAGAAAGCCATCCAAGACGTCCCGCGATCTTCTTGGCCTGTCGCGACCCCGTCTAGCTGTCTCAGAGCTCCAGTTTTGTGAAATGTGGGCCCACAGTTTTGCGGCATCCGGCAGACATGGCCTGCCCAGTCCCACTTTAGTTTGGCAGCTTTATGAGCAACGTCGGCAATTTGGTTCTGGAGCACAGTGTGGTGTTCTTGTCTTATATTACAGTAATATTACATGTAGGTAATATTACTAAGTTTAATATTGTAACTATTGATATTACCAGGAAATCGTTATAATTAGCTACGTAAAACATATTGTGAGCTAATACTGCTAATCAAAATAATTAGGTACTTGTAAAGTAATAATGTAGTAAATAGTATTGATTATTTACAGTTTTTTTTTTAACTTTTCCCCACACTAGGAATTCCTGTGTCGTGGGTGCGTTTACAAACATTTAAACTCACATACACAAACAGCCAGACCCGGAACAACTATCTGTAGGCCATACAAATTACGTTACGCCACTCACAGATGGGAACTGCTTTATTTTGGTATGATTTTAAACAGTTGGGCAGTTGGACAGCAGGGTCACTCCACAGAGTTATAAATGCATATATGTATAACCCTCCTTTTGAGATTCACCACAGTCGAGTAAAAATATGTGTTTTTTCAACAAAAAAAAAACTAAATTAATTGTAAATTATAATCACTAGCCTTAAGTTTTATTATAAGCCAATTACGCGACAGCAATAGATAGTGATCATTCTATTTGGCCGAAGACGACGGTGGAACAGTAATACGTGAGCTTAGATGAACGATTCGTAAAACATGTTTCGCTTGTCCTTATGATTATTTGTTTGTTGGTAGTACTTAACAGCTTGTTTCGAAAAAAACATGGCTACAGGCAGTTACAGCAGATCCTATAATAATCAAATTCTTTCAAAATGAGACTTATTTTGATATATTGTTAACTACACCAATAACTCCTTTTCAAAGAAACTTGCGAGACTATACTTGTTACTGTAAGCCTGCATCATCCTACGGCTGGGCGCAGGCTTCTCCCAGTTTTTATTCCTTTTGATCCAGGGCTAATGTAGGCCATTGGTCGTTAGTTAAGTCAAGCGTAGCCCGCCATTTTCTAAGAGGTCTGCCGCTTCGCCACAGGGCGCCACATACGGATGATTCTAGATCTCCACCAACCGGCTTGTCCACCAGTGGCGGACAGCGAACCAACTTTTTGAAAATAATTCTCGCTGTCCACCGTGAATGGATAAAGTAAGAAATTTGGACACAAGAGGAAAATGGAAGAAATATTATTTTTAATTATTTCGCTGTGCACCACAGGTGTACAAGCCGGTGGTGGACATCGGGAATCATCGCCACAAAGTGGTTATTTAGTCAAAAAACTATAAAATATCCAATCTCACCATTCTTCTCATGTATCTGCACGAGGCATTTGAAGCTCTGTTGCGCGCGCGCGAGACTGTACTGCGACTGTGACACGACTTTCGTGGCGCCGAACTGGATCCGCGCCTTGCCCTTCACGAGCGTGGCGGCGATCTGCATGATCACGGCCTCTACGGTGTACGCAGACGACCAGCCCTGCTTGGTCAGCAGCTCCATGCATATCGCGCCGCCTACTAGCACGTATCCTCCTGGAATATGGTGAGAAAGCATTATCATCGAATCAAAAAAACAATATGCAATGTTACACAACTATTCAAGGCAAAATAAGCCCTTTCGCATGTTGAATGTATGAGCTAGTAAAATCCTGTAAACGTTTTAAATTGGCGTATTGCCTTTTTGAGATAATGGTTCCTATTTGGTTAGCCAAAGACTTTTCGGATAACAGAAAATGAACTAGCATTGATGTGCATGCGTTCAGTATGTTGGCTATTTCGAAACTTCAACAAGCTAAGGTTACATCAATCTCTTCAAACTCGGGAAATATCATCTCGAGACATAATGACAAAAATGGTTTTTGGTGAATGTACAAGTTGACAAATGTATTGTCAATTCGAATAGATAACTCTAAGCATTTGACATTGAAATTACCTGCATGTCGTGCAGAAGGGACATTTTTGCTTTTGCAAGAATAAGTAACTTGAAAAAAAACTGTGCCTTACCTGATATAATAGGGTAGACGACCCTAACGAAGGGCGGTTCGAAGGGGTACGTCTCTTTGAACATAATATTGAGTAGTATCGAGTCCTTGCCCTCCTTTTCTTTGAGGACCACCAGGTCGTTATGTAGTGGACTGTCAGGGTCCACGGAACGCAGCCTGATGTTCCACTCGTACAAGGAATCGTTTACTAACTCTGGAATAGAAGAGATTAGAATATATTAGTATAATATTTTTTAGAAATTACAATAGACAAAATAGTTTCGTTCGTTTTTAGTTTCAAATCAATTATGTTAAGGGCAATACACGTTAGGGCGGCGTACCTGGCAGGTTTGCCTGTACAGCTATTACACCGGAGCGTGTATCAAGCTTACCTGACTGGTGTATCTGTACAGGTAAACCTGTCAGGTACACCCTAGGGTGTATTGCGAGCTTTATATTGTTATTAAAGTAAAACTTCTTATGCGACTTCCAACAAGTTTAACGTTTAACGCTACCATGGAGGGGGAATAGAAAGAGACAGAGCGAGCGTGAATGCGTGGAACTCGAACGCATGCGTGTAGTAGTATTACGAAGTTTCACTTCTTCCGCGCGGAAGGACTCCACGCACTATTTTTATTATCAGGGCCATGTTTCACAGATTGATATTTGTAGAATACCAGAAGGAACCGTATGAAACCATTCCATACTTTAAAAGATTGTGATAACTTTTGATAAACATTAACTGTACACCTAAAAACCTTAATTTCGAAAGAAGTCACGACACGACTTTTTTACTTGTGCCATTATTTTGCCTACATAAAGGGTGTAAAACACCTCTTTACGAAGCCGAAAGGCACTGGTTCTCCCTGTCCTTGCGATCATTTTTTTGTTCTACACTATACCTGGGAACCTTCTAGTTACGGAGTTATTGGGGGTCAAAGTTCCAACTTTTTAACAAGTATTTTTTTTAAGATTTTTCGATATGTCGATTTTACTATCCAAAATATGTACTTATGGCCAAATAAATGTCAGTGACGATTTGCTACGATGCGCACAAAAATTATACGATAGGTTGACTGCGGTTGCATGATGAACGATGCGTAATGCGGTCAACCGATGATTAGTAGCTAATAACATAACATTCATTTATTGTAATGTCGGAGGCGACATATTAATACGCCATCGAGCTAAGATACAAGCTTATGCCTCTCTATAAGGCTACAAATCCACCACGCAGACCCAGTGCAGATTGGTTTTTGTCACATGTCTCCGAATTTTCGTTTCAATTCAAATAAAAATCATTTATTTCAAGTAGGCCAGTTCCAGGCACTTTTGAATAGTCGAAAAACAATAAAAATGAAGCTACACTCCCAGTCACAAGACATAATAACTGTGAAAGTACTGTAGTTGCCCATTCCAAAGCGTAGGCTATGGAGAAGAAGGGGCAAAAAACTTCATGGACACTCTTTTAAATCAGAATCCTGTTACAAAAACTTGGTTACATCATTCATGTTGAGATGGTAACTTATGTGAGAACGATGTAGGAAGAAGTGCACGTTAAAAGTGTCCATAGTAAAACAAAAATAACAATTAAAAGATAACATAATTAGTTCGAAATGAGCCGTGGCAGCTAAGACACGACCAGGCACAATAGACAGCGCCCGTTCACGAACATGACTAGGATATGTAGGTTTCCTTACGGGGTTATCCTTCAAAGTTTTAACAACGGTGGTGATGACATAAATTACATCAAGGACAGATTCTGCCTAAAATACAAGACAAACAGGGAAAAAACAAAAATAGTCAAAAATCTTGTACCTAAAATATATCGTTCATTTGAAAAATAGTTTTGATTTTAATAATAGTTAGGCGTCAATATCCTATGATTGTATGAGTGGCGACAGTCAAAAGGTCAAAGTATACTTAGGTACCGAGTTGAAATAGTGTGTCGCCAACATACACGACTAGGTATAACCTATACACATTGTCAATTCGAATACTAAGTCCGTTATCACTAATAGAGGAAGATCCCTTGACCTCCAAGGCCTACGTCATTTTATAAAAGCTGAAACTTTTTCTGTGGAATAACATATGTTCAATCAAGCTGAAACTTTTTCTGTGGAATAACATAAGTTCAATAATAATTTATCTTTCTTTTAAGGTGTCTGGTGGTGGGTTTCCATCAAACAAAATGTCTGGCAGTTTCAAAATTAAATCACGCGTAATAGTATAACGTAACTAAGCAGCAATTCAGCACACAATTTTATTACTTTGTTACCAGATATCTGCAAAAGCCACCCGAACCGATTTTTCATGATATACAATTCCTAACTAAAGTACCTTGTAGGATAAGGTCTTCCACAGTAATCGTTACAGCTTTAATAAAATGACGCACGTCTGGCGTTCATTGGATCTTGGTCCTTAACAATAGGCACCTAAATGAACGCCTAAAAACGCCCTGTTGTATTTTCAACGCTTGGATCAGCACCGAGTTTTAATTCCAACAGTGCAACAATATTTATTTAGCGGTCGCCGAATGCTAATGTAAAAGTCATATTGTGTTTAACTCATATTTCGGAAAGGCTCTATTATAATTTTTTACGGGGTTTTAAAAGCCAAATTACAATTGAGCTATTTCATTTTTCTCTCCTTATTTTCACAGATAAATGTTTTGGATGTGCCGAAATGAACTCCCCATTAATAAAAGCGTCTGCTAATACATAGCAAAATATCCAGACTATTGTTGATATAGAACACTTACCAATAGAATACATATTGTTTTTGAAGGAGCATGAGCGGTATATGTCCCGGAGCTCCTTCATGAGTCTGTCGGTGGCCTGTAGACTGCCCGACACGCTGCCCGACAGATAGTCTGCCCGCTGGTTCTGTCGCAGCCGTTCCAGTGTTGCTAAGTGTTCTGTTTCCATGTCGTCCTGGAATCATAAAAGATAGATAAATGACTTTACAATTGTGTTTTGGCTTACTCATAATATAATATTTGGGTAACGTGAAGTTAAAGGCGCGTTTTTATAAGTATTTTGGAAATAAATCGTAAAATATTGGTTTCCGTCAATTTATGTTAACACAAGTTTATTTATTGATAAAGTATATACGGTAAAAATAAAACAAATTCAAAACCTGTTCCTTTTTAGCCTGTTCTGTTTTAGGCTTTTCTTTTTCGGACAGTCCTTTTTCGAACTGTTCTTTTCCAGCCAGTTCTTTTTCAAACGGTTCTTTTTCGAACTGTTCTTTTTCAGACTGTTCTTTTCCAGCTAGGTCTTTTTCAGCCAGTCCTTTATCGAACTGTTCTTCTTTAGACAGTTCTCTTTCGGGCTGCTTTTCAGACAGTTCGTTTTCAGGCCCTTCTTTTTCAGCTAGGTCTTTTTCGGACTGTTCTTCTTCAGACAGTTTTCTTTCGGGCTGCTTTTCAGACAGTTCTATTTCAGCCAGTTCTTTCGCCGACCGTTCTTTTTCGTTTTCAGCCATTGTAACAGCCCCAATTTGAAACAATATCGCGTTTTATTCCAACTTTCCTCCCCAAAATTAGCCACTAAACCTGGCACACAACACAACAGGCCCCATGGGTGTGAGGTACATACTAAGTATCCTAAAACTAGTTGAGCCTATTTATAGGACAGATATTGTTCACGCAGATGTTTCCTTCCGGCTGTTCTATACCGATCAAAAACAATGCCCGTGGTTTCAAAATTTAATTAATAAGTACCTATAAAGTAAATTCAGTTTTCGAGCCTCTCTGTTTTTCCGTTTTTTCTTCCTTACTAAATTCCGATTCATCATTTATAGAATTTATTCTGGAGGTTTTCTTAGTCGTAGAAGACGTAGGAGCGGGTCGATAGAATATTTTAAAACCCAGACTTATGTGACAAAAAACAGGATAATCCTCTTAATACAGGGACATTTTTGTATGAATGGAAAAACAGTACGATGATTACATATTTCTGAAATATACGTTTTAATATTGATGAGCGGCGCTTGAATATTTAAATAGCAGAGCTATATTTATCGCTTAAATAATACCGACATTGACACACAGATTTCCATAACGTAACGCAGGTAACAAGATAAACAAGTGAAAGTCGCATAATTTCATATTTCTGTACATAAAGTGAAGTTATTTGAACTTGAACAGTCACATTGAATTTAGCATACCTAGACCTAGTACAAAACAGACATGTGCTAATATAATATGTAAATGTAGTCGCCATGACCTATGTCAAAGCCGTGACGATCACTGAAGTGTTTTCTGCATAATGTTTTTATTTATTTGTGTATGCGACTCAACTAGCAGATGGGTCATTCGACTAGGCACTTGATATGGAGGGAAGTGGCAGTTGTGTTTTTCCTACTCCTACGCTATTATTTTCTGATTAATTTCGTTGCGGAATCCAAGACGGTTAAATTGTTTCTCTAGGACTTCGTCAAGCTTTATTGTCCCGGCGCTGTTTTAGCGGTCGCCACTGTTGATTCTGGGTTACAGGAGTTGCAGTGGTTTGGGAAGTATCACGGGTTTGTCCCAATAATAAAAGTCGATCCATGTAAAATATCTACGTCAGCTGCATCCGTTTAGATTGCAAAAGACAAGGCTGGTGATGACGGAAGATCATTGCGCATTTTCAAGCAACTTTGTGCAATGGTGTAGTCCGTTCCTTTTTTAAAAAAAAAAAACCTTTTATTGTTTAAATGGTTTCCCAGATAGCGACACAAAGGCAATACAAATAGCAGGAACATTCAGTACGCTTGTCTGTTCGTCTGCATTGACCGATAATTGTTTTATTGCGTTTAAAAAAGTCTACCTGCTAAGTGTATTGTGATTACAAATATCCTGTCGTTTAGTAACGCTGTTGCCCATAAAGATGGGTCAAAAAACCTTTATCGGTTCTTACGACATTTAAAAAAAATGTTAATTGTCTGTACCACACAATGCGGAATGCAATATCTGCTTTGCAAAAGTAGTATAGGGAAGACATCGATGAAAAATGAATAAAAAAAGCCTCGTTAAATGAGGATTTAAAACAACAGTTGATTTAAATCTGATCGAAAAATCATGTTATTATTAGTCTTGAAGTGGTAGCAACCACTTCAAGACTGGATTGTATATAGGAACTCATTTGTTGATTTTCAAGTGACTTAGCCATTCTAGTTACCTTTTTATGTACTTTTGTAATGGGAGTTTAATATTTTAATTGGGAAAAAAATGTATTCCGTCCATATAAATAATAATGATCTAACTCCAACTTGAAACCTAGTCATTGTTATTATAGTAACTATAATTATTACTGTAACTACCTAATATACTAAACAACAAACATGACATCACGCCTAATTTTCCCGAAGGGTTAGACAGAGAAACTATACGTAGTACATCCAAAAATCTACAATACTAAAACTAGTAGTACTGAATATTTTGCATGTCACCTCTTATGGCGGAATGCGTTTTTGCACTGAACTTATTTATTTATATTATTTTTATTTTATTTATATTTTTTTATTGTAGTTATATTATTTATTATAATTATATTATCGGTAATATCTCTCCCTAGCCACGGCTTAAATTGTCTTTCTCTTCGTTACCCCTTGGCAGCTACGTCAAATCCCGTTTTTCATCCTTCTGGGAGACCAATTGCCCAAACCAACTTTTTCCAGCATTAGGGCTCAAAAGTCAAAGTCAAAGCATTTATTTCATTTAGACCATTACAGGCACTTATGAAAGTAAAAAAAAAAAACAAAATAAAACGCGAAGCTACAGCTACAAGCTACAGCAAGAAGCTACAAAGACACCGCGGCCGATCGATGAAAAGGTATCGAAAGGGTAAGGGCGAAGTCGATCGATTGAAAGATAAAGAAAATGAGATATAAGATAACATAATCAGCATTATAATGTGCCCATTGCTTCGCAGTATTTGAAGGCTGGGTCTGTAAGGAGTGGGCCGTAACTCACCACGCGACTCCCATTTTAGTTTGGTGGATGGTACATGTCATCTTTCATAAGACATACCGCTTTTACATGATGTTTTCCTTCAGCGTTTTTAGAGCAGTGTAGATGAAATAGACACAAAGTAAAGTGCTTCTCTGGATTCAACCTTACGACCACGATTACTCACACTGCTTCCTTTAGGTTTATAGAGTAACTAGATTTGCCCGCGACTTCGTCCGCATGGAATTTAAGAAGTGGCCTAAGTTATTCCTTATTACATCAGCTATCTCAGTGAAAGTCTCGTCAAAATCGGTCCAGCCGTTCCAGAGATTAGCCAAAACAAACAGACAGACACAAATTGAAAAATTGTTATTTTGGTATATGTACCGTATATGTATACATTCATATGCATGTAGAAAAAAGCGGTTATTTTAATATTACAATCAGACACTTCAATTTTATTTATTTGTATAGATGTATGTATAGATAATGATGCGATAAATAATAAAAAAATACATACTTTGTTGCTGCGTCCAGCGTCGTCTACCATTTCTAGTGGCAAGTCGTCTTCCCCTTCAGATTCGTCTTCCTCTGCGGCCATCTCTTCATCTTCCTCTGTTCCTGACTCGGCGCCGTTTGACGTTACACTTGGAACTCTAGAAAGATAGAAATATTCTATAATTAATATTCGTTGTTGATGTTCTTTATAAAAGTGACCATGGAGTTTCTTGCCCGTTCTTCTCCATAGACGTCTACGCTTTCGAATGGCAACTACTGTACTTTTGCAGTTAGTATGCCGTGTGGATGTGCCTGAGGCTTCATTTTTTTAAATCTAGTTAGTTGTCTAGATTAAAAAAGTAGAGTTAGCGACTTCTAGATTATCAGAAATGGTTTTATTTTCTATTTTCAAAGACAATACATTCTTATCTCGTGGTTGCGTCTTTCCTGTTTCTCTATTAATTACCTGCCACACAGTTATTATTTTTTTCTTAGAAATACTGATTTTATTATTTTAAATTTTGCGTGAGCGCAGACACTTTTGAATATTTTTGAATAGTTTCTAACATAAGTGAAATACTTGATCTGAAGTCAGAGGTGACGTGATATAAAGCGTATAAAATATCTCTGCTTTTTCTTATTCCCGCAGTGGTCCATTCGCTAAATTTAGACTTTGAGTTGAGCATAAGTTTTCATCCAGGTCCCTTG
Organism: Cerastis leucographa; assembly: GCA_963082945.1. Classification (NCBI taxonomy): domain Eukaryota; kingdom Metazoa; phylum Arthropoda; class Insecta; order Lepidoptera; family Noctuidae; genus Cerastis; species Cerastis leucographa. The sequence goes on along the minus strand of OY720363.1, from coordinate 6,938,349 downwards.
CATATCTACAAGATCCCAAACACTATTGCATTTTTCGTCTTATTAGGATTTAAACCGACAAAATTATTGCTAATAGCAATATTTTACAATCGCTTGCAAATCCGAAAAAGCCTTTAATACATTGCACATGAGTATTATAAAAATAATCAATACGAAATTCGTGATAATCTTGCAAGACGTGTAAGATGACTAAGCTCTACATAACTCCAGCAAACATCGCGATTTGGCCTTGATTGCATCTTTTCGTCGTCTACAAAATTAATATCACGTCTCTTGTGGAGAAATTTCGGTGTATTTAATTTTAATAAAGCCGTACACTTTTCACGATATAAAATTCGTAGATAATATATATTATAGGTGGAATTTTAAGTAACTTGGCTTGTTAGTTAGATGTTAGTATGTATTGGTAAAGTCTTGTAACTGAATTTCAAACGGGTTCCCCAAAAAAATTGAACTGAACATTTTTATGACAGACATGAATTAATCCTACAGCCAGGATCGTCTCCTCACGTCTTTCAAAGTTTAACAGCACCGTCACGAAACTTTGTACACGCGTTCAATGTTGAAACATAAACCTAATTTTCTACTTTTCATTATAAGAAAAGCTTGATTTAAAATAGAAATTATTTATTTAAGTTTGGGGTATGCTAAGCTTATAAGGTAGGTTCTTATGACCAAGGACGATATGTATGAACGTATCTTAGCTTAGCTTGATTCTACAATGGCAATGTCCCCGTTTCTACCTTATGCTAGTAGTTTTGACAGTTGTGCGACAGTTGCAGGTTACACTTAGACAGTTCGTGCTAAGTTTATGGATACAAGTATATACCCTGGCTTGTCTCTCTGCGGTATCACAATTCGTTTTCATGATAAACAAAACCCGCTCAACAGTTAGTATCTTAACCTTAGCTCTAATGAATGCGAGGCTTTAACGTGGAGTCTCCCCTCATTCAACTCTATGAATGACATTCAGCGTCAGCGTAAACTGTAAATCGAAGTGGGGGACCTAAAATGGCCGCTTAGCAGAATCATATTAGGTTAATAATTTTAATTACGTTACAATTCGTACTTTCCACGGCTACAAAAAACCGGCCAAGTGCAAGTCGAACTCGCGCACGAAGGGTTCCGTATCATTATTTATAAAAAGGAGGAAAAACATAACTTTTTTGTATGGGAGCCTCCTTAAATATTGATTTTATTCTGTTTTTAGTATTTGTTGTTATATCATCAACAGAAATACATAATCTGTAGGAATTTCAACTGGCTAATCATCACGGTTCATGAAATACAGCCTGGTGGCAGACGGACAGCGAAGTCTCAGTAATAGGGCACATCTTGGCCTTACGCATGGCGATGCTCACCAGCGAAGTGAATGGCGCCGCATGATTAACAAAGCCGACCCTGCGTAACGAGAACAGGCGAGGGCAAGCAAGAAGAAAACGTTACAGCTCGTAAAATGGTTACAGACGCAGTTAATATTATGAATAGGGGATAATCACATTTTTTTTTCTTTGTCCGTCGGGTAGTTTATTGAAAAGGATTGGACACGTATTTTTTGTTTTTTCACGTGGTCATAAAATTACGGAGATATATTGAGTTGAAATGGCGCATGACGTCACATGTAGGTAAGTTTTATACCTACTTGTGACGTAGTGAGCCCCCACTCTCCAACTTTAATGAGTTTTAACTAAGTATTTTTTTTTTATATTTTGATAAAACAAAAAATACGTGTCTAATATTTTTGTATTACCTGTCTGACGGACAAAATAGAATGTCGTTTTCTTTACCCAGTCCGCACCCCTGTTGTCACTTAGAATAGGATGAAACTTAGTAACCGTCCAAAAGTCCCTTCCAATCTTGACGAATTGTACGGCAAGACGCTGAATATCGATGGCGTTTATAGGAAACTAACTGCAGTCAAAGAAACAGGAAATTAAACGCTCTCAGTGTCGAGTGTAGTCGATTACCGTTGATATGAAAAACGACGCTGATAATAGATTGTCGAGTACTGCAGTTAAGAATTTTGTCAACATAATGCTACACTATGTCCAGAACCGTTCGGTGTAAAGAACATTATTTTTTCGGCTTATATTTTACTCTTAAAGTAAGCTTAACTCTATATCTACTTCATAAACTAAATACACACACTACCCTCCTTTGGGTCGCGCAGTCGGGTAAAAATAGAGGAGTTTATAAACTCTGCCAGATAAGGTGCCTGGTGTTTAATCCGCAGAGTGTTTGTTCTTATATTTGAATTTTGAATGATATGTAAAGTGGTTATGTTTTTTAATCATAGATGGCACTGTATATTTACGTCATAATGCTGAAACGCGGTGTTAAGATTCACCGCGATATAAAGACCTTTAAACGGAACATCAAATTAAATTGTCTTGCTGTAGAAGTTAGTTTTATCGACGTATTGGGAGATAGTTCTTTGGAAAATGTACACCAGGTGCTTATACTGATGTAGCTTGGAGGAAGAGCTCAATAGCCATACTCATAATCAGCATGTGTTTCACTAGTGGAAGGAAAGAGGGGGTCCTCTTTGTTTTGACGAACTCCCAAACTTTGGGGAGTGGGCAGTAATCAACCAGTACAGCTGACCCGCGCAACTTCGTCTGAGCCTCCGCTCCTATTGGTCGTAGCGTGATGTTGTATAGCCTACAGCCTTCCTCGATAAATGGGCTATCCGACACAAATAAAGTAACTACGCAAAAATTATTGCTGGGAAACGACATTTTTTTTGTGTGAAAAATTTTGTTTTACGCAATAAAAACATTGTGCTGATGGATACATTGAATAGTAAACGGGTCATAGAGGTATTTCAAATAAATTTGCAACCTTCACAAATAGTATTTAAAAAAAAAAGTTGTGAAAATGTTGGAACTTGGACCTGCAATATCTCCGTTACTAGAAGGTTCTCAGGATAATAAGTGCCTTTCGACTTCGTTAAGGGTCTATACAGGGTGTAACGGAAAGGGTATATACATCCTTAAGGGTGTGCTACAGACCATCAAACTGAACATGTTTCTCATCATAAAACATGTTTTTCAGCAAAAAAAATATCTGCTGCCCCATAGAAAATTACAATACCTATTCGACCCAAATGTATCGGCAGCAGAATTTTTTTTTTTGATGATAAACATGTTCAGTTTGATGGTCTGTAGCACACCCTTAAGGATGTATATACCCTTTCCGTTACACCTTACACCCTGTATACACCATTGTAATGTAATGTTTCCACTACTGAACACTGGTCTCCTATTTGTCAAAGGGAGTGGGCAGTAATCAACGTGCGGTTCGGTGGATGACACAATATCTCCGAATTTTCATCTCTAACAGATCTAGAAGTATAGAATATTTTGTTACAAACCTCTGCTGTGGCGCGGGATGCACTGGAAGAGACAATGAATCCAAATCTGGTGGTTCTGGTACCCCATGTAGCTTGCATAGTTCTCGCAACAGTATACCGACCTAGAAAGAGCAGATAACGTGTTTGTTAGACCAATGTGTCTGCGAATATAGGTGATAGTAGATAGATGGTTTTAGTATAAGTCAGGCGCATACTGGGGCAGTCCGCAATACACCTTGCTGACTAGCTCATATCTATAACCACAGCATGAACTGTTTCCAAAATTACCTATAGGTTTGTGGCGAAAAGCTGCTAAAACATAGTTCGTCTCAATACAAGAAACCTCTTTTGTTTTCTGTCGATGTAGACCCCAAAAACTAGGTCACCGGCCATAATATGTATACATAAGTAAACAATACATTTCTCGTGCTGACACTATTGTTTACCACATAATTCTGTAGAACTACAAAAGATCACCTTCACCTACATACAATTATGTGCTAAATTAATACATTTCGCATTTCTGATAAAAATAAAACGTCGAGGTTTTAAAAAAAGAAAGGCAAATGATCACTTCCTATGTTAACGAAACTCACCTTCAAACAAATGACCTCGCTCTTGATTTAAAAAAATAAACAAGATCATAGAGACTTTTTTCTTTATACTTTTTTTTTACTATTTACCTTTTAACTGTTGTGTTAACTCTATTGGCAGTTTGGAAAACTATTAAGTACTTAGCATGTGTTCGAAAATTTTAAAATAGTTAATGGCGTGTTCAATTTGCACATTGTGTAGGTAGGCACTTATTTTTGTACCGACAGGGTTCAATGAACTCGAGTTCATGCTCAAATAATCTTTACGTAGGTAAGTAAGCGCATAGATAAAACTGCAACTTTTCAACAAAATATCGAATTGGTCTACGTTTTCCAATTGAATAATTCTCAAGTTTTAAATTTATTTAATCTTAAATTGAATGTGAGTATGTAGAGCAGGTACTTTAAAATTTTCTTTTCATATGCATATCATTTACCTACTTTAAAACCGCATACATTTGTTTATGTAATTTCGTCAATTTAGGTCAAAATCTGTGTAGGGTTCTGCTTAAACTTAAAGTGTTAACTTCGTAGTTATATTTTCTATCAATATAAGAATATGTATACTTCGGCTTGATAATAAATAATGTACTTTACGTAAGGTTGCAGCTAACCGAAGGTCGAAGTTGAAAGACAACCCCTTGCGATGTAATTATCTCAATATTGATCAGTCATTTCCATGAAACTACATATTCTACATTATGCAAATGCAATTATTGGTAGTAACGTACCATGTTTATTTTTCACCTGGCTATGGCAAAGAAAAAGGAAGGACTATCAGGACTATCCCTGGTAACTACAGTCAAGTTTAACTACTTGAGCTTAAGTAATTACTTATGCAATTTTTTTAACGCAATAGACAATAATTCAAACGAAGTCAACCGAAAAAGAAAGCAAAGCTAAGAATTATAAATTTTGCAGTTCCAACTTCAAGCAATTAAGCTACATAATAAAAAAATCGTATCTTAAATAATGACATTTACACTCAAGTAAACACTTTGACTTCTGTATAGATACGGCTGTAAGATTCACGTTCTTAATGTGCTCATTCTCTTTTCTGTTACAGAATATTCACACTGAACTTATATTTTTTCCAAAAGAAGTTGTGAAAATCATCGCATCATTGCTTCACGTAAGGCGAGTTTGGGCCAACGCAAGCCCATTTGATTTGATTTGTTAATTTTAATGCAAAAAATAATTTTATACTTTTTGCTGTGCCCTACAGGGTCTGTAATTGTACCAGAACTTTAAGCCCATTGTAAAATCTTCACACATTATGGAATGCAAATAAAGACATGAATATTTAGTATTTAACTAATAACCCGAAGAATTTTAATTTAATATCTTTAATGTTATTGAATAGGGAATAAACTTTTAATAATTTACTGAGTGCAATCAAAAACAAGTAAATGGCCTTTTAATCTGTCACTACATAATCCTTTCCCGTATTGGGATTATGACAGATTTTAATACTAAAGGCGGAAACATACTTATGTGTCGTGTCGTGTCGTGTCACGCCAGAAGCAAATCGGTTTCATACATTTAGTATGGTTAGGGACATATTTGCATGGCGTGTCGTGTCGCAACGATGTATGAAACCGAATGCTTCTGGCGCGTCACGACACGCCACGACACGTAAGTGTGTTTCGGCCTTAAGTAATATTGTTTTATTATTTCCTTAATGAGCAGGGGAATGAATGTGCGTCACATGTGCGTTTCAATATAAAATTATAACAGGAACTTACTCATAAGTTCTGAAAAATTATGAATAATGTCTGGCACAATCAATTTATTCAAGAGATATTGTAAAGTATAATAATTTAGAAAAATCTTGAATCAAACAATTCAATTGTTTCATGATCCTCTTACTACATACAAATAAGCACAAAGGCAGAATAAGGGTGGAATACTGAAAAAATGATCATTCTGCCATTAAAATATAAAAAATCTGGATTGAATTGACAGACATTGATTACATTTACGTCTCAATACATATGTCTCAACACCCTGCACATGACCAAAGTCCAGAATGGATAAGGGCCTAAAATATTACATGCCCGCAATTTTCGCCCGCGTTAAAGTCCCGTCAAAATGAGTCCAGCTGTTTCGGAGATAAACCGGAACAATTTTGTTTTAAGTACCATACATTCATTCATAAGCATTCAGTAAAATGCTGTTATATTACAAACAGACAGTTCAATTTTATTTATTTGATAAATGTTTAGATATGTATAAATATAAAAATTATGGTAACATACATTTTATATCCTTACCTGGTTTATAACATGGTTATCTCTGCCTTGTGTATTGGTCAGGATCTGTACAGCATTTGTGACTATGAGATCCTCGCTGTCAGCAAACCATACAGGCGGTGTGTTGGGGTATGTCTCCTGGTACATAAAAAAAATTATTTATCAAAATAATGCTAAGCTTGTTTCTAATAATATAATATAAAAATAAATAATAAAAAAAATTACACTTAGGCCTACATGGAGACTTATAAAACGTTTTGAAAAGGTGCACGGTTCGGGTAGATTGTTATCCATGAAGAAGAACCGGCAAGAAACTCCATGGTAGTCGCCATGGCGTTTCTTAAAACTTTTAAAATTACTAGAGATGTTCCGTTCGATAGTCGGCCACTATTCGGCAAAGAGCGCCGACTATCCGGCTTCTTCTTTGTTTGTATGTGTTTTTTACAACCGACTAATCGGTTAGTGGACCAGCCATAGTTGGCACATTTTTAAAAATTACACTATAGTTTATGAAGACAATATGCAAATTGGGATAAGGGTAGCAGAATATGTTACTGCACTGGTTGGCTGTGGCAGTTGTGTGAAGCCCCTCATAAGGCTTTATCTAGGATATCTTGCAATCATCTTTTCTACCTGACATGAACAACTACCTGCACCCTGCAGGATTTAACGAGGCCAGTGACAGAGGTCTCTAGACTGTTACACATTGGTCAGTCATTAAGATTTGTTTGTTATTGATAATACTGAAAGGTCTGCACTGGGTGAATGTTTGAAAAAATTGTAAAACCCTAGTAAAGATAAAATAGCAGTTTTATAGTGCACCATTGTTACTCCTGTAAATAAAGTACATCCTCTGTTGCATGGAATCTTTAGAAAACTAGCTGTCTCACAAGGCATACATAAGAATGTTACAATTCCTTCCTCTCTGCCTTATTTATTTATATTTCTGACTGAATGAAACTTAAGCAGCTTTTACAATGTACACCTACATAAATTCACATGATTCAGAATCAATAACAATTATCTATATATGCAATCACCCTGATACTTCACTTTCAAGGACACATTACTTCAAAATCAATAGTTGCTACTTGGCACAAGTAGAATGATATCCGGCATTACTTGAATGCCAGAATTCATTGTCAGTGAATTGACCTGAAATCTGCATGCGTAGCATGACCACTGTAGAAACGAGTGTTGCCTACAGAAGAATCGACATAATGACAGATAGACAAGGACAAAGGGTTCAGTTTACGCAGCCCATTTCTATGGCAGTCATACTATGCTTGCCGTTTGTATTAGGCAGTTTAGTATAAAAGCTGCACTGCACTGTTTTAAAAGATTGGGTTTTAAAGTCATTTTGGTGCATTCCATACCAAATGGTTAAAGTTCTATAAAGAACATGCATCTTTGTATCTGTTAGTTGTTTAGTTCATTCTAATCCAATGTCAATACACATACACAATGATCATACTGTCAACTCTTGAACACCATTTAGAAGTTCTAACTTCATTGTTTCATTTGAAAAATTTGTCTTCAGTTATAAATTGTAATCAAATGCTTAGTGACATAAGTTTTTTGTTCCAAAACATATAGTAAACACGGTAAATATCCCGTTACCGGTGTTAATGGCAAATTCTTAGTAAGTTAATAAGATTGGTGATTGCTCAATAATGCACAGAACATTCAGTGAAGAAAGTATTGATAGGGCTTTCAAATACTGGGTGTGAGTTATGGCTAGCATTAAAAGGATTAGTACCGTGTTATTGGTGTTCTCAAATTATTGATTCACTACAAATATCCCTATATAACAAGAACTGTGCATTGCAAGCCGAGCCAAAACTCAAGGATGAATTAATAAATTATATTGCATAAATTACATTGCCGGCCAGAAGAATACTGTTTCAAACTGTTAAGACATTACAAATACCGTTATGGCAAGGCAATCATTTTGCAAAAAGCGAATGGTCATAAAAGTATTGTTTTATGGACTATGTGAAGTTTGCAGTACATTATTCAGGTCAGTATGACATACTTAGCTACTGCTTGAAAAATTAAATTATAAGGCAAGATTTGTTTGGGATTTTGAATGTACAACTGCATTCAGTGACGGTCAACCACTTTACACCCTTATGGCCTGAGTTATAAGGTTGAAAAATGGTCAACCAAACAGGGAATGTGTACATACTAAGTGTCATTATCATTTTATTTTGTGTTGTTTAAATGTGTTCCTTGCATGTAGTACTTGTTCCAAATAAACATTTCCTTTCTCTCTTAAGCACTAGTTGGAAATAAGATAGAAGTGTGTGGTAATTAGGTTATCAAATACCAATACAGTTGTTGAAACAATACAAATGACCATACAATAGGTTACTATGTACCAAATATTGATAACAGTGTGTAATCATTATTTGGTATTATATCATTGATAGTTATACATATAGTACATAAACAATACATGTTTACACTACACATGTGAATCCTAGTAAACAATAATGTATAAATACAGTCAATACCCACTAATAACCTGCTATCAATGAATGGCCCAACTAAGGCCACTGAGCACATTCCAAGCCTGCATTGTAGCATCAGAAAAAAACCACAGTAATGGGTCCAACAAAATGTCTACATGACAAAAAGCAGGTTGAGAGGATGACTAAGAGCCTTTGTGCCAAAAACGAGCCTGTATACCGTTATCCAAACAAAACAGACGTTACTCTCTCTATAAAATAGCTGTAATGATTCACGAACACTTTGATAATGACGTTCTACGGCCGAAATGATCGATACAGCGATTCGACACGGCACCGTATGCTCATTAAACATATGATCCGCCAAGTCGTTCACGCGCGACTATTGATTATGTCGAAAACATCAATGTTTTGTAAATAATTTACACAGAAACGTGACCAACGTGTAGTTACAACAGAGAAATGTAAAATTCACTTCCGTAAACCTTTTGTTGACAGCCCTGCCCTCATAAACAACGACCCTTTGTCCCAGCTAAAGATAATCAATAAAGTGCACCCTACGGCCAACACATAGCTTTTTAGGTCACATACTATAATTAGGTGAATATGGTACTTACAGTAATATTGGCATGTATTTCATATTTCTTTCCATTTTTGCCAACGAATCTGCAGGTCAGTTCGTCGACACTGGCTGACATTATCTGAAACCGTTCATGGCTTTTTGGAAACACTTGTTCTAAAGTCTTGATTTCTAACTTAAGTGTATTTAAGCAAGCCATTAGTGTTTATTTGGGACACTAATTCTAAACTAACTAATAGTTATCCACGATAAAATACATGAGAATAAATTTTACGTTCACTCCGCGACCAAGCAAAATGGCGGAACGTAATGGCGGAAATTATTATAAAAAATACTGTTTGCTGGCGATAGAGGGCGACTAGGCAGAGACCAGAGACAAAACGACATTTCTATTTATTTTTGTCTGTAGTGTAGTTATTGCTACATGAAAAAACTGCAAATCATCGAAACACTATTTGTGTTGTTTCTTTGTATACTCTGTAATATACTTTTTCGCTTAGCTCTCCAAGACTAACTGTCAGCTACACATTTGAAAATCGAAGCGAAAAGGTGAAGAAAAGGGCTCGCGGGCGCGAGGGTTGTGTCTCTATCTCAATCACTTTCGTAATACAAAAAAAGATGGACATACTACAAAGAGATTGAAAGACTAAAGAGGACGTTGACAATATTTTCATACAAAAATCTTGAACCCAGACATTTCCTGTTTGACACAGGAAAGCTACCTGACAATCGGGCGTATGACACTAGACAGCTGACAGACCGATTTGTTACTAAGTAGTGGTAACAAGTTTGACACAACATTGGATAACGATTTACTTCGTCTTGTCCTGTCTATACAGGTTAAGAAAGAAAATACTAACGAAAATAAACCGAATTCAAGTCCAATTGTTTTACCATAACTATATTTGCAGTACCGCATAGTGCCAGAGGGCATATTTTTGTATGTACAAAACATTTTTATGTTCGTCAAAGTTACATCACATGAATGCAACCTGGCGAATGTCCGTGTCACAACTACACAGATCGAAATATTACTAAGATGTAATATTTATTAGAAAGCGATCTTGTTCGTCTTGTCCCGCGTCTTTAACTCGTAATATTTGAATGTCTTCGACATACTACTTCGAAATTGAATTGAAGCCGTTTGTGGCGGAAGTAGAAACCAATAATATTGGCCAGTAACCAGCACGATAGACCCGATGACTCAATCAAAACATGAGATGGGTGAGGATAAAGACACTGAGGAATTATTATTCTTCGCTAAGCTACAAAACTCATGTATTTTAATATATTTTGGTCTGGCAACACTAGACAACACACGACACTTACTGCATATGACTTATTTTTTGATTGACCTGAAAACGTCGGCGGAGCTTATCATATTCAATTCGTTTATTCGGTGGGGTTCCCAGATCTATTGTCTAAGATTTCCTTTACAACTTTGACTGTGGGATAGTGACGAACAAGCGAATAACCATTTCCCTGTTTCGCGGTTTTCGCCAATCTACGTTCATTTAGATCCGTTTCGCACTGTACTGAAAAGTTTATCCCTCACCATTGCAGAATTAGGCTTAAATGCCACTAATACTTTCCTAATACTAATACTACTACTTTACTAATACTTTCTTAGGAAAGTATAGCCCTTCGGGATCGGCGAACCTATTCACTCAAAATCAAAATATTTTATTTTAGGCCTAGGCCTACATAGGCACTTATAAAACGTCAACAATAGGTGCACGGTTCGGGTTGGTCGTTTCCTATCGAGAAGAGCCGGCCAGAAGATCCATGGAACTTACTCTTTTAAAATCATTTGGTTTTACAATATTTATAGTTACAGTGTTAGTACTTAAGTATGGGAGGATAGCATAGGCCCGACAATAAGTCGTTGCTTACTACAAAAAGTAGAACAAAATAAAAAAAAAATAAAAAAAAACCTACTAATTTACAAAGCCTACAATGCCCACACATTCAAAAAAAATTGGTAAATAAAATGAATTTATACAAAAGTAAAAATAAAACAATTTATGAACACTAAATTAAACAATTGACACCACAGAGTACTTTTATATATTGACACAGATGTTATCATCAGTGCTGTAACTATTCTGAACAATGAACGAATGGTGCAATGATTAGAAAACTATTGTAAAAAAATTAATAAAAAGAATGGAAAAAATAATATTGGGAATAGTTAGAGACATCCACATATTTGTGTCGTTTATGAGCTACCAGCAGGGAAGCCGCATGAGCAGAAGGAACTAGAGCCAAATTTCTTTATCTTCAACGTAATGCTTTTTTTTTATTAAGGACACGTTTGATGCAATTTTCCATCGGTCAGTTCTGTAACTGACTTTGGCAACTTATTACATTTTACTACATACACTTATTACATTACCCTAATGGCCATATCAATGACGAGCAGCTCTATAGTACCTACCGCGGGAACCTTTCCTAAGTCCAATTTGAGAAGCGAACATAACAGAATTTTCGGTAATACCTATGATTAGTAGGTAAGTTTAGCTCTAAAAATGTATAGTCTGTCGGAAAACGCGATATACACACATCAAAAGTGTCTAGGGATCAAGCATTTTTATGCGGATTTCTTGAGATTGAGATGTGGCTTTGTAATAAATTTATGATTTTATAAATTTATATGGATCCTTTTTGGTGCATTTCATAATTTGAATCAGGAACTGTGAATCAAATTCGAGTAAAAGATGAAAATCAGCTGTCAATATTTTCCCTATAAAAACATACAACGCATTGAAGACATTATTAGAGCTACTGTTTCCCTACTACTGATTAAAACCAACGTTATTATGGAGCGGCGACGTCATTTAAGCAGGGAAGAAATGCTCAGAGCCGTGGGAATGATAGAAGCTGGTTCCCGGCAACGTACTGTGGCTTTAGCTCTGAATACAAGTCAGAGTGTTATCAGTCGACTTTGGACACGTTACCGAAGCACTGGTACCGTGGCTGAGCGCCATGGAGGACGGTATCGCTGCACCACACGGAGACAAGACCGATACATTCAAATCTTAACTCGAAGAGCTCCAACAATAACCGCCATGATGTTAGCCGTGAGGCTTCATCACTCTTCAGGGAACTTAATTAGCGACCAAACAGTCAGAAACCGCTTGCATGAAGTGAACCTTCATTCCCGAAGACCGCTACGGGTACCACCTATAGCAATGCACAATCGTAGGATTCGATATCAATGGGCTCTTGAACACAGAAATTGGGCAGAAGAACAATGGCGTTTCGTGTGCTTTTCTGATGAGTCTCGTTTTGGTATGAGACCGGATACAAGACGTATACGACACTGGAGAACCCCTGGACGGCAACAGCGATTAAAATCCTGCCAGGAAGTCCATCCTTATAGTGGTGGGACCATCATGGTATGGGCGGGTATTTGGATCGGCGGAAGAACTGAGTTGATTTGGATCAGAGGCAACCTCAACGCTCAAATTTATGCTGAGACGATTGTATCAGACGTCATCGTTCCTCTACAAGTGCAAATCGGTCCCTTATTTCAGTTAATGCATGATAATGCACGACCGCACACCGCAAGAGTTGTAAGACAGACTCTCGCCGCAGCTAACATCAATGTCCTGCCCTGGCCTGCTCAGTCGCCAGACTTGAACCCGATTGAGCATGCATGGGATATGCTACAGAGAAGAGCTCTGCCGAATATGGAGGGTATCCAGTCGCAAGAAGACCTTTTTTTGTTGTTGCAACGAACATGGGCGGCCATTCCACAGCGTGATTTGGATGAACTCATTTTGAGTATGCCAAACCGATGTTCTTGTGTTGTTAGTGTTCGCGGTAGAAACACGGATTATTAATTGTTTAAGTTACCCAATGAAATTTTAAAGAAAACTGTTATTTCAGTCTTTTTTTCGAACTTTAATGTTAGTGGTTCAAATGTCAAAAATCCCTTTATTAGAAAATGGCAAATTTCTTTATTAATGCAAAGGTGACTTGGTTTATCGTTACTGTGACAAACGAAAACACTTTATTTGATGAATCCTTAAAGAAAATTTTAATTAATATCAATCAGGAGAAAAGTTATTGCAAAAATATATGTTGATCCCTAGACACTTTTGATGTGTGTATATGCGAGACCCGTCGCGCTCATGCATTCTCTTCTTCTTGAAACTTTAAAATCTAACCTATCTCAGGGGCAGGGGGTCTACTCTCTAAGTACGAAATCCGTAGTTTCGGCCGAAGTTACGGTCGTTTTCTACTCCATATCACTTGCGGACATAAGATTCGTTAGGACCCTAAACTAAAAATGAATGACACCACTATTGGACAGTTCTCCTTACTCCCGATTTGTTTTCAAAACTTATGAATCTGAAAATATTAGGGAGTAGGGTTAATTTCGAAGTATAAAGCTAGTTACGGACGAATCCGTATTATCGTTGATGGACTTAGAGAGTAGAGCCCCAGGGCCGTAAGCAGTGGGGATGCTATCCGACGCGACGTGGAGTGCCAATTTTTTTCTAGATCGTTTCGCTCTTCAATACATACTTTTCACCTATGCCTTCTCAATTCTGCAAAAGTTGACTATTCCTACTCTCATTTCTGTAAAAATCAAGACAGGTGCTAAAATCTATCAGCTCGCTTCGCTCGCTGTAACATCCTGTACTATTCAATTCTGCATAACTTGACAGAGTTCCTCCTGCATAGCTATTCACAAACAATCGAATCGAAACCGAATGAATCATAGACACTGAACGGTTATAACCGAACTGCGACCGAACGGTTATCAAAACGCGACCGAACGGTTATCAAAACGCTATTCACAGATCCGAGCGGTAAGGTTTTTTTTTTAAACATTTGAAATATTGACAATTATGTTTAAGGGGATCGTTACAAAATGGTAGGAAATAGAAATTGGTGGTAGAAAAGCTTAAAGTGGCAAATATATTATTTTTACTATGGATTTTGTTATGTACGGCTACAGAATCTACATTTAGTAATCATATATAAGACAAAACAGCAAACACTGATTGTTTTATTAAATTAGTTTACCAGATTTTTATCAAACTTGCTTCGTAAATGAGATTTAATGTCAAACTGGCAATTTCAATGATAACCTCAAACTCAAAAGTTTTCAAAAGTGTTTTGTGCGAAACTCGGGTTTAATTTAACACATATTCAAACAATAATGGTGTAAGTATTTTACTAGTATATAAAACATCATCCTTTTTCTTACTTATCATTTATATATTACAAAACATAATTGACATTACATATTTTCAGAAAAGTGTCTTTGGAGCAAAGACACATAATGTTTGCGTTCACGCAGGGGCATGAGGACTTGCCCGGGGCCGAGTCTCAGGTCAGGATGCGACCTGTGTCAAAAAAATATGTAACAGAAGAGCCCCAACAGTCAAGAAGCCGCCCAGACCCGCTTCATGCTATACTCGCACGGCACGCAGAAGCAATTGAAGATGTGGCAACTGGAATGCATAGCATCGAAGCTATCCTTCACCAAATTGTAGCCTGAAATTTGTTTGCCTCTGGAGGAAGGATAAGGTATGGAAATAAATGATACACAAGAAATTATTAAAATAATCTATTTATTAAATTGGCCCTAAATTGAAGTCCTCTACTATAGCCATCTTGCTCAATTCCTGAATCCGTGATGTTTCTGTAGGGGGTTGGTTCTCCAATTCAATTTCTTAGTGTTTAGGCAAGCGGCCCCATATACATGTAATGCAGAACTGCAAATGCCTTGGTGATGCATCCTACTTTATTTGGGCTGTATTCAAGCACCTAAAGCACCCTTTCTACACCTTGAAGTAACTCTTGATGCATGATCTTATGTATGTTTTGCAGTTCTGTGTACCATGCTTCCGAGCAATTAGGCTCAGCATTAAGAAACGGGGTAAGAATCCAAAGCTCCAGAATCACCTGGAAACATTAAATTTTAATAAAGTATTTATTTTTTAACATGAACGTTTATCATTATTGTTACAGTTACTGACCTAGAAGCCAGCAAGATGTAGCAGCAGAACATGTGTCCCATCCACATATCCTAAAACACCACGGAACCCGAACCTGCTGTATTTTCTGAAAATAAACATTTAATTGTACAATAAATAGATGTTTTCGTCTTATATACTATAATTTATTGTAACAGCTCATAGACAATTTCTTAGTTAAGTTCTTGTATCTTTTAAATTATGGTGACTTTAGTTATAAAGAAACAAATATGTGATCTTCTAAAGTAGTATTTCCTGTTGACTTTGTTTTGTATTGCACTATTCCAATAAATTGTCCTAATGTAAAAGAAAGTGTTTTATTTTTAACTGTGTTATGTGTGTATTAGTAAAACATTCTGTGATTTTTGTAATCTGAATAAAGAATACTTCTTACTTTTGTAAAATTTGTTGCCTTTCATTTACTTGGCAAGGGAATTGAATGCACTGTTTGAGTGCAGTATTTAGTGCCATCGTGGTCTCCGTTATGGCCCTAGAAACAGATGCCTGGTTCAAGCTAACAAAGGCATTGCTTCTGTCAGTTTTCTGGCAACTGCTTTGGCCATAAAAGTGTAGGCAGCTAACACCTAAAATAAAAGAGTAAATAAATATGCATGTTAGATGGCTGCATTGGATTCACGTTTTATTATATGTATACTAGGGATTGAATGTTTACCTAAACCCAGGGAGGGTCTAGCTAAACCTTAACCACACTAAGGCAGTACTACATAGAGGTAGGGTTATAGGGATGAGTTTATCAGTAACAGTATAGTTTGTTCCTGATTGCAGGCTATAATAAGTGAAGTTTACTTTATATTTACTATTACTTACTTTGAGTTCAATGGGGATTGCGGCTGATGAATCAACGCTTGGGAAATAGGGCTATATTTCTACAATTCGGCTAAGGACCATGTCAGGCGATAGCCTGTCCACGGACTGGAAGCGCGGGTCAGCAAATGGATCCATCATGTCTCGTATTCTTCGATGAAGAGATAATGTCTCCAGCCTCTGTCCTTCTGCGGCACGCTCACGGTCTCAGAATCGCACAATCACGAACTTCATCTACCCAAATAATTAAAACCAAACTCGAGAACAAACTTTTATGTAACGTACGTATGTAACTACATAAACTGGTGTAAATCTTTATGCAATAGTCAAAACAATAGTTTAACCATCTATACAATATGTACACATACTTCAGACACTGCTTATATTAGTATAAAGTGCTTTAAACTTTCATTCGACTTTACTCTCTACTGCTAATAGCTGTCGGTCAATTGATGTCTTCATAACCGAATCACAATCGATGGAAAATGTCAAAATTGGTCAAAATCGATCGACATCGGTTGTGTGAATAGCGTTTGGAGGACTTGATCGATTGCACGGTCACTCGATTAGATTAGTTGTCCAATCGATTGGTTGTGAATAGCTATCTGCTTTCATTCCTGAATTAATAAACAAATAAAGTTTCGTTTCGCTCGCTCTTGCATTCTGGAGTCCAATATAATATACTTACTTAATCTGAATTCTGAAACAGCTAAGGATAATTTAAGTCGATCAATTAAAATATAAAAATCTAATATTTCCGAGGGGGGTGTAAAAAAGTCGGCAAAATCATTTATAAAACGCATAGATATATGATAAAGTCTTATAAATCGGAGGAGACCTGCTATAATTTTCGAGCTCGCTGCGTTCGCTTCTGAATTCTAAAGTCTGTTGATTATTATAGCAAGAAAAATAGACCTTGCTGCACTCGCTTGCATAATAGTTTCTTCTTGTAAAATTCATCAACCACTCCACGAAGATTATAGGTAATAAATCATTCCACTTAGCATAATCTAATTCATCATTCTAATCTAATGAGCCTTCAATATTATTACTGCTCATGGTAGGGCCCCTTTTTTCTTTGTTTTTTTACCCATGGGAAATCATCAAATGACCTCCTGCTCTGGCGAAGCGGAAGGGAGTGTCAGACTTGTACTGACTAAAACCCATCCATGTTCCTTCTTAGTTCCTTCCCTTTGTGTTCCAGGGCCACGGTATCTCTTTCGAACAGTTCCACCGCCCTGGCAGGCATCGGCCCACTCGGACCCCTTCCGATGTACCGATATCTCCTAGTGGCGCGCGAAGAACACGAACGCGCAGTCGACACGGCCTGTCGTCATAAGACGGACGGACGGTGAGCTAGCCTATTACTCACCGTCCACGGTTTACGGCCCGCGTCTACGGTGGCCGGGGGCCGCTGGGTGGCCTCCGACTCCCGGGGCGTCTCCCACGGCGGTCGGGTCGATAGCATGACTGCTTCGCAGAAGGAGGTGACTTGACTTCCCATTCCCTCTCGCTCCGGACCATGGATTGAACCAGGGCCCGACGCGAGAGGTCGCTGCTGCCAATCGCTGCTACGAGGACACGGCGGTGCTCAGACCAAGCAGAGCAGAGCTCGGCGGTGTGCTCCACCGTGTCCTCCGGGTGATCCTCGCAGTGGTGACACCCGGGCGTTTCCTCCCGCCCGATTCGGTGTAGGAACCTCCCGAAAAAACCATGTCCGGTGAGGACATGGTAGAGCCCCTGATGTCATTATAATTATTATACTTAAGCCCTCGAATTTTGTTTCTAGGTTTAACCTACTTGCTTACTACCTTAAAAAGTATAATTTCTAGATCTATCTAGGTTTCCGAGCTTAGTATGAAAACCAAAAACTTTGTGTGGAAATAATGTATTGTGCTATTTTGTCGGTTCCTAACTCCTACTTTTCGGAGTACATCTGTTTCTGTGACTTGTCGGCTCGAGCTCCTAGGCATGGAGTTGACAGCCAGTCTCAACTTTTGCGCCACCATTGAGTACAAAGCTCAAACGGCCAAAAAGCTCATCATCTGCTAGCCTTTTTCCAATTTTATTTTGGTCGGCTTCTGTCGCGACGGCGTGTATTACTCTTCTTTCCCGTGTTATATTCTAGTTATGTTCTAGACTACAATGTGACTTATTTTATTTTGATAATAAAGGATTTTACTGCTTCGCTTTGATGTGAAGAGAAACCCACGCCCCCACGAAACGTTTGAGATACTCACAGATACGGATCACACACCGATACGGAGCGTCTCTCAATCCAGTCTCTTATGCTTCGGTCCTCAAAGGCACCGAAGTGGTTATCATCAGGTCGACCATCAGTTTATCCATTTCCTCAAGTCCGGCTAGGACACCTGTAAAATTATGTACCCATGAATCTCTGGGTTGGTACCTATTACCTATCTGTTTATGATTAATATATTAATCGTCTCTGCTTTCTCACAAGCAGGTTATATTTCATCGTTTTATCATTTAGGACACCTCCGTGTCAAACGGATTCTGGAGTTTCACTTCCTCCGTTATATCAAGTGTTCCAGACTGTTTCGGCTCATATTTAGCATATAGCCTCCGCATCTGGAACGAACACCTTTGTGCTAATCAAATTTCGGATTAACCTCATTTGCAGAAGCACACATTCCAGACTGATACGGCTTGCAGCCTTCACGTCTGGAATGTCCCCCTCAACATTTATAGCGTCCGTCGACACTAGCGCCCGTCGACGCTTACTTGGGCCTGTGGGGATTATGTTATAAGGTTTGCAAGAGAAGTTGGCCCTTGGACTTTCTCACAAACCCAGCGCGCGTGTCCGGCCAGACTTATTGCGCGTGAGGGTCGTAGTTACACCTTAAGCCGTGATTATGAAACATCTTATTAAACTAGGACCGCGGCTTAAGACACGACCATCACTTCAGGTGTTTTAATTAGGTATAAGTTATTCAAACTGGTAAACATAATTTCATAGAACATTAATGAACATATCAAATCTCTAAACCGTACATAAACAGAAAGTTAATATCTAGGTACTTAGCTTTCGAGGTGGCGCGCCTCACGGATGACAAGAATCTCCATATACTCTTCTTGCACTGAATTTACTTAATTTAAGTTAGCTGCTAGCCAAACTATGTGATGGCAAAAGGCGGCAAAAAGAATGGCTTGGGTTTGCGTCGTCAGGTTGCTCATACTGATTTAGTGTTGCTATCTTATTAGTGTTGTGTAATTAAATATTTACATTTATAGGTTTGGAACATCGCGAATTCATCTTTCGCGACACTCCCGACGGCGACAGAAGCTATATGTGTTCCATCAAGTCTCGCGTCCACTCTCGTATCTTTTCTCGAGCTTTCATGGACGCGTCTCTCACATCTCTCACTTCGGGTGTTTGTTTTAACTCATTTGTATCAGTGCTTTTAGGTATGCTATCATTATTGAGTTCTTCATCAATAATTGTTGGTTCATCATTTTCTGTGGTAAGTATTCTTTGAGTTATTTCCTTTTCTATTTCTTCACTACTTATGTGTTTTTCTGTTTCAAGTTTGTCAGCGGTTTCTACAGCGGTTTGTGGAGTTGTGGATATTTCTTCGGTAAGAATAGTTGAGTCGAGTTCTTCTAGCAGAGGTAAGTCATCCAAATTTGGTGTGACATCTCCTTCAAACTCAAACATTACTTTATCTTTTCCAGATATATCTTCTTCAGCCTCCAACGGATAAAGATGTGCGATGGAACGAGTGAATTCCGTATCATTCACCTTTACTCGTGCCACTCTGCATTGACCGTCGGCTCCTTTCAACAAAGATATAATTTTTCCGACTTTCCAGTTCTCTCGGTTCTTCGTATCTCCTTTAATCTGGACGATATCTCCCAGTTTTGGAATTTTTGATTTTGTTATCCTTGGTTCTTTGGGAGAGTGTCGATATCTCTCCCTTAGACTTGGTAGATACTGATCGATGAACATTCTTTTAAACTCTTTCAGCATGTTCTGTCCACGTTTCCAACCTTCCACTAGATTCTGTTTTGTTACTGTGCCTTCTTGTGGAAATTCTGCATCTGAAGGTGTTGTCTCGATGCATTTACTCAAGGTTAGAAAATCTGAAGGTTTGAGAATATCTTCTAGTTCAGAACCTACACACGTTAGTGGGCGTGTGTTTAAGACTGATTCTATTTCTTTTATGATTGTACTTAGTTGATTATCTGATAGTAAACTTTTCGTCAGAGTTCTCTTGAGACAGTGTTTAACTAATCCAACAAGTCGTTCATAGAATCCTCCATGCCACGGTGCTAACTGTGGTATGAATTTCCATTCTATTTTATTAGTGATGCAATAGTTGCTTGACAGTATTTCTGCAGTTAATTTAAATTGTAGTGCGTTATCTGAAACTATTCGTGTTGGTATTCCTCTGCAAGATATAAATCTTCTTAGTGCTAAGAGACATTCCTCAGCCGTAAGATCCTTAACTACTTCCAAGTGTATAGCCCGTACTGCTAGACATGTATACAGACATATCCATCTTTTTTCTAATTTATTATTTGTCTTTACTTGAAGAGGACCCAAATAATCTATTCCGGTATACGTAAAAGGTGAACTATAGTTTACTCTTTCCTTAGGAAGCGCTGGAGTGGTTGGTAATTTGAATGGACCTCCTCCATGTTTGACACAATTTGTGCATTTTCCTAATATTTTCTTTACTTGGCTTCTTCCTTGAGGAATCCAGTACGATAATCTGATCAAACTTAAAGTGTGGTTGACTCCTACATGATAGTTTTTCTTATGTGTTTCTAGGATCATTGTGTTAGTGAAATCACAATCTTTTGGAATTAATATTGGATATCTTTTGTCATAAGACCAATCAGCGTTTTGTAATCTTCCTTTGCAACGTAGGATACCGTCTATGTCGGTGAATACGCCTAAGTTTCGTTGTAAACTAGTATGTTTACCCTCTACTTCCTCAGGGAAATGTTCCTTTTGAATCCTTTTAATCCTATGTGTTTGTGATAGTGTATTGTCCTCACAGTTATCTGTGGAGTTGTTTCCTGATTCCTCATCTAACTGATTTCTGGGTTCCTGCTCTTTTAAGACCTTTTCTCCACTCGTGAGATCCTCCCCAACAGGAAAAGAAAAGTCTTGTTCAGCAGAAGAACATGTGGGATTTATAGTGACTTCAGTTTCGTTAAGTAAAGAAATTTCGGTTCTACAACCTTTCGGCCAAGTTCTGGAGTGTCCCAGTAGAAAACTTGGTCCGGATAACCATATCTGCTTGTCTTCCTTAGAACTTGTGGGTCTAGTAGCCACGTCTGCTGGATTAAATCCTGTTGGAACATATCTTATTGTAGCTGGTGTATTTCCCTTTATTTCTTCTATCCTCCTTGCAACGAATGGTGGTAGTAGTTTGTTGCTGTAATACCAATCAATCACTATTTCTCTGTCTGTCCATATAATATTTTCTCTAAATTCAAATTTTAGGAACTTGGTTACGTACTTCAGCAACCGACTACCTATTAAAACACCTAATAGTTCAAGTCTTGGGATTTTTAAATTGTCTTGATCCTTGATGGGTACTAACCGTGATTTTCCTATTACAAAATTCAATTCTTTTCCATTAGAAATGTATACAACTGCAGCATATGCTTTGGTTGATGCATCTGTGAAAACGTGCAGTTGGATATTGTCACCACCATTTTGTTCGAAATATTTCCTTGGTAAAATAATGTTTTTGGTTTCTTCTAACTGTTCTCTAATGATTTGCCACTCATTGGTCAATTCTTCTGGTAATGGGGTATCCCATTTGAATTTATGTATCCACAGATTTTGTAATAAAAGTTTTGCTGGTAATAAATCTGGTGCGGCATATCCACATGGATCGTAAACTGATGCTATGTTTTTAAGTATTTCTCTCTTGGTGGTGGCCTCTTTAGTCTTTCTTGGTCTCAATCTGATCGTATCTTCGTCTGTGTTCCAATTCAGACCTAATACTTTAACTTCTACATCTCTGCAGACATCTGATGAAGAAATGTTCTCGGAGAATTGTTTGGAATTCGAACTCCATTCTCGAAGATTCATTGAAATCTCTTCAAATGTGATCTTGCACGACTCGTACATTGCTGTTGCTTCTTGTACAGATTCTGCTCCTGTGACAAGGTTATCGACGTAGATGTCATTTACTATGCTTTTTAGACTTTCCTCATTGGAACGCAGTAGATGATGTTTCAAAGTAGCATTTAGAAGAAATGGACTCGATATCACTCCAAACGGTACCCGACAGAATCGTAAGTGCAGAATGTTATCTTCCGTGGCCGCCCTTTTTATGTCTTTCAACCATAAGAATCGAGTTACGTCTTTGTCCTTTTCGTGTAATGCTATCTGTAGAAAAGCTTTTTCTACGTCTGCTGTTATTCCTATCTGATGTGACCTAAACCTTAACAACATTCCGGTTAAGTCTTCTAGCATAAGTGGACCGCAATGTAAACATTCATTTAAACTTTTGCTATGTTTGGTCTTTGCCGAGGCGTCGTAGACTATGCGAGTTGGCTTGCCTGGATGAATAACACCGTGGTGCGGCAGGTAGTGTATAGGATGATCCATATCTTCGATTCTCCTTTCATCGTCTGGTACATTTTCAATTATTTCTTTTGCTAGTTGTTCTTTCAATGTATTATCGTACGCTGTTAGTGAATCGGAATCTAATCGTTTGAGTAAGTTGACTAGTCTGCCTTTGACTAGACCGTAATTAGTTTCTAAATTAGGTGGGTAATCTATCCATGGCCAACTAACAGTGTATCTATCCTTTATTAGTTTTATGGTATCATTGAATTGGTTGATTACTTGTTCGTCTCTAGTCAATTTTGGCGAATCGCATATTCCAATGGATTCTAGTTCCCATAAGCATTTGAGGTTTTCATTGTATAACGGGAGATCCGGTGGTGTCAATTTGTTTTCTACTCCTTGAAAGTAAGTTAATACTGACAATGTGTCCGTGGTTTTTGTATTAGTTTTTCCAGTCAGTAAATAACCGAATTTAGAGTCAATCAAGAATAAGTTACTTTCCAGTTGAATTCTGTCTTCAAGGATGAATGAAAAGTAGAAGTCATTGCCGATCAATATGTCTATTGTGGGTGACAATGAGCCGTCGTCAGCCAAAATCAGATCATCTTTGTATTTACCTATGTCAATACCAGGGAAAGGAACTCCATGTGAAATATGAGGAACAACGTTTGCTTCTATTTGTAAAGTATAATTTGTCCTTGTACGTATCTGTAACCTGACTACGGGGCTTTCTATTACTTGGGGAGTTTTTGATCCAAACGTGAAAACTGATAAGGTGCTTTCCTCTTCGATAGGAAGGTTCAATTTTGAAGCTACTTCTCGCGTTATGTAAGTACGTTGACTACCCGAGTCCAACAGTACTCGACAGACCGTTCCATCAGAATCATCGTCTTTACGTAGAGCCTTAACTATTGCTGTTTGTAATACGGTGGAGCTTATAGAGTTGACGTGTAACGTCTTGACATCCTCGGTTTTATTAATGCAATTCTTATAACAAAGTGCTCTGTTATGGTGGTTTATTTTGTTACAGTATGCACAATGAATTGAGCTTTTACAATTTCTTTTTTGATGACCTTTCTTTAGGCAAACAAAACAGTGATCGATTAATTTGTCTTTCCTCTCTTTCACAGTTTTAACAACATCGCATTGATCATTGATCAGCGTCTATGATGTGATTTTCTTTACCATATCTATTTTTCAGTAGAGAAACAGCTATTTCATAATTCTTATTAGTGGTCTCGAGCCCATCGATGACCCTTTTTGCTTCGCCTTTTAAAGAACCTTTAAGGAATAGAAGTTTGTCTACCTCTGATAGGTCTCTATTTCCTACGTTGGAGCTGAATTGGTCCCAAAATTGACGCCATTCCAGAATGTCTCCGGAAAATTCTGGCAAACTTAACTTGGGCAATTTCCCCATTAGTGCAGTATTCCTACCCGGTAATACAGTTGGTGCGGAGTTTTCTTTTATCCTTTCCAGTTTGATATTCATTTCTGTAAGAACCTCCTCACCGCGTGGCTGTACTTCACTAAAGGAAGTGACTTCTTCCACAAAGGATTGCATTTCGTTTATTGATAGACTACTGTTTAACTCAGTTCCGAACCTTTTCACCGCTACATTTAGCTTACCTAGCACTATTTCTAAATTTTCAGAGTATTCTTTATTAACTTTATCTTTATAGGTGAGAGCTTCTTCAGTTAGGTTAGAGATAGCACTTGATATAGACTCAAGTCGTCTTATAAGAATTTGTTCCGTTTTGGAATTCTGAAATAATATTTAATAATTTTATACGCTGTATATCATACGTTAAGGATTTACATCCTGTATCGTTAGATTTCTAAGTTACGTAGTATAAGAAGAAAAAAAATTTTCAAAATAAAAATTTGGTAACACCCTGTATGACCAATAGTTTTTTTCAATATTTCGTAAGAATAAAGAGTTTTCTTAACACCTGGCATATAATGGAATAATATTTTATTAACACCCTGTATAAAACAGGAAAATGTTATATACACCCTGTATAACAAAAAAAATTCCAAGTTAAAAGCAAGGAATATTCTACTATGTGTATATCGGATACTACATTCAGCATGATAAACTCAACCATTGAACTATGTGTGCAAGGAAAATTCTTTTGTACTTAAGCGGTTTTAGTATTAAATCAGTATTTATTCAGATATATTTCTAACGTTACCAGATATTATCCTTACTGACTGACGGGTAAAACTGGTTTGTTTCATTAATATGAATTTTATTTAAATAATTTCTATGTCATACAATTATCCCCTCTTGACTCCTTATAAAACATTACTAAAGAATTTTATGTTATTTCATTACTTATTAATAAACAAGTGAGGTACCAACACCGTTTGTGTATGCATCCACAAATGATGTTAGGTTTTACCTACACCAACTTAGTACCCGGCTGCACATATGTCAACTTAGTACTCAGTACATAGTTTCACATACATCAACATAGTACACTTTAGTAGCTACATGAAACAATGCAGTCAGTTAGGGACGACATGTATAACATTACAGAAGTTCAGACACAAGTTAAACTATACAACCCAATTTCCTCCGCCAGCATGATTTATTAATATTTTATTTTAGTTTTTATAGGAATATATCAATTTTATGCTCAGTTTTCAAAGTAACAGGTAAGATGAACTTACAGTGAATGTTGATGTACTTTTGTTTTAATAGTAGTGATCTACACATAAGATGTTAGATATGCAGTATCAGCAACACACATCTGCCTTCATTTGTCCATCTGTTTGGAGAGTATTAGGCATAAATAAACAGTTTTATGTATCTCTAGGCAAATTTTAACACCTGGTGGTTAGGTACTTATTACAACTTTACCAAAGTACACATTAGGTAAAATGCAATTTTAAATAACGAGTGGGCACATAGTGACGTGACTCCGTGGTACTGAATATTAGCCTGGGTCATCTACTTAGTGACCCCTTCATTTGTGAACGACGACCACAGTGGCTGTTGTCAATTGTTGAACTATCGTGTCGACTTTGCTCCCCAGTCGGAGACTTAAAAGTGGTTTTATAGCTTGTAAATCATAAAATATTTTACCTGATGATCTTCTTAATCACTCCTAGGTTATGATATGCTTCCTTTCCTGCACTTTATAGGTAGGTATAACTTCCACTGGGGTTATTTCAACCAAAACAAGTTGTGAACTTCGTATTTAGATTATGAGCATCTTTCACAGTTGATCGAATCACATTTACTAAATATACAATTCGTAACAGGTTTCTAACAAAATCACTTTTCCCCTTTTGTGGTTTTATTCCTGTAAAAGAATTCAACGAACTAAGTTTCACTTTTCGAAGTTCAGTATGAACACCTGAATCGTCGCGGTTTGTTCGCCATTTTGAATGCAGCGTATTTTATTTTCTATTCCGGTCGAATTTCATAATTCGTGAATATCGGAATCTTGTCAACCGTTTAGTGTAAAAGTGATTATTATGTCATTCAGTCATTTTATTTTCAATTTTACTTGACTTGTATAATAGATTTACAAAATTTAACTCGTTAAAAGTAGGATAATATTACATTCATTTGAGCTTTCATAACGCCTATTATTTCTTACTTCCGGTTAAGGAAAGCGTAAATCATTTTTCGAATTTGCCAATACGACACTCATATCGTATTCGCGCCAAATTCAAAGTTGAATATTTAACTAGCTCATAACATTGCACATTACACGTACACATGTTATATACTTATTCAATTTGCAGTAACTTCGATAATCTTTCATATCATCCTGCCATTTATCTCATTATACTTAGATAAATGAACGTTTACTCATCATTAACGTAACATTCGAATTTTGGCGCCTTTAGGTGAATTTTATGGACATCTGCTTATTGAACATTAGTTCCAATCAGATTATATAGAGGTCACTGACAACCTGATTTATACAATTTATACTCAATGTTTACAATTTACCAAGATAAGAGTCTGGATTGATTTTATGCCTTGGGATACTTTTTGGAATGTTTTTCAGATCCCAGCATCTCCACCATGTCGCGACGGCGTGTATTACTCTTCTTTCCCGTGTTATATTCTAGTTATGTTCTAGACTACAATGTGACTTATTTTATTTTGATAATAAAGGATTTTACTGCTTCGCTTTGATGTGAAGAGAAACCCACGCCCCCACGAAACGTTTGAGATACTCACAGATACGGATCACACACCGATACGGAGCGTCTCTCAATCCAGTCTCTTATGCTTCGGTCCTCAAAGGCACCGAAGTGGTTATCATCAGGTCGACCATCAGTTTATCCATTTCCTCAAGTCCGGCTAGGACACCTGTAAAATTATGTACCCATGAATCTCTGGGTTGGTACCTATTACCTATCTGTTTATGATTAATATATTAATCGTCTCTGCTTTCTCACAAGCAGGTTATATTTCATCGTTTTATCATTTAGGACACCTCCGTGTCAAACGGATTCTGGAGTTTCACTTCCTCCGTTATATCAAGTGTTCCAGACTGTTTCGGCTCATATTTAGCATATAGCCTCCGCATCTGGAACGAACACCTTTGTGCTAATCAAATTTCGGATTAACCTCATTTGCAGAAGCACACATTCCAGACTGATACGGCTTGCAGCCTTCACGTCTGGAATGTCCCCCTCAACATTTATAGCGTCCGTCGACACTAGCGCCCGTCGACGCTTACTTGGGCCTGTGGGGATTATGTTATAAGGTTTGCAAGAGAAGTTGGCCCTTGGACTTTCTCACAAACCCAGCGCGCGTGTCCGGCCAGACTTATTGCGCGTGAGGGTCGTAGTTACACCTTAAGCCGTGATTATGAAACATCTTATTAAACTAGGACCGCGGCTTAAGACACGACCATCACTTCAGGTGTTTTAATTAGGTATAAGTTATTCAAACTGGTAAACATAATTTCATAGAACATTAATGAACATATCAAATCTCTAAACCGTACATAAACAGAAAGTTAATATCTAGGTACTTAGCTTTCGAGGTGGCGCGCCTCACGGATGACAAGAATCTCCATATACTCTTCTTGCACTGAATTTACTTAATTTAAGTTAGCTGCTAGCCAAACTATGTGATGGCAAAAGGCGGCAAAAAGAATGGCTTGGGTTTGCGTCGTCAGGTTGCTCATACTGATTTAGTGTTGCTATCTTATTAGTGTTGTGTAATTAAATATTTACATTTATAGGTTTGGAACATCGCGAATTCATCTTTCGCGACAGCTTCCAGTCTTACTAGATACAGCTGAATACCAGTATCTTACATGGAGCGGCTGCTTATCTGTCTCCTCCACAACCCAGCTATAGCACTGGCCAAACAGACAAAAAGCTGATCATCCTAAATAGAGTGAAGTCATACTTCAGGCCTGGCCAGCTTTTACCCCTATACAAAACACAAATCCGATCCTGCTGCAGTACTCCATAGTATAATTGCCCTACCTTTGGGATGGCTCAGCTAAATACCAGCTGGCCGCACTTGACTCGGTGGAACGCAGAGCTTAGAGGCTCATTGACGACGTATAACTGGTGGATGCCAAGCTTCACAGCTTGGCTCGTCGCCGCAAGTTGGCTGTTGCCTTGTCAGTTTTCTACAGATTGTACTTCGGTGAGTGTGCCCAAGAACTCCAGGACCTCGTCCCACCGGCTCCCTTTAACCATCGGACATCATCATCTTCTTGTGTTTCCACCAATTCGCACTAAGCGTTTCCAAAAGTCTTTTATAATGCGCATTGCAAAGGAATGGAACTCTCTGCCTGCGTCTGTGGGTAAGTTCGCTCCATCATTGATTTTGTCTTTGTCACTTGACCTAGACTAGGATCAAGAGAAAAAAAAACAAAAGTAATTATTAGGAATTAAAAGGCTTTTTTATTTTATTTATTTATCTCTTCGTACTAATCTTATAACCGTCTTTTCTTTAGGAGTCATCAATAATCGCCATGCAGTGTATGTAAAGGCTTCTACCGTATTCTTGGTGCACTCGACGCGGTACTTTGAAAATACCTTCACCATACAGATCCCGAACTGAAGTTTTGCAAACCTGGAACCTGTAAAAATATAATTCATTTAGTTTATTTTTTATTAATTTCATCGTCTGACTAGTGGATTTGCGGACGCCAATAGTTGGGAAAGCTCCGAACTGTTGGGGGCCGTCTCCAGTCTAACCGGATGCAGCTGAATACCAGTAATTACATGGAGCGAGTGCCTATCTAACCTCCACAACCAAGTTATTACTAATAATTTATTAATGATAATAATACAAATCCGCGCGGCAAAAGACGTTTTTTTTTTAAAAAAAAAACTATGCCATGATTTTGTAATAATTTGTAAAAGTTAATTCCCAAAACCATTTTGTCAAAGTTATGGTTAAAAAGTCATAAGGGTTTGAACTTGGCCGCGCCATTGAAACGCGGAGAACCGCGCGGCCACGGAGATCTTTAAAACTTTGACTTTATGGTTTTGGGAATCAACTATTACCATAGACATATAAATACTATTACAAAATCGTGACATAGTTTTTTTTAATAAAAAAAACGTCATGGCCGCGAGGTCAAAACGAACACACCACGTTTAAGGGGGTTATTAAAAAAAAGGGGGGAATATTGTAAAATTTAAAGGACTAAAAAAATCAGCGTGTTTAACCAAGAACCGTAATTTATATGGATTATTTAAGTATTTTGTGACAACCTCCTGAATTTTCACCAGGATGCAAAACTGCACCTTGTATACTATATACATCCAACATAAAATCGTTTATAAATCGTTTTAAAATTAAATGAGATTAAAGTACAATATTTATAACCAACGTACCAAGGCAGCTTCTAGGTCCAAGTCCAAATGCCATCATAGTACTGGGATGGCGCTCTTTAATCTTATCTGGCGAGAATCTTTCTGGTATAAACTTCTCAGGTTCAGGATAATACTTCTCGTCATTTTGTATCGCAGACGCAGAGATTGCTACTACGGTATCTTTGCGAATAACGAAGTCTGTGCCATCCAACTGAATATCTCGACCAACATTTCTGGCAACAGAGTTTGCTAAAGGATGCATTCGCAGCGTCTCCTCGAAAACCATCTGTACATATTTCATTTCATTTAGTATTTCGTAAGTAAATTTTCCATCATGCTTTTGTAACACTTGCTTAATTTCTTGAATCAACTTTCTTTGTACATCAGGATTCTTAGCTAGATGGTACATCGCAAAACTCAACACTAATGAAATGTTTGCATAACCGGCAGCATAGAAAATGAGCACTTGCCCAGCTAAAACATCATCCGTAATGTTCAACCACAGTTCTTTATCATCTTCACTCTTCTTCCCAGAGCTGACATTGCCATCTCGCCTCAAACCCATCAAGACGTCCATGATTCTGTTTCTCTCAGTTTTTGGATCAGCATCTAGATCTATACCAGCTTGAAGAACTTGTTTACAAAATTGATCTACTTTGTCAGAAAAAATGGATAAATTAAACTTCGACAAAGTACCAGAGAATAATAACTCTAGTTCAAGAAAGAAGCTTGTTTTTTGGATTCTTGCATCCATCACATCACATAGATGATTGTCTTTATTGTACGGGTCCACGTCAATACCAAATGCGTACGTCATGATTGAGTCAACAGCATATCTTCTTACAGCTGGTAAAATATCAAGTTCTGATTGCTTCTCAGTGGTACGGTCAACATATTCAATGAACTTGTCTGCTCGGGCGGCAAGAACGTTAAAATTGGCTTTGAATTTGCTAGATGTCAACATTGAACTTAATGGTTTTCTTAAAACTTTCGTTACCTCAACGCTGGCATGAAAGAGATTGTCTCCCAAACGTTGCTTACTAAATCTCAATCCGCGATCAGGGAAAGAATCAAATTCTGTAATAAGTATTTGTTTCGCCATATCAAGATCACGAATTAGCAAAGTGGGAGATTTCATTCTGTACAGGCCAACATACTTCTCGTTCGGATATTGCTTGTAGAGTTCACTGTACAGCACTCCGACATGTTTTCTTCTAAAGAACACATCGATGAAGTTTCCGAAGAAAGGGATAGGGGTTGGCCCTTTGACATTTCTGTCTTTCCAATAGTTGAATGTTTTGGTGAAGTAGTAGTAAAGAAAGACAATAACTGTTATGAAGACAACAAAATATTGAGACATGATAATAGTAACCTTAATAACACTGTGGATCAATTTGGAATCAATGACAAATTAACAGTTAAAATGTTATTTATATGAACGAAGGATCTGCGATAAGTGGTTGCGTTTAAAAAGGAAATAATCAGATAATTTGTTGATACAATCTGCATTTTTATCTTAACGTAGATTCAAAGCTGCGATTGCCGCAAAAGATTATTCTTATTGCCTTAAGCTGGTATACATACAGCGTGTTCACAAAGGTGAGATTAGTTGAAGGTAAAGTAGTACAAACCATCAAACTGAACAACTTTCTGGATGGGACCAACATCGTAATCGCGAAAAAATGACCACAGCCAGAAAATTGACAGTTTGATGGACTGAAACACGCTGATGTTTAAATTCGCCCTACCCTTTCGGCAACCACAACTTTAAATATTCTGAATGGGAGCATTTTTTTGCGATTACGGTGTTGGTCGAAGATCCCATACAGATTCAGTTTGATCGGTCTGTACTACACAAATATGACCACATCTTTTTGAAACACGCTGATGCGGGCACAATAATCTTTTCGTGAAACTTTATACCTACATAAAATAAATTGTTTTTTATAATTGATACTAATTGATATTTCATTAATACTACATGATAAAAATCGGAATTAAATACCTACTAGTTAAATGTAGACAAAGAAAGTACAATGACCAACGCAATCAGGAAAAAAGACGTAGGTACGCACCTACGCTCTAAATCTTGAAATTATCTTATCCATTCAAAAGCTCGTGTAAGTTTCCAATAAAGATCTGGGTGTTGTAAGCTTATATAAATATTTAAATCTCTTCGATACATTGCTGACACCTAAATTATCAAATCAGTTTATCTTGCATTGTGTGCTGACCTATTGTATAACGGGGGGGGGGGGGGGGGGTGGGGGAGAGGGGGGAGCCCAAGGAGCCTTTTATTTTAGTGAAAGACAGAAAAAATAAGTAAAAATCAAAACGTTTATTTCAATTACAATAGGCATTTCGATACATATTATTGGAGATCACCTTAGCAAAGAATTGCTTGTAATAGGGAGTAAAGTATGAAATTGCCGTTATAATATAATAGGTACCTACTTCGAATTTACATAGAACCCACGCCATAACTCCCTTCGAATTTACAGAAAAATGGATACTTCGAAAGTATTTTTGAATACGAGTTCCGACGCGGAACTACCGCGGCAGAAACAGCTCGCAATATCAATTTTGCGTTTGGAGAGGGGACTGCTAATAAACGCACCGTGCGATTTTGGTTTAAACGCTTTCGTGATGGAAACTTTGATTTGAAGAACAAACCTCGTGGAAGACCGCCCCACACAGGTGAATAACAATGAATTGAAAGAGATGGTGGAAGCCGATCGGCGATCTGAGCCAAACTACCCAGGAATTAGCGGCATAGTTTAACGTTACCTTACCAACAATATTGACTCATTTTCGTCGTATCAATAAAATAAAAAAATATGAAAAATGGGTGCCTCATGATTTGACTGATCTGCAGAAAGAAACGCGTGTTGAAACTTGTGTTGCCTTGTTGAATCGACACAGAAATGAAGGAATATTGGATCGAATTGTAACATAATATGATGAAAAGTGGATTCTTTACCCGTAAGCGAAAAATGCAATGGCTGACCCCAGGTCAAACGCCGCAACAGTGTCCTAAACCAAAGCTTACCAATAAAAAGGTGATGGTAACTGTTTGGTGGTCTCAGAATGGTGTTATTCACTATAGCATTCTCCGATCTCGTCAAGCAATAACGGCAGATGTCTACTGCCATGCTATTCCCTAAGAGACAGTTTCTTGGCTGTGCTCGTCGATGAACTCGTCAGCGAGACAGCCTCAAGATCGACCGATCGTGCAGCGCTGCAGTGCTATTCTCTAAGGATACAGCCTTGAGCGCAGCGCTGTGCCAGCAACGAAACTACAGTTTGGTATTCGCTAAGCCGCAAATAGCGACACTAGCGCTCTAGGCTGTGACGGCCGTGAGTTAGAACTACTCAACGTCGAGCAAGTTGACAGTTCTTCATACATTTTGATATTCCGTAAGAAAAAACAGCGTCGAACTTGCAGACAGCCTCACTCACAGCCACGATTTTGTCTGTCAAATCCAAAAGCCACTATTTTAGCGCGTAAATTCTTGAATTAATACCTAAAAAATATTGAAAATTGCTGCTCGGTTAATTATAAAGATAAATTTATTAGAAGAAGCTTAGCAAAGTGATAATTCAAAAAAAAAGCACGACAGGCGAGAGATTAAGAAAGCTAAATACACTATCCCGCGATAGAGATTTTATTCACATTTACAGGCTTTCTTTCTGAGGATCTAATTAATATAAACATATTGTTATAAAATAAATACCTAAATATTTCATGGACAAAAATAATATTGTCGTGAGGCAGCAGTGAAGTAAGGTAGGTAGGGTAGGGTAGGTAGGTAGGGTAGGGTAGGTAGGTAGGGTAGGGTAGGTAGGTAGGGTAGGGTAGGTAGGTAGGGTAGGGTAGGGTAGGGTAGGTAGGTAGGGTAGGGTAGGTAGGTAGGGTAGGGTAGGTAGTAAGGGTAGGGTAGGGTAGGGTAGGGTAGAGTAGGTAGGTAGGTAGCGTAGGGTAGGGTAGGTAGGATAGGGTAGGTAGGTCGGATAGGGTAGGTGGGTAGTAAAAAGTGCATTGCAACGCATGCTGGGTACAGCTAGTAATTATATAATACTTACTTTTCACATAGCCACAGAATTAAGTTTAAAACAAGTTATTGCTTTGCAAGCACATAGATGTTTTTAAACTTTTAAATAGATTAAAATAACAGACAGAATAACATAGCATTTATTTATGTTTAGGCTACTTTGGCCCATACATATATACCTTACAGTCTAACATACATATGATAAAATACAATTTGTGTTAGTAAATAAAACCTTAAAACTACATGTGTTAGTAGCACTTCACTTGCACACTACGTCACTGTGCGTTCATGTGGCACTTGCCCGCTTAAGCAACGGAACACCACTCCCTGCGGCCAAAAGTCCTCTTCCAAGACGAGGTGTTACACCGGAGTGTTCTGCTTCGCGGTACTAATAGGCACGTTGGGCTCCGAAGGATCCTTGCCGCAGTGGTTCTTGTTGGTTCGTTGACGGCGCTTCCTCCTCAACACCGTCACGAAACCATAATCACACGTCGTCAGGGTCAGTCACGTTTAGCAGCGTGATGATGTCTTGTATGCTGTTCTTAGTCCTATCACGCCGGCGGGACACCATCTGGTCACTTTTCATGAGCGACCGGTACAGCAGCAGTTTCGCAGCAGCAATGTCGTCTTCACTAAAGTTTGTTGTGCAGATTTGGACTGCGGACACCTCGTCCATCACATCCAACTTCTGCTGCAGGAACGCCAGTAGTTCATTCGCCACAAGTGGTTGTTCAATGCCGATTAAAATAGATAAAAATCAACAGAAAAAAAAAATTGTGAATTGACTGCGAGTATTGTGTATGTGACAGTCAGTGACAGGACAGCCCGTTGATTAAGTTGCTTAGTTACGAAATAGGCAAAGGAATTTTATTTTCATTCAGCCATTCATGTAATTATAAAAATGCATTATTTACACTCTTGTAATTATGAAAATCGATAGTAGATTCACTCAATTCCTTAAAATACTTAAAACTAGACCTATATTATACATTTTAGGCCCATAAAACTCTCAGTCGAGATTTATTGATTATGATTTAAAGAATTTGTTTCAAGCCCTAATTCGTCGTTGAAATGGTGACGGGAGATGTCAGGCCTAGAGTTCGTCGACGACCATAACCGCGCTAGAGAATACCGTTTGAATCAGCGCTGCACGATCGGTCGATCTCGAGGCTGTCTCGCTGACGAGTTCGTCGACGAGCACAGCCAAGAAACTGTCTCTTAGGGAATAGCATGGCTGATTCAAACGGTATTCTCTAGCGCGGTTATGGTCGTCGACGAACTCTAGGCCTGACATCTCCCGTCACCATTTCAACGACGAATTAGGGCTTGAAACAAATTCTTTAAATTATAATCAATAAATCTCGACTGAGCGTTTTATGGGCTTAAAATGTATAATATAGGTCTAGTTTTAAGTATTTTAAGGAATTGAGTGAAACTACTAACGATTTTCATAAATACAAGAGGTTAAATAATGCATTTTTATTATTACATGAATGGCTGAATGAAAATAAAATTCCTTTGCCTATTTCGTAACCAAGCAACGGGCTGTAACAGTCCGGCTGTCCTGTCACATACACAAACACAATACTCGCAGTCAATTCACAATTTTTTTGTCTGTTGTTTTTATCTATTTTAATCGCCATTGAACAACCACTTGTGGCGAATGAACTACTGGCGTTCTTGCAGCAGAAGTTGGATGTGATGGACGAGGTGTCCGCAGTCCAAATCTGTGCTACGAACTTCAGTGAAGACGACATTGCTGCTGCGAAACTGCTGCTGTACCGGTCGATCATGAAAACTGACCAGATGGTGTCCCGCCGGCGTGATAGGACTAAGAACAGCAGAAGACATATCACACTGCTAAAAGTGACTGACCCTGACGACGTGCCGACGTTCGTGGCGAAGGACTTGCACAAGCTCACTCCCGTCACATTCGACCACTTCGATGTAACTAGCCTGTTGAAGGTCATCGTTCTTCTTAAGGCAAGTCTAGTGGATGTGCAGAAGAAGTTAGATGCATCCCAAAGGCACCAATTCGGGCTGATGATGGTTTTGTGACGATGTTGAGGAGGAAGCGCCGTCAACGATCCAACAAGAACCGCTGCGGAAAGGCTCCTTCGGAGCCCAACGTGCCTATTAGTGCCGCGAAGCCGAACACTCCGGTGTACATCTCCCGCCTACACTACAGCACTACGGCGGAGGACATAGTAGAGTACGTGCGCCAGAAGACCAAGTACGTAGTGAGACTGCAGCTGCTTGAGTCGCACCGCAACGTCAACTTTGAAGCGTTCGTGGTGCGAATACCCAATTGTTATCTTCTTCTGACTTTTGGCCGCAGGGAGTGGTGTTCCGTTGCTTAAGCGGGCAAGTGCCACATGAACGCACAGTGACGTAGTCTGCAAGTGTTACTAGACTAACATGTTTTGTTTCAAGGTTTTATTTACTAACACAAATTGTATTTTATCGTATGTATGTTAGACTGTAAGGTATATATCTATGGGCCAAAGTTGCCTAAAAATAAATAAAAGCTATGTTATTCTGTCTTTTATTCTAATATATTTAAAAGTTTAAAAACATCTATGTGCTTGCAAAGCTGTGTCTATGTGAAATGTAAGTATTATATATTTACTTCACTGCTGCCTCATGACACAATATTATTGTTGTCCATGAAATATTTAGGTATTTATTTTATAACAATATGTTTATATTAATTAGAAAGAAAGCCTGTAAATGTGAATAGAATCTCTTTCCCGGGATAGTGTATTTAGCTTTCGTAACTCTCGCCTGTCGTGCTTTTTTTAAATTATCACTTTTCTTAGCTTCTTCTAATAAATTGATCTTTATAATTAACTGAGCAGCAATTTTCAATATTATTTAGGTATTAATTCAAGAATATACGCGCTAAAATAGTAGCTTTTGGATTTGACAGACAAAATCGTGGCTGTGAGTGAGGCTGTCAGCGAGTTCGACGCTGTTTTTTCTTATGGAATACCAAAATGTATGAAGAACTGTCAACTTGCTCGACGTTGAGTAGTTCTAACTCACGGCCGTCACAGCTTAGAGCGCTAGTGTCGCTATTTGCGGCTTAGCGAATGCCAAACTGTAGTTTCGTCGCCGGCACAGCGCTGCGCTCAAGGCTGTATCCTTAGAGAATAGCACCACTGTGCCGAACTCTGAATAATGATAGCAAAACTAGCTGTGAAACAGCCCCGACTCAAGAATCGATCTTCACCATTACCTATTTGCTGTATGAGGTCTCGCGTATCCACGATAATGCGAGACCTCATACAGCACGAGAAACCGCTTGAACTACAGGAACTGCAATTAGAAACCATTCGTCACCCTCCGTATTCGCCAGACCTTGCTCCAACGGACTACCATTTTTTTCGTGATTTGGATAATAATCTACGTGATAAAAGTTTTCTTCTCAGGAGGCAATAGAAAATGCTTTCACACAGTTTGTCGAATCTAGATCACCAGAGTTCTATCACAAAGGCAT
Source organism: Cerastis leucographa (assembly GCA_963082945.1). NCBI lineage: Eukaryota > Metazoa > Arthropoda > Insecta > Lepidoptera > Noctuidae > Cerastis > Cerastis leucographa. The sequence goes on along the minus strand of OY720363.1, from coordinate 6,901,363 downwards.
AAATGACCTTCCTATTAGATGGCAGCAATGTATACCTAGTTACTAATGGTAATTATTTTGATTCGATAAATATTATTAAAAAAAAAAAAACTAGTGCCTGCACTGCAGTCCTGTGCTCTTTTATTGCTATTAAATTGGTAATACTTTAAAAATTAACTAATGTAGGGTCTAAACGAAAAAAATAAAAATAATTGCATACAGGCTTATTTCAAGTGCTTGTTGAACAGCTATCCTATTCACAAACGCTCGGATTCGATTTCGATTCGATAATTGGTATGTCTATCTTGTTTTGGCATTACGAAAGCGAGCGAGATAGACATACGCCTTACCGAATCGAAATCGAATCCGAGCGTTTGTGAATACGGGGGCTGAAGTCTGAAAGGCTTCAGTAGCTGGTACATCATTCTTTCCAAAAAAAACCTATATCTGTCACTATCTGCAGTGAATACTGAATCTGCGTGAATCTGTCATAAGGATGCTCAATATTAGAAAAACATCGATGTGGAGATCAATTTCAATAACATCGATGCATATTATATCATGTACAATAAATATCGAAAGGAAAATATCGATTTCCGAAAACATCGAAATTTTTTATGTTAACATAAAACATCCATTATTTAAATCTAGTAATTACTTTATGATACTTGTACACATTTAGGATTCCGTTTATTCATTTTCTTTCATACTAATTCCATTTTTACAAAAATAAGTGAGTATATAAAAAGAAACATTTAAAATTTTAAAAAATAGTAGCTCACTGGCATTAGAAACATAGTCCGAGCTACCGGTGGTCAGGACTCTTGAGAGAGAAACCTCCTAACAATACGCACCGTGTCCAGAAGTACTGCTTTCTGAATCAAGCCCTTGATTTAGCTGCCAAGCGAAATACTCCACAAATATTAGTCGAGTCTTTTGGCTAGTAAGCCTTTGGCCGACACAATTATCGGCACAATGACTGCTGTACTAACATCCCACATGTCGACAACCTTGTGAGCCAGATCTAGATAGTATTTGAATTACTTATTTTTTTCTGCTTTCACGGTGTTCTCGTTATGCGGGGCCGTTATATCCACAATAATTGCGCGACGCTCCAATCGATCGATCAACACAATGTCAGGCTTATTGGAAACAATAGTTCTGTCAGTAACGATAGGCCAAATACAACGTGATATTACCATCATCGAAAACTGGGTCGGGCGCATACTTATAGCATGGTACTTCTGATTCCACAAGGTTGTATTTTAAAGCAAGTTCCTGGTTCTATGTTTGTATGTCATTCTATGTTTACGAGGACTTCATATCGATGTTAAAAAATCGATGTTTTCTCGCAAAACATCGATTTTTATATAACATCTATGAATATTGACCATCCCTAGATCATAGATGATTATTTTTTTTGTTATGTCAAAATAATATTTGTCAAATGTCAATGTCGTAAAGTTATTGAACCATTTTGTTGTGAATGATATATTCTTAGAATAATAACGCATAGAAACCTAGTACGCGTGCAAAAAGTGAGGCAACAAAAACTTTGCCATTATTGGCAAACTTCTCTCAGCGAGCCGTCAGTACTCAAGGTCACGCTCCGTCGAACACAACTCACGAGAAAACAATTAAAATAATTGAAAATGACAGTTTCTGGCGTGAAGGGATGTCGTAGAACTTCAGGAGAACATAAAAAAATGTTATCTAATTATATTTCAAATTATTTTATACATTATTTTTACGTAAATCGATCATCAAACAAAAATTTCAATAACCTAACTTATCACAATACAGTGTTGCTATTTGTGAGGAAAAAAATACCCATATTGCTTACAATTTTGTTCTTATTTTTGTTTAGGAAAACAAAATGTTTTTGATGTACCTACTACCTATTGCATACGTTAAAATATTATGCCAGTTTTGACAAATTAACTTGGCATCAGGTATTTTATATTAGTCTTTATAAATAGGATACTGGTGCCGATTCTGTACCTTCCTTAAAAATATGTCATATTAGATGAAAAATCATCTACATTTTATCCAGATCCTGATAACATAAAATACTTGTTTTGATTTGATCAAGCAACATAGTGGTGCGTTTTCCCATTTTTTGTGGGTAACCGCATGGTAATGGTATCACTGAAAGTTTTATTTGTGTGCGTTTGAGGAACGTAGACACATTCGGCTCACGCACACAAAGAAAATGAATTTGACACGCGATATCGCTCGTGTTTTATACTAGACGCGGCTTCTATGCGTTATTATTCTAAGGATATATTAAATAAAAATGGGTCGTAGTCCTTCTCCTTGCAAGAGTAATTACTACAAACGAAAACGTTCGCATTCCCGTGATAGAGATAGACACAAAGTCCGTAAAACAAGCCCGTCCCCTTCAACAGCTAACAAAACTGAAGAAGACTTTAGTTTTACGTATTACAAGCGAGATTTAAATAAAATATTACTTTCCAGTAGCGAAAGTAACACTGTTGTTAATAATATTGACGACTTTTGGGTGTTTCTGAAGAAATACGAAGCGACTTTAAAAAAAGCAGGCAAACCTATAATTGATTATGGACCTGAAGAAAACAGTGAAGAAACTTCGCAGAGTTTTTCCAAATTTCACTGCATTAATTTCACTAGTTCCATAAAATATGTGGACACTGCTTGTTATGATAGAGACAGAAAGAAATTGGATAAAAAATTGTTTCAGGCATTTATGAATATTGTCTCTATTTATATTGATTTCAAGAATAAAGAGAAGTATGAAAAGCTTAAAAAGTTGAGACAAGCTCAGAAGGATTTGCCTGTAGCGAAGTATAGGTAGATATTATGATTTCTTTATGGTGTAAGTTTAAGACACTGAATACGGAGTCACATCAGTATGTCATGTTTCCCCAACCATCAACTTAAGTTTGTAATTAGATCCTTATGTCAATTAACTGTTTATTAATTTTTTTGGGTCAACCTGTATTGTCCCACAATAAGGCAAAGTTTTCCCCTATGGTTTTCCACTTCTCGCTTTGTGAAAAAGGATTGTGTTGTTTTATGAAACCACGGTAAAAGTGAAACTTTTTTCACACTATAGTGATTGATTGCCGCTTTGTATTCACTGATTCTGTAAATACAAAGGGGCATTATGATTACCATCAGCAAACAAAGTAAATAAAGGAATCTCATTATATTTAACATCATAATGAACAGCACCAAACTCCCAACTCAATTGCTGAATAGAAGATCCAGCATAAATATACTTCATAACACGGCCACGTGCAGGCATAATACTCATAAGAGGTGGACCACTATAAACACTACGTCGAACACGACGAGGGCGTCTCATCTTCCGACGATATACATATGCTTTCTTGCGACCATGGCGGGGAACTTTCTTCCACTTTCGGAACACATGTCCGTACCGCCTCCCGGTACGCTTCCAAGCCACTAACAAACAAAAGACTATTTCTCAATGCATCATCCATAGATTCATCCAACTCATTAGAAACAAAAATTATTGGACCATGAAAAGATATCATATCACTTTCACACTTCAATCTTCCACAAATATCAGTTCAATAAAAAACAAATAAAATTAAATCAACAACCTTCTTTATTTTAGGAAGGAAATTGTGGCAGCTGTTCAAAATGAGAGGGTAGTTATAGTCGCTGGTGACACTGGATGTGGCAAGTCCACACAGGTCCCGCAATATTTACATGAAGCTGGCTTTCAAAGTATTGGTAAGTTGTAGTTTTTCATAAACTTGTACTGTTTGGCTTACTAATGGCCTACCTGCTTTTTGAAATTCATTGGCAGTGGCCTATGCAAAAAAAGCTAGTAGAGCTTGTGACAGAATCTACTCAAAAGCAAGTAGAAACAACTAGAGAGTTCTTGCTAGCAGTGTAATAATCAGTGATCAACTTACAATACGTTGTGGAAAGGACATTTATGCACAAACAATTACCACATATTCTGTACATTCAAAATCAATATATTTTATATTACATAGGCCTACATGGGCACTTATAAAACATCAACAAAGGGTGCACGGTTCGGGTTGGTCATTTCCTATAGAGAAGAACCGGCAAGAAACTCCATGGTTACTGTTTAAAAATTATTTGGTTTGAATCCCTGTTCTGAATCCCCACCACATAGTTTTTTTTTTAAACCGTAATTATAATAGTGTAATTTTGTTGCCATAAAAACAGAATAACTAAACTTAATAAGCGCATAAAATAAATATTTAAGTGGATGCCCATACATATTTAAAAAGTGATTTTTTGCTCGTTTTTATAAATAATGATACGGAACCCTTCATGCGCGAGTCCGACTCGCACTTGGCCGGTTTTTTTTAGAAGACATTTCGAAAATGTTTTTTTAGTAACTTTTTAGACCTATGTATTCTGCTTATGCGTATGAAGTTTCATTAAAATCAGTTCAGTCATTTCAGAAAATAAGGACTTGAAAGTTTGTATGAAATGCCGTAAAGCGTAAAAGCTCTTAATTATAGAATGTGAACATGTATATTTTATTCTAACTGTATTTCAATCATTTTTGTCAACAGCATGTACACAACCTCGGAGAATAGCTTGTGTGTCTCTTTCAAAAAGAGTGGCTTACGAAATGCTAACACAGTTTGATAGTAAAGTGGGTTACCAGATCAGATTTGAGAAGAGCAAGACAGCTGATACCAAGATATGTTTTATAACTGAAGGATTACTGCTTAGACAGGTCAGGTACAGTACATTTTATATAACTGACTGTAGTAAGGTAGGTAGGTCTATGAGCTAAGCATAGCAGAATACTTTCCGATGACATTGAGAATTGTTCTTTATCATTTGTTGCACAAAGTACAAAATTGAATAAACATCCACTAACCATAGCCATTGACATTCTACCATTAACAAATAATGTTTAAAAAAAAAATCCTTTCCCAAAATCTTCTATGAAATTGTACTCCCAAGGTTTAAAATACAATAGCAAGTCAGCATTTGATCTTCTTCATACATTTCCTGTTTCAGATGTCTTCAGAAAATCTACCAAACTATGATGTCATAATTTTAGATGAAGTCCATGAAAGACATTTGATGGGTGATTTTCTACTGGGTATATTAAAGTGCCTGATACATACTCGTGATGATATCAAACTGGTGCTCATGTCAGCTACGATTAACATTAAGCTCTTTGAAGATTATTTTTCTGCAGAATCTGCTGTCGTTATTCAGGTACGATAATGGGAATCGCAAATCTTCGACATAGGGTTTACATTTCATAGGCGGACGCGCGCTTGTGAAATTAAACTATTGTTAGTATGTATAAACAATAACAACTGCATTTTTGAGTTTTCCTGCATTTGTGAAGGCGAACGAATGACTGGGGAGATAGGAAGAAAAAAAAAAACCGACTTCCAAAAAAAAATACTAAAAAGTGGAAAATAATTTTACTTTCGGCAGCCGGTGACTTGTTTGTTTCATTTATTTTTAAATTTTTATGGGACCAAATGGCAACTATTCCACCTCAAACTAAAGAAGAATCACGTAAATCGGATCACAAATCTCAGCGTAATCGGAGTACATACATAAAAAAAATCGTATTGAGAACCTCCTCCTTTTTGAAGTCGGTTAAAACGGGTTGCGCCGACCACAAATAACATGGGACAAGGGCAGGAAGCTGATGATGAACTTCCCTCGTCTATAGGAATTATAAACTACATTATGGATATTGTAAATTATTTCAGGTGCCAGGACGTCTTTTCCCTATACAGTTACATTACAAACCCATATTAATAGAAGACAAGCCAACTAGAGATGACCGTCTTGATCCACAACCTTATGTTCAGGTCATGCAGCTTATTGACAATAAATATCCACGTAAGTATCATTTAACTTCGTAAGATACGCAAAAAAAAAGGCTGTGACATACGGGCTGACAGACAGACGGAGAGGACGAATCTATAAGGGTTCCGTCTAAAAAGGATCAGTTAAACAAGACTGAAAAGTAAAGACCCGTGCAGGCGGTCAGCATGATGTTGCGATATTAAAAGAAATTCATGCCATAGTGCTGGTTCTAAAGATGCCTGCACTGTTTGCCTGGCAACGTACGCTGGCTAACACTGGTCATATGCCGAATGTGAAGAAACCAAGATCCGAAGGGGGCCACAACTGCCAACCGCAATGACGAATCCATTCAATTGCAATAATAGACCGCAGTGAAAAAAACAAATACAAAACGCTTCCGAAGATGGCGACTGCAATGAAATAAGTTCTTCCTTCAGTAAATGATTTAAGCAACTTTCCTTGATAGAGGGATGACATTGAAAAAAAAAATGCGCAGATAAATTGAGTTAAAATGGCGCATGACGTCACGGCCGAGTAAATTTTTAAACCTAGTTGAGACATAGTCAGCCCCCCACTCTCCAACTTTAATTCGTTTTAATAAACTATATTTTTTGCTAATTTGATAAAACAAAACATAATTATGTGTGTCTAATATTTTTGTATTACTTGTCTGTAGACCAAATTATAATTTTACCCACTCATCATACCCAGATTCCAGATACATTCTTTATTACAGGTGACGAAAGGGGCGATCTTCTAATATTCATGTCAGGTGTTCAAGAGATCACTGCTATATGTGAGGCAGGTCAGCAGTACGCAGAGAAGACTAAGCACTGGATTGTGTTGCCGCTGCACAGTGGACTATCTCTTGCGGAACAGGATAAGGTAAACCTACCGTAATTGTCGAATCAGAGTCTTATCTATGAAAACATAAGACCTAGAGGAGCTTGTGGCTAAATAATCACAGCCGTTCGGATCGATCTTTAAGTTAAGCCGTGCTTGCCTAGGTTGATTCTTGGATGGGTGTCCAACCATTACATACCGAGTTTCCTCCGTGCCTCGGAAAGCACGTTAAGTCGTTGGTCTCGGCTGTCTTTTGTAGAACTTTGACAGTCGTTACAGTTAGTCATTGTCTCAAAAGTCTGACAACCAGTCTCACCAAGGGGGGTCGTATTACCCAGTATTAACTGGGTTGTGAGGTAAGATAGGCAGTCGCTCCGTGTAAAATACTGGTATTACCATTATTATGTTTTTATTTTTGTTTGTTTTTATTTTTTTATTATTGCTGTACACAATCTTATTTTATATAAGTACCCGTCTCACATACACATACACATACACTCTGACGCAATATATAAAACTGTTTTACGTCCGTCACATCACATTCGCAGGTCCAGTTGAAAACCAGCGTCAGGCAGCCTAGCTGCCCGGCATTTTGCTGAACTGGCCCTATTTGGCGCTGCCGTGAGGCACACAATAATTATTCCTGTTTTTTATTGTTTTAGTTAGAATAATTTCCCCTTTTTACTTTTGTTTAAATTTATGAATTTCTGGTTATTTTTTTTTTAATGTTGTGTGTTTTTGTGGCATGTGCCAAATAAAATTATTTTCTTTCTTTCTTTTCTTGTATTCAGCTGCTTCCAGTTAGACTGGTAGCCGATCCCAACATAGTTGAGAAAAGGCTGGGCAGATGATGTTGATAAGACCTAATTAGTAACCAGTAACAATAAGTCGCCTCTATTCATGTAATGCAAAATCCCGAAATAATGATTAGACATTTTCGGCATTCATTCGGGTCGTGCCGATCGGCTATTTCACCTTCAGGTCGGTTCGGCACGGCACAATTCAAGCTTAGCTGAGCGATTCTTGCCGAACATATGAGAATCACTTCTCAAATTTCACAGAGTAACGTGACAATAGTTGTAGTAAAGTGGTCTGAATTACAGAACTAGGTGTATGTGTAGATGAACTAGGTGTATGTGTAGATGAACTAGGTGTATGTGTATATGAACTAGGTGTATGTGTATATGAACTAGGTGTATGTGTAGTTGAACTAGGTGTATGTGTAGATGAACTAGGTGTATGTGTAGATTAAGTAGGTGACTGCCTCGTATTACTAATACGTAGGTGACTGCCTCGTTGGCCGAGTGGTTGGAAGTGTGACTGCTGAGTATCAGGTCCTGGGTTCGATTCCCGGGTCTCGCAAAGTGCTGTTCGGTTTCTCCATCCGGAATTTCTCAGTAGCAACCACGGGGTCTGGGTTCGTCCGGTTTTATTACATGGGATTAAAAACAACTGGCGGAATGCGGGAATACTATTAGGTACACCCCTGCCTAACCCTACGCGGATTACAGGCGTGATGTTATGTTATGTTTACGTAGATTACTTTCTTGCTAAACAATTTCTTTGACATTTCCAGGTGTTTGACTATCCACCAGACGGCGTCCGAAAATGTATCGTATCAACAAACATAGCAGAAACTTCTGTTACTATTGATGGTATAAGATTTGTTGTTGATTCGGGCAAGGTAAGTATACACAAACTTTGTTATGCAATATTTCAGTCAGTATGAAACAATGGTATGTTTTTTTTTCACAGCGGCCACAAAGATAACTTTCCTAACGTATAGTGGAATATATAATAATAATTACTCTTAATTTTTACCGAAAATTAAATCGGAGCTTAATTATCTGATGTCAAAGTTGTATTGTTCGTTGATCACTGCTCACTGTTTGTACATATTTTTATCAAAAATGAACTCTTTTCTATCGTTTGCCGTATCTCATTACTTCCCAGGTTTTGATCCTTAGAAGCGACACTATCTAATGGTGTTTTTTTAACTCAACGGGTTCGATTCCTGGATCGGGCTCGTCCTGTACTCGACTCCTTTGAGTGTTTTTGGATATTCCTCATAGTTTTGGATTTGGTCTTTCACCCACTTGAGAAATTCAACCTGTATATCTCGACTGATGCATTTTGGAAATAATCTTACTGTGTTCTTACTAATTAAATATTTTTCATTAGTTGCCGCAGACTTAAAAGAATCATGCCACTTTCACCCAAGCCCCTTTCACACTTTAGGAGAGTTTATCGCTAAGTTATGCAAGGCAACTTTTATAGCAAGTTTTTAAAAATCACAAAAAATCGAAATTTCCATACCAAAAACTTGTTCTAGGTCAAAGAAATGAGTTACGATTCGACCACAAAAATGCAGAGGTTGAAAGAGTTTTGGATATCTAAAGCAAGTGCTGATCAAAGGAAAGGGCGAGCTGGCCGAACAGGTAATTTTTATATATGATATTTTTTTATATATTTTTTTATTTGGATCGCCAACAGAGGCACACAATTACATGTATGCTAACATATACACGGACAATACAAGTGTGCGCTTCCAATTATAGGCAACCACATCATTTACTTACTAGATAATCTAGGCAGGTACAAAAAGTTTGTTATGAAAGAAATAATTAAAATTAATCAATGTACAGTATCTGTAATATATACAGTATCGAAAATCATAGAAATTAATGAATAATATAATTATTATAAAATAATTAATTAATGAATTAATTAATGAATCAATATGAAAAGCAAAACAATATTAAATTGCCAATTACCATAAATGGCATTTTACCTATGTGATAGATAACTAGTTGACCCACGCAAATTCGTCTGCGTCACATTTTCCTCGTTTTTGCAACATTTTTCATTGATGCTCCACTCTTATTGGTCGTAGCGTGGAAGCCATTGCCTTGACCAACACTAAAAGATTTTTTAATTCGAACTAGTAGTTCCTGAGATTAGCGCGTTCAACTAAACAAACAAACTCTTCAGCTTTGTAATATTAGTATAGATTCTCTATCACAGCTTGTTAGCTGTTACTACAATAATATTTAGACATTACTTAGATAGAACAGAATTTTAACTCCCAAATAAAAACCTGTCACTTTGTAAGGAGCTGGTGGCTAAATAATAACGCCGCACGGGTCGATCTTTAAGGTTAAGTCGTTTCTGCCGAGGTTGGTCCGTGTAAGTTTGGTATGTAATTATGGTCACCCATCCAGGGTGACCATAATTACATACCAATCTTCCTCCGTGCCTCGGAAAGCATGTTAAGCCGTTGAACCCGGCTGTCATTTGTAGATCTTTGACAATCGTTACGAGTAGTCCAGAAGCCAAAAGTCTGACATCCAGTCTTATCAAGGGGTATCGTATTCCCCAGTTACTGGGTTGTGGAGGTCAGATAGGCAGTCGCTTCATTAAAATACTGGTACTCGGCTGGATACGGTTACACTAGAAGCCGACCCCAAGATAGTTTGGGAAAAGGCTAGGCAGATGATGATGATGGTTCAGAAAAAGGTGTTTGTTTAATTTGCTAGGATATTTTGAATCTTATGTGTCTCTTTCTTTATGACCACCCGTACGTGTTATATGTAATTTTAATTCACTTTAAAAACTTTGCCTAACCTGGCGTCAGAGTTTTTATGCCGCCCATGGGCCTCTGACTTGGCTTGGCTTTAAAAACTTCGACAAAAATAATAAGTCCGTAAGTTCTTACAAAATTAGTCCATAGACTGCAATTTTCACAGGTCCTGGCGTCTGCTACCGCATATACGCAGAACAGCAATACAACGACATGGAGTCGTTCAGTACCCCGGAGGTGTCTCGAGTACCTCTAGCGTCGCTGCTGCTGCTGATGAGCTCGCTCGGCGTCAGTGACGTCAGACGGTTCCCGTTCTTAGACGTGCCGCCAGAGGACGCCGTGGAGAATGCTTTGCTGGAGTTAAAGCAGCATGTGAGTCTTCTTTTGTCGTCCCAGAATTTAGCTACAAGTTTGACAGTATGACTAGCGTCCATCACTAACTGTGCAGGTATCAGGGCACGCATGACATGATTCTATGTGTCCCAATTTTGTGGAACAGCACCACATTTGCACTTCAGGCTAGAGATGTCTATAAATGTGCACTGGAGCATGTTTCTCTTGTTGCAATCTGTGTCCAGAGTCTATTTAGAAATTTTCAGGTCAGCCAATGCAACTCATGTTCAGTTAAGAGATTCACAGCAGGAGGAACGAATAGGAAGGACAGGGATGCATAATCTCGCCACAGCTTTAGTCGGTTTGCGATTGAAGTAAGTGTATGGAGTCATTCAGTACCCCAGAGGTGTTGCGAGTACCTCTAGCGTCGCTACTGCTGCTTATGAGCTCTTTTAGCGTCTATGACGTCAGACGGTGCCCGTTCTTAGAAGCGCTGCCCGAGAACACCGTGGAGAATGCTTTGCTGGAGTTGAAACAGCATGTAAGTTTATTTTACAGGGTCAAGGTATAGATGGCCGCCTCACCAAACGGGTGCTTCGGCTGACCAAATTACAGCTCCGCATAGTCACAGCCGCCATCACTGGTCACGGCTCTTTTAATAAACACCTCTTTGTCCTAGGAGTCACAGATAGCCCACTGTGCAGAGCCTGCATGGAGGAGGACGAAACAGCAGCCCACGTGCTTCTACACTGCCCAGAGGTTGCAACATACAGGGCAAAGTACTTAGGTAACCCAGGTACTCTCCGCGAGATCGTCAGCAACACCAAGGGGCTGCTGGCCTTTCTCGGGGAGCTGGGGTGGTTGGAGTAATGTTCCCACCCGTACGCAAAATACGCGCTTTAGACGTGGAGTTGCGGAAACCAGCCCGCTATACAATACAATACAATACAATTACAGGGTCAAACTAATTTTGCTACTGAAACTCAACAGCGGTGATAGCTCAACATCTGAACTTTATGTTTCGCGTAGCATTTAAAAGATGTGAATGATTTGAAAGATTTGGGGAAACAGGGAGCTAATGCAGCTTTGGATTTGTTCGAAGAAACATTGGTGACGGCCAATTTGGTCTTTATTTATTAATCATAGCTATGAAGTCCCGGTTGGTATTAACATAAATAACGTTTTGACGAAAATATTGGGGAATTTAACCGATTTCTCATCGAACGGAATCTTGCATATGGTTTAAGTATTTGATTTCCAGTGTTTAAGTTTAACAGTAGACCTTCAGCCAGCCTAGGGATTTGTTTAAATAAAACAGTGCGTCATCACTTCCAAACCGTGCAGGTACCTCAGGAACCGTCCCTGTTAAACGATAGGCCTGAAAACCTGAAACAGAATATTAAGATGTTAAGGTTAGTTTAAGAAATATGAATGTGAAAGATCACATTTATTTCCAGGGAGCCCTAACCTCAAACGAGAAGCTAACAGCGCTAGGCCGCACACTAGCCAGCCTGCCGCTCGAGGTGAGCCTCGCCAAGACCCTGGCGCTGGGCGCGGCCTCCCTGCCGCCGCACAAGCTGGACGCTGCGCTGGCGCTGGCGGCCGCGCTGGGGATTCGCTCCATCTATACCACGAGAGCGCACCGGGATTTTGAGTGTGAGGTGAGAGGAATTAAAGAAAGAAATCATAATCAGCCTGTAATCTTCCCACTGCTGTGACACAGACCTCCTCTCTACAGGGTGTAACGGAAAGGGTATATGCCTTAATGGTGTTAAAAAATCTGCTGCCCATAGAAAATTGCAATACCTATTCGACCCAAATGTACAGGCAGCTGATTTTTTTATGCTGCATAAATGTTTTATGATGAGGAACATGTTCAGTTTGATGGTCTGTAGCACACCGTTAAGGATGTATATATACCCTTTTCGTTAGAGCCTGTATAAGAGGGAGTGCACAAATAATGGTGCACTATTGTGTTTTCTTGAGCGCTCTACTTTACGAGTATATCCTGAAGTATTGAAAAACCATAGGCAGTTTTACAGTCTGGATTTGTTCATTATTTCGTGGAACTTGACTGTTAACATGTTGGTACGTACACCTTTGCCAACCAACCCTTCAAGAAATGTTTACACGTGATGTTATAGTATGTAAGTTCGTAAATTGTATGGTATGCAACACAAAGGGATTGGTGAAAGCAGGAAGCGAAACCTTTTTCTTTCAACATTCCTTAGTCATCTACGATAGCCACTTAAATCATAACCGGGTCGTTATGATATAGGTCATTTTCTAAAAAATACATTTTTAACATTCTAGAACGCACGTAGACCAGATGAATCCGACCATGGGGATCCACTGACCCTACTCTCTCTATACTGTGCTTGGCTTAGAGAAAAACGAGACACTCGCGGCGGCCGAGCGTGGTGCAGAAGGCGAGGTATAGAAGAACAACGACTTTATGAACTGACTAAACTGGCTGCACAACTTAGGAGCTTATTGCAAGTAAGTTAAGGTACAATTTAGTTTGTAGAGGGAATCGAAATACTATTGTGGAGTATGAACGTGGTGTAAACGACGAGGTATAGAAGAACAACGTCTGTGTGAGCTGACCAAACTTGGTGCTCAACGTAGGAGCTTATTGCAAGGAAATTAAGGTACAATTTAGTTTGTAGATAGAATCGATATACTCTTGGAGTATGAACGTGGTGTAAACGACGAGGTATAGAAGAACAACTACTGTATGAGCTGACCAAACTTGCTGCACAACTTAGGAGCTTATTGCAGGTGAGTTAAGGTGCATTTTCCTATGTATCATCTATTTAACGAGTAGCTGAGGCTTGATGACTGTTTCTTTATTACAGACTAACAATTTGATGGAGACTCCAGAGCCCGAATCAATGTCTTCGGCAGAACGAGCTTTACGTCACGGTCAGATGAAGCAATTGAAAGATGCCAGACGGTAAGAAGTATTTTCACGTTGTTTATGACATTACTGGGTCACTATGGTGTTCAGAGTTAAGATTACTTCATTCTCTCACTGCGAAAGTGTAAAAGAGGATTTAAATAACTCCATAATAGGTATAAAAACAAAACTAAGAGTATCTATCATACGGATGAAATTTACGCCAACCAAAGAGTTTTAACACTTTCAGATTGAAAAATTCGCATAAAGACTCATGGATTAGAAGCTCATATCTTAATAATATCAGCCGCACGGGTCGATCTTTAAGGTTTAGCTGTGCTTGCCTAGGTTGGTCCGAGGATGGGTGACCACCAAATTACATACCAAGTTTCCTCCGTGAAAAGCACGCTAAGCCATTGGTCGCAGCTGTTATTTGTAGATCTTTGACAGTCGTTACTGGTAGTCAGTGGCTCGAAAGTCTGACAACCAATCTTGGGGTATCGCATTACCCAGTACTAGGGCTTGCAAATATTCGACAATTTTGCAATTCGAATATTCGATATTTTTTTGGGGTATATTCGAATAATTCGAATATTATTCGAATATTAATTTTAAAAGTTTAGTTTTATAGAAATCATGTGTCGGTGCTCGGTGTTGAACTTCTAAATAGTCTTAATTCTCTAAATCAAAATAATAATAGTTAAAGCTAACGCAGTCTTACAAAAACAATTAAAATAACATTCTTTCTGTTAAAAGAACACGAAGGATTAGAACAGCTAACATTAAAATAGGCATAACTGCAATAATCAACTAGTTTCTTCAAATACAATAAATATCACAATAATCAATGTATTTTTATAGGAAGAATTTTAATGGTCAACTCAAAATTGCACTTGATATATTATTACACTACAGTTTTATTCTAATATAATATTCACAAAAATTAGAAACAAATTTTTAAAATTTATTAAATTAAAATAATCTTGTTGTTTTTCAACCCTAAACACCTACAACCTAAACAAACACAACAGTCTTATAAAATCAGTTATGAGTATTTTAATAATATAATAAAATCAAACAAAACAATAACAATTATGTAACGCAATTAAACCTTTGATGTCAAATTGTTTTCTTATATATGATAACATGATAAATCGCGAGATCAGATCTAAAAATTACAGTACTTTATATTATAATCCTATCATTTACCTTTGGCGTGTCCCTCAACGTTTTCTCTTGAAGTGGGACCTAAGGAAACTTAGAGCATCCATGGAATCATCATTTAAGGCACATCTTAGATGGTTGCAAATATATTTGCTGGAAGAAAACATCGGGTGGTCTACAGTGCAGAAAGTTGTATGCTTGGCTCAAATTTACTTATCTAGTCTAGGACCTCCTCTATCAAATAGCGCCATTTGCATTAGAATTGACCTTTCCAGCTCTTCTCTGCATGATATATTTTCGGTAGATGTAGAAAAAGTTGCTAAAACGGTCTCATCGATCCTTTTTGTAGTTCTTGCTTGAAGCTTATTGCAGGTTCCTGAATTGCTTCATTTTGTCGCTGTCGCTGTTGCTGGTGGTGATCAACTAACGATCTATGTTTATTGTCATCAAAGTTTTGTATTTGACTAAAGTATCTGTCGTTAATCTCAGTTGTAACTTTAGCAATCGTGTCGTTTCCTGTAGATGGGAAAATATCCGAAGGTGTCTCTTCGTAATACTACCTACTATCATGTAAATCACTATCTCGAAGATAAAAAGGCTTGGGATTAAACTGCTCCAATGAAATTTGCTCTGTGAATGTCGAAATTCCGGACTTCGCTTGTTAATTGTTAATTCCTTATTTTATACACTGTGACATTTTTATTTTATTTTTACCTTATTTTTTTTATTTTTTTATTATTATTTTAGATGACATTTACCGATGTGACATGAATACTTATTTCAGTATTTTATTATTATTTTTTTTTACTTTACTTTTTTTATTATTTTTATGTGACATTTACTGATTTGACATTGATATTTACTTTTTTTTTATTATTATTGTGACATTTATTGAAATTCTTGTTTTTTTTTTTTTTTTAATTCGTTTCGTATATTATTATTAATTACTTACATTTAATTATTGTGAATGTGAGGACCATGTAGGTCACTTTTTTTTTTTTTTTTCTCCCACCGCTGTCTGGCAGTTTGAGTACTTTAAGCGACCTACCCAAATGTCCTTTCTTTGGTATTGTTCGTCGTTGCGTTGAGCTCCTTGAGTTATAAGTCGAGCTACACGATAACTGACAAATGCTTGCACTGACTGGACAGGTCCACTCAAATCTGTGTGGTTCTTTCTTTAAAAGACCATCTCAGACACTAATCTGCATAGTCCTCATGTAAATTGAGCAATGTCTGGACTTTAAAAGAGCAACAAGTTAACAGAGAACCTCTGAGTTTGTTTCGGCTGTTTCTTCTCAGAGTAGTCAGGTACGAAACACCGGCCCCATCTAGTTTTAAAAAAAAATGACGTGTAAAAGTGTTTGTAAAAACCTATTTGCAAAATAAACATCATTTATCATTTATCATTTAATATATTTATTATTCTGGTATTGACTAGATATTTAACGTACACATAACACTCGTAACGCCCGCTCGTCGAACGTCGTAAGTTATTTGGACGGCGTGCATCAGCATTGAATTTTGTGTGCACATCAGATTGTTGAGTTTTGTATTCTAGGAATTGGTCGAATATTCGAATATCGCAAATTTTCTATTCGAATATTTGAAACAGTTGATTATTCGAATAATTCGAATATTCGAATGTTCGAATGCAAGCCCTACCCAGTACTAACTGGGTAATGAAGGTCAGATAGGCAGTCGCTTCATGTAAAATACTGGTATTCAGCTGCATCCGGTTGGACTGGAAGGCGACCCCAACGTAGTTAGGAAAAGGCTAGGCAGATGATGAGATTTGTATAAAAGCGAAAAAAAAGGCAATCGCCTCGTTTCGGTTCGGTGTATGCGATTCAACACCGCGTCGGATTCTCTTTTGTTCCATCGAATTACTGATAGACTCTAGCTGATTGCGCGTAGATAAGTGTGGTTAGAGAGAGCAGCGGTGGCCCAGTGGTGGCAGCCCCGACTTACGAGCAGTAAGCCGTGGGTTCGAACTCAGGCAGGTGCATTACTTTGTGTAATTTATTTCATCACCGCTGCTCTCAAAAACGG
This sequence comes from Cerastis leucographa, assembly GCA_963082945.1. Taxonomy (NCBI): domain Eukaryota; kingdom Metazoa; phylum Arthropoda; class Insecta; order Lepidoptera; family Noctuidae; genus Cerastis; species Cerastis leucographa. The sequence continues at coordinate 6,884,678 of OY720363.1, read as the reverse complement.
TGAAGGAAAACATCGTGAGGAAACCGGCATGTCCTAGAACTAAAAATTCGAAGACATATGTGACATCTACCAACCCGCACTGGGCCCGTGGTGGATTACAGCTCACTCCCTCTCATAGAGAGGAGGCCTGTGTCCCAGCAGTGGGAACATTATAGGCTGATGATGATGATGATGATGAAGTGTGTTTACTCCTTATTTGTATAAATATTTATACAGAGTGGAATCCCACACCGACGCGAAAACAGTTACCGCGTAATCAGGGGGGCTACTATGACGCTTAAAACATTATTGTTCCATTCCTATTCCAGAGTGGGAAAGAGATGGAGCTAGACGACCTGTATAGCTCCGTCACTTTTTCACTCTGCAATAAGAATGGAACAATAATGTTTTAAGACGTCATGGTACGCCATCATCATTGAAATTTTTCATCGGCAATTTAAAAAAAAGCTGCTGACTGTTCCATACATTTCGACCGTGTAGGTATAGCAATTTTGTAGGCATCAGCAGATTTTTTAAAATTACCAATGAATTTTTTTTTTGTGTGGCGTTTCAGAATTATGTACAGAGGTAGGTGGTAAATGTTTTCGCGTCGGTATACCGTCCACCTTGAATTTCAATGTTTATAACCTCTTACCTCTCATTCCAGCCAATTCAAACAAAAAGCAGCCAACGACCTAAAACGCAAGAAGCGCCTCAAGGTAGACTCGTGGGAGATCGTGGACGAGAATACGAACGACGATGATGACGTCATCGATATACGGGACGTCGAGTTCCGTATGACGAACGACGCGCAACGTATACAGTCGCTGATCGCGGGCTCTAGCGCTTCTAGTGGCAGGGATCTTGTTATGTTGAAGGTTAGATATGTGTTCTAGTGCTATTTAGGGTGAATTTTTTAAGTGGGCGTGGATGGCCAAATCCAAAACTATGAGGAATAGCGAAAAACACTCAAGGGAGTCTCGAGCCCGATTTTGATGAAAACTAAAACTGCATCATTAGATTTTTGAAAAATCAATATTCCTAGCCAGCGCGCGTAGCATGACCACTGTAGAAACGAGATTTGTCTTCGAAAGAATCGATATAATGACAGATAGACAATGACAATGTGTCATTTTGTCGATTCTTCCGTTGACATAACCCGTTTCTAGTGATGCTACGCGTGCTGGAATCGAAACCGTAGATTTAGAAAAAAAAAAACTACTTGTATCCAATCCTTCCCACTCATATTATAAACGCGAAAGTTTGTAAGTATGGATGGATGAATGTTTGTTACTCTTTCACGCAAAAACTACTGAATGGATTTGGATGAAATTTGGCACACGGGTAGTTTATAACCTGGACTAACAAATAGGATACTTTTTATCCCGGTAGTACAATCCCGTGGGACAGTGACCGAACTCCACGCGTGCGAAGCCGCGGGCATAGTCTAGTAGTTTATAAAAAGCTGCTAAAGATCAAATTCTGGGAAGTAATGACACTGGCTACTGAGAAATTCCAGAATGAAACGCACGTACTTTACTTGACCCGGGCATCGAACCTAGGACCTCATGCCCAGCAGTTGCGCTTGCGTCCTGTCGACCAACGAGGCAGTTAATAAAAAGCAAAGCATTTTGCAGTTAATTACCTTACAGTAAGACTTACTTTTCATTAATACTTTCAGGTAGTTTTATGCAGAGCTCTATACCCACAAGTGGCTGTTGCAGACAACTTTAATCACCACAAGGTAAGAAATAGCGCTTATTTGTCGTGAAGAGACTAAACTCCCAACTAGCCCTATAACCAAAGCTTATATCTCAAAAAAGCTGGGTAAACGATGTATTAAGGTTTTGGCGGTGACAAATTGTTGTGTAAAAGCGTTTGCGAATAAATTTTGGCTCTAAAAGTTTATACAGCAAAAACGACCTATTAGGAATTGATGTAAAGGTTTACTTCGCGACTTTGTATAGCTGTTATAGTCAGGAGTTATAGCAACCTCCAATGTGACTATTATACAACGATAGAACTTTATAACAGTGTTTACTGTCGCCCTAATGCGCCTGATTTACGCAATAAAGGTTCGGAACGAACTATAATGGGTCTTTCGTTATAGTAGAGATGAAGACTCAAGAATAGGGCGATATTGTGATATTGTGGGTTTTTAGATCGTCGTTACGTGTGCGTAGTCGCAGCGGAATAATGTCGAATTTCTTAATTTCAGTTAAGCCTTCGATCAATAATAGTACTAGATTCCCGATGAGCGCTTCAAAAACGGCTCGAAAAATAAGACCACAAATGCTTTTGTGGTCTTATTTCAAATTAGTATGGTCCAATCATAGCCAACGTTAAGACGTCGAAATGCCCGCAGTGCGTGTTCAATAACTGTGAAAATAATGACCGTAACACTACGATTTTGAAAGGAATATGTTTTTTTTCGATAAGGATATTTATAAGTGATTTTTCATGTTATGAAAACGGAATTAAATGGTCAATATAAGTGAATTAGCTAATATTATAATTGTTTGACCAATGTTTGCAACAACGCGCCAACTATTGTTCCAAACATTGACTATTTTGGAAAAGACAATGCATGGAGTAGTGTTGTTATTTTAAATATTATTTTTGTTTGTAGATTTTCTAGCGACCCATTTCGATGTGCAGAATATTAAACCTTATAAAAATTCGAGAATATGTTGAACATTCATTTTTATAGTTTGAACATAACTGGAAACACGCAAAGGCGTGAATTACAAAAATCTTTATCGGATGAAAACTATATCTGTAGGTATTTTCATGAAATAGGTACTTTAAAACTATTTTCAATACACGGCGTAAGTATGTTTCTTTACAGGCCACACCTTCAACAAGTTTATTTTTTTAAGATACCACGGGAATACGTGACGTGCCTCGTTAGAAAGTACATGAAAAACATTGTATAAGTACCTATAACATTTGAGGGTTGCCGTTGATTTCTCTGGGATCCTACCATCAGATTCTGACTAGGTGACAACGGTACCACCACTAGAGTATAGGCTATCAAATAAAATAATAATTTTGAACATAGGTTTGCAATAAGTGCAGAAATCGGTCAACAACAAAAAAACAAAAAATATAGTCAAATTGCGAACCTCCTCCTTTTTTTTTAAGTCGGTTATAAATAGTACCTACTCAAGTCTACAATTTTTTAAAATCGATCAAATCAACTAATTTGCAACCTTGCAAAACGAACCTTGGCTTAAAAAAAAATATTCTGCGACTCTACGTCTTTCAATACTTACTGTGTTCTGAGCATTGAAATGTAATACCAAGAACTACGTCTAGTTCTAAATTGGAGTGAGCACGAAATCGTCAATGTAATGTTTTGAACTTTGTCACTTAGATTTTAAGATTAATTTTAGAATAAATATTTTTCAACTCATGACTTTTTATTTCCAAGCGACATTTTAAATTTATTGCCTTTTATCTTTCTCCGATGAAAGGACTTAAATAAATATATTTTGTAAGTGTAATTAAACTTTATGTTAGAGTGTTAAGGTTTATAATAAACTGAAGTTGTTAATATTATTAAACTTTTTTCTAAGAAATATAGATGTTTACGTGTGTGCAAACGTGGACACTTTTGCGATTTATTTTTGTTCCTGATCCTTAATCTAGTACTATTATTGATCGAAGAGTTAAGCAGATATTTAGTGTATGACCTCGTGTAATTGTGTATGGTAAGTACAAATTTGTGTATCCAGCCATTGGGGAGCTATTCAACAAAAACTGTTTCCGCTGGAACTACGTCATCCTAGCGGCACTTTTTTTATCCTATGCACGTACATGAAAAAAAATACATTCAATAATTAGTGTATAAGGAGAGGTAAATGTGTATGCTTGAATGAAATTTGTGTGTCATAAAACTGCGAAGATAATCAAGTTGCCGCTGCGCTGACGTTTGGCTATTTGATGAAAATCATATAAAACAGCTTAGTGCAGAGTTGAATTTTTTTACGCACCTTGCTTTGAATTTGTGTGTAATGTTTGTGAAAATAGAATTTGAAAAAAACATACCGTTCAGAAGATATACACGTAAAAGTAAAATAAGGTTATTAAGTCCAATTACTTAAAATAGGAACTCTAGAGCCTAACTTATTACGTTTACTTGTATCTTGTAAGGGTCTACAATGCCTTGCCAAGTTTCATTTATGTGGTTTTAGTAATTAATGAGCAATGGCATAATTTACTACGACTGGACCACTATATTGTATGACATCGGATTGCAGGACTTTTTATTGGTAAAGCAGACTAAACTTATTCCGATAATTAGTGTATTAATGCAACTATTCACATGTAAAATTTCAGGTCATTTCACTAAATAATTAAAGAGATGGAATAAAAATACCAGAACAACCGCAATTCATGAAAAAACCGACCAAGTTTGAATGGCTACAAAAAAGCGGCCGTGCAGTATATAGAGCTAACGTTCTAAAATTTCCAGTATAGTATCGTTATTGTGTGTAATTGTTTTGTACAGGTGCGTACACAATTGTTTAGCAGAAAATAAAACAACTTTATTAACTTTATACCTACTCTTAAAAATATTTATTGGTTAATAATGACTAATTAAAATGAAAAAAAGCAGCAAAGTAGGTTATAATAACATTGATAAAGAATCAGTTTTTTACTAAACATAAATAACTAATATATTGCCTACTGTAAAAGCCTTCATGTTTAAGTAAATCTTAGGTTTTTTGTACTAGCACCTAACTTTTCGGGAGTTAGTCTTCTCGTTCGAGCTTTTACGCACACAGAAACAATGTGCATGTGCACTACACACACGACTAAAACCAACCCACCATCTTAGTGAGTTAGCATAACCTTCTTTAGATTATTCACTAATAAACCGATCAGTTTTTAAATTCGACATCTGAAATAACTACTGGTGTTAATGAATTTTTATAACTATTAAGTATTAGTATTTCATTTAATCAAATTATACCGAGTACCATCAAAATATTTGTACGCTGGAAGCAGCAGAATATTAAGGAAGGACCTAATAAATACCAAGTGTAACATTTTTTTGTAATATTGTGATACAGAAGCTATTCTTATTAAAGTGAAACTTCTTATGCGACTTCCTCCAACAAGTTTAACGCTACCATAGAGGGGAAATATTTTCTAAAACTCACTGGCAGTATTACAAGATTTGTGACTACGTACTACGTAGTTCTACTAGGTACGCAAGACGTGCAAACAGTCATGCATTCGACTCTCCGGTGTGACCAGTCTTCGCTCAATTTCCATGAGTAGAATAACCTCGATAAACTTATGTAATAATTATGTAATAAAAATAATACAACAAGAAAACAACAAAATATTATTTAGAAGTTCAATAAAATAACGAGAGTGAATGCGTGGCGCTCGAACGCATGCGTGTTACTTAGTAAAATCTGTATTATAAGCGAAAATAAATATAATAAAATACGTACAATTGCAGAGAATAAGTTTGAAAATTATGAATTATGTCATTACTTAACACCATACTCAGGAATAAATAATATGTTTCTCGACTTGGAACCAAAGCTAAAGAAATTCACTATGAATGATTTCTGCATTATTTTAATTGGTGAAGAAGACTTCAAATCTACTAAGGAATATTCTAGTATCATTCTGCACATAAGAAAAGTACTGGAAAAAATCCAACACACAAATGTTATTCTCTGCATGCCGACCTATAGACAATGTATTAGCAATGTTACTTTGTATAACATGAGAGTGGAAAATTTTAATAATCTGCTATACCAAGATATTTTAGCTCACGAACATGCCTACTTTATTGACTCGAATAAGAACCTTACGTGGGACTATAAAATGTACAGACAAAATACAGGATCAGTAAATAATTACGGCATGCAAACAATTTTCAAAGATATCGCCGCACTTATAAACTACATACGTGAAAATTCCATCGCTAATACAGAAGGCGAGGAAATTACCAATATGGATGATCAACAAGCGGCAATGCAGTTTTTTCGATTATAAGCACCTCAACGTGATACATCAAAACATTGCGGGTTTACTAAATAAGAGCAATGAGCTTATTGTATGTCTTGAAGAGATGTCAGAGCAAAATACCGAAATCGACATAATCTGTTTATCTGAACACTTCATGATAGCTGGCCATGATCAATTATTACATATTCCTAATTACATTTTGGCAGCATGCTACTCCAGAAAGGACAGTAAGAGAGGTGGTACATGTATCCTTGCAAAGAAAGGTCACCAGTTTAAAGAGCTACAAGATATAGCGAAACTCTCCATTACTGGAATATTCGAATGTTGCGCTATTGATCTGACAATGTGTAATACGATTATTGTTTGTGTGTATAGAGTCCCAAAGTCTAACAACTTACCTGTATTTTTTGAGCAATTAGAAAAAGTGTTAAGTACTATTTGTAAGAAGAATTTAAAAAGAAATGTCGTAATTGCAGGTGACTATAATATTGACTGCCTTAAGCGTAATAATACTTTGAAAGATCTGGAATGTTTGCTCTTAAGTTATAATTTAAAGTTAGAAATAAATCAGCCAACTCGACTCGAGAGCGGCACTTGTATAGACAATTTTGCACATAATGTCGGGAAGAAGTGTAAATCTGATGTGATTGACTTTGGCCTATCAGACCACACAGCGCAAGTGCTAAAATTACCGGTTAAAAAAAACATTTTAGTAAACTACTGGCGAACTAATAAACGAGACTATAATAAAGAAAATATGCAAAAATTCAAAAATTATATTAAAACTTTTACTTTTTCTGAAATTTATAATACAAATAATCCTAGCACAGCATATAATGCATTTTCGGAAGCTTTCATGATGCTGTATAATTCATGTTTTCCTTTCAAAAACATTACAATAAGAACCAAAGAAAAACCTCAATGGGTATCACGCGGCATAAAAATCTGTAGCAAAAAAAAAAGAGAGCTTATGTGGAACTATAGGCTAAATCGTAATGAAGTAAATAAAACTAAATTTAAAAAATACTCTAAAATTTATAAAAATATAATTAATTTAACGCAACGAGCACAAAACAATCATAAAATAAAATCATCTACTAACAAATCCAAAGCCACATGGGCGATTATAAATAGATCTAAACTGAATTTACCAAAGGATAGTATTACTTCCATAGAAACAAACCATAAAACTATAAACAGGCCACAAGAGATTGCGAATGCTTTTAACAATTTCTTTATAGAAAAGATAGAACCAATAGCAGGCGCTGGTAAGGACGTAATCGTAAATATTTCCAAATCAAATCAATCTATGTTCATGGCACCAAGTACTCCATATGATATACTACAAATTATAAGATCGCTTAAAAATACTACAAGTGTTGGATACGATGGGGTCTCAACTAGAATCCTAAAGTATATCGCTTATCATATCTGTGACCACCTAAGCCATATCATTAATATGTGTATAACTACTGGATCATACCCGGAAAGTTTAAAAACTACTATCGTTAAGCCCATCTTCAAAAAAGACAACAAACAGAGTATGAACTGTTACAGACCTATTGCACTTATTCCCATAATTTCGAAAATTTTTGAAAAATTCTTATATAATCAAATTTATAACTATTTAGAAAAATTCAAAATTCTTACAGAAGAGCAGAAAGGTTTTCGCAAGAATAAAACAATAAACATGGCTATTTTTGATTTTTTAAATAATGTCATGGGTAATGTGGATAGAAGGACGCCGGTATGTTCCATTTACTGCGACATGACCCAGGCTTTCGATTATGTTAATCATGACATTCTCCTCCGTAAACTGGAAGCTTATGGCATTAGAGGCAATGTACTAAATCTCATAGAATCTTACCTGAAAAATCGTAAACAATATACAGTAATTTCTAAAATAAACATTAATACCAAGAAAGAAGAAACATATGCATCAAAAAAACGGATAGTTAAATATGGAGTCCCGCAAGGGAGCGTATTGGGTCCTTTGTTATTCATTATTTATATAAATGACTTGCCATTAGTAACTAATTATCCAGTATCACTTTTTGCCGATGACAGCACAGTCACTATTCATTCTACAAATAAAGATAGCTATGAACGTGAAATTAATAAAACAATCAATTCAATAATTAACTGGTTAGATAACAATAATTTAAAAATTAATCTTGAAAAAACAAAAATTATGTTCTTCAGTCAACGTTTAGAAGCACCAAATATTAATGCTCAACACAAATTAAATGTTATAAAAAGGGTAGACACAGCTAAATTTTTAGGTGTGACCATTGACAAACATCTGAACTGGAAAGCACACACAGAAGAATTAAATAAAAAAGTATGTTCTTCTGCCTATGCCCTCTATAAATTAAAACCTATTGTAAGTACCAATGCGCTTATAACTGCTTACCATGGTATTGTCGGCTCCTTATTGAGGTTTGGAGTTATATTTTGGGGAAACTCTACTAATAAAGAAATCATTTTTAAGTCACAAAAAAGATGTATTAGGGCTATGTTTGGTTTGAAAATGACTGATAGTTGCAAACAGTATTTTATTAAATATAACATTTTAAGTCTGCCTTCCTTATTTATTTATGAAATAGCTAATTTTATACAAACCAATCCTAACCTATTTAAGAAACTATCAGACGTTTATATTCGTAATCGACGGGATAATAATAAACTATGCGTACCAAGATCAACCACGGCGTTGATGCGTAAAAGTATTTTTTGTTTAGCACCAATCATTTATAATAAAATCCCTAAACCTATTAGACAAATGCCAACAACTCTTTTTAAAATTCATTTAAAAAAATATCTCTTATCCAAGTGCTATTATACCATTTCAGAATTTTTAAATGAACGCAATTAATTAAATAGATTCCTATAATTACGACATTTTTACAATTTGACTCTCAAATCTGTAAAAACAATACTTTTTGTTTTTTTTAATTAGCATTATTTTTTTTTTTTATTAACTTCAAAGTTTGGTGTGTAGACTCAAGTTTTTCTTTTCTTTTTTATGGTTTAATCTAAAACAAAAAAGAAAAAAATTGTACGCCATAAGTGGCAGAACATGCAGATCTACCTGTTATTTTAAGACTTTGCACATATTATTTGATGTATACTCATGTTTTACAATAAAATACAATACAATACAATTACTACACGCATGCGTTCGAGTATTACGAAGTTTCACATCTTCCGCGCGCAGGGACTCCACGCACTGATTTTTTTGTAATATTTTTTTAAGTTTGAGAAACAAAGAACAGACCTACTATTTTTATTACTAAAATTATTTGTTACTTGTTTAAGAATTGTGTGCCCACCTGTACCAATCCAATTATGGTACAACACTGGAAATTTTAGAACGTTAGCTCTATATACTGCACGGCCGCTTTTTTGTAGCCATTCAAACTTGGTCGGTTTTTTCATGAATTGCGGTTGTTCTGGTATTTTTATTCCATCTCTTTAATTATTTAGTGAAATGACCTGAAATTTTACATGTGAATAGTTGCATTAATACACTAATTATCGGAATAAGTTTAGTCTGCTTTACCAATAAAACGTCCTGCAATCCGATGTCATACAATATAGTGGTCCAGTCGTAGTAAATTATGCCATTGCTCATTAATTACTAAAACCACATAAATGAAACTTGGCAAGGCATTGTAGACCCTTACAAGATACAAGTAAACGTAATAAGTTAGGCTCTAGAGTTCCTATTTTAAGTAATTGGACCTAATAACCTTATTTTACTTTTACGTGTATATCTTCTGAACGGTATGTTTTTTTCAAATTCTGTTTTCACAAACATTACACACAAATTCAAAGCAAGGTGCGTAAAAAAATTCAACTCTGCACTAAGCTGTTTTATATGATTTTCATCAAATAGCCAAACGTCAGCGCAGCGGAAACTTGATTATCTTCGCAGTTTTATGACACACAAATTTCATTCAAGCATACACATTTACCTCTCCTTATACACTAATTATTGAATGTATTTTTTTTCATGTACGTGCATAGGATAAAAAAAGTGCCGCTAGGATGACGTAGTTCCAGCGGAAACAGTTTTTGTTGAATAGCTCCCCAATGGCTGGATACACAAATTTGTACTTACCATACACAATTACACGAGGTCATACACTAAATATCTGCTTAACTGAAATTAAGAAATTCGACATTTTCCGCTGCGACTACGCACACGTCGTTACAGTACATAGTAATATAGTGGTCACAAAAAGTCTACAACAGAGTGATTTGGTGATATAGCCGAGTTTCAAATTACATTTATTTACATTTAGCTTAATTGTCATATAAAGGTTTGTTAGCGCTCGTTATAGTCGTAGTGATAAACTTAACACAAAGACACCTTTTTAGAACAGGATTGTTTTTTTATAACTGTTGTAGTCCCTCTATTACACAGTAGTACTATAACGGAGATCCTTTCTCTTTTACAACATAATTACTGTATATAAAGGTAAGCTAGCAATGCTTTTAAATGATAAATCTGTTTTGTAAAGGCATTTCTATCGTTCTTCTACAACAATATTGACATTTTGATTCAGCGTAATAAATGCTGGTTGTAATGGTGGTTGTTATCTGTCATAACGAGTGCTATAGTAGAGTTCAGGAAGCTGGAAGTATGTTTATGACTTAAAATTCGTAATTATTTTTCATAAAACCTCAATAATTCGAGGAGGGCATTCAAATATTGTCGTAAACCCGTACATAGTTTATCAGTAAAATTACAGTCGCACGTTATTTTCCTCATAAGAGACAAACAATTAATTAATAATATCTAACTTCCCAAGATATCCTCGTGTTCTCTTTTATCATTTTTTTCTCTTCAAAAAAAAAACTGAGATACTGCAGCGGCGTGAACGAATGTAAACTGAATGAATGACAAAAACGTACTTTAGCAGCGTTGCAGTGGCTTGTATGTCATCGAATAGAGATTGCGTAACTTTTACATCAACTGTAATAGGTCAAAATTGTCATGCCTGATACCGCTACAGTTGTACTTTAGAACTGAATGGAGATATAATTTCGCCACTTTCTTTGTAGGTGCACCTTTATTGGCCTTTTATTTGACCACCGATTAGTTTTTAGAAAACGTTCTATGGTCTTCTATACAACTACTTACTCATCTGCCTAGCCTTTTCCCAAACTATCTTGGGGTCGGCTTCCAGTCTAACCGGATGCAGCTGAGTACCAGTATTTTACATGAAGCGACTTCCTATCTGACCTCCACAACTCAGTAACTGGGTAATACGATACCCCTTGGTAAGACTGGATGTCAGACTTTTGGCTTCTGGACTACTCGTAACGACTGTCAAAGATCTACAAATGACAGCCGGGTTCCAACGGCTTAACGTGCCTTCCGAGGCACGTTAAGCCGTAAGCGGAGGAAACTGGGTATGTAATTATGGTCACCCATCAACGGACCAACCTAGGCAAGCACGGCTTAACCTTAAAGATCGACCCGTGCGGCTGTTATTATTTAGCCACCACTAACCATCGTAAATGTTCGATACAATACCACCCAACGCTATCATTTCTTTGGTCATTAAAACATATATTGTCAACTTCATCACAGTCTCTAGCGCCCTCTGTGGTCTTCAGTTGACATATCTTTTAACGTTAGAAAACTTCCATTCTAATTTTGAAAATGGTTACAGACTGAATCTAAACAGGGTGGAACACACACACACACACACACCGACGCGAAAACGGTTACCATGTACCCAGTACATCGTTCTGAACCTTAGCGACGTACAAAAAGCAACTAACAACAAATGTACTACAGCGCCATCTATGACAAAACCGAAAAACTAAATGATAAATGACGTTTATTTTGCAAGTAGGTTTTTACAAACACTTTTACACGTCATTTTTTTTTTAAGCTAGATGGGGCTGGTGTTTCGTACCTGACTACTCTGAGAAGAAACAGCCGAAACAAACTCAGAGGTTCTCTGTTAACTTATTACTCTTTTAAAGTCCAGACATTGCTCAATTTACTAACATGGTCTACAAGTCGCAAGCAAAGTTCTCCTGGACTTAAGACTATAGAAGAACCGACAACAACTGTCGGGCAGTAGCCCACCAGACATAACACCCGTCTGCTCGGAGGATCCTCCCTTTTCTATGGAGTATTGAGGAACTTTACACCCTGTTCCTCATACCCCTAAATAACTACACCACATATCAATTTTTCATCGGAAATTAAAAAAAAAATCAGCCGTGTACAAAATTTCAATATTAATGTTCGCGTGGCACGGAGTATAGATATCGCACTTTTGTGGGAAACGGGTGTTTTTTAAATTATCGATGAAAAATTTCAATGTGGGGGGGGAGAGGGTTTGCACTTTTGTGGGAAACAGGTGTTTTTTTTTAATTACCGGTCAAAAATTTCTACGTGGGGGGGGAAGGGTTTTCGTGTCTGTGTGATTCCACCTTGTATAAAAATTATTCTGATCGAATATTCTTCACCCTTCAAAACCTTGCAATACTTATGTCATACCCATCCACAGTCGATATCAGAGCAGCTGTACCACACCTGGAGCAAGCCCTTCGTGTACCTGCACCCCACATCGTTCTTCGGCAAACAATCTCGCATCCTGCAGCTCACGGAGGCAGACATACACTCAGACTTGCCCGTTAGTCTCGGGTTCGATAGCAAGCTGCCTGTATCTTCTAAGCATCAGATTTTGTGTTATTTGTAAGTATATTCTTGTTCAATAGGCAATAGGGATGGTGACTCATTTTTTTTATTTGTCTATCGGGTAGATTATTAAAAAGTATTTGACACGTATTTTTTCTTTTTTAACGTAATCGTAAAATTACGGAGATATTTTGAGTTGAAATGGCGCATGACGTCACGGCTCAGTACATTTTATACCTAGTTGTGACGTAGTGAGCCCCCACTCTCCAACTTTAATGCGTTTTAACTAAGTATTTTTTTGTTAACTTGATAAAACAAAAAATACGTATCTAATATGTTAGTTATGTACAAATAATCTTAGTATTATTGTACTAGATACTCCATGGTTATACTCTATGTATTTACATTATATTGTCTATTTATGTTGGTAATAAAATTCAGTTCTGTTCAAACTACGAATCAAGCGTTTTCATTATAGGTTATGTGCCCAGTAAAACGTTTTTTTTTTGTTTCTCGCGAAAAGGCTTGCAAGTTTGTGCCGATTAGTCTTCGCAGATTGAGAATACGCTGTTATTGAACTGTGAACTGTGTAAGTAAAAATTGACTTGTGTGATAGTAAAAATGTCGACGAATTACATCGTGAATGTGCCAAAGTTAAAAGGTCGGGAGAACTACTCTGAGTGGGCTTTCGCCGCGGAGAATTTTCTCGTTTTGGAAGGAACTTTTGATTACATCAAAGTTACAATTACAAAACCGGATGAAGCCGCAGTTGACGCGAAAACTAAAGCAAAGTTGATCTTGACGATTGACCCGGCGCTTTATGTACACATCAAAGACTCGAAGACTTCTAAAGAGTTGTGGGAGAAACTCAAGAATTTGTTCGACGACTCCGGTTTTACCAGGAGAATTAGTCTACTGAGAACTCTCATATCAATTCGTCTAGAAAATTCTACATCGATGACTTCGTATGTCACACAAATCATAGAAACAAGTCAAAAGTTAAATGGTTCGGGCTTTAATATTAATGACGAGTGGATCGGATCGCTACTTTTAGCAGGATTATCCGAAAAATATTCGCCAATGATAATGGCAATCGAGCACTCAGGCATTTCGATTACAGCGGACGCCATTAAAACCAAGTTGATGGATTTGGAGGAAAACAGTGGTGACGCGAGCGGAGCATTTGCGAGTTTCCGAAAATATGTTAATAGTGGCAGTACTTCAGGAACCACAGACAAAGGACATACGTCAAACTCAAACGTGTCAATGTCAAAACCGAAGATTATAAAATGTTATAGATGTAAACAAACAGGACATTATCGTAATCAGTGCACCATTGTTGACAAAGATTCAGTGAATAAGAAGTCTAGTGAACGCAAACAAAGCAACGCGTTCAGTGCCGTGTTTTTAAATGGCAGTTTCTCAAAGAATGACTGGTATATAGACTCTGGTGCAAGCACCCATTTAACCGCTAATGAACATTGGATTAAAAATGTTTCTGTTGACCATCCTATCAAAGAAATTATGGTAGCAAATAAGGAAAAGGTATCGGTTAAATGTTGTGGTGATGTGTCGATAACGACTTTGACAGATAATTGTGAGTATGATATAGTTGTTGAAGGAGTATTGTGTGTACCTAGTTTGACCACTAATTTGATTTCCGTAAGTCAACTATTAGCCAAAGGCAACCGAGTACAATTCACTAACAGTGGTTGTGAAATTTATAACAAAACTGGAGAATTAGTAGGTACAGCTTTGTTGCTGAATGGTGTTTACAAATTGAGAATGCCTGAAGTTTTGATAGCTGCAGTGATGGACTCTAGTGATATTTGGCATCGCAGACTAGGCCATGTTAACAGCAATTATCTAAACAGAATGCAGGATGCCGTGGAAGGTTTCACATTGGACAGAAAGACAGATATTTCTAAGTCGTCGTGTGCAATATGCTGCGAGGGTAAGCAGAGCAGATTACCTTTTCCACAGAATGGCAATAGAAGTACAGAACTTCTGCATACTATACATACAGATGTATGTGGCCCATTTAATATTGCTTCAATTGGAGGTTCTAGATATTTTATTTTATTTGTGGACGATTACAGCCGCATGATCTTCATTAATTTTATGAAGAACAAAAGTGAAGCTTTTAATTATTTTAAAAGTTACAAAGCACTTGTAGAGAACCAGCTTAACAAGAAAATAAAGATCCTACGAAGTGACAACGGGAAAGAATTCTGCAACAAAGAGTTTGATGATTATCTTAGGAACTCAGGGATAATTCACCAGAGAAGCAATCCATATACGCCTGAACAAAATGGTTTGGCTGAACGTTTCAACCGTAGTGTAGTAGAAAAGGCTAGATGTATGCTTTTTGATGCAGATCTTGAGCGAAAGTTTTGGGCTGAAGCAACTAACACTGCAGTCTACTTACAAAATAGGACTGTAGCGTCAGCTCTTAATGGAAAAACGCCTTTCGAGATGTGGACAGGTGCGAAGCCTGATGTCAGTCATCTGAGAATTTTTGGGAGTATAGTGATGAAGCATATACCCAAAGAAAAAAGGCTCAAATGGGACAAGAAGGCCGAGAGAGGAATTCTAGTTGGTTATCCGAATGATGTGAAAGGGTATCGAATTTACAATCCAAAAACTAAGGAAATTACAACCAGCCGTGATGTAATAATAATGGAAAAATCACGAGCAGTGGAAAGTGTTGTTGAGATCGAGGAAAAAGCAACTGATTCTACCGTGCATGAGGATTCAGTGGGGGATATGTCCATTTCAGAAGACTCTGGAAGTGGAGATTACCACGATGCCGATGAGACATATATACCAGATGAAGACTCTTCTGCCAGCAGTGTGGAAAGTGTTGTGAATAATAAACAATATAGTTTGCGTAGGCAGAGACAAAAAACGGACAGATATGGTTTTTCTAATGCTTGTATCAGTGGTAGTGTAGATGATACTGGTGAACTTTCACTTGAGGAAGCTCTCAAAGGGCCTGAAAAAGAACAATGGTTTAAAGCAGTGGCTGATGAGTTACAGTGCTTTAATGAAAATGATGCTTGGGAAATAGTAAATCTGCCTAAGGATAAAACCATAGTTCAATGTAAGTGGGTTTTAAAGAAGAAGTATGACAGTAAAAAATAATGTAAGGTACCGTGCCAGGCTAGTTGCCAAAGGTTTCTCCCAGAAATATGGTGTTGATTACACAGAAACATTTTCGCCTGTTATTCGACACACAACCCTAAGGCTATTGTTTTCATTGTCAGTACAACTGGGACTTGATGTTACACATCTAGATGTCAAAACCGCATTTCTGAATGGTGACCTGGAGGAAACCATCTACATGCAGAAACCAGACTGTTATGAGGTTTCTGGTGGCTCTAACCAAGTGTTAAGACTTAAGAAGGCCATCTATGGCCTGAAACAGGCCTCTAGAGCCTGGAATAAAAAGGTAGATAGTTGTTTGCTTGAAAATGGTTATTGTAAATCTCAATTGGAACCTTGTATGTACACTAAAAATGTTGGCAATTACAAGACCATTATAGCATTATATGTTGATGATTTTTTCATATTTTCAAATAGTATAAATGAAAGTGAACATCTCAAGAATGTATTGTCAAGCCAATTTAAAATCAAGGACTTAGGTGAAGTAAAACAATGTCTAGGAATGAATGTTAAGTTTGATAAAAAAGGGAATTCTGTAACCTTGAGTCAAGAGAATTATATTAATACATTGTTGCAAAAGTTTCACATGATTGACTGTAAAACTGTTAATACTCCAATAGAGTCCAAGTTAAATGTCAAAAGTGATCAGAGTGTGAATGATCAAATACCTTATCAGCAGCTTATAGGGAGCTTAATGTATCTATCTGTTTTAACTAGGCCAGACATTACATATGCTGTGAACTATCTAAGCCAGTTTAATAATTGTCACACAGATGAACACTGGGGATATGCTAAGAGGGTTTTGAAATATTTAAAAGGGACTATAAACTTTGGTATAAAATATAGTGTTAATGGAAATTCAGAAATAAAAGGTTTTGTGGATGCCGATTGGGCTAATGATATTTTAGATAGACGGTCATATACCGGATTTTGTTTTGTGCTTGCTAATGGCATAATATCTTGGGAATGCAAAAAACAAAAAACTGTTGCACTGTCGAGCTGTGAAGCTGAATACATGGCTATATCAGAAGCTTGCAAAGAAGCCATTTATTTAAGAGCTTTGCAATTCGAAATTACTAATAAAATGTATACTGTAAGTTTGTTTAACGACAATCAGAGTGCACAGAAGTTATCGACAAATCCTGTGCTGCATAAAAAATCCAAACACATTGATGTTAAGTACCACTTCACTAGAGAGTGTATTTCAAATAACACAGTAAGATTAAGGTATTTGTCGACAGCCAATATGCCCGCTGACTTATTAACAAAAGGTTTGTGCTCCAAGAAGCATTATACTTTTATGGAATTATTAGGTTTAGTGTTGATTTAGATTTAATTTTCTTAGTGTGATTATTTGAGTGGGGGTGTTAGTTATGTACAAATAATCTTAGTATTATTGTACTAGATACTCCATGGTTATACTCTATGTATTTACATTATATTGTCTATTTATGTTGGTAATAAAATTCAGTTCTGTTCAAACTACGAATCAAGCGTTTTCATTATATAATATTTTTGTATTACCTGATTGACGGACTAAATAGAATTTCGTTTTCCTTACCCAGTCATCATCCCTATTATACCGCCGGGGACCCTCCCCAACAGGGGTGGGGGGGGGTTAGAGTTCCGTTGCCAAATGGCAAAAACGGAACCCTTTCGGTTTCGGTGTGTCCATCTGTCTGTCTGTCAGTATGTCATAGAATTTTTACTCCGAGATTATTGGCACCACACAGTTGGGAGAGTAGGTGCCTTCTATGAAACGCTAAACCAAATGTGATGTGAAATAATGAAAAAAATTAAAATAATGTGTGACCCTCCACACACCTGCCACTGAGGGTTGGAAAAAGAACTACTACTAAACTAATACTAAACATTTGGTCTAATTTTAGATCGCTTCTGGAAACTACGAAACCATACATAGTGAATTCAATGCGTATGCCTGCTGCGCAGACTCTGTTGCTGTTAGCGCATTCAATCGACACCAATATTGGATTTACAAGGTTAAAAATCTTTTTAATTGTTTTTGTTTTGCGGCCACGTTTTTCGAGCTATAGTGGCAGATTCCGATTTTAAATCTATCTATGAAAGCTGTTTTTTAAAACATTGCCTTTAACAAGAAATTTATCCTGTATAGCGTTTACCTCACACACACAAACAGCCAGACCCGGAACAACTACATGTAGGCTATACAAATATTTGGAAATCTTGGAAACAACGCCATCTAGCTTAAATATCAGAAACTACAATAGCTTTCTGTCAGTACAAGAGCAACAGATGTCGCTCTGCTCAAAAAATTCAAAGAAAATAAAACTGAGTGCGCTGTCACCAAAAAAATTGCCATTGTACAGTGAGTTTTGGTTTCAGTACACCGTTAACTCATAAAGCAGTGGCGTGGGTAGGTAACAGCTGTTTTTAGGGTTCCGTACCCAAAGGATCAAACGGGACCCTATTATTGAGATTTCGCTGTCCGTCTGTCACCAGGCTGTATCTCATGAACCGTGATAGTTGGCCAGTTGACATTACTACAGATTATTTATGTGTTTCTGTTGATGCTATCACAACAAATTCTAAAAACAGAATAAAATTAATATTTAAGGGGGGCTTCTATACAAAAAAAGCGTTTTTTTTTTGCTCTTTTTTATAAATAATGGTAACCCTTCGTGCGCGAGTCCGACTCGCACAGCGCACTAGGCCGGTTTTTTTTTTAATAACCGATGAAAAGTTTCAGTGTGCGGGGGGGGGGGGGGCAGAATTATGCACTGAATCCGTGGTAAATGTTTTCGCGTCGGTGTTCTTCCACCCTGTATTTTATATCAACGCGATGAATAATAACATTGTATTTTCAGGATTGTCTGTGACTCTTGGCTGTTACTAGAATTTCCTTACCCTGAATCTGGACTTAATTTACTTCTAAAAGCCGTGAAATTACGACAAAGATGGGATGCTCTGATAAACAGACGAATAGCAGGTAAGTCTGTTATCTATACAAGTAAATAAAATTGAAGTTTCTGTTTGTAATTTCAAAATAACAGTTTATTTTTGAATGTAGAAAGTATAAACATGAGTACTTGAATATATATTTTTTTTTAATTTTGTCTGTGATCCGGCTAACCTCCGCAACGGCTGTACTGATTTTGGCAGATAGCTGATGTTGACAAGATACATTTATTTTAGAAAAAGGATTAGTTTTCCGTGCAAAGAAAATTTATGGGGAAATAATATTATTATAATAATTTCACGCGGACGAAGATCGCGGAGAACAGCTAGTTTCTATAATAAATTCAATACATTCGCGAGATTGTAATTTGCGTATAGAGTTATTGTTGAGATAGATATATTATATTGTGTAAAATCGAAAGATTAAACTAAACTTTATTTTTAATTTCAGATGCAAACCCAACAAAATCAGTAGAAAGTGAGCTTGAAAAGGACAAAACTCCTAAAATATCTTATGAAGAGATCCAACACGAGTTGTCATGCGATATGTCGACGTATATGACCTCAGAAGTGTACTACACGATCAAGAGACTTCTGCCCGGTGACCTCAAGATCATTTACTATGGGAACGATGAGACCCACCCGGCTGTGGAACCTAACCCGTTCGACGAAACGTTTGTCTGTCGACCCCATGAGAGGAAAGGGGGAGTTTATGTTACTGATAATGTGGTTTATAATTGGTTAGTATTTTTTTATTACAAAAATAATGGACGCAGGAATTTGTAATACCAAACTTGTAGTGGCGGTACTTTCATACAAGCCTACAAGGCTATCTTGTCCTTATAACCTACTATTCTTCATGATGTTAGGGTTGCTGAACAGTCTGCTTGCCATATTGTTGGTCCCTAGGCACGCCTTTGCTAACTTGATTTAAAAGGGTTTCTTTAGTTAGAAATCTTATTTTTGGAACGGGCAACTCGCTGCAACTTTCTGACTTACTGGCTCAAAAGTGCCTGTTATCATTTGCTTGCCTTTTTCCAACTATGTAGGGGCTGACTCCCAGTCCTACCGGATACAGCTGAGTCCCTATCTACCAGTATTTTCAGTAGAGAGGCTGCATCTAATGTTATTGCGTCTATTGTACAGTTATTCAGTTAACAGCGTTAAGTTCTTTAGTAAAAAAAGATTTGCAAATCACCAATAAAAGTACTCTCTAGGCGAATGACAAAGTTAAACTCATTCAAACACAATAAGATACTTGACACGACTTTAGAAATATATGCATAGATTTTTGTCAATAGTAGCTCTTTACTGTCTTCTAAATTTGTAGCGTAATATTGGTTTGATTCGCTTTAGGATTTTATGAATATTTATTTCTAAGTCTTAAATACAAACCGTCCCCACTTTCTCTTCTAATTTTACTTATCTACTTATATTACTACTAGCTGTCCCGCGCAACTTCGTCTGCGTCACATTTTCCCCGTTTTCGCAACATTTTTCATTCCTGCTCCGCTCTTATTGGTCGTAGCGTGATGATATATAGCCTATGTCTTTCCCTAGGTTGAAATCTATCTTCTTGCCAAATTTCGTTAAGATCCGATCAGCCGTTTAGTCGTGAAAAGGTAACAAACAAACAAACAAACAGAGTGACTTTCGCATTTATAATATTAGTATGGATACTATACTAATATATCTTATCTACTTATATTACTATACTATACTAATATTACTTATCTATTCCATCTTTCAGTGTTGTCGACACACTTTGGAGCGGTAAAAACTATGAACAAACGTACAGCGAACCCTGGACATGCACCAACTGCGAGCTTACAGTCTGCCTATCCCCCGTAGAAAGACTACAACACACCCACTTCACGTGCTCCGCTAAAGAACAGAAGAAGGACGTAGAAGCACCCAGAACTTCGCGGCAAATTAAACCTAATGCTAAAGAGTATAAGTGTGATGTTTGTAAGCAAAATCTTTATATGACTCCTGTTGAGATTTTGAAGCATAAGAAAAGTTGTAAGGAGAAATAAAGTTTTGTTATTTGATTGATGCTTTTACTTGAGAAACATCACCATTTTTTTTTTACGTATACTTAATTATCAAATGACCCCTTCCCGTTCTGGGCGGAGCGGAAGGGAGTGTCAGACTTGTACTGACCAAAACCCATCCATGTTGCTTCTTAGCCCTTTGTGTTCCAGGGCCACGGTATGGTATCTCTTTCGAACAGTCCCGCAGCCCTGGCAGGCATCGGCCCTCTCGGACCCCTTCCGATTCGCTGACATCTCCTTGAGGCGCGCGTGGAACACGAACGCGCCGTCGGCACGGCCTGTCGTCATGAGACGGACGGACGGTGAGCTAGCCGAGCGGTTCCTCCCGGCGTAGTGCCTCCGCGCGGCACTCCCGCAGGTGCGCAAGTACTTCCGCCTCCAGATCCCATGGCGGCAATCCGGCGCGCGAGGCTCGCCGCCTCGCCGGAGATCGTGCGGTACCCCCGGACTAGTTACGGCTACCACCTTCTGGGGCGCGTTCAGGTATTGGGCGGCTCGCCACCTCAATGAACGCACCCACACCGGGGGCACGTAAAGGGCCATGGACCGCACGACCCCCGCCTCCGGCAGGAGGCGTTTGGACTCCCAGGTTGGGCAAGAGCTGCTCGAACGCAGCTCCGGCCCGTTCCAGTTTTGGGGCCAAACGTCGGAAATGCACCACGATATTCTACCGGCTGTCGAGGACGAGTCCTAGGTTCTTCAAATATCATCATCAAACATCATCTGTGTAAGACTTTTTACCTGACTTCGGCTAAACCAAAAGGAAGGGTTATGATTGTCTATGTATGTAGGTACCTATGTTTATTTATTATATTCTCGTCGGGCTGCCTATCCCGGATTAGTGAATACTATGTAGTAAAACGGCAGGTAGAAGGTTTTATAGTAAATTGAGGACGTGGAGCCAGACACCGGACTCTGACAGATTATGTACACTACTGAATGACTGTTCACTGTCCGCAGCCGGTCCGCAATAGTGGGTGTAAAAATGCCGAAAGGAACTTGTTCTGCACGTCATTTCTTTCCTCTAGCTAGACCTAACCTGGGAAACTCCTAGTGACGGGAGACATTAGGGGCCAAAGTTCCAGGTATTCATCATTTTTCATTAATAAGTACGTATTTTTAATGTTTTATTTTACTTTAATTACGTCTACGACCCCCGCACTATTCAATGCATCCACCAGCACAGTGTTTTGAGTGCGTTACATTCCTCCTCATGCGGGCCTCCACCACCATTTTTTTACCATTGGATAAAAAAGTCGCAGCAATATTTTTTGCGAAGATTACTTAGTTTGATGCACAGAATGATTGGTTGACAGCGTGATGGGTCCGTTTATACTTTACATGTCCGTAGCCGTTTTATCGAACTTGAATTAGACTAGATCGTGACTAAAGACGGGTCACATGGTTGGTTCCTTTCTACTCGTAACGAGTCAAAGATCCCGAGGTCGCTCGGGATCTTTAACTGAGACCAATCGTCTAGTTATGGTCACCTATCCAGGGTCTGGCCTGAGCAAGCGTTACTTAACCTTGAAGATCGTCTTGTGCGGCTGTTAGTATTTACCACGAATGAAGATGGTTAAGCGGATTAAAATCTGCTACCTACTCGCTTGAAGAATCAAAGATTACCATGTAGAATGGTTTTGTCCCAAACAACTGAACATTCAAAGGTGGATACAGACTTTGTGAGGCATGCGCCACGAACGGCGCACAACAAATGCCGCGGCCATACTTTGGCTCGCCCTCGCATGTGCGTAGCACTTGCCTCGCCACAAATACAAAGGTACACCTTGCGAGGCATTTGCTGTGCGTTGTTCGCGGCTCATGCCTCGCAATGTCTGTATAGGGCTTAAAAGATAAAACGGACTTCTAAAAAAGGAAGTTCCGTATTGAACCCACCGTTGCGTTACGGGTGCATGATTAACGCACACGAACGCAACTCGTGACCCGCCCGCTGGCGATCTCGATGCCTGTTTTAATTCGCACTGTAACGCACCGGGCGTTGCCGTTGTAATGACGCGGTTTGAACGGGGTTATTTTTGAGTGAAATGATGTTCCATCTTGCAGTACCTTACCTCGTAAGCGTCTATTGACATCGGTAAAGAAAAACATCGCAAAGACACCTGGACCTATAATTCATTTAAGTCTGAAATCGCCATCCCGTCTTGAGCAAGCGAGGTGATCAATACTCCTGCCTTCTCTGAATGAGGCTTGCCGAGCAGTGGGACAGTCATCATCATCATCATCATCAGCTTATATTGTTCCCACTGCTGGGACACAGGCCTCCTCTCTATGAGAGGGAGTGGGCTGTAATCCACCACGTGGGCCCAGTGCGGGTTGGTAGATGTCATATGTCTTTGAATTTTTAGTTCTAGGACATGCCGGTTTCCTCACGATGTTATCCTTCACCGTTTTTGAGAGCAGCGGTAATGAAATAAATTACATAAAGTAATGCGACTGCCGGGGTTCGAACCCACGACTTACTGCTCGTAAGTCGGGGCTGCCACTAACAGGCCAGCCCTGCTCTCAGTGGGACAGTAATAGGCTAGTATTACTATTATTATTTAAGCGTCTAGAAGACAGAGGAAATAAGTAGGTACATGATTCAGCTATGGTAGACGCGGCACGGATCTCGCAGATTGGCACAAGTCAAGTGAAAGCCGAATGTGTGATGATTGATTCGAATTCAATGTGTAGTTCAACAAAATTGCCAAATCGAATCATCATCTGCCTAGCCTTTTCCCAACTATGCTGTGGTCAGCTTCCAGTCTTACCGGACCTGCTGAGTATCAGTATTTTACACACAGCGACTGCCTATCTGCCCTCCAAAATGCAGCTAGTAGGTACAGGGGTACCAAATACGATTTACTGACGCACGCAAACCCTTGTAATAGGGATGGTGACTTATTTTTTTTATTTGTCTATCGGGTAGATTAATAAAAAGTATTTGACACGTACTTTTTCTTTTTTCACGTAATCGTAAAATTACGGAGATATTGTGATTTGAAATGGCGCATGACGTCACGGCTCAGTACATTTTATACCTAGTTGTGACGTAGTTAGCCCCCACTCTCCAACTTTACTGCGTTTTAACAAAGTATTCTTTTGTTAACTTGATAAAACAAAAAATACGTATCTAATATTTTTGTATTACCTGATTGACGGACAAAATAGAATTTCGTTTTCTTTACCCAGTCATCATCCCTATTGGGTTCTCCACTGTCACCCCAGCAGTGACGGTTAGCTAGAAGTGACGATGAGGAACACCACGTTTTTAGTCAGTAGAATATTGACAGGCCCCACGGCGGAGGTCATCCATTAAGGTTTTATTTTTTTATTTTCCCCTTGGTAAGACTGGTTCTCAGAATTTTGGGTTACTGACTATTTGTAACGACTGTCAAATATCTACAAATGACAGCTGGGACCAACGGCTTAATGTGCTTTCCGAGTTACGGAGGAAACTCGGTATGTAACGCGTGATCACCCATCCACATACCAACCTGGCCAAGCGCGGCTTAACGTTAAGATCAGCCCGAGCACCTGTTATTATTTAGACACGAGCGCCGCGATACGGCCGAATCGAATGTCCATGGACAAGTGTGCTTTACAATAAAGCAAAAGCACGAAACGAGCAAGCGTGGTATGTTATCGCATAACAACTTTCTGGATGATATTCCTTTCCTTGTTCCAGCATGCGCCTGTAATCAGAACAAAGACTTCTTGTTATATAAAAGTTAATTCAAATGTTCAGTCTTATTTCAGTCGCCTAGTCGGTGTAGTCACGATCACCAATAGGCTACATTAAAAAAAGATTAAAATTTGATGTTGTTGTGAGCGTAGTAGGTATTTTGGAACTAAATATTTTGAAGATCCTATCTCAAATTATTTCTCGCGAAAATCCCGAAAGATTTTGAAATTTAGGAAAGTGTTCATGTATAAATTAAATTGGTGCTATACATGTCTGGCAAACTTAAAAACCATTCTGCTTGTCCCATCAAAAGAAAGTGCCCATATTAACATTCAATAATTTCGTAATACTTACTGCAAGATTGACTCCCTGTGGTCATACAATGTGGTCCGACAGTCGTGAGGACCGCGGACCTCAGTGGACATTGTTGGAAGAATTCTTTCACTGAGCTGACAATGTGTTTTCAATTATTATGGAACATGCAAATGCATACAAATTTTCGATGAATAACACCCAGGGACAACATGACTCAAACTTGATCAATATTTTTAATATACAATGTAGGTATCACGTAGGCACTATAAAAAGGACGATGGGCAGTTTGGTACCATCCCGCAATAGCGGTGACATGTTTGTCATCTGTAAAATAACCATCCAATGATGGTTATTTTAATTGAAACAGTAGTTTTGGCGTGTGCAGGACTACTTCTGAAGGAGCTCGTTCCATTGGTGTTATTTTTAATATTATTAATTTATTTAAACTTCATGTACTATAGTGGTACTAGGCGGACATTATGCTACAAGGCATTCTCTACCAGTCAACCTTTGGGTTAATTACGACAACATTGTGATAGGGTACAAAATAATATCTTCAAATGACTACTAGTTTTCGAAAATGTATATACTTACATAATTACTAATACACATATACAAACAAAGAAGATTAATACATATTATAACAAAAAACGAGAAACTTAATATTCATTGCTATGTTTTTCTTGAGAGCTATTTAGTTTGACTTAAACTATGGGTAGGATAGCATATGAATTTGACTTAAAACCGGTATGATGTTAAGAAATTTGGAGAAGTAGACTTTTGGAAGCTCGAAGGTTAATTACGACTATGAGAAAACCCAACACTTTGAAATAAGTATTATATTATTCTTGTTATTTTCTCCATAACTCCGAACGGACAAAGATTTCAGTCAAGCACTATACAACTTTTTGTTCCAAGTAAAAGTGTCTCTGTAACGACATTGGCATTAGGTATTATTGGGTTTTGTACCAGGTTCCATACATTTTTGCCCATTGTCCTTAGATGCAATCGAAAAGTCACTTGGACATTTCTGCAAATTAGCGTTTCGCAAGACATGCTCTTTCATTTTTACAAGTTTTTTGTACAAAGAAATGTTCTCAATCATGTGTCCAACATCACGCCTGTCAATTGTTTGGGACGCACGAAAACGTGAGCATTTCATTGCCCACGCAATACTTTTTAAAAGAAATGAGGGCGAACGTGAAAAGTTGCAATGTTTTGATCTTTTGAAGGCCTGGAGTAATACATTATCTACATGTAGCAATATCAACTACCTACAAAGCTGTGTTGTCACTAAATCGGTTCGTTTTTGTGATTTTAAAGAGAAAAAAATTCGATAGATCGACCATACTAGCATAGCGTATTTCGTCGACTAAGGAATAACATCAAAGACAGAACAACAAGCAAGGTATACTAAATTAGTGCAACAAGGGATTAGAGCCACTTTTCCCCCCGCAAGCCCGCAATGCGTTTGATTATGTAGATAAATATTATGGAAATCCTTCTTTAGACTGTTCATAGTAGTACCTTATGATTGGAAGGCCCTTATTCTGTACTTGTGGTCATAAAATCTGCAAAAGCAATGTCAAATTTAAAAACGCTAAACAGTTTTGTAGGCGTTACTAATCTTGACAATTTACAAATGGCCACAAGTAGGTAGGTACTGAACCCGCGACCTTGTCTTCGTCGGGCTCCGCGAAGGTTTCGGTCTGAACCAGTAATTATGTATAATTAGACGTCTTATCTGTCCGTGTGACCTCGCCCTAACAATGCCG
This sequence comes from Cerastis leucographa, assembly GCA_963082945.1. NCBI lineage: Eukaryota > Metazoa > Arthropoda > Insecta > Lepidoptera > Noctuidae > Cerastis > Cerastis leucographa. The sequence goes on along the minus strand of OY720363.1, from coordinate 6,858,107 downwards.
GCCGAGCCCGGAAGCGTCAACTGGATGATTTTCGTTTGTTCATGTTTAGTTGTTTAGATTTACATACTTATGTAGCAAAAGAAGAAGTGACGAAGCATGTGCACTTGTGCAGTATTCTTTCTTTCTTTAACGTGTGGTAAATGCCTATGCTGGTGTCAGAGTTTGTATGCCAGCCATGGGCCTCTGACCTGGCTTTACATGCCGTCGAGAAATATCTCTCAGGCATGTTGGTTTCCTCACCAACACCGAAGCAAGTGATAATTTTACAATACGCACATGAATCCGAAAAATCAGAGGTGGAGGGTTCGAAAATCATTGATATCGGTGTTGGTATCTGTCAGAGGTCTGGTGAGAACTTTGAATATGCATAACAGACTTTCGAGTAATTCTTAGTGACTACTCAGAATGATCATTCTGAGCAGTGACTGCGAATTACTCGAAAGTCTGTCAAAAAGCCTGGTTCTGGAACATCTTTAGTCAAACAATAAGACACTTCTGACTAAATGTGTTCCAGAAAATTGCTTTTTTTTCAGTTTTTATCATGTGATTTATGTCTGCGATCTACCTATCAACTATTTACTCCTCCGCTCGCCCCAAACCGAGGGTATCCATGAGGATTTACCCAATAAAAAAAGTGATCAATCGACTACAGTCCTACGTCATTTAAACTTAAACCCAGTCTTAATTAAATAGAGATAAAAATGACAAACAGGTCCCTGTTAGATAGAAGCAAAATAATGCTCCTCTAGTAGTTACCCTATAAGAAGGCATTTCCATCAAATGCAACTTTATCGTGCACCGAACGCGAACCAGATGGGTGGTTAACTTTTAACCTCCAGTTTTACTGCAGCACCATTTTAATTGCACACGTCAACCTCACCTTACTCGCTTGTTATAAGACCTATTATTGGATAGCAAAGGTGTACGGTAATTTGGTTTCGTGAAGAGCTTGCCTGTCAACCTGTCACCACGTAAGAAGGCGAGTCAGAGCATCTGTTGTGCTATATAATGAATTTATTTCATGAAACTAAATCAGGGTAGTTAGATACAAGGTTATTAAATGGTTTAGAAGATCGTGGCTTTTGAAAGTAATGGCTGACTTCGTTGACTTGTTTGAGGGAGTTTCCAGTGGTGATTAAAAATGGAAAAGATCGTTTTGCGATTTCATGATCGTTTTTAGGGTTCCGTACCCAAAGGGTCAAACGGGACCCTATTACTGAGACTTCGCTGTCCGTCCGTCCATCTGGCACCAGGCTGTATCTCATGAACCGTGATAGTTAGCCAGTTGAAATTTCTACAGATTATGTATTTCTATTGCCGCTATAACAACAAATACCAAAAACAGAATAAAATAAATATTTAATGGGGCTCCCATTCAAAAAAACTCGTTTTTATAAATAATGGTACTTACGGAACCCTTCGTGCGCGAGTCCGACTCGCACTTGGCCGGTTTTTTTCAGTAACCAGGGTTATTGTTGTTACCTTAAATCTTATCGTTATGTACTTACGGACATGATAAATAACGGCCTCGTTTGGTGTAGTGGTCGCCAGGAGTACTGTTGAGCATGAGGTCTTGGGATCGATTGCCCTTGTCGGACAAAGTGTTCTTAGGTTTTTCGATCAGAAATTTCTCAGTAACAGTACGAAGTCGGGATTAATACCCGGTTGATGGTAACGGTGGCCCAGAGGTGGAGAGCAGCGGTGGCCCAGTGGTGGCAGCCCCGACTTACGAGCAGTAAGCCGTGCGGTTCGAACCCAGGCAGGCGCATTACTTTGTGTAATTCATTTCGTCACCGCTGCTCCCAAAAACGGTGTAGGAAAACATCGTGAGGAAACCGGCATGTCCTAGAACAAAAATTTCGAAGACATGTGACATCTACCAACCCGCACTGGGCCCGCGTGGTGGATTACAGATTTACAGCCCACTCCCTCTCATAGAGAGGAGGCCTGTGTCCCAGCAGAGGGAACATTATAGGCTAATGATGATGATGATGATGGTAACAAGCTCGAAATTTCGGTGTACATACACCTCTGACTAACCTTTCGGGTATTACATACTTAATGTTTTGATAAATTACCTATCTACTTGGTAAATTGAGCGTTAAGTACAGGATGTTACGGCCGATTTACACAAGATTATAATACCACAACGTCTGCACTTTTATCAAAAATGAAATGTTGTCATTTTTAGAGTTCCGTACCCAAAGGGTCAAACGGGACCCTATTACCTACTGAGACTTCGCTGTCCGTCCGTCCGACCGTCTGTCACCAAGCTGTAGCTCATAAACCGTGATAGTTAGCCAGTTGAAATTACTACAGATTATGTATTTCTGTTGCCGCTATAACAAAAAACCGAATAAAATAAATATTAATTAAGGAGGGCTTCCATATAAAAAAAATATTTTTTTGCTCGTTTTTACAAATAATGGTACAGAACCCTTCGTGCGCGAGTCCGACTCGCACTTGGCCGATTTTAACTTTTTGATTTCTTAGACTCGATAACCTTGTCGCCAATCAATTTGTAACCGATTAATTGGTTATTCATCACACATTGATTAGTTATCTACAAAATCCATTCTGTTCTACCTTTCTATACATAAATAGTCCAGCTGATACTGCTATTCAAGCCATCGCAGCAGATGTCGGCTCGTTATAATAAGGCACGCAATTATCTTAATCTGGAAGCCAAACCAAATAATGGGTTCTATCGCGGCATTAGTTCTTTGTCGCGGAATCTAACAGTTTCATTCACCGACTGGACAATGTCCTCTCCAATCGTACGCCACTCTGCTTATCAGCAACTCTCATCCAGTAGCTAGCAGCCACTCTGCGAAGATCGTAATTAACGGGATGCTCTCAGGCTCGGTAGCCTGGGGGCATCCCACTTTACGCTTGCGTTTGCCGATTCGCTTTCTCCAATCAAGACCACGTCTACCCCAACGGTCATCGGTTCTGCGGGTAACCACCGACCAGCCACCCTGGGGAGATCGTCAATCCACCTATATTGACGACGTCAAGTTTGCCGATTCGCGATCACTCAAATTACCGGTATAAATCTTTGCAATTAACATACCAAATTCATATCTTATTGTTAATTTTCTACAAGACCTATTTTTTCCTGCCCTTCTATACAAACCTCGCCTCCTAATCTCTGATATTCAAGCCGTTCGCAGCAGATATCGGCTCGCTATATTATCGCAGTTATCTGGTCTAGAGGCAAAACAAACAAAGGCCATTATCGCGGCATCTGATCCCGACACGTAGCGTCACGAGGATTTTCAATTTACGCCGAGACTTGTGTCTAGGGCTGGTCTAAGAAAGGGTCTGAGATTTATAAGTAGGTAAGGTAATATGATAATTTAAGAGAAGTGGATAAAAATAAACCTAACATCACGGCTGTAATTCCTGTAGGGTTAGGCAGTGGTGTACCTAATAGTACTCCCACATTTCGCCAGTTATGCATAAGTCCCATGAAAGAGGGGGTGAACCTCCATACCTGTCATCAAATGCAAACTACCAATGCTGCTAATAAAAAAAACCGTCCAAGTGCGAGTCGGACTTGCGCACGAAGGGTTCCGTACCATTCATAAAAACGAGCAAAAAAATCACTATTGTATGGGAGCGCGTAATTTTTTTTTAGGGTGCCATTTTAAATATTTATTTTCTTCTGTTTTTAGTATTTGTTGTTATAGCATCGACAGAAATACATGTAGAAATTTCAACTGGCTAACTATCACGGTTCATGAGATACAGCCTGGTGATAGACGGACAGCGAAGTAATAGGGTCCCGTTTGACCATTTGGGTACGGAACCGTAAAAATCTTGATGGGAAACCCAATCACGCTTTGCCCAACCTGGGAATCGAACTCAGGACCTCATGCTCAGCTCGACCAATGAGGCATTGGATAAAAACCTCGGTTGAAAATTGAACGTAGGTCCCATCCTAGGGCTAAAATGTGATCTTTTTCACCTAGGAGCTTAACCCGTATATTTTGGTCATTTTGACTTATTGTTCTGAGTTCCTTTGTAATATTATTACCGAGTGATTTTTTTAACGTTTGCAATACTTTAAGGGCCTGTAATACTCATGAAAATGATCAACTTTTACTATAGGACTTAACATAAAATCGCGAAAAAATATCACCTGCTCCATACATTATAGCTCGCATAACTCGAAAAAATATAGAAGTATATTGTCAACGTTTAAAAATCACCCTGTATATTTTCTTCTTCTGATACCTCTCCTCATACTGAAGTTTTGCCATCAACTGCTTTGCGAGGTGGACAGCTCGCTTTTTTGCGTTTCGTTTTAGAGATATCTAGGTTTTTCACGAGATTAGACGAGACTAAACATTTAGAAATTCAGGGTAATTCAAGAACGGTGAAGGAAAACATCGTGAGGAAACCGGCATGTCCTAGAACTAAAAATTCGAAGACTTGTGACATCATACCAACCCGCACTGGGCCTGCATGGTGGATTACAGCCCACTCCCTCTCATAGAGAGGAGGCCTGTGTCCCAGCAGTGGGAACATTATAGGCTGATGATGACGATGAATCGGTCACACACATACAGTTCAAGCTTCAAAAACGAAAATTCATGATTAATTCATTAAAAAGAGAAAGATTTTCTGACAACCTTAACCGTCAAGCGCAGACGCAGCCGACCGCCTATGTTCTGCCTCACCTACTTTATAGTTGAGAGCTGACGACCGTGTGGTGCACCCTTTATAATTTAGCTAGTAACTCCTTGCTGTTGTGATTTGTGTGGAATGAACTTGAGAGTAGCTGTGGTTTCCTACTTTAGATCGAAGAAGGTAGTTAATTATTTTAATGGTATTGTAGCGACCTACAAAAAGCAACTTGTAACAAAAAGTAGTACTGCACCAACTATATGAACTGAAGAATTAAAATGGTCTGAATCTCGCAAGCAAAGTTTGTATCGACTTAAGAATATATAGAAGATCCCGACAACAACTGTCGGGCAGCAGACATTACACCTGTCTGGTCGGAGAATCCTCCATTTTATAAAGGTGATGAAGAACTTTACGCCCTGTTCCTCATGCCCCTAAACTGGTGACCCCGAGTCTCACAACCAGCCAGCTTCAAATGGGTATTCCTGACCACCAGCAAGCAGCGGAAGCGCAGTCTTGGTTAGCACCCTTAGCCTCTCTTCAAGCGACCTTGGCACAGCACACTGCACTTTCAAGAGCATCATACCTCCCCGTCGACACCTCTCTAGTAGTCTCTAGCTGTCTGCCACATCGCAGCGCTGTACTACCGCTGGTTTCTAGTATTAATAAGTAAAAGCTGTTGATATTGGATAGCCTGAAACGGGCCAGACGCCTATGAGTATTTGACATCAAACATAGCATATAACGCCAAGAGGAGTAGCAGGAGGAGCTCGTGGCTACATAATACCAGCCACACGTGTGTATCTTTAAGATTAAGCCGTGCTTGCCGAGGTTGGTCCGTGAATGGGTGACCATAATTACACACCGAGTTTCCTCTGTGCCTCGGAAAGCACGTTAAGCCGTTGGTCCCGGCTGTCATTTGTAGATCTTTCACAGTCGTTACGAGTAGTCAGAAAACAAAAGTCTGACATCCAGTCTTACCAAGGGGTATCGTATTACCCAGTAACTGGGTTGTGGAGGTGAGGTAGGCAGTCGCCTCATGTAAAATACTGGTACTCAGCTGCGTGCGGTTAGACTGGAAGCCGAACCCAATATATTTTGGGAAAAGGCTAGGCAGATGACGATGACGTACCATATAACGCCAAATTGATCTACATCATAACAGCTGTTTTAAGCGAAAACCTCTTCTTATCCTCCTCTCCTTCCTATCCTCTCGTGGTAGAATGCCTCGTTGGTCTGGTGGTTGCAAGTGCGACTGCTGTTCAATAGTTCCTGGGTTCGTGTCACGGGTCGGGCAAAGTGTTATTAGATTTTTATATCAGGATGTTTTTAGTAGCAGCTTCGGATTCTGGATCTGTGCCCGATTGCTGGCGATATGCTCGCCTCATACTACAATTGGCTTAGCGTAAGCAATACTAGGTCGATAATTATTTAGGCAGTTTTTCCTTGCATTGGGTGGGCCTTTCGGTACTTCTCCTATACAATCATCCTCGAAAGCTTTAATAACAAGAACGTCTTATTGGCCTCTAGCTTCTCCTATACATTCATCCTCGGACTCTGTAACAAGAACCTCTTATTCTATACCAGGAGTGGCGAACCTTTAGGGATCAACGTGCCATTTTTTCTAAAGAAATGTTTGATGAGGCCATAGATGTGCCGCCAAGTAATTTTGACTTAGTGATTGTTAAGAAAATTACAGTCTATATTCTCAAAACTCTTTATTTAAATAACTTTTGGCACTGTATAGTATTAAAGGTTTCTGTTATACGTGTAACTTAAATGAAAGTAACATTAGTATGACTTCTGTGTTGCAGATCTTAAATGACAAATAACTTTACAACAATTTGGGTTATAAGAGGTTACTTTTAGTAGAATGCATGGTAGCTAAGTGAATCTATGTTAATCATCTCTGAAAATAATGAGCGCAGGCCATAGGTAGATGAAAATATGGTTAAAAAATATGGTATCAATAACGTGCCCAAAATATTGTGTCGTGTGCCACCAATGGCACGCGTACCATTGGTTCGCCATCCCTGTTCTATACCAACAACCAGACACCTTATTGTTTGGGCCAATATTTAACAAAAACCTCACAAAGCAAATAAATCAAGCCTCATAGAATCCATCGCCATCTATCGGTCGTAGTGAGCCGGTGTCGCAGCAGTCGATGTATCGACCAATAGAGCAGTAAATCGTGCGATATCTACTGCCAAGCGATCGTGAACGATCATGAACGGGTCACTTCTAGTTCGTAGTGTTTCTTATTGGGGAAAATATAAATATAAAAAATAATACATTATATACATAACATCACGCCTGTAATCCCTGAAGGGTTGGACAGAAGTGTACCTGATAGTACACCCACATTTCGCCAGTTATGTTTAAGTCCCATGTAATAGGGAGCAAGCCTATTGCCGTCCAACAGGCACAAATCCAGATCCAGTGGTTGCTACTGAGAAATTCCTCATGGAAGGAAAATCTCACTAACACTTTTGTTCGACCTGGGTAACAATCCCAGGATCTCGTGATTAGCAGTCACGGTTGCGACCACTGGACCAATGAGTCATAATAAATATCAATAAAGATTCCAAAATCTTGTATGCTAACGTCAAGATAATAGAAAAAGCTTGTTTTTTAGGAAGCGGCTGTCGGCTTTTCCAGCAACCATGGGAATAATTCCACTTTGAATCTTAGAGGACGCCATGTTGTTTCATTTGTTTTTAACAAGATAGAATAAAAGTATCTTGGTTTTTCCACTACAGCTTGACGTAACTGTACGGTCAAAATGGCGAAGGCTGTTTTCAAATCAACAAGTATGGTTTGAGAACTCATTAGACTTTGAGCCTTATTGGTCCTTAAAAGACGACATCCTATTCGTCCAAATTTCTTTGCCATTGCAATGGATTCAAAGAGCTAAGTCAAAGCACTAAGAATAATTTATCAATTTCAAAATGTCATCATCATCTTCCTGCCCTTGTCCCATTTTATTTGGGGTCGGCGCAACACGTCGCCGTCGAGGCCACTGAATGTGCGCAATAATATTTCTAGTGATGGATGATGGCACCAGCTTTGAGACCATCTCTGTATTCATATATCTGATTTTAAGTATGGAATAGTATTTTCATACAAGTGTTTCAGTGCAGGGTATAGACTGTGTGGGTTCCCTGGAATAACACGGGTCGGCTTCCATTCCACCAGTATTTTTCATGGAGCGACTGCCATCTGACCTCCACAACCCAGTTAGTACTGGGAAATACGATACCACTTGGTAACAGCCAGAACCAACTAAGATTGATTCAAGTGGCTGTTATTATTTAGCCACGAGCTCGTCAAAAGCAAAAAACAACGAGGGATCTTTCCAGTGGATAAAGAAATTTAAACATGCTCCCACAGTTCGATAAAGTTCCGAAATGGTATTTAAGCCAACTTAGAGCACAGCTCGCAAGGTCGGGTGCGCGTGACCACGGCGGTCACAGCCGCTCGCTAATTTGTAACCGCCGGTCAGACCGCCACACAATCACTGCGGACTGCGATCATCAACTGTGAGCGGTCACGTTGCTGACTTATTGTCCTTGCTGGTGTTTGGTATCGGCTTTTTATTGATGTCGCATGGTTCTAAGGTAATAGGAAACAAATAATACGGGGCTCGTGGCTAAATAATAACAGCCGCATAGTTTGATTTTCAAGGTTAAGAAATCCTTGTCCTTGTGTCTCGCGCGCGGCTGTCAGTCATTCTTAAGTATATGACAAATTCGTTTTTTTTTTACGTTTACTGAAATCTTACACCCATATTCTTAGAGCCAAACCAAATCCATTTTTGGATTAAGTCGAACTGTATCTGTACTGTTGAACCAAATCGTATTCCTAGAATTTCTTGGCCGCAATTGGCGGATCTTCGAATAAGGTACCTCTTCTAGCTACCTATCTTTGTCAAATCCTGCTTCAATCTATGCTAAAGATATCGTATGTCACTTCCATCAATGTTAAAGATGTCTATATTAATAGTTTTCCGGTACTTTAAATTTGAAAGATAAAAAGTAGGTGTTTATTTGTCAATTTATAAACAAACAGGGCGTGGTTAGTCCGAATTAAGTTCAGTTCATGACTTAGTATACCAGTGTTAGAGTTTCTTGATCTGATTTTCGAGGAAAGTGCCTCTTGTGCCTTTTTTTCTCTGCGAGTCATATAAAATATTTTCTTTTTGAACTGAAACTTCTTATGCGACTTCAGGGGGAATATTTTCTAAAACTCACTGTGAGATGGCAGTATTACAAGATTTGTGACTACGTAGTTCTACTAGGTACGCAAGATGGCGTGCAAACAGTCATGCATTCGACTCTTTGGTGTGACCAGCCTTCGCTCAATTTCCATGAGTAGAATAACCTCGATAAACTTATGTAATCATTATGTACTTAATAAAAATAATACAACAAGAAAACAACAAAATATTATTTAAAAGCTCAATAAAATAAGGAGAGTGAATGCGTGGCACTCGAACGCATGAGTGTAGTATTACGAAGTTTCACTTCTACCGCGCGGAGGGACTCCACGCACTGTTTTTTTTCTTATTTCCTTTATTCATTGAAATAAATAAGGCACCTCCTCCAGCTACCTATCTTTGTCAAACCCATGGTTGCATCCTGCTTCAATCAATGCTAAAGATGCCATGTCTCACTTTAATTAATCAATGTTAAAGATGTCTAGCATTGACAATTCGTTAAGAACATTATGCTTGAGAATAAAAATTCTTTCTTTTCTTCATTTTTAAGCATCATATTCTTAACAATTTGTTGATTCGAGTATTCAACAACAGTTGAAAGTAACATCTCATCATCAATAACTGCAATAAAAGTCCACCACCACTCGGCTCCACTATCAAACACAAAAGTTCCTGCCAACCAAAAGCCACACTTGCAAAACGTAGGCAGTATCCTTTGGCCTCGACGTCAGTATCGCGAAGCATCTACAGGACAGCTCTAGATAACGCGGCGGAGATACTACCTCGCTTGATAGGCTGGTAACACGCAATGTCGAGTTGCTTTGTTGCGCTGAACATATCTTGGGGGTTGAAAGAGGGCATTGTGTTTGTGAGATTACAAGGGTTGGTATTTGGGTCTGTGATTGCTTAAAAGTGACACCTTTTTAGGTTGCTTCAAGGTTCATTTTATGAGGAGCTCTGGCTAAATTACAACAGCCGCTCGGGTCAATCTTCATGTTAAGCCGCATTTGTCTAGGTTGGTCCACAGATGGGTGACCACCAATTACATACCGAGTTTACTCCGTGCCTCGGAAAGCAAGTTAAGCCGTTGGTCCCGGGTGTCAATTTTAGATCTTTGACAGTCGTTACAGGTGTGGTGGCCAGTCTTACCAAGTCAACCAATATTACGCAGTACGAACTGGGTTGTAGAGTTCGGATAGGCGCTCCATGTAAAATATTGGTATTCATCTGCATCCGGTTTTTTTTTATAAAAAAAAAACAGTGCTGAGAGTGGTTGTAGCTTAGCCACCTTGACGCTTGATGCTTGACTTCGTTATTATTTCTGAAAACGACTAGATAGATATAGTTGATATTCTAACAGCCAGAACTATGATGGATAAGTCAAAAAGCTAGAAGTAAACCCTGTAGAAAGTTGTTGTTGAAATAAACAATTTACACAATTTATACTAATATTATAAAGAGGTAAAATAAGTTTGTATGTATGTCGGCGGAAAATCTTTCAAACTACTCATGCGATACCAAAAAATCTTTCACCGATTTAGCTTTAGCTTTCAAGCGACTTTATCCCCAACTGTCATAGGCTACATTTAAAATGTCCTGTGTGTTAATTTTAGTACATAACAGGGGGAGCAAAAGCTAGTCACTTACATGTATAAGCCTTTTTCAAAAACAAAGAACTCCAAAGGAAAAGAAACCCAGCTCTACTCGGAACAACTTCACACAGGAAAACGAAACAATCTTTCCAGTTCTCAACAAACCCATAAACAATAACTTAGCACCGTGACAGAATCTAAAAGAAAGCGGGAAGCTATAATCTCTGCGATGTCCCGATAGTTTGCCAAGCGTGAAGCGAAGGACGAGCTCCGCGGTCGTTGTGCGATTTGTCGTCCAAGATCGTATCGTTGGCCGTAATTCGGCCGCGACTGCCGTGCGTGTTCGTACACCGATTGCACTCGATTAGGACTGAGGCACATTTAGTTTTAGTTGTTTAGAAAATTCTACGACTCGTTAGTTTAGTGGTCACAAGCGCGACTGTCCTTGGTTCGATTGCCAGGTAGAGCAAAGTCTTATGTGGTCTTCCATTCTCAGTAGTAGCTAGGCGGTTCGGATTTGTGCCCGGTTGATGGCAATAGGCTCGCCCCATGTTACATGACTTAGACATAACTGGAGTAATATGGGTGTCATCAGGTACTACCTCTGCCTATGACCCTATGAGGATTGCAGGTGCGATGTTATGTAGAAAATTCACCAGAATCAGAAGTAGCAAGAAAACGATCCAATAGGGGATAATCACATTTTTTTTTCTTTGTCCGTCTTGTAGTTTATTGAAAAGTATTGGACACGTCTTTTTTCACGTGGTCATAAAATTACGGAGATATATTGAGTTGAAATGGCGCATGACGTCACATGTAGGTAAGTGTTATACCTACTTGTGACGTAGTGAGCCCCCACTCTCCTCTCCCAACTTTGATGAGTTTTAACTAAGTAATTTTTTGATATTTTGATAAAACAAAAAATACGTGTCTAATATTTTTGTATTACCTGTCTGACGGACAAAATAGAATGTCGTTTTCGTTACCCAGTCCGCACCCCTATTGTGTTTAAATGATCCAAACGTAGTACTAATTCAGATTCACAAGTAACTAATTCAGAAAGTTTCTCTCAGAATACGTTGGTACGACAAACTGGATTAGTTTTACCAAAGGTGAGTTGGGCTATATAAATGTTATTTTGCATCTAAAACAACAAAAACAAATTTTAATGTGCTCTATTGAAACCGGGCCTTACATGATTTTTAGTTCAAGCGCACTCACTTGTTCTCAGACATACTTATTTCATATCTTCGGTCGAGTAGCCGTGTGATAAAAATCTACGTGATCCACCGAGTATCGTGTAATCGTTTTCTGATAACGATAGGTGGTAGGTACCGCAAAGCAATAACGTTCTATGACAAATAATACACCACATAATATTATGTATTAAGATAGCTGATAGATAGCATTCGCGTGGAAATCTTGATGGGTTTTAGGGGTATGAAAAATAGATGTTGGTCGATTCTCAGACCTACCCGATATGCACACAAAATTTCATACAAATCGGTTCAGCCGTTTCGGAGGAGTTTGGTAAAAAAACACCGCGACACAAGAAGACACGAGAATTTTATATATTAGAAGATATTATGATTGTAAAAAAAATATAAATGAAATGTCTGTGTTATTTTGTTAACTTACCCACGTTAAAATATGTTATAAATATCTCTCTTTCTTTTGTTACGGAAGAACGGAGTCTTCTAATACAGGCATAGGTTGCTTAAAAGAAGGCTCCAATCACAAACTAATTTTGTTATCTTTTGGAAGAAATATACAATTTTGAATTTGAATTCTTGAATCAGCATAAAACGTTTCAGGTATTAGTTCAGTCAGTAGCGTAGCTCTATGCGGACTTGCGGAAAGCATAGTTTTTTAAGACATAAATATCCAATATCGTCACGTCTAGTGGATTATGATGGTGTATGTGATGTATGCTACAAATAATATTCTGGTGTAAATCGTTATCTATATAAATAGGTATTTAGAAAATAATCTGGTATAAGAGTTTTTATGGCGCCCATCATGGGCCTCAGAATTGGCTTTATATGTCATCGAGAAATGCTGGTTTCCTCACAATGTTGTCCTTTATCGAAGCAAGTGATCATAGAAAAATACAGCAGACCAAGATAGATAAATTTTATCTATGTATTGTGCCAATTTTAATTCCAAATGACGGAATCCTATTTGTGCAATGAGCGTAATTTAAATCAAGTTTAGTGACAAAGAAAAAGGATCTTGGCAATGGAATGGAACAAAGATTAGCTACGTATTTGGTCTTTGTCATGTCTAGAACACTTCCCCCCCCCTCTTAAACACGCCTCGATATGATGAAGGGTTTATCTGACGATTAACTGAAAATCAATTAGGCGGAATCGACCGTAAAAACGGATTATAGAATCATATTAATCTGTGATTTCACGGTTAGTTTCTAATCAATTGATTAATTTATTGGAAAAAACAAAGACTGTACCTACAACACCTGCCATTCGGTTATCAGAGGTTATGTCCCTAAAAAATGCAGACCGTAGGTACAAGGAGACATCGCGACTAATAAAACTTTTTTACAAAAAAAATAACCGACTTCCATAAAACACTAAAAAGTGGCAAATAATTTTAGTTTCGGCAGTCGGTGACTTGTTTGTTTTATTTACTTTTTTGCCACCGACTTCCGAAACTAAAATTATTTGCCACTTTTTAGTGTTTTATGGAAGTCGTGGTATCTCACTTTAATCCTAGTCAAGTATAATTTTTACATTGTAACTAAACACCAGCACATCGTCCATACATACGACAAAGAACACAAAATGCATAATAAAGAGGATGACTCAAAAAGTACCTAATCAAAGATAATAAAATTCATATGGCTCCACCGAGCAAGCTGCTCTACCAAATGAATGAATTTTTTTTATCTAAATCGGTCCAGTAATCACGGAGAAATCGGTGTACATACGTGAAAAATTTACTTATAACAAAATTTTTAATAAAATGAAAACTATATGGCCAAACTATATTATTTTTTTATGGGACCAAATGGCAGGTATTTCACATCAAACTAAAGAAGAATCACGCAAATCGGATCATTAATCTCAGCGTAATCGGTGTACATACATAAAAAAAAACTAATCGAATTGATAAGCTCCTCCTTATAGAAGTAGGTTCAAACAGTTTTTTTTTTTAACTTATTATTGGTAGGTACACCTGGAAAGTGCATACCGTTACGATTCCAACAAGCCCAAACACAGCTAAGATTCATTGCCTTGTTATGGAGTTCCGAAGCCTGTCTCTTGGATTCCTCATCAGATATGATGGTAAAATAGTTCTTATTGGACGCAAATGCTTCACTTGTTGTAGAAAATACCAAAATCGCTGTACGTTATCCTATAAAATTTGAAGGGTTCCCTCGATTTCGCCAAGATTCCATCATCAGATCCTGACTTGGTGGCTATGGGACCATTTGGGAAGTATACCCTTTCCAACAAAAAAAGAATTTTCCAAATCGGTTGGCAAGCGACGGAGTAATGCGCGAACAAACATAAAAAAAAAAAAAAAATACAAACATCCGAATTGAGAACCTCCTCCTTTTTTAGAAGTCGGTTAAAAATAGGGGATAATCCATTTTTTTTCTCTGTCTGTCGTGTAGTTTATTGAAAAGTATTGGACACGTATTTTTTCTTTTTTCACGTGGTCATAAAATTACGGAGATATGTTGAGTTGAAATGGCGCATCACGTCACATGTAGGTAAGTATTATACCTACTTGTGACGTAGTAAGCCTCCACTCTCCAACTTTAATGAGTTTTAACTAAGTAATTTTTTGATATTTTGATAAAACAAAAAATACGTGTCTAATATTTTTGTATTACCTGTCTGACGGACAAAATAGAATGTCGTTTTCGTTACCCAGTCCGCACCCCTATTCTTCTTCTAAAATTCCTCAGTACTCCATATTTGTTTACCAATGAAAATTATACGTAGGTGGTATCTTAAACTTTCATCTGTCTAGCCAGTTGCATTGAGAGCAGTGTGATTCAATTATTACTCGTATTCCACGATATCATCAATATCTTCCTGCCCTTGTATCTTGTTACTTGGAATTAGCACAACACGGTTTTTGTTCTCCGTCAGCTGTCACGCGCGCATAATTTACCTACACCCATTTCTTTCACTTCAGTGCTCACAAAATCCATCCATCTTTTCTTTGGTGGGAGACCAATCTCCCTCTCCATTCATATTCATCATTATTTAAACAGAGCGGCGTAGCGAGGACTGGTAGATCCTCCCCGACCCTCGCTCGAGCCAGCCCGCGATGCTGTGCCAGTAGTTTTAAATCAGCCCCTAAATAATGATACCATTCAGATCCAGTCTGTCCCCATGCAGTCCTCCTCCAGCGACGCCCTAAGCCGAGGTTCGTACCCCACAGGGGGTGCCCTTAGCGTGCAGTCGCTTAGTTTGTAAGTTTTTATGCCCTGGCTGGAGGCCTTACTCTTAAGGCACCCACAGGATAGTCCGGTTAAGCAGACGACAACCTCATAGGTTGAACTGCGAGATGCCACTCACAAAAAAAAAAAAAAACGACGACTGGTAGCGACTGGATGACAGTTGCCGAGGATCGAGCTAAGTGGCGAGCGATTGGATAGGCATATGTCCAGCAGTGGTCTGTTTTTGGCTGATGATGATGACTTGTTTATTGATGAATTTTTTGCTCTTGACTCAAGTCTAGGCCAGAGATGACAGAGACAAAGTCGACGATGGTACGAGCTTACTCAGATGAAGCCTGTTCACTCTCACTTTGAAGATATTAGCGTTGTAAGCGTTCGGAAACACAGACGCAGGCAGAGAGATTTCAAACGTAGGTGGTATCTTACATGTTTGTCTGTCTTGCCAGTTGTATCCAGGGCAGTGAGATCTGAAAATGATACCACGGCATCATTATCATCTTTTTGCTTGTGTCCCATGTTACTTAGTGTTGGCACAATACGCTTTTTTCTTACATTCTCCGCAATCAGCCCTCTCAAGCTATCATAATCCAACCATATTTTCTTTGGTCTCCCTCTCCATCCATCATCATCAAAGATCGGAATAGGTAGAGTATATTTGCCTAAACTTCGAGCAGGTAACATGTGGATACCTCCGCACGAAATCACGCGTGTTTTTTTTTTTTTTTTGTAAAGTTTTTAAATCTGAGGGAGGGATTATCCACAACAGTTACTTACCTCCTCGAAGTAAAGGCAAATATACTCTACCTATTCTGATCCGTGATCATCACTCTTTTAACTACTTAAAATATACCCAGTGTTTCCTCCCAGTGTCCCCCCGCCTCTACGTCACAAGTCGAAGCTCCTACCGCTAGATACCGCGGCACAACTCGTGAGCGATGCCTCGCCAGATAACTATTGCTTTGTTTCGCTGTAAAACTCGAAAATTAACATCATTTGCCAACGCCCGATCGCAGTGGTGATACCGACACTCGTAAATATCGGTGTACGGTGGAAGATGTAGAGGGAAGTCCGTTTTTTTTTGTTTGGAGATATGTTTGATGAGGCTTTTTCGGTTATTAGCCTTGCCAGAAGTCTTTGCGTCTCCCAAACTGCGCCGCAACGCATTGTCCTTCGTTCTCCGCATCCAGGCTGTACCAGGCATTATTTTCGTCACTTCCACTAGCTGGCGGGGCTCGAACGCTATTCTTTCCGAAACGCGGTCTACTCTTGAACTCGTTTGCTCCGCCGGCCATCGATTCTTCGACAAATATGACAGCCCGGGGTCACCTTAGCTTGCTACCTCTACATCGCTCCTTCGTAGGTAGATATACCTAGATAATATTTTTGCCTAACCCTTCCTTACGTGTATACAGCATGAAAAACAAAGGTGTGATCATATTTCAGGGTGTGCTTCAGACCATCAAACTGAACAACTTTTTTCATGGGACCGCCATCGATCAGATGTTAAGTACCTAAAAAACTGTAGCATATTCTGACGGTGACGTAGGGTTTACCCTGAAATAGAAAAAAATAAATTATAGCAGTTACAAATGGATGGACCTGACTAATGAGAAACTAGTTGCAGTAAAGAGTTGTTTGCAAGTATCAACTATACTTGTAAGAAGTCCGTTTCGTAGTGTACTAGAAATGCGCGCGTGGCTTTCGATATGAAGACTATCGAGGGATTTCCCTCAATAGTCTTCTTCAACGCTATGTCTTGTTACTTATACCAAACAACTACAATAACGTGGTGTTTAGTTTTAATAGTCGTCGAGATGTTGGAATCCGATGTTGTACGTATAGGAAACTATTGTGAGCAGTAATGTCTCGTTCTTATAATCATTAAATTAAAATCGGTAACGCATTTAACCTTATTACAGTCGATTTTACTTGCGCTAGTACCAAGTAGGAGACTATGCTGGTTCAAACAGAGTTTGGGCATGTCTTTGATTTTGTTTCAAGGACACTATGGTGAGACTAACCAGTGGAAGCGCTGTTTCTTAAAAGTAGTCGTGCTAATATATATACGGTCTAACCGATTCGTTCCACCTGCTGAGAGTCTCCTACCTGGACATGAGTTGCCATGGCTGACCTGGAAATCTTTAAATAGACTTCGAACCCAGGTTGGTTACACCAAGGAAAACCTGCTCAGGTGGAGATTCATTAATGATTCTGCCCTGGAGTGTAAATGTGGTGCTGTTCCACAAACGATGCGGCAATTAATATCGTCTCCTGCGTGTCCTGCTATTTGTTCATTACAGGAACTTATGGACGCTACAGAAGGCGCCAAACTAGTGGCTCGGTTCTGGGCCGACACAATTTAGATTGCCATCGAAACGATAAGAAGAAGAAGGTATAATTTCAAACGGTATGACTTTATGTTTAATATTAAGAAATACTAGCTACAAACAAGAAGTATATTAGTGCGCATGTATGTGCGAAAACACAAGTGCATATTCCTTTATCTCACTCGCATAGTCCGATAGGCCGTCAATCCCACACGACCCGAGAGAGATTAAGGGGAAGGCCAGCGGTTCAACGATTTTCCCGAGGAACAGGGGTATCATAAGTCTAATTTCCGAACTTCCTAATGGACAAACCCAATAACACTGCCCGATATAAGAAACGCAACCAGGACCATCAACGGCGCAATCAACTTCTGCTAGCCTACCATGAAAGAAAGAAAGAAAGAAAAAATATTTATTTGACACATGCCACAAGTGCACACAATAAAAAGAAAAAAACTTTAATCAAACAAAAACGAAAATATTGTGTGACTCACGGCTGCGCCAAATAGGCCCAGTTCAGCTAACTGCCGAGCACGTCTTAAAGCAGTATTCTTTTACTCTTATTCCAGTGTAGGAAAGAGACGGAGCTATACAGAATGTCTAGCGCCATCACTTTCCCAAACTGGAAAAGGAGTAAAACAATAATGTTTTAAGACGTCATGGTATGCCACCTTATTGATTGATTATCGAACGTTGATACAAGGTCGGTTACTTACGTATTGATTATGTCCTTGGTCAGAGTGATAAAATCTATTAGGATAGGTAAGTACTTACTGTATCCTGATAATTGTGGTAAATTCCCTCGGTTACGACCGTGTCCTTTACCTTAATTTTGGCTTAAAACAACCAAATTCTTTTGTGATTATTGTTATCAAAGAAAATATACCTAATACTTTCACATGCATTCAAAAGGTGTCATTTTGAAATTACAAAGAGACACTTCAATTTTATTTATTGGTTTAGATTTATTCAACAGACAACCAATATCTAGTACCTTTCTGTGCTACTACAGAATTGAGAATAGCATTGTAAGTATACAATCACACGGCGCCACGGCTTTTCTATTGTTGTTTTCTACTATACTCTATTGAAATATTAAAACCCAATGCAATTCCAAACATAAATATTTCCTTAATCCCATTTAAACTCAACCAACGGCAGCGGCATACTCTTTGACAGAAGTTAACACGAAAACATTCTTTATTCGAATAGTTGAAAAAACAAAATGGCCACCTTCATAATCCCAATGTCTGCATGAATTTAAAATGTCAATCGGTCTTTTTTACATCAATTATTCTAAAGTAATGTAATTACTTCGCGATACAGTGAACAATATCTATTGTTGGAACACAATGGCAGATATGACAAGCTATGATGGTTGGACCTCCCAACTGGACAGAGACGACAAAGATAAATTTACAGCTGGGTCAAAAACTGCTACAGTAATTTCAACTCTATTAACGATGCGTTAAGGTTTTATGTATGAAGATGATGTGGTAAAGTTGTTTGGTAAAAAAATCTAGTGGCGCTAAAGAAAGTTTTTGAAAAAATCGCATGAATTTTACGCTATTTTGCAAATTATTCATGCTTCTGTTACTATGAAATTAAAATAAGAGCACCCTTTTTGGTAGCTGGACTACAATCGATCTTGACTTTGAGATAGTTTTGTTCAAGACCGTATCTATCTTTGTTAGATATGTATTATGCGTTGAAGCATGCTATGCCTTTGAACGATAAGTATGGACTTGTTTGATGACCTTTTACTTCGTCTGATTCTGTACATGGTACTTTATTATTGAATACACGGCAACACATCAAAATATTTATCATGTCACCTTGTTTTGTGTAATTTCCCGAACAATGGGGGATCCACGTAAACTGGTTTTGTAGTCTGATTGGTCGCCGTGCGTACTAACATAAACACTATATCATTCTATCGCTATCGAATAATTTTAACTTAGAAATCTATACTAATATTATAAAGCTGAAAAGTTTGTTTGTTTGCTTGAACGCGCTAATCTCAGGAATTACTGATCCGATTTAAAAAAATATTTCAGTGTTCGATAGCCCATTTCTCGAGGAAGCATGGGCTATATATGATGATGACTTTAGCGTGATGACGCTACGACCAATAGGAATGGAGCAGCAATGAAAAATGTTGCGAAAACGGAAAATGTGACGCAGACAAAGTTGCGCGGGACAGCTAGTGATTCAATATAATTCAACTTAATCAATACAAAAATATTTTGAGTCTAAGTCTATCTGCCAAACTTTATTATATCTATATCCAATTTGGCATTTAGGCCATTTATTAAGTCAATAAGAACGCAATTTTGGCCGAACGGTAGGGTCAGCAAGAAAGCCTGGCTGAGTGTAAACAGTGGCTTTTGGTACACAAAACAATATTTCATTTTGATGATATTTCCGATACTATAAGCCGACTAATAATTCATCATAGATAAGGTCTTATCAGTCTTCAAATCTTATAACTTGTGTCAGTTATAGGCAAGGCATCTCTACAGATTTAATGAACTGCAGTTCTCATGGCATTTACTTATTTACACATAATTCTTAATAGCCCACCTCCCTGATTGGGTAATAGGTATATGGGTGAAATACCGTCAAATATAGTTCATGCTGACACCAGTGAAGAAGGACCAAGATTCTCTAACAAAATAACCCAGAAAAATATTTCAGAATTCGGGAAAATGTGACGCAGACTAAGTTGCGCTGGACAGCTAGTCAACTATAAAAAGCAAAGTAGGGTGATTTTAATATAATATCACACCTGTAATCCCCGACGGGTTAGGAGAAGGTGCACCCAGTACACCCACATTTCGCCAGTTAAGTTTAAGTCCCATGAAAAAGCAAAAGAAATTGCGGATGAAATAATTTAATAACACTTTGCGTGATCTGGGAATCGAACCCAGGGCCTCATGCTCAGCAGTCGTGCGGCCAGTAGACCAATTAGGAGTGAATTTAACGATTTCTATAATAGGGATGAAGACTGGATAAAGAAATCGAAATTCTATTTTGTCCTTCAGACAGGTAATACGTATTTTTTGTTTTATCAAAATATCTAAAAATTACTTAGTTAAAACTCATTAAAGTTGGAGAGTGGGGGTTCACTACGTCACAAGTAGGTATAAAAATTACCTACACGTGACGTCATGCGCCATTTCAACTCAATATATCTCCGTAATTTTATGACCATGTAAAAAAAGAAAAAATACGTGTCCAATACTTTTCAATAATCTACAAGACGGACAAAGAAAAAAAAATTGTGATCATCCCCTGTTGAGTTCTGGGCGAAATCTAGCGACATTTAAAACAATTTGTCTGCTGTCCCTATCGAAATTAGCGGGTAAGTACGATTCAGGGCAATCATGGCAGCCTCCGATACGCAAATTGCCCGGCGGCTGTGTACAAAGACTTGCCTCCCTCGGGGACAATTAACTCCGCCATCTTCGCTTTACGTTCGCGCGGATTAAGAGTCCCCGCAGATTGCTGACTTTCTATTATCGGTCGATAGTTTAGTCGGGTAGGGTTAGATAGTGCGCACACATTTTTTTTTCCGGGGTGGAACATCTTCATGGGTGTCCTCCGCCTGGGGTGTGCGGAGGGATCTGTCAGACTTTGACTAAAAACCACCCCGGTGTTCCATTCCCTCACTTGCACCGGGGATCATGAGAACTAGTACGCCTTCGACGATTCCCGGGCTAGCGCTCACACTAGGCCAATTAAACGGTCTGTCAAGGCTGCGGGACTGTTCGAAAGACATACCGTGGCCCTGAAACTCAAAGGGCTAAGAAGGAACATGGATGGGTTTTAGTCAGTACAAGTCTGACACTCCCTTCCGCTCCGCCCAGAGCGGGAAGGGGTCATTTGATGATTTCCTATCCGTAAAAAGAGGGCAACTAAACGGTCGAATGGGTGACGAATACGCAAATCAGACCAACAGTTGGTCGGTTTTAGTCTTCACTAGTTTCGACATAAGCATACCCCAATGAAATCCATTTGATTTTATTGATGACTGCATTATCATCATTAAACCTAACCAACTGTGTTCTATCGTCAAACTTTTTGCGCTGCAATAGGGATGGTAACTCATTTTTTTTATTTGTCCATCGGGTAGATTATTAAAAACTATTTGACACGTATTTTTTCTTTTTTCACGTACCTAATCGTAAATTTATGGAGATATTTTGAGTTGAAATGGCGCATGACGTCACGGCTCAGTACATTTAATACCTAGTTGTGACGTAGTTAGCCCCCACTCTCCAACTTTAATGCGTTTTAACTAAGTATTTTTTTGTTAACTTGATAAAACAAACAATACGTATCTAATATTTTTTTATTACCTGATTGACGGACAAAATAGAATTTCGTTTTCTTTACCCAGTCATCATCCCTATTGAATTTGAAAACAGAACACAACTGTCTTCTATATAAATTACTAAAAAGTGAAAAAAAAACCTTTATTTCGGAAGTTGGAAACTTTTGTTACGAGTATTAGGGTTATTTTGCATTTTGTTTTTATACTCGTATTTCTAGAAATTGGTTTAGTTTATCCATTTATTACCTTATTGATCAGCAGCAGCGCCTTGCAACTAATAGACCGATGAGCTTATGAATTAAGAACCTAAATTCACCAGCTTCTATTCAACACTTATTTATAATATTAAGTTAAGGAGTTCTCATATCTGCAGTATCAATGTAATGTTTCTATTCTTGAGCTGGAATTCCGTGTTTCGATTCCCAGATCTGCCAAATCATTAGTGCGACCAGCATCTCAAAATCTCTCCGGTTTCTCCTTGCAACATAAAGCCAAAATTACCTACTATTTACCTCCTAAACGCTATGACAAGTCCTGTACCCCTCCCCTCTGCGCCTGAGCGTGGGAAAGCGCGATCATTACCGGAGCTGCGCAGACGCCGCGCTTACGTAATTGGCACTGATTTTACGTATAATCACCGCGAAGGGAGCATTACCATTGAAACTGAAAGGGGTTTGAGCTGTATGCAAATTGTAGGGGCATTTTCGTTAGGGTTTTTTTTTTATAAAACTTTTGAAAGATCAAACCGTTTTTGGTACAGGTGGTGGAGTAAGAAATAGATGGCGCTAGACGTCTGTAGAGATTCTGATTTAAGTCGTCATGGTGACCCCCAGGACCTGTGCTTGTGATTCATTTGTTGTGGCATCAGAAATCAGTATACACCACGTCTTCGCGGTGAGAGAGTCGTTCTAGGATTTAAAAATCAATCACAATATTTCTTGTTTTTTTTTTGTAATTAGATGCTACGGCAACTTTTACTAATTTTATCTGAAGTGCTCTTAGTCTAATCCACTTAGAATGTAGCTTACATATTTTACACAATAGCGGTGTTTAAAGAAAGCCCATAACAAAACATAGCCAGTATAGTTATTACATTATTATAATAAAATATTAACGCAATATCCAAAGCAGCCTTGATATTGCACTTTGAGTACATCCAGAATGTCCAAGGGCTATAGTCATTGACCATCTCACGAAGAGATTAAGAACAGCAATTTATTCGCTCCATACACAAAAAACCAGTGTCTTTACGCCCAGCGGCGTTTCATATCGCACTACACACGGTCACATTCTTGGCTCGCTTGTCCGACTACCCGCACGGAAAAAAGGCAAAAAGAGCCAGTTGCCCTCCGGCAGCGGGCGAGAACGGACGTCCCCTGTCGCTGCGTTGTGGGAACGCTTAATACGCTCATTTGTTACACTGTCCTGTAATTTGTGGTTAAATGATAAGAGATTTATGTATGTGATTTTTGCGATTGGAGTACGAAATGATATTTTTATGCGTCATTTTGTTGTTTATTGATGCCTGTTGATTTTCATAGCAAAGATTTTGATTAAGCGTCCAATTAAGATTAAATGTTTTACAATGTTTTTTTTTCACTAGTGAAGCTTTTAATAACGGCGGAGTAACGAGCATCCAAACGATGCATTTCAACTGAATTTGACCAGCTTGACAGCACACGCCACGTTTTTATCGGTGTAACAGACATCCAGGTTTAAATGTTATGCGCACATCGATAAAGCGTAACAATAGCTCACCGCGGGCTAAGAGCATTGTTGTGAATACAAGATATCTAACTAAATAACAACCGTTTTCGCAATACATTATCAGCCGATGAAAGGATTGCACGTGTTTTGTTCTTTGGCAACCAAATTACAGCTGACGGCGGGATCGGGCGAATTTGTTTTAGGGTTCCTTATCATGTTTGTAATTGGACTCTTCACGAAACCGTCAACCAAGCATGCTTTACATCATCATCAACTTTAGCTACGTAACTAATTAGTAAGAAAAATAAACTATCAACCACGGTCGAGAGTAGACGTGTTCACATATTTCCTACAATTACCTACCTTTAAAAGTAACAACAGTAAATTCACCGACGAGATTTAGACTGAGCTCACCGTATTGCGGATCTATCATTTACCGCCAAACAAACATACCGGAGCAGATTGAAACAAAAGAAACAGTTGCGCGCAACAGTAACATCGAAGTTGGCTCATGGAGTGTAAAATCATGCTAAACGTACATCACTCAAAACATTGTCTTGATGGATGCATCGGATAGTACAGGGCTCATGGAGTTATAACGTTTCAAACATGTATTAAATAAAAAAGGCTCCACAGGCACACTTTGTTTCAAAGAATTCATTAGGATTTTGACTATTTTTCATTTATTTATTTTACTTTTTATGTACACACAATAGACAACACTGGAAAAAACATAAAATATTGGAGTACAAAGGTACTGCTTATCTCATATGAAATTTCTGCCAGCAGACCTGCGAAAGGAGAAATGAAAAAGAAATGTAAACGATAGTGTGTGAAAGAAGGAAGAGAAAAATGAGTTTGTGCCAACTACTATGACTATCAAATAGTTAAAATCCTAATGGTGTGGCTTCTGTGTTAGTTTGTCTGTCTGCTGTTTGATTCGAACCTACTAATGTTCCCTTCAAAATGGTTGAGTTGAATGATGGCTGATACACGCGTCATGTTCGTGAACGGGCGCTGTCAGTTGTGACTGGTCATCTCTTAGCTGCCACGGTTTATTTTAATTACTTTATTTTTTAATTACTGATTTAATCTTTTACTCTGGACGCTCTTAACTTGCCCGTATTTCTACATTGTTCTCACATATTTTTAATACTTAACATGAATGATGTAACCAAGATTTTGTAACATATTTTGATTTAAAAGAGTGTCCATGGAGTTTCTTGCCCATTCATCTCCATAGAGATCTACGCTACGGAATGGGCAACTACAGTACTTTCACAAGTTATTATGCTTTGTGACTGGGACTGTAGCTTCGCGTTTTATTTTGTTTTTTTGACTTTCAAAAGTGCCTGTAATGGTCTAATTGAAATAAATGCTTTGACTTTGACTTTAATGGTATAAAACGTCCCTAAGCTTTATGCATTTCTTTAAAGGACTTCAGAGCTAACCTGATAAATTGGATCTGTATTTCAATTAAGACTGTAATTCTAGAAGTAGACCCTAATAATTACATTGTTTTCAAATTAAATTACTGTTTCTTTCGAAAAGCAATTTTTACAAAAAAATCTAACAAAAACAATCTTGACCCACACTTATCTGCCTTTTTTCGACATCAAAAAACGGTAGAGAGTTCTGCTTAGTCCATAATGATCGGTCGAGGTTTGTGCTATTTGTGTGCCATAACAGGCTCTATGGTAGCAGCTCCGTGGCTTATGGAACTTAAACATGTTGTATAATCATCTGCCGATTGTTTTGTAGTGTGACCACATTATATGTTAATATCTACGCTACTCTAATCTAGATAAAAATGTAAACAAAAGAATTGGATATTATTTTTTTGCAAAGAATGCACCTTTAGTAATCTGGTTTACCTCTGCAATTATGTAAGTAAAATATAGCTGGAAAAGACTAACGCTGTGGTAAGGATAACTAAAGAGTATGTTTTCTAATCTACGAATGTTTTTGGACGAAAACAATGGATACAATATTAACTTAACATAGAAATGAACACCATTTTTTTATAACCAACAAGAATTCAAGAGGTAATCTATTGAATTTATGGAAAAAAAAAATGTTCCTAACGACTTTGGGGTCGGCTTCCAGTCTAACCGTATGCAGCTGAATGCCAGTATTTTACATGGAGCGACTGCCTATCTGACCTCCACAACCCTGTTAGGGGTAATACGATACCCCTTGATAAGAATGGCTGTCAGACTTTCGGGTCACTGATTACCTGTAACGACTGTCAAAAATCTACAAATGACAGCCGGGACTAGCGGCTGAACGTCCTTTCCGAGGCATGGAGGAAACTCGGTATGGGGTGGTCAATCAATCAGCCTAGGCAAGCGCTGCTTAACCTGAATACTGATCAGAGTGGCTGTTATTATTTAGCCACGAGCTCTTTTCACGTTCGAGCAAAACCGAATCCTTAAAAACACCACCAAAATCATAGCACCAACATTCCCAGGTAAGGTAAGGCTGGTTGTCAGACTTTAGGGTCACGATTACCTGTAACGACGGTCAAAAATCTACAAATGACAGCCGGGACTAGCGACTGAACGTCCTTTCCGAGGCATGGAGGAAACTCGGTATGTAATGGGTGATCACCCATCCACAGACCAGCCTAGGCAAGCGCTGCTTAACCTGAATACTGATCCGAGCGGCCGTTATTTAGCCACGAGCTCCTATCACGTTCGAGCATAACCGAATCCTTGAAAACTCCACCAAAATCATAGCACCAACATTCCCAGACCTCCGTTCTTAACAGTCCCACAATAATTGGTCCGACTTGGCCCATCATAAATCAAGCCTTAATTAGACGTAGCAAACCTCTTCTGACGGTTAGCCTCTTTATAATGATACCGGTATCTTTGGTGTATGAAATTTGATACACAATTTTTTCGGCGATTTTATTTGATGGTACTTTTTTGAATGTGAACTTCATAGATGTGATTGGAGATTTGTGATTCGTTTTGGTCGTTATGGGCATGTGGTGAGGGCATTTCTTATTTACGGTATCGTCGAAGTAACTGCAGTAATGGCTATGTAGAGACTGGATTATATAGGTATGCTAATTGAGATCGTCCAAATATGCATCGCATATGCTCAAAATATGAGACAAAAGTGCCAAAACGTGCAACATAAAGTTGAAATTAAGAACCTACTACAATTTTTTGAAGTGAAACTTCTTATGCGACTTCCAACAAGTTTAACGTTTTCATGGAGGGGGAATATTGTCTATCACCCACTAAGAGATGGCGCTATTACAAGTTTTGTGACTACGTAGTTCTACTAGGTACGCAAGATGGCGTGCAAACAGTCATGCATTCGACTCTTCGGTGCGACCAGCCTTCGCTCAATTTCCATGAGTAGAAAAACCTCGATAAACTTATGTAATAAAAAGTGTACAACAATAAAACAATAAAATATTATTTATAAGCTCAATAAAATAACGAGAGTGAATGCGTGACACTCGAACGCATGCATGTAGTATTACGAAGTTTCACTTCTTCCGCGCGGAGGGACTCCACGTACTATTTTTTTTTACTCAATTTTCGACGAGGTTTTAATTAGTTTTTCTTGAAAACTGAGTACCTACTATTTCAAATAATAATCAATATGTAAACACATAGATTATCATTCGTATAATAAACAATTTGACAACCAATTAATCAAGAATTTAGATACGATTTTTAGCGTTTTAAAATTCCGAAACAGATTTGATTTTTCCTGCATTTCTAGATTGTTATTGTTGACGTAATCTTACAAATCTCAAAATGCAGTACAGCAAGATACTATTAATAGTAAATTATACATAACGAATAAAATTTTGATAATGATGTTTTGACGCGATAGGAAATATGTTTTATCTTTTAATTAATGCCTGTTTTGATAGATAGGTATGATTTATTGCCAAATTACAAGACAATACGGTAATAAGTGACGTTTCTATAATCTTACCTAGCGGAGATTTATGGATAAACTAGCAGCTGCCCGCGACTTCGCGTTCGCTTGGAAATTTTGATGGGTTTTAGGGGTATGAAAAATAGATGTTGGCCGATTCTCATCTCATTCTCTCTACCTGATATGCACACAATATTTCATACAAATTGGTTCAACCATTTTGGAGGAGTTTGATAACAAACGCCGCAACACGAGAATTTTATTTATTAGAAGAGATAATCACGCGACTGCTATTTGGCCATCTCGCTAGCGCGCGGCTTCTTCCCAGTTCGGGATTACTTATCTTCTACTTTTTCGTGTGGTTTGTGTCTCACTTAGTGTCAGAGTTTTTATGCCACCCATGGGCCTCTGACTTGTCTTTACATGAATGTCTAGAAATATCTCTCAAGTATGCTGGTTTCCTCACGATCATTTCCGTCACTGAAGCAAGTGATAATTATACAAAAACTAGCTGCTGCCCGCGACTTCGTTCGCGTGGAAATTGACCACCCTTATCACCTAAGAGTATAAAAAACCGGCCAAGTGCGAGTTAGACGCGCACAAAGGGTTCCGTACTATTATTTATAAAAACGAGCCCCCCTTAAATATTTACTTTATTCTGTTTTTAGTATTTGTTCTTATAGCATCAACAGAAATACATAATCTGTAAAAATTTCAAGTGGCTACCTATCGCGGTTTATGAGATACAGCCTGGTGACAGACGGACGGACGGACGGACAGCGAAGTCTCAGTAATAGGGTCCCGTTTGACCCTTTGGGTACGGAACCCTAAAAAATAGCCTACGACTTATTCTCAGACCTACAAAATATGCACAAAAAAAAAAACATAAAAAACTGTAAAACCGTTATGGAGGAGTTCGATAACAAACACTGTGGCACGAGATTTTTATAGGATTAAATGTAATGACCACCAAAAAATAACTTTTAGTTCCTAAGTTCAACAACAAAAAAAATTGTATTCAAAGACCAAATTTAGTGAATGATCACCAAATCTTGTGGAAAACTTAGGATGCAAGAGTGAGCTCGGGACATAGGGCACCCCGACTCGGATATGTTAGGTTCGAAGGGGATGGCGGGGTCTAGAGAGTGAGCAAAGCGAGCGAACTAAGACCCCTCCGTCGTCCCTTCCTGTTAGGTTACTTTAAACCCTGCAGACAAAAATAGAAGCCCCTTCTATTCGTACGTCATCTACGGCGTAATTTATAGCTGTGGTTTGGAGTTTGCTTAAATAGGATAACACAATGCAGTTTTTGGTTGTAATTTCACATTAAAATGAGGTTTTAATTTTGGCGATCATTTACTATTTTTGGCAGATTATCAAATTGAAATGCTTGTCGGCTCTATTAAAAATGCGCCTGATAAAGGTTACAGTGATATGTTAGATTAAGATTCAAGATCTGCTGAACTAGTCGAAGTTACGACGTTCGGGGAGGCATTTAGTCTAGAATAGTCTACATGACGACGATACTGAAGAAATTTCAGCTCTGTCATTAGACCAACCTGTTTCCTATCCCATTAACTTCATTGATGTATAAACACAAGAAAGCACGTTGGAGTGCTGTAATATCACATTGTGACTGACTTATACCTACGAACCATTAGTCAGTCATCATCGTCACACCAAGTAACAAACAAGTTTAATCCTGCCGAATGGGAATTACTATCATAGATAAAGTCGAGTGTATATCTAGTTACGCAGAAAACTATTCAGGCAGAACATCGGATTAAGATTAAGACTGTGATTCTAAATCCGTATTAGAATTGATTGAATAATGCCAAAAACAAATCCGAAAGCAACGGACGTGATTTTCGTGTATTATTTTTTTATTCAGTCTAAATTCTAATTGTGTACTTACTGTGACAAAAGCTTGTGACGATACTACATTTGTGGAAAATCCAAAGTGTATTGTTATAAAATATCTCTTTTATCGGAACGATACTGATTGGATTTGTGTTGATAAAGATCGTGCGTGTTTCGCTGTTGGCAGCTTGTTTTATTGTTCTAGAAAAGAGATGAGAACCTCTGAAGGTGATATGTAAAGTGAAAAAAAAACAGAACAAGCATCTGCTTTTACCCAATTTTTAAGCGAATACAGAATTGCAGTCAATCAATCAACGTCGACAATTACACGCATAATCGCACCGCTAGTCCACGCGTAAGAAAACTGACTCATACGAATTGTGTCTGTTATCACTGCACCTCCGTATCGCAGGCCCTTCATTTATATATATAATTTCAGCCGGCTCGTTTCTCATCAATAACAATTAGCCTCTGTGACTGAGAACTAAAACCATGTTTTTATATTTACCAACATTTATAACTTTCGTTTGCTTACTTTACTACTACTTCACCAGAACATTCAACTATTGGAAAGATAGAAATGTCAAAGGGCCAACCCCCATCCCTTTCTTCGGAAACTTCATCGATGTGTTCTTTAGAAGAAAGCATGTCGGAGTGCTTTACAGTGAACTCTACAAGCAATATCCGAACGAGAAGGTCGTTGGCCTATACAGAATGATGTCTCCTACATTACTTATTCGTGACCTTGATATAGTGAAACAAGTGCTCATCAAGGACTTTGATTCTTTTCCTGACCGTGGAGTGTATTACAGCAAGGACCAGTTGGGAGACAATCTCTTCCATTCCGATGTCACGGTGATGAAAATTTTAAGGAAACATTTAACGACTGTTTTTACATCTAGCAAGTTCAAGGCCAATTTTAATCTTCTTGCCGGTCGAGCAGACAAGTTCGTTTCATATATAGAAAACTCTACTTTGAAGGAATCAGAAATAGACACGTTGCCAATTTTCAGAAGATATGGAGTCGATTCTATAATGATGGGCGCATTTGGTATTGACGTGGATCCTTACAATGACGATAATGATCTATGTGAAGTGTTGCACGATGGGATCCAAACACCAACACATTTGCTTGAATTGGAGCTACTGTTTCCTGGTATACTGACGAAGTTTAATTTATCAATATTCCCAAACCACGTGGCTAACTTTTCTAGACAAGTTATTAAGGCTGGTGGCAATCTAGAAGCTGTTCCAAAAACTGATAGAAACAGAACAATGGATGTCCTGATGGCTTTGAGACGAGATCGCAACGTCAGCTCAGGGAAGTCAACGGACGGTGAAAATGAACTGTGGATGGAAGTAACGGACGAAGTTTTAGCCGGACAAGTGTTTATATTTTATTTCGCTGGTTATGGAAATAATTCTCTATTAGCAACTTATGCAATGTTCCACTTGGCTAAGAATCCCGAAGTACAAGAAATATTGATACAAGAAATTGACGACGTCCTTCGGAAACACGATGGTAAATTCTCTTACGAAGCACTAAAAGAAATGAAATTCCTTCAAATGGTTTTCGATGAGACGTTGCGAATGCATCCATTAACGAATTCTGTTGCCAGAAATGTTGGTCAGGATATTCAATTAGATGGCACAGACTTCGTCATTCACAAAAATACTATAGTAGCGATTTCTCCTTATTCAATTCAGCATGATGAGAAGTATTATCCTGAACCTGAAAAATTCAAACCTGAAAGATTTTTGCCCGAAAACGTCAGAGAGCGACATCCATGTGCTATGGTTTCTTTTGGACTTGGGCCTAGGAGTTGTCTTGGTGAGTACATTAAATAATTATAATTTGTGTAAAAATCGAACTCATTCACTAGTTTTTTTTATTTTTTATATTCATATTTTAATGTACAATGTGTGAGTAAACTATGTGTAATGTATCATTAACTGTAGAACGATCGTTTTCAAGCAATCAAAATATATTTTAATTTGAAGAAGGTTCAATCTTACTTTTAAGCATATATTGCTAGAAAGCGTCCCAGACTATCCATGTCTTTGGGACCAAATGGGAACTACTCTCTTATAAAAACCAAACAATACTGGCTAGAGCTTTATTTCATTCCATCGACCTATTTGAATGCAAGAGGGCCAGAAAGTTTTGGAACAGTAAGAACTCGGCTTTCGAGAAAAAAAAATATGATACGTCTTTGAAAATGTGGTAAATTAAAAATAAAAACATTATTTTGGAGAGCTCATTTCAATTTTGTGTGGTATATTTTGAAACTTTTGTTGCTTATTTCGAGAATTCAGATGCATATTTCAACGCTTTAATTTGCATTAAATCCGGTCTCTGGTTATAAGTCAATAAGTTCCTTAAGGGGGATGATTATTTCATGAAAAAGTCATTCAATGGGATTTAATGAACTTAGAGGGTTGTCATGACGACACGGTTTGTGCAGTGGTTGAGCGGTCGACTGCTTCGCTGCGTGTCGCGGGTTCGATTCCCGCACGGAACGAACATTCATATGGCCTGCAGATAGTTGTTCCGCGTCTGGCTGGCTGTTTGTGTATGTTAGTTTAAATGTTTGTAAACAAACCCACGAAACAGGAGAACTTCCTAGTGTAGGGCAAGGTTTAAAAAAAATGATGATTTAAATAATGATAACTTTGTAAGACCATATTTGTTGCGGTCAGGAATTATATTCTAATCAACATCCTATAACCCGACTTTGGCAAAATTTGACTTTCGCGGACTACCCTGGCGCTTTCACCATAATTTAGATAATGAAGTCATCATCACCACCATCAGCCTTATAATGTTCCCACTGCAGGGACACAGACCTCCTCTCTATGAAAGGGCTTTAATCCACCACGCGGGCCCAGTGCGAGTTGGTAGATGTCACATGTCTTCGAGTTTTTAGTTCTAGGACATGCCGGTTTCTTCACGATGTTTTAACTCACCGTTTTGAGAGCAGCGGTGATGAAATAAATTACACAAAGTTATGCGCCTGCCCGGGTTTGAACCTACGGCTTACTGGACGTAAGTCGGGGCTGCCACCACTGGGCCACCGCTGCTCTTTCTGATAATTAAGTAGTTTCTCGTAGCACAATTTTCATAATATTTATCTTACAGGTTCGAGGTTCGCCCAACTCCAGTTCGGAATCTGTATGGTGAAGCTGTTCTCGAAGTACCGAGTGGAGTGCACAAAGAACACCGTGGACAAGATAACTATCACACCCATGAAACTACTGCTTACCCCAAATGAAAGGATATACTTAAGATTAGTGCGGAGAGAGACACCGTGATAGTATTTCATAGTAATTAGGTTAAGTAATTATGTAAATATAGATTTATCTAATAAATTATTATTATTTTAATACTGATTGTGTTCATTTATTTAAAAAAAAAAACAAACGAGTTGAGAACTTCCTTCTTTTTTTGAGGACGGTTAAAAATAATCTTGGAGGAGCTCGTGGCTATATAATATCAGCCGCACGGGTCGATCTTTAAGGTTAAGCCGTCCTTGCCGAGGTTGGCCCGTGGATGGGTTACCATAATTACATACTGAGTTACCTCCGTGCCTCGGAAAGCACGGTAAGCCGTTGGTCCCGGCTGTCATTTGTATATCTCGGACAGTCGTTACGAGTAGTCAGAAGCCAAAAGTCTGACATCGAGTCTTACCAAGGGATATCGTATTACCCAGTTACTGGTTTGTGTAGGTCGGATAGGCAGTCGCTTCATGTAAAATATTGGTACACAGCCGCATCCGGTTAGACTGGAAGCCGACCCCAAGATAATTCAAAGTCAAAGTCAAAGTCAAAGTCAAAGCATTTATTTCAATTAGACCATTACAGGCACTTTTGAAAGTCAAAAAAACAAAATAAAACGCGAAGCTACAGTCCCAGTCACAAGGCATAATAACTTGTGAAAGTACTGTAGTTTGGGAAAAGGCTAGGCAGATGATGGTTAAAAATAGTCCTCAACAGATGAAAAAGTCTAACGAATTTGTACTCGCTTTTTATTGTTATTTGTGCCTCTTTGGTTTAGTGATGCATGAGGACCTGGGTTTAATTCGCGGATTGGGGAAAGTGTTGTGTTTTACGTCAGGAATTTCTCAGTGGCAGCCACGGATTTTGGATTTGTGCCCGGTTGATGGAAACAAGCTCGCCCCCTATAACATCACTGACTCAAAAATAACTGTCGATTATGATTTTGGGTACATCTCTGCCTAATTCTTCAGGGATTACAGGCGTGATGTTATTAGTTTGCACAGATACATATTTGACATACGCCTTCCTCATTCAGACTAACTAAGCCACCTTTTTATGGTCACAGCGTAGCGTGAGACGCCCCCTTGTCATGGTATACCGGCCGAAGGCAAAAATTTCATAAATTTAACTCCCATGCATCTCAAAAGATTTGACCCAAAAAGGTTTAAATTCTAAAACTAAAGCCATTTATTTTCACCATAGAGCAGTCAAAGCTCGCTATGTTACAAAACAGTCGCTTTATCAGCGCAAACGCATCAACACGTACTCGGCTATCGGCCAATCGCGTTCGAGGGCGGGAACGGCGAACGTTGCCTTTCGAAAAAAGAACGCTGCGTTCCATTTGTACGATGTATCTTTAGTTTTTTAATGAGTACTTGACAACTACCATAAGGAAAGGCTGGATTTTAAAAAGTTTCATGTTACCTGATGATGTTTTTCCTTGGATGAATTTCTGCTTGCAGCTCACACAGCCTTGAAGCTGGTTAGTACAAGATTAGCTACAAAATAAAGGGAATTGAAATAGTATAAGCATCCCAATGATAGGTAGGTATGCTGTTCTGGAACTGGTTTTGTTAATCATTGCCAATTTAATCAACATCTGCCTAACTCGGCTTTCAGTCTAGCCGAATACAGCGCAATATCAGTATTTTCACTACATTGGCAATATTAGGTCAAAATGAATTACAAGTTGAAGTAAGGCTACGCCAATTTTAAGGGATTATCCTTGATTGGCAAAGTAAAGATTTTGCCAAAACATTTAATGACGCAACAAAGAAAAGATATACTAATTTCAAAGATTAAATTAATAGTAAATGATACCTCTTAATACAAATAATTGAATAGCCATTGATATGTATGTTAAAATTATCAATGCCCTTGACATTTCGCCTCCAATACTTCCTAGAACCAGAGACGTTATGACAAAACTATAAAAACTATTATTTAACTACAGTCGGCATCAATCACTGTCAACAGTCATAATAACATAGTCCCTCACTGATATGTTAAAGGATGTTGAACATGTGCCTAAATGAGTGCCTAAAATGAGGTCCTAAATAGGCCAAGAAACGTGGATCGTATTTACGAGAATTATGGTTGGCGAAATGGAATTGAAGGTATGAAAATTAAAAATGTTACGAAATGCCACTGTTTTTCACTTGTTTTGCACGTCTTTTGTTTAGTTTTCCAGATGGGAAGGTTACGAAACGGAATGTCCCTAGGCGTATTTACAACCAAGCAAAAAAAATTATAATAAAAATAAAAAAATATTTCAGATCAAGTAATAGAGTCCATATTTGAAACATAACAATTTTAGAAACTACACACTTACAATTTTAGACCTTATTTTAAATATATGAAAGACGCACGATGAGTGGTCATCCAGTGCCACATTATTGGACTGTCTATTCTGTTGGCCACGTTAGCCACCAGGCTGCTAACAGCCTCTTCCTACCTCCTTGTATTTGACGAGGATGCAAAACAACACCTTGTGTATCTTCTTTTGACGTAATTTCCAATCAATCATACAATTTGTTTACCCGTGTATAGATAATTAAGATCAGATACTTGATCTAAGAGATTAAGTATAGCCTTTTAAGTACCGACAATTAAAAGATTAGATAGTGGTTTGTAGACAATCTGATATTAGTATCAGGATATTGGGCTATTGAAGATTGATCGGTGGGAGGCTCTAGGCCTTTACAAGCACTTCTGTAGTTCAAATCTTCGCAGTATGTAGCAGTACAAGTAATACATGGTGGATATGAGATTGTGTTTCTTCATTACGTCTTTGAGGAAACCGGTATGTCCTAGAACTAAAAATTTGAAGACATGTGACATCAACCAACCCGCACTGGGCCCGCGTGGTGGATTACAGCCCACTCCCTCTAATAGAAAGGAGGCCTGTTCCCAGCAGTGGGAACATTATAGGTTGATGATTACGTCTATAAGATTCATTATCTGCCTAGCCTTTTCCCAACTACATTGGGGTTGACTTCCAGTCTAACCGGATGCAGCTTAATACCATTATTTCACTTGTAGCGACATCCTATCTGACCTCCACAACCCAGTAAATGGGTAATACCGTACCCCTTGATAAGACTGTATGGCAGACTTTTGGCTTCTGACCACTCGTAACGACTGTCAAATATCTACAAATGACAGCTGGGACCAACGGCTCAACGTTCTTTCCGAGGCAGGGAGGAAACTCGGTATGTAATTATGGTCATCCATCCACGGATTAACCTCTAGAAGGTCCACCTCCTGACGAGTTTTCAGTGTAAACCCAGCTGACGCTGATACCTGACGATAGTCAGCCATCGTTTGTGATGTTATGAGCCTCCGCTTTCCAACTTTGTTAAATAAGAATATCTCTATCGGACTTAGATAAAAACTGCTACCCAGAGGCAAACCAGCGACGACTGTAATCAGCAAGACATAAGTTCGAGAATCAATCTCAATAGAATTAACCATGACTCATAATAATTTAACTGGAATATAATTTGAGAAGTATCAGCTGTCAATGGCGATGATTTCGCGGCACCCGCCAATCATAAAACAATTATAGTACTGTGCTATTGAATTTATGATGGACCTCACAATAAGGAAGAATATTAGATGGAAGGCGACTATGTATCAAAAGATACGCTAAGCGAGGTTATATCTAAGCATTAATATGTATATAGACTAGTATAGGCTTTAGTTTCAGAGGCTTTTTTACAAAGCTGACATAATGGGAGTAAATAGGCACTTAACAAAGCCGAAAGGCACTTGTTCTATCCGTCATTGCGATTATTTCTTGTTCTTAATCACATCTGGGAACCTTCTAGTTACGGATATATTGGTGGCCAAAGTTCAAACTTTTTCAATTTTCTTTACTTAATACTAGTTCTTAAGTTTATAACTTTACTTTAAATACCTCCAAGACCCATTTACTTTTCAATGCATCCATCAGCTCGTGTACCACCACCACCGTGACCACTGTAGAATCGAGTTTTGTCTAGAGAAGAATTGAAATAATGACAGTTAGACAATGACAATGCGTCAGTTAGTCGATTTTTCCTTCGGTATAGCCCGTTTCTACGGCGCTCATGCTACGCGTCTGCACAATGTTTTGAGTGCGTTATATTGAGTCCTACCGTAAAACGTCATTTTTCACCCCAAAAAAAAAGTTGTTTCCCAGCAATAAGTTTTGGCGTCGCGTTGCTCGGACGCCAAAACTTATTGCGGTGAAACAACCTTTTTTTTGGGGTGAAACATCAGTCCCTACTAAATGCTGGGTCGACGGCTTCCTAAAGGATCCGTTTATAACTTGTATGCAGTCGTTCGTCGATTTTTCCTCAAATTTTCACGACGAACTCATTTACAAATCTTACTTAATTTGTGAATGAGTCATCGATCATCCAAATCTAAAAGGGCGTCGTATACTATATTTTGATCACGTAGATACTGGACTACGTGAGAATCGGCCCGCAAATGACTAAAATCATTGACTTTAGCTAACGACTTTGCCTAATCTTCTAATTTTGTCAAACTAATGATAGCGATCATGTCAAAAGTATCGCAGACACTATAATCGTACTTAATTAATTTCCGTTTCAGGCTAATAACCTCTCGATGCTTTATCAGAACTAGAACTACATCAAGAGAGGTACGTTCAGGCTGACCGAGTGATTTTTGAAAGAGAACTTCGATCGGTCACGTCTTCACGTCACGTGATTAATCACTCACCTGCCTGTTTCGCAATTTAATTCGGGTCGGCGCAGCATGTGTTCTTCTTCCATACTTATCTATTACTCGTCACCTCAGCAGTCACCTCCTTGCTAGCCATATCATCCTTCACATAGACCATGCCTCATTTTTATTGGTATTTTTGCGCCAATATCCATCCACAAATTCATACTCAATGGAAAAGTGAGTGGAATAGAATGAAGATGCCATGGGAAAAGTGTTGAGTATGATTGTGGATGGGTATTAGAGTAGAGGAAGACAAAGAACCGATTGACGGACTGTGTAAATGATATGGCAAGAAAGGAGCACGTGTCTGATGAGATGACGAGTAATAGAGAAGTATGGAAGAAGGAGACATGCTGCGCCGACCCCAAATAAATTGAGATAAGGGAGAGAGCAGCGGTGGCAGTGGTGACAGCCCTGACTTACGAGCAGTAAGCCGTGGGTTCGAACCCAGGCAGGCGCATTACTTTGTGTAATTTATTTCATCACCACTGCCCTCAAAAATGGTGAAAGAAAATATCGTGAGGAAACCCGCATGTCCTAGAACTAAAAATTCAAAGACATGTGATATCTACCAACCCGTATTAGGCTCGCGTGGTGGATTACAGCCCAATCCCTCTCATAGAGAGGAGGCCTGCGTCCCAGCTGTGGGAACATTATAGGCTGGTGATGATGATGATGAAGGGCAGGAGAATGAGGATGTACCACAGCCAGCAAAGCTTCGAATAGTTTATCATTCTATACAGTGTCACCTTTACACCGAC
The DNA here is from genome assembly GCA_963082945.1 of Cerastis leucographa. Lineage (NCBI taxonomy): Eukaryota > Metazoa > Arthropoda > Insecta > Lepidoptera > Noctuidae > Cerastis > Cerastis leucographa. The sequence goes on along the minus strand of OY720363.1, from coordinate 6,820,319 downwards.
ACGATAATGATAGAGCTCGTGACACAATCATTACTGACACCTCGGATTCTGATCATTTCCCTGTTCAGAGCACGTATAAACATCATTATTTATTTAATATTCCGGCACTTTGCGCAGAGGAAGGCAGATGTTGAGTGTACCACTTTACTAGTACTCCCCATGTAGACCTCAATTGAAAAAATCTAAAAAACTGCAAGTAAGACGAAAGATTTATTTGATAAATCGGCTTAGACTAATCGTGTTTCGGTTCTCATCAATGATAGTGGCGTGAGGTACCCTCAGTTTATTATGGCAACGATTGCTAACTTTCCAAAGATTGTGTGCTCAGTGTATCTGAGTCATGCTACATTACAGACTTACAAGGTAAAATCGTAAACGGTGAAGGAAAACATCGTGAGTTCTAGAACTAAAAATTCGAAGACATGTGACATCTACCAATCCGCACTAGGCCCGCGTTGTGGATTACAGCCTACTCTTTCTCATAGAGAGGAAGCCTGTGTCCCAGCAGTGGGAACATATATATGGGTTATAGGCTGATGATGAAGGTAAAATCGTCGGTAATTTTATTCTGTTCATTGCACAATAGAATCTGCTTTATCGACTCCCAAAGACTTGTCTACACCTTTTGGCTTTTTTATCTTCTTCTGTTTTGCAAATCTCGCAATCGAACAAAAGTTTGCTGTAAGAAACCAATTCTGGGTTGACCTAACCAAGAATTGGGTTTTCTTACACCAAACCTTACTTCGATTTTGCCCGTGTACATAAGCTATATGTATATTGCAAGTTGTGAGTATATCTTTTTAATTTTTTATATTAATTAATAATTCTTTCAACATCCCCTCCTGCTGAAAAAAAAAAACCGCAATATAGCTGTCCTTAGACGAACCAACTAAGGGTCAAAAGTTAGTCTTCAGTAATAACAATGAGACTTAAGACCCGATCACTTCCTCATCCAACATTGGAGTAGCACGCACAAACATCATTATTCATCATGATTCCGGCACTCAAGTGACAGTTAAAGAATTAAATTGTAGTTTTTGTTCTTAAGAACCTTTGGATTTGATAATGGCTTTTGAATAGGCGTTTCATTGTTGAATGGAGACTAGAGATTAGAATTAGTCAACGTTTTTACACGTGTTATGATTTGTGAAGAGAATTATAAAGATTACTTGATTACAAACTTGATAATTTCGATAATGTTAGGCTGGTAGGATCAATGATAATAGCATGAAATGTTTGTCAGCCAAATAATTGTTTTCAAGAGACGGGAGATATTACAGCTCACAAGTGTGTGCGCAGACACAAATGCACTTCCACTTCTCTCCCTCTTGCAGTCCGATGAGAAGAATTTGATAAGGTTGGAGAAGGATTAAGCACAAGACTAACGGCTTTGTGTGCTTACCGAGACACGGAGGGTTCACAACGCCAACTTCTAAACAACTGCTACTGAGAAATTTCTTTAAGTTTTCCCAACCTAAACCTGAATGGAACGCCTTGCTCGGCAGTCGTGCTTACGATCACCAGAACCATTAGGTCTGTTTCTCAATCAAATGTATTGGCCCTTTGGCGACTCCAAATAATATAGTTAATTTATTAAGTCCGTCTATAGGAACAGGTGCGACTGCGGTGCCTCAACACAAACTATGGCTCACCTCCTATCAAGCTCTATTTATAATTCCACCTGCACTTTTAGTGACCTGTCCAAAGCCGCCACCAACGCCATCGAGGTCGTCGAAGCTAATTTAAATCATAAAGGGAATCATCGCCACAGCGAAGAAGACCCAGCGTGGCCCACACACCACATATTGGTGAGCACCACATTAAAAAAAAGATCTTTAATTGGTGGCATTTGGTACTTTTGCTTCTAGGACACGTGTACCTTTATTCTTTATTATGTCAAACATGTCATGTACTAGTCTATATTATTATATACCTTTATTCATTTTAAAAACATACATTTTACATTTTTAAATATTTTTACAAAATTATATACAAAAACATTTAAAAATATAAAAAATAGTAGCCCACTGGCATCGGGAACAGGGTCCGGGCTACCGGTGGTCAGGGCTCTTGAGAGAGGAACCTCCTAACAATACGTGCCGTGTCCAGAAGTACTGCTTTCTGAATCAAGCCCTTGATCCAACTGCCAAGCGAAAGACTCCGTAGATGTTGGTCTAAGCTTTTGGCTATTAAGCCATTGGCCGACACGACTATCGGCACAATGACTGCTGTACTCACGTCCCACATGTCGACAACCTCGCGAGCCAGATCTAGATACTTGAATTGTTTATCTTTCTCTGCTTTCACGAGGTTCTCGTTATGCGGGACCGTTATATCAACAATCATTGCGCGACGCTCCAATCGACCTATCAACACAATGTCAGGCTTATTGGCAACAATAGTCCTGTCAGTGATGATAGGCCGATCCCAATACAACGTGATATTACCATTATCGAGAACTGGGTCGGGCGCATACTTATAGTATGGCACTTCTGATTCCACAAGGTTGTATTTCAAAGCAAGTTGCTGGTGGATAATCCTGGCAACAAGGTTGTGTCTATGCAAGTACTCTCCGTTAGTCAGACGAGAACACCCAGAAACAATGTGTCGGATCGATTCTCCCGGACGGTGGCATGCCCGACATATGTCAACCGTGCCATCCTTTACAATGTGTTTCCGGTAGTTATTCGTCATCATAACTTCGTCCATTATTGCACAGACAAAACCTTCGGTTTCCCCGAAGAGGTCACCAAATCGGAGCCAGGATACGGACGCTAAGAAGTCTACATCGGGCCCATGTAGGGCCTGGTAAAAGCGTCCGTGAAGCTCCTTGCTCTGCCATACCTCCTTGCGATTATTAGTGTCTAATACTACAGGCTTGCGCCAGTTCTTGTTACCCAAGAAGAGCGGGGTAAGGCCCTTATTATATATATTTAACTTCTGTATCTCATCTGAATTTATTGATTTGTATCTTGTGTTGTTATAACTTTGATCTATTGTCTTTAAAAATATAATTGTTCGGATTCATCATGATTTGCTTGTATCTATTTCGTGATTTATTGTAGCCTGTTAACTTATTGTCTTAATTGATTTATTATCTTTATTATGTGTTTTCTTGTGATCTCATTTGACAAAAATAATTCAGGAGTTTCCAAAAATCAGATCTCCGTAGTTTTAACGCCTGAGTGTTCAAAAATAAAGCGCAGCGTCTAGAGTTCAAATTCCCACTGTACAATCACACTAACGTAAAAGGTGTATCAGTACGATCACAATCGTCAACATGCAAAATCTGTCAGTCTTTATGATTTTTTTCATAATGCTAAGTTGTATTGCCTGAAGTATGACCGGATAACGAAATCATCCGGAAACGAACTGAAGTTACCAACATAGCTTGCAGAGTAAGTAATCTGAAGTGGTAATGGCCCGGGTCACGTTTGTCAAAGAACCGACTACCAATGGTGCAAAAAAATCTTGGAGTCTATCCAAGACTCCTTGTCTTGGATAGACTCCAAGATTTTTTTGCACCATTGGTAGTCGGACTGCGTTTCGGCAATATAATGTAGGACGCCCCAGGAACGACACAGTCACAGCCAACATATCAAACCAAACACGTCATTGAATCTTCGGCACATGCCCTTAGACACGTGCCAAGATGGCGGCTGTTTAGCACGACACATCACATAATGTGAACAGCAAATGCGAGACGCTAAACTGATTGGCGGGCAATGAGTGTCATTAACATGCCAATGTAAGATTTGGGTCGTGAAACAGAATTTGTAACTGCAGAAGGTTCACTTTAGACAGTCTTGATCTATCGAGTAGGAGTTTTTACAGGTTGGAACGCGCAATATTTTTATGAAATAAGCACTTGATTCTATAGCTTCATACTTTAGTCGCTTAATACAAAAATTAGTTGGTCCCACTAATTTTGATTAACATGTTTTTTTTTTTTACGGATGGGGAATCATCAAATAACCCCCCCCCCCCCGCTCAGAGTCCGCCCGCCGGAGTGTCAGACTTGTACTGACTAAAACCCATCCATGTTCCTTCTTAGCCCTTGGTGTTCCAGGGCCACGGTATCTCGTTCGAACAGTCCCGCAGCCCTGGCAGGCATCGGCCCTCTAGGACCCCTTCCGGTTTGCTGACATCTCCTTGAGGATTAACAGGCTTCACGTAAGTTTTGAGAAGCTTGTGGCTAAATAATAACAGCCGGTTGGGACAAGCTTCAGGTAAAGACACGCTTGAATAGGTTGGTCCATAAATGGGTGACCACCACACACCACGTTTCCTCCGTGCCTCGGAAAGTGGTCCCGGCTGTCATTTGTACATCTTTGACAGTTGTTACACGTAGTCAATGACCCGAAAGTCTGAAAACCAGTCTTACCAAGGGGTATCGTATTACCCGGTACTGACTGGGTTGTGAAGGTCAGATAGGCAGTCGCTCCATGTAAAATACTGGTATTCAGCTGCGTACGGTTAGACTAGAAGCCGACCCAAACATAATTGGGAAAAGGCTAGGCAGATGATGAGGCTTCACGCAAGTTTCAAAACCAACAGCAGATTTTTCTATTATGCGACGAAAAATGACAGTGCTGGTTGATGGATTTAGAATCATGAATTGAATCCAAAGTAAAGTTTTGTATCACGATGACCTCTTACACTATGTGGAGGTACCTATACTTTTCGGATGATTTTATCATTGACTGTTGTCTCAACGGTTATGCTGCGATAACCCAAGAATAGTGAGTGTTTGAGTTTACCGTATTTTTTCTTATTACCTATATTAACCGTAAAAATCGGCCAAGTGTGAGTCGGACTCGCGCACGAAGGGTTCCGTACTAATATTTATAAAAACTGCCATATATGATCTGCTAATGAGACTTGTTTTGAGTACAATCGACGCTTAGCGCCATCTATCGACATTTCTATGGAGTTGTTCGAAATTTTCGAGTCAAATACAATTGGTCGACTATTACTCGTAAACTTTTAACGCCTACTTAAGTGTGATAGTTTTCCTTTAAACTTCGTTATATATAGGTACTACTGCCATGACATTTGAATTTCTAACTACAGTCGTTTATTTGGTAGAGGGGGGGGGGGGCACTTGACTGTAACGAAAATTGGTACTTTAACGCTTGATAAGTCACGAACGGTTTACTTAATTAAAAAACGGTCTTTCCGAACCCCTAATATTTTTGAAAGATCTATCCAACGATATCCCACACTATGGGAAGGGCGAAACATAAAATTATCATCCCCACTTTACATGTAGGGCAGGTACCCTAAATAATTGTTTTTTTTTTCAAAAAAAAATTACCACTTTTTCGGCGTCATTAACGTGTATACTCATGCCAAATTACTACTTTCTAGTACCAACAGTTTTTGAGCTAAACCGCGGACAGACAGACAGACGGACATAGCGAAACTATAAGGGTTCCTTGTTGACTACGGAACCCTAAAAATGGAAGACGTCATAGACCTTCTGCCTTTCTTCATTTGTGGTCACGCTTACTCACTGCGTGACACGAGACCAACCATCATGCAAAGACCCTTGTCATCAATTGTGGTCTTTCAAAATATTACAATATGAAGAGGTCATCATAATCTGGTTTTAAAACGCTACTAAGAATAATTAGAGTAGCATACTCTTTGAATAGCAACAGCGTACCAACAAAATGGCTGAATGGAATTCTTTTGTTTTTTTTCCCTGTTTTTTTAAGAATTGTATTTAGAACGGAATCACACGTCGTGTGATCAAAATATCGAGAAATATCGAACGATAATTAAGCTGACCCAATTCTTATTGAGTAGGTGGATATTCTCACCATCAGTGTTGAAGCTAAACATTAAGACAGTACGACCAAGGTTTGTTTTAACTGATAGTAAAGGTAACAACGTAGGCCAGAGGGTGCACTTTGTGACATTCTATATAAGCCATAACGATGACTGAAAAGTCAAAAAAAAAGAAACGCATATTGGATATTATGATCTACTAATGATTACAGTACAGTTGCGAAACTTAGGTCATGAGTTCTTGACTAAGATTTCCAGGAAAACAATCATTTATCGGCCTTTTCGGTTAATTAATTTTATTCAATTATCTATGAACTTTGACGCGTTTCCAGCAAAACAGAGATAGGCTCACCTCCCACATGACGACCTTGTGCCAATAAACGCCAATATTTTACATTTTGTAAAGGGTGGGTCACATTTCCAGGATGGGTCAGGACAGATGGGACAGAATCGGCACACAGTGGGAGAATAAGGCGATCGTCATGACCGAGGCAGGCCCAAGAAGTTAGTTTTGTTAGGTAACTACAAAACGGGCCTGTGGACAGTGAGTAATGGGTACGACGACAGGCCATGCCGACGGCGCGTTCGTGTTCCACACGCGCCTCAAGGAGATGTCAGCAAATTAGAAAAGGCCCGAGAGGGCCGATGCCTGCCAGGTCTGCGGGATTGTTCGATAGCTATACCGTGGCCCTGGAACACAAAGGGCTTAGGAACATGGATGGGTTTTAGTCAGTACAAGTCTGACACTCCCGTCCGCTCCGCCCAGAGCGGAGGGGTCATTTGATGATTTCCCATCCGTAAAAAAAAGGCAGGCCCAAGAAACGCTGGCGTGACAATTTGGACTTGTTCCTGACTGATTGTCTAGACAAGGCAAAACACTGGGAGAGTTGGAAAGGAACGATAGACCTTTGGCCAGCAGTGGGACAGAATACGCTTATAAAAAAGGGAGGCCTTGTTAATCAAAAAATAAATTTAAAAAAAAAAAAACACAGGACATCCCAGATTTTTCCAAGACACTTAAGTTAAAGTTGTCAAACCTTTAACTTAAGTGCCTTGGAAAAATCTGGGATGTCCTGTGTTTTTTTTCTTAATGGGTTAAAATTCATCCTCGTTAGTCAAGTGGTCACAAGCACAACTGCTGAGCATGCGGATTTGGGTACGATTCCTAACTTGGCAAAGTGTTATTGGATTTCGTCTTTTAAGGATCAATAAGGCTCAAACTCTAATGAGTTCTCAAACCATACATGTTTGTACTGTTGATTCGAAAACAGCCATCGAAATTTTGCCCGTACAATTACGTCGAGCTGTAGTGGACAAACCAAGATACTTTTATTCTATTTTGTTTAAAACAAATCAAACAACATGGCGTCCTCTAAGATAAAAAGTAGAATTAATCCCATGGTTGCTGGAAAAGCCCACGCCCTTCCCAAAAAAAAAAGCTGCTTTTTCTTTTATATTGACGTTAGCATACAAGATTCTAAATAATTGATATTTATTATGACTCGTTGGTCCAGTGGGGCAAGCGCGACTGATAATCAAGAGGTCCTGAGATCGTTTCCCATGTCGAGCAGAAGTGTTATTGAGGTTTTCCTTCCATCAGAAATTTCTCAGTAGCATCCACGCAGTTTGGATTTGTGCCAAGTTGATAGCAATAGGCTCGCCCCCTATTACATAAGACTTAAACGTAACTAGCGAAATGTGGGTTTACTATTAGGCACACGTCTGCCTATCCCTTCAAGGATAACAAGCGTGAGGTCAACACCCTTTTCTTGGTGATCCATTACTTCCTAACTCAGTTAGCGTTTGTTTGTCTGGGGTGCGCCAAAGTTCACCTAAATTTTCAACTCCGATAATTGGAAATCCGAAAATGTTCTTCCTAACTTTTTTCATCCTAACAATCGCAATTCCTAACTACTCTGTCTCTAATGTTCTAATTCCGAAGCATTCAACTTCATAATGTCAGTAGCAATAATCATCTATTATACTTTTATTTGTTTTCCTATATTTTCTCAACATAAACATCTTTTACACTATTATTCAAAGTCATATCTTTTTTGTTTAAATATTTTTTTTATTAATTAAAGCGTCTTCTTTAATTTTATTTAAAACGGTGTATACCCGCAAAGATATCCATAGGTTAGGTTAGGTTAGAACTGTGACCAACTACGCGCGAGCCGAGCGAGCGAAGCGAGCGGTGCCGCGGCGGCGGCCGGCGAGCGCTACCTCGAAATTGGTCGCGAAATTTTTCTAAGTATTTTTTTCATGGCGGGGGCACTATAAATATCATCTTCTACTCACATATATTATTTATTTACACTTGGTAAATGTTTCTTTCTGAGTATGAGTGAAAATATTATGGTAATTATGTTTAGGGATAATAGCGTTATGATAAAAAACAGTAGGAGTTGAAATATATTTACAGTAATGATATTATTAATAACAATTTTCGGAAACATGAGTGTTATGAACATCGCCGGTAGCACTACAAATAGTATGAATGAAAAATTTAGGATGAAAAATTTTAGGAAGAGTGATCATTCGGATTACAAATCATTAGGAAGAACAATTACGGGTAAAGAACTTTAGGTGAGCCAATATGGACCCGTTTGTCTGATGTCCTTTCGGTGCATAAACTTGTAAAAGGACAACAGTAAGGCGCCATTGTCCTTTTACAAGTCGGGCAGAATCTAAATAACATTACCTTCACTTCATTTACTTTTTTTTCCATGCCCATTACATGACTCCAAAAAGTAAAGTACCCACAAGAATGACGCATAAAAAAACAAATTTAATTCGAAAATCAAAGCTCAACCACAAACAACGCGACAGAGTCAGCTTACACCATTGTATACACTAGAACTTCCTGGCTGTATAGTGTTAATAGACAATAATTGATCTCTCTGACGGCCACCCGCGTCGCCACTGTCCGTGTATTTTTAAACTGCGAACTAGGGATGGACGATTTGATATATATATTACTTTATAGTATCGATACAACAAGATGAGTTGTACTTCGATATACTGCTCCTGCTCAGCATGATGTCCTGGGTCGGGTCAGGTGTTAGGGGGTTATTAATCAGGAATTTCACAGTAGTAGCCACAGAGTCTTGATTTGTGCCCGGTTCATGGCAATGGCGAGTCCCTATATTACATTAAGACATAAACGTAATTGGCGAAATATGGGTATAGGTACTATTGGTTTGCCTAACCCTTCGGGGATAGGTAACAGGTCACTGGCACGATGTTATGTTATGATATGATACAAACGTATTGGTATCGGAATGAATGGATCGTATCATACCACATTGGCCTAAATTGCATGATTAGTCAATTCAAAAGAATACAAAAGGAGAAAAAAAAAACGATCAATCGTACATCCAGACGACGGTAACATACGGTACAAAATTTGGAGAATCGGTACAAAGCCTTTCGATACGATCCTAGAATCGTATCGTCCAGTTGCGACCCGTATCGATACAGCTACAAGTAACATGCATCCTTACTGCGAACGCATCCGACCGCGATGGCGCGTCTGTTTTCAAAGATGGCTGCTAAGTTGGCGGGAAATGTGCGGTGGACTTAGCTGTTGGTTTATTTTGATTTGATTGGGGCGTAATTTAGGATGTTGTATATTTATATCTGAGGTAACGTAAAATAGTTTTAATGTAAAAAAAGAGAGACGCACGACTGATGAGTCTTGAAAGCGAACTACTGCGAACTACTACAATTGGGTTTTCGGTTTTCCAATCAATCCATTTCTAATCAGGATTTCTAATGGAGCCCAGAGTTTAGATTCGTGTCACCCTCTATTACATGCATTGCCTATTGTCTAAATGTTACCAGTGCTTTTTATTTGAATTAAGTATGTATACATTATTTACCGTTTCCTTGAATGTAAAATGAGAACTTTTAGAAAAAAAAAAAACTAATTACTGACAGGTTTCAAAAGTCGTACCTACTTCGCCAAGGAAATCTTCAATGACTGAAAATTATAAATAAGAGAGCACATTGAGATACTGTTGTATACTAGTTACATCGTTGCTCGTATTAATGGCCTTGTTATAAAACTAATAAATAAAAGAGAAAAAAGCAAAGCTACAATAGAATGTTTTCAGAAGCAATTATTGTCGTTTCACGTTGTTTGTTCCAGGCGACAAGGCGACAATAACTCACAAATCCGCAACGCGCCGCCTCCCTCGTTAGCAAAGTTCCAATTTTAAATTCATCGCGAGTCATTTGCTTTTGCGATCGCTGTGCGGGACACATGACGTCATTAGTCACAAGGAGTGTACTGTGACTGTGGTGTTTTGATACTTACTTGAAATCAAAATTTAGGAAACAGCTGATTTCTTTTTCGTGATTCCTGGGTAGAATGTTACTATTGGGTCCCATGGTAAAAGTTGTTCATAGTAATGAGTAAAATACCTCTTAAGAGGTTTTGGGTGAACAAAATTTATGGTTGTATATTTTGATGGGTACATGTATTGGTACTTGGTACTCATAATAAGCATGTATGCACCTACCTATCTTAATATATCTTGATTTTATTTTCAATCAATCTTATCTTGATGGCACGAAACACAAATGTTTCATGCGTCCACAGTGGCAGCATTTGCTTTTAGTGATATCGATTAGCACAGATAAAATCAAAGATCGATCTTTAAATGTTTGTAGCAGGATTTGCTAGTTGATTCATATGGATTTCAAGAACTTAATAAATTTTATTTAGCTGGCTATATTTTTCTTTGATGTTCCTTTTTTTCATAACATTTTTAATATGAAGAAAGTGGATTTTATCTTTTCACGTTACATTTATAGAAACGAAATCGATCGATCTATTTTTTACATTTAAAAACAAAAATAAGAAAGTCTGCAGTAGGTTTTGCAAAATATTTTTTGTACGTATCTATGATGTCAAATCTGGTACAGTCCAGATTTTATCATTTCTGATTTAATAACTTTATTCCAATAATCATATTTGCGTCGTACTAGTTTTGTTATCTGAAAATAATGTTTTTTTCGAAATCAATCTTATGTTTATTAAGCGATTTGGGATTAAATACTTAAAATTCGCGGAATTGTCATATTTTTCGCCGATAAAGTTGGGAATATCTACTTGGGTATTTTAAAGGAAAAACCAATTTGGTGACGTTATTATAATCCGTCAATTTTTATCTTTTAGCTAAAAAAAACCGGAACGTGCACATTTTTCTAATCAATCACGCTTTCATATCATGTTTTTTTAACCCTCGACCAAAAAAGAGGGGTGTTATTGTTAATGCAGCATGACATGGTTGCAAAATGACGTAAAGAGGAAACGAAGTAAGAAGTTAGCTTATTTTAACCCTACCCTAGGCATGCTACCCTAGCTACACATGTTCATAAATATATTAACTGTTGTAACAGTTTATCACGATAATTAAAAAAAAGTGGTTTGCAAAGTATCAAAATCCTCAGTCACAGTTGAAGTCGGCGGCGCGGCGTGTCGCTGGCGCGGCGGTGACATGACGAATGGCGGCGCGCGTTCCAAATTTAAAATCTGCCGCGTAACGCCCGCGCTAATGGCATTGTTTATGGAAGCGTTCTGACTTACCAACTGATCAGTGTTGCACTACTTTTAATTTTGGGAAAGAAGGATGTTTATAGAAATAAACCGTCAAATAGACTTCTATTAGTGTACAGACATAAATAATTTATTACTGTTAGTGACATGTATCACGTCTTTTCAAAGTAACAGTGACGGCCTTGACACTGCTATCAATCTGATGATTGACTGAAGCAAATTGATCCAAAAACGAAAGATCAGGTGGCGTACCATAAAAAGAGACGGAGCTTTACAGGTCGTCTAGCTGCATCTCTTTCCCACTCTGGAATAGGAATGGAACAATAATGTTTTAAGCGTCATAGTAATCCCCTGCTGTTTGCAACATTGTTTTTCGCCCACCTGGAAAAAAAATACAATTGTGGTACTTTTATCAGCTCGTAGCTGGCAACACCAAACACAAGCGGCGGTCTCTTTAGCCCAGCATTAGTTTAAATGACGCTTGAAATTATTTTAAGTGCAGTGTACACTGTAGGGTTTACTCTGAGCTCGTGTTAAGTGTGATTTACTAGTTTCGGTACTGGGTGGCCTTTTGAACACCAGGATATGGCAAAGACATCGTCACTATGCAGAACGGTCTTTGGACTAGAATAGAACTACTCCTCTTTTGGACCTCATTGGGGTACACTGAGTGATTTTGTCACGGAAAAGTTTCTGGAATTATCTTAGCCAAATGTTTTTGCGTGTTTGAAATTTAGAATCAGATCAGAATCAGATGAAGACAAATTGATAATTTTTATTATGAGCCTTATGTGTCCCACGGCAAGGAAAATGCCTCCTTTCCTTTTTTCAATTTTTCCCACTCTTTGGCTATTTGGAAGACAAACGGAATCCTTTAGACCAAGAAACGCTTGAGACAAGCTCTACTAAACATCGTTCCGGCGGTTCAGGGCGAGCGAACATGTTTTTTAAAGGTTTTTGTTGTTTGAAGATTGGTCCCCCACCCAAGGTCGGTCTGTATGTTAGTTGAACCGCAAGTCCCTTAATCCAAATTTCTCAAGATGCAAAGATTGAAGATACTTTTCTCCAACCTGAAAACAATTAGGAATATGTATTAATTCTGTAAAAAATGCTCCCAAGTGTACTCCTATCCACGGCGTCAAGTTGAGTCTGAGTCTATTTGATTCTACAGTAAGAATACATCAAAACTGGCATGGCTCAAACATTAATAAGCGCTACAAATATTTTTATTATATTGTTTGGATGAGATGATTAGTAATAAAGAAGTATGGAAGACGAAGACATGCCCAAATTAATTAATTAGAAAAAGGGCAAAAGAATGATCATGGTGTTTGGTGCTTCAAAACCCTTTGTGTAAAAATTCGGCTCGCACTTGGCAAACGAGAACTGAGATTAGTATTCACGAAAATTCGAGAATTATCTGTCTTTCAATAAAACTTGAATATTCGGCCTATACGACAAGAAGCTGACCTCAACACACATCGCAAAAGGCAATGCTGATTGGATTATCTCAAGTTATTCCAATTACAGAGCACACAATAATAATTGAGCGTCAAAATAGTTGTTCTATCGCAATTAGACGTTACTCCAGAATAAATTAAACTGTCTTAAGAAGGTAGTTGCATTATCATATGTACTAGTTAACCGCTTTGACCTCCAGTAAGTCTTTTTGCATTAAGGGCTGAGCTACATTTATACGGTCGAAAATTTTGTTACGCGAATGTTTTGTTTGTAGAGCACGTTTTGTGGTTGCTTAGTAATGACTTGTTTTATGAGATACTTGACTAAATTGCATATAGGTAGGTTACTAGGTTTTAAAATGAAAACAATAAATAGAAAGAAGTTTCGACCGGTCGGTTTGACTAAGGTCCGAAACGCCGGTCTCATCCAGTTTAAAAAAAGACGACGAGTAAAAACACTTTTACTCGTAATACCTATTTGCAAAAAAAAAAACATTTATGAGAGGCGAATTATGGATCAAGTTTTAATTCCTTCCTCTTTACTTCTTTGTCTTTTGAGTGAAAGTCAAAGCCAAAATTTTGTTTGAATTTGCAGGCTATTCAGAAAAAATAATATAATGAAAAAATAATATAAGTAGTATTTTACTTGTATTATTTTAAAATCACATGAGTATTAAGTAATTACTTTATATTTTCTTCTTCATATGTTTCACTAATCCATTCGCTTAAAAAAATCTGTTTTTTTTTTTAAGCTCGTGTGTAGAAATGCTGACTTTACACGTACTGATCTATCTCGTCCTTAACAACCGCAGTGAATTTCACTAGCACAGCGGGATACAGATGTGTTGTATTAACTAGCAGTAGGTGAGCTGAACGGACAGACGGACTACATATTAAGAGCTAGCGTTTGTAGATTCACGTTGATTGCCAAGGGAAGAGCTTGGCTGTTTTGTTGCTTTACAAGTTTTGCGGAGTATTTTAAGGTGAGAATGTAGATTAACTACGTTTAGCAAATCGGATACTCAGTTTCATTTAAATAAATAAATAAAAAATTGGATTTGTGATTTTACACCAAAAAGTATTTTTTGTAGCTGATTATTGGGCAACCACGTCCCATATTTTTCTTGCTAGTCGTATTTCCTGAAGGAACATATGAAGGGAAGCCTTCCACTTACTTTGAAAAAGAAAATCGTCGACATGTGCATCTTGCCCGTCCTAACCTACGGTGCACAAAGTTGGTCGCTTATTGAACAACAGAAGTCCAAACTCAAGATTTGCCAACGAGCAATGGAGCGCAGCATAATAGGTGTTAAGCGAATAGCTCGCGTTAGAAACACCACGCTGCGGTCCATAACTCAAGTAGCTGATGTCGGAGACAAAACAGCCAGGCTGAAGTGGGAGTGGGCAGGCCACGTAGCAAGGATGCACCCGGAGAGATGGGCAAAGATGGTAACACACTGGACGCCTGAGGAAGGACAGCGCCGTAGAGGTCGACCACGTCGAAGGTGGCGTGACGATCTGATCCTGTTCGCGGGGCTAACATGGCCAGAGATCGCTCAGGATAGAGAGGTATGGAAGAAGAAAGGGGAGGCCTTTGCTCAGCAGTGGGACACTACGAAGGCTACCAAAAAAAAAAAAAGTCGTATTTGCTTTTCTTGGTTCCAGAAAACGATCAAGATTGTAGCATCCACATAATTATCAATATCGAGCCAAATATTGTCAAGGAATCGGGTTTCAGTTTTGTAATTTTAAGTAATTGGGTTATACTTGTAATTAGATCCATTTTTTTCGTTTATCTCCCGGTATGTTTTAAGGGTTCCGTACCCAAAGGGTCAAACAGGACCCTATTACTGAGACTTCGCTGTCCGCCTGTCCGTGCGTCTGTCACCAGGCTGTATCTCATGAACTGTGATGTTAGCTAGTTGAAATTTCTACAGATTATGTATTTCTGTTGATGCTATAACAACAAATACTAATCTATCTATTCTGTTTTTAGCACACAAAGTAGTGATGTTTTTGCTCGTTTTTATAAATAGTACGGAACCCTTCGTGCGCGATTCCGACTCGCACTTGGCCGGTTTTTATTTACATTTCGGTGAAATATGGCTTTCCCGTCGAAGTCGCGTCCCCGGTAAGAAAACTACAAATTTCAAGAAAATCTTAAATTTCCTTTGAAAACAACCTCTGGTGTTCCCCAAAGTGATTGTTTTCCTATCAATCCTGTGTCGTTTACACCCCCGGGGGTGTATTACGAAACTACAAGTCATGTTGGTAATATTTGTCAATGACGCGAACGGGCGTCATGTGTGAACGTGAGTTTGACAATGTTACGACATTGCGGTTGTAGTCGTGTAGAACAATTACGACCCCTTATGTCGGGGGAGTTGCAATTGGTATAAGTGGGAAGTGATTTTGAACAAGCGTAAATGCAATTCTGGGAAAAGCTTTGGTATAGGTAACAAGGTATTCAGTAGGTACTCCTAAAATTCAAGGTGAACTCCACGACTCGAAGGGTTTTTATTTATTTCACTCATTTATTTTTTGTACCTACCTACTTACACATTATTTTACATTTTGAAGTTTTTTTTTATCTTAGCTACACATACGGTTTTGGCCTAAATAGTTTCAAGAACTGGGTCTCGAGGTGGCATTGCACAAGTCCGAGGCCATGTGCTTTCATGGGCCTCGGAATGCGCCACCGTCGGGATCCATACTGACGGTAGGAGGGGTTCCCATCGGCGTCGAGTCGACGCTGAAGTACCTAGGGCTTGTCCTCGACAGCCGGTGGAACTTCGTGGAGCACTTCCGACGTTTGGCCCCCAAACTGGAACGGGCAGGGGCTGCATTCAAGCGGCTCTTGCCCAACCTAGGGGGTCCAAACGCCTCCTGCCGGAGGCTCTATGCGGGGGTCGTGCGGTCCATGGCCCTTTATGGGGCCCCGGTGTGGGCGCGTTCTTTAAGGCGGCGAGCCGCCCATTACCTGAACGCGCCCCAGAAGGTGGTAGCCGTAAGGCTGATCCGGGGGTACCGCACGATCTCCGGCGAGGCGGCGAGCCTCTTGGCCGGATTGCCGCCATGGGATCTGGAGGCGATGGTCCTCGCGCGCCTGCATGAATGGCGCGCGGAGGCACTACGCCGGGGGGAAACTCCGCTGCCGCGGCAAATTGTCGCTCAGCGGACAGACCTCCGGCACGATCTCATGGCGACATGGAGACAGCGACTGTCACAACCACGTGCAGGGCACGCCACAATAGTGACGATAAGTCCCCTCTTTAAGGAGTGGCTAGAGAGGCGGCACGGCGCCCTCACCTTCCGCCTGACGCAGGTCCTCACCGGACACGGTTGTTTCGGGAGGTTCCTGCACCGAATCGGGCGGGAGGAAACGCCCGGGTGTTACCATTGCAAGGATCGGCCGGAGAACACGGTGGAGCGCACCGTGGAGCTCTGCCCCGCTTGGGCTGAGCACCGCCGTGTCCTCGTAGCGGCGATTGGCGGCGGTGACCTCTCGCGTCCGGCCCTGGTTCAATCCATGGTCCGGAGCGAGAGGGAATGGGAAGCCGTCGCCTCCTTCTGCGAAGCAGTCATGCTAGCGAAGGAGGTGGCGGAACGTGAGAGGGAGAGAACCTCACGTCCCAGCCGCCGAAGGAGACGCCCCGGGCGTCGGGGGGCAACCAGTGGCCCCCGGCCACCGTAGGCGCGAGCCTGTGGACGGTGAGTAATGGGCTAGCTCACCGTCCGTCCGTCTCATGACGACAGGCCGTGTCGACGGCGCGTACGTGTTCCACGCGCGCCTCAAGTAGATGTCAGCAAACCGGAAGGGGTCCGATAGGGCCGATGCCTGCCAGGGCTGCGGGTTGTTCGAAAGAGATACCGCGGCCCTGGAACACAAAGGGCGAAGAAGGAACATGGGTGGGTTTTAGTCAGTACAAGTCTGACACTCCCTCCCGCTCCGCCCAGAGCGGGAGAAGTCATTTGATGATTTCCAATCCGCAAAAAAAAAAAAAAGGGTCTCATTTAACTCCTGGACACGAAGGGGTTTTACTTATTTCACTCATTTATTTTTTGCACGTACACTTTATTTTACATTTTTAAATCTTGTAACAATAAAACAAAAAAAAAGACCAAATAGTGGATCATCGGCACCAGGAACAACGTCCAGGTCAGGGGCTTCAGAGAGAGGAACCACCTCACTAAGCGTGCCGTGTCCAAGAGTACTGACTAGGTTCTTTGCTATTAAGTCTATTAACCGTAACGACTATTGGTACAATTAATGCAGAGGCCACGTTCCACATGTTGACAACGTATTGTGCTAACTCAAGACACCTATGTATGAAGTTTCATTAAAATCTGTTCAGTCATTTCGGAAAATAGGTATTGAAAGTTTGTATGAAATGCCGCAAGGCGTAAACGCTTTACGATTAGGACACAAATAGTCTTGGGCTTTTACAACTGTTTGTGTAAATTGGCAACTGCCAATTACAAGTTAACCAGCATTCTCAAATACAAGTGATAACAAACCAAAGAACAAAAAAAATGTTGTGTAACTATTAAAATAGGATGTTTTCTATGCAGATTAAGCAAAGTCAATAAACTAAACAAGAGAAGTATTTCAATCCGCAAGCCCAATAAACCCAATAATAATATAACTTGACCCCCGTAATCAAATCAACGAATTCCTATTCAAATCACTTCCTATTACTTAGATCAACCCCCACATAAAATCCTCGAGCTAACCCCAAAAATCTAAATACACTTTAGGCCACTCGTAAACCTAAAAAAGAACTATTCAACCCTTGAAAAGCTCGATATAATAAAAATAAAAAGACAGTAAAAAAGGTATAAAAGTGTCCGGGGGATGGCAAATGAAATGGAATGCAAATGTGGGATGTGATAAACGGATGGGGGTTGAAGGGGTGAAGGGGGACGGGGCGTTCTGTTGCGAATCTTTGTTGCTTGAATTTTGTTTTGGAAAGCAGGTTGGATGGTGGGTATTGATTCAGTACTTGTTACACATTTGTAAAAGAGGGGAGTGGATTAATTAGGTCAGCAGAGGTAAAGGTCTTCTTCACAATTGATACATTTAGGATCTAGGCTGAATAAATTTGGTTTTTTTTTTTTTTTACATAACGTAACATCATGGAGAGCAGCGGTGGCCCAGTGGTGGCAGCCCCGACTTACGAGCAGTAAACCGTGGGTTTCAAAATCAAATTCAAAATCAAAAAAAAATAATTTCACATAGGTGCTCGGTTTGGGTTGGTCGTTTCCTATGGAGAAGAACCGGAAAGAAACTCCATGGTTACTCTTTTAAAATCATTTGGTTTCACAATATTTGAAGTTACAGCGTTAGTACTTAAGTATGGGAGGACAGCGTAGGCCCGACAATAAGTCAATTGCTTACTACAGAAGGTAGTAAAAGAAAGAAAAAAAAACGCACCCAGGCAGGCACATTACTTTGTGTAATTTATTTCATCACCGCTGCTCTCAAAAACTGTGAAGGAAAACATCGTGAGGAAACCTGCATGTCATAGAACTAAAAATTCGAAGACATGTGACATCTACCAACCCGCATTGGGCCCGCGTGGTGGATTACAGCCCACTCCCTTTCATAGGGAGGAGGCCTGTGTCCCAGCAGTGGGAACTTTATAGGCCGATGATGATGATGATGATGAACGTAAAATCCTCCCTGTAATCCCTGAAAGGTTAGGTAGAGGTGTACGTAATAGTAAACCCCGATTTAGGCACTTGTAGTCTTATGTAATAGGGGGCGAGCCATCAACCAGGCTCAGATTCAGACTCCGAGGCTGCTATTGAGAAGCCTCATTGTACTTATCATAATTATGTGTGACATGAGTAATCAGTTCCCCGGTCATCATCTGCCTAGCCTTTTCCCAGTATCTTGGGGTCGGCTTCCAGTCTAACCGGATACAGCTAAGTACCAGTATTTTACATGAAGCGACTGCCTATCCCAGTAACTGGGTAATACGATACCCCTTGGTAAGACTGGATGTCAGACTTTTGGCTTATGACTTCTTCAATATCTACAAATGACAGCCGGGACCAACGGCTTAACGTGCTTTCCGAGACACGGAGGCAACTCGATATTTAACCTTAGAGATCGACCTGTGCGGCTGTTATTATTTAGCTACGAGCTCCTCATAATCAGTTCCCTGGTAACACGCTAAAAACAATTCCACATCAACTTCTGCCCTAACAGCATCAAAGTAGTAATGCCAACTTCAACAAATAAAATGTTTAACCCGAGTACGTACTCCGGTATACTTTAAGTATACTTGAAGTACATTTAGACAGGAGTACGTAACACTCGTCGAGATAGTGGCTTTTGACGTAACTGTTTACAGCTAACACTAAAGTTTTATACCGTACTCCTTGAAATACAGGTAAATCTATACTTATTCAAGATGTTGTTTTGCATCCTCGTCAAAATGTAGGAGGTTGTCAGAAAAGACATAAATAATCAATTTAAATTACGCTACCCAGTTATTTCGGTTACAGATTTTTTCGGTTGTTTAAGTTTGTCAGTATACCTATCAGAAAAAACCGCCTAAACATGGTTTAGGGAATACGAAGTTATCGAATAAAGGTTTGAGATTGTTTGTATGTGTGATAGTGCGGTTATAGGGCAAGAATCAGACGGGTCGCGTTTAAAACACGGGTGGTTCACACTGACCGATTTCAGTAAATTAGAAAAAAAAAAACTTACCTATTTTATTATTGATTCGAGTTGAGAATCATTAGCATAGTTACCTCCTTGAATTTGACAAGGATGCAAAACAACACCTTGTGTATAATAAAGCTGCTTGATGCTTGTTTATTTGGTTGAACGCCCTAATCTCAAGGACCTACTGGTTTGAATTGAAACCTTTAGTTTTGGACAGCACTTTTATTGAGGAAGGCTCTAAGCTATAATAATATGTAATCACGCTACGGTCAATAGGAACGGAGCATTAATGAAAAGTGTTGCTAAAACGGGGAAAACTGCGCGCAGACGAAGTTGCGCGGGTAAGCTAATTTTATAATATGAAGCGGTAAAAGGAGTTTTCAGGCAGTTCTTTAGATAGGTGGTTTTCATGAAGACAAAATATGTTTATAGGTTTGGTGGTCGCAAGGGTGACTGCTGAATATAGGACCCTGGGTTCTATTCCCGGTCGGGCAAAGTGTTTTTGGGTTTTTCTTTGTTTTGTTATCTAAACTAGTATCCTAACTAATATTATAAACTAGCTGTCCCGCGCAACTTCGTCTGCGTAACATTTTCCCCGTTTTCGCAACATTTTTTATTGCTGCTCCGCTCCTATTGGTCTTAGCGTGATGAAATATAACCTATGTCTTTCCCCAGGTTGAAATCTATCTTCTTACCAAATTTCATTAAGATCTGATCAGCCGTATAGTCGTGAAAAGGTAACAAACAAACAAACAAACAAACAGAGTGACATTCTCATTTATAATATTATTAGTATATTAGTATTAGTATATTAGTATTAGTATTAGTAATAATTAGTATATAAGTATATTAGTATTAGTATTAGTATATATTAGTAATTTAGTATGGATGCGAAAGTAAGTTTGTTTGTTACGCTTTCACGCAAAAACTACTCAACCGATCATCATGAAACTTTGTACACATATTCTTGGAGGTATTAGAAGTAACATAGGCTATATATCATCACGCTACGACCAATAGGAGCGGAGCAGCAATGAAAAATGTTGCTAAAACGGGGAAAATGTGACGCAGACGTGTTGCGCGGGACAGCTAGTAGTATTTTTAACCCCCGACCAAAAAAGAGGGGTGTTATAAGTTTGACGTGTGTATCTGTGTATCTGTGTGTCTGTCTGTGGTAGCGTAGCTCCTAAACGGATGAACCGATTTTGATGAAATTGATTTCGTTTGAAAGGTGTTTTAATCGAGAGTGTTCTTAGCTATGTTTCGATGGTAAAATCGGATCAGCCGTTTGAAGGCCATCACCTCTTTTCTAGTTGAAGGGAAATTAACAATTTCCACAAGTCTGATCGATTCGAAATTTGAAATCTTGTCAATTGCCAACATGGGCATTGCCGGGGGGGGGGGGTGCTAACCCCCCCTCCCCCCAGTTTTTTTTTTTTTTGCTGTTTTCGTTAATTGGCGAGATCACACGCAACACCGAGAAAAAGTGGAAGCAATGGGGGAGGCCTATGCCCAGTATTGGGACAGTCAAGGCAAAGATAAAACAATATAAGTTTAAAAAGCATGAAATAAAAATTAAATTAAAAATTAAAAAAACCCCCGACATAAAAAACCTCTAAAAAACCAAAAATAAAATAATCCAAGCGTCTTAGCGTCGGGGGACCGCTAAGTAGACCGCTTAGTACAAGCACATAACAAAGCGGACCCCCGACGCTAAGACGCTTGGATTATTTTATTTTTGGTTTTTTAGAGGTTTTTTATGTCAGGGGTTTTTTATATAATAAAGAGGAAAGATTTGGTCGTTTGTTTGTTACAATTTAACTCAAAAAATACTCGACCGATTTTATAAATTTTTCACCATTAGAAAGCTACATCTTTACCGAGTAACATAGGCTATTTATATCACGATTTTCGCGGATGAAGTCGCGGGCAAAGTGCTAGTGTAATAAATTACTATGCGGTGGTAATGAGCCAATTCTACGTATTAATTTTAGTTATTCTGCTCATGGGTGGCAGACAGCATAGTATTAAGTTAAAAGTGACTATTTAAATGAAATAGAAAAAAAAAACTAAAAAGGGGGAGGATAGGACAAAACAGACGAAAGTAGAAATACAGATTGGAAAAGTAAAAAAAGCGCCATTTTAACTTCAAGACATTAACCCCATCACTTACGTAACACATTGTAGTAAAAAAATCAGCAATAACCCTAAAATGCTTACCTGTTGATATCACCGCGGATCGCGCGGGTCTTTACGACCCCACATAAAGTTTTATGTTGCACAGCCCTGTTTGCGTAACATCACTAGTTGCCCTTTTTTATTTGCTAGCTTTTTTTTATATTTTTCGCGTTTTTATTAAGGTAGTGGGGGCTATTTACCCATTTTTTGGTTGTTGCGGCAATATTCAAGAATATGTTTAGTATGCATAGTTGCCTAGAAGTTGCTTCTAGTTTTTTGTGACACTTTTGTTTGTTGGCATAAGTTTAATAGCAGTGCTGATTTATTTTGTCTTTATATGTTAGTTTAAGATAATATTATTTTTTATGTTGTGTGAGGACATGCGATTTTTTTATTATTTTCCAGAAACGTCTCACTATATTTCACATAACGAACGCCCATTTTGTGTTTTATTATATTGCAAGTGCAGTTTAGTCAGTTCTGTTTAATTTTAAATATTTTACGAAACCATATTTACCGTATATGTATTTCATTACAACCAAACTGATCTGCTAGTTTCCTTACAAAAAAAAAAACGACATTCACCACCTAACAGAAAATCAACCCGAAATTCACAAACCGAAAATTGCCACTCAAACTCAAAAATCCTGGTCGAAATATCCCTAACTAGCACTCAAAACTTTCGAGATCGATCCAATGTTTGAGGGTTAAGTAAAGTCTTATTCAGGAACGGAATGAGCTATTAATAAACAGAAAATGTTTATTTGTACGTTTTGTTTTAAAGTTTGTTAGCTAATTGGAGTTGGTCCTAGGTTTATTACGAGTTATGAAACCCGTTTCAATTACGGGACGTAATTAGTTCAGTGGTCCTTTGGTATTATAGTGGTAGGTGTTCAAAGGGTGGTTGGTAGCAACTGGATGAGAGTTGCCGAGAATCGAGTCAAGTGGAGTGCGATTGAAGAGGCCTATGTCCAGCAGTGTCGACTGTAAGTTGTAGGCTGATGACGGTGATGAAAATGGTAGGTGTCTACTTCCCTTGAGAAACTATACTTCGCCCCGGGCGTCAGGGGCCACCAAGTGCCCCCCGGCCACCGTAGGCGCGGGCCTGTGGACGGTGAGTAATGAGCTAGCTCACCGTCCGTCCGTCTTATGACGACAGGCCGTGCCGACGGCGCGTTCGTATTCCACGCGCGCCTCATGGAGATGTCAGCAAACCGGAAGGGGTCCGAGAGGGCCGATACCTGCCAAGGCTGCGGGACTGTTCGAAAGAGATACCGTGGCCCTGGAACACAAAGGGCTAAGAAGGAACATGGATGGGTTTTAGTCAGTACAAGTCTGACACTACCTTCCGCTCCGCCCAGAGCGGGAAGAGTCATGATAATTACGCATCGAAAAAAAAAGAAGATATTAAACTTCGTTCGATGTACTCCTATGCCAGGTACCTAAAGTGGAGTCATACTTGATGATCGATTCGATGTAGAAAGAGGAAGACCGATTTTTACACACACACATAAACTTAGGTACGCCTTTTTCCCTTGGCAGAACCCACAGAACGCCAACTGCTACGAGCCTTTTATACTCCTTCTGCCTCGTATCGTTTCCGATGCCTGTTTCATTTTCATATCATTTTTTAAAAAAAAAACTAAGTCAACCAAAGTCTAAGATATCCATAGATTATAACCATTATTTATATAATTCTAGATAACTTGATAATAGCCCTAATCTTTGGCGCTGATAAGCACATTATAGATTTATGAAGCAACTGACGTCTATTTTATCTATCGCGTGTTTAATCCCGCACGGTACAAATATGTGAATGGCCTACAGATAGTTGTTCCGGGTCTGGCTGATTGTGTATGTGAGTTTACATGTTTGTAAACGCAGCCACGATACAGGAGACATTCCTAGTGTGGAACAAAGTTTAAAAAAAAAAAAAGCAGTGATCCCACCATGGAGTATCAATGCTCAGGGAATACCTATCAAGGTATGAAGGTAGGTATTACCTATTTGGTGACTGATTAAATATGCAAATCTATTATTTTCTATCGGTCTCGGGGACTGTGTAAATAAAGCATTACTAAAATTATACCCAATGCTCCAAATAAATCTATAAACATCTTGTCTAACTTTAATTGTTCCTAGAACTGATTCGGGAATTCAAAACGATTACCGAGCATTACCGAGAATCCACGACCATTACCGAGAATTACCGAAAGATTACGACTTTATAGTTTTAGTAATTTATTTAGTTACACGTATGATTTAAATTGACTGATCTTTGTGAAGATGTTATTCATTAGTGACTTCACATGAATATGTAAGTATGGGGCAGTACAATATTTATCGGGTTTGCATTTTAGCGTGTTTGTCTGTATAGGCTATAATATCAGTCCAGCACGCGTAGCATGGCCGCTGTAGAAACGAGTTTTGTCTATGGAAGAATCAACATACTGACAGATAAAAGAAAGAAAGAAAAAATATTTAATTGGCCCATGCCACAAGTACACACAATACAATGTAAAATCTTAAAAATATATCGAAATAGGAAAAAAAAATATAAGTGTGTGTCTCACGGCTGCGCCAAAAAGGGCCAGTTCAGCAAATTGCCGAGCAGCCAGTGCCCGACGCTGATTTTCAACTGGACCTGATATAGACAGTGACAATGTGTCAGTTTGTCGATTCTTCCGTCAGCATAGCCAGTTTCTACAGCGGTCATGCAACGTGTGCTGTTAGTCTTGGAAAACTTTTTCGATTGTAGTTATCGCTGAAGGCTACATTTCTCCTTCTTTATTGCACACAAAATTAAAGGATAACATAATATCACGGCTGTAACCCCCGAAGGGTTAGGCAGAGTTGTATCTAGGTAATAATACTTACACCCACATTTTGCCAGTGAAATTCAAGTCCCATGTAATAGGGGCCGAGCCTATTGCCATCAACCGGGCACAAATCCTGACTCCGTGGCTGCTACTGCGAAATTCCTGATGGAAACTCCATTACGTTTTGCCCGACCTGGGAATTGAACCCAGGGGCCACGTGACGCCACCGTAGGCGCGAGCCTGTGGACGGTGAGTAATGGGCTAGCTCACCGTCCGTCCGTCTCATGACGACAGGCCGTGTCGACGGCGCGTACGTGTTCCACGCGCGCCTCAAGGAGATGTCAGACCGGAAGGGGTCCGAAAGGGCCGATGCCTGCCAGGGCTGCGGGTTGTTCGAAAGAGATACCGCGGCCCTGGAACACAAAGGGCTAAGAAGGAACAAGGGTGGGTTCTAGTCAGTCAAGTCTGACACTCCCTCCCGCTCCGCCCAGAGCGGGAGAAGTCATTTGATGATTTCCCATCCGCACAAAAAAAAAAAAAAGCGGCCACGTGACAGCTGTCGCGCTTGCTACCACTAGACCTAAGAAGCAGTCTGGAATAGAATATCATCATCATCTGCCTGGACTTTAAAATAAATCATCATCATTATAAAGTAGAATAATTAAGTAAAAAAGAGAAAAAAGGATTGTGTGGTTTTATGAAACCGCGGTAAAAGTGAAACTTTTTTCCACACTATAGCGCGGAGTAGGGATAAAGTAAAACTACTCCGCGGCCTATCGTCACGCGACATGCAACACACAGACGAAAAAGTTTGAGACGATGTAATAAAAGTTTCACTTTAAAATAGTGTGGAGTAGGGATAAAGTGAAAGTATACTCCGCGGCCGACCGTCAGCGTCACGCGACATGCAACACACAGACGAAAAAGTTTGAGACGATGTAATAATAGTTTCAATTTAATAAGAGACTAGAATAAATAAAATAGAATATTTTCAGGCTAAAGTTCATTTATATCTCAACTAGCTGTCCCGCGCAACTTCGTCTGCGTCACATTTTCCCCGTTTTCGCAACATTTTTCATTGCTGCTCCGCTCCTATTGGTCGTAGCGTAATGATATATAGCCTAAGTCCTTCCCTAGGTTAAAATCTATCTTCTTGTCAAATTTCATTAAGATCCGATCAGCCGTTTAGTCGTGAAAAGGTAACAAACAAACTTACTTTCGCATTTATAATATTAGTTAAGATTACCTATATCTTTTTATTCTAGGAAACATTAAGTTTTGAGTGTAAGTATCGAAAAATCTGCACACAAATTGCAAAAATATAGATTAACGGCGAGCTTAATCTTCTTTCTGGGTATGTTTATTAGGGTTTTAGAGACATTTATTGGTACTGCATGCAATTCACTGGTGTATAATATAATTTAAGAGCTTCATTTATTTATTTACACATTCATACATTAAGATAGAAGACCACAAAGGTAACACACAAAGGTAAGGCACACTGCTTATTTTTATTTCATAAGAATTTTCTTCCAGCAGACCTGCGAAAGGAAAGTTGGATTAAAACAAGGTCCTGAAAATATAACACTATCTAATGTGATCCTTGTTTGTCGATTTAAAAGATAAATTAATTCCAGAAGTCGTTTGAAACTGTTACCATTATAACTATTTGGGTTAGAAAATTCGACCCCAATTCCAAGAAAGAGGCTCAAATCCGTTTTACCTAAATCAAAATGAT
Organism: Cerastis leucographa; assembly: GCA_963082945.1. Classification (NCBI taxonomy): domain Eukaryota; kingdom Metazoa; phylum Arthropoda; class Insecta; order Lepidoptera; family Noctuidae; genus Cerastis; species Cerastis leucographa. The sequence continues at coordinate 6,794,089 of OY720363.1, read as the reverse complement.
TTCTCGAAACTTCCACAGACTTCAATATTATATCAAATTAACCAACCAATCTACTACAAATACAAAATAATTCCATTATAGTACCTATATCAAGAATGAAGTACCTACCAGGATCACAGGAATTTCTAAGAGGTCTGTTTGTCACCTGTGCCAGGACATACGGGCGTCGACCGTCGCGTCTCAAATCAATAATTTCGCGCAAGCCCAGCGGTCGCCTACGAGACAAAACGACATCATTCACTTCTTATACTTTGTTCTAGCTAATATGGGTGTAGGTGATAGCTTTTCGGAGAAGAAAATGGCTGAAATATCATCAATAACTCAGAAGCTTTTGGTAGAGGAATAAGTAACTGTTCGTGAATTTTGTGTAAGGATTTCTTTCATTCTTGCAGTTACTGTTGTGTTATTTGTAATATGGGTACAAAGAAGCTCGTTAGAAAAAAAACTCGTCACGATATTACACGAAATTCCTGAAAAAAACACAAGAAAGTCACACTATTTCGTTATGAAACAGAGTTTAACCTATGACAGTGGTCCACATTTAGGTAACCTACTCATTATAATAAACGACCGTTACGCATTTCAAATGGAACGCATTCAAATTCGAATTGAGAACATGGGCGTGGTTAACCAATAAGAAGTGTCACGCGCGGCGACACGGTGACAGTTTCGACCAATAGCGCGACGATAAAGGCGGTGACATTTTTAAACGAGCTATAGGAGACCGCCCACGTCTTGTTTGTGATTGAAATGTGTGGATATTTTCTTTGGTGAATTTTCTTGACTATGGTTTGGTTAGAAGATATTACGTTTAAAATTGAACAGCTCTGTAAGTGCTTGATTCTTAAAATTGCATTACCAACGTGATTGTTTCACCGAATTTACCCAGCTATATTGAAATTTAATGTAGGCTACAATCTCTTTTTAACCGACTTCAAAAAAGGAGGAGGTTTTTTTTTTTTGTGTGTATGTTACGCGATTACTCCGCCAATTGTGGACGGATTTTCAAAATTCTTTTTTTGTTCGAAAGGAGATACTTCTGAAGTGGTCCCATAGTCACCAAGTCAGGATTTGATGATTGGATCCTGGAGAAATCGAGGGCAACCCTCAAATTTTATAGGAAAACTTACAGCGGTTTTGGTATTTTCTACAACAAGTGAAGCATTTGCGTTCAATAAGAATCATTCTATCATCAGATCTGATGATGAATCCTAGAGACAGGCACCGGAACTCAATAATAAGACAATGTATCTTAGCTGTGTTTGGGCTTGTTGGAATTGTAACGGTATGCAATTTCCAGGTGTATGTACAAGTAATAATTTAAAAAAAATAGAAATCTTTTTTTTATTTTTTATTTTAACCGACTTCTAAAAGGAGAAGGTTATCAATTCGATTAGTTTTTGTTGAATGTACACCGATTACGCTGAGACTTATTACTTTACTAACTTCTTTAGTTTGATGCGGAATAGTTGCTATTTGGTCCCATAAAAAATGTTATATAGTTTGGCCCTGTAGTTTTCATTTTATTTTATTTGTAAATTTATCACGTACACCTATTTCTCCGTGATTACTGGACCGATTTACATGAATCTTCATTCATTTGGTAGAGAAAGCTTGCCCGGTGGGCCCATATGAATTTTATTATCTTTGCTTTGGTGCTTTTTGAGTCATCCCCTTTATTATGCATTTTGTCCTTTGTCGTATGTATGGACGATGTGCTGGTGTCTAGTTACAATGTAAAAATGATACTAGACAAGAATTTAAGTGAGATACCACAACTGAAAAGGGTATAATAAAAACTTTTTACAAAAAAATATAACCGACTTCCAAAAAAAAACAAAACAGTGCAAAATAATATTTTACTTTCGGAAGTCGGTGGCAAAAAAAAGAAAGAAACAACAACAAGACAACCGACAAGTCACCGACTGACGAAAGTAAAATATTATTTTGCACTGTTTTGTTTTTTTTTGGAAGTCGGTTATATTTTTTTGTAAAAAGTTTTTTTAAACAATGTAACTTTGTGGATGTAGTGATGCGAGTTTCATGAAAGCCATTTGACACTATAAATTTCATGTATCTTATTTCAGGTTTTCATGGTAAATTATATTTTATTAAGGATGCATTAGTTTATACGAAAGATAAAAGTAATTAAAACTTGATATCGGTAATGTCTCATCAGAATTATTAAGTAAAGAAACATTTATCTATTTAAGTAATTGTGAGTTTTACTACGTAAATAATAAATACCAAAAGCGGAAAAGGAAACATACCTAATCAATGAAAAAATCTTGCAAAACAAACAATTTTACGCGTAGGTAATAACTTTTCATTTCTATTTCAAAGCGGCTTTCATGAATGTGACACTTTCAGCCAATGGCCGCCCACCTTTTTGTCATTGGTCGTCACCTAGATGTCACTGTTTGTCGCATGTCGCATAAGAAAGGGATAGCATAATAGACATAGCAGTAAGTGAGACAGAGACGGGTGATGTCTACCTACGTCGCCTACTCGAATTTCCACGGCGTGAAAATTTTAATTTTAGAACGAGTAGTGATGTGGTGACATTGTTACTAAGTAATTTTATTTTAGTCGGTAGTTTATGCTGTAACTTATAGTTTTCTTTTATCGCATTCATAATTATTACCAGCCTAGTTTTATTAGTTAGCCTACTGTAGTTCCAATGTTATTTTAGGTTGGTGTAAAAAATATGTTCTACTAGGGAATCATTAACATCTCACGTTAACCAAAATAGCTAAGCTAAAAGCAAACTAATTAGGTAAGGATAAAACAAAACACGTAACATCACGCCTGTAATCCCCAAAGGCTTAGGCAGAGGCGTTTATAATAGTAAACCCACATTCCACCAGTTCCACAGAGAGAAATTCCTGATGGAAAAATCCAATAACATTTTTCGCGACCGGGGAATCGAAGCCAGCACCTCATTCTTAGCAGTCGCACTTGCAACCACTAGACTACAAGACTCGATATAGGTACTAAATTCAACTATACAAGGTGTTGTTTTGCAACCTCGTCAAAATTCAGGAGGTGGTCACAAAAGACATAAAAAAATCTTTATAAATTACGGTATCTAGTTATTTATTAATAAACATAGATTTTTTTGGTTGTTTAAGTTTGTCAGTATTTCAGAATAACCCCCGTAACGTGGTTTAGGGAATAAGAAATTATGGAATAAACGTTTAAGATTGTTTGTATGTGTGAAAGCGCGGTTATAGGGCGAGAATCAGATGGGCCGCGTTTAAATCACGGGTGGTTCACACTTACCGATTACCGTGAATAAGGAAAAAATAAAATTCCCTACCCATTTTGTTATTGGTTCGGGACAAGAATCATTCACAATAGGGATGGTGACTCATTTTTTTTTATTTGTCTATCGGGTAGATTATTAGAAAGTATTTGACACGTATTTTTTCTTTTTTCACGTAATCGTAAAATTACGGAGATATTTTGAGTTGAAATGGCGCATGACGTCACGGCTCAGTACTTTTTACACCTAGTTGTGACGTAGTGAGCCCCCACTCTCCAACTTTGATGCGTTTTAACTAAGTATTCTTTTGTGAACTCGATAAAACAAAAAATACGTATCTAATTGTTTTGTATTACGTGATTGACGGACAAAATAGAATTCCGTTTTCTTTACCCAGTCATCATCCCTATTATCACCTACAAAAAATCACAAACATTTATTCGATAATTTCTTATTCCCAAAACCACGTTAAGGGGGTTATTCTGGTATACTGACAAACTTAAACAACCAAAAAAATCAGCGTTTATTAATAATGAACTAGGTAGGTATCGTTTATCGATGACCGAGTCTAACGGAATAAATTCTGACAATACGGCATATCTATACAACGTGTGGTTTTGCAACCTCGTCAAATTAGAGGAGGTAACTGTGCTATGATTCTTGACCCAAATCAATAATTAAATAGGCAGGTTATTTTTTTTTTTTTTTACTATTTACGGGAATCGATAAGTGTGAATCACCCGTGTTTTAAACGCGGCACGTCTGCGTTTAATAAAAATCAAAAAATCTGCGTTTTTTAATAATGAACTAGGTATCGTAATTTAAATTGATTATTTATGTCTTTTGTGACAACCTCCTGAATTTTGATGAGGATGCAAAACAACACCATGTATAAAAAGGGGTCTATCGAAATGTCAAGCAAACCATATTGCGTAAACAATTTAATACCACCGCGTTATTCCAGTAGGTAGTACAAGATACCCAAATTTCTAAATTTTCCCAATCAACACTGAACCCAAATCCTTTAACGATAAAGTTGAAAATCTATTAAAGTTTGACAGATAGTTGTTGCTTGACTTGCTGGCGTCTGGTACGTACTGATTCCTAATTAGAGAGCTATGACCAACATGTTTAATGTCTATTACGATACCGTAACAAGGTATTAGACTCAGGTAATTCTGGTATATTGCTATATGAGCCCAATTTAATGTAAAGTACGAGGTAACATGGGTAGTATTTAGTTGCGAACATAATTCCTGCGAAATTGGAGAGAAGGAGTAATAGAGGTAGATTATTGGGTGACTTATTTTGAATTATATAGGTAGGTATAGCTTACCTAGATACCCTAGTAAGCATAAACTTCATCATCATTCTATCGCTCATAAGCCAATTTATTTTGGGCCGGTGCGTGTCTTCTTCTTCCATACTTCTCTGTTACTTGTTATCTCAGCAGTTACCGCCTTTCGCAACCCGCCGTCTTTCCGATCTCGCCGTCGAGGTCCGTCGCGACGTCCTGGTCCTTGCCCTCCCCGACCCTCGCTCGAGCCAGCCCGCAATGCTGTGCCAGTAGTTTTAAATCAGCCCCAAAATAACGATATCATTCAGATCCAGCCTGTCCCCATGCTGTCCTCCCCCAGAGCGTCGCCCTAAACCGAGGCTCGTACCCCACAGGGGGTGCCATTAGCATGTCATCGCTTAGTTTGTAAGTTTTTATATGCTCTGGCTGGTGGCCTTAAACTCAAGGCACCCACAGGATAGTCCCGTTATGTAGACGGCAACCTCCTTGGTTGAACTGCGAGATGCCACTCACAAAAAAAAAGTATGTCGGTCACTAGTCCATATATCATCCTTCACACAGTCCATCCATCGTTTCTTTGGTCTTTCTCTACTCCTATACCTATCCACATTTATACTCAAAACTTTCCTAAGAACGTTTTCCTCATCAACTTCTTAGGTGTTAATTCCAATCGCACAAATACCTTTATTGTGTCCAAATTTCGCGTGCTTAAATTCTGAATCATGTTTTGATAATATCATTATCACATTATGTAAAACGATTAATTCAGAAGTCACGAAATATCCGAACAATATTCTATAATTCGCAGACGCCATCTTCTTTTTTCAAATAAAGTTGCGTGTTCTTCTTGAAGCGTGCCTCTAACAATCGAATTTAGAATAATTTTAGTATATCGGCACGAGCTTCTGTCGATCGAAATTAATTCGAAATTCTCGCTTTTAGGCTTCCGTGCGAGAATTTTGAAGAGCAGGTAGGTAGCTAATCTTATTCTGAATTTGAATGGCGCTGCAGGCTTCAATGACATGTTCGGACTGAAGGACAGACTCACAGACTGCCTACTTAGGTAGTTAAGTCCACGCTATGTCATTTTGGTATTCAGAGCCTTAAAGCTTTCTACATGCTACAGGAAGATTTTTGCAATTTTTGTTCCTTTTTTTCATTCTTTTTCCAGACTTAGTAGTGCATTGCTATGCAGGCGAATACAAAAATACAGTGCAGCAGTAATTTTGTAAATACTTTCGTATTGAAGCGTCGTTGTTGCTAGGCCTGAAAACAAAAAACAAACAAAATGCAGTGTGTTTTTGCTCATTCTGACGCAATCTAGGTATTGGCAGAAGCTTTCGAAAAGCGTCATCGTTGCCTCCTGTTTTGACTGATGACGATGGGCCGGCAATTGTTAGCCAGCTGTGTGTGTTGTTTAGCTACTGTCGTATAGTACTTACATACTTACTACCTATACATACGTACTTACTAACAACATACATACTTAATATCCAATTCGATTCGTAGTACCTAGGTAACTAGTAAATATAGATTTTGAAGCTAACGCCACGTCATCTCTGTGATGTAACTGCTCAAATTGCTCTAAGACATTCATTCCATTCAGTCATTTTATACTAGAAACGTCATTTTAGAATGAAGGTAAATCATTATCTCTTCTCGTCTTCATCAGAACTCGCGCTTTAAAATAATTGGAATTATCAAAATACCTTTGCGTTAAGTAATGCTCTGAAGCTATTCACCAGCCCAATGGCGCTGTTGCAATTTTAAATTTGGAATTCGAATTTCGTTAAGCGTTCGAAAACGGTCGATCACGAATTGTCTCATTTGAATTTGGAATCACGAGAATGAGTTCTCACAGTCTGTCAACCCCTTAGGATACAATGAAGAAGTATTTTAAATATTTGAAATTAAAATTGGATGAATATTTTGGATTTCTACACGTGCAAGAAATTCGTCACATTTTATTTAAATGACTTCAAAATTATGTTAAATTTAAGTCACTTAAAATTGTTTCTAAACACGCGCTGTGTAACAGATTCACAATTAAACTACATGATTTTTTTAAGGTAATAAAAAATGGAATAGGATTTAAATCAAATTCTTTATTCAATGATGGACTCACTAACCGCGGTTTTTTTTCCGCGGTGGCGACATGTCTTAGTGTACTTATGTAATAATAGTTTCCAAAAAAACATGTGGAAGGTAGGCAAGGATTTTATAAACCTAACAAACAGCTTTGAGAAAGTCATGACTATCTTATATTTTATTCTCACAGTAACTTAATAGCTCCAGAAGAAGGCTTGACTCGGCAAGCATCAATTACCTACATCTTGCCTGACTGTCTTTCAGACTCAAAGATAATGTTACACTGCCGAATCACTTCCATGGTAATTTTCAAGTTGCAAATTGTCTATCATTTCTTAATTCTTTAACCAGAACAATAAATCTATGATTAAATAAAAATAAAATTTTAAATCGCGTGCAATATGGCGACGTGACCTGCGGCTATGCTTCCAAGTTCAAAATTCGGCCAGTCCGATTCCATTGTTTGGATACGCGGCCCGAGGCTAAGTTTGCGTGATCTTATTCTTGTTACGAAAGACAATGCGAAATTTTGGTTGTGTATCCGAAAATTGCACGGAACTTGTATGATTCTTAGTTTGCCTGATGCCCCATGGTCTTGTGCTTCAAATATTTTATTTCATAACTTAATAAAAAAAAATACGAACCGATGAAAATGTCGTGGTCGTTAGGGTCAACAGTGATCATAAAATGTTAACAAGCCGTATATTTTCCTAAAATTTGATAAAATACACTAACAGAACTAAATAAACTAATCTAATAAAATTTCAGCAAAAAACAACTAAACCACTCCAGCTTTCACTTTTCCAGGAATCCAGGAAATGTCGGTTATAAAAATTGTATTTTCCGATATCGGCCTATTGCTGCCATCGCCATTTGCGTAGCTATACGACGGACGCGTACTGTACTTCCAATCCAAGCTATAAGTTTTCTTATACAGCACATCGTTCTTTTTTAAAGAATAATACCTACTGCCACACACTTTCTACAAATTACAAATCATTGAGCTATGAACTAGGTACCTACAAACATACAATATGTTATGTATGGAAAAATTTACTACCTATGTCTGTCCAGCCAGTATCCATAGTAACATTACTGGCTCCCTTAGAAGCCAGTCTCATTAACGACACAAAAAAACGCTCTAGAAAGGCCCCGTTTCAAACTTTTCAAATTCAAATTTGGAACTCGTAAAGGTGCGTTCATTGTGGTCTATATTTATGTTACCAACTAACCAAAAAATAGTCGTTTGTTTCCCAGCAATGATTTTTACGTAGATTTACTTAGTTTGATAGTACAGAATGCTTGGTTGACGGCCTCGTGAAGGATCTGTTTCCGCCTTGTATATTTCATCATCACTGCTCTCAAAACGGCGACGGGATATATCGTGAGGAAACCGGCTTGTCCTAGAACCAAAAATTTAAAGACATGTAACATTCTACTGAAACGCAAGGTTGGCACCGTGCCACGTCGTGGTTTGGAAAATTAAACGCTTACCTATATTATGTTTATGATATACTTACTTCAGGTACTAAACAATACAGTACAAAAAAAAATACAGCCGAATTGAGAACCTCCTCCTTTTTAGAAGTCGGGTAATAAAGAAAGTCTAGTAAAGTGATGACAGAAATGGATATTCTGTCGACATAAACAAGACTTCGGAAAACAAAAAAGTTTTCCAGATATCTTCGGCGTCAGTGCAGGCGGGATCTTGTATCTACATTTTTTTGGAAAATATTTTTTTTTCAGCAAAACGGATAAATTAAGTAGACTGTCAAACATGATAGCTCAACAGCCAGCACGCTTGGTCAGTAAAACAGAAGAATCTAGGACCTTCGTCATACTCGTTGGTTGATATTTAAATAAGTATTTAGTCTCTCGTCTAAAAATGGGTGTTGTGCATTTACAAGGTCCTGCACTGACGCCGACGAGATGTCCATTGCCAATCGATTGATAAAACGTCAATAATGATATACTTACTTTGCTTGCGTAATGAGTAAGTTCAAAAATAAATATTTATTTATATCAAACAAATAAAACTAACCAGAGTGTAAACTCCGCCTTATCTAGCTCGCGTGACGATACTTTTTAAACATAGAACGCTCGTTCTTTTTGCGAATTAGAAGTGTTCTCTCTTCAAAACAAATTGCTGACAAGCGGGACGTTCGAATTTCGTATGCGCCAACCGCAGACCACTGCGTTACAAACTTACATCTACACTTACAACTTCAATTTTGAACTCTATTTTGGGTCTAGTAAGGCTTATTTGATGTGTAGTGTTATTATTTTGAATTTAATTCTCGTTGCGTTTCAGATGCAAATGTGTCTGATGAGACTTGATTATGTAAATGAGGACGGACTAGCCTTGTGTGAGACTTTGAGTGCGTATTGTTTGGATCGCGAGGTAGCCGTGTATTATGCACCTTTTTATTTCTACTGTTTAATAAGCGTAGAGCATTTCGTTGGACGTTTCAGGGAACGATAAAGCGGTTTTGGGAATGGCGTGTGGAAGTTACGTGAAAATAAGTGATTTATCGGGTCGTGGGTCGGTCCTGTGTAAGACTTTTGTAATTTTTTTCAAAGTCAGCTCATAGAGTCTTCATTAAGGCAAAGATTAAGGAATCATAGACAATGACCAACTTCAAATAAATATGAGTACGAAAAGGAAAGCTAGATTATTTTCTGAGCCAACTCATTAAGAAAAGGTTCTTCGAACTAAATCATTCACTTAACTACCTAGTGTCCGTACAAAATATTCAAAGACTAGTAACAACTTACAAAGTTAATTATTTATCCTTCCAACATTTTACCTTTAGGTTTGTATCACTACCCAAATATTTACCCCAAACAGAAGCTACAAACAAAAAGAAAAATCAATTTGTAAGTTCCCTACTTTTCCCTAATAACGTGCGATAATAGAAAGTTTAAAAATTTACGGAGCCCGCACGCGATGTCACGCTGACGTGACGTGTCGCGTGAATGACGTCACGGTAAATGTCACGGGTGACAAGCAAATGTCAAATGTCAAAGTGACAAGATAGGGTGGGGAAAGCAGTGGATATTGATTGCTCATTTGTTTTTTTTTGTTGGAAAGTTTGTCTTTTATATACTTACTAGCTGTTACCCGCGACTTCGTACGCGTTAGGTTCGCGATTTGCCTAGAATAAGTTTTTTAGTGAGGAGGTTCTTAATTCCAAATTTTTGTTTTGAATTCTTTACCTGATGTCTCCAGTATTAATACACCATCATCTGGCTAGTCTTTTTCCATCTATGTTGGGGTCGGCATTAAGTCCAACCGGATGCAGCTGAATACTTGGATTTTATATGGAAACGACTGCTTATCTGACTTCCACAACCCAGTTAGTACTGGGTTATACGACTGTCATCATCATCTTCCTGCCCTTGTCCCATGTTACTTGGGGTCGGCGCAACACTTTTTGTTCTTCCATGCTCCTCTGTCATTCGTCAAGCTATCATTTACTCCTTTTTCTTTCATATTATTTCTCACACAATCCATTCATCGTGTTCTAGGTCTTCCTCTCCGTCCCTATCCATCAACATTTATGTTCATCACTTTTTTGTTTACATTATAATCATCTCTGATACACGAAATCTTTTTTCCTTCTGCTTCACAGGCCTGCATTCTGATCCCCTCCTTCCCTTTTACACTACTAAACCGCACCACTGGTGGTGTCGTGATCCATACAATACGACAGGTCTAATCACAGACTTGTATATTTTACCCTTTAACTTGAAGGGCGTCCGTGGGTCGCAAGTTATACGACTGTCAAAGATCTACAAATGACAGCCGGTACCAACGAATTAGCGTGCTTTCCGTGGCACAATGGAAACTCGGTACGTAATCGGTGGTCTCCATCCATGGACCAACCTAGGCAAACGCAACTTAACCTCAAGATCGACCCTAGCGATCTAAATTGATTTTAAATGATTATTTTTCATTTGAAAGAACTTCTTTCATGTGTAATCTCCATCTCAATGTTTACAAACCCCTTTTCATTCAGATGGAAAATCATCAAATGACCCCTCCCGCTCTGGGCGGAGCGGAAGGGAGTGTCAGACGACTTGTACTGACTAAAACCCTTCCATGTTCCTTCTTAGACATTTGTGTTCCAGGGCCACGGTATCTCTATCGAACAATCCCGCAGCCCCGGCAGGCATCGGCCCTTGGCTTGCCTTGACCTCTTCCGATTTGCTGACATCTCTTTTAGGCGCGCGTGGAACACGAACGTCCCGTCGCCACGGCCTGTCGTCGTAAGACGGACGGATTATGAGCAAGCCCTTACTCACCATCTACAGACCCGCGTCTACAATGGCCGACGCCCGGGGCGTCTCCCGTGGCGAAGCAAGGCTCTCTCCCTCTCACGTTTCGCCACCGCAGAATGAGGTAACGGCTTCCCATTGCCTCTCGCTCCGCACCTTGGATTGAACCAGGGCCGGACGCGAGAGGTCGCCGCCGCCAATCGCCGCTAAGAGAACACGGCCGCGCTCCGCCCAAGCAGAGGAGTCCTCTACGTTGTGCTCCACCGTGTCCTCTGGGCGATCCTCGCAATGGTAACACCCGGGCGTTTCCTCCCGCCCGGTTCGGTGCAGGAACTTCCCGAAACAACCGGGCCCGGTGAGGACCTGCGGCAGGTGGAACGTGAGGGCGCCGTGACGCCTCTCCAGCCACTTCTTAAAGAGAGGACTTTTTACCACTATTATGGCGTGCCCTGACCCCAACAAAAATAAGGATAGAATTTTCAAAGATAGTAAACATTCAGGTAAAAATTACAAATAGCCCACTAAACTCAACATTAAACTCACTTGGGGGTGGAATTTCCAAAAATACCTTTCTACCGTACTAAGCACTGGCGAGATTTAAAGTTAAATAGTTCAAAAATAGAAGTAGTTCCTGAGTGATTAATCAGTGAGTAAATAGTATTGCGGTGTCATGTATAAATGAAACTAATATTATGTCCTTATCCAGATCATGACCTGTCTCTCTTGTGGCTTTGATCCAAATCCGTTTAGCTGTGTATGCGTGAAAAGTTAAAACAGACTGATATATAGAGACCGTTTATACTGTATCGTTGGTCTAGTGGTCGGAAACGCTACTACTGTGTATAAGGTCCTTGGTTCAATACACAACGCCGGGCGGTGTTTTATTTGTTTTTTATTTTTCGTTTGATTACTATAAGCTCGGCCCTTATTACATGGCACTTAAACATCACTGGCGAAATGTGGGTGTACTAAATGGACACACCTCTGCCAAACCCTTAAGCGATTACAGGCGTGATCTTACGTGACTGCTGTTATTATCTGGTGCTTGCATGGCACCTGTATCTTTGCCAGTTTTCAGTAGAGCTGTCGCACGGGTCGCACCATTGACCAAGTAATACCTACTTATTTACATGTTAGCGAAGTCATTCTAAGATTGTATTTCTGTGATTTAAAATTTAACGCTGGCGCGACGATATTTATAGGCGTTTGTGAGAGATTGGCTGGTCAAAACATGCGGGGAACCTCAAGCAGCGTTAATAAAGTTTTAGGGGTATGAGGAACAGGGTGTAAAGTTCCTCGATACTCCTTAGAAAAGGGAGGATCCTCCGACCAGGCAGGTGTTATGTCTGGTGGGCAACTGCCCGATAGTTGTTATCGGGTTTCTCTATATATAATGAAGTCGATGTAAACTTTGCTTATAGGAAATTGATGTTAGTTCCTCCGTATTGCTTTTTGTGGTCGCTACAAAGTAAACTTATCGGTAACCATATGTGCGGGTCGTTTGGGATTGAAACTTTGGGACCGTGTGGTCCGAGTACTCATTGCTCACAGCCTTTTTAACGAAATTGCTACACTCATAGCTTATGATTTCTGAGAACCAAGATCTGGCTTTTACATTGGCCAGAGGCTAAGTATTACTATACATCACCCAGGTAATGTGCCAGCCCATGTTCACTCTTGGGCACATTAGGTACCAGTTTTTTTATGAGTTTGTAAATTTATATTTATAGTTTAATTTGGAATGAAATAGATGATTGTTTAACGATTGTTTACATGGGTCAAAATAACTAAAAGGATGTATAAAACTATTTGGTAATGATTAGAAAATCTTAAAGCATTTAAAAAAAAAAACAAAATACTTTACGAATTTACGTTACAAAAAAAAAACCAGTTGGGTCTCGAACCATGGTCATTTTTGGAAATCATACAGTATTAAAAAACAAAATAAAATACAAAAAGTGAATTTCATACTGGCTCAGGTTTGATCCTGGAACATGCGATTCGAGCGGCCGCTAAACCATCGGGCTACTTACTTCAGTGACAATTGGTTTAAAATAGCCGTTCTATTCTAATGCTTGTCATGACAATTGTCAGTTGTCAAACAGTTAAGGAGTGGACATAATGCAATATTGCTCACCTCCTAAAGTTATTAGCGTGATAATATATAGCCTATGTCCTTCCCCAGGTTTAAATCTATCTCCTTGCCAAATTCCATTAAGATCCGATCAGCCGTTTAGTCGTGAAAAGGTAACAAACAAACAAACAAACAAACTAACAAACAAACAAACAAACAGAGTGACTTTCGCATTTATAATATTAGTATGGATTGTTTATAATAATTATACTTACAGTGTGATGGTAAACCCACCAACATTATCCTGTTGGTTAACTGCTTTTAGAAAAAATATTATTTCAGGTCTTCAAAAATACTTACCAATAGTACTACAAAAAAAGAATTAAGAATAATATGGAAAGGAAAATATGTTTTGAGATTTTTATAAATAGTATCAATTTTCTTCAAGAGCGAGATAGGTATTAAAATACAGGCATAAAAAAACAGTGAGTTTGTTTGTTGGTTTCTCACTCCTTAACTGCTAAACGGATTTTCATGTTTGACATTTATGCCATTCCAGTCCATGACGAGTATTAGGTTGTGGGATTATTTTCTACATTCACACGAGCATAGCCGCGGGTAAAAGCTAGTCTTTATACTTCAAGAGCTGTTTGAAATAGGGAAGTGAGGCTGTATGGATGTAAAAATTACTAAACAGATTTTAATGAAATTTGGCACACAGATGATTTATAACGCGGTTTAACAGATAGGGTACTTTTAATCCCGGTTGTAAGTTGTTGATGAAGCCGCGTGATTCAGCTAGTGTTGCATGCATAACGTCGTTGCTATCTAAACCACTTCGAAACCCCACTTGTGCAGGTCCCTACCTACCAACATAAAGTTCATTAAGGTAGTTAACAAAGTAATTGGGACGGCAGGCACTGTGTAAGAGAGGCCAGGTCATACCAATTCATTAAAAAGTTAGTCTAGTCTAGTTAAATTCAAACTGAAGTAGAAGTAGAACTAATAGGATGACCAAACTTGCACCTGGCACGTCCAAGCTAAGTTGAAGTTATGTCTGGGAATTTACCTGTGTAGAGGACCTAAATATGAGGAGAGGATGAGCTCGTACTAACACAACTAAAAACAGCCGCACGGGTCGATCTTTAAGGTTAAGCCGTGTTTGCCAAGGTCGGTCCGTGGATGGGTGACCATAATTACTTACCGAGTTTCCTCCCTGCCTCGGAAAGCACGTTTAGCCGTTGGTCCCGGCTGCCATTTGTAGATCTTTGACAGTCCTAACGAGTAGTCAGAAGCCAAAAGTCTGACATCCAGTCTTGCCAAGGGGTATCGTATTACTCAGATGCTGGGTTGTGGAGGTCAGATAGGCAGTCGCTTCATGTAAAATACTGGTACTCAGCTGCATCCGGTTAGACTGAAAGCCGACCCCAAGATAGTTTGGGAAAAGATGATGATGAGGACCTACATACGAGTACATCTAGGACAGATACAGCAATTGCTACGTTGCGTTGAAAAAAGTGGATAGGTATGTATTATTGCCAAAAATATCTAATCAAAAGTACCTAACAGTTCTTTTGATATTGCCAAAAGGAACTAGACAAGTGTGATCTAGACAAGAATTAAGAATGACTTTAAACAGGCTTGACATTTCAGTTGCTTACCTACGTTAGTCCTGTTTGTTGTTGTTAAACACAATCTCAGGCTCTGTTAATGATCCCAGATGTTTGACCACAGTTTTTTTTTTTCATTTACGACGTCAAGGGACTCGGCAAAAAACAGATGCTGCGATGCTATTGGTAGTTGAGCGTTAATAAGCGCTTCTATAGCGGCCGACGCTGCAAGTAACGATAGTCCTTACCGTGGTCAGATACGCAGTTTGGTGATAGTACACTTGCCAACTTGCCTTGTTAGTTAGTACGCACGGCGGACAACCAAGTTATACAAAACCAGTCTATGCGGATCTCTCCTTTAAGGTAAGTCTATACAAAGCGAGGTCTTGTTTTACTATGTGTGTACGTATTAGTCAAATCATACAACTGAAGTTCAAACTTGCAGTTTGCCCCAACCGCTAGAGCTGAAATTTTCACACACCTTTGGTTCTGGCTGACAATATCCTGCAGCCAGAAAAGTCTCCTCTCGAGAGAAGTCCTCAACGGTTAATAGCGAACACGAAATTTGTATTCGCGTTCAATGTTGATAGATGAACCTAATTTTCTTCTTTTCATTTCAATTTATATTTTCTTCTGTTTTTTTTTTAAGTTAGTTTAATTTGGCCTTCCTATAGTTATTATCGCAGATATAAGGACACTTTGGATTAAACAATAGAAAAACTTCCTATTGACTTTCGATTTACCTAATCAATTCAGTTTTATGTCAAACTAAACGAAAATACTAATAATAGACATTTTAAACATTTCGTGAAAGACTTCTATATATTTCTCCCTATAAATATTCCATCTTAGCATTCCCCTTCATTTAAAATAACCCTTTCTCGTTCAAATTCTGTTCAGAAACGCATAAAATCGCTATTCCTTATTTGAAATTCATAAATCACGCAAATTAGTGTTGTTCGGCTTCTGGAATATTAACTTTTTTAGCTCCAGGCTGTTTGCGAGATGTTCTTTGCCTATATTTATTATCTGTAGCATAGTTTAGCAATATGGCGTCCTTAATTTTGGTTGCTTACTTATTAGCTTATTAAAATTTATGACTTAATGTTGGGTTATTAAGTTAGAGATTTGGTTTCCTGCTGCTGTTTTTAAATCTATTATTTATCTAAACACATTTTGCCTGGGTTGAAGCTAGGATTGGTACCTAAGCATAGATTTATGCAGAAACTACCTTGCTACGCCAGACAAGATTTTGACACTTGACACATCAGCTGATGCGTATTGTTATGAAATTTAAGAATTTTTATGAACTTTCAACATTCGATTTTTGATATCAAAAATATGTCACGGCATCTGTTTCATACGATCAATTTGAGGTTTATATCTCCAATAACGTGTTGAGATCGGTAAAATGGCGTTAATGGCGGCTATTGCCAAATATGTAAGACAGGTCTGTCAAATTACGCCTACTTACGATGAACGTAAATAACTCAAAAATAATAAAAGTAGATGAAAAACAATGTATTCATGGGATGTATGATTATTACTTTAAAAAAAACTCAAAATATTATTGGAATGTTTATTAAAATAATGAAAAGAGCTCTGATTTCAAACACAACCGTTTTGGCGGAATTAAACTGCTGGAGCAAAATTTCTTCTACGACAGTTTTCTTGTAATTAAACACATAACTTTAGCCTCGACCAGCACTGCCGTCAAAAAGGCCATGACCGTATTTATGCCCTTGAATTTTATAAGGGTAAATTAAGAAACTTGTGCGTTATGTAGGTACAGAAGTTTTAATTGCGTTGTTATATAAGTTTTTTATCCAACTCTCTTAATTTACGCACACTTAAAGTATTTGATAATCAGAATATTAAATATATACAAAAATAATGAGGATGACGAATGACTTCATTGCTAGCCCCTTTCGGGGCCGATACCAAGCCAGCGGAGGTTTGTGCGTCGAGCCCCCAAAGGGGCCTGTACCGAACTATATGGATAAATGGAGCCAGTTTCATCTTTTTTACTCACTGCTTTTATTACTGACAAAGACTTATCATTAGATCCCGTAAAAGTAACTTTAAGATTGTATGGATAATTGTGTCTTGTTCCAGATCCAATGGGTACAAAAAAAGCAAAAGAGTACATCAGCTATGCGGACGACATGGTGCTGCTGAGTGCGTCAGTGGATGGTCTCAGGGAGCTTATGAGCATATGCGAGACGTTCGCTCACACACATGGTCATTAATGTAAAGTCGAGAAGAGTGTGCTTATGGTCATCCGAGCTGGGACCAAAGTTCTGATGGAAGTTCCTCCAGTCAAGTTGTGCCGAGTGCCCTTGGTGCGCGTGCAATGTTTTAAATACTTAGGTTACGTAATATTTAAAAATAATTTCCTTATTTTGAATTTTTATGTACAAATTAAATTCGTTACTTTTGTTATTTTCTATAATTATGTACTGTAATATGTACATATTTTGATATATTATTTATGGTATTAAATATTTTCTGTTTTATTGTAGTTTTTATGATTTATGGATATTCTATTTGTCTGACTAATTAAATGAATGAATGAAAAACTAGGTGTAAGTTTACAGAGGATGGGAACATTTTATTCCATAGATGTGTGACCCGAATCACTCTTTGAGTATTGAATACCAGGATTCAGGATGACACTTCATTGAGCAGTCTGTAAGCCTAGTAAACTCACTTTTTGTATATTTTTCCATTTTCCGAACTCGTGGCTCAACTAAATTTTTCGGACTCGTGGCTCGTGGCTAGCTCGGATCAATCTTCAGGTTAAGCCGCGTTTGCCTTTGGTTGGTCTGTGGATGGGTAATCAGGATCACCTATTACATACCGAGTTTCCTCTGAAAGCACACTAAGCCATTAGTCCTGGCTGTCTATTGTAGATCTTTGACAGTCGTTACATGTAGTCAGTGTCCCCGTAGTCTGACAACCAGCTTTAGCAAGTGGTATCGTATTACCCAGTAGTAACTGGGTTGTGGACGTCAGATAGGTAGTCACTATAGTAAAATACTGGTACTCAGCTGCATCCGGTTAGACTGGAAGCCAAACCCAACATATTTGGGAAAGGCAAGGCAGACGATGTCAAGTATTCATATCGAATCTCCAAATTTCCCATGCTCAGATTTTCTGTTTTTTGTAGACTAAGTAGAATACGAATTAGTAGCGAATATTGATAATATCAGCTGAGATCATGATCAACTTGATCATTGGATTCACTTGGGGTGTATTTTGTTTTGGATTTTTGTAGAATTGAAGCAACTTGTGAGTAGATTAAAATGACTTGTTTTTTTAAAAAAAAGGCTTTGTCGCTGTCAGTAATGATTGTGATAAAGGGTCGGGAAAATTGTAAGGCCCGGCGCCCACTATCGGTGGGCATCGGTGCGGCTCGGTACAGCTCGGGCGCTTTACGGAGGCTTCGGGCGCCTGAGAGCTGCTTTGGGCGACTTCGGGCTGCTCCGGCAGCCGTAAGCATGGCTAAGGACGCCGAGGCTGTCTTCGGGTAGCTTGGGTGGCATTTTCGAGGTAGACACGTCGCAGAACCGTCATTTCGATCACCGCACGCGCCTCCATTATCGAATCGTATCGTATCAGTTGTTTTCAACTAACAACTGTTCGACAACTGTTTTCACGTAACGTTACGACTGCTCTGCGATGTTTCTGCGGCCCGAACTATTCTGAGGCTACCCAAAATCAGCTACGGCGTCCTTAGGCGTGCTTACGACTAGCCCGAGCTATACCGAGCCGCAACTATGCCCACCGATAGTGGGCTTTATTGGGTTTTCCATCAGGAATTTCTTAGTAGCAGCCACAGAGCCGGGTTTCGTACCTGGTTGATGGCAATAGGCTCACCCCTACTACATAGGACTTAAACATCACTGACAAAATGTAGGTGTAATAGGTACGCCTCTGCCTTTCCCTTCGGGGATTACAAGCTTGATGTATGCCGATTCCTGATCCCGGTTTGCGTTAGGTAAGTAGGTACTGTATAGGGTGACTGGTAATAAGTGACCGATACTTAAACACGTAATTATAGGTACTCATCATACCAAACAACTTTCCCAAAGAAACATTTTTTTTATACTCATTCACTTCTATCACCCGCTGATTGGCCACAGGCGCGTGCGCTCGGATTTCATACGGCTGTTGTATTAATGTGATACAAGTGAATAAGTATAAAAAAAAGTTTCTTAGGGAAAGTTGTTTGTTATCATGAGTTTAATCACGTGTTTAAGTATCGGTCACTATTTACCAGTCACCCTATAAAGGGTGTAAAACACCTCTTAACGAAGCCGAAAGGCACTGGTTCTCCCTGTCATTGCGATCATTTTTTTGTTTTACACCATACCTGGGAACCTTCTAGTTACGGAGATATTAGGGGTCAAAGTTCCAACTTTTTGACAAGTCTTTTTTTAAATACAAGTTTTTAATGTAAGATTTTTACTTTAAACACCTCCACGACCCCCGGACTATTCAATCCGTCCATAAGCACAATGTTTTGAGTGCGTTACATTGAGTTCTACCACAAATCATGATTTTACAGCCCCAAAAAAAAAGTCGTTTTCCTGCAATAATATTTGCGTAAAGTTACTTAGTTTCATGTACAGAATGCTTGGTTGACGGCTTCGTGATGAGGTGATTTACACCGTGTATAAGTAAATAATAGGAGATTTATCCATCTTTTAGACAAGATATAGTTGTATTTTACAGAAAACAGAGTAGCTTTTAGTTCTATTCGGGGCTTTTTCGTAAAATATTGTGTGTAAGATATGGTACTTAATTTAGGTAAAATCAAAGGCAGAATAAATTTTCCAAACTTTTTTTATTACATACTTATTATCGTTTGGCAAAAAGGAAGTATATATGTTTTATTTATATAATACAATCTTAACAAATTAAGTTTTTAATACTTTTTGGTACTTATACAATTTAAGGTATTCTAATATCTCACACTACACGAAGATCTGATTGAGAAACACCAAGAAATGTACAGTAATGAAATTGAAATAATAATTTGTCATATTTTAGCACCAACATATTAGGAGATATGATCAAATGTTTATTCTACAGTAATTTTAAGGAATATTTGTAACGAGTTATGAAGATAATTTTTTTTTTTTTTTTGAAATATAAGACGATTTCGATAGTTTTAATTATAAGTGAAAAACTAATAGATGCTCTAATTTAAACAGTTTCAAATCTCGTTACAATTACCCCATTTGTGCTAAGAGACCAAAGAAAGTAATTTAGACGGAAATATTCTTTTCAAAACGATACAAAATATGAAAATTGTAAGTACAGACGCCAACAGATCAAGCTACCCGAAACGGTCAAATTTTTCCAATCAACCTTGAACCGTATTCTTTAAAGATAAGGTTGCAAATCTATTAAAGAAAGATAGAATGTTGTAGCTTAATGGCGTCTGTACATAAACATTCATCATCAATTCTAAACACATCAGCCAAAACTTTGTACATTATACACTATTATTTATTTACATTTTATTGCACGATTTATTACTATGGAATGTTGAATTACAATTAAATACTATCTATGCTACAACACTTGAAAAAGTCTAAGCGAACACTACATTAAAATTTACATTGCGAAAATTTCGGACTCCACAGACAACTCGCAAACGGCTGAGCCGCATCACACCACACCACTGTGAATAAGAAGGTACTGGGACTGTCTTTCCTTAAAACACTATTTGGTAATACTAAATTAAATCACAAATGCACTGGAGATTCGACTACACGGGTCCACTATTCAGGTCACGATGGATTGACGTGGATCCGACCATTCTGTCTACGGGCCACATGGGATTCGTAATGCATGTTCCTCTTTGTTCTAGAGAAGAATGCAGCGTTACAACCACTGACGGAACACCGGTGCAAAGATTGTACATGCACGCTTTCACAGTGATGTTTCAAGCTGGATAGGTCCTTGAAGCAGTCTTTGCAACCTCGACATGGGTAATTACCGTCTTTGTTTGGTAGAGGTGCCTCATCTTCTACACAGTAGTTAAGCTTTTTCGAATGCGGTGGGGAGTAATTTGGTTGACAGCCGAAAGCATTCAAACTTGGAGGAAGAAACCCTAATGGGATGGGAGGGAAATTAGGAAGCATACCAAAAGGAGTGAAAAGAAATGAGTGCTGTGCAAACATATCCCTGTTACTAAGATAGGTTTCTGGTAGCTGTAGATGTGGGTAAGGCGGTGGGAAAGACAGCTGTTGACTCAAATGGTTCTTCAGTTTGTCAGATTCTTTCGCACGGTAATAGATGTGAGATTCTACGTAAGGTACGGCACGTTCTTCTTCGTTGTACCGTGAGATGTGTTCCATTTGTTCTCGAATCTTGTCCAAGAAACGCGAAGACTCTTCCGATATTCTATACTCTTCTATTTTTCGATGCAAACTCATGTTAGCACTGTGTCGGTCTTTGCTCCGTTTTGAAGAAAAAGCTGCTCTACACCCTTCAACATTACATTTGTACATAAGCTTCAGATGAGCATTTTGGTAGTGTGTTTTTAGTACGTAGGTATTTTGGAAAATCTTCCCACATACTGTGCATTTGCGGGGATTCTCATGATCCATAGGAACATCGGTGGTACTGACGAAGAAACCATTGTCGAAATGCCCAAAGATTTGACCGTGAGTGTCTTCGGCATTGTAATCGAAACTGGATACTGAAGAAGATGGTGATCTGTCAGAGTAATCTATCGAATCATTCATTGACAAATTATACGGGCCTAAGGACTGGGTATCTGGTTTCTTAGGAATGCTAGGAAAATCTCCTTTAGATAAACTTTCAAGTCTCTTCAGTGCATTTTCTGAAGAGAACTGTTCTTCACTAGAACGATTATTTGTAGGTTTGTAAACGTCCTGTTTCTCAACTGGTTCATCTTTTACTCTCAAATCTTGAATATTGTAACTCATATCCGTAGGTTCATCTTTGATAACTGGTGTTTCTTCGTTATTTTTAGGTTCTTCATTAGTAACATCGATATTATTCTCATTGGACTGATTATCCTCAGTTTTGACTCTTTTCAAATCCACAGCGCATTCGTTTTCGTCAGTATCCGGATGGTCACGTTTTGAATCTGATGTACCATTTTCGGAAATATAATGATTTTGTAAACGAGTGGGATTCAGGTTTTTGCGTTTCCTTTTCATTACTTCGGGACTAGCTGTTTCTTCTTTTCTATGGTCTGTGACTTCGTTGTTATCGCTAACACTCCTTTGATCAAAGTCGGTTTCTGAGTCATCTATGGATCCTATGGACTTGTTTAGAGTAGAATAATAATCACTAGTATCAATGTGTTCACCGTCATCGTCATCGTCGTCTCCTGCCACAACCACAATACCGTCATCTTCATCGGACTCTCCTTGACCATCTTGGTCCTTATTTTCCACAGAATCAGACTCACGTCGCATTGGCTGGCCATGGTCAAAAGATGGTGAGTAATTCATGTTCATACTATTTTTATAATCTAATGGTATGTTAGATGAAAATTGACCCATACTATGTTGTGGATTCAATAGAGGGTATGATCCAAATGGGTGCATAGGATTCATTACTGGTGGTATATTAAGACCTGCCCTGTGTGGTGATATGAGCACTGGGTGAACTTGAGCGGTTCTGCCATCATGAGGTGAAATTTTCCGTCGTAGGTGTGGCGAATGTAACTTTGGATTCGGATTGGCACTATGACGGTTTCTAGATCTTCTTGAACTGAACATCATGCTGCATCCTTCGACAGTACATTTATGCATTTCACGTAGATGAACAGCGGAGAAATGAATCTTTAAAGCTCCTTTGTCACAAAAGGTTTTTAGGCAGACGTTGCATTGAACTCTCTTTTTGCCGGTAGCTGGATTGATGAAGTGTGTTCCTAAGTTAAGAGGCATTTGTGAGGCGCCCCATTGTCTTTTCGGTGGACTGATACATTTACCTAACATCATGTTCCTAGAGTTCTGTGCCACTTCAGCATAAGCATCTTTGCTTAAATTGAGAACATTGTCGTCTTCAGATTTGTGGTCATCTGATCTTCCTTTACCATTGCTATGAATTTTGTTTTCTAAAGGTTCTGCAGGTTTTGCCGACATTTGAGGTAGAAGAGCTTGAAGTGAGGCTAAGCCCATTGGGTTTTGACTAAGCGCAGCTACCATGGCTGCCTGGTGATTAAATGTTGAAGGCATTGTCATTGGTGGAATAGGCAAGTTTGTAGGTAATGGGAAGTTAAAGAATTGACTTCTCATTAAATCCATTGTAGCTTTTTCAGCGGATCCTAAATCGTAGGGTTTCCTGCTCTCTTCTTTTTCGTTGTTCTCATTCGTTTTGTGTTTTCGGAAATCAAAAGGTTGCATATTCTGTAGGTGGCTTAAAGGTGATGAGTTAATTGGACTAGTAGTAGAGAGAGGACTGGATGAGGTAGATAGGCGAATGCTATGATTGGGAGATACTTCGGCTGACGATACTCTGTGGGAAGGTGACTGATGTACAGGGGATGACCTGTTATGACTGGGCGACATTGCTTCTTTCTTGACTTCGGTATGACCTTCTCTAGGGCTGCTCCTGGTATCTCTTTCTTGGATACTTTTAAGATAATCGTAGTGTTGTTTCGCTTCCATCATATGTTGAAAGTATTTAAGAGATTCATCGTTTCGGACGTCTCTGCCTGAGTGTTCCATTAGTCTCCTGAATTCTGCCTCGAGTTTGGACTGCTCGAAGGCTCTTGAATCAGGGTACTCTGGTCTCTTATCAGGCTTGTCGTAGTTAACTCCCGGCGGCGACGGAAGACCGTTCTTTTTGTAGATGGGAAGAAGGGAGGTCTTGTGGAGAGCTCTCGCTTCTTGCAGCTTGAGGATCTGTTGGAGAGCCATGTTGTGCTCCGGTCCGCGACCACTCCATCTTTCAGCGCTGCTTGATTGTGATTCCTGGAACAAGAAATAAATAAAATTGTAGTTTCATTTTCAAGCTGGGCAGGCTTATGGTGTAGTGGTAAGTATTGTTTATCGAACTGATGGCGAACGTTTATGATGAACACAATCGATGAACATTTTGATATAATATATTCTTCTAAACAAATTATAAGCTCCGCAAAAATTGAATATGCAAAACTGCAAATCATCAGTTATTTAGTTAAAACAATTCCGGTATCCCGACTTTTGAAAGCGTTTACCGACTATAAAACGAAATAACATATCATGGGTCGACTTACAAAACAGTCCATTTAATGAAATTATGAATGAGCGCGGCTAATTCTAAAAGATTATCGAGTCTAGAGCAAGCCTTAAACACTGGTTGTTCAAATCCCTCTTCAAAATAACTATCAAGCCGACACAAAACCACACCTTGCGTTTTCAAAGGCTAATATCAAATTAATTCTCCGAACGCGGAGCAATTGGGTAAAATTGTGTAAAATGACGGTTTCGACTCGAGTTCAGAATAGAAAAGTGGTTCTGTGTCGCGTGTTTGAAACGATTTAATCCAAAAACTAAATTACTATTCATTTGGTAAGCATTCGGGGCCTCGCGATGTCAAAGTTAAGTTTTCGAGTTAATTCAACCACTCCTTAGTTGCCTTTGAACAGGTTTCAAACAAAAAAATGTATGTAATTATTATTGCGCTGTCGTGAGAATAACACGAAAATGTTCTGTAGCAAAACACTTTGAACAATTGAATCTAAAATAACGTTGTTTACTATTATCGTCTGGCTAATCTTAAAGACATTACATTGTACATTGACAAATGAACTGTCGGTACCATTTCGTACAATAAGTGTAATTTTAATAGGTACGTAAGAACGTCACAATATTCACCCACATTGTATTTAGCAAAAGCTTTCTTACTTATAAACTTAAACATTCAATAAAAATAAAAGCCTACATGCAATTTACAAAACCGCATTAAAACGTCACTTAAAATTGTATAAAAAAAACCACATCTCATTTAAAATCCGTTTTAAAGCATAATAGCTGGCAACACCCAGCATTCACTTAAAAATAAACATGATTGTCGCTTTTTAAAACAGTTTGTCACTCGATTATGCCGTGTAACCGATGGGGTTGCCATATCATTATCCGTTTCCCGGAATTAAATTGTCGTTTGGAGACGGCGCGTCGTCGGGGGCAATTTTGTAAGCGACCAATTATAACAATGATTTCGTTTCTATTGCCACAAAACGGATAAACGTTGGATAATAAAGTGTCTTTTAGAAAAATATACGTCTGAGAGTTTAAAGTTTTAAAGTTATGCGGGGAAATAATTATATAGAGTTTTCTGAAGCCGTTTCGTGCTTTCTAAAAGTGGTTTCGTAAAAATTGGGATTGCGTTTTGTGTCGTTTTTGTTAGAAGACGGTTTTTGTCGTTCTTGTAATCGGGGACGTTTAAAGAGTTAAAGAAAATTGGAGTGATCGTGCATGATGATATAATTTAAACAGATGTTTGTTACATTATTTTGTGTTTACGGACGATTAATTTTGTATTAGGAATCTTTTTAACAATGTTCTAATTTACTAAAATATCTAAAAGATTTGTGTGATTAAATTAAAAAAATATGTGTGTATAATTTGCAGAGATAGCGGTTTTGATGTAAAAGACATGGCTTACAATGTTGATGAAATTAATTTCAGCGATACAGTCTCGTAAATATGAGTGACCACGAAACCAAACGTTAACCTCATCTATATTATTTATCATTTTCATTAGCTCCAACGCGTATCATTAACCAATCACAGCATAAAAGTCAAACACATCATCTACTTTAATTCTTTAATCGAATAACGCATGTCTTGTCGTTGCGTACTGTTGCAGAAAAAAGTGTCACAAAATTCTATTGGGGCGCCAATTTGTGTTTTTTATATATTTAAAATTATTCCATATTGCCCATTACTGTAGTAGAGTTAGCAGTCTTACCCAGTACTAACTGGATTGTGAAGGTCAGATAGTCAGACGTTTCATGGTTAAACTGGCAGCCGACCCCAACATAGGTGTGAAAAGGCTATTAGAAAAGGCTATTTCATTAGACTTCTGTACTTTTGTGTGCGAAGTTTTAAATAAACTAATAATTAAGTATTATCCTTTTAAGAAGAAGAGGTTAAAAGGTACTCCATAAAATGACGTTAAGTCAAGTCAGTACTACCTGTCCTCTTTCAATAGCAACGAAATAAGAAAACAAAATGGAAGTCTAGACAGAGATTTTTTGCGTTTGCTTTAAGTGTTTTCTTATAAGGCGGTCACCGACTGACTGTGGGAACGAAACAAGTAATTGTCAACAGTCAACAAAAAGGTTGCAAGACGCAAAAAATCATTCAAAGTCGCGATGCTAACCCGAGGTAGTTGACCCGCCAACTTAGCCGTACACCCGAAATTACTCTTATTACCTCTTAAAACAGACTATTTTTCGCCGCTGTGAGTGAAAAACATAAATTTGCGCACATATCTGACCCACACGCCTACCGGCAGAGCAATGGACAAGCGGACATATTTCATGGTATTTTTTAAAAATGTAACATAACAAAGTGTATCTTATTACCTTGATATATGGTCTCATTTCAGTTGGTCGTGAGGGGTTTTTTTTTAGTTTTTTAACTGTGTACTTCGCGATCGTTTTTCGTTTTCTCGCTGTCGTGACATGCCATATTGTTCAGCGCATGATACATGAAGTAAGTAAACAGGTTTGTGTACTGTGAAGCGCAAAACGCATTGCCATTTTGCTTAATGACCGCTTAAGCACGCATCTGAGATGCACCGCCCCGCTGTTTTCTTGTGGGAAATGTTTTCTATACAGCAAATTTAAATTTGAGCCATAAACTTCCGTTTGATGGCTAAATAATTAAAAATTTACTGATAAGTTAAGAAGGAAAAAGTAATTGACTTGGCAATGCACAAAACTCAAAGTATAAATAATACAGATAACTTTAAAAAAACTAAACCAAATGTCAGCAATTTTATTTCAGATCCTGAAAACTAAGTCAATTTTCTTTAATAGGTACAAAATATCGCTACCACTTCTGTAACCACCAGTACCCCTGCACTTCGAATTCAGCCTACTAACTAATAATTATGCACACATAGGTAGGCGACTAGGTGAAGTGTGTGCTAGCCTTGCAATTTGTTGATAGTTGGCCGAGCACGCCAATAATTGGCGCCAATTGTAACCTCAACCAATGTCCAACAAAATAGCGTTTATGTTTACTTGAAACATCTGTCTATTGGAGTACGAATTCTGGATACATAAGGGTAAGGTGTGTAGTAAAATGATGTTTAGCAAAAAAATGTATGTACTGTACTTTCAGCAGTACCTTTTAAATTAATGGGGAATAATTGCAAGTGAATTAATTTGAGGGTATGTGGACTAGTTGTCTATGTAACACACTAAAGGCTGCATACGTTATTTTTTAAACTTTATACAGTACTCTGGCAAAACGGTGTTATTTTGTCTGGCCCAAAAACTCAAATAATTACCCTAAAATAGGCTAATATAATTTGCTAGACAAATACCGTGAATAAATAAATTAGTCATCCGAAGTTAGTAACTATTGGCTAAGTTAAGACATTTGTCGTTCTTTCAACAATGGCATGGACTCCATTAGGGTGTCGTGCAAAACTACCGAACCCGTTTAATATCATTTTTGAAAAATATCTGGTAATTTTCATTTGGAAAATAAATCTCTATTTAAAGTTGTGAACAATCCATAGCCATTAGTATTTATTCATTCTATAAACATTATGAAAGTAACACAAAAAAAAAGATGACTACTTGTCACGAAAAAAAAATTACTAGGGTAGAATCACCACTAACTGTCCGTGTCACTTACAAATAAATAACTACTATTGACATTAATATTGAGAGTATTTTTTTATAAGCCTATATTGTCCCACTGCTGGGCAAAACCATACATCATTATAATAAAACACATTAATTCTCCATATTACAAGCCTATGTCGACATCGCCTACAAACGATCAAACAGTGATTGTATCAATATTTGTCGTTCGTTCAACAATAGCTTGATCGCAGTGTGGGTGGCCTGTTCATGTATGTCTATTAATTTAATTAGCATTACACTGTGTTATGTATGAATCAGTGCTGTAGTGAAAGTGATCCCTAAAGTTTGGGAAAGTAGTACTTAAGCAATCTTTTTTTTGTCACTGAGTGACGTTTTTGCATTGTTGCGTGACTCTGGCTAACGTCTTTATTGAACGCAAAGTAATGTAAAATATAACAAATAGTTATTTTTCATTTGTATTTATTTTATGTTTGGAGTTTCTAAAAAATTTTAGAGCTAGCCTTGTCCAAAAAGGTTTTTTTTATTTGTAAAATAACATTGACTGTGCTGTGTATATCGTGCAACGTATATAGTAGCTATATGGACTTTATACGTTGCACAATTTAAATACAACGAACGTCACAAAACAAAAATCAACGAACATATATAAAAATTGCACCAGAAAAGCAAAAAAGAAAAAAACAACAGCTCATTGCCTACATTTTTTCCATCAACCAACATCACGACACCCATTATTCTTTATACCACCGCTTAAGATCACAAAATAAACATTATAACAGGCTTTACTTCGGAGACACTATAATCTGTCCACATATCCTATCAACGCTTGAGTTTAAAACTCTTGATACAATTTTGATTCTATATAAAATTATCCCGGAGTATCGCTTAAACTTAATATAGGTAATGATACAGTGTAGTCCCCTGGTCTTATCTTAATCTCGGCTTAAGGCGCCTCGTGGCGTCGTTATGGGTATTAAATAATAATTGGATAAGCCAGGGGTCAAGTATCGATCGGAGATTTGGTGGAGCCTTAAGGAATTTGACACGAGAACGATGGAAAAATTGGGCGTATTATTGTGGGAGTGACATCGATGATCATTTATAAATAAATTGGTCATGTTTCTCGAGGAATATAAGAAAGACTGTGGATGGAAATATTTTGATTCTCGAATTGTATTGCACTCTGAAAAGGGTAGTAAACTTAGTACCTACGTAACGTTATAAGTTCAGATTAGATTTTTTATCTACATCTTCTTCATTATCACAAGATAAGTAAATAATGTGAATTTTCTTGAAATTAGACTCCTACATTCATTGGTCAGTCTCAAAAATATTAGTATTTAGCCTTTGAAAAAAAAATGCTTTGCTTGACTCTACAGAAACAAAGTATCAGAAACGGGAATAAAAACCAACCTTATAATATTCATCCTCCCACCAACGTTTGACAAACTGAGTGAGTTTCCCCAAATGGCTGTCACTACACTCACTCATGGTACACGAACACTGACCATATTCACAAAACATTATGTTCAAAGATCTTAACACTGAAAACTACGAACTAAATAGTCACTTATGACTAAAATGTCACTACTACACACATAGAAGGAGTTGGCACCAGAAAATTTGAAATAAGAATTGTCACTTGAGACTAAAATGTCACTTCTACACAAATAGAAGAAGTGAGCACCAGAAAATTTGAAAAAAGAATCGTCACTTGAGACTGAAGTGTCACTTGTTTGGACAACGATATGTCACTGAGCTCTGGACGGTAGGATCTGATGTCTAAGACAAGACTAATCCTTCTAATCCTGTGACACAAGTATTAACACCTTAAAGTCACCGATGTTTAGGGGTGGGGGTGGCTGAGCCGTCACGTAACCCTAAACTACCTGGCCGGAGTGACTAGAGTTTTATGACGAGTCAGTTCGCAGTAATTTGTTTAATGGTTTTGTCTTTTGAAACAAATAATCGAGTTATTGTAGGGTTTGTAAAGTTTATGATTGGAATTGAATGTCTCGTGGTTGTACAAGTGAATTTATTATTACTTACTCGTTCAGGTGTTCGTTTTTTAGGTTTTTCTTGAAGTTTCTGAAGTTTTATTATTTTTATTGCAATTTGAATTTATTTTATTACCAGTTGGCTGGTTCGTAATTAATGAGGCAGCGTTGTATGCCACTGCCACAATTGGGAAGACAAGGCGCAAAAAAATATATGTGAAAAAAAAATGTTTGCACTTGAAGAGCAGATCATGCAGTCATGATTTTTTTTTACTAAAATAAGTTAATTATATGCATATTTCACTTTTGCTTCACCCGGTCTTTCTAGTTTTCGTTTAATATTTACATCTTATATACATTTAATCCTTTTTTTATGATAACCCTAAAGTTTAAAAGCAAACGTGGAAGACGAGAAGTTATCTAAGAGAAACGAGATTTTCGAATTTATTGAAGTCATAAATCACTGCCACGTAAATTGGCACTAAAGTGTTAATTTACCGGGAAAGATCTAAACTGAATATATGCAAAATAATTAGCAGCATAATTAAAAATACAGCATTTCCGTCCATTTTATGATTAGTGCCTTCCTTTTACCTATGGAGACTTAGAAATGAATTTGCAATCTATTGTAAATATTAATTTCCGATTTTAACTGATTCTCGCTTGTATGAAAGTCGAACGTTACTTCAATAATTATTTACTCACAGAAGGTAGGAATTATATACAATTATGTACACAACTGCTAGCAAGTATATACTTTTTTGTCCTCTGCCTAAATGTTTACATTGTTTCCAGTTCTAAAACAATTATATACTAAGAATTTTTGCACCACCCAGAACACATTTTTAGCACAATGTGTTCATTTACTGATTGAAAGGAAAAACGGCCACCAATAATGCGAAATATCGAGTGCCAAAAATCTTTTAAAAACCCAATGTGGACGCAAAACAATAATGAATAGTTTTCCGAGAAAAAGTTTCGGCGTCTATGAAGGTGACCGTATGTGAGACACATAGATAATAAAACTATAACGCGAGGCGTCACGACTAACAATAGGGGCTTTCTCCCTACTGATAAGGGACTGCTTTGTTTTTGTTTTGTATGCGAGCGTGGGGTAGGTGACCATTCATCGGGTTTTAAGAAATCGGTTAATGTTAGGTATTTTTGTACCTATTCTTATCACTGTTAACTTGTCTCTTGAAAGTAAATGTTTAAGTAGGTAGTTAAGGAGTTATTTGCGTTAATGTTTCAAGTCGTCTTTAAATAAATATTATTATTACTTAACTGACACTTCCCCCGCGAGGTTGTCCGCGAAAATTGTGATATAATATAGCCTATGTTACTAGGTAAAGATGTAGCTTTCTAATGGTGAAAGAATTTTTAAAATCGGTCGAGTAGTTTTTGAGTTAAATCGTAACAAACAATCAAATCTTTCCTCTTTATAATATTATTACTAGCTGTCCCGCGCAACTTCGTCTGCGTCACATTTTTCCCCGTTTTCGCAAGATATTTCATTGCTGCTCCGCTCCTATTGGTCGTAGCGTGATGATATATAGCCTATGTCCTTCCTCAGGTTAAAATCTATCTTCTTGTCAAAGGACCATGGGCAATTTGTATGGAGACTGGACCAAATCCTCAACATTAATGAAACCTACTCCAAAAGAAAGATTTTGGGGTATTATTTAACTGTTACTATGGGAGCCAACCCGAAATCGAGCGCCAACAAGGTGATTTCGAACATCAAAAAATATAATTATTGGTAGCTTCTAGCGAGGAACTGAACATATTATTATAAACAAAAATAAAACAACATGTTTATTCGTGTATTGATTAACATTTTATTTTGAACTAGCTGTGCCCGCGACTTCGTCCGCGTGGAATTTAACAAAAAAGTTATTTAGTTTTATAATCATTTTAGATTTTTCTAAAACAGAAGTAGCCCAAGTTACTCCTTATTACATCAGCTATCTGCCAGTGAATGTCTTGTCAAAATCGGTCCAGCCGTTCCAGAGATTTGCCGGAACAAACAGACAGGCAGACAGAAAAAATATTTAAAAAAAATATTTTGGTATATATAAACAGTATATATATTCAAATGCATATAGTAAAAACTGGTTATTTTAATATTACAAACAGGCACTTCAATTTTATTTATAACATATATAGGTATACACCGTGTAAATCACCTCATCACGAAGCCGTCAACCAAGCATTCTGTACATGAAACTAAGTAACTTTACGCAAAAATTATTGCTTGGAATCGCTAGTGTATGTACGTGCAAGTTTCAACTGATATGAACCAAGGGACAGAAGTACTTAATCATCATCCGTTAATACCGGGAAGTCTTGCAACTGAGGAAGACGAGCATCTATCCTTTCAAACGCAACAAGTTGTCTGTTAAGATTTTTTAATGTCACATGATCAAATAAAAGATTCGGGGTGTTGATCTTAGCATTTATAATGCGCAAAATGTCTCCAGCAAATCTATTATTTACGGCTACTCTATAAAACGCGTTACAACATAATAATATGTGGCAACGCTCTATTAAAATAATCATGGCGAAGCAATTTGAATCTATTCCTAAACTTGCCATTGACTGCCTCCACCAGCCAGCGAATTGCTGTTACTAATCTAGATGTATTAGCCTGCTCTGTCGTCAACTGACTTTCATTTCCATCCTTTGTAGGATGAAAATGTGCTTTATATCCCAGTGATTCTAAATCTATAAATACAGTCCCTGAAACCTCTATCTAATATAAAAACATCATTTGGTTCAAAAAACCAATGAAAAGCGTAATTTTCATCCTCACACAAGTTGGCCATTATTGTTGCATCACTTGTTGTAGCTGGGTACGGACCAATAACATCTATAATGTAACCGTCACTACTAACTATTAAAAATGGTTTTAAAAGGTTTTGGAACTTATGATGGCTATTTGATAGCCTCTGAAAGAAAAAAATACTGTTTTTTTCAATAAAGATGTACGTCCCATCACAGATAATTATCGCTTTTTGTCGTCATTACCATAAATACCCTTTGGTAAAAGTGAATTCCTTTGTAACATATTTTCTCTAGTTATGTTGTCCATGCCTAAATGAATATTGACAAAATCTCCAGTCAAATGTTCTCTGGCTAGTGCCAGTTTCCTTTCCAGAGTTCTGCGTGACATATTAAATAGGCTCGCCAATCGTTCATTGGACTCATCTGTACGAAGTTTGGACAAATAAATACCAAGTACGAGGACGGTTAGCCACTTGGCTCAGTGGAGAAGTTTCTTCTACAACTGCATTAAATTGCTCAATTCTAAGTCCAGTCCAAAAAATCATGTCACTCTCACTTAATGACCCTAAAAGTTCAAAATCCATCCTAGTTCCTTGGTTAAGAGCCGATATTAACAAATTAGAAAAGTCTGTGAAAAAAAATTTTTTTTTTGTGTTTCAACTTTGACAGAATAAATAGTAAACATTGTAAATATCCCGTTACAAATGTTATTTATAGTAAAAAATTTTTTGTTTACAGTTTCGACACTATGAATTTTGATGCTTTGTCAGTATGGAAAACGTTCCAAAACACCATGTTCGCGCTCGAATTCGATGTAGCTGCCGTAATAAGAAATTAATAATACCCTAAAAGCTTGCATATGGGATAGGTTTTATCACTGTTGAGTAATTGGTCCAAAATTTCTCATGGTCCTTTCATTAAGATCCGATCTGCCGTTTAGTCGTGAAATGGTAACAAACAAACAAACAGAGTGACTTTCGCATTTATAATTATTAGTATGGATATATAATATATAAATATATAATATGGATTAATAAGTTTACATAAAATTCAACAACTTTAATCTTGCCCGTACTGATGTTAAGTGATAAATAAAAATAAATTTATTAATCCTATTAATTATACATAAGTACCCATTTCAGTTATTGTAAATCCAACTTTAATTTTACTAGCAATAAATCTATTATGACTTGAATTTCAATAAACGAATAATAATTGGCTTCTCATACAAGTGCAAATATAATGGTGAGGTAAGAAGACTTGGGGCTATTTATATAGCTCCATTAAATCAGTTGGGCAATGTAGCAATCCTTTGAGAAAATTTATTGCTCGCACATGCCTCTAACACTGCCAATAAACTTCTTGTTGACATACATTTGTGAGGAGAAAGATATGAAACACTGAA
Organism: Cerastis leucographa; assembly: GCA_963082945.1. Lineage (NCBI taxonomy): Eukaryota > Metazoa > Arthropoda > Insecta > Lepidoptera > Noctuidae > Cerastis > Cerastis leucographa. The sequence goes on along the minus strand of OY720363.1, from coordinate 6,760,468 downwards.
TTATACTACTCAAGTATAGTTTTCCAGTTAAAATAACTTCGTATGGGCTATTTAAAATATAAGCATTCATTTATAATTCTCCTGACATTATCCCAATTTATTTGGGGTAGGTGCAGCATGTCTTCTTCTTCCATACTTCTTGCCATGTCATCCTTAACTTAAGATAATACAAGCATTATTGGAACAAAATGTCAAAAAACGTAAGCAAGTTCAGTATACAAATTATGATAAAAACTGCCAGTACTCTGAAAAAAATATCCTCTTCGCGATAATTTTCTCAGAGAAAATTATTCGCTATAAGAAAGATATAAAGATCTTTAAAGGAAACTTGAACAGCGACTTAAAAAAAATGTGTAATATAAGCTTAATGACTTCAAATCTATCACATTTTACTTACATATTATATCATATATAGTACCTGGGCGATCGAGCTCTGCTCGGGTGAAATGAAAATAGAGAAAACGAATTATACTAGAAATCAAACCGAGCTAGATCGATTTTTCGCCCCCGTAAACCCGTAATACATACGTTTTCGAACAAATATTGCTCATTTAACATTACAGGATTTCATTTTTTTGTTATTCAAAAATACAGTTACAAACTAAAATTATTCACAATTCCATCCAAATAATTTCAAACGCAGCCTATCTCAATACCAACATGAATCCGATACAAACAGTACAGTCGTAGTCATAACTCAAACCGCCCGACGAAAGCAGGTTTCTATCACTCGGTTCATCACTTACCATGTCAAGTAAGCGTACGCATCAGATACCGACGCCTGCGGCCCACAACACCAATAATATAATTTTGCACCTAATAATTTTGAAATGCAATTATAATTTTGCGCTGCAATAATAATTCTATAATGTTTCTTGGCGTTTATTCGTCTCTGTCTACCTAAGCTTACCTACTTGTGGGCGTTTGCTATGTCATTTGCTGATTGATTGTACAATTGATTGATTGGCCCTGTTTTGACAGTGGTTTTTCTACTTGACTGTACTTGGTTAATTAGTTTTTAAGTTTAGTAGTCAAGATGGATGGCTCCAAATGTTTTTATGAATTTGAAGGTTGTTATAAAATGTGTTTAACTTCCTAAGTGACGAAAAAATTACAGAGCAAAACATCTCGCCTGCATTCCCCGAAGGGTTAGGCAGAGGTGAACCAAATAGTACACCCACATCTCACCAGTTATGTTTAAGAGGGGACTCTAGTGGGCCTTTCTCCATACAAACATATTCCGCTGTTTTCTTCGTGGATAATGCGTCTAGAGCAATGATTATTTTCCAAAAAAATCTAGGCCTTATTAATACATGCCCCTATCATTTCTTTTTTTCCAAAACATAATCACTAAAAGAATTATGACAATCCAAAAACCTAAAAAAACCCCTTGTTCCAACGACTATCAGAGAAATTAGATAAGTTTTTAACAAAAAAGAAAATAATAGAATCATAGATATACTTTTCCTCTAAATTTTGATATGAGAAGTATTTAGATCAGTTCAGTTTTGAAGAAGAAAACAGCGGAATACAAAACGTCTTTTGGTCAAGATTTTTGTAGGTAAAATCAGCGTGAGCTGCAGTTGTCCCTTTCGTACTTTACGGGGGCTTGGTCGGGCGAAGCGCTACGGCAATAGTTTCTTCAAATACCTATTCTTCAAATTCCTCGGGCCTAGAGTCCCCTCTTAAGTCCCATGTAATAAGGGGCGAGCCTATTGGCATCAACCGGCCACAAATCCACACTCCGTGGCTGCTACTTCAAATACCTATTTTTCAAATTCCTCGGGCCTAGAGTCCCCTCTTAAGTCCCATGTAATAAGGGGCGAGCCTATTGGCATTAACCGGCCACAAATCCACACTCCGTGGCTGCTACTGAGAAACACATATAATGGAAAAACTCAATAACGCTTTGCCCGACCCGGGATTTGAACCCAGGAACTCATGCTTAGCAGTCGCGCTAGCAACCACTGGACCAACGTGGCAGTCGAAAAATATTGATTACTTACTCAATTTAGAAACTGACTGTACACTATTGATACAAAAACTAAGGTTATTACCAAATGCACTTATTTACACATGTCTTTTAACCAAATTAAAACAATATTTAGGCTTCTTCTCTTATACCATTAAAATTAATCTCCTAGAAGATCATAAGCTAGGCAGATGGTAAGTTTACGCACTTTCACAAATTATAAATTCCAGTTAACATTATCTGTATTTATAATCTTTAGTAGATACGAATATTCAACGCATTTTCACAATTTCTACCTTATAGTAAAGGAGGCGTTAACAAAGAAATAAAACTCGTACATGAATATGTATTTCTTGGTTCAATTACATAAACGTAATTGGAACTAAATATCTGTTAGGAATCGAATATTACTTCTGCTAATAATTATCATTTTCACGTTAGTTAGCCTTTATGGGACTAACAACTGTGATTTTCATTTAAACTAAGCACTGACTTGAGTATCACGTATTTTGTATCTTTAGTATCTGTATATCTATACAATTACATCCTACATAATTGTTTACTCTTTATTATAGTAACACGTCTTAACAAATTAGTTATTACTACTTTGAATAAAGAACTAGTCAAATTCTACTTGACATATCGATCAAGAGCTGAAAAATTTCCTCGGCGCCATCTTGAATTTTCATTTTGACCTCATTTTCGTTAATCATTTTATTCTTATTCCAAAGTCAGAAAGAGATGGGTTTATACGTCCTGTATAGGAACACGTAATTCGAAATTTAAACCTATTTTAATTCTGTAAACTAAAAAAAGAAAAAGTCAGTAACCGGTAATGAGTTTGAATATTAGTTCCATGTCAAGTGTCAAAGCCTAAAATAAGTGACGACTGCAGTTGTGACTTGTCCACTAAAGCATTCATAGGTACATTGTTATTTTCCTCTTTCATATGACAGGTGGTATTAAAGGCATTGTTTACTGCTGCACAGACTCTAAAGCTAATTATTCCACATTACGAAATTGCCCGTTGGTCTAGTCTAGTGGACGCAAGCGCGAATTCTGTGCATAAAAGGCCTTGGTTTTGATTCCTAGTTCGGAGAATTGTTGCCGGGCTTTTTCCATCAGAAATTTTCCTCAATACCAGCCAGTTTGATGTTGTGCCAGGTTGATGACAACAGACTCGCTTTTACAGAACTGGCGGAATGTGGGTGTACACACAGCTCTATTAATTTCTTACCCCCTCAAAAGACATGGTGCTTTCAAATCCGTGTCGGGCCTAGTTGGTTTTTGTATTTTGCAAAAACATTTTACTATAATTAATTTATTGTTTTAGTGAATAAAGAAGTTAATGTTTGTATTTTTCTTTTAAACTCTGTTTTTAATATTAATTTTTAACCGACTTCTAAAAAAGGAGGAGGTTCTCAATTCGGATGTTTGTATTTTTTTTTTTTTTTCAATTAAACTTTAATACTACCCGATAATAGTATTGGGTATAACGACTAAAGATTTGATTCCGGGTCGAAACATCGAGTTCTTTTTGTAAGTATTCTTTAGATTATTCGAAACGAATTCAATGTTGTAGCAGTTTAACATTTTAAAACTTACGGCTGTTGTTTTATTGTGTTAAAAGAGCATTAAAAAAATATTTCTTTGGGAAAGTTGTTTGTTATCATGAGCACAATCACGTGTTAAAGTATCGGTCACTGATTACCAGTCACCCTAATGTTCATAAAGGGTGTAAAACACCTCTTAACGAAGCCGAAAGGCACTGGTTCTCCCTGTCATTGCGATCATTTTTTTGTTCTACACCATACCTGGGAACCTTCTAGTTACGGAGATATTAGGGGTCAAAGTTCCAACTTTTTGACAAGTATTTTTTTAAATATAAGTTTTTAATGTAAGATTTTTACTTTATACATCTACACGACCCCCGTACTATTCAATCCGTCCATCAGCACAATGTTTTGAGTGCGTTACATTGAGTTCTACCACAAAACATGATTTTACACCCCCCAAAAAAAAGTCATTTCCCAGCAATAATTTTTGCGTAAAGTTACTTAGCTTCATGTACAGAATGCTTGGTTGACGGCTTCGTGATGAGGTGATTTACACCGTGTATAACAGGTGTCATTAAATACATTGTCTAGTGCTACAAAGAGACTAAAGCTAATTACGACAGATTTCGAAACTTTAAATACCAAAACAAGTTTATACCAAAATTGTATTTAATTACCAGTTGTAAAATCACTTCGTTATTTATGTTCGTCATGTTGATATGATCTCGGGACTCTTGTGTGATGGGTGTTACCTTTGTACTTCGTCTTTGCAGCTGCAATACTGCTCACCCACTTTGTTAATTTATGATCTAACTTTGTAATTATAGTGTTTGCTATGTAGTATGAGGACTTGACTTATTGTGCTAGATGTTTACCTAATGTTGCAAAATTTTATATGTATATGTCTTAAGGTGATAAATTAAGTCATGTTGGGTAGTCTATTTAGTATTTACATTATGTTAAGTGGTGGGCTGAAATAGAAGGGTTTACAATTTAATTACCTGTGATTATAAAGAAGTAACATTTTATGGTACCTGTGTTTTAGCCTGCCCTCTGATCTTTAGAGCTTCACGGTTTTAGCAAATGTATTTGTTGTATTTTATGTACTATTGTAGTTTTATACGACATATTTTATCGATTTAATTTATTATATCTTGTACTATAATGAAACTTATTTTTATTCTGTTAAATGCAAGTAATAAAGATACTCTCATTAGTTTACAGAGTGAATGTATGTCTATATTTTTAATTTATACATTTCATAACTTCCCTGAATTCCATTTATAGAAATTATAAAAACATTATGTTGGCACTGGTGTTTCTAAATATAAGTTGTATAACTCAGAATTCTCTTTATTTTTAGCATAATTATACAGCAACATTTACTTAGTTTTATAGGTGAAAGAAACTACAATAAACCCACGCTTAAAAACAAGTGACTCGCAACGTTTACAAAATTACCATAATTTTATACAGAATTATTCAAAATTGACGATGCCATTTCACAATTAAACCATTAAAACATAATTTTACATTGTGACCCGATAAATTAATAAAATAATTGCTCAGAGGTGTGAATTTCCGATCAATTTTATGAATAGATGGTCGTGGGACTAATTATTGCGATTGTTAAAATTCTTTAGTTTTGTTTTTTAATTGTTAGCGATTGTCAAAGTCACGAGTTCTAACAAATGTTGGTCAAGTGGCTTTTTTTAAGGATTTGAGAATGCATTTATATTTTATTAAATTTTTTTTATTTATACATTCATTTTTATATTATATTTATTTATACATTTATAAAAAAAGTAGAATTTTATACGTAAGTAAGTACTAGCTGCTGCCCGCGACTTTGTTCGATGGGTTTTAGACCCCAAAACCCATCAAACGAACCCATTTCCAAGCGAAATACCATACCCATGCAAGCCCATGAAAAATGGTTGTTGGTCGATTCTCAGACCTACCCGATATGCATACAAAATATCATACAAATCGGTTCAGCCGTTTCGGAGGAGTTTGGTAACAAACGCTGCGACACGAGAAGTTTATTTAGAATTTAAACATCACTATAGACTTCTTATACCAAAAAGTCGTTTTGGTATAAGAAGTCTTGTTTTAATTTCATTCATCTTACTATAGTGAAGTAGAATGAGCTCGTGGTTAAATAATATCAACAACTCTGGTCATTCTTTAATTTAAGCCTTGCTTGCATAGGTTTGTCCGTGGATGGATGACCACTTAATTCATACCAAGTTTCCTCCGTGCCCAGCAAAGCACGTTAAGCCGTTGGTTCTGGCTGTCATTTGTAGATCTTTGACAGTCGTTACAGGTCGCCAGTGGTCCGAAAGTCTGACAACCAGTCTTGCCAAGGAGTATCGTACTAACCCGTACTAACTGGGTTGTTGAGGTCAGATAGGCGGTCGCTCCATGTAAAATATTGGTACTCAATTGCATCCGGTTGGACTGGTAGCCGACCACAACACAGTTGGGGAAAAGTCTAGGCAGATGATGAATCTCACTATACACCGTGTAAATCACCTCATCACGAAGCCGTCAACAAAGCATTCGGTACATGAAACTAAGTAACTTTACGCAAAAATTATTGCTGGGAACGACTTTTTTTTTGGGGGGTGTAAAATCATTTTTTGTGGTAGAACTCAATGTAACGCACTCAAAACATTGTGCTGATGGACGGATTGAATAGTACGGGGGTCGTTGAGGTGTTTAAAGTAAAAATCTTACATTAAAAACTTGTATTTAAAAAAATACTTGTCAAAAAGTTGGAACTTTGGCCCCTAATATCTCCGTAACTAGAAGGTTCCCAGGTATGGTGTAGAACAAAAAAATGATCGCAATGACGGAGAACCAGTGCCTTTCGGCTTCGTTAAGAGGTGTTTTACACCCTTTATGTAGAAAAGTTTTGCAACAACATGTGACTCGATAGCACTTCCTCGATAAAGAGATATTCTAAAAAAAATACATTAAAAACAACTTCCTATAAATTAATTAAATTTCATATTCCAATTCACAATTTAAAAGTAGCAACTAGCACCACAGAACAATAAAACTCATCGTAACTAGAATAGTTTCTTATCGATATCCGAATCGATCATCGCAGCGATTAGTTCATTCGGGTGCGTGGGCGCATCTATTGTTATAACTTAAGTTCGTTAGGGCCAGTGTTGTCGTTTATTGTTTTGTTGCGAAAGTTCTATTATTATATTGGTTAAGGTAAGTTGGGGCTGTATAATGAAATAAAAAATAACATAAAAATAATTTTATTAGTATTCAGCTTTGGTAAAAGTTCCGAGTTATTTTTAACTTATTGAAAAAATTTAGTAAGAATTCATCATCTGCCTAGTCTTTTCCCATACTTTCTTGGGGTCGGCTTCCAGTCTAACCGGATGCAGGTGAGTACCAGTATTTTACATGAAGCGACTGCATATTTGACCTCCACATCTCAGTGACTGGGTAATACGATACCCCTTAGTAAGACTGAATGTCAGACTTTTGGCTTCTGACTACTCGTAACGACTGTCTCAAATGATCTACAAATGACAACCGGGACTAACGGCTTGACGTGCTTTCCGGGGCACGGAGGAATTTCGGTATGTAATTATGATAAGAATTACAGAATTACATTATATTATTTTTACTAGAAGTCACTTCTCTTTTTTTTCCGGCTAACTAAGAAGAAGGCTTATGTTTTTTTATAACATAATTGCACCCGTTAACTCCCGAAAGGTCGGACAGTATTCTAGCCTTCGGGTTCGACTCATGAACAAATCATGATCATATCTTTACGTACGTTAAAAAAAAAAAAGTAAAAATTAGCTTTACGTTACCTTACTAACACGACTCATGCCTTATTTCCTGGAAGGGCTAGGCAGAGAACCTACCTACCTACTGTGAACACCCACTTGTCAATTTTATTAACAGGTGCTAACTATGTTGTTCTTGTTATGTTTTCGCACAAATGACCAATTAATAAATCTATAACTAAAATTGAGTCGTCCTATTAATCAACAAGAAACTGATTTTACAAGTTATAATAATGGCAATTAATAATAATGATTGGTGCTTCCTTATAAAGGGCCCAATAAAATTCATTTGTTTAGGACGGTTTCAAGGTGACATCGTAATATTTAATAACTAGCTGTCCCGCGCAACTTCGTCTGCGTCACATTTTCGCCGTTTTCGCAACATTTTTCATTGCTGCTCCGCTCCTATTGGTCGTAGCGTGATGATATGTATAGCATATACCTATACCTTCCTCAATAAATGGGCTATCTTACACTGAAAGATTTTTTTTAAATCGGACCAGTAGTTCCTGAGATTAGTGCGTTCAAGCAAACAAAGAAACAAACTCTTCAGCTTTATAATAATAGATGAATACAAAATATCGCTGTTAAGTTATTTTTATTGAGGAAATATTAAAAGATAACCCTATTTGATATTTAAACAATTTAAATATTTCTTGTAGTTGGAATCCCTCGGTTAGTTTCGTCTTGATGAAACTTAAAGCGATAACAAACCCAGAAATTATGATGTAACATCACGCGTGTATTCCCCGAAGGGTTGGGCAGAGACGTACCTAACAGTACTACCACATTTCACCACTTATGTTTGAAGTCCCATGTAATAGGAGGCGAGCTTATTGCCATCAACCGGGTACAAATCTCCGTGAAGACAAGACTCCGTAGCTGCTACTAGGAAATTCTTACGGAAAAACCCAAATAACACAATGCCCCGGAATTGCACCCAGCATCTGATGCTCAGCAGGCACGCATGCGTCCACTAGACCAACGCTGCAGTTATTATAGTGAAAAGATTACAAGTGATGCTGGTGACATAGGTAACTAATAGGTGTGACAGATACTACAATGGACGCTTTTCCTTTTTTTTTTTAAATGTGACATTTTGTCTCTTAGCACTTGAATTTTTTTTTATTTTTTTTATTTGCGATGGGTTTGCTCTTGACTCTAGGTCAGAGATGACAGAGACAAAGTCGACTATGGCACGAGCTTACCCAGAAGAAGCCTGTTTACTTTAACTTTGAAGAGATTAGGGCTGCAAACGTTCGGAAACACAGACGCAGGCAGCGAGTTGCACTCCTTTGCTGTGCGCATTATTAAAAGACGTTTGTAAATGCCCTAGAGTCAAGGGCTGTCTTTTAAAGTCTGGTTTTTTACCCGGTTGATGGCAATAGGCTCGCCCCCTATTACATGGGAGTTGAACATAACTGGCAAAATGTATCCACATTTTACTACTATGAAAACACCTCTGCCTAACTCTTTGGGGATTAAAGGCGTGATGTTAATATGTTGTGAATATTTTTTTAAATCGAACCTGAAAGTGCGAATTTGCAAGAATGTAGATTTCGAGACTTACATAACCTAGTCTCTCAAACCCAAGTGTCACCGGTCAGTTACTACACAAACCAAATAACAATAAAAACTATTATTACTTTAATAGAACCTGCTCACGATATTCCACTAGTTACTAGAAACCTAGTATTTATTACAAGTGTCCTTGAACTGGCGACCTTGAACTTGGACTTCGATTTTCTCTGTGACCTTGTAATGGGAGGCGGTATTTAGAACTATTGGCTCAAAAGTCTGTGTAAATATTATAAATAGAGTTAGATTGCTGAGTGTTTTTCTGGTATAAGAAAACGGTATTGTAGTAAAATAAAGTAAATTGGCAGGTAAACCGACATCATGAGCGTGATTGATGATAACATATATTTTTTGGCGCTAAAATTCATTACATGCATTTTTTTTTTCATATTGTTGCTTATTTCATAATAAAAAAATAAAATAAAAAATAAAAAGGTTTATTGCAGAAACTTGTACAACTTTTACAGTAAATCTTACATAGGGACCTCCTTTTAAGTAAATTATATACCTGTGCTAGAAGGCCCCGCTCTTCAATTACAAATAAAAATTAAAATGGTAAAAGTGGTGTACAAAAATAAAATAAAATTTAAACAAGAAATTATAAGATATCTAAAATTAAAAAATAAAAGAATTTTGAAAACACTCCTAAAATAGTGTGTGTGAGTGTGTGCATGTGTGTATGTGTGTGAGTGCGTGTGTGTATGTGTGTGAGTGCGTGTGTGTTTCTTTTCAAGTCATATTGACGATACTTGCAGCAATATTTCAATGTCATCATAGGTCTTCAGTTTTAGCCATTGAACTAATGCCTTTTTGCAGTCTTTAGTAGTCATGGGATAGATGTTAATTATTTTATTTATTTTATTATATAGGGTAGCGGAATTTGTATTGAATTGTCTTTTTGCATAACTAGTTTTAGCGAATTCTACTGGTGCAACACGGTGCTTTCTTCTTCTTTCCTGAGAGTTAGGGTCATATGGCAGGACTTTGTGTAATTTTAAGATAGCGTGAAGTATGTACAATTTTCTGACTGTGAGAATACCGCTTAGGGAGTATAACTCATTGGTCGGGAATCTGAACGGTTTGGAGTACATGACCTTTATAAGAGATCTCTGTGCTCGCTCTAGCTCAAGAAACTTCGTTTTTGTCGCACCGCCCCACACGGGTATGCAGTAGATAAGAATTGATTGAGCCAGAGAGACATAGATTTCTGTTAACATTTTTTTAGTTGTCACATGTCTTAGGTTCTTAAATATCCAAATAAGTTTTCTCGTACGGGCCATGACCATATCTGTGTGTGTATGCCAAGATAACCGCTGATCAACGATTATACCTAAGTATTTTATATGAGTTACTTTTTCTATGTTTTTACAAGAACAATTTGTGCTAGAAGCATTATGACAAGTGTGGATTTTGAGAGTTTCGTTAGGTCCGGGTTGAGTGTTATTGTAGTTTGTAAATGCAATATATTTTGTTTTAGAAATATTTAGTGTTAGAAGATGTGAGTTCAACCAGTTGGCAATTTCGAAAAGACCCTTTTCAGAAGATTGATATACGGATTCCCATGTGTCGCCAGAAAAAACAATAGCTGTGTCGTCTGCATATGAGAAAACGCGCCCATTATCTGGCATCATATTGCAGAGATGGTTTATGTATATTAAAAATAGAGTCGGGCCCAGCACGCTGCCCTGCGGAACGCCGTAGGTCACGTTAGACTCCTTACTAATATACTCTCCTACCTTAACCCTTTGCTTACGATCCTGTAGATAATCTATGAGTAATGCTAACGGGCTTCCTCTTACGCCTATGCCTTCTAGACTATGCACAAGAATGGGGACAGAAACGGTATCAAAAGCTTTTTTTAAATCAAGAAATACAGTTATACATTTTTTTCCTGAATCTACTAGTTTAACAATATGAGTGGTTAATGCCGTCACTGCGTCTTCCGTAGATAATTTTTGTCTAAAACCATATTGGGCTTGTGAAATAATGTTATATTTATTAGTGTAGCTTGTTAGTCTTTTGTTAATTAGCTTTTCAATGATTTTAGATATTGCAGGCAAGACAGAGATAGGTCTATAGTTGTTAATGTCATCACTGTCTCCACCCTTGTGCACAGGAGTTATTATGGCTTGCTTCAGAGCTGGTGGAAATTTCCCTTGGCTAAAGCACAAGTTAGCAAGATGCGAAATTATGGGTACGACTAACTCATGGGCAGTTTTTAAAAAACAAGTTGTAATATTATCCCAGCCTGGAGCGCTTTCAGATTTAAGACCCATTAACACGTTATAGACTTCTCTAGGATCCGTTTCGAGAAGCACGAAAGAGGAAGCCTGTGAGTGTATATGATCAGGATCGTGTTGAGATTGCGATCGGTTTGTGGAGGTAATATCTTCAGCCAGGGTTTTCCCGATGTTATGTTGATAATGCGTTATTAACGTAGCAATGTGGCTTAAAAACAATTTTATTTATGTATGTTATCTATTCTCATTCATTCATGTTTTTACATTTGTTATTTTTCATTTTTAAAAACTAAAAAAAAAACAGACACAAATAAAAAAAAAAACAATTAAACATAATTATTAAAAAAAAATTAGCCCATAGGCATCAGGGACAAGTTTTATTTATTTAATATTGTTAAAATAATTTAAATGTCAATTGGAATATATTCTTAACGAACTGGAAGGCAAGAGCTATGAAAGCTTTCGTACAAGAGATTAGTTCCTTTTATAGTTAATAGATGGCGTTAGCTGTATCAAGTGTAACCATAGTCGAAGTGTTTATGCAGAAGGTTGGTATTTTTTTCTTATTAGGTTTTATTGACAAGATTATGATGTTCACTGTTATTATATTTTCTAATTAAGAATATTTACAGGTATTTTTTTTTGTTACTAAGTTTTAGAAGTCTTATTTATTTATTTATTGCAAAATGTACATATTCTCAGTTACAAGCAATGGGCTTAAAACTAGACAGTACATGACCCTGTTAGGGCGCAGCAAAATAACTTAAAAATAACTTAATAGTTCTTTTATTACTTAATTTAGGAACATTCACAATAAAAAATATAAAACATAAAAAAAAAACATATCTAGCACCTCATCATACTATAAAAGAAAATGATTGTAATTAACACAAACACATACATGTAATTTGAGCTCTATTTTAGTTTTCCATCGACCATAAATTCCTGTACACTATAATAACATTTTTCTAAAAGCAATGTTTTCAGCCTTGCTTTAAATACACATAGTATCTTTGTGGATCGGATATTTTTAGGTAATTTGTTGTCTTACGTTGTCTTGTTGTCTTAAGTTGTCTTACATTTGGCCGCGACTTGTCTGATGTGAAGCAACGATGGGGCCTAGGGTGGAGCACGCTGCCTAGAAGAAACCGATTCACTCGAACTGAAGAGATCTAGATTATAATGATCGGGAAGCAGAGAAACCGGTATTAAGAGTTCTCTATTACATCTATTACTGATCATTTAGAATTCTTCAAACGTGGCTTTTTTTGGACCTCTAAGTTAATGTTCAAATGATTTTCAAGCTTTTCATGAAGAAGTAATATTAATCACTCCTATTTGTTTTTTTTTTTCAGTATATCATTCAATTAGTACGCCTATACAGATTTTCAGCTACAGGACAAGAGCCATTTAGACACATTTCACAAAAAAAAATCTCGTTACCAATACAAAAGTTGAAAAATTCTCTCATATTGTATCGTGCGCTTTTTATCAACCCGCCATGTTGTTTACGTTCACAGTTCACGTCAAATCCAGGCTGTCAGTTCGTATATTTGACGGGCAATGCATTCATGTCGTGGCATAATGTGAAACATGACAAGACATCGAACTGCCACAGTTGCCAGTTGCCACTCGCAGTTATGACGATTTGGAAATTCATTTAGATTTTGCTAAATGTTTGACAATTTCAATGCTTTCGAATACTCGATTTGGTGTGGTTTTGATGACGATAGACAGGTGATTTTATTGTTTATTCAATGAAAATCATTAAAGCAAGTGGATATTGTAGACTAGGTATTACATATTTTTAGATGTTAACTTTTCAATCAAGTCATTACGGTTGAAAGAATTGAGCTAGAAAAAATATGAAACATTGCTCCCTGATTTTTTGAATGTTTATGTGGTAAAATTAATTGTTTTATACCGTCTTTCAAGAATCATTGATCATACAAATGATCATTGATTGATAAATAAACGGCTTTGCAGCCCCTTTGTTAGAAGGCTAGCTAGAAAAGCAAGCAAATCCACCAAGGGCGAAAAGGTGAATTTCGTCAATATAACTGAGAAAAACTATCAGCACTTATTTACAAAAAGTTCTGCGTTCCAAAGCCTACCGTGTCATCAGAACTGTGGAATATTGACGCTGTCAGTAGCAAACGCAGTTTGATGTGCTGTGTTCAGGCTTACTGCTGAGATTCCTCCTTCGTTTGGAAACGTATTTTGCTCTAAAATCACACAAGCGAAGCCAGGACTATCAAGTCATATGTTTTAATTTCGAACTCAAGACCTCTGATTTCTCGGATTCATGTAAGTATAGTATAATTATCACTTGCTTCGGTGAAGGAAAACATCGTGAGGAAACCGCATGCCTGAGAGATATTTCTCTATGGCATGAAAAGCCAAGTCAGAGGCCCATGGGCGGCATAAAATCTCTGACACCAAATGAGGCACTTTCCCCTATTTATATAAAACCTATCGTCGCCCAACCCTACCTTAATCCACTCTTCGGCCAAACCATGGGATGGTTCCCGTCTCTCCGGGAAACTCAATCAGCGTAATGGGCCGGCGCGCAAACTATGCATTTTGCTGATCACTCGCGATTTATTTCAATAATCCACCTTGCGGTAATGTCTGACTAAGGCCCGGAATATTATATTATGTTCAACCCCGCGGGTTCGTTCGGCTTGGACAACTATAGGTTGTTTGAAAAATCAATTTTGTAGTTTGTATGTGGTACTTAATTATGTAAGGACATAAGAATAGATTTGCTATCTTTTCGTTTGAACTAGCACGGAATAGTAATCAACAATTGATTTAATAAAGTTTGCGACGGCAAATCGACTTGATGGTACGAAAACGTTTTAGCTTTTTAGTTGGGATCATTGTAATTATACATTCGTAGGCTTACTCGTATTCACACCGTAGCCCGCAGCTTTTAAGATTACGTCATACTTTTTAAGGATTCTTTTTTCCCATAGGTGTTTGTTATCTACTTACAATTAAAAATGTAAACGATAGTGAGTCAAAATGTTGTATTCATAGTTGCTAAATTATTTTAACTTAGCTTATGAGAGCCAACAATTTGCAATTTGATTTAGCCAACAATTTGCGGGATTAAACAACAGTTTTCAGCGCGTTGTTGACGCGATGGTTTCAATTTTCGACTTCGACGTACACTAGTTGATGATAGGACAATGGGCAGTTGTAGAGTCTGATTATAACGCAAAGTATTTCCATCGTGATTAGCGACAACTTTCCTTTTCCAATCTTCCCAGGATCAACCTCAGACATCTCATTCAAACATGCTTTATTCCGTCCATTCTTCAGCTATCCCCACACAATTTCATAATACTTAGCGTCGCAGCCGACAGCTTCGGCTGTTCTCGGCAAGAGTCGGGTGCCTCCGGCGATCGGCGGCACTCCGAACTAATGGCATCACGCTCGCGGCGCAAGCGCATCCGACATCTGTAGCGGGCTTAGAACTGTGATATTCTTAGCTATTATGTTTGTTATTTATTTTATAGGATGAGTTGTAGATGTAGATTTTGATGTTGCTGGTTTGCAGATGAGATAAAACTGAGCTTAAAGTTGACTCTAGAAAATAATCAGTCCTAGATAGGGACTAAGGTTGCACAAATGACGCAAACTACACCTATTGATTTAGAAGTATGTCGTGGAGAAAGTTCATAATATAAATGTGGATTGCTATAAGAGTAGAGGAAGACCAAAGAAACGATTGATGGACTGTTTGATATGGCTAGTAAAGTGGAGACTTATAAGATGGAGAGTAATAGAGAAATATGAAGAAGAAAATAGGCTGCGTCGACCACAAATATATTGGCATAAGGGTATGAGAGAGGAGAGCAGCGGTGGCCCAGTGGTAGCAGCCCCGACTTACGAGCAGTAAGTCGTAGGTTCGAACCCAGGCAGGCGCATTACTTTGTGTAATTTATTTCATCACCGCTGCTCTCAAAACGGTGAAGGAAACATCGTGAGGAAACCGGCATGTCCTAGAACTAAAAATTCGAAGACATGTGACATCTACCAACCCGCACTGGGCCCGCGTGGTGGATTACAGCCCATTCCCTCTCATAGAGAGGAAGCCTGCGTCCCAGCAGTGGGAACAATATAGGCTGATGATGAAGGGTACGAGAAAGATGATAAGGAATGTGAGCAATGGAGGAAGACCAAAGAAATTATAAATGGACTATGTTAACACACAATACGTCTAGTATGGACCTGGTTTCTTAGATGAAGACAGAGGTGATGGAGAAAGAATTTAAGAATTGCTACTCTGACCAAAAATAAATTGGAATAATGGCTAATGTTATAAATGCGAAAGTTTGTGATGATGGATGTTTGTTTGTTACTCTTTCACACAAAAATTATTGAACGGATTTGGATGAAATTTGGCACACAGGTAGTTTATAACCTGGATTACCACATAGTATACTTTTTATCCCGGTAGTACGATCCAGTGGGACAATTATCAATCTACACGTGAGCGAAGCGGAGGGCATCAGCTAGTGTGATATAAAAGATTTTCAAAACAAGCAGACATGTTCGGCTATCCTCGGCAACTCTCGGCTGCCTCCGGCGCTCGGCTGCAGTACGAACTAATGACGTCACGCTCTGGGCGCAAGCGCATCCTGACAGATGCACCGGGTGTGCTTGAGCTGGGGTGAACTTTATATAATGAAAAGTTTTGTAATCTTTCCTTTTGAAAAATGTAAGTTTTGGTTGTAATTTAAATAGTCCGTACTTTGTATAAATGTGATCTCCTTTAAAGAAATAGTCAGATAGATTGTTATGATAATAACATAACATCACGCGTGTAATCCCTGAAGGGTTAGGCAGAGGTGAACCTAATAGTACACCCAAATTTCGCCAGTTATGTTGAAGTGCCATGTAATAGGGGGCTAGCCTAATCCAGACTACATGCCTGCTACAGAGAAATTCTTGATGGAATACCCCAATAACAATTTGCAATCGTTTACAACCAACAGACCAACGAGGCATTCAAAGTAAAATTTTATGATATTTGATTAAAATTCAATTGTGAGATGACGGCCAATGATGTGTCGTACGAAAGAATTGAATCCGAAATTAATTAGATAGGATGATGATGATTGTACCTAAGTTTCATATAACGTCATATTACGCTTTTTTCCCTCAGAGGCAAGGCAGAAAAGTAGGGTACCCGTACCATCATAATACATCCATAAATCACCAGTCGGTGTGGGGCTATATTATGTATAATAACTATTTTGGCTACCTTTTTAATTTTAGATTAACATCACCATAATCGTTTACGCAAAAATTCACCCTTCAACCAAATATACCATAACCAACGTATTTGATAAATTAAATAACTACATTTATGTCCAACATTGCCGTTCCACACAAATCATCTGCGCCCGCGCCTCTTGGCGGCAAAACATTTACATTAAAGTCGTCACGCTCGCGACGTTTACGTATCCTGTACGGCGACGTATTTTCCGCCATTATGGCTACCCTGCAATTATTACTTGTACTTGTGGGCCTACAGGGAAGTGTTAAATAATAAAATGTAAAGGCATTTAAAGCGGGCCCATAAAATAAAAAAAATGGTATTGCCTCGCTACTGCAGTGCGTCGGCGATGTTTGCTGAAGCTCAAGTGGACGGTTTTCACGACATTATACGTAAGAGAGCAGCATCGCTGATGTAAGGGGTGAGGGGCAGTCCCAACAGTTGTTACCCCAAAGTAATTGCAGACTACATCCATAGTCCTATTTGGAGGCATTGGATTGGGCTGCACGTACTGTCGGCTGACTGGCGTCTTCTAACTTTTTACATCTGTTGTATTTATGAATTACTGACATAGCTTTAAGTCATCTTGATGTAAGTACTGCTAAAAATCTATGGACCAAAAAGTCTGAAATTAATAATTTGAATTGAATGGAATTAAAATTGAATTAATCGTAAAATAAGGTTGTTTTTGCAATAAACATCTGCCCTCAGACATGCATTTTTGGAGGATTTTTGTGTCTATGACGAAATTTTTTCTACTTGGAAGAGGCGAGGGGCAGAAGCCCACCAGACATAACAGCCGTCTGCTCGGAGGATCCTCCCTTTTATCATCATATCCTTATAGGGGATGAAGAACTTAACACCCTGTTCTTCATACCCAATAGTCCCGGATGTCATTTGCGAATCTTTGACAGTCGTTAGAAATAGTCAGTGGCCCGAAAGTCTGACAACCAGTCTTACATAGGGGTATCGTATTACCCAGTACTAACTGGGTTATGGAGGTAAGATAGGCAGTCGATCCATGTTAAATAGTGGTATTCAGCTGAATTCGGCTAGACTGGAAGCCGACCTCAAAACAGTTGGGAAAAGGCAGACAGTTGATGACTTAGAAGAAGCGAAGCCAGAATGTGTATTAAGGTAAGCGGGGGGGGGGGGAATAGTGCCAGCCTAAAGATGGCTAACAGAATAGTTACATTTTAAATTTTTGGTAAAAGTAGTTGTGACTTTTTGCAGTACACTTACGTCAGCAGCGTCTGTATGACTATATTATATTCTGTTTTGATAGATCAACCAACTGAGCCGCAATTAATGACTTATTGACCGGAACATAACGTTCAAAATGGGGTTCCAGGGTGTACTAGGGTATATAGCAGCCCTAGACTAATAAGAAGACGTCTAATAGAGAAACATTGAAGAGTACCGATCTCAAATAAATTGGTATAGGAACGTTGGCAGGCGAATGATGATGATTTGAGAATTATTGACATAAACTTATGTTATGAGCTCATTCTTGAATATTTCGTAATTGCAAAACAGATCACGCACCTGCTCGTCATATTCTTTGTACATTTAAAACATTATAAACGTTTAAATTTCTACTATACATAGGAACTTTTAAGTGTGGCTTGGCGATACCTATATGTGTTTGTAACTTCAAATTGTTAATCTATTTTTGCTCTTCATGTGTGAAATAATCATCATCATCAGCCTATAATGTTCCCACTGCTGGGACACAAGTCTCCTCTCTATGGGAGTGGGCTGTAATCCACCACGCGGGCACAGTGCGCGTTGGCAGATGTCACAAGACGGCCCTCAAAAACGGTCCAAATATAGATTCGTTTTAATACTCATATTGTATGCAAAACATACATAAAATTATACACCATTATCATCATGTTAGGTACATAAAATATTCACAGAACTATTTTTTTTTTCTTATAACTAAGAAAAGTTCAACATCTGTCCTCCCACATGAAGCCTAAAGCAAATGACGGAAAAAGACCGAAAGGATAATTATAGGTAAAGCAGACGTTAAGCCTCTAAGTCAAAATGAAATGGAATATTTTATAATTTTATAATAAAATCTCGAGTCACCCAATAAGCTATGATGCTGCCCCGGAGCATAATAAGTCCTAGAGGTGTGGGAAACGCTTCGTATTCCTCCAAAGAGTTTTAACATGAACCCATCGGCAGCTTTCCAACATCGATATTTTAGATACAACGTGATTTCAGCCCTCTGAAGCTTTTCAGTGACAAAGTTAAGTAATTGAAACTTTAGTTACGAATAAACTTAGACTAACTAAATAGAATAAATTAGGAGGAATCGTCATAAAACGTTGGCGCCTCATAAAATTGACCATCATACCGAAAGTACATTCCTAACAAACTATATTAAAACAAATCACATCAACTGTAAAAACATACCTTAAAGTCACGGATAGCTCCCTCGTTTAAGGTAAAATTGATTAATCATTCATTTTATAAAATGAATAAGGTATGACGAGTAGTTTCAAAAGAACCTTTTGTGACGCCGCATAGTTTAATTGTCCACGGCTGGAAATCATGACGCTGCATATTGTCAATAACATTGGCTCCTGGTTACAGAAAATGCATCCTTTTGAAATCACTTATGGCGCCATGAACTGTTATACTAGTTTATGTAATCTGCTATGTGCATTACGCAGCTGCTACGCCACGTCAACGCTACGCAGCTCCTACACATTACTTTGCGTAGATGCTACGCGTCGTCGAAGCTACGCAACGTCAACGCTACGCAGTTGCTACGAAAACTCATATACTAGAGGATATACGGATCGTAGCGTTTTTATCATGTTAACGCCTATACTAGAAAAATGCCAAGTATTTAACGCTTTTTGACATACCGAGCTAGTAATAAACATAATTATCTAGAACATAATTGCGAATAATTATACAGGTTACTTCTACTCAAGCCTATACTCAATTTATCCCTACAACAAGTGAAGTCGTTTACTCACTTTTATATAAAGAAAAAAAAAACGAACACAAACGCATTGTTTGCCTTACATGCAAGCATTAAATTCAGTATCAAAATTATCTCTTGATGTTGATACGAAAGGCCATTTAAAGGTGCAACATGCAATGGTATACTCGACTGTTATACTTGTATGAAACAATTTACCTAAAAACGTATACTTTTAATAAGTATTTATCTTTTACAAGTTTTACAGATGGGTACTTCAGTTCTATTGTTGCGTGACTTGGACTTATTCATATTCTGTTTTTATATTCAAGTGCCCCTAGCTGTAGCAGTGGGTAGGTAGAGTAGTTGTGATAAATATTGTGTTTTCAGTGTTTTTGCAATTAAAATTCTGACCAAGATGTGGTTGGCTTTCAGTCTATACAATGTGAGTTTAATAGGTACAGGCAACTTGATAATTTGACTGAAAAACAATTAGTAACTTGGCTTGACTTAAAACAATAATACAAGTTTTGCATGAGTTATTTATAAAACATACAAAATATAAAATAAACATTTAAGTTTGCTAAAATAAGCTTCCGGAAAAACTTCTTTTGAAGCATCATAAGGTTGCATCTAACGCAGCATAATCAAAAAAAATATAAAATGGATGAATCCTTTCCTTGAAAGTTAAATTTATTCATAATTATGCAAAAAATTATGAGTCGCATTACGCATTTTTCATAATGTGTAAAACAATTTATTCATACTGTATTTTTTACTCTTATTTCAGTACAAAACGTGACTTATAACAGGCATTTTATTTCCTAAAGTCACTGTTATGTAAACGTTTATATTTTGTATTTATTTAATTAAATGAGTTATTATTTTTTATTATATTTATTCGTTATATTTACTGTCCAACATTTTAAGAAAATCCCGAAACTCAATGTAAGTAAAACAATATTGCACCAAAATTCAAAAAAAGAAACAACAAAAATGAAACTAGAATCTCATAAGAAGTGTCACAAGACATCATAGTGACAAAGTATCACAACCTGAAATTTTATTTTTCTCGGGTCAAGTATTTTTCGAAAAAAATATAAACGACTTAAGTCTAATTGCACTTGTGTACGCTACCTATTGGTTAAGAAATCTACAAAAAGTCAATCTTCAAATATTTTTTTAAAGTCTCCAATCATTAACAAAGTGGTCATTATATTTTGTCATTGTAGTACCGCCGAAAGTATTGGGACCTCAAAATTAATTACACCTCAAGCCTTCGCAACACTTAATGAATACATTCGTATCTATAATTAAATTATCTATTGCCCACTTTATACACCCACGCGTGGGCTTTCGGTAATAAATAATAGCAGCTGATTGATGTTTCACCATCGAATACGATGATTATTTATTTACTGTCCGTTGAGGCTGTTTGCTTTATTCCGAATAAAAAAAAAATAAGTACATGTTTTTTATATCACGTTAAATCAAGTTGTTGACGTCGAAATAATATGCATTGAGCTTTAGAAGTTTTGGCAGAATGTTGGGGAAATTCTATCTAAGAAAAGAATCGTTTACACAAAAATAAACCAGCTAACAAAAGCTTCCGTTCCATGAACTCCAAATTTCCATCATCAGTTACTTTTTGTTAGTGTAATAATATTTCTGGACGGCCGTAAACGTCGGAAGGTAACATAAATTTGGCAAACTAACCTGAATCATGAATGCTTCTGGTGACTGTCTTCCACACAAACAAACATCAAACGCCACTGACCGTCACTTCACAGTACATTTCACATCTAATCCTTCACGCTATACATGTACTACGTACGTACAAGACACAAATATATTCGTGATTATATCGTGTGGAACATATACAAAGAGCGACGCTAACACGACCGCCTAACAGTCTGTGAGACCGGACACTGGGCTTCAGGCGCCGTAGAGCGGGATGAAAGATATGCGGGGGGACACATGCATGCTGAAGGATGCCAAAGGAGCCGGGCAGATGCGACAGGACTCCGGAGAAAAGAGACGACTACACTGCGTGACATTTGAAAACTGTGTCTTTACACCACCTTTAGCTATGACACGGGAAAATGGCGTCTATAAGCGTCAGAGCAAAGTTCAAGATGAAAACTATATGCTGGCGCTTAGGATGTTTTAGCCATGGTGAGTAAATGTCCTCTAATGTGTCGCGCAATCCGGAGCGCTAGCTTTAAAACTAAGTTGTGTAGAGACGAGTATTGCGCGCTCGTGTTGTGTCGCTTTGGCCGTCTGGTGGGCAAAGTGTGTGTCGCGTTTTGTCGCTTTTGGAGCGGAGTCGCGGTTGTGCGAGCGGGATGGGAGCATGTAGGCAGTGGGGTGGGAGGAAGACGGGGAGGTGTCACCACGAGCGCTTTTTAGGGACTTGAAGCCGGATGAGCTCAAACAGAGGCGTACTGCGGATTTGTAATGTGACGTTTTTGCGCATATGTGGGTTTTTCAGTACGCACTTGTGCTGCCGTTGCTAAATTGTGTCCTGCGGTTGACTGTTTGTTTCAGGGGAATTGTTTTTGTTCATGGAAACTTCTGTACTAATGAAAATAAACATGATGTTTATCTTAATAGAAAACATTCTTGTTTCACAGAATTTTAATTAACTGATGACGCGTTTTGTGAATCTTGAATTGAGGTTGATTATTCAAGAATGTAGCAGGATCTAGATTCGTTGTTTTTGACCTTTTTTGCAACGCCCTGTTTTCTAAAATACCTCAAAAGCGCCGTGAGCAAAAAAATCAAATCTCATTACTCGAATCCTTTTCCAAAGCCACTTGTTCGATGACACTTGAGTATTTGGCCGAAAAAAATATGACTTTTCAACAATAGCTCATCCAATTTTGGCACAAAGCGGTAGCGCCACCACATAATGGCCAGAATAGGATCCTGACAATGAGATTGTGACATTCTCGGTTTGTCACATTGTGGCCCACAGGAGTTGAATTATCATCGGTTGGATACAAACCTCCTTTGTATTTTTTTTTGGGCTTGCAAATGTCATTGGCCACCCACACGGAGTTGGTAGCGTGAAATTGGGAATGGGATAAGCTGTCTGCAACTTAACTGATTGTGATTATAAGATTACGCGTGCTCTCTTTGTTGATAGAAAGTAGATGGGAATTGTTTGGGTAAATGATAGCGTTTACGTTGAAAGTTTAAATTGTTAGCGAATTAAATTCAGTGTGTTTAGAGTTGATGGTCACTATTGCTAGTGTAACATAACCTTCGTATAGGACTCACTGAATTTTGATCTAACATTGAAGATTTGTGTTACGTATGATATTTGTTTCATCTTGAATATTTTAATGTTATTCCATTAATAGCTAGCCAGCTGCTCTACTAATCTGTCCTTCTTACCATTAACCTTTGTCACTGTTGTGAAGTTTTCTTTCTTTAAGACAGTCTGTCTCGAACTTTCGTTACCTGTATTTTGACGATAGATAGCGCTACGAGCGTTGTTCGCGATGCAAACATACAAAATCTGAACTTTTAATTTTTTTTATAATTTAGTTAGAGTAAGTTTAGTAAGTACGAAGCTAAAGCATCTTTCAAGGAGCTATTAAAGGACTTTAATCAAGTAAGTACAAATTAAATAATAGTTGAAAATCATACGTTGTGTATGAGTTTCTCAGATTGTTTCAATAACACGGCGGTCATTAGTTACAAGTACTCGTGTCAAACATACCGGTTTTGTGCCATAAGTACGGTCAGGAAAACAAACAAATGAGTTGAAATGCTGAAGTATATTTGGATGATTGTTTCTTCTTGGTATGGCTGACCAGATTTAAATGGGATTGGGCAGAGATGTCGAGCTGGAAATTCATGATTGAACATCTCATAATACCTATAGTGGTGTTCTTAATTCTCTAGTATTCTGAAATGACTATTTCACTTTATGAACTATCATTATCTCATAATTATAATATTAATATTATTAATGTAGTGATTATAGTTTGAAGATTTTGCTTGCCAATGTATTTTATTATTTCCTTGGCTCGCTTGTTCACGGTATGGTAATAAAGCGATGTTACACTTTTGAGTACGTAATCTGCTCCGTTTATAAAATATGCATATTTAAGAAGCATCAAGTAGTTATTATTTACAATGTTAGTCGTCGCTTGATCGCCTGAATTAACTCTATACCATTTATAAATAAACAGCCTTAATATTTTAACCATTTTTTCTCCACAGTACCTATCGGTAATGTTATTTTAATAGCTCGTTTGTAGACAAGTGGTTTACGAAACCCAGGGACGTTATTTATTATAACAATTACTATTGTTTCGGGATTTTGACTGATGCCCGCTAATGGCCGCAGATTATCCGGTGTCATTTGTTTAAATCAGTCTAATGGCTGTTTTATTTACATAGTTTTCGTGGTTATGGGCTGTTTCTTTTGGACGTGGATGATTGAGTTTGCTGTTACGCTATCTTTTGTCGTTTTATGTAAAATTTGTCGTTTTATTTGGATTTACGGTCACTTAGGTACAATGTTTTGCACTACTTAGGTACTATACATAAACCTAATGATATGCCTAGTGATAATTCCTAATGATATTGTGATATACCTAATAAGTAATGCAATACTTATCATTACATTTAAAATAAGGGAATTTACTTAGTTTACACCATTTGTTTCAGAAATAATAGCATGCTGTTTGCGCTTATAATGGATACAAGTTTAGTTTTACGGTAGGTAAGTCTATGAAGGGAATCGTATCACAAAAATAAAATTAAATAAAACGTAAAAAAAACTTAAAAATAACACCGACATCTTTATTGCGACATCTGTGCTCAAAAGCCAGCAAATTAGCCCTACGAATTCAGATCACCCGATACACGGACGGGACACGCAATAAAATGTATAACAATTCTTTTCTATCCACCCCAAAGAAAAAAAAAACTCGTCACCTGTCGTGTCATTTGGTTCCAATAAACGAGCCGCCAAAGAAAAACACGAAATTAGAAAAAAAAATACGAATCGCCCAAAAGTGACCGAACTTGTCTTATGACAGTTTGACTTCGGGACCTTGCAATGCAAAGTTATCAACTGCAGTCGTTAGAACTTCTATTATTAATTCGTTAAGGGTGATTTTTGATTGGATTTGAAAAATGCATTTTTTTACAGGAGGGTTTTTTTCTGTTAATCGTTTTGACTGACGAATATTTACGATGTGAATTGTTTAGTGCGGGCGAAATAAAATTGGGCTCTGACTTCATTAGTTCTGTTTTTGTTGCGTTTTCCTGGCTTTTGTCATGTAATAATAGGCTTCGGTTGTCCCCTTTGGAGTTTGATGATGCCTTCCGAATTGATGAAATTGAAACTGTTTCTAGTTTGGTGATAGTGGTGATTTGCGCATTTTTTTTACTGAGATAAAGCTACTAATAATACTTAGAAGACTTGGAAGACTTGGAAGTTGTGCAAACGATTTTGGATTTTCTAAATACATATATATCTTTGTAAGAGAACCTAAAGAAGATAATATATTGAATTTGGATTATGTGTAAGTAGTTCAAATTCCACTACTTATATTCTATCCAATCTTATCGAAATTAGTTACCTGCCAATATCAATTCCTTATAGCAATCAATCATCACAACTTTGCCTGCCAAATTGGTCTAGGTGTCGTAACCGCTATTGCTGACCGTTAGGTCTTGGGTTCGATTCCTACTTCGGGCAATTTTGACGATTATCTGCATTGGAACATAAAAATAACGCGAGATGTCGGGGAACAGTTACAGACGTTCTATTATGTTATTGTGGTAAATAAATAAATAAATGTTATGTAGGTAAAATTGACTTAGAAACTCATAAGGTTTTAAGGCTTTTTTTGTAAAACATCACGTTGTTGTAATTCTAGGTAAATATAACTGAGGTTTCCTCAAACCAAATATCTTTAAAAGACAAACGCCATTTACAAAAAAAAATACTGGTCAAGACGGTCCACGTGTAGCCTCTAATCGTGTTTGAGAATATTGAACTCTGCATTTCTCCTGATTGTAATTTTTTTGGTGTTGTTCATTTAGCGCACATACTCACTCTGAGTTTTTGGTATCCTCGTCGTCACTGAGATATTCTGGATTTCTGGCTTTAATAGGCGTAGTTACAAGCTCAAGTTTAATCCCAGACAAAATTATAGTTAGTCTGGCGGTAGGTTGTGGTTAAAGGATTTGTCTTTTAAGCAAAACCTACTGTCATGTAATTAATAATCAATTTACCCACATTACAAACTTAATGAGGGTTTTGACTGACACCGGTCAAAAGTGGTTTTGGCCGATTAACAGTTCGGACTGTAACAAATGTATTAGACATATCTATTCATATTGTAGCCGAGGATCGTGCTCAGTGGCGTGTCATGGGAGAGGCCTATGTCCAGCAGTGGACAAGTACAGGCTGATGATGATGATGATGATTCATCATATAGAGTCAATTTACCGCAAAGCTGAGAACTCCAAAACTTTAACCAACACTCCGACGTCCTCCACCAATATATCACGCACATATCAACCGATCGTCCATCACGTTTTATGTTATCACAAAACCAGTTAAAAGCTCTTAACTTAATTAACAGTTATTAACAGAAGCGGTGTTTAATTGACGTCGTTTTGCCCTCAATTCAATTGTGAACGTTATCGTCGAGGCCAATTGTTAGTAATGTTGGTACAGTCGCCTGCATATCAAGCTACCCGAAACTGATGAATTTTCCCAGTCAAAATTGAACCTTATTATTTAAAGATAAAGTTGAAAATCTATTAAAGTAAGACACGTTGTTGTAGGTTGGCATACTGGCGTCTGTACTTTAGCTATCGCGAGTACTGAGACGAATTTCTTCACTTCCTCTGTCATGTATGAAGGCAATAATGATTGCTGTAACGTTACTTACTTGATTGATGTTGTTTGATAGTTTTGTTGTTTTCTAAGTGGTGTTATAAATGTAATAAAGTATTTTACAAATGATATACGAAATTCTAAAATGTTTTCTTCGTATCTATGGACGTTGAATTGAAATACTATTTTACTCGTTTTGGTCTATTCTCATTAACAACAAGCAAATCTTCCCATAAACTTATATATTTTTTGTTAGTGTTAAAAAAACATCATTTAACTAAAAAAAAATCTCTTAGCCTGTGTCAGAGAATATAAATATACAGAAGTAAAAATTCAAACCTAGATTCACCAACAAAATAAATTCTTCCAAATCACAAATCTTCCTTCACATGTCAAGCATATGAAGATAAATGATACAGAAATTAATCATGTGAAAACCTACTTGAGAATTACTATATGAGATTGCGATATAAAGATAAACTGAACCTTTTCAAGCTTTTTGCTGTTGGACAACTCATAAACTTATTGGCCTTCTTACAGACGACTAATGAAACACATCAATATTATTCACAATAGATCAGGGAAAACCATAACTGAAGGTATCATTCTGAGTGTTAATAAAGTAGATACCTAAGATCTGACCGAATGGCTCAATCATTGAGGCAAAAAACAGCAGCCATTTCATCTCATTTCACAAGCTTCGCGGCTTCCAGTAACCCTTGCAATTTCAACAATTGAGCCTCGGACAATCACACACAATTGAGTTTTCAAATCAGGAAAGTGTTATCTACTTTATTGTGGCTACCTTCCCCGTTCGTGACTTCATTTCTGCCAACGCCGCAGCGGTGGCAAAAATCAGCCTGCAAAATTAAACACTAACAGCAACTCAGGATACACTCCCATAATTGAATTTTGATTCATGATAAAACCGAGGACGAAAATTAAAACACCGTTATCGAATTAAAATATACATCAAAAAAGGCCATTCAATTAAAGATACGACATAAATAAGTACGAGACAAAACGCTATAAGTTCACTGGAAATATTGTCACAGCACGCACTCTGAATGGATTATTAAAAGGCCCTATATCACAGTGCCCTTAGCTGTGTATTAATGTCGTCACGTTAGCGTAAATTATCGGGACATCCAATTGGACGGTGTCGTGACAAAAGGGCATAAATATAGGGAAGTCGGCTTTATGGGCTGTGTAAGGACACGCAGGGCTTAGATGAGAGCCTTGCGGGACCTCTCCAATGTTCTCGTTTATTTACGGTGACGGATCCATTTAAGGTATGACGACAGGTTATTTTTTCATTATGGTTAATCGAAGGGGGATTGTCGTTGTAGTCTGCTTTTGTTTTTGTTTGTTATCAGAGAACATTGATGTTTTTAAAAGCTTTTATTTTTATACTTTATTTAATAGAGGTATTCCACATATATTGCCAAGTTTGTGATCATGCTGATGTGATGGATTAGAGAAAACTGTGGCGTTTCTAATAACTTTCTTATCTCCTATATAGTCAGCCGATAATTTGACAGATTCTGGGATACAGGCTTCTTCTTAGATAGAGAGTGATATTTTTCTATTTTTGAACTAGGTATTCAAATGTAGAATACTGGTATTCAGCTGCATCCGGTTAGACTTGATGTCGACCCAACATGGTACGGGAAAAGGCTAGGCAAATGATGATGATTATTAAAATAGACTTTTGATAAACGAAATATTATGAAATTCCTAAAGTTTGGTTGCTTACTTACCTTTTTTGGCATTAATCAAAGCTAAAACAAATACTCACCACAAAGTATTTTCCAAAGAACAAATTAAAAGTCCAATTAAATACAATTTAAGTTTCATTACTCATCGGCGATCGTTATAACATGTCGTGTCCTGTCACCAGGGCCGAAGACCAGCGGGTGGTGGCGGCAGTATGTGGAAGAGTGTCGAACGGCTAAACAAGTTCAATAATTAGTATTAGATTTGTTATTTATAGTCTTTTAATCGTGTGAGGACAAATTTTTAGGTGATTGAGGCTGTATTTATAGATGTGTTTTGGGAATTAGTGGTAGATTCTTAGTGAGATTTATTCGTGAAGAAACTAGCATGCCTTATATATATATCTCGAAGACATGTAAAGCCAAGTCAGAGAGACGCATGAGCAGCATAAAAATTCTGTCACCAATGAAGGCACTAACCACTCGATAAAGAAAGAAGAAGAAGTATTAATTTTTCCTTGATAATATGGTATTAGCTGTATGGTATGAGAAGGACGTAAAGTATATTTTATCAACGTAATATAGGTACATAATTATATTCGCCATGCATTGATAGCGTAAACGTCGTATACCGTGTGCATAGTTCACCCAGTTATGTTTAGGTCCCATGCTATGGGGGCGACCCTATTACCGCAAACCGGACACGAATATAGTTCCAGAACTGCGGCAGAAACAAATCCTGATGGAAAATCTCTATAACACTTTATCCAACCAAGAATCCGAACAGTGCGATCATTTGATCAACTGGGCAGACATGTTTGTTTTCATTTCCACCCTTTCATAAATATAAAAGACTGTTACTGCTAACTGCTTCCTTATCATCATCATCAGCCTATAATGTTCCCACTGCTGGGACACAGGCCTCTTCTCAATGAGAGGGAGTGGGATGTAATCCACCAGCGGGCCCAGTGCGGGTTGGTAGATGTCACATGTCTTTAATTTTTTTGTTCTAGGACATGCTGGTTTCCTCACGATGTTTTCCTTCACCGTTTTCCGCCTTCCTAATACGAAAACGTAACTGCAGCTTTTATATTTGAGACCCATATTGCCTTCGTTGCGTCTGAATTGAATAAATCCTCAGTTACACATCACTCCGTCATTTAAAGACCTATCCATATAATGCGTGCGGCAATATCATACAGGCCAGTCGACACATACTGTGTTGGTTTAGTATACGCACCGCCGACGATCGCCCCGCGGGACGCCTTCAATTTTTTATCCCTCTCCTTTTTTATACATGGCTCAAAGGACCGCGACTTTTGTTCTCCTGTTTTGCTCCTTAATGATTTTTTACGAATTATTAATTGTACGATGATAATATTCGATTGAAAAATGTTGATTGTTACGATTTGTAATATGGATTGTGTTTTAAATCGGGGTGGTAACGCCATGTGCTACCATTAGTGATTGACTGATATTCTGTCGTTAATGACTTACGAAGGTTCTTTGATTCGGTTGTGTAATGTTTAGACTTAATGTTGTCTGTGTGTTAAGTGCTTAGTTCTGATTCATTTCAGTGGCTTATCACGACACTAGTTTTACCGTCTGACCTTCTCAAGGGGAGACCACAGTTTCTTTAACAAGTTTATTGGTGTACTACCGTGACCTTGTGAGTTACTGTTAGTTGATATCTTACTTTAGTCATGGGTCAGGAAACCATTAATAAAGATGAGCTATCAATGCGGTCAACTCATCACCAATAAAAATCTGTATATATTGCCATGGAACGACTGCCTATCTGTGCTCAACAACCCAGTTATTCCTAGGTAATTCGATACCCCTTGGTAAGACTGGTTGTCAGACTTCAGCCTACTGACTACCTGTAACGACTGTCAAAGATCTACAAATGATAGCCAGCACCAACAACGGCTTAACGTGCTTTTTGAGGCACGGAGCATACTCGGTATGTAATGGGCGGTCACCCGTCCACTGATCAACCTAGGCAAGCGCAGCCTAACCTGAATATTGATCCGGGCGTCTGTTATTATTTTGCAACGATCTCATCCAATGTATTCAACTATTCTTAATTTAAAACTACACGAAAAACGACGAACGTTAAATATGCACGTCCATAACTACACCTACATATTTAAACGCATGCACAACTCATCTCGTTTCGTTACACGCGTTCCCACCAAACCTTTTGTAAACGCGTAATGTGCACCAGTAATATTCAGGTCCTAATATACGACCGGCGACCGTCCGTAATGCCGACCGACCTGTAATAGCGGGGCGGGACGACAGCGTTTCGGCCGTCCCATAATAATCAGTATAAATACTCGCGTCTAACAATTAATGGCGATTTTGATTAATCACCTTTTGAATCTGGTGATTAAGGGTTCTGAGAAGTTGACATTGGTGTTTTGTAATGAAAAATGAGGAAGGTTTTTAGGACAGTGTAGCGACAAAAAGTTTGAGTAAGTGATTGGGTTTTTTTGAAGCGTATGATATGTATTAATCGGGAAGGCAATTTCTGGTTGTGTTTTGAAGATATTGTATGCAATTGATTTAAATTTACGCAGACCAATATAAATCGATTACCCTACATCGATTGTTGTTTTTTTTCTGCGCATTTTCCTACCTATTTCAAGGAACAGTAAAAAATTGATTGTGATCAAATTCTTTTGTTTAAGTGACACTTGACGCTATAATTGGATTTGCTTAGCTAATCGTCTCCTTACCTATTGTTTTTCTCTAGCACGATCTATCTTTTTTAGCAGCAGCTTTTGATGCATTCATACTGCATGCATTTTGATTGCAGTTTCAGCTTTTTTTCCAGTATTTTTTGTAGATCATACTGATGTCTACTCTCTTTGATCCATGCAACCTAAAGTAAGCTGTTTCACTACAAGGTCACATAAACCTGTGATCAAATTTCCTTTTCTTAGTATTTATTTTTATCAGGTTACCATTCTCTTTTATGCACGTATGTACAGTAAGTACATATTTTTATCCTATGTCGATACTATTGGGAAACAGCAGTCATTCCAATTCATTTCTTCAGCGGTCATTTTGGTCCTTCATCCTGCATTAAACCATTTTCATAAATCCTTGGGGTGAGAGTCTCTAGATTAAGTACCGTGACGTGTGGTATCTAAACAATCAGTATCATTGCAGGTGACGATCAAACAATGGTCTGTAACGTACAGATGGCGCCACAAGCTGTACAGCACGGGGTATCGCTCACCGTTATCTATAACACTATAAGCTGTATAGAGTAATGAATAAATACAGAGGGCACTTAGAGTTTATGTTTTTATGGGAAATATTTTTATGTCTGTCTCTGAAAAGTCACAATATACATTATGGTTCTTTGATTTTGAATTCTACGAGTTTACAATACCTTTAAGGGTTGAACCTTAATTTTCAGCCCACAGAGTAACAGTTTTCCGTGCTTCTATCCTTTTCTATCGGTCAGAACCGCCATTTATTAGAACGAGAAACAGCGCATAAATGCTATCGCACGAAGCAGCATTAACGATGCAAACGCCAGCACGCTTTTTTGTTAGACTTACTCGATTTGGCAATTTGAAGTAAGTTATAATTGTAGACTTTAGTATAAACAGGTTCTAAAGCTTATTATGAAACATGCCATTTAGGCAACTTTAACATCTCTCTCTCAGGACTGCAGATCGAACTTTATTTACACAACCGTCAGCTACCATAACTTCTCATATTACACTTTATGGTGCTTCAAATATGATTCTCATTTCATAAGCTAGATTCTCTTCTTAATACATATTTTTCATGTGTACCTTAACCTATGGAGCCTATCTCTATGCTCAATCTACTCTACACTTCAACCGAAGGACGTCGGCCAAGCGGGCCGGGCGAAACATCAACCATTTTAATTATGTTCGGGACACCATTAACAATAAATCTGTTGTTCCTATACGCGCGCACACAAACACACACGCTGCCATACAAACACACAAGCTCACACTCACACAGACAAAGAAAATAAATCGATATAATCGTGTGAGCGAATCGAGACTCGAGTATCGATCGATGGTCTCCACGCTCGGATTTATGACTAATTATAATTTTGTTTTAACGTTTCTCAGTCGTAAAGTACTGTGTGACCAATTAGCTAATTATTATGTTAGTGCTGTATGACAGTATGAAAATTAAATTAGATTTTGAAGGGTTCAGGGTTAAATTTATAATGATTGTGGTAGAAAAGTTGTCTCAGGACCAACGCATTGCCCGAAACACAGGTTTAAATAAACCTAGATCGGGCAGGTCGCTACCAAACATCTGAATTGAATTAACATCACTTGCGACTTTTTAATATGTTTTAGTTATAGTTTAAACATTTTGTAATATTTTTTAATAAATAAATTATCTTACCTAATTAATTGCACACAGTGACAACGACTTTCAACACAATTGAAAATTGATGACAGATTTTCGGTGTGTTATTTCAAATTCTTACATTTTGTTGATTTTGCCATTAGCGCTATCGTTGATCGAATGACATGTTGTCAAAATCGAGCCCCTTCGTGATTTTCTATTTGAAATGCAATATTAACATAAATCTGTATTTTTTTTAATGATTCAAGAAGATTGTAACTATAAATTATCGTAAAATTAGTAACCAGAGCAATACCTTTGCTAATCTAGCCACTGGTCATATTATTTTACAAAAATTCCGTGTAAGTAATACAAGATGTTGTTTTGCAACCTCGTCAAAATTCAGGAGGTTGTCACAAAAGACATCAATAATCAATTAAAAATAGGGTACCTACATAATTATTAAAAAAACGCTGAGATTTTTGGTTTATTGAGTTTGTCAGTATTTCAGAATAACGTGGTTTAAGGAATAAGAAATTATCGAATAAACGTTTTAGATTGGTGGTTCACACTTACCGATTTCCGCAAAAAAAGAAAAAAAAGAAATTACCTACCCATTTTATTATTGATTCGGTACGAGAATCATTATTTTGAAGAGGATGTAAAGCAACAACTTGTATTTTAAGCACCAGTTGAGTGTTTTTTAATTCACAATAAAAAAATCTTTTCTTTCATGGCGTTTGCAACAGCGCCGAAGTATCGGGAACTGAAAAGAAATAGTAAATATCCTGTTTTTACTATTATTGATAGTATTTAATCTTTGGTTTAAAATTAGTAATTTTTAAGATTAAACAACTGATCAGAATTCTAGTAAACATCTGTTTATGATGCAATCCATCAAGTTAACTCCAGACGTCTCTTATCTATCATAATATGCAAATACTGATATGTTAATATGTTCATAAATTGTGTTCTGTCTAAATATCATTTCAATTAAACTTTGCATTATTTTTGTTTTCGATTTTATAAAAAACATCAGCTGTTTTATTCTGCCCTATTACCATTTTACATTTTCTTCACAATACGTTTGACAGATTTATTGAACGGCCTCTCGAACTTAGTTCAAAAACATTTCCGGGTGCTTCTCTTTAAAGTAGCCCTACCCAAACATACATTACGTAAATAAGACAACAATTTGAAAATTCAGATCAACTTGGCTGGTCCAATATTTCAATAAATAAAACCTTCTTTTCAATTGCTGATTCTAGTGATGCAATGAAAAGTCAGCCTCGTAACATCATCATTCATCATCTTGGATCTCCCCGTTTATTTGGGGTCGGCGCAGCATGTCTTTTTCTTCCATACTTCTCTATTACTTATCATCTTATCAGACACCTCCTTAAAATAAGTACTTAATTCTTCCATATGCATCATCAACCTGTATCGAACCAACGCTGGTCTTTCCAATCACACGGCATTTAACTCAATCCTTAGCCACTCTCAACCAATTTGCAAAGATCATCTCTTCTTCCATGTAAATGCATTTTATTTTGTCTTGTAACTGAAGTTATCTAAGCAAGAATTAATCACTTCTCTCCGAACTGTATACTCTTAAAACTTTACGCCTCGTTTATCACAATTCTCAATCAATTTAATTTATATTTTATTTGTTCTGGGTCCTCCAAATTTCATAAGGTATAATTACGCCTTGGGCATTCAAAAGTTATTATCATCTTATGACATCCTCAAGTGTATTGTGACTCTTATCGGTACATCTATTGGACTTTAATTGTATGAGCTGTTCTTGCCAAGTTAACTCCTACACTCCTGGAACTAAAAGCCATATCAATACTCACTTTATTGCCTGGTAATAGGGATTTACAAGAAATATATCGATAGATTTTTGTCTGGTGATTTCGCCGGCAAATATCACACGGTTGGTAAGTACTGAAGATGTATCAAAATGTCTTCTATGACACGTAATATCGATAACCCTACGCACTCATCTGACTAACCCAGAGACACAATAAGCCCGACATGTCATACAGTGACGTATTCCGGTCGTTCTATCGTCGCAAATTGTAATAAATGGACCGATTTCAAGGAATTAGTGGTAATTTATGTGATAATATTTGTTGACAATTGTGATGCATGTGAAGACTTGCGAGTGATAAGTTGTCTGTTTTAGTTCTATTAGAATTCGTGATTTTGATGACATAATTTCG
This sequence comes from Cerastis leucographa, assembly GCA_963082945.1. Taxonomy (NCBI): domain Eukaryota; kingdom Metazoa; phylum Arthropoda; class Insecta; order Lepidoptera; family Noctuidae; genus Cerastis; species Cerastis leucographa. The sequence goes on along the minus strand of OY720363.1, from coordinate 6,725,909 downwards.
CGTAACTAAGCTGTGATTTGGTAATTAAAGTGTGGTCTTTTCATAACAACATGATAAGACTACACTTCGTATTTTCATCAATTTACTTATCCAGGTGTAGACTACTGGTTTATATTGGAAGTTATGTGCTGATTTTTCTCAACAAAATTGTTGGTCTTACAATACGGATTAGGCCCTTCTTCTTTACAACGGTTACAAAGGTGCGCTGCAGAAAATATTTACTACGATTAGCTTACCTAATAATTGTACAACATAGTTATGAAATGTTACACAAAAAAACACGAAGAAAACAAGCGGTGTCTTTCAACCACGTCATTACAAACTACAGAATAACTGACAAAAGGACAAAACCTTCAATAGATATCCTTTTGTACATAACTACAAATATGAAGGATAACATGCCTCTATAGAAATATAATACACATCCTAAAATTGACAAAGAACATGTAATTGGATTACCGAGCACTTAATATCTCCTTTCTAATGTCGTTCGCAAAATGTTAGGCCCTTATTTTGGTAAACCACACCTCTAATTTAAACCCTCGAGTGTCACGGATAAAGTTGAATATTCCTCGATAGTTTGGACACAGTTTGTCGTATAAAAAGAGTCCACAGTTCCCAGTACACATATGCGACAAAAAAATATCACCGCCCGAAAGATGTCATATTAAGAAACATGTCAATCATATTTTTATGATGCATTCAGTAAGGGCAGTTGTTCACTTGCGTAATTTTTTCTCCATATTTCACGCTTAGTTAGATTGGCCCGATTTTTTTGTCCCGACTCGCAGTTTCGAAGTTTCGAGTGTTGTTCGGAAAAATTCGGAGAATTATTATTTTGTAAACGGATAATCGATTACACTCAACGATTATTCGGATGGTAAACTGGATCGAGTGTTTGTACAACGAAGGCTCGCTTCCTGTTTTGAGTTCGGTTATTATATTTGCTGTAATATTTGGTTGTTATCGCAAATATTATCGAAATGTTGTTTTCATGGTTTGTTGATTTTTTGGTCAAATTTTGATTTGTTTGTAAGGTGTACAGGATGTTGGGACCTTTTAAATTTTTGCTTGCTGTAGTTGACAAGAGTAGATAGCAAATAGCTTCTTCTTAGCGTTCCCAGTCAAACTTGAATCAGCCCAAAAGTTTTGTAAAGATTTTGGTAGCGTCCAATAGCTCTAGTAATGTGGAAACAGCAGGACTAGCAGGACACAATATTAAGTGTCCGATCGTATGTGGAATAAATTTTGATTAAACTAATAAAAAAACGTATCGTTAAAATTATAAATGCTGGAAGGTTGAGTGACTCATTAATGATTATTGACACCACCAGTTACTCATCTTCCGCACCATCCAAATTAGGAAGCAAAAACACTAAATTCAGTACAATCCCAGTTTCACTTTGTAATTAGAAGTTTACTCGCTAAACGAACTGCGTGACCTCATTGTATATCACACCTTCACAAGACCACGTCAAGCGTTTATGACTCTCGCATTGTCTTACAATTACCGAACATTTCAAGAAATTTGGCACTAACCCTCAACCATTATAACCCGGCCTCTTAAATTAAACAACTTCCTTATACAGTATAAAGGATGTAGGGGTCAATTTATAATGGTTTTGTAAGGGTAATTAGCGCGCACGGCCAGAATTGCATCGCAAAGTGCCGCTAATATACTTTGTGTTTTTTGTTTGTTTGTCTGTTCGTCTGTGGTGTAACTCTGGACAGAGGAGCCGTTGTAGTGGGTGAAATATGATAGCACGCGACATCGCCGCCAACGTGGGGAGGTTAGGGATGACAGGACATGTGTAGAAAGTTTTTAAAACAATTTTACTGGTATTAAAGTGGAAATTATGATAGTGTTATATTTAGATGTCTACTACATTTATAATCGCGCAAGTTTAGTGTGAGTTGTTATTATTTAAAACTTTACTTTACATAATATCTGCATCTTGATGGCTGAACTCACTGTCAATAGTGAGTCGCAAAGGAACTTCCTAATTCATTACTTCCAATGTTCAAAAAAGTCGACTGTTCTATAGCAAAAATGACGCATTCGAAAGGCTTCAACACAAACAAATAATAATGCTTTTACCACGCTGTTTCTTCAATGGCGGCTTAAAGTTTTAATATTGGTGTGTCAATTCATCTAGAATAATCTAGATTGATTTAATTTGTCAATTTTAAGATTAGTAATAGAAATTTACAACAAAATAACATGAAGAGTTCAAGTAAAAAAAACACCAGTTAATTATTCAGTGCCTAAAAAAATCCAAAACAAATAATGCATTCAAATGCAACTGTATGCCTAATATCCCCACCCTCCCCCTACACAAGGGCTCCTTGTCTTGACAACGCAGCACTGTGCAGCTAATCACTTTCACGTGCCTGTCCCTTCGACTGTGCCACTCGGCCTGCACTTCCTCACTATCTGATTGGTGTTCTGGTATATCAGATTACTACAATAACAACAGTTAAGACTGTGCCTGAATTATTTTATGAAGTGTGTCACAATTAAAAGTTTTAATTCTTCTGCGGGCCTTATGCACTGACTCAACTTTAGTTATGGATAGAAATATTTCATATATTTGATTTACAATTATTAGAACTTCTTGGATCACGAAAATTAATTTAAAAAAAAAACGTAATTGCTGTAAAAGCAATCATTCCGACATATGTTTTTTTGTTTTTTGTTTTTTTTTTTTTGTTTTAAAATTAAACGTTGCCCCACACTAGGAATTTCTCCTGTATCGTGGGTGCGTTTAAAAACATTTAAACTCACATACACAAACAGCCAGACCCGGAACAACTATCTGTAGGTGTAGTAGTAATTAATTTTCACTCCATTTTTAATCGACTTCCAAAAAAGGAGAAGGTTCTCAAGTCGGAGGTATTTTAGGCTGATGATGATAAGACCAACTAATACTTCAACTAACAAACATCTCACCACTGCACTTACACTAAACAATAATTCTACCACCCACCTTATTCCCCAGAACCCTTTATTTTTCCGCGACACGCAGAACCTCTCGAACACAACGGCTAAACACAGACGTCCAGCGGGTGTAATGGGGTAATAGTGACTTGTACGGGCTCAATAATTTCGTGTCATGTAAGACGGCGCTACTCGTTCCCATGGCATTCCTGAATAGGGACAAGTGGTGAGAGCTGTTCAGATAGGACGGTATTTTGAGTTGCTTAGCCACTTTGATTTTGTGTGACCCGTTATACACGGTGTAAATCACCTCATCACGAAGCCGTCAACCAAGTATTCTGTACATGAAACTAAGTAACTTTACGCAAAAATTATTGCTGGGAAACGACTTTTTTTTTTGGGGGGTGTAAAATCATGTTTTGTGGTAGAACTCAATGTAACGCACTCAAAACATTGTGCTGATAGACGGATTGAATAGTACGGGGGTCGTGGGGGTGCTTAAAGTAAAAATCTCACATTAAAACCTTGTAATTACAAAAATTCTTGTCAAAAAGTTGGAACTTTGACCCCTAATATCTCCGTAACTAAAAGGTTCCCAGGTATGGTGTAGAACAAAAAAAATATCGCAATGACAGGGAGAACCAGTGCTTTTCGGCTTCGTTAAGAGGTGTTTTACACCCTTTAGCATCAACATCGAAAATTTCAATCGATTGCATTCTGCATTATTGTTCCGGTTATCTGAGACGCTAAAAGAAAACAAATCCACTGATACGAATTTGCTTTTAATGGCTGTCGAACTTCTAAGCAAGTTAATTGATCCTTTCGAATGGCTTATTTACGGTTTTTAATAACAGTCGCACGGGTCGATCTTTAAGGTTAAGCTGTGCTTGCCGAGGTTGGTCCGTGGATGGGTGACCATAAATACATACCGAGTTTCCTCTGTGACTCGGAAAGCACCTGAAGCCGTTGGTCTCGGCTGTCATTTGTAGATCTTTGTCGTTACGAGTAGTCAGAAGCCAAAAGTCTGACATCCATCGTACCAAGGGGTTATCGTTAGGTAATACGTGGAGGTCAGATAGGCAGTTCAGTTCAGTTGGTTAGTTCTGGAGTCTCTGCAGCGATGCCAAGTAGACTGGCGATATATCCAAGTGCTGAGAAGTCTGTACGAAAACAATGACCGTCCAAACTCAGAACCAGCTAACAGGGGGTATTCCATTGCGTCGGGGAGTGAGGCAAGGGGTCGTAATGTCCCAGAAATTGTTTGCCAACGCACTGGAGGATGTGTTTAAGACGCTGAACTGGGAAGGACGTGGCATTAACATCAACGGCAAGTACATCTCACACTTGAGATTTGGAGATGACATCGTCATACTGGCTGAATCGCTGCACGACTTGCAGCAGATGCTGGATGGCCTAGTTGATTCTTCACTACGCATTGGTCTCAGGGTGAACTTGAACAAAACGCAGGTTATGTTCAACGAACACGTCACCCCAGGACCTATTGTTGCCAATGGCGGTCCTCTCAAGGTTGTTCAAGAATATGTTTACCTCGGGCAAACTCTGTTTTTTTTTTTTATTATTTGCCAGTCTGTGTCAGGTGATAAGGGAGCTTTGATAAACGCTTTTTGAAGCCCAATTTAACTGATGATTTTTTTGTACTATTCTACCTACTTTCGCATCTACAAACTCCCTACTCCTGCGCATGCAGAGCCGCTTCGAGCACGTAAATAAAAGTAGACAAAGAGAGCAATTCCGCAAAAAGACGAGATGGGCATAAAAAGTAGCTGTCATGGCATGGTCACGACGTTGTGAACTATGTGTGCTGTCTGTGACCACTCCGTATGGGAAAAGTATGGTCTGTGGTAATTATGGTGGAGTATCGGTTATGAGTGACATGCAGACATTAGGTTAATAAGTAGATTATTTTAGGTTTTATGGGGACTTTTGTTCTTCATGCTGCAGGCACGACATAATTTAAAATTTTAATAATGGGCTTTTAAATACCCTTAACGAAGCCGAAGGGCACTTCTTCTCCACGTCATTGCGATTTTTTATTACGGATATTGGTTGACCCCCAATATCTCGGTTCCAACTTTTACACTTTTTTTTTTCAAGTTATTTTTTTCCGATGGGTTAGCACTTGTCTCTAGTCTAGGTCAGATGGCAGAGACAAAGTCGACGAGGACACGAGCTTATCCAGAAGAAGCCTGTGCACTCTAAATTTGAAGAGATTAGGATTGTAAGTGTTCGGAAACACAGAATAATTATAACTCTACTTTAAATACCTCCACGACCCTGGTAATATTGAATGCATCCCAAGTAACAAATTTTGGTACTATAAAAGTCCTGAGAACGTTTTAGGACGTGCTAACTAGTGTTCATGATTAGTACTATAATGATGTTGTAAACGTTCTAAGAACCCCAAAAAGGCCCGAGTTTTATCACTGATTTAGTCTATATTCATTACATAAAGGCTCTCACGGCGATAAATCAGCTCTAAAAAAGTGCTGTTTGCAACGTTTAAGTCACGAAGCACTATAAAAGTAACCAAAACATGTTTATTCTGCTATTTTGCACCGTAAATGATTCCAGTGATCTTTTTTATCATACTTGTTCGCCAGTTCCCCAAGAAAACAAAGTATATCAATTTTTTTTTATTTTTTATTAAAAAAACGTTGCCCCACACTAGGGATTTCTCCTGTATCGTGGGTGCGTTTACAAACATTTAAACTCACATACACAAAGAGCCAGACCCGGAACAACTATTTGTTCCGTGCGGGGATCGAACCCGCGACACGCAGCGCAGCAGTCGATCGCTCAACCACTGCGCCAACCGTGTCGTCAAAGTCTCTATACGTCAAAATATAAGTTATGCTTTATGTCATTTGCCATTTTTACTTAACGTAACATGTTATAATAATGGTATATTAAAAAACATTCAAGCACCGTAACTCTGCCATAACTTGCACTTGCGAAAATAATCGTATCGATAAAATCAGCATGCTGATTTCAAATTTGACAATGCGCCCTCATAATTATCGAATTTTAATTACATTTAAATAAATAAAATAAGGTTTTGTCCCGAATATGGCTGCTATAGTACACATTGGCTCCAGCCGTGCTGCTTATGTGATATCAGCAGCAGAAAACGGCAGCCATATTTTCACCGAAAATGCTTTAGTCTCGTAACAGTAACACAAACTCACTTTTAAAGCTATTTAGAATTTAAGTTATTTAGCAACTGCGCCAGGAGTCGCTATGGTACTATTTAGTACTATAGATGAGTTTCATGACTTTTTCAGAACTAGCCCCATTGCGATGTTGAGGGAGATTTAAAAACTTAAAAGGTTACCTAATGGTCTTGCAAGGTACTTTTAAAGTGCAGATTGATCGTGTAATAGTGTTTTCGAAACTAATACAATACTAGTACTGTAAAAGTTATTTTGACGCATTAATAGTGCAAAATAGATACATAAAAGTGTCAATAAGGTCGCCTAAAGTACTAAATAGTAGCATAATCGCTTTTTTCATTTCTATTACAGTGCAACACTTTAATCATTCTTTTGTATGGTCCTATAAGCGTTCTAAGAACTAAATTATAGAACCTAATCGCTCTTTAATCTTATAGAACCAAAACACTCTGTTAAAAACCTTTATAGTACAAGCAGTCACAGTGGTGGACAAGCTTTTCTCAGCACTTCAGTAGACTTTAGTTAATTAATTTATGTTCTGTATGTTCGGTTTGAGTTGAGGTTGAGGGCTTTGCAAAAGCTCCGTTTAAACCTTGTAGGTCTTCAGGGCTGCCTATGTCGTTGGTGACGGCAGAGAGGTCACGGTCATATTGACTGCATGTTTCTGGGCACTAAGTGCAGGGTAGTAGAGTTTGAAAGGTTTTGATATCATTGAACAGTTACCTCGTTGTCGTAGTTGACTACCTCGTTGGTCTGGTGGTCGGTAGCGCGACTACTTAACATCAGGTTCCGGGATCGTTTCTAGGCAAAACACTTTGCCCGACCTGCCCCCGTATTCACAAAGGGAACAGGTCGGGCAAAGTGTTTGAGTTTTTCATTAGGGGAATTTCTCAATGGCAGCCACGGAGTCTGTATTTGCGTCCGGTTGATGGCAATAGTCTCGTCCCCTATTAAATGTTAAACATAACTGGCTATATGTAGGTGTAGTACTTATGGTTCACCTCTGTCTAACTCTTCGTGGAATACAAGCGTGATGCTATGTATGTATGTTGTACGTATCAACAGTTGAAATCGAAATAAAACCTGAGGAGATGGTTGGCAGGAACATAGGTATTATCATAATGATGATTATGTTTTTGTTAATTACGGCAGGACCAATGAAATTGTCTTTCATAATGCGCACAGCAAAGGAGTGGAACTCTCTGCCTGCGTCTATGTATCCGAACGCTTTCAACCCCAATCTCTTCAAAGTTAGAGTGAACAGGCTTCTTCTGGGTAAGATCGTACCATCGTCGACTTTGTTTCTGTCATCACTGACCTAGACAAGAATCAAGAGCAAACCCTGGACTTGATAATTAGTGTAAGATAGCAAACAAATATCACTCGAAAATCTAAGCAACCCGACTAATGACATGGCGCCAACATAATCTACCGAAGCTATAAAAATGTTTTGTTGGATTCTCACGCTATCAATGAATTCATCATTACAGAAACGGAAATTAAAACCAGCTCATATATACTTAGACCAAGGCAGATGAAGTCAGATCCTCATTTCGAAAGCTTACGTCAGATAGCCACTGTTCTTCGTGACCCGTCGCTCATCGTAGGCAATCCAAGAATTCATATTAATCACAGTGTAGAAAAATAAACAGCCAATGAACAGTTATGTGAGGAGCAGGAATTGGTACTTATGTAGGTTTTTTTTTGTGTACGGAAGCGGTTATTGGTTTATTGTAGCGGATGAGTGAGGTCGATTTAATTATTAAGCAGAGAAATTTGCATTGTGTTATTGATTTTCTGTGTTTAAGGTTTGTTTTTTAATACAACCGACTAGATGGACAGAGGATCTCATTAAAGTGGCCGGAACAAACTGGATAGCCATGACACATAACCGCCAAAAGTGGAGAGATTTGGAAGAGACCTACACTCAGCATTGAGTGGCCAAGGGTTGAAGAAGAAGAAGTGGAAGAAGTTTAAGATTTGATAACAAAGTAAAATAGTGTATATCAAAGTAAGGACAGGCAATACCCTAAAATAGGAGTGAAGGTATTCGACCTGGGAGCCTAAAATTGGCGCTATATCAGATTCGTAAGGATAATAAAATGAATCGCGTATATTAATAATTGTTACTTTGTACGTACTACGTATTTCGTATTATTAACTTAGTATGGTTTTGATAAAGCGGCCATTTTAGGACCCCCGGAACCTTTCCCTGATGATAAAATTAAAGTTTATGAAGAATTACGAAGAAACAAAATTGTTATTTTTGCAACTTTATTAATATTTTAGTGCGTAATTGTGATCTACAGAAAAAAGGAGAATGACATTTGGCGGTGTTAAATCAGTATCATTTAATAATGTACCTTAAAACTAGCAGAGACTCAAGGAATTTTAAAATCTATAAGTTTATTGTCTACGTGATTATGTTTAAAGATAAAAGATTAACTGACATTCCCGAAACCGAATGTTAGAAGACACGTAGGCCTGCTTACATGATAAATAAAAAACTCTTCAGACATAAATTATAAAATAGGTTATATAATTAAGCTGGCTGTCATTTGTAGATCATTGACAGTCGTTACGAGTAGTCAGAAGCCAAAAAGTCTGACATCCAGTCTTACCAAGGGGTATCGTATGACCCAGTTACTGGGTTGTGGAGGTCAGATAGCCAGTCGCTTCATGTAAAATACTGGTACTCAGCTGCAACCGGTTAGACTGGAAGCCGACACCAAGATAGTTTGGGAAAAGGCTAGGCAGATGATGATGATGTTTAATTATTCACATGCTTCGTCTCTCCTGCTTGCTTATTCTTTGTGTGTGTGTGTATTTTTTTAGCTTTAACTTTACTGTACGGATTGTGCACTCGTAAGTATATCTACGTTATTAAAATACCCCGATAACACATAATAACCAACAATTCCTAGTCAACTATTAAACGATCGGATAACAACTCTGGTATTTAAAACAGTGTCTTGGAAATGCTGTTTTTGTACACGGCGACACATTTCGCTAAAAACTTCCAGTATAACTTGGCCTCGATTTCTATAAATTGCCTGTACAATGACAGTTCCGGTCAAACTAGTTTTATTTAGTTTGTTGGGTCGTTGCGCGTACTTCGGTGAAGTTACATTAACCGACACCGGTGGACGTCAGGTGCCTGGGACGGGCCGGTCACGATTCTTTGACCGATGTCTAGCTGAAATACTACCATCATTTCTCTAACCAAACCAACCAAACAACAACCTTACTCCTCAACAGTCAAAGTCCAATTTCCATTGAGCTTGGATAATGTAATCCAATCTTCAACTCAAGCTGCTTTCAACTTCATTAATGCTCAGGTAAGGTTGGTTTTTGTATGAAAAGAATGGAGCACGATTGAAAAGACTGCGCGTTAGTTAATGCTCTACCTATGATCGTAATAAGTAGACGGTGTGTTGAAAAATTATCGGTACCATCGGAGGCGCAATGGACGCATGACTTTTTTGCCTGTTTATTATTGAGTTTGAAAGTTCCGATGTAGATGTTACTGGATGAGTTTTACGGATCATTTATTATTTTTAGTGTAGTAGCTCGTGGCCTCATAATAACAGCAGCTCGATCGATCGATATTATATGGACGGCACCGTTGGCGCAGTGACTGAGCGATCGACTGCTGCGCTGCGTGTCGCGGGTACGATCCCCGCACGGCAAATATTTGTACCTATGGCTTACAGATAGTTGTTCCGGGTCTGGCTGTTTGTGTATGTAAGTTTAAATGTTTGTAAACGCACCCAACATATATGAAAAATTCCTAGTGTGTTGTTAAGCCGCGTTTGCCTAGGTTGGTCCTTCGACAGGTGACCACCCTTTGCATACCGAGTAGCCTCCGTGCCTTGAAATAAGCTGTTGGTCTTGGCTGTCATTTGTAGATCTTCGACAGTCGTTACAGTTGTTCAGTCACCAGAAAATCGGAGAACCAGTTACCAATGGGTATCGTATAACCCAGAACTAACTGGGTTGTGAAGGTCACGTAGGCAGCCGCTCCATGTTAAATGCTGGTATCCGATACGACTGACAGCCGACCCCAACATAACTCAAAAACTCAAAGCATTTATTTCAATTAGACCATTACAGGCACTTTTGAAAGTCAAAATACAAAAAAAACGCGAAGCTACAGTCCCAGTCATAAGGTATAATAACTTGTGAAAGTACCGTAGTTGCCCATTCCAAAGTGTAGATCTCTATGGAGAAGAATGGGCAAGAAGTAGCACATTTTTAGGGAAAAGACTAGGCAGATGATGACGATAACTTTGGAGCAGATTAGTTTCTAACAAAGACTTTATATTTCGCATTAGATGACAAGATCCTGCGCCAGAGCTCTCTCCGGTCGCGTCAGATTTTTGTCCCATCGGACTATGATAGTTCTTTAGTTTAAGTTTATGGGGTTAATGTAACCTTAAGGTTATACCTACACACACAGTAACCGCGAATAAAGAATAAAATAAAATAAAAATAATAATAAAATTTATTTCAAATTTATTACAAAAAGTGTACATTTATGCGCAGCAGTATTATTTCTCATGCAATGGTATAATTAGTACTTATAAGTAAACTATAACTAAAACATATTCAAAAGTCGCGAGTGATGTTAATTCAATTCAGATGTTTGGTAGCGACCTGCCCGAACTAGGTTTATTTAAACCTGTGTTTCAGGCCATCACTTTACATAGCACAATTTAATAAGGACATTAAAATTATGAAATAAAATTAATCTATTAACAACTATAAGTATAATCAAATTGGTACAAAAGAAAAACAAAAACTAGCTAAAGAAGCTTTATGAAGATACCTGCAGTTCCCAACCAATTTTTACCACATCCAGTAACACAATTCCGCGTACAAACAACTTCGAACAACCCGCTGCGCCATAATAAATGTAAAATAAGCCCAGCCCCCATCAAAATGTCATCAATGTTGGGCAAATAGGTGACGGCTTACATAAAACTAATATCGCTGTTTACACCGACTCTATTAATGGTACATGGCTTCACTCGGATGACCATGTTTGATAAGAAAATGTATCTGCTTTTTGTGTTGGATTGACCTTTCGCCACCTGCGATTCTTTTGTGCTGATGCTCATTTGTTTTTGAGACTTTCACAGACGATTTCAGCCTTGAATGGTCCACCATAAGTTCGTTTCGTTTGGGAAATTAGATAGAAAATCAGTTATGAAAAATATGAGTATATTATTTCTTGTCTCTGTTATTTCTTGTATTGTATAGAATCTGGTTCTTCTAAACTAACAGACAGATGTGTTGTTGAGGAGTTTGTTCCGCCACTTCTTCTTCCCAGCTAAAACACTAGGAAGTGGCGAGGGACGGGCATTTTGGGGGACTGTCTCTTGTAATTTTGACGTTCAAAAAGTGCTGATTTATCAGCCTAATTTGAATAAATGACTTTTGATTTTGTAAACCGTGATCAGTTTCGAAAAATAATATACTTGTTTGTTATAGCCCAATAAGTCGGTAACATCTTTTTTTCTGTTGGAAACAGATCTTGAGATCAGTGGATACAACTCGCCATGAACCGTGGCTAATTCAATCCGATCTCGAGATCGGTGGAGACAAACCCGTACTAACTGGGTTGTGGAGGTCAGATAGGCAGTCGCTGCATTTAAAATAGGACTGGTAGTTAGTGGTATCCGATTAGACCTTCAATCCAATTATGTCATCTACCTAGGTAGATGATGAACAGTACCTGGCTTTTAAACCTCATGACTAGATAAACAGAAAAATAATAACCTACTACTCAAACTCAAACCTGATCATTAGTCTGGGAGACGACAGATTAAAAATCACCGTTACACACAATCTACGTCATGTGACGAAGATGAACGAGAGGTCAAAGTGTCGCTCCTCGACTATGTAATTATAATTAACTTTAGATTTTGGTAGAAAAATTAGCTGACAAAATGTGTGTTTGTATGTGGTTAGCATTTGTAGGTGTGGACTTTGCGGTTAAACAAGAAATAAAGAATTTCGAAAACAGAAACAAGTGCTTATCGTAGTTTTGTAAGTGAAAATAGACAATCCGAAGGTGCATTAATTAGACCACCTAGTTTGTCATTGCACCCTTTGTCAATTTTTTACCCTAATGGCATGAGATATTCACCTGATTGAATCTAGGTATCTGGTAGAAGCGAGTGAGATTTCGGGAATTAGTCATTTGCATACGTCAAAATAAAATTGTTCGTTTCACCGTGAAAGTACAGTCGATCACATAATTAATATCAATATTTGTAACAACCTACTAAACATAGTAGCTTGTAACAAATATTTCCGCACTTTAAATAGCCCATTTAGTTCAATAATAAAATTAAGGAAAGATTAAAGCACGGGCATAATATTCACAAAAATATTAATATTCTGATCATGCCTTAGACATTTTTATTAACACCTGAGCTTAACAATATTTTGACAATATAAAGCTTTGAATAAAATTAACAGATTAACCATTACAATACCGTGGCAGTCCAACAATATACTAAACGAACGTTCAACAAACAGTTCACTTTTACTCGCGTCAACTTGACAAGCTAATTAAAAATACAAACTGCTAGGCTTTAGAGTATGAAAGAGACAAGTTATAGAGCAAGCCTACAGGCTCAGTCACTTTTTACGACATCATTGTCATACATTATTTCATCACGCTACGAAAAAAATGAAATGGTTGCGACGCCGACGCTTCAGAAACAATTGCAGTTTTCTCGCTTTTCGTTATGTGGGTACCCCCACAAAGTGAGAACAAGGTTTCACTGCGAAATTACAGCCGATCACATAATTAATATCAATATTTGTTACAAGCTACTAAACATAGTAACTTGTAACAAATATTTCCGCACTTCAAATTGCTAATTTATTTTAATAACTTTAAGGAAAGATAAAGCACGGGCTATAATATTCATAAAAATATTAATATTCTGATCATGCCTTAGACATTTTTATTAACACCTGAGCTTAACAATATTTTGACAATATAAAGCTTTGAATAAAATTAACAGATTAACCATTACAATACCGTGGCAGTCCAACAATATACTAAACGAACGTTCAACAAACAGTTCACTTTTACTCGCGTCAACTTGACAAGCTAATTAAAAATACAAACTGCTAGGCTTTAGAGTATGAAAGAGACAAGTTATAGAGCAAGCCTACAGGCTCAGTCACTTTTTACGACATCATTGTCATACATTATTTCATCACGCTACGAAAAAAATGAAGTGGTTGCGACGCCGACGCTTCAGAAACAAATGCAGTTTTCTCGCTTTTCGTTATGTGGGTACCCTTACAAAGTGAGAACAACGTTTCACTGCGAAAGTACAGCCGATCACATAATTAATATCAATATTTGTTACAAGCTACTAAACATAGTAACTTGTAGCAAATATTTCCGCACTTCAAATTGCTAATTCATTTTAATAAAATTAAGGAAAGATAAAGCACGGGCTATAATATTCATAAAAATATTAATATTCTGATCATGCCTTACACATTTGTATTAACAAGAATTGCAGTTTTCTCGCTTTTGGTTATGTGGGGGTACTGTACTTGTATGATGCTGGTTTCGACTGGCTAACTAAATGGAAACAAAAAAATACCTGTTTACAATAATTTCAAAGTTTTCAAGTAGGTAACAAAGAAAAATATCAAGATAAGTTTCAAGCAGTCATCTACTAGATATCTCATAGTAGACTTTGCCTGATTCATACTCAAAGTATTGCTAGTATTTGATTTAAAAGATTCGAGTGTGTAGTTCAAATTAATAAAGCTATTCAAGAATGTATATCGTATGTACATTGAATAAATAATTAAACTTTGACAGTTATCAGAGTGAAAATATATATATATTTTTAAATATTATATGGTAAGCCTCCGACGGACGGCTTTGTGCGTAAAAAACTTATTGACATTTGTTCGAAAAATTATCTAGGCTCTCATAATTTTGACAACTGATTATAATTTCAAGAAGGGTATGGTATCAAAAAGTTATTTTTATTTTAATTCATCACGTGTACATACAATTATACCAATTTATACAAAATGAAATACGATATCCTAAATAATCCTTACAATATTTAACCTTCAACTGTTACATTTTTTATGTGTAGGTAACTAATAAAAAGACTCTTGTTTGATGATCAACTCTTAAAATGACATTCGGGTACAGATTAAACAAATATAAACCGGTAAATAAGACAACTATTCATTTCTATTTAGTTTTAGCTGCTCCATCCTTTCTACTTACGCTATACACGACCTAGCGTAAAGACGATAATAAAAATCCAGGGCAGACCGCAACCTGTTATGATTTATTCGTTATAAATGCAAATGAATCAATAAAAACGTTTATAAACACGCATTTAATGTATGTTGTGCGCGACTGTTCATCATGCAATTAATAAATTAATGTTTGACGGTTAAATTGACAAGAGCGTGTGAACCTCAAAAATAATTTATTATTTTTACTGAAATGAGCATGGAAGAAAAAACACCTCAAGTGAATTGGGAAAAGGGCTGGACAATGCTGATTTTTCTAATTGTTTTTTTTTTTAATAAAAAGAAATACAAACAGATCTGTAATAATATATCTGTAATAATTGCATTTTTAAACATGCAAGCAGTAAACCAGTTTAATTACTTCACCTTGTAATTAATGAAAAGGCATGTTAATAAAACGGTTCCGTAAATAAATCATCTTCGTTTTGATCATAAAATAGAAATCGATGTATCAAAAGCGACACATTCAATCGCTACTCTCTAATCATTGGATTTTCGGTCGGTATTAATGGTATTATCGGTCAGAAAAGTTCATAGTATCATCACATATCCCCCCCACATAAAATAATTATTAGCTTGATATTATATGAAAAAAAAAGGTTTTTTCATGCCATGAGCAGTGATTAAACTTAGGTACTTATTTACCATAGTGAATTTTACCTGCGACTCAAATAAACCTTATGCCAACGAGAATAAAGGCCAATGTACTGCAAAATCAGAGGTAAAATAACTATGAAATGTCAGTATACTAAACATTTGTATGTATTTTTAATATCAGGACAGAAACAGACAGACAGAGATTGCCACATCCATAATTTTGTTACACCTACGTTTGTGCACTAATAAAAATATTTGTAATATTTTGATTTGAAAGATTGACTGGTCTAAAATCTTAATAACTAAGCCGGTATCCCAATAAAACCAGTCAATAAGCAATAAATACACAGACAAATTAAAGACAAGACCCGAAAACAAAAAAATAAAATAAAGATGTGACGAATCTACAATGCTATCAAATGTATTAAACCACAGATTAACTATGTAATTATAATACTTGGTAAAGACATCGACAGGCTCTCATGCAATATGTCACAGTTCCAACAAGTTTATACAGCATCCTGCATTAAACAGGAATTCTAACTAAGAGTAATAAACATACATATATTATACTGAATAAATATTGGGTGAGCAACGTCGCCGGCGCAATCAATTTTATGTCCGCAATTACTTTTTGCATCATCTACTTATATTGTCTTTAGTTTAATATCTAATCAAATAACGTTACAATGTTATGAACAGGTTTTTCATTATTAAGGCGAAGGGTATTAGTTTTACAGGCATCTTTAGCATGATAATTATTTTCTTTTACTGTAGACAATATCTTTGGTGGTAAAGTACAGGTACGGTTGTATTAGACAAGATAAAACAAAAAAAAAATAGCCTCTTTGGGTCAATGACAGCAATCTATCTCGCTAGATACTTTAAATTGTTTTTGGGTATTATTAGCGGGTACTAAGTAAACAACCTCTCAACATTATATTCCAGCTAAAAAAAACGCAAAAAAAATACTACCTACATTTTCCGTAACAATTTTGTGCGCGTCAGTACATGCGCATACGCAAGACAGCGTGCAAATCGATGTCACGACATCCAGGCTGGTCTCGCTGATGGCTCATTAGACGGACGCCATTCATCATCACAACTGGTCCTGCTGGGTGAAAGGTTACCAAGAGACGTGTTCTTCGCATGGTGCTACGTTTTTTACCTTGTGGTTTTTAAATGGAGGAGGAAAGTGACAGGTTTTTGTATACTTTTGTTTCTAGAGACTTTTATTAAGTAGCTTTCTTTTCGCTTTCTTTAATTCCAATAGACGGTATATAAAACAGGAATCGCCGATGTGGGCAATAAGCCTGCCAGGTTGAAGTAGAATTGGGAGGACAACGCATTGGCCAAATGGGTCAGAGGTCACAACGCAGTGTTCGAAACGGAAACTAGAAAACTGGTGACTTGAGCGGTTCGGCGAAGACACCCGTTTTCTCGATCGATTTGATTTGTTGGAGAAAACCAAATACGAGGTGTAAAAACGGCATTAATGTAATGCACTCAAAACATTGTGCTGATGGATGCATTGAATAATACAGGGGTCATGGAGGTATAATTTAAAAAAAAAAAGTGAAATTGTTGGAATTTTTACATTATCTTCGTAACTAGAAGGTTCCCAGTTATAGGCAATGCCAGAACAAATGCCTTTCGGTTTCGTTGAGGGTATTTGAGCACCCATTATAGCGAAGACTACAAACCTATCAGCATCTGCCTAGCATTTTTCCAAACTATCTTGGTGTCGGCTTCCAGTCTACCCGGATGAAGCTGAGTACTAGTATTTACATGAAGTGATTGCCTATCTGACCACCTTAGTCCAGGAACTGACATCCGGGACTAGAAAGAAGACAGAAAGACTACAAACCTATAAAGGGGAGAAAAGTGTGAATATCTAGTTTAGTGAGTATTTTTCTATTTGCATCCTTTATAAATAAAAATAAATAAAGAAAACTATCACCAATCCTTTAAACCAGTCAATACTATAATTTAAGAACTATCACGTACAGTCAAGATCAACAATCAATATCAAAGTGTACTTGGCTCTGTGTCTACGACAATTTCACATGCAATTTTCTTGTTCAAACTGACCATTACTAGCTTCAGATTATATTACTACACAGAATATAAGGTAATGACTTTATTGATAGCTGAGCTGAACGAGGTTTTCTATTAAGTTGCTGTTAAGCGGATTATTTTTTAAGATTTATTGGATTTGATGGTAGATTATTATTGTCTGGAGTTGACTTGGCAAAGGGACAATAGAATAGAATTAGCGATACAAATAAGAGTGTTTGAAATACATCGAACCTTTAACTTTTGCATATTTAGGTAATCTCAGTTATCCATCAATCGAAAGTTAATTAAATTAGTACACTTACTACCACCAACGGGATTTGTTTTTCGCTGATTCTTCTCTATATTCTTGGTCTACTCCACTCTCAACATTAGACATGACATGTTTCATTTCATTCTGATTCCTATTTCCACGTTTCTCTTTTACTAAACTGCATACCCTATCTTCACCTTCGCTGAAAAATTTGAAGGAGAATAAGTCACGTAGCGGGCGGGCCATATAGGTATGCCGTAGACTGGATGGAAGATGGGGGAAGAAAATGCTGGAGTAGACCGGTCCACGGACGGGACGGAGGAATGTGGGAAGACAACCGACTAGGTGGACAGACGATCTCAGTAAAGTGGCCGGAAGAAACTGGATAGCCATGACACATAACCGCCAAAAGTGGAGAGATTTGGAAGAGACCTTCATTCAGCATTGGGTGTCCAAAGATTGAAGAAGAGAAGTCACGTAGATTTATCGCCGGTCATGTGTTGATAATTTTCGATTGGAAAATTATCTCTTTTAGAGCTTTGCTCGTCTTCTTAACACTCGGTCTTAACAACTACCTGTTTAATTTCTCGCTCATTCTTCTTTTCATCTTCGTATTTTATTAAACAGCGTTTTTTCTTAGAAAATTTTCGTTCATTTCTCTCATCTCCGCTCATCTTTCCACCGTATTCTCACCTCAATAGTTAAATATGAAGGAGTATAAGTCACGTAGTTATCGGCCGGCGATGTGTCGGTAATTTTCGATTGGACAATCTCTATAATGACTGTTTGAGACGTGAGGTGTAGGCTTGTTTAGTTTTATATGTAGTTTGTTTGAACAAACGACATGGCTGTTGTAATGATGGTGATTGAAAGTCATGGATGTCTTCACGGTGTTCTGTGTGAATGGGGCGGTATTTTTTAAAATAATTCTAATGTGGTGGTCTCTTCACGTTGCAATTCCCGTTTGATATACTAGCTGGGTGTTTCATGAAAAGGGAAAACGACATGTATTTTGAATTTGGGTGATTTATGGTCTGTTGTATACAAAAATTTTGCTGGAGAAGCTTGCGGCTAAATTATAACATTCGCTTGAGTCAATGTTCAGGTTAAGCAGCGCTTGCCTAGGTTGATATGTGGATGGGTGACCACCTTTGACACCGAGTTTACTCCGTGCCTCGGAAAGCACGTTAACCGTTGGTCCCGGCTGTCAACTATAGATCTTTGATAGTCGTTACAGGTTGTCAGTGGTCTGAAAGTCTGACAACCAGACTTACTAAGGGGTATCCTATTACCCAGTACTAACTAAGTTGTGAAGGTCCGATAGGCAGTCGCTCCATGTAAAATACTGGTATTTAGCTACATCCAGTTAGACTGCAACCCGACCACAAATGTTTTTGAAAAGTCTAGGCAGATGATGGAAGCATTATCTAATATGCTTCCATAATCTCTGAGACAGAGAAACATAGGTATCCATACATAATACGATTTTTTTTTCTGCTTCCATAATCCCATTATTCTAAATCCTTAGACATGTCATAATTTTGGAGATTGTAAAGTTGAAATCAATCACGTTCTACAAACTAACTTGCGGCTGGCGCCACGGCATTAAAATAAAAAAACGGGCCAAGTGCGAGTCTTACTCGCACACAGGGTTCCATAGCCCCAAACAATATAATAACAATGTTTTGAACGGTCATTCATTAGTAAACCTTCACTCAACCGCAAAACTAAATTTGTTTTTCATAGTAAGTTAAGGAAAAACAAAGTTACTGCTGCAGTTTGGTGAAAAAGTCCCATATCTCAAAAACTACATATCAAATCTTATTCAAACCAATTTTCGTTGAAAGTTTTTTTTACGTTCTACATCCCCATATTTTTTTCAGAATTTTCATCCTCTTACTTTAGAAATTAGAGGGGGGGGGGGACACACTTTTTACTACTTTGGAAGTGTCTATCTCTCAAAAGATTGACTTTGAATAAAAATGGTTTTACAAACCTCAATGTCATTTTTAAAGACCTATCTACAGACACCCCACACGTATAGGTTTGATCGTTTTTTGTTTTTTAGTTTTAGTTCCATGTATGGGAGGATATCCTTACCTATATATTTTTTTAAATTTTGTACAAAAATCATAATGCGGTTCACAGAATACATCTAGCTACCAAGTTTCAGCTGTGTAGTCCTAATAGTTTCGGAATAAAGTGGCTGTGCTACGGACGGACAGACAAACAGACATGACGAATCTGTAAGGGTTCCGTTTTTTGCCATTCGGCTACGGAACCCTAAAAAAGAACAACCAATATGTATAAAGTTCAAATGTGAAAAGTAGTTTTAAAAACATCTGAACTCAGTTTCACGTCATATCATCTGAGAGTATCCCAGGTAACACGGCTGGGCACACGTCATGCGCTGAGCGTCGGCGTCAAAAAGCGTCAGTGTCTATCCTGCCGTCTGACGCTTGACGCGACCCGCCCGTCAGACGCTACTCAAGAACAGTGAAATTTGTTCTCAGCACGATATATTCAAATATCTAACCGTATGTCACTCGATACGCCTGACATCTTCATGACTATTATATTTAGGCGAAAACATCTGAATAATACCGTCGATTTGCTGTTCAAAAATCAACCCTAACGTCCTCAGAATAGAGTTTCAGATGCATGCGTTAACTTTACATGTAGCATAAAGGAATTCGTCAAACGACTGTCCGTCGTGGCTTTTGTAAAAGACCACCGCACTACCAAGTTAATCATTCACTTGAATAGAACTTTAACTAAAGGGAGTAAAGACTATTTTTCTTTGGTTAGGATAAGTTTAACCCTTGTAATGCTAAGGTGGTCTGATAAGCGCTTCTTCAAAATGACGGGCGTCAAAATGTTTCAAAAGCGGTCATGTGTGATGACTTCTTGTTAGCAAGTGTGTTAGGTACAGACGCCAGTTATACATCAATCTACAACAATCAGTCAAATTTCTTTAATAGACTTTCAACTTTATGGTAATAGAATTAGGTTCAAGGTTTACTGGGAAAATTTGACGGTTTCGGGTAGCTTGGTGTGCATACTGATAATGATAAGATTATATTTGAGATAACGATATTTTATTCCTTAGTCAAAGGTTATGGTTTGAATATTGGCCAATGGTATAATAAAATAATAAAAAATCCTTGTAATAAAATTAAGATTACGGTGCAAGTTCATAGGTGATCGAAGTTGTAATGTAACATTTAAATAATGTTCAGAAATACCTAGTACTTTGTATTAGGTATTGTTGTATAACTTAATGATACATGATTTTACTTCAGAGCAGATATATAATTTTGCTGAAATGTAAAAGCAGGAACTTGCTAAGACTTAGGTTTTAGTGAAACTCATCAAATAGACTTTTGAAATCGTTGTAGTTTTGTACGCAACATACGTGCTTTGGATGTGGAGATGTGGAGCTGTGGAAACCTGCCCGTTATACAATTGTTAAAGAATTTCTGATAAAAAAAAATCTCACATCATTTAACGCCTGTAATACTGTCCACACCCAATAATACTTAGCCCGGCCTGAAAATCGATAATCAGTACCTCACGCTCAGAAATCGCCCTTGCGACCACTGGACCAACGGCTGTCTTGTCGCAAGAGAAAAAAAAACTATGCGTCGAGTCCCTCCGCGCGGAAGAAGTGAAACTTCGTAATACTACACGCATGCGTCCGAGTGCCACGCATTCACTCTCGTCATTTTATTGAGCTTCTAAATAATATTTTGTTGTTTTCTTGTTGTATTATTTTTACTACATAATTGTTACATAAGTTTATCGAGGTTATTCTACTCATGGAAATTGAGCGAAGGCTGGTCACACCGAAGAATCGAACATGACTGTTTGCACGCCAACTTGCGTACCTAGTAGAACTACGTAGTCAAAAATCTTGTAATACTGCCATCTGTTAGTGAGTTTTAGAAAATATACCCCCTCCACGGTAGCGTTAAACTTGTTGGAAGTCGCATAAGAAGTTTCACTTCAAAAATCTATAGCCCTACAATACAGAAACGCAGTTAAGAACTCTCATCACGAAACAGACGCTATTGATAAAGGGAAAAATGATATTGCTACAACTTAAATTATAACACCATAACCAAATAGCTCCACACATTCTAATGTCAACAAATAAGCATGTAGACCCCACAGTAATCATACAACGATGGTCACGCGCATAAATAAAAAAGATCACGTAGTACTTAACAAGAATTGTTTCTCAACATTTGACATTCCGTCGAAACAAATTGTAGGTTCGATGGCTGTGTAACGTTTTTCTCACACGATTGGAGAGCAAATAACTAGGTGCTGATGATATGGCAATATCGTTTCACGAACTAGGTACTGGGTGTGGACTGAGGGGTGAAATACTGGTGGGAAGCTTGGGTAACGATTTGGGCAAATGTTGGGTGGTCGGCGGATAGTCTGATTTCGGCAACGCTAATTTCGCTCAGGTAAGTGTTGTTTGTCCAACTTACCGCAGTGTCTCAAGACGAAAGTCTATGACCAGTGTGTGTTGCCAGTGATTACATACGGGACCGAAACGTGGTCGTTCACAATGGGCATCATCAGAAGAATTAAAGTCACCCAAAGGGCTATGCACGCAGTTCCCTCGCGTGATCAAATCAGAATAAGGACATCCGCAAGAGAACCAAGGTTTCCGACGTAGCCGGAAGAATTGCCAAACTTAAGTGGCAGTTGGCAGGGCACATTGCTCGCAGAACAGATGGCCGATGGGGCCGAAAGTTCTGGAATGGCGAATGCAAACCGGAAAACGATGCGTTGGAAGGCCTCCCACTAGGTGGACCGATGACCTGGTGAAGGTTGCGGTGATCCGCTGGATGCGAGACGCACGGGACCGGTCAATGTGGTGACACTTGGGGGAGGCCTATGTCCAGCAGTGGACGTCTTTCGGCTGAAATGATAACGATGAAGTGTTGAATGAAACAAAGAGATGACGATAACCAGCAGTGGATAAAGACCTGTGGATGATAATGGTGATGAAGGTTTAAGTTTATTAATAAGAGAAATGCATTTTTGTTTTTGTTTGAAACAGACCTTGTTCGATAGTGATAAAGTGTATAAAGCTGGCTAAAGGAAAGTACTACAGCATGCTCGCCAACCTTAACGCCTGTGTATCACGCGTCTAAGTATAGCTTCGGTCATACTATCATGGGTACAGCCAATTTTCGCCTCTCATATTGGTAGCGTATAAGTACTCGATTGTATCATGATTTCGAAATTGAATTGAATACTGTCGTACTAGGTACCCGTCGAGATTGCTGCTCACGACTTTTTCTTCCCTTTCCATCACTATGCGTATGATAGGGATGACGCTATATGGATGTTTTTTCCTTTTTGGTTTTGTGTTGAATAGGCTCGCGGTTGTCAGTGTCAATTTTAGCTAGTCGTGAACAAGCTTTGTGTCAATTTTAGCCAGCGAGCGGCGAAGGGTTATCTGCTTCTTTATAAGGCTCATCTTTTGCGGCATTCCTGTCATGATTGCGCACCTATATGTAATTTTAGCGATTGTTCTTAGATTGTTTTTGGTTTTGTGATCACACTGGGAAAATTTTAGATTGAAATTGTGTCTGGGATACCTTACCTTATTTTATTTTAGATTAGTCTTCATGGGAAATGACATGAAAACGTAAGTTTTGTTTAATAGATACAGATACTGCCCCATTGATTTCGATTTCCAGTTGTTTCGATCCAGGGCTAATGTGGACCACTGGTCTTGTCCAGCTCGTCCGCCATGTTTGATAGAGGTCCACAAAAATCACTACCACTTTTGTGGTTCAAAGTAACATGTTGCGCAGTAGCAGATATTACTCAATAAGTGAATAAAATCAACGAATCATAGTTTACATTGGAGAATCACCAATCACATAACGTATTGCAACATATTTGTCTCTAATAGCCAGATCAATCGTCGTCCTAAGGTATAATTTTGATGAAATGATGATGTAATTTTTCAGTTCACTTATGGTAAATTCAATTCGCATCTCCTATTTCATATCCTTTTCAAATATTAGCCAGTATGTACGCATATCCATTTATGTAGTTGTCCGCAGCGGTAGGCCCAATTACGACGCTAATTCAGTCGATGATGGGACATTGTGGCTCTCAAACTTTATGGCCCATATTTCTTTTGAACTTTAATCCTATTAAAATTGCGACTAGATTTATAATCGACGTGATTTTGAGCGAGTTTTTCAAGAACCAAAGAGGTTTTGAATCGTAGCAAAGTAAAAAGAGGATTATATGGGAAAAGGTTTGAGATCCTTTGGCTATTGTCTCATCATCTTTCGTACATAAAATACAGGGACTACATGAAAGTCAATGGAAAACGTGAGTATAATCACCGAGAGAATTCTCAACATTAATTTTAAGATAAATTTGCATATTTGCATTGAACTTGCAAATATTACAAATTGCTTTAGATTTAAGTTTTAAATGTGTAACAGAATAAGTTAAAAACATTTTGAGTTAGTAACGAGTGTACTTTGTTATAGAATTTATATTTTCATGCCAATTTAGTCGATACTCAAAAATACTTCTTCAAAAATATCCCAAGCAAAATTTACCAAACTCAGTACAGCAAACAAAGCTTGTTTAACCCTCCAATTCCACTTATCCACGCATCTGTACCCGTCACCCACGTTCCTGTCCGAGTAATGACAAGAACTACGTGCCCCAATCGTCCGCAATACTGCACGACACTGCGCAAATACGCGTCCCGTGACGGACGCATCACGCAGTCGGTCGCTAGTCGCCACCGTGCCGCCACTGTGACGATCACTTGTGTACGCAATTGTACCTGGTAATGGTGCATTTGCGTCCGATGAGACACGTACGGGTAAATCTTCTTGTAATTGAGAATGTACGCTACCGTCTTGTCTGTGAAAGGAATGTCGGGATGTGGGAGATTTGTGTGCTGTTGGTGTCTAGGTATGGGTAATTTGTGTGCTGTTGGTGCCTAGGTATGGGTAATTTCGTGTCACTTAGAGCATAAGAATTTGGATTTCTGTTGTGGATACCCACGGTATCTCTAAATCTAATGTGATGCCAGTTGTGACAAGAAGTAATAATTGCTAGATGCTTTTGAGCAATTAAATGGAGCGTGGCTAAATAATAACAGCCGCACAGGTCGATCTTCAAGGTTAAGCCGTGCTTGCCGAGGTTGGTCCGTGGATGGATGACCATCTTTACATACCGAGTTTTTTCCGTGCCTCGGAAAGCCGTTGGTCCCGGCTGTCATTTTGTTCCCTGTTCCCTTCCATCCTGTAAGGTGTGATGGCGGTCGGTCAATATGAAGCGGACCATAGATAAACGAAAGCTTGCATTTTCCTGTGAGTACAAACTGTCCGTCCTTTCTTTAAGAAAAATGGATCTAGGCAATATTAAGCCATGTATCACAAAACTTAAACAAGATAATTCTTCACAGGACCACGTTTTCATTTTACCAATATAATAACACCTTCATGTTTATGTTGGGACTCCGCGCTTTTGCAGTGCATCGGGTATGTTCGCGGAGTATGGCGTGTCTGATTTTTACGGTCTTATACGGACACGAATACCATCCCTGATGAGGCGAGTGCGCGTAAATTCTAACAGCCTGGTGGCTAACGTGACCAACAGGATGGACAGTCCAATAATGTGGCACTGGATGACCACTCATCGTGCGTCTTTCATATATTTAAAATAAGGTCTTAAAATGTAAGTGTGTAGTTTCTAAAATATTTCTTGTTCTTTCATTTCCTTCTCTCGTAGTGAGAGAGTACAAAATATTATTATTATTTCATCGTAACGTCAAGGTAAAAACGGAACCCAATATATGGTTCAATAAAAAATCCAAAATCTTCCGCACCATTTCCCAACAATGTTTAATATTCCACCCTTTACACTGTGACATACCACTCCATTGAAGCGTAACCGTTGATCACTGGTGTGTAACCTAACCCTCTAATGCAATTGCACAGGCCTCCTCAATATGCACGGCGGGGCTAAATATTTGCTAACTGATTAAAAGTCAAAGCTGTCCTGCCCGAGGCCACCGCATGGAAACAATTGCTGCTGGGTTCTAAATAATATTAGTGGAGCGGATCATACGCGTCACAGATCACAGGGACGTTTGTACCCCTTGTGGTGATGGGGAGTTGGACTTAGTGGGGTAAGGAGCGGATGAAGGGTTTTTGAGCGAGGAAAAGTAAAGTGTTTATCTAAAGACTTCTACAACACTGGCTGGTGTTTCATGAAAATCGGTTTGCCTTTTTGGTATTTTTTATCGATGTGTAGCTTTTTCTCTGCTGTAGCCCACGTTTGCTCGCCACAACGACACATCGTTCGACAACGCTTTTTGCGTCGACGGCCCTTCCCCCTATGTAAATCTCATACTAAATATGAAATTTACACCTTTTTTTTAAGTCTCTTAAAAATGGTCAAATACCCTACCTGCTAAACACAGATAATCAGCATAATATCTCTCTCTTAAAAAAAATACATTTATTTTATATTCAAAACGCTCCGCTTGCCAACATGTGAGCTAACCTAACCTAAATTCCCCATCTCAGAAGCTCTGAGTTGACATTAAAGATTATGCGAGATTTACATCGCAGGAAAATTTTCAATATATTTAACGAAACAATGTTGTTGTTCCCCATTTGGGGATTTTCTTTAATTTGTTTGAGCTCGGGTGTGCGAGTTATTAAGCTGAATGTTGTTTGCGAATTTCGAGCTATTTGCTCCCCGATTGTTGTTTGTTGTTAATTTAATGAGGAAATGATACGTATTTATTCATTGAAAGAAAAATACGTGTTTTCGGTTTCGGTTTTGAAAAGCTTTGTTAGATATAGAAGTTTTGACGAGTAATTTATAACACTTTTGGAATCAATATATTGTCAAAAAGTATTGGTAGGGCAGTACCATGGCAAATAACACCCCTTTCTCGTTGTGGGAGAGAAACCTGAAACGTATTAGTTTTGTTTTTATGAAGTTTAGTTAGGTATTCTTGTTTCATATTGACGATACATCTTTACTACTTAGATCCCTGTAGATAGATGTTTATTAGTACGTCAGAATTTAGTAACATATTTCAGTTTAAATGTTAAAAAACTGCGTTATGCTTCGTGATAGCCTAGTGGTGTGACGCGTCAGATTGACGAGAATAGGTCTCAAGTTCGAACCCAAGACACGCAGCTCTGATTATTCGAAATCATGTGCGTATTGTACAATTATCACTTGCTTCGGTGAAGGAAAACATCGTGGTGAAACTAGCATGCCTGAGAGATATTTCTCGACGCGGCATGTAAAGCCAAATCAGAGGCCCATGTGCGGCATATAAACTCTGACACCAGCCCCCCTTATTCCCAAACGCTCGGATTCGATTTCGATTCGGAAAGTCGTATGCCTATCTCGCTCGCTTTCGTAATGCCAAAACAAGATACTTATCAAATCGAAATCGAATACGAGCGTTTGTGAATAGGGGGCCAGGTTAGGTACTACACGATAAAGAAAGAACTACGCTATGATATTTATAAATACACTTCGTTACTTGATTCAAACTATCATCACACTATACCGTCCTATAACCACGCTATCGCCAGAAACAGGACACGGTAGGGGGACGCGGCAGATGTATTGTTAGCCAACACCCGAATCAATCGATATTATAGGGGTTGTTGTGTATTGACGGGTGCTACAAAGCTTTGTACAATGTTATGATGATCGATGGTGAATTAATAATCTTGATGTACGGACGGCGACCAATCAAGCAATACAAAACTAGTTTATGTGGATCTCTCATTGTAGGGGACTTCTATACAAAGCGAGGCCACGTTATATTGGAAATGTATGGCTTGATATCGATGTGTGTACAGGCTAAGGTATAATTAGGGAAATTAAACGCTTAGCAAATTGACTCCACACCTCAGAAACCAGACCAAAATCCTTATAGTACACACGGCAACCAACTAAGCTATAAAATGAACAGTTTATGCAGATCTCTCTTCGTAAGGGAAATCTAAGCAAAAGCGAGGCCA
Source organism: Cerastis leucographa (assembly GCA_963082945.1). Classification (NCBI taxonomy): domain Eukaryota; kingdom Metazoa; phylum Arthropoda; class Insecta; order Lepidoptera; family Noctuidae; genus Cerastis; species Cerastis leucographa. The sequence goes on along the minus strand of OY720363.1, from coordinate 6,698,477 downwards.
TATTATACCACCGTCCGTCCGTCTTATGACGACAGGCCGTGTCGACGGCGCGTTCGTGTTCCACGCGCGCCTCAAGGAGATGTCAGCAAATCGGAAGGGGTCCGAGAGAGCTGATGCCAGGGCCTGCCAGGGCTGCGGGACTGGTCGAAATAGATACCGAGACCCTGGAACACAAAGGGCTAAGAAGGAACATGGATGGGTTTTAGTCAGTAGAAGTCGGACACGCCCTTCCGCTCCGTACAGAACGGGAGGGGTGATTTGATGATTACCATAGGTAAAAAAAATTAAAACCCCCGTTAAACTGAAATTTATATCTTGATGAATAGCCGTCATGAGTGAGAAAACTACAGATCAGCCGTGTGTACTGGCAAAGGTAAAGTCAGGGAAATTAAATGCTTAGCAAAACTACTAATTTTTTTTGTCATCCACGATAACGCAACAAACTGCAGTTTCGGAACTGTCAAAAATAATGCAACTTCATTTTGGATAAAATAATAAAAAAATCTTCATCCAAATCCACTTACACATTTAATTCCAACAAACATCCTAATTAAACAAAATAAACGTGAACAAGTTCTGTCGCCCCCGACATGCCCCGATGTTCCCCGAGTCGCCCCGACGACGCGACGCGACACGACGGGAGGACGGCGGCGACACAGGCTCATGCAACGGCGACGTTTGGCGATACTTTACAATTTAAGCCTTCGTAAGCTCCTTACCGAGAACCGGTCCCAATCGAGCGGCATTTATTATTTTATTAAGCTTTTTAATGTTTACGGACTTGGTATAGGTTGGGGTGTAGTGGAAGCGAAGATATTCAAAGGTACAGCTTTAAAAAAAATGATAATGCAACGGTGAAGGTGGCAATAGGAAAGATCATTCTAGAAATAGAAATTCTTTCGTCAAATATTTTACTCACAATAAGGTATATTCAAATCTTGAATTGATTTATCTAGAAACCACAGAGCACACACATGCAACTTTTGAACACTAAACAAAAAGTGAGAAGTTTCAGGATGATAATCTTTGAAGCTGATGGTTTAGAATCAGCTTAGTAGGCGTAAGCCCGAATAGACCACATTTAGCTACTGACGATATAAGAGCAGAAGTATGTAAATAGTTTGGAGAGAGATACCCTTGTAAATTAGTTTTCTAAGCAGTTTCCCAAATCACTGTAGTTGACAGCATTTTTCTTTATGCAATCACCTGTAGAGACAAGCCTTTGATGCCGAAGATATTATAGAGCTCAATACCCTTTATTACAGCGTGTTGTGCCATTGATCATGGGGAATATAATATGCTACATCTGTAGCATATCTGCCACTGCATTTTAATCCTTAACAATAACGAAACGAGTATTAAAACAATGATAATAAGCCGAGCGATGGATCACTTTATTGCGAGAAGGCATCTCTCTCTCATTAACTTACCAATTTCGTTTTCCTTCTTTTTCTTATTTTGTATGTGACAAGTTCTTGATGCGTCAGATTCGTTTCGTCATTTTGTATGTGACAAGTTCTTGATGCGTCAGATTCGTTTAGTAATTTTAGGTCGATTGATGTTTGGACAGGCTTTCTATTGTACTGTTATGGATCATGTTACATATCAGAGTGAAATATATACTTAATTCGCTATTAACATGGTGTAGAAAATTACTTGACATGTTCAAAACCTACGGCAATACCGTCGAAAACGTTTTTAATTCTCAAAAATCGAAGAACTGACACAGCTAGGTAACCATCCAGTGGAGATCCTAGTTAACTGGACTTAAATCGTTGCTTACGACCTGTAGTATAACCTCTTTCAAGGAATATTTCAAGTTTCCCGGTCATCCTGTATACAAGGTGTTGTTTTGCATCCTCGTCAAAATTCAGGAGGTTGTCACAAAAGACATGAATAATCAATAAAAATTACGGTACCTACTTAATTACTAATAAACGCTGATTTTTTTGGTAGTTCATGTTTATCAGCATTTCAGAATAACCCCCTTAACGTGGTATAAGGAATACGACATTATCGAATAAACGTTTGAGATTGTTAGTATGTGTGGAAGCGCGGTTATAGGGCATGAATCATACGGCCCGCGTTTTAATCCCGGGTGGTTCACACTTACCGATTTACGTAAATAAGAAAAAAATAAACTACCTACCCATTTTATTATTGATTCGTCACGAGAATCATTAGCATAGTTACCTCCTCGAATTTGACGAGGATGCAAAACAACACCTTTTATAACAGCAGTTGCATGTAAAATCACAATCTGGACATTAAAAATCGAATTGATTACAAAAGAACTAAAAGCAATTCAAAAAGGGAACAATTCAGTCACCACAAAAGGAGGTCTAATAAAGTGATTAGCACTCGACCACAAAAAGGACAAAGTCTTTGAACAAAGAACCAAAAAAAGGACAATCATAAGCCTACCGATATAAAACAATGAGACAATTATTGTCGTCGGCGCAAGCCCGGGATTGGGGAGGAGTAATAAAAAAGAGCAATCCCCCGGGATTCATGATAAAAGATTTTGGCACGAGGGGAGATACGGGATTAAACGTGTGATACTTTGTCTTTTTAAACGAACCTTTTTTACGCAAGTAAGATATAAAAGGGGGCTGTTATGAAAATTTTAGATGGCATTTTTTTGAGTTTTGTGCACCCGGTATAATGTTTAAGGCGTGCAAAGTCTTTGTGTAATGAGATGTTATGCAGGTTTAAGAAGTCTTATTAAAACAACTTTGTTCTTGATAGGAAAGTTAAGTAAAAAGAAATTGTGGGTAGAATAATATTCTATGATCAATTTCTGAAATTATAATCCATGATAATGTCATAGTAGTTTAAATTCTTAGAGCTACAAGTGCTAATTTGTGGTTATCAAGCTCTTGAACTGTGTAAAACTATGTGTGATTGTAATTAGTAGGTAATCTATCTATTAAGTACAAACTGAAAACGAACAACATTAAATTATTATAATTTGGGTTCACACATCGGTTAAATATTATTATCGCAACCTTAAATTAAATTACAACCTTATTTGATTAATGCACGACATAATTATTACGTCCTGCGCCCATTTTGTTAGTACCTAACATTAAAACTTTCTTAAACTCCTTAAAATATCATTAATCACCAATTACACCGTCTTAATCGCCAACAATACAATTGTTACACTCAACTGCCGCTTGACAACAATTGATAAATTAACAAGATTGTGAATATCCCTCGGCTCCCCTCCTTTGCGGAAAAAAAGAAAAAAAAGCAGGGGAGACACGATTACTTGCCCCAAGCGTCCCAAGATGTGACAGATTAGCTGGTAATTTCTTCTAAATTGATATCTCAAGAGGCATGCTCTTTTTCCCCCGACTTCCCCTATTTTTTTCCGTTTTCCTCCGAACTTTGAAAGATTGCCAGTCACCGCCGTTTATCGCGGTTACTATGGAAATCTTTGACATGAATTGGATGGAGGTTGATGTTTTAAAAAAAAAATATTATCGAAAAAATATTAATATTTAGGATAAATTCTGGAGTTTAGGACGTCTAAAACTAAACTATGTGGAGGCTGATAAGTAAGAACTTAGGAAGGTCTTACTAAACAATATTTCTTATCAAGAAGAAAGAAAAGTCTGGCGGGACATTGTCAATGTCTAGCCTTTTCTCAATGTTACTGGATGTAGCTGAATACCAGTATTTTACATGCAACGACTGCCTTTCTGACGTCCACAACCCAATTTTTTATTTTTTTGGCAAGAGTGTAAATCCGGTCGGACTAACACCCATTGCAGGCTGGGAGCCAATCTGGGTAGTGTCAGGCTCCAACTGACTAAAACCACCTCCTGCCTAGCTAGTGTCCCCCTAACTATTTAAATGCTATTTCTTCTTGCTATTTAAATGTTACTACAGTATTCAGGATTATTTAATAGATGATGTAAGGGCATTCTGTTCCAGAAATATTGTTGTTGATGTGACATGTGATTAATGCAATAATAAATTTTGCCTATTAGTATTATTTTAACAATTATTTACAAATTCATCTTGACTTAAAAATGATGAAATGAAATGATTTTAAATTTGCTTATGTTTCTTTATTATTTGATACGGTTAAATTACCAAAATTATATTATTAATTACTAATAATTTTTGCAATGAATTGTATATTAATGTTGTCAAACAGACAAAACTTGAGATTTGCATGCTTCAAGGCGTAATATGGCTGAACTATGTTCTATTCTAACTTTATGTAATTACCCATGTTAGCGAATAAATGATTTTGAATTTGAATTTGAATTTGACAAGGTCAGAGACCTTTTTAATACATTTGTCGTTTTTACTGCTGTTTTGTGTACATTTTCTTTGATTAATAAAAGATTAACTATAAATTTAGATCGCAAGGTTTTCAAAATTTAAACTCCACAACCCAGCTAGTACTGCATAACACGACACCCGTTGGTAAAAGTGGTTAGCGGTTGCCAAACTTTCGGGCCACTGACAACCTGTAACGACTGTCAAAGATCTACAAATGACAGCCTTGAACAACGGCTCAACGTACTTTCCGAGGCACGGAGGAAACTCGGTATGTAATAGGTGGTCACTCATCCACGGACCAACCTAGCAAACCGCGGTTTTACCGGAATCGACATAAGAGAATATTATTATTTAGCCAAGAGCAAGACAAGCTACATATTAAAACAAAAATAATAAAGATTTCTCTAAGAAAGAGTGAAGGCTAGCTTTATTACAAAACATGGCACTTAATTGCGTATCATCAGCATTTGTCGTAAATATGAAGTGATTGCGTAATAGTAATTTAGACGGCATCGCACTGTCATATCGTGTGGCAATTTGTAGCGAATTTGACTTGATTTTGTCCGCTTGGTACTTGTGATTAGAACGCGGTCAAAAGAAATCTATTTTTTATCGAAAATTTTATGTTTCTGTGTCTGTAACCCAACGTGAGTTTACCTACCATTAACATCACGCCTGTAAACCGAGAATGTTTAGGTAGAGGTGTACAAAATACTTCACCCATATTTCGCCAGTTCTGTTTAAGTGTCGCCGCACACGGGCCACCGGCCACAACCACAAAACGCCGCCACCGGCATATTTCCTGTAGTTTTCATACATTTTATATGGACTCGCCGCACACGGTTGACGCTGGTGGCCGCCACACGCTACAATCGTCGCTGCCCGCTTCTTGTGGCGCGCGCTGCCACTAAACGCTGACACGAAACGACACTACTCGCCACTCGCGCGATTCCGAGTCCGAGTCCAGATACTGCATGCATGGGTTAAAAAAAGTAGCAGCCACCGACCGGAAGTGGCGACCACCGGCCACAATTGGCTGTCGCGCGCTTCCACTACTTTTGTAGCTGCCTAGCTTCTCGTGGGGGCGTTTGTGGTTGTGGCCAGTGGCCCGTGTGCGGTGATCCTACTATGTAATCGGAGGCGAGCTTGTCATCAACCGGGAACAAATCCAGACTCCATGGCTGCTCCTGAAATTCCTGATCGAAAAACCCAATAACACTTTGCCCGATCTAGAAATTGAACCCAGGACTAGGAGTTATGGCACCAACCCAACTCTACAAGTGCAAGAAACACACTGCCTCAGTCAAAAATGTTCTAACACAGGCCGGCTGGACACAGGTTTTCTACAAGGTGTTGTTTTGCATCCTCGTCAAAATTCAGGAGGTTGTCACATAAGACATAAATAATCAATTAAAATTACGGTAAGTACCTAATTAATTATGAATAAACGCTGATTTTTTTGGTTGTTTATGTGTGTTAGCATTTCAGAATACCCCCTTAGCGTGGTTTAAAGAATAAGAAATTATCAAATAAACGGATTGTTTGTATGTGTGGAATCGCGGTTATAGGGCAGGAATCTGACGGGCCGCATTTAAAACACGGGTGGTTCACACTTACGGATTTCCGTAAAAAAAAAAAAAAAACCTACCCATTTTATAATAGATTCGGGACGAGAATCATTAAGATAGTTACCTCTTTGAATTTGACGAGAATGCAAAACAACACCTTGTATTTATGAGAGTGATTGGGCTTTAATACATACAACGCTTGGGTCTAAGTGTAGGTTGGTGGACGTCGAAAAAGAAATTCGAAGATGTGACTTCGAATGTTTGATCATTCCGAATTTCCTCACAACCTACAAAAGGAACTGTCATGTCTTTAACAGGTCACCAGTTACCGACAAGACATCAGAGGAAAATCTGACTAGCTCCCAAATAATAATCAACAAGTGTTAATTGTAATTTTTTGCAGCAAAGGAATTATACAGCAGCACACAGTGAAACAAATCAAAACTAGCAGTAGAGCAATTTAACGTTCACTTATACAATATTTACGCAATTTTAACACACCAGTGTAACATGCTCTGTCCACCACCTCGAAATCTTCAAGAAAAGGAACAATTGGAAGACCAGTGGGAGGTCATAGTAAAACGGTGGTACAGCATGTAAGTATGTAGTCTTGGGAGTCTCGCTCTGTTTAATATAAAGGTTGATGCATCCTTTAAATCGTTGTAATATATCATTTTCTACCGTAATTGGAGATATTTTGAACATGAGGTTCAGATTTTATCTAGGACGTCATAATAAAGATATGTATCTTTTCATGGCTGATGTTTGATATTTGGACGTCCGTCCGGGCGTAAGGTTTATTTAGAAAAAATATCAACTAACTTGTGTGCAATATTTACAAAAAAACTTAACGTAAAATAATTTCAATGGTTAAGCAACCACCTAATAGTAAATTTCAGCAGTTATGTTTTAGTACATTATTAAGTACAAATCCTCCAATGTACATTGGAGGATTTAATGCCCCAGGGCATTAATTCTCTACCAGTCGACCTTTGGGTCAAATAAAGGTCAAGGCACATCTATGGTCTATCACAATGCTATCCGCATTGTGATAGACCATAGATGTGACCTTTTTATTTCTATGTTTTCATTATTTTGGCTTCTATATCCATATCTTGTTCTTTTCTATTTCTCATGTTCTTTTCCATACAGGTTAGGCCACTAACCACACGAAAAAGAAAGAAGATGTACATCTTCATCATTTTTCTTGGTGTCAGAATTTTTATGCCGCTCATGGACTTGGCTTTACATGGCGTCGAGAAATATCTCTCAGGCATGCTGGTTTGAATAATAAGTACTTATATAAAAATATAAAACTATTCTATTTTAAAACTCAGCATGTCATATCACACAGATTGTGCCTGTTCGTCGCCTACGCATTGCTATGTATTTATGATCTCTGCGGGCTAAATGTTCGTTCATTGTCGCAATTAGCATAGGGGCTGTTGTTGTCTTGTCAAACGATAAGGCTAAAAATAGAAGAATGCGGTTTGAAATGACCAGTATCTTTTTTATTTTCTTTTCTAGATGGCCTCCTATTCCTGTTCCTGCAAAGCCTTCTTCAACCAGGCCTGCAAACTTAAGTTGTCAGATAATGGTTTTTGTTAAGTTTTTTGGATGCTCGTGGCTAAATAATAACAGACGCACGGGTTGGTCTGTGGAAAAAAAAAAAAAAAAAAAAACCACTCATTTCAGACACCAAAGTCTGACAAGCAGTCTTACCAACATATTTTTATGGGGGCTCAAGTGAAACTACCGGAAAAACATATTGTTTTAAAAACATGCTCTCGTTATATTTCAGTTCACAAAGCCACAAAACTCACTCAACCAATTCTCAGAAGTACCAAAAATCTTCATTATTTTTTGGCTTTAAAAATAACCCAAATTCACAACTACTAGAACCCAAATTATACTCTTTCCCACTGGTGCGTCGCCCCGGGTAGGAACGCTTGACTTCCGACCTTCACATCCGCATCCGATGGTACACATTTTTTCCTTTTGCGTTTTCTAGTGTCAAGCTGACGCATGACATTCGCTTTGTTCGCTATTGACAGCTTTTCCCGGAATATAATAAAAATGTTCTATTTTGTGGCAGGTGTTTGGAAAATGGTGAAAGTACGGTGTGGGGAAATGTGTTGCCCTCTACTTTTGTTGCGAATGTGGATGTCGGAATTGTTTTGATAGTAATAATAAATACTTGTGAAATCCTACTATTATGTATACAATCCATACTAATATTATAAATGCGAAAGTCACTCTGTTTGTTTGTATGTTTGTTTGTTTGTTACCTTTTCACGACTAAACGGCTGATCGGATCTTAATGAAATTTGGCATAAAGATAGATTTCAACCTTGGGAAGGACATAGGCTATATATCATCACGCTACGACCAATAGGAGCGGAGCAGCAATGAAAAATGTTGCGAAAACGGGGAAAATGTGACGCAGACGAAGTTGCGCGGGACAGCTAGTATTATATATACGAAACGGATGCTGTCTGTGCGGATGGATGGATGGATGTTTGTTACTCTTTCACGCGAAAACTACTGAACGGATTTGGATGAAATTTGGCACAAGAGTAGTTTATAACCTGGATTAATATATAGGATTTTTTATCCCGGTAGTACAATCCCGTGGGACAGTGACCGAACTCCACGCGTGCGAAGCAGCAGGCATAGGCTAGTGTGTATTAATTGGTTATTGCAATAGAAGCTATTTAATACCTGACTCTAACTCTGTCATTACAAACGATACTACTCAAGATTAGCGTGTATGAACGTAAATAAAACATAAACTTTTCATAGTCATTAGCTTTCAGACATACGTCAGACATCATGAATATCCTAGTAGCAGCCACGGAATCTAGATTTGAGCCCGGTTGATGCCAATAGGCTCGCCCCCTATAACATGGAACTTTGACATAACTGGCGAAATGTGTGGACTAATTGGTACTTACACCTCTGCTCAACCCTTCAGGGACTACACGCATCATAATTAATATCTGCTCGAAATATTGGACAAAAGCGGCAAAATACCAGCATTCTCTTGCCCTTATTTTATATTATTTTATTTTTAACATTTTGGGAAAGCTTACAGACTAATAACATTATAATAACAAAAATACTTAACTAAATTATTGCTAATTACAAGCTTCCAAAGATAAATACAAAATTGTTACTTCTTAATTCTACTATCACTTACTTCCTCAAAGTTGCCATTTAATTTTTATATTGAGCTAAAATTAATAATAAATTTATAATAATTTCTCTCAATTTATTTGGGGTTGGCGCAGCATGTCTTCTTCTTCTTCAAAAAAAATACTGCCAACACACGCACACGCAACATAAAGTTGGAATAGTTACTACAAATGATGTTTTTTTTTATTATTACCGTCCTCTCAGTCATATCATTTCTGATAGTGATAATGTCAACATCATCATCTGCCTCGCCTTTTCCCAAACTATCTTGGGGTCGGCTTCCATTCCAGATGTAGCTGAGTACCAGTATGTTACATGGAGCAACTGCCTAATCTGGCCTCCACAACCCAGTAACTGGGTAATCCGATACCCCTTGGTCAGACTGGATATCAGACTTTTGGCTTCTGACTACTCGTAACTGAGTCAAAGATCTACAAATGGCAGCCAGGACCAACGGCTTAACGTGCTTTCCTAGGCACGGAGGAAACTCGGTATGTAATTATAGTCACCCATCCACGAACCAACCTTGGCAAGCACGGCTTCATCTTAAAGACCGACCCGTGCGGCTGTTATTATTTAGCCACGAGCTCCTCTAGTTATAAAGTCACCATACCTAAAAAAATTAAATTAAAATAATAATGAAGACCTACCCGATTGACACCACAACGTCTCACCCATTGGACCACAGCTTCTACCAACTGTCATTTCTACAACCTCACAACATCAAGTCCTACTTACCTCGTAAAGGTAAACGAGCGTAAAGTTACGCTGTTGGCGCTTGTCAGAATTGTGAACGCACCTTTAAAGGCCCCTCGTATGAGTGACAGATTAATGTATACTGCTCGAAAAACATGATTGATCATTATCAGTTAACGTATAGGAGATGCTTGGTAGAAACGCCAGCATATCAAGATACCCGAAACTGTCAAATTTTCCCAAACAACTTTGAACCTAATTCCTTAAATAAAAGGCCTATTATTATATATCTATAAAATTTGACAGATTTTTGTAGCTGGATTTGCAGGCTTCTGTACTTCATACTCTCTCGGGGTTTTAGGAGGAATTTTGTGGTGAAAATTGGTTGATCTGTCATAGTTTTAAGTAGCTATACCAATGATTGATGGTGTGGTGATGGGGGATCGAGAATCAAAACATTGCTAAGCCATCAAATTGTTATTACCTATCCTTTTTTGAAGTTTCTACTAATATGTAAATGGTGATAGTATCGTCAGTTTGTCATGGACTGGGTCAGTTTTTTAGGGTTCCGTACCCAAAGAGTCAAAGGGTCCCCTTTCTCTCTTTATTTCTGAGACTTCGGTGTCCGTCCGTCCGTCTGTCACCAGGCTGTATCTCATGAACCGTGATAGTTAGCCAGTTGAAATTTCTACAGATTATATATTTATGTTGCTGTCATAACAACGAATACTAAAAACAGAATAAAATAAATGTTTAAGGGGCTCCCATACAAAAAAGTGATTTTTTGCTCGTTGTTTTATATACCTAATGGTACGGAAACCTTCGTGCGCGACTCCGACTCACACTTGGCCGTTTTTTTTTATCCAATACACAAGGCGTTGTTTTGCATCCTTGTCAAAATTCTGGATGTTTCCACAAAATACATAAATAATGAATATAAATTACGGTAGGCACATATTTAATTATTAAAAAATACTGTTTTTTTTTGTTGTTTAAATTTGTCACTATTTCAGAATAACTCCCTTAACGTGGTTTAGGGAATAAGAAATTATCGAATAAATGTTTGAGATTCTTTGTAAGTGTGTACCTAAGCGTGGTTATAAGGCGATGATCAGCCGGGCCGCGTTAAATACACGGGTGGTTCCCACTAACCGATTCACGTAAACAAGAAATAAACCTATTTTATTATTGAATTGGGTTGAGAATCATTAGAATAGTTACCTCCTTGAATTTGACGAGGTTGCAAAACAACAACTTGTATAACGGATTTTACAAAAATATATGCACAACAGTTTTATGAAGAGACTGCAACTCTCATACAAGGGGCCGTTCTAGGATGTAGACATCAGTCATCAGACTCATGCACCAAGCTCATATCTCCCCATTGAAAGATACAAAGCCTAATATTAAACCGTAATTATCGACTTCAGAAGAAGTCTATATCATGTCTTAAAGTTCACTGACCCTGTATATCAGTGGCTAGACACTCGAAAAACTGATAGACAACCCTGTTATTAAATATTGATGTAACTATACTGCCTGCCACACTTTCTTTGCGTCCATTCACAGCCTTTTAAGAAGAATTGCCTGGAGACACCAATTTATTATTCAGTCAAAAGTAATAATTTGCATATTAATTGCTGTTGTCGATCTATGAGCAAAATGTTTTGCTTCAGGTTATATGTTTTTGGAGACTAACCCTGTTTTAAGCTTTCACGGTTTTTAACTAAACTTACGTTGTCCCGTATGGGATATCTTTCGTGATTATCAATTACTAGCTGTCCTGCGCAACTTCGCCTGCGTTTAATTTTTTTCCGTTTTCGCAACATTTTTCATTGCTGCTCCGCTCCTATTGGTCGTAGCGTGATGATATATAGCCTATAGTTTTCCTCGATAAATGGGCTATATAACACTAAAACATAAATAAAAAAAAAACAAATTGGACCAGTAGTTCCTGAGATTAGTACGTTCAAGCAAACAAATAAACTCTTCAGCTTTATTATTGGTATAATTGTGAGCTCCCAATATTGTGTCATCCCGCGATTATGTCGCTTGCACAGCGTTTAAATATCGGTAGTTAGTTTTGGAGACTATTTCATACAAACTACTTGCACAACCACTTATTTTCGGATTCTTCTAAGAGGATAAAATTATGTCTATCTCGTTTCTAAAACCCCCATGAATTATGATTCATCCTCATTCAATGACGTATATGTAAAAACTTGTTATACATAATTTTCTTTCCCGCTGCATTTTTTTTTTGAGAAATGGCATTAAAAACCATTGTTTAATATTAGACATTCAAGAAAAATCACCACATTATAAATTATTTATTCTTTATCTCAAAGGTTGACAGGTAGCGAATGCTTTGTGGGGTTAATGTCGAGATCTACAAATGTGACTTATTTCGTACTAGGACATGTTCCAAAATCAACATCTTTTTATTTCACATAGGCCTACATGGCCAATTATAAAACGTCGACAAAAAGGTTCTCGGTTCGGATTGGACGTTTCCTATGGAGAAGAACCGGCAAGAAACTCCATGGTTACTCTTTTAAAATCATTTGGTTTTACAATATTTCTATGTTACAGCGTTAGTATTTAAGTATGGGAGAACATCGTAGGCCCGACAAGAAGTCCTTGCTTATAACTACAAAACGTAGAACAAGATAAAAAGTTAACAAGGATCTAGGAATCTATAAGGCCTACAATGTCCACACATTGACAAAAAAATCGGTAAATAAGAAAAAGAGTTTTTACAAAAAAAATAAACTTCCATCTCTATCTTGCACTAATAGTTTGGCAGATATGCGACAGTGACAGGAAAACCTAATGCTAAGCAGTGGAGCCTAGACAGTGGTGTGACTGCCAGGCTGGCAAGTGATACCCCTTTATCTCTGATTTTTCTTATTCTTGTGCGTATTGTATAATTTTATCATCACTTGCTTCGGTGAAGGAAAACATCGTGAGTGAACCAGCATGTCTGAGAGATATTTCTTGACGGCATGTAAAACCAAGTCAGAGGCCCACGGGCGGCATAAAAACTCTGACACAGGGTAAGCACTAAACACGCAATAAAGAAAGAAGAACACCAGTCTACGTTAGTAACCTTTATAGATCTCAAGATAATTCCATCTATGTGCCACCTCTACAGGACAAAAAGTTTAAATAAATAAAGCGGTATGAAAAAAAAAATGAAACGCGGACCTTAAACAAGTTTCCATTGAAGGTAAACAAACGCTCCAAAAACATAAATTCTCCACACCCGGACGTATGAAAGTCTTGTCCGAAGTAGTCGTGAGGAATGAGTTGATGATGAGAATGATTTGAGGCGCGTAATGATGGCTAAATTAATCTGTCTACTATTTGGAAGCTGGCCTGTCAAGAGGTCAGAATTTTGGTTCGGTTTAATTTTGGAGAGAAGAGCGTGAATTAGATAAGATAAAAGGGATTAAATATAATGAGCACCAAAAAATACTTTGAGATCCTAAGCTACGTTACCAAAAAAAAAATACTAAACACCAAAAAAATTGTATTCAAAGACCAAATATAGTAAATGATCACCAAATTTTGTGGCAAGAAGAACTTAGGAAGCAAGTGCGAGCAAAGCGAGCTCGGGATATTGGGCACCCCGACATCCCCTTCGTGTTAGGTTACTTTAAACCCTGCAGAGAGAAATAGGAGCCCCGCGTAGCGGGGCTCCGTCGACTACGCCTTAGTTCGGAGCTGTGATTTTCAGGTTTTTAATTCTGGTGATCATTTACTATTTTAGGCAGTATAAAAATGTTTTTTTTAGGTTATATTTACTTTATCTGGTGTAATGTTAAACATAAGCCAAGATAAAATACTAAAAACAAATTTTAAAAATTCAAATGCCGCGTTCGACATACTTTCTTATATTTTTTCTTCGAGCTGCTAGACTCAGCATTTTCAAAGATTGCTGAAGAATGACATAATGTAGATTCGACTTTCAGTTCAGAGGGTGATGAACTTGTTATATAATGGGCTCAATTTAGATATCCTTCGACACACACTAAGAAGAAGATCAGAAGATGGTCGAAAAATACTCTCATATGTTTTGCATAAGTCTGAAAGAACTCAAAGGGTAATAAAGTAAATGTGTCCATAGGCACTTAAGGCAAAGTGTTCCAGTAGATGAAAGGAATGAGTGATCTGGAAAAAGGCATCTCCAACAGTACTTTATGATTATATTAGCGAAAAGAATTCTATTCCATCCATTTATAAGTTGATAACTTAAACCAACACACAAAGTCACGACATAGATCTCATGTGCGTTGGATACGCTAAACAACTTTTACTGTGCTCAGCGATGCTACCCGACGCCCGTCGGCTATGTGTCAACTGATGGCCAGCCGTCTAACTTGTTTGGAGTAATCCTACTATATACATTTATTTTATTTATGTATAACATGAATAAAATTATGTACGTGTTTAATTGCGAATTTTGTTGAGTAATAAGACGTAGTGGATCTTCTTGCGAGATTTCGTCCTTGGAAGGTCTACAACCGTGACTCTTTTCTGTAGATTTTTTTGCATGTGATGCAAGTCTCTTTAGGCGTAAGAAATAAATCCTCACGGGCTGTTAGCTGTCCTATAGAATAAAACTAAATCTCATTTCTTTAATTTTTAACTGCCCGTTGGCCTCGTGGTCGCAAGCGTGACTGCTGACCGTGGTGTCTCGGGTTCGATTCCCGAATCGGGCATAAAGTGGTATTAGTTTTTTCATAAGAAGTTGCTCAGTAGCAGCGCGGAGTTTGGTAGCTGGCGGCACGATACCCCCTTTGCTTTGGTGCCTTGGAAAGCACGTTAAGCCGTGGGTCCTGCGCCTGATCTCTCTCAAGTCGTGTCGGATTGCCATCCGATCGGACTATGTGAGTGCGCACACACTTGTGCACTATAATATTTTGACGGTTGGCGCAGTGGTAGAGCGATTGACCCCCGCACGGAACAAATATTTGTATAGCGTACATATAGTTGTTCCGGGTCTGGGTGGTTCCGGGGTTGTTTGTGTATGTGAGTTAAAATGTTTGTAAACGCACCCACATTACACCGTCGAGCAACGTTTAAAAAAAAAAACCCGTGCTGATGGTTAATCTCCGCTAAGATTTACCGCCGTGACCAAAATCGGTCAGGACGACCTTTGTTTTTTTTTTTTAGTTACACTATTTGAGTATGAATGTAAATAATATTAGTTCTAACAGTCGTCGTTACCGACTTTTAGCTGAAAATGAGAAAAGAGAAATATAATATGGAAAAAAAATCATTTGATTCAAATAATCAATTAACAATCAGGACATGAAGCTTTCACAATTTGTTATTAATTTCAACAACTAATTTAAAACATTCATATTCCTCTAAACTCATTCTCGATACGAACCCTTTAGAACCCTTCAAACTATTAAACAGTATACTGTCGAGATGCTTGCACGTGACAGTTGATACGGAACCCACCTCGCCGCGGGCAATGTGTGTCACTGGCTTTATACTAGCGAGTCTATTGATTAATTTGGCTGATGATAACTTGGGTTAGGGTTTCTGTATAATGGTAATTATTTAAAAGGTTACTCAAGTACTACCAATATGGACGAGTATAAAGACGTATAGTCTGAAAAAATGTTTTTTTATGGGACTATGTAGCCCCTTTCAGAAAACGGTTTTATATTTTTCTATAGTAAATACAAAATCACACAATTAAATCATCTGCTTAGCCTTTTCCCAAACTACCTTGGGGTCGGTAAGTAAGAAGGAAAGGAAAGTCTTACTAAATAATATTTCTTATCAAGAAGAAAGAAAAGACTGGCGGGACAATATCAATGTCATCTGCCTAGTCTTTTCCAACTATGTAAAGGTCGGTTTCCAGTCTTACTGGACGTAGCTGAATACCAGTATGTTACATGGAGAAGCTACCTGTCTGACCTCCAAAACCCAGTAACTGGGTAATACGATACCCCTTAATAAGACTGGGTGTCAGACTTTTGGCTTCTGACTACTCGTAGTTACTGTCAAATATCTACAAATGACAGCCGGGACCAACGGCGTAACCTGCTTTCCGAGGCACGGTCCTCCGTGCCTCGGAGTACAGTAATTATGGTCACCCATCCATGGACCAACCTCGGCAAACACTATCGACCCGAATTTAGCCAAAGCTCGTCCCGAAATCATACAAATAAATACAATCGAAAAAAGAGCAGAGGCAGAGGCCAGAAGGCAGAGGTGTACTCAAAAGTACAACCACATTTAGCCAGTTATATTTATGTTGTACATGTAATAGGAGACCACCTTAGCATGTTTTTCTGTAGCGAACCGAAACAGACATTAGCTAACCATGGATTCATAACTCTAACATGCATTAGAATGCATGTGGTAGACCAATCAGATAGCAGAAGTGTACATAAAAGTCGGGGTGTTAAATCATACCTAGTTGGTACTTCTAACTGCTAATTACCAGTGACCAATTAACCTCGCCTGACTCATGGCGTTTCGTTAGTTAAGAGATGGTCGTTTATTGCTCTCTTGGCTAATTTCTGTGGCAGCTGTCTTTAGGTTACTCCGTCCACAGATAGAGATATGCCTAGATACCGCAAGAGCACCACTTCGCGTGACCAGCTTAAGCATTTTATGCTTAACGTGGGTACTATCGCAGCAAGCTAATTTGTTTTAAACAACAAGGTTACAAGTCAAGAACTTAATTGTAGACATTTTAAAGAACAAATACGTAGTGTTATGTTAATAGTACCTATGTATGTAGTATTTTATATATATCTTTATTTATATATGTATTGTATGTATTACGTATACGTAGTAGTTAATTTAAGTTTTGAATGTACTGTTTTTTTTGCAATTCTTGCAATTGAAAAATGGTTTGCTGTAAGAAAACCCAATTCTGGGTTAAGCTCGCCGTTGTACATATTTTTTTTATATTGCAATCTGTTTATATATTTCTTATTAATTTGATTTGCAATAAAGAATAAGAATAAGAATAGTGTATTCTGTATTGTAACTAAATAGTGTATAGGACGTCATAGTATGTAGTCAAAAAATGGCTCGCTAAATTTTCGTACGGATCGTGATACTTTGGTTATCTAGGTGTACCTATGTATCTATTTATATTTGTGACTTCGTCACTTTCTTTTTTAAGGTATCGGTTGTTTTTTTATAAAGTATTGAGTATTCTAAATTTCGGACTGAAACCTAAAAATAAGTCAATTTTGCACATCTGTAATTGTTGGATATGGTATAAAGAACTTTTTGTAAAAATGTCGCTCATATACCGGCAAAAAATAATTTGAATTTGAAAATGGTACAGGATGCAAAACTGGCCCTTCTCAGGATCTAAGTGTGCAACGAACTATGTTGGGGTCTGCTTCCAGTCTAAACGGATGTAGCTGAATACCAGTATTTCACATGGAACTGTCTATCTGATCTCAACAACACAGTTAGTACTGGATAATACGATACCCTTTGGTAAGACTGCCACTGACTACCTTTAACGACTGTCAAAGATCTACAAATGACGGCCGGGACTAACGGCAATGTGCGGTCTACTGTACCAAAGTTAATTTTACATTTTACCAAAGTACCTACTGTTAGTTCCACAAGTAGAAACGGAAAATAAGGTTGGCCGTTCTGTGATTTTGGAAAAGTTGCCATTTTAATGGCAGTGATAAATCTCATCATCAAATGAGCAGCTGATAACTACTACTAGAATAAGCCACTCATACATTTCTATAAAAGCCATTTAAAGGAATAAAAAAATAATATCACGCTGCTCCAGGAAAATGATTAGGAAGCCGTAAGAAAATTTTACAAAACTTAAATCGTTAGACCAGTGAGGACTAACAATGAGACAACCAATCCACAAGTCAATGACACTTACCAGAAAACTTACTTCCAACTTTATGATGAAGATGAGGCTTGAAAATGTATTTATTACTCTTCCATTATGATGCTGTTCTATTCCCAGTAAGTACCTATTATAAGGCAAATTACATAGTACATTACAGAGATCAAAACAACAGCCGTTTGTGAAACACGTCACATGTGTGCCTACTGGGGACGTCGTGCTCATGCGCCGAAAGCAACACTACCTTCTTTGAAAACTGATAAAGCAGACCACGTAAAGGAAACTAAGCCTTATGAAGTTACACACAAGGTATGTGACGACGGCTTTCGTAACTTTGCTGTGCAAAGTGGTGGAGATGTGAAAGATTTTAAAGTCAAACTAAAACCGACCCTATGCGATGATGCTGTAGTTGAATTTTGGCTGTTACAGTAAAAATGATTCATCTATGAAAATTTTCTCCTAGCTCTTGAGTAGGTTAAATCAAATTGAACTCTCAGAGGTTGTGTTAAGACTGAATCAGGTAGTAAAATTAAATTAGCGTAGAATGCTCCTACGCATGTCAACGTATTCGTAGTGATCGTATCTGCCCAGGGTGATACTGTCGGCGTAAGACCTATGATTTAAATATGCTTGAGAACTTTGTTTTGTATAACTTGGAATAAATTATCGTTGAAAATGTTTAAGTGGATAGATATTAGATTGTAGAAGAAAAAAATGTGTACTGAAAATTATGGAACTCATCTGAAGTAAATAAAAGTGATTCAAGCAAGATACGCCAAAAAATAATGTTATATAGTCTATCGTGCTAAGAGCTGAGCCAGTGAATGAAGTCTCCAAGGTGGAAAATGGCTGAAATTTAAAACACAATAGGAAATAAAAATATTCTTATTTTATTACTTAAAGAATAAGTTTGCAGAATGTTCCGATGATTTTGAAAACGAGACTAACTATAATAAAATTGGGAGATGCTTAGCAAGCCAGAATTTTTGATCCTGCTTGACTATACATTTTGTAGATCTATCAGACTGTGTTTTATGCATGCTATCGTCGGCACCTAACCAATAACAACACACGACAAATCAACTCCAACAAATCCCAACATATCTTAATTTCACACGCTATTTTTATGAGCAATAAACTCAACAATACCAGAAGCCAGAACCAAAATAAAGAGTTGAGCTATCCGAACTATATATTGCGCCCGCGCCGCCGCTCATAAAACGGCGTTCATTATAAGGCTTGTTACGACTCTGTCATCTCCTTTACAATCCTTAATGACAACCCTCTATGTAACGCCGTTTTCTCAGAAGTTGACAGCATGAGACCGTGTTATAAAACTATAAAACTTGCTTATTGTCATCGTAAAATCAAGGGATATTTATTATACTCAAACCACCTACTTTATCCTCCCTATGGCTTTAAAAACAAGGTTCTATATCGCATGGTTCTCGGTACTAAGGCTTTGACCAACTCGTTAGTGTGACGGTTCAAGTGAGGAGTTGGATGGAAGATCAGGGGTTAACCAAGTCTTAAATTGATATTGGTTTGTTATTGATTGCGTTATTGTCGGCTATCTGTTGCTACTGGAATGCTAGGTTTCCAGTAAATTCTAGGTTATTGTACGTAAATCTAGGACAAATGAGAGTTGGGTTAAGGTACAGTTACTTGCATGGTGTGTGAATGGAATTTCGACATTTACGTTTGCGTTACGATTAGAGATGCCAGGAATATTCGGCAACTTTTTTCAGTATTCGGTATTCGGCCGAATATTGCAAACTATTCGGCCAAATACCGAAGCGCAAATCATGACATAAAAGAACGCAATATACAGTACATACAGTATGATGAACAAATGCAGCAACAATCAACAAATGCAGCGTGTTGTGACACGACCGTACCTAATCACAAATAAAACAAAACTATCTGCGCCTACGGTACGTTACTACTTTAACGATGCAAGTTTAAACTCGTAAATGACGAACGAGTTGTGAGTTGACTCCCTCGGAAAGTACTAAGTGTTGCCGAATATTCGGCAGCCGAATATTCTGCGCTTCGGCCAAGAACCTTGCCGAATATTCCGTATTCGGCCAAATAAATATTCGTGGCATCTCTAGTTACCATTTGTTTTGTGTTAGTTTAAAATTTTGGAACACTGCCATCATGACATTGGCTGACTGATAGCGACATTGTAATTGGCACAAATACTCATTTTGAAGTTTGGAAAGTTTTAAGTATGAATGTGGATGGGTCTAAGAGAAGTGGAAGACCAAAGAAACGATGGATGGACTGTGTGAAGGATGATTATGACTTGAAAGGAGGTGTGTGATGCGATGACCAGTAATAGAGAAGTATGGAAGAAGAAGACATGCTGCGCTGCACCCAAAATAAATTGGGATAAGGATAGACAGGGGAATGATGATGATTATGACTCATTTTGAAGTTTTATGCCCTGCATTGGCAGTGGAGTGACCCACTTTTGGACGCGAAAGTGGCTTGATCCGGTCAGAAAATTGTCATTCGCCTCGTTTTCGTTCGGGTTTCGCATCGGATTCCGATTTGATGTCATGTTGTCACTTTCTAAGATTTTTACTATTTTTTTAAATGTCTTGCTGCTAACATTTCCTATGATTGGTTTCTATCACAATTATTTTGATGGAATTTTTACTGCTATAGCAAAATCAGCCATGCCTTTGTCGGCTAATTTTACTGGGGGTATTTCTCATATCCAATCTAGTTAAATAGCCGTTACTGTTTGAAAATGCCATCAAGTAAGTTTGCAACCTTCATTTACCTGATTAAGGACGTAAAATCGCCTAAAGTAGTAGGATAGGCGAGTTTACGTCCCTAATATTAAATCTAAACACTCATTGTCTATTCTTGACTTAAGGCCAGTAAAACAGCGCTGACAGCAAGCGGGAAGAAAGTATTAAAAAATAAAACCTTGATGGGTTCGGGTGTACTAGGGCACAACCCTATTGTCATAAACCGAGCACAGATATATTGAAAAAATATCTATCAGTTGGCTAAAGTAGTCACTTTAAGCAAAGTGAGAGCTTCTCTGATATGAGCTAAGCCAGCCTGCATATGAGTGCAATAGAAGTGAAAGTCTCATTTCATAAAACAAATGGACCTTGGTCGAGACTTAGTAAGAACTTAGTAGATAAACAAAACCAAAATCAAAATATTTTATTTTACATAGGCACTTATAAAACGTTAACAAAAGGTGCACCTAGGCTTATATTACTAAGTTTGGGTGGATGTATGTTTGTTACTCAATCAGAACGGCACAACGGATCTGAATGAAATTTGGCGCAGAGATAGATTATAGTCTGGAGTAGACTATACCTTTTACCATTTTTCTCACCCATACCAGTCAAAATTTCCACACGAACTAAGTCACGATCAACAGCTAGTTAAAAATAAAACAGGGCTAGACCAGATAATTGGCCTAGACAAGAAGCAATCTCTTTCGAGGCGATTCGTGTTCCTACAAAGACTTTCAATAGCACTGACAAACTTTTCGGTAAGGTACCTTACTTACCTGTATAGGAAACTGAGTGTACTGAATGCTTGGTAACCGTTTCTGCCTCGATGTCACCTGCATTAATTCATCACCATCATTCGCCTCCTTCATACCCTCATAATTTGTTCACATGAACCCTAAGAGACCACCCACTCTGCGCTAATAAACGCTGCGTTTTACGATCGTGATAATAAACGCTGTTTACAGTGGTCGGCGCATGATGCGTTGTCAACCACGGGGGATGCTCGGTTGTTTGGACAAACGGTTATGGTATGGCATGTGTTGAGTCGTGTGTTGGGGATTTTACTTGGGTGGTTTCGGATATAAAACGCGGCGTCCGTGAGGGAGTAATTTTAGGTAAAGTGGTCCTTCTAGAGCAATTTACCTCATGTATGAGGGCGTGAGAATGCTTTAGTTTAGTACTTAAGGGTTTTCAATAGAAATTCTGATAAATTTTGCTCTGTCTACTTGCCATCAATACATGAATTATCTTTGAACTATGCCTCACCTACTGGAGTGTCCAAGGTGCTACCTACTGGGCCCAAACTATATAACAACGAAGTATCATCGATACGACGAGAAGAAGAAGCTTTGTTCTATCCACTGCTGAGTGTAAGCCTCCTCGCTTTGGTAGACAATCACGTAGGTGTCGCTTATGTGAGTGTCTACTAGGTCTTAGGAAAGAGATATTAAGATCGTAGTAAAATCTAGATTTTTGCTATTTGAGATCTGTGAATCTGAGCGTAGAGATCAAACTTCATGCCTTATTTCTATGAGAAGGAACCTTTTCCCGGCTGTAGCACAAAAATAGATTTATAATATAAATGTAGATTTTCGCAAATTATTTAAGATGATTCGATACCTCCATTCATCAGCTCTAAAACAAACACCACACTTCAATATGTTGATATTGAAGTGTGGTGTGTGGCTCTTACCTAACAATTAAAATAAAATACCTCTAAATCAAACCTATTCAATTGAAGACCACACAATAGGCTAAGGCCTCCCATTCAAGTTATTATAACAAGTGAATGAAGAATAGAATATTTTTATTAAAATCAAGTTCATATTGCAATTGCGACCTCGGTATAACCTTGGTTGTAATCACACACCAATTAATGTCTGTTACAGAAGACAAATGGACTGACGAAGGTACTATTAATCATTAAGGATTGGTGGTTGCGAAGTTGGCAGAGTGTAGTGTCTGGGCCTTTGTGTTTAAAATTCTCGTGAAATGGTTTTTACGCTGGTGGCCCAAATATGATTTCTCAAAACCTCCCATTTGGCGTGGTCATCTTTTGCAAGACAGTTTTGTAATTGCTAGGTAATTTGGCACTGCTTTGGGCAGGTAAAAACCAAATCAATTATTAGTATAACTTGTGTAAGAGGTTGGCTAAAAATAGTGAAAGTCGATCACACAGTGGTCGTAACACAGACAGGCATCAGCAATCCTGGAGAAATTCTGTGATAATTTCATGAAAACGGACCATCAAAATAAAATCTTCTTTCGTGTCGATGATACGACTAGTTTCAATTTCGTGGGCCCAGTATGTGACCACGTTAATAGCCGCCTATGAGGCGTATTTTAGGTACTCTAAACTGCAGGTGTTGAGACACTTTGGACAGTTCAGCTGGTGGGACATTGTCTAGTTTGAAGCACCGCATTCACACTGTCCGTCAGAAGGATGTTTAAAATCCCCATTTTGCAAAATGTGTTTACAGTGGCCTGAATGCTACCAGGACGAAAGATAATTTCTAAAGCATTCAACCACAACCAGGACCCATAAAACCTTAGTGGTAGAAAGTCTGAAAGATTGGCTGCAGTATAAACAGCTAGAATTGAAGAATTGCCAAACTTAAGTGGCAGTGGGCAGGACACATTGCTCGCAGAACGGATGGACTATGTGGCCGAAAAGTTCTGGAATGGCGACCGCGAACCGAAAGACGAAGCGTTGGAAGGCCTCCCACTAGGTGGACCGATGACCTGGTGAAGGTTGCGGGGATCTGCTGGATGCGAGGTGCACGGAAACGGTCAATGGAGAAGACGGAAGACGGCACTTGGGGGAGGCCTATGTTCAGCAGTGGACGTCTTTCGGCTGAAATGTAGATGATGATGATGATAAACAGCTAGAGGTGCATCAGACGTGAAAATATGGTCACACGAGGACTCTGTTCTAGTTTAATTTTTAGTCAGTAACTGAATATATTAACTAGTAAAGCCTTACATTGGCCTAGCAATCGATGCGGTGGCGTGCAGCTAAACGATGTAGAGCTTGTACACTTGATAGTTGATAGCGTACGTATTTAAATGCTCCAATTACATGTTCAGTAAAGAAGCGCTGAAGGCCGACGTGAGAGCCAACAATCACATTTAGGACAATGAAGAACAATTTTTTTTAGAAATGAACGGTGACTTTAGATTAAGGAAAATACTTTGAGTTGTCAAAGATAAAAATAGCAAAACAAAAATCTGCATCGTAGACGCCATCTACGTCGACGGCAAATGTGAATGAGGATGAAACTCACTTTGGCGTCGTAAAAAATAATAATTTTCTTCAACCACAAACCAGCAACAATATTATCAGTCTTAAAAACTCTTTACAACATCCATAACTCGTAATATTCCATCATCTGACATAAACTTGAGAGGACTGCAAACTAATAAGTAGGTGCTAATGGCTAGTTCACACATGGCGACGGTTCAAGGTGGCAAATGTAATAGTTTTATGACTGTATGTACTCGTATGGCGCTGTCATTTGTTAATGTGTTGGTTTATGAGACGGTACATGGAGAACTTGCTTGCATTATGTTGATATGTATGTGTCTATGTATACAGGATAGAATGGACATCGACGGGAAACCGATTACCGCGTATTCAATGGGACCTTCCATCCGTCTTATACAACAAGCCGTGTCGACGGTGCGTTCGATCGCGTTCCACGAGCGCCTCAAAGAGATGTCAGCAAATCAGGAAGGGTCCAAGAGGGCCGATGCCTGCCAGGGCTGCGGGACTGTTCGAAAGAGATAACGTGACCCTGGGATACAAAGGGCTAAGAAGGAACATGGGTGGGTTTTAGTCGGTACAAGTCTGACACTCCCTTCCGCTCCGCCCAGAGCGGGACCCCGGTGATTTGATGATTTCCCGTTCGTAAAAAAAAAGGCTAAGCAGAACCAAAGTGCACTGAAACTATTATCCTGAAACCAACCTCCCCCTCCAACCCCCAGGGACATAGATATTTTTCCTCGATAACTTTAAAAAAAAACCAGGTGTTCCATAAATTTTGAAAGTGGTATAGCACTTTTCCATGAAACAGCTTCTTTTTTTAAATTAAAATTAATTTTCTATTTGTTCACTTCAGAATGATGTAACGTGGTAAGTGTTTTCGCGTCGGTGTCCTTTTCATGCTGTATAGTATGGGAATTTCTCTATTTTGTTTATGGTTGCCATTTTTAAAAGTGTTTATTTTCTGCATGACTTTAAATTGAGACTGTACAGTTTTTAGTATACAGACTTTTTTAATTTTTGAGAAGGATTCAAATTAAAATTTTTGGGCGTTTAAAATCGGGAACGATTCAAGATAGATTATCTACTTTATCACCTTGGAAATGCTGTTCTTAGTAGCTGAACTGACAAAACATTAACAAATGGAAAATTAAATCATAATACTCTGCACATGCAAGTGAACTCTTAAAAAAACGCAGATACAAAGAATTAAAAAACATGTCGAGCACGCAAAAATAATGGCAAGTCAACGTAACCTGCTCGATCGTTCATCTATGCAAAGCATTAGGTTACCCATAAATTGCTTTAAGGCTATTCCTAGAAATTCGAACCTAACAAAAGACTCAATCAAGTCCAACAACAAAAACTCAAAAACTGACCAAAGAAATTGAAGACCACCTGACTGGGTATCAAACATACTGTCACTAAAATTACACTCAAGAGCCTTTGACCATTTCCCGCCCTCGACAATGATATGATCACACTTACTTTTGAAGCGGTGTCACCCGTCAACGGCACATAAAGCTCCTCCCACACGCCCGACAAGATGTTGACTCACGCAGTGTCGCAATGAGCGTGTCGCTGCGTTGGTGCACTGTGGGTGGTCGACTGATAAGGATCTAATTAAAACCTACTTTTGTCGCGGAGAGAGTTTGGTAAGTTGTCGCGTTTTCTTGTCTTATGAAAACATTCGTTAGGTTAGTAAGTGTATGATTTTTTTTTGCCTTTTTTCTCCTACTGCTGGGCAAAGACCCAATTCCTTCCATGAGCTCTTTTTCAGTGCGTCCTCGGCCCTCGCGGTACGCATCCAGATAGTCTCGCCACCTCCTTCTGGAATTGAATTGAATACAAAATAAGCTAAGCATAACCTCACGCCTTTTACCAATAAAACCTCACGCCATTTACCCACTGGTGCAGGCAGAAACTGCAGAACGACATCAGCTACGACCCTCTCATACGTTTTTGAAATACTTTTTCAGGTCTTAGAATAATGTAGGTAGTTACTACGCGCGATACGTGTTTTTGTTTCAGTAATTAAAAGTTTTAAGAGGAGCTCGTGGCTAAATAATAACAGCCGCCTGGGTCGATCTTTAAGGTTAAGCCGTGCTTGCCGAGGTTGGTCCGTGGATGGGTGACCATAATTACATACCGAGTTTCCTCCGTGCCTCGGAAAGCACGTTAAGCCGTTGGTCCCGGCTGTCAATTGTAGATCTTTGACAGTCGTTACGAGTAGTCAGAAGCCAAAAAGCCTGACATCCAGTCTTACCAAGGGGTATCGTATTACCCAGTTACTGGGTTGTGGAGGTCGGATAGGCAGTCGCTTCATGTAAAATACTGGTACTCAGCTGCATCCGGTTAGACTGGAAGCCGACCCCAAGATAGTTTGGGAAAAGGCTAGGCAGATGATGAATTAAAAGTTTTAATAAGTTAAAGCACTCAGAGCTAAAACTTCAATTCTGTACATAATTTATCATGTTCTAAAACCTATACATATTAGAATTTTAGTTGCGAGAATTTACACGAAATTTATATCAATATCAATGCTAACGATGCAGCAAGTCCTAAAACAAACAATATCGATCGGTCTACTATTTTCTTTTGAGCTGCAACTAAAAACAACACACATCTAAAGTCTTAAAATCGCAAATCCGACCACGGCCTAAAGTATTATAGTGTTGAAGTGTCCTCCTCACCATAACGGTCCGGTCGTCCGTTTGTTTAACGCCTTAAAGTGACAACGACAATATCTATTTTCGATCAGCATTTGTTTATATTATAAACACCAAAGTTATCAAAAGACCACGATCTATTTATTACCATTTGGAATCTCTGTAACTCTTATTTGTAATGGTGTTAGGTTGCAATTCAAATGTTTTCTTGTTTGGTGATGATTGATGATTGGTTGGTGAACAGTTGTGATGACATGAATGTTATGAATAGAGGTCGAAGACTCGAGCCAAGAGTCGGTAATGTGAGAAAATAATTTTACAAATTTTATGTGTTTTTGTGATGATTTAAAACGGGATGTCGTATTAGACGGTGAATCCATTATTGACAGCGAACTTAAATCTTTGTTATCTTTGGCTGCCGTCAAAGATGACACTGGCAGGGATTCAGCCAAGCCCGTTGTAGTGTTAGTTTTATAAGGTAACTAAAAACCTCGAAGCATTTATTTCAATTAGACCATTACAGGCACTTTTTTCCAAAACATATAACAGATATTCGAAGACATATAACATCCAACTGTTGGCTTTTGGCCCACTCCCTGCAATAGAGAGGAGGCCTGTGTCCCAGCAGTGGGAACAATGGACTGTACTACATCTTACTACTATTATAAATCCGAAAGTGTGTGAGGATGGATTTGTTACTCTTTCCCGCAAACACTTCTAAACGGGTTTGGAGGCATACAAATACATAGTTTATAATCTGGTTTCGACACATAGAATACTTTTTATCCCGGGGTAGTACGATCCCGTTTAACATTTACCGAACTCCACGCGGGCAAAGCCGTGGGCATAAGCTAGTAGAGACAAATCAAAATATTTTATTTTACATAGGCCTACATGGGCACTTATAAAATGTCGAGTAAGATACACGGTTCGGGTTGGTCGTTTCCTATGGAGAAGAACCGGCAAGAAACTCCATGGTTACTCTTTCATAATCATTTGGTTTTACAATATTTAAATGTTGCAGCGTTAGTACTAATCAGCGTTAATAATAATGGGACATCGTAGGCCCGACAATTAGTCGGTGCTTACTACAGAAAGATATAACAGGAAAAATCAAAAAAAAAACAAAGAAACTAGGAATTTACAAAACCTACAATGTCCACTCATTCACAAAAAATCGGTAAATAAAAAAGAATGTACATTCTTTACACAAAAGTAAAAAGAAGATATTATAAGAAGACTACATTAAACAATTGATACAAATGTTGTCATCAGTGCTAATATAGCATAGCATAACTATTTTGAAATAAATATCATCACAAATAAACAAACCCACTAAAATTAATTCAACAAAAAACAATTAAAATCTACAACCCCCTTCTAATTAAAACTTAATTCCCATTTTCAAGCTTCATTAATATTAAAACAGTCCTTTTAATAAATAAAGATGTAATTACATGCCCTGGTTACAATAACCATAAATTTGAACTAATCACAACACATACTTAAAGTGACATAGAGCCTCCACGGCCGACTTCCGGACAAGTTGTCCGGACCGGAACCGGCCGACCACCGGAAGTTGTATACAAAGTGCGAGCCTTCGCGTGCCAAGGCATGGTAGGGGAATTTCGGTCGAGGGAAATTTATCGGTCTTTGTAACATGATATTTTAATATCATGGAAAAATCGTTCTGTTTTTTCTACCTCTTTCATGTCTGTCAAAAATTGTTAGTAGGTACACATAAAAACGGTAATGAAACTAGAAAACAATAAATCAAATTTTAATATATTTTTAATAAACGATCTAATGCGAAATTTCTACGCACTGATGACTAATCACAAGACTTTTGGATAGGCACCAGTTGAAGAGGATCTGCTAATGTACGTGGTTTCTGGTTTCCACCTTAAAAACGTTTAGAAACTATTCCAGAAGGTAATAGAGGACCTACATAACTATCAATAGCTACCCGTATTTCTACATTGTTCTCACATATTTTTAATTCTTAACATGAATGATGTAACCAAGATTTTGTAACATATCTTGATTTAAAAGAGTGTCCATGGAGTTTCTTGCCCGTTCTTCTCCATAGAGATCTACGCTACGGAATGGGCAACTACAGTACTTTCACAAGTTATTATGCCTTGTGACTGGGACTGTAGCTTCGCGTTTTATTTTGTTTTGTTGACTTTCAAAAGTGCCTGTAATGGTCTAATTGAAATAAATGCTTTGACTTTGACTTTTGACTTTGAGCTACCTTACTCGTTTCGTGTTTCTATGAATGACTATTAACAAGATCGACATAAGCTTGAGTCAATCCAACATATTTTTAACCGGCTCTCCTAAAAAAGGAGGAGGTTATGTTTTCGATCGGAATCTTTTTTTTTAACTAGCCTTATCTCTGACAAAACCTATCTAGGCTCTCTAATTTTCCATCTTTATCCTATTGAAAAACAACTAACTGAAACCATTTTAAATCCTGTTAAATCTACCCACCTTAAAACGCGACACACTCATAACTCATACGTTCTTAAAACCCCTCATATCTTCAATCGTATAATATCCCGACACCGCGATTATTATGCGCATTTAAGGTGTAAGCGACAGAACGGCGCGCGAAATTGAGAATTTCTTACGTTTTTTTGCAATTAGCCGGTAAGCGTCTGGTTTAATTAATCCTAACTAATATTATAAATGCGAAAGTAAGTTTGTTTGTTACGCTTTCACGCAAAAACTACTCAACCAATCATCATGAAACTTTGTATGCATATTTTTGGAGGTATTAGAAGTAATATAGGCTATATATCATCACGCTAGGACCAATAGGAGCGGAGCAGCAATGAAAAATGTTGCGAAAACGGGGAAAATGTGACGCAGACGAAGTTGCGCGGGGCAGCTAGTGTTAAATAAAATATGATACGCGGCCATAATATATTAAAATAGTAGTAGTAATATTAGTCAGTAGTCATTAAAATCATCAATACAGCCCCTTTAAGTTCATTTCATCCCAATTAATGACTGTTTGATGAAAAAGTAATTCTATGGGGTTAAATGAACTTAAAGGGGTTGTATTGAGGACTTTAATGATACTTAATTTAAATTTTTCAAAATTGCTATCTAATTTAATCTTATGTAATTTTGTAATGTATTGCAATTTTATATTGTTGTTTATTTGGAAGTATCTGGCATACGCCATTCGCATGTCTTATACATATACCCAGTTATACAGGGAAACCTATAATTGGCCATAATAACGGTTACATGCATATTTTGTAAAATATTTTTATGTATGGCTATTGGTTACCTAAATAAATTAAAATAATTAAAATTATAACTCAGTAAAGCCATATTAGTTACGGCCGCGTATCATCTTTTTTCAAATAGCAAAAAAATTAAGAAAATTTAAATTTCGCGGGCAACTTCGTCGCTTCCACCTTAACAGGGCGTTCAGATTACAATCAGCAACGTGAAACAGTCCGCGATTGTCGCTGTCTGCAGTCGCATTCTGAAAGGGATAGGGTGGATTGTATGGCAAGAATAGTTTTAAATATTATGGAGTTTAGACTGCTTCGTTGGTGTAGTGGGCGCAAATACGACTGCCGATTATGAGGGTCCTGCAGGGTTCGATTCCCGAGTCGCGTGAAGTGTTGTGTGTATGTTGGTCACGCGAAGTGGTTTTCTCATCAGGAATGTAAGTTTTTTTTTAGAATGAAGTTTCTTTTTTTAAACATTGCCCCACACTAGGATTTCTCTTGTATCGTGGGTGCGACATACACAAACAGCCAGACCCGGAACAACTATCTGTAGGCCATACAGATATTTGTTCCGTGCGGGGAACCCTCTATTACAAGGACTTTGCTTCTGCCACTCGTTTGAATATCTACAGCAAAAAAAAACCTTTGACCTTTACAATATGTTTAGAGCTAAACAGAAAGCAAGGAGGCATAAATCACAAAAGGCTAATATACCAACTTTTTTAAACATGTTCATAACCAAAACCCATGAATTAATTCCATACGAAAAAAGTCAAACTGCATTTTCCGTCTAAACCTTTTCAGGAAAACAAAAAAGGATTACTATTTTAGTAATTTCATGCACGTTTAACTGGGTAGTTAGATTATTATCGGGCACCGTGAAACAGCCTGCGATTGTCGCTGCGATTTTAATATATTTACTGTTCGCGTGTCGCTAAGTATCGCGGTGTGGTCGAAGCTTTATTTTGATCTATTGCTTGGATTTCATTATGTTTTTGTTTTTTTTTTAGTCGAGTATTTGAATAAGTGAGTACCACTTAGGTTATTATAGTGATAAAATTGGCAGATTGGTAAAAGAAGATAGATTTATTGCCTGAGGGGTATTTGGCTAATATTTTTTAGATATAACCCGCTCATGCCCGCTGCTTCGCTTGCGTTTTGTTCTGTAATTATCCCACGGGTTCGTACTACCGGGATAAAAAGTATCCTATATGCTATTCCAGACTATTATCTATCCCTGTGCCAAATTTCATCCAGATCCATTCGGTTGTTGTTGCGTGAAAGTGTTACAAAACATCCAGCAATCCTCACAAACTTACGCATTTATAATATTATTGCTATATTTGCTTTAATACTAGCCGTAGGCTATTTAATTTTGTCAGTTTACCGAAAATATCCAAAGAAGAAAATTTATAACAAAGAAATAACGTTTATTTATCACAAGTTGATAACGATGCAAGAACACAAAGTCATTTAGTTTATGCTTAAAAATCTTCAAAATAAAACATACAATTGATAAGAAATCAATTGAGACTAATTAGGTCACATATATGTAGATCCTGCTTTAACCACAAGAAGTGTAAATACCCACCTACTAGTCACATTATGTAAAGAAATTGTCACCAATCCTCACTTATGTAGGAACACCATCCCTGCAATTATGTCTACCTACACGAGACAACAAAATATATACACGACATAAAAAAAAAACAAATTATCGTGTTTCCCTCTTTTTACCACAAAATTATTTCTCCACAATTCACCATAAAACCTAATTCAGTCATTTTTTTCTTATAGTCTACAAATTTGTTCTAGAAATAAAGTCGAAACGTTTTGTGAGACACCTACAATATAAGTACTTAACAGCATATGGTGGGCGACCAACGTTGTGAATACGTCTTTATTTATCCAAACAAATGGGTGCCACATGTCGCCTTATTCAGTGACAAGGCCTCACACGACCAGTCTAACCTTACCTTAACATTCCATACAAAAATCCCTAGAAACTTCCTATTTCTTTAACAGTGCGAGAGGGGTGGAAGATCCATGTGTAATGGTGGTAGCAAGAATAGGTCTGTGACACAATAAACTTGCGTTATTTATTTATTTACTATAATTATACATAGCCAGATGTGTGAAGTACCAATGCGGTGGCTTTGTGGGTATTTGTGGCTTTTTTTGAAAATTACTTTTACGTTTAGGTATGTATAGGAAAAATGACAGGGAAGCCTCTTGATATTGGATAATACTTGTAGGTACCAAGAATATCAAGTGCTGTATCAAGAGTCGAGAACCGGAGTAATACTTATTCTATTCTCTACTCTGTCTCACTCAACTAAGTGACCTGTAGGTGAGTGAGACACTAGGCTATCACAAGCAGTGTTAGCTTACTGGCGTAACCATCGGAAGGCCAAGTCATAGGTCTATAGTTCGAACCCAAGACACGCACCTGTTATTTTGTTTATTCATGTGCGTAATGTATAATTATCACTTGTTTCGGTGAAGGCAAACATCGTGAGGAAGCCAGCATGCCTGAGAGATACTTTTCGACGGCGTGGAAAGACGGTCATGAGCCTCTGACATGGCTTTAGGTCCCTTAGGTCATGTCGGAGGCCTATGGGCGGCATAATCTCTCTCGAGACCAGGTTACGCTCTAACCACAAGATAAAGATAGACTATGTGATCCACTATGTGATCTTTTCAAATAAGTACTACATTCTGCTTATAAAATTCAATTTAGTGGCTCAAACTATACAAACAGTTTTAGACAATGCACGTTTCAAAATCCTAAATACTTTTATGCATCAATTCGGATCGTAGTACTATGTGTAATACCTACTGATTCATCATCTTCCTATCCTTTTCTCATTCTACTTGGGGTCGTCGAACTACGTTTTCTTGTTCTATGCTCCCCTGTCAGACGTCACGGCATCATTAACTCCTGGGATTGCTGATTGATAAGCCTTCAAAACGTTTTTGTAAAATATCGGTTCCTAATTCTCAAGAAAACCTTCCAATGCCTAGGCTAGGCTCAATGTTGTGAACTCACAAGTGAACCTCTCAGATCATGGTGATCATGAAGTACTTAAAGTCCGCATTGTCTTACCTATTGACACTGGCGAGTTGTTAACAAATCTCACTGATCTAAACTTGTTCATCACGAACTTATAATTAAATAGACCATGTCGACATCGCAGGGTTGCTATATGAAATAATAATTATGCTCATTTCAGTGGTTCTTTTTTGTAAATTTGTGGACTTTTTCTGAAAAACAGAAGTTGTTCATAATAATAATATTGGACTTTAGTAAAATTGTTTCTCAAAATATTTTACCATGTTTTTATTTTACCACAAAGCGGGTAAATGATTTTGCCAGTTTTTTTCTCTCCTAGTAATGTAACGCTGTAGGGCTTCTTCTTATTTTATTAATTAATCCTGTACAGAAAAAAAAAACTTTTTTTTTTTTTGCGACTGGTTTGCTCTAGACTCTAGTCTAGGTCAGAGATGACGAGACAAAATCGACGATGGTACGAGCTTACCCAGAAGAAGCCTGTTCACTCTAACTTTGAAAAGATTAGGGTTGCAAGCGTTCAGAAACACAGACGCGGGCAGAGAGGTCCACTTCTTTGCCAACTCATCATATGATGCAAACAAATCTTGAATATCACAACGGAAAAAATTCAAGTTTTTTTTTGCATCAAATGACTATTGAGATGGTTCATTGCGAACAACTTATTAATAACAAGTGCATATTCTTATTCTTTAGTGTCCACCAAATAAGTGCATACTATTAAACAAAAAGGAAATTATGACAATACTAGACTATGCCCGCTGCTTCGCACGCGTGGAGTTCAGTCACTGTCCCACGGGATAGCACTACCGGGATAAAAAGTCCTATGTGTTAATCCAGGTTATAAACTACCCGTGTGCCAAATTTCATCCAAATCCATTCAGTAGTTTTCGCGTGAAAGAGTAACAAACATCTATCCATCCATCCATCCATACTTACAAACTTTCGCGTTTATAATATTAGTAGGATTTGGCCAGACAAATGAAATAGATTATTTTCTGTGGAACGTCAAATACTATCAATATCAATTGCTTATTAAACTGATGATGCAATGGAATTCTTTTCATATTATTATAAATATACAGAGTGTAAGTAAAAGGAATTTAAAATCTCGAACTAGCAACCCCACGAACCAACTCTTTAACGCTAATGATAGAACATCATGCCCCTCTAAGTGCCGGTAATGTCCATACAAATAGTGCCCAGTTTTGGCTCTTACGACTGTCCCACGGAAATACATGTTTGGACATGGTTAGACCCTGCTAACTATGTTGGTATTTGTAACGAATCATCTTTGGGAAAATCATGTTTGGCGTTTATTAGATCGAATTTCCTTTTGGAGTAGGATGGCGGTTCTCAATTTCCGCTCTTGTTGCGTTGCTTGGAAATGATAATTTCTGTATCTACGTTTTGTGGATTCTAAAAAAAAATTGTTTAAAATAAGGTTCACAATCAAATTATCACTAAGCCAAATATAAATGGGTAATATTTTAAAAATATAAGCTACTGCCCACATTTTTTCACGGATGGTCCCATAGTAAAAGTTATTAATTTTCATGAATACTACACGTCCTTAAAATATTGCCAATGTTTAAAAAATCACCCTGTATAGTTGGTTCCTCCGACTACCAAACGATGCCATTGTATCGCCATTTAGTAGCTACCACCTGCTTGCTATTAAAGTGGCACGATTCCGATTATGTATGACGTCTATACAGCGTTAAGTAGGTAGGCATTGTTCCGGCTAGTTCTTAACGTAATATATAACGCAACTTGCGTTGATACTTTTGCGCCATCACATAGTCTAGTTGTCTTTTAATAGACGTAAAGGATTTCAGCTTGAAGCCTAGATTTGAAAAACAACACGGGATCAGCTTATCAGATTCGGTTCCACTGCTGTGGCACAGGGACTCATCTGTAAAAGAGTATGGCCTTCATTCACCATACGGTCCCAGTGTGAGTGACTAGATGTCACATCTCTTCGAAATAAAAATAAACATAGCATTGTCAGCCTATTTTCTCTGCCAAAAAAAAATACATGACTCAAGATCCATTCAACAAAAAAATTACCACCATAATCACATTACCACACCACAAAATATCATTACAGACTACTTTTACCGTATTTACAAAATATGATTTAAGTGGCAGCCTCTTATCACACACCATCTGCATAATAACGGTAATCAACACGTTTTTCATGTCAACAAGTAAAAAAATAACAAATGACATCGCCTTATCGAAGTCTGTCATCTTTACGGGTAATTGCTGTAAGGGGGTCTTAGGGGTAACGCCGTTTTATGAGGGTAACGTTGGTTGTAACTGATAAGGGTTTGAAACTAGGATTGGGTAATTATTTAAGTTGGTTGGAGTTGTTTTGACTGATTGTAATTTGTATTTTGTTTATCAGATTAAGTAGGTAAGTAATAGATTTTTTTATAAATTTTCATAGAAGTTCGCTCTAAAAGAAGCTTCAAAATATAATAGCCTGTGGAGGTGAGTAATGGCCTAGCTCACCGTCCATCCGTCTTATGACGACAGGCCCGTGTCGACGGCGCGTTCATGTTGCACGCGCGTCTCAAGGAGAAAATATTTTATTAGTAAGAGCACACTAGGACATTCAGTATGTTCTTTAAACAATTGTTTCCAAAATGCATTGGAGCTGAGATATACAAGGTGAATTTGTCAAGTGGGTGGAAGGCCAAATCCGAAACTATGAGGGATAGCGTAAAACACACAAAGTAGTCCCGAGCCCGATTATGATAGAGACTTAAACTGCATATTTGTTTTTTTGAAAAATCAATATCCCTACCAAGGAATTGAACACGTTGATTTTTAAAAACAATACACCCGGTATTATTACATCATTCATAGTGTCGCTGCTAAGGATCAAATTCTGGAAATTAATAACATACGGCAAACGATAGGAAAGAGTTCATTTTTGATAAAATATTACAACAGCAGTAAGTAATCAACGAACAACACAACTTTGACATCAGATATTTAAGGTCCGATGTATTTTTTGTCAGTATGAAGAAACCTATCTCTAATCACTTAGACAATCTACCTCACTACAACAAATCCGTTTGACCTCTATACCCCAACCCTATCACTACAATTTCCTATTACCCCATTATCAAGTAACATTAAAATATCACCCCACCTTACAACCCTTGTGCTATAATCACCTCTGACCCACTAGTTGACGAAATTGAGTGCCAAGCCTTATCTAAACGACGATCGGCACAGTGTCGGCTTTATAGGCTAACGAAACTGTTTTACCGTGTAATGTGGCACTATAAAGATCTGTAATCGCTGTGTTTTCCAACTAGGTGACATGCTAGGTGGTGGTTGTAATGTGATTTTGGCTTAAATGGAGAGTTGATGAGATTTTATGTATAAGTTAATTCTAAGGCATCGTTTGCACTGTTTCCAGATGATTAAATATATGGACTGTCATTTGTAGCGTTTTCACAAGGCCAAAGGGACCGTTAATAAAAGAAAATTTGTATCGCACTTTTTCTGTCCCACTGCTGCGCAAAGGCATCTCTCAATTCCTTCCAAGAACTCTTTTCTCGCACTCACACACTTACCATTTATTCGTGATATTTTGTACATAACGTCTATCTGATATAACAACATGACTTACATAAAAAACCGCATGTAACCTTATTCAGTAGCTGTACTTACTTACATGGCGTATAATGTACTACACACATACAGAGATAATAATAGCATCAGTAACTACATAAAAACTGTCACCACGACCGTAATCACCGTAATGACATCCACCGCTATTCATATCACATTATTCCGGTTGACAGCAGTCGTCGCGTTCCCGCGCTCCCATTGGCTGGAGCGACACTTTGTCGCCCATTTGTCACCAAACGCCAACCAATCACAACCTCTGACTCGAAAATGGAACACAAATGAATTTGTCACTGCGATCGACGCACATAAAACCTCTATTGTGTTCCGAACTTTATTATTCTGCATTTGAATATTCCAAATGGCGATGATGCAATTTGTATGCGTTGTGTTTATTCAAGAGTATATTTATTCAAATATGACAGCCATGGCAAAATTAAATATCGAACAAAAATAAAATGCGACAATGCAAACAATTTTTACACTCATCACGATGTTCGGAATAACAAAAAGGACACAATTTCGCCCCAAATGAAGCGTGACTTTTAACAAAGGGCACTGCGTATATGCAGTACGCAATCGTTTCTAACACGGCCAATTTTAGTAGTCCCTTTGTTTGGAGTAGCACGGAGTATTGCACGGGTGTTTTTACAAGGTCGGTTAGCAGCACAGTGTGTCGATTGCCTCGGGTTGGTGGAAATAACACGGCTGTATCATTGTTATACAAAAGCGCAGCTGTTCGCTTCCCTAAGGGTAAAAAAGACGTTTTGTGTGCTTTTTTTCCGATACGGTGTGCGTAGGGCCCTTTTAGCGGTCACCGGGACATGGACGCCTCCTGTTTGTGCGTTTGATACATTGTAAGCTTTTATTTTTTTTCGAATGTGTCTTTTGTTAGTGATGTGTCTATGTATTAGTTTTTGGGAGTGTGCTTATAATTCTGATGTTATCGTGATTTGGGATTTAGCTTATCTGACGTGATAGTTGTCGAGTTGAGAATTCAAATGTATGTTGCGTATTTTATTTTATTTCACTGCTGGTTATGTCCCTGTTTATGAACTAATAATTATTGTAAATTACTGTTTTTTTTTTTTCAATTAAGGAAATGTTAAATTTTTTTTTTTTTTTTTTTTTTTTTATGAATGGCATCTCGCAGTTCAACCTATGAGGTTGTCGTCTGCTTAACCGGACTATCCTGTGGGTGCCTTTAGAGTAAGGCCTCCAGCCAGGGCATAAAAACTTACAAACTAAGCGACTGCACGCTAAGGGCACCCCCTGTGGGGTACGAACCTCGGCTTAGGGCGTCGCTGGGGGAGGACTGCATGGGGACAGGCTGGATCTGAATGGTATCATTATTTAGGGGCTGATTTAAAACTACTGGCACAGCATCGCGGGCTGGCTCGAGCGAGGGTCGGGGAGGGCATGGACCGGGACGTCGCGACGGACCTCGACGGCGAGGTCGGAAAGACGGCGGTTTGAGTCGGAACTTTTTAAGAGTGCTAGTCTCTTTGCTACTCTCCTGGAGGAGGGTGATAGCATCATCTGGAGTGACAAGGGTATGCCTAGGACGGCGTACTGTACTAATGCGCGAGGGTTCGTAACGGGCGGCCGCTGCGATCAGGGGATTACGGTGTTTAATGGCGTTATCGAAGAAACGCTTCGAAAGACGTTTCATAAACTGAAGGACGGTGGGCATTCTAAGGTCTACGTGTAGACGGTCATTACGGACATAAAAAGGGGCTCCCGTGACTCTACGTAAGAACCGGTTCTGTAAAATTTGCATCCTATGGATGTACTTAGGCTTGGTGTGAGCGTACACGACGCAAGCGTACGTCATAATGGGGCGGATCACCGCGGTATAAAGGCGCAACTTACACTTGAGTGACAACTTGCTTTTTGCCGAAATCATGAAATGAAGCCTACCCATAGCAAACGCAGCTCGGTCGCGAGCTGCTTTGATGTGCGCCGCGAAAGACAAGTGGTTGTCAAGTATGACTCCTAAGTACTTGGCTTGCTTCTCCCAAGGGATAGGCTTACCGTACATAGTGATCGGGCTGAGCGCGGGTGGCTTAATTTTACGCTGTTTAGAGAAAAGAACTGCCTGGCTCTTGTCGGGGTTCACCTCGATTCTCCATTTCCGGAACCAAGCGCTTAAGACGTTGGCTGAGGTTTGGAGGGTGCTATAGATAGCGTCGTGACTGCGGCCAGTGTAATAAATGGCCGTGTCGTCCGCGAACAAGGCTAACTGAGCCTTCTTGCTCTTGGGGATGTCACTGGTGAACAGAGTAAAGATAAGGGGAGAGACGACGGAGCCCTGAGGGACTCCGGCTCTAATGGGGTGGGGGGAAGACAGTGCCTTCCCGATGCGATAGCGGAAGGTGCGATCCGACAGAAAGTCTCGTAAGATGAGCACGAGACGGTCCGGCACTCCCAGTTTGTACAGCTTATATAATAAGCCGTTGTGCCAGACTTTGTCGAAAGCCTTAGCTATGTCGAAGAACGGAAATGTTAAATCGTAACCAATGTTTTTTATTTAATCACGTCAGTCTTGTTGTCGTCTTGTCAACCTTTCAACCAGTTCACTGAGATGATGAATGTAATTTGAAATGAAATAAACTAAAAATACGAAATAATATCGTAACCCAATTTAGATTTATTTTAGCCAGTGATCTGACATCATCATCTAATTCATCCTGTTGCCCGTGTCCCATTTTACCTACAGGGGTTCAGCGCATTACGTCTATGCTATAATTTAATCCTTATCTTTAATGTCATTCCTCACGCAATTCATCCATCTCTTCTTGGTCTTCTACTCCCTCTCCATCCATCAAAATTCATTTTCATAACTCTCTTCCTCATGTGCGATTCATCTCTCCTCATCACAATGATGTTCATAATCAGACAGACGATTCCTTTACAATTTTTCTGTAACTGGCGCAACTTTCAATACACGCGCACTTAAATTCTTTTAAAGCAGTTCTTTAAAATGTTGTCCCACCAATGTCCCGTTCCCACCCCTTTGAGCACCCAATCCGCCATCTTGAATAATAATGCCTTTTATTAAAGAGTTTAATAATAATCCTGAGACGGATACGGCAGATGTGTTCTTAGCCTTAGGTGGTAGTGTGTACTGGGCTTAAATATTGCAAACAGCTCTTGAGATTTTTACATTAAAGTTTTAATAATGTGAGTTGATAAAATGTGCTTTGAGTGTACTTAAATTTCGATATTAGGTGCCACGTGATTTGGACTAGTAGTGTTTTGTGTTTCGAAGAAATTGGGGGTTGTTGTAATTATCAACTAAATGTAAGATCTAGTGATGGTTTTTTTTTGTGTTTTTCAAGCGTTTGGCTTCAACTCGCCTGATGTGAAGCTATGATGCGGCCTAGGGTGGAGCACGCTTACCTAGAAGAAACTGGAACTTTGAAGATATCGATTTATTTTCAGGTATGTGTACCTGGATTAGTTAATTAAATTACTATTTTGTTATATAACCTAACTCTGTTGTGTATCGTCTTCAGACGTTCTAGTTGCTCGTGCTCGTTTTCCGTGTGGAATTAGATATTATGTTTCAACTTGATTTTATTAGTTTTTTATCTAAATGATTTGTATGAATGATTTTGAACAATTTCTGCATTACCTGATGACTACTACTGTAGAGCCGACGCTCTGTGTTCAAAAAAACTTACATACTTACTCTATTCTTATTCTATTCTTATTCTTTATTGCACACCAAATTAAAAAGAAATATACAAACAGATTGCAATTTAAAAACTTATGTACAACGGCGACATACTTACTCTCATGTAATTTGCGTACCTACTTGTGATTTCAGTTACTAAACTAATTCGCATTAAGTTATTATGATATATCTTATTATCTCATAAATATATATCTCACAAATTATTAATAAAATTTGTAGGAAATAAATTTTATAGGAAAGAAAAACACAGTTAGCTCAGTATACTTACATAATTAACAAACAACCAACTCAATTAGTTGACACAAAATACGCGACAGCAACGAACGTAAAATCACAAAACCCCTACAAAAATAAAGACCCGTTAATTATTTACGCAACATCCCCCAAACCAGCGGAACGTGCGGAACCATGGGATATTTAATACCCCTCGCGACCCTTCAAATAGGTCACTGTATCGTCTCCCTGGACCCAAACTGTGGCAGTGGGGCACACATGTATCGTATTTATTTCCACCCATTTATTTCATGTGTATCTAATATTACAATTAAGTTACAGATTTTTACGTTTAGGTAGGTATACTGATCTGCACTTATTAAAATTATAAAGCTGAAGAGTTTGTTTGTTTATTTGTTTACCTCCGGAACTGCTGGTTCAAATTGAAAAATCATTTAGTGTTGGATAGCCCAATAATATAGGTGAAAAATAAATAATAATAATACATTTTATTTAATAATATAAGGTATACATTAAATACAAGTAGTAGTAGTAGGTAGGCTATTATAGGCATATAAAAGGAACAGAACATCAATGAAAATATTGCAAAAACGCAGTAACTGTGACGCAGACGAAGGTGCGCGGGTCAGCTAGTTTTTTTTAGAAAAAATCTTTTTCTTGAAAAAAAAGTAAATGAAAAAAAAAGTATGTTACAGTAGATATAATATTAAAAACAATTGTCTATGTGTTATTAAAACTAAGACTCAAAAAGAATTTCTCTTTGCATTTAATTGATTTTAAGCATAAAGGGTGTAAAACACCTCTTAACGAAGCCGAAAGGCACTGGTTCTCCCTGTCATTGCGATCATTTTTTTGTTCTACACCATACCTTGTTCTACACCATACCTGGGAACCTTCTAGTTACGGAGATATTAGGGGTCAAAGTTCCAACTTTTTTAACAAGTATTTTTTTAAATACAAGTTTTTAATGTAAGACTTTTACTTTAAACACCTCCACGACACCCGTACTATTCAATCCGTCCATCAGCACAATGTTTTTAGTGCGTTACATTGAGTTCTACCACAAAACATGATTTTACACCCCCCAAAAAAAAGTCGTTTCCCTGCAATAATTTTTGCGTAAAGTTACTTAGTTTCATGTACAGAATGCTTGGTTGACGGCTTCGTGATGAGGTGATTTACACGGTGTAGATACCTGATCTTTCACATTTTCTCAGGTAGGTATATTTTGCGTGATAAAGTAACTTAGACTTAGCTGATGACTTGGTATCGTTATTGAATCCCTATCCTCGAAATCAACAAAAAAAGACCCAAAGAAAAAAAAAACACAATGGGAAAATTCACGCCAACACTTTTCTTCACGACTGTCCAGGGCTGTCACGTTGCTCTTTATCTGATTTATGTGTGGGTCCGAGCAGCTGAAAGTTTGATGTGGGTGCGTTGACGTTGCCAACCCTACCCTTCGGCCATGCGCCCACGTAAGCACCCTATGTATGTATGTATAGTGCCTTACAGATGTATGAATAAGCATGTTTGGTAGACATCTGCTGTGGAACTGTGATTACAGTTATACAAGGAAGCTAGTGACGATAAAACGGTTACCACGTATTCATTGTACTACATCATTCTGAACTCCCCCACAAATTAATAAGAAAATCCCCCGATTTTTTAAAGAAAATCTGATGTGCCATACATTTTGATTTAAGTTTTGTAGGAAAAAGCTGGTGTTTTTTTTAATAAATGACAAAAAAAACTATGTCCTAATTCAGAACATTATCAGTACTAACATTACTGAATTTGTGTGTGTTCTGTTTGATTTTGTATGCCCCTAAGGTGTTTTGTGATGGTGAGTAATGGGCTAGCTCACCGTCCGTCCGTCTTATGACGATAGGCCATGTCGACGGCGCGTTCGTGTTCCACGTGCGCCTCAAGGATATGTCAGCAAATCGGAAGGAGTTCGAGAGGGCCTGCCAGGGCTGCGGGACTGTTCGAAAGAGATACCGTGGCCCTGGAACAAGAAGAGCTAAGAAGGAATATGAATGGGTTTTAGTAAGTACAAGTCCTGACGCTCTGACACTGATTTAATGATTTCATATCCGTAAAAAAAAGTGTTTTGTTTTGATAATAACTGTGCGTGCCCACGGCGAAAAACCCCATGGAACTTGTTTACATGTCTCTCTCTTTCTTAGTTGAAATATTTTATTTCATTACACAACATGTCTGTATGTGAAAAAGTCTATTGGGAATGAATAGTAATCATTTACCATTAAAACATTAAACCGAATTGAGAACTTCCTCCTTTTTTTGAAGTCGGTTAAAAACTCGCATCATTTTTGGGATAGCGTGAAAACAATAACACAAATGTCATAGGGCAAAACACTTGGAATTATCAATCCATACTAATATTATAAATGCGAAAGTCACTCTGTTTGTTTTATGTTTGTTTGTTACCTTTTCACGACTAAACGGCTGATCGGAACTTAATGAAATTTGGCAAGAATATAGATTTCAACCTGGGGAAGGACATAGACTATATATCATCACGCTACGACCAATAGGAGCGGAGCAGCAATGAAAAATGTTGCAAAAACGGGGAAAATGTGACGCAGACGAAGTTGCGCGGGACAGCTAGTAGATAATAAAACAAGCATAATGGAAGAACCACAAATTGCAGATAACACGTTATACCTGCCTTTCGTAGTTCTTCCACTGTGCTTGTTTTTTTTGGATTTAAATACTAGTAATCTTCATTCTAAAGTTCACATACACCGCGTCACGTACTCCATTTTTATTACCCAACTCCGAATAATCACACTCACAAACTAAAAAGGATCTTCAAATAACAACACAATCACAGCCCGCAGCATCACTCACAAATCTTGCCCCATCTAATTACCGAATTAAGAAATCGTGGTATAATCGTGTCTGTGAAGACAATAAAGAGATCATTAATCATTAGGTATTTGGTACAGTCGTTAATGATGATATTAGGTGTTCTGTGCGTGGTTCGTGTGTGGTGCGAGTTAGGAACTCACTGCAGTAAAGATCTAGGGCATTTTTATGATAATTTAGGCATGAAAGTTACACACACACAAAATAATGGTACCTAATCAACAGGGTGAAATATCACTTTGATCGTCTGGGAACGATGCAGAGAGGGACACCTAC
This sequence comes from Cerastis leucographa, assembly GCA_963082945.1. Lineage (NCBI taxonomy): Eukaryota > Metazoa > Arthropoda > Insecta > Lepidoptera > Noctuidae > Cerastis > Cerastis leucographa. The sequence continues at coordinate 6,655,088 of OY720363.1, read as the reverse complement.
TATCCAAAAGCAAACAATAATCTTGGGGCATTTGAACGGGACTCGAGGGAAACAAAACGGAAAATTAATGGGTTATGGGACATCTCGCCCACAAAAATGGCTGATTATGAAAATATGGATGTTTAAATCATAGATTATCTATGCTTTAAGCCTCTCTACCTCCACCAAAAAATTGCTACATCTTACACTTTCTGTGATATTTGTTTGCTAGTTAGTAGATAGTACCTTTGCTAAATCCACTTTGATCGTCGATGAATAACACTTAATAGGCTGAAACTCCTAAAACAGTTGTACTTTTTCCTGCATTTCCCTTTTTAGAATCAAACACTCCATAATCTCATTCCTTACACCAAGATCTTCCGCCGAGATATGTAGAAGGAGCGAGGGCGGCACGATCGTGATTGTGCTCTCAAACGGTCTCTGGCGCAATTGTTCATCATTACGTGTCTTGTAAGGGCTGCAGATTGCGCGTACGCTTACTGAAAGTGTTGCCAGTCGCCAAAATTATGGGCAACTATGTTGAGTCACCGAAAATGTTGCCAGATGTCAAATTATAGGCAACCATTTTGGGATGTATGTTGAAATTGTGTGTCTCGTTGTTTACTTTGTATATACGTTTGCATTGGTACCTAAGGGTGTTTTGAACGGTAACATTTAAGCAGACTGACTGCTTCGTTGGTGTACGGTCCTTCGTTCAGATTCTGGGTGTGGTAGATTGTTATTAGGTTTTTCCATCATGATTTTTTCAGTAGCAGCCACGGAGTCTGGATTTGTGCCCGATTGGTGGCAATAGGCTCGCCTCTATTACCTTTGTAATTTTTACATAACTGGCAAAATGTAGGCACACCTCTGCCTTACCTTTCGGGGATAACAGGCATGATCTTATGTTATGTATGATTTTAAGCCAAATCGTTCAAAAAATAGGATGGCAGATTGCTTGTGTTACGTGGCCTTGATAACATATCATCCTTTTATCATATATTTCAGAACAGCTGGTGGAAGAATACTTTAACGGTCTCTGGAGTAATTGTTTATCATTACGTCTCTTGTAAGGGCTACAAATAAGAAATAAAGAAAATACGTTTATTTGGCACATACCAGAAGTGGACACAAAACTTAAACCTAAAAAAAACAAAAACCTAAAAACTGTGTGTCTCTAAATTGCAAATGTAAGTAGGTACGCTTATCAAAAGTGTTACTAGTCGCCAAAATTATAGGCAGACTATATTGACATTGTGCGTCCTCATTTGCTTTGTCTTAACGCTTGCTTAGGCATCAAGAAACGTCTTGAGTTTTTTTTTGAAAAATGGAATTAAGATTACTGATGCTGAATTGTGTGTGGGATTTTCAGAAGAAGGTATTTCAGAATAGCTGGAGGAGGAATACTTATAACGGTCTCTGGAGCAATTATTCATCATGAAGTCGCTTGTGTGGAGGAGCTCATGGTTTAATTGAAACAGCTGCTCGGGTCGATTCAAAGTAAAGCCGCACTTGCCTGAGTTGGCCCATGGATGGGTGATTCCAAGATTCCTCCGTATCCTGGAAAGCACGTTAAGCCGTTGGTCGCGATTATGATTTGTAGATCTTTTAAAGCCTGAAAATCAGTTTTACCAAGGGTTAAAGTATTACCCAGTACTAATATGGGCTGTGGAGATCAGATAGGCAGACGTTCCATGTAAAATACTGGTATTCAGCTGCATCCGATTACACTGGAAACCGACCGTAGTTGGGAAAAAGCCAGGCAGATGATAATGACGTCACTTGTTATGATGAGTGTTGAAATTGAGTGTCGTCGTTTTTGTGGCTCGACGTGTGTCTTTCTATCACGCATAGCATGACCGCCATAGAAAGGGGCTATGACGACGGAAGAATCGACAAACTGACTGTCATTGTCTATCTGTCATTAGGTCGATTCTTCCGTAGACAATACTCGTTTCTACAGTGGTCATGATACGCGTGCTGGTGTCATATGGGAGAAAATTTTAAAGGGTAGGATAAATTCATACCAATTTGACTAACGTGGACTTCACCTACAAGATGGTGGCTTATGTCTGACAACGATTTATGAACTTGGCTATACATCTTTTATTCATCCAAAGGTAAATAAATACCTTTGGATGAATAAAAGATGTAGATGTACTTCAGAGAAGCTGGAGAAGAATTTATAAAAGTTTCCACCTAGGTATTTACTGCAACACTGGAAATATTTATATTAAAAGTGGTGTAGGTTTACACGAGTTATTTTAGTATCTACAGCGTTTTTGACAGCAGCGGTGGCCCAGTGGTGGCAGCCCCGACTTACGCCGCCGCCGACGTAAGCCGTGGGTTCGAACCCAGGTAGGCGCATTACTTTGTGTACTTAATTTATTTTATCACCGCTGCCCTCAAAAACGGTGAAGGAAAACATCGTGAGGAAACCGACATGTCCTAGAACTAAAAATTCGAAGACATGTGAAATCTACCAACCCGGACTGGGCCCGCGTGGTGGATTATAGCCCACTACCTTTCATAGAGAGGAGGACTGTGTCCCAGCAATGGGAACATTATAGGCTGATGATGATTTTAGTACAGGACTTCGTGCTCTTACACATTTTGTCGCATAACGCAGAGCATTTTCGTTTCAAAGCTGTCATCAACCAAGAAATTGAGCTGCATTGAAATTAATAATCAATGGGGACTTACGTTAAATTATGATCATTTATAACGGGGTAATAGGTCAGTAATTTATTAACCGTCGTTAGAGTGGAATTCATCAAAAGAGTACAATTGCTTACAATAAATTGTCCTTCAAGTAGCAAACATAGGCCGCATTCACTTTCTTTCAGAACCAATTCCACCACCACGCTTTTTCACGGGGGTAGGCAAATCTATAGAACACCACCTGCTATAAGATCCGTACATACTCCCTTCGTCTCGTCAACATTTATACATCTGGTGGCCTACCATGACGTCTTAAAACATTATTGTTTCATTTTTATTCTAAAGTGGGAAATAGACGGAGGAATACAGGTTGTCTAGCTCCATCTCTTTCCCACTCTGGAATAAGGATGAAACAATAATGTTTTAAGACGTCATAGTTACCCCCCTGGTCATACACGCACGCCGGTTGCGAGTATTGATTAACACCTGACCAGTTAAAAACCTATCAATAACACTACAAACTTTTTACCGTTTTTTTTCATTCAAAAAGGAACAGCAAACAGCTACAATATATTGTGAGTATAAAAAAGAGATACATTACTTTAGAGATAACATTTCAACAATGTTGTAGCCCACAACGCTGTTCACATATTAACTGTGGAATATACTAAATAATTTAAATTTAAACAGTAGGGTAAATAATATATAATAATAAATAATATATAAATAATATATATTAATTTTAAAAACTAAACTTACTTAACTATCATGCTTATCTGTAATGTTTACTATTTCTTTTGAGTTCCCGATATTGTTAAAAACCTTTTCGAATGATCAGCCTTTAAAACTTCTGTCGCATTCAAAACTAATTCCACACGCCGAAACTACCAAACAGATCGCCATAAATTACTCAATTAACTCCAACATATAATTAACGACGAACAAAATTTTTAATAATCAATCTTTGAAACGAAAGTACAGTTAATCATAGAAAAGTATAACTCGCGCAAGATTATGTATAAAAAATAATGAGCACGTTCGAATTCGAACAAGTGGCGCGGTGATGCGACGGGTAATGTATGGCTGCTAAAACAGCGGGCTGAACCGCTTTGATATCGTTGTCAAGATAGATCATAATGCAACTGTAAAAGTGTCTCCGAGTCTTTCGCACACATATCGGTTCGAGCTAGTCCTTGTGATGTTTTTTTTTTGTCTTTTGCCTTGCAAGGGTCCGGTTGCGATAAGTAAACAGTTTTCTTTCTTTATTTCAAGTAAATTCGCGCGACAGTCCTGAAACCCTGTAATGTTATTTGATATTGAAATGTTTATAAAATATAACTTTCTAGAGCTCTAATCACTGTTGTTTAAGTCAGGTCTTTAAGATCTAACTGCCGAAAAACTTTTGCACTATTTGGAGACAGATTCCACTATATTTTCCTTTCGGTAATTTTCAGCAATCTTAAATTAGTTTACGAGATAGAATTTTGTTCAACAGCTTTGCAGATACCTACTTATCAAAACAATAGTAAACCTACGGTAGAGATTTTCTTTTTAAATAAATTAAGAAATAATTGTATTACTGTTGTAGTTGTGTATACCGGGAGCCTGTCCCACCACCACATATTCAATACATCATTCTGATCCCCCCCACTTAGAATTTTTTATCGGTAATTTAAAAAAAGTCTGCTGTTCCATACATTTTGACCGTGTAGGCATTGCAGTTTTGTAGAAAACCGCTTTTTTTTTTTTAAATTACTGACTAATCATTTCTGTGTGGGGGTCAGAATGATGTGTTTTAATAATGTGGTAACCCTTTGAGCTTCGGCGTGCCTACCACCCTGTATACTTAATTATTTTCGTGTCTGCCAGATGCACTCTCTTCCGCTAATCTCATGGCCTCCTAGACAAGTTGCGTACACTGGAGATCGTGACAGATGTTCAGTGGCGATCGTGTGAATTTGATAGTGAACTATTACGATACGACTAGTCGTAACTACTGGTACGGTTAGCTCACCAAGTCATCAATCGAGAAATTATTCCTAATAATATTTTCAACTGCAATCATAATATTATTTTTTATTAAATAGGTGTAATTATTAGCTATAAGCATTAATGGTAGCATTAGTCGTGTTTGCTACAGGAAGATGGCAGTTTAAGTTATTAATTTTGTCATTTGCATTCGTTAATGATGTGATTGGGCTACTTAAAATAGTGATAATGAGAAATCTTTTGATTTTAGGTTGGGATCTGAGATTGATATTACAATATTGGCTAAAAAAAAAATATAAGAGTATATAATATTTTGGCTACCATTTCCCTGGTGGATCTCATTAACCCTTATTCTGGTTCTTATTATCCCGTACTCTTGGGCAATGAGAGAAAAAACTTAAATCTAAACCAAAAAAAGGGGTAATCATTGAGAAGAACTGGCAAGAAACTCCACTCATGTTTTAACAAAATAAATATCTTGTATAATGGGTAATATAAATTGTCATATTGAAATACCATAGAGAAAGCTATTTGAGTAGTCAGTTCCTTAAATTATCTTACCCTTTTACAAAAGAGAAGAGAGGAAGATGGGTCAAGTAATAAAATGCAAATAAGTAATTATTTTTTCTATCTCCAACCTGTTTGTTTACATAGTAATATTTTCTAAGAATCCTTTGCGTTCATCTCATTATCCATTACATCTACGATACAAAGGCTTTAAGAAAGAAGGTCTTAAGGTGCTTCCAAGCGTCAAAATAGCCCGCGAAATTCAAATAGCATTTTTTACAATTTTCAGATTAATTTCGGGTTGTATGCAGTAACCAATATAGCTTTTACAGAGTTACATAAAATAATGCCTTTTCTCATGGGGGTTCCTCCCATGGGGCTTTACAGAGTTATAATATTTATAAGCATCAATGAGTTTTTCATGAAATAGTCATTAAATGAGCTTAGAGAATTGTATTGATGATTTTCATGATTATAACTCTGTAACTACATACGTGTTAAATAACACAAAAATAAAATCGACCTTTAAAAAAAAAAAAAACGAAGCAACATCGTTTCTGCTGACCATACTTAGCTTCTTCATGCAACAAACTGCCGAATCGTAGACGTACGTATTAGGACGACGAAATCATAACGTAGACTGTAGGGAGCAAAGTCGTGCGGCAAACGTTTTTAATTATTCTAATGTGTAAAGTTTCATATATACTTTCTAATCACGAGCCTCCATGTAGAAATTACCTGTGTTATGTGTGCAGATGAGCATACAATATGTTTTGAAGCATCTACCTGTTACCAACATAAATGTTTATAAGCCGTGATAGCCTAAAAAAATTAACTAAAGACCAAAATTAAATCTCATTAAATTAAAATAATAAGGAATTAATAATCAAATCATTCATCATCATCTGCCTAGCCTTTTCCCAAACTATCTTGGGGTCGGCTTCCAGTCTAACTGGATGCAGCTGAGTACCAGTATTTTATATGAAGCGACTGCCTATCTGACCTCCACAACCCAGTAACTGGGTAATACGATACCCCATGGTAAGACTGGATGTTAGACTTTTTTTGGCTTCTGAGTACTCGTAACGACTGTCAAAGATGTACTAATAACAGTCGGGACCAACGGCGTAACGTGCTTTCCGAGGCACGGAGGAACCTCGGTATGTAATTATGATCACCCATCCACGGACCAACCTCGGCAAGTACGGCTGAACCTTAAAGATCGACCCGGGCGGCTGTTATTATTTAGCCACGAGCTCCTCTTAATAATCAAATTATTAAAGATAAAATAAATCTTACAATAGGAGAAAAAAAAACAATAACAAATATAATTAGAAAAAATAGGATAAGTTTGTTCCTTAATGAATAATTTAATAGCATCTGCAAAAGGTTGTAAAATTCCTATAAAACCTACTTTAGTGGTGCTACCGTCTCACAAGTGCCAAGTCATAGGTCTCGAGTTCAAACCCAAGGCACTCACCTCTGATTTTTCAGATTCAAGTGCGTATTGTATAATTATTGTTACTTGCTTCGGTAAAGAACAAAATCGTGAGGAAACCACATGCTTGAGAGATATTTGTCGACGGCATGTAAAGCCAAGCACATGGGAGGCCTAGAAACTCTGGCACCTGGATCCTACTAACCACATGATAAAGAAAGTAGGGATATCGACGCTCAAAATGTTTATTTTAATAGTCGAAGAAAATTTTATATGCTAAAGTATTTAGAATTATAGGAACACACCTGTTACCATGAATTCAGCACACACTCGCACACATTTTGAGTAAAACTGCAGCGTATTTAGATTTGTTAATAATTGCAACTTCAGGGTTAAACATTTTTCCCACGAGGCATATATGAATTATTAATAACACTTGCAACGGGATATTTACCATGTGTATTATTTGTTTCGAGTTCCAGATATTTCGGCGCTGTTGCAAACGCCATGATCACGGATAAACTGACTAACTTTAAAAACTTATATATGAATTATGCTTGAAAAACATTACAAAAAACAACTCCGGGAAAATCTTTAGAGGTGTGCTCCTTTTTCTTAGATATTGTTATTTGTAGTTCCATTTTAGGTATACCCTTCCAACTAAAGAAGATAATTATCTTTAGTTTTCAGTTAGGTCAAACCGAACTAGCACAGGACGGGGCTTCTACTTACTTTGTTAATTATTTATGTAATTACAAAAACATGGACATTTTAGACACTACTGATACAGCGTTATTTTCTTTGAAAACAAAGTAACAATAAATAATTAACCCTTCAAAATCCCATCCATATTTTCGTCTCCGAGGACCAAAACAACAACCCGAAAATCCCCATCGAAACAGTGTAACCACCCCAAAAACCTTTGTTAAACTGACAAAGATTCACTGAGATGAATATTGAATATAACCTCCGTAATATTTACGTAACCCTACAACTGCGACGGTGCCCCCGCTTAATTACCGGGATGATTACGAAATATTAATGAAGTATATGATAGGGACATGTTGAAAGTTGCCACACTTTTGGGATTTACGCGACGTAGGACTAAAAGCATGTGGGTTTTAGAAGTTTAGGGGGGTGAAGAAATTGATATGTAGTATTTTAGGGTTAATTTTGTAATGAGTAAGTGTAGATTTTGTATGATGGAATTATACTTATAATTTATTATTCAGTAGGTATAGCAAGTATCAGTTCGTGATTTTGAGAAATATTGTAGTGGATGAAATACAGATGTTTTGAAGACCATTTACTCGTAAGTAAATCATAAATGGTTATAGTATATCTATTTATTAGGCCTAGCTTTTCGTCAAGACATACATTAAATTACCTATAGTATAGCAAATTTGGTAGTATACAATGTATAACAAAATCCACCAAAAGCTATAAATAAAGATCATATCAAAATTTATCGTCCACATTTGCAATACTTACACGACCTGTAACATTTTGATATAATAGCACATAACCCTAAACTGCCGCGCTTCCAAAAAGACAACCATAATATTTCATTTACGCAAAACGAGACAACGGGCTCGCAAGCTATAAAAAATCAAGGCGAACCCCAAAACACAAAGGCTTACGCGCAATTTTGACAAAATTCACAAGCATTAATATCAATATGTAGAGTAAAAAAGGGGCCAGCAATATCCTCGGGGTCTCTCGGCTTTATTTATCAAAGCCGACCCTATATAACCCTTTCATCGTTATGCGAATTAAATTTCTTTTGCCGTCATTTCCCGTGCATTATCTCGGTTAAAATCATAATGGCGACGCGAGCGCCACAATAGCGGTGCTTGTTTAGTACCCGACTTCATTAATGTTTGCTGAAGAATTTTATTAAAATGTAACGTCGCGTTTTAGGGTTAAGGATTAAGATTAAAAATGGTGGTCGTAGATTATATGAATGAGGTATTTTAATTTAATTTTGAGTTTTTATGTTTTAATTTGTACTAGGTTATATATAATTCAATTTGTAAACTCCGTATCAGTGTCTTGAGATTTTTTATTTTGGTTCTAAGTAAGTCTTAAGTTGCGGTTGACTTTTCGAGTACTGTATGATTTTTTGAGCAGGTTAACTTAACTGATAATGCTGGCTAAACACAACTAGGTGGGTACTACAAAGAACAACTTAGTATAACTACATAATCATATCGTTAATAATTAAGTGAAAAATATGTAAGTAGTAGCTAAATAATTTTACGTTTAATACCCTTTCCTAATGAATTTTAAAGCAGTGGTACTTAAGACCCCTATGCTTTTATTCAACTATTGAATATGAAAGTTTTGACGGCTGAAGTATTTGGTTTGAAACTAATTTAGTCTCGGCGTTGGTGGGTGGGTGTAGGTAACCAGCCGACCATTAGGATTTTTACTTTTATGCCGGAAAATTATAATTATAGCGAGAAGGCCTGTGTCCCGAAGTAAGAAAGCTGTTGGCTGATTGTGCTCTAAAATATAAGTACAGTGACTAATATAATGAAAAGTAAAGACCATGTATAAATCGACTTTATATTACCTAATAATTCTGTCGAAATCAATTTTGAAGGCAATCAAAATGTTTCTTGATTAATTTCGACGCGTCGAAGTAAGTATTGGCACCATCGATTAGAATGATTGAAATAGTCAACTGACTAGCTTCACACACATTCAGTTCTTAAAGAACAAGAAACGGGAAACAAGGCCACTGTTTCCAACAAATGCGCCTACGTTTGAAGGAAACCCTGCAATTTTTTCTTAATCGTGCGGTTAGTAGTACATAGTTTTTTTTTTTTTTTTCTCTCTTTTCTGCTCCGCGGCAATCTGTTGGACACAACAATAGGCCACTACTTTGTCTGATACTAGTGTATCTGTTTAGGCTTTTTAGCTTGGTAAGACACTTCTCGGGTAGGTGTCTCATTCCATCCTGATGAATCTATCTTTTAGGTTTGGGACACTATGTCTCTTCAATCTTTTATGTTGAAGGCCTTGATCTCCACTGAGTTTGACGGCAAGCTCATTTTTGTGGTTTGTGAGTCTTTTTTGGTATTTTGTGCTGCAATTTGCTATCTCCTGTTTGACAGTTGGTAGTAGTACATATTGTCCGAGTTTTTATGCCGCCCATGGGCCTCTGACTTGGCTTTAACACCGTCGAGTAATATCTGTCAGGCATGCTGGTTTCCTCACGATGTTTTTCTTCACCGAAGCCAGTGATAATTATACATAACGTACATATTATTTATATTTTATTATATATTTTTTACTATCAATACATTTTATTAGTAATTTTTATTTTATTTTATTTATTTATAAATTCGAAAAATCAGAGGTGCATGTCTTGGGTTCTAACTCTTGACATATAATTTGGCAGTCTCACGGTTACAACGCTGGGTTATCGTTGCTTGCAATAATCACGTGTGTAGTTTCTAGTCATTTAGGAAGTACGATCTAGACATCTTTTAAAAGTTAGTAAACTACACAAAGCAAACTTAGTTAATTAAGTAGATAGGTACTCATCTGCCTAGACTTTTCCCAAACTATATTGGGGTCGGCTTCCAGTTTAACCACTTGCAGCTAAACCAGTATTTTACATGAAGCGACTGCCTATCTGACCTCCACAACCCAGCAACGGGGTAATACGATACCCCTTGGTAAGACTGGATGTTAGACTTTTGGCTTCTGACTACTCTTAACGACTATCTAAGATATACAAATGACAGCCGGGACCAACGGCTTAACGTGCTTTCCGAGGCACGGAGGAAACTCTGTAAGTAAGTAATTATGGTCACCTATCCACGGACCAACCTTTGAAAGCACGGATTAACCTTAAAGATCGACCCGTGCGGCTGTTATTTTTTAGCCACGAGCTCCTCCTATACAAATGAGACTTTAATCACATTTTGCGACTGTACAACACAATAAATACAGGGTGGTCTATTTTCTGTAAATGTTTCAGACCACACACAAATAAGAATGATGACCTACTTCACCAAATTACCTATAGGTATCTACATTTACTACCTCCAGACGTCAGTTCACCTTGCGTCCCCATTTTATATACCTTAGCCTCAGCTATTTATTATTCTACAGCTGTAGTTCGCTTGTCTGCGTCATTTATCTATATTGCACTATATTTGTTATAGTCGCCATCTTAATTCAGTAAATTGTTAACCTTTAACTTTGTTTTTTTTGCGTTAATGGCTTCCAAGTACGATGCATATTCATGTGTTACTTGTACGAATAACTCGTTGATTGATATGATAGTGTTATCATGGATTGTGTCTTTTGTGGGACTGTTTTTTTTTATATTTTTCCTTACCTTTCTTTCTGAAGCTCATTCTTTTTCATGCCTTCGATTGAATTTCGCTTTCTAGTTTAAGGAGGCTGGATCACCATCTTTCTCCCTTTTTATTTTCCCTTCTTTTTTTTTTTTTACTTATGGGAAATCATCAAATGACTTCTCCCGCTCTGGGTGGAGCGGGAGGGAGTGTCAGACTTGACTGACTAAAACCCACCCATGTTCCTTCTTAGCCCTTTGTGTTCCAGGGCCGCGGTATCTCTTTCGAACAACCCGCAGCCCTGGCAGGCATCGGCTCTCTCGGACCCCTTCCGATTTGCTGACATCTCTTTGAGGCGCGCGTGGAACACAAACGCGCCGTCGGCACGGCCTGTCGTCATAAGACGGACGGACGGTGAGCTGGCCCATTACTCACCGTCCACAGGCCCGCACCATCTTCTTACCCTTGAGCCGTGTTACTTGGGGTCGCTGTTTTCTTCAATTCTCCTCGATAAACCGTCACGCTAGTATTTACTTCATTTTCTTTCATATCAGTTCTCACACAATCCATCGTTTCCTTGGTCTTCCTTTCCTTTTTAGGCCATTTACATTTATATTAATCACTCTAATTTACCACACGGTTGGCGCAGTGGCTGAGCGATTGACTCAGCGAGCTGAGCGATTGACGCACGGAACAAATATTTGTATGGCCTACAGATAGTTGTTCTGGGTCTGGCTGTTTGTGTATGTGACTTTAAATGCTTGTAAACGCATGATTCCCATAGGTGCCCGTGTAAGTTCAATTTTGCTTCAGTTTTCATCTCAAACATTTCGTTAATCTACCTTCCACAGTTTAACAATATTAAGCCATTAAACAAACACAGCCTCAAAAAGCAACAGCATCTACTAAATAATTTATAAATGTTGCCCACTTAAGAAACTTTGCCGGCCCAACTGGCGACTTACATTATAATAATGACTTTGTCGAACAACAAACAGTTTTTCTTCAAAATTCGCATTAGGGTACTGAGCACAGAAAAATGCAAAATATAGCACCGTCATTATAATTTGTTGGAGTTTTACGGTATATTAAAGTTGGTGTGTTTTTTCTTGGGTTTAATGTGTTATTTGGATCGCAGATTTGCGAAGTACGTTGTAAGTACTGACGTAGGTACGTAGGTTATATAAAAATATGTCAAGGATTCCCAAGGAGGTTTTTTGTAATTTTTACAGGAGAGCTAATATATGTATAATATATATATAAATGCCGTTATAAAATTGAATCTGTGACTATCGGGCAGTGGCGTTCTTTGACAGCATCTGTCTAATTTGTAAGGTCAGCATATAAAGTTGGCTCGCCAATCCCCACTAAGTATCGGACACTTGCCTGGAATTAGAATGAAATCCCAAAAATAGATACAGCAGAGCAGAAGTAGCTCCTACCTATTTTCAAAACTTGTAACCTTTCTGTAAACCCTCAGGCAAAACTAACCCAACATAATTATAAAACTTCCGTCTACCCTCTAATTTGATTTTACCATTTCGAATTCTATCAAATTGCAAACTCTTGCCCCTAAAAATATTGCAAACAAAGTAATTCAGAGCAACCCTTTCAATATAATTTTCAAAGAAAGCATACCAAAGATTGTTAAAGTAAATACTTGAAATGATTCGTGCGACGGTACTGTGGGATCGAAGTATCTAGCAACCCCCCCCCCCTCACCCCTCGATGGGGTGCTTACCCCTGCCTCCCCAATCGTTAGCCACCGTCTACAATATTTGCATAACTCATTACGTTGCATCCATATTTAATTAGGATATTTCCTTCTTTAGAACTTTGGGGTCGCGGTAAGGTTTGAGTATTGGATGCTGTAGGATATTGATATAATTCGGTACGTTATTAATCTATGGTTTCAATTCTTCCAATTCAGATCAATGCTACGTAGGTATGAAAAATGTAGTTACTATATACAAATCCGGTTTTCCCAAGTTTCCTCCAAAAGCTCCGTTCCAAACTCTTCGCCCTGTGTGAAGTCATTACTATTTAACCTGCGTAATAAATTCGTGTGAGTTAATATAACAATACCAGTGAAGAATTTATTAATTATTATTACAGCATACTAAATTAATTAAATACTTAATAATTTTGTCTTCCCACGGAACCACAAACAAACTAACATTTTCGCCTTAATATAAATCCTCGATCATTAAATCTTGAAATAACATACATCAGAAACAGTACCCAAATTGATTTTTAAATTCTAATGATTTGACATTTTTTTTAATGTAGCTCTTTTTCCTAAATTTAATTTTCTTGTTATTTTTTTACCTGGCCCAAATCTCCCATGTTTAACGCGAGTGCAGTTAATTTTCCCCAATAGCCGGTGCTATTTGTAATCGATTGCCATTTAATTCCGAAGCTGCCGAGCCTCTTACAGAGAGTCGTGAAGGCCCCAAACACAGCTAATGGCTGAGTAAACTTTAATCGTTCGTTTTCTTACTTCCATTGTGAAAATTTTCCGTTTTAATTTGCTTAAAGAGTCTGTTTGATCAATTTTTGATTGAGTGAGGTCTAATCGAGAGATATTTGGAGTTTGTAAGGTTTTTTCCCGGCAAAGCCAAAACGAAGGGTTATGATTTTAACAGTCTATAGTACTTATTATTGTACTTAGGAGCTCGTGGCTAAATAATAACAGCCGCACGGGTCGATATTTAAGGTTAAGCCGTGCTCGCAGAGCAGGTTGGTCCTTGAATGGGTGACCATAATTACATACCGAGTTTCCTCCGTGCCTCAGAAAGCACGTTAAGTTGGTCCCGGCTGTTATTTGTAGATCTTTGACAGTCGTTACGATTAGTCAGAAGCCAAAGTCTAACATGCAGTCTTACCAAGGTGTATCGTATTACCCAGTTACAGGGTTGTGGAGGTCAGATAGGCAGTCGCTTCATGTAAAATACTGGTACTCAGCTGCGTCCGGTTAGACTGGAGTCGACCCCAAGATAGTTTGGGAAAAGGCTAAGCAGATGATGAGTACTTATACGTAAGTTTCAAATATTTTCTACGTCTGTTCCTGTGCTAAGCATGAAGTCTGTTTGTTTCCTAGGTCGAGAATAGCGCTATCGGTTTTATCCTATTTCTATCAGGTTTTTTTCAGTAGCAGCCTGGAGTTTGGATTTAAAAAAAAAGCAACTGGTAATGGCAATAGGCTCACCACAATCTGACACAGTGCCTTACCTGGTGTCTAGAGTTTTCATGCCATTTTTATGGCACAAATGATACGTCTCCAAGCCATGCGGTCTCCTGCAGTGTGAACAGTTGAGTACAGGCGCCTATTACATAGGTTTTAAACATAACTGGTGAAATCTGGGTGTACTAAAGGAACATGTCTGTCTAACCTTTCGTCGAATAAAGGCGTGATGTTATGTTATGTTCTGTTATATTGGCAATCGTGTGTGATGTTAGAGGCATTCTGAGGTTCTAGAAGTAGAATGCCTGCATTCCATTGTGATACGTTTCTCTGCTACTTTGCATTATCTGCCTGCCCTAGCCCCATATTACTTAAGTTCGGTGCTACACGTTTTCTTCTTCTTTGTCTTCTCCTTTTTAGGGTTCCGTAGCCGAATGGCAAAAAACGGGACCCTTATAGATTCGTCAAGTCTGTCTGTCTGTCTGCCCGTCCGTATGTCACAGCCACTTTATTCCGAAACTATTAGGACTACACAGCTGAAACTTGGTAGGTAGATGTATTCTGTGAACCGCTTTATGATGTTTGTACAAAAAAAATATATAGATAGGGATATCTCCCCCCACAAGGAACTGAAACAAAAAAAAAACCATCAGACCTATACATGTGGGGTGTCTATAGATAGGTCTTTAAAAATGATATTGAGACTCACTAGTAAGACTCGCACTTGGCCCTTTTTTCTTTCATATCATCCCTAATACAATTCATCCACGGTTTCCTCGTCTTCCTCTCCCTCTCCTAGAATCAACATTTATATTCATATTCTTTTAGTCACATAAATATTTTTTTTGACGAAAGATTTTAGTTCATTCACATTTGGCCAAAAATTTCATATTACCTTCTTCTCGTTAAATACCATCATAAATGTCTATTGACTCTTTTAAAAACAGCGGACAAAAAATACACTGTTATTAAAAATCTTCCCATACTCTGATGATAGGCACTCCTCTATATACTTACAAAAGTAATAATTACCCCTCAGCATTGTCAAAGTGCACTTTAGCGTCAGGATTACAAAATGGCAGTTCTTCCCCGGGCAAACTATCAGAACAATTTTGAACTACCCTCCTCGAAAAACAGCACAGGCGAATTTCAACTTTAGCGCTGTGAGATAGAATTCATTGTGAGTTTTGGGCAGTATTTTAAAGTTTGTGAGCAATATTTGAATAGATCGGTCCATACATGTGGGCCCCATAGTCAGTATTGACAAGTGCACTTAGTAGGAGGATTACTAAAGGCTATGCATAGTATGTCATATTTTTGTGAAAGTTTTTATGCTTGAGGTACCAAAGAAGTGAAAAAATAATTTTTGCGCGTAAGTTACACTCCTTTCGGCCGCCATGGCAACTGAGTCCTTTGTTACACTGAGCTTTGCTTTACAAGGCAAGCAAGAAAAATAATTTTGTATTCGCTTTGACATGAACAGCTTTTCTTCAAGTTAAATAATCTTAGATCTTCTGTGAAATATGCTTAGGCAGGTTATAATATACCTACGATATTGATACCCAATTATTTTTCGTCATTCACTGGGGGTCTAAAATAAACAAAAGACCAACTACTTTCTAAGTGAGACTAACTCCTTCTTTTCTTTAATTAGGTATATTATGTAGGCAATATTGTACTTTATTACTCAATTTTAATCACTACATAGTATAAAACAAAGTCGCTTTCTTTGTCCCTATATCCCTATGTATGCTTAAATCTTTAAAACTACGCAACGGATTTTTATGCGTTTTTTTTTAATAGATAGAGTGATTGAAGAGGAAGGTTTATATGTATAATAACTATATTTTATACCCGTGCGAAGCCAGAGCGGGCCGCTATGTTTTTATATACAACGTTCACAGTTTTTCTGTAGTATATTTAGTATCAGCTTTGCACCCGTGCGAAGCCGGGGCGGGTCGCTAGTATCCAATATTGCATAACACCATCCCCGATGACACGAGATGGCCATGAATTCAATTTAGTCTGGGGTGCTGTCATGGGAATGATGGAATTACACCCCCGTAGTGTTTGTACTATGCCTTCAGTACACATGTACTCACAGGGGGTGAGCACATGGGGTGCTATGTGCGAACTTGCTGCAATTGCGTTTTTGGATTTGCAATTTTAATGGCATGCTTGGCTTTAATGAACAGGATTTTATTTTAGGAATATTGTTTGGTGAATTTGGAGTATGATTTTCTTTCTTCTCGGTACGCCATCGATACATTTCGTAAAAAGATCGAAGACTATATTTATTATTATATTTAAGACTATTATTTCCCAAGCACTTAATTGTCATGATCGCCTTAGTTGATTCTAACTTTTGGGAGTTGTGTTGATTATGGATAGTGTCGGACTTGACACTTTCAGTGCTGGGTCCCAAAAAACTAGCGTCAAAAATCATTCAATCAATTTCAATCGTCAGTCGTTACGGGTAGTCAGTGGCCCGAAAGTCCGACCACCATTCTTACCAAGGGGTACCAAATTATCCAGTACAGGCAGTCAGTCCGTGTGAAATACTGGTATTCAGCTGCATCCGGTAAGACTGGAAGCCGACCCCAATAAATTTGGGAAAAGTCTGAATGAATTACAGGAAGAAATTGTATCATGATCCTCTAGAATCGTTAGCAGTAGACCAACACCTAAACTTTATGACGATCTAAAACCATACCAAGTAACAACAGGAAGGATCTAACTCGGCAAATAAGACTCACTGAAACTGTTACACTATAACAAATCGCATCTGAGAACACAAGTGACTTAACCAAAAATTTTGCGTTTTGTCGGAAATAACAAAATTGAGTCACACCATCACTTCCATCTACGCCACACTTCCGAAAACCGAACGGCATTCCAATCATCGCGCTTAAAACGCTGTAGCTCCGTTATTTTTTAAAAATATTTTTCAGTCGTGTTCCGTGTTTTAGGGAGTTTCTAATAGAATCGTCATCATCATCATTCTCTTGCCCTTGTCCCAATTTATTTAAGGTCGGCGCAGCATGTTTTCTTCTTCCATTCTTCTCTATTGCTTGTCATCTCATGAGAAACCTCCTTTCTTGCCATATCATCCTTCAGATCCATCCATCGTTTCTTTGGTCTTCCTCTACTCCTATAACATTCATACTCAAGTTTCTAATAGAATATGCAATGAAATGTTTTAACTTTTCCTTTTCACTTTTTGATTCACTAGACCATGACTCATGTTATGAGGAGTAGTTTTAGG
This sequence comes from Cerastis leucographa, assembly GCA_963082945.1. Taxonomy (NCBI): domain Eukaryota; kingdom Metazoa; phylum Arthropoda; class Insecta; order Lepidoptera; family Noctuidae; genus Cerastis; species Cerastis leucographa. Next base: position 6,637,752 of record OY720363.1, on the reverse strand, counting down.
TATTCAACGCCATTTTCCATAATTTTGAGTTCAGTCGCTTTTGTTTTGGCTGTGTGATATTACGACACGAGCAAAAGATATTCTTTAGATAACTAGAACATAAACTTACAGGCATAAAATCATCACGTATGTCAATAGACACATCTTAAAGTGACTGAAGTAAAGTCTCCAATGGAAATGAAACCCTCTCTTGAATGTGGATGGTTGGTTTTTGAGTGTAGGGTATCGATAGGCATGTGAACGGTAATCCAGGATCATTTGAGACAAGATCGTAAGGTTTGGTACGTTTTTGAAGTGGAGTTGTATAGAGTTTGAGTAGGAGTGTGATTGGATGCATTTGGTGTGACTGTCTTGTAAGAATGTTTCGGAGAAAAATACAATAAAGGCACAGACGCCACTTTATTAAGATTTTGCCCATGTAATTGTAATGGAAGGTCTTTGCTCAGCAGTGGGACAAACATTTACATTTACAGACAACACAACAAGTATCACAACCATACAACTACCAGAATTTGTAAGACAATATATTGTAATCTTACTAAAAGGAAAGCTTACTAGTTACTTTTGATTATTAGGCTCTTCCCACTCCATAGATCTCTTAGAAATGAGTCTAGATCATTCCGCCATCTTCTTCAGGGCTTCTGTATCGTTTATTCTCCGTTGGGATCCACCGTTTGTCACTTAAATAATATTTTTTGGCGTTCGATTTCAATCTAATGGATATAATCTTTATCTTCCAAGTCTATGAAACATTCATTAGAAGTAAACGTAAAATATTATTCTATGACGGAACCCAAAGTAGATCTTGATCCACAGTCAGCGCTGATGAAGTCTACAAGAAGAGAGGAAGCCAAAAAACTCATCAGTCGGAAAACTATCAGCTCTATATCCATTCTCCTGCGTCTCAGTGACGCACACTTGCCAACAAGCTTAGCGGGTGACGTCTGCTCATCCCCCTGTGACTTAACCAAGGTTATATTTAACAGACGCGGCGCCAGCCGATCCGTTACGTCAAGAGGTATAGAGACGCTTTGTGTGTGCAACGTAGGTACTTACTTGCGTATGCGACGCTGCGATGCGAAAGTAATTAGTAACAGAATGATGGTTTTCTTTGACTTGTGGGGCAATCGAATGTGAGAAAACGTTAATACTTAATATTATTCAGGAGTAGTAATTAAAAAATCAGCTGTTTCTTACAAAAGTGAAATTCCTGCACTGTCAAAATATGGAACAATGTTTTTTTTTTTTTAAATTACCGATGTTTTTTTAAATTTCGATTTGGTTAGGTTTCAAATGATGTGAGGACGTTATAACCGTTTTCGCGTCGGTGTCCATTCCAGCCTGTATTTCTTCAGTCACGTATCCAATCAAAAGTAGTCTTCGGATTATAAATTATGATTCCAATTAACTACGCTTCGTTGAGCCCTCAGAACCCACCACCTTTGTTGAATTGTAATACAATTATGTTTCCTAATACTTATGCTGTTTTCAAGTTCCTTTTCGTATTAGGAACATTGTCCACTGTTTTCACAGAGATCCATTATGTTCCTACACAAAAATCCGATTTCGAGGGCGAGCTGAGACCAGAACATACATATGACTTGTGAAAGTACATTTAAAAGGACCAATTTATACTTATAAAGAACAATAGTCTAAGTAAGCTAGTTTTGTAGTTTTGTACGAGACATCAGTCTTGAACAAGGTCGATGATCGCAGTGTAGACTTTGTCATACATACCACCCATCCATGTTCCTTCTTAGTCCTTCGTTTTCCAGGGCCGTGCCACAAAATACGCTTTTACTAAAATACCCATCACCCACAAGTATCCAGGTCATTTAAAAATCACTTTCGCATTTGCAGTTTTAAAACATTTTTTACATATTCTTTTTCAGAATAAGCTTAAATAAGTTTTCCGTGCATCAATCCTAATATCGAACCTTTCAATCTACGCTTTTATTTTTCATCGTAAAAGCGTCTACTACGAGAAAGCCTTCGATTCGATCGAGACTTGGGCTGTACTGCAGTCTCTCCAACGGTGCCAAATTGATTATCGGTACATCGAGGTGTTGAAGTGTTTGTACAAAAACGCCACCATGTCAGTCCGACTTCAGGACCAGACCTCGGAACCTATCCCTCTGCAGCGGGGTGTGAGACAAGGAGACGTCATATCTCCGAAACTGTTCACCGCTGCACTGGAAGATGTCTTCAAGGTTCTGGACTGGAGAGGGCTAGGCATCAACGTTAATGGCGAGTACATCTCTCACCTTCGATTTGCCGACGATATAGTGGTCATGGCTGAGACCATGGAGGACCTCAGTACAATGCTCGATGACCTTAGTAGAGTTTCCGAAAGAGTGGGTCTTAAAATGAACATGGACAAAACCAAGGTCATGTTGAATGCCCATGTAACACCCACTCCTATCAAGATCGGAGACTCTACTATCGAAGTTGTAGACGATTATGTCTACCTGGGACAAACGGTCCAGTTGGGTAGGTCTAACTTCGAGAAAGAGGTCAATCGTCGAATCCGACTCGGCTGGGCAGCGTTCGGAAAGCTGCGTGGTATCTTCTCGTCCAACTTACCGCAGTGCCTCAAGACGAAAGTCTATGACCAGTGTGTGCTGCCAGTGATTACATACGGGACCGAAACGTGGTCGCTCACAATGGGCCTCATCAGAAGGCTCAAAGTCACCCAAAGGGCAATGGAGAGAGCTATGCTCGGAGTTTCCTTGCGTGATCAAATCAGAAATGAGGACATCCGCAAGAGAACCAAGGTTACCGACGTAGCCCGAAGAATTGCCAAACTTAAGTGGCAGTGGGCAGGGCACATTGCTCGCAGAACAGATGGCCGATGGGGCCGAAAAGTTCTGGAATGGCGACCGCGAACCGGGAGACGATGCGTTGGAAGGCCTCCCACTAGGTGGACCGATGACCTGGTGAAGGTTGCGGGGATCCGCTGGATGCGCGTCGCACGGGACCGGTCAATCTGGCGACACTTGGGGGAGGCCTATGTCCAGCAGTGGACGTCTTTCGGCTGAAATGATGAATGATGATGGTAAAAGCGTCATCGAAAACCTACCCTCCGACATTTTGAATTAAAAACGCTGACCCGACGAGTTTGGCGCAAACAAAAAACTCTTAATTGGTAAACAGGGGACGGTATGGCTCTGATTTCATGGCTCCTGTGTCTCGTTTTACTAAATATGACGGACAAATCCCCGTTTGTCCACCCTTGTTGTGGCTATAGGGTTTGTGATTAAAATCTGATTGGTACCCATGATTTTTCGGACTGGTTTAAAAATAAAAGCCTTCCGAAGTATAAAAACTACTACCAGGGCTTTGCGTTTTCTACTACTGCGAAAAAATCTTTTGTGAGCCTCGTCTTAAAGTTGCATTTACGAGTGAATAGGTATAGCAGTGTATGTATAATCGGATCGTGTCCCGTAACGTCTATCTCATTTAGAAACGGTACCTAGTTACCGTTTCTCTTCTCTATTGTTTGTTTATCTTCTTCTGTCTTCAGTATGATGAAACAAATAACCCTCCTTTTGGGCTTTGCCGCTGTCGGGTGAAAATTTAATGTTTTTATCAGGATTATACAATACATATATTATTATAGTGTTTCTCTTCGAAGGCATTATTCAAATGTTTGAACCAGGATTATACAATACATTATTATAGTGTTTTTCTTCGAAGGCATTATATATTTCGAGACGATCAGGGTGTACCGTGTAAAACGACATCAACGCACCAACTATTACAGTATTATGAATTCATGATTCAAGCACAAGCAAAGAAAGCTACACCTATTCCACACATTTGCAATAATAACATTGAACAATTTTACTCCAGTGGCTTTACAATAGGGGATAATCCAATTTTTTTTTCTTTGTCCGGCGGGTAGTTTATTGAAAAGTATTGGACACGTATTTTTTCTTTTTTCACGTGGTCATAAAATTACGGAGATATATTGAGTTGAAATGGCGCATGACGTCACATGGAGGTAAGTTTTATACCTACTTGTGACGTAGTAAGCCCCCACTCTCCAACTTTAATGAGTTTAAACTAAGTAATTTTTTGATATTTTGGTAAAACAAAAAATACGTGTCTAATATTTTTGTATTACCTGTCTGACGGACAAAATAGAATGTCGTTTTCTTTACCCAGTCCGGTCCCTTTTTGTGTCGATTTTCCTTACAATATGTAGAGGCAACATAAAACTTGGTAACATAAACTTAGGTATGTTACAAAACTATGTCCTCTTGAATAAATTGCTCCCATTTCAACCCTCAAAATTCTGTCAATAGCTCATTAAGAGGGCCGTCTGGACCCTCATGTCCAATCACAACCCCCGCTTATGGGGTAGTTATTATTTTTAATCCCTTAATGGCGTCCCAGATTTCATTACTGGGGTTGGTCTGATTAAAAGGGTGGGACCAATTTTTTCGATGTAATAGAGTTGATAGCGTGGTCGATTTTATGTGTGGTGGTTTATGGACGGTATTACAGTAGTTAGCTGCCAATATCAAAAGAGATTATAATAATCTTGATAGTAGACATAATATTGATCAGACTATTATGTGTTGTCATGCTGAATTATTCACTGAGCATGGGTTAATTTGAACAATTATTTAGCAAATTTCAACAATAAAACTGACCGCAATAAGCACCGCCATGTAAACCGCGTTTAGAGGTGCAGCTGCTGTCAGTATCCATATTCCACAGCAATGACTACTAACAACTCTTGAACGCGGTTTAGATTGTGCTGATTGCGTTCAGTTTCGTTAATGAAATCCCAAGAAATTCAAAAATTATATTAATATTTACTCCCTCAATTTTTTTTTTTTTGTAAACTAACACTAGTTTTTACTCGCGGCTTCGCTCCTGTTATACACTGAAATTCAGTAACTCACGGGAACGTCTTAAATGAAACCTATGACACTCGGTGATAATGTAGCTTCCCGTAAGTTAAAGAATTTCTCGGGATCCGGAGATTACCCAATACATACAAACATACTAACAAATTTTACCCCTTTACAATAATAAGTATAGATAATTCAAAATACTTGTAGGTGGTCCACTTAATTACAGCATCGAACAATTTTTCAAACATTTTCAAAGCTGGTACGTAAACTATCTTCACTCTTTAACGTACATTATAACGTTATTGTTATTTTAAAATCTAGCCATGAGCCACTAATCTGTAAAAGCTTAGGGTGTAAACACAACACGGTGGTCCCGTCTGACCACTGCAGTCTCTAAACAACATTAGTCCTGTACTTACGTCCTGAGAAATAAAAAGGCGTAAGTGCTAAAGATGAGTATGGAGATACGTCTTTTTGGTGTTGAGTGCGCGGAAGTTTTAAAGGAGTGTACACATCGGCGGTGCGGCAAAGCGCGTTTTGTATGTAGGACTGATTAGAACGCGACTGGGACCTCCGCTGTGTGGCGCTATGACATGTACAATGTTGGCTTTTAGATTATTTTTGTAACGTTTCTTAGACTATATTTGACGTCTTTCTTACATATGGCTACAAAAAGATAGGTTTTACCTGAATTTTTGCATCGAAATATAACACTAGAAACATAACCATACCTACCCACCCACCTATAGGTTATAGAGAGATGGGTACCAGCTAAAGTAGATAGATTACTTAGCTAATAGTAGCCAGTCTCAGCTTCATTTCGTTAAAAACACTGAAAATATAACACTGTTTATTATTATCTATAATTTATGCTCAGCTTATGTTACTTTATGTATGCAGTTAATCTGTTGGTATCAATTAACTTCCCGTCAATTTAAATTTATGTGAAATAAACGCGGGCGTTGAAATAATGATGCATTAACACTTTTAAACAAGTAATTATATATTTTTGATATCTAGTGGCTGATTTTATCAAAGTCCAATTAATAAGATAATGAGTTTTGAACTTTCACCGTAGTGAAGTTTGTGTGCATTTAGGCAATGTTATTGTATTTAATGGTCGGAACTGATCCCAATAAAATGACCACTTCAAAAAAATAGTGTGTGGAGTCCCTCCGCGCGGAAGAAGTGAAACTTCGTAATACTACACGCATGCGTTCGAGTGTCACGCATTCACTCTCATTATTTTATTGAGCTTCTAAATAATATTTTATTGTTGTACACTTTTTATTACATAAGTTTATCGAGGTTATTCTACTCATGGAAATTGAGCGAAGGCTGGTCACACCGAAGAGTCGAATGCATGACTGTTTGCACTCCATCTTGCGTAACTAGTAAAACTACATAGACACAAATCTTGTAATAGCGCCATCTCTTAGTGGGTCATAGAAAATATTCCCCCTCCATTAGAACGTTAAACTTGTTGGAAGTCGCATAAAGTTTCACTTCAAAAATAAAAAATACCTATGACACTTGGGGATAATGTAACTTTCCCTAAGTTAAAGAATTTGTATTCGCAAACACTTCGATTCGATTTCGATTCGGAAAGTCCTATATCTATTCTTTTTGCCATAACGAAAGCGGGCGAGATAGACATGGACTTTCCGAATAGAAATCGAATCGAAGTGTTTGTAGGTAAATGCGAGGGCAGATCAGTAGTTCCAAAGATTATTCCTAAGCTCCAAACTTACAAATTTTACTTACACTCTTTATAACATAAGTGTAAAATATCAACAACACCTTACAAAACAAACAAAACTTCACTCACTAATCCAAACTAAGTACAAACTAGATATATTTGCAGAAATAAAACAACAATCTCCCACCCCGACGGATTCTTAAGTCCCTTTACTGAGGACAAACATTGACATATCCAAGTCCAGTAGCTTTTAAACAGTTTGCCTCCACCACGCTAATAGATGTCTCGATAGTGCCACCGCAAACCTCGACGATTTTTTTCGAATTTCGAACGCGGAAAAAATGTTTTGCATTTTTTGTATAGGGACAGTTGAAACTTTGAAACGTGCCGCTGCGTTTGACATGCTAATGTGTGAGGTTCTTTATTTTGTGAGTTTTTTGGTAATTTTTTGGTGCAATATTCTGGTCACAATGTATTGATAAATCCTGAAGACTACAAATCACGACTATGACTAGATAGAAGTTTTCAAAAGTACGCTCTGATAACTAGAAAACATAAGTTTGACCAAGTAGGATATTTTAAGTATTTCTGTGTTCCGAAAATTCCGAGTCGTTTTATAGTAATAATTTTAATAGTGTCCTGCCAGTCCTGCTATTTGCACATGACAGGAGCTAAATTTTGTGGTAAAAAAATTTTAGATGGGCATCAACACGCTAAGAAAAACAGTAATTTTGTACATTCAACTTAAACATGGTATAGCTCAGTACTTGCTTCAACAATATTTTAACGGATGTGACTAGTATTATACGTAGTGTCAATCAATAATAAGTAATAATTATTTTATTATTTGTCAAGAAATGCCTACCAGCGTCAAGTCGTTAACTTAATGCTCACACCTATAATTTAAAGTTAACAAAAATAATTCAAGTAACTGAGTAACTACAGTCGACTTTGAATGGAAAAATAAATAATAACATAAAACTAGATGCCAAGTTTAAGAAAATTACAGTATCAGAGGTAGTTTAGTAGATTTATGGTCTATTTTGTAGTGTTAGTTCACCATTAAGTTCTGACATAATCCGTCATTCCCTTGACTATAACGTCGTAGATTCTATGTTCGCAGAATGAGGTCGTGTTTGCAGTTATGCTTTTCGAAAAGGAACTCTATTTCTATACATTAAAAATTAAAAAAAAATTTTCGAACTGCAGCAGTAATTTTGTGATCATATTTTGATATCCCATGATTAGTTGTGATGAAAACGGGAAAATGTTCTTTTTGGTTCCAAGATTAAGATTGAAAATCCTTTTTGCATATAGTTTCCCTTTAAAGTATTGTCGTAATAAAAATGATATTTACACATAACAGTAGATAACTAACTGTGGTAGTTATCTCATATTTTATTTATTCTCTGTGAGTTTTGATTAAATGTCAGAGGCTTTAAATTAATTGTTTTAGATAAGTTATCATAATTTTAAAGATGCCCGTTTAGTTTTATTCTTGTTTACGTAGCCGAATGGCAAAAAACGGAACACTTATAGATTTGTTACTTCTGTCTGTCTGTCTGCCTATCCGTGTATGTCACAGCCACTTTATTCCTTAACTATTAGGACTACACAGTTGAAAATTAGTAGGTAGATGTATTTTGTAAACGGCTTTACGATTTTTAAATAAACTTAATAAAAAAATGTTTAAGGGTGTCCCCTTAAAGGTGAACCGAACTGAAACTAAAGATACCAATTGATCAGCCAATCGTTTGAAAGATAGATATTATTGCAAAGTGGTAAGAAGTAATCACCCCCCCCCCCCACTAATTTCTAAAGTACGAAGAGGAAAATTCTGAAAAAAAAATGTAGGATTTTAGAACGTTAAAACAAAACTTTCAACTTGTTTTTCGTTAATTTTAAATTGTTATTCGTTGCTCCAGAGTTTTTTTGGAGTTCTGCAGCGATGATTAATAACGTGTTTTCTTTTTAACTGATATGATAAAGTATTAACCTAGTCTTAAGTAAATATTGTTACGAACTGTTTGTATATGAGTCTAAGTTGCTTGAAATAAATAATTTATTATTATTAACATACTATGAAAAACTAATTTAGTTTTGCAGTTGAATTTAATGCAATACAACATTATGAATGAGCCATCTAAATATTTTTATTATCTTGTTTGGTGCTACGGAACCCTGTGCGCATTTGAGTACGTCTTGCCCTTGGCCGGTTTTTTGGTGAGAAAGTATAAGTAATTTTTTTAATACATGCTTAAAGACATAAACATCAAATCTCATTTAAACAAAAGAGTGACAATTAGTGGCTGTGATTTGTTTATAATGTTCTGAACTCTGAAGGTATAAGAAAAGTGACTTTTCACTTTAAAATTTTCAGTCAGAACCTAAGTAAAATCTAGACAAATACTTCGAAAACTACAAAACCAGCAATCATAATTATTTTATTGATTCATTTTAACATCATAAAACTATAATAGCCACTGAATCATGACAGGAAACCAAAGCCATACCTACAACCAAAAGTCGCATGTCCAAAACCCTTTGCCTGCAGTTTTTGTCGTCCAAATAAATCCGGCCACTTTACGACATGTGAACAAACTTACAACTGCAGTCAATAAACAAAGAAACACATACAAAATGTTAGAGATAAAAGCAAACAGGAGTGAATAATAAGTTTGTTTTGAGCGGTAAAAATCCTGGTGATTCACTTTGACGCATATAAGTTACGAATTAAAAAAGACAACAACAGACAAAGAGGCCATTTTGCATTGTGCTGTGACAGTCTTCCTTGTGGTGCCGCTTTGGGGAGCTTAGAAGACGGTAGAGGAGACAGAAATAAAAAAAAAATAGGCTTAAGAAAAAAATAGTGGTTCGCTAAGGACAACTAAAACTACAAGTAGATAGGAAGGAGGGCTTCCTTTTTTATCAACCTAGATTATGGTGATATTAAAAGAAGACTTAAAAATACTTTATTTCCAGAAACTTCCGCAGGCATCTAGCACTGAAATGTTAAGTTTGTATTTTGTGCGTGGTAAACTAGTTGCTTCAGAGGTTTGACTTGTTTGGTGGGACTTTTTCTTAACGAAGGACAATAAGCTCAATACAAAATTACTGACCTAACGGAAAGTCTTTAATGACGTTGTTTGTAATAGACAACTCATCCTTTCCCAAGCCTTTGCCCTAACTATATATTTGGGTCTTTCCCAGTCTAAGCAAATTTAGCTGAATACTAGTCATTTACATGTAACGTCTCTGAATACGAGTAGTTGCAGATACTTAGGGGTTTAATTTTTTTGGAAGAAATAAAAGTTATTTTTGAAATTACTTCCGTTCCTTCATTTTCCACTGTAAAATTTTTTTGGAGTCTCATTTGTAAAACGAATGCAAATCACATATTCTGCCTCCTCTGCCCCCACTCAACCCTACAAAAACGCATCAATACTTCTTTGTACAGTACGAGTGTAAATTCGGGCCCTAAGTGTCGCCGCCGTCGTTTTAACACTGCATCGCTAATTGGACACTTAAGCTGCACCTTAAAGGGTTAAAACAGTTTTTATCCGGGGGCCGAAGAGACCGGCACGGAGCGGATGACGGGTACCACTGATGTTGCCGTAGTTTGAATGATTATTGAATTTTTGATTAGGTTTAGTTTAGTTTATGGCAGGTATAAGCTTTTGATGACATTAAAAGTTGAGTCGTTTAGATTAAATTTTTACTTTTTTATTCCTGTTTGTTCCTTCTCTATTTGTTGTTTTAAGTTATTTTGATAGACACTTCTTGGGCCCAAGAAGAATCCCTAGATTCAGTAGCAATTATAGGTACATCATCATCATCATCTATACAGGGTGTAACAGAAAGGGTATATACATCCTTAAGGGTGTGCTACAGACCATCAAACTGAACATGTTTCTCTACATATACATTGTAATTTTATATGGGGCAGCAGATATTTTTTTTTGCTGAAAAACATGTTTTATGATGAGAAACATGTTCAGTTTGAGTGTCTGTAGCACACCGTTAAGGATGTATATACCCTTTCCGTTACACCCTGTATATTTGCATCTTTTTGCTATTTTCTACGGTTGTCTAAACGGTTGGGTGTCCGCGGTAAATCTTCTACCAAAGGAAGAGTTGTTCAGTTGAGGTGAATATATTTTTTGGGTCGTCTGCTTGCAGTCATCAACATCTGCCTAGCCTTTTTTCAACCATGTCGGGATTAGCTTCCAGTCTTACCAGATGCAGCTGAATACCAGCATTGCACAATTTGCATGCACGGACTGCCAATCTAACCTCCGCAACCCTCTGCTCTGCTGTTAGGTCCTCAACTTCCAATGACTATCATTACATATCATAACATCACGCCTGTAATCCCCGAAGGGTTGAGCAGAGGTGTACAAATAGTACACCCACATTTCGCCAGTTATATACTTAATTCCCATGTAACAGGGGCGAACCTATTGCCATCAATCGGGCACAAATCCAAACTCCGTGACTGCTAGTGAAAATTCCTGATGGAAAGGTCAATTAGTTGTAAATAATACCTATAATTATATTAGTCTAACATTTATGTTTAAGTAATCTAAGCAAATATAGCTATTACTACACAATTGTATTAGGTAAGCCTGTGATGATAGTTTATGTTTTTAAATAAATAAAAAAAATACAATTTGCCCGAACCGGGAATTAAAGCAAGGACCTCTTGCTCAGCAATCGCGAATGCGAACACTGACCAACGAGAGAGTCAATACAATGAAGGCAATAACTACCAAATGGCTTAAAAAATAACTGCCAATGAAAACATGTAACAATTGCCTATTCTACATAAAAATCTATTCACACAACCACAATAATCGAACAATGATCTATTGCACATTCAAACATATTATCACTACCATTTATATAACTTATCACTGGAGCTAAGTGACAAATCACATCTATGACAATTGGTAACAATACTTTGTATTTTTCAAAATAACTTCTTTGTTACCCAAACACTCCAAAACCAACCTTAACACATTACTGTCACAATTAGATTTTCATTGGGAGAGATACAAGAGTTACATCAAAAAAAATATGACATGAAAATTAGCATAGTCTTTTTCGTGAGGCGGTAATAGGAAAAATAACTATAGAATAGAATTATCAATGGTATGTCATTGTCGTATGTCCTCTGTTTATTGTGTTTGACGAGTCCATCTGTGGACAATTGTACTGTCACGATTTGTTTGGCTATGGTATTCCGGTCAGGTGATGGTCTATGGTGTTTTTAAACATGGAATTTGGTTGTACTCTTGCTTTCTATGGTAGAATTCTATCGCAGTTTTGTATATGTAGTATGTCGATGTTAACAGCCTCTAAGCTCTTTGTAGTTTGAAGTGTAGAGAATACTTTAGATTTGAAAGATACAAGAAAACAATTTAAGTTTATGTTCTAATCATGGGTGTAAAAAAAATCTTGAGTAAACCGTGATTTCTCACCCAAAAAAAGTTTTTTTTTTATGCGTGGAGTTACTTGGATTGATGTACAGAATGCTTGGTTACTGAAGGGTTCGTTCGAAGCCCGAAAGCCTGACAAACTATGTAGTTTGTGAGTGGACATCGTGTTACCAAGTAAACTGGGTTGTGGAGATCAGATAGGCAGTCGCCCCATGTGAAATACTGGTACTCAGCTGCTCAGGTTAGTCTGTAGGCAGACCAAACAAAATTAGAAAAGGGTTTGAGTCTAGACAGATGTTGACGACTAAAAACGTAGTACAGAAACAAACTTTTAATTAAAACTTTCTGACTCTATACAAAGAAAACATCCCACCATTTCGCGTAATCGACAAAACAAAATCAAAGCCATAGACACGCCTTAAAAACACTATCACTTGAGCACATTCTATTACTACGTCGCTAACCAGTCGTCCAAGACCTGGAACCTTGACCTAGCTTCCCCCTTTCATGGAAGGGAGGCAGGTCAAACTAAATTGGTGGCTATAATGAAACTTTTGTATCAGTCTTTGACACGCAATATGAGAATTATGGTGTGTTATGATGTCTCAAAACTTAATGTTTCGAGGTCTTTTGTTGAGTGGTATAATAGTCGCAAATTGAGAGGAGTGTCTGTCTGCGTTTTTCTTTAACATTGATTACTTGTTTCTTGAAGATCTGTGGTACCGAAATCGTTTATCACTTTTGCCAGTGTTAAAAAAAGTACTTAATGCTTGCTTCTATGTAGTTCGTTGTCATTCTATATATTTTATTTCATGTCGTTATTATTTGGTAGTTTCAATATATCTCATTATCATGGCTTTAGATGACAGTAAATGAAATAATAGAATAAGAAATTCAATGTCAAAATTTTAAAATGTGATTCATTTGTAACATTACTGAACAGTTATTCCCGAAGGGTTGGGGGTAGGAAACCCACATTACGGCAGTTATTCCTTAAGTTTCATGTGAGGAGGCGACCCTATTGTCATCATTTGGGCTCATTTTGGCATCATTCAGACTTCGGGCTGGTACTGAGAATGATTTAAATAAAAGTTTAGTACCACTTTCCATGACCAAGTCATGGAAAGTGGTACTAAACTTTTATTTACATCTAATGCAGAACCTCATTCATGCACAGCGATCACTTGATAAGTGACGCAGTTGTTTTTTGTCAAAACGATACTACTAAAATGCATTTCAGTAAGAGTTCAATTATTGAAAATCAAAGGACTATGTCAAAAACATGGCTGTAATTGCGACTTTTCTATTTTTATTCAAAAATAGGCTATGTCCTTTAAACACAACCTACTGACACAGATATTATACAAGGTGTTGTTTTGCATCCTCGTCAAAATTCAGGAGGTTGTCACACAAGACATAAATAATCAATTAAAATTACGGTACCTAGTTAACTATTAATAAAACCTGATTTTTTTGGTTGTTTATGTTTGTCAGTATTTCAGAATAACCCCCTTAACGTGGTTTATGGAATAAGAAATTATCAAATAAACGTTTGAGATTGTTTGTATTTGTGGAAGCGCGGTTATAGGACGAGAATCAGACAGCTCGCGTTTAAAACACGTGTGGTTCACACTTACCGATTTCCGTTAAAAATCAAAAATAATCAAAAATTTATTATTGATTCGGAACGAGAATCATTCGCATAGTAACCTCTTTGAATTTGAAGAGGATGCAAAACAACACCTTGTATAAGTTACGTGTATAGTTATACTTTATAAGGTTTTAATATGCAATAGATTTGTTTATCTAGCTCACATGTTTTTATTTGGCGTGCAATTTTCAGTGATATTGAAATAAATACAAATTGTAAACGAGAAACTATTTATTCGGCCATCGCATCTCATTATTATTGTTTAGGATTATTTTGTGTATTTTAGCTCCATAGATGCAATACACAAAATAATCTCTCAGTTGCCTGATACTAGAATGATTATGATTATTATTTAAAATCAACCCCCTTTCGTCTCCATGAATCCAAAATGGCTACCCCTATACCCCTCTACATCGATATTTCTCTTTAGATTCTGTCGTCGGTCGTCAAGGAGTGCTAATTTGTTTTGCAAATTGAGGGTGACGCGACTTAGGGGTGTACCGTCGTTTTGGGTTACCGGCGATAGGGACCGAATTGATTTTACACTCACTTGCTTTAACTGTGGTTGAAAATCACAAGTTAAATTTCACTTGGAAGAAAATTGATGGCTTGCTCAATTAGAAGGCTGAAAGAATTGTTTTTGAATTTGGAGTGGTGTCTAAGGAAACGATGGTTAGATTTTGTGACGAATGATATGAATGAAAAAAAGAGTAAATGATAGCTTGACGGATGACAGAGTAGAATGGAAGTAAAAACGTGTCACGCCGACCTCAAGTAACTTGGGACAAGGGCAAGAAGGTGATGAGTGGTGTTCAAGTGTTTGTAAATGTCATTCAGTGAGGTTGAATCCATTTATTTATTTATGTACACACATAGTACACTGTACACACAAGATACTTAAAAGGACAGTACATTAAGATAATAGAGCACAAAGGTATTGCTTATTTCAAAAGAAATTTCTTCCAGCAGACCTGCGAGAGGAAAGTTGGATTAGAATTGTAGACACAGTGTGTAGAAACGACGAAATAGGAAAATTTTAATTAGAGCTTAAAACAAAAATATACCTTTTAAAATAAACATACATACAAATATATACACATCTAAAAAAAAGGTAAATATATTACCTATAATATATATCAGAATATTACAGTATAGAGGAAAGGTAATGCTCTTTAACTTGCTTTTTGAAGAGATATAAAGTTTTAGAGTCTCGAATGTTAGGCGGAAGTGAGTACAACAAACGTACTGCGTGAACGGAGAAGGAGTAAGAATAGAATTCAGTTTTATGGGGTGGGAAATTAAGATGATGCCTAAGGTGGGATCTACACAGAGCATCAGGAGAACGGTCATGCAGGTAGCTGGGATAGGCTGGAATATAAAGGATGTTGTATAGGACATAATATTCGAGTGTTCCTGCGAAGACGTATAGGGAGCCACTTGTCTTCCATCTAGATTATACGAGTTACTATTATTTCTGGCTCAGTTGCTGAAGGTATGAGTCACTTTCTGCAACTACTCCTTTTTTTCAGTTCGTTACAAACATAAACCCAAATTGTCAATGTTCTGCATCATTTGTTTCTCTGTCATTTTTAGATACTGGATTTTTTTCAGATAAACTGTTGATTTTCCTTGCCTTCGATAAAGATATATTGTCACCATCGTGTCATATTTTCACGTCTGCAGAATCTGCAACACTCAAACATAGGTCTTAGTCGGAGTTATTGACATGACATGAAACGCTCAGATTCCAATTCGATTCGGAAAGTCGTATGTCTATCTCACTCGCTTTCGTAATGCCAAAACAAGATAGAGATACGACTTATCGAATCGAAATCGAATCCGAGCGTTTGTGAATACGGGGGCTGGTGGTAATCTAACAGCACAGCGACGTTATTTCTTTCATCTAGGTACATTGCCAAACCTCCTCCACCAACTGCCAAAATATTAGAATTTACTTCCTCTACACCACCCAATAACTTTTCATGGGAATTAAAACATATTTGGCGAAAAATGTGTCTCTACTAAAACCCTTCACGAAAAACAGGCGTGAAGTTATGTACTGATATTATGTCCTTTAAGCCTTATCATCCACAATCTATATACCATCACAGTTTCTATAATAATCTATCCCCATTCCACTAACGAGCCCTCATTAATGAAGGATGCAAATTGCGAGCTGATCCAGTTACCTATTAGTGATACGTAACGTGTATGTCCCTGTTAATACCACAAGCGTTAAGCGGGATAGTGTTTCGGAGAAATTGATAGATAGATCATAATAATAAAAAATATAAAAAGATGATGATTAAGTTGTCTTTGTAACAATATATCTTATCCTATTATAGACGCGAAAGTTTGTAAGATTGTATGTTTGTTACTCTTTCACGCAACGCCCTATTACGTCAGCTATCTGCAAGTGAAAGTCCCGTCAAAATCGGTACAGCCGTTCCAGAGATTAGCCAGAAAAAACAAACAGACAGACAGACGGACAGACAGAATAAAATTAAAAATAAAGTTATTTTGGTATATATACCGTTTAAACATTCATGTGCATGTAGTAAAAATCAGTTATTCTAATATTACAAACAGACACTTAAATTTTATTTATTTGTATAGCTTTAGATATTATCTACACACAGGGAACATCGGATCGTTTGTCGTGTGTTACCTAGATAATAAATGTGCTAACGTAATGGTCGTGCCGTGCGAAACGCCACCTGCCGGATTTGATAACAAAACTCCTTCTAATGTCTGTACGGGCCGAAATATTCGTGTGAGTGAAGTTTGTGGGTTGGTTAGGTGAACTGATATTGTTTCGCGTTATATTTAAAAAAAAAACCGGCCAAGTGCGAGTGGGACTCGCGCACGATGGGTTTCGTACCATTATTTACAAAAAACAAGCAAAAAAAACACTTTTTTTTATGGTAGCTATTACTTTTTTTTGTACGGGTTTGTAATATTCTTATTCTTATTCTTTATTGCACACCAAATTAAAAAGAAATATACAAACAGATTGCAATTTAAAAACTTATGTACTAACGGCGAGCTTAACCCAGAATTGGGTTTTCTTACAGCAAACCATTTTTCGATTGCGAGATTTGCAATAGAGGATAAACTTACGAGCATGTGCGAAAACTTAAATTAACTACTACATACGTAATACATACAATACATATATAAATACATACATAATAATAATACATACTAAATATTACGTACGTAATATTTATTTGATTCTGTTTTTAGTATTTGTTGTTACACCGGCAACAGAACTACGTAATCTGTGGAAAATTCAACTGGCTAACTATCACTATTCATGAGATACGGCCTGGTGACAGACGGACGGACGGAAGGACGGACAGCGAAGTCTCAATAATCGGCTCCCGTTTGACCCTTTGGGTACGGAACCCTTAAAAAGATGGTGGATGATTGAGATCAATATACCTAGGTACTGCAAAAATAAGAGGTCGTCTTCTTTTTTTTATCGTGTGGTTAATTCTCAGCTGGTGTCACAGTTTTTATGCGGCACATGGGTCTCTGACTTGGCTTTACATGCCCTCGATAAATATCACTCAGGCATGCGGCTTTCCTCACGATGTTTTCGTTCACTGAAGCTAGTAACTATTTTTCAATATGAGCAGGACACAAACATCAGAGGTGACTGTCTTGGGTTCTAACTTAAAACCATTTCATCCAGGCAGGAATTGTTAAACTTAAAAACTCAAACTCAAAGCATTTATTTCAATTAGACCAAAAAATCTTTCACTAATGGAAAGCCACACTAATAAGTGCTGTAGATGTTTTCACGCGGGTGAAGACGCAGGTTGAAACTAGTTTTCTACAAATATGACTTATTTATTACAGACCTGGTGTTTACAAAATTTTCATTATAAATTGTTTTTTTTTTGCAAACTCAAACTCAAAAGATTTATTTCAATTGGACCATTACAGGCTCTTTCGACAGTCAAAAAACAAAAAAAAATGCGAAGCTACACTCCCAGTCACAAGGCATAATAACTTGTGAAAGTACTAGTAGTTGCCCATTCCAAAGCTTAGATCTCTATGGAGAAGAATGGGCAAGAAACTCCATGGACACTTTTAAATCACAATTTGTTACAAAATCTTGGTTACATCATTCATGTTGAGAACGACTGAAGATGATAATAATGAAGAATTTGTACGCAGATTTTGATGCGGTTTTCACCAATAGACGGAGTGATCACAAAGAAAGGTTTGTATGTATAATTTATCCCTGAAAAACATAAGTATCAAAATTTCCACACAAACGAAGTCGCGGGCAGCAGCTAGTATTGCAATATAATATAGATAACTGTCCCGCGCAACTTCGTCTGCGTCAAATTTTCCCCGTTTTCGCAACATTTTTCATTGCTGCTCCGCTCCTATTGGTCGTAGCGTGATGATATAGCCTATGTCCTTCCCAAGGTTGAAATCTATCTTCTTGCCAAATTTCATTAAGATCCGATCAGCCGTTTAGTTGTGAAAAGGTAACAAACAAACATACAAACAAACAGAGTGACATTCGCATTTATAATATTAGTATGGAAGTATGGATTTTCATCACAACCTTGTCCTTGCACTCATCATGCATGAACTAGTTAGATTGTTTGTGCACTGTTTGGCGATAAAATATCATATCGTCAATAGTCATCTTGGGAATACCTAAGTCAGAAATTTGAATGACCGTCTAATAATGATTCGACCATTGGTAATTGCAACTGCATTAAGAAACTTTTATGAACTCAAGATTTCCTTTAAGCAAGATGGTAGTACGTGTAGGAAACCTTGCAATAAGCAAAGTCCGTTGACAGAAGCCTCAAAAAGTAAACAAACATTTTACCCAAGATATGCCTTCGAGACAAGAGACGCCGATTAATAATCACCCCTGAATTAATAACCACAGTAATTGAGATGTTTGCTCAAAGTCCTAGGGGTGCCCCATTCAACCCTTATTATTTGAACAACGATTCATATTTAGTCAACCGTAATTATGCTGAGATGCGCCATTTTGAATTCTGACGTCATTCTTTGGAGTGTGTGATTAAAACGTGGGTGTACATAGAGTTTATGTTGTGAGAAAAATGGAATTAAAATGCTTGTTGGCGTAATAACTTAATAATATTGCAGCGAGTCGAATCTCGATCCAAGGCCAATGTAGACCACTGGTCGCTGATATTGTCTAACTCGTCCCGCCATCTTTTACGAGGTCTACCGCGACGCCTTCTGGCTGTGTCAGGGCTCCAGAAAGTGGTTAGTTTCGCCCACAGATGAATAATTTAAATTAAATTAACTTATCTAGACCAGAACTTTGTCACGTCGAATGTAAAAAAGTTTGTGAACGCGAAAAATAACTAACCTGTTATTCGGAGCCAAATAATTATGACAGAAAAGAAGTAAACATAATGTTAAAACTACGAAATGCCAACTGCTCTTAGATATTGAATACTTACGTAATTATTTATGTCACTCCATCAAGATACAGACATGCATTCTCAAAAACCTACTTAGGTTAAATAACAGGGAAGCAAAATTCTATAAAATACTTCTCCAAAGTTAAGTGTATAGCAGAATACACGTCAGTCATACAGTAACGGCAAACTGTTATTTAATCATAGTAAATAATAATTTCAATTATGTACTGTCAATGGGAGCTGAGATAACCTCTCGAGCTCTTTGTACGGCTCGCAAACAAAGTTCAAATTTATTTTCTTACAAGAATTTTAGTTCTGACATCTGACAAGACTGAGAATGTTTTGATGTCTTAGCGATCTGACAGGAAACTGAAACTAGGATGTTGAAAGGGGTTTTTATGAGAACGACAAACTCAGGTATTCTAGGCAAGCGTTTAGCATTTATTTTCCAGATCATGTTTGAAATCTGACTCCACGTAACACTGGTCAGTTTCCTTGATTCGTCAGTTTATTTAATTTGACAGTTTCGTTGATTAGTCAGTTTTGCTGATTGGACAGTGTAGGAGTTATTGTTATTTTAAATATCAGAATAAGCTTGCTCTTACAAAGCCTTGTTGGCAGAACTTGCTTTTTTTGACGTGTCGGTCAGAACTAAGGCCCAATTATCTGCACCACATATTGTCACCAAATGAGTCTTAGAGTTAGGTAAACGTATTTAAAATGCCAATAATGCAGATTTTATCAATCGTTTGAAAATTGACCAAGACCCCATAAACACAGCGGGCCTGTGGATGGTGAATAATGGGCGAGCTCAACGTCCGTCCGTCTTATGACGACAGGCCGTGTCGACGGCGCGGTCGTGTTCCACGTGCGCCTGGAGATGTCAGCAAATCGGAAGGGGTCCACAAGAGAGCCGAAGCCTGCCAGGGCTGCGGGACTGTTCGAAAGAGATACCGTGGCCCTGGAACACATAGGGCTAAGAAGGAATATGGATGGGTTTTAGTCAGTACAAGTCTGACAATTCCTTCCGCGCCGCCCAGATCAGGAGGGGTCATTTGATGACCATCCGTAATAAAAGGTCCCATAAACACTTTTAAAGCTGCCAAAGCCGGACTAAATCTGAGTAAGCAGTTCGAAAAAAAGGAGGGTGTAATCAGCGATAAACGCATTTATTAATTTGTGGTGCAAACAGACCTTAGTTCATGTCATGGTAAATCGATCAGCCAGAGCCCATTTTTTTTAAATTATTTTAAATATTTATACTAACTTATTTTCTTGCTGTCGCTACGTACTCAATAGTTAAGGCGTGTACACACGCGGTGCACATCACGCGCGTCGCGTGATCGCGGTTGTCTGTCATTATGTTGCGCTCGGCTCACTGCACGACGTTGTTCCAATAGTGTGCACTTTGAACACTGTTCCAGTGTTCGTATGCTAGGTATCTATAGTTTAAATTCAGGTTGAATTACGTCAGTTTATGGTAGGTTTAATACTTTGTTATCTAGGTATGAAATTGAGAAAGACGTGTCAGATGCACAAGGTAAATACGTCCGACTATTAATACGAACAAACGTCAGTTTTTTGAAATTGAAATTTCGCTCATTATTACATAACAGTTTCTGAGCGGTTTCTCTTTCTTCTTACTTATAAAGAATTATGTAAGTATTCCAGATGTTACATCCGATCTGGGCAGAATTCCACTCTAATCTCCATAAGAGTTTGTAAGTGATAATTATAGCTGATTACCCAAAAAGCTAGATATTAAGGATCGTATTACAGAGCGTCATTCACAAGCATTACTTAAAATTTGTTTCAAACAATCAAATGGCTCTATTGTGCTTTGAGTGAAATTCTTTAATACGGGCCTAAGAGTTTTTAAAGAGTACCGTTACTATTCCCTGGTATATGGAAACCAAATCAGCAACCCTCAGACGACAGTTAAGTAGATGACCTGTCATCGTTCTTTTATATGAGTCCTCAGAATCCTAATTAACCCTCTCAACAAACAATCCAACACGCAAACTAGAATCACCATAGAAATTCCCTTTTCAGCGAAATAAGCACTTACCATACATATTTTACTAAACAATTTAAAAGATGGCTAAATGCCTGTCACTTCACATACCTTATTATTACCCACTCATGACCCCAGTTCCAACTATTTTTATTGAGGGTAGGAAAAAAATTAATCCGCCCACTTTTAATTCAAACCCCGAGTGACAGTTGACACAATGGGTACCTAGTATTAAAGGGTTAACAAAGGGCTGTGAACGGGTGCTTCCGAAGGGTTAATTGCATGTTCGTTTCAAATATGGCGGCAGTTTCGACGTTTTTTTTTTATTTTTGCTGTCGTGTAGTTTTTATGTTGTGTGTGTATTTACTTTTATATAGATTTTTTCTTTTGTTGGATTTTTATTAAGTTTACAGTACTTTCACTAGTATTTTTAACCCCCGACCAAAAAAGAGGGGTGTTATAAGTTTGACGTGTGTATCTGTGTGTCTGTCTGTGGTATCGTAGCTCCTAAACGGATGAACCGATTTTGATAAAATTGGTTTCGTTTGAAAGGTGTTTTAATCGAGAGTGTTCTTAGCTATGTTTCAATAAAATCTGATCAGCCGTTTGAAGGCCATCAACTCTTTTCTAGTTGAAGGGAAATTAGCAATTTCCACAGGTCTGGTGAAATATTGTCACTTGTCACCATGGGCATTGCCAGGAAGGGTGGGTGCAAACCCCCCCCCCCTCCCCCAGAAGGTTTTTTTTTTAAATTTTTGCTGTTTTCGTTAATTGGCGAGATGACACGCAACACCGAGAAAAGTGGAAGCAATGGGGGAAGCCTATGCCCACTATTGGGACAGTCAAGGCTAAGATAAAACAATATAAGTTTAAAAAGCATGAAATAAAAACTTAATTAAAAATTTGAAAAACCCCCGACACAAAAAACCTCTAAAAAAACAAAAAATAAATAATCCAAGCGTCTTAGGGTCGGGGGACCGCTAAGTAGACCGCTTAGTACAAGCACATAACAAAGCGGACCCCCGACGCTAAGACGCTTGGATTATTTTATTTTTGGTTTTTTAGAGGTTTTTTGTGTCGGGGGTTTTTTTCGTCTGACTTTGAATAAGTGTCAAAATCACAAATATATTCGTTCTCGTTATAATATACATGCTGTAGGTAGGCACCTGTCATTAGCCTACAGCATGGGGGTTACTATGACGCTTAAAACATTATTGTTCCATTCCTATTCCAGAGTAGGAAAGAGATGGAGCTAGGCGACCTGTATCATTCATCATCATCATTAGCCTATTATGTTATTATGGTATGTTTGTACACAGGCCTCCTCTCTATGAGAGGGAGTGGGCTGTAATCCACCACGCGGGCCCAGTGCGGGTTGGTAGATGTCACATGTCTTCGAATTTTTAGTTCTAGGACATGCCGGTTTCCTCACGATGTTTTTCCTTCACCGTTTTTGAGGGCAGCGGTGATGAAATAAATTACACAAAGTAATGCGCCTGCTTGGGTTCGAACGCACGGCTTACTGCTCGTAAGTCGGGGCTGCCACCACTGGGCCACCGCTGCTCTCTGTATCATTATATCATGACATATCATTTTTGATCCGTCCTGTTTGTACTTTTCATATATATTTTTTTCTTGCATTGCGGGGGGCTGTGACCCCCCCACCAACCCCTTAAAGCTCGTTTCTTTTTTAAATTTTATAACTTTCCTTGTATTCGTTAATTAGCAAAAAGAGGCGCAACACCGAGAAAAGTGGAAGCAATGGGAGAGGCCTATGCCTAGGATTGGAACAGTCAAGGCTAAGATAAAATAATATAAGTTTAAAAAGCATGAAATAAAAATTAAATTAAAAATACCCCCGACACAAAAAACCTCTAACCTCTTTTTTAGAGGTTTTTTGTGTCGGGGGTTTTTTAAATTTTTAATTTAATTTTACTGTTATTATGCGTATTATGGTGCAGTAACAATAACCTTTAATAATAATACTTATGATTGTTTGTTTTGTTCCGGTGAAATGTCGGTGGATACTGTAAGAATACGCAAGAGGTGAGGCAGAGGTATAGGTAACTTACCTCTCCCTAATCCTCTCGGAATTACAGGCGTGATGTTATGTTTGTTTGTATAAAAGAAAACTGAAGTATTTATTAGGAACTTTCGTTCAAGGCTTTCCCCGCATAAAGGTAAAAAAAAAAATACCAAGGATCCTAATACTGCTGTAAAAGCTATCCTTCGTCCAGCTCATCTTTGTCACACGTGTGAATGTGTAGAGGGGCAGACAAACCTACTATCGCATTTTTTTTGTGTTTCGTACCCAAATGGGCAAACGGCACCCGATTACTGAGACTTCGCTGTCCGTCCGTCTGTCACCAGGCTGTATCTCATGAACCGTGATAGTTAGCCAGTTGAAATTTCTACAGATTTTGTATTTCTGTTGGCGCTGTAACAACAAATACTAAAAAAATAATAAAACAAAAAGATAAGGGGGACTCCCAACGTACGTGTTTTTTTTTCTCTTTTTTATAAATAATGGTACGGAACCTTTCTTGCGCGAGTTCGACTCGCACTAGGCCGGTTTTTTAATTAGTAAGGATTCCTCGATTTCTCCAAAGTTATTTCAAGTTTTAATATACCGTCGTCCCAGCCAGCTTTATAAATAAAACCCCAAAAGCAAACTGCCAAAAATTGCGTGACATCAACGAAAATCATTGACTGTCATCATTATCAACGATAATTCGCGTAATAGTCGTAAATTCGACATAATTTAACGTACATTGTGGTTTGCGTTTCACAATTAGCGGTCGATTTGGTCGTGCGCTCGCGCATATGACGTCATGACGTCATTTTACGTCATCTGGTCGTTATTGTAATCTGCGGTTTGACGGCGACATACGATTGTCGCGTGCGGAGAAAGCCTTATTTTTTAATCAATTTTATATTTATATTTTTATTGGGCTTTATTGTGACATAAAACGTACCCAAAAGGGTACGTTTTATGTAATATGTTGTGTAATTGTAATTATTATGTGGTTTGACATCTGTGGTGTTTTTGTTTTGTAAGTTCAAAATTGCTTTTGCGAAAGTAGTGTACTACTCGTAGATCTGGGTTTTGATTGTTTAAGTCCTTTGTTTAAAATATTGTTTAAACTAAAGCATAATAGAATTACTGCCTCGTTGGTCTTCGTGGTAGCAAGCGCTACTGCTGAGCATGAGGTCCTGGGTTCGATTCCCGTTCGTTTTTCCGACAGGAATTTTTCAGTAGCAGCCACGGAGTCTAGGTGTGTACCCAGTTGATGCCCATGGGCTCCTATTATGGTCTTCATCTTCATGGGTTTTTTGGTTTCCGCACTTAGTCCCTTAAGTGGACCATTGTGCGTGTAATGTCCTATTATGGTTGGGACTGAAAACATAACTGGCGAAATGTGGACGTACTATTTGGTAGTACACCTCTGCCTAACTATTCGAGATTTACAGGCGTGATGTGATGTAAAATATAATGAAAATACTCTTACTAAGATCGCTGGGTTTGAGGGGAAGTGGGAGACAGAAGACAGAGTTTTGAGGGACAGCTTGGAAGAGACCTTTTTCTACAGAGGACTGCTTGAGACTATTGTGGTTGATCGAGTACAAAGTTGTGAAGGATCAAACTTATTGAAACATCAAAAAAAAAAATAGAGCGTGGAGTCCCTCCGCGCGGAAGAAGTGAAACTTCGTAATACTACACGCATGCGTTCGAGTGGCACGCATTCACTATCGTTATTTTATTGAGCTTCTAAATAATATTTTATTGTTGTACACTTTTTATTACATAAGTTTATCGAGGTTATGCTACTCATGGAAATTGAGCGAAGGCTGGTCACACCGAAGAGTCGAATGCGTGACTGTTTGCACGCCATCTTGCGTACCTAGTAGAACTACGTACTCACAAATCTTGTAATAGTGCCATCTCTTAGTGAGTAATAGAAAATATTCCCCCTCCATTAGAACGTTAAACTTGTTGGAAGTCGCATAAGAAGTTTCACTTCAAAAACAACAAAATACACAACAGTTTATCCAAGTACCTTTTTACCAGTTCCGAAAAAGAATCGTTACAATTTATCTTCACTTCATACCTAATTTACTCACAGTTTACATTTCTCATAATAATCCAACTTAAAACGCGATAAAAATAAAAAATAAATAATATTAAAACGTCATAAAACTTACTCAGAACACTCGATCACCTTAATAATAACTGTATGAAGTGTCCCGTACCGCGTTATTAGGACGCGTCCACACTTAAGTGACGGTTGTAACGAGAAAATTAACAGTCATCGCATCGCGTCGCGCGAAACTCGCCGAAACAATTACACGCCCGCGCGGTAATTTAACGTTGAATTTGCATAATTGCAGCGATAACAGGCGAAGCCGCGGGCGATGTCGCGTCAACGTGAACCGGCCCTGTGACAATTACAATGTACTTTTTGCTGTGTTTACATGCTCAATTAATGGTAGAATTAATCAATTTATGCTCGCAATATGCAGATGTGGGAGCGAGAAGATTATTGCTCGTGGGTTTCTCTTGTGGGTTTAAGCAATGAGTGTGAATGATAAATTGGTTAATCATTTAGTTTAAAAATGCTATAAATAACAGGACTTTAATATATTTTGTGCATTAAGATTATGCTAATTGGTACAACGCTTTGAGATTACGTGCAGCTGCGTAAGTCTGCTACAGGTAAAACATAGCTATGTATTAGAAATATAATTGATAATAATGTTGAGCTGTGCCAGTTGCAGGGATGCTACTAAGCTAACTCCATACTACACGCATAATAATCAGTATACAATTTTCCCACAGCTGGGATACGGGCCTCACCTCAGGCCTTCCTTTCTATAAGAGGAAGTGGGCTATAAACCACCTCGCGGACCTATTGCGTATATATGTATACAGATGTGTGTAGATGTACTCTAGAATGATTTTATTCCTCAAGGTTTAGTCACATTCATGAATATAACGAAAGGTTGTGACATTGTAATTAATTCCACAAAAAAAAAACAATTACCCACTTACGTCACACCAAAAAACGCAACCCATCAACAAACAATCAATACGTAAATTACAATCACACGCCATAAGGGCTCGTTCACACGACGCGACTGGCACCGCGTGTCGCGACATCGCGACAACGGCGCCAGCAATTAATCAAAGTGTCGCGCGTTTCTCGTCAAATTGCTTTATTGTCGCCCAAATTGGTTGGGAGCGGGTGATTTTCCGGTAGATTATTGTTCCTTTATTGGACTTAGTTTGTGTGGGGAAAGTTTGTTTGTAGCTTTATGTTGTTTGGTACGAAGTGTTGATTGTGTTTGGATTAAGTTTTTTAGATTGATTTTTATGATATGTTTGGGTAAAAAGTGTTGATTGTGTTTGGATTAAGTTTTTTAGATTGATTTTTATGATAGGTTTGTGTAAAATTCTAGGTGGGGACCACAGTGGCAAGGAAGGCAGAGGGAAGGTTTTAAATATGTATTGTTTTAAAAACACAATCTCAGGCTTGGTTAATGATCCCAGATGTTTGACCACAGTTTTTTTTTTTAAATGCGACACCAAGGGATTCGGCAAAAAACAGATGCTGCCAGGCGCTGCAAGTAACGATAGTCCTTACCGTGCTCAGATACGCAGTTTGGTGATAGTACCTATTAGCTCACCCACATTGCGACAGTTATATTTAAGTCCCTTTTAATAGGGGACGAGCCAATGCCATCAACCGAGCATACATCCAGACTCCGAGGCTGCTATTGAGAAATTTCTGATAGTAAAACCAAATAACACTTTGCCCGAACCAGGAATTGAACCAAGACCCTCATGCTCAGCAGTTGAGCTTGCGATCGCTAAACCAATAAGGCAGCCAGTAAACAACGTTTGCGACTTCCAACAAGGTTGCGTTAAATGTTTAACGCTACCATGTAGGGTGAATAAAAAGAGACAGAGCGAGAGTGAATGCGTGGCACTCGAACGGATGCGTGTAGTATTACGAAGTTTCACTTCTTCCGCGCGGAGGGACTCCTTTTTTTTAAACTCAACTTGAGCAGACATTTAAACTGGAACGTTTCCTAGAAACAAATAGCGAGTCACCGGCTGGCCTACCATGAGGTCTTAAAGTATAGTATTGTTTTACTCTTATTTCAGTGTGGGAAAGAGACGGAGCTATACAGGATGTCTAGCGCCATCTCTTTCCCACACTGGAAAAGGAGTAAAATAGTAATGTTTTTTTTTGTCATGGTAGGCCACCTGTACTCTGAAATGTCCATGTTTTTTAATGAGGTCTATTTAGTTTCATGTCCTTATCATTAGTCAGCCCGCCTTCCAATTTTCTCTTTATTTTTAACTTAACTTTAAACATTTTCTTGGGACTTAATAACTTAACATGGACATCTGTCTAGTAAAATAATAAGGATAGGTTATTAGAATTTCATTAACACTTTTTACAAACGATTTTGCCTCTCCACCTTTATGCTGTCATGTCCTATATTTTTTTCTAGCCTCCACCTGTGACAATAATTTACAATGTACGGTACACTCTGAGCAGCCAACCGCAATTACAACTTGTTGACTGGGTTATCTCTTTGCCAAAGCAAGACCTATGCAGTATCATATTTTTCACCACTCCCGCACGAAAGAAGTGTCTTTCCTCTACGAAAACAGTGAGGAAAGTTGGTTTTTCCTCACTGTTTGAACAGTGAGGAAAGTACTCATCCCGTTCAGAAACTAACCTTGCCTGATTTTTTTATGTTAAGTTTTAAAGATATTTTAAAAACTAAATAATTTTATGCTTATAATAGAAATATTTATAAGTTAAGATTAATGTTTTTTATAAAATTTATCAAATTATTCTAAGTGTTTAAGTTCAGAAACATTAAAAAAGTTTAATAAAATATTGAAAAAATTACATCGTCAAATTTAGGATTATAATTTTTGAACGCACTCAAAGAAAGAAGCCTGTGAAAGAAGGACATTAGAAGCAAAAATTCGAAAAAAGAATTATTTTGATTTGCTTTGTGACTATTTAATTAATTTACCTATGATGACTGAATACTTTCTTGCTGGGAGTGGTGAAAAGTTTTGTATGCAACATGTGAGCAAGTTCATTTGCTATTCGTTTTGTTGAGTCTTTCGCTTACTCAGGATTGAAATTTATAATCACTCGCTGCGCTCGTGATTCTATTTTTCAATCCTTCGTTCGCTCAAGACTCAAAATCAAAACTCATAGGAAAAACGAACTTTCCTCACATGTTGGATAAATAACTATTAACTTATTTTTTATTACTTGTTATAATCTCGCGTATTTTAGCACATACACGACGATTAACTAGTCTTAAATAAAAAACCGGCCAAGTGCGAGTCGGACTCGCACACGAAGGGTTCCGTACCATTATTTATAAAAAGGACCAAAGCGCTTTTTTGTATGGGAGCCCCCTTCAGTATTTATTTTATTCTGTTTTTAGTATTTGTTGTTATAGCGGCAACAGAAATACATAATCTGTAGAAATTTCAACTGGCTAACTATAACGGTTCATGAGATCCAGCCTGGTGACAGACGGATAGCGAAGTCTCAGTAATAGGGTCCCGTTTGTTCCTTTGGGTACGGAACCCTAAAAAAAACAATAATTAAGGTATATGTAACAAAAATAAGCACTATACTTAATATAAAGCCTGTGGTAATATAAAGCCGGATCATGAGTAACGAACCCGTCCAGAATTATCCGAACTAGGTACAGTCACGAGCACCAATATGTAAACACTTAGCAAATTTAAAAAACTTTATCTGCTACTGTTCTGATTAAAGTTTTATGTTGTCGCAAACATAGTATTTTGGAACTCATATTATTATGAAATAGATCCTATCTCAGATTTACTTCGTATCGCTTTCAAATTCCGGAAAGTGTAGTCATTCATATTAGTGCTCGTGAATGTACGACAATTGACGAATTTCGAGTTTCGGCGGGGCCGTAGTGTGAAACTGAAGCTGTGGCCGAAACAATATTTTTTCCCTGAAACTGGCCGAAACCGGTTCGACACTAGTTAAGTTTCATCTGAAATAACCGAAATAATTTCGACAAACAAAGTGTACCAACTTAAAACCCTGTGACCTGCCTATCTCAGCAGCTATCCCTAGATGTTTGATAGTAAAACAGTAGTATACAGTATGTTAGTTTAAACGAGGGACATATTCAAACCCATAATAGTACATGCTAACATGATACTAATAAAAATATAAACAAAAAAAAAAACACTGATAAATAACAGACAGAACCATACCAAAATTTTCGCAAATGTCACGCAACGTGTATACTCTCTTGCGCTAGCGGCTTAATACTATCGCAGAACATGTGAGCGGGTCAATGACTCTTAGGTATAATCCATTTTCACTTCATACTTTAAACTTACCTGGCTTAGGACAGTCCAAAATATCTAGGCACTAAACAAAACATTAAAAATTCTTCTAAATACGTTATAGGTTTTTTACATATTTGGGACGAGAATCGAATACTGAATACCCTCCCTCAATATGTCCCTCGTTTAACCTAACATACTGTATAATGACGGTTTGCATAACAAACTGCAAAAATGGTTAAAAGTCAAAGGTAATATTGTGTTTAAGTAGGTATTGCCGAATGATTGTCGTCATTTGACAGTTTTAATCCGTATTTCTCACTAGCTACTAACATGTGTATATAAATACACAGAAAATACCCTCAAAAACGCTCCCTCCCGATCTCAAAAAAATCTCGCCGATCAATTAAAAGTCCCCACGTGTAATCAAGGGTCCGCCATTTTGTCTCTGCCGCGTGATCGCACGACCAAACACTGCACCCTCCGAGAATTTGATCGACGCAAATAAAAAGAAGGCACGTGAATAGCCAGCTTTATTAGCTAGGAAGAGTTGATGTACGGTTCTCTAGATGTGACATAGTTTGGATTATGTGAATTTACTGGGGACTGAAGAATAGTTATGGGAAATATAATGAACAGGGTGGATGGGACACCAACGCACAAACGGCTTCCTCATATTCTTATCATCTTTCTGAAATTCAGAAGTGTAATACCTGCACGGTCAAAACGTATGGAACAGCAGACTTTAAAAAAAGTGCATGGAGCTCTCCGCGCGGAAGAAGTGAAACTTCGTAATACTACACGCATGCGTTCGAGTGCCACGCATTCATTCTCGTTATTTTATTGAGCTTCTAAATAATATTTTGCTGTCTTATTTTTATTACATAATTATTACATAATTTTATCGAGGTTATTCTACTCATGAAAATTGAGCGAAGGCTGGTCACACCGAAGAGTCGAATGCATGACTGTTTGCACGCTATCTTGCGTACCTAGTAGAACAACGTAGTCACAAATCTTGTAATACTGCCATCTCTTAGTGAGTTTTAGAAAATATTCACCCTCCATGGTAGCGTTAAACTTTTTGGAAGTCGCAAAAGAAGCTTCACATAAAAAAAACTGTTATTAACTTTTTATGTTCGGGGGATTCAGAATGATGCTGACGTAGTGAGTACGTGGTATCCGTTTGTTTGTCGATCACCACACCCTGCATTAAAACTGTCTAATTTGCAATTGGTCCGTATCAGTAACCGAACCTTTTGTAGTAATTTCTTTGGCATAAAAGTTGAAACGCTGAATTTCTTAGAGGCCTTTTTTGTAGACATTCGTCAACAGTTATAAATAATCACGGTTTTTCTTGTTCCATATATCTTTTGAATGCAGCAGAAAACGGCAGTAACAAATAAAATATAAATTAACATTTTATTAACGTCTTTCATAATGCGCACTGAAAAGGAGTGGAACTCTCTGCCTGCGCCTGTGTTTTCGAACGCTTACAACCATAATCTCTTCAAAGTTAGCGAACAGGCTTCTTCTGGGTAAGCTCGTACCATCGTCGACTTTGTCTCTGTCATCTCTGACCTAGACTAGAGTAAAGAGCAAACCAATCGCAAGAAAAAAAAAACCAGAGAGTCATATCTAGTTAGCTATGTATCTTTACGTTTAAATGAAAGGGTCAGGATACTTGAAAAGTTCAACGTGTGCACAATCCCTAATACGAGTAAATAGCGAATATTGTGGACCGTCATGCATACATAATTATTATTATACAGGTTGCTATGTAGGTACTAAAACATGCAGTCTGCAAAGTATACCAGATGCTTTATATGAGCGGGTTCAGATTATGCGTAATTTAAGCGTCACGCGCGACTATATGGAAAGTACGCACGGCGACATATCAAGCTATATAAAACTAGTTTATGCGGATCTCTCATGCTACAGGACTTCTATAAAAAGCGTGCCCATGTTAGACTGGAAATGTATTTATGCTGATCCTGCTTCACAACCATGTGAAGTTATTGTGAAAGCAGCAGAAGATTGTAAAAATATCTTTGCTTTGTATGGATTTAATCTCTTAGTATTATATAATTGCACAGCACATGTGTGAGTACTAAGTACTGTAAAGCCACCATTTACTAAGTACCTAAAACTTTTATTGACGCAAATTTACCCTGGTGGTTGAGTGAATGTCATGCTCACTTAAATGTCACGCTGATGGTGGCGGGGTCGGGACATTTAGTTCCCTCCAATATGGTTGAGTTGAATGATGGCTGATACATGCGTAAACGTACTACAAATCTAAGCTATTTAAATGAGGCTTTATTAAATTGATATAAAAACCAAACATACAAAGTAGAAAAATCGGAAAAGGTTTACGAAGTAGCAGCCCGAAATGTCATTAAAATCGTCAATCACGAGCCTATTGTCAAAACCAAACTAAAAATCCTTTATACAAACCCTTTTCATGAAAAATTTGAAAACGTCTTAACCTCCAAACAGCCTCTACGTAAAATAAACTTAAAGCGCTTAAGACAGAGTTTGTTTTCGTTTACCAATATGTATTTAGAAAATGTCTTAAATGAAAGATCCTATCGTACAAGAGGACGTAATAAATTAGTCAGTTATTGAATTCAATTATCAGGGTCTGTTCATGGTTATCTGATCGTTATGTTTTGAACAACTGACATGACAACGTTGCTTAATGAAAAACTTTTTCGATTATCGATTGCTTTCATGAAACACGTGTACCTGTATTATGTTCCGTTGACATAGCTTTCCATATATTTTTAACTAGGTTTTGCCCGCCACTTTCATCTGCCTGAAATTATTACAACAACATAGCTAATCCTTTTTCGGATCGATTTGTTAACAATTTTTGCACGAAACCCTAATCTTTTTGTCTAAAATAAAATTACTCCTTATAACATCAGCTATCTGCCAGTAAAGGTCCCGTCAAAATCGGTCCAACCGCTTCGAAGATTAGCTGCAACAAACAGACAGACAGATAGACAGACCGACGTCAGTTTTGTTTCTTGATGATTTTAGAGAAGAGGTACACGTAACACGTAGGAGTTTCACGAATTGCACTTCAAAATTATCATTCTCTGCAGCTTTCAAACTAACAAACAACCAAAAATAATAAAACTCCACACCCAAAATTGGTATCATTTAAACTCCAACGGTCCAAACGTCGGTCGGCCATATTGCGATTTTCAATCAACGTTCGATGTTCAAACGGCATCCATTCGCGCAACTGTCATCGGGCGGACACGGACGTGACGTAACAGTGGGTACGCGGAACGGTTATCGGTTCATCTTTGTTGCTACATGTGATTTTAATTTGCGGAAGATTACTGTTGGAATGAGCTCTTTGTAGTACTTATAGGTAGGAAGAGAGCTGGCGTTTAAGGGTTGATGACCTAAATGGCGCATTTTATCTACGTTTACGAATTTTGATTTGATTTGATTTCTGTTTTAACTGCACTGATTTAATGTGTGATTTTATTATTGGTTTCGAGATTTCATTTATCACAGAATGACCATTGCTTAATTTCTCGGCGAAATCCTGAAATCCATATAATATCTGTATGTCTTACTACTTCACGCCTCAACGGCAGAACGGTTTTGGATATAATTGGGGATACATAGACCATAACCTGGATTAGGACATATAATTTTTATCCCAGAAATATGTTCCCGTGGGATAATATCCAATTTCCACGCGAACGAAGTCGTAAGCTAAGTAGTAAGTTTAAATAACCATAATCTCTATCAACATAAAAGTATGACCAGTATGTAAAGGACTCATTTATCAGTAGCGTTATAATACGTTATCTATAATCTCCATATACCCACCTACTAATCCCCACTTCAATACATCGAACCCCACATTATCAAAATGTTGCCAGAACAATAATTCAATATCAAAATGGTGCACATGGCATTACTTGCATCTGTCAGGCGCCCGCTGATTCAAAAAACGAACGCATAATGCGTTGATACATATTTGAAAGCCAGCCAGTTTGGATTGAACTTCACGATGTATACAATTCTTTATTATATTTTTTATAGTCAACAATAGTATTGTGGCAGGATACGGCAGTCTAGTTTCTATAACTAAGTACTAACGGGCCTATAAAAAGTGTCATTTTATTAAATCGCGAGAACGATGGCGGAATTTAAAAATATATTCGATTGACATGGCTATTAAAAACCTTTTTTCAATCCTGTCGAAAGTCTTTGTGGAAAGATGAAACGCTTTAAAAGCAATGGCCACCCGTCTAGTCCCATAGATTTCAAATACTTGGGCCAAGCTCTCAAGATGCACACAACATATTCCTATCGTAGAAGAATTATTCACATTCTTTATCTAAACTCTCCGGATCTTAAAGCTTCCTAACGTGCGAATTTAGTATTGAATACTCATCAACGAGATATTCCTTTTGTGCTTTAAACAATGTTTCCAGTATACAAAAAGTTTCCATTTTCTATCAACATCCAACAGCACGCGTAGCATGACCGCCGTAGCAACGGGATATGTCGACGGAAGAATCGACAAACTGACACATTTTCATTGTCTATCTGTCATTATATCGATTCTTCTGTAGACAAAACTCGTTTCTACAGTGGTCATGCTACGCGTGCAAAGGATTCATTTAGTCCTTTAGTCAATTTTGCCAGTACACAAAAGAGTACAAATGTAACCCTAGTTTAGTTCCAATTCCAACTAAACTTCGCCTTATAAATCTGGCCTCCAGATCCCAGTTCAGTCTCCGCTGGGCACTGGCTAGTGTCGCCGCGGGCGGCAGATGACCGCAACATGATTTATGGCGGGACACACCAGTGCATTTACATTCGTAAATGTGATCGGTGTAATTACAGCCTTGTTTCGGCCACGGGCGGTTACCATCGATGGGAACGGGACACTTCTGTGTGTTTGTACACTTACTACATGCGATTGTTGATTGGAGGAAATTGCTTTTGATCTGGCGATTTAAAACAAGTTTGTAGTTATTGTTTTGTTAAAAAAAAATACAAAACCCTTGAAATCCTTTGATTGTTAGTTTATGCGGGACTTCAGGAATGAAGAATCCTATGCGCTTTTTCAAGTTATGAAAAAGGCAGTTGAAGTGAGTTAATTTCATTTACTTGGCCAAATTAATAGAACTATCTAAGTATTAGCAACTAAAGCAAAACTGCATAAAGAAAACTGGCACTTATTGAAAAACCTTACCGGTGCAAAGTCACAACAAAGCAAGAACATTTCGGCAGTCATAGTCCCATATAACTATAGGGGGCAAACTTCTATTGCCATCAACTGGTCCCAAACCCAGACTCCATGGTTGCGACTGAGAAATTCCTGATCGAATCCAACGCCGACCTCATGATCAGCAGTCGCTCTTGGGACGACTAGACCAATGAGTTAGTCAACAAAGCAAGTCGTGTAACTTATAAACGCTTCTAAACCATTCAAGAAGATTAATACTTCCCAAAAACATCTTCTAAGTATCTTTAACACACCTTTGCGCACCCACAATCGGGCATAACCAATCTAAAATCAGAAACAACATACACATCATTCTTTTTAAAAGGATACCAATAAAGGAACCAATTTCACCCCGTATTGTTTGTCAAAAACTCGATTATGTCCGGTGTTATAAGAATGATGAAAAAATGAAGCAGTATGGCGATTGCTACTCATCGTGAGATTGTTAGCTATCAAAGCCTCCGGTTTTGCCTGTCATGCAAGTGAGATTTGTCATTATTTTCTAGTTTTTGATATGACTGGTATATTTATTTTTCACATATTATGGAAAGCAGTCCTGAGTAGGACTACAGACATAATGGTTACGTAATTTGCATTTAATTACAACTATTTACAACCAACTTCGTTTGGCGTTCAGAATTTGAATTCCACCATAAATTCAAGCATCGGACTAATTAGAACTAACATTCTACAAATAAACACACAACGATCCAGGCAAGATATAACGGAATCAATCCAAACATGTTCTGAGTTTAAATAAACTTTTTTCTGGCGCCCGTTTTAAAAAAAGAACTGCTTTCGTTTATTTTCCCGCGCTGTCGATGAACGAGGCGTGACATTCGAAATTTTCGGTGTTGTCAGCGCACAAAAAACATAGAAATAGAATAGTGTTGTTTAGTGTAATATTAATGCGTCTAACGGACCTCTTTTGTGTCGCTAGGGGATGTATCATTCACGTCATCGCTCATTGAAATGAATAGGTTAATGATATTGGAGCAAAAAGGATTAATAGTTCATGAGAAAAATAAAATTGAATATTTTTTTTGCGTTAGTTTTTGTGGTTTCCTGGATTTAAGGTTGTGTAAGTTTTTTTCTGTTTCCTTCAAAATTAGAAGATTATATTTAGGTGTTTTCTATTGATAAACTTAGCAGATTTGGAAAGTGTTTATTTAAATTGAATAGATAATTGTTCGCGTACCTAAATCCTTGGCATGAAGAAATTCAGTCTCATTTGCATTTTATTGTAACGTCATGTCGTGTCCTATTCCTGTTAGTTATCTGCAATGAAAGCAATTGCTAAAAGTGTGTAGGACAAATAAATAGTTCAAATGCAATTGACAGATTGTGAGAATTTATAAGTTGAAGACCTAACGCAATCACAGTTGATGTAGTAGCTTAAAACCGGCCATTGTGTCACCTAAAATACAAACTTTATTCAAGCCTGTAATGTGTTTGGTGTACTTCGATACAATACTCTATAATTATGAGGTACCTCATAATTATAAAGTATTGTATCGAAGTATCTTATTTTAACTAAAATTTGCAACGACTTCTTCGGTTTCAGCCCTTTATCAGGATTTTTTTTTAAAATTTGGTGGGATACGGCTTAGAAGAAGCGACTTATTTTATTGCATGTCTTTGCAAAAACAATAAAGGAGACTCGCCACTACGTATTGTACCTTATCATGGCAGTGCTATAAACGTATCAGGTACGGAAATAAAGATGGCATTGCACGGACTACTGGGCCTACTAGAAAGTATCAACAGAATTGCAAACCCGTTTATAGTGGATCTAGAACGGTCATTATACATTTAAACCCTATGTTATTAGGCCTGAAAATTATGAGACTGTGTCCTTATTAGACCGTTCCGCAACATACGGGCGAATTCGCGTGCATCAGCTAGTTTCTTTAGAAAAATAAGTTGTCGTTTTCCGCCACATTCTAAAGAAATCATTAATTACGATCTTCGGTAGGCTAACCTTCTTTATATTTGAACTTTTATGCACAGGTCACATAACAAACAGCCAACAACCGCTGGGTGTTTTATCGTGTCGTTACAAAACATTATGATTTAGTGATCGCGAGTGTTCCGCTCAGGTGGCGCGTGCGCATCTGCCCCTGTTAATAACCTATTGTTTGATTGTATTGCATATGCCTGTGGTACGATGGGAAGATGTCTTTAGGGGTTATTTTGTTTTGTGGGGTTTATGGGGTGGAAAGTTTTCTAAAATTCTGCATAGCAGTTCATTGATTGATTGTTTTGCATATGTAAGTATGTAGCGGGTCATAGGACTCATGTCTTTTGGGGTTATTTTTTAGGTTTTAGGCCTTACGACATTTTATACAAACTTTCAGTCCCTATTTTCCGAATTAATGAAACTTCATACGCATAAGTAGGATACACAGGTCCAAAATATTTTCGAAAAATACTGCTAAATTAGACCGATTATAAATTATTTATAGAAACAGAAATTGCCAATTATTTTTTTTTAAGTAATTTCGGAAATGTTTTTAGTAACTTTTTAGACTTATGTATCTTACTTATGCGTATTAAGTTTCATTTAAATCGATTCAGTAATTTCGAAAAGTAAGGTGTTGAAAGTTTGTATAAAATGCCGTAAGGTGTTAACGCTCTTAATCAATCATCAAAATAGCTGTTGAAATAGTGCAAAGAGATCCATTGTTAGATTGTTTTGCATATTCCTGTTGTTAGTCTTGTGTTTTTCTCATTGGTACTTTTGTTTTGTAGGGTTTAAGGCCGTCACAGACGTAGCTATAATATATATTAATATGAATCATAGCAAGGTATATTACGATATATTTTCCATATAAATTTGCAAGTGACCGCACACGCAGCTATAATATATATTTCTATGACGTCAACAAAATATGTCGACAAATATAGCTTGGCATATTAATATATATTTTGGTATATTAATATATATTTTGGTATATTAATATATATTTTGAGGATACAGGATGTTCTATTTGTTCATCGAACGCCTGTCCGTCGTCCGTGCTCGATGCGCACGAGCATTACTCCACCGCCCGCTTCACCTCAACGACGCCTACCAACCTATTGCTCGATAAATGCCGATCTTGAACTTCTAAAATACTGTGCAAATTTATTCGATAATAAATCATGGTACAAATTAAATTCGCCACGAGTTCTCTTTTGTTTTAAATGCGACTCCATCCCGTTGGTTCTCTTCTTCGTTCAAGACTGGGCAACATGCATATCAAATTCAGCATCGGAATCACCCTCTCAGGAACTTTCAATTAGATCTAAAAGTAGTGCTCTTGTCGAATTCATATTTGTACCTAGATTGATGATATTATAATAATAGTGTTATTTCAAAATTTGAACATCCTGTACAGAAAATAAGCTTTAAAACCGGTCGCTTGCTAGGACGACCGCAAACCGAGTGAGGGCAAAATATATATTATAGTATAGCTCCCGTGTGTAGTAGCTTGCTATACTGTAATATATATCTCGGTATATTAATATATATTATAGCTACGTCTGTGACGGCCTTTATGGGGTGAGGAGTTTTCTAGTTGTTGAAATAGAGCATGAAATACTGTTCAGTCTATTATTAATTAATTATGGATAAAACATCTCGAAAGAGAATATGTCCTACTTTTTATTATATCTCTTGTACAGACTTATTGTCAAAATTAAACTAAACAAATATGTACTTTTAAACTGGGTAAGAAAACATTTAAATAGGAGAGGTATATTTTGAAATGAAAGTCTGAAGTGCTAATAGTGCTATATCTACTTTCAAAAGCCACACACCTTATGATAATCAAAACAATATATAATAACAAAGAACACAAAAAAAAGATATTCAATCAACCTCTACCTGCCTTTTTAGAATATAAAATAAGTGTAAAGATCTCGCAACTTTTAATTATTTTTACAACTTTAATGGAACTTACAGAAGCAAGCAATAAAACATTTAACGCCTACTAAGGAAAAAGTCTGCTTATAATTTTATTATTATTTTCTACTTAAATTGTATTTTTATCCATTACATACATAAAAATCATATTGATCAAAACCGCATTACAAATGT
The DNA here is from genome assembly GCA_963082945.1 of Cerastis leucographa. Classification (NCBI taxonomy): domain Eukaryota; kingdom Metazoa; phylum Arthropoda; class Insecta; order Lepidoptera; family Noctuidae; genus Cerastis; species Cerastis leucographa. The sequence goes on along the minus strand of OY720363.1, from coordinate 6,598,938 downwards.
CTACTGAAAATAAAACCGGCCAAGTGCGAGTCGGACTCGCGCACGAAGGGTTCCGTACCATTATTTGTAAATACGAGCAAAAAAATAATTTTAAACTTTTTTAAATGGGAGCCCCATTAAATATTATTTTTTTTCTGTTTTTATTATTTGTTGTTATAGCGGCAACAGAAATACACAATCTGTAGAAATTTCAACTGGCTAACTATCACGGTTCATGAGATACAGCCTGGTGACAGACGGACGGACAGCGCAGTCTCAGTTATAGGGTCCCGTTTGAACCTTTGGGTACGGAACTCTAAAAAAATGACTTGGGTACTTAACCCTTTCAATGAGATTGTAGTCAGTGGCTTAATGTCTTTGTTATCACAGAGGACAAGACGGAAAGGATTATGACCTGCTTTCCTTGTCATAATCTACATATCTATTAATATAATAATAGACAATCTTTACGCAGTGCCAGAAGACAGGCGTCGTCGCCGAGTGAGGCCTAAAAAACGCTGGGGTGATGACCAAGACGCGTTTGTGAAAATTGGCCGCACAGAACCGCACAACAAGAAGAGTGCAAGGTTACGGGGGAGGCCTTAGCCCAGCTGTGCGATATTGAAGGGTATGTGAAAAAAAAACTAGATGTAATCAGAAACAGTTTGAATAAATTTGCTTACCGATAGCTTAGGCTTGTAGCCTTCAAAATACTTGATGTTACTCCCCGGTGCTAGTCAAGTTACATAAACACTGAAGTTCATAGAAAGCATCTCGTTAGATGCGTTTTATGAACTTCGGTGTTAAGCGCTAATTGTTGATAGTACCCATTACAGAAAGTGACATAAGTGTGATTTCTCTCTTTCACACTTAAACATTTTCATGACAAAATTCGATTAAATCGATTACTTGAGATTAGTCGAGTCCTGTTTCATTCGCAGAGAACAATAAATGGAAATAAAACCAGCACTATACCTTAAAGAGTAATTAAATGAATGCTCGGCGACGGATGTCTAATTCGGTTAGTTCCACATTCGGCCGCGCGTCGCCACCGTCCACCTAGACTCGAACCAATCGGCTTTAATTAACTGTTTTATGGTTCAGATCGCAACTTGGATAAGAGTGACACCGGGGGTTTACGAGAACCAGGATAAGGTAAGTAGGGATCATTCTTGTGCAGAATAAATTATACTTTAAACTACTAGATCGTAGGTCAACAAAAATTAAATTAATAGGCCTCGGCCGAATCATCGTTTCACATCAGGCGAGCGGTGGCCAAACGCAAGCCACATCAGTATAAACAAATGAAAAGTACCTAAGTAGGTACCTACTTAAGGGCTTGTATACAAAACTGCGATGCGACGTTGCATCGTAAAAATCTACGAGCTCCCACGACGCATCGCAAAAACGCGAATTGATTCGCATCGCGCATGCCTGCGACGTTGCACGACCTAGTTTACAAAATACGTTCAGTACGGTTGACGGTCGTCAAAGGAATGATCAACCCGAATCGGGGAAGGGTGACGCGTTGCCGCTCGAAATCGCATCGCAGCAATTTGTGTGGCAGTTTTCTGCGTTGCGAATCCGCATCGCGCCGATTCGCAGTTTAGTGTACAAGTCCTAAGCTTCCAAATATCTTTTTAATTACTTATAATACATAACTACATAGTAGGTCCTTATTACATAAGGTAGCTAATAGCTTCCTGCTTACAAGATACTTCACGAAGCCGTCAACCAGCATTACTTTGTGTAATTTATTTCACCACCGCTGCCCTCAAAAACGGTGAAGGAAAACATCGTGAGGAACCGGCATACCTAGAACAAAAAATTCGGAGACATCAACCAAACCGCACTGGGCCCGCGTGGTGGATTACAGCCAACTCCCTCAAAAAAAAAAAGCTTGTGCAAAATATTGGAACCATGACTCCCAATATCTCCGTTACGACTTACGGGCAATGCTGCTGAGAACAAGTGCCTTTCGGATTCGCTAAAGGTATTTCTAAACCCATCATAATATTTTCACTTATATAATCTGAAAATCTTAATTTTGATTTTTCTGCAGATATTTCATGTGTTCGTCTTACCTTCGTCTTTACTAAGTGCATCAAACATTACACTATGGTGTGATAGACATCCTGTGCATCTGACTTTAGTAAGAGCGAAATTCAATCTTGCCTTACGTTTTTAAAGTTCAAAATACAAATCGTGTATCATTTCCTTTCTGAAGATAATTATGAAATTCGCAATAGTCAACTTTAATGTCCGAATTAATTGATACAGTAGTGATATCGTACGGTGTAGCTAAGGGTCAGTTCACACCGAGACTCGACGCAACGCGACGCTGCGCGCACACTTTTAAAGAGCGATTCAAAATATAACTTTATTTTCTACAGGATAGTGTCTGAGGTGGTTTTTTAAATGATGATGGTCTTTTATCATTGATCATCTTATTTTATACATTGTTAAATATTTCTTTAAAAAAAAAAACGTAAAGGAAACATTAAAAAATATTCTATATTTTTATGATTATTAGGTATTTAATTATTTTATTTGTCATGATGTGTTAGTCCAAAAAATACTTTTTCTTTCTTTCATTAGACAAACTCTCATTTTTATGTGCGCTGGTCTGCCAACAATTTTTGGCGGGATTGAGGGTGTCGGGAGGGTTCGCGATCAATACGGCTCCTACCCCGCACCCCGCGGCGACACCCCGTCCTCGCCTAGCGGTGTTCAGAAAAATGGCACTTTTATACTTATGGCGTTTTTTTAAACGGTCATGATGCGGTGTTTTAGGGTTGGGTCGTTTTAAAAAAAGTGTGGGAGATTTCATGTATTTGTGCAAACATCTTGATTAGCTTAAGCTGTGGGATAAGTCTTGTCTTATAGGTATTTACTGTACTTTAAAACTTGTTTTGTGTATCTTGGGAGGCAGGTATGAAAATCTTTCGGCTGCATACTCTAACACCAAATTAGGAAGACGCCACACTAAATTATTAGAAACCTTTAGGAATTGTTTATCAATGAATTTGCGTTGTGAACTGGTACTAACTTATTAGATATGTAATCTGCTGAAGTGACCTGACGTTTAAAAAACATTTTCAATATGAACTTTTGAACTTCTATGATATTACCTAGTCGTCTATCTAGCATTTTTCCAAATTATCTTGGGGTCGCTTCTAGTGTAACCAGATGCAGCTAAGTACCAGTATTTTATAATATGAAGCGACTGCCTATCTGACCTCCACAACCCAGTAACTGGGTAATACGAAACCCCTTGGTAAGACTAGATGTCAGACTGTTGGCTTCTGACTACTCGTAACGACTGTCAAAGATCTACAAATGACAGCCGGGACCAACGGCTTAACGTGCTTTCCGAGGCACGGAGGAAACTCGGTATGTAATTATGGTCACCCATCCACGGACCAACCTCGGCAAGCACGGCTTAACCTTAAAGATCAACCCGTGCGGCTGGTATTATTTAGCGACGGGCTCTCCTAGTACTAACATTAATACATTTATAAAGTCAATACAATAAATAGTACTGTAGCTCTATAAACTCAAGTGCAAGAAAACTCTCACAACAAAACAAAACAAGTCACCAACCACGTGGGATACTATTTATTTTAAAATTGGAACACCTAAGCTCCGCCTACGCGGTGACAAATGGGACCAATAGGCGATGTCGCACGGCCTTCGTGACACTGCCGACCAATGGGAAACGTCGCGCGCACCCAATGACATCATGGTGACATCGGGAAAGTTCGTTCACGCCTTTGTCACGTGGTCGGTTGGATTCGCGTTTTTTTAGTCGTTGTTCGTAGTCGCTACGAGACTACTACGCGACTACGAATCGTAGCAGATTCTTGAGTTTTGTAAACATTGCGAATTTTAGGGGTTAACTTTGAAATAATAAGGTAGGTAACTATTCTTTGTTATAGATTTTAAGGTTACATACCTAGACTTTGGATTGGAGCTCTATTTGCACAAGTAATACGATTTTTATACTTACCTACGTACTTACGTTTTAGTTAGGTAGCCTACCTAGGTCAAAAAATCAACCTACCGGGTTAATGATTTTTTAAGGCTAGAAATTTTTCATCTAGATTATGAACTGTACCAAAAATAAAACCTATATGAGTAGTACCTAGGTAAGTAGAAATTCACGCTAACTGATAAAAGCAATAAAATATGAATAGTCAGCGCCATCTATTGCAAAATGGTTGAACTGTTTAGCAAGCAGATGCGATATTTTTCTGAAACCTATTTATCTCTTCTTTCTTAAGAGCATAATTATTATAACTGATACAGAAATTATTTTTTAAGTTTTCCTTTTTTTCCGGTAGGTACTCCTAAATCCTATGGTATTTAAATTTTTAAATTACCTATACTTTTACAATAGCATTAACATAGTTTAACAGTAAAATCCACAATAATACCTGCACGCGTAGCATGACCGCCGTAGAACTGGGCTATGTCGACGGAAGAATCGACAAACTGACACATCTTCAAAATCAAAATCAAATACTATATTTTTATTTCACCTAGGCCTAGATGGGTAAAAGACTTATAAATCGTCGACAAAAGGTGCTCGGTTCGGGTTGGTCGTGTCCTATGGAGAAGAACCGGCAAGAAACTCCATGGTTACTCTTTCAAAATCATTTGCATTTACAATATTTTTATGTTACAGTGTTAGTACCTACTTCAGTGTGGCAGGACATCGTAGGCTCGACAATAAGTCGTTGCTTACTACAAAACGTAGAACAAGATAAAAAAAAAAAAAAAAAAACCTCCATGAGCCGTTTACAGTTTTTGACCCGTTGAGCAGCGGTGGCCCAGTGGTGGCAGCCCCGACTTGCGAGCAGTAAGCCGAGGGCTCGAACCCAGGCAGGCGCATAACTTTGTGTAATTTATTTCATCACCGCTGCTCTCAAAAACGGTGAAGGAAAACATCGTGAGGAAACCGGCATGTCCTAGAACTAAAAATTCGAAGACATGTGACATCTACCAACACGCACTGGGCCCGCGTGGTGGATTACAGCCCACTCCCTCTCATAGAGAGGAGGCCTGTGTCTCAGCAGTGGGAACATTATAGGCTGATGATGGTGATGATGGTGGTGGACTCGTTTACTATTCAATGCTTCATCAGCACAATGTTTTGTGTGCTTTACATTGAGTTTTACCGTAAAACATGATTTTTCTCCCTTTTTGTGTAGGGTTACTTAGTTTGATGTTTGAATGCTTGGGTTGACAGCTTCGTAAATGGTTCATTTACACCTTGTATACAAGGTGTTGTTTTGCATCCTCGTCAAAATTCAGGAGGTTGTCACAAGATACATAAATAATCAATTAAAATTACGGTACTTAGTGAATTATTAATAAACACTGATTTTTTTGGTTGTTTATGTTTGTCAGCGTTTCAGAATAACCCCCTTAACGTGGTTTGGGATTTTGAAATTATAGAATAAACGTGTGATATTGTTTGTATGTATGGAAGCGTGGTTATAGGGCGAGAATCGGACGACCCGCGTTTAAAATACGGGTGTCTCACACTCACCAATTTCCATGAATAAGAAAAAAAATAAAAATTCCATTTTATTTTTGATTCGGGACGAGAATCTTTAGCATAGTAACCTCCTTGAATTTGAAGAGGATGCAAAACAACACCTTGTATAAGTGAAGTTATAGGTACCTATAACTACATAGACATACATAGGATATAGGTGCCTGCCTATCTATAATAAACAAACAGACAAAACTCACAGATCCGCACCGGAAGTGGTAACAGCCCGAGGCGCGATACTAAACGGAAGCGATGTACCGCTTCATACCCGTCACCCCCGTACCATGGGGCACTGCCACTAGTGCAAATATTGCAAATAGTTTGGCCTAAAATATTTGGGTATTAGCATGCATGGTGTATTTGACATAGGCACGTATTAATAGCCTCCACTAGTGACGATACTGCAATAGAACTAGATAATTTATATAGGGTGACTGGTTATTAGTACAGAAACTTAAACATGTGACTGTACTCATGATAAAAAACAACTTTCCCTAAGTTTTTTTTTTCATTCATTTTTATCACAATAACGCATCAGCCGTATGAAATTCGCGCGCGCGTGCGCCTGTGATCTATCAGCTGTAAGCCGCGTTACGTCGTTGTGTCTCATTACTATCGTTCCGTGCCACAGTGTGTAGGCAGAGCACCCGCATGGCTCGCAACCTCGAATTTCATATGGCTATTGTGTTATTGTGATAAAAGTGAATGAGTATAAAAAAATGTTTCTTTGGGAAAGTTGTTTGTTATCATGAGTACAATCACGTGTTTAAGTATCGGTCACTAATAGGGATGATGACTGGGTAAAGAAAATGAAATTCTATTTTGTCCGTCAATCAGGTAATACAAAAATATTAGATACGTATTTTTTGTTTTATCAAGTTAGCAAAAAAATACTTAGTTAAAACGCATTAAAGTTGGAGAGTGGGGGCTCACTACGTCACAACTAGGTATAAAATGTACAGAGCCGTGACGTCATGCGCCATTTCAACTCAAAATATCTCCGTAATTTTATGATTACGTGAAGAAAGAAAAAATACGTGTCAAATACTTTTTAATAATCTACCCGAAAGACAAATAAAAAAAAATGAGTCACCATCCCTATTACCAGTCACCTAGATCTTTGACCAAACACTCTACGCAATTACTTACGCATCCCAAAATCCAACTTTATTTTCAAAATCAAACAAAGATACAAAAATAAACCCATAATTACCTACAATAAAAAAATAAACATCTTACAACCCCATGCACCATAGCTATACCATAAACGTGTTGTCATGGTAATTATATTGTTTTTTTTTTCTACCTTTTTCTACTTTATGTCCTCATGTCTTAATTAGAAGATGCCGCGAGATTCAAAAATTTCAATACACCATAAACTATAACAAGTTTTTCAAGACCTTCCGACCCTCTCTTGGAACGCGTGTAAAGTTTGATAAAAAGGATGATAAAGGGAATTTGAGAGGTCAGAGTAAACCGGACAGTGTTGAAGAAAAAGTTTTCTTAGAATTTGTTGGTGTTTTTTAAGTTTTTTTGGCAGTATTGTCAAGGCAGTTATAATTAAGAGCGTTTACGCCTTACGACGACTCCACTACTGAATGTCGAAGTTTGAAATGTCGACGTATATTAGTTCTAAAGTACAGGATCTCGATGTACATCGAGATCCTGTACCGGTACAGTTCGAAAGTTCACTAGAGCGAAGTATGCAAGGCCGACGTATCGTTAGTTAGAAACCCTAAAAGCATAGTCGACGTAGCCCCGCCATGCGGGGCTCCTATTTCTGTCTGCAGGGTTTACAGTAACCTAACACGAAGGGGATGTCGGGGTCTTAGTTCGCTCGCTCCGCTCGCTCACTAGACCCCGCCATCCCCTTCGAACCTAACCTGTCCGAGTCGGGGTGCCCCAAGTCCAGAGATCGCTTCGCTCGCTCTTTAACAATTATGCTTTCTAACTAACATACGTCGGCATTTCAAACTTCGACATTCAGTAGCGGAGTGCCTTACGACATTTTGTACAAATTTTCAAGTCCTTATTTTCCGAAATGACTGAACCGATTTTAATGAAAGTTCATACGCATAAGCAGGATACACGGATCTAAAAAGTTACTAAAAACATTTTCGAAAAATAGTATTACAGCTAAATTAGACCAATTTATAAATTACCAATAGAAATATACAATTATCTTTTTTTTGAAGACATTTCGATAGTGTTTTTTGTAACTTTTTAGATATAGGTATCCTGTTTAATGTGTATTAAGTTTCATTCAAATCGGTTCAGTCATTTCGGACTTGAAAGTTTGGATGAAATGCGGTAAGGTGTAAACGGTCTTAAAAAGCACAAAAGTCTACAGAGTTATAAGTAAGTTTTAGGCTTACCTATATTTTAATTAATTATTGATTTTCCGATGAAAAAAATCTCTTTTATTTAGAACTGTTTGACTTTTAAGGCGGAAACACACTTACGTGTCGTGACGCGCCAAAAGCATTCGGTTTCATACATCGTTGCGACACGACACGCCATGCAAATATGTACCTAACCATACTGAATGTATGAAACCGATTTGCTTCTGGCGCGTCACGACACGCCACGACACGTACATATGTTTCCGCCTTTAAACTTTCAAAACTTGGACTCAAAATACACCAAAATACCTAAACGTAAAATCCTATTGTATGTACAATACATTTAAGTTTAAATAGCTATACCTATATTCTTTCTAATTGTAGGTACTACATAGATTCGCTATTAAAATATTCAAAAGACAAGGGTTTGGTCTTAGGGGAAATATATTTTATCGGCAACTTTTAGGCGATTAGGCATTGATGCATGACCTAGTTTCCACGAAAAGCGAAAGATTTTATTAGATAAGATATTCTATTAATTTTCTAGACTTAGACTACCTAAGTCATCATCTGGAAAGCCTTTTCCCAAAGTATCTTGGGGCAGACTCCAGTCTAACCGGATGCAGCTGAGTACCAGTATTTTACATGAAGCGATTGCCTATCTGACGTCCACAACCCAGTAACTGGGTAATACGATACCCCTTGGTAAGACTGGATGTCAGACTTTTGGCTTCTGACTAGTCGTTCCTAACGACTGTCAAAGATCTGCAAATGACAGCTGGGACCAATGGCTTAACGTGCTTTCCGAAGAACGGAGGAAACTTGGTATGTAACTATGGTCACCCATCCACGGACCAACCTCGGCAAGCACGGCTTAACCTTAAAGATTGACCCGTGCGGCTGTTATTGTTTAGCCACGAGGACTGCCAAAGTCAAATGAAATGAGTTTCCAGTAGGAAAATCTAATGGGCAGGCGATCCAGTTGGAATTATGATACGCCATTTATTCCAACTTCGTTGCTTATTGGACTATATTTGTATTAGTCTTCGTTCTTGTTGTGTGGTTGACCTGATGTTAGAATTTTTATGCCGCACAAAAGGATCTGACTTGGCTTACAAGCCCGTGAGAAATAGGTATCTCTCATGTTTGGTTTCCTTATGCTTTTTTCCTTCAGTTCGGCAAAATATTATCAATTTTCACTTTGTGACCATTTTACGTATTGTAATGTAACTAATTAGTATTAATTATCCTATTATTCATTAGCATTATAGGCGTCAAACTAACCGACCGTGTACGCAATACCACACTGCGCTCCAAAACAGAAATTACTGATGTTGCTCAAAAAGCCGCTAAGCAGAATTGGGACTGGACTGGCCACGTATGCCCAATGATCTGTGGGCCAAAATAACCACTTTCTGGAGCCCTGACACAGAAGGCGTCGCGGTAGACCTCGTAAAAGATGGCGGGACGAGTTAGACAAGACCAGGGACCAGTGGTTCACATTGGCCGTGGATCGAGACAGGTGGAATTCATGGGGAGAAGCCTTTGCCCAGCAGTGGGATGACGCAGGCTAACAGTAGGAGTTTCAGTATTATGATTCACCTCAAGCAGCCATTTTAAGCCCTTGTTGCACACTAAGATATTATAATACCGAGTGTAAGTACCATCGGAAAAGTGAGAATGTGGACACTTTTCAAACAAAATCCCGTGCACACGATGACATCTGTTTAACACCCTTATTACTATTGGTCCGCACAAATACTTTGCGGACCAATAGCGGTAAAACAAAAAAAGACCCGACCGAAAAATACATGACCGTTTTTTAAACATGTATTGTTTTAAACACAATCTCAGGCTCTGTTAATGATCCCAGATGTTTGACCACAGTTTTTTTTTTCATTTACGACACCAAGGGACTCGGCAAAAAATAGATGCTGCGATGCTATTGGTAGCTGAGCGTTAATAAGCGCTTCTATAGCGGCCGGACGCTGCAAGTAACGATAGTCCTTACAGTGGTCAGATACGCAATTTGGTGATAGTACATGTTTTGAAAATAACCTTATGGCACCATCTTCCATTCTATCCTGTTATTTTACCATATGCGCAAAATCATTCACATAACAATAGCCACTTCACAAACTTCCCTGCTATCCTCAAAGTCATTTCATGCAAAATTAACGTGCCATCCTTATTTTTTTGTCATCAAACGTGTCAGGACATGCCTTTATTTATTTTTTTAATAACGGTCCTTTGATAGCTTTTGTGCAACCACCTTTAGTTCGAAATCGAAAAATTAATTGGCAAAGGAAATTGAATCTTATACTGTTTGCAGAAAGGTGGTTTGGTTAGAATTGAGATGAATCTGCAGTTCGAAAATGAAGCTATTGGATTTTCAAACGTGTCGACCAGGGAATACAGTTGAAAATTCAATGGTAAGTGCGGTCGGTAAGGTCGAGGTGTCAAAAATCAGCAATGTCATCGCTTCGGAGATCCTGAAGGAAATTGGAGCAGAATACAAAAGGTTTTTTTCCCTACATATGTCACGTATGTGTGAGAATTAAATGTTCCTTTTTTAAAATGACTTTTTGAATAGATTGGAAGAAAAAAAAAACAGTTTTAAAATTAATTAGAGTTAGGGACCAGCCGGGTCATTTAATTAATAGTCTCAAACGTAGGATTAGAAAATTGATTTATTTAATTAATTCATTTAAAAAGTAAATAGATAATTCGATTTGGTTCTGATTATTACGTAAGTATTAATTAAAATGAGGTAATTAGCCTCAATTTAATAGATGCTTATCTTTGGTAACAAGTTTTATTAATAAATTGAAAACCATAACTTCAATACTATTTTGTAACTTTTACTTACGTTATCAATTAAATGATTATTAATTGATTAGCGACGAGCCCATAATTGCTATGTGATAAGAATTATGCCACAAAGAAATCTGTGATTTTATACTCCTCAGTACCTACCTAGATTTACTTGATAATACATAACTACTATTAAAGGTAAGTACAATATGAAAGGGACAGACGCTAATAAGTTTACCAAATTCAGTACATTATTCTCAACACAGAAATTTTTCGTCGGTAATACTTAATTAAAAACAAAAAATCTGCTGTTCCATTCATTTTGACTATGTAAGTATTGCGATTTTGTAGGAAACAACTTTATTATTTTTAATTACATAAGTCAAAAGTTATTTAATCATTTGCTATCACAGGTACAATAAATAGTTGTTATAAAAATTACAAGCGCGCTATGTTATACCCGAAGGCGTACATTCCTAGAGTGCATTCATAGAGGTCATTGACATTAAAATTGATAACATATTTACATAAATGAATTGCATATAGTATTAAGTAAAGAATTTTGACAAAAACAAAAAAAAAACGAAGAAACAATAAAAATGTCAAAAGTAATTGTAACTTTACTACGTCAATATTCAAATAAAGTCTACCTAAATAAAAAAATAGAGAAAATAGTAAAATAATAATTTAAAAAATACAAAATGTCATGTGCAATGTTTAATGGAATTGGGGTACTAACTAAGGTCAAAAACAGTCATTAGGTACTTACTACATTTTGTCTGTCAAGTTTTAACCGACCAAAAATTTTTATGTGTCCAAAATGATGTCCTGAATACATGGTGAGCGTTTTAGCGATTGTGTCCCTTCCTCCGTAGGGTACAGATGCTGTAAAAAATAAAGCAACGTTCGACGGCACGGTTGGCGCAGTGGTTGAGCAATCGACTGCTGTGCTGCGTGTCGCGGATTCGATCCCCGCATGGAATAAATATTTGTATGGCCTACAGATAGTTGTTCCGGGTCTGGCTGTTTATGTATGTGAGTTTGAATGTTTGTAAACGCACCCACGTTTAAAAAAAAAAAAGAAAAGAAGAAACTATTGGATGGACCCAAAAATAACTGAATAAAAACCGAGCATAAAACCAACATTGTCATTACCCAAAGAAAACAAGCTTCCCTCAATTCTATGACATGTCATTACCATTTCCAATGATACAAGACTATCAAAGAGTACCGCAAACAAAAGGACGGTCTCATCAAATATCATGATGTTACAAAATTGATACTTTTTGTGACAACCAGACGACACTAGATGGACACTTCGTAGCAATTAAGATCTGGTAATGATCGGAGGTGCGAGGCGGGAGTGATATCAAAGGGATGATGAGTCGGTTTTTTTTTTTGAAGGATTGATTCTGTGAGAACTTTTATGGACGCTGGATTAAGCGGACATTGTTAATAAGGGATTTTTGACACAGTGTATGTTATAATTGGAGTCTTATGAAGATTATTTCATTCCGTCGATGTAAGTTTTATGGTTGAGAATCAAGTCAAAGCCGAAATATAATTTGTCTGTTGGATTTGATCTAAACGGTCATTATACCGTCGAAACTTTAAAGGTCGAATGTCACCAATTTTTGGGACTGATTGCTATTAAACGCAGTTAATGTATACTGAACGCGCTTAGTCTCATTGGTAAAATTCATCCTTTAGAGTGAGTACACTTTCTCCCTATTTATCAAGTACAGGGTACATCATAGTGAATCAGTAATTATAGACTTTAAAGTAGTTTTCCTCTGCTAGTTATATCCTACAGAACTCATGCACTTCAAGCTAAAACGATTCCTAAAGGACCGTTTCACAAATTCGAATTAATCAATTCAAAATAAGAACCGGAGTTGATTGCACCAAATCACAAATCGCCGTTTAAATGCCACCCACGTTCGTTCTAAATTAACCGTTTCGGACGCGCGGACGTTGGTGTCAGCTTGTCACTCTGTCACGTTCACGTTTAAAAGCATTAACCGGGACTTTCACCCGGTGTTGGGTGACCGGCCCAGTGTCGTATTCATTTCTTTTTTTTCTTTCTCTCATATTTGGCGACTTCTTCGATTGCGGTTGAGAAAGGGTTATTTTTATTTTTCATGTCAAACTCATTTGGTTTTATGTCACTCTAGCTTCTGCCCGCGACTTCACTCTCGTCAAAGAAACATATTATCTTTAAAGTCCTAAGACACTCAACAATAATGTAGCTTTCTAACTGCGTCAAAAGTTTCGAAATTGTATGAGTAATTTTCGAGATCATCTCCCCCATCCAAACTTACAAACTTTACCTCTTATAATAAAGTTTCTACACCTTTATTATAAAGAGGTAAAGTTTGTTACACCTGATATCTAAGCCTTTTGTACAAAAGCATTCCAATAAACTAACGATAATCTAACGAGAAGGGACAACGCGAACAAAATGAAGAGCCAAGCTTGCTGTCCCTATAAGCGTAGCGTGTCAAACTTGGCAATAATGTCATTTTATTTAAAAGCGTGACTGACACATGTATTCACACATATTTTCTATGACATTTCTTCTGATAGCCTCTATCTCTAATAGTATCTTAAATCTCTTGGCTTTTGTCGATCTCAAGTCTAACCTCGACCAGTCGGCTAACTTCGGCTATCCTCGGGCACAAAGGTTGCGCCGGCGCCGCGTCCTGCTGATCCGATGAACTAAGCGCCCTCCCCCGCTGAGAAGCCCGCTATATACAGCGTGTAGAGCGTGTCAATCTTTCTTTCTTTCTTTTTGAAGCCGGTTGTTATTTAAGTGGCTCACGAGATTCTTTGTAGCGCCTAGAGATGGTTATCTTTTGTTAATATGTTGGTGTGAGTAGTCAGTGGCAGTTTTGTTGAACATGAGTTTAGCCTTTTCGGTCTACGAGATTTGATGGCGTTCTAAATTGAAATTATTTTGAACCAACCGATAAATAGTTCAGTTAAGGCTGAAATGGTGAGTCTACGTTAAATTTTATCGAATGAGTTGTCAATAGATAAGCTAACTAACTGTGAGGCATACGTCAAGGAGATGTCAGCAAATCGGAAGGGGTCCGAGAGGGCCGATACCTGCCAGGGCTGCGGGACTGTTCGAAAGAAATACCGTGGCCCTGGAACACAAAGGGCTAAGAAGGAACATGGATGGGTTTTACTCAGTACAAGTCTGACGCTCCCCTCCGCTCCGCCCAGAGCGGGAGGAGACATTTGACGATTTCACAACCGAAAAAAAAAAGGCATACCACTAGAAGACCATATAAAGCTGCGAATCCAGACGAATGCCTAGTTCTGTAGTTCCGTTAGCTTAGCCCTCTTCATAAAATACCTACTTAGAAACAACCTTAATCAAACCGAAGTTTCCAGTAACGATCCACAAAAACTGTTTAAAAACTTAAATAATTCAACTTGTGTTCTTTTAAACACCCTATACACACCTCTAGGTATCAATACTTCATAATCCCATATTCTGCCTCACACCGTTTTTGTTCGTGATGAAGAAATACCATTGTTTGTGGTCCACACCGATTAGTTATGGGTGACACGGGACTCGAATGTATTGGATAATCGATTCAACTTATAATCGTTTCGATCCTAATCGATTATGTTTTTGTGAACGGCCGGTGCCTTTGTGTTCTTTTTTAAAGCAATTATGAAAGTATAAAAATAGTGTGTCCTTCTGTGAGGTATTTTAAGTGATTTAATTTGGGATTTTGATGTTTTTGGCTGAGTTGGATACGCTAAAAAAGTTTAGCAATGTCAATATGACAGATTCAAAAAGAGCAGTATGTGAACTGTTTTAAAAGAGTGACCTTGACTATTCCTATATAATTTTATGTGATGATATTATGGTATGAAAGGTTAGGTTAGGTTAGGCTAGTATACTTCGCCAACTACATATGTTTAAGTCACATGCAATAAAGATCCTTGATTCTTTCAACATTAAGATGTATTTTTCAAAAAGCAATAACTCACTGTACAGGATCCTATTTCCCATAGAAACCTTTAACCGCCCCTTTGAACATTACTTACCTCAAAGCCCGTCTTTTTCTAAAACAGAGGCCGACTAGCTCACGCCCAAAACGACAAAAGCTTGAACTCCCAACTCAGATAATTAGTTGTAACCTCTTTTAACTATAAATCATCAGGCCGGACGAAAAATCGTAATTCCCAAAAACGGGCGTCCGGAAATTATTTGAAAAACAAAGCGCTGGTTAGACACGCCCGCGCCGCCTTCAATGCGCGTACGCATACTGTTCCCACGTTTAAGTACAGCGAGCAGACTTCATGAGAAGCTGTGGATAGAAGGTAGAAGGTGTGAAGATCGTCTATAGAAGGTTTGGGTAAGGTAAGAATAGTGGAGAAAGATGTGAGGATGGAGTTTGGTCGATCGATGCGATGTTGGTAAGGCTAGTTTCTGGTAATTTGGATAGATGGCGTTACTTGTAGCTATAACTTTGATATTGATAGTGATTAAAGGTAAGATGATCAAAATAATTTCAAAATGGTATATATATTTGATAGTATTTACAGTAGATTTATATGGCATATCAGATGCATTTTTTATGGATATCGTATTACCCAGTTACTGGGTTGTGGAGGTTAGATAGGCAGTCGCTTCATGTAAAATACTGGTACTCCGCTGCATCCGGTTAAATTGGAAGCCGACCCGAAGATAGTTTGAGAAAAGGCTAGGCAGATGATGATGATGATGCATTTATTAGGAAACGTTTTGTTGTGTAGAGCATTACCCTGCTACATACGCTTACAGGCACCATAAAAATAACCTTATTCAAATTATAATTCTTTTCGTCCCGTATTCTGTTGCCCAGTAACAAGGGAGGACTCTGTTAAGTAATATACGAAAACAAAATAGTTGTAAAATAGCTATGAAGATGACAAACCTGTTCTGCTCCTTGTCCTTCCAAAACTCAGTTCCAAATTAAGTATTTCTTTTTCCGAAAAAATCTCAACAGGACTTTGTCCTCCATACAGCTTCAGAACTGGTCACCATAGCAGGGAGTCTGTATAACGTGATGGGCGTCACACAAGCTGCTCCGTCGATTATTAAGTCTCATGCGCCGCTTTTTGTAATTTAACGGCCGGTTTGACATTAGCAGGACTGTCCGCATTTTTCTCATTAGTGTGGAGTTTGTAATTTAGTATGTTGGTGATTTTCAGGCAGTATTGCCCAAATCTATTAATTGGTTGTATCATTGATGGAATTAATCAAAAATGAACTTTAATGCTGGTTTGCTAAAGTACTTAGCTGAATACTTATTTCGAGACCCCGTCCATCAGACACCAAATATCAGAAAGACAGTTTTACTAAAGCTTGAAAAAGTTGTCAGGTAGCTGTCAACAGAGCAAGCCTAATTCAAGATAAAGATAAGACATTTAAAAAGTTAAACAGTGTTTCTTTTTCAATAGGAAAAACCCTCCTTCCATATTTTCTAATATCTTTAAATAATCCAAGTTAGGTTACCATAACATCACACCAGTAATCCCCGAAGGGTTGGGCAGGAAGGTGCTTAAAACACCCAAATTTCGCTAGTTAAGTTTAAGTCCCATGTAATAGGCGGCGAGCCTATTTTTTTTTATCTTGTTCTACCAATCGTAGTAAGCAACGACTTATTGTCGGGCCTACGCTGTCCTCCCATACTTAAGTACTACCGCTGTATCATTGAAATATTGTAAAACCAAATGATTTTAAAAGAGTAACCATGGAGTTTCTTGCCGGTTCTTCTCCATAGGAAACGACCAACCCGAACCGTGCACCTTTTGTCGACGTTTTATAAGTGCCCATGTAGGCCTACGCAAAAAAAAAAAAGATTTTGATTGCATGAACCAAGTACAAATCTAGACTCCGTGGCTGCTACTAAGAGATTCCCATGGAAAAACCCAATAACACTTTGAACGATCCGGGAATTGAACCAAGGACCTTCAGCTCAGCAGTCAACCAACGAGGCAATGTAGTCTACCGTCTAAAGTAAGTCTACTTAAAATTACATACTGTCAAGTACCCAACCCTCCTACCACGACCGCTCAAAGACACAGGAAGTTTAACCGATCGACGTTCCATCATCGTTCGAAAACCAAAATTATAAATATGGAACACTTACCGGCGGACGTAAAACATTTATTCGTCTAATACGTTATCAAGTGCCGCTATATATGGACGACTTGTCGTGCGCTCAGCGAAGATATAAAGAGAACGGATGAGGCTTGCTGGCAAAATCATCATCTGTCTAGCCTTTTCCCGGTCGGTCGGTTTCGGTTTCCAGTCTAGTGCGGATGCAGCTTAATACGAGATTTAAACAAAAAAAAAGGATATCGAAAAAAAAAACAAGTTCTTTTTTTTTTTAGGACTGTGTCAGAGACAAAATTTCACAAATATGTCACCAGACCTGACAGATTTTTTGTGAAATTATTAAAAAAAAAAATCTAACCACGGTGGAGGAAAACATCGTAAGGGAACCGGCATGTCTTGGAACCGAAAATTCGCAGACATTTTCCTAGTATCAGTAAGACATGTGACTTTCACTAACGTGCGCTGGACCCGTGTCGTGGATTACAGCACGCTCTCCACAACAGAGAAGAGATTGACGTCCCACCTATGGGAACTTCATAAGCTGCAGAACGTAAATAATTAAATTGAAGGAAAAGCTATAAGGAGTAGCTATAAGGGTCAGAAGCGTCAATCGTCTACCTGATTTTGGTAACTGTGTGGTTTTTTTGGTTTGGCTATCTTGGAGTGCCTAACTTAGTGGTAAACCTGAAGGGCGTGCTTGATTTGTGCTTGAAAAGTGATTTGAATTGTGAAGACAGGGTCTCCTTAAAACCTTTAGTGGCCACTGTAAGTTGTTTATCACTACTAAGAGATATATATAACCATGTTTAGAAACTCTTTAACCAGCACTATCAAAGACTCTGAAAACGGGGTATTTACCGGGTTTGCTATTTGTTAAGACTCGTTTTAGTCCGATGTTTTTAAAAAAGATACTGACCATGCCAGTTTAAAAATCTTATATCCTTCACCGGAGTATCACATCCAGCAGTAACCCTACATCTCTGGTAACATCCACGAGTGCGGGCACTGTGGCCGCTCGCGCACATATTTATTTATTTTTACCGAAATAGACCGAACGGTCGTCGAGTGCGTCCGATTTATAGAATGCCGTGAGCAATTTCAGTGGAATCCGAAGCGTGGTTTATGTCTTAATGTAGTCGCTGAAATTGTTACAAGCTGGCGTTTGTGGCGTTTTCGTTGGAAAAATACAGGCGCCGCGAGAGGGTTAAGCGTTTGTGTAACAGTTCGGAAATTGTTCTTGGAACTGGTAGCGGACGGTTCATTGATGGGAATGTAGTTATTCTGTTGTTTAGTTTGAAGTTTTACCGGTTACATTTAGCAGTCTATATTTCCCAGTATTGCTCGTCAAAAATTTTGGATTAAGGTACTGTCAACGTAGAACGGAGAAACAGGTGACAAGCTACGGACACCGGCCACTTATACAGTATAGTAGTCTATATATGTGTCCGGAGCCTATACCGGTTTCACCGAAGTCGAACCTGAAGTCTGCTAACATTTTTTAACAATATCGCTAGCTAAGTAACTGGCTATCCTTAACTCAAGTATATTTACAACACTATTCAAATATAAATCGAGTCGTAAATAACTGAATTATTACCAAAATTGCTGATACTTTACAAATAACAGCGCGCTTCCATAAGCACCATCAAAAAGCCAAAAATAAAAATAATAAATATCCCACAGATTCATTAAACACCCATTAAACCCTGTAATTTGTATGCCATACATAATAAAAAAATATTCTGCCTATCTAAACGATAAATTTGATATCCAAAATTAAGTCAAAACCCACCTACCCCATGATCCCATCACCCGTTCAAAACATAACACTAAAATGCTAAGTGTATTCCTGATCTACCGATCGACCGTCCATGTAGGTCATACTTCCGTGTATAAAATAAATTCGGTCTAAAAGCGCTCGTTGGATAGATTTACTGCCAGTTAATTCGGCTAGATGGTGGACTTATAGAGTGGTTTATGACCGCAGTTGTTATGTTTAGCGGACTTACGAGGTACATGATGCGTCAGCTAGAAAGGAATTGTTCAATTAAAAGGTTAGTTATGGAAGCAGTGACAGGTTGTGTAGCCACCTAGCCTTCTGTGAGAGTGGAATAATCGTCGGTATTGTGTCTATGGTAAATGGAACTCAAACTTCATAATGCCATGGTGTTTTACGGTTAAATGATTATGTCGTTTGGCATTGCAATAAAATAATCCATCTTTAGAAATGTGTTGTAAAAATAAATCATGATTAAATCTTTCAATTTTCTATTTTAACCGACTTTGGTGGAGTCCAAATAGAGGGTAAGGTTTTCTTAAACTTGAAATAGGGTTTTTTGGAAATTAGATAGTTACAAACTTAGTATAGCAAGCACTGAGCATGAAGTATTGAGGAACAACGATAAATAGGTGAATTTTAAAGTCTTTGTTGATTGGAACATGAACTTTGTCATAGCACAGCATTGTAGGGTTAAAAGATTAGGTCATTTGCGAAATAATAATAATAATTATTATTATTATTTCATTTATTTCAGGCTATGCCCATAGTGTTAGTAACAATGGTCTTAAATGCTAGTGTTAGTAGAGATACATACATATAATAGTGATTTATTAGGTGTGGAGTTTCATCCAATGTCGCAGCATTGGAGACTCCCACCTATCAGCGAATAAACTCAAGATACTAGATAGATAGATATAGATTATAATAGCGGGTAGCAAATTGGAGAGCAGCGGTGGCCCATTACAGGTTGGTGGCAGGCAGGCGCATTACTTTGTGTAATTTATTTCATCTGCTCTCAAAAACGGTGTAGGAAAACATCGTGAGGAAACTGGCATGTACTCGAACTAAATATTCGAAGACATGTGACATCTATCAACCCGCACTGGGCCCGCGTGGTGGATTACAGCCCACTCACTCTCATAGAGAGGAGGCCTGTGTCCCAGCAGTGGGAACATTATAGACTGATGATGACGATGAGGTAGTGGAAATGGATATTGTGAAAAATAAAATTCCAAACGTTGAGCCAAACTTGTTTTTATTGAATAGATGCGTCGAAATCTTTCAGGTGTTTTTATGAATTTCCATTTCCAAATTTCCACCAACACCAAACCAACTTTTTCTTTAACTTTATCTGTGTTAACTTTATGGGAAAAATGGCATGCAAATTATCATAAGACTGACTGTCTCTATTCAATGCCTTAAAACATTACGTTTTCTGACTCATCCAATCATTGTCAATAACAACTTCTGACTAATTGTCAACCCGCTATTGTTAGAACTCATTTGCATGCTAACTTAATTGCTCAAATTATGCAAATCTTCGTTTACTGTTGACAAGCTTTGAATATTGAACACGAAGCTCTTATTTTCAACTCAATAAGGATCAAAATGTGTTTCCCTGACTGCAAATGTAAAATTGCCGAAGAACGTGACAATCCTTTTCATATTTTTCTTTCAATTATGATTTTAGTTCTTGTGACGGTGTTGATAGGGTTAAAAATAGAGTGTAAGGGTGAAGTTGGTATAGCCATGGCCTCTTCACCTTAATGACTGAAAATTTTACTGTTATTGCGTTTACTGTGCTGCTCAATCAAAACGATTGTTGTGATGCAAATTATGTCAAAGAGAAATTAATGTAATTGGTTTCTAAAGGACAAAGATAACGGAATAAAGATTATTGGCATGCAAAGAAAGAACCTTAACCCAGCGATCGGAAAATATAAACAGAAATTATGACTTGTAATATTAAAAATCGATACTCAATTATTTCTTGCATTCCATATGTATTACAAAAATGGTGTTATCAAATAAGAGATCAGCATAGACGCTGTCGTGCACAGCAACATTAGGAGAGAGGATATATAATAGATCATCTTTAAACAGTAGTTGAAAAAGAGTTTACTTGTAAAACAAAATCAGCGAAAATAATGCAAAAGAAAATAGTTTGGTGACGAAGGTAGGCTATACCTAACCCAAAACTTTTTCGGAATGTTGAAATGCATTTAAAATTCTAGATGCATTAGCCGACTTCCAGTACCTTTGATCGCTTGTCCAAGTGGATGGCGAAGTAGACCGGGTGACAGATCACTGGAACAACTTGCGACTCACGGATGCGCCTCAAGTTAAAGGAGAAAATATACAAGTGCGTGATTAGACCTGTCGTTCTGTATGGGAGTTCTGCAAGGCTGTGAAGGAGATAGATGAAAAACGCTTGTATGCAGCGAAGCTGATAATGTTGAGATGTGGTATGTGGAGTAAAAAGAATGGATAAAGAAAGGAATGAGTATATAAGGAAGTTTGAAAATGGCGCCTGTTACACAAAAAAATTAATAGGAATTAGTTTGTCTTGGCCATCATCTGCATAGCCTTTTTGCAAACTATCTTGGGGTCGGCTTCCACCAGTATTTTACATGTAGCGACTGCCTATCTGACCTCCACAACCCTAACTGGGTAATACGATACCCCTTGGTAAGACTGGATGTGAGACTTTTGGCTTCTGACTACTCGCACAGCCGGGACCAACGACTTAACATGCTTTCTGAGGCACGGAGGAAACTCCACGTATGGTCACCCACCCACGGGCCAACCTCGGCAAGCACGGCTTAACCTTAAAGATCAACCCGTGCGGCTGTTATTATTTAGCCACGACCTCCTCTCTATTGTCTTGGACATGTAATGCGGAGGGATGAAACTCATGTGACTAAAAGAATGATGGATAGAAGTATTGATGGATGGAGAGGAAGTGAAAGGCCAAAGAAGAGATGGATGGATTTTGTGAGGAATGATATGAAAGAGAGTAAATACAGTGACGTCAGACAGGGTAGACTGGAAGAAAAAAAAGCTTGTTGTGCCGAGTTGCTAACCCCAGGTAGAATGAGACAAGGGTAAGGGAGAAAAGGCAACAAGAAAATTTTGGGCCTGAAATGAAAATTGAAAACACCTGATGACGGCTTTAGTTCTGGTTTGGTCATGCACCAAAGAAACAATAGGTAACGTGTGAGTGAGTACTATGTTCTGCAATATTTCCTGACTTTTCTATCAAAGCCTCATCATCATCAGCCTGTACTCGTTATAGTATCTGCCTACTACAGACACTTTATACTCACACTTATCATCCATATTCATACTTTTATTGGTTTTACATTGGCATTTTACCAATCGATTCATTTTTATAAATATTTTCTTTATATCATTTTTATAAATATTTTTTTTATATTTGTTGTGACATGTTTACTTCAAATTTGTCAGATGTCATTTACTTTTATTTTTTATTGTTACCAGCCAAACTCTCTATGAAGGTTTCATTTAGATTATAATAATACTAAAAATGATTATCATCAATTCGTGAGTTCAACTGTTGTATTTTTAAGATTTGCTGTGTAAAGAAATTCTGAGTTATATTTATAAAAATATTATGCACAAGGTTTTTGATCAATTGTTACTGGCTGCTTTGAATACTGGCAGGTTGCGTCTTACTAGAGCGCAGCAGTTTTGAATCTGAGAAAGAAAGGACCATGAGTAATTTTGGACCAATTACTCAACAGTGATAAAACCTATCCCATATGCAAGCTTATAGGGTATCATTAATTTCTTATTACGGCAGCTACATCGAATTCGAGCGCGAACATGGTGTTTTGGAACGTTTTCCATACTGAGAAAGCATCAAAATTCATAGTATCGAAACTGTAAACAAAATATTTTTTACCATAAATAACATTTGTAACGGGATATTTACCATGTTTACTATTTATTCTGTCAAAGTTGAAAAACAAAAAAAAAAAATTTTTTTCACAGACATTTGTATTTATTTGTCCAAACTTCGTACAGATGAGTCCAATGAACGATTGGCGAGCCTATTTAATATGTCACGCAGAACTCTAGAAAGGAAACTGGCACTAGCCAGAGAACATCTGACTGGAGATTTTGTCAATATTCATTTAGGCATGAACAACATACAGCGTTACCATACAGCATAACATGACATACAGCGTAGCGCACAGCGTGTACATACTGTACACGCTGTGTGGTTGTGGAATTCACTTCCGCCTGACATAAGGGACTGCCAAACTATTGCAGTTTTCAAGAGAAGAGTGAAAGAACATCTTTCCATTCCGTCATAGTTGCATATTATTGTATTTATTTTAATTGTATTTATATTATAGTTATATATTTTGTTTTTGTATGTAAAAGTAAGTTAGTATGTTCTTATATTGTATTTTATATTTGAAATAGTTATTTGCTTTATGTTTTATGTTTTCCATTTTCTCTTCTTCTTTTACACACTTTGTCTATATCTCTTTTTTTTATTATATCCTTTCGCATATGCTGGAAGAGATTTCTTTAGAAATAAGCATTACCTTTGTACCTATTTTCTTTTCCTTTCTTCTTTTCTGTATTTAGTGTGTACATAAATTGTTAAATAAATAAACATAACCAGAGAAAATATGTTACAAAGGAATTTACTTTTACCAAAGGTTATTTATGGCAATGACGACAAAAAGCGATAATTATCTGTGATGGGATGTAGTACCTACATCTATATTGAAAAAGCAGTAATTTTCTCTTCCAGAGGCTATTACATAGCCATCATAAGTTCCAAAACCTTTAAAAACCATTTTTAATAGTTAGTAGTGATGGGTACATTATACGATTCTTGGTCCGTACCCAGCTACAACAAGTGATGCAACAATAATGCGTAACTTGTGTGAGGATGAAAAGCACGCTTTTCATCGGTTTTTTGAACCACTGTATTATAGATTTAGAATCACTGGGATATGAAGCACATTTTCCTCCTAGAAAGGATAGAAATGAAAGTCAGTTGACGACAGAGCAGGCTAATAAATCTAGATTAGTAACAGCAATTCGTTGGGTGGTGGAAGTAGTCAGTGGCAAGTTTAAGAATAGATACAAATTGCTTCGCCATGATTATTTTAATAGAGCGTTGCCACATATTATTATGTTTACGGATTTAAGAATTACAGCTGCGCTAATTAACGCGTTTTATAGAGTAGCCGTAATTATTAGATTTGCTGGAGATATTTTGCGCATTATAAATGCTAAGACAACACCCCGAATCTTTTATTTGACTATGTGACATTAAAAAATCTTAAATACTTCCCGGTATTAACGGATGATGATTTAGTACTTCTGTCCCTTGGTTCATATCAGTTGAAACTTGCACGTACATACACTAGCGAACTTTTACGAATTAATGGTCTATATACAATAGACCATTAATTATCGAGAGAATAACCTACCGGACTTGCCACAATGCAATATTCTTGAAAATAACTTGTGGCTGCTTAGAGGGCGAGTCCAATCACGACACATAAGGACAAGGACATATTACACTTAGGTATTTTATTTATTTATTTATCTAATCACATCTACCATTACAGGCTAACCCAATGCGATAAATGCGCCTTAATTAATAATAACTTAATTTATACTTATAACTAATATGTATGTGTTAATTAACCGCAATCAAGTGTGCATAGATACCATAACACAATACTACTGTACTTGTATTACGGGTCGGCGCACGATAGGAAGCTGTGCCCATGTAATATCAATAATATGGTTTTTGGGTCGGGGAAGACTGGATGAAGTTCACCGACCAGCACTACATTTAGATGACATTATTGTAGACATAATTGCCAGTTATTTATGTCGCTGTCAATCATTTTAAGACTGTCTAGAATGTACCTATGTTATATGCAGTGTATATACCTATATTATGTTATAAATAAAATTGAAGTGTCTGTTTGTAATATTAAAATAACCGCTTTTTACTACATGCATATAAATATATATTATATACTGTACATACTCGTATATACCAAAATAACATTATTTACAATTTTTGTCTGTCTGCTTGTCTGTTTGTTCCGGCAAATATCTGGAACGGCTGGACCGATTTTGACAGGACTTTCACTGGCAGATAGCTGATGTAATAAGGAGTAACTTAGGCTACTTCTGTTTTAGAAAAATCTAAAATTATTATAAAACTAAATAACTTTTTTGTTAAATTCCACGCGGACGAAGTCGCGGGCACAGCTAGTTCAAACTAAATGTTAATCAATACACGAATAAACATGTTGTTTTATTTTTGTTTATACTAATATGTTCAGTTCCTAGCTAGCAGCTACCAATAAATATATTTTTTTGATGTTCGAAATCACCTTGTTGGCGCTCGAATTCGGGTTGGTTCCTATAGTAACAATTAAATAATACCCCAAAATCTTTCTTTTGGAGTAGGTTTCATTAATGTTGAGGATTTGGTCCAGTCTCCATACAAATTTGCCCATGGTCCATGAAGAAAGAAACTGAGGATCAGGGTATAAAAGGGATTTCTGACGGATGCCCTGGTTCAGTCTGGAGACAAGAAATCAGTTTAGTCTGAAGTTAAGAAATCAGCTAAGTCTAGAGTTTGGAGTCAAGATCTCAGTCATATCTTGAGTATTGAGCACAGCCTAGTGGAGTCAAGGAGCGGTCTTCGTTTGGTGCTGCCGTGGCTGCTGCTAGCTGCTGTGAGGAAGCTGCTCTGCGAATTGACGAGGCTGGCGCTGGGGCTCGGTACGGGTCTGCTGGAAGCTGCTCTGCGAGCTGACGGCCAGTGCCAGGCTCGTCCCCAGTGGGCGGTACGTGTCTGCTGGTGGGTCCTGCCAAGTCGCCCTGCATCAAGTTCGTCATGGTCAAGCTCATCTTGATCAAGCCAGCTTTCTACATTTGGATGTTTGTCTTCAGTTACTATCACGCTCAGAGATTTGCGGAGGCATTTAAAACGTTCCCGGCTAACCTGCCCTCCATTTTTAAAATAATTTATTGTATTTTTTATTTCATTTAATAATATATTCATTTCCCCTTATAACTTTTTTAATGTACAAATCTGTTTACTTCTTTTTATCACGAGGAGCAAGCACGTTTGTTACATCGTCCACTGCTGAATATAGGCCTCTCCCATGACACGCCACTGAGCACGATCCTCGGCCACTCTCATCCAGCTCTTGCCAGCCGCCTTGCGAAGATCATCGCTCCACCGAGTCTGAGGACGTCCTACGCTACGTTTACCGAACACTCCGCAAAGGAGACGTTTCATTTTCGGCCATAAGATGTACATTTATTGAAAAAGAGAAAAAAATACCACGCACTTAGGAAAAATATTCTTTCGTGAATTTAAGCCTGATTTGCTGTGCACAAAAAGTAATAGTTTTTCAATTATTGCCCCATTCTATTCAACATGGCGTCTTCCAGTTTGCAGTTTGCTTTCGTTCTGAAATCATGTCACACAAAAACATAATTTCACATCGACGTTAAATTACTAAAAGTATGTGTTTTTGTAATTAATTATTATAATTGGTCTCTTAGTCATAATTTTTAACTCATTATAAGCAAGTGTGGTAATTTTATCGTTAAAAACTATATAATAGGTACTACTTTTATGGAGTGTACTTCTGAACGAAAAAATCAAAATGACGTTTTGTTCTGACAAGTGACAAAACCCATCAGTGTCAGTCAGTCAGTCTCGTATTTTTTAACGTTTTATGAAAACATAGAAATAAACAAATACGAAATCATCGAAAAAAATCAATTCTGATAAACAATTATTATCAAATAACAATTTCTAGGTTGTGTAAACGTCATCTCTACAAGTTGTCATGGCTGTCATAACTCTCGCGATAAACGTCAAACATTTTTAATTTTTATTATGTGCATAAAAACCATCTATTACTATTTAAAAAATGTTACTTTATTCTATTCAGGGGATTGTTTCTCACCTTTCCTGAAAGGTACAGGTCATGGCCGGAGTCCCATACAAAAATGAAACATCTCCTTTAACAACTTGGGTGGTTAGCAAATTTCAATAGTGATGGATCACGCAAATTGAAAACATATTCATAATTGGCAGTAATAGGCTGATAAACCACAACGTTTTAAACAGTATAAATTTTATTACAGCTACAGTTATAGGCAAATAACTACCCAAACAGAAATACACTATAATCAACACCATATTTACATAAAAATTATCGAAACAAACATCCATTTCAATAGTATTAATTGCATAGACACTTTGCTAAGCTCACATTTGTCAGAACTTGATTAAAATTCAAACAGTTTTACCTCAAAACATTAAAAATGAATTATTAATAATATTTTAATGTCCTAATGTCCGCCCATCGAGGCTTAGGTATGACTGACGCGAACGAATGTTTTTACAAAAATATTTTTATCAACCAAAACTATACAACCACCCTAAACATTACAACATAAGGTTCATAATTGAATGGCTCCATCGCTCAAAATAAGGTTGTGTCCAGAGGAGCAGTTTTTACAAAAACACGCCCAGTTTGACGGTGGACGCAACAAAATTAAGGCTTTCGGTTAACTGTCACACTAGAAAGTTGTTATTAATTTTATTTGTGAGACAATCTATTCACGGAACTTAGTTTTTTTGGGTGATTGTAAAGGTTTTTGGCTGTTTAAAACATGTTATTATCTATAAAATATGTTGATAATGACGATTATGGGTGACCAAAACGTTTATGGAGTTAGCTTAAATATGAAGACCAACATTTTTTTTTTTACGCCTGTTCTAGGAATAATTCGTCCAAAAGGAGTTTTCAAATTAAGAATTAGGTTGCAGAAATCTTTGTAGACCTACAACGCCACCAATCAGAGACATTCAACAATATGCTAAGCACTGATAATGCTTAGCATATTGTTAAAAGTCTCACTGTGTAACTCTGCGTAAAGCTGGTTATCCTTCTAACTTTCACACTGCTGGGACACAGGCCTCGTTCCCATGACATGTTGGATCTTTATCCAACGGACCAGATACGGGTCGGTGTATGTCACATGTCTTCAAATTTTAAGTTATAGAACGTACCATTTTCTCATGATGTTTTCCTTCACCATTTTTAGAGATACGTGTGGTGATGAGGTATGATTGGTGACGATAAAGTTACACAAAGTAAAGATCACGTCTAGGCTGATTGACAATTTCCCAAAATTCTTTGTATGCATAAAGCCAGTTTCAGTGATTCAATGAACGCAGTTCAATGAACACTTCCTTCCCGATACTAATTTCAACCAGTCACATTCACATTTCCCCATAAAATCTCGCCCAGAAACAGCCCACGCATACGTACACCTACATGACTGTCACCCAAGGCTAACCTTTAATATTTCAGCCTAAAGTCAATTTAATTTAGCTTTGCAGACAAAAAAGGACGATATGGGACCGCACTCATAACATGTCCCCGCCTCCCAGGGTTCCAGAGAATTCTATAAGGTCAGTAAATGATTAACTTTCGGGACTGCGGGTCCTATTATAAAGTTTGCCATTGGCTATGTTCTGTCGCGACAGGACTTTTTTTTCTTTTGTTCTAATTTTAATTTTTGTGTTCGTTTGTGGCCAGTTAATTTGTTAGCGGCTTGGCTGTGTGTTTTTCTTTTTGTTGTCTGTCCTGGTTGAGTCCTTTGTAATACCGTTTTGAATATTTTATTTCATGCTTCATCCGCTTCATAATTTTAACATTTACCAATCAACGCAATCACCCAGTGCTTGGTATAGGGCTTCCCTTTCTTCTGCCAAACTTTCCGCTGTCATGTGTCCCTCATCATGTTTTACTTTAACGACATCGTCCTTCCAAAGAGCTTTTGGACGGCTCTAGTTTTTTTAGCCTAATCTAACAGCGCCATTATGATCTCAAGAAATCAAGTCTGCTGACTAAAAATAGTAGCTTAGCTTACACCACTTAGAATCATTTTGGTAGGTCCTATTGTAGTTTGGAGTTGGATTTTTGGCATAGTACCGTATTTATCAATTAAAATTTTCTGGTTGTTGCGTAGTTTCAGTAGCGGGTAGGATGATTTTCACTGCTTCCTCAAATTCTATTTACCAGAATATGCTTACATCCGACTACTCAGCATTTTCAAGACCCTTTGATGTTTGATCACTGAAAAATTCATAATCTCAATTACCGATTGCGACAGCCCTTCTTGCCTTGGCGTCCTTTCAACCTAAACTGTTATTCTTATGCTTTCAGTTTCTATTCCGCAACTGAACGTCACCGGATATAACGTCACGTCGGTGCACAATGTTTTTGAAATTCGAACGTTCAAGTATTGCTGTTTAGAATGTCGGCACGCGCGTTCTGTCGCACGGGTGGGACAATGTTGCCAGCACTCAAAATAGATATCCTACTCGAGAACGGATGCGGTTGCCAGCGCAAAATTTGTAATGTAGGTAAACATTGTTTGAAATTGTTATTGTTTATCTGTGGAGTGGAGTTCTGCGAACTAACGTTTTTGTGGCGCGAAAAGAGATTTTTCTTGATGTTTTTCTTTGTGATGTGTCATGGGCATTCCTTGTTTATAGATTGTTGTTCTGGTTAATATCTAAACTCGTGTATGTTGACTAATAGTGGAGATCCGTAAAATATGTATAAAAGACAAAAATTACCCCGAGGGGAGGTACAGAACCAGAAACGAGAATACATATTGACCACAAACAATTGAGCAAAACAAAAGCCGTTCGTGAGAATTCAGAGACACTCAATCACACTTCCAACTTTTGTCAAAATAGATACATATCTACAAACAGTCCATTCAGAATTCGTTTACATCTTACAGCAGCCACCCAAAAATAACACTTTTCGTAATAGAAATAAAAAACAGTGTTATTTGGCAGACTTGTCAGTGGTAGCGACCGAAAAGAAACCTTAAACTAACTGCAATAAAGATCACTGTAACTTGAACAGCGAAGCCCAATCAGAAGAAACTAACTCTAAAGTACTTATACATAAATATTTCGCAAGAACACGAAAATAATTCATAAAACTCTTTTATCAGAGGTCGATCTAAAAGGTCAAGCAACAACAATAGGCTTACCCGACCTGTTCGGAAGAAAAATGATGGTACTACAGAACCCGTGGTGGTAATTAAGTTTAATTGTTCGCTAGTGACATCTGTCTTCATTATATGCAAATGAGTCGCAATCATGCTGTAATTAAGTGCTACGGTTTATTATTTAATAGCTGAAGATGGGAATAAAGTTTTAGTTGCTATGTTGATGATGCTTGTACAACAGTATGATAAAGATAATGGAGTATTAACAATTAGGTTTGTACAGACAACAGCACTGCAAGCTACCCAAAATTATCCCAATCAACCTTGAACCTAACTCTTTAACAAAAAAGTTGAAAATCTATTCAAGAAAGGAGATGTTTCATTTTTGTATGGGACTCCGGCCATGACCTGTACCTTTCAGGAAAGGTGGGAAACAATCCCCTGAATAGAATAAAGTAACACTTTTTAAATAGTAATAGATGGTTTTAATGTACATAATAAAAATTAAAAATGTTTGACATTTGTCCCGAGAGTTATGACAGCCATGACAGGTTGTAGAGATGACGTAAACGTCATCTCTATAACCTAGAAATTGTTATTTGATAATAATTGTTTATCAGAACTGATTTTTTTCGATGCTTTCGTATTTGTTTTGTTCTCTGTTTTCATAAAATGTTAGACAGTACGAGACGAACGAGACTGACTGACGGACACTGATGGGTTTTGTCACTTGTCAGAACAAAATGTCATTTTGAATTTTTCGTTCAGAAGCACACTCCAAAAAAGTAGTACCTATTATGTAGTTTTTAACGATGAAATCACCACACTTGCTTATAATTAGTTGAAAATTATGTCTAAGAGACCAATAATAACAATTAAGTACAAAAACACATACTTTTCATAATTTAACGTCGAGGTGATATTATGTTTTTGTGTGACATGATTTCAGAACGAAAGCAAACTGCAAACTGGAAGACGCCATGTTGAATAGAATGGGGCAATAATTGAAAAACTATTACTTTTTGTGCACAGCAAATCAGGCTTAAATTTACGAAAGAATATTTTTCCCAAGTTCCTGGTATTATTTCCTCTTTTTCAATAAATGTACATGTTATGGCCGAAAATAAAACATCTCCTTTGACAGATTCTTGTAGGTTGATGTGCTGGCAATTGTATTTAGAACTATTTGCACGATCAAGTACTTACGACTTACCGGTGAGTCCCCCTATGGTTTCTAGTCCCGCTATGCTCGACTCAAAAAAAAAACCTAAAAAGTTTCGCTATGCCCGAAATTCTTAGATTCTACGTAAAAAATGGAAGATACAGTTGGAAAGAAAAGTGTTTGAATTAAAATTAAAATTTTGATAGCGCTATTACATACGCGTAAGCGTCTGTAAGTAAAAAATTGTTTTGTCTCGTTCTGACAATCAAAAAAGTCTGAATGACAGATAAGGACACATGAATTTCAACACCATTCTATGTTAAGAAATGTTTATGAATAGAGCATGCTGTAAGTCAATACCGAACTCACAAGATTTATGAAGTCCATTGTGAAGTCTAGACGTAAAAAGTGAGTAGTGAGTAGAAAAGTGTCACATGCCAGCTGCCAACTGTGGAAACTTGAAATACGGTTAACGTGCAGTTTTTATTTATAATTATATTCTAATTTCCTTGCACACCGATATTTTTGGGCTAAACACTCCAAAAGTGACTATGACACAATATCAATGCAGGCATAAAAGTTACAAGGTGGAAAGGACACCGACAGGTAAATAAAAAAAGCAAGTATTAATAATTAAATTAAAAAAAAAAGTCACCCCCCCCCCCCGCGATGCATGTGGTGACAAGATTTCAAATTTCGAATTGACTAGATCTGTGGAAGTTGTTTATTTCCCTTAAGCTTTCGGCTTAGCAGATTTTCTCGAAACATAGCTAACAACACTCTCGATTAAAACACCTTTCAAATGAAACCAATTTTACCAAAATCGGTTCATCCGTTTAAGAGCTACGATGTCTCAGACAGAGACACAGATGCACAAACTTATAGCACCCCTCTTTTTTGCTTGGTTAAAAACAGCTATTCCATATATTATGACCGTGAAGGTTCCTCAGTTTTGTATAATGTAACTGTTTTTTTGTTGTCGTTAACCGTTTTAGTGACGGTATACCTTCCTCCCTGTATATCAATGCAGAATCAATGAAGTATTGGAAGAGAAAAATTATTTTAATCGACCTAATTGATCGAATAGCTTGCATTTTTCTCATCGTTCCAACAAAGTTTTTTCACCCAGCATTTTGTTCACATAATAATAAAATCATCGCTATTAATTTATTGAGTGATCAATTAACACATTAAAGGCCATGAATACGCGCGCTCATTATAATAATTATGGCTTATTGACAAACATTGATTTGTAATTTGCATACAATCTGCACTTTTAACTGCCGATTAAAAACAAACTCTACTTTTTGAAGCATAAGGTTTTGAGTTGAAGTGGGATGGGTGGAGTAAAATGTAAATGTCCCAGCGTACTTGATAACAGCCATGAAATCGGTTTGTAATGGTTTGTCTGTCATTCTCGCTATTGAAATTGGTCACGCAATGTCTCAAGTTTTGGTATTTTGTGGAATTTGCAGCGTTTAGTTTATTAGATAAGCTTGTTTCTAGGTTATCTTCGTTTTTATCCTTGACATTTCACGTGGCTTCATAAGTCTTTGTATATTAAGCACTCGTAATATACATTTTACCATTTTAAAGATTGTAGACCCACATTTACCACCCATTTCGTTTTGTATTATAAGATGTTGTTTTAGTTCATATTTTTAACCCCCGACCAAAAAAGAGGGGTGTTATAAGTTTTATATTAATGATATTTCAGGAGCCCAACAATAGGATAACTCATCATCAAAATTACTATATTTTGATGATGAGTTATCCTATTGTTGGGCTTAGCCCTCTCCCCATTACGTCTAGTTCTTCCGATCTGGTCCTACTTGTCTCGCCATCTTCTGCTGCAACCTACATCTTTTAGACATAACCGCAGTAGGTAAATCCCGTTCTTACCAAGTCTAAGCAACGTCTAATTAAATGCCTAAAACTGCATTACTAGATTTTAAACTCTCCGATCGGAACTGAAATTCCAACAGTGCTATAATATTTAGGCATAAGTACCTACTTCATTCTTTCACAAGCCGTTGATATTAATCCACAGTGTCTCCACATTTCACACTATTGTTGAACATAGATGACATAGAGGTGTGATAATTATATGGAGAAGGCAGCATTTAGGAACTTCTATCAAAGGTAACTAGGAATATCTTCTACTCTCTCTACTTCGTCTCAAGAAAAGAATCATGCTATAGTAAACTTATGACCTAGTGTCAGCCAAAAAGTAGTAGAGTTGACTGCCCAGGGAGCATAGGATATACGTTTAAAGTTTCATCGTGAGAAACAGTAGTATATTCTTACATGTTAAGTAACATAGCCTTAAGTCTCTGAAGATTTAGGGGGAGGACATGTACTTAATAGTACAGACAGCTTCAGTATGTGCTAACCCCTCTACAGACCCGCCGAGTACGCCAGGGGGGTTACTTAATAATTCAGTCTGTACCTATGCCCAAAATTTATAGTTGGTGAGCGTATTACCACCAGCAGGGCACAAATCCAAGTTCCGTGGCTGCTGTTGAGAAATTCCTGACGATGATACCTAATAACGCTTAACCAAGGGTAATTAAAATTACCCTTGGACCCGGTAATGGGTCAACCCACCGAGACCACGGGTAACGAGTGCTTTGCTCGACCTGGGAATCAAATCCGGGAACACATTTCGTAGCAGTTACTAAACGCTAAGTAACTCCTAAGTTAAGATACAAGATGGATTAGATTAATGGACATAAACACAAATTGTAATTGATTTTATAATAAGTCATTCACCAATATTCTAATGGCTGATTGTCACGAACACAGTTTTTTTTCTTAATCATTCTATGAATGTTGCGTTCCGTTTTGTCTGAGTTCATTCTGCGACATCAGTAACCATGCTAAATTATAAAACTTGTTTTCTGTTATGTAAATAATGTTCGTATTTTTTTCCACAAAAGTGTTTTGTAGTAACAAACTGAGATAGCAATTGCAAATTATGCTAGAATTATTCATCATCTGCCTAGCCTTTTTCCCAAACTATCTTGGGGTCGGCTTCCAGTCTAACCGGATGCAGCTGAGTACCAGTATTTTACTGGGTAATACGATACCCCTTGGTAAGACTGGATGTCAGTCTTTTTGGCTTCTGACTACTCGTAACGACTGTCATAGATCTACAAATGACAGCCGGGACCAACGGATTAACGTGCTTTCCGAGGCACGGAGGAAACTCGGTATGTAATAATGGTCACCCATCCACGGACCAACCTGGGCAAGCACGGCTTAACCTTAAAGATCGACCCGGGCGGCTGTTATTATTTCTAGAATTATTTAATTATTATGCTAGAATTATTCATTGCATCATAATTCTGCTGCCTTTATCCCCATTTATATGGGGTCGTCGTAGCATGTCTTCTTGTATTCCATACTTCTCTTTTAATCTTCATCTCAGCAGTCACCTTCTTTCTCATTTTTCACACAGTCCATCTTCGTTTCTTTGGTTTTCACCCCCTCCTAAACAGCCATACTCAAAACATTCCTGACGACAATTTTCCCATTCTTCCGTATCACATACCCACATAGAATTATTCATTATCATGAAAGCCTTGAGTCGATCTGTGCAAGTGCGTCAGCGCTCGATTAAAAGTAGTTGAAGAACACCGTTGGATTTAATCAGCGAGAATCTGACCGTCCTAACAACGCATGTGACTAAAACAGTGATAGTTATTAATGTTGATGATCTGGAGAAGGAGACTACTCATCAGTATGAGTAGTCTCCTTCTCGCGAAGACGCAGGCTAACAGTATCAGTATACTGTTAGCCTGCGTCTTCCTACTGCTGGGCAAAGGCCTCTCTCCATGACTTCCAAATTTTTCGATGCAGGGCCAATCTGGACCACTGGTCGCTGGTGTTTTCTAACTCGTCGCGCCATCTTTTACGAGGTCTACCGCGATGGCACCGGCTGTGTTAGGGGTCCAGAAGGAGACTAAGGCAAAAAAAACATGGATGTTTCGTGTGAGAAATGATATGAAAGAGAAAGAAGTAAATGACGTTTTGACGTCTGACAGGGGAGAATGGAAGAAGAAATAGTGTTGCGCCATCCTCAAATAGAATGGGACAAGAATAGGAAGATGATAAATCGTTAGATGATGAAGGATTTACACAGGCAAAGAAATACATTCGTACATAATAATTCAGGATTACTGTAGCTTCTTGGGAAATCCAAATCATCAAAACGTCTAATCACAGGCACAAGCAACAAATTGAAAACTATCATTCT
Source organism: Cerastis leucographa (assembly GCA_963082945.1). NCBI lineage: Eukaryota > Metazoa > Arthropoda > Insecta > Lepidoptera > Noctuidae > Cerastis > Cerastis leucographa. Next base: position 6,563,846 of record OY720363.1, on the reverse strand, counting down.
CTATGTTTGAATACCACATTATTCCTACTTTCTTAACTTCTCAGTTACCTGATCTTGGCCAGTCAGAGAGGTTACCAGCGAAACTGACTGTTTAGGGAGAGCTGGTCGCTTTTGAGCATCTTATTTTAGGTTTGAGCCTTGAGACAACTGAGTACGTGACTATTCACAGTTTAAGACGTCGGAAATTTTCAAAGCTGAAAGGTGCCTCGTACTGAATCCTTGGTAAAAAAACGCTATGATGTTCGATACACCGTGAAAGTATAGGTAATCTACAATGGCTTATAGAGGATTCATCTGAAAGACATATCACATGTCAGAAATAAGTAGCATATAAGCTTACGATTTTCTACCGGAGTGCTTTATAAGAGATGGTCGTGAAGAGTTTGTTTTTTTGGTTGCCCGTGCTAATCTTGGGAACTACTGGTTCGATTGAATTATTTTAGTGTTGGATAGCACATTTATCAAGGATTTTTTTTTTGCCATAGGTTTTTTTAACATCATGCTACGACGAATAGGAGCGGAGCATCAATGAAAAATGTTGCAATACGCAGACGAGGTTGTGCGGGTCAGCTAGTCTTGAATATTACCACATCCATTTTCCAAATAACTAACTTCATTTCATCAAAACGTCGAATCACAGAGGCCTGTCTCTACAACAAGCAACAAATTAAGAGATTTCATTCCCGCCGTTTGTATACAAATTGTTATATGAGACCGTCCATTGTTTCTGCCTTATCGGCTACCTGATCTAAGTCGGCGGCTATGAGTTCCGTCTTCCATTAATTCTTCATATCATATTTATGTTGACTGTTTTGTGATGTCATGAGATACTTAATGGCTGGTGGTGGTAAGTGGACTACTGAGGGAGGTTGCATAATTATGGTACTATTGCATATGGCCTTCTTTACCTACGTAAAGTTACGTACGTTAGTTAGTTAGTACGGAAAGTGAAAAATAATCACTTCAGGAATACTATTTCTGAAGTGATTATTTTTCACTTTACTTTGAGGAATAATTTTGTTACGTAGTGATAATAGACCTTACTTTTAATGGATCAGCATCATCATCGTTGGTAGCTTTGTTTCACTGTCAGCTCCCTTTTGTGCCCTTGGGGCCTAAAATCATAACAGGATAATAATATCAATTACGTTACAATTCCTAAAGTGGTCACAAAGTGACAATTCATAACATTAACTGCGTCAGTAACCATTTTAAGAAATTTAATGCGATTCATGTTACTATCCTATAATATAAGATTCTCCTAAAGTGGGTATTTTAGACACCCTACTCTACGCGACTCTCAACAAGGTGAAGATCTTATCCACGATCTTCAGAATATCATCCATTTCTGGGTCATTTTTCCACCATTTACAGAATGCAGGATCAACTTAGTCATCTCTCACGCTCGCCCAGTGTAAATATCGATAAGTTTTATTCATTTTGCATTATAAAGTCAAGTCTGTCTTGCTTAAGGAATTATCATCGAAGTGAAAAAAAAAAGGAATACTGAAGTTCCTATTGACTTTTTTACTTACCTAGAATAACAACAAATTATAAAAGGGCGTCAAAAAACTCCTCCTCAACGCTGTCAACTGGTAACGTGCCCAAGAGACTGGCGGCGTTGCCACGTTGTATGGCAATACTTAGCCTCTGGCCAAAGTAAAACCCGCCCTTTTATAATTTGTTGTTATTTTAGTTAAGTACCTATCTAGTTTTAAAAATAATATCAATTTGTAAAATATAATAAATAAATTTTCTTACCTAGAGACATAGATTGTGTTTGTTCTTTTCTATTTGATTTTTATTGGCACAACGTTGAACTATTTTTTTTTTAATTAATCGGAATAAACGAACTAATCTAGCATTTATGTAACAATAGGGGATAATCCTATTTTTTTTTTCTTTGTCCGTCGGGTAGTTTATTGAAAAGTATTGGACACGTATTTTTTCTTTTTTCACTTGGTCATAAAATTACGGAGATATATTGAATTGAAATGGCGCATGACGTCACATGTAGGTAAGTTTTATACCTACTTGTGACGTAGTAAGCCCCCACTCTCCAACTTTAATGAGTTTTAACAAAGTAATTTTTTGATATTTTAATAAAACAAAAAATACGTGTCTAATATTTTTGTATTACCTGTCTGACGGACAAAATAGAATGTCGTTTTTTTACCCAGTCCGATCCCCTATTAGTCAATTGTTACATAAATCCAACATACAAACACAAATGAAAAACTTACTATGTAATGTTAGATTAGTATTTATGTAACTTAATAAGTAAAATCTGTTTTTCTGTTTTCATACTCCCATGTTAAATAAATGCATGCCGTTGCCGTGGCAGCCTTTAATTAAGGCTACACTATAAATTGTGAAAATAGTATGAGTAGCTTAACATGTATTTTTGGTGTAAGCATTGTTGGTTGTCCTTAAATAATTAAATAAATTTCCCCAAAGAATACTTCTAACCAATTGAGACGACAGAGGATGGCGCCTAAATTCAGCCAGCGTAAAGAGCACCTAGTTACTTACTACTTTCTAGGTGGTAGTTAATGAATGAAATTAAATAAACTAAACTTAAGTTTAGTTATAAACCATGAAAAGGGGTTTGGGTAAAAGTGACCTGATTTTCTAAGTCTGCGGCCATTGATGAAAAATATTTTATTAGCAAGAATACAATAAGACATTAATTTTCTTCTATTAACAATTATTTCCAAAATGCATCGGAGCCGAGATATACGGGTGAATTTTTCAAGTGGGTGGAAGGCCAAATCTGAAACTATGAGGAATAGCGAAAAAAATCTCAAAGGAGTCACGAGCCGATTTTGATAAAAACTAAAACTGCATCATTGATTTTTTGAAAAATCAATATTCCTAGCCAGGAATCGAACCAGTTAATTTTGAAAAAAAGACACCCTGTATTATAACACCATTCGATAGTATCGCCGTTAAGGATCAAATTCTGGGAAGTAATAACCTACGGCAAACGAAAGGAAATAGTTAATTTTCGATAAAATACATAGTTAATTTTCGATAAAATATGTACATAACAGTGTACAAACTGTTAGTAGGAACAACACAACTTTAACATCAGATATTTCAGCTCCGATATAATTTTCAGCAAAACTATTTTAGGACTCATTTTTATCATATATTCCACTATACGTTAGCAACAATAATAATTGTGGCCGCTGTAAAAAAAAAACATGCTACTGGTCCATACAAACTTACCCAATGCCCTTTAAAACAGTGTTTAAATAAAGTAGTAGTTAGTACCTTTTTCAAATAAAGTGTATGACTACCTGCTGGCTAGCTCGCTTTTCGTTTTAGTAGAGTTAAGAGTAGGTCGTATTTCCAGCTTTAAAATAAGATAAATCCATTATTTCTTTTCAGGAAAAAAATAAGCAGTGACAGCCTTGTGGTATGACTGTCGGATTGCCAAGTCATAGGTCTCAAGTTCGAACCGTACACGTACAAAAGTACCTTTGATTTTTCAGATTCATATTTCTTTATGTAACACTTCAAGCACATAGTACAGAGGCGGACTTAATGTCATAGGCATTTTCTACCAGTCAACCTTTGGGTGATGCAGAGACAGTGGTAGGTGTCTATAAAATATTATACATTGAATACTTAACCAAACTACAAAGGATACAAAAATACTATAAAAATATATCAAAATACTATAAATATATATCAAAATATAAATACTAATATAACAGGAAAAACAATGGGGAAAATATTAACGTATATGCGTTTCGTTTAATTATCACTAACTTCAGTGAAGGAAAAACTTCGTGAGGAAACCAGTATGTCTGAGAGATATTTCTCGACGGCATGTAAAGCTAAGTCAGAGACCTCAAGTTAGGTACTAACCATACGATAAAAAAGAAGTAAGAAATATATTTTAAAACTCCTGAAAACAAGCAGCAACTCGACATCGCTGAAATCGAATTTCACAAAGCAAAACGCTTCTTTCTCAATGCACCAAACAAATTGCTTCTCCCAATTCATAACGAAAGACAAAGCAAAATTTTAACTTCCATGGCATTACCAAAAACCCGGAGCTAATTAACTCTGAGGGCTCTTAATTAGTCCCCATTGTAACATGACAAGAGAACCAACCATTTTGGTACAGCCTCGCGTTTTATACACACGGACGAGTTGGATTACGAACGCGGATGGGATCCGCAATAGTAATTTATTTTGAAAGAGTAGGTGATGAAATTTTAAAATGCAGATTTGGAATTTCATGAATAATTCTTAAGTGTTTTTTGCATACATATCACATAAGGTTGACAAGCACACCAACCTGTATCACCAATGTTACGTACTTTGTTAAAGATGCAGTGCCATCTACGAAAAAAACGGACTTATTTGCAAAAAGAAAACCCTCGACAACATCCAGTACTCACCAACATAAAAAAAAAACAGTCCACAGCATAAAACAAGTCATTTATACGAGAATATCCAAACAAATTGTCTTCAGAATCCCAAACCCATTTTATTTTTAATTCAACTTGACCGTAACTAATTATCGCCAATATTTCATTGCCAACATGCCGATTTGTTGGCCGATCGATCAACCAGCATTTCCAACTAATGTTTGGGTAACAAATCAAAACAAGATCTTAAAAAACGTTTAACTAAATCATCGTTTCTTTCCGAAAACTGTTTCTCTTTAGATAATTATAGGCTTCTGACCGTTCTGTTTCTTCTGAGAGAATTCCGTGGAACGTAATTATCGCGTAAGGGTTGTGTGTCCCTCTCCAACAACATAAAATTTTGCTATAAAACTTTATAAGTCGACTGGGCTTGTGTGTGGGACAGATATACGAGTACCTACCTATATTAATGTGCTGACTGTACGAGGCAGGTAGGATATTTTGTGCTTTTTTTTTCGTAAGTTTTACTTGTGAAGGACGGTGATGCTGAGGATTTTGACACCATAAGTGCGGTTGGCGGTCAATTTGAAAGTTAGATAGATAATATCTGCTAGCCTACCATGATCTCTTAAAGCAGTATTGATTTACTCTTATTCCAGTGTGGGACAGAGACGGAGCTATACAGGATGTCTATCCATCTCTTTCCCACACTGGAAAAGGAGTAAAACAATAATGTTTTAAGACGTCATGGAAGGCAACCTGATCTTAGTATTGGCATTGAACCGCGATCGATGTTGGTAATTGGGTTGTTCAGATTAAATCAATATTGGGATTGTCTTTTCTTTTTCTCTTCTTATTTTTTTTTTCCTTTTCCTCAATACTGAGTGTCATCTATCTGGTCTCTTCCAAATCTCTTCACTTTTGACGGTTTTTTGTCATGGCTATCGAGAACCACTTTTATCACTGCCTGACCACCTTATAGTCGGTAGTCTTCTCACATACTTCTGCCCCATCCTTGGTATCAACTCCAGCACTTTCTTCTCCATCTTCCGTCCGGTCTACGGCATAAATGGCTCGCCCACTTCCACTTTCTTTTTATTATAAGAGTTGCCATGTATGTATGTCTCATTTGTCTCCGCATTTCAGTGACTTTCAATGTCTTTTCAAAAAATGCTTATTCTATGTTCATAGGCAGCATGTTTAAAATTATGCTAACAAAGTTTTTTTCCACTTACATGTATATTATATAATAGCTTTTAGGACAGTCTTATAATCATCACCAGACCAGATTGGTGACTTAATTCTTCAGCCACGCGTACCCACATCTTACCGGCTTTTTCAACCTTTTCTTCAGCGCATCCTAGCTTCAGAAAACCTAAGCCAAAAGTTAATACTTTTATACGTCACCTCATATTTATAAATTATGTTTTAAAACTACTAGATGAGGCTGGTGATCCGTACCTGAATAGTCTGAGACAAACTCAGAGGTTGGTTGGTCTTTTCAAAGTCCAAACATTGGTCAAGTCATACGAGGACCATGTAGATTAGTGTCTCAGAAGATTTGAGAAGACCTGACCTGTCAGTGCAAGCTTTTTTTTTTCTATGTTTCATCTTACAATCGGCTTTACATGCCTTTAGCAGATTTGTTGTGAGGGTTATTGTCAGGCTAGAACTGTTCCTCCTGTGAGGAAGCTGTCTTTTATTTTAATTTCGGCTTTGTTTGACAACGAAGTCCCTGTCAGTGCAAGCATTTGTAATCGTATAGCTCGACTCATAACTCAAGGAGTGATGTTCCAGTAGCTAGGGACAACTGTTAACTTCTTAACTACGGCACACCAGTAAGAACTCGCCGGACTTGGAAGTCCGACCTCTCCTAATACCGCACCTTGTACGGACTTCACCTTAGCACCATCATCCGTCATCGTCCATCTGTTCCAATTTCAAAACTAGGTCATTTAGATACTTCCTACCTCAACCATACCACTTCAGGCACGATCCCCAAACGGTGCACAAATAAATTGTTTTGACAGATACACTTTTATGTACAGATAATGACAATATCATAAACATGTGTAAAGTGCTCTTGTATTTATACTGGGACGACTTCATTTGCATTCTGGTCGGCATCTCAAGCACTTAGCGTGAAGATATGGACAGACGTGACGGGCTGACATGCATCAATCTTGTCACGTGACTCGATAATTATTTAGCCAACTGTACTTTTCAATTTGATACAGTATTTGTGACCCTTGTTTGGATGCAATAAGGTTCTAATATGCGTAGAATTTTGTTTGGGGATTTGTAGATAGTTTTGTTGCTTTAGTGACTGATAACATTCTGCAAACTTATGACAAACATCCTTTGCTAAATTATAATCATCCTTAGCACTACAGCATAAAATGGTTTTTAGTTTATCATAATGATTTGTAATTTACAGTCATGTTGCACTATCGAAGGCGACATTCTCACACCTTACTGTATTTGATAAGTGCCGTATATTAATTTCGCAAGTAATAATAAATTCGTTCACGATCGGAAAGTAGGTTAAATATTATAGTTGTAATGGAAGGTAGGAAACTCCCTTAATTTACGGTACAGATGACCTAAATAAATGTGTAATGGTTTTCCCCGATAGAATTTCTAGTTGTGCAATCTCAAACGATGAAAACTTTAGTGTAATTATCGTAGAGCATTATAATAAGCATGAACAATCAATGAAATAGTGCTGATGCAGTTATGAATTTAGTACAATATTTCGTAACGCTACTGCCCGAAGTATCGATACTTCAAGGTGCTCTAATCGAATATATTCTTGATACTAAGCAACTTTTAACTTAGATGTTTTAAAAAAATAAGTAGAGCGACGAACCCCACACAATTTATACATATTATTATGTGTGTGTTTTTGTAACCCCTGCTAGTCCAAAGTTACGTTGACGTTACGGGTTAGTCAGCTCAAAAATCTTACGAAGGGAATCTTAACTCACTTATCAACAATTAACAAGCAAAAAGGCTTAAGTAATCATTTAAAAGTATCAAGATGCATCAGTACGCCGTCAGTAACTATCGATAAATCGTCACAGGTCGTCACAGCGACACAATTAGTGCGACGGCGACATTGACTTACTTCCAGCGATAGAACGTTCACACGAACAACCATAAACTTGATAAGTCCACACGCAAACTGTCGATAGTCGATAAAACGTCTTGAATTATATCGACATGCTGTCAGCCCGTCCTTATTTGCATTTAATTACGTGTTTTTATTTAGATAAAATGTAATGGATTCTACTTTATTATATTGGATCTGTTAGTGTCGTACGTTTCTGGAATTGAATCAGTAGTGCATCTACTTAGTGTTGTTAAGTGCCTATGTAACTTAATTTATTGCCTCTTTAAATGTTTGATCTTCCTTAACTTTTTAATCAGGTATGTAAGTGACAAGTATACTTTTGTTTTATCATTTTATGAATCATCATCATCTTCATGCCCTTGTCCCATTTTATTTGGGGTCGGCGCAACACGTCTCTTTTCTCCATACTCCTCTGTCATTTGTCATCCCATCATTTACTCCTTTTTCCTTCATATCATTTTTCACACAATCCATCCATCTTTTCTTTGGTCTTCCTCTCCCCCTCTATCTATCCACATTTATATTCATCACTCTTTTAGTCACATGTGTTCCATCCCTCCTCATCACATGTCACATGAAAAGAGAAAAAAATCTTCACAGAAACTCAAAGTCCCTCCTCGTTCTCCATTGGTCTAGTGGTCGCAATCGCGAGCATGAGGTCCTAGTTTCGATTCCAAGGTCGGGCCAATTGTTATTAGATTTTTCATCAGGAATTTCTCAGTAGCAGCCACGGAGACTGGATTTGTGCCCGGTTGATGGCAATAGGCTTGCCACCTCTTACATGGGACTTAAACATAACTGGCGAAATATGGGTACTATTAGGTACACCTCTGACTAACCCTTCGGGGATTAAAGGCGTGATGATATGTCTAAGAAATATTGACAAAACAAATACGAAGAAGCACACATATATTAGAGAGCAGCAGTGGCCCAGTGGTGGCAGCCCCGACTTAAGAGCAGTAATCCGTGGGTTCAAGCCCAGGCAGGCGCACTACTTTGTGTTATTTATTTTATCACCACTGCTCTCAAAATTGTGAAGGAAAACATCGTGAGGAAACCGGCATGTCCTAGAACCAAAATTTCGAAGACATGTGACATCTTCCAACGCGCTCTGGGCCCGCGTGGTGGATTACAGCCCATTCCCTCTCATAAAGGGGAGGCCTGCGTCCCAGCAGTGGGAACATTATAGGCTAATGATGATGATGATGATGACACATAATAGTGCTTCACTCACACAAATTTGTGTTGACTAGAGACCACGCTTATAACGAATGAACAAGTAATTTTGATTGACTGAGTTGTGTCTCCTGTGCACACAACGAGATATCAGTCTGCAAAATAATAACCACTTAATTCCCAAAGAAAACAACACTCATCCATCTGCTAAAGAAAATAATTAGTGTAACAAACCACGAAAATTCTTAACAACCAAATAAAAATGACCATGCATAAACTTTTATACCCATAAAAATATAATAGTACCAATCCCAATTGAGTGCGATTCGTTCATTATTGGCGTGGCAACACCTGCCGGGTCCATCTGCGGTCAATTTATTGTCCAAAATGAATCCTCAAAAGGGGCAAAAAGGATAAAAAATATCAAAACTACTAACAAACTGTAAAAAACTCGGGCTATGGTTGCGATTGATCTGGGATGTGTATGTGTCGATAATCGACTTATCGATAGATCGGTACATTTCGAAAGTTCTTTATGATTTTGCAAGTAAGTGAAATAATTAATGCAAAATTGTGGGATTCCTACAAAAGGTTCGATTAATTGATAGAGCCAGGAAACCGATTTCCTTAGAAAATTAAGTACCGAACATATTTTAATATCTAGGTTGCATTACCTGAAGGACACTAAAGTTTAACAAAGTAGGTACTGTCAATAAAATAATGAAACCCAGATTTTTCGGATTTAATTAATAATTGTAAAATAATTAAAGCAATGGTTAAAAAACAACTGCAATTATGCACAAGCACGCTCTTACAGAAAATTACGGTCAGTTTTTTTTTTTCTCGATCAACTTCTCAATGCTATCGATAAGTTCTCGTCACTACGGCAGATGCAGCTTCGATTTTTAGTACACTCGGAAGATAATTCATTTCCACGGCGCTCTTGTAACAGTAAGTCACTGATGAACTAAAAAAAAATAACAACAATGGTCTATTGTTTTTGTATGAACTTGCAGATGTACCGCTTCAGTTAAACATCTGGTTAGTTTTATTTATCGAACGGGCGTTCCTTTTTTGATGTTCAGCAAAGGCGTTGGGGAAAAGTAGACTATGTAGTATATTTATGATTTATACTTATTTAGAATGAGTTGTGGTTATGGTACTTTTTAAAGGTGCTTTTTAGGGTTCCGTACCCAAAGGGTCAAATGAAGCCCTATTACTGAGACTTCGTTGTCCGTCCGTCTATCCGTCCGTCTGTCACCAGGCTGTATCTCATGAACCGTGATAGCGACTACCATAGTTGTCACGGGTAACGGGGAATCAGGGTTCGATTCCGGAGAGGGAGCCTGAGAAACGCCTACCACATCCAAGGAAGGCAGCAGGCGCCAGTTGAAATTTCTACAGATTATGTATTTCTATTGCCGCTATAACAACAAATACTAAAAACAGAATAAAATAAATAGTTAAAAGTTAGTCGTTTTTATAAATAATGGTACGGAATCCTACGTGCGAGAGTCCGACTCGCACTTTGCCGGTTTTTTTCTACCAGGGGACCCCAGAAAGTAAACAATCTGATTGGTTAATCGTGTCGTTTGCGGAAGTAATGGGGGAGGCCTTTGCTCAAGAACAGTGTAGACTAAATGAAAAAGTATCGTAAGATTCAAAATTTGTAGAAGTTTATCGATTTCGTCAAAATGAACAATTTTGTTAAAGTACGGTCCAACTCCTGAGAGCATAACAAGTGACAATCAATTTCAAAACGTTAAGTATTTCTAAAGGATTGCGTTATGCTAGCAATTATTAAATGAATCATAAACTTTTCTGTAGCTTAAATCCAATACATTTTTTTTTTTAATTCACTTCTTCCACTAGAAGGTAAAGACGCTAAAATTGAAAAGGGAGCCTCCACAACATCCTACACTTCAAACACAACTGCATTCATCAATTCCATTTTTAAAATATAGAACAGAAAATCAGCAAAAAAACAATTTGCCTACCGCGTCTAGTAGCTGCCCCCCCATACTTCGTTACCATTAATTAGGTACGGCTAACTTAAACACAAATACATCATCCACAACATAAATGTCACTGGAGTTTTAAAAACTATGTTTTAAGACCCATTAGTCTGCTACCATATTTAATAAATGCCTAAAGCCTGAAAGTCCCATCTCCCTTTTTACGAGTTAAAAGTTATTTTTCAAATGTTTTCTAGCGATGGTAAGTAGTAAAGTGCAAAAGGACCGAGATTTTATCATTATTACTATTATAGGTTTCTTATGGGATCGTAAAATTTATAGTTTTAGTGTAATTGTCTATTATTTTTAGTTGTAAATATAATTGTTTTGGTCGTTTGCTCAAGTCTGGGAGATTTGTTGATGAAGATGTCGAGTTGAGTACTACCGGCTTTTAACTTTTAGGGAAGTTAATTTTTTTTCTCCTATCAATTTTTTTTGCAATTTGTATCTACTTTTCACTGATGTAAGAAAAAATATTAAATAAAGTAAAAAATCTTTTAAAATGTACTTTGCACCGTTCTGTAGCTCTTCAATTCCTAATCTAAACCGACTTTTGTTCAAAAGTGTAACTTGATAGATTCGCACCCAAAAAAATAAAACCCGAAACAATTACGAATCTATCAGCACAAACGAAAGTAAAAGACTTACCACACGAACGCTGCGGCGCGTCTCTGAATAAATGCTGGCCCATTTACAAGAGTGTAAGATATGACGTGATATAGATCACTCACAACGTAATAAATAAATAAATAACATAAGAAAAATTACATCGTAAAGCGAATGTTACCGGGGGCGCTACGGCTTCGCTAGGGTAGTGTGGATACACCCTAACAAAGAAGTGCATTGACAAGCATTGTTTTTAAAAATGTCAATTTTTCGGCGGGCTTATACAGTATGTTAGTTTAAACAAGGGACATATTCAAACCCATAATAGTACATGCTAACATGATACTAATAAAAATATAAACAAAAAAAAACACTGATAAATAACAGACAGAACCATACTAAAATTTTCGCAAATGACACACAACGTGTATACATCCTTGCGCTAGCGACTTAATACTATCGCAGAACATGTGAGCGGGGCAATGACTCTCAGGTATAATCCATTTTCCCCTCATACTTTAAACTTACCTGGCTTAGGACAGTCCAAAATATCTAGGCACTAAACAAAACATTAAAAATTCTTCTATATACGTTATAGGTTTTTTACATATTTGGGACGAGAATCGAATACTGAATACCCTCCCTCAATATGTCCCTCGTTTAACCTAACATACTGTATAATACAATTGCTTCTTAATTTCTACAACAATTTTCAACACGATTCGCAGCTTTTCGGTAGCTTATGTTAATGCAATACATTATTAACTTTTCCATCGGCGATAGCAAAGTTATGGTCAGTAGGGAAAGTAATTATTTATCTTCACTAGGAGAGCCGTTCACCTAACAGTCAATTCGAGTTTATTAGATCAGCCCCTCCGTATTCACAAACGCTTCGGATTTTCTCCGGACTTTCGATTCGGAAAGTCGTATGTCTATTTTTTTTTGGCAAAACAAAAGAACCATACAACTTTCCAAATCGAAGGCTTTGTGAAAACGGGGACACAATTCGAAATCAAATTCAACTGCCAATCAAAACCTATGATGCCGTTAAAATGTCGCCATCAATTAGCTTGTGTTTTTTGGACTTCATGGTAATGAAGATGGTACTGCATTTATTCTCCTAAAATTGTTTGTTCGAAAATCATTGTCCATAACACGTTTGCTATAAACTTCAGTAACCATAATGTAAACGTTATGGCACTTTAAATTATGGATAAAAAAGTTAGGTGACACAATAGAGAACCAATGGAGATGTCTCAAAATTTTGACGAATGTGATACTTACCGAAGTGATGGTCAAATACAACTTGCTTAAGAGCTTTTACACCTTTCGGCATTTCATACAAACTTTCAAGTCCTTATTTTCAGAAATGACCGAACCGATTTTGATTAAACTTCTAAGTATGTTTCAAATGCCGTAAGGCGTAAACGCCTTTAACTATTTAAATTTTTTGCGGTAGCCTCACCATCTTATGTACTATCCAACAACATAATAAGAGCTATCCTTACTTATTCACGAGGCTTTGTTTCAGGTCACTCAGACATTTAAATACTTTAGCTCTGCTAAATTCACCTAAATGATTATTTAATTTTTAATTGGTAAATTGTTACTTACTAAGACCCTTCTATATATGTGATTATTTCTGATTTTAAATTAATATCGTAATTTAAAACAATAAATAAAATTCTCAGTCGTAGCCACACTAAAATGTACTCAAGTTAGCGCCGGGCGCATGGGAGCGACAGGGACGGATGATTTAGAAACCCCTCGGGAGATGCGCGACGCGACCCGGTATTAATATTGTGACTCCAACCTAGTATAGCTTAGAAGAACAGAACAATAGTTCCTGTATTTTTTTTAAATTAAAATGGCATAATCTTCATAACGTATCTATAGAAAATTACTTGTCTATCGACGATCATCATCTTTCTGCCCTTGTCCCATTTTATTTGGGGTCGGCGCAACACGTCTCTTTCCTCCATTCACCTCTGTCATTCGTCATGCTATCATTTTCTCATTTTTCCTTCATATCATTTTTCACACATGATATCGTCGATTTCTACAAGTCTGTCTTGGTATCATGTGATGAGGAGGAATGGAATACATGTGACTAAATGAGTGATGAATATAAATGTGGATGGATGGAGAGGGAGAGGAAGACCAAAGTAATTTTAAGACCAAAGTGATTGCAATCACTTTGGTCTTAAAATTACCAAGACAGACTTGTAGCTATCGACGATATCATTAATTAAAAAATAATAAGGTAAAGTGAGGTCACATAAAAACTGTGTTTCACATCTTCCTTATCGCGTAGCAAAAAAATTTGTAAAGGGATGAACGATTCAGAAATAAAGCAACGAACAACGTATAAGAAATAGAGAACTAAAATATAATATACACGATCGGTTCCGTATTCTGAATCAGGATTCATGTGCAGTGTCTGACTTCCTCTTAAGACATTTAAAGAAAAAAAAACGCAAGCGGGTGAGGAAAAAAGCAAAAACATTTATTCGCACAAAATTAATCAAAAATATTTGACAAAAACAACAGTTCACACAATACTGGCTAACAGAGACAGATACTATATTTTCTCTTTATCATCCATTTCATCTCCAAACTTTCATATACTACAAAATTATGATCACTTCTTTGCCGGCACTACGTTTTGGTATCTGTCGCCTTACACCTAAAGGTAAATTGGTCCCGAAATTTCAAATTCAAATTCTGTTCTCGTTCCCATGTGTGCCCCGCGGCGCGAGCGCTTTTAACATTGTAATTGGTCCTCCGCCGATTGGGGCCAATGGTTATTGCACCCTTTGATGTGGCTTGATTGGTCCCCAAACGGTTTATTACGGATAACTGGGAACTGTGTGTCGGTTATCGTGTGTTGTGTTAGGTCGTGGTCGGCTTCCGAATGTTAATAGGATTCGTATGCAGCAGTCTTTTTCGATTCCCACTCCATTTCCATTCAAATCAATTTAATGCTATCAATTTGTAAATAATGAAATTGACACTGAAATTACATTAATAGGCAGACCTTTGTTCTTTTGTGCCCATATTGTCAAACTAGAATCGAATGGTATGGTTCACGTTTATTGAAAAGCAACATACACAGCCACAGTATCCAATTCCTCTGTTAAGACAGAGCGAGAGGCCCATAATCCACCACAGGGGCCTAGTATTGGTTTGTATGATATCACCAATGTCTTTGAAGTATCAGTTCTAGAAATTTTTGTGAATGAAATATTGGCTGATTTTAAAACTTGTGAGTAAACACATGTTCCTCACTTTTCCCTTCACCGTTTTTAGTGCATATGAGATGTAAGAATTGACACAACCAACCTATACCTTACCTACCTTGACCATACCTTTTTTCGTTTTCGTACAATATGCCTCGTTTTTGTTAGTAAAACAAACTCTACTTTGATATCTTCTTAATCCAATAAAATTTGTTCCAAATCTATAAACTAGTTATTTCTATTCAACCGAATAACAATTCACTAGCTTTACGCTACTAGACAACCAGACGCATAAATTATGTTTGTACAAGTAAATCACATTTTGATCACACGTTTAATGCCTGGCTTTGGACAATGCTTGTGATCTAAATAGGTTACGTCATTTGGCAGTTCGATATAATTGTAACCTCTTTTGTTGTTCTGTTTTGAATATAGAATTTGTATTGAATTAGGTTTATCGTCATCGACATTTACCTACGCTACCGACAGAAGCTAAGACAGGGAGTATATTTTCATTTAGGCAATTTGCTGAAGCTTAAGCAATCTTGACAAGGGTATCGTCTTTTCAACTGGGTCAGATAGATAAATGCTCAATGATCAATGCAAAATATGATGTTAAGCTGCATCAGTTTAGACTAAAACCGACCGAAACGGAACGTAAGATGATGATTCTCTGAAATTCGGGCAAGCAGACCCTACCACTGCAGTGCCAAAGGCATCAAAAGTGTGTGGCCATTCCAAAGACAAATCTGACTCAAAAAAAAAAACAAAAAGGAGCAGCAACGCTTTTAGAAGCATAGTGGGTATGGCAATACTCATTTTTTATTATAAGGAGATCTCCAAAGTAAAAAGTAATCGGTCTTTATATAAAATTATAATATCTAACGACATGTTTCTAGCTCACTAATCTGAATAACTTACAGAAGGGTCTTACCTTTCATAATTCAATAATTTGGGACCTTCAAAGACCTTGAATTTTAATACTTTAACGACCTGTTAAATATTCAAATCTAAGAAATGGCTTTCCTGCGGCTATGACATATTTAGTAGAATTTATAATTTTATGACTACCAACACTAAAGACCGAAAATACTTGACCCCTCTACAGAACCCAAGTTAGACAGTCCACGGGTCTGGAGAAATGGTTTTAATGAATTGTTTCGATGTTTTGGTACAAATTACTGTCTTTAAGTGTTTAAGCTATTTGAAAAGAATTTCCAAAGGCGTATACGATCATTATTTTAAGCGACAAGGGTTAAAATTGAACATTTGAAATCTTTGGTTGTTAATATTTTTGTAGTGGAGAATGGGTAAGTAGTAGTAGTTTTTTCCTTGTTAGAGGCTCACAAGCTTGCAGATGGAAAAGAAACAAAATGTGACGCAAAGATTCTCCCATCTGTCGCAACGCATAATAAAGAGAATAACACCTCAACGTCTCACAAATTGTAAAAGATACCACACGTTTGGGACAAAACTATTTCACAAAGGATCTTATAGAAATATTAATATTCGAAATTGTTTGTTTGATATTATTTTATTCTAATAATTATTTTTGATAAATGAATAATTGTGCCAGAGGACGGGCGGGCGTAGCGTCGTCGCCAAGGAAGGCCTAGAAAACGTTGGCGTGACTACTTAGAGGCGTTTTTTAGAGGTTGGCCGGAGAAAACTGCACGGAGAGAAGAGTGGAAGGCTATGGGGGAGGCCTTTGCCCAGCAGTGGGACAATATAGGCTAGAAATAAAATGAACAACTAGGTAAATTAGGGATTACTCTCATCTGGGCCGGGTCTGGCTGTTTGTGTATGTGAGTTTAAATGTTTGTAAACGCACCCACGATACAGAGAGAAATTCTTAATGTAGAACAACGTTTTCAAAAGAAAAAAAAAAGTAAGAGAAACCTATACTAATATTATAAAGCTGAAGAGTTTGTTTGTTTGTTTGCTTTAACGCGCTAATCTCAGGAACCACAAATCCGATTTGATAAATTCTTTCAGTTTTAGATAGCCCATTTATCGAGGAAGGCTATAGGCTATATATCATTACGCTACGACCAATAGGAGCGGAGCAGCAATGAAAAACGTTGCTAAAACGGGAAAAATGTGACGCAGACGAAGTTGCGCTGTATCTACATATTACACAAACTAACACTAAAAACAAACGGGATGGAAGGACACCGAAGCACAAACGATTCCCACGAAATCAGTAGGTACATTTGGAACCACCAATATTTAGATTTTACATCGTTATACAGCCGTGTCCTACAAAACTGCAATAACTTCACGATCAAAATATATGGAACAGCAGATTTTTTTGAATTTCCGATTAAGAATTTCTATGTATTTTTATGTACTGAATACGTTGTAACAGTTTGTACGTCGAAGTCCCTTTCCCACAGTATAATATTATAGACAAGTACATATAAAATAACTTCTAGATAAGAATTATAAGAATAATACCATCATTTAAATTCATTCTTCTTCACTGTAATTCTCAGACTGTTGTCAGAGTACGTTTTACTAATTAACTCATTAGTAAGCGACTTTGTAACATATCTTTTTACATCGAGTAACAATGTAACTAGCAAATGAACAGTTTTATAACATCGTGTACTGTTAAGTTTATAAATAATTTATTTTTATTTCGATACATTTTGTTTGGCAGGTAAAACGCATGTGACTTACAGAGCTCTGAATGTTGATGGATGGAGAGGGAGAGGTAGGGCAAAGAAAAGATAGCCAGGGCTGCGGGACTGTTCGAAAGAGATACCGTGGCCCTGGAACACAAAGGGCTAAGAAGGAACATGGATGGGTTTTAGGCAGTACAAGTCTGACGCTCTCTCCCGCTCCGCCCAGAGCGGGGTTATTTGATGATTTCCCATCCGTAAAAAAAAATATGCATGGATTACCGTTAGATTTAATCAGCGAGAATCTGACTGTCCCAAAAACACATGTAACTAAAACAGTGATGGTTATTAATGTTCCTGGATGGAGAGGGAGAGAAAGGCCAAAGAAAAGATGGATAAATTGTAAGAGGAATGATATGGAAGGGAAACGAGTAAAAGATGCTGTGATGTCGGACAGGGGAGAACGGAAGAAGAAAACGTATTGCGCCGACCCCAAGTAGAATAGGACAAGGGCAGGAATATGATGATAAGCAGGTGTGTGAAATTATTATCTTTAGCGTGTGTACAACACGGCGATAAGAATTTATGCCATGCATTTCCAGCACAACATGGCCTCGCTTTGTATACATTTTCCATACAATGTGATCCGCTTATACTGGTTTAGTAACGCATGATTTTTGGGTTTTGTATAGCATGCTTACGTACGTACTACTTAAGGGTCAGTTCACACCGAGACGCGACGTGACGCGACGCTGCGCGCAAACTTTTAAAGAGCGATTCAAAATATAACTTTATTTTCTACACGAAAAGATACACATTTCGTTGTGAGAATTCTGAATACGTTACGCCATGCAGCGCTGTGCCGCGCGACGCCTCGCGGCGTAGAGCGACGCAGCGAGGCGTCGCGCTGCGTCGAGCGGCCTCGTGTGGTAGATTTCAGTAGAATTCAGAATACGTTGCGCCATGCAACGCTGCGCCGCGCGACGACTCGCGGCGTAGAGCGACGCAGCGCAAAATCACCGGCCTCTTCAAGTAACGTCGCGTCGCGTCGCGTCTCGGTGTGAACAGATCCTAAATCTTTTGGCGCGTGGTGCATCTTGTTTACTCAATCAACATCAGCAACAACAGTCCACTGCTTGATATCGGCCTCTCCAATCACACACCCCTTAACTCGATTCTCGGCAACTCTCATCCAGTTGCTTCCAGCCTCCCTGAGATCGACGCTCTAAGCCGACGGCCTAGCCTTACGTATGCCGATTTGCGGTCTTCACTCAAGAACACGTCTACCCCAATGATCAACGATTTTCTCAATACATTTTCAAAAATACCAATAGACAAAAGTTCCTCGCAGTAATGTAACTTCACATTTTAAGGGTTATTATCTTTAGTGTCGTTTTTTTTTTGTTTTTCAATAGGCCCCTGGACTACTTACACTAACAACAACTCAAAAACATACATGGACAACCCAACATGTTTTCTGAAGTTGTTGGAAACCCTGTTTACCAAATTATATAACTTCGTATCAAAACAAACATATTAAAGGTAACTTAATCGCATTTAAGTGACATTGATTAGTACAAAATATCGTTCCCAGACAGGGTTCCCCCAGGCTCATGACTAAATAATGAAGCCGTTACAAAATTATGTATGTCATAGACAGTTTGTCATGGGTCTGAGATCGAAGCCGGGCCCCTTCGCTGGCGTTAGCATTTGTCTTCATTTTCTTAGGAGTGGTGATGGGATCCATGTTATGATTGTAGAGTTTTATGTCGATGGTTTGGTTAAAATTTGGTCTGAAAGGTTTTACTTTTATTTGAATGAACTTACGGTCACTATTAACTCATTTGTAATTTAGGTTTTGTCTGTCAGTCGACAAAGACAGGACAATGTTTAAAATATTAACGTATGTTAATACTTCTTTTTGTTTGTACGGTTAAGCTCTATTTTTAGTGCAGCTTTTCAAATCGATATATAGAAATTAAACGACTCATTTTTTTTAAATTCTTAATCCAACAAACCACAAATTTTTCACGTCACCCATGTTTTGGGTAGAAAATGTCAATCATTTATTTCCGCGTAAACTTTTTAAATATAAATCATCATCATCTGCTTAGTTTCCCAACTGTGTAGGGGCGGCTTACAGTCTAACCAAATTACCTGTATACCAGTGACTATTCTGACCTACAAAACCCAGTTCTATTAAATAAATATTTTAACAACATATCGATAAATTCTCAACGCTCCGCACATCCCTGAGCCCTAGGCACAAGAACATTGATATTAATTCATGCTTCCCGTACGAAATCACGTCTCTATATAATTACCCACTGCGACTCGCGACGGGTAAAAGCGGGTAAACACCCGGTTATTATTGAGTTATGAAATCCGCGACTTTTGTCTACCCAAGGGAAATAATGTGCGTTAAAAACAAACAGGGTAATGCCAATTAGGATATTTTCGGTATTTATGTCGCGGAGTTTTGAAATATAAGGATGGTACGGGATTTTTGGGAAGGAGTTAGGGAGTCTGAGGATTAAAAAAAAAAAAATTAAATGGCCTTTCTCCTGACCACAATCTTGTCTGAGGACAGAGTTGAGGTCAACGATGGAACGAGCTAACCCAAAAGGAGACTATAAACTTGCGACTTAAAGAGATAAGAGTAGGGACGGTTGAGAGTTTCCGAGTGGCTTAAATTACATTGTGGAGAAATGTGAACGAAGATTCTATCTCTTGTCTTCCTGTTGTACATATCATTGCTATCTACGTTCATGTTCCTTGATTATAATTTTACCAGGGGCTTAGGGCAGCGATAGCCTTAAAGAACAGACACACGCATGCATTGCCGTATAGGCAAAGATCTTGGAAAGGCTAATGTTTAGAACATCATTTTACCTGATAGGAGAAGCTCGTGGCTAAATAATAACCGCCGCACGGGTCGATCTTCAAGGTTAAGCCGTGCTTGCCGAGGTCGGTCCGTCGATGGGTGACCATAATTACATACCGAGTTTCCTCCGTGCCTCGGAAAGCACGTTAAGCCGTTGGTCCCGGCTGAAATTTGTAGATCTTTGACAGTCGTTAGAAGTAGTCAGAAGCCGAAAGTCTGACATCCAGTCTTACCAAGGGGTTTCGTATTACCCAGTTACTGGGTTGTGGAGGTCAGATAGGCAGTCTAACAGGCTAGCAGGCAGATGGTGATGATAAAATAGTCCATCATTGTATTTTTTCCGTCAATTTCTTTGTTTTCTTAACATTTTGGTAAGCCTTGTTTGTACTTACGTTTCTGTAACCCGTTACTTCAACCGTTAGGTTCAAAACATCCTCACTTCAAACAATATAAACGACCTTCAAAAACACTTCAGTCAAATCTTTTGATTTAGATCTTCAACCTCAGATATCTAATTCCTAAGTCACTGCTAATCAAGAGCGTCAATTAAGTGTGAATATTAGGGGGGTAAGTGGAAGGGGAGGGCACCAGGCACCCCATGACACGGCACAGTCTATCAACTGGCGATTAAACAACTTTGTCCTATACTGAGCTTGGGGCATAGAGATTTAGTTCTGTAGACATGGCATAAAAAAATATATATCCTTGTAGTGTCTTATAAAATTAAATTATTTACAGATATACACTTACCACAGTTTGTTTCTGCGTCACCCATAGTCTCGTACTGATACTAAACCGCCTCTGTACATTGTGCCTGGAGCGTTAAATCTATCTATATATACAATAATGAAATGACGTTTGTTATTCTCACTAAAACTCGAGAACGGCTGGACCGACCTGGCTAATTTTGGTTTTGAAATATTTTTACAAGCCCAAGGAAGGTTTAAAAGATATTACCCTACCCTACGCTACAATACCTACCCTGGTAAGATAGCGTAGGGTTAATACCTTTTAAACATACTTACCTACTTGTACTTACCTTTGTAGGCAGGGTAGGCAGGTTAGGGAGGATAGGCACGGTAGGCAGGGTAGGCACGGTAGGCAGAGTAGACAGGGTAAGCAGGGTAAGCACGGTAGGCAGAGTAGGGTAGGAAAAAGTGCATTGCAACGCATGTAGCTGCTGTACTTGCTGTAAACAAAAACGGCGGTTGAAAAAAATCCTTTGAAAATATAAATTTTTCAATACGATGTCTACGAGAGCTGCACGGGTCCTTTTTGGCTACGCTACGCTTGTACTGCTGAGGTTTGTGGATCGATGAGTATCCATTACAATCATACAGAGACCGCTCCATGTCCTCTACTCTCTCTCTCTCTCTCTCTCACTTTGCTAAGATTTTCAATACAACGCCGTGCGTAAAGTTTTACTGAGTTACTGAAGTTTAGAGGTCAGATCAGAGGTCAGTAGTGACTCCATATACAGTTTTCATATTAATTGCAGCCGGTTAGTCTTCACATACGATGATGAAAGCCAAAATATTTCATGTCCTGTCTACTCCACTATCTGTCTACGCCAACGTTAAGAGTTCTGTCCCTGCAAGTTCCGTCGATTCAATTACAAAAGTTTGACGAGTTCGTCAGGTGTTCGCCAATCGTCTGCGTGTAGTCATGGAGATAATCATAGTAATAAAGCTTTAGACTTCCATATCTGATGGTTTTATTGTGGTTAATACAGGGTTGAGGGTTGGGAAGTTGAAGTGTGTCCCTCATCAATGGGGAAGTAGGTGAAGTGTGTTTCTAGGCAGTCGACCGTATTTCAGGACCCAAGAGTAACTTTAAGTAGTATTTTTTAGATATTGTATTATTTGTTATTTAAATTTTATTGAATGATGCCATACTAACCTAGATTTTTATTACCTTAATTCATTACTCACAATAATGGACAAATACTTTTTCGAAATATATGTATATTTTTTATTTTAATTGATAACAATTTTACATTGACAGCAGTGTGATGTAATGCATATGTTTTCCCTTTTTGTGTTTACATATTTTTGGGTCTTGTTTGTCGCAAATATATATATATTTTTTTAATTAAAATAGAATATAATAGAATAATATTTATTTCTAAGTATATGATACAATAAGAACTTAAAATTAAAGTGTTAAAAAAATTAAATTGATCTTTGTTTCTTCACCAAAAACAATTTTTGCAGTGCAAATGTGCTCTGTGACTGCTCATTTAAGTATATGTCGTAATGATTGAACATCATAATTTCAGAATATATTAAGAATATGTTTGACTGAGTATGTTGTTGGATTCAAACCAAAACTCAGCACCGCTGCTGAAAGTATTCTTTTCCTTCGGAAGGTTGATGATTCTTCAATAAGATTTGACCATGAATTCAATTCAATTCAATTTATTCAACAACAATTCACATTGTGTTTGAAACCATAAATCTATAAATAACATATAAAATAATAAAAACACGTTCATTAAAATTGTAAAAGTATGTACACTAAAGAGAAAATAATACAAAAAAAAAAAAAAAAATGAGGAGAAAATGAAAAAGGAGACCGGACATTTTCCTTTTATACAAAAAGTTTAACACAGTTCGTACTTCAACGTTAAATTAACTTAAAATAACTACAAACAGATCTCAACAGGTGAATTCAAAGCTCACGTATGTCGTCTGAAATGTCAAAGCGATTACGTTTATAAAGCCACGCGAAGATTACCACGGCACAGCACACACGTAATTCGTTGACGTTATTACAGTATAATTGGGCACACTGCGTTCGATACTTTAATTAGTTTGTTCCTTTGTAATTGGATGATATGTTTGTTATTTGTTAAGCTGAGGACATTAAAATGCTGGTATTTGTTTGATCGGAGATGACTTGGATACTCTTTTAGATGTTTGTGTTAAAATTAGGGTTATCTCTCTTTTACATCTTAATAAAATAGGTTGCACCTAAAAACAGTAGGTACTCGTTCATTCAAACACCCGTTTACAAAGGTGTTGTTTTGCATCCTCGTCAAAATGCAGGATGTTGTCACAAAAGATATAAATAATCAATTCTAATTACCGTACCTACTTAAACACTAAAAAACAGTGCTTTCTTTTCCCTCTTAACGTGGTTTAGGAAATAAGAAATTATCGAATAAACGTTTGAGATTGTTTGTAGGTTTGTAAATGAGGATATAAGGCGAGGAACAGACGAGTCGCGTTTAAAATACGGGTGGTTCACACTTAACGATTAGGTACAGAAAAATAAAAATAGAAAAAAAAATGAAACAATACCTACCAATTTTAGTATTGATTCGGGTCGACAATCATTAGCATAGTTACCTCCTTGAATTTGACGACATTACGCAAGTTTTGTTTAAATTCCATAGCGGCGAGCCATCAACCGGTCACTAATCCATGCTACGTGATGCCTGATAGAAAAACCCAATGACACTTTACCCGACCCGGGAATCGAATCGTGGACCTCATGCTCAGCAGTCACGATTGCGACAACTAGACCAACGAGGCAGTCTAAAAAAATATATAAAAAGACGAACCAAAAATTATCCTCCAGATTTTAACAAATGTTCGGTTGTCTATGTTTCGTTCCCACATTAAAATAGTACCTCAAAACGACATAAAACAAACACCTCCACTCAAACACCACAACTACTAATAATAGACACGACTCCCCATAGCCACGCGTCGACGTCCTCTCAGGTATGACAATGATTATTTTAAAATCCTCATAAAACAATATTATGGGCCGCACTCTATATTTATACACTGTTGGTTGCCAATTATAGGTCGTAACCAAGGGTTCGATCTCACTCGATAATTGCCACTGCACTAAACATACGTAGAAACATGAGTTATAGCTGTTCACTGGTGGATTTGGTTGTTAAAACTGAGGATTCTACACTAATTAGGAGTTATTTGGTCTTGGAGTTGACAATTTGGAATGGTTTGTAATCATTTCCTTTTGAAGTTGTGAATGTGGGATAATTCGGACCCTAATACCACGGGTTCAAAATTAGGGTATGGACAGATATAAATTAATATTTTCCTGCCCTTATCTTAATTTATTTGCGGTCAGCCTTGCACGTCCCTATGCTGCTATCAGCGCACTTCTCTATTGTTATCTCGTAAGTCACTTCCTTAGCATCAACATCTATATCAGCTGTCACACAGTCTTACTCCGTTACAGTATTTGGACTTGCCCTTCTCTGATAGCTAAACATTTATACTCAAAACTTTCCGAACGACATAAAATAAATTGTTGTTTTTATTCTTGTATTGTATAGCTTCCATTAATGGGTGCCGATGACTTCCTACTTTACTAATATAATTGCGAAAACTACTATACGGATTTGTACGAAATGTGGCACACATATAGTTTATAGGCTGGAATTAACACATAAAACCGCGCGTGCGAAGCTAGTGTTAAATAGAATGTAGGTATTCGGGCATGTAGACCTTATCCATCAGTCGCGATCAAGGTCAGGAGCATGTCCACTAGCCAATCAGAAACAGCAGGGTATTCTGTTCTGTACATTGTGGTGAAGATCGAGTTTCTGTAATTTTGATTCTTAGGAATATTTTTCTACAATTCCTCAACGCTGTTAGGCTTTCAACAAAAATCATAGGCTCCAGTTGGCAAACTATTCCCTATTAGGAAGTTAAATATAAAAGGCAATGCATTGTTTTAAGTCTTGATATAGCTGTCGTTACTACTTCAGAGCATTAAGTCCTCGTTCTCCCAATTAAATTCAGTGGAGCCTAAATCACTTCCCTTCAAAAGCACGACATCAGCTTGATATAAATCGATTTCAGCAAACCTTATAGACATGCGTAACGGTATATCGTTTTTGCTCTTTTTTTTTTTTTTTGTTTTTTTTGAATGGCATCTCGCAGTTCAACCTATGAGGTTGTCGTCTGCTTAACCGGACTATCCTGTGGGTGCCTTTAGAGTAAGGCCTCCAGCCAGGGCATAAAAACTTACAAACTAAGCGACTGCACGCTAAGGGCACCCCCTGTGGGGTACGAACCTCGGCTTAGGGCGTCGCTGGGGGAGGACTGCATGGGGACAGGCTGGATCTGAATGGTATCATTATTTAGGGGCTGATTAAAAACTACTGGCACAGCATCGCGGGCTGGCTCGAGCGAGGGTCGGGGAGGGCATGGACCGGGACGTCGCGACGGACCTCGACGGCGAGGTTGGAAGGACGGCGGTTTGAGTCGGAACTTTTTAAGAGTGCTAGTCTCTTTGCTACTCTCCTGGAGGAGGGTGATAGCATCATCTGGAGTAACAAGGGTATGCCTAGGACGGCGTACTGTGCTAATGCGCGAGGGTTCGTAACGGGCGGCCGCTGCGATCAGGGGATTACGGTGTTTAATGGCGTTATCGAAGAAACGCTTCGAAAGACGTTTCATAAACTGAAGGACGGTGGGCATTTTAAGGTCTACGTGTAGACGGTCATTACGGACATAAAAAGGGGCTCCCGTGACTCTACGTAAGAACCGGTTCTGTAAAATTTGCATCCTATGGATGTACTTAGGCTTGGTGTGAGCGTACACGACGCAAGCGTACGTCATGATGGGGCGGATCACCGCGGTATAAAGGCGCAACTTGCACTTGAGTGACAACTTGCTTTTTGCCGAAATCATGAAATGAAGCCTACCCATAGCAAACGCAGCTCGGTCGCGAGCTGCTTTGATGTGCGCCGCGAAAGACAAGTGGTTGTCAAGTATGACTCCTAAGTACTTGGCTTGCTTCTCCCAAGGGATAGGCTTACCGTACATAGTGATCGGGCTGAGCGCGGGTGGCTTAATTTTACGCTGTTTAGAGAAAAGAACTGCCTGGCTCTTGTCGGGGTTCACCTCGATTCTCCATTTCCGGAACCAAGCGCCTAAGACGTTGGCTGAGGTTTGGAGGGTGCTATAGATAGCGTCGTGACTGCGGCCAGTGTAATAAATGGCCGTGTCGTCCGCGAACAGGGCTAACTGAGCCTTCTTGCTCTTGGGGATGTCACTGGTGAACAGAGTAAAGATAAGGGGAGAGACGACGGAGCCCTGAGGGACTCCGGCTCTAATGGGGTGGGGGGAAGACAGTGCCTTCCCGATGCGATAGCGGAAGGTGCGATCCGACAGAAAGTCTCGTAAGATGAGCACGAGACGGTCCGGCACTCCCAGTTTGTACAGCTTATATAATAAACCGTTGTGCCAGACTTTGTCGAAAGCCTTTGCTATGTCGAAGAACAACACACCCGTCATCGCTCCTCGCTGGAAGCCAGCGCTCAAGTGTTCTACGATGCGATGGGCCTGTTGAATGCAAGAGTGTCCGGTCCTGAAGCCGAACTGCTCGTTGGGGATGAGACTCTTAGCCTCGGCGAAGTCTTTGAGTCGCTTATAAATAAGTCTCTCGTAGATTTTGCCGAGTGCGTTCAGGAGACTGATAGGTCTGTAGCTCGAGGGCTCAGACTTGGGTTTGCCTGGCTTGGCGAAACCGATGACAGTGGCCTCTTTCCATATTTGGGGAAAGGCGTTGTTGCTCAGGGCGCCATTGAAGATGGCCGCCATTAACACGACGAGCTGAGCGGGGAGGAGTTTTAACACCCTATTGGTGATTCCGTCGGAGCCGGGTGCTTTCCGCGGTTGAAGCTTATTAATGATGTCTTGCACTTCGTCAGCTGTGACCGAAGGCAGAGGATCATCAGGGTCTTCTACGGGGGGGAGGGCGGCTTTACGTTCGACGAATGCGTTCACCTCATCGAGATGTCGCTTGTCTACTGGTTGAGAGCTGGGGGAGCACTGGGACTCCAGGCTGTCGGCTAGACATTCGGCCTTCTCAGAGTCGTCGAATGCGACGCTCTTATCGGGTCGGGTGAGGGGAGGCATCGAAGCCTCTTCGGTGGAGCGCAACTTGCGTTGCAGCTGCCAGAAGGCTAGGTGGGTAGGCTCGAGCTCGCTAAGCGTCTTGTCCCATTGATCTGAACGATGCTCACTAGTGCGGTTCTTTACAGCACGCTGTAAATAACGCATGTGAGCTTTGTTCGCGTCGCAGGGAAAGTTGCTGTAGGCACGGATGGCCGCGTTCTTCTCGGTTATCAGTTCACGTACGTCAGCGGGTAGAATCCAGCGTTGATCGCTCATTGCTGGAACTTCCCGTGAGCAATCCTTTAGTACGGATTGCACGTGTTCTGTAAACGAGTTGATGGCGGCCGTCGTGTCTGCGACTGAGACAATGTGGTCGGGGATGGCCTCCAGGTGAGGCGATGTGGTGGATTTCAGCTTTTCGCTGACTTTCCTCCAGTCGGTTATCACTTGGGTCGGCGGGGGCTGACTGGGGTCAGAAGGACCCGAGCGCGGAACTAAGTGCATGACCACTGGTCGATGGTCTGAGTTAAGCTCATGTAAAGTCTCGATGGAATGCAACTTAAGGTTGACATTCTTGAGTAACGCTATGTCGAGAACGTCCGGGCGTTGGTCGGGGTCGTGGGGATAGTGAGTGTGCTCCATAGGAGCGATGGGATCGAAGTTGAGGGACTCGCCCAGGTTATACACGTGACGTCCTCTGGCAGAGGTCGTCGTGCTGTTCCAGGCGGGGTGTTTGGCGTTGAGGTCGCCCGCTATGATAACGGAGTCACTCAAGCCGAAGAGGACGGCAAGGTCTTTGGTGAACAGAGTGTGCTCCTCGGACGTGCCGCCGGGAGGGATGTACGCGGAGGCGATAGTGATCGATTGATGACCGGTCATGCCTAGTCGACAGACTGAAGTCTCGAGCAGAGACTCCATGGGATCGTTTTTGCTCACATCTTACGACCAATTTATACGTCTAGTAGACTCAGGAAACAGAAATACAGACACAGCATACAAATTAACTTTTTTCCACCATTTTTTCAACATCCTACTCCATCTCTCATATACATATACAGTCTATAATTTTGTCTACCGTTGGGCCTGCTTCGGTCTTCGAACCAAATAATTGTCAGCGCATTTTTATGGCGTTTTCTCATCATTGTATGGAGTTGTGGGTCTAATATCACCTTGCTATAGGAAATTGCGACTTTTTAACACAATGGTGGTATTAACAATGGTATCTTGGAAGCATCTCTGAATGTAATATTGTTTTAGATGAAGAATTGTAGTTATTTTGTTTTGTTTGATGGTCTGATTGTCAAATGTTAGTTACCTATTCAATTTTTGGGATGTAAACTGGTTACTAAGATTAACAGTTAAGATAGGAATTGTTTTTGAACTGCTTAGCGAAAAAGGGATTCTGCCAATATTGTAGTTTACCTACAAGTTTATTCTACATGAATTGTTGCTTTTCTTTAGCAGTTATTTTACCAAAATTCTTGTGAATTATCCGGCTCGAAGGACCAAATTTGGTTTGTGGAAATTTCTAAGAGTTTTCTCAAAGTATAAAGAGACAGAGTTTTTCCAAGACTTAATAAATAACTTTATAGTGAAAATAAAAGAAGTTAATGTCATCTAATACGTGTAAAAATACCATTATTTATTTATTTATCTATTTATTTATTGAATTTTTAGGAAAACTTACAGCTAAGCAGACATTTAGCAATAGTTTAAACAGAATATGGCCAATTACAAGTTTCCACATGTAGTAAATGGAATATAAGAAACAGAAAATTGATAAAATACATAAGGATCAAATTAATATGTATGTGACACCAAACAGTAAAATTACTATTTACGCTGGAAGAAGCAATCACATAAAATTTTCTTCAATTTACTCAAACTAGTATAGAAAATGTCAATTTTAGCTTCCTGGCAAGTTGTGTTGTACATACGACTTATTGAAGCCTAAAGGCATTTGTTCTCCCGATTATTTTTTGTCTAGACCATACCTTCTAGTAACAGAGATATCTAAATTTTTCATAAGTTGTTAATGTTAAAACTTTACTTTAAATACCTTTATAACCACCGTACTATTCAATGAATCAGCAAAATGTTTTGTGTGCGAATTGCGTTACATTGAATCTTACCGTAAAACATGGAAAGTACATTGAGAGCAACGGTGGCCCATTGATGGCAGCCCCGACTTACAAGCAGTAAGCCGTGGGTTCGCACCCAGACAGGCAGGCACACTACTTTGTGAAATTTATTTAACATCGCTGCTCTCAAAAACGGTGTAGGAAAACATCGTGAGGGAACTGGCATGTCCTAGGACTAAAAATTCGAAGACATGTGACATCTACCAACGCACTGGGCCCGCGTGATGGATTACAGCCCACTCTCTCTCATAGAGAGAAGGCCTGTGTCCCAGCAGTGGCGACATTATAGGCTGATGATGATGTTAAACATGAAATTTTCAAAATAAAAAAACCTTTTCCCAGCAGTAACTTTTGCGTAGAGTACCTTAGTTTGATGTACAGAATGCTTGGTTGACGGCTTCGTGAAGGTTCCATTTATACCTTGTATGTCAGCAACCATGACACTAACACACTCACATTCCAAGTGACCACTAGTGCCAGATGTGTGACGCTAGGGTGGATAACAACTCACACGTGTAATGAATGCATGACTCGACACGTAGCGACACTGGCTCGGTGTTAGATACTTGTGTAGGGATGTGCTGATGTCGATAGAATTGGTCGCGGTATCGATAGTTTTTTCAGATCTTTTCATATTTCTACACTTTTTTGCGGAATTCCAAGAGTTACGGTTCACGGTAGCTGTGCATTTCAATATCATTTATTTTTAAAGGTGGAAGAGGTTAATTGTTTAATCCACGATAACCACCTAAGTTCAGTAGTCAGATTTGCTCAATTTAGGATTTAAACTATTGAAAATCTCTAGATATATTTCGCATTAGTCATAAATAGGTTGTATTGATCTAGCATTTGAGCAAACGTACACCCACTACTGAGCTGCTTTATTTTCCAAATACACCATACCAAGTTATAAGTTTTCGTTCTGCCCAAATTAACACCGACACCATCGACTCGGTTCCCACGTCACTAGATCGCACCTGTCCTGCGTCCGCGCACCCGTTCATTAGGTCTCGGCGCGTGATTGTCATTTGGCCACGCCCCCCGCGCCCGCTTAGACAATTATTATAATTCGTATGATTACGACTTGCGCACCACTGGATGTTTTGTTGTTGCGTTTTTTTCGTTTGTTATGTAAGAATTTTGATAGGTATATTGTGTTCCTGATAGGTCTCGATGTGACTGTGTAGGCCTTGTTTGTTGAGTGGTCGCAGGCGCAACTGCTGAGCGTGGGGTCCTGGGCTCAATTCCCAGGTTGGGCATCATCAGGAATTTCTAGAGATGTCTCCCGAGGTTTGGATTAGTGGCCAGTTCATGGCCATAGGCTTGCCACCTATAACATGGGATTTCGACGTTACACCTCTATCTTACACTGCGGGAAAATTCATGCGTGATTCTTATCTGAACTTAACTTATACTATCACTTACGAGATATCTTCCGTGATTATTTATTGTTTTGAGCTCCCGATATTTTGATGCTGTTGCAAGCACCACGATCTCGGGATCCCGTAAGTGATTGTAGAAGATCAGATCAAAACCGTGAAAGTGAAAACTCGTGATAATTACTTATGTTATGTAAATCACAACGAAAACCCAGAAAACGGTGAAACAGTCCAACCTCTCTACAAGGTGTTGTTTTGCATCCTCGTCAAAATTCAGTAGGTTGTCACAAAAGACATAAATAATCAATTTAAATTAGGTACCTAGTTAATTATTCATAAACGCTGATTTTTTTGGTTGTTTAAGTTTGTCAGATTAACCCTCTTAACGTGATTTAGGGAATAAGAAATTATCGAATAAACGTTTGAGATTGTATAAGTGAAAGCGCAGTTATAGGGCGAGAATGAGATGGGCCGCGTTTAAAACATGGGTGGTTCACACTTACCGATTTCCGTAAATAAGAAAAAAAATACCTACCCATTTTATTATTGATTCGGGTTAAGAATCATTAGCATAGTAACCTCCTTGAATTTGACGAGGATGCAAAACAACACCTTGTATATTGGACTGTGTCACCGTTTACAAAAACACCAAAAACCTTTACAATACCAGACAGCTTAATTAAAGATTTCACCATGACCCATCTCCTCAATGACATACACTGACAAAAGAACAAAGACTGAACCATTAGGTTGCGCAACCTCTATTTTATATTCACGCACTCCGAGCTATATAATGACATACGAAAGATCTTTAATAGCTAGCAACCAAATTGCTCTGACCGCTCGCCTCTTACACTTCACCAACTTATCCTGCAGACCACACAAGGAATTATAGACTTAGAAGCTTCAGTGTTAAGGTTGGGGTGAACGGCACGGGTTATGATTGCATAAATTCGGTTCTTAGTAGATCACCACGCCTACCGTTGCGACAAATGGGGACAGTTTTCTTTGCTTTCTTTTTACAACTAGGAAAATTCAATCGTATCGTCGCTAGATAAGGTTGGATTTTCGTTGGTGTGTGCAGAAGAGAGTGTTTTGTCATTGAGCGTATTGTTGTTTTGTTACAAAACGTAACATTTGGAGATATGGAAGTACCTATCTTTGTACATAAATTGTTTTTTTTAAGAACAATGAGATTAGGTAATCTTTTTTTATGGTAATTTCCTGTGATTTGCGAGACGTGAGGTCAGTGTAGGAGACACACCTTTGTCTTATAGATACGTTTACGAGAATAATCTTTATTCTATGTGTAACTTTATGTGAATGTGTGTCTTACGACACGGTTGGCGCAGTTGTTGAGCGATTGGCTGCTGCGCTGCACGTCACGGGTTCGATTCCCGCATGTACCAAATATTTGTATGGCCTACAGGTAGTTGTTTCGGGTCTGGCCGTTTGTGTATTTGAGTTAAAATGTTTTTAACCGTACAAAGGCAGGTTTAAATGTACAAGTGCAGGAGAAATATCTAGCTACTTTTGTCCGTTTCAGAAAATTTTTCGGGTTTTGTCTTTTCTACGCACTGTGTCTACATTTCCAATCCAACTTTCCTCTCGCAGGTCTGCTGGAAGAAACTTCTTATGAAATAAGCAGTACCTTCGTGCTGTTCTATCTTAATGTAATTCAAAGTCAAAGCATTTATTTCAATTAGACCATTACAGGCACTTTTGAAAGTCAAAAAAAAAACAAAATAAAACGCGAAGCTACAGTCCCAGTCACAAGGCATAATAACTTGTGAAAGTACTGTAGTTGCCCATTCCGTAGCGTAGATCTCTATGGAGAAGAACGGGCAAGAAACTCCATGGACACTCTTTTAAATCAAAATATGTTACAAAATCTTGGTTACATCATTCATGTTAAGAATTACAAATATGTGAGAACAATGTAGAAATACGGGCAAGTTAAGAGCGTCCAGAGTAAAAGATTAAATCAGTAATTAAAAAATAAAGTAATTAAAATAAACCGTGGCAGCTAAGAGATGACCAGTCACAACTGACAGCGCCCGTTCACGAACATGACGCATGTATCAGCCATCATTCAACTCAACCATTTTGAAGGGAACTGAAAATGAAATGAAATTAATAAACATTATACGTACCTACATATTGTTCTCTAGACCTTTTTTTTCTATAGTTACTTAAATCAGTCCGTTTTCATCCGTATATTCCTTATTACAGCATTCTTCCCTGTTATGTTTTAATCTTGTTCAAAAGTAATAGGTAATGTGGATGCACCATACCGTCAAAGATCTACCAGCTGCCAACTATTAGCACTTTATAGTTACTTAGATCATATTCAGTTAGATCAGTAAACGTTCAAGTAAAAACGAAATTCGCCACTGCACCACACTTTTTTTTTACGGATTGGAAATCATCAAATGACCTCTCCTGCTCTGGGTGGAGCGGAAGGGAGTGTCAGACTTGTACTGACTAAAACCCATCCATTTTCCTTCTTAGCTCAGCTCTTCTCAATCGCTTCATGTATAATACTGATACTCAGCTGTATCCGGTTAGACTGGAAGCCGACCCCAACAAAGTTTGGGAAAAGGCTAGGCAGATGATGATGATGTTCCTTCTTAGCCCTTTGTGTTCCAGGGCCACGGTATCTCTTTCGAACAGCCCCGCAGCCCTGGCAGGCATCGGCCCTCTCGGACCCCTTACGGTTTACTGAAATCTTCTTGAGGCGCGCTTGGAACACGAATGCGCCGTCGACATGGCCTGTCGTCATAAGACGGACGGACGGTGACCTAGCCCATTACTCACATCCGTCTACAGGCCCGCCACTGCACCAGCCTACCTTCTCATTCATGATTCACGCAATCCCAGTTGTACTTGAACATAGTACCCTAACCTCGATACCGCCGTTTTTCTACCGAATAATGTCACGTCACGACTCAAATGTCTTTAGCCCCAACACTAGCCGACCAAGGCTACAAGTCCATTTAGCCTTCAGCTAGTGCAGTACCCGATAGCAAATCGATACGAAATTGCTCTGACATTTGAAACTGTTCACAAATGTCACGACTGGCAGTGCGACAGAGGCATTCTTAGAATTTTCGTTCGTTTATTGCAATCGCTGCTTGACGGTGGCAAGGTTTTTGTAGATTTATTTTTGCTTGCTTTAATGTTAGCTGCCAAAATAGTAATCTAACTTCACGCTTATAATTCCTTTTGGATTGAGCAAAGGTTTATTGTTTTACTCCTTTTCCAGTGTGGAAAAGAGCTGGCGCTTGACATCTTGTATAGCTAGATTTCGACAGTTTTGTTTTAAGTTCTATGTAATAGGTTACCTATTTATTGTCCTTAACCAGACATAAATCCAGACTCAGGACGGCTGCTGAGAAATCCCTTTGGACATACTATAAGTAATCATATGTTGGCTTTTCCTACGTGATATGAAAGAAAAGCTCATTTAGGAAAAGTACGAAATATAGATAAAGAACCAAGAAAACTGCCAATTTACTCGCTATAACCTTTTGATAAAAGACAGTCATTATATTGATTTAAAAGAGTTCATTGCTGATCATATTACTCTAGTATATAAAAACAATATAAATCTAGCACGCGTATCATGACCGCCGTAGAAACGGGCTATGTCCACGAAAGAATCAACAAATGTGTCAGACATTGACATGATTGTATATCTGTCATGGCTTCGTTTCTTCCGTAGACGAAACTCGTCTCTACAGTGGTCATGCTACGCGTGTAGGTCAAAGCAATCACACAAATAAATAGGTACAAACAAACACATCACAACAAAATAAACGAAATTAGTGCGTAATTTAGTTTCGTCTCCACTTTCTACTATAATAATACACTTACCTAAGTTATTACCAAACAGAAAATAACAAGCGAGACGAATAGACCGCCACTTCAAGTTACACATTCGTCTAAATTAGCTTGAGACATCTTTATTATTGAAGTCCAATAAATGAGCTTAATAATACCCGAAATGTCGACATTACAAACTTTGATTGGCCGTCGAATGTGATTTCAAATCATTGTGCGATGAGTGTCCTAATCTATTTGGATTTTAATCTGATTTGTCAAACTTTATTTAATTCTTTTACAAAAACAGCGTGTTGTCAATTCATGGCATATTTTAGTTAAAGTTTCCTGACGATGCACGATGCACGTGTTTTACCAATAGTCAAGGTTTTCGCATGATGTCATTTTCTGCGCAGATATTTTCTTCTTTACCATATATTTTAAGCTTTTCTATTTTCAGCCACGGCCTTTAGTCTCTTGAAAATAAAGTGTAGTAGTTTTTGAGTAGATAATCATTGCAGAAACTACTATAGAAAAATATGGTAATAAGGTCATTGCAATAAAATGATGCTTTGGATAAACTAGACGCGTAAACGCATGAAACACGCTGAGTTAAAATGGAAGGAACAGAGTTTGGGACATGCCTAATGCCTTTTACAAGTTACTGGTATATGACATGACAGTGACAAGACCTCAGTAAATGGATCTAGATAATGTAGGACTCATGCATAAGATGTATGGCAAACATTTGTCATTATTATCATTAGCCTGCAAATGTCCATGCAGTCCTAGTGATGGATTACCTGGCTGGACGAGGTATGCACGTAAATGGTGTATTTAAAATACATGCCTTTTACACAGTTATATTTAATCATATGTGTCATATAAAATCTAGGACGAATGATTGGTTGATGACACAATATATGATATTACTAAATGGACAAGAAGACTTCAAGTTAAACTAATATGGCGAATTAAATATTTGTATGGAACATTTATTTTCTTACCAATATAAAATATTAACTCTCATTTTACAGGTCACACTTCCAAACTCCAGGCTGCTGAGAAACTCCGTTTGGATAAACTCAATGAAATTTTGCCCGAGCTTGATATCGAACTAATGTCAGCAGCGCTCGGCAGTTGAGCTTACAACCACGAGACCAACGATTTTATTTTATTTTCATAAACTTTTTTTAGTATTGTCATATGGACATAATGAATACCTGCACTATGCTTCGTACTAAATAATAACAGCCGCACGGGTCGATCTTTAAGGTTAAGCCGTGCTTGCCGAGGTTGGTTTGTGGATGGGTGACCATAATTACATACCAAGCTTCCTCCGTGCTTCGGAAAGCACGTTAAGCCGTGGGTCCCGGCTGTCATTTGTAGATCTTTGACAGTCGTTACGAGTAGTCAGAAGCCAAAAGTCTGACATCCAGTCTTATCAAGGGGTATCGTATTATACAGTAACTGGGTTGTGGAGGTCAGATAGGCAGTCGCTTCATGTAAAATATTGGTACTCAGCTGCAGGAGGTTAGACTGGGAGCCGACCCGAAGATAGTTTGGGAAAAGGCTAGGCTGGTGATAACTATGCTTCGTACATCCACACCAACAAAGCCATTATAATATAAATGCCAGTAATATTAAGTAATATATTCAGAGAATTAGATATGCATCTGATGTTGACAATAGAATACAATAGCGCCACGGTGATACACCTTACAAATCATATTACAACATAAACATACCTACATACGAACTCAAAATACAGCGTGTATCAGAACTGTTTGTAATGGAAAGAAAATACATTTGGTGGCGACTCCACCTAGTAGAATGGGTCAAGGGCAGGAAAACAGACAAGGACAAGAAAAAGGTAGGCTGGTGCAGTGGCGGGCCTGTGGACGGTGAGTAATCGGCTAGCTCACTGTCCGTCCGTCTTATGACGACAGGCCGGGTCGACAGCGTGTTCGTGTTCCACGCGCGCCTCAAGCAGATGTCAGCAAACCGGAAGGGGTCCGAAAGGGCCGATGCTTGCCAGGGCTGCGGGACTGCTAAAAAGAGATCGACGAAAGAGAACACAAAGGGCTAAGAAGGAACATGGATGGGTTTTAGTTAGTACAAGTCTGACACTCCCTTCTGCTCCGCCCAGAGCAGGAAGGGTCATTCGAATATTTCATCCGTAAAAAAAAAGGAAAATAGATACGTATCACAAACGTCATTGTGATGGTTTTTAGTCATGGGTCTCGACTTCAAACTCCCTGATTTTTTGGATTCATTTGCGTATTGTGTAATTTTCACTTGGTTCGGGGAAGGAAAACATCGTGAAACATCGGCACGTAAAGCCAAGTCAGAGGCCCATTGGTGGTAAAAAAACTCTGACACCAGTTCAGGCATTAGCCATACGATAAAGAAAGAAAGGAGCGGATCACAAAGAGTTCATAGACCAACTGGACAACTTTCTCTATGGTAACATCATCGTAATCGTAAAACATAATATTTTATCTGTCTTACATGAAATAATACCTACTCGACCCAAATCTATGAGGCGGTCATGGGACAGCGAATTTTTGAAGTGAAACTTCTTATGCGACTTTCAACAAGGTTGCGTTAAACGTTTAACGCTACCATGGAGGGGTAATAGAGACAGAGCGAGAGTGAATGCGTGGCACTCGAACGCATGCGTGTAGTATTACGAAGTTTCACTTCTTCGGCGCCGAGGGACTCCAGGCACAATTTTTTTTTTACCGCGTTTTGTTTTGTTCAGTGGATAAAGTTATTGAGTTTTATCACTTTGATGGTTTATCTGAATTCCATAAATATTATTAAAACATTCTGATACATGCTGTATAAATGATGAAACATTGTCTAATACAATATCACTATGCAAATTAAAGGAACAAAGAAACTGCGAGGTGACTTGTATTATGTGAAAAAATACGGTTTTGTGGTGTAATATCACTTTGTGTAACGGTGTACCCTGCTTTAGTACCTACGGCTTATCAGTGATTAGTATTTGATTAGTAGATGACCAATCAAGCTACGCAAAACTAGTTTATGCAGATCTCTTATTGTAAGGTAAATTGATACAAGACGAGCCCATGATATGCTTGTTGTGGGCTGCGGGTTGTTCGAAAGAGATACCGCGGCCCTGGAACACAAAGGGCGAAGAAGGAACATGGGTGGGTTTTAGTCAGTACAAGTCTGACACTCCCTCCCGCCTCGGCCCAGAGCGGGAGAAGTCATTTGAAGATTTCCCATCCGCAAAAAAAAACAAAATATGGTATGCTTGTTGTGTCGCCGTGTGTATATGAATCACAATAATTGTTAATTTTGACAGTTTTGGTAATCTACCGATTGAAAATCTTTAATATTGATGGGGATCCAAACTACTTGGGTTTTCGTATTTTTATTTTAACTTGCTCCATTCGTATGTACAATTCCAACACAAGATTATCAAGCACTATTATGAACTTAGGATACAACGAACTTTTAGTACAATTATCTGGGTTACCGTTGCCCTGGTAAAAATAGAGAAAACGCATTTGTAATACCTAGACTGTGGAGGTCAGTAAAGTAGTCGCTCCACGTAAAATACTGGTATTAACTGCATCTGGTTAGACTGGAAGCCGACCACAACATTGCTAAAAGGCTAGGCAGATGATGGTAGGACGTAAAGGCGTTGTCTTAATATTGACGAATCATTGCTTGTCCTTTGTCGAAATCTGTAGTCTGCTTACCTTTAACAACTGAAAAGTGATCTAATAGCAATCCAGTTAAAGCTTCTCATCATCTGCCTAGCCTTTTCCCAATCTATCTTTGGGTTGGCTTCCAGTCCAACCGGATGCAGCTGAGCACCAGTATTTTACATGAAGCGACTGCCTATCTGACCTCCACAACCCAGTAACTGGGTAATACGATACCACTTGGATGTCAGACTTTTTGGCTTCTGACTACTCGTAACGACTGTCAAAGATCTACAAATGACAGCCGGGACCAACGGCTTAACGTGCTTTCCGAGGCACGGAGGAAACTCGGTATGTAATTATGGTCACCCATCCACGGACCAACCTCGGCAAGCACGGGTTAACCTTAAAGATCCACTCGGGTGGCTGTTATTATTTAGCCACGATCTCCTCTTGTTATAGCTTCTAGCAAACTCAAATTAATCATCTTCCTGCCCTTGTCTCATTCTAGTTGTGGTCGGTGCATCACATTTACTTCTTCCATTCTCCCCTGTCAGACTTCACGGCATCATTTACTGCTTTCTCTTTCATATCATTCTTAACACAATCCATCTATCTTTCTTTTGGCCTTCCTCTCCATCCAATATTCAATTTAAAACTTAAATTACCAATACAAAATTTTAAACCCAAAACTCATTTACCAATATTTCCTCCACCAAAATTGATAGGCGCGTTTCACACGGCCGAATCGACACCTCCACTTTATGAATAATCGAAACGCGCGAACTTGCCCGCGGTCATGTGTACATAGCCTATGAATAGTGGAACCACACAGGTGTGAGGTGTGTTCCCTTCGTGTTTATTTTTGATAAAACTGCGTTGTTTTTAGGGTTTAGTCTAGGCTGTATTTAGGGGTGGGTTGGTTTTGAGAGGATTAAAATTGGCGTTGGAAAGTTTAGAACTTCGTACATAGGGAATATGAAATTCGGGGATGTGAGTCGTGCGACTGTTCTGCCTACCCACTGTGGCAGGTTCAATAGTAATGAGACAGAACGGCGACACGCGGCTAACAGCTGATAGCTCACGGGCGCACGCGCGCGCGAATTCCATACGACTGTTGTGTTATTGTGATAAAAATTAATGAGGTTAAAAAATAATGTTTCTTTGTGAAAGTTGTTTGTTATCATGAGAATAATCATGTGTTTAAGTATCGGTCACTAATTACCAGTCATTATAGATAGAAAGGTCACTTTTTCTAGACAATATATGCTATTTTTTGATAACGATTATCATCACCATCTTTCTGCCCTTGCCCCATATTAATTGGGGTAGGTAGATCACGATTTTTTCTTCCATTCTCCAATATCAACCGTCACGCTATCATTTACTCCTTTTTTCTTTTATTTTTGAGAGGTTAAAATTGGCGTCAGCCTAGGCCTTCGTATAGATAGAAATGTCACTTTTTTTTTGACGATAATACATTTTTCATAATGATGAACTCGACTAACACTTACTGCAATAGGGGATCGGACTGGGTAAAGAAAACGACATTCTATTTAGTCCGTCAGACAGGTAATACAAAAATATTAGACACGTATTTTTTGTTTTATCAAAATATCAAAAAAAATACTTAGTTAAAACTCATTAAAGTTGGAGAGTGGGGGCTTACTACGTCACAAGTAGGTATAAAACTTACCTACATGTGACGTCATGCGCCATTTCAACTCAATATATCACTGTAATTTTATGACCACGTGAAAAAAGAAAAAATACGTGTCCAATACTTTTCAATAAACTAACCGACGGACAAAGAAAAAAAAAATTGGATTATCCCCTATTGTTTTGTTAAAGATACTGAAGAAACCATCCGTATCTGGTATAGACAAGTCAAAGTAATTACTTGAGTAAAAATCATTAGTTAAGATACGATTTTTATTCTGTAGTTTAGTAATTCCTTAAAGTTAGAAGTGTCAAAAGTTAAAATTCGTAGCTCTTTGACGGTTCTTACTTCGTTTAAATTATTGTCTATTGCATAAAAAATGTTTGCATAAGTAACTTTAACTTAAATTGACTAGGTATATTTACGGGCCATACGGGTGTTCTAACCAATATTAGCGATACTCAGAGGAGACATTAGTGTCTTCCCTCCTGGTGGAATATCCCTCGTTCTTATACAGTAACAACCTGTTGACAAAGTTTGTTTATCGACATTGGGGACTGTTCTAATTTAAATAAGGACAATACATCTCCCTGAGTTGTATCAAGTGTAACGTTATGCCTGGTCCATCATTGATAGGCTAATTAAAGCTAATGCTAATGTTGTCAGAGAACTAAGTGAAGACACTAAGAGTTCTCTTGAAGAAATGAATGAGCACGAAATGATTTTATTTAGTCTTAATATTTTGTGCCTCAGCCCTGCTTAGCTCGGGTGTGAGGTCGGTGCTTAAAGAAAAAAAAAAACTTGAAAAAAAAATCTATTAAAGATTCTTTCGAAACTTTAATGTAATTCATACAAAGTCATTCGGGAGTCCGAAAACAGACAGCGAAAGTGTTAAAAACGAGCTTTGTTTTTCCACTCAAAATGACCAACGTTCCGATTCCAGTCCTTACGAACATACGCTTAACCAATCCCCTGAGGTTACGTAACATTAAAAACATCCCGCAAAACACTCGTCACCATGTAACTCGACTAATAACCGTTTACGCGCAAACGCCGTGGGCGAAGCGCGCGCGCATGAGATTGATGCGTTTATAATTATGGTGCACTTTTGCGCTCGTTGCGCGGGAAAATATCATTTGCGCGGCTTAATGTCGAGAACGTGTGATTGCATGCGATGAAGATGCTGCAAGCTATACGTTTTTAGAGTGATGTGGAGGAAATTGCTATAAAGGGGAACACTTGGGGTCACTTGTGTTAGTTCCTTGTCTATTTGTTTGAAGATAGTGTGCGAGACTTTTTTACATTTTTTTGTTGGGTTGTGTTACGACTGTTACGAGAGATTAATTTGGAATAGTTGGTCCAAAAAATACTAGAACTAAATCATTTAGCAGTTAGCGTTAAGCGTCACGGAAACGAGAAATAATGTGGAAATTCTTTTTTAATGCATACATTGCAGTCGTGTCATCATTTTCCTTGACAAAAACTCATGTAAGAAGCCACGGTATATCGTAGCCACATTTTGAAATCTCTGTTGAAGAATGCTTTAGGACATTTAATTTTCAGTGAAAATAAAACAGCAGTTAGAAAAATGGCGAAAAGACGTACCAGAAACAATTTCGTTTCAAGATACCTTACTAAATCAGGTCACAAACTCAAAATACCAGTCCATGTTTCACACACTACGACATGGATGACGCCATCAAGCTAACAAATGACAAGTCACCTTTCCAAATGAATTAGCAATCCGACAGTCGCGTGTCGAATGCACTTCGCTTGGGACGTATAGTCAACAGCACATAACGTGAGGTTGGCGGTTTTAGCATAGTGCTGCATGAATCTTTCGGCTCTCTTCTCTTCTCTCCCTGTCTATGCATCAATATTTCTATTCATCACTCTTTTGATGTCCATTTTTTTATTTTTTTTTATTTGTTAATTACCATTTATTTTAATAGGTAGCACAATAAATACTGTTACGTCGTCTGCTTTACGAGAACGTTCTAGGATTACGTTCGAGTCTAGAATGATCCAGTATGTCTAGAAGATTCGAGAATAATCTTAAAATGTTCCACGATGGCAATGTCTTCTGGACCTTTCCGGAACTTTCTAGAACGATTGGTTCTACTTTGGAGCTATCTAAAAGGTTCAAGAAGATTGTGGCTTTCTCGAAGGCTGGGTTTCCCCTAAAGAACTGCCTAGACGTTCACGGAAGTTGTGAAAGTGTCTCGAAGATGGTCATATCAATAGACGATGGGCTAGCGGGAGTATGCAGTATAATTTCGACTACGAAACGAAGCGATCAAAGTGAACTTCTAGTGCGATATCTAATTGAATAGTGATCAGTTGTGTATTTGTGATTAATTTTAAATGTTTAGTGTTGAATAAAGATTTGTAGTGTTTAATGATATAGTGTTAATTTATCCTATACCTAGCTCGTGACTATATTACATTAATTATTTTTATACATGATATTATGTTATATGCGATTTGATTTATCCCTCTTCGTCGGCAAATTGACGTGTCAATTTTATAAGCACTTGAGAAATAAGAAGAAAATATTAAAATAACTAAGAATAGAATTGCGGAGGAGTAAGAGAAAAAAATAATTTCCACTTCCTTCCATATCAAATGAGGGAAGCTAAAATGCTAGGGAAATGCCTATCTTTGCTTGTGCCAACAATGTGGTCTTCCCTGAGCCTTTACTGCTACAAAATAAAGCTGCCGTTTAAGACAAAAAACGGACGGGTGCCCTTAGCGAGTTGTCGCCTAGGTTATAAGTTTTATAAGTAACTGTTATAAGTTTTATGTCCTGGCTGCAGGCCTAGCACTCAAGGCATCCACAGGATAGTCCGGTTAAGCAGAAGCCAACCTCATAGCAACACCTGCGACATGCTATGCATAATAAAAGACAAAATTTTAATAGAATGGTCGTACAGTTGACTGTACCCACGGAATTAAAACACGTCATATGTCATTGGGACGTAGCACCGTTCCGCCTAATAACGCGCTTAATTTGTGTGAAGTGCGAAATAAGGTATTTTGCGAAATGTCTATTAGGTACATTAGTTGTTTTGCAAGTCGTTTTGTTTCTTTGTTTTTATTTGCAATGCGCTTTGTGTTTGCGTCACGTTTGTAGCTTGCTATTATGTGTTGATTTAAATGAGTAAAGGATTAATCAAATTGGTACGGACTAATTACGGGAATATTCAGAACTAG
Source organism: Cerastis leucographa (assembly GCA_963082945.1). Lineage (NCBI taxonomy): Eukaryota > Metazoa > Arthropoda > Insecta > Lepidoptera > Noctuidae > Cerastis > Cerastis leucographa. The sequence goes on along the minus strand of OY720363.1, from coordinate 6,521,002 downwards.
CTGTCCCGCGCAACTTCGTCTGCGTCACATTTTACCCAGTTTTCGCAACATTTTTCATTGCTGCTCCGCTCCTTTTGGTCGTAGCGTGATGATATATAGCCTATGTCCTTCCCCAGGTTCAAATCTATCTTCATGCCAAATTTCATTAAGATCCGATTAGCCGTTTAGTCGTGAAAAGGTAACAAACAAACAGAGTGACTTTCGCAATTATAATATTAGTATGGATGAGGCTGGCACAAAAACGAGGTTCTTCGCAAAAGCAATGAGAGGTCTATACCCAGCAGTGGATAAAGACGGGCTTTGGATCATGATGATGATGAATAATGGACTGGCTGCGGACAATCGGACACCAGACGCTGATATTTCAGTGAGAATTTGTTTAGAGATGTCGGAGTCCGGAACTTAGTTCACAATTTGGCCTCACCAGTTTGACCAAACCTTTAAACGGGAGACTTATTGCCATGATTAGAACATACATGCAATAACAAGTATAATTTAATAAAAAATAAAAAAACATCTGTCAGTTGGAATCTACGTTAAACATCACATGACAGCGCGTGTCATTTGTTTCATCCCTAATCATCTCAAAACAAACTTACAGACCTTTCAATCAATCTCTAAAATCAAACACAACCGCAACATATTAACTTTTCAAACCTTTTCCCACTACACTTCACATTTTCAATAATCGTGCCTTGTATTGACAGGACACTCCAACGTTTTTGAAGCGCCTCTTTTTAAACCGCCTTTTTTCGACTCCGGCGCACCGTTTGATCGCAGTGATTTGACAATATGCGCGCGCATGTTTGACATACGCCGCGCATATCGAAGAAATCTCCATTAACGACAGCCGTGGAAAAAATTGACCACAAAAGACTGAATCGTCAATCGCGAGGGTGCTGGCTACTAATGGGGACCCGTGATGGTTGTTTGAGAGGCGTGGAGACGACTTCGTTTAAGTATTTTTGGAGAGATCAGGAAAGTTTTATTGTGAGTACTGCTATGTATTGGGACTCATTGACCAGTCTAGCTATAACTTAGAAATCAGAGACTTCTTGGCAAACGAGTTCCAAAGTCCATCTCATCATAGGGCATGGTAGGCTTGAGGAAGTATTAAACACATGCCTAAGACATCAATTTAAAAAATTAATACGAAAAAGAAGCACCACAAATAAAACAATCTGCAATGTTATATTCTTTTGTCTTTGATTGCCTAAAATCTTACTATTCCAAAAGTTTTCTTCTAGTAGGTTCATAATTGAATACCAAATCAAATTGAATACCCAAAAAATATAGCACTAAGGTCCACTCCACAGTTTTCCGTCCGCCTATCAGCCATCGTCTCTAATGAACTTCCAAATGGAAGCTGCTCGTATCAATGCCAATCAGATTCATATTTATCGAGAGCATCAAAAGGTTTTAATGGTGGTAGCTGGAGCTGTTGACCGCGGCACAACTGCGTTTGACGGCTGTGTGCTACAATGGCTAAGAGGTGTAAAAGGTTGACGGGGTTATGACGTAGTTCCCATGGGACTGCGGTATGGGTTTTAATAGGATTTGGTAAGTAAAGACAGTTGTAACTTATTTGTGTTTATTAATTTAAAAAAAAAAAAACAACTCTACAGGGTGGAATCACGAAACCGACGCTCAAACGTTTACCACGTCATTTCAAATCAAAATTCATGATCTGTAATTTTAAAAAACATAAAGAGAATTTTTCTGTGCCCGGTTGAAGACAATGGCTTACCCCCTACTCCATGGGACCCCTTAAACGGCATGCCTTTACCTAGCTCTTCGGGGATAACACGTTTGATGTTATTATATTCAGAAGTCAATCTGTAGGAATAACCTGTAAAAATTACCGTTGTTAAGTCCAGCCAATAACATAACATTACGCTTGTAATCCCCGAAACGCCCACATTTCGCCAGTTATGTTTAAGCCTAAGTAAAAGGGGGCGGGCACAAATCCAAGCTCCGTAGAAATTCCTCATGGAAAGACCAATAACAATTTTCGTGACGCGGGATTCGGAACTATTTTTTTTTCAATCTTTATTCAAAGAGCTTTAAATAAAGATTAAAATAAAATGCTCATTTTCAGCATACGCGATTGCAACCACATAGCAGTCCACCCAATAAGTCACCACAAAATCCCCTTGAAAAATAAATACCTATCAAACAAAACAAAAATAATGACAATCGCAGCACCATGATTCTCTCTTTCTCCAAATGTAACGAATACATATTTCATGACCAGGGGTCCACAGGACCATCAAACGATGATGCGGGACTTTTTTGAGATATCGTCGAATATCCCGAGATTGTCCTTTTAATTATGGGTTGACGGTAATGATGGACTTGCTTTTAGTTATGATAATTTTAACGAGAGAAAGATAAAGGCATTAATTGATATGGAATATGGGATTTTAAAAGGGAAAAAGGTTTTTTTTAACGTGTGATTTTCGGATCTTAAAATTATTTCAGTGAAATCATGTTCAGATGTCGGTTGTGGAAAGCCTAACCAACAGTTTTAACATCTTGAAAGCGTCAAACTGTTTTCGTTCAGAAGAGTTAAAACTTCTCTTGACATTAGTATTCACCCAGTGCTTGTGTTATTTTTTTTTCATTTTTAATCTTTGCCCCACACTAGGAATTTCTCCTGTATCGTAGGTGCATTTACAAACATTTAAATTCACATACACAAACAACCAGACCCGGAACAACTATCTGTAGGCCATACAAATATTTGTTCCGTGCGGGGTTCGAACCCGCGACACGTAGCGCAGCAGTCAATCGCTCAACCACTGCGCCAATCGTGCCGTCAATTATAATAAAGGGCTCTTCACACACGTTTATTATTTTATTTTTCAAACAAACTTTATTTAGTCCTGAACTGTTACCGGAATCAATATTACTTTGGAACAACTATGAGTATACCTTGGTTGAAAATCCTGTTAGTTTTTACCTAATCACTACATAGAAAGTTGTGTGGTTAATTAAAGTCAACATTTTGCAAAACACCTGTCCGCTGTCTGTCTGTCTAAGAAATAACTTAAATATCAAATATTAAGACTTGTTAAGAGTTCATGTGGGTCTTAATTTATACTTTGAAAAGCGCAACGAATCGCAAGTGACGGAATTTCTTCGTAGTTTCGCATCTAAATTATAAATGCTATATCTGAAGTGATTATTTCTATTTGTTTCAAATGTGAAATGCGAAAACTGTGGTTTTAAATTGTATTTATTTCTTAAAGTCAATTTAGAGATGACGAACTTGAACTTGTCAGTGAAAAAAAAAATGGAACATTGCCCTTTTTTTTTACGGATGGGAAATCGTCAGATGACTTCTCCCGCTCTGGGCGGAGTGGGAGGGAGTGTCGGACTTGTACTGACTAAAACCCATCCATGTTCCTTCTTAGCCCTTTGTGTTCCAGGGCCACGGTATCTCTTTCGAACAACCCGCAGCCCTAGCAGACATCGGCCCTCTCGGACCCCTTCCGTGGAACATTGCCCTCAAGTTGTGATTAAAAAAAAACATTTGGATAAATTACAACCCCTAGAGTATTAGAAGATAGTGAAGATACCTTTTTCATTCATTAAAACACATACTTACTGACTACTTACCTATCTATCCGGTAAGACTGGAAGCTGACCCGAACATAGTTGGGAAAAGGCTAGGCAGATGATGATGACCTACGTATATGACTAGCTAGGAAGTAAACAGATTACTATATTATAACATACTAAACTAAAAGTAGGTACCCCGACAATTATTATATTTACATAATACCACCTATTGCAATGAACACAGGGCTTAGATAGATAGATAGATAGATAAATCATTTATTCAGTGCACACAAAAGACATAGCACAACACACAGAAGCACAATTAATGACACGGATTACATAAATATACCTGGGTAATATCAAAATAAATTGTACAGTCACCAAAAAGAAACAAAAATGAATTTCGTTACAAAAATGAAAAGTGTTACAAAAAGGAAACAAAAAGGAACTAATCGGGCAATTTCACACTATGATCAAAACAAAATAGGTTTCCGTTTTTTTTTATTTTTTATGATCAATCACATAATAACTCAACTAGTTAGATACAACTTGGATAGGTTCATCTGAACATAATAATAATAAAAAAACAGCTTTTGATAAAAACTTTTAAATCACAAACACACACATTATTTCCAAGTTTCTTTTACGAATTTCTTCATATTTTTCAGGATCGTTTTGTTTCAGTCGTTCTCAGTAATTGCGTTGTCGTTCTGCAGGTGTCATGGGCATTTTTTCTAGAACAAATCTTAGATTACTATCTGGGATTAAAAGCGAACTTTAGAAAAAACATAGCAATATTTCACATATTTTCGTATTAAGAACATTTCGTGAGACATGATTAATTTGATGTCAGGTAGGATTAGACATTTTACTAACGTATTCATTAGTTATTTGCCATAAGTATTAGTTTCAATCTCGAACAGATCTTAGTCATGAACTCAAAACACAGCGGTGATGGCACGGCCGGTTGAAACAAGTTGGGTAAACACGAGTAAAACTATAAAAATAACATTAGTAAATTGATACTTTCCTTTCATTTACTATTCCTACTATTCCTAGTAGGTAAGGTGAAAGCATTGCTAGATTTTTTTTTTGGTAATAAACTACACGTGTGACGTATAAAATATAAATATACGCAGTATAAAATCATCCTTACTTCCTTTTTGTTAACTCATTTTTGTTACGTAACAAAACTTTGTAACAAATTGTAACAAAAAGGAATATAAAACACGTGTTGAATATAACCTCGAACGAATTAAAAATCAATAAAGCTGCTTAGATAAAATTGTTGTTTATTTTTGATTTAGACGAGAGTAATACAATATTTAAATGGTCTAAAAGTAAATAAATAACTTACCAGGTGCTGAACAGACCAGCACACAAAAAGGAAAGTATTATTGTTGAAAAAATTCACCACTGACTAAGGCACACTGCACTCAGAAAAACGCACGTTGCGAAATGGCCGACTGTCACTAGTTAGTGCTACGTGATTGGCTGCTAACAAAAAACATCGTTTTGCCGATTCCACTTTTTAAAAACTACCAAATATTGGTGTTACAAAATAGAATAACAAAAATGACAAAAATTGTGGACGCGGATTTGATTTAAGGTAATTATCTATTTATTTATAATTTTTAAAAAATAAAGCAGGATCTAGATAGCCTTTATAATACTGAAGTTCATTTTTAGCTTGAATTAATGAGATTGTAGCACGCAAAAAAACTAGAGGCATTTTTGTAACGCACAAGTCTTCGAGGACATCATTATTTACATGGGAGAAATGTGTTATACCCCCAAACAATAATGTGTATTTTAAAAACTATATGCTTTATTATGCTCTGAAATTCATATTATTCATCTCTAATTCTGAATGTCTACGTATCATAACTGGTTTTATAAAATATACGCATTATTTCGATAGGACCTACCATGGACATTTCAGCATGTCTGAATGTACAATTATTTTTGATATTACCCACCTATATAAAAACAAAGTGCCAAAATACAAAAAGAAAAAAAAACAAAGAAAAAACATTTTTACGAAACAGTTATAGTAACACCATGACATACTTCAAATAAAATAACGTTATACAAGGTGCGGTGTGCGTCTCAAGGTTGCACCAAATGGGAGTCCAGCTCAGCATGTGTCAGGCATGCACCTGACGCTGATATTCTGCTGGATCCCTGTAGTGACATACGCTTAGACTAAATCACATTTAATGTCACCGTAGAAATCATCATCTGCATCATCTGCCTCGTCTTTTCCCAAATATGTTCGGGTCGGCTTTTAGTCCAACCGGATGCAGCTGAATACCAGTATGTTACATGAAGCCAGCAGTCGTTCAGGTCAGATAGGCAGCGTTCTGACCTGCTGGCCTACCATAACGTCTTAAAGCAGTATTGTTTTACTCTTATTCCAGTGTGGGAAAGAGACGGAGCTATACATGATGTCTAGCGCCATCTCTTTCCCACACTGGAAAAGGAGTAAAACAATAATGTTTTAAGACGTCATGGTAAGTCTCCTGACCTTTACATTCCAGTTGGCACTGGGTTGTTGGTTATCGTTGAATTTTGAAACACTTTGAACCCGATTGTCATTTATCTCATCCATAAGTTTACATTTAGGTCTCCAACCACTGAAAAATACGCAAAAAAAAACACATAACTAACAAACGTAAAACCCACGTACAAACAAACCTTTCACACGTATCCCTATCATTCGACACCTAAAAGGTTCCGTGGTAAGCCCGTCTCCACACTACCCATTACCATGACGGCTGCGCATGACTTGCACATCTTCGGCTCTGACGATGATGTATGGGTCCAAGTTTGTAATGAGCGCTGCGATCTGTTTGGCGGTTGCGTGGGTGAGAGTGTGGAATAGCTCTTATGTGTGTTTTGGACAGGGATACTGACACTGCTAGTGGAAAAGAAAATTTTACTACTATTTTAAATGCGAAAGTTTGGATAGAAAGATGGATGTTTGTTACTCAATCCCGCCAGAACAGCTGAAAGGATCTGGATGAAATTTGGCGCCGAGATAGATATAGTCTGGAGTATCACAAAGGCTACACTTTATTTCAAACATCCATATTAAAATTTCCACGCGAACGAAGTGGCGGGCAACAGCTAGACTTCTATATGCAATTGAAAAATCAAAAAAAAAAACCAGCATATCTCTTACTTTACTCTTATCGGCTACTCTTCCGCTAAAAAGCTTTTTTGTTAGAGGTTTTCGATTGTACAGGGTTTCTTTATTTATACGCCACAGTGAGAGAAAGTGATCTGCTGTGCGATCCTGAATAACCTTGTATTACAAAGAAGAAAAACAATTGGAATAAACTTGTTCAAATTTTCGGTTTTTTTTAAAAATGGTATCCGATTTTAAACATTGCAGCAGTTACATGAAATAAGCTTGAACCAAACGATTGGTCGCCTCAAAAACCCCTAAAGCCAGGTTCTTTAGTGATCTGTTGTACCCAAAGACCACACCGCATAATCCCGCTCACATTTTAAGGGTAAAAAACGCAACGCACATCCTTAATCCCGGCTTATGGCAACTAGTCCGTACTATTTGTCATCAATCTTTCAATAGAGAGGAGTAAGTAATGGTATCTCTGACAAATGACGTCACTAATGACGTGGAACCGAACGTATTAAACTTAGATTACTTGTCTAATGAAAGGCAAGGATATTTGGGTGGTCGGTGGACTAGGTTTTTTGTAAAAAAGTATATTTGAATATAAGACGGCTGCTGATAATACGTTGCTGCAGGTTATATAAAGGTTTGAGTCGTGAAGAGAAATTCTCATAGATGATCGATTCAAATTCATAACATTATCAGCCGATATCGTTCCCACTACTAGGACCCAGGCCTACCAGTGTGTGTACATAAGATTGAGGAAACTGGTATGTCCGAAACCTGAAAAAAAATAAAAAGACGTGTTATTTACACCTGTATACCAGATTAGGGATGATGAATTTTGGGGACGTTGAAAGCAACTAATATACAGCGTGTACTAGAAAGGTGTGGTAATATTTCAGGGTGTGATTCAGACCATCAAACTGAACAACTTTTTCCATGGGGACACCACCAAACCAAATCTGCTTTCCATAACAAAACTCTCATACATACTCGACCCAAATCTATGACACAACTCATTTTTTTCGTTCGTGATTTCAGTGGAGAAAGTTGTTCTGTTTGTTGGTCTGAATTACAGCCTGAAATATGACCACACCTTACTGATACACATCAAATATCCTGTATCTGTTGTTAAACCAATTAAATTGAATTGGATTGTTATCTATTTTCAATATCCCTCAAAAACATTGTCTCCTTTAGATGACCACCGAATTTCACAAACATCAAAAATAATATTTCACAGAGATCACACATCTTAAGTAATACAGATCTATTTAACACCGCTCGCGCTACCATTTCGACAGTCAGACACCCGACCCCGAATAAGACCCTTCCATTCACTCTCAGGGTGAATAGTGAAAAAGACATTAAACCGAATTTGAACTGCAATTTATCAAGCGATCCTCTTCTTTGACCCGAAATGTTATGACAAGATGATGTATATCCCACGATGATATTCCAAAATCAAATCCTATACTTTTTAAATATTTTTTCTTTTCTAGTGATGCGACATCCGGGACAATTGTTCGAGTGATGGGTCCGCGACGATTTGACTCGCATTGTTCGGTTTTTTTAAAGGAGTTATTGGCTACTGCATGTCATCGTATCTTTAGTTATGATATGCGTTTTTTAAAGGTGGGGTACACACTCTCTAATTATGTTGGTAGGTATGTATGTCATGGTCTTCAAATTCCGTATGTGATTAAATTGAATAAAGATTGTTAAAACCAATAAAAAGAGACTTCAAAGTAAAATTTCATTTTATGTCTGTTGTTACTAAGTGTCACTGAAATGAAAAGGTGTCAAGAACAAGGAAATAACAACAAAGAAACAATTTTAACAGAATTACGAAGGCACCGTTGAAACCAATATCACACGCGTTGACGATCTAATAATATTATTGTGGATGCAAGTTCTAAGCTTATAGCGACTGCAGATATTTTTTCTACTTGCAAAGAACTAGAGCTTTTTAACGTACGGTAACAATTTGATAGACATTTTTTAAATAATAATTGCCTAGTTGACACTTCCCGTGACCCAAGGGCTGGGTTTTACTTTGGCCAGAGGCTAAGTATTGCCATACAACGTGGCAACGCCGCCAGTCTCTTGGGCACGTTACCAGTTGACAGCGTTGAGGAGGAGTTTTTTGACGCCCTTTTATAATTTGTTGTTATTTTAGTTATCTAGTTTTAAAAATAATATTAATTTGTAAAAATAATAATGAAGAAACAAAAGTAGTTAAAGAAGAAAATCGGTTTCAAGTTAACTGTATTTATGACTGAAATAACTAGGTACCTATATACAAGGTGTTGTTTTGCATCCTTGTCAAAATTAAGGACGATGTCACAAAAGACATAATTAATTAATTAAAATAACGGTACCTATTAAATTATTAATGAACGCTGTTTTTGTTTGGTTGTTTATGTTTGTCAGTATTTCAGAATAACCTCCTCGTGGTTTAGGGAATAAGAAATTATCATAAATAAACGTTTGAGATTATATGGGTGGAAGCGCGGCTATAGGGCGAGAATCAGACGGCCCGCGTTTTAAACATGGGTGGTTCACACTTACCAATTTCCGAAAATAAGAAAAAGAAATACCTACCCATTTTATTATTGATTTGGGACGAGAATCATCAGCATAGTTACCTCCTTGAATTTGACGACGATTCAAATCAACACTTTTTATAGATAAGCATATTTTTTTGTTAAAATCATGACTAAAATTACCTAAAACATTGTCAAGCGCCTTTAAACTTTTGTGAACAGTATGATGAATATAAACAAGCAATCGTATCACTTCACTTGCGTTTTTAATTAAGACACGTTGATAGTATACACGTCACACATCAAGCTATACAAGATGTTGTTTTGCATCCTCGTCAAATTCAAGGACGTTACTATGCTAATCAGTCTCGACTCGAATCAATGATAAAATGGGTAGGTACTCTTTTTTTCACACATACAAACAATTTCAAACGTTTATTCGATAATTTCTTATTCCCTAAAGCACTTTAAGGGGGTTATTCTGATATACTAACAAACTGAAACAACCAAAAAATCATCACTTATTAATAATTAACTAGTTACCTTAATTTAAATTGATTATCTATGTCTTTTGTGACAGCCTACTGAATTTTGACGAGGATGCAAAACAACATCTTGTAAATTTCCAGGATAACATGGCCTCACTTTGTATATATATATTTGAAACTTAGTGTGTATTACTCATGATCTCGTAATGTATCGCTTATTTGTCTTCTAAAACAAGTGCTTTAAAAGATGGATGGACTGTGTGCAAGATTTTATGGCTAGCAAGGAGATGACTGCAGAGATTATGAGTAGGTAATAAAGAAGTATGGAAAAAAAGACATGCTGCGCGACCACAAATAAATTGGTATAAAGGCAGGGAATATTTATGACAAAAACAGTTGCTATAAAAGGTTAGCTTAAAAACGCTTCCTCTTCTACCTCAGACAGATCTTTCAACGGCTAAATACAAAGGGAACCGCGATCGTTTGCGGCTCGGCCTTCATTGCTCGCGATGACATTCACAAAAACAATACTTCTATCAGTATATGCGAGGTTCAGATAAAATATATTAATAATTTTGTGTTTTTGTATCAGTTGAATGTAAATTTGATTTTGGAATGCTGGTGGTTAAAAGACAGTATGTCAAATGATTCTGTTGAAATAAAGGTGTACCGGAGCGTTTTTTTTGGAGCCAAAATAATTTTTCACATTACATAGTTATGTGTTGGTCTGATTTTTTCAACAATAGGACATTTTTGAAAAGGTAAAAGGTAAATGGACGTATCTTTGTGACGTTATGTTACATAAAGCTTTTATTCGGAAAATCAGGTGAAAAATATCCTTAAGTATTTGATAACGTCACAACAATCGAAAACACCAAACGGTGATGTGGTGATTACAGAGAACAGTACCAGTTAAAACCGAATTTGTACAGTCACGTCTATGTATACACTTAGCAAAACTGAAAAGTGGTTTGCTCGTCAAATTACGGTTTCTACGTTGAGATAATACCCATTTCGTAATAGTATGGCTTCCAAAATTCCATGTTCGTGAAAACGTAAAACCTTAATCAATACAGTAGGAGAAAATCACTTTTAAAACTTGCTGCGTGTATACATATTATTAGACGTGACTGTACTTGGTGTTTTGTAACAAAAAGCGCAGACGAATATTTTTATCTAACATCCATGGATGGTCTACATAAGCTCGTGAAATAAAAATCGAAATTGTAATTTCCTGGCAACGTCTGATCGAGGGACAACAATTTGCGGTCACCGACTGATTACCAATACGAAACCCCAACGAAAACACTAACAAACCACCCACGTCCAAAAACCAACTCAAATGCAACGTCGGAAAGTTGGGATTAGGGTGAAAACGTTGACGGATGTAAGATGTTTTAATCGAGTAATCGTTTAGTCAAAATTCGTCACGTTCACCGACATCTGTCGCCTGTAATCGAATCGAAGCTCGTTCAAATCGATCGACATCGAGACGATTGCATAATTCCTCACGATGACAATACGAATGGCGAGTTGGGAACGTGATTATACATAATAATGGCCCCCAATCGGCTAAATTGCTTTCGGCGGAGCACCGATGACATTTCGATTATAGAGATCAATAGGTTTTTTTTCAATTGACGATGCCATCCTTAGTGATAAATATTTTTTGGTCATTGTCTTTTTGTGGGGACAAAACATTGATTGTAGTTTGACTGTTTGCGGAAAATTACAAGTTACTTGTTGTTTGAGCTTTTTTTAAAAAGGAGATCCGGCCGGATACCGGATCGTCTTCTATCTTTGAATCCAACAATTCAGGTCTGAATTTCACACAGAATACTTGAAACTGCAAGACAGTGTACATTCTGATTTTATTTTCTCCCTACTAGTTCAAGATAGCACATATTACTAAGTTAAACCACATATTTTACTTTAAAATAGATTCTTAATTTGAGTCATATTGAGCGGGACACACAGTCACTTTTATCAATGAATTTCATCTAAAACCTTCAAAGTAAAACATTGAACCCGAAGAAATATTTACTCAAAACGTTCACTAAATCACTTAAGAATTCATTAACCAAACAAAAGCCTCGTCCTGCAAGTAATCCACGCCCCCAGTTGATTAATAAGCCGCAAATTAAATAAGCCTTCTTTGACAGCATCAATTTTCCCCGCAGTTACACCACTGTTACTGTTAAACCCCCAAAAATCCACTTAGAGAGTCTATTTGAAATTTTGATCGACCCCCAACATGACACCTCGCATCTATTTGGTATGTAAATTGTCAAAGTTAAATTGGCATGGGTTTACATGTGGTGAAATTATAAAATGTGAGAATTTTATATTTGTAGAAAGATTATACTTTATTTAATTTAATTAAAATTGTTACACAGCTCTTTTACAATGTTAAGTCTATATGAATATTATACTTTAGAAGTTGCATTGATAAGAGGTGGCCACTTAAAGTTTTGATTTATTGCTTATTATGAACTTACTACTTATGTTTTGCCACATGTAAAAATCATTATTTTGTTAAAAGTAGCGGGGTATCAAAGCAAAAGCAAAGTTGAATTTAAAACCTTCCGACTGAAGTAAACAAATCGTATTTTTGCCATGATTCAATTTGTTAAATTTACCATATTTTTTACACGTCCTAACACTTTCAAGGTCATATTCATCAAAAGGATTATCTATGAAATCTTAACATTGACACTCCTCTTATATTATTATATAATATACAAGACATCATTGACGGCTTTCCAAATATGGACAGCTATTTATTTGAGGCAAACATTTCCTTTTATGACATAGAAGTTATTATCAAATGATGACAAGCTGTTAGTTATTTGACAGTTATTACTTTAATCTGTTCGTAGTTTTTGTTTGAAGCATGAGCTAACTTTTATGTGAATAAGAGCTAGAAGCATCTTGCCAACAATTATTTATTCTGCCAATAAGCATTTCATAAATCATTTTCACTTTCTTTCGTTAAGTGATTATGAATAGAAAACGAAAACAATAATATCAAAATCAAAAGTCATTTATTGAAATTAGGCTGATAGTCAGCACTTTTTGAACGTCAAAATTACAAGAGAAGGTCCCCCAAAACGCCCACCCTTCGCCACTTCCTAGTGTTTTAGCTGGGAAGACGAAGTGGCGGAACAAACTCCCCAGCAACACATCTGTCTGTTAGGTTTGAAGAACCAGATTCTATACAATAGTGTTCAAGTTTTCAGTAAGAAAATGTTTACTTTCCATTCTTTAAATAGAGGCTTTAGAGTTTACTATCTCTGCAGATTAAATCTCTAGAGACCAACACTTAATATAGCATAATACCACGTCTGGTTTTCCCGAAGGGTTGGCGTCCTATCTAACAAAAGGCGAGCCTATTGGCATGAACTGTGTACAGACCTAAACTATGGACTGCCACTGAGAAGTCTCAGATGAAAAATCTCAATAACATTTTCCCAAAATTGGGGTTGGGTTTCGAATTTAGGACGTACCTCAGCAGTAGTGCCACGACACGAACGAAACAGTGACTGACTTCTACATCCCAGTGATTACTGGGTAATACGATACCCCTTTGTAAGACTGGTTGTCAGACTTTCGGGCAACCGACTACCTGTATCGACTGTCAAAGGTTTATAAATGACAGCCGGGGTCAACGGCTTGACGTTCTTTCCGAGGCACGGAGGAAACTCGGTATGTTATTATTTAGCCATGAGCAAGCAACCTTAACTCTTTATACGAAAATATTTCCATATAAACTCTTCCTAAAACAGTTTACGCGTCGCCGCCATTTTGCATCGCCCCGGATTGTCTCATACGTCAAATTGTCGCGGCCAGTCGACATTGATGGATGGATGCACCTGCTGTACAAACCCTTGCTAACTTCATCGCCTGCAACTTGAGAAATGTGATTTATTAAGACTGTGATGTATGGAGTGAAAGAGCGATAATTTTAAGGTTGTAGGGGTGGATTTGAATGTTGTTTAAACGGTTTTTTATGTTTATTTGTTTACTAGCTGTCCCGCGCAACTTGGTCTGCGTCACATTTTCCCCGTTTTCGCAACATTTTTCCTTGCTGCTCCGCTCCTATTGTTCGTAGAATGATATATAGCCTATAACTTTCCTCGATAAATGAGCTATCTAACACTAAAGAATTTTTTGTGGCAGAACGGATGGCAGACGAAGCGTTGGAAGGCCTCCCACTAAGTGGACCGATTACTTCGTGAAGGTTGCGAGGATCCACTGGATGCGAGGCGCACGGGACCGGTCAATGTGGCGTCACTTGGGGGAGGCCTATGTCCAGCAGTGGACGTCTTTCGGCTGAAATGATGATGATGGTAGATTTATAAGATTTCCAAAGCCTGGCTTTCTACTCTATGTATTTTAGTAAAACATATTGAACTGGTCCATGTCCTTTGATAAATCTTATCTAATTACATCATCATCATCAGATCCTTCACCCAACTATGTAGCGGACAGCTTCCAATCTAGCAAAATGCGACTGAATCCCAGTGTTTGAGATGGAGCGACTGCTTAAATGACCTCCACACCCCAGTTTCAGGGTAATACAATGCCCCTTGGTAAGCTGGTTTTCAGACTTTTGGTCTTTCTGCTCGGAACGATCGTTAAAGATCTATTTCATCATATCAATATTACTCTCAAAAGAATAAACAAATCAAAATAAGGCAAGCCAATCGAAAATTTTCACCTTGCTTAACAATAAACATATCATATTATTATATGGAGACAAAATTAAATAGGAATTGAAAGATATCATAAGATGACACATTAATTCTTTTGTCAACAATTTTATACTAAATTTGCCTTCAACTAACACCCACAATCCTCATTCAAATTCAAAACTAACCTCTCGAAAAATAAGGTACGTTGAAAAAATTGTTAACAGCAAAGTTAAGTTTGGTCATTGATATTCCAATATGCTTGATATTGGACTGAGACCACCCAATGTTGGCTTGAATGGCCTCATTAAAGATATTAAGCTGTTATCAAAGACTTCGGCAGATGGTGACAGGTGACAGGAAAAAAATAAGATTGGGAAGGAAAAGAAAATATTAAAAAAAAATGTGTCAGCTGCTATGATGTCACGTCATGATATCCAAGGATTTGTGAACAAGGAATTTTTTTGATTTTGATGCATTCAATAATTATATAGTGACGGAATTAGAATTCATTGCCTTGATTATGATTTATCTTCATGCTGTATGTGTCCCCCTGCATAATTACGGCCAACAAGAGACTATGGGCAAATAAAAGCAATTTAATTGTTACAGAAACTGTAGTGTGCGAACGAATACTACGTGTTCATCATTCGAACCAAAAAAAAAATCTGTTCTTTACAAATTCTGAGTAAAGTAATTCGTCATAGCGTACTTTCTGACATCGATATTTTAAATTTCGGATTTCAGTAATACCTACTTACGTATTTCTATGTGGTTCAGAATGTGTTTTTTGAATAACCGATGAACTGAATAAATGTTAACCGTTAGTGCGTCGGCGTCCCCAGGGTCCAGCCTGTATAAGGATCATAATTAAACTCACTACCTATCTTAAACACAAGCTTGATCATCACCCATGCGCACAGACTCAAATACCAGCTCTATAATTAAACCACATAGCCGGCTCCATATCGATAATTAAGCCGTAATAATATCGATATCGTCAACTGCGATGACGTCGGCATATCTCAAGGGACAATAGTAAATCAACGTCACATGTCAACCGAGTCCCTTACCATCTTATATTCTTGTCAAAACCACTCTGACCTGACCTTAAAGAAGCCATGACTTTAAATTTTGTCATACAATTTTGTAGCAGACAGCAAGATCTGAGGGGTCTGGCTAAATGGTCGATGATGACTTGCGAGTCTTCTGTCGCCTACCCACTTACTCCTAATGATAATATTAATGCTATCTTTGAAAGCAATCGGTAAGAATGTTTTAATGAAAGACTATCTTACTTTGGTTTTAGTTTGCGAAATGATTTTAGGGATGGAGTGATCTGTTTCGTCTTTTGCGTTGTCATGTTGTAGATCTATGTCTCAAGTTGGTAAGTACGTTTTGATTCCTTTTCTGAACACTTTTCTGGTTAGTTTTTTTGGTTATAGTGGAAAATGGCGCGAAGCAAGTCTTTAGTTAAATCCAATTCACTATTGACGGAAAACCAGTGCCTAGTATTTATTGACTTGAGGTCGGTGTAGCATGTCTTCTTGTATAATTCTTTATTTCTAGTCATCTCTGCAGTCACCACCTGAAACCAAGTGTAAGTACTTAGTTTGCAAAATCATCTAAATGAATAGTAAACATATCCTTTTCACTATTACAACCTGTCTTTCAATCACAGACTCTTCAAAAACTCAAATTTCAAGCATTTATTTTATTTAGACAGTTAAAGGCACTTTCGTGTTTATTTCATTTAGACAGTTAAAGTCACTTTCGACTGCCAATTTCGAAACAAAAAGATGAAACTACAGTCCCGGTCACAAGGTCTTAGTAGGTGTTTCGGCCGCTGATTTTCGTCCGATCCGCCCGAAACAGGAATTTCATTATAATTAATATTTTTGAATGGAACCTCACACACACTGTAAGTAAGATGTGCTACACACTATGTTGTAGCACATCTTACTCCAAACCTAAACCGTTTACACCAGCCTCAAAAATTTTCAAACGAACAATTTCACAGCCACACTCCAGTCCATTCTGTGGACTCTCCCTCGAGATACCGTATAATGCAGCACACGATCCTAACCGAACATTGTACTATATTGAGACATAAATTTTTCATACGCCGCCGGCCACTTCTGATAACCTCCTTGACCATTTGTTCCCAGAGGATGCATAAAGGACTTCTCTTGTATAAGGAATCACATATTTCATAACGGTGGTGGAATAGGGGTGGGGTTGTGTCGATGGGTTTTGAGTTTGATTAGTTTGAAGAGGTGTGAGATAAACGTAGTCATGACTCGACTTCACTCACTGCTGTGTATGTCATGCTTGCTTGAGCCATTTTATTTGCAAGCCTTCGTCCAGGTTAAACGTACTTTATCTACTCTGAAGGAGTTTTTTTTCCCTGAGCATTTGTGTACACCTTAATTTGTATTCTATAAGAAATATGATAACAGAGAACAAAACTATTTTTGTCCCAGACATTATAATTTTTCTGGACATAAAAAACCTCGGGGGTGTTAAGAAGGAGGTACATTAGATTAACATCCACAATATTTTGCAAAAACTTCGTACTAAAAGTTCACTTCATCGATATCGCACTAGCAATTTTACCATCCCATCCCTTATTTTCGTTCACACCCTCGAAGTTTTTTCCCTGTACCGTCACAAAGGGCTATAGGGCTACCGGACAATAATAAATATTTTCACGATATCGCATAAATATCCTTCTTTTATGAATACCAAGCGGCCCTGTGCCATCTAAGGGCGGTAATTTCTTATATTTTATGGTCACTCCTTTATAAATCGTACCTATTTGTATGGGATAGGGTTTCGCGCTGTTTTTTGTGAACGAGAATATTCAAATTGGGAGGGGTGTAAAAGGTCTTTATGAGAGACGTTTTAATTTGTCAAAGGGTTCGTTTTTTGTGATGAATTTTGAGTAGTTTTGGTTGTATAACTATCTGAATGAAGGGACCTTCTTGTTAGTACCTGAATTCGGCTACGTTGAATGAGATATTTATCAAGTCTGAAGGCATTAACGAAGAAAACGCTTTTCCATTCTAAAATAATAATAAAAAACCGGCCAAGAGCGAGTCGGACTCGCGCACGAAGGGGTCCGACTTAAAAATTTACCGTTAAATATTAATTTTATTCTGGTTTTAATATTATTTGTTATAGCGGCAACAGAAATACATAATCTTTAGAAATAGGACGGACGGACGGACAGTGAAGTCTCAGTAATAGGGTCTCGTTTGACCCTTTGGGTACGGAACCCTAAAAACGAAGAAAATTAAATCTGATAAGACTTCTTAGTAGTCATTATCATCTTCCTGCCCTTGTCTCATGGCACTAGAGGTCGGCGCAGCAAGTTTTTTTTCTTCCATTTTCCTCAATCATTTTCACGCTATCATTTACTCTTTTTTCTTTCATATTACTCACACAACCCACCAGCGTTTTCTCGGTCTTCCTCTCCCTTTCCATCCATCAACATTTACATTTCTTTGACGACTTCCAAGTAGTCAATTTCCAAAAAATTTGGGAGACGGGTAGATCCATAATATTGCATTATTTCTTGCTAGGAAAATGTCCCATGAAAGCATAGTTAGAAACCTACTATGCAGGTAGATTCCTATACTTACAGGATGCAAGCGAAAAAAATATCAGCTGCCCCATACATTTGGGTCGAATAGATATTGAAATTTTGTATGGGGCAGCAGATATTTTTTTTTTTGCTATTTAGATGTTTGTCCGATGGAGAAACATGTTCAGTTTGATTGTCTGTAGCACACCCTTAATATGTACATACACTTTCCGTTACACCCTGTATAACGTATAGATGTAGCTATAGTTAAGTACAAGTCCAAGTGTCAGCAGTGTGACATTGCCGGAAATTGCCTGCAGTCTGTGATGTGTCGGCGAGCACGCGACACCGCAAGTCTAATCGCTGTGCCGTTATACTGCGGTGATACGTTTTATATCTAGCTCTGTTATTTATAAATGAGGACAGGAGAACATTGCGGAAATAATATATCTAATAGTGTAATGATGGGTGGCAAACTCAGCAAAATCAGCAGATTGACTACCTCGATGGTTGAGTGGTCGCAAGCGCAACTGCGGAGTATGAGGTAGGGGTTTCGATTCCCGAGTCGAGCAAGGTGTTATTGAATTTTCTCGGTAGCAGCCAAGGTGTCTAGATTTATTAAAAGCTCCCTTACATTGGTCCTAAATATAACAGGCGAAATGTGGCTGTACTATTATACAGGGTGTAACGGTAAGGGTATATACATACTTAAGGGTGTGCTACATACCATCAAACTGAACATGTTTCTCATCATAAAACATGTTTGGCAGCAAAAAAATATCAGCTGCCCCATACATTTGGGTCGAATAAGTATTGCAATTTTCTATGGGGCAGCAGATTTTTTTTTGCTGAAAAATTTTTTTTATGACTAGAAACATGTTCAGTTTGATGGTCCGTCTGTCCCTTAGGTATGTATATACCCTTTCCGTTACACCATGTATAGGGTGCCTGGTAATTAGTGACCGATATTTAAACACGTCATTGTACTCATGATAACAAACAACTTTCCCAAAGAGACATTTTTAATACTCATTCACTTATAACAGATTAACACCACAGCCATATGAAGTTCGGGGTTGCGAGCCGTGCGGGTGCTCTGCCTACTCACTGTGGTACGGTACGATAGTTATGAGACAGATTGGCGTAAGGCGTCTAACAGCTGATAGGTCACAGGCGCACGCGCGCGCGAATTTCATACGGCTGTTGTGTTATTGTGATAATAGTGAATGAGTATACAAAATGTTTCTTTGGGAAAGTTGTTTGTTATCATGAGTACAATCACGTGTATTGGTCACCAATTACCAGTCACCCTGTATAATTGGGTACACTTTTGACTAGCCTTTCAGGGATTACAGGCGTGATGTTTATATATTATTTTATCTTTGTAATACAAGCACCCAACTTCGTACTCTAATAACTATAGTTCTCGACCCCGTCATTAAAATCTTCAAACAAATCACACAAAGAAGAAAAGATCCTACAACATTAATAACAAAAAAAAAATCTAACAGGCTTTTCATTCTAATGCTAACGAAAGTCTTTGGATAAAGTTTTACATAGAAAATATTCAGAAAAACTGCCCTGTAATTTTCAAATATGAAGATCAAAGATGATAGATTGATTGGAAAGCATATCCCTTCGCACAATTGACCCTTTGATCCTGCCATCCTGGCTAGGCTACTTAGCGGATTGGTCCTTTCATGTCATACGCTTTTCAAACAGAAAATGGATGTTCTAAAAAGGTTGGATAACAAAATGGTTTTACTTTTTTTTTGTGTAGAATTAGCTGGTTATGTTATGGCCAGTGTATAAGGGTGAATTTCAACAAATGCCATTTTTTTTATCATATCGGTGAACTTTTTCATTTATAATTTTTTTGTATATTTTTCAGGTTTAATGTAATCTTTAAGATATCAAATATCCCTAAATTTAATATCATCAACGTATCATTTAAGACTAAGGAGAAAATTCAGTTTGAATTCTGGTTTCCACCGATATGACAAACCGGCACCGATTATTTTTTTTGTACACCGGTATGATAAGTTTATCCACCGAAATGATGTACATATCCAGCGATATGATAATATATCACCCTTTGAACATCAAAAAATGAAATAGTTAGTAGGCACCTATATATTTTTACAAGGGTGACTTAGAACTGAATACCTGAACTGAGGGTCTTATGTAAGTAGATCACATCCAAAGAGAACTGAGTTTTTAGAAATTCAGTTGCAATATATTTTTTTAAATTATGTACCTATTTTATTATATTTACTTTCTTTATTATTATTATTTACTATAGGTACTATGAATTAAAAAAAAATATTTTTCTTATCATTGTCTTTGTGGTAGTATATACTTTACTTAACGAAATGACACGGGATCTACCGATATGATAAAACGAATCACCGAGATGATAAAATGATCTACCGATATGATAAAGTAATCCACCGATGTGACAAAACTGTGCGTTGATCATGAATCAAAACACCGATATTAGATATAAGACACCGATTGATTTTTTCGGTGTAAATTATCACATCGGTGGTAATAAAGACCACCGATTACAGCGATATGAGAACAGCGACGTGAGAAATAACACACTTTTCCGAAAATTAGAAAAAATGCATAATATCTAGGATAAATTCAATAACAGTCAATGAAGCTAATTTACTTACTAACTGTGTTAGAACCAAACAACAAAAATAAAACTACTCATTACACTAGAAAAATGCAACCACCGATACTATAAAATAATTGTCCGGGAGCAACTGAAATGGCGTACTTATGTTATTGGTGAGAATATGCAGCGATTTAACACAAATCCGTCCTGACTGCGCACTAGCACACACTAACGAGGAAAATAAAATTGGGGTGGGGACGCTGTCGGACTCGTCGATGAAAAGTTAGGTTTAAATTATTTTTGTCCAGCGATATGAGAACATTTTTCAGGACAGGTACGTTTGTGCCTCTCAGTAATAATAATCGTTAATTATGTAATAAAATATGCCATATATTAATAACAAAACTAATATTCTATAAAATAGAATAAGTTATATACTTAACTTACTTATTTCTATTAGTGTATAAGCTTTTTTGTTTGTAAAAAAAGTAGAGGGACAGCACCGATTTGAAAAAAATAGAGGTTTATGAATTTATTTCAACCTTTGTAAATAGTCCTAGGCAAATTATATTTTTGCCACAACCCAATAACTACCTATTAAATACTAAAAAATATAATTCAGAACGATATTCCTTTTTTCAAACACTAATTTCACCGAAAACAAAAAAAAAAGTCATTTGGGAAATTCACCCATAATATGTGAAAGTGGATTTATAATGGATTTTTGGAAGTACTTAGGTAAAACAGATTGGTTAAAATGTTATTTTGGGTAAGAATCGTAGATACAGATAGGTATGATATTATTAACAAAGAGTTCGTTGCATCTTTTTTGCAGGGTCTTTAAAATTAAAAAAGAAAACGGTCATTTTGAAAAGTCTGCTTCAGACTTAGAGAAATATTTAATATCCTAAAGGTCACATTGGTCTCAATAAAAAATAAAAAAATGCATATTTTTTTTCTTTTTATTAGCTATTTTTATATAGTTATTTTGCCTGTAATAAATTATTTCAGTTAAATTTACAATATATTTATATTTCCCTTTTAATTTGTATGTTTAAAATTTTTCGTTGCTAGTAATAACTATTTAATGATCTCCCAAGGTTTTGTGAAAATACATTCAAAGTGTGCCAGAAAAAATGTTCAAAGCAATTAAAAACATGATTGGCTTTATATTAACAAAGAAAAGTTCTCATAAAATACTCATAAAACTTTGTAGGCTTATTAAAAAAAATGTTAACGAGACTTGCCAATTATGACCCCTTTGGCCAATTAGAAAGACCTTCCCTTCCCCTCCCATGGTCCAGAATTCCTGAACTTACCGGCTATACTTTAGTGAAATAAAGAGGTCTTTCTAAGTTGGTTTCTTTTGCATACTATCTACTAAAAAGGCGAGCGTGGTCGACTTAAAAATGCGAAAAGATTGTTGTTTTTTGACATCAGTCGCTTTTGTTTACTGACGTTTTATTATAGTAATGAAAGTGGACTTTAAGTCATATGTCGTCATGAGGAAGGAATCCACTAGTATCCCACAGAAGAATGGGTCCGGCAATACAAGTGTATGATTTCAACTGTAAGGTTGTGGGTTCGGAGAGACGAATGAAACGTGCGCGTAGGTTAAGACATGATTTATTACTAAGCTAAAATACATAGGTTCTATCAATATAAGGAATATATCATTACACATAGGAGTACAACCACTACACAACTATGGCTTCCCATGACCCAAGGGCTGACCTTTTAGTTTATTGTTAGGTGAGGTACATAATCAGCCTATAATGTTCCCACTGCTGGGACACAAGCCTCCTCTCTATGAGAGGGAGTGGGGTATTATCCACCACGACAAGTGTGGGTTGGTAGATGTCACACATGTCTTCGAACTTTTAGTTCTAGGACAGGCTGGTATCCACACGTTTTTTTCCTTCACCGTTTTGAGAGCAGTGGTGATGAAATAAATTACACAAAGTAGGTAATGCGCGTGCCTGTGTTCGAACCCACAGCATGGAACTGCTGTTTTTTTTTTTTTAATATTACTGAAGAAGAATTTCCAGGTGGGGTTAAAAATAATGTACTGAATACTTTGTAACAGTTTTAGCTTCTGTGTTTCGTACACCTTACTTTGCTGAAATCCCTTTTATCTAAAGTAGATTATAGCTTTATTGTCTTTATTCACAGTATAGTCGTGTCTCCAACGTAAGTAGGTACCCTTCACCTAACAAACGAAGATACAAACACGACAACAACCAATGCTTGTCAGACTCCACCGCGTTCGTAACAAAAAAGAATTTCCCCAAGTCTTCCGCACAAACGTAACAGTAACACATTTACCGATATTAGGAAGGAGTAAATCATTAATTATTAACGTTTTATCGTGGTCAAACAACACGGCATATTGTCACGCATGCACTTACCTACTGACTGATATTGATTTACTGAGGTTTTTCATTGATTCCATAATGAATTTACTAATATACTATGCAACTATTGGTTCTAGTCCTTACTTGAACTATGTTTTAGGTTTCTTGGCCCCCAAACTTCGCAAAAACCAGATTACGTATCATGTCAATTAAATTGATAAAGTCATTAAACTCAAGTTACTGCAAACAATTAAAATAATATTATTATGGTACTTTAAACATTAAGTTTGAAGGTCAGAATGTTGTAAACAATTAAAAAACCCAATGTCCTTATCTAACAACAAAATAATAATTAATGTCAGCGTAATTAGAAGATACCAGTTGTGTGAACAATTTTTTAACAAAAAACTCGACACGATAATTTTTGCGATGTATTTTTTTTTTCTACAACCTGTATATCTTGACACGCGGCAGAAATGGGAACTAACATGACATGTTCTGAATTTGACACTTTGTTGACGTTTGTCTATGGTAACTGCACCGCCATGATGTGTCAAGTTAAAATAGGCGAACTTTAATGGTTTTGTAGTGGAACTTATGTTAAAATGTATGTCTCATCTTGGGAAACTCCATTGTCTAAGTTATTTGCATAATAATAACTATCTTGTACAGTGACGTGAGTTTTTTGATGAATCGCACATTTTTAGATAGAATATTTTTTTGTCTTGTTATAATTTTTAATGGTTTTCTTTAGAATTTTCCTTTAAGGAACAATGCTTTGTCAAAAACTAGTCACAAGTTTACCACGACGCTTTATAGTACTTTGCGAACAATGGTTTTATTAGTCATAAAAAATACCACCTGCAGATATTTTTTATTTGCGATGTATTTGCTCTTGCTTGACTCTAGTCTAGGTCAGAGATGACATAGACAAAGTTGACGATGGTAAGAGCTTACCCAGAAGAAGCCTGTTCACTCTTACTTTGAAAAAATTAGGGTTGTAAGCGTTCGGAAACAGACGCAGGCAGAGAGTTCCACTCCTTTGCTGTACTCATTATAAAAGACATTTTATAATGAGACACACGCTTAGTGCAAATTGGTGGAAAAGCAATAAGGTAGGGATGGTAACATGGAGTGCGTCTAGATGTCCGATGGTAGAAGGGGGCCGGTGGGATGAGGTCGTGTAGTTCTTGGGCACACTCACCGAAGTGCAGCCTGTAAAAGATCGACAAGCAAGCAAGCTTGCGGCGATGAGCCAAGCTGTTGCTGTGTTACGTCGCAAACCTAAATTTTTAAGAGCAGTTATCTATTAGGTACCTAACTAATGACTTTGGTATTCAAATTGGGACTGATTCATAGTCAGGTCAGTAATCTAGTCGTGTCATAAAAACCATGAGAATTGTATTTTTAAGTGTTGGTCATATTTAAGTGTGGAATTTTGCAGGTTTTTATGAGTTTTGTACAGCAGTTTATGATTCTTTTCGTTTAGATCAATTTAAATATGTGATATAATCATCCGTAACGACTAGGACTTACTTCTGGTTGTTATTTATAGTAACTGCAGTACATGGGAAAATTTAAAACTATTAAGTATAAACCTCGATTCATGGAGCATGTGCGCGTCTCCTTTTTATAAGGAAATCTCTAGCCGACTGGTCGTCACTTCACGTGACCATAAGGCTGGCTCTTTTTTGCCATTCAACTTGGCAATGCTGCCAGTCTTCTGGGTACGATGCTGGATGACAGTGATGCGGATGAGTACTTTGACGCATAAGTGTCCTTATTGTACTAACCCTGAAATATGAAATGTTACAAACATAATTATGTACTAAAGTAGTGACAAGTTTTTAATAACACAATTATGTGATGATTTTTTGTAATAAAGTATTATCAAATTATTACTATGATACTTTCACGAAATAAGGGTGCGCACTGATCCGTGCACGATGACAGAACATATTATTCTACACGAATATTATAAACGTGTCTTTAACGTCTTCATTAACATAATTTACTAATGAGTTAAAGTGAACAATTGAAACTAGACACACTTTATTTGACATTCATTTGTTTCGGGTTCTTTCATGACGTATTTTATATGCAAGACAGCTTTTAACGTAACTGACGGTGGTATTTCATATAGGTACCTACTAAGACTTTTTTTAAATGTTGTCTCTCTGTGTAACCATTCAATCTTTATATCTGACTCGCTGTTCTAGTAGTGATCGTGAGCGCTGCTGTTGAGCATGAGATACTAGGTTCGATTCCCCGGTCGTGTAAAATTTTGCTTTTCGACAGATATACCTCAGTAACAGCTGTGTCTGAATTGGCGCCCGGTTGATGACAATAACCAAAATACCCAATGACTTTAACATAACTGGGATAAACTCTAGAATACACCTATTCCATCTTCGGAACTTAAAAGCCTTATGTTATGTCATGATTTTCTAATAGCATATCCTCGTGTTATGTCGTATAAGACATGCGCCGGCGCAAGGTGAGGGTGCGCGGCGGCGCGTGCGCTCCGCCGGGTTTGTCACGCTCCACGACAATTGGTGGAAAAAATCCACTGAGCACACCTACTAGGGATGTCAGAATAGAACAATTATGGTTGTGGAGTTTAAAGAGTTAGTTATTTTCTTTTACTTATATATTTTTTTTATATTTGGTGAAAAGGGCAAAAAATATAACCCTGATTTTGGATCTATGTTCGAATGTAATTTTATTTGCATCAATAGAACGTTCTAATTTGGAACAGATTTTTTGCAAAAGATAAGATCTGATACAGTGATTGAGTTTTGCTCTGTGAATTTGAAAGAACAACCCAACAAAAATACCCTAAAAGTGAAAACTGTAGTCGTTACTGGCTATCAATTTTATAATATCTATGTTGAAAAGTCTACTTCCAATATCGCCGCATATAATAGGTAACTGACTCACCCTATGCTGATCACATGAGAAGCTGTCAGTTAATTTAATTTAAAAAAATATTTTAGCATGTGTTTGAAAAATAATCAACGGATAAACAGTTTTAAAATTAAATTATTTTTACTGTTTCAAGGTGTCAACCCTAAACGCCTGGACCTGTTACGTGGCGTGCAGTGGACGGATTCACTCGCCGTATAAGTAATCGCGATCTGTTAATAAATACCATTCTTCGCTCACTGCAAGAGTGCGGGCTACCTACGGTGAATTATCAGGAAGCAAGTATTATTAATAAAAAGATTTTCTCCGAAAATCGTTTTGAACAAAGTCTTTGGCTAGTATTAATAAAAATATTTATAAAATGAACTTAGCTTACCAACATACCAATTTCTTAATATGAAAATAGGTATTTTTTGTGACAGTTTTAATATCTTAATTGCTCATACACTTATGAGCAATTAATATATCATAAACATTTTTTTTTTTATTATAGTCATGTTTGATCACTATTAAACATGACTATTTTAAATAAAAAAAGTGTTAGTAGGTATAATATCATACGTAATACGACTATTGAGAAAAAAAGTTCAAGTGCGAGGTGACATTGACTAATGACGACTAAAGTTTTTAGGGTTCCGTAGTCAACAAGGAACCCTTATAGTTTCGGTATGCCCGTCTGTCTGTCTGTCCGCGGTTTAGCTCAAAAACGATTGGTACTAGAAAGTTGTAATTCGGCATAAATATACACGTTAATGACGCCAAAAAAGTAGTAAAATAAAATTGTGAAAAATCCATTATTTCCGATTTTTTATTGTCAATGTTTGTTAATCCATTTGAATAATTAGGAAAAAAGTTATATTTTTTTGGTAGATTTCTATCAAAGCCCTTGAACACATACACACAGTCTTGACATGTATGCTCATTTGTGAAAAATCAATTACTGTGTTGTTTTAGAACTTTTTTTAAGAGTAACATAATATAAACATAAACCGAACAAATATTTTTTTTCCTGATCGCAGCTCAACAGCTCGCAGCTTAGCATTGATTCGTTTTTTTGTAAGTAATTTTTTATTCATTCGATCATAATTTTATTCCATAAACAAATACAAAATAGTTTATGGTCACAATTATTAGCATAATCATTACATTTAGCTGATATATAGAACTGAAGACATTGGCAATGAATACCAAAGAATATAACCGTCTTTCCTACAGCACAGTTCGTCACACCATAACCGCACCTACTCGTCACAAGTGCATATTGCATTATTCATGCGGTCGGCCGGCCGCGTCGGTCACACCGCGTCCGTAAGAACGGAACCGCTGTGCTTGCGTTGAAAAAACACCGCACCGTCTTCACTCGATTGGGGTTTATCATGCAATTGTTTGTTGACTTTACGTGGAATTGTTTTTTTTCTTTTACGCTCTGTGCACTATGGGTTGATAGAATTGACTTAATTACTACGTCGTTGCCAAGTGTTATTGGGTTTTTCTGTTAAGAGTTCCTCAGTAGCAGCCATATAGTCTGGATTTTTGTCCGGTTGATGGCAATAGGCTGCCATTACATGGGACGTAAATGTAGCTGGCTAAATGTGGGTGTTCTATTAGGTACACCTCTGCTTAACCCTTCGGGAGCATGAAGCATGAATAAGGCATGTCGTTATGTTATGTGGTTGCTAATCTGTCTGGTAAATGTGGCTCAGTTTTTGAACAAGATTTTGTGATAAATATTATTTATTTATTAACACTTTAATCACAACTATAGGCGGACTTAAAAGCTTTTAAACTGACATGGTCACTAACCCTATTAATAACATTTACTACGGGATATTTACCATGTGTATTATTTGTTTCGAGTTCCCGATATTTCGGCGCTGTTGCAAACGCCATGATCACGGATAAACTGAAGTTACTGCGAATTCCTTATTTTCAGAAATGACTGAACCGATTTTATTGAAACTTCATACGCATAAGCAGAATACATAGGTCTAAAAAGTTACATTTCGGAAACTAAGGACTTGAAAGTTTGTACGATATGCCTTAAGGCGTAAACGCTCCTAATGCCAAAGGCATTTTCTGGTCAGTCTTGGTGGGAGATAGACAAGTTGTGGTAGGTGTAGGTAATTCTGAAAATTGACAATTTTTTTTTTGCAATTTTCGTAATAAGTATAGCAGAGATCATGCTGGTTTTATGTAGACAACAGAAAACCAGCAGACCTTAAATTGTAACTTCTACCATTCCTTTTCGCAAATTTAATTGAACTTTTCGGTCAAACTGATCGGCCTGCCTAATGAATAAAAGTAAATAATTTAAGACTGAATAGGTACTTACATTGTATAGTATTTTTATGTCTTTGTTTCTAAATCTGTAACCGAGCTTTATAATCAACTTTAGCTATCGCCTTAATACCGAAAGAATTTCTTAATTTTATAAAAAAGACTAGCTGCTGCCCGCGATTCCGTTCACGTGGAAGTTTTGATGGGTTTTAGGGGTATGAAAAATAGATGATGGCTGAATCTCAGACCTACCCGATATGCACACAAAATTTCATATAAATCGGTTCAGCCGTTTCGGAAGAGTTTGGTAACAAACACCGCGACACGAGAATTTTATACATTAGATATTCAGCGAAATTCACCCAACAATAAAGGACGGTACAGAACGCAAAAGAAATATGCCAAAATTATTTTATAACTCAGTAAATTTGAGCTTGGTGATATATAAATTAACAACTTTGCTAATGCAAGCAATCAATCTTTAAACACTCCTTTTTGTAGGTGAATAAAGTTTAAAATCGCCTAACTAATATTTTTGTGTTGGTATTTTGTGACATGATTTTCCGTTAAACGCCTTGGACAGTTCGCGGTAAGGTCGGCAAAACGGTAGATTGGACGATTTAGATGACGATGCGATATTATAAATCGTTTTTGTCAAATGTCAACTTCTGTGGTCGCCTCCGTTTGGGGTTTGGGTCTTTTTTGTGGTCCTTATTAGACGTAACATGTTTACTGTCTACTGATTTTCAAGGATAAAAGATTAATAAAGGACAGATTTTAATTAAGTGTTCATCAGCGTGAAACGTGATACTTAGGATAGAATTAAAAAGATTGGACAGTATAATAAATTATTCTGTGGTTTTACTCTAAATTATGGATTACTAGTTAGATGGACTTGTGAGTAAATTTTTGTGTTTTTAATATGAAGTTACAAAATTACCATTTATTTTCTAAGAAAATGTTCCAAAATATGTGATACATCTAAAATCCAAGCTGCAACTAAGTGTGCTTGTTGCAACTGTTAATGATATATGTCAAGTTTTTCTTAAAAAATATACATCCATGCATAAGGACAAATTTTAGCTTTAAATTTAGTTTATCTAAATAATAACAGCGGCACGGGTCGATCTTTAAGGTTAAGCCGTGCTTGCCGAGGTTGGTCCTTGGATGGGTGACCATAATTCTATACCGAGTTTCCTTCGTGCCTCGGAAAGCGCGTTAAGCCGTTGGTCCCGGCTGTCATTTGAAGATCTTTGACAGTCGTTACGAGTAGACAGAGGCCAAAAGTCTGATATCCAGTATTATTAAGGGGTATCGTATTACCCAGTTACTGTTGCTTCATGTAAAGTACTGGTACTCAGCTGTATCCAAAAAGCTTGCAAAAAACGTAAGAAAATTGGAATTTCTAACTATTTTTTGGAACATAACTTTTGCACTACACTTGTTTTTACTTCCACATGACAAAACTCTATGTATAAAAAAATCAAACTTTTAGACTTCCAGCACTCGTAGAAACGAGTTTTATCTACGGAAGAATCGATATAATGACAGATAGACAATGACAATGTGTCATTATGACGATTTTTCTGTCGACATAGCCCGTTCCTACGGATGTCATGATACGCGTGCAGATCGTATGACATCCAGAGACATATACCTAATCAATAAAAACTTATCACTCGCGTATAAAACACGAAAATCAGCACGTGTAATATGTATATCCACTCAAACACACACATCTCCCTACACGATTTTAAACTCTCCCTAAAAACAAACTTAAGCGCATCAAATTAAAAACTCCCCTTGTTTACGTTTAGTATCAAAGAGAGGATCAATTAACATTCTTAACTTTGTCCCTATCATGTCATACTTTCTCATAAACACGACGCTGACTGTACCTTTGATGTGCGCAATGTAGTCGCTTAGAAGAATGCAACGATAAAAGTTCTAAAAATATTTGCCTGAACTGGAGAGGTTGGGAAAGAATTTGGTTTTTTTTACAGGCATTTTAGATAGAAGAAACTTGAATCATCATCAGCCTAGCCTTTTCCCAAACTATCTTGGGGTCGGCTTCCAGTCTCACCGGATGCAGCTGAGTACCAGTATTTTACATGAAGCGACATGCCTATCTGACCTCCACAACCCAGTAACTGGGTAATACGATACCCCTTGGTAAGACTGGATGTCAGACTTTTTAGCTTCTGACTACTCGTAACGACTGTCAAAGATCTACAAATAACAGCCGGGACCAACGGCTTAACGTGCTTTCCGAGGCACGGAGGAAACTCGGTATGTAATTATGGTCACCCATCTACGGACCAACCTCGGCAAGCATGGCTTAACCTTACAGATCGAACCGGGCGGCTGTTAATATTTAGCCACGAGCTCCTCGAAATAGAAGAAACTTGAAACATTGTCAATAAAAAAAAATAAAAAAAACTTTTTCAAATCTAACTGAATATTCATGGATGACTATTTTAAATTAACCTATGTCCTCCACCATAGGTTTCCATTTTTTCTCTGTGTGAGACAATCTTCAGCCAATCTTCCATAAATGCCTTTACATTTTTACGCCAGCGTTTCCTAGGCCTTCCTCGGTGACTAAATCCATTTTCTGGCACGCGTGACGACTCTGGCTCATTTGTCCCGATGCATCATCATCATCTGCCTAGCCTTTTCCCAAACTATCTTTGGGTCGGCTTCCAGTCTAACCGGATGCAGCTGAGTACCAGTATTTTACATGAAGCGACTGCCTATATGACCTCCACAATTAAGTAACTGGGTAATACGATAACCCTTGGTAAGACTGGATGTCAGACTTTTAGGCTTCTGACTACTCGTAACGACTGTCAAAAATCTACAAATGACAGCCGGGACGAACGGCTTAACATTTAATTGTTTTCCTTCTAAGTTTTTAAATAGTTTATTAGGTTTATGTTTGTTATTCTCAAATCATCTACTAGGTAGATATGAGTATGACACGTGTTAAATTTTTATCCATCCAAACATAATCCACACCACGTTGTAAAACTCAACTCCATATTATTCCAACGACAAAAATACCTCAATAATTACAATAACTCAAGAGCTCTATAATTAAGCAGTTAAATCTTACAAGTATTAAGTACAGTCACCAACGAAAACATCATACGCACGACAAAAAAGACGGAATGGTACACACGTGTATTCTGTATAACGGGTTCAACAACCGTAATCTAAATTAGTACACTTCCTTAAAGTAATGTTAAAGGTATTCGGTTTATTTTTAATTACGAGTACGCATCGTGAGTGCCCTGAGTGATCTTGATGATCGAAGGAACGAATTATGTGACAGTTTTTTGAGGTGAGGTGAAAAGTCGGCCATTTTATTATAAGTGTCAGTTAAATTAATTTAGAAGTGTCACGCACACACTTGTGTCACTTTCAAGCAAAGGTGTAATAGTTTGTCAAAGTATTTTTTTTTTTAATCTTTTATCTACTAATCTACTATTCAGTCTGTTTGATAAAAAAAATAATCAACACAATATAATGTCTTTCTTGTTAAGAGATTTACGACATTTTATACTTTCAAATTTTCAAGTCCTTATTTTCCGAAATGACTAAAGGCGGAAATATACTTACGTGTCGTGGCGTGTCGTGACGCGACAGAAGCATATCGGTTTCATACATTTAATATGGTTAGGGACATATTTGCATGGCGTGTCGTTGCGTTGCGACACGACACGCCAAAATGTATGAAACCGATATGCTACTGGCGCGTCACGACACGCCACGACACGTAAGTGTGTTTCCGCCGTTAACCGAATGTAATGAAACTTCAAACCCATAAGCAGGATACACAGGTCTAAAAAGTTACTAAAAAAACATTTTAAAAATGTCTTTAAAAAAAACGACGTCTATTTCGCTCGACTATTTCTTTTATGTTTGATACTGTGTTCACTTGTGGCATGTTACCAAATAAAAATGTAATTTTCTTTCTTTCAATAGTCGTCTATTTAGGTAAAGTACCCAAACTAAGTAAGTACCTACTTATCTCGGGAATGAACCTGACAATGAGTCCAAAATAGTTTAAGTAACTTACCTACTTATGCTGTAACTTATAAAAACTTGCATAAATTAAAGCGTTACCACAACTACTCACCTGACGGATTAAACCAACTTAAATAAACTATTTCTTTGGAAGTTCAAATATTAATTATTTTTTTGAAGAATAGAAAATGTGAGTGACTACGTCCCCCGATAGGGTCGCCTTAGAAGGACATACTGACCTTATTGGCAAGGTTCTTCAGAAAGATCAAGTCCGTAGTGATTGCAACCGAAATGCGTGTAAGACCAATCATGTCCGTCCGTTTTATTACGATAGGCCATGTCGACGGAGCGTTAGAGTTCCACGCGCGCCTCAAGGAAATGTCAGCAAATCGGAAGGGGACCGTGAGGGCCGATGATTAAGAGATACAGTGGCCCTGGAACACAAAGGGCTAAGAAGGAACATGGATGGGTTTTAGTCAGTACAAGTCTGACACTCTCTTCCGCTCCGCCCAGAGCGAGAGGAGTCGTTTAATGAATTACCATCCGTAAAAAAAAGACAATCATACCACGCCACGTCTACGTTCATACATCTGAATGTAAAGATCGTAATAGGTTCCATTTTATAAAGTTTGCCTACCCCTTGGGGAAAAAGGGGTATGTGTGTGCAAGAAAAACATAAGTAAATTAATCAGTACAGGAGAAATGATTTGTTTATTATTACATTATAGGCTAGGTGGAGCAAATGTTGACTTTACATTGACATTTGACATTACTTTAAGAGGTATTCAAATCGCGTATAGTTTGAGGAAATTCATTGACATAAAAACGTGGCAAAACTATTGATCAGTGTTCATAAATTGACGATGGCTCTTTCCACGATACTTGTGGTGCTCGAGTCAGAGTCATGAATACGAACCTACTGAGGTGATTCTGTTGTAAGTAGAATTCACTTGAAACACTTTTCCAACGGCCATCGATACATTTTATACTAATATTTTGAAACCGTGAATCGAACCCTCATGCTCACCGCTTACTCAACAATAAGTCTAATAAAAGAAAATTAAAAACAAAGCATCGTTAATACACCGAACGAGGCTTATTTGTTCGTGTTAGTAACGTATTACCCCAAACCGCTGGCCAGCTACCCGTTGCAATGCTGGCTTAACGATCGGACCAATTGAAGTACGGGTGGTCTAGTCATAAATGCGAAGTAAGTCAAGACCGAGACATATGGTAGTGTAAATATAGCTCTGTGTATGATGTGGTGGTTAATGGAAGTTTATGTTGGGTAATTATTAATTAGAATAATATCTGCTTCTAGGGAATGACCTCTGTACGATGAACTTGGGGCATCAGCTGTGTGTAACTCGACCGAATAAAGGTGCAACCAGACCGCAGTCGACTAGGAAAGTACCTATTGTGATAATTTTTGCGAATCTCTTCATAGAAAAAAATATCGGCCAAGTGCGAGACGGACTCGCGCACTATAATTTATCTCTGAAAGAAACATCAAAATATCCACGCGAACGAAGTCGCGGGCTTCTAGTAACTACATAATATAATGAGCTGTCACATTTTAACGTTCGACTAGGGTCTGGCTACCAGGGAAATTAGATTAAGGATGCCAGTCTATAGGTGTCTATTTAAAAGAGTGTCCATGGAGTTTCTTAGCCATTCTTCTCCATAGATATCTACGCTTTTGAATGGGCAGCTACAGTACTTTCACAAGTTATTTTGCCTTGTGACTGGGACTGTAGCTTCGCGTTTATGTTTTGTTTTTGACCTTCAGTAGTGCCTGTAATGGTCTAATTCAAATAAATGCTTTGAGTTTGAGTTTATTGTGACCAATTTTGCAACTTACGATGGACGGTAACACATTTTGAATCAACCGTTTACCTTGTTCGACCACGGTCTGGCTGCACCTGGTGGATCAAAAAATATGGACTACATAGACTGGAATCTACAAATTTACTTCTAACTTACATACCACAGGATATTGTTGGTTGATTCTTTTATACGCTGAAAAAAAAGGAAGACCACCCACGCTGTTAAAACTCTACAACCCTTTGATGGAGAACAGGGTAAGGTGGTGTGGTCTGCTCAACTGTTGTACTGTCGTAAGTGGTTACCGTTGTTACTTTTTCAATAAAAAGCTCTGATTTAAGTGTAATTTAATTGTTCTCTCAGAGCTTTCATAATGTATTTTCCTGGTTTTCAAACGATTCCTGCAATATTTCCAACGAACCTTATGTTGTACCTACCTAAATCTAATCTCTTGTGGTATCAAAGTTTCATTGATCTTGATGATAAAAGAAAATCTAGCAGAACGGATGACATATATGTAAAACAAAGTTTATCAAAAAAACGAAGACATGTCACAGCATTCAAGTTTACGGAACTAACATGTAAACAAATCTATACAACAGAACACGTGTGAAGTAACAAAAATGTCTAAATTTGTCACTTGTGTAATGTCCTGAACGCAGTCACTGTGTCAACAAACATCGTTTGAGATATTTCAGTCCGTCCATCCGTCCGTATGTCCGTCGTTCGTATACATTACGACCAAAAGACATCTGACGACGACTATCAATCTTACAATAAATACCAGCCGAGACATCACAAACAATCCAAATAATAAATTAACACGAAAGCATGCAACATCTGAAATATTCGAAGCAACTTTGTTTTCACTAACTGTGACTTTAGTGGACAGACTAATTCTTTTACGAGCATTTTATACGTTTTTCACACGTTTCGACATAGCTCACATGTGTTACTGCGTATTAAACATGTTATGACATTATATGAGACGACTAGTATCATTTTTTAATATGAAAACAGAGGTTTAAAAACTTTTTGGATGTTCGTTAGTAGCTGGTAGGACGTCAAACAAAAAGTTACGCTTTGACAAAAAGTTAATTAGGTAATAAAAAATGTATTACGAGCTCCGTGTCACAGTGAAACTAAACAATATAAAACGTCTCGGTGTTTAGTCGTAACTTCCACGGTTTTGTGCATTATTTTGGTTTTTTATTCGCAATGACGTCAAGGGACTTTTAAATGTTGAAAAATCTAAAATAAACTTTTAATTAGACTATCACTAAGGTGAAGACTGTTGGCCACGGATTGGTCATTTGAGAAGGACTTTGTGTGAACACGTTTGACAGTAACAAAGAATTGATGAAAATAGATTGTGTTGTAGTGTTTATAAAAACAACTAAGCTCAAGTATATTTTATTATCAATTTATTTTGCGGCATACATTAGTATAAGAATCAAAACCTTACACAGACATAACAACTGCAATACTTGTTCAAAAACTTTAAAGAAAATACTTTGTATTATCAAAACATTTGCTGACGAAAACGCCTCAAAAATTACAATGAATTAACAAGCAAATAGGATACTCGTAAACCAGCACTTATTGAATTCACGTTTAAGCTTAAAGCGAAAATTCAAAAATTCCATAACCGTACTGCATTAACTTGGCTTTAAAAATCAAGCCCAACACTGTCACTCATCACGCAACATAACCCTCAAACAAACAGCTCAAAAAAACCATCACTTCTCAATGACAAGAACACATCGCATCATTTATCATCCCGAGGCATAAACAGCATGTAAATTAAACTGGCAATCCACCAAACCGATGCATTAGCATCAAGGCTTAATGAAATGAGGCGACAGTTACGTTAGTGAGCGCTCGGGGCCTTCCATTAACCCATCTGGGTATATATCTTCATGATGCAGAAAATCGTATTGGTAGGGTTAAGAGTTGCGGGGAATTTCGTGTTTGTATGGATGGTTTTCTTTAAGGAAAATAAAGGGTGTAAAACACCTCTTAACGGAGCCGAAAGGCACTGGTTCTCCCTGTCATTGCGATCATTTTTTTGTTCTACACCATACCTGGGAACCTTCTAGTTACGGAGATATTAGGGGTCAAGGTTCCAACTTTTTGACAAGTATTTTTTTTAATACAAGTTTTTACTTTAAACACCTCCACGACGCCCGTACTATTCAATCCGTCCATCAGCACAATGTTTTGAGTGCGTTACATTGAGTTCTACCACAAAACATGATTTTAGACCCCCCAAAAAAAAGTCGTATCCCAGCAATAATTTTTGCGTAAAGTTACTTAGTTTCATGTACAGAATGCTTGGTTGACGGCTTCGTGATGAGGTGATTTACACCGTGTATAAATAAAGTTACAAACACGTCTTGGCAGAGTGGTCGTGGTTGCGCAGACGAAGTACGCGGAGAGATGTTCTGTGGGTCGTTGACTTCCCGGAGGATTGCTCTTTCAGCAATGTGCTTCCATTTCTGCCGGTTGGAGACGTTGCGAGTACACTGGACTATGGTAGACTCTGTAGCTTTCTTGATCAGGTCAGTCCAGCGAGTTGGTGATCGGCCGCGTGATCTCTTGCCTTCCACCTGGCCCTGAACCACCAGTCTTTCCATCGAATTTTCATTTCTAGTGATGTGACCAAAGAACTTTAATGTTCGCAGTTGCACAGTA
Source organism: Cerastis leucographa (assembly GCA_963082945.1). NCBI lineage: Eukaryota > Metazoa > Arthropoda > Insecta > Lepidoptera > Noctuidae > Cerastis > Cerastis leucographa. Next base: position 6,484,259 of record OY720363.1, on the reverse strand, counting down.
GACCATACAAATTAAAATATTTATATTTTCAAACACTGTTTTAAGCTTTCAGGGTTTATAACTATATATATACGGGATATCTTCAAATACCTTCAGATATTTTGAAAATGTAAATATTTTGGTTGTAGTGCTGTTCCAAAAACGATGTTGCACGTACTGTGTCCTGCTTGTCTTGTTGTTTGTTCATTACACAAAGTGATGGACGCTACTAAAGGCGCTGAACTCGTAGGCCGATTCTGGGCCGACTCAGTATAGGTTGCCATCAGCAAGCTAAGAAGAACAAGAAGAAGAATATTTCAGAGGAAAGTAGAAGTAATAGTGCTGTTGAACTCAAAGTTCGTAATTACGACAATTAAGACAAAGTTAACAAGTACATGTTTGAACAATGTAGTTTGACAAAACGGTAATTGTCAGAATAGTGATATCCTACCATGACAACAACAAGGAATTCGATGATGACAAAGTAACAAAATACTGGAGCATGTAGGCGTATAGAAGAGAACATAATTTCTCAACAATAGTAGAAGACAATCGTAAAGTCACACCACGTGCGACAGCTCACACTTTACAACTAGGTATCAACGCCAATAACGTCCGACCTATTTTTGTCCGGTTATACATCTACTAATTTATAGTGCAATAAAGTTTTACTTGTCATTCACACGGGATTTATGCTCCGTCCGTCCTAAATGTGGTTTCTTCCGCTGACGAATTTTGCTCATGTCAACGTCTACTATAAACATCATTTGAAGCGTGCAGCGTAGGCGACAGGGCGCCTCCGAGCCATTTGCCGTCTTCCATCTGTGACGAAACGGCGACGAACAAAGGAGTATGTCTTCTGACGTAAAGTAAACAAAGTCTAATTTCCTGGACATGTATTTGCTGAACTATTTCTATTGCAGCGTCCCGCAAGGCACACACTCGGCCCCCAATATCGGTCTTATTGTTTGTAGTACTGAATTGAAAGTCGTGTGTTTCCGATCAGTTAAATGGAACCCTGTCGAAGGTGTGTGATGTAAATCGTGCAGGCGGCGCCGGTGACGACGTCGGGACGCCACTGCTCATACAAACAACCGTCGAAGCGTATCGAGGAAGGATGCTTAACACTTGCACCTCTAATTATATCCATGGAACGCGTTGTAGAAACAAACACGTCTTTCTAGTCTGAAAGTTCGAATGCTTTAGGATTTAAGTCGACTGAAACAGATGATCTTGTTTATGACGAAATATATTATTATGAACACGAGGAGAAAACGATCTTTCTTCTCTTAAAACACATGCAATCCTTCAAGAGCCTATACACTTTCCAAACAATACAATGCAGCGTCCTGTAAACTAAACAGTCATTCTTGATACACTTTTGGCTAAAAATAGATACCTACAATAAAGTTTAACCACGACACGATCACAGAGCGCCTGAGAAGTGTCTCCTGGAAAAATGTTTTTAAAACGATGTAAAAGTTTCTCGGAACACGATTGAGGGCAGGTTTGTTTATGTTGAGAGAAACAGACGTATGTCATTGGGATGACGAGATGACGAACTTCCTCCGGAATGATAGCCATCGAAATAGATGTGCTGGTCATAAACTTTTGGATTTGGGACAGGTGAGTTTATATTTATGGCCAGATGTGTTTGCGAAGTTGTCATTGAAATTCTTTTCTTGCTTTGCGTCAGATTTTCGTTATGGCAAGCTGTTCTTTTAAAATCGTTTTCTGTGGGAAGGTTTGTATCCTAATCCTAATATTATAAAATGCTAAAGACTGTTTGTTTGTTTGTTACATCTTCACGCCTAAACCACAGAACCGATCATCCCGAAATTGTGCATATACGTTGTCTGGTGTACAGAAACGGACATAGAGTACCTTTCATTACGAAAAAAAACTACTATTCCCGATTCTACATTGAGCTTATGAATACAGTAATTGTAGCGTTTAAACTGTAGATATTAGTTTGTTAAAAAAATATAAGTGTTTCCTCCAAAGTTCTATGATTGTAACTAAAATGAAATAAAACATAAACGATTAATTACAAAACTAAATAAATCTTGAAGAACGTTTCAGCAATAACAGTTTAATATTTTTATTTTCAGCGGAACGGTTCTGTGAAGGTTTATGACTGAATATTTTATTTACTAGTTGAGTTTTTATTTATTTTAACTCTATCAAGATACAAGACGATGACCTTTATTAGCTAGAAACCTTTTTCAAAAACACACGTTGGTTCGTTTTTTTATAAATGTAAAAAAAAACTTTCTATTGGATTTAGTTTAATCCGTATCACTTAGCAATTCCTTATTCAAACATTTCAAAAATCTAACCCTGACAATGTCACCCTCCCCCAATTTTAAACAAACAAATGACAGACAAACCACATCAAACGTTCAATTTGTTAGCGACATGGAACCATTGACAAAATCCATTAATGTCGAGTCGGTATCTCGGCAATTAGTAAACAAATGAGCCAAATGACAGACCGGGCTTGTTGACGGTGTTGGCACGATGACAAGTTTGTGTCGCGGCGACGAAACGGTTAAGGTGAATGGAGCATGAAAATCGAGCAAAATAATGGAGAATTTTCGATGTTTTTTTTTTGGATTAGATGACGTTAGCGTCAGATGTAATTTGAAAAGATAACAGTGGCAATTACAACAGAAAATCCATTTTTTTTTCTAGTTAATTAATAATGAAGTTAGTGGCGCCATTCTAATCCATTAATTTCATGGTGGTCTCGGTGATAAATAAACAAAGGAACTTCCTGTTTAATTAAATAAAAGAGAAAAAATCTAATTGTTGACAGATTTGGCACTGTGACAAGCTGTGACGAGGGCGGTCGCAACGACGGCGACGACGCGATGAAAGGTTGTAGAGATTAAATTAACGAAATAAGATGAACTGTAAAAGTCTAAAAGTGTCGCGGTGACTGAAAAAATATGCAGTAATCGGTTATCATGGTATGAAAATGGATGAATATTCTATTCAAATAAATTAAATATACATTTAAATAATGTACATTAAAACATGATTGTTTTTACATAAAGACATCGGTCAAAAAAAAGTATTATGTTGGTATCAGATCTACATACTTCGTGAGTAGGTTGTTTATCACAAGAAAGATACCAAAACAACAACGTTTTGTAATCTCGCCAGTTTCCAACCGGAACTCGCTTAAAAATTTCGTATTCCATTGGAATTAAAACAATACTGGCAACTTAATGAAGTCAGGCGCCATTGACCATCCATTAGTTTCACGGTGGTCCTACAATTAGTTCACCAATGAGATGAATGTCAGATCGCGATTGTTGACAGTGTTGGCAACGTGACAAACTGCGCTGGCGGTAGCAGGGTTAACGTGGATTTATAATGGGCGTAATTTTCGTTTTCGTTTCAAAAGCTGTAGGATATTAGGTAATTAAAAATGTAAAAAAAATAAACAGCTTTTATGTAATAATGATAATGCCAGAAATAAAACAAGCTTTAATTAGGGCTCCAGCCAATTCGTGTTCGACGCGCGCCCCAAGGAGATGTCAGCAAATCGGAAGGGGTCCGAGAAGGCCGATGTCTGCCAGGGCTGCGGGTCTGTTCGAAAGAGAAACCGTGGCCCTGGACCACAAAGGGCTAAGAAGGAACATGGATGGGTTTTAGTCAGTACAAGTCTGACACTCCCTTCCACTCCGCCCAGAGCGGGAGGAGTCATTAAAATTTGATGATTTCCCATACGAAAAAAAAGGCTCCAGCCAATTTGTTTAGCCATTTATTAACCCACTTGTTACTAGCATCCTTTTAAAAGGACAAAACCTAAACAAAAATCGTGTGATTAATTTGGGTAATATAAACAACTTTAGTTGAGATGACATTTCAACGTTGAAATGTGGGACAGTAGAAGATAAGTATTTTGACTGAGGTAATGTAGTATTGTAAGAAAGATTTGAAGCATTTACTTCACGTAAAAATTTATCATGATTATTATATTTTATTATCTCATAATACCCATCACACAGAAGGTAAACATCATGCAGCATCTTAACAAAATCCCGCATGAAACTGTTCACTGCACCCCCTTAACAAAACGCCTGTGTGGTGACAGCACCGACACATGTCCCACTGTAAAAACACCACGATAAATCCCCAGCTATTCACTGCAGCTATTTTAGATTAATGACTGACAACAGAAGACAATCGCCCATTTTACCTCGAAATAAAACTGATTTATTTTTTTAAACCACGTTTATTTGATTGCCTGGAGACTAAATTGTTGTTGTGTAAAGGTTTGGTGATTAAGTTATATTTTTGGATGATGTTTTCAGGTAATGAGGAGTTGGAGCTGATTTGTGAGTGATGGAGAAATCAATGGATGAGAATGAATGGAATTCTGTGAGGAAAATTTAAAAAATGCATAATGGTATCATCATCACCATCATCATCATCAACCTATAATGTTCACACTGCTGGGACACAGGCCTCAACTCTATGATAGGGAGTGGGCTGTAATCCACCACGCGGGCCCAGTGCGAGTTGGTAGATGTCACATTTGTGTTCGAATTTTTTGTTCTAGGACATGCCGGTTTCCTCACGATGTTTTCCTTCACCGTTTTTGAGAGCTAATGGTATCAAAGTCATGGAAACTATATTATTTGAGAAAGAAGTTAACAAAAACAATACTCATAAACTAAATGATTTAATACAAAATTAAAATGGTTTTATTTCACGTTGGTCCAAATGTTTCCGGCGTACACAAATTAGCTTAATCACTTATCAGTAATCAGATATAAAAAACTATCTTGTAACTAAATAACTGAAGTTCACTCTAGTTACTCACTGTAAAAAGTAACATTTTTGTTGAATGTAGTCCTCTCCTAGAAATTTTTGTGTAGTACACCACTGATTACCCCGTTTTTATTTTAATTCCATAATGTCCATCCAAAGGTTGTCTGAAAGATATCGCGCGATAAGACCGCCGTTGTAACCCTAAAACTAGCAGTTTTGTAAACCCGTTCTGTTTGCCCATTCTATTTCCTATTCTATTCTCCCTTTATTTCAATCCATTTTTGTTTGGACATTAATCGGCAATTTTATAGTTTAAGCCCGAAAGTTTTGGGCCATACCACGTAAGTATCCATGAATATAAAGAACACATTTATAATTCAAATCAAACACACACATTAAACGACGAAACAAGATATTTATGATTTCCCATATTAAGTACACTACCCATTTCTCCCAAAACCTTCCCAACCAATTTCATACTCTATCTTCCAAGCCCAAGATTCAAATTCATTTAACTACTTCCTAATGTGAAATGTCCCACATTTATCACATCTCTAATACGAGAAATGTTTGTCACAACTGATTTAAGTCAATTAGTGCCTTTTTATTCGTGTTTGGCGTTAAACATCACATTATAAACGTCGACAAGAAATTACGAGCAGTAAATTAAACTATTTAGTTAAATTAGATAGTGTTTATTTACTTTTCTTGTATGATTTATGGTGTGTTTAGTGTTTAAGTGTTAGTTCTTAGTGTGTGGGTGTTACAAGAGTTTCTAGGGCAACAGAATTGGTTGGTAAGATGTCATTTTGCGTATCATTGGTGTGATACTTGCATATTAAGAGCGTTTATTCCTTACGGCTTTTCATACATACTTTCAAGTAGTTTTTTTCCGAAATGACTGAACCGATTGAAATGAAACTTTATACGCATAAGCAGGATACATAGGTCTAAAAAGTTACTAAAAAATATTTTCAAAATGTGTTTTAAAACAAGAGATAATTGGAATTTTCTGTTTCTATAGAAAATTTAAATTTGGTCTAATTTAACTGTAACACTATTTTTCGAAAATGTTTTTAGTAACTTTTTAGATCTGTGTATCCTGCTTATGTGTACGAAGTTTCATCAAAATCAGTTCAGTCATTTCGGAAAATAACGACTTGAAAGTTTGTATGAAATGTCGTAAGGCGTAAACGCTCAGAGCGTTTATACCTTACGGCAGTTCATACGAACTTTCAAGTTCTTAATTCCGAAATGACAGAACCGATTTTAATTACACTTAATATGCATAAGCAGGATACATGGGTCTAAAAAGTTGAAAACGTGCTTACCGAGCCACTTCTTCATCTTCTTCTTCATGGGGTTTTTGGTTTCCGCACTTAGTCCCTTTTAAGTGGACCATTGTGCGTGAGCCATAGTGGCCGTTACTCCAACCAGCCCACCTCCCTCCAGAAGCAGATTAAACTTCCCGGTCTTCTCAGGGCATCCGCAAGGGATCTTGGTGTTCCCAGGGTCGCCTCGCGAATCTTGGTGACACCGGTGCACTCAAGCAGCACATGCGCCACCGTTTCCCCCGCATCCATGCATGTCCTGCACAGGGGATGTCTTTCCGAGCCACGGAGGAAACTTGGTATGTAATTATGGTCACCCATCCACGGACCAACCTCGGCAAGCACGGCTTAACCTTTAAGATCGACCCGTGCGAGTGTTATTGTTTAGCCACGAGCTCCTCCTGAAAGTGCCAGCATAGCAGATGTCAATCCGTAAACCACTTGAGTATACTAGTAGACTATACTTAACTTCTTATCTTAAACTTGGAACTTTTGTCCGTGCACTTACTACTGTAGATTTAAAACTACCGGCGCACTTAGAAAAGCTTCTGTTTGCAATATAATTTGTGTAAAACGATAGTTTGAATGTTAATCTTAATTGAAAATTTGATGAAGAGTTTGACACCTTCATAAGCGTTCATCAGGTCTTCTAATGCGCATACAATAGGACAGACAAAAGTTTGTATGAATTTCTAGTAAAGGTTATTCGATATTCATTTGCTCATACAGACGATTACAATACTAGTTGAAAAAAATCTGCTGTGTATAAACTTCATAATAACAAATTCACTTATTGCACTTTAATACATAATCTGTCTCATTAATTTTGCACCGCAGTGCATTTCATACCAACGCGGCATCAAATTAAAACACTATTCACCTTTAACTTAATTAGAACAATACACTACACATCAGTGCAAAATAAATAACACGCGTGTCGTAACGAGCTCACTTTCTTCTGTGGGCATGACGCGTGAACGGGCTCATGTACACTTGGGTGCATTAATTGTTTCTGCCTGCCAGTGTATTGCGCAAAAACTTCCGTTTTGTGCCGTGTACTGCGGCGGATCTAATAAGGGATTGTTCACGTTGGTACTGGAGCAGCCATTTTAAATTTATACGTTATACATTGCTGCTTTTGTTAAGTGTTTCTGGTTAGGAGTTCGAGGTTAAAACAGCAATGAATGGAATACTTTGTGATTTTGTGGTTTTAACTATTGTTAGCTACTTGTCAATACACTTGATATATAACAAGTCCGTATAATTACATATGTGTTACATATGTTTTCCTTTGATGTGACAGCTGATTGGCCAATTAAATGCATTGTGCGACACGCGGGCTTAAAAATGTCAATGAGTCACGTAAGACGGTAATATTGTATAATCAGTATAATTAGTTTTTTAGTAGTTGTAGTAGTTTTTAATACTTAAGATGATAATAGGGGTGCGGACTGGGTAAAGAAAACGATATTCTATTTGGTCCGTCAGCTGGACAGGTAATACAAAAATATTAGACACGTATTTTTTGGTTTATCAAAATATCAAAAAATTACTTAGTTAAAACTCATTAAAGTTGGAGAGTGGGGGCTTATTACGTCACAAGTAGGTATAAAACTTACCTACATGTGACGTCATGCGCCATTTCAACTCAATATATCTCCGTAATTTTATGACCACGTGAAAAAAGAAAAAATACGTGTCCAATACTTTTCAATAAACTACCCGACGGACAAAGAAAAAATATTGGATTATCCCCTATTACCGTTCATATTTAAGTGACTATTTATTTAGATAGTGACTTTGTAGTAGCCGCTAGTTTATGAATACTTACAAGAAACAGGTAATCTGATGATACTAAGAAAATGATAAACCACACTTATTGACACTGTTTGGTCTCGAATAAAATTTGTCTTTGTCTTCAAATTATACCATGAATTTAAATATTCATAGAGGTGACCAAAGCAGAATGTCTACAGTACCCACTACTGAAAAAGGTAACGGATTTAAGGGGTGCGTCTCATTTCATATAAAGTTATTTGGTATAATTTCATTTTAATAACGTTCACAAGATAATAATAAACGTGAGTTATACCAACTGTGAGAGCAGCGGTGGCCCTATGGTAGCAGCCCCGACTTACGAGCAGTAAGTCGTAGGTTCGAACCCAGGCAGGCGCATTACTTTGTGTAATTTATTTCATCACCGCTGCTCTCAAAACGGTGAAGGAAAACATCGTGAGGAAACCGGCATGTCCTAGAACTAAAAATTCGAAGACATGTGACATCTACCAACCCGCACTGGGCCCGCGTGGTGGATTACAGCCCATTCCCTCTCATAGAGAGGAGGCCTGCATCCCAGCAGTGGGAACAATATAGGCTGATGATGATGATGATACCAACTGTTGATATAATTTCTTAAGATATAACGTTTAAATACTCTAAAATTTATTTCGTATAACGTTATTTGATATAACGTTTATTTAATCGAAAACCATTTGGCCTATTGTTTAAAATATATAATATTGATACCATCTTTATGCTTAACACCCCGATTAAAAGCAATCCGAATCGGATGGGTTATATTAGGTTAGAATGTTAAGGCGGGAGCAGAGCGGAGTGCCAGGTCCCCTCTATGTTGGTGAATCGTTTGGGTTAGGTTTGGTTAGAACAGTGACCATTAACGCGCGAAGGCGAACAAGTGAAGCGAGCGTGCTGCGGGAGCGGCGTGACAGAAACGAATCGCTGCAAAACCGACTCCACGTAGTCTTGTCTGCCCTATCCCTAGAGTGTTATTTAAAATCGCGTAGGCGTGGAGAGGCTAGGCGGCCCGCGGGCTGTGGAGCAGGTGGTTTTAACACTCGCCGCCGCGGCTGAGGCTGGTCGGCTAGGCCGGCCAGCAAGCCGAAGCCGGGGTGGTGAGCGTGAAACACATCTGCGACGATCAGCTCGCATGGGACCGCCGGAGCCCCGCAGCGCCGGAGCCGTGACAGAAACCATGCCTGCTGAACGCTTGCTTGCATGCTGCATTCTTGCTTGCATCCTGCATGCTTGCTTGCATGCTGCACACTTGCTTGCTGCATGCTTTGTGTTTTTTACTAGACGTTTTATCATATTAGACTAAATAGGTTTTATGTCTTATGAGTGGTATTTCAAACGATTTTATATTCAATGTATGCTTATAAAAATTAGTTACTTTAAAATTATATCAATGGTTTATTATATTAAGTGATCATTATATCGAATAAAATTATAGATTCAGTTGTTATATCTTGTAAAGATTAGAGATTTTGTAATTATATCATATATTACTTACCCGGATTTAAGAGTATTGTCAAACACAATGACGTGACGATTTCCAGTGCCAGCGTAAAAATCGTCATCAAAGAGCTGCATGGCACAGCTGAAATATTTGGTGATCTTCTTCGTTCTTTAACAGAAATTCCAAGAACCATCAATAGTCTTGTAAACAAGATTAATATTGATGGTATCCGTGACTACAATATTCTTCAAAGAGAAAAAGAGCCGCAACAAAATTCTTATTAAAAGAATAAAAACTAGGTACCGGTCGAACGTCATGTAACACCCGTCAGCAAAACACTTAGAGAGATCAAAGAAATTTTGTAACCAGTAATAAATAAGAGCAGTGTATAAAGAAATTTTATTCAGATTGTTTAAAATTATACACTTGTCGATTGGAAACACGAGTTCAGGTCAGATAAAAAAACTTGATGATTTGAATATTGTTGAAGTTATACATTGTGATGACAACCAGTCTTACCAAAGGGTATCGTATTACCCGGTACCAACTGGGTCGCGGAGGTCAGATATGCAGGCGCTCCATGTAAAATACTGGTATTCAGCTGCATTCGTTTAGACTGGAAGCCGACTCCAACGTAGTTAAGAAAAGGCTAGGCAGATGATAGATTGTGATAAAGGCAGAGATGTTGAAGGAAAAGAGCCTATTTGATTGACCGAAGGAGTAAAAGCATCAGAAAACATACAAGCTAAACTTTAAGCGGTAATTCTTACAGATAACCTTAGCAAGTGTAGAAAATGTTTCTGTGCGTTAACATAGTGCCTCGAATTTTGGAAAGAGACTGTCGACCGTCTAAAAAGTACTGTTATGTTATTGAGTCATGAAATTCATGCATCAAAGGCCACTTTACTGTACCTGCTACCAAATTTATCTCAATCGCGACAATAAAATCTTAAATTGCGAAAGTACGCCCTATTGCCAAAAAAGGAGGAAATTCAGAAAATCCTAGCGATTATAGGCCTATTTCACTATTACCCACATTTTCAAAAATTTTCGAAAAATCAATGGCGAATCGTGTTATCACGTTTTTAGAGAAATTTAATATTTTGGATAAAAACCAATTCGGTTTTAGGAAAAAATGCTCAACGACTTTAGCGGTATACAATTACGTACAGGAAATCTACAGTTGCATTAACGAACGAAAGTACGCTGTTGGAGTATTCCTTGATATGACGAAGGCGTATGACAGGGTGTCACATAAAATTTTATTACAAAAACTTTACGGATCGGGTATTAGGGGGCAAGCGTTTAATTGGTTTAAATCATATTTACAGGACAGAGTACAATTCGTAGAAGTAGAACATTTCGATAGCATTAACCAGGAAATGTACAACATACGATCAGACATGGCTACCATTAATAATTCAATACCCCAAGGAAGCGTCGTAGGATGTACCCTATTTATACTATACGTAAATGACTTGCCAAAAAAGATAAGTTCGACCTGTATTTTGTTCGCTGATGATGTTTCCTTATTATTTAAAACGCCAGCGAATGTTGACCATCTAGCTATTTTAAAAACTTTCACAGAAACTGAGCAATGGTTAAACGAACATAACTTAGAAATAAACCTATCTAAAACTAAAATATGCCAATTCAGAACTTACCAAAGAACCCCAATCAATCTTAATATATTAACACAAAAAATTAAATTAGAAGAAATAAATGAATTTACACTTTTAGGCCTAACATTAGACTCAAACCTAAATTGGAAGAAACATATAGAAAATACAAAAGGAAAATTGTCCCAATTTATCTATGCGCTAAGCATATTGAAACGTAACACAGACTATAAAACCGCCTTATCTGCCTATTATGCGTACGCCTACTCCTGGCTAAATTACGGTATCATTTTGTGGGGAGAAAGTACTGACTTTCTGGACCTATTCATTCAGCAAAAGAAATGTATCAGAATACTAATGAACATAGATCAGCGAGAGAGTTGTAGGTCACACTTTATTAAACAACAACTTCTTACACTACCAGCAATATACATATTGCAAAGTTGTATATTCGTTAGAAAAAATAGGCACCTTTTCAAATCTAATATCGAGTTAAATGAAAACTATAACCGACGGAACAGGAATAGATTAATACTACCCATCACAAGCTTAAAAGTTATCGGGAAAAGCCCACACTCAAGACTAGCTAATATATTTAATAAGCTGCCTGAAAAATTAAAATCCCTACCAAATGACTCCATTTTCTCTAAACAGTTGAAATCTATGCTAATAAAGAAAGGCTACTATACCATAGAGGAATTTAAAACTGACAAATTGTGAATCGATCGACCCTGACCCGATATTAACTTAACAAAAATGTAAAATAATAATGATTAATTTTAAAATGTTTAAAATGTATATGATGAATGATTGATTAATGTTTTGTATAATTAATGTAATATAATTGTAATAATCATAATATGTACTTAATTTAATAATTAGTTATAAAATATTTGCAGTGCCCTTACAGGGTGCATGTCTTAATACTGTGTCATGAAATTTTAATGCATGCCTACAATCCAGTGTTTTACATGTGAGCAAATCAGTAAATAAATAAATAAATCGCACCCATATTTCAAAACTCTTAAACGTTAAAAACCAAAAGAATCACCACACGTCGATACTACACGAACATTGACTCCAGCGGTAATCCAAACAAAAGCACAAATGACAAACGGTACCCCGAAAAAATAACCACTGACTCATACAGCCTGACCAAATTGGATACACGTCAGGATGCTTCAGAATTCATTGGTCTCGATGACCATCTAAATCTGTACGGTTGTCAGCCCACCCGGGCGTGAGAGATTGTATTTGTTTACATTAATTTTTACAGCGGCCGCGACAGAAACCAGAGCGAGAACATCGGCTAATTATAGACGCGTTTAAAACTTACCACGTGGGGTCGTTGACTGTAAATTGTTATAGAAATTGAAGAGTTTTTGAGATAATGAGATTGGCAGCTGGATAGGTTATTGGTAGTATCCAGAACCAGTATTCTGTCTAATGAAGAAACCTCTGACGGCAAAATGTTGATTCCGTCAGCAATTTTTTCCAAGTATTTACTTAATTCAATTATTAAAGTGAAACTTTTATTACATCGTCTCAAAGTTTTTCGTCTGTGTGTAGCATGTCGCGTGACGCTCGGCTGTGGAGTAGTGAAAGTGAAAGGCGCTCGTCAGAGCGCCTTTCACTTTATCCCTACTCCGCGTTTTATACCCTTAATGGAATATTATTCCAAATTTCTAGAGTGTGAAAAAAGTTTCACTTTTACCGTGGTTTCATAAAACCACACAATCCTTTTTTGCCATAATATTAACCATAGACTGCCTCGTTGGTCTTCTGGTCGAAAGCGCGACTGTTGAGCATGAGGTCCTAGGTTCGATTCACAGGTCGGGCAAAGTGCTATTGGGTTTTTCCATCCAGAATTTCTCAGTAGCAGCCACGGAGTCTGGATTTGTGCTCGGTTGATGGCAATAAGCTCGCTTCTTATCATATGGGATTTAAACATAACTGGCGAAATGTGGGTGCACTAATGGATATCTCTGCCTAACCCTTCGGGGATTACAAACGTGATATTATGTTATGTATAGTTTCAGATTCAGATTTATTTGCAAAAACATGTGTAGATAATATACATAGTATGATGCTTATTATAGGTGTCAGAAGGTCTTCTTTGGCTCAACATGTTTGACCATGGCTGGTGTACAAATTTGGTCGAAAGACAATAAGATTACAAAAAATACAAATAAAAAGAATAATAATATAAATCAATCAAAGAATAATAATATTAAAAAAAATAGTGCAACTAAGTATTTGGTTGAAACACACATACAGGGTGTAACGGAAAGGTTCAAACTGAACAGGTTTCTCATCATGAAATTTTTTTTGCAGCAAAAAAAATATCTGCTGCCCCATAGAAAATTGCAATTCGACCCAAATGTATAGGCAGCTGATATTTTTTTTTTGCAGCAAAATTTTTTTTTATGATGAGGAACATGTTCAGTTTGATGGTCTGTAGCACACCCTTAAGGATGTATATACCCTTTCCGTTACACCCTGTATATTAAGTATTTATTCAAGTCTGAGAAATCTCTCGGTAATTCTATTACATGGATTTGCCTTGTCTACATCAACAGGGTATTTTGGTATTCACACTACTCGTATTTCTAAGATAGTTGTAAACTAAATTCCACATCGTCTGTTTTAATAAAGAAAAATTTGTTTTAAGTAGACGACCGTAAAAACGCAAATAATTGTTACTATCAGTTGCTTTTGGTACTATCTAAATAAAGATGAGTATATTTGGTTTAGTAAACTCTTTAGTTCTGAATTTGGATTCTTACATTTAAAATATTCATTTGCGTCAATCAAAACCATAACTCACGGCTATACAAGGTGTTGTTTTGCCTCCTCGTCAAATTCAAGGAGGTTATTTTGCTAATGATTCTCGTCCCAAATCAATAATAAAATAAGTAGGTCATTTTTATTATTTACGAAAATCGGTAAGTGTGAACCACCTGTGTTTTAAACGCGGCCCGTTTGATCATCACCCTTAGCCACCGTTTCACACATACAAACAATCTCAAACGTTTATTCGATAATTTCTTATTCCCTAAACCACGTTCAGAGGGTTATTCTGAAATACTGACAAACTTAAACAACCAAAAAATCTGCGTTTATCAATATTTAACTAGGTACCTACAGTAATTTTAATTGATTACTACTTTTTTTACAACCTCTTGAATTTTGACGAGGATGCAAAACAACAGCTTGTATAAAAGCATCATCATCATCTTTCTCCTACCCTGATATTTATTTGATCGGCGCAGCATGTATTCTTCTTCCATCATCAAAATTGGAATCATCATCAACTACTTATTTATTTCTATCATAGTCTTCTGCTGAGATTAGTTTATGGGCCGTTTAGCATTTTTCACATGATGTTTGGCTTAGTTGAGCATGGTATTTGGCTTACCAGTGTTTAGTCTATATTTCCCAGCCATGTGTGTCCCATTAACACCAATTAAATTTTTGGCTTCGTATGACTCACAGATTCTCACCAGATCAGATTTCCGGCAGCATCCTTACAAAAAACTGCTCTCCCAAAAAAGGAAGCAGAATCAGATACAGGTTCCCAATATTTTATTAAATACCTGATATCGTCCAAACTAAAATTAATTCAACAGAGTTAATAATCTAAAGTTCTAAACCCATCTCAATTCATTTTGTATTTGCACAGCATGAAATAAACCTGTCAAGCTAAACGGTTTGCATTGATTTATTCCACAGTAAATATACAAAGTAAGAGAGGCAACGATATGTACCTACTTACTGCAACAGTTATGAGTTATAGAAGGTGTATGGTATGAACACCGACAACAATGAATAAGGTTCTTTGTTAGCTGTTAATCAAGATCTGAAACAGTCAACTGTAGAGAATAGGGTTTCTACCATATAGTGTCGCTACACCTCGCGGTCTAAGGCAATAATTTCTTTACAATTAGTAAAATGGCCACTAAGATCAATAATAATTCTTAATGTTATAAACTGCTAAAGCGGCTTTATACCCCTGGTCATCAGACCAAGAATTTGAAAATGATCATATCCAGCAATCCCAAGCACCGCTGCCATTGATTATTCCATTTTCACTCATGTTGCAAAGGATTTGGCTTTGGTTTTACAGTCAGCCGCCTACCTGACACTAATTCACCTTGGGAATGCTGTTGTTGGTGATTTACCCGTCACCATTTGGGAACCCATGGAACTTTATGCTATGCACTGGGTCTTAAGCTCCCTTAGTCGCCTCCTATGACACCCACGGGATGAGATGGGGTCGCCATATTCTTAATCCGGGACCACACCGATGAGATGACAATAAGGGTCAAAAATAGTATCATCACCGATGACAACTGCACTTTGATTAGGTATGCGTAAAACAACATTTTAATCCAGCACTTTACCATAAGAAACCCAGCTCCATCATAAGAAAATAACGTTTGACATACCATAAAATGGTTTTTTGAAAAATATTCCCGTTACACGTTGAATAATATTAATAGAATACCTGTCATCCTAATTACCTTCTCACTTTTTATCGTTTGGTAATTCCAATGAGAACGGTAGTAGCCCATTTGTCTGGCTTGCTACGTGATGGTCGTTAGTTCGAACTGAGGCGTAACCAATGTGTTTTTCCAGCGAGCCATGCAGTTTGAATTTATCACTGGATCCAAACGGAATCCCGGTTGCTTGCTGGTAAAGTTCCATTTTATAGAGAATACCTGGTGTGCAACTATGGCTAGGGTGTTGCACAGCAATGTTTTCACTGCGTGCACAAGTCAAAAAACGACTTTGAAATGTTGATTGTTTGCAATTATGTAGCTAACTGGGTGGCATTTCCAAGTTCTCAATATCAGGCGGTTCTATTTTCCCCACTTCTTCACAAATAAAGTATTACTGCTTAGCTCCTTCATCATTCCTTTGCCCTATTACCAAATTATTTTTGGCCGGTGCATATCCTTTTCTTCCATACTTTTCTTTTAGTCGTCATATCAGGATTCACCCCTTTTTTGGCCAAATCATTTTTCATTCAGCTAAGTATCTTGATTCTAGAAAACTCTGTTTTAACATAAAAAAAAAGCTTTAAAGTTTTCTGTTTTCGCCATTCACCATCCTATAACAACAAAGTGACAATATTCCAAGTAAACGCATTCCGGGACAAGTGGACCGGTAAAGGCGTGGCGTCGTTCTACTGAATTACACGAATTCCCAATAAAGACAGGACAAGTGTCCGTAAAATGGGCGGCCGCGTGTGGTCACCGGATGCGTATGAATGGGACATTGTTAATGAATGGGACGTTATTCGCAATGATGCAGATGCAATTTATGATCTTTTGGGGAAATTTTGTAACGGCCTCGAATTGACGCCAAATTCACTTTCCAGTCCAGTCTCCAAGAGACGATCTGACGTCAGTCATAAAATAAAAATATCTTCATAGCAGTCATGCTATGAAGATATTTTTATTTATTTAATACCTTAACAACGCAAATGTATAGAGGTCGATTTAGTGGACATTTTTGACTAGGGGTGGTGAAGAGACAAACGGAGATAGGTGCAATCCCAAAATTAGAACATTCAATATTCCTTGCTTATGGTTTTTCCAATTGACGACCCCACTTTCAAAGCCACAACGTCAAGTGCTACCGAACTTAATATTCAAAGTCAAGGTCATCTTGGAATTTCGTGTGAAACTTTGGTACAGAATGAGCAATAACATCAAGTACTTCGAGAACAATAATCATGTCACAAAAACAGAAATAGTTGTCGCACAAAAAAAAATAGCGACACACGAGTAAATTGAAATTGTTATGCTTATCAAATATACTCAATCATGTTATTTAACACAAAGGCGTATGAATCAACAGGTACCTGGAATAGGCAGAGATCATCATCTGCCAAGCCTTTTCCCAAACTATCTTGGGGTCGCCTTCCAGTCTAACCGGATGCAGCTGAGTACCATTATTTTACATGAAGCGACTGCCTATCTGACCTCCACAACCCAGTAACTGGGTAATACGATACCCCTTGGTAAGACTGGATGTCAGACTTTTGGCTTCTGACTACTCGTGACGACTGTCAAAGATCTACAACTGACAGCCGGGACCAACGGCTTAACGTGCTTTCCGAGGCACGGAGGAAACTCGGTATGTAATTATGGTCACCCATCCACGGACCAACCTCGGCAAGCACGGCTTAACCCTGAAGATCGACCCGTGTGGCTGTTATTATTTAGCCACGAGCTCCTCAATATATAATAAATATAATATAATATAAATATAATATAATCCTCAATATGGAATAGGCAAAGATGTACCTACACAATTATTGTTCACCCACATTTCGCCCGTTATGTTTAAAGCTCATGTAATAGGGGCGAGCTAATTGCCATCAATCGGTCTTGTGCCGAATTCTCTGAGTAACAGCCACGTAGTCTGGATTTGGCTTCCGTGGCTGCTACTGCGAAAAATCCTGATTGAAAAACCTAGTACCACTTTGCCCGACCAGGGGGTCGAACCCAGGACTTGTTTGCGCGCACTCGACCAACAAGGAATCAGGATAACCCCATTTATCTACAACGTTAACTCCATGTGCTGTATCACTTCTAGAATAAGATCAATTGTCCAGGGGGGTTACTATGACGCTTAAATCATTATTGTTCCATTCCTATTCCAGAGTGGGAAAGAGATGGAGCTAGACGACCTGTATAGCTCCGTCACTTTTCACTCTGGAATAAGAATGGAACAATAATGTTTTAAGACGTTATGGTACGCCACCTGATCTCACACACAGAAAGGCTTCTTTATCGTCGACTTTGTTTCTGACATCTCTGACCTAGACTAGAGTCAAGAGCAAATCCATCGCAAATAAAATAAAAAAAAACACTGTTTAAAAATACTGGCAACATTTCAAATCAAAAGTTCTCAAAAAGATTCTTGCATTAGTCAAATCCAAAAGAATGATCCGCATTTCTTTATAAATGGATTTGTTGAATCAAATCTGTCTATCTACAGAACCCCAAAACCCCGATCCAAAACCGCCTGGTCATGCGTCCACCTGCTGTAATTACCTTAATTGAGTTTTTTCAATTAAAACCCGGTCACGGTGGGGATGTCTCTGTTTCTACATGCTCGTACAATTTGATATGTATCTCTATAATTGGCTGGGTTTTCTCAATACGTACCAGCATTGCTATGTCGAATTTGGCAAGGAGTAGAATATTGTGATTGAAATTGTTGGTAGTAAAACTGTATTGAGGTTATTGTTTGAGACAAAATGGTGATTTGTTTTACTTTTGGTGAAGACCAAAGAAACGATGGATCTATGGCGCCATCACCAAATAATTTGAGATAAGGGCAGGAAAAATAATGGTTAGAAATATAATGATTCTATTATTAATAGATTCTGGGCGTGGTAAGACTAAAGTAGCGTTTAAATCTGATCCGTTCCAACCGGACCCATTTTATTAAGTACTAACATAGCATATAAGCACAATTCATTGCTAACCACTACGACTAAATTAGTTCTGAATTTTTGTTTTTTAATCGGTTGACAATAATAACTTTTATTACTGCAACATTTCCTTTGAATTTGCGTTCTAGTTAATAGTTAGATTTTCTGTTCTAGTTAAACAAGGCTCACAGTCATGAAAACTGTAATGGTTAGATAAAAAGCTTTACTATCTTATCTACCACAATAAAGTTTATCATTTTGTTTTCTTATGTACTAAATTAGTTTTTACGATGTCACAGTTTCTGGGTCTTTCTCCTCTTCACGCTATGTGACTGAAGTTAACGTGGAAAATTCTAATGCATAGCTATAGTTGCTGCTATTTAGCATGGCAATAGCGGTCATTGACCCACCTACATTTATTGACATCCTTAATTGCAATCATGGAAAGAAAGTCTTAAAAATTTATTTAGTTTTCATGGGTAAAAATGTTGAGGATAGATGTCAAATCTACATGGAAACTAAATATTTTTTTCATTGTTTTGGTTCGTGCAAAGAAATATTAAGGGAAGGGCAGTGACCGATATTGCGATGCTAAATGGCAGCAACTATAACTGCTAACTAGTTTTAGTACTAAATTAGGTAATGGAAAGAAATAAGACGCTTGGTTTACAAAGTTCCATTGTGATGAAAAATGAAGAAGAATTAAAAGCTGATGATCGCGTAAGAAATAAAGGCAGGCTAATTTCAGCATAAGGAAGTCATTTTTGTTGAAAAGCAAGTCAGTCAGTATTTTAAGGTTGGGTTCTTGATTTGTAAGATAGATTGGGCTTAGTATTCTGTTCTTAGCTGCAAAAGCTTTTAAATCAAACATCGTTGCTATTGTTCATTCCATTATGTCTACGTACCTAAACAAGAAGAATTGGCACAGAATGATTGGCCGATGGAGCCAAAGGTTCTGGAGTGTCGACCACGTACTATATGGCACAACGTTGGAGGTCCTCCATGAAGGTATAGCTAGAATGACCTTAGGAATGCCACCGGAATCCAATGAATGCGAGAAGTGTATTTGGAGGTACTTAGCAGCAGTGGACGTCATTGAGCTAAAATGATGGTAATGACTTAAACTCTAAAGGATACAAGTTTGACGGTAAAATAAACATAAACATAAATATTGCTTGTCACACATACGACCAATTAGAAGACTGTAGGAAAATCATAGCGAAGAATAATAACTGTAAAATACTCACGTTTAATATAAGAAGTTACCAGCGCAACTTCGACGATTTTTGCATAGCTTTAAAGCGACTAGACGCTGAATTCGATGCTATTGTTTTGACAGAATGTTGGCTAAATGAAGGGACAATATTGGAGCCAATACCAGGTTATTCTGTTTCTCGCTCTCAATCACAATCGAACAAAAATGGAGGTGTCATTATTTACACCAAAATGAGTAGAAATGTAAAAGTGATAGAGTCGTCCATTACAGAAGCTGACAGTATCGCACTTATCCTTGACAATGAAGTAGCTATAATAGGAGTTTATAGGTCGCCATCTTTTTTAAATTTAAATAACTTTATTGAATCTCTAGACACTGCTTTAGCTCAAATAAAAAGATATCCAACTATTGTAGTTGCCGGAGACCTCAATATCGACATAATTAATACTACTATCTCAAATCACGCCGAATACTTGAGCCTTATGGCCTCACATGGGTTTCTTCCTGCTATCACTGAACCTACCAGGGGGCGTACTTGTCTTGATCACATCTTTGTTAAGTCAAGCTACAGAACCGAAGGAATAATCAGCAAATGCTCTATAACAGACCACGATATGGCTCTGGCTGTCATTTCACTAGAAAACAATGGCATTAAATCTCATAAAAGATCCCGATGGACAAACAGAACTGACTATGATGCAATCGCGGAGGACTTACTGAACATCGACTGGTCTGATATTCTCAATTCTAACTGTGCCAACACCTCTACAAACACACTAACAACTATTATAACTAATCTAGTAATTAAACACACACACAAAGTTAAAATAAGCAGAAGTAGATTCACACTTAAACCATGGATCACTCCAGGTCTTATGAGGTGCATTAAGCACAGAGACTGTCTTCATCAAGCGTCAAATTCCAACCCAGACGATGAGAT
Source organism: Cerastis leucographa (assembly GCA_963082945.1). Taxonomy (NCBI): domain Eukaryota; kingdom Metazoa; phylum Arthropoda; class Insecta; order Lepidoptera; family Noctuidae; genus Cerastis; species Cerastis leucographa. The sequence continues at coordinate 6,463,683 of OY720363.1, read as the reverse complement.
GAAAAGACTGATTTATACTAGGTACAGGAATTCTTGCAACAATCTTTTACATAACCTAAAAACAAAACACAATAGCCAGCTAATAACTGAAAGCCGAAAGGACCCTAAAAAACTATGGAACACTCTCAAATCTATATATAGCCCAAATAATGAAAGAAGTGACTCATCACAGCTAATTTCCAATTCGGAGGATCCCGTTAACTCACTTAACAATTGTAATGCGTACTTCACCTCGATTGGAAAAAATCTATCTGATCAAATACTATCACGAATCAATGAGACTCAGGAATCTCTAGTAAAAAAATACCAACGTTGTGAAAACTTCCCACACTCTTTCTTTCTTCACCCGACAGACGAAGCAGAAATAACTAAATATATCCACCAACTTAAAATTGACACTGCACCAGGACTTGATGGTATCACTACAAGATTTATAATAAAAATTAAAAATGCAATCCTTAAACCACTCACCCACATTTATAATTTAAGCTTGGAATCTGGGACCTTTCCGGATTGCTGGAAGGTTGCTTCCGTTAGACCGATACACAAGAACGGCCCTACAGACTTACCTGAATATTATCGACCAATCGCACTTCTATCCATTTTGTCCAAAATACTGGAAAAATTGGTTAACAACAGGCTAGCGAACTATTTTGAAAAACACAAACTAATATCAGACAGACAGTTCGGATTCCGACGAGGAAGGTCAACTGAAGATGCGGCTACATTACTAACTAACTTAGTGGCTAATTTCACCGAAAATGGAGAACAGTCGATAGGAGTTTTTTTAGATCTGGCAAAGGCCTTTGATACAATATCAGTTGCACTTCTTCTGAGGAAACTAGAATGTGCAGGTATACGAGGGACTGCACTTGATTGGTTCACGAATTACCTATCGAATCGCAAACAGCTAGTCAAAGTAGATGAACACTCGAGTGACGTGCTTCCCATCGACTTTGGAATTCCACAAGGCAGCACGCTCGGCCCAACTCTTTTCACCTTCTACATGAATGATATTCTAAACTCTCAACTAAACGACGCAGAAATAATATCCTATGCTGATGACACGGTCATAATTTTCCACGCAAAAACCTGGGAACAAGTGTACCCTCTTGCAGAGAAAGGACTACTAACTATTTCTGAGTGTCTTGACGCGAATCTCCTGACTCTGAATATAAAGAAAACTAAGTTCATAACCTTCTACAAAACAATAGCTTCTCGACCTCCATGTCATCTTATACTTAAATACCATACATGCTTCAGCTACCAGACATCAACGCTTACACACTGTACCTGTCCAGTTATAGATCACACTGCCTCAATTAAATACCTTGGAATCACATTAGACGAAAACCTCTCATTCAAATCACATGTACACCTGCTTTCTGGACGCGTTAGGAAGCTGATATACGTGATGAAAAAACTACGTGACTGTACACCCATTGAAATTCTACGTACAACTTACCTTGGTCTGTGTCAGTCTGTACTTCAATACGGGATTTCTGTTTGGGGTGCAGCAGGGAAAAGCACTGTTATTGAAGTGGAACGAGCTCAAAGAGCCGTTATAAAGTAGCATTAAGAAAACCTTTCCGCTACCCAACAAATCTAATCCATAAGGAATTCGCCGTCTTAAGAGTGCGGCAATTATTTATCTTAAACGCAACATTGCATGTTCACAAAACCCTAAAAAATAGATCCGATTATAACAAACTTGTCTCTAAACGCGTCTTCAACATTCCCATTCCCGAAGCAAAAAGCCTCTTAGCCAGACGATGTCCGTTTTACTCGCATATCCATATTTATAATAAAATCAGCAAAAGCTGCGACATTAAAGACATGAACAACTTTTCATGCAAGAAAACTTTAATAAAATGGTTTGCGAAACTAACATATGAAGAGACGGAAGAAATCTTAAAACACTTAAACTAAAAAACATGAAATAACTGCTAATAATATACATATCAGCACACAAACACACACACACACACACACTCACATACACACACGCACGCACACACTCAACATCGCTCACTCAACATCATTGAATTTTAGAGTACTTTTATTTTATATCTTTTTATTTTTATTTTTTATGTTCAAAGGTAATCCCCAATTACCTACTTATGCGTTGTTTACTACCACATCAACAAATATGTGTTTTAACTCTAAGATATCGCAACTCCGGCCCCCAAGATACAGGCGCAGCCTAGTTTGGGTTCCTCTGTTTTTTTTTTAACTATATTAAATATTACTTGTTACGATTACTCATAGCGCTAAGTTAGATTAAGGAAAAGTTTGTAACAATGGCTTAATAAATTTATTCTTATTCTTATTCTTAGCATACGGTCCCCTAAAATTCATTACACAGAACAAAATGTCTCAAAGCGCTTTATTAGCGTTTTTTCCCCAAAGATTGCAATCTTGCTGTAATCTTGTATCATAATAGACATTAAACGAAACTAGGAGCTTGTTATGGAAGTCTTGCGTCGCTAATTAAGACACCAGAGCTCTGTAAGATGGTGCCACAATTTTTTTATGGCCAATTCATTGTGCAGTATCTGGTTTTGGCGTGGTTAAGTATAGTTTGTGTTAGTAATTTTAAGTGTCTCGGTCTGCAAAAATGTGAAAGCGTCTTTATTATTTAAAAAAAAAAACAGTCCTTGCCAAAAAGTATACTTTTACAATATTTCTATCACCAGAGGACCTAGATTGTATAATATAATGACAATGGCTTTCAAAGCGATTTTTGATACTAGATCGAAGATTTTTTCCAAGATTTAGCTTTTCGGTTCCGGTGCTGCGGGACAGTTCGAAAGAGATACCGTGGCCCTGGACACAAAGGGGTAAGAAGAACATGGATGGGTTTTAGTCAGTACAAGTCTGACACTCCCTTCCACTTCACCCAGAGCGGGAGGGGAAGGGATAATGGATGAATTACCATCCGTAAAAAAAAAGTTAAGCTTTTCGTTAGCGATGACACGTCAAATCATGACACTTTATCTAGACCCCAAAGCTCTTGTTGTCTTTGAAACTATTTCTAAGCAGGTATCTGTTCTTTTTCTTACAATTTAATTATTATGTGTGCAAGTTGCAACAGCAAGACCACAGATTAACGAATACAGTACATTGTACAGTACCCACATAATCTTGACTGAGTTTTCTTGCACGAGTGGTTTTGTACCCCGTGACGTGACTGGTTATTATAAATAAGAAGCGTATATATAATACAAGGTGTTGTTTTGCATCCTCGTCAAAATTCAGGAGGTTGTCACCCAAGACATAAATAATCAATATAAATTACGGTACCAAAGTAATTATTAATAAAACGATTTTTTTGGTTGTTTATGATCGTCAGTATTTCAGAATAACCCCCTTAACATGGTTTAGGGAATAAGAAATTATCAAAAAACATTTGAGGTTGTTTGTATTTATGGAAGCGCGGTCATAGGGCGACAATCAGATGGCCCGCGTTTAAAACACGGGTGGTTCACATTTACCGATTTCCGTAAACAAGAAAAAAAAAATTACCTACACCATTTTATTATTGATTCGGGACGAGAATCATTAGCTTAATTACGTCCTTGAATTTGACGAGGATGCAAAACAACATCTTGTATAACTGGTACGGTCATCTTAGATGTTAATGAGCTCTTCCAAAGTAAAACACATATTTTAAATTATCATCCGCCTAGCGTTTTCCCAAACTATCTTGGGGTCGGCTTCTAGTCTAACCGGATGCGGTTGACTACCTACTAGTAGGTATTTTACATGAAGCGACTGCCTATATGACCTCCACAACCCAGTAACTGGGTAATACGACCCTGGTAAGACTGGATGTCAGACTTTTGGTTTCTGACTACTCTTAACGACTGTCAAAGTTCTACAAATGACAGCCAGGACCAACGTCTTAACGTACTTTCTGAGGTACGGAGGAAACTCGGTATGTAATTATTTAACCTATCTACGGACCAACCTCGGCAAGCACGGCTTAACCTTAAAGATCGACCCGTGCGGCTGTTATTATTTTTAACCACGAGCTCTTCATAAAACACTTATTTTAAATGTTAGATACAATTAACCGGACCAGGTGACTCTTATTAAACACAAGTTAAATAACAGTACCTACATGTTTAGCCACCGTCGATGAAAATTTATTAAAGCGGAACCCTTTATAGTCCAAAAATATAAGAGCATGTTACACTTTTTTCTCAACAACGCTTGCAATGAGAATACAAACGAGACTATTTCAAGATACTGTCATGTCGCTAATGACATCAAAAACATAAATTAAGCCACAAGCGGAAGGTGCAAGGGAATTGCCACAAAGACATCCGACATACCTCAAATACTCTGTCATATACCCTCGTAAACAGTGTAAAACGTGTGACGGACGTTTCATCGAAATTCAACAATTATTAAATTCTTTAATTAAACCTTAAAAGGGTTCTAAAAAGTGCCGCTCAAAAACTAGCATCGGTCACCTAATAGACGAGTGTCGCATTGCTGTACGTACGAATTTAATCGCGGCGGTACTCTTTGTGACGTCGCGGACTCAAGATGGCCGCTGTAGATCAAAGGGGCCGCGCGTGTGAGGCTCCTGCGGTGAAATGTCACCGCGCTCGATCAATTAACGGCTATCCAATGTTAATGTGTTATTGATATCGGAATAGCGAAGTTCGTATTGCTGTAGATTATTCGATTTTTTGTATGGTTTAAGTGATAATTGGTGAGCGTAATTGAATTCGGCCGTTACGTCGCATTACTAGGGTGTAATTACTGTAACAATGGTGGCATTTGCGTTATATGACACTTAATTGTACTTACATTTAAGTGTCATATAACGCAAATGCCACCAATGTCGTGACCTAGGTTTTCCTTAGCTTCAACTTTATATCCATAAAGCCTGATGATAAAGACCTTATTTATAGGATGATTGGTTGCTTTGGTTTATGGGGTGATTAGCTTTTGATCACAAGCCCTTAAAAGCCGTTGTTCTATGTTAAATAACTACCTAAATATATTTTTAAATGTTAAGTATGTAATTTAGTTCTCTTAATGACAATGCAATTTATTTCAGAAAATACCAACGAATCAAAGTGGCATTGAAAGTCAAAATTCAATTATTTTTGTCTATGAACAGTAAAATACATAATAAAAAGATAATTTACTAAACTCTTGCTACAGAAGCCCGCTATCGCCTATAACACGCACCACGTACTATATTTATCCATGCATCGTGGAAACTAGTCTCAATCGGGCTACGATGGACAAAATAATTACCGTAACAAATTGTTACCGACATACACATGGCTCAGATGTATACAGGCTAACAGAACTATTAATTTTATTAGTTGTTTTGAAACCGACGCACTCGACGATGAAGGTAACATTGAGAAAGAAGCAAATGTTCTACATAAAATTATTGAGGATGTCGTCGATTCGATTTTCTTAGTGATAGAGAGTTTGGTATTGCGGAAAAAGCGCGTGCCCGTGTGCACTAAACTTATCATAATGCAGCCTGTAACTGTCCCACTGCTGAACAAAAGCTTCTTCATGTACATAGAAGGCACGAGCATTTATCACCACGTTTGCTCAAGACGGGTTAGCGATTTCAGAGGTCACAAGGTCTCAAAAGACTCTTCACGAAGCCGTCCACCAAGCATTCTGTACATCAAACTGAGTAACCCTACGCAAAAAATATTGCTGGGAAACAACTTTGTTTTTGGGGTGAAAAATCGCGTTTTACGGTAAAACTCAATGTAACGCACTCAAAACATTGTACTGTTGGATGCAATAACTAGTAAAATGGTCATTAAGACATTTAAAGTAAAGCTCTAACCTTAAAAACTGCTATTACGTCCAATATCATGGCCCAGAACAAAAAAAAATATCGTTATAACGGGGAAAACAAGTGCCTTTCGGCTTTGTTAAGGGTTGATTTACACACCCTTTATTAATTATAAGTCCAGGTTGATCACAAATCCTCGAAGCGCGCGGTGATTGGCGGCGGCGACCTCTCGCGTCTAGCCCTGGTTTTTTATCCATGGTCTGGAGCGCGAGGAAATGGGAAACTGTTGCCTCCTTCTGCGAAGCAGTTATGCTAGCGAAGGAGATGGCGGAACATGAGCGGGAGAGAGCCTTACGTCCCAGCCGCCGCGCGGGCGTCGCGTCGGGGGCCACCTAGTGGCCACCGACGCCGGCCACCGTAGGCGCGGGCCTGTGGAATGTACTTATATTTTGAAATATATTTATAGTATTTTTGATAATTATTTATGGTATTTAAACTCACCTCTGTACTATGTGCGTGTGAAGTGTTAAATAAAAACAAGAGTGGTGACATAAAATGTTCCATTTTCCAGAGACGAATAAAATTATGATACTAATTACAGTTTGGCAGTAGCTGTACGCCAACTAATAATTAACAACAAAAAAACTACGAACACAACAAGACCGATCAGTTCCCCAATATATCTTTAAGACTACTTGAAAAGAAATGAATGCACCTACATTTCTACAGTATCCGTATTGTATAGCAAGCATTATGTTCGTGTAATGTGATGGCAATATCTTCTGGCCATAGCAACAGCAACAAAAGTAATTCCTTATTGATGGTGGCCGAGATTGCCGCCTCGTGAGGGGACGAACTTATCTACAGCACCTTTAATTACGCTGGGACGTTTATACGATGCGATTTTCGAAGATGATACGATTTGTTATTTAGGGCGGTGAAGGTACCTAATTGAATCGTGCTTTGGGAAAATGACTTTGGTAATACGGCAATGGATACTACGGTTTTTTTTTTTACAATTTCTATTCGTTTTATAAATACATAATATAATTGCTGTTGTATTATCCTCGATGATTCAGAAAACACATGTAGTCAAACACACACTCGTCGGACAATACAACAACAAGGATAATTAATGTCGAACTTCATTAACAGTTAAGTTCGTTTGACTATTCAATTTCATAATACTCGCATAATAACTACTATTTTTTTTAAATTCTTTCTACCTACCTACGAAAACCTTCTAGTACAACTGATTATACATTACGTTTTCGTTCCGATGAAGAAAAGGCAGGGACAACAAAACACTAGGTTTTCGTACGCTAGTATTTTTTTTTTATTCCTAATGGAAAAACCCAAAAACAATTTGCCAAATCCTCAAATGACATCTCAATTGAGAAGTACTTATACAATGTTTGAAGACCACTTATAATGTATCTACACACTTACAAAGCTTTGTATAAGTCAATAATATCTTATTAAACTTAAGAGGAGGCAGTTTTTTTTATTAATCTTGAGGCTAATTAAATTGTGATTCCTAATACTTTACTATTATTTTTATGACTTCTGTTAGTATTAAGGAGAAAAAGTTAGGTATAGGGGCAAGAGAATGACAATGGTTCCCTTTGTGAACTCAGATTCAAGAAGTAAAATTATTATCACAAGTAATACAATTTGCACAGAGCAGCGGTGGCCCAGTAGTGGCCCCGACTTACGAGCAGTACGTCGTAGGCAGACGCATTACTTTGTGTAATTTATTTCATCACCGCTGCTCTTAAAACGGTAAAGGAAAACATCATGAGGAAACCGGCATGTCCTAGAACTAAAAAATCGAAGATATGTGACATCTACCAACCCGCACTGGGCCCGCGTTGTGTATTAAAGCCCACTCTCTCTCATGGAGAGGAGGCCTGAGTCCCAGCAGTATGAACATTATAGGCTGATGATAATGATGATGATGAATACAATTGTCATTATAAACGACCTTACGAGAAATCGCATCCCCTAAAACGCTCCTACCACAGTCAATGGGACTCCGACCAATCGCAACCTCTAAAAGCCACAGCTTAGAGACAGATACGAATGTACATCCATTCACAGTCCAGTTATAGATGCCGCTACAATACGTAGATGGCTGGTCACAGTGTAACAGAGCGGCAACATTTAATGACCGCGTGTGTCCAGTTACTCAGTCGGTATGTATCGTTTCGTCACTAACGTTATGTACAGGAACGGAATTGCGTTTTTGATGCTGTTCATGCTGATGCAAGAATTTAGTGACGTAATTTTTTTGTTAATTAATTGTCTTGCTTGTGTCGGTATGAATCCGGATGGTAGGTCTGAATTAAGTTACTTATTGTTAGTATAATCTTAAAAGTTACCGAAAATAGTGCCTTAATAAAATTTGGTCGGTCAATATTTGCATGATGATTGCGCAGAAAGACCCTAGTAGACGTGAAGTATGATGGCATTGGAGTCAAATAACTTTTCTTTCAAAAAGCACCAAAATAAGAAAGTTGTCAATAAATAAAGTAACTACTTTTGAAGATCAATTAAGCTCTTATTAAAGTTCAAGACTGAAAAGACGTATTTTAATATTCAGTAGACACTAGGGTTGAAAAAACATCCTAATCCTCACTTGTATTCGTTAACAAACCGTTTCAAATTAGCAGTTTTAAACAACACGTAGGTATCATCACCAAAAATTGTAAGTACAAACGTCTATTGCGTACAAATTCACGCAAACTTGGCCAATGTCCATTAGCATTTTAACGACGCGACGGGGCACGCAATAAAAAGTGTCTTGCAAGCAATTATACCAAAGTAACAGTGAGCGATAGTGGACCAATTGTACCGGCATCGACTAGGTCGTGGGCTCGAACCCACCCCGAGGTAAGTACCCACCCCGAGGTGCAGTACTTTGTGTCATTTATTTCATCACATCTCAAGACAATGAAGAAAGGCATCGAAAGGAAACCGGTAAGACTGCTTCGTCGTTGGTCGCAAGCGCGACGGCTGCGCATGAGGACCTGAGTTCGATTCCTAGGTCGAGAAGAGTTCTATTGGGTTTTTCCTTAAGGAATGCTCAGTAGCAGTCACAGAGTCTTTGAGCCCGGTTGATGGCAAAAGGCTCGCCCCTTTTACATTTGATTTAAACATAACTGGCGTCATGTGGGACACTAGGCTACTAGGAGAGTACTATTAGATACACTTCTGCCTAACCCTTCGGGGGTTACAGCCGTGATTATGCGTAACAAGCAGTACCTTGAACTAAAATTTGAAATACGTGTAACAGCTACTTCTCATAGATGACCTGTGTCCCAACAGTGGGAAATTATAGGCTGATTTATGTGTAGGTATGTGTAATGAACTAATGATACAGTTACATTATACTGTCCGTTCCATATCGGAACATCTGTCCGAATGTACGTAATAATACAGGAAAGCAGAACAATGCCGTTTGACCTCATATCTTCGAACAAATCTATGTCTCTGGCGGAGAATATTTTGGACGGACGTTTTAAAGGGAAACTTCGGTCGAAATTAGAATTTTGTTGTTGTGGTGGAAGGGATGGGAGCACGCGATATCTGGTTATTTTTCCAGTAGGGCCTTATGCCTTAATGACTTAAAATAGAGTGACATTGTGAGAATTATTGACTGTCTGTTTTGACATCGACGTACAAACGGCTATAAAGTACGTCTAACCGTTGTCATTATGTTAAGCGCAATAGGAGAAATTTTTTATCGATTTGTCGGGGAGACGCTAAAAAAACCAAAACATTTAGATGCGTGTTCATCTTTGTCACCTTAACAATGTCTTAATTCATGCATATTTATATTAACGCTATCGTGTCTTCTAGATTTTCGCGTGCATCCTTTTATTTTTCTTAAATACGATATTTATACTACTAATTAGTTAGGATTAGGATAACAGATTACAATGTTGTCTTTAAATACTTATCTGTCATTTTAAAAACTTGTTTCAAATGTTAACAAGTTCTTGAGTGTATAATTTGTCACTGTATATATACCTTTCTAAAAGATCTGAAATATCAAGAAGACGTATCTATTAATCAAATACTTGAAGATCTACCCACTTAGATAATAGTGCGACTGCTGTTTTTATTAGCTGAATATATAGCTTCTACATTACTTATTTTATTTATTACCTACACTAACACATCTAGATGACCACTGACCATACAAGGTGTTGTTTTGCATTCTGGTCAAAATTCAGGAGGTTGTTACAAAAGACTTCCATAATCAGTTAAAGTTACGGTACCAAGTTAATTATTAATTAACGCTGAATTTTTTTGGTTGTTAAAGTTTGGCAGTATTTCAGAATATCCCTTTAAAGTGGTTTAAGGAATTAGAACAACAACTTGTATAAATTCAGAACCTGAATCCAGTCCCTGTAGTTAAACAGATACTACTTCATATCGAATACTGTCACAGAACGTTTTACTATTTTTAACCAGTTCCATCCACGGACCAACTCAGGCAAACGCAGCTTTACCTGAAGATCAACGATCGGCTATTATTATTTAGATACGAGCTCCTCGATATAATCCGAACAAATATAAAATTTTAAATATCCTTCTTTATTTTCAACAGCACTGTTTGCGAATTATACGATTACTTTACTGTTTTCATCATGACCCACTTGCTGGATGTGTCCGATGCGTCCCAACACCTGCTCTTTAGAGGACCTAAAAGCTACAGGCCCCGCTATTAACGTGGCCACATACTGGGCCCACGAAATTTAATTAACTAGTACCATACCATCGACACGAAAGAAGAAGTTTTAGTACTATTTTTTTTTACTTTTTTTCGCCCGCTCTTCGCTACCGCTTGCAACTCACGCCACTACGTCCAACGTACAAGGTGTTATTATGCAAATGATGAGAGCTCCGTTTCGGCTGAGTCAATACGACGGGAAGGTAATCGACAACACGTCCGAACGCCAGTGGAACCGCCTCTTGTGTAGCCTGAAATGAACGACCTTAGTAGACACAATGATGGAAGAAACTTCCTGAACAGTTTCGTTTAGACCACTGCTTTCTAATTTGGATTTCCTCTTTGTAGACAGGTTATTATTTCTGAGGTTGGAATTTTGAAGCTCTTTTGTTTTGCATGGTGACGATTCGAGAGCGTTTTTTTTTTGTTTACGTTATCTTTTCGAGTGAATAACGTCGAATTTGGAGGAAAAACCCTTCTTTTATAACGAGATATTACACAGGAATGTAGTGACGTTTGACTGATGACCTAGATACATAAATGGCAATCGCTTTCGAAGCGTTACATAATTCTTCTGACTTATATCAGAAGTCAGAACTCAGAACAGAACTCAGAACAGCTTTTCTACATAATATAGTCACCTAATTTTATTTAAATTCATTATTCACTTTTCTATCAGCAATATCGCTGATAGAATGTTTATTAGGCTGGCATTCAGGAAGCTCTGTCTTGAAGAAGATTTCAAAAAACAAACCAAGTAATCAAATAAATCAATAATCAAACAAAGACAAGAAATCATGAGACATGTCGTAAAAACCAACATTAATCACTTAAAGAACAATAATACCTACGTGTACACCAGCTGTTAATCTGCTCAATAGATCTACAAACAAATAAAATCATTTACCTAACCCTTATATAGGCACAAAGTGTCACTTAGGCGCTGCGCAAACGTGTGTCTTGTGTCGAATACAAGCTACCAATGTATATTAGATTTCTATATAATGAGTATGAAATCAGCCACTCCCTGCGCAGACGTAACTAAGTCCAGTCGTCGCTACAGGACACAGCAACTACGGTTTCCTGTGACGGTAACAAAAAGTGTCTACGTTTGCGCAGCCCTTTAAGGAAACAACATGACAATTGATACTGGTAACATCTAGTAACAGATGACGTCAGGTCACGACGCTAGCGCGAAGCAATTTAATCAAAGTTGAGCTCAGTGACAGTCGCACTGAATTATGGCTTATCTTGATAGCTGCTGTGGGTCAAAATGTACACAAGTTCTATTTCTCATGTTTGAAGACACATTACCTCGATGGTCCAGTCGTCGCAAGCGAGACTACTGAACAAAAGTTCCTGGGGTCGACTCCCTGGTCGGGCAAAGTGTTATTAGGGTTTTCGATCAGGAATTTCCCGGTAGCAGATACGGAGGCTAGATTTGTGCTTGGTTGATAGGTCGCAATGTAACCCATGTAACACCTACTCGTATCAAGATCGGAGACTATACAATCGAAGTCGTAGACGGATATGTCTACCTGGGACAAACGGTCCAGTTGGGTAGGTCTAACTTCGAGAAAGAGGTCAATCGTCGAATCCGACTCTGCGGGGCAACATTCGGGAAGTTGTATGGTATCTCCTTGTCCAACTTACCGCAGTGTCTCAAGACGAAAGTCTATAGACCAGTGTGTGTTGCCAATGATGACATACGGGACCGAATAGTGGTCGCTCACAATCGCCTTCATCAGAAGGCTTAAAGTCACCCAAAGGGCAATGGAGAGGGCTGTGTTTTGTGTTTCCTTGCGTGATCAAATCAGAAATGGCAAGAGAACCAAGGTTATCGACGTAGCCCGAAGAATTGGCAAACTTAAGTGATATTGGTCGCAAAACGGATGGCCGATGGGGCCGAAAAGTTCTGGAATGGTGACCGCGAACCGGAAGACGATGCGTTGGAAGGCCTCCCACTAGGTGGACCGATGAACTGGTGAAGGTTGCGGGGATCCGCTGGACCGGTCAATGTGGTGACAATCGGGGGAGGCTTATGTCTAGCAGTGGACGTCTTTCGGCTGGAATGATGCCCCTATTAAATGGGACTTAGAACGTAGCTGGCGAAATGTGGGTGTACTATTTAGGTACCTCTGCCTAAACCTTCGGGGGATGATGATGTTGTTACGATAGTTAAAGATCTGAACCTTCTGAATTTCAATTTGAACCTTCTGCCCATGTTATTTAGTATCGCTACTGCTGTGTACACAATAGTTAATTTGTTGTTCTAGGTTTAGTCACAACTAGGATACGATTAGGGAAATTAGATGCAAATCTTATTACTGTAATTTTTCTTCGATTACCATAAATGGGTCATTGTGATGTGTATGGGAAACTAATGAACTGATTATTGGGCTAATTAACTGTTTCTACAGTTTCTTAGAAAGAGTTCTTGAAAACTTTTGTCCCATAAAAGTGATCATCATCCGCCTAGCCTTTTTCCAAACTATGTTGGTGTCGGCTTCCAGTCTAACCGGATGCAGCAGAGTACCAGAATTTTATATGAAGCGACTGCCTATCTGACCTCCACAACCCAGTGATTCGGTAATACGATTCCCATAAGTAAGGCTGGATGTCAGACTTTTCGCTTCAGACTACTTGTAACGACTGTCAAAGATCTACAAATGACAGCCGGGACCAACGGCTTAGCGTGCTTTTCGAGGTACGGAGGAAACTCGGTATGTAATTATGGTCACCCATCCACGGACCAACCTCGGCAAGCACGGCTTAACCTTAAAGATCGACCCAAGCGGCTGTTATTATTATGCCACAAACATCTACAAATGACAGTCTGACAAAGATCTATAAATGACAGCCGGGACCAACGGCTTAAAGTCCTTTCCGAGGTACGGAGGAAACTTTGTAGCTAATAGGTGGTTACCATCCAAGTACCAATTTAAGCAAGTTTAACATGCAGATCGACACGAGTGGCTGTTATTAGTTCGCCACGGGTTCCTCACATTACAAACTAACATACATATGATAAAAAACCAATTTATGTTAGTAAATAGAACCTTAAAACTAAAAACGTTAGTAACACTTTACTTGTGCACTATGTTATAGGTCGTATCTGGCAGTATGGTTCAGTTGTGGTAGCGCTCGTCTAATCTCGGTGTTCATCGTTGGCTGGCACACTCTCGTACTCTTCCTGCCTGGGACTGCCTCAGCGAGAGTTCACAGCCACCTTTAGAGTTGACTATAGAACGGTCCTGTATCACTTGACAGATTGCCTCCAAATCGTTTATTGATATGAAAAAGAAGATCCCAAGATTAGGATGTTGTAAAATAAGTCCCCAAGATTCAGAGTCTAGGAATTTACTTTACTAAAAGCCCATCAGATTAACAGCATCAATAGGTGTTACTATGTAAATGTTTTTGCGTCATTTTTTTCCAAACAAAGTACGCACGAGTACCTACTTCTTCACAAGTGGTTTTGTATTTTTTCCTCTTGTTATCTTTAAGAATATCAATGTCCGACGACAATTTCCCGGACAGAGTATCGGTGATATCATCGCGACCTAAGATCAAGGTTTCTTGTAATAATAATGTTTGAATGCAATATCATTAAAAATCATTGTATTTGTTTTTATCAATGTTATTGAGGAACTCTTTATATAGAATTGTTTGGTGATAAAGAAACGAATTTGTTGATATTTTTCCTTGACGTATGTCGGAAAAATCTTCTTGAGATTTTTTGTCTTGTCAACTCTATTCATTATGTAATGAGAAATAATTATAAGTATGATCAGACTAATAAAAGGTATTTATAAGACAGACGTAAGTGGACCCATAAGACGTCCTAAAAGGACATACACTGACCTTATTAGTGATGTTTTGTAGAAAGGTCAGACGTGAAGAACAGCGTCCGTGATAACCAGATGCAAAGACGTGCATAAAGCAAAAGGCGTAGGTATCGAAGCATCGTAACAAGTGGTGTTCTGTATTTTCTGCCTAGCTCCTTGCTCCTTTTATCAAACTACAGCAGTCCACTGCTGGACACAGGTCTCTCCAATCACACGCCACTCAACTCGATGATCGGCAAATCTCATCCAGTTGATACCAGAAGATCGTCGCTCCACTCAGGAACACGTCAAGCCCAACGTTCATCGGTTCTACGGCTAATTTCGGCGGCCCATTGCCACCACACGTTCTGTTAGACGTAATGAAGTTGTATGTACAGTAATTAAATAAAACTCAACATTAGCGAAAAAATGTATGTTAAATTACTAAAAAAAAAACAAGCAACTCCTGCTAGTAGAAAAATGTGACCTCAAACTCTTCGGACTTTGACACATTTTTTGTTCCAAACTAGTTACAACACTTTTTTAGTCCATTAATGACTAATTATCGAGCTCATGGCGATAGACCCGTCTGAATGGATGGTAGTTGGATGGATGGACAAACGCTTATAATAATTATTGCCAATCTACTGCAACAATCTTCGCTTCATCATTGCGTACGCTTTCATCTGTTTGACAACGATGGGTTGTAGTATATGCAAAATGGTTGTTTGAGGTGATACAGATTCCCGCTTCGTTGGAAGACGGGGAAGCTGGTCCTCATCCGGAAGCCGGGGCGCCCTGCGGACTCTCCGTCCGCATACCGGCCCATTGTGTTGCTCGACGAGGTGGGCAAGCTCTTTGAAAGAGTCATTGCGAACCGCCTCGCCGGGCACCTTGTGGGGATGGGGCCGGATCTTGCGGATCACCAGTTTGGTTTCCGCAGGGGGCGCTCGACGGTGGACGCCATCATGCGCGTGAGGGCTCTCACGACGGGGGATGCGGTGTCCCGGGGTGGGGTCGTCGTGGCGGTATCTCTTGACATCGCCAACGCCTTCAACACCATGCCCTGGACCTGCATTAGGGAGGCACTCCGGTATCACCGGGTGCCGACCTACCTTCGTCGTGTGGTCGGGGACTACCTGACGGACAGGGCCGTCATCTACCCTGGTCGCAACGGAGAGTGGAACCGGCGAGAGATGTCATGCGGTGTTCCACAGGGATCGGTTCTGGGGCCGCCCTTGTGGAACATCGGCTACGACTGGGTGCTGCGCGCCGACCTCCCTAGCGGTGTCAGCGTAGTTTGCTACGCTGACGACACGCTGGTGCTGGCACAGGGGAGGTCGCACGAGGCGGCGGCCGAACTTATGACACGCGGGGTTGCGATAGTCGTGGAGAGAATCCGGCAGCTGGGTCTCGAGGTGGCATTGCACAAGTCCGAGGCCATGTGCTTTCATGGGCCTCGGAATGCGCCACCGTCGGGATCCACACTGACGGTAGGAGGGGTTTCCATCGGCGTCGAGTCGACGCTAAAGTACCCCAAACCTGGAACGGGCAGGGGCCGCATTCAAGCGGCTCTTGCCCAACCTGGGGGGTCCAAACGCCTCCTGCCGGAGGCTCTACGCGGGGGTCGTGCGGTCCATGGCCCTTTATGGGGCCCCGGTGTGGGCGCGTTCTTTGAGGCGGCGAGCCGCCCATTACCTGAACGCGCCCCAGAGGGTGGTAGCCGTAAGGCTGATCCGGGGGTACCGCACGATCTCCGGCGAGGCGGCGAGCCTCTTGGCCGGATTGCCACCATGGGATCTGGAGGCGATGGTCCTCGCGCGCCTGCATGAATGGCGCGCGGAGGCACTACGCCGGGGGGAAACTCCGCTGCCGCGGCAAATTGTCACTCAGCGGACAGACCTCCGGCGCGATCTCATGGTGGCATGGAGACAGCGACTATCGCAACCACGTGCAGGGCACGCCACAATAGTGGCGATAAGTCCCCTCTTTGAGGAGTGGCTAGAGAGGCGGCACGGCGCCCTCACCTTCCGCCTGACGCAGGTCCTCACCGGACACGGTTGTTTCGGGAGGTTCCTGCACCGAATTGGGCGGGAGGAAACGCCCGGGTGTTACCATTGTGAGGATCGGCCGGAGGACACGGTGGTGCACACCGTGGAGCTCTGCCCCGCTTGGGCTGAGCACCGCCGTGTCCTCGTAGCGGCGATTGGCGGCGGTGACCTCTCGCGACCGGCCCTGGTTCAATCCATGGTCCGGAGCGAGAGGGAATGGGAAGCCGTCGCCTCCTTCTGCGAAGCAGTCATGCTAGCGAAGGAGGTGGCGGAACGTGAGAGGGAGAGAACCTCACGTCCCAGCCGCCGCGGGAGACGCCCCGGGCGTCGGGGGGCAACCAGTGGCCCCCGGCCACCGTAGGCGCGAGCCTGTGGACGGTGAGTAATGGGCTAGCTCACCGTCCGTCCGTCTTATGACGACAGGCCGTGTCGACGGCGCGTACGTGTTCCACGCGCGCCTCAAGGAGATGTCAGCAAACCGGATGGGGCCCGAGAGGGCCGATGCCTGCCAGGGCTGCGGGTTGTTCGAAAGAGATACCGCGGCCCTGGAACAAAAAGGGCGAAGAAGGAACACGGGTGGGTTTTAGTCAGTACAAGTCTGACACTCCCTCCCGCTCCGCCCAGAGCGGGAGAAGTCATTTGATGATTTCCCATCCAGAAAAAAAAAAAAAAAAAAAAAAAAGGTGATACAGATTCATCATCGTCCTTTCCTTCACCATCAATTCTAACCAAAGTTGTCCCCAGTCCTCACCACGGATCCGGTCTTGTTCTCCTCGCATCCAGCAGATTCTTGCAACCTTCATTTGGTTCTCTTCTTCTGCGCTTCTACTTACCTGTCGGGTAATTTTATCATCTATACACCGTGTAAATCACGTCATCACGAAGCCGTCAACTAAGCATTCTGTACATGAAACTAAGTAACTTTACGCAAAAATTATTGCAGGGAAACGACTTTTTTTTGGGGGGTGTAAAATCATGTTTTGTGGTAGAACTCAATGTAACGCACTCAAAACATTGTGCTGATAGACGGATTGAATAGTACGGGGGTCGTGGAGGTGTTAAAAGTAAAAATCTTACATTAAAAACTTGTATTTTACAAAAACTTGTCAAAAAGTTGGAACTTTGACCCCTTTTATCTCCGTAACTAGAAGGTTCCCAGGTATGGTGTAGAACAAAAAAATGATCGCAATGGCAGGTAGAACCAGTGCCTTTCGGCTTCGTTAAGAGGTGTTTTACACCCTTTATAAGCAACATCTGTATTAGCGGTTGTCTCAGACTTAATTTCATTTTAATTTCATATTCAGTTTTAATTTCATTCCATGTCCAAATATTATTTGGACTGTAGGAAAGGCGATACTATATATTATATTATATTTGCTTTGATATGCAAGTTAAATAAATAATTAGCTTCGGGTGATTTAATTTTTTTTGGATGACTTGAAAAATTCATTGAGTTTAATGTTGCAACCTCTATCGTTTTATTTGAGTTTTTCCAGACTGTTTTCCTTCTAAAATAAAATACAGCACCAAATTGATGTTCCAATCTAAAACCGTCCATATACTACAGTGCAGGCGGCACATTTTTTGTCACAGCGCCGATAAGATCGCCGGCACCGCGATCCGTTCACAATGGCCCAGTAATTGACAAACCATGACTTGATAAAGTCAAGGCCCCAGCCACACTTGTCTACCAAGCCCGACTCCCATCACGTTTACGTGCCATTTGAGTGGATTAGTAGGTACCTGTAGCATCACGTCTCGTTATTTTATGCTTGGATTTGGATTACGAGATCAATTTATTGGCTGATGTACTAGTATAGTCAACACATTTATGGTAACTATTTGACAGTTACAAGTGGCAACTCCTTTATGAAGTAGCGATAAAGGCTATTTTTTTCTAAGTGCGAATGTTGCCACAAATCTGCGGTTAAAAAATAGTAATATCATCTTAGCCTTTTCCCAAACTTGGGGTCGGCTTCCAGTCTTACCGGATACAGCTGAATACTAGTGCATTACATAAAGCGACTGCCTATCTGACCTCCCTAACCCAGTAATTGGGTAATACGATACCCCTTGGTTAGACTGGATGTCAGACTTTTGGCTTCTGACTACTCGTAACGATTGTCAAAGATCTACCGCCTCTCTACTAGCCGGAACCAATGGCTTATCATGCTTTTCGAGGCACGGAGGAAACTCGGTATGTAATTATGGTCACCCATCCACGGACCAACCTCGGCAAGCATGGCTTAACCTTAAAGAAAGACCCGTGCGGTTGCTATTATTTAGCCACGAACTCCTCAAAAAAATGTTTAAAAAATAGTAATATAAGTTAAAGAAATAGAAGGTTCTAAAGAAACAGTAAATAAAACTTTTGTTAAAACAAAATTCTTACGACGTTTGAGTCGTTGGCAAATAATAGTGAAGGATAAGTAGGTGTTAATTGTAAATGTGGCTATAACCGACATGATGGTAATAACAGTAGGGGTCTAGAGAAACTAGGGATGGACAATGTGAAAGATGATAAAATGTCTAGAAAGAGGGTGACTAATGAAGTAGAAGTTATGGAAGAAGACATGCTATGCTAACCATAATGATGAAAATGTACCCAACTTGTCAATGGCAGAAAATAATCAAATTACATTAACGAATCTCATAACAACAGATTTACCCATTGAATACATTTATAACAGAACATCTATTTTCAGCAGAGTCTAGTCACATCAGTATTGAAATACCAAAACATGATATCCAATACTTTTATACTGAGACGAGAAACAGACGACGGAACATTGGCACTCATACACTAAAAACAGCGATAAATCATGGACGTCATTTTGGAATAATCTATTGTATCGATAGAAAAAAAAGTATAAATACGTCTGGATGTAACTGTTTTAATACTTTTTGTTGATAAAACACTTGTTAGTTTGTACGTGAAAAGTTCTTTATTTGAGACAGTTTAATTACGAATCGGAGACAGTATTGCTTGGCAACTAAATAGTAGAAAAACCTCTAAAAAACCTAAAATAACATAATCCAAGCGTCTTAGCGTCGGGGGTCCGCTTTGTTTTGTACTTGTACTAAGCGGTCTACTTAGCGGTCCCCCGACGCTGAGACGCTTGGATTATGTTATTTTAGGTTTTTTAGAGGTTTTTCGGGTCGGGGTTTTTTTTTTTAATTTAATTTTTATTTCATGCTTTTTAAACTTAACGAAAACAAGAAAAGTTATACGAAACCAATTTTATCAAAATCAGTTCATCCGTTTAGAAGCTACGATGCCACAGACAGACACACAGATACACAGACACACAGATACACAGATACACACGTCAAACTTATAACACCCCTCTTTTTTGGTCGGGGGTTAAAAAGTACAGACTGACTCAGCTTTAAGACACGATATACTTTTGATCGGTTTATTCTATACATCGTTATCTATTCTGCCTAGCCTTTTCGCAACTATGTTTCAGTCGGCTTCCAATCTAATTGAATTCAGCTCACTACTAGTATTGTACATGGAACGACTGTCTATTCGACCTCCTCCACAATCAAGTTTTCAGACTTTTGGGCCACTGACAACCTACACAGTCTGTCACAAATATACATATGGCAGTCAGGACCAACAAGTTAACGTGCTTTCCTAGAAAAACGGTAATGTATGCTCACTTATCGACGGACTGAATCAAACCACGAGGTCTCGCTTTAAGTCCTGGGTTTGATTCCCGGTTCGGTCAAAGTGTTGTAGGCCGTGATAGCTTCGCCCCCCATTACGTAGGACTTAAACATAATTTGCGAAATGGGGATGTAGGTACATCTCTGTATAATACTCAAAAATTGAAGTTGACATTTTTGAAGTTGACAATATGGGAAGAACATATCCTCAAATTAACAGAGATTGATCACGCCTAGCAGAAGTGTTTAGTAACACTACCTACTGATATAATAAAGACGACATTTTCCTTAATTGCTTCTCACAATTTACGCGGGGAGATACGTTTGACGCTGCACGACTCCACCGCTGTATTTGTAGGTATTGAGAATAATACAAAGATATACCAAGAGACAAATGCCTACATGATTCAAGTCTTACTAATTCAGAAACTTCATGCAATAATTTATTAACTGTGTCTGTGATTTTTTTTGACAGATTTCCAAAAAAATTGGCACACAGGTAAAGCATGACTTGACTTAGAATATAATTATATTGGTGTTTATACTTTATTCATTAATACTATGTGTACTTTTTATCTCCTGAGATAATTCCTGAACTCCACCGCGAACGAAACCGCGGTCAAGAGCTAATGTGAACATAAGTACACTCCAAGTGGCGTTGCAGCCGACAGGTCAGCAGCCACTTTAAACTAAAAGCACCAAATCACAGTGCACGAAACCTTGTCATTAAATCTGACCAGTAACCACAAATAACCAACTATTATGCCCATTATAGCCAAGACCTTCTGACTAATTTCTGAAAAGCTTACCCAGCCTTCGACACCTAAACGATCAAAAGTCGTGCCTGCGTATCGTTGAGAACGTTTAATCGGTTGCCTTCCGTCATACATACGTTGTACACTTCCGTCATTGATTGCAGCCGACCTCAACATCAGTTATTTAGATGTCACGACCGATTCTCGATTCAAATCACGATCGATAAAGGTCATGGTTAACACATAATAGCGTTGAATACTTTTTGGTAATGTCCACGGGACTCGAACAAGAATCTATGAATGGCACAGAGTAATTAAATCTCAATCCGAAGATAAACTATGCTCAAGTGCGATAACGTTTTTGGGAGTTGATTCGTTAGGCTATGGTTGTCTGATGTAAATAAAGACGAGTATAATTTGACTGACATATCTTTTGTGATGACCACAACGTATGACCATTAATCATACTTTTTTGTCACCTGTTCGCTAACATGACGAAATTATGTTCTTTGTGACGGCATTGTAGGGTGCTCCTTGATCATGGGAGCCTAGTCATCGCGACCCATAATTAGTTTTTAAATTGGATGCCGAGCAAAAAACCGGAGAAGTCCCCGTTATTATGTTCTAACGAAATTTTTATTTGGTATTTTTCGTGATTGGATTTGACAAATTACTGCGGACCGTCGATCAATTTATTTGGTCGTTAGTCATTACTGTTTTTCTTGCTATCAAATTCTTATTCTCAAAAGATTTTCATACATTTGACGTATGTTAACAGAGTTGCGGTTTAGTATTCTGTTTGGATGCACCGTTAATCTTTGTCATGGGTCAAAATAGCGTTTTTCTACTTCAAGTGACTCTTATTATTTTTTCTAATATTTGATATCATTATTTGAATATTCATCTCGGTTCCGTTATACTATTTTGTCAAACATTTGTGGTTTTTTGGAAAAGTTGACCAACGCAGATGACACTCCTAATTCGAGGATTACCTACATGACAAATGTTGTGTAGCAAGATTATTCAAATTTTAATCCATCGTTAAAGTAATTTTTGGAGACAAACAGATTTCACTTTCAAGGATTTTATGTGTTGAATGGTCATTAAACACTTGACACAGAAATGACACTTTACTTTCTAATCCAGCAGTAAGATTATCTTTATAATCATTATTTAATTCACCTTTAGCTACTAAATAAAGATCTTTAATATGCACAGTAGCTAGAATGACATCATAAATAGCACCTTGCACTGTAAACTTGTCTAATCTACCGTCTCAAGTATTACGTTCAATGATTTGCTCATTCACTTAAGTAATACAATCTTCTTGTGACAAATTATGTCTCCCGGATTCTGTAGAGATAAGATTGAGATCCATTAAGTTCAGAGATTATGCAAAGTGATTTATTGTCCTTCGCGTTTCTGTTGCTAAATAAAATGAATGTTGCGAAATTTTGTTTGATAATTTGGTGGAGGTTGGGAATGAGAACAAAGCTGACGGAAGCATTATTTATAGACATTCTCGAAGCCAAAATTGACCTGCGTGGTGGGCCCACTCTTAAACATACAGAGGATCCCTGTATCATCATCATCATCATTAGCCTATAATGTTCCAACTGCTGCTGTTGCTGGCTGTAATCCACCACGCGGGCCCAGTGCGGGTTGGTAGGTCTCACATGTCTTCGAATTTTGGTTCTGGACATGGTTTCCTCACGATGTTTTCCTTCACCGTTTTTGAGAGCAGCGATGATGAAATAAATTACACAAAGTAATGCGCCTGCCTGGGTTCGACCCCACGGCTTACTGCTCGTAAGTCGGGGCTGCCACCACTGGGCCACCGCCGCTCTCAGCAGGCCCTGTATCCTAGCAGTGGAAATGTTAAAGGCTGATTAGTGACTTTGCTTCTGCTGTGCCGTCAAACAGGTATGTGTGTGCTATGAAAGCTTTCACATATTTCTGTAGAGTAAAAACACTGTAATGATCTATTTCAGTCTTGATACTCTGTTTCAGATCAACAATGCATCTATCGTACAATCTTTCTACCTCTTATTGCCTTACCGGGTGGCTATTCATCCTCTTTCTTACAAAAGTAGTACATTCTCATAGAATAATCACCATAAAACTCGGTGAATAAACATATCCGAGCGATACCCGTCGATCACAAGTCATGGAAGAATCATTCGCCTTGAAAATAGAGGCAGCTGAATATAAAACTTAATATGCCAAAGACACCCTTCAGATAAGCGCCATTATATTCAAAGTTCCTCGAACAAGACGTCAATGGGATTTAAATACGTCTCTCTTAGGTATGCCACGTTTCTGGGGCCCTAAAGTTTGTTGTAGAATAAATGGTTGAAAGTTTTCTAAGTCGGTAGAAATAGCATCATAGGCGTCCGCTTTACACCTTAACATTAATTACTTCTCTTGAAGATTCGTTATTTTTGTTTCTGGTTTTAGGCAATTTTTATCGAAATTTTTCTTTCCTTCGGCTGGAAGACGCTGATTTATTGACAGTGATGTGAAAATATTTTTGTAATGTTATCATCAGGATACGCTCGTTTTGGCAAAGACGCCTTTCTTGGCGCTATTTTCTCACCAACCTTTCCCCGCTAACTTCCCAGCCCCAAGTCTTCAGTCAAGAAACAATCGAGCAAGCCGACGGCGACCGTTCCACTGTACTGTCAATCGTATCATTAAGGAACCCCGATGGTGGGTCACACATCAACCAAGCACTTCATTAGCCACTCTTCAAAGTACGTGAGACACATTCCAGATGGATTTCGCAATGCTTAAGTGGATAGGAGATTGATGTATAATGGTGGGAATTAAGCTCGGTGATTTTTATTCTTATTGTGTCCGATAGGACATGATGTGGTCAGATTAATGAGATATTGGTTTGGGAATTAATGGGGGTAGGAGTTATAGCTTTTGAAGGAGTACTAAGAACACCATCCATATGTTGCTTGATCAATAAAATTAAGGATAGAATCCAAACAAAGATGATTTGAAATAAAGGGACATTATATTGAAAAAAATATTACTTTTTAGTGTAGGTAATTAGAGAAATCTTCAGTAATTTAGTAAAATTATAGTTTTCAATATTGATTAAAGTAATGTGTGTAGGCGATTTATGACCAAAGAATATAGGACCGAGAATACTCCCTTTCGAATGCGACGATCCAAATCGAATCTAGTGTTGATCTGTGTTATCCAGTAGCAATCAGTTATTTTTACAAATGACAGACTATTACAGCATCAGGTTACAGAAATATAAAAGTTTGTCATCTGCACGCGTCAGTTCCAAATCTGTTTTATAGGAAGTTTACTCACAAACACATTTATATTTTATGAGTTTTTTCATTGCACACTAAAACCATTTTTAAATCATTTCTAGTTCTGATGTTCTATGACGGATGTTTCTCTCTTTAGAGATTCATTTAGTATTGGGTTTAATTTGTTATTAAATCGTTTATAATAAAAATAGCGTTTTATATTTTTAACACTTTTTTATTATAAATAACACATGGTTTTCACTTTCGATGTTGATTGTGAAATATAGAATACCATTCCTACGTGTGTTATACTTTTATTTTTATCACCTTTATCATAAAGTGTTTTGTTTAATCCACCCAAATATAATTTTAATTAGTTTTATGTGATTGAGCTTGATAAAATAAATAATCACCCACTATATTTTACGTTTGATCTTTTATCTTACAATCGTCATGACGAGCAGAATAAATTTGACATGACGAGCAACATTATTAAAAATATTAGCATTATTTCTCTACACGGCAAATAAATGAGTATTGCAACAGGTGCCAACTTTCTTTTCATCTAGATGTTAATTTAGTAGATAATTTTACCTACGTAATACTTGAATACAGGTAGTTAATCAATTCTCAGTAGGTAGTTATGGTTATGCTCTAAGCCGTTACTCACATACCAACTCCTGCGCATCCAAATTTTTATTGATACTTCATTTATCTCATGACAGTTCGTTATAACACTTTCCTGTGACCCGAACCAAACAAATACCATGAAAATAAATATCTTCGAAAACATGACTAATAATCCTTCAATATCTTCATATTGCATATATTCAAAATTGATGTAAAAAAAGGTGTACTCTCATCTCGACCTGTTTGGGCCGTCTATCAACGTATGACGTACTAAGAACCTTCTTTTGCACCGCATAACTTCAACGCTTCCACTACAGTCAACTTTAAGGTCTTGGCAATAAGATCGAATGTTAATTTACTGGTGTGTATGATGGATGCTTGTGGTGAATGTCGGGATGTCAAAGCGTCGCGAACGAGCGCCGACGCAGGACAGTCTCGTGCTGAGAGTAATCTCAGTCGACCTCGCGGCTAGGGATGTGGGAGACCAGTGAAAGTACCGATATCGAGATTATGTGGGTGGTATAACTTATCTACTGCATACCTAGAGACATTCCCTACGCCAAACCAATACTAAGTAAGGGTTCAGTTCAGGTTATCCTAATTTATTGGCAAAGGAAAACCAAAACAAATAGTGAATAAGTACATGAAAAGAAAAGAAAAGCAGGAAATTAGGTAAATGATTTATTACCCAGTAGAGCAGAGTATGAAGAGTAGGAACTATACTTTACACATCAATGCTACACAAACGTATACTGCTACTACTGATGGCTTTAACTCAGCATCTTTTATCGATATCGACAATCGAAGTGATGGGACAACATCATTATTGTCTCAACGGGGCGCTCGGGTCAGAGAGTCGAGACAATCTGTCAAATGGAAAGAATCACACACGAACGAACCGAGTCCCGCAACGCCGCCCTATTAATCATATTTCGACCTTTTTTTACCATTTCCGAACGTGTGTTCTCTCGGATAATGGCTACTATTCTGACGGCAAAATCACAAAGACCTTTGTCACATAATAATTATATTTTAAACTCTAGCTTAGATACAATAAAGTCTGATTTCGAATGAAGAGTCCCCACGTATGGTGGGCCTCAAACAGCGGTAAGGTCTTTTAGACAATACTTGTCGTTTGATTCAAGATGTCATGTTTTCTGATAAAATCTTGACGAAAATTTCGTTTTGACGGGGTCAAATTTGGTGCGGCCATGTTCTTCAATTACATTTGACATAGTTGAGTCTAAAGTAATGTACGTTTGTTTGTGTATTTAGATCATCTATCTGATTAGTCTGCCGATTTCGAAATGTTTTGACATGGCGAATTGTGACAGGTAATATTGGTTGCGCAAGAATGCTAGCAGAAATTGACAGTTGAAAATTCGGAGCTGTATTTATTCTGCCTTCAAATGCCCGTGCTAATTTCAAAATCGTAAGTAACATAATGAGTTGAAGGTAAATGATTCTGTAAAGTCTAAACAGTCAGCCTTAATGCGGCAGCACCTCTCGGTTCAGTCAACGAGTAATGTGTTAAAGTCTCCATTGTTTGCCTCTGAGCAAGCTTTGGTCTTTGCACCATGCGTGGGAAACCAAGCAGGTGCTACAGAATCAGAATTATCTATGTCCTCTTTCGATAGGGCATTATCACTATCTAAATCTAGTTTGAGTACTGTGGTTTGTTTCCTGCAAATGTCAGTAGGGTTAGTCATTCCTAGTTTGGTACCCGTAAACAGCCAGCACTTTATACAACTACTAACAAAGCATTAATTATTAATTAAGATATCGACATTAAATAAAGACCATCATTCAAGATCATCTTCATTAATTCATCAGTGACATTGGATGCAAAGCAATATTAATATTTCGTGACAATTCCATAATAGGTAATGCTTCCAAAACTTACTGTTAATCATTTGCGTCTCCATTTTATTTACCGCCAATTATGAGAGTAAACATCCTTGTGGTTTTATCAATAAGGGTTATTATCGCTTGGCTAAATATTCTTGGTTTGTTTGAAGTGTTAATTTTGTACTTGACATAGATTTTGGTATGGTGCTCAAGTATCGCCTGGGGGGACATGTGGGCGATTCCGATGACATTTTGTGTGAACTCCGTATTTGTACTTGCTTGAAGCTAGGAACTTAATATCTTTTCATTAATCCTTCCTTTGTCTTGGAATATGGCATAGGCTAATTAGTCCTGGAGGTTTAAAGGCTGGCAGAGTAAACAACACTAAGGAAAGTGTAACAAAGTTTGCTAGATGAGTCATTAGGAACACAGTTACTTGTGGCTTGTGATTAATCAAAATCGCAGCTTCTTCAACAGCTTATATGGATGTAACATGTAGAGTACTTGGGTTTTTATGACTAAAAAGCTCTCGAGCGTTGTTGTTAAGACGCATTTTATTAATTTTCCTTTACATGGTAGGTACCTAATAAGTGCTTGACTTCACCTCATATGATTTTTTTTTAACAATATCTGTCATATTCGATACAATGATTTTGTTAATGTTTCTAAATGCTTAATGAGCTTTTTCCAAATACATAATAATTGTATTCCTCAATCAAACATTACACATAATTATCAAACAGCTCTGTACATAACTTATACGCCACATCTTATCCCCATCAATCTAATTCCCATACAAAATTCAATACATACATAAAATGACAGGTTCTCGTGTGTAGATATGTATGACCCTCAGGTCATCGAGGTCCCCGATAGCATCGACTTGAACCCGTCTAATTGTGACATCACGGATACAATTCATCAGTCAGAAATTGTGACCTTAGTGTCACGTTGGAGATGTGGGAAGGAATAAATTGTTCAGTGATGAATTTAGAGATTCATTAAATTTGGTGGCTGTGGTTTTAGTATTGACAAGTAAAAAATTAAATAGATATTCGAAGTATGAATGTGTTTGATTCATTTTGTATTTGTAAGAAAAATATCAAAATTAATTGATTGATATTATAATAGTTTGGTATTCACCGCTTTTGAACGTCTAAAATAACCGAAGATAATCCAGGCAATCAAGCCCTCAAAGACCGGCCCTTCAACACTTCCTGATGTTTTAGCTAGGAAGAAGTGGGGAAACAAACTCCCTAGCACCAAATCTGTCTGTTAAGTGAAGAGTTGGTCAATGCCGTACTTAACATCTCGCTTGCAGAAATTCGGGCTAAGATTAAACGACAGTATTAACATTACTTCAGTGACTATTATAGCTGACCGTCAGACTACCAAATCATAGGTCACGAGTTCAAACCCAAGGCACGCTTCTGATTTTTCAAATTCATGGGATATTTATTAGCTTCGGTGAAAGAAAACGTCCTAATCGAAACCAAACGCGCCTGAGAGATATTTTCGACAGCCAGCCAAATCAGACGCCCATGGGCGCCATAAAAACTTTAACATCAGGTTATGTACCTAACCACACGAAAAGAAGAAGTGACTGTTGGTAATGTAACTGCTGATGCAGTTAGTACGGGCAATCAATTTTACATGGACCGTGCGCGTGACCAGGGTGATTATCGTTATACTAGTGTCACCACTAATGTGCGGTTGACTGTTCCAATATTTAAGTTCTCTGTTAAGTAAGTTCTACCCAAAATCAACCATCTTCTCGATATTCTTCCGAAGAAGATGAAGCGGATTCTTCTAGGCCAAAAGTCACACGGCCAAACACTATGTAATCACAACAAAAGCAGTAGGTACACATGTCCACACAGTACATAATCGTGAACATAGTTAAATAATGATTACTCACGTCTAAACATAATCAAATCTATCAAGTAGGCGTCTCCTTGCGCCCGAGTCGTGAGAACACCGAAATTGATTTCTTATTAGACACTATTTGTCATTGAGGCAAGTTTTTGTTTGTATACGTGATGTGTATGTAATCATTGTTTTTGAGGTTTTTCCTTGTGTTGTAATAGATCAAGATTTTCTTTTGTTTTGTTTTATTTCTTTTGATACACAAGTTTGAGCCTTCATTTGCTTTGTCCTAGGCGATCTTTCTGATATTTTTAGGTTTAGGCTCAACTCGCCCTTTGGACATTGCCCCTTTCGATTAAAATGTTCTACTCACCACGTTTTTAATTATTTTGGTGTAGTGATTTGAGTAGAAAATAAACTAAATTATGTGTGCTTTCTTATCATTATAGCTTGTTAAACTCATTTAAAATTATAAAATACTTTATACCATCGTGTTAAACATCGACTCGTTAAGAAAGAAAACCATGTACTGTATAGAACATTCATGTAAAATACTGGTATTCAGCTGCATCCGGTTAAACAGGAAGGCGACCCCAATCGAAAAGGCTAGGCAGATGATTATAGAAAAGATATGAATTAAAAAAAAAACTTGGGCTTATAGGGGGGAGGGGAGGTGTGTAGCCTACCCCCCTGACGATACCCATGGAGAGAAAGTAACAAGAATTCAAATTTCCAATCAACTAGACCCGTAGAAGTTGTTTAAATCCCTTCATCAACTAGAAAAGAGGTGATGAGCTTCAAACGGCTGAGCAGATTTTCTAAAAACATAGCTAAGAACACTCTCGATTAAAATAACTTTCAAATGACACCAATTTTATCAAAATCGCTTCATCCGTTTGGGAGCTACGATGCCACAGACAGACACACAGATACACAGATACACACGTCAAACTTATAACACCCCTCTTTTTTGGTCGGGGGTTAAAAATAGTGTTTCGGATAGTGATACTATTTTAGTAGGTTTTATTTGATTAGAGCGGTTTGGTAGTTAATTTTTTTCTGTGAACATACTACTGAGATAAAACATTTTTTTTTTGTTTTTCTTTTTTTAATATTTCTATTGAAATAAAAAAAAAAATACCTTCAATAATTGTACAGGAAAACACTTATCTAAACACTATGCAGCGTTACAACTAGGAAACAGTGTTTTCGATGAGCTCTGGCACCTAATGTTGGATTTAACTTGTGTTTAGGGTAGCCTATGATTTGAACTTGTACAGTAGTTGTATTACGAGCACAGATAATATAACATTATTAATTTACAATCAAATTTTTTAACACTTTGCAATATATGTGTGTGATAGAGAGGTAATATTGAAACAATTGGAAGTCAGGCAACTCTGTCCATGAGAAGCATTTCCCTCAGCAGTGGGATGACGCTGGCTAATAGTATCAGTTTAAATATTTATCCTAGATAATGTATATAACGTCTTCGAAAAACCATTACCTACTTAATAAATCGCCATATTTTTCCTGATCGTGATAATTTTAGCACGTTTTTTCTTCTATCTGTCATAATTTGTAAGAAAAGCCATAGGGGTTTTTTTATGATTATCAAACAATAACACAAATTGTGCGGGGACTGTACAGATCAATAACATAATTTAGTCGTGCTTGTTTGAGATGTAATGATATCGACGATTTACAACTTTTTATATAGCAAAGTATAAAAATATACTTAACGTCAATATGTACGTTGATTCGTTTTCGCCCAAAATGCATACTTATTTTATAATATCAGTGAAACACAAATGAAATACTTCTATTTTCTGGGATTAATTTCTGTATCAAACCCTAATTAAATTGGTTTATTTATTGTAATTGTATTGTTTACTAACAATAGGTAAAGATTATACTAACACTTTATGGATCTATGGTCTGAATTAAATAAATAAATTAAAACGGAGGTAAAGTCGCAATTCTTTAAATATTCTTATGAGTCCGATGTTCTTTAATGCTCTTTCATTAATTATAATTTAAATATTAGTTTAACTGTATGAATTACCCAAATGCATTATCTTTCACGAAAGGTACACAGAACTTCTGCACACCTGGTGAAATAGATTATGTGACCACAGAAGCCAAAACTTTCGCCACAAACAAACGATAAATTAAAAAAAAAAAACTGTAATATCATGCAAACACACAATATGCAAATACAACGACAAATGGCTCTTGCTCAATACGAATATAAAATATTCTCAACTTAAAACAATACAGCATTTAAAAATACAAAACCCTTTCTTATCTTAACAGACATCCACGCAATGTTGAAATGTCGCAAGACAAAATACCGTGTGAAACTAAATCTTGCTTCATAAGAAAAAAATACAGGCCGATAATTCACTTAGGAAGGCACAAAGAGACAGATCGGTCGTTCCAAAAATTATCTAGCTTTAGGCAAGATAATCAGAGTGCCGAAACTCATTGCATAAGTTGGTCACATCACTATTTTTTTTTACTCTATGTTGGTTACGCACGCGACCTTTCTAATGTCTGAGCCATCATTGTTTTTGTTTAAGTGTCAATTGCTCATAGTACTTTTTAACTTAGAGTTCATTTTTGCTTAGCCATGTAATTAGGAATGCCTATTTAATGTTTGTAGATCACAATGACGTTAAGATCACGAAGTATCACATACCAAATTGAAGCGGGTAATCTTCTTCCGAAGATTTTTTGTCGTCATTGACATGGAGGTTTTGATCAAGAATCTTCGAGTCAGGCAGGAAGTAATGGATATTTTTTTAATAATATTTTATAGTATTTAATCTCAGTTTTCAATCATTAAGATCAAATATGATAAATAAAGTGATGCAATTTCAAGTCGCATATTGTTTAGAAAAACAGTGTTTAGATGAAAAACAGAATGAACTATGTATTTATTGATATGCTCGTAGATCACTTTCTTCACTCAAAACCAACCTGGCTAATATACAATTAATATACAAGGTGTTGTTTTGCATTCTCGTCAAATTCAAGGAGGTAACTATGCTAATGATTCTCGTCCCGAATCAATAATAAAATGAGTAAGTCTGAACCACCCCAGTTTTAAACTCGGCCCGTCTGATCCTCCCCTATAACCGCGCTTTCATACATACAAACAATCTCAAACGTCATTCCCTAAACCACGTAAAGGGGGTTATTCTGAAATACTAACATACTTAAACAACCAAAAACACACAATGAGATGAGACAATTTTAGGTAATTTTACTTTGAGTACACTCGACGACTCATTATGAGATTTATTTGGCTCATCGTTATATTCATTAGGCTCATCGACTTTAGTTAAGCGTCGGTGTATCGCTAAAATCTCATAATATCGTTCGTCGAATTCGGATCTGATACTATCTTGTTCCGCTTGTTGTTCATCTGTAAGGTCGCCTAAGCTAAGTATATCATCATGGGCTTCTTCAAAATTATTTACTATTTTAGTTAAGTCTGAGTAATGTGCCAAAAATTTACTTATATCACATTCATTATTTTCCGTTAAACGAGCGACTTCATGCGTCTTGGATAACCTATTGAACGCTAAAGTACGTTTTCTACGCAATACCGGTAAGTCGCGTTCAGTTGGGTATTCGACTTCAACTGATTTACCTTTACTCAATCTACGTAATGATTTTTGAGTCGAATCCAAGATGGCAGCTTTTTCCGTTGCCTAAGTGCGCGCTCCCGGTTAAAATCCTTGGAATAAGGGTTAATCGTCTCTGAACGGCTTTTATCTGGACTAATTGTGACTCCTGAAGGCTCATATAGTGCAGTACAGACTTTGGTGCACCAATTTGTGAGTGGATAGTCGGTCCGGCCGGTCGTCGTGCAACGCCCGCCACGTGCCACATCAGGACAAGATTCCCTCGAAGAGCCACAGGCTGCTAGCAGGTGAGTGACGCACTTTATACTTGGATGGTCTAACGGTCTCCCCGCGAGCAAGCACAGTTAATCATCTATATTCATCTAAAATACGTAGTACCTATCGGAAACTGAGCTTGCCCTCCAATGTACCAATAACGGCTTGGTACATTTTTCTGCACATTGGTCTTGTCCTCAAAATATAATAAACTAGCCCAGTCACCCCTGGAAATTTCTCAGTGCAATTAGTAACTAAGTAAATTTTATTTGATGAAACATGGTGTATATGAAACATTGCATGCAAGATAAGAATGAGATACAGAAAAGTTCTAACATGTTCTACCCCATATCGGGGCGTACAAATTGGTAAAAAGAGATGGTGCATTAACCGTGATATTATTCCTAAAAATTACATGTCATCATTATTTATTAAAGATTAGGTATAATTACAATTCAATAAGCATATTTTTTTAGATACAATTCAATGTCAAAGTAGTCATTAAATAAATCGGTCAAAGAAAATAATTTTGAATAAGGGCCATTAAAAATGTCAATTCCAAATTACAATTATTCCAATAATAACATAGATTACAATAAAATGTCAATTCCCATAGCAGTCTCTCGGATTCCTACAAAATCACACTCGTGATCCTATCTATACCTACCCCACCCACCACAGTTTCAATGTTCGGAACATAAGACATTGTCTGGGCTGCGGTGGCGGTTGGACAAAAGACTCCACTGTTTATTTGCCGCCCATACTATACCTGCGGTTTAAGAGAATTGGTTTGCATGTAAGTAATTTTCTAAGTCAGACCGACGACCGTTTTCTAAAGGATTTCGACCTGGATGTTGTGGTGCTGGATGTGGTAGTTACCAGATAAAAATGAATGCTTCTTATACTGGAAGTCTGTCAAAATCAAAATGTTTTTATGTCACATAGGCCTACATGGGCACTTACTCGTATAAAACGTCGACAAAAAGGTGCTCGGTTCGGGTTGGTCGTTTCCTATGGAGAAGAACCGGAAAGAAACTCCATGGTTACTTTTTTTTTAATCATTTGGTTTTACAATATTTCTATGTTACAGCGTTAGTACTTAAGTATGGGAGGACATCGTAGGCCCGACAATAAGTCGGTGCTTACTACAGAACGTAGAACAAGATCAAAAGTTACCAAGGATCTAGCAATCTATAAGGTCTACAATGCCTACCTTTATAGTGGTTGTTTTGGTACTTCTTCACGTTCATCTAAAACTTAGATCCACTCCACAACAGCAAAAAGTATTTGATTGAACTTTGTCATAAAGTTAACTGCGATTACCTTAACTGACCACATTACAGTTTTTTTTTTTTATAATTAATATTAATTGTAGCGGATATTCTGAGCCGATCTGTAGAGTTTGTCGACAAATTGGAAAAATGCATGAATTTAAATTGTCTTAATTTTAATACTTAGAATCAAAGATTAAAGATTGTTACCCATGCTAGGCAAAGCAATTATAACTACAAGTTATAATGGAAATATTATTTTCAAGTAACAGTATAAACAAAGCTATAAGCCTCTTCAAATAACTTTACATCTGTAATCTTCTCACAAGCCACAAAACCCTACCAAGTTGAAGAGCACCGTACAGCACAGCTTTCAGACCAACATCGTGCCTTTTGAATTTGGCAGCATCGATTTAGAAATTCGTTTTTCATGTCCATAGATGATTATTTCTTAACTTCCTTGCAGGATGGATCGTTGAGGTTAGATTAGTACGACTACTCTGTAATTCTATTACGGAGAACATTTTGGTCTTGGGAGCCATGGGTTGTGGTCCTGTTGGTTGCCAATATAGTTTTTAATGACTTGGGTAAAGATGCTTGGCCATTTTGATTATAAATTACTTTTTTGTTTGTGATTTTTTCTCTTCTTGCATTAATAATTTGATATGACAAACAAAAATGGAGAGCTGTATGGCCATTTCACAGTAAACAAGGTGTTTTTTTGTATTCTCTTCAAAATTCAGGAGGTTCTCACAAAAGACATAAATAATCAATTTAAATTACGGTACCTAGTTAATTATCAATAAATGCTGTATTTTTTTTGGTTGTTTCCGTTTGTCAGTATATCAGAATAACCTCTTTAACGTGGTTTAGGAAATAAGAATTTATCGAATAAACGTTTGAGTTTGTTTGTATGTGTGAAAGCGCGGTTTTATGGCGAGAATCAGTCTGGCCGCATTTAAAATACAGCTGCTTCACACTTACCGATTTCCGTAAACAAGAAAAAAAAATACCATTCAAGAAAAAAAAATATTATTGCTTCGGGTCGAGAATCATTACCATAGTTACCTCCTTGAATTTGACGAGGATGCAAAACAACATCTTGTATATTTATGAATAGGGGATAATCCTATTTTTTTTTTCTTTGTCCGTCGGGTAGTTTATTGAAAAGTATTGGACACGTATTTTTTCTTTTTTCACGTGGTCATAAAATTACGGAGATATATTGAGTTGAAATGGCGCATGACGTCACATGTAGGTAAGTTTTATACCCACTTGTGACGTAGTAAGCCCCCACTCTCCAACTTTAATGAGTTCTAACTAAGTAATTTTTTGATATTTTGATAAAACAAAAAATACGTGTCTAATATTTTGTATTACCTGTCTGACGGACAAAATAGAATGTCGTTTTCTTTACCCAGTCCGATCCCCTATTGTTGTAGGCAGTATAATATACCGAGGGGTTCACATTGCAGAAGAGTGAATCATCGTTTGTGGGGCTGTTCCACAAACGATGGTGCACTTAATATCGTGTCCTGCTTGTCCTGTTGTTTGTTCATTACAGGAACTTAACTGATGGATGCTGCTGAAGGCGCCAAACTACGGCTCAGTTCTGGGCCGACACAATTTATATTGCCATCGACACGTATGAAGAAGAACTACAGAAAAACTTGAAGGCGCTTCACCGATAATTTTACCGACCGTAAAAGATTTTCGGGAAACAATTCTCGGCCCCAAAAATTGTCAGCAAAGTTCAAGTCACCTTTTCAATTTCCCCTCGGCTTTTCCATCTGTACAATATTAATCTCGGGTGTCAACAGTAAACATTTTCAAGATAGGAATTCTGTGTGGTACAAGTTTTAAGATTTTGTTGCGTGAGAGGTTCTTCAGGCATGTGAGCGGAGGAATGAGGAAAATGTCGTGAGGAAAGTTCTGAGTATGAATTTGGATGAGTTTATGAGTAGAAGAAGACCAAAAAAAACGATGGATGGACTGTGTGAAGGATGATATTGCAAGAGAAGAAGTGTCAGATGTCGAGTAATAGAGTAGTATGGAAGAA
Source organism: Cerastis leucographa (assembly GCA_963082945.1). Taxonomy (NCBI): domain Eukaryota; kingdom Metazoa; phylum Arthropoda; class Insecta; order Lepidoptera; family Noctuidae; genus Cerastis; species Cerastis leucographa. The sequence goes on along the minus strand of OY720363.1, from coordinate 6,428,001 downwards.
GAAGATATGCTGAGCCGACCCCAAATGCATTGGGATAACGACAAGAGAATAATGATGAGAGGTTCCTCAGAACTAAACTGATAGTATAAGAGAGTTAATAGTCGTTTTTTTTTACAACAATATTAAGGTTCAAAGAAAGGTCTCTTTGCGCAGCAAATACTGCTTCTCAAATCGAGAAAGTCTTATTAACCTTTATTTCCATCAAATGATATTATTCACTTAGCCCTTCTATTATTAAGTTCAATAAAAGCTGTGGGAGTGCAAATAACAATAACCTCCTCCTTTTTTGAAGTCGGTTAAAAAGCAACTTCCATGCATAAACAGCATATTATATAACGTCCCCTCTTCTGGAAAACAAGCTTCTTCTCTATGAGAGAGAATTCTACTTCCATGATTTATCAAAAATGTCTCTAGTTATAGATCTTCACCAATAATGATGGGCCACTTGATATCGTGTCCTGCCTGTCCTGTTGCTTGCACATCACAGGAGCTGATGGGCGCTACTGAAACTGCCAAACTTGTCGCCAAATTTTGGGCTGACTCAATTTAAAATTATCATCGACACACTAAGAAGAAGACCAAAAATGTTGGTCAAATTCTCCCGCTATCGCTGTCACTCATGCCTTGGACAGAATACTAGAGATTAGAGCAGGGGGTGCGATTATTAACTGTCGTCTAGCTCTGCGAACAGCTGATCAATCATACGTCCTTAAGATATTAACGAAAGTAAGCTCTGAAAGTATTGTGGAGAAAATTATTTGTCTACATGTTCGTTTCATATTGTTTTTGTCAAAAATATGAGGAAAGCGATTTATTTATAATAAAAAAAACAGAAATCATTCATTCAAATTAGGCTGATAATCTGCACTTTTTTAACGTCAAAATAACAAAAGCAGACCTCCAAAACGCCACGCCACTTCCTAGTGTTTTAGTTTTATAGTTAAAGTAACTCGAGTTAATAATAGTAATTATAAGTTTTAACGATAGGAAATGCGTTGTGTCGTCAAGGTACTCTAAGAGTACTCTTTATTATGTATAAAAAGTAGGCATTATACAAAGAGTGACACTATGGGCAGTGCGGTCTTATAGCTAAAAGCAATCTTTTCATTACAATCTTTGGATGGATTTCAGAGAGGCTTTTGAGATTGCACTAATATTTTTTTCGTCTAAATACATATAATTAAATCACGCCTGTAATCCCCGAAGGGTTAGGCAGGGGTATAGATCCTACTAATATTATAAATGCGAAAGTTTGTGAGGATGGATGGATGTTTGTTACACTTTCACGCGAAAACTACAGAACGGATTTGGCAGTCCCATGTAATAGGGGCCGAGCCTATTGCCATCAACCGGGCACAAATCCAGACTCCGTGGCTGTAACTGAGAAATTCCTGATGAAAAAACCCAACAACAATATGCCCGACTCGGGAATCGAACCTTAGGCCTCATCTTTAGCAGTCGCGGCTGCGCCCTCTAATCCAACGAGGCAGTGTCTACATACACTATTAGATGATTTACTATTTCAACTTCCAAAATAAACATAAAAGCTCAGTAAAAAGCTGCTTAAAGTAAAGATAAAGTTGCATGATTGAGTGAATTTGAAAATAGACTTTAAATAAATTAATTGTATTTATATTATATTTATATTATAATATATTTTGTTTTTGTATGTAAAAGTAAGTTAGTATGTTCTTATATTGTATTTTATATTTGAAATAGTTATTTGCTTTATGTTTTATGTATTCCATTTTCTTTTCTTCTTTTACACACTTCGTCTACATCTCTTTTTTTTTATTATCTCCTTTCGCAGGTATGCTGGAAGAGATTTCTTTGGAAATAAGCATTCCCTTTGTACCTATTTTCTTTTCCTTTCTTCTTTTCTGTATTTAGTGTGTACATAAATTGTTAAATAAAAAAAAATTTTTGAAGATGCATATATTCTAAATACATTATCAGCATTATGAAATGCCAAATACGATGACAATCTAAAAAAATCACGTCCGAACCCCGTGAGAACCACCCAAGTGTTTTCAAGTCCAACGCAGTGATTACACTGTAATGATAAACAGACAATAATAAATGACAATAAATCGATGGACACTCCATTGATAAGGGCGATGGCATGATAAGTGATAACGCTATCTGTGACAAAGTTATTGCAAAATCATTGTGTGATGTGTTCCGACTGACATGGCTGATGCAAGTGGTGATATTTTGAACATAATTTTGTTTCTGAAGGAGGCAAAGCGTCAGATAATCGCTGTGACATTCTAACTAGTTTTGAAAATTTCTAGTTGAGTTAGGGTTATGAAAGCGCAAAAGAGCACAAATAAGGTCATATCAAAATTACAATAAATCGATGACAGATTGCAAACAATATATTTTTCGTAATGGTTTCACAGTACAATAAAACCAAAACAAAAAAAAAAGAAACCGGCCAAGTGCGAGTCGGACTCGCGCAAGAAGGACTCCGTACAAATATTTATAAATACGACAAAAAAAAAACACTTTTTTGTATGGGAGCCCTCTTAAATATTTATTTTATTCTGTTTTTAGTATTTGTTGTTATAGCGGCAACAGAAATACATAATCTGTAGAAATTTCAACCGGCCAACTATCACGGTTCGTGAAATACAGCCTGGTAACAGATGGGCGGACGAACTGTGAATTGTTTGTTGGAGATCCTCAATAAAGAAATTAATAGGAGAAATATATAAAAGGTAAAACGACTTCAAGTCATAGTGCTCTCAGTTTCACTAGAGTAACAAATAGTAAAACCCATATACAATAAAATTGCCAAACTTCAAAATAATTGTCCAAGAAATTACAACTAAGTAACGTTCACCCACAAACACATCAACACAGTAATGCTGTCTGTCACACTAAGAGTATATCTAATTAGTTGGATATAAGGGCTCATGTCACGTGCCAGTCAAGTGGACATTGATTGCGGTCCAAAGACCAGGGAGGGACGCAAAGTGGAGTAAGTCAAGTTAGTTGCGTTATTGTTGAGGTGGTGTAATTGGTGTAAGAAATGAAACTTGTAAGAATCATACAAAATTAAGTGTTCAACAAGGCAGTGCGCTTTGTAACTGTGGAAGTCTTCAGTGTGGTGTGTAATAATAATAAATATAATAAATTTATTTATTTGTACACAAAGAAAAAAAAAAAAAAGTAAACTTACATAACACACAGTGAATAAGTTGTACAGCGAAGACATATTAAAATGCGAACTTCTGCCTCCTAAACTAGGCCAAAAGCCTGTGTTTTAGGAGCCAAGGTTTTGTGTGGTGTGGTATGTTTTAAAAAACATTTGCTTATAAAGGTCTTGCTTTATTTTACACTAGCTTCGACACGTGACACCATCTATTAATGTTTTTGTTTTTTTCCTCAGAAGCAGTACTATTTTTCGGGATAAAAGGTTCTCCGCACCCCGCAAGGATGAAGGAGGTAAGGATGTCCGTTTCTGTACACCTCTCAGGATGATCGGTTCAATGATTTAGGCGTGAAGAGGTAACAAACAAATAAACAAACTTATTGTGTCATTTATAATATTAGTTAGGACAACATCACGCCTGTATTTCCCGAAGGGTACGGCAGGAGTTACCTAATCGTACGTTTCGCTTCGCGTTTTAGTTATGTTGTAAGTCTCATGTAATAGGGGCGAGCCTATTGCCATCAACCAAACGCAAATTCAGCCTCCCTGGCTGCTACTGAGAAATTCCTGATGGAAAAACCCAAAAGCTAGGCTCGGCCTGGGAATGGAACCCAGGACATAATTCATATTCAGCAGTCGCGATTCGGAGCAATAGACCAACGAGCAAGTCTTGCATCTACCTTTTTGTAATCCTTACTTAGGCAGTACATTTGTTTGATTTTAGTGTCTTCGATCCATGTGTATTTTCTTTCTTACTTAATCTTGGACATCACTGACATAAGTGAAGAAAAATATCGTGAGGAAACCCGGAATTATGATTAAAGTAGATTTAAAATCACCAATCCACCTTAAGGTGTTGAGATTAATGTTCATTTCTTCTCTGTATGAGAAAACGACTTGGCCCAGCAGTGGGATAGTTATATGTAGGTATTGTTGTTATTGTCTTCATAAACATGACTATGAGACCACTTCCAATTTCTGGCATCGAAATGATAGACTTTCAGATCTCAAGAGTTGCACCCCACAAAACTACACTATCATAAACTCAAACTCCAAGTACCTACTTATTTATTTCAATTAGACCGTTACATGCACTTTTGAAGGTCAAAAACAAAGGTATAAAGCTTAATTTCCAGTCACAAGGCATAATAACTTGTGAAAGTTTTACGTTTTGAAATGGGCAAACATAGTACGGTCAGCAGCAAAAGTCACTTTACATAACTAAAATGATAAGGCGTCTTAGTTTTAGAACGATCCATATTAACAGACTGGAGTAAAAGACATAACAATATTTTCATCAATGGTTACACAAATTCGCAAAACAATATAACATCAGATCACACTGACCAGCACAAAACATGGAGTAATATTTATAAGTGTTAACCGACTTTTGATGCTGACTGTACCTGCCCATTTCAAAGCGTAAATCTCTATGGAGATGAATGGACAAGAAACTCCATAGGCATTTTAAAATAAAAGTAATTTTACAAGATCTATAGTTACCCCACTTTCCATCCAAGACACGAAGCCACAAGACGAAGCTTTCGCCCGCACTCGCCCTTTGCCAACAAGAATTCCCCAAACATTCCTCTACGATTAACTTTAGATAAATATCTATAAGTGCCACTTATACACTATTAATTAATAAGAAATTGAGTATTGTCAGTATCAATTTCGTTAATTTTGATGCCTTTTAATTGGTGACTTTATTGTCGTAAATGATAGGTCCCGCTGTAGGAGTCCTAACGTGCAAAGCAAGCAAATGGTCACATACGGCTGTTACGCGTAATTACTAACAATAAAATACAATTGTCGTCATATTGTCATTGTGACGTCATTATAATATATGCCAGATGCAAACAATTTCCAATTTTACTTTATTCAGCTACCTAATATAATGTTTTAATGCACTGTTTTAAGCTTTCATCATCTGCCTAGCCTTTTCCCAAACTATCTTGGGGTCGGCTTTCAGTCTAACCGGATGCAGCTGAGTATCAATACTTTCCATGAAGCGACTGCATATCTGACCTCCACAACCCAGTAACTGGGTAATACGATATCCCTTAGTAAGACTGGATGTCAAACTTTTGGCTTCTGACTACTCGTAACGACTGTCATAGATCTACAAATGACAGCCGGCACCACCGGTTTAACGTGCTTTCCGAGGCACGGAGGGAACTTGGTATGTAATTATGGTCACCCATCCACGAACCTCGGCAAGCACGGTTTAACCTTAAAGATCGACCCGTGTGGCTGTTATATTTAGCCATGAGCTCCTGTTTTAAGCTTTCATGGTTTATAATTAAATGGCACTGTCACTTACGGAATATCTTCCGTGATTGTTTTTGTGAGGTCTCAATATTTCGACGCTGTTGCTAGCGACATGATTGCGGGTTGACTGGAAAATGCGGGTGGATGGTAGATAACTAATTAGGAGCAGACAACTCTGTCTACCGTCTTTCTTTGTCTTATGCTATGCGAACTACTGACAATCGATACAAAGTCACGGCAAAACACACAATATCACTAGGTTTTGTGTAGAAACAGCTGGCGTCATAGTAAGAACTCCACAAAACCCAGTCTAACGGGACTATACAATAAATAACAATTACGGAAAATAGACAGTGAAAGTTTAATCTAATATTTTCTATGGTAATGTACTGAAACGAATTAGTTAAATGGTTTTCCGAAACATATAATAATTATGTAAGTCTGAACTTAGTTTTAATTTCACAAGTCACATTTTACTAAGTCAAAAGGCAAAATAACATTTCACTTTAAAAAAATGTGCCACAATTAATTTTATTCACCAATCATTTCCACCACAACCTAATTCAAACACAGCCAACAAAAACATCCCCTATCACTCGCTAATGACACCTCCACAATTGACAGGCCCTCAAGAAAAACAAAGGACGGTGTGGCAGCAATGCCAATGATTGGCACTGCCCATTATCGCGCACAACACGCGTAAGTTCGTCCTGCCCGCATAAGCCCGGATTACAGGCGATTGACCGGGAGAACGCTCGTTGTGTGACCGATTTTGCCCGGGCTGGTGTGGGGTTATTGCGATATAGAAATATAACGTTGGATACAAGTTAACTTGACGAAGCATTCTGTATCAAACTAAGTAACCATACGCAAAAGTTATTCCTGGGAAATGTCACTTTTGTTCGGCGTGAAAAATCACATTTTACGGTACAACCCAATATAACGCACTCAAAACATTGTTTTGTTGGATGCATTGAATAGTAAACGTATCATGGAGGTATTTTAAGCAATAATTGATTTAAAAAAAATCTTGTGAAAAAGCTGGTACTTTGACTTTCAATATCTGCGTAACTAGAAGGTTACCAGGTATGGTTCAGGACAAAATACGACGAGGAGAACCAGTAACGTATTACCCAGTACTCACTGGATTATGGAGGTCAGATAGGCGTCGCTCCATGTACAATACTGGTATTCAACTGTGTCCGGTAAGACTGGAATCAGCGATTCTAATAGGGAAGATATATTTTTATAATGATTTCGCACGTACATAATTCGCGAATAACAGCTAGTAATTTATATATATGTATGTATGTAGATGAATAAACCACGTAAAAAAACAATAACTTTGTTCCAGTTACCGCTTTCCTTGTTGCTTTGAGACATTAGGTATTACGACCTACAATTACGACTGTAGGAATATAAAAGTAATGCATAATGTTATTAATTAGGTATATGTAATGAAATGCTGGTAAATCCAATAGAAGCAGACATTTTTAAAATAATCTTTTACAGTGAAAGAAACCCACATTGACATGCTTAAGTAATAAAGTAAAAATCTCAATCTCAAAGTAATTGTTAAATAAACAAATAAATATGAAGCACAGCAAAAAAAAAGTTTCAGTTTTTGCTAACGCTAGACCTATGAAGAGGTTATCACCTACTTTACGGATCTATAACCATTCGATTTTTATGAAAACAAAATGAATTAGATAGGTAATTTGCCTTGCAATTTCAGGTTTGGTCCCTAAGTAAAATTGGAACTATGAGTACAGTAACTTTAGGGGAAAATAAAAACCAAAGTTTTCAGGATGTGTATTTTCTCGGTACCAAATTTCGAGTTTTGCGAAGCAGCAGACGGTAGTGTTTGTAATTTGCTCTTGAAATTCTTCGTCAATATTAATACAGTCTATTTATAAGCACTCTTGAATGGAATTTCCTTCGCTCAAAGCATTACTATATCAGTCATTATAGAGTACCAAGAAATCTTATCTCACAATGACCATTTCATTTATTTTCGGAGACACAGGAGTCATACCACCTGCACTTGAGATGGCTGAAGCTTTTAGAGAAGCATCAATAGATTTTGATTATGCCACTTCAGATTATACAACAACTTAAAATGAACCATAAGCTGAGACAGTAAAGTCTAATATTGATAAAGAGGACAATGTTGCTGACAAATCTCTCGAAGTTAATGAAATGGAACGAGTAATGAGTAAAATTGTACTTAATGATGCTCGTCTTGCGGTTGAATTTGGTCTGACAGGTGATGATATTGGTAAAATGTTACTAGGTTCAAAGGAAACTGGGCCTAAACAACCACAGCATATAGTTGGATTTTGTATAGATCTAGATAAAAGTTTCTTGGCGCCACGCTTTGTCATGCCGATACGATCTATATCCGGTGCAGTTTCGGGATGAAAATATTTTTACTTATCTTAAGTGGTTGTATCTGCTTATTAATTACCTTTGGAGGGTACATCTTGAGCTGTCAAATCAAACACTTTGTCGGTACTATTCGATCTCTTAACTAATAGACGATGATTCTTTGAAATTGTGACGTAGTCAATACTTTTAATGTTATGTCAAAATGTGAGTGAGCATTCGTAATGGAAAACCTCTTTAATTTATTAGTTAAGTCATCCATATATCTAGCAGACAAGTTTTGTGTTTGACATTAAAGAGCTGGTTTTTCTAATCATTGATTGCATTTACTAATCTTAGATAATTTAGTATTATCTACCTAAGTCAGTAGTAGTATTTTTTTTAATGTTGGTTGTAGTAGCCGATTAGGGGATTCTTAATTTAACTTTGAACATAACGTAGGCAAGCAACCCCGTAATTATTATTTAAATAGATTTTATTTGTATTTTTATATCTCAAGCCAGCAGAGTAACAATAGAATTCACTACAACAATATTTTTCGCGATAACTATCACAGGGAAGATGAATCTTCTATGTGAGCGTGTACCAACTCAACCACATCATCGCTTATTATCAGATTAAAAAAGTCAAATATTCTATGATGTACATTTAATTCTAGTGACTAAAAGAGTGATGAATATTAAAATATTGATGGATGGAGAGGGAGAGGAAGACCAAGGAAACGATGAATAGATTGTATGAATAATGATATGAAAGAAAACGGGGTAAATAATAGCGAGACGGTTGACAGAGGAAAACGGAAGAAAAAAACGTTGCACCAACCCCAAGTGTCATAGGACAAGGAAGATGATGATACATACCACTCACAACCAGTTCAATTCAGTTCAGTTAGAATCAGGTTTCCTACCATAATGTTTTATAGCAGTATTGTTTTAATGTCACTCCAATGTGGAAAAGAGACTGAGCTATAGAAGATGGCTATTTCTTTCCCACTCCGGAATAAGAATAAAACAATATTGCTTTAAGACGTCATGGTAGGCCACCTGTTCTATTCCGACCTTATAGATATTGTGTCCCACTGCTGGGCAAAGGCCTCCCCTTTTTCCTTCCAAACCTCTCTATCTTTTGCAATATCTGGCCATGATCGCCCGGCAAACAAGATCAGATCGTCACACCACCTTCGCCGCGGTCTACCACGACGGCGATTTCCTCCGTCAGGCGTCCAGTGAGTGACGATCTTTGCCCATCTCTCCGGGTGCATTCGCGCTACGTTGCCAGCCCACTCCCACTTAAGCTTGGCTGTTTTTTCTCCGACATCTGCAACTTGGGTTATGGAACGCAGAGTGGTGTTCCTGACGCGATCTGTACGCTTCACACCTATTATGCTACGCTCCATTGCCCTCTGGCAAATCTTGAGTTTGGACTTCTGTTGTTCGGTTAGTGACCAGCTTTGCGCACCGTAGGTTAGGACGGGCACGAGCTTTAGCCACATAATAATATACTGTATTAACATTGAACAATGTCTCCTTACAATCCCTCCACTTCTTCCATATCCTCAAAACATTCAAATCCTAACCTCAAAATCACACCCAGATAACAATCAGTCCAATTAAGTGATATCACGGAATCAGACGCTGGTCACCTACCGTTAACGTCTTCACTCCTACTTCCTGCATTACTAAGAGATAATACATAGAAATTGTGTATTAAAGTCACCTCATAAATATGTATATGTTTCGGTCTGTGGTCACCGCGACTCTTGCGCAACTGTACTGCGCTGTTGATGGCTGGGGACAGGGGAGATGTGGAGATTGCTGTGGTGTTATATTTTTTTGGCCTTTGATAATACAAGTAAACCCTTCACGAAAACGTCAACCAAGTATTCTGTACATCAAACTAAGTAACCCCACCCAAAAATTATTACTGAGAAAATCACATTTTAGATAAAACTCAATGTAACGCTCTGAAAACATTGTGTTGATGGATGTATTGATTGCAAACAGGTCTTCGAGGTATCTAAAGTACAGTTATAAAATGAAAAACTAGTATTTCAAAAAAAACTTGTGAAAGAGTTGGAACTTTGACGTCCAATATCTCTTAGTAACTATAAGGTTCCCAGGTATGGTCTAGAACAAACAAAATGAACAATGCAATGACGGGGAGAACAAGTGCCTTTCGGCTTCGTTACACCCTTTACTTAGTCCACGTATTCTCATTAGACGTTCTGTTAAGTATAGTGTTCCTGCGCAAGAAATTATCAGGTCAAACTTCCTCTGGGGCTGTAATTACATTATTGGTTTCTCTAGATTAGTAGAAGTAAATACCATGTCTGAAAAAAATACCTATTTGGAACTCTTTGGATCTGAAAACCCTATTTCCACCCTTCGTTTCGATGTCGACTCTTCTCCTTTTCATGTCCATCACATTGGCGTACCAGGGTAATAGAAAAAGTGATAGGTGGTACACCGCGGATCCTATCACCGTTTGTTTGACGGCAAGAATAAAGCAATGTCTCTTGTGTTCTGGTTTTTATGCACTTCACAATGGAGTATTTTCGAAGCGTTGTGGGTTATTGTTTCTTTCTTTGTTTAAAGGAGGCGCGTGCAGATGGAGACTGTTACTACTCGTTAAATGTTTAAACTATATGTTTTAGTTTAAAGTCCATAGAAGCAGTAAATAAACTGTACTACCTTTATTTTCTCCACAGGACACGAACAGACCGATCCCCTTAAAAATGTGGCTGAAACAGACTGGGGGCTGAAGGTGGAAGGTAAGGCATTGTGGCGTTAGGTCAGGCCTATTTCCAGCAGTAGAGTGTGATGTAATGTAGTTGCAGTTGATTGATTGATGCGAACAGTAAAATGCTGGGGAATAAATTAATACGAATTACAATTCTATAAATGGACTGTATTACTTTACTCCGAAGTTCATAATATCGATGAACGGTATACATAAAGTTCTTAAGTACGAATTACGTTAGTCAGAAAGTACGCTATGACGGATTACTTTACTCAGAAGGTTCGTCACTCCGATGTACGTTACTCCGAAAGTTTGCTGCGACGAATTACGTTATTGTGAATGTTCATCATCGCAATGTACGGTACTCCGAAAGCTTGCTAAATGGTCACAAAGCGACAATTTATAATATAAGTGCTAACTGCGTCTGTGACAACTTTAAGAATTTTAACAGATTCATAATTATTATTATGCTAATAGCATATTCTGCTAAAGATTGAATTGAAAAACAAAGAAAAGATTAAAGGATGGTGAGAGGAATTATATGAAAGAGAAAGGAGTAAATCATGCCGTGACGTCTAACAGGAGAGAATGAAAGAAAAAACGTGTTGCACCGACCCTAAGTAGAATGGGACAAGTCAGGACATGATGGTGATGATTCTGCTAAACCATTGTAGATATACTGCTGGGTGCAAAATTTCTTGTTGTCTTAAAAAAAAAAACATAGGCATTACGCCACAGGATACAGGCATTATGGTTTATGCCTCTCCAACAGGGACGGTTACAACCAGCAGTAGACAATTTTTGCTTGAAGGTATGATTGATGACTTCTTTTGAAATTTAGTACCTTATTATTTAAGTTACGAAATGGAGGAGCTCGTGGTTAAATAATAACAGCCGTACGGGTCGATCTTTAAGGTTAACCCGTGCTTGCCGGGGTTGTACCGTGGATGGGTGACCATAATTTCATACCGAGTTTCCTTCGTGCCTCGGAAAGCACGTTAAGCCGTTGGTCCCGGCTGTTATTTGTAGGTCTTTGACAGTCGTTACGAGTAGTCAGAAGCCGAAAGTCTGACATCCAGTCTTCCCAAGGGGTATTGTATTATCCAGTTACTGGGTTGTAGAGGTCATATAGGCAGTCGTTTCATGTTAAATGCTGGTACTCAGCTGCATCCGGTTAGATTGGAAGCTGACCTCAAGATAGTTTGGAAAAAGGCTGGGCAGATGATGATTCTTTCAGTCACTTGTGTAATTATTTTATTGTTGTAGAGTCATAAAAGAAAAACGCGTAGGGTTTATCATTATCAGCAAGAGATCTTCTCACGCTAGTCACAATTAATGTCAACTAAGGGAGACGGATTGTTCTAATGCCAGGGCATTCCCCCAGAGCATAATTACAGACTAGGTACTGCGTCAACAAGAAATTAAAAATCATCATTGTTTGAAATAACAGAATCAGTCACTGTGACAATTTATGTACGTCAGCTAGTTAGTTTCATTAATGTCAACTTTAATTATTGTTTTTTTTTTTACAAGCTTATTTAAATTTAAAATAATTTTATCGTATCATGACATCTGTGACGAATTTTAAGGTGAATCAACTCATTCATTTCAACATTTGAGATAACGTTTCAATGATTTTCATTGCAGCTTAAGTTTATAAGAAAGGTTTTACATAAAAAGGCAACAGAATATTTTCATTGTTTTTATTTTTATTTTATTTCTACCTTATCCATAAGTAGCATAGGTATACCTATTATTACCAATGCTGGGCCACAGACCTCCTCTCTGTGTGAAGAAGTTGGCTTAGATCCACCACGCAGACCCAGTGCAGGTTGCTAGATGGCACATGTCAACGAACTTTCGGATCTAGGACACCCGATATTTTCCTTCACCGTTATTGTAACTGTGATTTCAATTTGAATTCGCAATACACACAAAACGCTACCCTGTCTTTCTTTTCAATATTACAAAACAAGATAACCACAGACATAGACCACTTTCTAAGCTACCATAAACACGAAATCTCTCGCCATAAATTAATGACAAAATATGAACAACTCGCGATAACCATCCGTAAATAGGGTCATGCATTTTCGCAACAAGGAAGGACGGGCTCGGTCCATAACACCGGTGGCGCGGAAGGAAACTAGGGAAGTTACCTAACATCGGTCACGCCACATCGTTTAATGCTTCGCCACGAGCTACATTCTCAAGCTACATTCTACTGCATAGAAAACAAATGAAAGAGCAATTATTTAGAGTACTCTAGAGCTTAGGCCACAAAAAGCATGAAAGGCATTTGCATGTGGCTGAGATGAGAATGCATAAAAGGGGGATGTGTGGAGTTACGCAAATGGATAAAATAAGAAAGGAGTACATAAGAGGAAGTCTGAATGTGGCGCCGGTGACTTAAAAGTTGTGTGGTAATCAGTTGTGGTATGGGTTTGTGATGCCGAGGAATGAGGAAAATATCGTGAGGAAAGTTTTGATTATTAATGAGGATGGTTATAAGAGTAGAGGAAAACCAAAGAAACGATGGATGGACTGTGTGAATGAAAGAAAGAAAGAAGAGAAAAAGTATTTATTAGTTTTACAGAAAAAATAATAAATGTAGATAGAATCAACAAAAAACAAATGGTATAAAATGTAAAAAAAGGTTTGAAGCATGATATGGCAAGAAAAGAAGTGCCTAATGAGACGACGAGTAATAGAGAAGTTGCATAGGTACCGAGTTGTACAAATAGAGTCATCTTTGCCCAAGTTGGTAAGGAAACAAGTGCCGTCCGCGTAGGTATGTTGGTTGATGCAAGTCGAATGATATGAGGTCGTGAAAGCAGCGTTAGGGTTAAATGTACGATGCCTACACGTATTTTGTTACTTTTATGAAGTGTATTGCCGTCTTCGTTTTGTTTGGTGTCCTGTACGTAGATATAGTGCAATTTTTTTCGAATTACCGAAGTTGATGAATATGTACGGAAAGGCTGTTTTTTTATAATTGAGGAAAAATTTCAAATACTTATGGGACTTTTTGGAACTGCAGTGGTATCTTAATTTTTCGTTAAAAAACTATCAAAAAAAGTTTTGCTGTTGAGTGTAATTGACCTATGCAAAAGCGTTAAAAATATTTTTATTGTGTTGTTTGGTTCTACGGAACCCTTAGTATGAAATTCCAACTCACACTTGGCCGGTTTTTTACGAGATACTTACGTTAATCTAAAGGGACTCTTGTTCCCTATGTGAAAGCCTCTTTCATCCTGTTTAATGCATATCTGCCTCCTATAAAACGCCAGAGATATCATCTTATAATAACCTCTAATAAACTGTTTTATGACACCGACAATAATGGCGGCATATCACTCAATCACAACCTAACTTATACCTAACCAGTTTTCATAATAACTTCATCAGTTACTTTATTAATTTATTTTCCCTTTACCGGATATAAATGCCGACAACATTCGTTGATAATTAGTCATAAAATTAACATGTTTGATTATGATTGATTATTTACTTGGAAACATTTTTAGTTTATGTTACAGTTGCTGACCTCGTCAATGAAAATTAACAACATGTCAGGAAGCTCTCGTCGTCATCATTGACATTCTTGTTCCACCAACTGCCTCCTCTTTGATGTAAATATATTGCACTTATACAAGGTGTTGTTTTGCATCCTCGTCAAATTCAAGGAGGTAACTATGCTAATGATGCTCGTCCCGAACCAATAATAAAATGGGTAGGTAATTTTTATTTTTTTCCTTATTTACGGAAATCGGTAAGTGTGAACCACCCGTGTTTTAAACGCGGGCCGTCTAATTCTCGATCTATAACCTCGCTTCCGAAATCTGGTCGGTGAAATCTGGTCGGTTCTGGAATCTCTGCAGCGATGCCAAGTCGATTGGCGATACATCCAAGTGCTGAGAGGTCTTTACAACGCCGCTACTATGGCCGTCCAAGTACAGAATCAGCAGTCTAAGCCTATTCCCTTGCATCGTGGTGTAAGACAAGGGGACGTTATATCCCCCAAATTGTTCACAAATGCATTGGAGGATATATTCAAGACGCTGGACTGGAAGGGGCGCGGCATAAATATAAACGGCGAGTACCTCTCACACTTGCGATTTGCAGATGATATCGTCATCGTGGCAGAAACGCTGCAAGATTTGCAACATATGCTGAATGGCCTAGTTGATTCTTCTCAACGCATTGGTCTCCGGATGAACCTAGATAAAACCAAGGTTATGTTCAATGAACATGTCAGTCCGGAACCAATTGCAGTTCAAGGCAGTATTCTCGAGGTTGTTAAGGAGTATGTTTACCTCGGGCAAACTATGCAGTTGGGTAAAAACAACTTCGAGAAAGAGGCCAACAGAAGAATACAGCTGGGCTGGGCAGCGTATGGGAAACTGCGTCGAGTCTTTACATCGCCAATTCCACAGAGTCTGAAGACGAGAGTCTATAATCAGTGCGTCCTACCCGTCATATCGTACGGTGCCGAAACGTGGACACTCACGGTAGGGTTGGTCCACAAATTTAAAGTCGCTCAACGTGCTATGGAAAGGGCTATGCTCGGGGTTTCTCTGAAAGATCGAGTTCGTAACGAGGTGATCCGACAGAGAACTAAGGTTATCGACATAGCCCACCGCATAAGCACGCTAAAGTGGCAATGGGCCGGCCATATAACCCGAAGAACCGATAACCGTTGGGGTAGACGAGTTCTTGAGTGGAGACCACGGATCGGTAAACGTAGCGTAGGACGTCCTCAGACTCGGTGGAGCGATGATCTTTGCAAGGCGGCTGGCAAGAGCTGGATGAGAGTGGCCGAGGATCGTGCTCAGTGGCGTGTCATGGGAGAGGCCTATGTCCAGCAGTGGACGAATACAGGCTGATGATGATGATGAACCTCGCTTCCACACATACAAACAATCTCAAACGTTTATTCAATCATTTCTAATTTCCTAAACCACGTTAAGGGGGTTATTCTGAAATACTGACAAACAAGATTTTCGGTTGTTTATACAACCGAAAATCTCAGTGTTTATTAATAATTAACTAGGTATCGTAATTTTAATTGATTATTTATGTCTTTTGTGACAACCTCCTGAATTTTGACGAGGATGCAAAACAACACCTTGTATAGGGTAACTAGTTATTAGTGACCGATACTGAAACACGTGATTGTAATCATGATAACAAACTACTTTTCCCAAAAAAATTTTTTTTTCACTAATTCATTTTTATCACAATAACACAACAGCCGTATGAAATTCGCGCGCGCGTGACCCTGTGACCTATCAGCTGTTAGCCGCGTAGCCCTGTTGTCTCATTACTATCGTTCCGTGCCACAGAGTAGGCAGAGCACCCGCATGGCTCGCAACCCCGAATTTCATATAGCTTTTGTGTTATTTTTATAAAAGTGAATGAAAAAAATATTTAGGTAAGCTGTTTGGTACTCATTGTCGAAGAGCCAAATAAAAAAAAAAATATCTGGATAAATTTTACAGATCTGTGTGATCTGCCATGCCAAAAGTCGTCTTCTCATTGGGTTACTCGTGGGATCCTTTCTTTTCGCATAATGTTCTTTGTCCTAATATACTTCGGCATAACGATTTTGGCACAATTTGTTTTGGCATAATAATATTTCGACATCATTTTTTTAGGCATACATTTTATGTTGGCATAATCATCTTAAAGACTAATTTGTTTTGGCATAAATTTGATTGGCATAACGTTAGTAGGCCTAAAAATTAAACTAACTGTCAGGTTACAAATTTAACATGCTGTGCAACAAAAGTTAGTGACAGGACCGAATTGCTGCAAAACCGACTCCACGTAGTCTTGTTTGTCCTACCCCTAGAGTGTAATTTAAAATCGCGTAGGCGCATAGGGGCGAGGCGGCCCGCGGGCTGAGGAGCAGGCGGCTGCGAGCGAGCCACCGCGGCTGAGGCTGGCCGGCAAAACCGGGCAATAAACCGAAGCTGCGGTGGTGAGCTAAAGCCATCTGCGACGATTTGCACGCGTGGGGCCGCCGGAGGCCCGCAGCGCCGGAGCCGTGACAGAAACCCTGCCTGCTGCATGTTGCATGCTTGCTTGAATGCTGCATGCTTGCTTGCATGCTGCATGCTTGCTTGCATGCTGCATGCTTGCTTGTTTGCTGCATGCTCGCTTGCATGCCTGCTTGCATGCTGTATGCTTGCTTATAAAAAGTTATGCTTTAGAACTTTATGCTTAATAAATTTATGCTTAATCATTATTATGGCTAGAGTAATTATGCTCAAAAAAAATATGCGTAAGCTGTTATGCGTAATTATATTATGCGAAAATATAATTATGCCAAACAAAATTATGCTAAGTTATATTAGGTCTTAAAATTTTATGCAAATGGATAGGGAACCGTTACTCGTATCATTCCTTTACTACTATCTTTCTCTTTCTTCTTTCAAAGAACTTCTTATTCCATAAACAAAATCTTCACTTTCATTTTACTGTATAAAAGTACTAGAATTAACGCCAAACAGCTGTTAGAGGACACCGCCAAAGCTTTTGTAATAAATTAAAAAACCTTTCCAGTAAGCCCTAAAAACTGCCGGCTTTTAGTTTGTTACATCGTAAAACATGCAACTAAATCATAATTAGTGGTACTAGATACCATCGTAAAACTAAGGACAGTCACTAACTTTTACTTGAATATGTTAAAAACACAAAGTGCCTGTTGTTAAGCTTGATGCACACACATCGACTTAGCGTTGCAAGTTTACAGCTGAACAGATCGCCTCCTAAGTTGAGTCATGGGCGCTAGGGCACGTTTTTAACTGTAAAATATTAATAAAATTCGTTTTAATTTGTATTTTTTCGTCTAGAATTAGGGTTTAATAATTAGGTAAAATAAGACCAAGAATAAAGTATATTTCATAACATTATTTTTTCTTTGTCATGTTTTTTAAATATTTCTTAATAACAAAAAGTTTAAAAGTATAAAAAAACAGGTTCCTGCCGGCGATGTCGGGAGAAGGGTCTAAGCTACCGGTGGTTAGGGCTGCAGAGACAAGAACCTCCTCACAATGCGGGCCGCCGTATCGAGGAGTACCTACTGCCTTCTGAATCACGGGGTCTACTCTCTTAGCACGAAATCCGTAATTTCGACCGAAGTTACGGTTGTTTCCTACTCCGTATCACTTCATCATCATCATCATTAGCCTATATTGTTCCCACTGCTGGGACGCAGGCCTCCTCTCTATGAGAGGGAATGGGCTGTAATCCACCACGCGAGCCCAGTGCGGGTTGGTAGATGTCACATGTCTTCGAGTTTTTAGTTCTAGGACATGCCGGTTTTTTCCTTCAGTGTTTTGAGAGCAGCGGTGATGAAATAAATTACACAAAGTAATGCGCCTGCCTGGGTTCGAACCTACGACTTACTGCTCGTAAGTCGGGGCTGCTACCACTGGGCCACCGCTGCTCCTATCACTTACGGACATGAGATTCGTTAAGGGTCCGAGGAAATATTAGGGAGTAGGGTTGGTTTCGAAGTATAAAGCTATTTACAGACGTACCCGTATTTTCGTTGACGGACTTAAAGAGTAGACCCTCAGGCCCTAAATCCAACCGCCAAGCGAGAGTCTCAACAATTGTTCGTCCCGGCTCTGATTATTACATTATTATTTCCTTTATTCATTTCATAACATATAATTTACATTTTTTTTTATTATGCTCTATTTTTGGTCTGGAATAAAAATTATGCTTTCTCCTTCGAAATATCCATAAATGTGCAAAAATTAAAGATCTCTTGCAATCATTGTATGCCCAGTTAGCAAAGAAAATGACATCCATGTTCTGTATAACTTGTGTGAACAATCTTTTATCTTTGCAGCAGTATGTAGGGACTCTTATGAGGAGCATCGTAAATCTGTAATGTTACCTTACATTGTAGTTTGTGCATTGCGGCGCCTTTAATACTAGATCAATAATGAGTCTAATCACTTTGTAGCTGTAAAGATAGATAATCGGTTTGGTCCTTAATGGCAATAGGTTCTCTCGTCATTGACAACCATGGTCCACCCACTGGTTAGTTAGGTATAGACCTTCTTCATTTTACAATTCTTAATTTACACTTTTACATTTCAAAATACAACTTGACTGTATGTTAGTCATAATGTGTCAGTGTTACATTGAGGTTAGTTTCGTCTATGAATATACCCTTAATTAAGTACTAAATATGATTCTCAACAAAAAATCTAGGATCTTACAATTTTGTCACATTATTTTTCTGCACAGTTTTTTTGAGTAGACAAAACAATCAATCAATCAGTCTTTCAAATGGGCTTGGGACCAGTGTCCCAGATATGGGGATTTTAAAGTTTGGGCTCCTATCTGTAGGATAATGCTGTTAATGGTTCTTGGACATAACGGTTTCGTCACGATGTCTTCCTTCAACGTTTTCAGTAGAACGGTAGCAGGGTGTACAGCTTTGTCAGAATCTTTGTTTCTCAAGCTAGCCTGCCCTTTGCGTTCTACATGCACACATATGCAGTCAAATTGTCGTCTGCACGGCCCTCCTCTGTCGCCGCAAAAGTGGCGAATTTCTTCGCCAGTAAAATCTAAAGTGTATCGTGCCAGCAACATGAAAATGAGGACCATTTTTTCGAGACTTTGCTCAAGAATCTCAATCGTATATACAGGACAATGACTCTATCCTTTCTTTTTCCATTTTATAAAACAAAAAATTAGAAATGCACTTTGTTGTCCAGTAAGCAGGGTCCAATTATAAACATTAACATATTATAGTGACCGGCGACAAGGTTCTCACAACGCTTGGCTGCGTCTGCGTCGAGACATTTCACTTGTGCGTTTTTACTTCTTATCGCTAAAGGTGGGTTGCACCGAGTACTTAATGTTAATTAAAAGGTAGTGTATGTTGTGGTGAAATAATAAGTCTTATTGAAGAGTGTGTTATGTTATTTTATATAAGAGTGCAATTGTAGATGAATGCTAACAGTCACACGATTAAGCAAACTTTATTCTTACAAAAATAATCTTTTAATTTACCCGTTTTAATCCGATATGCCCGATAAGAAAACTGCCAAGACACACAATTTATACATCAACTTAAAAACAGAGCAAAAAATCACTCTTCACTTCAAAACCACAAAACCCCATTTAACCTCAACTTAACCTACGGTTAAACCACCCACCGTTCTTACGTTTTAATTAAATAAAATCAGGTGAGCTGAACTAATGAATTCAGTTGTCGGCGACACACTAATCAAAAAGTAATTGTGTGACCGTTTTAATGCTAATGTAATCGCTCGATCGTCTTTCCTGTCGCAGGTCATTTTTAACGCCAGTTAAGTTTTTCTTTGTCACATGGTATGGTGGGAACGACCTTTGTGAAGTCTTGAGTGGTCATATTTGCGTCGTAAATTGTTTATTATGTTAAATTCCTTATGAGGTTGTGTGAAATGTCCTGCTAATTTTAATTTATCTTTTTCTTAAGTATTTCAGAGATTTTAGACGTCATACAGCTATGTAGACTATAATGGCTGGCTATTCTTTTCTTCATCGTTCTCACATATTTGTAATTCTTAACATGAATGATGTAACCAAGATTTTGCAACACATTTTGATTTAAAAGAGTGTCCATGGAGTATTCTTGCCCATTCTTCTCCATAGAGATCTACGCTTTGGAATGGACAACTACGGTACTTTCACAAGTTATTATGCCTTGTGGCTGGGATTGTAGCTTTGTGTTTTTTTTTTTGTATTTTGAATTTCAAAAGTGCCTGTAATGGTCTAATTGAAATAAATGCTTTTAGTTTGAGTTAAAGTTTTTATTTTTTTGGTTAAGAATTGAACACGAATGGAAGCAACTACCTAAAACTGTAGCCAAGATCCCAAAAAATCTATTTAAAAGAAAGATATACAATCTCTTAATAAAGAAACAATTCAAAAACTGTAACGACATACACTCATCGATGACTCTCCCATCATTTCTCAAAACCTGTAATGACTTGCATGCGTCATCAAAGCATGTTGCAGACATTACTTCGGATGGAATTTTAAGTTCTGTATTTACTTCACGATAATAATAATTATGGTCCATGTAGTTACGAGTATCACCTAGAGTTTAGTCATTCTAGGAATGGGAAACTTCTATAAAGTCAATATAGATATTGAATTATTTCAATTTCAATGAAGAACGCAATACTCAAGTAGTTTTAAGACCTTTGTTGCTAAAATGAGTATTTATTAGATATTGAATAGTTTTAAGACCTTTTGTTACCAACAATTATGGACACTAATTGATCTGTTATTTTTTGTAATTATTTAGCTTAAATTAGAGGAGCTCGTGGCTAATTAATAACAGCTGCACGGGTCGATCTTTAAGGTTAAGCCGTGCTTGCCGAGGTTGGTACGTGGATGGGTGACCAAAATTACATACCGAGTTTCATTCGTGTCTCGGAAAGCACATTAAGCCTTTGGTCACGACTGTCATTTGTAGATATTTGACAGCCGTTACGAGTAGTCAGAAGCCAAAAGTCTGACATCGAGTCTTACCGAAGGGTATCGTATTACCCAGTTACTGGGTTGTGGAGGTCAGATAGGCAGTCGCTTCATGTAAAATAGGCTAGGCAGATGATAATGAGGGAAGTAACGATCCTATCGATTGAACAAAGTTCTTGATGCAATTACGATAGCTTTTAGCCAATGACCTTGTACTGTCATCAGTTATCATAACTTTTCGAACTGCCATTCTTACAGTGAATTCTCGGCTTAACATTACAAGGTGTTGTTTTGCATCCTCGTCAAAATTCAAGAGGATGTCACAAAAGACATAAATGATCAATTAAAATTACGGTACCTACTTAATTATTAATAAAAGCTGATTTTTTGGTTTAAGTTTGTCAGTATTTCTGAATAGGGTTATTCAGAAATACTGACAAACTTAAACAACCAAAAAAATCAGCATAAATAATCAATTTAAATTACGGTACCTAGTTCATTATTAACGCTGTTTTTTTTGGTTGTTACCGTTTGTCAGTATATCAGAATAACCCGCTTAACGCGGTTTAGGGAATAAGAAATTATCAAATAAAAGTTTGAGATTGATTGTGTGTATGAAATCGCGGTTATAGGGCAAGGATCAGACGTCCCGCGTTTAAAACACGGGTTGTTCACACTTTTTCACGATTTGCGTAAAGAAGAAAAAACAAATTACCTACCCATTTTATTGATTTGGGACTAGAATCATAAGCATAGTTACCTCTTTGAATTTGACGAGGATGCAAAACAACACCTTGTATAGTCAGAACCCGAGTTCACAGGTCAGCTCCCGTGTGAAAGGTCGCGAACATATTATAATACCCATGTTACGTTGTAATCGCTAAACGATTACCATTAATTTTGTTTCTATTTTACTGTGAGCAATTTGTTTTACATAGACGGACTATTCTTCATCCATCGTTTGAGACTTTGTGTTAATTTATTATTTTGATAGTATGCTGCCAGTGGCTGTAGTGTTACGTTGGATTGATGGTCAACTGTTTCGTAATAGAGGTGGCTTTTATCAGAATCTGCAACGATGGTTCAGTGGTTGCAAACGCGACTCCAGAGCACGAGGTCGTGGGTTTGATTTCCAGGTTGGGCAAAGTGTTATTGGGTTCTTCTAGAGCGAGCCTATTGCCATCAAAAGTGCCCAAATCCAGACTCAGTGACTACAACTGAGATATGCAGTATCTATGTTGCAGCCACCGAGTCTGGATTTGGGCACGTTTGATGGCAATAGGCTCGCCCCCTATTACTTGGGACTTAAACATAACTGGCGAAATGCGGGTGTGCTAATGGGTACACCTCTGCCTATCCGTTCGGGGATTGCAGGCGTGATGTTATCCTATCCTGTTTTCACATGAGATTTAAGAGCGTTTATACCTTACCACTTTTCATACAAACTTACAAGTCCTTATTTTCCGAAATGACTGAACTGATTTAAATGAAACTAAATACGAATAAGCAAGATACATAGATCAAAAAAGTTACTTAAAAATATTTTCAAAATGTGTTTTAAAAAAAGAGATAATTGCAATTTTCTGTTTCTATAGAAAATTTATAATCGATCTAATTTAACTGTAACACTGTTTTTCGAAAATGTTTTTTTGTAACTTTTTAGATCTGTGTATCCTGCTTCTGTGTACGAAGTTTCATTTAAATCGGTTCAGTCATTTCAGAAAGGACTTGTAAGTTTGTATGAAAAACGGTAATAAACGCTCTTAATAATAAGGTATAAACGCTCTTAATAATAATTTGTTTCCTTATGCTCAAAACCAGTAACCAAAGCTTCTAAGAAACGGCAACATTTTTTGTCCCAATATCAATATCCATTTTATATAGGTCATCATCTGCCTAGCCTTTTTCCCAAACTATCTTGGGGTCGGCTTCCAGTCTAACCGGATGCAGCTGAGTACCAGTATTTTACATGAAGCGACTGCCTATCTGACCTCCACAACCCAGTAACTGGGTAATACGATACCCCTTGGTAAGACTGGATGTCAGACTTTTTGGCTTCTGACTACTCGTAACGACTGTCAAAGATCTACAAATGACAGCCGGGACCAACGGCTTAACGTGCTTTCCGAGGCACGGAGGAAACTCGGTATGTAATTATGGTCACCCATCCACGGACCAACCTCGGCAAGCACGGCTTAACCTTAAAGATCGACCCGGGCGGCTGTTATTATGTAGCCACGAGCTCCTATCCATTTTATATAGGTACCATAGAAAATTAACCAAACAAAGCCTCTATCAACGTAAATACCTTAAGGCACTATCATTTTCGTGGCAATAAATTGTTCTATTACTTATATTTGGCGGTGCCATGATAAATACAGTCCGCGTATTATTTACGGCTTGTTTGATCAGATAACTGTGATGTCCACTACGCTGCCCCGTCAGCCCAATAGCGGTAAGTTAAGAAACGAATGTTTTGGGAAAACGGAAATATTTGGAAATGTTTTTCGTGTATTTTAGTACTAGCTTTTGGCCGCGCTTTCGCTCAAGTAGAGGTTGGAAATTACCCCACGAGAACGTCCTACCGGCGCGGGCGGCGGCGGCATAAAAATTAATCAGGTCGTGATCTATCTAAATTCGTTTAGCCGTTAAGGTGTGCAGGTGTGACACACAAACTCACTTACATTTTAATAAGAGTTAGTTAGTGTTATTTTTTTTGTTCTGCTAATAATCCGATTATTTTGATTAGAAAATTCGATATTAGACGGTTCAAAATATCGAATGCGAAAATAAACGAAATTTTCTTATTTTTTCAGTTACGGCTTTTTGGCTTACGAGTGTCGCACAGCTCTGGGGCCCAAATTGGTCCAGTAAATCATAGGAAAAGACTGATATGAAGACTTTTGATATATGTGGCTTTTTGTTAATCTTGAGAGGTTGTAATTATAAGTGTTTGGCCATGTTTGTGGAGTTTTCTTAGTTTTTTTTTTTTTTTTTTATGCTGCTATATTGTCGTTCAGCCTAAGGGGCAGTTTATATTCTGGCGTGTACTGGTTGACGTGTTTTGTTGTGTTAATGGGAATCGTAAAGCAGGACACCCTTAGGCTAGGTTGAGCGACGATCTTTGCAGATTGGTTCGTAGCAACTTGTTCAGAGTGATGACTTCTGTATGCTGAAGTATTTTTTTTATGCTAAGTAGTTACTTTTGCATTTAGCCGCAACTCGCCTGATGTGGAGCGATCGTGCGGCGTAGGGTGGAGCACGCTTGCCTAGAGACTGAGTCACTCGAGCATTGATTAGATCTAGATTATAATGATCAGGCAATAGAGGAGCCGGCAGTAAATTCCACAGACTGACAGTTCGCACAATAAATGTGAAAACATGGAGAAATAGAATAAATGTTTGGTTTACCTGTTCTTATGTGCATGCTCTCCTGTAAACCCCCAAGCTTGATTATTTTTACTACACTCAAATCCTTAGATTTGCTTACGTTTAGAAACAGCCAGTTTAGATTACAGATACCGCACACATAACATGAGGCATTAAAAAAAAGGCTAAATATTTCTAAGGCTTCTTATACTTCAACAGAATCTCATTAACTTGGCGATGTGATAACAGTATTGCATCCAACAAAATAACTTATATTAAATCCAAACCAAGATACCACTAACTTAATCACTATATTGGAGCCTCGATAACCCCAAAAAGACATCCCTGCCACCCTCCGTAAGACAATAGTCGTAATAATAATAATAAGACATTTATTTCAGACTTAGTCCATATCCTGTTAGTAATACAAAACCTTATAAAACTATTGTTAGTAGGTACATACAGAATTAAAGCCACAGAAAATCATTTCGTAGCACCGCACAGGAGTGCCAGTTTATGCCAAGCCCTGGACGCGACCACCCACAGTGTGTAGTCGCATCCAGTGCTGCCACATCGGCGAGTCCCAGCGACCCACGAACAAGCTCAGAAAACTGTTCGAGCTGCCCCGCATGCGCTTCATAAGAGACGCACAACGCTTCCGCATGATGGCATGAAAACCATCCACGCTTTTCACTGCAAACATTGCTGAAGCGCTGCAGTGGCGCGGCAGCCCAAACAGTACCCTGAACGCGTTATTATATTGTACTCGCAGAGCACTGTATGTACGCTGCGTGTACTTAGTCCACAGGCTGCAGGTGTAAAAAGATTGACAGAATGCCTTAAACAATGTCACTTTGACTTGTTCGGTACACCGTGCAAACCTGCGGGCCAGCATGTTGCAGCGCACAGACAGCGCCCTGCGCTCCCTCTCCAAGTCCATGTTGTCACACATATCATCTGAGACCCAGTGACCCAGATATTTAAAATTAGACACTCTGTTTAAGCTGGCACCGCAAAGATACAAGGGAGGCACATTAGCCAAGGATTTATTACCAGCCCTAAACACCATCACTTCACTCTTCTTCACATTATATCTGAGTCCATGGGTTCTCACATACTTTTCACAGATATCTAGCAGTCTGCGCATGGCACTGATTGACGGGCTCAGCAGCACCATGTCGTCCGCGTAGCTGATATTATTGACGCACTGACCATCTATATGGCACCCTATGCTTGTTCTGCTGAGCTCGCCGATCAGCTCGTTCATGTATAAGTTAAAGAGACGAGGAGAGGTTAACCCCCCCTGCCTCACCCCGCACTCCAACCCATACACGTCCGAGAGCGAGCCTGCCCACCGCACAACATTCCTTTGGCTCGAGTACCAATATCTCAACATTGCAATAACATCACGTGACACATCTGTTTCATTTTTTATTTTTTTCCACAATATATCATATGATACCAAATCGAACGCCCTGGACAAGTCCAGGTAACAGGCATAAACCGGTGTATTTCTGGCTGTATAGTACTGCACAGTCTGCTTGAGGCACAGGATGGCACTCTCAGTTGAAAGGCCAGGTCTAAATCCAAATTGAGCATCATGAAGTTTCATGTGATTATCCAGGTGTTTGTCAAGCAGACTGTCCAGCACTTTTGCTATCACAGTAGCCAGCGAGATAGGTCTGTAGTTTGCCGGGTCTGAGACATCCCCGGTCTTGTTTTTTATAACCGGAACAACCACGGTATATAAAAGTTCATCCGGTAGGTAACAATGACTCATACATAAACTAAAAAACATAGCAAGTACTCGAGGCACATGAAAACCAGCATATTGCAAATGCTCAATGCTGAGACCATCATGACCAGGGGATTTACCTCGCACCATTTTATGAATTACGGTGGCAACTTCCTTGGCACAAAATCGGACAGTAACGTCCCCTGTCATGATCTCAGCACCGAGTGTCAGGTCAGTCGAGCCTACAGGAGGAGAATCCACCCTAAAATGATGACGAAACAGGTTAGCTATATCACGGGGCACATGCACGCCCGCAACGCTCACAGGTAAACTCGATTTCGGGTTCAATTTATTTGTTTTTTTCCAGAATTTACTAAATTGTTTATTCGAATGATGCTGTGAAATTATATCTAACTTGATTTGTTTTTCATTATCTTGACAAAATTTAACTCGAGATTTAAAAAGTCGCCTCGTTTGGCACATGCTATCGTAAATAGGCCCGCATTTTTGTTTCCCACTCAATAACCAGTTTTGATAACATAATCGAGCCTCTCTGTGAGCACCGCTGACGTGCTTGTTCCACCCTGGCATATATTTATGTTTCCTGGACACAGGACCAATATAGCTGTCTGCCGCCGCCTTACTAAGTATTAGCACAATATCGCTATACATTTGTTTTAAAATGCGTTTATGATCCTCATTACAACAATAGCGATCGGCGCAGTGTGTAAATTCTAAAGGAAAATTAATATTTCGCAGTTGCGAGTGACAACATTCAAGAAACTTTCCTGTCTGTTCACTGTTTCTTTCTCCCCAAATTACTTTATTTGATTCGTTATCAGCCGCAATAACTTTCGGCCTTATTAATTTTAAGTCACACTCAACTAACAAAGGACAATGATCAGACCAGTAAGCATCATGTAGAACGGACACTTTACGTACTGAGCGTCTCGCCGCACTGGTCGTCACACAGTGATCGAGCCAGCGCAGACAGCCATGTGCCTCACTCACAAATGTATATGTGTCTATAGGTAGCAAGTCCATATCTATGCACGACCATGATTGTTCGGTACAAAAGTTTAATAGTTCACTTGAAAATAACTCACCTGGGTGTGCATTAAAGTCCCCAAGTACAAAAACTGACTCCACGGCACTATTTTCAATCAACGCATTAACTTCACTGAGACAATTAATAGTAATATTATATATAGTAATGAACCCGTCAATATTGCTTAGCCCGATACGATTAATGGCAGGTGACGTAACGTAGGTAAGTATACTGTGCTATGGAGAAGCATATTGTTTTTATGTTTTTCGTACCAACAGAGTTTTCTTTGAGGATTCCAAAGCCATTTGGTTATTTATATTTCCATGTTAAAGTTTTGAAGACGGTTTTAACTAAGAATTGGATGATTACACTTTTACTTTCTTCCAAAATATTTTACGTTAGGTAAACATAAAAATAGAGCGGTCTAGAAGTTGTATTTACAAATATCTACCGAAGTGAGTTCAAATGCTATAAAAACCACTGTTCATGTGGATATAGACAGGCAAGTATTTTCTTCTGCCAGTACAAAATTGACCTTTACCTACACATAACAGGATATACTTCAGTTTGCCATTTACCTCACGACAATAGCAACATAAAACATAATAGCCACAAAATCTCCTTCATTCTTTCAAGACGAAACGAACATTTAAAATCAGATAACACATTACAACACAGCTTCAAACGGTGACGAACAATGACTAAATGACCCGTGAACCGAAAATATCTGTCAAAACATCATCCATCGACTGGTTGACGACTCAAAGGGAACTCATTTTGTAAGGGAGCGGCAATGGAACAATACACCTAATTTTCGTACAGCATTGATTGATGGCCAATCCCATTCCTGCGTTGACGTGACAAACGTTGATGCTTTGAATAAAGTTCGGGACACGACAATAGATGATATTAATATCAACTAAATTGGTGTTGAGATAGATTTGGTTTTGTAAAGACAAGATTAATTTGGGTTGGTCAATATTTTGTAAACTGAGATTCAAAAATGATGAGGCGTAATGAGTCAATTTACAAACAAATAAACACGTGAGAATGGACACAAAACATCGACTCTTTTGTTATGGAATGCCCTTAAGAATTCCAGACAAACTATCACGTTCACGTCATATTTAATTTTAATCACTTAAAAAGATATCTAAAATGGATCAAGATGACGTTACTGCAAATCGTAGTAGATTCCTCCAAAACAAAAAAAAAAACCAAGCAACAAACACAATTAAACAATACCTGCAGAAAATCTCGAAATACCTTTCCTCATAGCACAAAAGCCGTTAGTGGACGCAGCTACCGTACCCTTAGAGGTCACAAATAACTGTACAGCTCGTAAACTAGTTGCCGCATTAACCATAACGAATAAAGGCACTAAAAGCACGTCTCAGGTCCCTGAGGGCCGTTTCGGCTGTCAATGCGAAAATTTAAGTTCGCCACACCCATGCACTCTGAAGGGTCGACCTTTACGCCCTTTGTCTCAATCGTTGTTGCTTTTACATTCCGAGAGTCCATTCCAATTGTACTCTGTACGGGATTAAATAAAAGTGTTCGGTAGTTGGCGTGGAATTTTAGTGCTGCAAATTTAGAGAGAATATTTTTGATGTCATTCGTGTTGACTGCTTTTTCTTGCATTGTTTTTAGATATTTTTTTATATCACTGTCAAATGAGCGTATGTTCATTAGTGCATATTCATATTTAATTAGAACGAATATAGTATTCATAGACGTCAAATCTAGTGGTCATATTCGTAGTCTGAGACTTGAAAACAAAAATAAATTAAAAACAAAAAAAAACCTTCCTTATTTAAAAGTCAATCAGCATTGAAGATTCATTAATCTTCTCTCATTTGCAACTGTCTCAAATTGCACAACCTCTTTTAAAACGTCTACAATATGACATTGCTTCTGATAGCCTCAGGGCCATATCACATTTGTTTATACTTTATATCTATTTGATTTCCATTCATTTGCTGTCCTATTCAATTGAACAACAGACCTTAATTCCGAAAACAGTTTGTGTGTGTCTGTTCTAATCTTGTTGTTCAAAGGAATGTGTTACCGACTTTGTGTGGCCATCTATCTTGTTGTAACGACAATGTCTTGATGTATTTTATCACATTTAGCCCCGGTGAAAATATTTACTATCCTCGACCAGTATACTGTGATCTTCCCTATCTCCCCTGCTTCCTTTTTCTTCGTAATGATTGGGAGGTTTTGTAAGTTGATCTATGGGTCCCGTGTCATTGGTTTTCGGTTCCGTGACCGTGGTGTTAACGGTCTTATTTGTCATCTGTCAATTTGCCTTCTATTTTTGTTGGGGAATATGAAAGCTTTCGTTTAACTACGCGTGTCGTCGGCGGTGTTTTGTCATCATTATTTTTGGCTCCTCATAATGATTATTGACAGGATTTTGGACGCGATTGATGGCTTGCTTTTTAGTTTGATGTATAATTTTAGCCCTTATTTATGACATTGTGTCTTTAACAATAAAATGAATTGGATTTTGAAGTTCCTGTGGTTTCGCAGCAGGTATTTCAGAATTAATTAATTTAATACGTTGTATCCATCTTTGAGTTTTGCATTTTCAGTTTTAAAAGAACTAAAAGGTTTGTTACTCTCAATTAGCCTTTCTTCTTGACTGTTTCTTTTACCGAAACAAAAGCGTTCCCATTGAAAACGAGTAATCAACAGAATTAAAGTCGAATCTGTATCAGGAGGCAAGCCCAATCTCGCGGGGTTTACGCCCAATTAATAATCGTGGGTCTGGGGTTTCTAAAGTTTGATGCATCTCTTTGATAAAAATAATGCTGTACGATAATGGATGAAAACATTAAAGGAAAACACTATGTTTCATTCTGCTTTTCCTATAGAATCTGCCGAGTTATCAAACTGTGAATAAAGTTCACTAAGGTTTTGTCAATTAATTTTATTTTCACAGAAATCGAGTTTTTTTTGGATTTATATTGTTCTAGATTAAAACTCTTTTTGACTAGCTTTTAACGATTCCGCGTCGGGAAGTTATCGATAGTAAGAACACCGATGATCGCATCGGTCTTATTCATGCTATTTCGTTTTTTTTTATGGTAACTTGGAGAACCTCTGGTTTAATGGCTGCCTAAGATTTAGATCCGTGGCGCAGGCGCATGATGTTTAATTAACTAACCCCCTTCAAGGTGCAGTCCCTAAATATAGTGACCGAAAAATAACAGCCTTCCTGCGCCTCCGATTTTGAGCCATTTTTCTTTGCCTTAAATGCATGTAATACGTTTTTTTAGTTCTAATTTATTTTTGTTTATAAGGTTTATTTTTTTGTAATTTAGTGGATTGAGATGGATAAGGTTTTTATTATGTGATATATTGTGATTGTCTTGTAATGAGAATAGAATGAAATATTTCACTGAAAAACTAGACCAGATAAATCAGAAATGTACTTACGAGTCACTGAGATGAGCTACGTAGTCCGATTTTGACATGCGGAAAGGATGGTGTTATCTTCCTACATCCTTGCGGTAGCCACTGAAATAAATTATAATCAACTTAACGCTGTGCTTTGATAATCTAACTCTTGAAATGTTCAAACTTAACTTACCGTACCAACGTTGTAACGAAGAGCAGATAACATTTTTTGTTTGTTAGTTTTTACTGTCCCACAGCTGGGCAAAGGCCTACTTCAATTCCTTCCCAGAGCTCTTTTCCTATGTCTCCCCGAACCAGCCCTTGCAGTACGCGCAGATTGCGAGGTGATCTGGACTAAATTTATAATTATCACAGAATTATTAAATCAAAATTATAATAACACCTTGGATAATGGTTTAGTAGGGATATAATTTAAATAATAAAATCCAAATAAAGTGATTCATAAACCAGATCATGTTCTTTTATTTTAAATCCACATTTTTTTTTTAAACTATTAATAACATCACGAATAACAAGTTTGATTAAAGTTCAATTTTTGTCCCGCATTTCGGTTCTGTTATGGCGGCTTGGTACCAATAGCTGGTACTTCGTAGTGCCCTTAATCCCTATAATTAGAGTCATCCCACACGGAGTGATTGATAGCTGCAGTCTGAAGGTACACGGCGAAGGAATGGGATTCTAATCACTTTTTATAGGGGACTAGACAATGTTATAGGCAGTCGGTTTAGTCGTGTGAGAAACTGTTTCATTTGCTCTGAAATTTTGACATTGTTTATCAAATTAATGAGAATGCATGATACAGTGTAACCGAAATGAAAAATCGAATTTAAATTGGGTGAAAAAAAACGAATTAATTTAATAAAGTTTGATGTAAGTACCTTCTTTCATTATCTTAAGCAATACAAATGTGATGTCGGTTTAATGTCAAAAGAATTACTGTGATAAAAAGTTTATACTACCATAATATTTGGCTAAACATATGAAGGCTATGCTGTGAACTATGATGACTACTTCAAAAACATATTATTGTCAAAAAGAAAAAGGAATTAATAACCACTCTCTCTCATGTAAGCTTCTTAATACCAATTTCGGTAGAGTGCACTAATAGCTACCCTTAACGCCTCCCTCAGTTGCAACCCCACCTTTTTAATAAAAATACTATATTAGAAACGCCTATTTTGCTTACTTTTATTAAAACCATGTAATTTTATAAAATGGCTACCAATTTATCTACGAAATCGTTGTAACAGAAACGTGCGCGGGAGTCGATTTTTTCAGCCCCTAACCCAACCCCTAACTGATTGTATTTTATTTCTAAATCGTCTTCAAAGTTAATAGAGTTTAATGTATTTAGAGTTCTGTCTGATATTTCGCTCGTGGCAGTTTTTTTTTTCCTTAATAGTTTAATGATATGCCTTATGATATTAATTTGTACCGTAGAAAAAGCTGGTTTATTTTAAAAGACTGAAAAAGGTCCCGGTCATCCTATAATTTCTTCCATGTATAGTTTTTTATGTTACCATAATGTCCAGTAACACATATGTGGCACACGTCAATAATATTTGAAAAAACAAACCCTTGTAGATTTTTTTGCAACTTTTTCTTTGCCATAGAATTACAATTTTATAAATTGGTCATAGTAGTGAAGAACAAGATTCAATTTTCAATTAAATTGGTATAGTTTATCACACGAAACTGAGTCAATTTCACATTAAAATGAGTGAAAAAAATATTTTTTTCCGAGAATTTCCTCCGGTAAAACTTTTTAAACTCTTGTTTGACGACTGTAGACGACCTGAGCAATTAGTGATAGGCGCACAATTTGAACAGAATGTGGCGTACGCGCAACGGATAGAAAGTGTCCTCAATGCATGGATTTATTTAAAAAAACTAATCATCTCACGGTCGTTTCATCTCGGACGATCCACATTTTTTCTTCAATAACCAAAAAAAATATCCAATCATCGAATTTGGCGGATCATCATAAAAATGACGATATGAAATATCACAGTGAAATATTTAGAATATCGACCAAATTGCGTCTTTCGGTGGAAAAAAAAACTTTGAAGTCGATTTAGTTCTTTGTGTAAAAAATAAAGGGCGTAATTACGGTCACAATGCGGTGGTTAGCCAGGCGGCACAATTAGATTTTGACGGGTCCATGATAAATGGTTGTCTTGGGTGCTGTTAACCCATAAAAACTGAGGAGACGCTCCAAGGTCACTTTGAGAAAATATTTTTTAGTGAAATGTAAGATTAATTCTTATTTGTGCTCTCGTTTTTTTGTTGAATGCATACTTATATCATAAACTAGCTGTCCCGCGCAACTTCGTCTGCGTCACATTTTCCCCGTTTTCGCAACATTTTTCATTGCTGCTCCGCTCCCATTGGTTGTAGCGTGATAATATATAGCCTATGTCCTTCCCCAGGTTTGAATCTATCTTCTTGCCAAATTTCATTAAGATCCGATCAGCCGTTTAGTCGTGAAAAGGTAACAAACAAACAAACAGAGTGATATTCTCATTTATAATATTAAGTACTAGCTGTCCCGCGCAACTTCGTCTGCGTCAAATTTTCCCCGTTTTCGAAACATTTTTCATTGTTGCTCCGCTCCTACTGGTCGTAGCGTGATGATATATAGCCTATGTCCTTCCCCAGGTTGAAATCTATCTTCTTGCCAAATTTCATTAAGATCCAATCAGCCGTTTAGTCGTGAAAAGGTAACAAACAAACAAACATACAAACAAACAAACAGAGTGACATTCGGATTTATAATATTAGTATGGATGGATACAACTGTTTTTAACCGACTTTTTAAAAAGGAGTAGATTCTCAATTCGGATGTTTGTATTTTCTGTGTGTATGTAACATTTTCAAGGCAAAACAGCTGAACGGATTTGGTATGACCTGGGTAACTGGGTGACCGTCTATTGATGATATAGGTAATATCCAACCTCTTAATTATGGCGGCTGCGCGGTGCCAAGGGGTGGCGAGAGC
The DNA here is from genome assembly GCA_963082945.1 of Cerastis leucographa. Taxonomy (NCBI): domain Eukaryota; kingdom Metazoa; phylum Arthropoda; class Insecta; order Lepidoptera; family Noctuidae; genus Cerastis; species Cerastis leucographa. The sequence continues at coordinate 6,394,379 of OY720363.1, read as the reverse complement.
GATAAACTAATAACATATTTATTTAATACTAGCTGTCCCGCGCAACTTCGTCTGCGTCAAATTTTCCCCGTTTTCGCAACATTTTTCATTGCTGCTCCGCTCCTATTGGTCATAGCGTGATGATATATAGCCTATGTCCTTCCCCAAGTTGAAATCTATCTTCTTACCAAATTTCATTAAGATCCGATCAGCCGTTTAGTCGTGAAAAGGTAACAAACAAACAAACAAACAGAGTGACATTCGCATTTATAATATTAGTATGGATGTATGTAGTTATTTTATTTCATAAACTATAGTTTTTTTTTTTTTTATAATCCTAGTACTGTTTATTTTATTTTCTTATTAATGTTATCGAATATTTATGCTGTCTTGGCTTCCGTACGTTATTTCACAGGTGACCACTGAAAACCAGCGCTGTGCTGTGGGTCCCCCCATGGCACTGCATCATACTGAGTGGTAACATGCTTGTCGCAGTCACGACGTGCAAGCAGTAAACATTTTTTATTCCGTCCTGTTTGTAATTTTAATCTTTTTTTTCTTGCGTTGTACCTTTGTTTATTTTTTTATTTTAATTTTGTCATTTTGTATGCACGTCATGTGCCTGCGACATTTTTTTTTCTTGGTTCGTTCCCACGGGATAATTTCCGCTAGCAAAATTTTGGGCTAAAGCTAGTTTAAAATAAGTAGCGCATTCGCTGAAATGATATGACGGGTAGGTAATCATTGTGACGGCCATACAAGTCAATTACCTGTATTAATTTGTTTATTTTTGTATTTGATTGTTCCTCCAAAGTCAAGTAGAGACATAATTACTAGGTATAAAGTGTATAAACTCTAAGACTGAACAAATACATAGGTAGTCTACAGACGAATCAGTAAAGTGAATGACTTTGATGAAACAGAATTAGCATATTAAGGGTATTACCTTGCTCAATGACCTTTAAGATTTGACCTCTGTACTAGTATTTGTTACTTTTGCGCCCTCTACAGACAAACGAACATACTAAAATAAAACGAACTGAAGATTAGGCAATAACACAGATGTGTCTCAGAGTTGTCAACGTTTTTGCCTATTTTATTCGCTCTTTTACGAGTCTCGAATCTATAATAAATTATTTAATAGTAAACAATTGTATTTTACCTGCTGACCTAGCTTTCATTCTACTACATGATACATTCTGAAGGTCTGATGATAACCAGGTAAGTGCTTATCGGTTCTCAGTAACGGTAATAGTTAGGATTACCTAGCTTTCAACATTTATCTAATTGAGTACGGGTGCTACTACATGATACATTCTGAAGGTCTGATGATGACCAGGAAAGTGCTTATCGGTTCTCAGTAACGGTAATAGTTAGGATTACCTAGCTTTCAACATTTATCTAATTGAGTACGGGTGCTACTACATGATACATTCTGAAGGTCTGATGATAACCAGGTAAGTGCTTATCGGTTCTCAGTAACGGTAATAGTTAGGATTACCTAGCTTTCAACATTTATCTAATTGAGTACGGGTGCTACTACATGATACATTCTGAAGGTCTGATGATGACCAGGAAAGTGCTTATCGGTTCTCAGTAACGGTAATAGTTAGGATTACCTAGCTTTCAACATTTATCTAATTGAGCACGGGTGCTACTACATGATACATTCTGAAGGTCTGATGATGACCAGGTAAGTTCTTTTCGGTTCTCAGTAGCGGTTATAGTTAGGACTACCTAGCTTTCAACATTTATCTAATTGAGCACGGGTGCTACTACATGATACATTCTGAAGGTCTGATGATGACCAGGAAAGTGCTTATTGGTTCTCAGTAACGGTAATAGTTAGGACTACCTAGCTTTCAACATTTATCTAATTGAGCACGGGTGTTACTACATGATACTTTCTGAAGGTCTGATGATGACCAGGTAAGTGCTTATCGGTTCTCAGTAACGGTTATAGTTAGGACTACCTAGTTTTCAACATTTATCTAATTGAGCACGGGTGCCACTACATGATACATTCTGAAGGTCTGATGATGACCAGGAAAGTGCTTATTGGTTCTCAGTAACGGTAATAGTTAGGACTACCTAGCTTTCAACATTTATCTAATTGAGCACGGGTGTTACTACATGATACTTTCTGAAGGTCTGATGATGACCAGGTAAGTGCTTATCGGTTCTCAGTAACGGTTATAGTTAGGACTACCTAGCTTTCAACATTTATCTAATTGAGCACGGGTGCTACTACATGATACATTCTGAAGGTCTGATGATGACCAAGAAAGTGCTTATCGGTTCTCAGTAACGGTAATAGTTAGGATTACCTAGCTTTCAACATTTATCTAATTGAGTACGGGTGCTACTACATGATACATTCTGAAGGTCTGATGATGACCAGGAAAGTGCTTATCGGTTCTCAGTAACGGTAATAGTTAGGATTACCTAGCTTTCAACATACACTGAGATCATATGCCCACCTTCGGAGTCCACCATCAGTTAGGTGACATCATCATTCACCAAGGTCTTCATGACACCTTCCAAATGAGTCCAAACACGACGGTTCTACGTAGTGCCGTCACTGAGATCCTATACCCCACCTTCGGAATCCACCATCAGGTAGGTGACATCATCAGTCACCAAGGTCTTCATGACACCTTTCAAATGAGTCCAAACACGACGGTTCTACGTAGTGCAGTCACTGAGATCTTATGCCCACCTGCGGAGACCACCATCAGGTAGGTAACAGCAACAGTCACCAAGGTCTTCATAAGACCTTTTAAATGAGTCCAAACACGACGGTTCTACGTAGTGCCTTCACTGAGATCCTATACTCACCTTCGGAGTCCACCATCAGGTAGGTGACATCATCAGTCACTAATGTCTCTATGACCCTTTCAAATGTGTCTCTATCCGTCAAACGAAATTCTCAAGATAGCTAAAAACGATAAAAAAATAAACACAACAGAAAAAAGTATTTGATAGGGTAGGTACTTATAATAGTTTTGGAGAGCTTGACCACACTTCACTTTAAATTTATTTTTATATTTAGGCATAGTCAGGCTTAGTCTATGAACACAAAATGAAATTACAATCTACTATAAATATATTAACAAGCTTAATTTCTATTTTTAATTTACCAAATATTTATATTTATACTATTTACAAAATGTTTTAATTCATAAAACATTCAAAAAGACAACTTTTGTATTTAATTTCGAAAAATTTACGCGCGTATAGCCCACCCGTCGCAAGAGTCATCGAGACACTAATGTATCGCGTCCCGTCGTTGCGCCACAGGCCTTTGCGGGGGTGCTCCAGCGGGGTACTGGTGAAGTTTCGGCTTGCTATTTATTATTTTAAAAGATTAAAGGATATTCGAAAAAAAAAACAGGTAGAATTGTGAAATACGACATTTCCTATTTTTTGGTACTCAATTGATGCCAAACTATTAAGCCGTTACATAGAACATTTACAATTTAGGTTTAAGAAGGACCTATTTACTACAATTTATTCCTAAAATTTAGGAATGTTTATTAAAATTTTAAACAGGAAGATGCATTTATGATGACCCTAAGTATAACATATATTTTTTATATGGAAAACGCCTAAAAGGATTCATCTACAAACTTCTTTTAACATACGGTGTTTTTGGGATTTGAGCAATGTAATCCCCTTAACTATGTGTAATTGTGGCCAATTCAGTAAGTTATTAACTTCAAGTGTCCTCACCGTTCGCAATTATTTCTTACAATTAGTACATGCTATTGTAACTTTATTATAGCTATTTATTTACATATTTTAGAGGTCAAGTTGTAGTTTAGAAATATATATTTCCAAACAAATGAAGATTTTTCGAGTTCAAATGTAATCAAGAAGAAGTTGAAGTTTAACAATAATTAATTAAATTAAGGATGTCGAAAATGCTTTTGAATGTCATAAAAAAAAAATTAGTTAGAATAAAGTTTGGAAGTTGCTCCACGCATCTTCTGTTCCACAGGATAATTCACTAACAATAATCGTCCCAACTTATTATTAAAACGATCGTTTCCCTAACCGCGAATTATCAAATTTCTACCATCTTGCCCTAGCATTATCACATAAGTCCAAATGTCTCGAGGTACCATTTAAAACTACCAGTTTTTAAAGATCCTCATACACCACGAGACCCTGAACGTTTTGAGCAGTTTTATTACCGAATGGTAAAGTGACGCGAGGTCTTTTGAAACTGGCCACTTTAAACTCGGACGATTAAGAGAAAATTGCAAAAGATTACAGAGCCAACCGTAATCCAGGAATCTGCTGTAATTATAAGTATTCCTTTAAATTTCGAACATTAATTAGAGCATCAGCGATTTAAGCGGGCCATTTTGTACAATATCTAACATTAAGGTAGTTTCAGATAATCTATCAAACTTATTTTTAGCGTTTACTGGATTTTAATTGTTTTGTAAAGTATGTTATTTTGATTTTGTTTTTCTGCTTGTTTTAGTCACTGTCTGCTGTATTTTATTAGTTTTACTTAGCACTTACTTACTTTTTCTGTTAGAATTTAAAAACTTACAGATACTACGTAAATGTAACATTATTTTTTATGTATAACTAGCTTTGAGTACAAAAAAACAATATTACTCTTTAAACAAATCTAAAACCATAACCCATACATCGTTCCAGTGAACTGAAATAAATATGCAACAGGTTTTTATACGCCTGTACTTGTTCCTAAGGTTGTTACCCACTGAAGTGTAACGTCGTAGATTAGAGCAAAAACGTGACGTCACACTCGAGTGTGCTTGCAAAGCGTCCCTTTTTTTTGCACTTTTAAGGGGACGGTGATAAAATGATTTGTGACGGAAAATAAAGGAGCGTTATAAACAGACAGTGTTTTTAAATGACTAAATAAGTGTTAAAATCTAGCAGCGAAAAAATAAATAATTAATATGCAACTGTCTTTTCGTAAATACACACATTTATTTGTATTGCTTTCTTAAATCCATAGAAAAGTTTTACATTTCAAAATGTCATTCCAAAGTGCAAACTTTTATTTACAAACACCAAAAAATGCAGGCAAATAAATTAGGAAATACAATATTGCGCTTGACATTAAACTTAATACAGTGTATTTCAAATGCACTTATTGCAATTACAGTGTTTTTCATCATGATTATATTTAATCAGTATTTTCAACGCAACTCAAATTCTTAATGATAGGTCGTTTTTTTATTGTTGCAGTGAGTTAATGCCTTAATTTTATTTTCATGAATTAGATTTACACGTGCGCATAAAGGTCAAATATTATTATGATTAATTTTATACAAATGTTCAACTTTGGAGAATTCTTCATAAGTGTGTTAGGTAATTTATTGTTTGCAATATTCGTGTCATGAAAATCACATTTAAAGTTAGCATGCTTACTCGTAAAAAGTTTTCTCTAAGGAGGTACTAACTTATGCACAGCGACAACCGTTTATGATATAAGATTTTTTTTTTTTTTTTTTATTATATATTTTTTTTAGAGGTTTTTAGTGTCGAGGGTTTTTTAAATTTTTAATTTAATTTTTATTTCACGCTTTTTAAACTTATAGTATTTTATTAGGCTTGACTGTCCCAATCGTGGGCGTAGGCCTCCCCCATTGCTTCCACTTTTCTCGGTGTTGGGCGTCTTCTCGATAATTAACGAAAACAGCTAAATAAAAAAAAAAAAAACGAGTTTTTGGGGGGAGGGTGGGGGGTGTAGATAACCCCCCATATTTCAAATTTCGAATCGACCAGACCTGTGGAAGTTGTTAATTTCCCTTCACCTAGAAAAGGGGTGATGACCTTCAAACGGCTGAGCAAATTTTTTCGAAACATAGCTAAGAACACTCTCGATTAAAACACCTTTCAAATGAAACCAATTTTATCAAAATCGGTTCATCCGTTTAGGAGCTACGATGCCACAGACAGACACACAGATACACACGTCAAACTTATAACACCCCTCTTTTTTGGTCGGGGGTTAAAAAACTAACCTTAAACAAACACTTATTATAAATATGGATCACACGTTACCATGCACTAATTACAAACTGCATTGTTTCAATTCTAAACAAGCTTTTCGTAGAAACACAGCACTAGTAACTAAAAGACCCTATACAGCTGCTATAGCCATATTTTTTCCGCAACTTTATCCATCAAACATATCATTTATTTCTTCATCCATTTGTACTTAACCACTCTTTCAACTACCACGTAATAGTAAATCATATATTAAGAAATCCTACAGGAAGGTGTCGTTATTTTTTACTTGGCAAGACATTTAATTACGTAGCGTATGAATTATTCAATTGTGCACACTGTGGAACGGTCACACACAGTGGTGGTAGCGGTCAACTTGCTCTGCCATAAGATTTCGAATTATGATGACCATTTTTATTATACGTTGCTTAACAACTAAGATTGATAGAAAGATTAGAGTTAAAAAGTTTTCCGACGTCTCTGTGAATAAATTTTGAGAGTCTCGTACTGTTTTTTTTTCTGTAATTATGGGCTGTAAATGTCCACTGTGCTGGCTTTCGTAATAACCGTTGGGTGGTGGATTAGTGATCGCGGCTTGATTGTTATCAGTGTAACAACGGTGCTTGCTGTTGCCTACCTATTTACCAAACGTAACACAAGAGAGCACTTTATAGTGACAACATACTATCCAACATGAATTACCAGAGGTTTGGTGGCTATGTATTGGTCGGGGATTATTTGAGTTCATCGACATGCAAAGAAAGAAAGCATATGAATTACCTTGTTTATGATGAAGTGTAGTGATATTTTTCTCCATTCATCTAAATGGAGAAAAATATCTGTGTACATTTCAATACCAGGGAGCTCCAGAAAGTCATACACTGATCTTATTGGTGATGTTCTTCGGAAAGGTCGGGTGCGCAGACGGTACTCGTAACCGAACTGTTGAAGTTAATGATTACATGTATGAACTAGACTTGATTAGGACGGAGCAAAAGGAATTATGTTCAGTATCACTGCAGCTGACGTGGTCTAGTTTCTGACAGACGAAAACTGTAACAACATTGTAATCGAAATAAGCCACAACCCAAGAAGCTGTACTTACAGATAAACCATTATTTCACAGAAATGGAATCAGTCTAAGAAAATAACCGACAATCATTGAAATAATCACACATCAAACTATGTTAGACGCTGATGAATCATCTTTGTAATAATGTATGCAAAAAATATTTTCTGCGAAGTAAAGCGCTAAGGCTCGATGTCCCCGGGCGTCCATCGGACTCGAATAACATCAGCGATGGTCACATTTTGAGCAGAATTTTTGACATTCCGTCACCGCCCACGGATGAGATTTGTAGGTGGGTTACATGGCGCGATTTTGTAAGAAAACTTAGTATTTGGGATGATCTGAAAACAAATTAAGTAATTTGGACGTTGCGAATGTTTAAAATTAAATGCTAGTTAGTTCTAGACTAACAATAATATTTGAATAACGTGAAAATGCCTTTCAAAGTTTCATCACGATTCACCTCCGTGTCCCTATTCACTCCTTGCAATGGTACTCAAGATTTCAAACAAAATATTTTTGACTATGCAATACTGCCTATTTGAAAAAAAAAATCACTGAGTTCGACTTTACTGTAACAACTGTAAATGATTTCCATACCACACGAGTAATATAGGTTGCTTTTGTAATTTATCTAAACTTCAAACCCTAAGTTATTTGAAGTAGTCAGCTAGACACGTCAATTAAGTTTAAATATTTAAGTTCCTGTCCATTGTGTATTGACTGGATGTCTTGTCAAGGCAGGCGATCAAAATGTCGGTGATAAATTATTTCAAAGGCTAGACATTAGCTAGTTTCCTAAGTAGTTACTGTTCAAGTTGACAGGTGGCGTCACTGGGTCGTTCTTAATGCATTCAACGTTTATTTCTTACTAGCATATGCCCACGGCTTCGCCCGCGTTTTGTTTTGTTTTTTTCCCACGGAATCGTACTACCAGGATAAAAAGTAGCCTATGGGCATTATCTATCCCTGTGCCAAATTTCATTCAGATCCAATCAAAATCTCAAAAAATAGTTTTTGCGTGAAAGAGTAACAAACATCCATCCATTATCACAAACTTTTAAATTTATAATATTTGTAGAATTTTATATTAAAGCTTCTGCACCCTTTTATAACAAGTGTTTCTTGAATTATTTACATATTTAACAGTATCTATGTGTTTGTTGATATATATGGCCTGGGCATTCATGATAGTTGTACCCAACTGTAAAAACTTCACCAACTTTTTATTATTTGTTTGACATTTTCGAAGGTCATACGATATCCCTTGGTAAGTCTGGTGGTCTACTCTTATAGTCCGTCAACAAAAATACGGTTTCGTCTGTAACTAGCTTTATACTTTAAAATAAACCCTACTCTCTAATATATTCGCATTCATGAGTTTTGAAATACATCGGGAGTAAGAACAACTTTCCAATCGTGTGTCATACAGTTTTAGTTCGGGCCCCTAACGAATCTTAGTAACTTCGGCCGCAACTACGGCTTTCATGGTTATAAAGTAGACCTCTGCTGGCCTACCATGACCTCTTAAAGCAGTATTGTTTTACTCTTATTCCAGTGTGGGAAAGAGACGGAGCTATACAGGATGTCTAGCGCCATCTCTTTCCCACACTGGAAAAGGAGTAACACAATAATGTTTTAAGACGTCATGGTAGGCCACCTGATTGTCAGACTTTGAGGCCACTAATTACCAGTAACGACTGTTAAAGATATACAAATGACATGTAAAGCAATGAAAAACTATATTTTATCATACTATATTATTTTTTTGGTGAACTCCAACGTCTTTCCAAACGTCCTTGTGCTCCATGTAAGCCTGGTGCTCTAAGTCGCCGGTCCCCACGGGCGACGGCGTCCGATCTGCATAATAACACGCTTCAAGCGCCCTAAAGCGAGACAACTCCGCTTTTTTGACAAAATACTTTCCTTTGTTTTATTGAGATTGTTACAGGCATGTCTTCCACTTTGAATTCGATTGAGGAATGTGTTTGATTGGTATGAGTTTTGACGATTTCTGAAATGAGTCATCGGTTTCTAGTTTCATATTTTTGTTTAGATTTTAGTTTTGGTACGTCTGAATGCTAATATTTTCTAATGACAGGACTTGTTGCAACTGAAATCAGAGCAAAAGCGATAAAGATTATTTCATGAATAAACAAAAAATAAAGACATGGTTATAAGATTTACATAAATTACAAATAAAAGTAACAAACCTATCATCATATTAACTAAACCAACAGCAATGCGCTATCCGATGACGAGAAAGATACAGCAGAAAATAATAATTTCTCAACTTACTTGGTTAATAATCTCTAATAACACACAGCATAATTATACACCCGAGTTAGATACACATTACAATTCCAATCAACGAAAATATGATTCAACAAATCTTCTTAATTGCAATTTACGCACTACCAACATAATAGATGATACAGCCAACAGAATAAAAGAAATATCGCTCAATACGGACTCAGTGCACGTAAAGATAGTCCGTTACACATATCAGTATAATCATCAACACAGCACATTATCTACGACAGCTTTAGCAACCTCGGTGAAGCAACATGCAACCACCTAACCGTGACTACTGACACTTACTAACTCACCAACTTACATTTACCATTCGCAAAACAACAAATCCCACCAATGTAGTATTTAAGAACAACACAATAAAGATGACACAATTTCGAAACAGATTCTAGAACACGCAATTGAAACTTTGTCGGAATACCCAGCCTTACCACAGAGTAATTACAAAAGAACAAAAGCCAATCACAAAATTGTAGTACTATATATTCGTAGTACGCATATGATTTACGCTGTGGCACATACGGCGTGGAAGTTACGGTATATGAATTTGTCGCTTCAGGTAATTGACAGAACGGAGTCGTCCAATGGAATATGCGCAATGCGGACTCGTTGCAAGAGACAATAGGCTAGGTACATAATGTACTACATAGCGTACGTGGTTGCTAGATGGATAATTTTACGGTAAGTGCTTCTGACAATAGCCTCCTCCGAGTAAACAAAAGGTGCATCTGACTACACATTGTTCTCTATTTAAATAATTTATAAGACAAAAGACTAGAGGTCTAAATTCGGAATGATTCGAGTGAAGCTGATGGATTACGTGACGGATAAAAGAAAGCAATGTGTTTAGGTCTTTATTGAATAGAATTGGCATAATTGACCAGAGATGGTGGCTTGCGATTCCTGATATGACCGCTACACTTACCAAGAGTCCTGAGAGACTATTCTATGAAAAAAGGAATGCTTGTGTATTCGTATTCGTATTTGCTTTTGTTAAGGTTGATTGTCACTTGCACGTCATACAACTTCAAGGTTTATTTTTGCTTTCAATGAGTAGCCTAAATTTTACAGCACCATCGAAAAACTAGTGCAGTGCTTGACATTTTGCCTAATCATTGGTAATTTTTGTTTGAAATTGGTTACTTGAATGTAGCATCTTGACGATTGTCGGATTACGAGTTATAACTTATGTGAAGTTTCAACTTTTTAAAAATATTTTTTAAACTACATATTGAAATAATTGTATTCCCTTTTGACATTTAACATAGGAATTTGGTTCATTCCGGATTTTGTCTCTACCACTAGAATGCTAAATCGATATTTCAATGCACTATTGTAATTTCAAATGATCAGCTATCATGTTGATTATTATAGTTATCCTTGACTGCAAGTGGCATTATTGTATTTCGATTGTAAATGCTAGGAATTTCAGTTCCTTTCATTGAAAATTGTAAGGAGTTACCAACCTAAGAAACGTAACGGTATTAACAGTCAAAACGCTCTTGTTAGTATCCCTATCAGCTTCACTTCACGCCAGTAACCCCCGAAGGGCCAGCCCTTACCCAGTTAGGTGATAGTACATCTCTGCCCAGGCAGAGATGTAGTACCTAATACAGTGTCTACACCCACATTTCACCAGTAATGTTTAAGTCAAACGCTATAGAGGGCGAGCCTATTGCCAGCAACCTATTACGGAGAAATATCTTTTGGAAAATAAATTAACAATTTGCGTGACCTTAGGAACCCAGGACCACTAAACCAACCAACGAGATAGTTGCATAATAATCATGTTCTATAAACAAACCGTTAAACCGAAACATTTATACCTTAAAAAAAAACCATACTTCCATACTTAATATTATAAATGCGAAAGTCACTCTGTTTATTTGTATGTTTGTTTGTTTGTTACCTTTTCACGACTAAACGGCTGATCGGATCTTAATGAAATTTGGCAAGAAAATAGATTTCAACCTAGGGAAGGACATAGGCTATATATCATTACGCTACGACCAATAGAGTGGAGCAGTAATGCAAAATGTTGCGAAAACGGGGAAAATGTGACGCAGACGAAGTTGCGCGGGACAGCTAGTATTTGTATTTGTGTTTTTAGGACTCTTGCCTTTTTCCCAATTTATTTGGGGTCGGCGCAGCATGTTTGTTTATGTCTTCTTCCACATCAGACTCTTTATTTCTAAACTTATACTCTGTTAACATTCTATATAAATTAATACGGCAGATTATTCCGAGATTTTTATGAAATTTTCATGTTTATCCATCACGAATTACGAATAAAATAAAATAGAACCAACTTCAATTATCATCGACTTGTTTGTCAAGTAGTGGAACTTTCTACAAATTGGTTTCAATAAACACCAAAACTTAATTGACGCATGACATGTATGTAGATTGCGCAACACGATTTCTAATTATTAAAATTTATTAGAAAAACATGTTTTGATGGCACGATGGCCCAAAATGGCTTTGCTCATCTTTAACACACGTGCTGTCAAAGGCAATTCCGATACTAGAAGTTGATCGCCTACGGCACATAAATCAATAAAACCGGCTAAGTGCGAGTCGGACTCGCGCACGAAGGGTTCCGTACCATTATTTATAAAAACGAGCAAAAAAATCACTTTTTCGTATGGGAGCACCCTTAAGTATTTGTTTTATTCTGTTTTTAGTATTTGTTGTTACAGCACCAACAGAAATACATAATCTGTAGAAATTTCAACTCGCTACCTGTCAAGGTTCATGAGATACAGCCTGGTGACAGACGGACAGCGAAGTTTCAGTAATAGGGTCCCGTTTGACCCTTTGGGTACGGAACCTTAAAAACTGAATTAGGTAATATCTGTATACAATATTAGATAACCTCGACTACCACGTTGGTCCAGTGGTCGCATGCGCGACTGCTGAGCATGAGGTCCTGCGATTGATTCCCGGGTTGGGCAGTGTTATTGTGTTTTTCCATCAGGAATTTCTCTGTAGCGGCCAGGAGTTTGAATTTGTGCCCGGTTGATGGCAATAGGCTCGCCCCCTAATTATATAGAACTTAAATATAACCGGTGTATTTTAAAGGTAAGAAAGACAGAAATAAAAAATATTTATATAGGGTCAGGGACATGACTTACATACAAAATAATGATGAAAACAATAAACATACAAAGTATGACAACCAATGAGACGGAACAAAAAATACCTAAGCAAAAAAGTTATCAGCTTGCACGTCGTGACTGCGACTAGTAGGAACCACTTAGCATGATGCTGTACTATGGGGGACCCACAGCACCCCTCACTGTCCCCCTCGGGGACAAAGGTGTACCATACTCCGGTGATTACTAGGTATACTGATATATACAGGGTGTAACGGAAAGGGTATATACATCCTTAAGGGTGTGCTACAGACCATCAAACTGAACATGTTTCTCAACATAAAAAAAATTTGCAGCAAAAAAAAATTTCAGCTTCCTATACATTTCGGTCGAATAGGTATTGTAATTTTCTATGAGGCAGCAGATATTTTTTTTGCTGAAAAACATGTTTTATGATGAGAAACATGTTCAGTTTGATGGTCTGTAGCACACCCTTAAGGATGTATATACCCTTTCCGTTACACCCTGTATATGTAATGATGTTATGTAATATTAGATAATATTATGTATGTGAATTTATGGTCTAGACCAGACTAATTCAAGTTTGATTTACTGATTAAACATATTAACAGTGTGTATATAAGTAATACGTTTAGATAGTAGTAATAAAAAACTGGTACTTACTCGTGAAATGTGGTGGTAGCTCTAAGTATGCCTCTGGCTGTAAAGTAGACCTTACACTCAAGGTACCCACAGGATAGGCCGGTTAAGTAGAAGCCAACCTCATACCAGCGAGGTGCAATACACAAGAAAAAAAAGTGTACGCCCTTTATGATACACGGTCACTGCGTGCCTCTTTGAGGATGGCAGGCATGATTTTAGATATGTAAGTACCTAGAAAAAAATATAGTCATAGCACGAACTCTTTGCCCACTAAGTAACAATTTTGGATTTCTTGGGATCCAAAAAAAAGTTGGATGGAACTTTGTTGTCTTTGATTTTCTTTGACAGACCATAAACGAAACAGCCAATCATCATCATCATCATCATAAACCTATAATGTTCCCACTGCTGGGACACAGGCCTCCTCTCAATGAGAGGGAGTAGGCTTTAATCCACCACGCAGGCCCAGTGCGGGTTGGTAGATGTCACATGTCTTCGAATTTTTAGTTCTAGGACATGCCAGTTTCGTCACGATGTTTTCCTTCACTGTTTTGAGAGCAGCGGTAATGAAATAAATTACACAAAGTAATGCGCCTGGGTTCGAACCTACGACTTACTGCTTGTAAGTCGGGGCTGCCACCACTGGGCCACCGCTGCTCTCTCACTGGGCCACCGCTGCTCTCTCCTCCTACAGCCAATAATAATCCCATATTAATAAACTATCTCAAACACTTTAATTTCCCAAAATAAACTGTTAAAACGTCATGACCGGTGTCGATGTTACGAAGAAAATCATAAAAAATAATATCATCACCACAAAAAAGACATTTGAGTATTTTTCCTTCTTTGCAAACGGTCGTAGATTTTTATTTATCCATAACTCTTCATTAGCAATCTATTAAGGAAAACCGCAGTGAAGAACGAAAAAAAAGTACGAGAAAAACATATAATGTTGGCACTTTCTAAAAATAATATTCAAATCGAACGTTTCAAACTAAAATGGTTATGGTATATAGTAATGATGCCTATCAATAAAACCTTTATCCACGCACAATTTTATCGATAGTTAAAATCGTTAGGTATCGAGTCAATGCTACTTAATTGCAAGCCTTTCGATTCGGATCATCGATATAGGGACATATCGAGTAGTTAGGAGATATATCGATGGGTATATAAATATTTTATTAGAAAATAATTATTTTTGTGAAGGTGACGGTGTTTCTATCGAGGTCGATAGATGGTATAACAGTAAAACACTTGATGTCTATCACAATAATCGTAACAGATAAAGATCTTGTCACGTTGTGATCGTAAAAGTATAGTATTTTGAATATAATGTCATTGTTATTGATATTTACACGAAATCTTAGAAAAAATGGCGAGCTTTTAACTGGTAATCTAAAGGAAAACTATTTGATTTTATCTTTATGGATTAAAAATAAACAACAAATGTATGCTATAAAATGGCTCTTTCTTTCTCGACAATTGCCGTTAATTTGGACTAGGTATTCAGACAAAATCGTTACTAAAAGGATGCTTCGTAAAGTCATCTATTACACTCAATTACTTCGAAATTAATAAAGCAATTAAGTTTAGATTGGAAAAGTGATATATATTGCTAATGGATTTAAGTTTCAGATCGAAAGATCTGGTCTAAAATTAACTACTAGGAAAACCAAATTGAACATGTCATAAAATTATAATTTGTTCGGATTGGTTTACGGATATTATTTGATAAACTTTTTTACATAGTTATAAATATATGTTTTTTTTTATTTTTTATTATTCAGGAAAATGCTACAAATGTATGTATTCGCAAGAACAGATTATATTGTTGCGGTATGAAATAAAAAACAAACTAAACAATATGAATGCAACCAAAGTTAAAACTCCCACATTAAGATAAAATCAATCTAAAAACGAAAACACAATGACAAAAACTGCATTCATGCACATCATCTCAACATTTAAAGATCAAAAGTTAAAAGCAGCACTATAAAATTGTAAACGAACCAAATTATCTGATGACGGAACCAGTTGTGGGCAATTTAAATTAATGGATTTGTCATCGCAATTAATTTTATAGGAATTAATATGCGAGCGGCGAACGCAAAGAGTTATTTTTTATGTATATAAATTGACATATAATGGACTTTTGGACGATCTATGGAGCGGTGACGGCAAATTGATTGACAAATTGCGTGACGAATTCAAAATAGGTGGATTTCTTTTGAGTGTATATGTTGTAAAAGTCGCTGTCAGATGTTGGGCCTGAGAGCACGATGGTAGCAGAGCGAGAGCGGCTTTCTGACTTTTACTTTACTAAAAAGTAGAAAACAAACTCTGCACTACGAAGTAAGAAGTACAGTTATAGAAAGAGATGTTGACACACCCTGAATTAGCCTAAGCAGCTAATTCAGACTCTAAACTCCCTACGCTTTGCCAAATAGGTTGAGTAGAATTTTTAAGGCCAAGAAAAATATAACTATGTTTGACTCGTAATAACTATTGTTTTGTTAAAATTGACGTTATAATATTGTGTAACAGTTATTATTGATACTATTAAAATAAAAAAGAGAAAGTCTGCTTTTGAGGCCTGAATTACCTTCCCATACGCTAGCTATCCCTCTTTGTAAAGGACAAAGATAAAATATAGGGAGTTAATGATCAACTTTGTAAGACAAGACAGCTTTATAGAGTGCATTGATTAAGACAAGGAAGAACATTTTTTTCAGAAGCGGTTTAAATAGACAACATTATATCAAACACCTGCTGGCCTACCATGACGTCTTAAAGCAGTATTGTTTTACTCTTATTCCTGTGTAGGAAAGTGACGGAGCTATACAGGATGTCTAGCTCCATCTCTTTCCCACACTGGAAAAGGAGTAAAACAATAATGTTTTAAGACGTCATGGTATGCCAGCTGGATAAAGGCCGCACAGAACCGGGAAATATGGCGGCAAAAAGGGGAGGCCTATTATACTCAGCAGTGGCTGAAATGATGATGATGTCATTAGGAACATTCACGGTATGCATTAAACCAACATCTAGAATGCTGAAAGTACCGGTATCATAAAACGAACTGGTATTCAGTTTATCATAAAAAATACGGATACCTACACAAAATAATTGTATCAACACTGATATTACTTTAGGTGATGTCATGATCACATTTGTCAAGAAACTCTTAACCAATGTACAGAGATGAAAAAATTGCGATCAAATATCCGATAATAAGATCGAAGTGTGACTCCATCGCTTGAATTAACTCTTGACCTCCGATCTGTATCTTGTTCTTTTAAGTTAAAAATATCTACTGCACTTAGACTGGATGGAGGAGGAAGCTTGGTTAACTGAGCTTAGTTTTGATCGAAATAAAAAACTACTACAGGAATAGTTTTTTAAATATTCCTAGCTATATCTATTTTTAACTCAAAACAAACTGTCACTGACTAGTCCTTGTTTTTTTTTTTTTTTAAAGCTTGGGTAATCATCAAATGACCCACTCTGGGCGGAGTAGGAGGGAGTATCAGACTTGACTGACTGAAACCTATCCATGTTCCTTCTTAGCCCTTGGTGTTCCAGGGCCACGGTATCTCTTTCGAACAACCCGCAGCCCTGACAGGCATCGGCCCTCTCGGACCCCTTCCGATTTGCTGACATCTCCTTGAGGCGCGCGTGGAACACAAACGCACCGTCGGCACGGCCTGTCGTCATAAGACGGACGGACCGTGAGCTAGCCCATTACTCACCGTCCACAAGCCCGCGCCTGCGGTGGCTGGGGGCCACTGGTTGCCCCCCGACGCCCGGGGAGTATCCCGCGGCGGCTGGGACGTAAGGTTCTCTCCCTCTCACGTTCCGCCACCTCCTTCGCTAGCATGACTGCTTCGCAGAAGGAGGCGAGTCACTGACTAGTCCTCACACTTACATTCTAGAATCGAATAATTTGGAAAAAAGTTCACGTCTTTTGAAAATCGTCCGATCGATCGGACCAACCGAAATGTTCTTAAATGACGATAGTCCGCGTGGTCCGACTCTTCAATCGAACCAAAAGAAAAAAGTTCCCGTCGTCCGATTGATCGGACTAAGCAGTCGAATCAAGTGTCCACAGGGTGATTTTTCAGAGCCATCACTCAAGCATTTCACTCATGTTTTTCTTTTTTATTTCTAAGATTTTTCCTTGTCTTTACTACATTCCTCGACTGCCTCGATGATCGTGATAACAAGCGCGACAGTTGAGCATACGGTCCTTCCCAGGTCAGGCAGAGCTATTAGGTTTTGACCATCAGGAATTTCTCAGTAGGCACGGAATCTGGATTTGTGTTCGATTGATGGCAAAAGGCTCGCTCCCTATTACATGGGACTTAAACATAACTGGCGAAATGTGGATGTACTAGTAGATACACGTCTGCTTGTCTGTTCCGAGATTACAGGCTCAAGACAATAAAGACATATAGTCTTTACTTTAGTTCAAAGTGAGACTAAACTTGTTTTTAGTTTTAGTCGTCGCTCCTTTTCTCGCCGACTTAAAAGCCCCATCCAATAGTTGTAAAAGTCTTAGTTAACGGTTTGAAGTTCTCACGACAGATCGATCCCGATTACCAGCCACGTTCATTATTAGTCAATCTGCCTTATTGAAAACGAATGCCGCCTTTGATCGGCATTATGTCAATTTCTCTATATCGAAGCCAATCGTCTAATGTCTTCCGAACTTTATTGTTTTTTTGGTAATTAGCGGTGTTTCAACCGATGTTTTTAATTGTACACCTCTGTTGAAGTACCTACTACGAGGTTATTAAGGAAACTTTAATGGTGACGCTTTGATTTGAAATTGGTGGAGGATAAAAAGGTGTTTTGTCTATTCAAATCGTTTGAATGTTTTGATGTAGCAGCGTATTTGAAAGATGTTTTAGTTGAGTTTTATAATTATAAATAACTACAAAAATATATATATAATTATAAATAAGAACAAAAATTTAAAAATCCACCAAAAATTGTAATTCAAAATAATTATTTAACAACCAATAAATTGAAAAATTAACCCAAACAAACACGGATCAATCATCTTACCGAAAGAACTCACATAAATCGCGACATTGACATTCCTCTACACACGCTACCAAAAAAACTATCTTTTAATTTATTTAATTTGCGCCTCTAATTACACACAATCATCATTGCACGTGATTTTTCGAGACGCCTCTGACTTACAAGGTAGCCTTTTGTACCACCGTCAATGCTTGTCAGACGTATGTTTTGCCCGGTAACCTTTTCAGATACCAGCTTTAGCAGAGCCCCAATCAAACCACACTACACCCCTGTATAACCTAAGTGTGAGTTCAGTCAGAGGGACGATATAGTCCTAGATAAAATGGCCGCTGGATACCATTATCGGAGACTAGTAATCAGGCGTAATCACAGAACAACGAATGAATTTTCGTCGTGACTTATTTTTTGTCAAATTATTTTGTTAGGTGCTTTTTTTCCTCTTGATTCTTTTTACCGATGGATTTTTGATTCAATGTCAAAGATCGTCGCTCGTTCGATTGACAACAAATTATATGTGATTATGTGTGGTCAGTATAAATACTAGGTAAGTATCGTCTGTGTTCACATCCTGTTCGTCTCGTCTCTGCATAGATAGATTAGAATGGATGACAGCTAAATTTTGAAGGATCTAGTCATAAACAATGGTATTCGTCATGCGCTTTTCAGTTTTTTTTTGTCTGTCATGAAACTACATTCTAGGTTTACCTGCGCTTTAGTGAGATTAAACTCCAGCAATACAAATACTATTCTTGAATTAACTTTGTTTTATAATTTCTGAGAATATTAATTTTATTATACTAGTCATACAGTGAACAATTATTTTGTGTAAAGTCCAACAAGTTATACAAATCTATCCTGCACCGGCCATACGAGCAATATTTGTAATCACGTACGTTATCGAAAATGGCTCTAACGATTTCGATGAAAGTTGCAATATATGGGTTTACGGGAGTGAATAATCGATCTAGCCAGGTCTCATATATGAGAAAATTCATTTTGTCTATTTTCACCCGAGCAGAGCTCGGTCGCCCAGGTTCTTACCGTGCTCACTGACGGTCGTCCACTTCCAAGTGGTCGAAAGTCTGTGAACACGGTTGTACCTACTGATGATCATTCAAAAACATATGACGTCCACAACCAGCACTACAATAGTGTGTTGGATTAAGGCCCCTTCCCTCTCACAGTGCAGACTCATATGTCTCAGAAGTAGGAATGTAAAAGGCTGCTTATGCAATATTCGAACTCCACCACCGCAGTATACAAACTCACTACATAGCAACAACCATACAACTCCCAACAAAATTATATACTTAACAAGCGATACCCCCTCCATTGAAACGCAAGCGCAGGTCGTTAGGCTTGAAGCAGCATAAATAATAACATACGATTTAGCAGGAGGAGTGCAACCACTATCTAATGATCAATGCGAGAACAATCGCCATTGTGCACGGCTGCCGGCGGCGCGCGGCGCGTCTTGTCACTGGGTGTGTGCAGTTCGGTGCCGGGTCGTGCATGTGATGTAATGCACGATTATGTTGGGAATACGACATTATTATGTGTAAGTTGAGGTACTGCGTAGCAACTGGTGGTAATGGCTTTGTTCGGTAGGTCTTTTAAATTTTGTTGCAATACCATGTTTTGTACCTGAAATAATAACTGTTACTAATAAAGATATGGGCAAATCATTTTGAAAATCTGTAGGTGGGAAATTTAAGGAGAAAGGTCTATGTTATTCCGCAACGTTCCTATGGGATATTTCGTACTTTAAATTTCATGATAATGACTTTAAAAAAAAAAAAACTTCGTTGCCTTCCCAGCTCCTATAAGTTGTAGCTATTTTACGCAAAATACATACAGGAATTTATAATTAAAACCGAAAATACAGCTACATAAAAGCAGTTTTAAAAATCTTCCCTACCAAATTTTGAAAACTCTTACTAAACGGCTTTTCTCGAACCCAAGAAAGAACTCTATAAACTTCAAAATACTCTAACTCCAAGAGACATTCTTATCACTGCAAAGTCCTTACCTAAGAAGTATTTGAAGTATAAATCTGCAAGTATCTGGAGGCGCGGACGGGTGGTGAAAGTTCAGGCGCGTATCGACGGTGAAGCCTGCAGGCTACGGCCTACGCGAGGGACGATGTTGAGGAACGATAGATGAGCGATAAAGTTGGGAGGATAAAACGGTTCAGTGAATTTTTGTTACGCTATTTTAAGAATTTGTCTGTACATCATCGTTTTCATAAGATTTAGTGCTCTCTTAAGTATGTGTCTATATTTTTAGAATTAGTCTGTTAGTCATCATTTTCACTATCTAGGTCCTCAGGAAAGCTAGACTAGACTAGACAATAAATAATTATCAATAATAAAATAATAAAATTTATTTAAAAAGTATTACAAAAAGTGTACATTTATGCGCAGTAGTATTATTTCTCATACAATGGTATAATTAGTACTTTTATCTAAACTATAACTGAAACATGTTCAAAAGTAAATAAAGTCAAAAAGTTTCCGGCCTACCCACATTGAATTAATCAGAGCTGCAAAGCCACTAAATTGCTGAAGTTTTCTGTTTAGTTACCCACAGTACAAAAATAATATTTTTATTGAATATAGTCTCCCTTATTTCAATCCATTTTTGTTTTCTAAATAAATAAATGTGAAAATAACTTCCAAGAAATCCTTTAACGAGCTCCAACAAGATTGGCATAAACTTTTCGATAGCTTAGGACAAGTCAAGACATTTTACCTTTCCATCTTCGTTATCGCTGATAGAATATTACTTTATCGAGGCTGTACCTACGCACGGCGACCACTCAAGCTATACAAAATTAATTTAAGTGGATCTCTCATTGAATTGGAAATATATACAAAAGGAGGCCATGTTATCTAGAAAATGCTTGATGTGTCGCAGTGTATACAAGTAAAAGTAAAAGTCGATTCCTTAATTGCCAAATCTCACAAAATTTTCAGAGAGAACTTGTTATTATGTCCTCTCTCAAATAAACTGATCTTGATTTAGTTATCACTAGTTTCATGTCGCACTACCGTGATGTCGATCTTCAGTTTGTCGCACTAGGTTGACGGCGAGCTACAGTTTGTCGCACAAGCGTGCATTCGACCTATAGTGAGTCGCAGTACAGTTTTGTCGCACAAGCGTTAATCGCGCTTCCGTGTGTCGACCTCACGTTATACAGTCGTTCATTTGCATAAATACAGACCAAATAAGTAGGCAATATATAATTTCGTATAGTTAAATTATAATGGACATCATTCGATACGATAAACCTGACGTCAATGATGGACTTTGATGACCATTCTTAAAAGTAGATTGCCAATTTAATTATTTGCGACAGTTAAAATATCAGTTTCAGATATATCAACGTAGTTTTGTTCAAAAAACAAAGATTAATTTAAACTGTTTTCAAATTAATGGTGACTTCAATGACAAATATTTGATGAGAGATGTAAGTATGTAGGTACAATATAACTAAAGTTAGTAACTAAAGTAAGTTAATTTTGCA
This sequence comes from Cerastis leucographa, assembly GCA_963082945.1. Lineage (NCBI taxonomy): Eukaryota > Metazoa > Arthropoda > Insecta > Lepidoptera > Noctuidae > Cerastis > Cerastis leucographa. The sequence continues at coordinate 6,372,688 of OY720363.1, read as the reverse complement.
TTCTGGGCATTTTTCCTGTTGACAGCGATGTGGACGAATTTTTTTACGCCCTGTAATTTTGATACTGCAGAGGTTTACCTAATACCACACCCACAAATCGCCAAATTAAATTATTCTTTTTTGTAAATACTGAGTTGTATTGCAAAAAAATATTTCTAAGTCTATAATATGACAACATCGCAAATAAACCGTTTCGCCACCATCCCACCTGATAGCCCCACCTAGAGCTGCATCACCCACAAGTGCGGTGGACAAGCGATAGGCCATTAACGATTTATAGCCAACAGATTGCTATCATTACTCGCTTGGATTATGTTGTTTGAATACGTTATTAGGACCTTACACGCTGGTGGCTTCAGTTTTATCGGCGTTCTTTTTTCTAGAACTACGACATGTAATTGGTGATGTTAATGTGGGATAGAAATTGCTATGTTTGGCGATTTTATTGATTTCTGTTGTTGATTGTGAGTCATCGATGTATGTCCTATTATCTTCTATATATCTTTACAAATAAATAAAATTGAAGTTTGTGTTTGTAATATTTAAAAAAACCGCAGCTTCCCGTTAGTGAAAGAATTTTTACTACATGCATGTGAATGTATACACATTACACATTATATCTCTGTCCGTCTGTCTGTCTGCTTGTAAAGGCTAATCTCTGGAACGGCTGTACCGATTTTGACGGGACTTTCACTGGCAGATAGATGATGTAATAATGAGTAACTTAAGCAACTTCTATTTTAGAAAAATAAATACTTACTAAAATAAAAATGCAAAAATCGAAAAAATAAAAACAAACTAAATAACTTTTTGTTAACTTTTTGGTAGCTTCAATTTTATCGGCGTGCTTTTTTCTAGAACTACGACATTTGAATGATAATGTTATTCATCTGCCTAGCCTTTTTCCAAACTATCTTGGGGTCGCCTTCCAGTCTAACCGGTTGCAGCTGAGTACCAGTATTTTACATGAAGCGACTGCTTAACTGACCTCCACAACCCAGTAACTGGGTAATACGAAACCCCTTGGTAAGACTGGATGTCAGACTTTTGGCTTCTGATTACTCGTAACGACTGTTAAAGATCTACAAATGATAGCCGGGACCAACGGCTTAACTTGCTTTCCGAGGCACAAACGAAACTCGGTATGTAACCCATCCACGGGCCAACCTGGGCAAGCACGGCTTACCCTTAAAGATCAACCCGTGCGGCTGTTATATTGTTTAGCCACGAGCTCATGTTAATGTGTGGATAGAAATTTCTATGTTCGGCGATTTTATGTGCGAATGTTATTGATTTCTATTGCTGGTTGTGAGTCATCGATGTATGCACTTGCATAGCATAATAAGCTTCTTGTTCTTTTTATCGTGTCGATGAATATTAAAAATGAGTCAGCCCAAAGTTTGGCGACGAGTTGGGCACTTGCAGTAGCGCTCATCAGCTCCTGTGATGTGGACATACAACAGGACATGCAGGACACAATATCAAGTGTCCCATCGTTTGTAGGCAATACCTCATTTACACTCTAGGGCAGAGTCATCTATGAATCTCCACCTGAACAGGTCGTTCTTGGTTGGGCCAACCCGTGTCCAGAGTCTATTAAGCTTATACCGTTCCCACATCTAGGACCTAATCTTCGCCGCTATGAGAACAACATGTATACCATCCACCAACTCACACTGGGCTTACGTGGCCTGCTATTCGGGCCCAGTGCAAGTTGTTGGATATCGCATGACTCGAAATATTTATTCTTTGACTTGCCGGTTTTTCTTTCATGTTTTCCTTCACTGTTGAACAGTAGTGATAAAGAAAATTTTCTATCTACCTTTCATTTCTAGGCTTGAATTATGTACTTAGTTGGACCTTACATATTGGTGGCTTCAGTTTTATTTTCTAGAATAACTACGACATATTGTAATTGGTGTCGCTAATGTGGTTTGGTGTAGATGAGCGGGTTTTGGTTTCCGTTTATGTTGAGCGTCATTGCTTTGTAAGTTCTAGAAGGATTGGTAAAATAATTGGAAAACTTATGTCAATTTAAATGTTACGAGAGCTAAATGTTAAAAATCCGATATTGCTTTTTTTAGAAGCTCACTAGAACTCTAGCTTTTGCTTGCCGCTTCGCTCCCGTTATGTACGGAAATGAATCGATGGATACGTTTAAATGTAGCCATAGCACTCGGGGATACAGTAGCTTCCCGTTAGTGTTAGAATTTTTGGAATCGGATCAGTATTTCCGAAGATTTCCCCCATAAAACTAACTTACAAACAAATTTAACTTTTTTATGATATAAATAATAACAAATTAATATTAACTAGTTAAACTCAGATGTTACTATCATGATCCTTTTCTTCTTGTAAAACCAATTTGATATTTACAAAATTTAATCATTTAAGAAAACCTAAATGGTGTCGCTTCAAAAACTCTGCAAAAGTAGCAAATAATTAAGTTTTCTTTTAATTTCTCGTATTACAAACAACATGACACGACACAAAAACACACCACAAAAAAAAACTTTTCTCAAATCGATTGGCGTCATCAAGAATTAGACCAAGTTCTTTCATCCATACTCCCAAACTCCGTATCACTTCCGTGGACTTTGCTCTTTTAATTGCGATCCAATGAAGCGCCACTAATTCCCTCCCTTGGCCACCCTGCCATCCCTGACTTCCTTATTGTGTCCCTACAGCGTTGGCAGATTCGGAATATTTTCCCTTTTAGGGGAAAATTTTGGGTAATTGAAATCCCTAGTAAACAAAATGGAAATTTGGCCCATAACACTGTTCATTCACTGTGATAATTTATAGTTAATTTGCATAATAACTTGCCTATAATAGGCAAATTGTACACTCAGACACAAACATATAGGAGCCAGATAACTCGACGTCCATGTTGTTTTATTTTCGGTTTGTAAAATAGAGCGAGGAAAAAATGCAAAACGTATTGTTTTTGGGGGAAAAAAATAAAAGTGGGGAAAATACACAAACTGCATCTAGCAACACTGGGTCCCCCCCTGGACAAGAATTCGGTCTCTTTAGTTAACTGTTGGCTATCGATTAGAAGTTGTAGGTCAAATTGTTAGTTCACTTGTCTTGTTTTGTTTTGATCGGATATTGTTTTCGTTTGTCTTTTGTTTATTTTTATTGTGAGGTGGTGTGAATTGTTTTTGTTTGTTTTGTGTGTTGTCATAGTGTGTATTAGGTCTATATATGGATTTATTTATTTATTTAACACTTCAAGCACATAGTACAGTGGCGGACTTAATGCCATAGGCATTTTCTACCAGTCAACCTTTGGGTGATGCAGAGACAAACAGTGGTAGGTGTATATATATATATAAAATATTATACATTGAATATTAAAACAAACTACAAAGGATATATATGTATTATATAAAAAAATATATGAAAATACTATTGATATATTATTTATTTATTATTGCTATTTTTTATTATTTTTAAATTGGATTTTTTGTCCTCTTTGCTTTAGACTGATCTTTTAGCTATTCATATTATAGCTAGATAGTCATATTTTTGGTCCTAGGTTAGCTTTTCTTAAGACGCTTTCTTAGAAGAACGACATTTAGCGTTAGGTCACCTTTAAAAAATGGCATTACAAATTTTCATCTTAATTTTTTATTAAGTAGCAGTAAACTGTTTTGTCACAAATTTCTGCTACTTCTACTTCCTAGGCAATGCGTAACTATTTCATTTAACCATTGCACACCAAGAATAACAGATCCCGAAATCACTAAACTAAACCACTGAAACTTCAAACTGAGATTATCTTCAAGCAAACCAATAAAGCGGGGTGTCCTTAGAAATTCCGGGCGCCCGGAGCATGCCCGGAATGCATTCCTGTCACATCGTTTCCTCCCCACCCCACCCTATAGTGCCCTGGACTAAAGGTATACCAACCTACATCAGTACAAAGCAGTACAACTAACTGTCTGTAATTGTGTCTTAAGTTTGTTAAGAACTTGTGTGAAGGGACGAATGTTTTGATGTCAACTAAGGGACGAGGTTTGGTTCTATAAGGAGATTTTAAGACATCTGCGACTTGTGAAGTTGTGAGCCAATAGGTTTATAGGGGGAAGCACCAGGGTACCCCGGGACTATTTCATAGTAAAGTCATTCAATTAATGAACTAAGTTAAGTTAATTAAGTTTTAGAAATAACAATTATAGAATAATTTCTAATGAACTTGAAGAGTTGTATTGATGATTTTAATGATTATAACTCTGTAAAGCTTTATAGGGTGACTGGTACTTAGTGACCGATATAGAAACACTTTTTTTAAAACTCACTAAACTGTTATCACAAAAGGCTATAATATTATGTGATAACAGTTTAGTGAGTTTAAAAAAAAGTGTTTCTATTTTACACCATAGTCGACTGTAATGCAACGAAATAATAGAAAGAGCATAATTTGTAATTTTCAGGCATAATACGGCTATAGAAAAGAAAATCACTCGTTTTTCGTCAAAAAATGGTTTAAATAAACACCAAGCTATATCACTTGCTTTGTTTTTATTTTACCCATTATTGATGAAAGTAGATTTATTTTATTGGCTGTGGAAGAAGAGTACGTATTATTTTATTTGTGATGTGTACCTAAGCACCACTTGACATATATTTATTTACTTGGACATGCTATGTATTTGACATTCTAATTTGATTATTGTTAACTTTTAAGCGTTTTGGTCTATTACTGTTAGCTTAAAATGTATTACTGAATAAATAAATGTATATAATTACATGAAATGACAATATGAATATGTAACAGATTATTATATTTAAAAAAAACAGAGATACTTCTTTTACAACTGTGTCTGTCGCTTTTAAATAAACATCGTCAATGATAACTAGGTTTTATTATACGAGCAAGCAATAAACGAAACTGTAATAATTTTAAATCGTTCTATTTCTAAATCTAGGTTATGTAAACCACACAAATAGTGAGTCATGTGTTTTTATCATTTGATACTATTTAGGCGTTCTAACTTCTAACTGAAATATATTTACTACTAGCTGTGCCCGCGACTTCATCCGCGTGCAATTAGACTTTTTCTAAAATAGACGTACCCTTAGTTATTCCTTATCACATCAGCTATCAGCCAGTGAAAGTCCCGTCAAAATAGGTCCAGCCGTTACAGAGATTAGCCGGAACAAACGGACAGACAACAGACAAAAATTGTAAAAAATGTTATTTTGGTATATGTACCATATATACATTCATAGGCCTCCCCCATGGATTTCCAACAGGACCGGTTGGAAGCGGCCTGCGCCCAGCGTCTTCCAGCGACCTTGACTAGGTCGTCGGTCCACCTAGCCGGTGGACGTCCTACGCTGCGCTTGCCGGTCCGCGGTCTCCACTCCAGGACCTTCCGGCCCCATCGGCCATTGGTCCTGCGCACTATGTGGCCAGCCCACTGCCATTTCAACTTGCCAATCCGCTGTACTATGTCGGTTGCTCTCGTTCGTCTACGGACCTCTTCATTTCTGATTCGATCTCGTAGAGAAATCCCAAGCATAGCCCTCTCCATGGCTCGTTGCGCGACTACGAGCTTCTCCATTAGGCCCATAGTGAGAGACCACGTTTCTGTTCCGTATGTCATGACTAGCGACACACATTGATTGAAGACCTTTGTCTTCAAGCACTGAGGTATTTTTGACGAGAAGACGTTGCGTAGTTTCCCGAACGCTGCCCATCCGAGTTGGATTCGGCGATTGACCTCCTTCTCAAAGTTGGACCTACCTAGTTGAACTACCAGTAACGACTGTCAAATATCTACAAATGACAGCCGGGTCCAATGGCTTAGCTTAGCTTGTGCTTTCCGAGGTATGGAGTAAACTGTTTAAATATTTATTTTATTTTATTGATCCAATAATTTCAAATTACACACAAGAGATAAACAAACTTGAATTTTGGGTACATAGTAGATCTATGGTCATAAACTTGTGTACAAAATTGTTGTATATCTAATCTATGGGTAATTACATTTAGTTGAGACCTTAGAACCCCAAACTAGGCAAGAAATGCCTGTATTTTGCGAGTCTGTTGATTCCTCCTAAATAACAATGTCTTACTTACACTAATTTACAACATTAATTAAGTACCTATATTATTACAGTTGGATCTTAAACCACATACTAGTGCTTTTATTTTACTTATTTACTTAAACTACTACAATCATCATCATCATCATCAGCCTATAATGTTCCCACTACTGGGATACAGGCCTCCTCTCTATGAGAGGGAGTGGGCTGTAATCCACCACGCGGGCCCAGTGCGGGTTGGTAGATGTCACATGTCTTCGATTTTTTTGTTCTAGGACATGCCGGTTTCCTCACGATGTTTTCCTTCACCGTTTTTGAGAGCAGCGGCAATGAAATAAATTACACAAAGTAATGCGCCTGCCTGGGTTCAAGCCCACGGTTTTCTGCTTGTAAGTCGGGGCTGCCACCACTGGGCCGCCACTGCTCTCTAATCTCTATGTAAAAGTACCAACAAGAATCTCGGTTCTGTTTTCGAACACGGTGCACTTGAAGTCTTCCACTTAGCTGATATCCATCACACAAAACTTAACGCATGCCCACGTCCTAATCCTCGAAGGATTAGGCAGAGCTGCACCTGTTAGTACACCCACGTTTCGCCAGCTATGTTTAAGTCCCAAGTAATAGGGGGCGAGCCTATTGCCATCACATTGTCACAAATCCAGACTCTGTGGCTGCTACCGAGAAATTCCTGATGGAAAAACCCAATAACACTGTGCCTGACCTGGGAATCGAACCCAAGACCTCATGCTCAGCAATCGCGATTGCGACCAACGAGGCAGTCAATGAGCCATATTTTGATACTTATAACCTCGTCTGCGTCACATTTTTCCCGTTTTCGCAACATTTTTCATTGCTGCTCCGCTCCTTTTGGTCGTAGCGGATGATATACAGCCTTCCTCGAGAAATGGGCTATCTAAAACGGAAAGATTTTTTTTAAATCGGACCAGTAGTTCCTATGATTAGCGCGATCAAGCAAACAAACAAATAAACTCTTCAGCTTTATTATTGGTATTAGATTAGGTTTTTGTTTCACTTTATGCTAATCAACAATAGTCTTCTCTTTGACATCCTCAAAAACCTCATACATAACAAAGTCCTAAACAGTGGACACTCAACCCAAATCCGTGAAGGATCTTCAGCAAATTAACCTGTCGGGAGGTACTTCCGCACAATTTGGCACAGGCGGCGAAACGTCCAGGAAAACACGAAGAAAACCTGCCGCGTTTGCTGTCGTCCGTGTTCTCGGGTATCAAGTACTTACTTGGGTAGGGGCCGTGAGATAGCGGGGAGGATTAGAAGTTTGTATTTTATCTTACACGTCTCAAAATCAAAATATTTTATTTTTCATAAGCCTACATGGGCACTTCGACAAAAGGTGCACGGTTCGGGTTGGTCGTTTCCTATGGAGACGAACCGGCAAGAAACTCCATGGGAACTCTTTTAAAATCATTTGGTTTTACAATATTTGAAGTTACAGCGTTAGTCCTTAAGTATGGGACAGCTTTGAACTGTGATTTTGCCAACAACAACAACTTCAGATAGGCTGCAGACAACTTTAGTCATCTATAGCACTTGGAGATAGTGTATCTTTTTATCAGTGAAAAATGTTTGAAAACGGAAAATTAGTTTTACTATCTCTAATTTCCAAACCCAAAAACTCTTTAAAATCTTAGTGTGGTTTTATGCCCGGAACTTTTTTTTTGACGTACTTCCTGTTTCTAAGGAAACCAAGATAATAATGGCTACCAAATAATTGTCAAGCTGTCAGCAAATTTTGTCAGAAAAGTATTTTTCTTTCTAGAAACCCGTCTGTCTTGGCTACATCGCACCCCCAACCACGATTAGTCTAATAGGCTCTCATTACAAAATTAACTATTTAACCAACAAGTCCACCACCACTGAACTAATCAATTATTCACAGTTTTCACAAATCGCCAGCACCTAGGCCCCAACTTCTTCCTACAAAGAAATACGAGCATGTCCTTCACTAAGTGATGGGGCGACAAGCCAGGGCCGGATTACGATGACGAATCACTAAATAAATGACGTCATCTTTCTTTCCTACGTGACGAAAGCAACTGTTTTCGTCACGTCTTCAAATCACTTCCCAGTTTTCCTCAGGTGTTATAAGGAACAATTTGTAAGATCTATTTTCATCTTTCTCGGAAAATTGCGGTTTCGTGTCGAATTAGTTTCGGGGGAATTAAAATTCGCGTTGTTATTGTGTGGGTAGGTACTTGTCAAAATATTTATGTCTGCTTTTGGAACTGAATTGTTTTGATTGAGTCATGATTATTTGTGTTTGCATTTAGTTTGCCAAATTGCTTTTAGGATTTTTGCTTAACAATCCAGTTCTGGTTAGGTTAGGTTATGTGGAAGAGAGACATACACGTATGGTAAACTTTTTGATGATCTATTATTTACATATCGAAAGTGTGGATGTTCAGATAATAGTTCGAATAAAGTAAATGTAAATGTAAATATGTGTGGCTCTGTGTTATTATTCAATCCTAATTATATAAATAAATCAAATTCACATAGCCCTCTTGAGAGGCTGTCTTAATGACATCGCACCACAGAAGTCTTGCACGAAGGAGTCTTATACATTATAATTTATAATTAATTCTTTGTCTCTTGATAACACACAGCGAATAATTTAAGAAACTGTTCTTTCATTTGCGAAGTTAGACGCCGACTAACATTCTCCATCAATTAAAACCTAAATCAGTCCTCCCAAGTCCGTACCCCATTGAAGGACATATGGCATGACATCGAGAATTCGCCGTACGCCCCAGAAAGGTAATTACAAGTGCTTGATAGACAGTCCGACCCTTTCGCTTATACTCCGTCTACTTGGTAAGACACTTATTTGTGCATCGAATTTCTTTATAAATTGTGGGAAATAGTTTGTTTAATGGTTCGTATAAATGTTGTTAAACTTAGGTCCTTTTTATGTGCAATTGAGGGAGATATCGCTGTGTTGTGACTTGTGATATAGATTAGGCTGAAAACTAGGTCTTTGTTGAGATATCATAGATGCTTTTGTGGGATCAATCAAAAGCCAAGAGGGTATGAAATGTAACTGGATGCCTCTGGAAAAAGAAAAAAATACCTAAACCTTGTGCTGAAGAAAGCAGAACACTCTCAGGTCTGCCATGGTCTGAATGGACAGTATTTTATATTTTGTTTGCCTAATACTAAGCCACTTCAACGTCGTCGTTGTTGGTAACAAAATATCACTTTGTCTAGTTTTAGAGCTCAGAGGGAAAGCTCGGAGGGCATAAGAGGTTCAGCAGACTTTGCGATACAGTGCCACACTCAAACCGATGTTACACAGATGTTTGCAGTTGCAGTTTTATGCAAAACGATGGATGTTTTTCATGGACTTGATGCATATTTTCTCCCAACTAATTGTTGTTTTGTTGTGGTCTATTATTTTAGTGCGAGTAAAACATATTTCCTTTCTTCTTTCAAATTGGTTAATTCATATGATATCGAAGTTAAAATTCAAAAGTAACTTACCTGTAGGAGTTTAAAAAGGTTCCTAATCATATCGAATCAGGTTGATAATATCATGATTGACAATTTCCGCTCTAAAGAGTGAGCATACTGACATATGACAGTCATTTTAAGCATTCCTTTTTCCTTCGAGAAGTCCGTATCACATGATGATCGTTTGAAAAAGAAAAGGTAACATAACATCACGACTGTTATTCCTGAAGGGTAGGTAAACCAAATGTACTTACATTGCGAATTTAAACTCCCATGCACTAGCGGCGAGCCCATTGCTCTTCTGGGACTCCAGGTTGGACGTCTCGGAAATGGAACCCTAGGCCTGATACTATGCAGTAGCGCTTGAGCCCACTACACGAAAGAGAAGGTAGAAACAGCAGCCAGTCAATCAACCTAACAGAATATGCATAAAAGTCATTGTAAAATTGAATACAAGCCGTACCATGGAAATTATTTGAATCACAGATAACTATCTTAATGTAAAAATTCTTTTACACAGGCAATATGCACATTATGTCTATTGTTGATGCAAATTTCGAAACTGCCTAAGAAGTCAAAGAAAAGACAAGAATAATCCATCAAAGTACGAGCGACCTCGAACAATTAGTTAATAGAGGTTATGAATAAAATATTAAAAGCTACTTTATACATAGAAACGATTGTTGTTTCACAGTAAGATAATAAACATATTTAGGTTACGTTATACCGTGACGTAATGGAAGTGGTATCGTGATTTTGCGTTTTTGAAAAGATGTCTTGCAGGTGGTTCCGATGGTTCTAAGCAAACAATAGCCTGGTGGCCTTTCATGATGTCTTAAAGCAGTATTGTTTTAATGTCATTCCAGTGTGGGAAAAAGTCGGAGCTTTACAGGATGTCTAGCGCCATTTCTTTTCCACACTAGTATAAAATTAAAATAATAGTGTTCAGTGTTTAACAACACGTAGGCACGTAAAATACGCAATGGAATCGGTGCCCTACGCCTAAGAGCCTAGAAAAGTTACCATTTATTAGAGTAATAAAAACATCAAAATAAGTCAAAACTGTATTGGTTTGACATAAAATATCGAAAATCTTTCATTAGCTGTTACAAATTATGATAAACGCGATGAACATGTGCAGCGTCAGGTGACAAAGTAGCCACATATGAAGCTAGTCGTGTCGGTGAGATATGGTGGCTTTGTCGCTGTGGTTTGCAGTTGCTGAGGCGCAGAGGACCTAAAATGGCTGCTTCAGCAGAACTATAATAGGATTTTAATTTGAATCAAGTTAAAATTCTTATAATGGTCTAGGACGCAGTTAATATTATCAATAGTCACTTTTAACCATTTTACGAATTGTATATGGCCCTCAGGCCTGCAAGAAGCAGCGATTCACTACGCGGGTGATGCACATGTCTTTACCACAGTACTTTGGTACTCCTAAACATTTTGCAACAAACCCACAACGTAACGTAACCTAACAATGCCGCAAGAACAAACGCGTCGTGACGATTACGACCGATACAAGTACTTAATGGCTCACCAGCTTTTAAATAACAATATGGCCACGCCCCCAGCTATTAATGTATTTGTAATCGACGCGATCTTTCTCAGGGATTATATTGTATAGTACAGGAGTCCTTTCAAGGCCTTTACACAATGGTTGTGGATGGTATTCAGATTCTTCGGCTCATCTTGTTGAAGAATGTCTGTAAAATAAGTAAGTATGGGCTTAGATCGTGGTTGCCTGGAGGTTTAGACAAACCGCCTTAAAGTAGGTAAAGGCTGCGGGTTGAAGAGTTAGGTAGGTGTGTGCGAATGGGAGGTGCTAATCTATTAATTAACTTAGCCTATGCAGGTTCCTGGTTCTGCTTAGCGTGTCGATGACATTTCAAATTGAGTCAGCACAAAATTTAGCGACGAGTTTGACACTTACAGGGTCCTGCTTACTGGAGACCTCTACTACCAAGTTTTGCCACATCACCCTGATTTGATTGCAATGTATAGTTAGAGAATATTATTGAGTCACGACAAAAGTCCTAATAACATCACGCCTGTAATCTCCGAAGGGTTAGGCAGTGACTATGGTTTACCCAATAGTAGATACACTCACATTTCGCCAGTTATGACTAATATTTAATAGGGGGCGAGACTATTGCCATCAACCGGGCACAAATCCAAACTCTGTGGCTGCTACTGAGAAATACCCCTAATGTAAAAACTTGATAACACTTTGCCCTACCCGGGAATCGAACCCCGGACCTCATGCTTAGCACTAGACCAACGAGGCTGACAAAAAATGTCAAAACTGTACGTCAGCCATTAGGTTGAAAAACCGGGAGTGCCAGTAGAAGTGATTCTTGAATATTATCGTTGTGCATTTTTGATATTTTGGAATGGTTAGGGAATCATTTTGCACGAATTGCTTTAATTATCAGTATAAAAACACTATTATTTATTTGATAAAAATACAATATTCATTTATTGCGCTATAGTACACAAACATGACAATTTAAATTACATTAAAAATTTAACACTTTAGAACTATTACAACCCGTCTTACGAATTTTACCTCTTTGGAGAAACCGAAGGTTTTGTTTGTGCATAAGATAATCAAATATACAATATTTGAAACCCAACTCAGTGACAGATGTTATAAAGTTCAAATTCCTTCGTAACCTATTGTCTCTATTCGATCTGACGATCTGACGCGAGTTTAGCTTTTTTACACATCTCAAAAGTGCACAACGCCGCTAAAGAAGTTTTTACTTTTTTTTAGCTTTTTTTTTTTTAGGATGCGAAGTCATCAAATGACTTTTCCCGCTCTGGGCGGAGCGGGAGGGAGTGTCAAACTTGACTGACTAAAACCCATCCATGTTCCTTCTTAGCCCTTTGTGTACCAGGGCCATGGTATCTCTTTCGAACAACCCGCAGTCCTGGCAGGAAGAAGTTTTCACTTCAAAAATCAACACGGACAACCCAAGAAAGCATGTTGGACAGTGTCCTCTAAGCCCATTTCGTTCTTATAATATAAAGTAGGTATTTGATGGTTAAACAGAACGTTATTTCTTTTAAAGGTCAACAAAATCATATTTTTTTCTGTAGGTGGTTGACTTTTAAGGTTAAGACAGGTAGCCACAGGACCACCTCTAAAAATCACCAAACTTCTTTAGAAGTTACTTATTAAAACTTCCAATCAATAACTCAACAACTCCCTTATACCTAACACCTACGGCTCTAACTCTACACAGAGCCTCCACCATATAATTCATCCTATTTCCAACATATTAATTACCCTCGGCGATCCACTAAAAAGGCCTCGTATGCAGTTGAAAGCAAGTGAAATGCTAGAACAGTTCGCCCGCGGCTCGCGCCCACGTACAGATGGGCTTATACGTCTCCTGTCTTGGTAAGAACTGGGGGATTAGGCTGGCTGCATGAATAGCGTTTGTTGGGAAGGAAACTGGATTGACAGAGTTGCATGGTTCTAACATAAAAGTGATTGAGAAAAAGTTATTTGTAGATCTTTGGCGGTCGTTACAGATAGTCAATGGCACGAAAGTCTGACCACCAATCTTACTAAGAGTATCGTATTACCCAGTACTAACTGGGTTGTGGAGGGCAGATAGGCAGTCGCTTCATGTATAATAAGTATTGGTATCCATCTGCATCTGGTTAGACTGGAAGCCGACCCCAACATAGTTGAGAAAATAATCACTGGGAAATAATATTTATAAAAAACCGGCCAAGTGCGAGTCGGACTTGCGCACAAAGGGTTCCGTACCATTATTTATAAAAACGAGCAAAAGAAATCACTTCTTTGTATGGGAGCCCCCTTAAATATTTATTTTATTCTGTTTTAGTATTTGTTGTTAAAGCGGCAACAAAAATACATAATCCGTAAAATTTTCAACTGGCTAACTATCACGGTTCATGAGATACAGCCTGGTGACAGACGGACGGACCGCGAAGTCTCAGTAATTGGGTCCCGTTTGACCCTTTGGGTACGAACCCTAAAAATCAACACTCTTCGAGATCTTACCCCATGCAACGAGTATTTTCATCGATTCCATAGAATTTCCGTTATATTTTTTCCGGTGTCTTACACTTTATTGGGTAATGTTATCCTTATTTATTTAAACACAGGTGCTTTATCAAATGGTATATTAAACATTTAGCCTAAAACAGCTGTTCTGCAACGAGCCTAAAAGCCGCGAGCTGAGACCCTTACGCGGATGCGGCGCAACCTAATAATTTCTTAATGTCATGCGCTCTGAAGGGAATTATTGTTTTGTATTACAATAATGGTGTGCTTAGATTCTTCAGTGCAGATTAAAAGCGGCCATTCCCTCTGACGTACTGGCTTTCCATTCAGTGTGGTGTGGTACCGTTAGTGCTGAAATGATAGGCGAGTATCACATATACGGTTTAAGGTACGTTTCATGCACCTTTACTTTATAAACCGTGATATTTGAACATAACAATAATACTAATGTGTGAAAGGCGAGGAAGGAAAGCAAATCAAGTATCTTGACTTGGCTCACGAGGTTGTCGACATGTGGGATATTGACTCAGCGATCATTGTGCCGCTAGTCGTATCAGCCAATGGCCTAATTGCCAAGAGCCTCGACCAATATCTGATGAATCTCTCGTTAGGCAGCTGGATCAAGGGCTTGATTCAGAAAGCGGTACTCCTGGACTTGGATAGTATTGTTAGGAGGTTCGTTTCTCTGGAGCCCTGACCGCCGGTAGCTTGGACGCTGTTCCCGATACCGGTGGGCTACTATTTTTATACAAGGTGTTGTTTTGCATCCTCGTCAAAATCCGGGAGGTTGTCACAAAAGACATAAATAATCAATTCAAATTACGGTACCTAGTTAAGTATTAATAAATGCTGATTTTTTTTGTTGTTTACGTTTGTCAGTATTTCAGAATAACCCCCTTAACGTGGTTTAGGGAATAAAATTATGGAAGAAACGTTTGCGATTGTTTGTATGTGTGAAAGCGGAGTTATAGGGCGAGGATAAGACGGGTCGCGTTTAAAACACGGGTGGTTCACACTTACCGATTTCCGGCAATAGGAAAAAAAAAATTACCTACAATTTTATTATTGATTCGGGTCGAGAATCATTAGCTTAGTCACCTCCTTGAATTTGACGAGGATGCAAAACAACAACCTGTATTTTTAAATGGTTTTTTTTTTTTAAATTATTATACAGAAATATTTTAATGACTGCCTCATTGGTCCAGTGGTCGCAAACGTGACTGCTGAGCATGAGGTCCTGGGTTCGATTCTCAGGTCAGGCAAAGTGTTATTGGGTTTTTCCATCAGGATTTTTTCAGTAACATCCACGGAATTGGATTGGATTTGTGCCCGAATGATGGCAATAGGCTGTCCCCATATAACATGGGGCTTAAACGTAAGTGGCGAAATGTGTGTATGCACTATTAGGTACGCTTCTGTCTAACCCTTTGCGGATTACGGGCGTGATGTTTCGTTTTTTCATATAACAAATTATCGTTACGGCCAATGGCCTGATGTCCAAAAGCCTCGACGATCAGCTTTCGAGGCTCTCACTCAATCAAGGGCCTGATTCAGAAGGCAGTACTCCTCGATACAACTCGAATTGTGAAGAGGTTCCTGTCTCTGGAGACCAAACCAGTTTGAACCCTGTTCCCAACAACGGCGGATCACTTTTTTATGTTTTTAAATATAAAACATAACAAAAATGTGTATAAAAGATGAATAAAGGAGTAATATCTGAATTAAAAGTTTTAAAAAATAAAAAAAGGCCATTAAGATGCTGTTCTGCTATGAAAATTTCTGCTCACGTTCAGTAATGCAGCAACGGAATGTTGATAATTTAATCATTATTTATTAAATAACTTGTTATAAAAATAAATAACAAGTGCAAAATAGGTTTCACTTAAAATTTATAGAAGAAAATCTGATTGATATAAATGGATCGTTCTCCATTTCCGTAAATAAAATCTCAACGACACTTTTTGAGCCATTTTAGCAGAGCTTTAAGCAAATCGTGTTTATTTCTCCTTAACCTTTCTAAGCTCCATAAAATAAGGTCGTTTTTATAATGTCAAGCTAAGCGCTGTGTCACGACGCTTAATTATTGATGGCGTGGCAAGCAGTGGCAAATTGGTCTTATTACCATTTTGAAGGGAAGACATTTTGTACAGAAGAACAGACGTGATAGAGCACTGAAACTTTCTCACGTGGGTATGCCGTTTTGTCCTTGATTTTGTACTACTCGTGTTTCGTTTTGTAGAGGATCTCGTGGCTTAATAATAACAGACGCTCGGTTCGATCTTCAGTTTGAGCTGCACTTGCCTAGGTTGGTCCGTGGATGGGTGACTCCCCATTACATACCGAGTGTCCCCCGTGCCTCGGAAAGCATATTATGCCGTTGGTCCCGGCTGTCATTTGTAGATCTTTGATCTTTGACAGACGTTACAGGTAGTAAGTGGCCCAAAAGTTCGACTAACAGTCTTACCAAGGTTTCGTATTACCCAGTACTAACTGGGTTTTGGAGGTCAGATAGGGAGTCGCTCCATCTAAAGTTCTTGTATCCAGCTGCATCTGGTTAGACTGGAAGTCAATCCCAACATAGTTGGTGAAAGGTTAGGTAGATGATGATTGATCTTGAGAATGCAACAAAATAGTTTTGTTTGGACATTGGAAGGAAAATAAAATTGCCTAAACATTCGAAATATTGCAAGATTACAAATTAATTAAAAAATACGGTAGGATTGTGGCCAAGTGGACAATATATAAGAGCAGTGATGGCCCAGTGGTGGCAGCCCCGACTTACGAGCAGTAAGCCGTGAGTTCGAACACAGGCAGGAGCGTAACTTTGTGTAATTTATTTCATCACCTCTGCTCTCAAAACATAGTGAGGAAACCGGCATGTCCTAGAACTAAAAAATAGAAGACATGTGACATCTACCAACCCGCACTGGACCCGCGTGGTGGATTACAGAGAGTAGGCCTGTGTCCCAGCAGTGGGAACGTTATAGGCTGATGATGAAGATGATGGACAATATTTTGAGTATAGTTTGTAAGAACACCCATCTCACATCCATTTCATCATCATCATCATCATCAGCCTATATTGTTCCCACTGCTGGGACGCAGGCCTCCTCTCTATGAGAGGGAATGGGCTGTAATCCACCACGCGGGCCCAGTGCGGGTTGGTAGATGTCACATGTCTTCGAATTTTTAGTTCTAGGACATGCCGGTTTCCTCACGATGTTTTCCTTCACCGTTTTGAGAGCAGCGGTGATGAAATAAATTACACAAAGTAATGCGCCTGCCTGGGTTCGAACCTACGACTTACTGCTCGTAAGTCGGGGCTGCTACCACTGGGCCACCGCTGCTCTTCACATCCATTTAACTTTACGATATTAGAATTGCAATAAACCTGTCATATTGATTCGATTCACGAACGACACCAAAGGCCCAAATACCCAAATCTGTCAATGAATCAATCAAATCAACCAATCACAATTGTAACACTTTTTAAAGTTCCAATTCACGGAAACTCGAACCGGAAAAACATGAAGCTGTCAACACATGTAGGCTACGCCATTTTGTCACATCGGCGTGACGATCGCGTGCGGACAGCGCATGCGCGAACACTGCGCGGTGCGCACGATTCGATTTCGCACGTCCATCTGACACGAAAGATAGCAATTAAGTTTTTTTCTTATTGTTAGATAATATTTTTCCGGTCTACGAGTGTTCTAAGAATAGATTGGATTAGCAGAATTATTGATTGTGTGCTGTGTCACGGAATGAGAAGTTATGTTGTACTGATTAAGGATAATTTGATAATATGACTTTGATTGTGTGCAAAAAAATAATTCTTAATTATTTCCTTGTAACCGTTCAGCAGATGTTCTCTTGACGATGACCCTTTTCATCGAAATTGACATTATCAAATCACGGCACCTTGAAACATAGAAACATGTGGCTAATTTTGAAAATTGTAAATAGTCACTTTTTACGGTACTAGGTCCTCCTCATCCTCATCATCTGCCTATCCATTTCCCAAATATGTTGGGATCGGCTTCCAGTCTTACCTTATGCAACTGAATACCATTGTGTTACATGGAGTGACTGCCTACCTGACCTCCATAACCCAGTTTATTAAACTGAGTAATACGATACCATTTGGTAAGACTGGATGTCAAACTTTCGGGACACACTTCCTGTAGCGACTGTCAAAGGTCTACAAATGACAGCCGGGACCAACGACTTAACGTGCTTTCCGAGGCACAGAGAAAACTCGGTATATAATGAAAGAAAGAAAAAAACGAAACATTTTTAGAAAGAAATCATTTTTATTTGACACATGCCACAAACGCACACAACAAAAAAATATAAAAAATTAAAACTAAACAGAAAATGATAATATTGTGTGTCTCATGGCTGCGCCAAATAGGCCCAGTTCAGCAAACTGCCGAGCAGCTGGTTTTCAACTGGACCCGAGATAATGACGTGACGGACGAAAAACAGTTTAGTTGGTATGTACTTTGTGTCATGAATTATGTGTATGAAAAGGTACTTACATCGAATTAATTTTAATTACTACTTATATCGGATAAATATCTGTGCATTAATAACATATAAAACTACATATTAATAAAAATCAAGAAAAAGTGCAAAATAAAACAAAAAACCGATACCAAAGTAATGGTGGTCATGGGTGGTCACCCAGTTACAGACCAACCAAGGCAAGCAAGGTTTAATCTGAAGATAGACCCGGAGGAGCCACTATAGTGGCTGTTATTATTTAGCCACGAGCTCCTCTTAATAGTCGTTTTTCGTATCACCCACGATCACAAAAAACACCACCTATCTCTAAGTTAACTACCAATGTTAATGAACCATCATCTTAAATTCATCTTCTTCTTCAACCCTTGGCCACCCAATGCTGAGTGTAGTCTCTTCCAAATCTCTCCATTTTTTGCGGTTCTGTGTCATGGCTATCCAGTTTAATGAGTTCGTCTGTCCACCTAGTCGGTTGTCTTCCCACATTCCTTCATCCCATCCGTGGTCTCCACTCCAGTATTTCCTTCCCCCATCTTCCATCCAGTCTAACGGCATATATGGCCCGCCGACTTCCATTTTCTTAAATTCTATTTGACGTCAAATAACAACACAAAAGTTACACATTACAATACCTGCACTCACATTATGTAATATCTGACGCCTACTTACATGAAACCTAGCAAACTCAACCGTAGCACATTATTTAGCCAAATCGCTCGACGTTATGATATTTAACAATATCTAAATGCTGGCATTGTCTTCGGAATTAGACACGGCAGTGAAGTTAAAGCCCTTAGCTTGGAGAGCTGCGTAGGAGTTGCATAGATTAATAGTTTTACCACATTTTGTGCCTAAGGGTCGAAAGTCGGAAATAGTGAGCATGAGGAAAAGGTTCGGAGAAATAAGGTTTATGTAGGATATTCTCTTTTGAACTGACGATTGATTAAGTATAAAGTAATAGGGGATCGGACTGGGTAAAGAAAACGACATTCTATTTTGTCCGTCAGACAGGTAATACAAAAATATTAGACACGTATTTTTTGTTTTATCAAAAAATTACTTAGTTAGAACTCATTAAAGTTGGAGAGTGGGGGCTTACTACGTCACAAGTAGGTATAAAACTTACCTACATGTGACGTCATGCAACATTTCAACTCAATATATCTCCGTAATTTTATGAACACGTGAAAAAAGAAAAAATACGTGTCCGATACTTTTCAATAAACTACCCGACGGACAAGGAAAAAATAAATTGGATTATCCCCTATTAAGAGCATTTACATCTTACGGCATTTCATACAAACTTTCAAGTCCTTATTTCCCGAAATGACTGAACCGATTTTAATGAAACTTAATACGCATAAGGAGGATACATAGGTCAAAAAAATAACTAAAAATACATAAAAAGTTACTAAAAAACATTTTCAAAAAGTCTTTAAAAAAATATGTAAATGGAAATTTCTGTTTCTATAGATAATTTAAAATCGGTCTAATTTAACTGTAACACTATTGACGGAAAACGTCTTTTGTAACTTTTTAGACATATGTATCCTGCTTATGCGTATGAAGTTTCGTTAAAATTGGTTCAGTCATTTCGGAAAATAAGAACTTGAAAGTTTGTAGGAAATGTTATCTTAATGCTCCGGTTTCTGAAACGAAAGTGGTTGACGCGGCAAAATTAAACACCGGTCTGGAGATGCCAAATGTACTTAAACATTTTAATATCTAATAACACAATTTTTACATGCAATCATAAACACAATTTCTGCATGCAATCAGCATGCAGAAATTGATATTATTATTTTGTAAAAAAAAAACAAGAAATGCACTTTTTACCTACCCTATCTACCTACCTACCCTACCCTACCCTACTTTTCTCACCTTTTAAACCTTCCCTGGACTACGACAAACATTTTAAAACCAAAATCAGCTAAATCGGTCCAGCCGTTCTCGAGTTTTAGCGAGATTAACGAACAGCAATTGATTTTTATATATATAGATAGATAGATAGATTAAGTTAAGCGATTAGCCGACCGACTGCCTGAACTCCACCCCAATACCCCTTAGTAAGACTGTTTGTCAGACTTTCGGGCCGCTGCACACTGAATGCCTATAACGACTGTGAAATATCTACGACTAACAGCCGAGACCAACAGCTTAACGGGTTTTCCGAGGCACGGAGGAAACTCAGTATGTAATAGGCGACAACCCGTCTACGGACCAGTCCATTAGTCCGTGGTAACACGACACCCCTTCGAAAACTGATTGTCTGAATAAAGAAACTTACATCATATGCCTAGCCTTTTCCCAAACTATCTTGGGGTCGGCTTACAGTCTAATCGTATGCAGCTGAGTACCAGTATTTTACATGAAGCGACTGCCTATCTGACCGCCACAACCCAGTAACTAGGTAATACAATACCCTTTGGTAAGACTGGATGTCAAATTTTTGGCTTCTGACTACTCGTAAGGACTGTCAAAGACCTACAAATGACAGCCCGGACCAACGGCTTAACGTGCTGTCCGAGGCACGGAGGAAATAATAATTTTGGTCGCCCATCCACGGACCAACCTCGGCAAGGACGGCTTAACGTAAAAGATCGACCCGGGTGGCTGTTATTATTTAGCCACGAGCTCCTCAAAAGAAACTTACAATTGAACTTTAATTCAACTAGATTTTTATTAATTTCAACGAGATTCATTATTCTTGAGTCCTCTCATCAAAAGATTTAATCGCACCACTATGAATCTGCGTATGCATTCTAAAACAAAAGACACGTCATAAAGTACAGTCTACACAATAATCTATGGCCATGAGCTTAGTCACAGGCAAGGAAACGACGCCCAAGGCGGGTCAAAATGGTCTCCAAGAGAGATCACTTTATGCTGATAGTCTAGCCGTAATTAACTGTAACTATTCGTGGTAATATGTGAATATTATGACGGAGAAACTGTGCTTGTTATTGAAGATCTGGTTTGGGATTTTTTGGGGGGATATTAAAAAGAGACTGTGGACTGTGGTAATACAGTTTAGTCTCTTTTGTAACATCATGCCTGTAGTCCACGAAGGTTTAGACAAAGGTGTACCTAATAGTACTCCCACATTTCGCCAGTTATGTTTAAGTCCCATGAAATAGAAGGGGCGAGCCTATTGCCATCAACCGGGCACAAATCCAGACCTCGTGGCTGCTACTGAGAAATTCCTGTTGTAAAAACCCAACCTAAATAACATTTTGCCCATTCGGGATTCGAACCTAGGCTCTCACATCAGCAATCACGCACACAACCATTCGAACGATGAGGCAGTCCAGGAGGTCTACTCTGTTTCTCCGAAACGTAACTTCGGCAACGAACGAAAATTAAACGTAGTATCGTTTGTGACCCTACACTACATAATTTGCGGACGCACACAAGAAATTCGAATTCACAGATAACGAATGTATTGAATGTTATTGTGTGCGTCCGCAAATTACATAGAGTACGGTCACAAACGTAACTACGTTTAATGTTCGTTCGTTGCCGAAGTTACGTTTCGGAGAAAGAGAGTAGGCCTCCTGGTACCATTTTATTAAGTATAAATCAAAATTAACAACTAACAAAAACTAGGTAACAGACAAAACGATAGAATCTCGAACGAAAGTATTGTTTTTTAAACTTTCTAATCTCGGTTTTGGTGACAAAACAATATAATCAATTTATGCTAAATTCTAATGATATAGATAAGAAAGAAAGTTTGAAATATTAAGGAATAAATAAGTCCTCATTATTATGTCATTTTAATATAAAGCGAAAGCCATGCCCAAGCAGTATACCACTATGCCCGACAAGATTTTGACACATGACACATCAGCTGATTCGGTGGGGTGATTCGAATTGTCATGAAATTCACGAAATTTTCATCAACTTTCAGGATTCAATTTTACTGTGAAAAACATGTCATGGGATCTGTTTCATACGATAAATTTGATGTTAATATCTCCAATATCGTGTTGAAGTCGCTAAAACGGAGTCAGTCTATTGCGAAATATGTGTAAAATACATATTACTATACCCTTACAAAAAGTAGATATCTTAGATGCGCTGGAAATAATGTACATAAGCAAGCTTCTCGTATGCTAAAAGAATTCGAAAAGGCAAAATAAAAACAGTAACATTCTATCTCCCTTCTTATTTTTGCCATTATTCATACACAATTTCAAATTAAAACACAATCAAAGTCTTGACAAATATTACTAAAAACTATGTTGTTACATATCACTTCTTAGTGCTGACCGAAAACCCGGGTTTCATAATTACGATTAATAAGTTGCATTCAGCCTAATCGATAATCGTAATAAAATCGAGTTTGGAAAAAAGAGTTGAGACTGAATAAAAACTCATTGGTATAATTTCAAATAATTATTTAATGTAGAAATAGGTCATAAAATACTATATTTTTTAACAATTCATTAAGTAATTATTAGATCGAAAGCATCTTATAATTAATAAATGAACGTTGACTTCAAGAGAACGAGATTTATTACTAAAAAAAACGACAGAAGTCTGTAAACCCAAAAAAAAAAACCAAATCAACAGACAGGAGAAACTTTCCGTTGAACTAGTATCGTGAAATATAACAAGAAATTAAGTCTCAAAGTTCAAGCAAATAAAAAAACAGAAAATGGAACGATTTCCAAATTTAAGCACAGACAGCACCTTAGGCTTAATTCGCGCCGTTATTTTCTATTTCAAAATTTAAATTAAGAATGCGCTCGCAATTCTCATAATTTAAAATAAGTATTTATTTTACTACATAATTATTGAGATGATGATTGATGTTTGTTTGTTTGTTACCTTTTCACGACTAAACGGCTGATCGGATCTTAATGAAATTTGGCAAGAAGATAGATTTTAACCTAGGCTATATATCATCACGCTACGACCAATAGGAGTGGAGCAGCAATGAAAAATGTTGCGAAAACGGGCAAATAGTGACGCAAACGAAGTTGCGCGGGACAGCTAGTATCTCATGTTTGGTTAAAGAATGACCAGGATCTTGGAAGGAATCCTAACTAATATTATAAATGCGAAAGTAAGTATGTTTTTTACGCTTTCACGCGAACACTACTCAACCGATCATCATGAAACTTTTTACAAATATTCTTGCGGTATTAGAAGTAACATAGGCAAATAGTAGGAGGAGGTAGAAGTATCAACACGCTACGACCAATAGAAGAAAACGGGGAAAATATGACGAAGACGAAGTTGCGCGGGACAGCTAGTATAAAATTTTTTTTTTGATCCACCAAAGATAAATTATACTCTTCCAAGATTGTGTATCGTATGGTTGGGTTATTGTTATGTTACAGGTAGTCAGTGGCCCGAAAGTATGACAGCCAGTCTTACCAAGGGGTATCGTGCTACCCGATATTAACTGGTTTGAGGAGGTCAGATAGGCAGTCGCAGGTCGCTCTATTTAAAGTACGGGTATGCAGCTGCATCCGGGTAGACTGCAAGCCGACCCCAATAAAGTTGGGAAGACGCTAGGCAGACAGATGATGACGGTTGACAATCAGCAATGCATTTAAGCCGTTTCGTTTCAAGGAAGATAAGTTTATTCTTTCAAAGCGGTTCACTGTACAGTCTAAAAAGGTTTTTTTTTTAATATCTGCCGATTACAGGTAATCAATTATAGGCCGTGAATATCCGTCATATGAACCAGAACCATCAGGACATGAGTCTTACTCGTATATTTTGTAGGTTGTGTTTAAAAATCTATTTTTAAAGTTTTTGGGGTTGTTATCATCATCATCATTAGCCTATAATGTTCCCACTGCTGGGACACAGGCCTCTTCTCCTATGAGAGGGAGTGGACTGTAATCCACCACGCGGGCCCAGTGCGGGTTGGTAGATGTCACATGTCTTCGAATTTTTGGCTCTAGGACATGCCGGTTTCCTCACGATGTTTTCCTTCACCGTTATACTCAAGCTTATCTAAGTAGGTATCAAAAAATACTATCGATTAAAAGTGTTGGTCGGAGAACGCAAAAGATAAACAAAATTGGAAAGACATGGGCGCTTTTATCCAGCAGTGGGACAGAGCAGGCTGATAAAAGAGTAAATACCCATTAACCAACCCAACCTCCTAACCAATAATCAAACTAGGTACATAATTCTTTTTTACTATGCCTACCGAGATCCTCTCGGCATTCTACCAACCTTAGGATAGTTCAAAACAAAATTCACAATAAATTATCTATAAAAAAAAATAGGAATAATAACATTTATATAGTAAATTTAAATACCTAAAAAATAAATTGGAACAGAGAACGAATTCCTAATTTAAATTTTAAAATGGAAAAAAAATCGGCGCGAATTTAGTCATATTATCAGTTTGTGCTGTTTATTTTTGGGTCACAATGTACGAAAAACAATTAAGATTACCATTATAAAAGCTTTAAAAAAAATTATTATAATAAATATTAATTGTATTTACGCTCAAAATAATTAATTTTAATTTTCATGCATAGATTTATTAAATTCCTTAATTTAATTACTTACTCGAGTAAATCGTTGTTTATAAAAAAATAATCGATTGGAATAATCGCTTTCACATATCACAATAATAAAAAAAAAAAAACAAATGGTCGTCTATTTCAAATTCAAATTGAGTGGTGGTAATGAATATTACGTGTTATTGGTCCTGTTTTAGTAAATAACGCTAAGATCTGGGCATTTTCATGTGGTTTATAATATTTGGAATGATATTTGTCATAATTGTTATCGAATCTATACGCGTGTTTGTGTTAAATGTAAAATATAAAAATGTAAACACGCACGATTGGCGCGAAACTTCGACTTTAGATATCAAAATTCATCATTACCACTGCTTATTTAAATTGAACTATGGATGAATTCGCACCATAATTAAATGACGAGATCATTATTGTCCATATAGTGGAGATAGAATGTTCGAAAACCACAATTTTATGATTTTTAGCCTCGATCGGCACTGCCGTCAAAATGGCGATGACCGTATTTATGCACTTGCATTTTATAAGGGCAAAATTAAGAAACTTGCACGCTAAATACAGAAGTTTTAATGGCGTTGATATATGAGATTTTTATCCAACTCTCTTAATTAACGCACACTCATAGTATTTGATAATCAGAATATTAAATATTTACATAAATAATGAGGGCGACGAATGACTTAATTGCTAGCCCCTTTCGGGGCCGATACCAAGCCAGCGGAGGTTTGAGCGTCAAGCCCCTTCGGGGGCCCGTACCGAACTATATGGTTAATAAAAACACAAATCCAAAACAAATGACAGTGTCAAAGCATTCAATGTTGTTTTGTTATAAAACCAGTTCCCATACAAATAATTAATAATATGCTAGATTAGCTACATAATAGATACATTTATCATAAACATTTTAATATTAATATTTCTATAATGTGTCATTTTTTTATTAAGAAACTTGTTTTAACACGTTACTAAACTCGTACAAAACGGCATCGTTGAAGCAGATGAGAGAATGTTATAAAAGTATGTCAAGTTATTTAATAATAGACAATCAATTATTGTTAGGTGAAATCTTTTGTGAAGTGGTCACAATATTACATTGTAACTTAGATATTGTCGTCCTAGTTATTGCCTGTAATAAATAGATGGTTGTCTATTGATATGTCAAAGGATTTTGCAACTTATTTCATGATCAATTCGACTTCTTTCGTATGACGTGATACTTGATGATGTTGTTACTTGAAGGCTTTACTCCTCAAGTAACTGACCCCGTAAGTATATTTTTTTTGTAGATTGTGTTGGTAGAGAAATGAGCAGTGGTCCACATTGGCCCTAGATCCCTCGGTCCAGGACCAATGTGAGAATGGGGAATTCGATTTGGAAGTCATGAGGATAGGCCTTTGCCCAGTAGTGGGATGATACAAGCTACTATTAAAAGTAGATAAAATAAAATACACAGGCTGAAACTTGATAAAACATAGAAGCCAGAAAATCTTTTGATCAAACCTAAATGTCGCCAATGTGACAAAAACAAAAAAAAACTTGGGCAATATCCGGAAAAAACAACACCACAAAAATAACCCTTACCAAAACAATAACCCAAATAAATAAATATCCTCACCCCTTCGACATCCACGTCCAGCTAACACAATTACAATTCAGCCACGACAAGTAATAAAATAGCCGAAAGAAACGACCATTCGACACTCGAGGCTAAAGAGCTATTCGGTATTCTTCTCACCAACCCTTAGAAGCCACGAGCCATGGAGGGAAAAGAGCAAACACTTTAGCCGAAGGACCCAAGATAGAGAACGTATTGAGTCGCGAAATAAAATAAGGGTGTGTGTGGAAATTCTTGGACCAGGGATGTTTATAAAGCTGTTGGTATATTTTTTTAAAGCAAAATCTTCGCAATCGGTGTCTGCCAGCGTGCCTATACTATACTATAGATAGTATACTTCGATCCAAGACCCAAATCGCAGCCGTTTGTAACACAGCCGCCAAATTAAAATGGAATTGGGCAGGCCACATCTGCCGCATGTCACATCAAAATCAGCCCAAAGTGGCAACAGATTGGTTCTGAACAACAGAAACCGGCGACGCGGTATGCCTTAGAAGGAGATGGCGTGACGAGCAAGACTCTTATGAAAAGGATTGGGCCAAATTAGGTTAAGACAAAAGAAAAATGGAAAGCAGGAAGGGAATTGGCCCTGCAGTGGGACACATAAGGATCATAAAAATAACTTTTATCAAAATTTGAATGTTATCAATAAAACAAAGAGGTAAAGACTAAACAGCTACGTATCTTATAGTAATTAACCAAGAGTTGTGGAACTGTTTAACTTACAGTCATTTGAAGGAAGCTGACAGGCTTTTTTAGCCTTTGGTCTCATAGATTATGATGTGTTGTTTGGTGTTTTTTCTTTAGTAATTAATTACTTACATTTTCATAAAAAAAAAAAAAAAGTTTTTTTGGCGGTTATAACAACTCCACAAACATACAGTGAAGTGGACAATAAGCCTGACCGCAGGTGGCGTTTAGATCTCGCGAACTTTTCAAATATTTGCCAGGACTTTCCCATGGATTTGTTCCTTTTTCCCCCTTTTGTCGGAACTAACGTTAACATTTATCTACCGAAGCGGATCAAGTATGCTTTGACACAGAGCCACGAATATCTTTTGACGAAATATTTGTACGGGACCCGAATGTTTGAACTTTTTGTTTAAGGGTATGTAAGCGTGTTTTGATTAAATTATATTTTGTAAATCTGACTTGAATTGTTTTTTGTTTTGGTGGGTGGATTTTAGTTTTATTCCAATGTCAGTTGTTTTTGTTCTCCTTTTTTATAGAATAATGCGTTTCTAAATAGTCCAATGACCATTTAGATTTATGATCAATCTCATTCCCATGTTGAATTTACTTTTAATATAAATTCTTTCGATCAATTCAGTATGCTTATCGAATCATCTATTACGTGTTTTCACAAGAAAAAGTTTTATTCAAGAGAGTTTTTTGAGTCCAATAAATACATTTTCTTTTCTATTCTTTTTTCTTTTGCATTATTTTTGTGCATAAACAAAGTAAAAACAAGTTATCAAAAACAACTGATATTCACGGTAACATAAATAATTATTATGATATCATAAATCCACAATTACCTCACACGAATTTGTATGGTCCTCTAACCAGCACGCATTACATAATAATCAATTAAAAACCCACTCTGATCGATTCCCGCTCACCGAT
The DNA here is from genome assembly GCA_963082945.1 of Cerastis leucographa. NCBI lineage: Eukaryota > Metazoa > Arthropoda > Insecta > Lepidoptera > Noctuidae > Cerastis > Cerastis leucographa. Next base: position 6,344,817 of record OY720363.1, on the reverse strand, counting down.
GACCGTCACTAATCTCATAATATTTGACATTTGGCAACACCGCGATTATACAGTAACACTTTACAAGCAAATCATGATGCACCTGACCTTAGGAAAATTTCAGTTCCTACAATCAAATTCTTAAGGCATTTTTTTTTGTAATAAATGAATTGAACAATTGGATCCCATTATGGCAAATTGATTTCCTCAATGTGTTGAGTATAACGTCGCAAATTGGACAAAAAGCTAACCTGTGCCATTAGCACTAAGATAAAGCACTTGTTACGACCGTGGGAGACTGTTTTTTTAATCTGTGGGCCAAGTAGGCAGACAGCACACACACGCATAGCACACGCGCACAGGCACGGCACAGGTGTACAGCGTGTAGTTGGTATGTTTACAAATTTTATAGCTTGTATATTTTGCTGTTTTCTTTTCATACTGTGATGGATTTTTATATTGTTGTTACGGCATCATATTCAGAGTGAATAACTGGATTTTATTATGAGTATTAATTTGTTACGAGTTAATGTAATCTTTCTAAGGTATTTGGGTATCAAAAAGACACTAAATAAAGACACTAGCACTTTTAGGTTGGTAAGCTGATAACGATACGAAAGAAAGGCTCGAATGATATGAAATCCCGGAAATAAGGAATAAGCCCGGAATCACCCACTGCCGAGTATAGGCCTCCTCTTTTTGCCGCCACACTTCCCGGTTCTGTGCGTCTCTTATCCAGGTGTTTCCCGCGACTTTGACGATATCGTCGACCCAACGAGCTTAAGGACGGCCCAAAGGCCGCCCATCCGAGCTGTACTCTCCTAGAGATCTCCTTGATGGAATGTCAAAAGACGCTCGTTTCCAATCTTAACAGCTGAGGCAGAGTCGTCCGGGAAGCTTGACATCACCACCGTCTTGGACATGTTCATTCCTAAGCCAACTTGTAGGGAAGCATCAAAAAGTTGTTTCAACATGCATTGAAGATCTTCCAGGGATTCGGCAAACAACTCGAGGTCATCCGCAAACCGAAGGTGTTACAAGTAGACACCATTGATGTTAACACCACTTTGATCCCATTTCAGTGTTTTAATCACGTCTTCCAGGGCAGCAGTAAAAAGTTTAGGCGAAATGGTATCTCCTTGTCGCACTCCCCTTTTGATCGCTATTGGTGCGGTGAGCTCATGTAATCTAACCTGCATTGTTGCCGAATCGTACAGCTCCTTGAGTACAGTCTACATACCGAGCGTGGATCTGGCAGCGAAGGAGAGACATAAACACCGCCCAGTGCTCCACACTGTCGAATGCCTTCTCATAATCGATGAAAGCTGAACACAAGGGTTGATTGTATTCTGCACTCTTCTACATTGTCTGCATCACGGATATCAAAAACAAAGGAGTAAATGATGCCATGACGCTGACAGGGGAGATTAGAAGATGTAAACGTGTAGCGCCGACCCCAAGTAGAATGTGACAAGTGCAGGAAGATGATAATGAAGCCGGTGACGATAAGAAATTTTTGATTGCCGATGCAGTGAAAATCTACTGCACATAAAAGCACAATAACTGTGATGTCTCCAATCAATTAATTTCGAACAATATTTTCACACAGCTTATTCATCACCAAAAATTACATTCACACTGCAAAGGCATGACTATACAGTCCATTTCCCACCAAACCGGCTCTTATGACTTTAGCCTAACAGCGAACAATCTATAACAACGAGTGATAATCGTTCGTTCAGTCAACGTTCGTGTCAAAAGCCAAGAAATTAATGTTCGCAATCACAGTTAGAGGCCAAAGTAAGGCCGAAAGCCGAAATTCTCACGGCCGCACCCAATATACGAGGTGCATTACGAATTTGTCATTTTATTAAGTTGATTGCAAGCTTGGGACATGGTATAAGGTGAAGGTAGGGATGCGAAAGGTTTTGAAAGGTGATTTCGGCATAGAAATATAGAGTAGTGTAATGGATGAATTAATTTACGCTAATTACTAGTTGCTAGTCTTAATGTTACTATGTCAATTTGGTTTGCAAATACTAACATAGCTTGTGGTTGAGTTTGGGATGGTTTTAATGCATGTACATTTTAATGTAAAGCATAAATGTTTTAACAAAATCTTCAGTATAGGGTTATTCTCGTCTTTTATTTAAATCCATATAAATTAATTGCGTTTTTTAATATTCCTAAAAAGACATCTAAGTCTTCAGTGTAAGGTTTTAGGTATTATTATAAGGTACGTTTTTTTTAATAATCTACAGTAGATTGCGTTTTGGGCTTTAATAAGCCCTTATAAAATCACTACCTAATCTTTCGGTATTTATAAACTTAATAATTTATCAAAAACAAAACAATACAACGCAATCACCGATAATTTTGATGCAAACAATAATTTCAATATAATTATATGCCAATAAATATTCATCTTACAAATCGATATGTGATTGTACGTCACTATTTCTGCAATTGATAGCTTCTGTGACAAAGATGAATGTTTGCGACACGATCATGTTTAGTCTATTAATAGACAAACATAACGTGAGAGGTGGAGGAATTTGGAACTACGTTTGCTACTGAATTTTTTGACAGGTATACGACTTTTTTCTTAGAAAGTAGTGCCGTCATCAGGTCTCAACTAATATTGGTGTAGTAATACTACCACAGTATAATTTAAGATGTTCAATTAATAAATAAGACGCTAAGAACGCTGGAGAGCAGCGGTGGCCCAGTGGTGGGTTCCAACCCAGGCAGGCCCATTACTTTGTGTAATTTATTTCATCACCGCTGCTCTCAAAAACGGTGAAGGAAAACCTCGTGAGGAAACCGGCATGTCCTAAAACTAAAAATTCGAAGATATGTGGCATCTACCAACCCGCAAAGGGCCCGCGTGATGGATTACAGCCCACTCCCTCTCATAGATAGGAGGCCTGTGTCCCAGCAGTGGGAACATTATAGGCTGATGATGATGATGAATTAATAATAAACTCACTGTTGTTTACACATAATATTTTTGGTATTTTATCTCGACTGTGTATAAATGATCACCAATATGTAAGTCTCCACTTACCTAAATTTATAGGCGATTTTCTCGTGGAATTAAAGATTGCAAATGTGAAATAAAGATATTCCATATGTGTCTAAAAATAAATTAGTATGTTCGTAAAAAAAATAAGTTGCAACCAATACAAATTGGCGAAAATCTCTTTTAAAGTAATTATGGTGATCAGATTTTATCCTCGTGATTGTACCCAGTTTACGATTTGAACCCAGAGTGAGTCATTGGGAATCACTGAGCTTTATTGAAAGTGTTATTTTAAGGAATGGTAAAAATTTTATTGGTTTTAGTTACGATAAGCATGGCTTTTGTTATAACTAACCCAATTTTTCACCTGTAAACATGACGAACATGACTTTAGGGAATTAATTCTTAGAAATCGTTCCTGTTCCATTCTTTTGCTTATGCCCACATCTACCCAGATAGGGGCTGAGAAAGTATTACTTAGTGAGTGATTTTTTGATTATTATCAAAACTTTTAAAGGTAATTTTTTTTAAATTAAAATGAAAGAATATTTTCCCGATGTATTAAACTACTATTATATATTTAAAAAAAAATATATATACATAATTTTGTTAGATAAAATATTTAAAAATATAAGTATGTAATGAAATTGAATAAAGAGGTGACATCATCATCACTACGTTGACCACGCCGATGTCACATGTCATACCGTCTAAAACAGATGTAGATGACTACATTTATTTTCCTGCAATCAATGTAAACATGACTTTATTCATCCACAAGTGCTACCGGTCATCTCACGGATTGGTACGAACTCCTATCCTACCTCGTCATCTTTGACGTCATTCCTGGGAAAAACGATTCGCAGCCGGAACTACACGACTACCGACGTAAACTGACGAAGTTAATCTTATTAAAACGAGAATACCATGCTCTTTCATGTAAAGGTAGTTCTCTATCCAATTAATAACTTTTAATAGACTTGTTCGGAAAACTATAAAAGAAATCTGTCAAACTTTGCAGTCATTTTAATGGTAAAAAAAGATATTTATTGCGTACCTACAAAAGTCTTGAAAGATTGGACTTTAAATTAATTACAGATTTTGCAATGTTTTACTGTTGTTTTTAAATATAATTAAACATTATGGTTGGGATAATTATGTTCTAGAATTAATGGCGTAATCTATGTAGGAGATTAATTAATTAGTTTGGTGTATACTTTTTTTATAAAATCGTAAAATAACCGGTAGCTAAATTAAGGATAAAATGACGAATGTATATGTGGAATGGTTTCTAGTTTCTGGGCCCTAATAAAACAATACATGCAGATTAAGGGGTCAAATAACGCTAACTCAACTATGTTGGGGTCGGCTTCGAGTCTAACCGGATGCATCTGAATACCATTATTTTCATAGAACGACTGCCTCTCACAACCCAGTTAGGACTCGGTAACACGATACCCTTGGTAAGACTAGTTGTCAGACTTTCGAGCCAATGACTATCAAATTTGTATCGACTATCAAATATCCACAATAACGCTGACGCTTAACCCGTTTTCCGAGAATTTAGAAAATGGAACATAAGCATGTTGCTCACACGGTAACATTCCATGTTGCCCGCAACACAAAATCAAATTTTCTAAAGAACACACTGAATTTCAAATATCCAACGATAGATACGACCATGCGACCATTTGTATCGTCACACCGATTTCCTTTCATCACCCGTCCACATCAGACAGTCTCATTAACTCTGAAACCTAGTAATAAATTAGATATCATTTATTAATACACTCGGACGTTTCGTGGGCGGAGTGCTAAAATTTTATGAGCAAAATTCCACCTGATGCAATTTGGTACCATGGGAGATTGTCGCGGGACCAATCTCACGATTTAAGTTGTCAGTTACAACATTAGTTACTGTTTTTAAATGTGTTTATTATTAATTGCTCTGGTAATCGTTTTTGAGATTTTAAGAAGTATTGCACTCGACGATTTTTAAAAGAATTACAGTGTGGGTAATATGATATGGATTTGAAATAACAATTTCAATGATCAGTTTAAGCAAGTATGCTTGGATAAAATGGATCAAATCGCAACTTTTCTGCTACTTGGTTGAAGTTAGAGCAAAGTTGTGGATTATTATTTTAAATCCATATCATGTTTCTTCAAGATCGCTACAACGATGATGCAACAATGAAGAGTCTTTAAAAGTAGTATATTTTCATATCTATTTACTGTCTGTTTTTTATCAAGTTGTCTACTTAATAGGAAGCCCAGACCCAACACTGAGGACTATATCAACAGTGATATCATTTATTTATTTATCATCGGCTATTATATCGGCTAAGATAATAGATGGACCATAAAAACTACACGGTGAAAAGGACCACTAGGTAAGAGAAATATCGGTAGACCAGCAAAACGAGATTGGATAACTCTCGCCAAAGACAGAGGATTCTGGAAGGACAAAGAGGAGGCCTTCACCGAATCGGGATTCACGTGAAATAAAGATGATGAAGAAACTAACGATACTAACACTTAAATTTAATGAGTTAAATTATACTAACACAACTAACAAACATTTGAAATCCGAAATACTTTGTGGCAATTGTCAAATAAAGATGAGAAAACTAACAATACTAACAGTAGATCTTAATGAGTTAAATATACTAACACAACTAACAAACATTTGAAATGTGAAATACTTTGGCGTGGAAATAAAAAGGCTTTATTATTATTATTATATATTATATCGGCTATATTTAATTTTTTTATTTATCATCGGCTGATTTGATCTAAATCAGCCGATCAAAGTCCGCTGCTAAGCATTAATGTCTGTCATGCTGTGCCCCAACTCCCTGCTTACTGCATCCAGTCTCTCCCAGCCAGACTAACTCGAGTCATCATCATCAGCTTATAATGTACCCACTACTAGGACACAGGCCTCCTCTCTATGAGAAGGAGTGGGCTGTAATCCACCACGTGGACCCAGTGCGGGTTGCTAACTCGAGTAAGTCTATTGTAATTTTCATTAGCTAAATAAAAAAAAATGTATTCATCTGCCTAGCCTTTTTCAAAGTACATTGGCTTCCATTCTAACCGGGTGCAGCTGAATCGCGCTATTTTACATAGAGCGACTGCCTATTTGACCTCCACAACCCAGGGTTCCTTCTCATAGAGAGGAGGCCTGCGTCCCAGCAGTGGGAACAATATAGGCTGATGATGATGATGATGAACCCAGGGTATCTTATTACTGTGTAATACGATACCCTGTGGTAAGACTGGTTGTCAGATTTTCAGGCCACTGACTGCCTGTAACGACTGTCATAGGCTTAAAACACAGCAGCCAGGACCAACTGCTTAACGTGCACGGAGAATACTCGGTATGTAATAGGTGATCACCAATCGACGGCCCAACTTACGCAAGCACGCTTAACTTAAAGAGCTATTGTAACTTAGCCACGAGCTCTTCAAATAATTTTCTAAATAATTGAATAAATTCTCTCAATTAACGTAAAAATCTAGAATACCATTTCACATAAGCACATACACAATATTTCGAAATACACTATGAAATGCCAACAATTTATTAACCTCATCAAAACAGTTATTTGCATAAATGTCAACGGCTATTAAGGCCAGTCAATAATTAATTAATTTAAGTATCTAGATAACGTGATAGTTTCCTTAACAGTCTTAAGTATCACTTTACTTGAGAACTTCCATTAATAATTAGTAAAAGCGGATACAGAAATATGGAGAGGATAAATAAACAAGAGGAGCCATTAAGGTACTGATTATTTAGAGGTTCCGTAGTAGCAATAAAGCAGTAAAGTAGAATTTATTTAACTCTAGCTTATGCCCGCAGCATTGCTCGCGTTAATTATCCCACGGGAACGTTTTAAATATAGCCTATGACACTAATATCGATTCTGAAGCAATTTACGGATTCGGATCTGTCGTTCCAGAGAGACATTCCTGATAAAAAACCCAATAACACTGCCCGACCTGGGAATCTAACCCAAGGTTGCACCTGCATGCACAGTAACGGCGATTGCAATCATCGCAACTAGGCAGCAACGTGAAATAGGTTTAGTTTTTTGTTTTGCTGAATATTAAGGGCTCATAACAATTTACAAACTGTAAAAAGACTTTTATCTCGAAACTGTAAGGCAGTTGTTCTCCCCGTAATTGCGATTTTGTTGTTGTTCTGCTCCATACTTTGGAACCTACCAGTTACGAAGATATTGAAGGTCAAAGTTCCATCTTTTCAGAGGATTTTTACTAACATACAAGTTTTTAAGGTTATAATTTACTTTAAATACCTCCATCACGGGTTTACTATTTAATGCATCCATCAGCACAATTTTTAGAATGCGTTAAAATCGTTTTTGCGTAGGGTGATATACAGAATGCTTCGTTGACGGGTTCGTGATGGATCCGGGTACACCTTGTATAGGCTGTGAGCCTTGTCAATCAACGAATATGCGGCAATCAATTAATATACAACGGTAGTATCGGCCGTTGGTCACATAGATCGGATATTCGGTCGCATAGATCGAACGTGCGTGACATCAGCTAAGCTTTTGACAAATCACAAACTTTACAGGCAGGTTTTGATCTATCAGCAGCTGAACCCCAAAAACGAATTAATTGCCACTTGATTCATTACCAGCTTAACAGAAAGCACCTCCTTTGCCGATTTTTAATACCATACCGTTAAATCCTGTTATATTCAAATCACTATAATTTTTAGTATGCTACAAATAAAACACTTCGGGCATCTTCGTCTTCAATCTTGTCCTTGCTTTGCCTAATTACGGTTTGTAAAGCAAAAAATGCTTCCTAGGATGAGTAACACTATACAATCTGATATTTTTCGGGCAACAATGGCTCTCAGTGTGTCATGCTTTGCCCACATTAGTCGTAATAGCGTGACCATAGCTATTTGGCGGGACCTGTCATAGTTCAAGGTTATAAAGAGACTTACACAATAGGTTTGAAATCGTCGCGATCGTTTGTGATTATTAATGGTTTAGAGTGCTATCGTTTTAGTGACATTTTTGGATAGTTATAACTGTGCTTTTAGTTAATAGATTAAGGCAATAGCCGTTTATGTCATGACAATTTTGGAATGATCCTACATCACACGAGTAAACGATTTGCATAAGCTTCTTGCCTAATTTAATTAAATTTCAGGTGTTTTAATCATGTCACAGTTGAAATATTTCACAAAGTAGCTATACTTGCTATTATACCGTGTAATATATACTTTCCCGTTTTATAAAACGGGAAAGTAAAATATCGTAAGGAAACGGGCATTAACTACAGCCAAAAATTCAAAGACATACAGTTGCCATCTATCAAGTCACACTGGGCTTACATAGAGGATTATATCCCACTACCGTTCATAGAAAAGGGAGCCTGTGTCCCAGCCGTCGAGCCATGGCAACATTATACGCTGCATATTTTGGGCAAACCCAACTTACTTTATCTTACTGTATATGAAATTGTAAAACTGAATCATAAACAGATAAGAAAAACAGGGCAATCCCTTTCACTTCGTATACGTCATCAGCACACAATTGCCTGACATAACTTAGCGTGTTCATTTACCGTGTAATGCTAAACGCAGCGATCAATAAGGCAAGTGTGTGCGCACGTTTATTTGCCTTCGTCGCAATGTTAATGTGTCCTGAGGCGTTTTGACCACAGATTGGGACAATTACAACTGATTGCAGACCAGATTGTGTTACTGTATTTTTTAGACTGTGTCTTTTATGTGATTTATGCCATAAATTGTATTCGCGTGTGTGTCTTTGTGGAATGTAATGTATGGGTTAATGATGAAATTGTACAGTTTTTGGTGGTCTACTGCGAAATTTGCTAGAGGCTAGAGGACATTTTCACAGTTCTTATTCTGATGATAATGCGAATAATAGCTTTGAACTTTACGCCCAAATTGCTACAAACATTAGGTGGGAAATTCCACATAGTCGCTTTTTTGTTGACAAAAATAATGTAGGTGTCATAAAATCCGGTAATCTGTAAATCCCAATGAAATCTTCAAACAGAAAATACCCAACTAGGTACTAATTAAAATTATGCCTCCAAATCGATATTACGATTTGTTAATTAAAATCACAAATCAAGAAACTGTAAAATTCCAAAAATAGATCACAAAAGCTGCGTTCAAAATAAGGGTCAAGGCCGAACTGTGTTAGTCACTCGCTCGCTAGTCCACGCCAGTGAATGAACGAGTAGTGCGTGGGTGTTTGTGTACCTAATTAATTCTATACGCTAATGAACGATAGTACTCATTGTCAATGTGCATCGATAGCTTATTTGGGTACTGTGAGTCACTCGACGTGGGTTTTAGACGACAATTTCGCAAGAGAATCGGGCTTAAAAGCTTATGAGCTAGGATTTATTCATAACTGCGGTAACAGCGGGCTTAAGGCGTCGGGTAGATGAGCGAAAGGTCGTCACCTCCAAAGTTTGCATTATTAACGTTGACCCAATTGTATCACAAGTATAATTTGTTTGCTTTATAGTTTGAAAACAGGGCAGAAACTAGTCACTACAGTCTACAGTTACGGCCCATTAGCCAGAAATGCAATGATAATATTACGATTGTAAAATTGTTAACAATCGTAATCTTACATCAACATTGCATTTTGTAATCAAATTCATAGACGAAACTATTGAAGAGGTAGAGAGTCATACTTGCATTTAGCTACATCTGGCTTGAAAATAAACCCCCTACAGTAAAGGCTAAGAATATGATAAATGACTTTATTATACTTAAACACGGAAATTATTAGAGGTGCCATACTACTACACAATAATATTCAATCTTACCAAATATTATATTCAATAAGGATTACAACGACTTCCCCTGGCTGTAAAGCCCACAAGCCGATTTAAATGACAATAATTTAATTTAATTAAAGCTAAATTGTCACGATCCATTGTGCTTCACACCATATTAGCACTAGTGTGAGTCAGTGACGTGGGCACTAGAAGCCAGTGTTGTAAGATAGTGCTAACCGACACTTGACTCGCCTGTGTCAACACACCCACAGAGTTTGACATCCGATACGTCTCTTTGGTCTCCCAGCGATTAGGATTATTTACTTAGGGATATTCAAAGTTTTGTTCGGCAATAAAGAAAATATGTCTTGATAGTCTTTTGTTTCCTTGAAACAAAATGCCTGATTTTAAAAAGAGTTCTCGTAAACCACAAATTTAAATCAAATTTCGAATGCGGACTAAGGTAGTACACACGGCTACTCATCAAGCTATCATTTCCAGTATAACATGGCCTCGCTTCGCATAGATTTAAAATACAATGAGAGATCCGCATCAACTGGTTTTGTACTGGTTTTGTCACCGTTCGTTACTATACTTACAACAAATAGGTAAATTGTATTTTTTTTAACTGGAAAGCAACATAATTATTTATGATAAATTTATATTATTATTTTAATGCGATACTAAGCTTCTTTTGTAGATACAAATTGCGATACGAGATTTCAAATCATGATCTCCTAAAAACAAAAAAGTAATCCCAAATTTCGACCTAATCTTGGTCAACAACAGGGTAGGGCCAAAAACAATACCTTGCAGAATTCCATAACCTCTTCCATGTTATCTTTTTTCATGATTAGAATTCGCACTATGTCAAATCAGTTGCCCATACAACTTCACAGCGGTGTCCAGTACTTACCACACCTTACTTAGCCGATGGGGACACTTAAGCAACATTAACTTAAATCATATAATAAGCTCTGTTTATTAGTAATGAGCGTACTTAGACGCATGTCAATTGGTACTGCGGCGTAATGGTCATGTTGTTATTTTGTTCACGTTTGTAGTTATGTTACGATTTCTTCTAGTTCTATCAATAACACTAGAAAAGGAATATAAACCATGTTTACTATTTATTTAGAGTACTTTGTTAAATATCCCGTTTCTAGTGTTATTGAGAGTGTTAGTGACCATGTCATTCCGTCTAGTTATTTATTTTCTTAATTTACCGTTTCCAAGCTCATCTTTGTTAAAATATGAATGTCACTGTCTTCAAATGACAGTTCTTACGAAGGGCTCGAGTCACGGACTACATATTTAGTAATTTTTCACACTGTTATTATCTATGTACAAAAATCTTACAATTTAAATTTGACCCACTTCGCAGTTTCTGATCGAGGTGAAATTTTGCAAACTTGTTCAGTTCGGATGACAATGAATAGTTAAATAGAGTTAGACGTCATTTTAAATACAATATGGCGGAATCTCAAATAGTTAGACCAAAGTGCGTAACGTAATTACTTAAGAATGAGAATTTTCACAGTTCAGGTATAGATATAAAAACTTTTTTACAAAAAAAAATAACCGACTTCCATAAAACACTAAAAAGTGGCAAATAATTTTAGTTTCGGAAGTCGGTGACTTGTTTGTTTCATTTACTTTTTTGCCACCGACTTCCGAAACTAAAATTATTTGCCACTTTTTAGTGTTTTATGGAAGTCGGTTATTTTTTTTTGTAAAAAAGTTTTTATTTTAGCCTTTTCAGTTGTGGTATCACACTTTAATCCTAGTCAAGTATAATTTTTACATTGTAACTAGACACCAGCACATCGTCCATACATACGACAAAGGACAAAATGCATAATAAAGAGAATGACTCAAAAAGTACCTAAGCAAAGATAATACAATTCATATGGCTCCACCGGGCAAGCTTCTCTACCAAATGAATAAAAAATCATCTAAATCGGTCCAGTAATCACGGAGAAATATACGGTGTACATACGTGAAAAATTTACATATAACAAAAATTTTAATAAAATGAAAACTATATGGCCAAACTATATTATTTTTTTATGAGACCAAATGGCAGGTATTCCACATCAAACTAAAGAAGAATCACGCAAATCGGATCATAAATCTCAGCGTAATCGGTGTACATACATTAAAAAAAAAACTAATCGAATTGATAAGCTCCTCCTTATAGAAGTCGGTTAATTAAAACAGAAAAAAAAAACTTTTTTTTTAACTTATTATTGGTACACCTGGAAAGTGCATACCGTTACGATTCCAACAAGCCCAAACACAGCTAAGATTCATGGCCTTGTTATGGAGTTCCGAAGCCTGTCTCTTGGATTCATCATCAGATCTGATGGTAGAATGGTTCTTATTGGACACAAATGCTTCATTTGTTGTAGAAAATACCAAAATCGCTGTACGTTTTCCTATAAAATTTGAAGAGATCCCTCGATTTCGCCAAGATTCCATCAGCAGATCCTGACTTGGTGACTATGGGACCATTTGGGAAGTATACCCTTTCCAACAAAAAAAGAATTTTCCAAATCGGTTGGCAAGCGACGGAGTAATGCGCGAACAAACATAAAAAAAAAATACAAACATCCGAATTGAGAACCTCCTCCTTTTTTAGAAGTCGGTTAAAAATGAAAAGGTTTTGCGTGAAGCATCACAATTTTCATAAGGGTGACATTGTAAGAGCAAATTATACCAATGGATGCAGGACTACGGCCTTTAGTAAATCCTGAACTATCTGATATTTCATTACAATGATAAAACGTTCACCATCTCAGTCCAGCCACGATTCTAAAGCTTAACACTTTACTGCCTTGTAGGCCGATGACTCATTTTGCCACACTGCCATCTACCAGACCTTTTGTATGAAGACATACTGTTTAATTACTATTGATTACTTCTCTTTCATTAAGTAATTGTTTAAGATTGAATAACGCTTTGAATTTGTGGTACCTTGAGCTGTGTGCTTCATTGATTGGTGAATTAGGGTTATGCCCCCTTTTCTGGTTGATGGGAGCTGCTTGCAGGGTTGGGTAATAATTTGTGGTTGGTATCTCTCCTTGAAAATGATGAGCAGTTGTGACTTCTGAGCCAGCTCGATGATGGTCATTACGCCATTGTGTTGCAGAAAAGCTTTAGTGTTTTGATAGATTTTTAACAATACGTCGTGTCATTTACTTTCGGACTGCCCCTTTTGCTTCAAGAGCCTTCTATCTCTGTTGTAAGTTTTGTTCCCTTAAGTGGTCTGCCGACCTGTTTTACCAAAGAGTTTCGTATTACCCAGTAGTAACTAGGTGGTGGCGGTCAGATAGGCAGGCACTCCATGTAAAATACTGGTTATAGCTGCATTCGGTTCGATTGGAAGCCAACTCCAACATAGTTGGGAAAAGGCTAGGCAGATGATGATGGTGTGCCAATTTCTACTCTTGCTTGTGATTTATAAGAACTATATTTGTGACTTCACTTCCTCTACCGACTTCTTTATTTATCCTTATCCTCAATCCATCTATATAAAGTGCTGATTTGCATCCTCATCAAATTCAAGGAGGTAACTATGCTAATTATTCTCGTCCCAAATCAATAATTAAATGGGAAGGTATTTTTTTTTCCTCTTTAATTTTCGAAAATCGGTAAGTGTGAACCATCCCTGTTTTTTCACATACACAAACAGCCAGACCCGAAACAACTATCTGTAGGCCATACAAATATTTGTTACGTGCGGGGATCGAAACCGCGACACGCAGCGCAGCAGTCGATTGCTCAGCCACTGCGCCAACCGTGCCGTTTTAAACGAGGCCCGTCTGATTCCCGCCCTATAACCGCGCTTTTACACATACAAACAATATCCAATGTTTATTCGATAATTGCTTATACCCTAAACCACGTTAAGGGGGTTATTCTGAACTACTGAGAAACTTAAACAACCAAAAAATTCAGCGTTTATTAATTAATTAATTTAATAATTAACTAGGTACCGTCATTTTAATTGACTATTTATGTCTTTTTTAACATCTAATCCGATGTTATCCTGATAACTTTTCCTTCCTTATTTATTATCTTTGACAATTACCTAAGTTAATATAACAGTCTTTGTGTAACTGTCATCAAGTTCTACCTACTCTAACGCGATTCCCAGTAATCATATTATTGAGCAAACATTTTATAAGGTTTAAAGCTAAATGGCTATCAAAAGTAATGACACGTGGGTCGTTATAGCTAGTAATAATTTATATTGACAATTTCACAATAAAAGTCAGTTCAATGAATATTTTGTGTTTATTAGACGTTTCAGGTGTCCAGTTAATGCGTAATAACTTGTTGATTCTCCATTAAATTTGGTCTTACAGTGAATAGTGGCTCTTTGAATGGGTGATTTAGATGGATTTGTCGTATTGTGTATTCATGTTCTTGTTTCCAACTAATGCTAATTTTGTTAGGTAAATATCAACTTTATGACGATGGAAATTAAGTTAGTTTTTAAAATGGGCTGTAATTTTTATACAATAACTTTAAAAAAGTTTTATAAAGTCAGTTCAATAAAAAAAAAACTGTTTCTAATCATTCATTATGAAAAAATTATTTATTTTTGCACAAGCTTAACTTAATGCTTGGGTAGGAAAGTTATACGGGGTGAACCACATAGAATTTTTTCATCGGTCTATGTGAAGAATCTTTTTTGCTTTGTTTACCTGCTTGGAAACTAAATGGCCAACGCTGCATACGTGTTCAAAGATACTAATGCAGGACTTGTCGTGATTATTTGTGGGCTAAAATGTGAATGGGTGATGTCAATATAATTTCGAAATAGTATTTTGTTAGATCTTATATATAAATTGAAATTATGAAACTGGGATAGATTGTGATTACTGTAGAAAAAGTTAAGTTGTATACTTAGAGACAAACTAATAAATAATATCTAGATGAGAAGTTATGAATCAAGCAGCGACTGCAGACCATGAGGTCCCGGGTTCGATTCCCAGGTAGAGCAAAGTTTTATTAACTCTGCCTTACCCCCCGGGGATTATTCTATGAAAATTACTCTTAACAAGTTCAACCAAAAAATTCTGCACACGAAAATACTGTAAACAAATCCAAACCGCTAATTGCTTAACTAATTGATTAGATATTTAATAAAAAATACCCTCACAAAATAATACCCACATTATTTTAATAACCAAAAGTCCCCTTCACTACCGCGGCCATAAAACTCAATCACGGAGCAATCCAATTGAAAATTAAGGAAAAATGCATGCGGAAAGCATCACGGCTAATAGCAGCATTACTAACGTATGTAGTTGGAAGTCGTGACGGCATGGAGGTAGACCTTCGAAACGATGTGATAAAGTTTTATAACAATTGACTAATCACCGTCGTTGTTGGACGTGATTTGTGTTTTATACCTATGGCTTTGGTTAGATGTTTGTTAGTCATTATAAGTAGGTAAATACTATGGGGATATGCATTTGCCTATGTTGGTCCTAGCATGGGTGGACCACCCAATCCATACCGAGTTTCTCCCATGTCTCGGAAAGCATCTAAAGCCGTTGGACCTTTGACAGTTGTTACCGGTAATGTGCTGGCCTACCATAACGTCTTAAAGCAGTATTTTTTTACTCTTATTCCAGTGTGGGAAAGAGACGGAGCTATACAGGATGTCTAGCGCCATCTCTTTCCCACACTGGAAAAGACTTCATGGTAGGCCTCCAGTAGCCCAAAAGTCTGACAACCAGTCTTACCAAGGGGTATCCTAGGTAATACACCCAGTTCTAACTGGATTGTGGAGGTCAGATAGGCAGTCGCTACATTTAAAATGCGGGTATTCAGCTGCATCTGGTTATACTGCTGACCCCAACACAGTTGGAAAAGGCTAGGCAGACGATGATGATGAAATGCTATAGGGATATGAAATGAAAGAATCTGTCAATCAAGTCAGCCGGTTGTAGTTCACTGCTGAAACTTAGGAGAGCGCTATCCCTCTCCTAAGTTAGACTTAAACACCGTATCCTCTGCCTCCCAGATACAGTCTGTTCCAGATACTATTTGAAGATCCTCAGTTTATCTACGCCTGCCAATCCGTGGTCTACACTCCCAGGTCGATTGCTACTATGCCATCGGCTCTTAGTCAAAAATGGCCACACCACATTGCTTGCCCTGCCATTAAATAAAAATAACAAAAGCGATTGCTAGTACCTAATCAAAATGCTGCAGATTGTAGCAATAGATTTGGTCGTGCACTTACCAGCATTGGGAACAGTGTCAAAGCACCTCACCAGCTTTCACCAGACATTTAAACCATCGTTTGTGTTTTAACTTATACTCCAAAAGTTTTGAATCCATTACAAAAAAAAACTCTTTAAAACTATTACTAAACCGCTAACCCAATGTACAATCACGCGAAACAGTTATTACCTTTTTTTTTTTTTTTTGCGGATGGGAAATCATCAAATGACTTCTCCCGCTCTGGGCGGAGTGAGAGGGAGTGTCAGACTTGACTGACTAAAACCTACCCATATTCCTTCTTAGCCCTTTGTGTTCCAGGGCCGCGGTATCTCTTTCGAACAACCCGCAGCCCTGGCAGGCATCGGCCCTTTCGGACCCCTTCCGGTTTGCTGACATCTCCTTGAGGCGCGCGTGGAACACGTACGCGCCGTCGACACGACCTGTCCTCATGAGACGGACGGACGGTGAGCTAGCCCATTACTCACCGTCCACAGGCTAACAGTTATTACCTATCATCCTATTAACTCACTCTTGTACAGAACTGTACCAACCTGACCTTTCGCTATACCAAGAGAGTTTCAAGGCAAGAGACGAACATAATTATTAATATTGTCGCAAATTGCGCAATAAAAGTTATGTTTTAAATTATATTATTACTGGTTTAATGTTGCTCAATGGTTCATTTTATGTTCTGCTCACGCGTTCACTTGCGATCATGATAAAATATAAAGGTACCTTTCGATTTGTTTATTTACCTGTCTTTTATAAGTTCGGTGACAGAAAAAGACACTTTTTGAAAAAAAGGCTTTTCGAATTATTTTCTCTAAAAGTCTAAACTATATACATAAAGTACACTGCGCAAAGAAGAAAATCATCTTTCTTCTCATTTAATTTTTCATTAGTGACAATCGTTTTTGACCATTTCCACAGCATCGACTCAGGTTCAGCATCCATAACATTGCTCTCAAGCACATAAACATCATTGAAAGCCCTCATAAAATAAAGATTTACTAATCAAATCAGCACTAATCAAAACAGCGATCCAAATGCAATCCTTACACCAAAAAAATAAAGCCCCATATCGACCAACCAATCAATAAATCATTAAAAACGGGCACATCCTTCAGAAAGAACATTGACTTCTGACCTCGAATGATCACAATACCGTTACGTTTGAATCATTGTAAGCTACCGGTATTTAATCTTAATTCTATTAGGAATGATGAAAATCATGACATTTTTATTAATAGTGGGCGAGCTGTGATGACATTGTGAAAGAATGTGTAGATTGTGGGTCGTTGGTTCGATTTCCGTGTAAGTTTGTAGTGAAGTTTTGTGTCACAGCTGGATATTGAGGTAATGATTATATCATGCACTTTTGTTATGACAAAAGTATGCAACTTCACCTTTCGTTAGAGCATGTGGTTTGTGTCTGTATAATCAAATTCTAATATTTTTGGTCTAGGATTTAATGCTTTCAAATCATCTGCCAAGCATTTCCCAAAATATGTTGGGGTCCGCTCCCAGTCTAACCGGATACAGCTGAGTATCAGTATTCTACATGAAATAACTGACTATATGAGCTCTATAAACCAGTTACTGGGTATTAACCAGTTACTGGGGATACCCCTTAGTAAGAGAGATATAGATGATACCAGAAGCAAACCATTTTACAGTACTAAAGGCGTAATGGTTGACTGCAGCAAATAAAACCTGTTCAGATAGAGATACATAGATGACTTTACCCCGGAGTATAATGTGATGTAGTTCCAGAAACGATCGAACACTCAGTTAATTTTTTGTCCTATAGTTTGCACATTCTATGAGCTGATGGACGCTGCAAAAACGGTTCGGTCCCACTAGTTCTACTACACAGTTCTACGGTAGAACAAATGGGATTTTTTTATTCCCACTGGTCCTATGATTTAAGGTGATACAGTCGGCATCAGAAGTCGGTTAACACTTATCAATATAAACACCAAGTTTTGTGATCTGATGTAATATTATTTTGCGACATTATGTAACCATTGATGAAAATTGTGTTATGTCTTTTACTCCAGTCTGTTAATATGGATCGTTCTAAAAATAAGTAAGTCTTATCATGTTTGATATGGCCAGCGACTTTCGTTGCTGACCGTACAAAATCGTAGAACTTGTGGAACAAAAAATGGGTCGTTCCCACTAGTTCTATCAAACTGTTCTAAGGGATATCCCATAATTGCCAAAATCATCGCCAAAATTTAGTCCTGATTCAAATTAAAAT
Source organism: Cerastis leucographa (assembly GCA_963082945.1). Taxonomy (NCBI): domain Eukaryota; kingdom Metazoa; phylum Arthropoda; class Insecta; order Lepidoptera; family Noctuidae; genus Cerastis; species Cerastis leucographa. Next base: position 6,326,497 of record OY720363.1, on the reverse strand, counting down.
TGCCAAAGAAGAAGAATGGTGAAAAAGAAATACGGAACAAAAGACACGTGTATATACATGGTACCAGCAACCGAAGAAAGGGGAATAAAGAATATAAAAGCTGTAAGGACATCCTCCTATAGCCGTTTGATAAAAATTTGAAAATTACATAACTAAATTTTTGTAGGCAATTCAACGAATTCTGGTAGCCACCTCCATTATAATATTTTGCACTAAACTACGCGAGACGAACAAGGATATCATAATCTCTTCGGTCGTCACTATGAATATTAATATCGTTTCAAGTGACACAACTTGCCGCCGATCACATCCATTTCAACCTTATCACAGAAAAATCCAGAAGGCTAACTTCGAAAAGGTCATGGATAAAGCTTAAAGCCACACTGTAGTTTTATTAACTACGACTTATTTTCACCACAGTTATTAAATTGTGAGGAGTAACAGAGAACCTACCCTAAAACTAAGAAGACCACAATCTTCTTCGTTTCACTAATGTCCGGTAAACCGATCAAAATTTGATCAGTTTACCGGACATTAGTGAAACGATATATTTTATTATATTTTAATAAAATATCATTATCTATGTGAATAACCAGACAAACTGGATATTTCCTTCCTGTTCTAGTGTTTCTTGTTAAGTGACACTCATCATCTGCCTAGCCTTTTCCCAAACTATTTTGGGGTCGGCTTCCAGTCAAACCAAATGCAGCTGAGTACCAGTATTATTACATGAAGCGACTGCCTATCTGACCTCCACAACCCAGTAACTGGGTAATACGATACCCCTTGGTAAGACTGGATGTCAGACTTTTGGCTTCTGACTACTCGTAACGACTGTCAAATATCTATAAATCACAGCTGGAACGGCTTAACGTGCTTATCGAGGCACGGAAGAAACTCGGTATGTAATTATGGTCACCCATCCACGGACTAACCTCCGCAAGGACGGGTTAACCTTAAAGATCGACGCGTGCGGCTGTTATTATTTAGCCACGAAGATTTTTTTACCTCTTTGACAGTATTCACTGCTAATTCAGGTAAAATTACATTTTACTCCCACGATGAAGTGACAAATTAATGGTACAGACCTAACCCTGGCTGGAGGCCTTCCACTCAAGGCACCCACAGGATAGTCCGGTTAAGCAGACGACAACCTCCTAGCTTGAACTGGAAAAATCACAACAAAATAAAACAGATCTAACCACTAGAGGTCCTAGCACGAAAAAATTAATACGCCGATTTAAAAAAAAAATACTCGTTTAACATATAATATTTTCATCATTTTTAGAATCTATGGTTGATACTAACTGGTGTTTGTTGCAAATAATTTAACTAAAATGCTATAAGATAATTTTTCGATTAAAAAATCAACGTGTTTACACCGCGCGCTCGTGCAAGTGCCTCTGTAAGGCAAACAAACTCCGGCTTTCCTAAAATAGACTTTCTGTTCGATTACTTATTTTGTGACAAAACGAAACTTATCGTAAACATACATATTTATTGATCATCAGACAATCATATTAATGAACAAATGGGGCCAATAATTTATGTTTTAGGTTGTAAACGTTACTTGAGAGTCCTTGCTTTTTATGAGGATGTTAATATTGATCTAGAATTTATATTATGCAGTAGCTAAATGCGAACATACTTAAAAGTGAGGTTGTGTCTTCTATCAAATGAAGCTGATTTACTTACATTTTAATGCTTTTTTTTTTTGTTTACAAATGCATTACATCACGCCTGTAATCACTAAAGAGTTACTCAGATGTGTACCTTTTACTACTCCCACATAATATTGGAGTTTTTTTTTTAAACTTTGCCCCATACTTTGTTTGAGTCCCATGTAATATTGCCACCCTTGTGCCAGTAACCGAGCACAAATGCATAAAAATTCCTTATGAAAAAACCAGAACTTTATGCTCAGCACCTTATGTTTTTACAGTTTTTATACCGGGCAAGTATGTACGCGCTCAGATAGGTAGTCATCCCATGTAAAATTTGGTATACAAACTGTTATTCAACTTTTCAACTTTAACTGGAAGCTGACCCAAACATAATCGGTAAAAGCCCTGGTAGATTATGATTTGATGCGGTATAGTTCTGTTCAAACTTTATTCCTGCTCGGAAGTTAGCTGCAAGTGACGGTCCGTGCAGGAATAACGATTCAAACTTTATGGCGGCTCGGAACATCTAAAGTAAAGCCGCGCAGAACACAATTTTAGGTATCACCGGGGCGCAGAGGTAGTATTTTCTTGACTGCATAATGCACAGACGGTCATTCACAGCTAACTTCCGAGCCGACATATAATTTGAAGAGAACTATACGATTTATCAAATTTACTTTCTTTATAGCAGCTTTTCATCCGGGAGAAAGGTTTTATTTCCCCTTTTTGCAATCGACAATTAACTCATAAAGTAACTAATAACTAGAAAATGTGTGTACATACGGTATTCATTCTAAGACCAGCCAATCAAATATTTCTATTGAAGTGTTTATCACAAAGAAGACATTTAAGGATCTCCCTATAAGATTTCCTTTATAAATAGGGACAAATTACCATCCATACATCTATACAAATAAATTTAATAAAATTTTCTGTTCATAATTTAAAAATAACAGCTTTTTACTAAATGCATATATGACAGTATATACGGTACTTACTCGTATAAAAAAAAAACCTTTCTGTCTGTCTGTTTGTTCCGGCTAATCTCCGTAACGGCGGGACTGAATTTGACGTGACCTCTACTTGCAGATAGCTGATGCTATAAGGAGTAACTTATTTTGGAAATAGTGTTTGGATTCCGTACAAAAAAATTAAAACCTTTGAAGATGTCAACAGAATGGGGAGGCCATTTTTTCATTTACATTCCACGCGAACGAAGGTCTCTGGCAACAGCTAGTCTAATACTCATAAATTATATAATATAATTATATACTATATACTAATAATAAAGCTGCAGAGTTTGTTAGTTTTTTTGCTTGAACGCGCTTATCTCAGGAAAATCTGATCCGATTTGAAAAATTGTTTCAATGTTAGATAGCCCATTTATCGAGCAAGGCTATAGATTATATATCATCACGCTACGACCAATAGGAGCGGTACAGAAATGAAAAATGTTACGAAAACGGGGAAAATGTGATGCATACGAAGTTGCGTGGGACAGCTAGTCTCACATAATTTGCTACTTATTTTACGACGCAATCACATAAGCTATAACCTTTTAACTCAGAGATAATCCTCACACACATTAATCAGATACCCACAATATTATGTCTTTTTACGTTCGGTGACAAAACTTTATAAAATTTACTGCCTATCGTCGGTAGTTTGACCTCTGTCTGCCTTTATGACTTTAAAAGGCCACTTATGCTAATTTTAAAGACGCAAAATGACTTCACATTACACTCCGATTGAGAATATAGTTAAGTAGTAATGTGTGAAGATAATATCTACTAAATACCTTTCTATTGCTTAATTACAGATTGGTTCCAGTTCCCATTTGGTAACACATTACTTTTGAAACTTGAGCATTACGGACTTGGTAAACTTGCACTTAGTTTGGTAAAATCATATTTGAGTGATAGGCAACAGCAAGTTCAAATAAATGGTGTTGATTCACAGGGTTTAAAAGTAAAAATGGGGGTTCCGCAAGGGTCAATATTGGGACCTTTCCTCTTTCTAGTATATATTAACGATCTACCCTCTTTATTGAAAAGCCAACCACAAAATATGGTGTTACTTGCTGATGACACTTCCCTAATTTTCAAGATAGATAGACGGGCCCAAAATCTAGATAACGTTAATAATGCCCTACTTCAGGTCCAAAATTGGTTCACAGCAAACAATTTAGTATTACATGAAAAAAAGACTAAATGCATAAGATTTTCGTTACCGAATGTTAAAAGTAGTGTTTGTGATATAATATTGAATAAAGAGAAACTAGAATTTGTCGATAAAACGGTTTTCCTGGGTATTACGCTTGATTCAAGGCTTCAATGGGGTTCTCATTTAACATCTCTTGCGGGGCGGTTAAGTTCAGCAGCGTATGCTGTTAGAAAAATCCGTCAATATACCGATGTTGATACCGCAAGATTGGTCTATTTTAGTTACTTTCATAGTATAATGTCTTACGGCATTTTGTTATGGGGACGGGCTGCAGACATTGAGTCTATTTTAATTCTGCAAAAAAGAGCCATCAGAGCCATATATAATCTCCGAAGGCGCGATTCTCTAAGGGAACTGTTTAAGGACATTAACATCATGACGGTACATTGCCAATACATTTATGAAAACATAATGTACGTAAGAAAAAACCTGCATCTTTTTAGGAAGAGGTGACAGACACAATTACAACACTAGAAATAGAGACCAATTAGTTCAGCCAGGCTTCAGACTCGCTAAAGTAGACTCATCTTTCATGGGGTACTGTTTAAGATGCTATAATAAAATCCCACAAAGTATTCTTGAACTGAGTGAGACGAAATTTAAAACATGCATTAAACGCACACTATGTAAGCAGGCTTATTACAAATTAGACGATTATATCGCTGATAATAATGCTTGGCTCAATGCCGGTCCTGCTGCACTAAGGCAGGGGTGTATAAAATGATAGCATTAAATAGCATTGTTGGAGCTGCTGAAGACTGTACAACTATCTTTGCATTGTATAAATTCAATTTAGTATTACATAATTGCATAGCCCATATTGTGTGAGTACTATGTACTAGCTATCATTTACTGGAAACCTACGTCTTTTATTGACTTGAATGTGCCCTGGCGGTTGAGAGTATGTCATGCTCACTCAAATGTCACGCTGATGGTGGCGCGTGTCGGGCGTATCGGGTCATTTAGTTCCCTTCAAAATAGTTGAGTTGAATGATGGCTGATCCATGCGTCATGTTCGTGAACGGGCGCTGTCAGTTGTGCCTGGTCGTCTCTTAGCTGCCACGGCTCATTTCGAACTAATTATTTCATCTTTTAATTGTTCTTTTCGTTTTTACTATGGACACTTTTAACGTGCACGTCTTGCTACATCGTTCTCACATAATGTACCATCTCTAAATGAATGATGTAACCACGGTTTTGTAACAAGATTCTGATTTAAAAGAGTGTCCATGGAGTTTCTTGCCCATTCTTCTCCATAGAGATCTACGCTTTGGAATGGGCAATTACAGTACTTTCACAGTTATTATGTCTTGTGACTGGGACTGTAGCTTAATTTTTATTGTTTTTCGACTATTCAAAAGTGCCTGTAACTGGCCTACTTGAAATAAATGATTTTGATTTTAAATCGCTTTTCCAAAAAGGGCTAGCAAGCGTTCTGATCGGTGCCTGATTACGTCGCACATAAATAATTTTGTCATTAAGTATGTTAGATATTTTTAAATTAAAAATCATCTTATCATAATTAAAAAAAAATATCAATTATTGTAGTTTGTAGGTTTGGACTACAGGTCTGTAAAGTGTATATTTTTTGCATGTATTCCGTGGAAAATGTTGGTAACACATACTTGTTTTTTTTAAATATATTATTGTAATGTGTGTTTGTTTTCCCAAATAAATAAAATGAAATAGTTAAAAATGTATCAATTTGCAAACTGTCGCATAGCGTTAGTACTCTTCCTTAGAATCTATTTCTTTTAACAAAATCACACGATTTTTTTTTTGTTCACATAATCAAATCAAAATCAAATCAAATCATTTATTCGCATCGAATGTAGGTAATATACAATAATGTTGTTATAAAATATAGTGAGCCGGGTACATTCTGCCTGAGTATTGGCATGCAAAATTTAACAAATAATGTCAGTATCAATAAAAATTATTAAGCACAAAAAGTAGATTTCAAATAATGTCAATAATATTAAATTTCTGGAATGTCATACACAGAATCATAATAGAAAAATAAAAAAAGATAATCACATTACGAATAACAGAATTTCTGTATCAAAAAATAAAACAAACAAACAAACATAGGTACTGCATCACTTTGATCGGTGGTCAATTTTGATCGACCAATGCAATAATAACTCGAGACTTGAAAACCGACCGACTGTGATCGCTGCAAATACGGATAGCAACCCATAATAAGCCCTAACCTTTTTGGATATGAAGACACTAATGTATTCATTTCTGAATTTACAGGTATCTTTTACTATATTGAATAGCATTGCAAAATACATCGATGGAACCTGCTCACTTGCAATAACACAGACATACATACAGGTAATACAAGCCCTGATGTCACTGTACAACCGGTCTTCATAAATAGCACACCTGACAATTATTAACGTAGGATTCATCGTGAATTGATAGTTGAAGAAATAAATGCCCGAATACATTCCTAGACTCATAATTCTACTATACGAGTAACTTAATCAAAACTCATTGATCGAAATCAGGCTGAAAACAAGCACTTTTTAAACGCTTTAAATCGAATTTTATTATGAGTGTTCCCTAAACGTACGTTTTTCCCTAAACTACATTTTAATTTTAATTCCTTATGAATAACTAGCTGTCCCGTCCCGCGCAACTTCGTTTGCGTCACATTTTCCCCGTTTTCGCAACATTTTTCATTGCTGCTCCGCTCCTATTGGTTGTAGCGTGATGATATATAGCCTATGTCCTTCTCCAGGTTGAAATCTATCTTCTTGCCAAATTTCGTTAAGATCCGATCAGCCGTTTAGTCGTGAAAAGGTAACAAACAAACAAACAAACATACAAACAAACAAACATACAAACAAACAAACATACAAACAAACAGAGTGACTTTCGCATTTATAATATTAGTATGGATTAAACAAAATCACTCAACGGAAAAATTGTATTTCATAAATTTTAAATTCTAGAGTTTTCCATACCATTACATTCTAAGAACCAATCTTCACACGGAACAAAATACAAAAATCGAAGTTATGCATCATCATCTGCCTAGCCTTTTTCCAACTATGTTGGTGTCGGCTTCTGGTCTAACCGGAGGCAGCTGAATACCAGTATTTTACATGAAGCGACTGCCTATCTGACCTCCACTACCCAGTTAGTGCTGGGTAATACGATACTCCTTGGTAAGACTGTTTATCAGACTTACAGGCAAAATCAAAGTACCTACCAGATTCTTAGTAAATACCAAATTCTTTGTAAATACCATATTACCAAATGTCTTTTACAACTTCAGTAACATTTTGCATACCAATAATAACAACAAATCATAAATTATTGGCTTATCAACAAAAATCTAGACTCCAAATCAAAGTTGACCTCGCAAAAATCTAGCTGCACTACTTTTGATAGATGACCTAAAGTTAAGAAACTCATTTTAGTACTATTTCATAACAACTAAAAGTCTATGGTACATGTACCATTAGCGTGTGTTGCCAAACTCTATGATTCATGATGCTACGCTCATTGTCTTTGGTTAGTTTGTTTATTTTGTTAGATTTTTGGGGTTCCTTTAATAAAATGTTTAGGATCTTCATTCTGAAAATTTTGACGCAATCTGCAGTCTGAAACTTTTCCGGATTTTATTTCAAGATGTTATGAGATTTATTAGAGAACGAAGCAAATATACTACATTGTAGTTCTTGGTGATGCATATTGGTATTATCGTATTCGTATAAACCTTTTCTTCTGAGTTTGTCACTTAGAATATACATTTTGTATTCTCAGCACTTGCACTTTTAGCTACAAAGCACTTTTTTACTATCAGAATTACCTTCATCTACTTCATACCTGCACTTCTCACATTCATTGGGTAGGATCGGTGGAAATATTGACCACTGCAATTCTCCCTCATCGTCTGTCACATTCAAATCCACTCTTGCGTTTTATTCATCGACTCCATTATCATCATCATTCTTCTGCAGCATTTTTTTAGCACATGTCTTCTTCTTCCATACTTCTCTAAAACTCAACTCAGCAGTCACCTCTTTTCTAGCCATATTCTAGCTTCTCATCTACTCTATCATAAGCTTCAATCAACAACATACGGAACTCTCAACCAAAACCCGAAATTCTCTCTTCACGTATTTTTTTTTCGTAATACTTGCCAGTGTTTGCCGTAAGTTTTAATGCAGACGTGTTGATTGAAGAAAAATAGTTCACTGCAACGTACAGTGAATAAATTCTGTTAAAATAATGAAGTTAGGTTCGTTATGGGAAACTGTGGGAGCTTTCGAAATGTGGAGTGGATTTAACAATGAACGTTTCTTTTGCAGGAAAAATGGTGATTTTGGAAAAATTCAATGATTCGTGTCAAGTCTGAACAGGCATTTGGACGTGGAAGGTGAAGAATCAGATGCTGTATATTCCACATTTTTAACGTATGAAAAGAGATCTACAAATTACCTACGTAATAGGAACGTAGGTCGAGAATGTAGTATTTGAATTGAAAACTATAGGCGACGTCGTTTTGCAACTAAGCAGTTCGAATTTATTTAAGCAGTACCCTACCTAATTTTCAATTTTGAACATATCCTTCGGAAGAAGGATATCTTTCTATGTGCTGAGAAACGCGACCACTTAAAGTGCGACTCCAAGTTACTCATCTGCAATGTGGACATACTTGAAACTTGTCAAATTAACCTACACACAATTTAATGCTGATTAGATCCATGTTTCACTTTCACTACCCAACGATGGAGCCCACACGACTACACTCATCACAGACGGACCGATTTCATCATGAACTGATCAATATCTGATAGCAATCAAAGTATTAAACAATAGCAATAACAATGCTTACCTTCAAACAAAAGATGAACCGGATTGCATACGATTAGCGCAATGATCTAGTACTAGGACAGATGAAACGATGTATAAGCAGATCAGACACGAATCTAGATTGTTATGTTACCATGAAAAGTAGGTAAGTATTTGTTAAAAACTTTAATCATGGATATTCCTGAGTATTCCTCTTTATTCATGAGTGTGTTCGTAACTGTTACACCACTTACTCCTAAACTGCTCCTAACGGCTTGACTTTGATGTTTTTTTTTTGTGTACTTCTATAGTTATGGTTAAAGACATTTATTTCTCAATAGGAAATAACAAGGATTTCACTTACTTGAGAACATATTAAATTTAAATACAGAATTTCACATGAACTTTGACAAACTAAGTATAAGTACTATTTTTCTTATAACAAACAGTTAAACAAAATTTAATTTCGTACGAAACTAACAAAGGAAACACAAAAATTTTAACATCTACCCGCAAAAGAAATTTATACCGTAGTTGCAAATAATCACAATAGATAAGGAATGCGAGCCCGGTGCCACAGTAAAAGCAACGCAGCAGTAGGGCAATTCGGTTTAGATAAGTAATTTTTGATCATTTAGAATGTGATTTTTTAATTTAGTTTTAAACTTATTAAACGGGTTCGCATTCTTTACCTCCTTAGGTAGCTTATTATATTGTTGTACTCCAACAAACATGGTAAGTGGTGCTGCGAAATTTTTGCAGGCGAAGAGCTCATGGTATGGGCGTGTGATGCGGAGGAATGAGGAATATGTCGTGAGGAAAGTTTTGAGTATGAATCTGGATGGGTATAAGAGTAGAGGAAGACCAAAGAAACGATGGATGGACTGTGTGAAGGATGATATGGCAAAAAAGGAGGTATCTCATGAGATGACAAGTGATAGTAGTATGGAAGAAAAAGACATGCTGCGCCGACGCCAAATGAATTTGGATAAGGGCATGAAAATAGTGACGAAATTCGAAAGAAAACTTCTTATTAACAAGATTTTCCGGAAAATCGTGCTCATTAAATTTGTTCTTGGGAACAAACTTCTACGAAACAGGACACATTGGCTCTTTGACTAGGTGAAGCGAAGATCTTCGCAGGATGGAGATAATAGCTTACGATCCAGCTGAGAATAAGCTGCTGATGATGATGATGAACATGCTAGTAAAACAATGGCTAGTTAAAACTAAATTACACAGTAGCATTGATAATGTCAAGCACTACTTAAAGCTGCATTACTTCACAATGTGATAAAATGTTAAAATTCACTAGAACGGAGGTCGTGATCAAGTTAAACTAATCTATGAAACACAACAATATAAAGGCAACACACTATATTTTATACTATGCCTAATAGTGTTTTTATTGTCTTTTTTGTGATGATTTAATTCTACTAATGTGACCACGAGCGATGTCAACGTTAGTAAACCATTAAACACACCAAATCGATTTGAGGTCGCCAAAACTTTTGGCAAGAAGTTTAGTAAAATAAATAAAAATACTTATTTATTTCAAACAACAAGTTCCCTATGGGTTAGTGAATAAGTACTTAAGAACCTTACCTACATCCTCACTTTACCTTACTTTTTGTATGGGTTAGTGACTTTATGATTTGGGATTGCCGGACTGGTCGATCTTTAAGGTTAAGCCGTGCTTGCCGAGGTTAGTCCGTGGATGGGTGACCATAATTACATACCGAGTTTCCTCTGTGCTTCGGAAAGCACGTCGTTGCCGTTGGTCCCGGCTGTCATTTGTAGATCTTTGACAGAAGTTACGAGTAGTCAGAAGCCAAAAAATTTGACATGCTGTCTTACCAAGGGGTATCGTTTTACCCAGTTACTGGATTGTGGACGTCAGATAGGCAGTCGCTTCATGTAAAATTCTGGTACTCAGCTGCATCCGGCTAGACTGGAACCGACCCTAAGATAGTTTGGGAAAACGCCAGGCAGGTGATGATGAGTGAGTTTATGATTTATACAGAAAGTTCCTACGTCTTAGCAAAAATCGGCCATAATACTTATAAAGACGCACTATCATTCGTAGAGGCTGCAGGGAACTTTGATGAAATGCACAACGAAAGTAACGTTTTCGCACATCTCCTGCTATACGGATTGGTACTGGTTAATTCTCAATTCAAAAGAATAGTTAACTGTGACTTTTATAATTCATAAAGTTTATCTCAGATTGCTTGATTCCGACCGACTATGTCTGCTTACTTTATTATACCTAAACTATAAGTGAATGTAGATATTTTTCTAAAGGTTCTTCATGTTTGTGGAATCCAATCAGTAAACATAACATAACATCACGCCTGTAATCTCCGAAGGGTATGGCAGAGGTGTACCTACATCCATGCTACACAAGTTATGTTTAAATCCCATGTAATAGAAGGCGAGCCTATTGTCATCAACCGAGCAAAAATCCAGACTCCACTGCTGCAACTGATAAAGTCCTGATGGAAAAACCCAATAGCTATTTGCTCGACCCGGGAATCGAACGCAGGACCTAATTAAGCTCAGCAGTCGCACTTGCGACCACTAGACCAACAAGCCAGTCCAATCAGTAAACTTCGCTTATATTCATTCAAGAATACCCAGGTGGCTGTGGAATTATATACAGGGTGTAACGGAAAGGGTATATACATCCTTAAGGGTGTGCTACAGACCATCAAACTGAACATGTTTCACATCATAAAACATGTTTTTCATCAAAAAAAATATCTGCTGCCCCATAGAAAATTACAATACCTATTCGACCCAAATGTATAGGCAGCTGATATATTTTTTTGCTGCAAAATTTTTTTTATGTTGAGAAACATGTTCAGATTGATGGTCTGTAGCACACCCTTAAGGATGTATATACCCTTTCCGTTACACCCTGTATAATACAAGCTGTTGTTTTGCATCCTCGTCAAATTCAAGGAGGTAACTGTGCTAATGATTCTAGTCCCGAATCAATAATAAAATGCATAGGTCTTTTTTTTTCTTATTTACGGAAATCGGTAAGTTTGAATCACCCGTGTTTTAAACGTGGGCTGTCTGATTCTCGCCCTATAATCGCGTTTCCACAAATAAAAACAATTTCAAACGTTTCTTCAATAATTTCTTATTCCCATAAACATCCAAAAAACTCAGCATTTATTAATAATTAACTAGGTACCGTAATTTTAATTGATTATTTATGTCTTGTGTGACAACCTCCCGAATTTTGACGAAGATGCAAAACAACACCTTGTATATAATTCACTCAAAACCTGCTGTTGTGTACACCTGCCTTGTTTACTCTACCCAAGTAGTCTCACGTAAATCGTGATTTTTTAATACCTACGCGTTACGCATCGCACGACCGCGACTTCATCTAGTGTGTGAGGTACCTAACTCGAGTGGAACGTCGCGCAATCAGTTGACAGGCGTGAAGGTTGCAACGCTGCACGCTCGTGACGTCAGCAGCCGTGATTACCCGCAATTGTCATCAGTGGCGTAGGGCTGGTAGGATCGAGGAATTAGCTGGTCTTTGTCCGTCCTTTGTTTTTTTTTCATAGAAAGAACTTATTTATTTATTAATTTTATCACAAAATCCACAGCTCTTGACAATTTTCACCTAAACTATTTTAACTTATCCTACAGCCAATTAAGGATTTACAATTTAACATCTATACATAGCTTAAAAATACAGCGTGGGCGAGTGTGTGGGAGTGTGCCTGAGGAGTTGAAAGTGGGTGTGTGCTGTGTGAGTATGTTATAGTGGTGTGTGGTGATTATATGTGATTGTGTATTTATTTATTTCGTTTAGATGTATTTGTCAGTTCGTCACAAACTTCTTCGTCTTCAAGTCGCTGGCAGCTGAGAATTGAAAAGAAAATTGTACAGCCACCTATTTATTTTTTATTTTTCATAATTTCACATAACTTGTATGTAGCGGTTCATAGAAGACGAGATAGTTAGCCAGTTGAAATTTCTACAGATTATGTATTTCTGTTGCTGCTATAACAAAAAATACTTAAAACAGAATAAAATAAATATTTAAGGGGGCTCCCATACAAAAAAGTGTTTTTTTTGCTCGTTTTTATAAATATATAAATTTTTATATAAATGGTACGGAACCCTTGGTGCGCGAGTTGGACTCCCACTTGGCCGGTTTTTACAATTTTTTTTACGAATTTAAACTAAACAAAAGCTTTGCAGTAATCAATATAACGATACTTAATTTGAAAAGAGAAAGAAATGTTACAAAGGAAAAATACTATGCAAAATTAAAATTCTATTTGATAGCATCAGGAAGTATTGTAATTTTGTCAAAATATTTACAATGCAATTCAATGTTTCAGACGGACAAAAAATATATCAAAATAATTTCTGGGACATCTTTGAATAGTGTACCTACCTATCGAAAAGTCTCTCCAATGAAAGTAATATCAAAGAATGGACAAGAAATATAATGATGGCTTGACTATATGAATGAATGAAGAATTAAATATTTCTATGGGTAATTATATACCTAGTAATGGTATCCCATTCATAAAAAGTACTTTCACCATAACTTCAAAATATCTAGTCAGAACACCATTTAATTTAAAAATAATTGATTTCGCATGAGAAGATTTATTAGTTTGTCCAATTGGTAAATTAAATTCAATAAAATAATAGACTGTTTATTATTTTGTCTTTTGCATATTCAATACTAAATATTGCATCTATTTTCTTTCGCGGTCAAATAGTGTGGTGTGAGAATCGCCGAAGTAACATCTGTCACAAAAATAATATGGCCATAAAACTATAACTCAATATTAAAAAAGTCAACGCTAATAATCAAACAACTATTCATCCATACTATCTAGATCATATATCTACCTATGAGGCTACGACATACATAATGATTTTTTTTTTTTATGGAGAAACACTGTATTCCAAGTCACAGGTGCAAACCTAGTTTGGGAGCCTATCTGTGGGAGAAAATATTGTAAATCAAATCAAATCAAATCAGTTTTATTTGTTAACACAGGTAACGAAATACAGATCTTGAGTTTGGTAAACAGAACGCTATGTTATGCCAGGAGGCGTACAAATATGGTGTGCATTTAGCTCAAAAAATTACGATTTTAAATATAAAAAGGAGAAAATGTTTGAAAATCATGCTTAGTTAAAATTTCAAAATAAATTATAATATTTACATAATATTATTTAAAAAATTAAGTGATGTCAGATTTAAAGTAGGAATTATTTAGTTATAAATGTCAAGAAATTAAAAACATAAAGTAAAATCTAAGTCAGAATAATTAATAATGTCAAAAAAAATAATTCAATACTAATAATTTTATAAAATAGAAACAGAATTACATTGAGTCATCATTGAGAAATTCCTCCAGTGTGTAAGTAGCATTTGTCACTAAGCAAGCTATTAAGCGCCTATTTTTGAATTTTATTAATGGCATATTTTTAATGGTATCCGGTATTTTATTATAAATTTTTGAAGCGTTGCCGAAAATGCTTTTACGCATTAAGGCTGTTTTACATTTAACGTTACATAATTTGTTACAATATTGAGTACGCAATGGATTTCTTCTGACTGCCGATAGGCTTACAAATAAATGCGGGTTTTTTTATATAATGTATGTTGTACTTTAAGATGTCTGTAACAATGTTGTCACTGTATTGAAATTAAGAATATATTTATTTATTTATACTGTCAGCCCTAAACCGCAGATGATCACCGCGGCCTTGACAATAGTCACGAGTTGACAAAACACCGTCGCTTGTGGATTTGTTTAATTTTAAAGGAAAACCGACCGCCGCCGTGAGCGGCGAGCTAATCAGGTGACGAGTATAGTTACTTTGTACAGAGTTAAGACATAAGATGTAGCGGAGAACGGGTTACATAATTTCAAAGAAGATACTGGAATGGATTGCAACAAGAAGAATATTGATTGACAGAAATTTGCAAAAGAATAGAGGTATGTGGATCATAGATTCATTATTTCAGCCGACAGGAATCCACCAAGTATCATTGATCGGTCCCGTGCGACTCGCATCCAGCGGATCCCCGCAACCATCACCAGGTCATCGGTAGAATCAATAATTAGTTGAACTGTTTACAGCATAGAATAGGGATGATGACTGGGTAAAGAAAACGAAATTCTATTTTGTCCGTCAATCAGGTAATACAAAAATATTAGATACGTATTTTTTGTTTTATCAAGTTAACAAAAAAATACTTAGTTAAAACGCATTAAAGTTGGAGAGTGGGGGCTCACTACGTCACAACTAGGTATAAAATGTACTGAGCCGTGACGTCATGTGCTATTTCAACTCAAAATATCTCAGTAATTTTACGATTATGTGAAAAAAGAAAAAATACGTGTCAAATACTTTTTATTATTCTACCCGATAGACAAATAAAAAAAATGAGTCACCATCCCTATTTTATAGACGGGAAGTTCCCTATTACAGTTTTCATCTTCGAAGCTTAACCTCAGTTAGGTAAGGTTTGCGTTGGATGCTCCCAGATAAGTAGACCAGAAGTTGGCTGGGATAAACTGACTGTGGATTACTGAAGGCAGGGTGTCGTGACGAGGTTTTAGAGAGGCTTATGTCCCGCAGAAAATTGCGATAAGCCGAGTTTAAAGTAAAGTGTGAAGTCTTTAGCTAAGAAACCAGACGGTCTTTTAATTAAATACTCGATTGGAGTGTGATACGTGACTTAACGCCGAATAACACCTCCCCGTAAGTTTACGAATACGAAACACTTAACAACGAATGCATGCTACCTCGAAAAACTTAACGCCGTTGAGCTTTTTTAGCTTTTTGTGGGATACAAAATAAAATCATTTTGCACGTCACAAGCTTCTCACTTGCACCACACCAGAACCCTGCCTCATCCGTAAATTCGTATTGATACGCGCATTTTCTATGCAAATGTCGATTAGTTTAATTGGGATGGCCTATACTACGTACACGATGGAGCAACGCAAGATTGTTTCAAGATTTTTTTATTTATAATGTCGTAGAGCGTCTAATTCACATCGAGGACAGGTGTTAAGTGTGGAGATAGATTATTTATGTGTGAAACTGTGAAGAGGCCGTTTTATTACGATTAGTCCGTGCAATGATTGGGCAATGCAATCACATAAGATTGCCGTTTTTTGTTAGTTCTTGTCATACTGATCCCTGACTAATCATCATATCAGGTCGGCTTCCAGTCTCATTGGTTGCAGCTGAATACCAGTATTTTACATAGAGCGACTGCCTATCTGACCTCCACAACCCAGTCAGTACTAGGTAATACGATAGCCAATGGTAAAACTGTCTGACTTTCGAGCCACTGACTACTTAACAACAGTCAAAGATCTTTAATTGACAGTCGGAACCAACGGCTTAACGTGCTTTCCGAGACACGGATGAAACTCGCCATGTAGTGGGTCACCCATCCACCGACCCACCTAGGCAAGCGAGGCTTACCCTGAAGATCGACCCTAACGGCTGTTATTATTTAGCCACGAGCTCCTCAAGTGGTCCCAGACTACGGGCTGCTATTCCTCTGTAGTCAACTGGAGTCTGGGTTCGATCCCGGTTTATGGCAATTTACTTCTGCATCTCTCTTTTTCATAGAAATTAACAGTATCAAGCCAATTGTGACTGTGTTATTCGTACACTTCTGCCTATTATGTCATTTTATGCTATACTCTTGTTATTTATTTGACACTAGCTGTCCCGCGCAACTTCGTCTGCGTCACATTTTCCCCGTTTTCGCAACATTTTTCATTGCTGCTCCGCTCCTATTGGTCTTAGCGTAATAATATTAAGCCTATGTCCTTCCCCAAGTTGAAATCTATCTTTTTGCCAAATTTCATTAAGATCCGATCAGCCGTTTAGTCGTGAAAAGGTAACAAACAAACAAACAGAGTGACATTCGCATTTATAATATTAAGTATGGAAGTATGGATTAATCGTTACTACAAAAGTTTACTTCTTATGTAAACTTTTGTAGTGACGATTAATGTCGATTGGATTTGTGATTGCAAGTCGCAGATTAAAATGAGTTTGAATACTTATTTATTTAGTAGTCAATTACTTAAACTGCAGACGACGGATTGAAAAAAAAAACCAACGTGATTTTAAAACTAATTTAATTATATGAAATTACTATAATTACAACGGTGAAACCTGTTCGATGTAAGAATAAGGAATGCCAAAAAAATACTTAAAACTAAATAAAATGCTAATGTTGAATTTTACTGCGTCGGCAGCTCGTGGCTGGACGGATGTCGTCGCTGCAGTTTCTATGCGGTTGGCGTAAACATGCAGGGATATGCTAGGTCGGCGATATCCATTAGAGATCCGTTCTTAAGGCGCAGATATACGACTTTTAATGATTTTAAATTGAACATCACGTCTAAACTTCTAGTTTTATTTCTTTGAAAAAAAAAAATGTTATACTAGAATTTTTTTTTTATAAATTGATATGTGAAAATTTGAAATTATATTATTACAACATAGTGTAATGAATTTGTAAATTCATGTCTAACGTGGACAAAAAAACGATATTAAGGCAAAAAATATCGAACGTATTTGCATGAAACTTTGACCATCTGAAAGACAATTTAGCAACCCATATTCATTTCATTTATTCATAAACAATTTACATTGTGTTGAACATTACATAATAGGTACACAAAATTATCACATGCACAATTTTTATTTTATTTAGAAGCCTATCAAAATTTAAGGGAAATGTTTAGTTCTAGAGTCAATTAATTTAAAATAAGTCAACAATCACATACAATGTCAAATAAATAGAAAGTATAATGTCAAATTCAATGTCAAAAATATAAAGAGAACAACTTTGTCAAGGTCCTAGTGATGAGTATAGTGATAAAGTCAGAAGATAATTTAAATTAAAGCTGCTATTATTTTGGGTGACTATTTATATCGTTTGACATAAATTCTGATACCGAGTAAAAGCATTTTTTCAACAAGAAGGCTTTTAATTTAGTTTTAAATAAGTTAGAGCTATAAATTAATAATTTTAAATCAGTTGGTAACCTATTAAATAACTCTACTGCTTGATATCTGGAACAATGCTTAGCTATGTTAAATTTTGGTGCCATCTTGTGTTTAAATTCCTTCCTCCTTGTACTTTCTCTTAACTTACGTTCCTCTTGTGATTCGTACTCATGAATATGCTTTACAAAGTGAGTAAGGATTACTAATATATATAAGCTAGGTACGGTTAAAATATTTAATTCTTTAAAGTGCTCTCTACATGAGTCTCTTTGTGAGATCCTAACAATAGTCCTTATAGCACGTTTCTGTAAAATAAACGCTTTCTGACAGTTATAATTATAGCTGTTACCCCAAAGCATTATACTGTATCTTAATCTAGATTCTACCAGCGCATAATATATAGCCTTGAGGTGTTTTAGATCCAACATATCTCTAAGGCTCCTAAGTGCATAGCATGCTGATGAAATTGAAGAGTCAATAGCAGCCAGCTCCTGTTTCCAATTTAAATACACATCAATATTAATACCTAAAAATTTGACTTTGTCCACTAATGCAATCTTGTCTCCCTTGATGTGTACATCTAAATTGTCATTATGGCGAGTGGTTGTCTTAAATAAAATGATGTTAGTCTTACTTGTGTTTAGCAAGAGGTTATTGGCTGTAAACCAATCGCAGAGATATTGTAGGCTTTTATTAACATTTTTGGTCAATTCTTCTAAGTCATTCGCCCCAATAATTATATTTGTATCATCTGCAAAAACAACAAGTTTTACATCAGGCTGAACATAATGCATAAAGTTAAGCAAGTCATTTGTAAATATAATAAATAGTATAGGTCCTAAAATAGAGCCTTGGGGCACACCACGTTTTATATTTGTAATTTTAGAGGTGTATATGACTTCATGATTACTTTCATCGATGCTTTTTATTTCAACAAACATTCGTCTATTTTGTAAGTAGGATCTTAAAAGCTGTAAGGACTTGCCTCTGATTCCATAATATTCGAGTTTAGTCAGTAATAATTCATAATCAATTGTATCAAAAGCGGAGCTAAGGTCGATAAATAATCCTGCCACTTTCATTTTGTCATTTAATTTATTAATTATGTCATTTATAAGAGTATTTATAGCATCTGAGCAGCCGACACCTTTCTGATAGCCAAACTGTCTGAAATTAATTATTTTGTTTACATTTAAATGTACCATCAGCCTAGTTTTGATGAGTTTTTCAAATACTTTTGATAAGGTTGGCAAAAGGGATATAGGACGGTAATTTTTCGGATCAGTCTTAATACCTTTTTTGAATATTGGAATTACTTTAGCCAATTTCAACTGGTCTGGAAAGACAGACTCTTCGAAACATTTATTAAAAAAATCAGACAGAGGGACAGCCAAAGTGTCTACATTCTCCTTCAAAATCAATATCGGTAAGTCATCGAAACCACAAGATTTTTTATTTGCCATTTTACTAATAATCTTTGTAATTTCAGATGGTGTTGTTTTAGAGAAGGTTAAATCACTTTCTACTCTTTTTGTACTTTCTAATAAAAAAGTCATTGCTCTTTCTTTTTCATTGCTAGCGAGTGACGATTTGAACACAAAACTGTCAATGAATTGATTTGCGACCTGCTGGGGGTCAGATAACACTTTATTGTTCACTTTTAGGATTAAGTTTCTGCATTGCCTATTTGTTGTTTTGTTCGTACATTCATTAACAAGTTTCCACGTTTGTTTTGCTATATTTGTAGCAGTATTTAAATTATTTATTATGGCATTTTTCTTGATTTGTTGTATAACTCTTCTATATATTCGAACATAGTTGTTTTTTATACTTTTTTACGCTGGCATTATTTACTGTACCCAAACATAGTACTCTCTTCATCTTACTTGAAACTTTAACCCCTTTAGTAATCCACTGTATTGAGGTTTTTTTATATGGCTTTATTCTAATTGATTTCTTTCGGTAACAATCTTGGAATACTTTACCCAGATGGCTTAAAAAACTATTTATTCCCATATTTTTCCAATTTTTATTAATTATACTTTCCTTGAAAGCAATACTATTTTTATTATGACATATTCTTTTTTTAATTATTACATTTTGATTAGATTTTTTCGTTTTATGATTTATTTTTTCAAGAGACACATCGCAGAAAAGTCCACCATGGCCATCTGCCAAACCGTTGTGATCAACAAAACAATGGCCTATGTCATCATCTGCGAGATTTGTAATAATGTTGTCTAAACACGAGTGTGCGTTGTTCCTTATAAAAGTAGGAGTATTAAACAGGTATCGAAAATTATAACATGTCAAAATGCTTAAAAGTTCAGCATGTTTTTTACTGTCAACAAGTACTTAAATATTAAAGTCACCACATATAATGCACTTCTTGTTAATAAAATGCTCTAAAAATGTTTCTAGACTAGATATAAAACTGTCAAAATTTTTATCGTAAGGACTTCTGTAGCAACAACAAAGATATAACCCTGTTTCGAGATCTTTAACCCCACAAATTTCAAAACTATCTGATTTATACATCTTTTTTACAAACTCGATATTTTCACTTTCTGTATTTATATGTGCTAAAATGAGACTACCTCCCCTTTTTTTGTTCGTCCTTGTGTTGTATGAGACTAGATTATAATTGGAAAAGTTAAATACATGGGCAGATTGTAGATTTAAGAAATGTTCTGTTACACACAAGTAGTCCAATTGAATACCTGAGGTTGCAATGTATAATTCTAGCTCAGTTTTTTTATTACTTATTCCACAAACATTTTGATGAAAAATCCTTACGCAGCTGGTTTTTTGCATCAAATTACTTTTAGAAACTGTATTTGCTTCATTATTCACGAAAAAGCTCAGTGTCGTTATTACCTGTGCTTTGATGAGATACAACTTTAGATGATGATGAAAGTTGGTATGTATTCATTTTGTTGAAGTAATAAGGAATAGTACCAGGTTTTAACCGACACTTTTCACTATCTTTATAAGCTTGCGTCATATTAAAATTATTGCAACTACGGGTACGTTCATGATCTGAAAGCTTAAATAGCTCTAAATAGTTTTTCAAGCTCCCGAAGACATTTTTTATTGCTATATTATTCACTTTGCCCGTATACTTAGAAAACATTTCATATGAATATACCACTGGTTTGTTAGTATCAAAAGTGTATGCAAATTTAAAAATCTGATTACTTATGTACAAGAGTCGGTTAAAAGCTTCTACTCTGTTATTGAATAAAGTAGTTTTAGAATTCAATTTAAAAGTAGGACAACATACTATAACATTCGTATGCAGTATCTTTTCTAGTTTACATTTTATGTGGTCTACTAATTCGGAATAATTTTTGGAGACTAAAAAGTCCGCCTCACCCAGGAAGATTATACAATAGTCTGTAAGAGTGTAATTTAAAAGTTTGATGTCTAATGTTGCAAGGAGTTCGGTAATTCCCGCCTTCGGCATACAATAGTGGCATATTTTGTCATTTGGAAAGGTTTTTTCGGCAATCCCTAATACGGCATTAACATTATTATCACTTACTATACATAACTTGTTTAAGTGAGCGTTTTTTATGCTTGTATCTCGTTGTGTCATCGAGCCCGTTGCGTACAAAGGAGTGGTGCCCTCTAGGGTTGCTCGCTGTGGTAGATCATCTTGAATCACATTAGATTCTAATATTGTATCTTCCGACGGCATTTTATTTATTCCAGTTTGTTGAATAGGACTTTGTTGTGTATTTTTGAAGTCAAGCTTGGTTCTAATAAGGCGATGGCGTTTTATTTTGGCCTCAGATTTTTTTGAGGATGTGGTGGTACATATGTGGGCCAGTTTGTCGATTCTTAGTTTGTAATCAGTGATTATTTTGGCTTGAGAACTATTTTCCAACAACAAATTATCTATTTCGGTTTCTGCAATTTTTAACTTTTCTTCGAGTAGACATATTCTGCTTTTCAGTTCCTTTACATCGTCATTTGATTTCAGATATAAGTCGGGATAGCTGCGGTTCAACTCGTAAGAGGGCGTCGAAGTAAGCGATCTATATTCATCCTCTTTTTCAGATAAATCAAGAGAACTGTTTGAAGTAACCGATTTATATTTGTGTCGAACAGTAACATTGTTAGTGTGAACCTCATCATTTGTGGTAGGAATATTAAACATTTGCCTTGAGTTTTCTGCCATCCTTATTTCGATATCGTCAGTATTGTAATTTAAACGTAGCTCAGACTGTTAGTGAATGTTGCTTATCATCCAAAAAGTATAGCACTTAGTGGGATGCGAACTCGGACCTCGTAGGGTAATTAACGCAACCGAAAATCCAAACCGTTAGACCAGTCGTACTGACAGATTGCGGTCGAAAATTGTGCTTCTGTTTAAGTGTTTATTATTTTAGGATGTAGGTAGACCACTCACTTTTAAAACTAGTTATTGTCACGGTATAATTATACAGAATATTGTAATCACTGCCAGATGTAGATAATTATACAAATAGATCCAGTATTGTTGTACTCACAAGTTTATTAATTCTGAAAACTAACTTGTATTTCTGCAACAAATAACTGCTTGTCGTACTGCTTTGTTTCTTCGATTTTGGTTTGAAGCACACAATGGTCACTTTTTTGTTTTGTTGATTTTAGTTCAAAACGTGTATTAAGTACCTAGATAACACTGTCACACACTATTTACTAGTTTTTGTAATGTTTGGAGTGGTTTTCACTATACATAACTCATAGATTACTTTGTAAATGAATTTAATATACGGAGCCAATGTGTGCCGGTTTTCGGTGTACCCACCAATGTGAGTGTGTATATTTTAGTATACGGCTTTTATTTGTATTGTGTTTGATAAATCAAGGTGGGTTGTTTTTCCGAATAATCGTGGTGCGCGTTGAAGCGTTACGCATGCACTTTTACTCGCTCAAGGTCGCGGGCACTTATTGTCGCGTTAGCAAGTCGGTACCTAGTTAATGAATGATGATGTCCATTATCTTGCCCTTATCCCAATTCATCAGAGGTCGGCGCAGCATGTTTTCTTCTTCCACACTCCTTTATTTCTCGTCATCTCATCAGACAACTTGTTTCTTGCTAAATTAGGGAAGGCAAATAAAAAAAACGGGCCAAGTGCGAGTCTTACTCGCACACAGGATTCCATAGCCCCAAACAATATAATAAAAATATTTTGAACGGTCATTCATTAGTAAACTTCCACTAAACTGCAAAACTAAATTTGTCTTTCATAGTAAGTTAATGAAAAACAAAGTTACTGCTGCAGTTTGGTGGAAAAGTCCCATATCTCAAAAACTAAATATCAAATCTTATTCTAACCAATTTTCGTTGAAAGTTTTTTTCTACGTTCTACATCCCAATATTTTTTCAGAATTTTTCTCCTCTTACTTTAGAAATTAGAGGGGGGGGCACACACGTTTTTTGGAAGTGTCCGTCTTTTAAACGATTGACTTTGAAAAAAAATGGTTTTAGAAACCTCAATGTCATTTTTAAAGACCTCTATCTATAAACACCCCACGTATAGGTTTGATGTTTTTTTTTTTTTTAGTTTCAGTTACTTGTGATATCCTTAATCTGTATTTATTTTTAATTTTGGACGAAAATCGTAAAGCGGTTCACAGAATACATCTTCCTACCAAGTTTCAGCTGTGTAGTCCTAATGTTTTCGGAATAAAGTGGCTGTGATACGGACGGACAGACAGACAGACAGACAGACATGACTAATCTATAAGGGTTCCGTTTTTTGCCATTCGGCTACGGAACCCTAAAAATGACCTATTTTACTCACTTTTACTTGATGCCAAATATGGGTCAGATAGCACCTCCAAAGGTGACACAAACCCAATAAAAAAAAATGTGTTTAGTCCAATTTACGTTGTTGATGTGAATTTATCTAACAGTAATCAAATGATTACTGTACCATTATTATGATTAAGATGGAGAGGAGATGAAGATGGAGAGCAGCGGTGGCCCAGTGGTGGCAGCCCCAACTTACGAGCTGTAAGCCGTGGGTTCGAACCCAGGCAGCCGCATTACTTTGTGTAATTTATTTCATCACCGCTGCTCTCAAAAACGGTGAAGGAAAACATCGTGAGGAAACCGGCATGTCCTAGAACCAAAAACTCGAAGACATGTGACATCTACCAACCCGCACTGGGCCCGCGTGGTGGATTATAGCCCACTGCCTCTCATAGAGAGGAGGTCTGTGTCCCAGCAGTGGGAACATTATAGGCTGATGATGATGATGATGATTATGATTAATAATTTGTCAGATTATAAAACGAGAATTTCCTAACATTTCTCCGCTGTCTGCGACATCACAATAACTATCTAATTAAAATCAATTTATGCAAATAAATTCGTGTGCTGAGTCGTCTTTTTATAAATAGCCTGACGTCATTGGATAATAACTTAAATTATATATTGCATAGCTATTTCAAGACTAAATAAACATCACCTAGATAATGCGCGTTCCAGATTATATGTTTTTCAAACTTAATAACTTAATTACATCCAGCTGGCTTACTATGACGTCTTTAAACGTGTTTTACTCCTTTTCCAGTGTGGGAAAGAGATGGCGCTAGACATTCTGTATAGCTCCGTCTCTTTCCCACACTGGAATAAGAGTAAAACAATACTGCTTTAAGACGTCATGGTAAGCCAGCAGATCACCTACGTTGCCTTTTCCTAACTACATTAAGGTCGGTTTCCAGTCCAACGAAATGCAGATTACCAGTATTTTACATGGTGCGACTGTGTATCTGACCTCTCAGATTCATTGTCAGACTATCGGGCTTCTGACGACCGGCAAAGATCTACAAATGACAGCCGGCTCCAACGGCTTACCTTGCTTGTCGACAATATCACACCTCATATAATCCATAAAGGTTTTTTTTTTTTTTTATATAATCCATAAAGGATTATATCACGATAAATACAGGTGTACCCATAGTACACCTACAATTAACAAGATAATTATGCTTTTATTTAGTTTTATGTAATATACCGACCTCTGAAGTTTCATACTTCAGAGGTCAGTACTGTCCGTCTTATGACGACAAGTCGTGTCGACAGCGCGTTCGTGTTCCACGCGCTCCTCAAGGAGATGTCAGCAAACTGGAAGGGGTCCGAGAGGGCCGATGCCTGCCAGGGTTGCGGGACTGTTCGAAAGAGATACCGTGGCCTTCGAACACAAAGAGTTAAGAAGAAACATGGATGGGTTTTAGTCAGTACAAGTCTGACACTCCCTTCTGCTCCGTCCAGAGAGTTCGAAGAAGATTTAATTTATGAAGGTAAATAGGTAGTAATTTTATTAAGCAAATAATAGAGCAGATGACAACAGGCAAGAACCGAAAATTTCTAAATTCTATCACAAAAGAGCGTGCGTGCGCGCACAAAATTCGCCAACCGTTACGTCACGTCCTTTTCCTGCAAATTGGGGATTCACACGCCTGCACGGTGTCAATGCAATTAATATTAATTTGACATTCGTCTCGCTGTTGAATCTATTAATTTTTTGTTCCATACAATGGATAGTTGTAATCGTAATTGCAAAATTGATATTCGCTGTTGACAGTCACGAATCAAAATAAATATTTTTGTCCGCCATTTTTTCGCAAAGCCTTTGCTTACAAAAATTATTGCTAGTACAAAAATGATGAGTGGTCTGAAAGTCTGATATAGGTTATTAACCTGTACTTACTGGCTTGTGGTGGTCAGATAGGTAGTCGCTTACAATACTGATATTCAGCTGGATCCAGTTAGACTGGAAGCCGACCCAAATATAGTTGCTAAAAGGCTTAGGCATTTGCAATAAAAAAAACTAATACACCTTTGTGACTTGCTCTCATCCCGTTATGAAATAGATATTATGTATTTGTATTATTTACGATGTAAATGTAAGGAGTTTTACTAATAATAACTGTTAAAAATTCAAGGAAGAAATAAATCACAGTTTCAAGCATTCAAATTAGTCGTGTTTATAAATAAATGGACCGCAACCGATTAGTGGTGCCAATATTTTTCATTATTCGATTCTGTTTTGGAATGTCAACCCGTTGTATTAATTAGCATTTAGTATTTTCTTAATACATTTGATAAGAAAATGCAATGAGTTACTTCAAACTGTTACCCAAACTATTGTCAGGCATACCTACCCTGGAAGGGACATTCACACACAAGAGATTATCGTATTCAGTACATAATTCCGAAATCCCACATATAGAAAAAAAAAATCGGTATATATGCCATTTGTGCGTCGATGTCCCTCTCTTCCACCCTGTATAGTATAAGAATAATGAGCATATGGAGTTCCGTGGACTGAGACACAGGCCTGCTCCTTGTGTAGGGAGAGCACCATTATCCACCACCACCACGAGAGAATCCTGTGTGGGTTGGTAAATGACACAAGTCTAACATTTTTGATCAGGCCTTTAGGCAATGTATATTGAACACTTTAAGTTTGCAGTTCAACATGGCACTACTTGTCAAGAAAAATGCAACAATGTGTGTGTTCTTACACATAATAACCGAGGAGGTTATCAATTCGCCCGATTGTTTTTTTTAGTTTTCAATTTTACCGCCTGCACAGATAATATGTTAGGTGTAGTAGTGTCACGGCCAACAGTCGCACGGGTCAATCTTTAAGGTTAAGCCGTGCTTGCCGAGGTTGGTCCGTGGATGGGTGACCATAATTACATAATGAGTTTCCTCCGTGCCTCGGAGAGCACGTTAAGCCGTTGGTCTCGGCTGTCATTTGTAGATCTTTGACAGTTGTTACGAGTAGTCAGAAGCCAAAATTCTAATATCCAGTCTTATCAAGGGGTATCGTATTACCCAGTTACTGGGTTGTGGAGGTCAGATAGGCAGTCGCTTCATGTAAAATACTGGTACTCAGCTGCATCCGGTTAAACTGTAAGCCGACCCCAAGCTAGTTTGGGAAAAAGCTAGGCAGATGATGACAGATAATATGTCAGTCGAAGTGGTTTCTCATGTGACAGTTATGTCTATCCTCCATTCTTTTTTACGTCTTACCAGACCCGTGACAAAATAATAATTTCCCCATTCATTCACATGGAGTCAACGCCATTTTTTGCGTGTAAAACATTTTATGCCTAATGTCTACTAATTGGTGGTAAGACAAGTTTTACAACAATTGCTTACGACACCGTAGCGGAGACAATTTGAAAGTACCATCACATGACTTATCGTGTGTCATGGAATATTTCTAGTTTTTAGTTTCGAACAGGTTTTGGAAGAACTTTCATTGATGTGCCAAAGAAGACACTTTACGACACGCCTTTTTCTGCAAGGAGTTAGATAGAATCCAAACCTGTGTTTCGGAATAAATTGGAATTAAAAAAACAAAGACTCGTGAGACTGCAGAAAAGCCTCTACAAGTTGTTGTTTTGCAACCTCGTCAAATTTCAGGAGGTGGTCACAAAAGACATAAATAATCAATTAAAATTACGGTACCTAGTTAATTATTAATAAACGCTGATTTTTTTGGTTGTTTAAGTTTGACAATATTTCAGAATAATCCCCTTAACGTGATTTAGGGAGTAAGAAATTATAAAATAAACATTTGAAATTGTTTGTATGTGTGTAAGCGAGATTATAGGGCAAGAACCAGACGGGCCGCGTTTAAAACACGGGTGGTTCACACTTACCGATTTCCGTAAAAAAGAAAAAAAAGAAAAATTACCTACCTATTTTATTATTGATTCGGGACGAGAATCATTAGCATAGTTACCTCCTTGAATTTGACGAGGTTGCAAAACAACACCTTGTATAAATTCATACGCAACATTATCTACTATCACTTAGAACCATCATCGTCTGCCTAACCTCTAGCCAACTCGGTTGGGTAGCGTTCCAGTCCAGTCCAGTCCAGTCCAGTCTAACGGATGCAGCTGAATACCAGTATTTTATATGGAGACTATCAGACTTCCACAATGCACTAATACTAGAAAATGTTACTCCAAAAAGTAACTTCTTCCTAAAATACTGTAATCAAAGCTTGAAACATGGATATCAAAAGCCCTTGAAGTATTTTGGTGTTCATTGTGTGTTCTATTAATGTGTAAAAGTCAAGGGGCAAAGCATAACATGTGAAGAATATGCAAATAAAAAATAATCAGTAATATTCATCATAAATTCTTCAACCGCCAAAACACAAGTTCACATCGAAAAGCCAAGTGTCCGAATTTAATAGTCATAGGCCAAGAAATTCTCAAAATCAATCTTCATTACGAAAAACAGTTTCAAGAGCCAAGTATTAATACCGACACGTTTCTCGATAACTTATTTAAAACATGAGTTATTTCGATAGCGTGTTGAGAAAAAAACTTAACCAGTTTACAATTTCGGACGACACATCCACAGAAGAGATGAATACAGAACTACCAATTTGCTTGTTGACAAGTTTATGGTCCTGTTAACGACAGCGATTGAAGATAAGGGACCAAGGGACAGGATAAGGGATCATTAGAGGAATATAGATCAGACCTTTGCAGTGAGACAAGTTTTAACAGCACACGATATTTTACTAAAAGAAACTTAATAACTTGATCTCTGCATTTAACCAGCATTAGTATAGAAATAGAGGTCCTCATGGCTGATGACAACCATTGAAAACTACCATAGATAAGTAAGGATAATGATTAGAAAAAAAAACAGATGATTTGATTGTGCAGGGAAAATATTTTGTACTTTATCTGGTTTACATAAATAACACAGATCAGAGATGACACAAGTATTGGCCTTCTGTTTGTCAATATTTGGTGACATATCTAAGCATTGGCTACTGTGGGAACTGGGTCGGGACAGGCTTTATTTTGTTGTGACACGGTGGCGCAGGCGCCGGTCGACGACAAACGTGCGTGGTGCAAGTGTAAAGCGTGCAAAAATTACATTCCGAGGAAAAAAAAATACACGGTGTAAATCACCTCATCACGAAGCCGTCAACCAAGCATTCTGTACATGAAATTAAGTAACTTTATCCAAAAATTATTGTTGGGAAACGACTTTTTTTTGGGGGGTGTGAAATCATGTTTTGTGGTAGAACTCAATGTAACGCACTCAAAACATTGTGCTGATTGACGGATTGAATAGTACGGGGGTCGTGGAGGTGTTTAAAGTAAAAATCTTACATTAAAAACTTGTATTTAAAAAAATACTTGTCAAAAAGTTGGAACTTTGACCCCTAATATCTCCGTAACTTGAAGGTTCCCAGGTATGGTGTAGAACAAAAAAATGATCGCAATAACAGGGAGAACCAGTGCCTTTCGGCTTCGTTAACAGGTGTTTTACACCCTTTATGAATATTGGCTATATTTTATTGAAAGATTATGACTTCCAATTGCTTCTCAACATCAAAATTAATCTAAAGATAAATTTTTGGATGCAGCTATTTCAACTTCTTTCTATTCAGAAATCCTTAAACATGCTGCGTAAAGTCGAAGAACAACATAAATAATGCTTCAAAGAAAATAATATAGACCTTCCTACTCAAAATAATGCTAAGAGAAATCTGTCATCTAATTTGAATCGTCAACACGGGCGATTATGCTTTATTGACTCGCTGCACCATATACGATTCCCAATGATCGGCTTAATAACGACATTTTAAAATCGAATGCGCCTTTTAAATCCTCCTATAGCTTACTGTATGCATAAGCCAGTCACAAGTTATACAAGGTGTTGTTTTGCATCCTCGTCAAAATTCAGGAGGTTGTCACACAAGACATAAATAGTCAATTAAAATTACGGTACCTGGTTAATTATTAATAAACCTTGATTTTTTTGGTTGTTTATGTTTGAGAGTATTTCAGAATAACCCCCTTATCATGATTTAAGAAATAAGATATTATCAAATAAACGTTTGAGATTGTTTGTATTTGTGGAAGCTCGGTTATAGGGCGAGAATCAGACAGCCCGCGTTTAAAACACGGGTGGTTCACACTTACCGATTTCCGTAAATAAGAAAAAAAAAAAATTACCTACCCATTTTATTATTGATTTGGGACGAGAATCATTGGCATAGTTAATTAACTCCTTGAATTTGACGAGGATGCAAAACAACCTTGTATAGTCCTTAACCGCTACCACTCAAACCTTACACTCCGTATCGAGACGTTTGACATTAAATAGTTCATTAGAAAGAAGCACCAATCCAAATTCGTTACGTGACTCCATCTCACTAGGATTGTTAAAATGACTCGCTGTTAGAGGTGGAGACAATTGATAAGGTGTGTTGACTCGTGATTGTGACTAGTGTTGGTCTGATGGTTTCCCATAGACGGTGACTGTGAAGTAATTGGTATTGGTATTCGTTGTGTTGCTGTTACAAGAGGTACCTACCATGATTTTTGTTTGGTCATGCCAATTTTCGAGAATATAGTACTGATTTTTTTTAAAGTTTCCTGAAAGGAGATTGAGATAATGTGGCCCAACACCCAATAGCGTTAGGATATGTGGTAACGGATAGATCTCTTAAAGGAGTTTTATTACGTGGACTTTTCTCGATTGTTCGTCCGTTAGGAGCTAGAGAACTATAAATTAAAAAAAAATATAGGAAATTAGGAGCAGAAATACTATGTGCTACCAAGGTATTTGTACTTTGGTAGCAAAGAGTATTTCTGCTACCCATCGACTGCTACGCTGCGTGACGCGGGTTCGATCCCCGCACGGAACAAATATTTGTATAGCCTACAGATAGTTGTTCCGGGTCTGGCTGTTTGTGTATGTGAGTTTTAATGTTTGTAAACGCATACACGATACAGGAGAAATTGCTAGTGGGGGCAACGTTTTAAAAAAAAATAGTCCCGTTTGGGGTACTGTTAAGAACCGCAAAGGATTCAATTTATTTTCTCCGAATTTACATTTAGGACTTGCTTTCCTTCCACCACGCATTCCCTGACAGTTCAATTCCTTGTGCTTGAAAAATATTTTAGTAAATAAATGCTTTAATAATCGTAGCACATAGAAGTCTTCAGTCTTTGCAAGACTTATACTAACCAAAAGACGATTAGCTTATCCACTATTTTTCAGCACACCGTCTTGGGGGCCAAGACACTTATCATTCTTGCGTAATAACAACGGGAAGATCTTGCTAAAATGACGTTTTATCGGCGGTATCGATGATGGTAAAATCAAATATGTATTGTATTGGAATAACCTAACGAACTGCTTAATTCTTTTCCTTTTCTGTGATTGGATTCCAGTCTAACAGGATGCAGTTAAATACCAATTTTACATGGAGCGACTGCCTATTTGACCTCCACCACCCAGTAAGTACTGCGTAATACGAACTTTGGTAAGACTGGTTGTCAGACTTTCAGACCAGTAACTGCCTGGAATTACTGTCATAGATCTTCAAATGATAGCCGGGCCTAACGATTTAACGAGCTTCCGAAGCACGGAGGAAACTAGGTGAGTAATGGGTGGTCAACCATCTACTGCCCAATCTAGGCAATAGAAGATCCGAGCGGTTGTTATCAACATAGCCACGACCTCCTCCGAGTTTTAAAACAACTAAGGTAGTAATTATTCTGTCGTTTTCTTTTATCTGTTTCTAGTCGGGAGAATCCTACGCACCGAAGACAAGGCAGTCTATAAGGCGCTCTGCATGCGGTAATACAAAATGAAATTAATACTGTCATTCAATGTCGAAACACCAGATCAAGATGGCGACCAAAAAAACTTCTGTGAGATGTCATGAATGTAATTGTTTTTTCTATTTAAGATGTCGTGGGTGTCTCTTTTTATTTGTTGATAGACACTGTTCCATCTAGTAACACTGTGTCGATTCTACCTTTGATTGTTTCTTTGGAGAATGTTACACTGTGTTTTACCGTGTCTTGTGTGTTCGATGGTGGGATATGACGAATTTAATAGTAGCTCCCCTGCTGGTTTCCCCATGTACGATTGATAGATGATACGAAAGTCGGTTTATCGTCCCGCGTTGGATGACTAGGTTTTTATCACGGGACCTTTTAAGTGAGAATTGTCTTCTTATATAGATTGGATTTTTATCTTTTGTGATTTGTTGGGATTTGATTGGTACATTGTGGAAGGAAGTCGTCGAGTTATTAAAGCATTTTTTTTTCTCTGATAGCAACTTTTGAACTTTTATTTTACATTCCCACTATTGGGTTCTAATTTAAATCTGTCAAAAAAAAGATCCAAAAGCAAAGATTCTTTTCTCCTAAAAGAGGATGACGTACCTGACGGCATAGACAAAACTACATTCTATCGTCAACAATGTATTTGGGGCAACATAGGAACAATTTTTATTAGTACACACCTTAGGCAGTACAATTATACACTAGGAAAGGTGTTTTTTTTTTTGGATTGCACTTCAACCAAATTATCTGGGAAGGCGGGAAAGCTAAAATAAACACATTTAAGAGGAACAGAGTGTTAAGTTCCTCGATAACCCTTAGAAAAGGGAGGATCCTCCGACCAGACAGGTGTTATGTCTGGTGGGCAACTGCCCGACAATTGTTGTCGGGTAACTCTATATAGTCTTAAGTCGCTGTAGTACTTTTTGTAGTAAGTTGCTTCTTGTAGGTCGCTACACACATAACTATAGAAATTTTCTTGACAAGCAATGCCACCTTGAACTGCATACTTAAAGTGGTCATACTTCTCTGTAAGCTTATGTCAATCATGTTGAAAGTCATAGTAGAGATCTCAACAACATCGCATTGTATGCGATTATCTCTAGTCCAGGTAAGGCCTACCAACATCATCATCATCATCTGCCTAGCCTTTTCCCAAACTATTTTGGGGTCGGCTTCCAGTCTAACCGGATGCAGCTGAGTACCAGTATAATAATAATAATAATAATAATCGGATGCTCTCTCTGTTTCAGGTGCTTGAACCAGCTATCAGCGTGTCGGCGCAGCGACTATCGGATCAGGTGCGGGTCATCCAGCGTAACCATATGTTGGATGACACTGTACTTGATCGACTACGCCTCGACTCACGGAGTAACCCAGTTACGCCTGCTTCGCCAATAATCGTGACGCAGATGCAGAATGTATCCAGTGCTTCGCTGCGATCCGATCGCGGTGGTGAAGAGGATGTTGACGAAGTTATAACCGTGAGTACCCAGTGCAACGCACAATTGAGGAGCGCTTTGGAGGGTGCGTTCCGTGAGTACCGCTCCACACCGCCTGAACTTAGACCACGTTTACCTCGTTTGCCTATGCACAAGAGAAACAAGGCGCTGGTGTGTACTCTAGATTCGCAGCTGTCAAACTACTTTGACAACAGCGAAGACCTCGCTGATACCCACTCAATTTTGTACTGCGCAGCTGTAGCGGCATGTCGTGTAGCTCACGTCAAATTTCCTAACTACGACCGAGCTACACGACGAAAATTAGCTGTTCCAGCTTGGCAGTGCAGGATTGAGCGGCGTATCGGTGAGGCTAGAGTACTCATCGGCAAGTTAATCTGCTTCAGGGAGGGCAATACTCGCCCTAGAGTGATGCGCTTTGTGAGGCGGGCGTTCTCGGGAACTAACATTAGTTCTCGTGATTATTTGGCCTGCGTCACAGAGCGTATCGACTTCCTGAAGCAGAAGATCTGTGCATGGGCAAGCCGTATTCGTAGGTACAAGCGGCGAGTGGAGCGATACACTCAGAATCGCACATTCCAAAGCGATGAAAGGTGGGTATATAGGGCTTGGGAACGACCGGACCAAGGGGTGACTGACACGCGTCTGCCGGATGATGACGCTATGTGTTCGTTCTGGCGCAGCATCTGGTCGGTGCCTGTCAGTCACACTGAGGGCGGTTGGATCCGGGAGGTTGAACAAGTGTGTGATCCAATACTAGAAATGGGGGCAATTATCATCAGCCCTCAAGACGTAGCTCGTGCAGTCCGTCCGTTACCTAACTGGAAATCTCCAGGGCCGGATGGACTGCACAACTTCTGGATCAAATGGTTTCAAAGATCGCACGCTCGTTTGGCATCCCAGTTTCAATCAGCCTTAGAGTCAGGGTCGCTGCCCCAGTTCCTGACGACAGGCATTACCCACCTGCTCCATAAATCAGGTAGTACTGCGGAGCCCAAAAATTATAGACCTATCACTTGCTTACCAACGGTCTATAAAGTTCTTACATCCATTTTGAGAGCTAAAATTAACCAACATATTGAGAGTAATTCCATCATGTCTCCCTCTCAGAATGGATGTAGGAATGGGTCCCGTGGTACTAAGGAGCTGCTCCTCATTGATATGGCCATTAGCCAACAGGTTCGCCGCTCCCGAAGGCATCTGTCTACATGTTGGATAGATTATAAGAAGGCCTATGACTCGGTTCCGCATACATGGCTCATGAGGGTGCTGGAGTTGTACAAGATAGATGCAATTCTACGCGCCTTCCTTGAGTCGTGTATGGGGCAATGGAGGACGGTCCTTCGCTATCCAGGATGTGGACAGATGCAGGGGAACAGCGAACCGATAAGGATTGAGCGTGGTATATTCCAGGGTGATAGTCTGAGTCCATTGTGGTTTTGTCTAGCCTTGAACCCTCTAAGCACACTGCTGGAGGGTTCAGGTCTAGGCTATCGGTTGAGGAGAGGTGGTCAGGTCATATCTCACCTTCTTTACATGGATGATCTGAAAATCTTTGCCCCCAACAATTTGCAACTGATGAAACTACTGAAGGTAACTGAAACTTTCAGTAGCGCCATCAGGATGGAATTTGGTGTGGACAAATGTGCAGTCATGCATGTGAAGCGAGGGGAGATTATGGAATCCGTGGGAACTCAACTCTCGGATTCCGTACACCTTAGATCCCTCTCCTCAACAGAAACCTACAAGTATTTGGGTATGTCGGAAGCATTAGGTATCAATACTGCTGACATGAAACAATCGTTGAAGGAACGTTTCTTTGGCCGCCTGAATAAGGTGCTAAGCAGTCTTCTGTCAGGCGGAAACAAGGTGCGCGCCTTCAACGGTTGGGTCATGCCGGTTTTGATGTATTCTTTTGGCATACTCAAATGGACTCAGACAGAACTTGATGCCCTTGATAGGAAGGTCCGCGTACTGCTGACCGCAAATCGGATGCATCACCCACGGTCGTCGGTGATGAGACTGTATATCCCGCGGAAGTGTGGGGGTCGTGGCTTCTTAAATGCTAAGACCCTGCACAACCGTGAGGTATGCAGTCTCAGGGAATACTTTCTAGAAACCGACGTGGGGATGCACCGAGATGTAGTCTCAGTCGACAAGGGACTTACCCCGCTCTTCTTGGCTAACGAGAACTGGCGCAAGCCTGTAGTATTAGACATTAATGACCGCAGGGAGGTATGGCAGAGCAAGGAGCTTCACGGACGATTTTACCGGGCCTTACATGGGCCCGATGTAGACTTCTTAGCGTCCGTATCCTGGCTCCGTTTCGGTGACCTCTTCGGGGAAACCGAAGGTTTTGTCTGTGCAATAATGGACGAAGTTATGATGACGAATAACTACCGGAAACACATTGTGAAGGATGGCACGGTTGACATATGTCGGGCATGCCACCGTCCGGGAGAATCGATCCGACACATTGTTTCTGGGTGTTCTCGTCTGGCTAACGGAGAGTACTTGCATAGACACAACCTTGTTGCCAGGATTATCCACCAGCAACTTGCTTTGAAATACAAACTTGTGGAATCAGAAATGCCATACTATAGGTATGCGCCCGACCCAGTTCTCGAAAATGGTAATATCACGTTGTATTGGGATCGACCTATCATCACTGACAGGACTATTGTTGCCAATAAACCTGACATTGTGTTGATAGATCGATTGGAGCGTCGCGCAATGATTGTTGATATAACGGTCCCACATGACGAGAACCTCGTGAAAGCAGAGAAAGATAAGCAATTCAAGTATCTAGATCTGGCTCGCGAGGTTGTCGACATGTGGGACGTGACTACAGCAGTCATTGTACCGATAGTCGTGTCGGCCAATGGCTTAATGGCTAAAAGCTTCGACCAACATCTGCGGAGTCTTTCGCTTGGCAGTTGGATCAAGGGCTTGATTCAGAAAGCAGTACTTCTGGACACGGCACGTATTGTTAGGAGGTTCCTCTCTCAAGAGCCCTGACCACCGGTAGCCCGGACCCTGTTCCCG
This sequence comes from Cerastis leucographa, assembly GCA_963082945.1. Lineage (NCBI taxonomy): Eukaryota > Metazoa > Arthropoda > Insecta > Lepidoptera > Noctuidae > Cerastis > Cerastis leucographa. Next base: position 6,290,622 of record OY720363.1, on the reverse strand, counting down.
ATGCCAGTGGGCTACTATTTTTTATATTTTTAAATGTTTTTTTTTTATATTACTTTTGTAAAAATATTTAAAAATGTAATTGATATGTATGAAAGTGAATAAAGGAAATAATAATAATAATAATTCTTTATTTGTATAGAATGCAGGTGTTACAATAATGGTGTTAGTTTCAGATAATATTCCCAGTACATTCTGCCTGTTGGCATACAAAAATATAGTGTTTAACTTACAGATAACTTAGAGACTAGGTACTTAAATTCAAAATGAGATCATGGATCAGCTAACTATATATAAAATTATTTACATAATAAGTGAGATAAAGTAAAGCAAATATTACAATTCATCATTTATAAAATCGGTAACCGAGTAATAACATTTCTCTGTCAGCAACGACGACAAGAGTTTCTTGAATTTTATTAAGGGCTGATCCTTAATACAACTTGGCAGTTTGTTAAATATAATAGGTGCCATACCAATAATGTTTTTTTTAAGCAAAGCAGTGTTAAATCTACCAGTACACAAAAGGCTCTGATATTTTGATCTCATGGCAGTAGTTCGCGTCCTCGTATCATTTAATGTTGGAAATAGATGCTTGTTAGTTTTAACGAATATAGCTACTTCAAGAATGTATATACAAGGAAAAGTTAGTATTTTGTGTTTTTTGAAAAAAGGAATGCAACTATCTGTAACCTTGAGATTAAAAATGGATCTTATGCACCGTTTTTGGGCTTTAAATATAGACTCTCTTTCGGAACAATTACCCCAGAATACTACACCAAACCTGAGAACAGAGACTACCAAACCGTGATATGCAACCATTAATGTATCAACGTTAACTTTCTTGGACAGATTGTAAAGAGCATACGCAGACGTGCTTAATCTTTTGCAAACTTCTTCAGCCTGCGGTTTCCAAGTCAATTGACTGTCAATCAATATACCCAAAAATTTAGCCATGGTAACGCTATCAATTGTTTGTCCTTTATAATTAATTTTTAGGTTTGAAGGAAGAATTTTTTGATAGAAATGCATTATATTGGTTTTTTTGAGGTTTATAATAAGATTATTATCGTTGAGCCACTTTATTATTAATTTTAGAGAATTATTTATTTCATCTTCATAAAGTTTTTTATTGAGGCAGTCTATAAGGATCGTACTGTCATCGGCAAATAATACACAAGGGTATGGGATGTGTCGGGGTAGATCATTTATATACACCAAGAATAATAATGGCCCTAGAACGCTGCCCTGGGGAACGCCATATTAAGTAAGTATTTTACATGAACCGACTGCCTATCTGACCTCCACAACCCAGTAACTGGGTAATACGATACCCCTCGGTAAGACTGGATGAAAATAATAATATATATATATATCAGAACTTTATTTCAGATCAAAAACATGTAAAATACACAGATCCATAATTGTGTTAGTAAGCACTTAAGAACTATGTTAGTAAACCTAAAACTAAAAAAGTACAAAAATCAATCAACAATCAGACTGACACGTGGAGTGCAATCCAGTGTCTAACAAACGGACCATCTAGCCTGTCCGCTATTACTCCCAAGATTGTGTTGGAGCTTGCCCGTATACGGTGCAACAATGAGGCCGATCTTTTTCTCATGATGGCTTGAAAGCCATCAATCCGAGCTTTCAAAAACATGCCCGATGCACTGCAATATCTCGGAAGACCCAACAACATCCTAAAAATATTATTGTATTGTACCCGTAGGGCATTGAGTGCCCGCTGAGTACAACTGATCCACAGGGTGCACGAGTAAAACGATAGACAGTATGCACGGAACATAGTGCACTTCACCTCACTCGTGCACCTTTTAAACCTGCGAGCCAGCATGTTCCCACGGACAGCCAACGCCCTACGCTCCCTCTCAACGTCCATGTCATCCGCGAGGTCTTCCGTAACCCAGTGACCCAGGTACTTAACCTGCGTCACTCTGTTCAGTGGTACACTATTTAGTAAAACAGATGGGACAGTGTCAACTTTTAAATGCCGTGGTTGGAACACTAGCAGTTCACTTTTCTTCGCATTGTACCTGAGCCCATGGGCCACGGCGTACTCCTCACATCTCATAATGAGTTTCCGCAATCCGCCGATTGAAGGACATAATACAATATATAATAATACAAGGAATGTATTAAGAAATACATTATTATTTTACTCCTGTTCCAGTGTGGGAAAGAGATGGCGCTAGACATCCTGTATAGCTCCGTCTCTTTCCCACACTGGGATAAGAGTAAAACAATACAGCTTTAAGACGTCATGGTAAGCCAGCTGGCTTTTTAATTTACTCAATAACATACTTGTGATATTTTTTTTGTAGTTAAACCTTTTCCAATTTTACTTCTTAAGATAAACTTCATGTAAGTTATTTATAACAACAATAACAACAATATAATCGAATATAATCAAGAGACTTAAAAAACAAGAATCTATCAACAAAAACAATACAAATTAAAACAAAAACGCTTCAAATTAGCCCTCGGCGCTCGAAACTCTAATCTGTCTCCATGTGTTAAAGTTCCTTTTAGTTCGTATGGTGGTGTCTATTGAAATTATAATACAATTTTAAAGCCATTTGTCAAGTATGGGGTCAAAGGGTGCGATGGTGTGATTCGTCTAGTGGTAATCAACGCACAGACAGACAGAGTCATCAATTATTGTAAGCATATGACACGCTACGTGGGCAGGTATACAAAAAGTAAGAAAAATACTTATCTCATTAGCATGATAGCAATGTGACTGTGAAGAATTAATTAAGTACTATAAGGATTAATTCTCAAGACGCATAACAAATTTTCGTGCATATCAAAAATTTATGCATCTGGTTAGACTGGAAGCCCAATGTAGCTAGGAAAATGCTAGGCAGATGATGATGAGTGCAGACAGTGATATATACGTCGGTTGTGACACCCTCAGGTTGGAAAGAGCAACGATCCTTTCAGGTTTCCAGGCAGCTGCTAGATGAGAGTTACCAAGAATCAAATCAAATGGCGTACAATTGAAGAGGCTTATGTTCAGCAGTGGACTACTGTTTGCTGATGATGATTACTGCCTAGTCTTTTCTCAAACTATCTTGGGGTCGGCTTCCAGTCCAACCGGATGCAGCTGAGTATCAGTATTTTACATGAAGCGACTGCCTATCTAACCGCCACAACCCAGTAACTGGGTAATACGATACCCCTTGGTAAGACTGGATTTCAGACTTTTGACTTCTGACTACTCGTAATCACTGAAGATCACCAAAGATCTACAAATTACAGCCGAGACTACCGGCTTATCTTGCTTTCCGAGGCACGGCACGATGTTAAATGTTTGTAAACAACCACATGACAGCTTATATCCACTTCTTATACTTATCACGAATCAATATAAAGCTTAGCAGAGTATAATAGGAAGTACCTAGTCCTATTCATGCAAATTATAACGAGAGAGGACAGCATCTAGTGTTAAGACTGTTTACCTACAGTCCAATCTATGACCTTAACGACAATGGACAAGGATCTGGTCCTTTGATGGACAATGAAGAACATGAGCCAGGTGTATTCAGATTCTCCAGAAGATTTGACGTGAACAAGCACTAAACCACAGATTAATGCAAATCGTGCACCAAACGCTGCTACATTATCTACATCTTATACCAAAAGCAACATCCACAATTTATAATAACAAGCACGAATTACGAATCAACCAGCAATTAGTAGGAAACGAATCGCTATTGCTATCAAATGTTTAGAGATATTTATCAACGAGTCTGAGTTGCACATGACATGTAATAATGCATTCGCTATGCTAATAGCAATACTGTATATAATGCTGTGAGACGTGCGAATGTCCTCGTTTGGAGTAAAGGACGTGCGCTGAGATGAGGCCCGGGTCCACTGTGGGACGATACGATATTTTTATTAAATAAATTAAAAAAGTACTGGTTCACTTTGTGAAAAGGTCTCTTGGAATCAACTTGCAATTTTACCACTTTCCAGGTTATTCATGATGAAAACCAATACATCATTGCTAAGGAAGGTTTTCTGTAACTTGGGGAGATTTCATTAAGAAACGCTCTTAATGAAACTTCATACGCATATAAGCAGGATAAATAGGCCTAAAAAGTTCTTAAAAAACATTTTCGAAAAATTGTGTTACAGCTAAATTAGACCGATTATAAAATTTCTATTGAAACAGAAACGGCATTGGGTAAGTTTGTATGGACTAGTAGCATGATATTTTTGTATCCTGCTTATGCGTATGAAGTTTCATTATTTTAATGAAACTTCATACGCATAACGGTTCAGTCATTTCGGAAAATGAGGACCTAAAAGTTTATATGAAAGGTCGTAAGGTGTATCCGCTCTTAATATTTTAATCCAAGAAGAATGCAGTTGGCGTTCTGTAGTTTCTGCCTACCCCCATTGTAAAAAAGCGTAGTTTATATTGTGTATGTATTTTAGTCTACATAACATATTCGATCCAAATCTTCTTATACTAAGAAATCAAGATCTGCCAAGAGCCAGACTAACAGCACACTGGAAAATGTCATCAAAACATTTTTAAGTACCCGCAAATAAAGAATCATATCGTGAGGAAATGCGTGCGGCATGTCCTAGAACAAAAAATTTGAAGACATGTGACATCTCCCAACCCGCAATGGGCCCGCGTGGTGGATTACAGCCTACCCACTCCCTTTCATAGAGAGGAGGCCTGTGTCCCAGCAGTGGGAACATTATAGGCTAATGATGATGATGATGAAATAAAGAATTGAAGAAACCGGCCCCAAATAAAATGGAAACAAGCCCCCGATTAGTCACAACACAATCAGCCATTTACGCAAAAGTAACACTCGAAGAGTTCACGACTTCTCAGCAATTATACAACGATCGGGACTCGAATACGTCATCAATTCATGACTAAATCACGAAGTACTGACTAAGTACGTTCCCACACAATCATTGAATAAAAATAAACATACTAATATTCCAGTAAAGCAAAAAGTTAGTGATAAAGTGATCTCACTCAATGAATGGCACGAAATGATATGCGTGAACCGTATTGTTAACAAGAATGGAATCAATTATAATGTCTTTAATAGTCATAAATCTCTTGAAGTTGATGTAATCGGAACTGATCTAGGAACAAGTTTTGTTGTGTCAGGTGTTAAGATTCTTGCGTAATTTACGTCCAGGAACCAATAGGTTGACTAACCAATGGAACTTAACTTTGTAAAAGATTACCAAGGTTATATTTTCCAAAAAAGAAGTGTTGCTGGAAAGTTTGTTCCGGCACTTCTTCGCCCCAGTCGGATGTGGTGAAGGTGCCGTTTTGGGGTCTTATTCATTTTGACGTTTAAAAACTGTTGATTCCTCATTTTCGATGACTTTCGATGTTGATAAACATAATCACGAATTTGGAATTTGATATGAAAGTCCTGACGAAGTAGAGATGACAAAAGAACAGGAGATAGTAAAATGCATATTTTCGAATAACTTACGATCTTTTTTAAGTGGATATAATGGGCAATGGACATGCAAATCACAACAAGAAAAAATATGCAAACCGTCACGAATGCAGTTGGAGGACATAACTTTACACAATTTGTGACCATCACACAATCTACTATTGTATGTACAAAATATAATAGTGTATAATAGTTAGGATCTCGTGATAAACCTCACGTTTCCATTAAAATGATCGATTCACTAACATTTTTATTGCATACTACCGTCTGTCGACGACTTAGCTTCCTTAATACATTCTTTTTACTGATTGATATCTACTTGTTTGTTATTTATTAAGTTTAGACGTGAATTCGTAATTAACTTTTATGTTGGCTAATAAGTAGTTTGTGTGTTAGGTTTTTTATGTGGAATCATTGAATGCAGTAAGTTTTTTTTGAGGAATATTCATTCATCAAAGGTCAAAGTGTAGTTTGTCTGTGAGATATTATCTTTCTACGTGTTGTATGTCACGTCGTTATATTTCATCTACGACTAATACGGGATACTCCAATTTATTTTTTTCTTTTTCCGTCGGGTAGTTTATTGAAAAGTATTGGACACGTATTTTTCTTTTTTCACATGGTCATAAAATTACGGAGATATATTGAGTTGAAATGGCGCATGACGTCACATGTAGGTAAGTTTTATACCTACTTCTGACGTAGTGAGCCCCCACTCTCCAACTTTAATGAGTTTTAACTAAGTAATTTTTTGATAAAACAAAAAATACGTGTCTAATATTTTTGTATTACCTGTCTGACGGACAAAATAGAATGTCGTTTTCTTTACCCAGTCCGATCCCCTATTGTACGCCCTATGCAAGAGATTTTAAACTAGTGTCCACCCAGCTTAAAAAAATACTATCTGCGCTTCATTTTTAGTGGCATAATGACAACACCTTTAGATTTCTTAGTCGTACTATCTTCTTTCTTCATTACAAACTCTCCTTCTCTAGTTACCATTATTTTTTTATAAGTATTTTGAAGATACAATAATAAAATCCAGCAGGAGAAGATTAGGTAACTGAGATCGTTACGTAATCCATGGTCTTCAGCTCCAGGATCACGGATCCTTCTGTCCTTCTTCATCCCTCTGTGATCTGATAACCTAAATCTATCATCGAAATTGTATTTTTACTTATCATATGCCCATAATTACATACCGAGTTTCCTCCGTGCCTCGGAAAGCTCGTAAGCCGTTGGTCCCGGCGGCGAGTAGTCAGAAGACAAAAGTCTGACATCCAGTCTTACAAAGGGGTATCGTATTACCTAGTTACTGGGTTGTGGAGGTCAGATAAACAGTCGCTTCGTGTAAAATACTGGTACTCAGCTGCCTCCGGCTAGACTGGAAGCCGACCCCAAGATAGTTTTGGAAAAGGCTAGGCAGATAATGAGCTTGTTATTCTGAATTGGTTCCTGTTGTTGCGAAGTAAATATCTCAATTCAAAGTGCCTATTGGCAAAAGCCTCATCTAGCTGCTTCTATTAAGACTACTCTCCTCCAGTTGAGACTTGCAGTGAGTTTTAAAATTTTATTCACTTACCTACCAATATGCCATCCAACCAAGTAACCTTTTTTCATTCTCTCACCATAAACCACACAATCCTTTTTTTATGATGATGTAGAACGGTCTACATCATCATAAAAAAGGATTGTGTGGTTTTATGAAACCACGGTAAAAGTGAAACTTTTTTTTGGAATAATATTCCATTAAGGGTATAAAACGTGAAATATAAAAGTGAAAGGCGCTCGTTAGAGCGCCTTTCACTTTATCCCTACTCCGCGGCCGAGCGTCACGAGACATGCAACACACAGACGAAAAAGTTTGAGACGATGTAATAAAAGTTTAACTTTAAAAAATATGATGATGTAGAACGGTTTATCAATAAATAATGTCGGTTGATACTTTATGCTATAATATTTCCTACATCTTAGAACAACCCTACTCGTATTCAATACTTCGAAAAGTATCTGTCTTCAAACCCTATCACCAAGGGGTGAGGCAGATAACAATAAATAAATCAATGTCGAACACATATCCTGGCTACTGAATAAAATAGGTGTCTTTGAAATATACCCATATTATCGCGATGCATTGCGGCAACCCTACAATGTCTACAGGGTGATGTCAAAGTGAACTGTCAGTTTTGACAGCTGTATGAATATTTGTGAATGGTCGTGAATTTTTTTTTTTTGAGTGTTAGGAAGATGGATGATTGGGTAAATTGATAGAATAGGTACGGATATTAATGTGATGGTTTCAGTATATTTACAGAGTAGGTTATGTGGTGGAAAGTAATTTTCAATTATTTTGTAAGTTATTTTGAAGTAGTAGTATTTTGTATTGATAGACTGAATTTGTCCTATTATTTATTTAGGAAAGAATAACGGAAAAACAGGCAGGTTTATTTACTTGATTGAGATTGCGATGCCTATGCAAAATAAAAATTAGAAAGAGCAATATATTTAGAGGTATCTAGACACGAAATACAAATGTAAAAAAAAAAAAAAATTGGTGTTTCCCAAGTTTAGCTTAATTTTGTCATTGGCTTTTCACGAAAATTGCGTCTGAAAGTAAAGAAATAAAGTGCAAAAAAATGCGTACTGAAGCAAATTGTCTTCAAAAATGATGAGTTTGTTATGGTTATGTAATTCAATAAATGCGTACATATTTGTATGAGCTAATAGCTGTCATTACTTATTTACTAATGAACTTTAGCCCAGCACGTTCCTACTTCATGCAGCTTAGAGCCTTGCTGACACACCTATTGTTTCAATAGCTTGACTCATTGTTTGATATTTGCAAATCACGATGCAACATCTAGTTAGCATATTCCCAACAAATTCACTTTAAAATCTGGTATAAAAAGCAACCTTAAACTTTCAAACATGAAAATCCGGATGGAAAACCCAATAACACTGTGGCGGACCTGGGAATCAAACCCAAGATCTCATGCTCTGTAGTAAGCGGTCGCGACCAATAAACATCGAGGCAAAAATAATTATACGCGATAATATATCTATACAAATAAATAAAATGAAATTATCTGTTTGTAATATTAAAATAACCGCTTTTTACTACATGCATATGAATGTAAATGTCGTGGCCAGATCATAGAATTGAAACACTTCATGATGTGGCCAACCATTTCATGAAATTCTTGTATTTCATTTTATCCCCTTCGTGTTAGGTTACTGTTAACCCTGCAGACAGAAATAGCAGCCCCGCGTAGCGGGGCTACGTCGACTACGCTTTAAAACCCAAAATTTCCTATTATCAAATAAGAAAAGGTGTGTAAATGAGAGAGATTTAAATCATTCAATTAACGCATTATTATTTGATTTAATAACAGAACACTTGTCCGTCGCCATGATGCGCAACAAAAACTAAACGATATCAGCGCCTCTAACGGTGGATAATGTAACTATTTTACGATATGATCACTAATGTTTGACCATATCATGATGTAGCCGTGCGTAGCTATCCATATCGTTAAACGCTGATTATTCATTGATCTGGCTAGACCATATCATGATGTGGGCACCGGATATTGGCAATTTCATGAAATACAACCATTTCATGAAATGGTTGGTCATATCATGAAGAGATCAATTCTATGATCTGGCTACGACATATATACGGTACATATACCAAAATAACATTTTTTATAATTTGTGTCTGTCTGTTTGTTCCGGCTAATCTCTGGAACGGAGATCTCTGATCTCTGGACCGATTTTGACGGGACTTTCACTGGCAGGTAGCTGATGTAATAAGGAGTAACTTAGGCTACTACTATTTTAGAAAAAAAAACCACGCGGACGACATCGCGGGCAACAGCTAGTTTTATATATATTTATTTGACAAAAAGTCAAGGTATTCGCATCTTCAAGTAAGAAGTAAAAAGTTTCAAAGAAAGGCCATCACATACGCAACACCCTATACTCAACCGGACAGTCGCAACAAAAAGTGTTAAATCTCCGGAGGTCGCGATTACCATCAGACGGACAAGCTCATTATTTATGTATGGCGACGGACCCCGGAACGTATATCACACCCTACAGCTAGGGTTTTAGGGAAATTGGCGGAGGACACAATTTCCTTATTAGATTTGGATAAATCAAGCACCATGAGTTGTTAACCCTGTCGTGGAATGTGAGTAAGAGAGAGTAAAGTTACCAGAAACAACTGGAACAAATTAAACAAACTTCGTGTTCTGGAACAGTTTTGTTCTCTGCAAAATTAATTATTTTTATGCCTAACATATGCCTAGCCTTTTCCCAAACTATCTTGGGGTCGGCTTCCAGTCTAACCGGATGCAGCTGATTACTAGTATTTTACATGAAGCGACTGCCTATCTGACCTCCATATTAGAGTTAGGTTACTGGGTGTAACAGGGTTATACGATACCCCTGGGTAAGACTGGATGTCAGACTTTTGGCTTCTGACTACTCGTAACGACTGTCAAAGATCTACAAATGACAACCGGGACCAACGGCTTAACGTGCTTTCCGAGTCACGGAGGAAACTCGCTATGTAATTATGGTCACCCATCCACGGACCAACCTCGGCAAGCACGGCTTAACCTTAAAGATCGACCCGTGCGGCTATTATTGTTTAGGAAACAATGTTTAGCCACGAGCTCCTCAATGATGATTTTATCAGCCTACCAAGAGCGTCAAATTGATGCTTTAGAATGTGCTTTTCCAATCATTTTAATTTTCTGAGCCTTTTATCTACACTGTTGCTGGGTCAGCAGTAGTCTAACTGGATACAGTAAAATTCCATTTTTTTTTAATGAAGTGACAGCAAGCTTCGCAAAGCTCAATTATAGCGCTCCATCGCTGAATGCCATTTTAGGGATTGCGGTGTCAGTGTGTGACTATATCAATCCCTATTTATATGAGCACTGCGTTACCCGGTCATGAAGCTTCTGGATCTATTAAATAAACGGCAGTTTATTACTGAATGAGTTTTATTCCAATTAAACCCACCAACAAAGAAGAACCTTCCGACTGGGCTAGAGAGCAGTAACTAGTCCGCCGTTCATACGTCGCGCTCACATATGCATTTTTGCTTACCTTGCGTTCTGTCTATCGTGCCCGCTTACATTGTGTCCCTACAACATAAAAGCAAAATACGATATTCAAATACATCATATTAGGACTGAGCATAAGGTCTTGAGTTAGATACCCGGGTCGGGAAAGTGTACCTAATTGAGTTTTTCCATCAGGAATTTGCTACGGAGTCTGGATTTGTGCTCCGTTGTTGTCAATAAGCTCGCCCCCTATTACTTGGGACTTTAAAATAACTGGCAAAATGCGGATGTAATCTAATCTATCTAATACTAATAATAAAGCTGAAGATTTTGTTTGTTTGTTTGCTTGAACGCGCTAATCGCAGGAACTACTTCGGTCCGATTTGAAAAAAATAAATTAAATTCTTTCATTGTTAGATAGCCCATTTATCGAGGAATGCTATAGGTTATATATCGTCACGCTACGACCAATAGGAGCGGAGTAGTTAAGGTAAATTTTGCAAAAACGGGAAAATGTGACACAGATGAAGTTGCGCGGGACAGCTTGTATTTGATACACCTCTGTCTAACCCTTTGGTAAATACAGGCGTGATGTTACATAACAATTTAGAATGGTAATGTTTAACACATCCTTTGCACGCTCAATGTGTAACCAATACATAGGAACTGGTTGAACAGACCGAATCACTTGCCTAGCAGTATTCATAGCCAAGATTTACGTCTCTTAGGAAGTGTGTCAGTTTAATAACAGTACCTGAGCTTCATCACATGAACTCATCTGTTAGTTTAACCCTTGATTTATCTTCTAAGAGCTATAATTCAAAATTGTAACAATAACAATATTATTGGCTGACTCTTATGTTTACATGCCCTCTTGTTATACTGCGGTAGATGAAATTATTTGGCACAGTCAAACATGCATGGGAAATCGACAGCCAACATCCTCTTGTGTTACAATATTCTGCGAAGTAATATAACATAACATAATCGCGCCTGTTATCCTCGCAGTACACCCACATTTCACCCGTATGTTGTTAGTGCCATGTAATTGGGGGCGAGCCTATTGCCGTCAACCGGGCACAAATTCAGACTCCGTGGCTGTTACTGAGAATATCTTGACGGGAAAACACTTTAACCGTCCTATTATCAAATCCAGGGCCTTATGCTCAGCAGTCGAGTTTGCTACTTTAAATTGTACCTAGTGGTTTCAGGAACTTAGTAATGATTTGAAAGCATAGGTGAATAAAGCTACAGCTTTAACTTTTTGAAGGAACGTGAAACAGAGCTATTGAAATATGCAAAAAAAAAAAAACCGCTGAATAGAATAAGCTAAAAAAAAAAGTTTACGTTAAAATGCATCAGTTTGATCCTTTAAATTTTATTCCTCGCTCGTCCTGAAGTCATGTCCCACATTCCAAAACATTCTTATTTTGTCCCATATCACTATTAAATTGGGACATGATATAACATCACGCCTGTAAACCAGGAAGGTACCCGCTGGTCACTAATAGCCATTAAGAAAAACCATTACTTGAAACTGTATAAAAGTCACGGCATTTTAATAACTAGCTAATGCCCGCGGCGTCGCCCGCGTGGAGTTCGATAATTGTCCCATAGGGGCATAGTATCGGGATAACAAGTATTTTATGTGTTAATCTAGGTTATAAACTATCTGTGTTCCAAATTTCATCCAAATCCGTTTAGTAGTTTTTGCATGAAAGAGTAACAAACATCCATCCATACATCCATACTCACAAACTATCGAAGCGTTCAACGTCTATTTTATCATTCCAGTACCTATAACTTGCAGATTTTTTATTGCTCCATGTGCAATACGGGTGAAGACTGGGTAAAGAAAACGACATTCTATTATGTCCGTCAGACAGGTAATACAAAAATATTAGACACGTATTTTTTGTTTTATCAAAATATCAAAAAAATACTTAGTTACTCATTAAAGTTGGAGAGTGGGGGCTTACTACGTCACAAGTAGGTATAAAACTTACCTACATGTGACGTCATGCGCCATTTCAACTCAATATATCTCCGTAATTTTATGACCACGTGAAAAAAGAAAAAAATACGTGTCCAATACTTTCCAATAAACTACCCAACGCACAAAGAAAAAAAAACGTGATTATCCCCTATTATATACTTTCAAACTCAGTAAAGTTTTAATACAATTAGGTACATAGTAAGATTTTTTGTCTTTAGACTATCTTGTTCCTCGAGTAGCCACGAGCGTAACTACTGAGCATGACGACCTGGGTTCGATTCCCACGTCGAGAACAGTGTTATTGGGTTTTTCCATCAAGAATTTCTCAGTAGCAGTAACGGATGCAGCCAAGTCTGAATTTGTGGCTGATGGCAATAGGCTCGCCCCTTATTAACTACATGGGAATTTAAATATTTTTGGCGAAATGTGGGTTACACACCTCTGCTGTGTTGTACCGTGGACATTAGTTGGTGTGCCACAGAAAAATAAGGTTCTCTATTAAAGTTGAACAGACAGACTGGAGAAACACGCAATAGATTTTTCTTTCATGTTCTACATCCAAAATTTTCCGATTTTCATGATGTAAGTACCTTGTACACAAAAAATAGTGCATGGAGTCCCTCCGCGCGGAAGAAGTGAAACTTCATAGTGTGGAAATGAAAAAAAAAAACCTGTAAAAAAATATGAAGTAAAAGAAAGAAGAGAATTTGAACGGGGAACTTTCAAAAACAAAACAAGATCAACAATGATTCCAAAACAAACTTTATCTTAATGGGAAAAGGTTGATTTTACCAATTCCATGGTAGCGTTAAACGTTTCATCATCATCAGCCTTTAACGTTCCCACTGCTGGGAAAAAGGCCTCCTCTTTATGAGAGGGAGTGGGCTATAATCTACCACGCGGGCCCAGTGCGGGTTGGTAGATCGTCACATATATGTCTTCGAATTTTTAGTTCTAGGACATGCCGGTTTCCTCACGATGTTTTCCTTCACCGCTTTTGAGGGCAGCGGTGATGAAATAAATTACACAAAGTAATGCGCCTGCCTGGGTTCGAACCCACGGCTTACTGTTTGTAAGTCGGGGCTGCCACCACTGGGCCACCGCTACTCTCTAATAAGAATAATAAGTTTGCGTTAAACGTTTAACGCAAACTTATTGGAAGTCGCATAAGAAGTTTCACTTCAAAAAGTTAGCCGAATACTGGTCCAACCCTTCGGGGATTACTAGGGTCGTGTTGTGTGTAGGATTTTTATCAAGAAACAAAAACCGGCCAAGTGCGAGTCGGACTCGCGCTCCGAGGGTTCCGTACAAACCAAAATTACTGAAGAGAATAAATAAAAATATGTGATCCAACTAAAAATTTAAGGTGTTCGTAATTTTTCCTTTATAGGTGCTATAAAACATTGCTTTATGCCAAATTTCATGATTCTAGGTCGACTGGAAGTACCCTTTAGGTTTTGATTCTCTTGCGAGTAGTTGCGAGTTTGAAAATATGCGGCTTAAATTGCTGTTTCTTTTGATTGCGTTGACATAGAAGTCTGATTTTGTTACAGCTTAAAGGTATTATAGACCTAAGTATTTGATATGAATTTCAATTTAATACCTTTATGCGTTCATGGGGAAAGGGGTAGTAAGTTTAAAATTATTAAAATTATTTTTATAATATGATGTAACTAACATTTTTCGGTTTTCGCAATTTTTCCTTTATCTGTGCTATAAGACGTTGCTTCGTACCAACTTTCAAGATTCTGAATTCACGGGAAGCACCTACCCTGTAGGTTTTGATTCCCTTGCGAGTGTCGAAAATTTGCGGAAATTTGCGGCATAAACGGCTGTATCTTTTGATTGCGTTGATTTTGACAGCTCCAAGGGACAGTAGACCTGAGTATTTGATATAAATTCCAGCTTGATACTTCCACGCGTTCCTGAGAAAAAGGGTCTTGACAGACAGACAGACCGACAACAAAGTGATCCTATAAGGGTTCCGTTTTTTCCTTTCGAGGTACGGAACCTTAATAAAGCAATAACTTCCCCAATTATACAAGACAAACATTCCTTAGCCGCATATTTATTTCCATTCCTCTAAATTGAGACATGAAGTTAGTCTGAAACGCCGTGTCAATCCGGACGACTCTGATACATTCTTATAAATAAAATCTGCTCCCACATCGCCCAATACGCATCGATCTTCGACTAAACCCGTGCTATTAGGGTTGTATAGATTTTCATTTGGTTTAGCAATTTATTTTAAGAGGATATTTTTTGTTGATGTGAGGTAAAGACTGGAGTATCGTTTTACCCAGTACTAACTGGGTTGTGGAGGTCAGATAGGCAGTCGCTTCATGTAAAATACTGATATTCAGCTGTATCCTGCCTAGCCTTTTCCCAAACTATCTTGGGGTTGGCTTCCACTCTAACCAAATGCAGCTGAGTACCAGTATTATTACATGAAGCGACCTCCACAACCCAGTAACTGGGTAATACGATACCCTTTGGTAAGACTGGATGTCAGACTTTTTGCTTCTGAATACTCGTAACGACTGCCAAAGATCTATAAATGACAGCTGGGACCAACGGCTTAACGTGCTTTCCGAGGCACGGAGGAAACTCGGTATGTAATTATGGTCACCGTTCGACGGACCAACCTCGGCAAGCACGGCTTAACCTTAAAAATCGACCCGTGCGGCTGTTATTATTTAGCCACAAGCTCCGCCAAACCCGACCTCAAAAGCCTAGTTCTAGTCCTAGTTGGGAAAAGGCTAGGCAGATGGTGACGGGGATGCGAAGACTGGATTATGAATAGCTCACATTGCTTTCTTACCGTAGAGGTTCAATCAAACCAGTATGAACAAATTTTGAATGCGGTTCCGGACAACGGACTTTTACAAATACTAGACTGAAGACTGCAGTATCTGTCAGTGTGTGGTGTCCGCAATCGGTCTATCCTCAATAACTTTAGAAGACAGAATGTTTGACCGAAACTTACGAGAAGTAAGAGAATATTCCTTTGCAGAGTCATGACTTGAATAAGCCAAAATTTTCATACTTTGATGTCACACAATATTTTTTATAAAACAGGCAGAGCATATTCTTTATTTGACAGAAGATTCCGCAATACTTAACAGCGAATGTCCGTTCAGTTGGCAATAAAAGTTTTACGCCAGTCATTACATCGATGACGTTGAAATCCATTACGACTCTGTAGTAAATATTCCTGATGCAACTTTATATGTTTTAAACTTAATTCATATTTCTGTTTCCAAGAAAATCTGCTTTTGGAAGCCCAAATCATTGATAAATGGTGTTCCAAACTTTTCATCATCAAATGAAACAATATGATACCAGTATCATCATCACACTGTACTCGTATTTTGACAGCTGGTGTCTCAACCCAAATGAATTCCAATAAATTTTAATCTGCGTTTTAGTCAAAGAATCTACGACGATAGATAAACGATGAATTTCTATTAAAATTAAAG
Source organism: Cerastis leucographa (assembly GCA_963082945.1). Classification (NCBI taxonomy): domain Eukaryota; kingdom Metazoa; phylum Arthropoda; class Insecta; order Lepidoptera; family Noctuidae; genus Cerastis; species Cerastis leucographa. The sequence goes on along the minus strand of OY720363.1, from coordinate 6,274,604 downwards.
CTGCATAAGGCGACAGGGTTGCCAAGAATAAATAAACAAGATTACGGTAGCTGAAAAGTTGACATCACAAACACTTAAGACACGACATATTCCGTTTATTGTTTTTGATTTTTAGAAGCAATTTATTAGTTCAAAAGAATAACAGATTATATAAAGGTACCTACTTCCAGCTGTCCCTATGCGGCGAAGGCAAGGGCGTTTGCCGCGCATTGACTCAGTGTAAAGTACTCCAGCATTTGTAGCATGGCCGCCGTAGAAACGAGCTATGTCGACGAAAGAAACGATGAACAGACACACTGTCATTGTCTATCTGACATTATGTCGATTCTTCCGTAGACAAAACTCGTTCCTAGAGTGGTCATGCTACGCGTGCTGGAGTCAAGTCTAACCAACCAACTACATAATAAAGGCCATTTGATAACAAAACACCACCTTAGTTTTGAATCCATAACCAAAGACAATATGTGCACAAATCACTTTTTATTTTCAGCGAGCTTGAAGGCACGTCATTCATAACCCGAAAGAGTCGTCGCGCTGACATAATAAAATAATATGAAGTCTTTGATTTTACGAAACAAAATAAGTGACACAATGACACGACTCGCGTAGGTTTTGATATGGGGGAAGCCAAGAATGCTACTCACACAGCTCGTCAGTTTAAGGAACAGAGCGAGCTACTCCTGTCCTATACACTGCCACCCAAGAGTAATCCTTCACACAACCTACTATCCCATACCGATATTATAATAATACAACGTTGTAGGTAGCCCTAGCTGGTTGTCGAGTGGGCACATAAACGTCACGTATCGACACAAACGCGATACAGCACTTGGCTCGTGCTCAAATTGATATTGAATTTATTTTCAATTTTAACGCGCCCTCCTTAGGTGTACAGAGTAGTGTAAATGTTTAGAGGTTGTGACTATTGAGATACTGGTTTTAAAAGAGAAGTTTGTAATGCAAAAGATATATGGGTTTTAAAACAAAAGATTTTCAATTTTTTTTCAGGGTGTGAAAAGTAATTTAAATTGTTATCTTGGTGTTTTTCCAAAATTTTAATACTTTTGGAAAACCAGCAACCGTTTTGTTCACATTATAACCGATTGTGATCTTAGTATCATACCTAGACCCACAGCAACAAATTAAAACAAATCTAACCACCTGTATTTATAAATAAAATTTAATTTTTATTATAAATGATTTAAGTAATTTATCTATTTTCCTTTGCTGGAGGCCTTTGCGATTGACACACAGATCTACAAAAAATAAAAAATAAACTAAAATAATAGAAAACGTTTGTATAATTTTTACGATAAATGTTTTTTCTAGATTTAAGATCTAAATAAATGTTTACATTATTATTATTTATTTTATTATTTCAAGAAGGATTTAAGCATTCTAATAATAACCCACAAAAACAAAGACCATCATTCCATCACATACCTACTTGCAAAATCTGACCTTCCCTGAAAAAGTCAACCAAACTCAACACCTCCCTCTGTCCCTCACACTACTCTGTAAATGTTGACAATGAACAGGCGCCACCGCGGATACAAACGTCAAACTCTATTTCTGTTGCGACTGTGGTGTGCCCCCCTCCCTCCCCCTTTCACAGCTCCCTCCCCCCTCCGTCGCCATAGAGTTTGTCCCGTAAACAAGTGCGCAATGTGTGTGCTTTTGTATCTATGGATTTTTCAAAAACTATTTTCGATTTAGGTTAAGACACGCCGTGGGATTTGGTAGCTTTTTAAGGTTATTTTTAGGGCCTAAGTGTGATGCTGGTTTTAATGGGGAATGAATTTGTGGTTTGTTGAGATTAGTAAAATATGAGTAATCTTTTAATTTAAATAGGGTTTGATACTTAAATGAAATCGGGCTTGTCTACTATTAAATTAAAGTTCTCTTTACCCATTCTTGATAATTTAGAAAATCATTTTGTTGAACTAATTACTAATTAGTTTTAAGTCCTTGCCTACCAGTACAACATTTTTAAAAAAGAATCGACTTTTTGTTATTTTCTGCTTTTGATACATGTATGTTTTTTAATTATTATTTTAGGTATGTGTACTTAATAAATAAAGTATGTATATTTTGTAAAAATGATTCATAAAAAAATATAGTATTATCGAGTCCAGCGAAAGCTTTTCCCATTATTGTGTCGATGGTATTGATTTGTTAATAAGTTGGGCCTAATAAGTGGCTAAGCCAAAACCAGCGCTAGTGGCGTCCATTACGCTCTCGAAAGTGCAATTGCATTAGCTTTCCAAAGTTGACAATAACACAATTTTTTTTAGTACATCTATTTTAGTACCAAAAAACACCTGTTATCTCATCCAACACTATCTCATCCAGACACATCTAACTTTCAAAAGAAAGTCACTTAAGGTGGAACTGTTGAATGTAATAATAATAAGATGTCTTTGTGACTGCACCAAAAAGGTTTAATTGGGAAAGTGTCTTCATAGTTTTATGTTTTGTTTTTCTGTCATACTTACTTATGTCAAAAACCCTTGTAGTAGAAAGAATGTTCTTTATTAATTAATCCTCAATAAGTATCGTTTAGTTTAAAGAAGTCTTATTCAGAAATTCAAATGTTCTTACCTTTTTTGCAATTTGTACGTCAGTGTCAGGTTGTATTTTGACCAAAATATGATTCGCGACTAGAAAAAATAAGGCTTTACTGAGTTACAATAATAAAATCATCAATATAACTTTCAATGTTCATTCGACCCCATTGAATGACTTTTTAATGAAATAGTGATTCAATGGGATTAAAACATACGAGGGTTTTCATGATTTTAATTCTGTAAATACATATCTATTACGGCCGCGCATCATATTTTGTTCAACATACAGACTGCCACTGACAGGCAAATTGCAGAAAACTAAGGAAAATTTGGATGGGCGATGGGGCCGAAAAGTTTTTAAATGGCGACCGCGAACCGGAAGACGAAGCGTTAGAAGGCCTCCCACTAGGTGGACCGATGACCTGGTGAAGGTTGCGAGGATCCGCTGGATGCGAGGCGCATGGTACCGGTCAATGTGACGTCACTTGGAGGAGGCCTATGTCCAGCAGTGGACGTCTTTCGGCTGAAATGATGAATGATGAAGGAAAATTTTAATTTCGCGGTCTGCCCTGTCGGTTCCACCTTAACAGATATATTTGATTAATCAAACAAGAAACACGCACGCGCCGAAAAAAAAAAACAAAAGTAAAATAAATATAAAGACCCCAAGTCACGAGACAGAAAAATAGAGATGTTTATCAATGGAACGAGCACGATGCTTCGCGTCGCAAGCGCAACCGTGACAGATCGCGACAGATAGGTAGTGTGCGACAAAGGACCTAGTTGCTTCGAAATTGATTGATACTGTGATAGGGTAGCTTTATATTAAATTTTATATACCGTAACGAGAATATTAGTTGATCAAAATGGTTGTGGTTTCGAATTAGTACCTACTTTTAACGTTCAATCATCATCTGCCTAGCCTTTTCCCAAACTATCTTGGGGTCGGCTTCCAGTCTAACCGGATGCAGCTGAGTACCAGTATTTTACATGAAGCGACTGCCTATCTGACCTCCACAACCCAGTAACTGGGTAATACGATACCCCTTGGTAAGACTGGATGTCAGACTTTTTGGCTTCTGACTACTCGTAACGACTGTCAAAGATCTACAAATGACAGCCGGGACCAACGGCTTAACGTGCTTTCCGAGGCACGGAGGAAACTCGGTATGTGGTCACCCATCCACGGACCAACCTCGGCAAGCACGGCTTAACCTTAAAGATCGACCCGGGCGGCTGTTATTATTTAGCCACGAGCTCCTCCGCTGATATAGCCTATTGCAATTAAGTCGCAAATGTCCTGTGTTAATGACAATTTTTAAGCAAATCGTACTGCATCTAAATTCTTTCGGTTTAAAAGGTATGATACTATCAGAGATTAATTAATTTTCTATAAGGAAAATCCACAAAACTTTCTTTCTAATGATTGAACATTCAATACTTTGAAAAAATGTTTAAGAGCGTTTACGCCTTACGAAATTTCATACAAACTTTCAAGTCCTTATTTTCCGAAATGACTGAACCGATTTTAATCAAACTTAATACGCATAAGCAGGACACATATATGTCTAAAAAGTTACTAATAATTAATAAGTAACTAAATTATCTATAAAAAATTCCATTATCTTTTTTTTGAAAATACATTTCGAAAATGTTTTTAGACCTATGAGTACGACCTGCTTATGCGTATTAAGTTTCATTAAAATCAGTTCAATCATTTCGGATAATAAGTACTTGAAAGTTTGTATGAAATACCAAAAGGTGTAAACGCTCTTAATGGATTTTTAGTTTATTGCATTAACCCACTACCCCACTACAACAAACAACATTATAATACTCATCTAAGAACAAAACGAATTGCTTAACAAAACTGGAATAAAAAGCGAGCTTTTTTACCAAAAATACCTAGTTAAGGAACCTAACAAAATCTTTACCAATGCAATTTTTTACGTACAATAAACTGAAAATTTGTGTGTGAGTTGGTTGGCTTGGTTTGGCATGTGATACGGTGGAATGAGAAAATGTCGTGAGGAATGTTTTGAGTATGAATGTGGATGGGTATAAGAGTAGAGGAAAAATAAACGATGGTTGAACTGTTAAAGAATGATATGGAAAGAAATGAGGTGTCTCATCAGACAAAGCAAGAAAAAGCGAGAAAGCAAGTAATAGAGAATAAGTAAGGAAGAATAAGCCACGCTGCGACGACCCCAAATAAATTGGGATAAGGGCGGGAAGGAGAATGTTGATGATTAAACGCCGACTATACACACGACCTGTTAGATTTTTAACGTGGCATTTATTCAATATTAGAACCTATAAACGGGTAGATATCCTCACTGATACTACGACATTAAAGCTTCTATCTCAGAATCTATGAGTTCCAACGTTACACTGACGTTGTCGTCACCGGTCGATCTAAACAGCCAGAGTACTCTAGAATATCATAACGTAATATAAAATCACTAAAAGACTTAGGCAGAGGTGCACCTAATAGCAAACCCTTATGATGTCCAGTTGATGGTAATAGGACATAAAACTAGACTCCGTGGCTGCTATTGAGAAATTCCGGTTGAAAAAAACCCAATAAGATTTCGCCCGACCCGGGAATCGAACGGGACGTGCTCAGGGGTCGCGCTAACCACTAGATCACGAGGCAGTCATACAAGATGTTGTTTTACATCCTCGTCAAATTCAAGGAGGTAAGTATGCTAATGATTCTCGTCCCGAATCAATAATAAAAAGTGTAGGTTTTTTTTTTTTTTGTTATTTACGAAAATAGGAAAGTGTGTATCATCCGTGTTTTAAACGCGGCCCGTCTGATCCTCGCCCTATAACCGCGCTTTCATACATACAAACAATGTCAAACGTTTATTCAATCATTTCCTATTTCCTAACGTCTCCACTGCTGGGACGCAGGCCTCCTCTCTATGAGAGGGAATGGGCTGTAATCCACCACGCGGGCCCAGTGCGGGTTGGTAGATGTCACATGTCTTCGAATTTTTAGTTCTAGGACATGCCGGTTTCCTCACGATGTTTTCCTTCACCGTTTTGAGAGCAGCGGTGATGTAACGTTAAGGATGTTATTCTGAAATACTGACAAACTTAAAGAACCAAAAAAAAAAAATCGTTTATTAATAACTAGCTGTCCCGCGCAACTTCGTCTGCGTCACATTTTCCCCGTTTTCGCAACGTTTTTTATTGCTGCTCCGCTCCTTTTGGTCGTAGCGTGATGATATATACCCTATGCCCTTTCCCAGGTTAAAATCTATCTTCTTGCCAAATTTCATTAAGATCCGATCAGCCGTTTAGTGGTGAAAAGGTAACAAACAAACAGAGTAACTTTCGCATTTATAATATTAGTTTAGTATAGATTAACTAGGTACTGTTGTTTTAATTGATTATTTATGTCTTCTGTGACATGCTCTTGAATTTTGACGAGGATGCAAAACAACACCTTGTATAATATCTAGAATATCATAACCAGCGGATTAATGTTATTTTTGGCGACCACGCCACCATCACGTAGGCAATCGAACAAAAATATTCACCGTTGCATTCTCGTGCCAATAGTTGTCTGTCATTCTTCGGCAATGTCATGTAATTTTAGATATGGTTTTGTTTGTTGATGTTTGCAGACACAATGATGAATACCTGAAGGTCAGATCTCGTAATTAAATACGTTAAAAATTCAGTCGCATTTTATAGATGACGGGGTGTTGGATAAAATCGAGTGTATAATAGGTGAAGATCGCAGGTTATAAATTACTTTAAGCTCAGGATTTTACAATACAATAGCCTTTATTTCAGGCAACTAGGGCCCATAAATCACAATACATATACACGGTGTAAATCACCTCATCACGAAGCCGTCAAACAAGCATTCTGTACATGAAACTAAGTAACTTTACGCAAAAATTATTGCTGGGAAACGACATTTTTTTTGGGGGTGTAAAATCATGTTTTGTGGTAGAACTCAATGTAACGCACTCAAAACATTGTGCTGATGGACGGGTTGAATAGTACGGGGGTCGTGGACGTGTTTAAAGTAAAAATCTTACATTAAAAACTTGTATTTAAAAAAATACTTGTCAAAAAGTTGGAACTTTGACCCCTAATATATCCGTAACTAGAAGGTTCCCAGGTATGGTGCAGAACAAAAAAATTATCGCAATGACAGGGAGAACCAGTGCCTTTCGGCTTCGTTAAGAGGTGTTTTACACCCTTTATAAGTATAAAGACAATAACTATAAACTAATAAATACTTTTTTACAAAAATAAGATAATAACTAGTGGACTCGAAGTGACAGCATCGTGTTACGCTGCGAGGTGTCACGTAGCTGGCCGCGGAAACGCCGATACAGCACACCTTTCGGCCAAAACTCTTCCTTGAGGGAGGTCACCAAATGGTGAGTCGGAACGCGCACCACAAACGACTTGAAATTGGTGTTATTTGATTGGTGGTATTTTGTTGTTGCCAAAAACTTAATTGTTAATTTTTGTTATCCCTCTTCCCCTAAGATATCACGAAACGTCATAATCTTCCTGTGTCTGAAGACGAAAATAGAAGTTCATAATTTATTTATCCTCATCATCTGCCTAGTGTATTCCCAACTGTGTTGCGGTCGGCTCCCAGTCTTATGGGATGCAGCTGAATACCAGTATTTTACATGGAGCGACTGTCTATCTGACCTCGACAACCCAGTTAGTACTGGGTAATACGATACCCCTTGGCAAGACTTTTAAGACTAGTAATTTTGACAGCAGCGGTGGCCCAGTGGTGGCAGCCCCGACTTACGAGCAGTAAGCCGTGGATTCGAACCCACGCAGGCGCATTCCTTTGTGTAAATTATTTCATCAACGCTGCCCTTAAAAACGATGAAGGAAAACATCGTGAAGAAACCGGCATGACTTAGAACTAAAAATTCGAATATATGTGACATCTACCAACCCGCACTGGGCCCGCGTGGTGGATTACAGCCCACTCCCTCTCATAGAGAGGAGGCCTGTGTCCCAGCAGTAGGAACATCATAGGCTGATGATGATGAATTTTGACAAGACTCCGTGGCAGCTACTGAGAAATTCTTGATGGAAAACCCCAAAAACCTTTTATCCAACCCGGGAATCGAACTGATCGGACCACATGCATAGCAGTCACGCTTACGACCACTCGACCAACGAGACAGTCAGTAATCCTAACTAATATTATAAATGCGAAAGTAAGTTTGTTTGATACCTTTTCACGACTAAACGGCTGATCGGATCTTAATGAAATTTGGCAAAATTATAGATTTTAACCTGAGGAAGGACATAGGCTATATATCATCACGCTACGACCAATAGGAGCGGAGCAGCAATGAAAAATGTTGCGAAAACGGGGAAAATATGACGCAGACGAAGTTGCGCGGGACAGCTAGTAATATTATAATTTCAAAAAAAGGCTTATTGAATTTCAAAATTAGTTTGCTAAGTGTAAAACTAACAGTTAATTACATACAGACGTATTCCACTGCTCCACGTCAATGATCGAAAGTTTTACTTCATTCAACGCACAAAACCCTCAATAGAAACTCCCCTCGATCCACCCTCACATATCTTTCAAACCTTCAAAATAATGTGACGACACCAATTCACTAAAAAGCATAGAAATTTATACTCTGTGGTGCAGAATGTGCACATGTCAAAAATATCACTTCTGGGTGTCAGGGTTGCCTCTAATGTTCGGTGAATTTTGCATGTGAATACCCTTCTGGCGGGGCGGTAATGTGACAAGCGACAACCCTGTAGACTGTGTAGAGAATGTAGGTCTGTCTGTCTGTTTTGTTTTGTATTGTTTAACAGGATGTATTGCAGGAAATACGTGTAATGTTCTCTGTTTGGTTGACGCCTCATTAACTTAGATTGGATGAGGTTGCGGGTTTGTCTCTGGTTTTGGGATGTAGAAATTTCAGTATAAGTTCGTCGTCCATTAACTCCATCATTCGTACACAATAGGGGTGCGGACTGGGTAAAGAAAACGACATTCTATTTGGTCCGTCAGACAGGTAATACAAAAATATTAGACACGTATTTTTTTGTTTTATCAAAACATCAAAAAAATACTTAGTTAAAACTCATTAAAGTTGGAGAGTGGGGGCTTACTACGTCACAAGTAGGTATAAAACTTACCTACATGTGACGTCATGCCCCATTTTAACTCAATATATCTCCGTAATTTTATGACCACGTGAAAAAAAATAGTCCAATACTTTTCAATAAACTAGGTACCCAACGGACAAAGAAAAAAAAATTGGACTATCCCTATTGCGTTGTACGAAAGTCTTTGGATTGTGATTAAAAGTATGAAACGTGATTGGTGTATTACAGATCTCCAAATGTCTTGGGTATTACTCTAATTAATTCAGATGATAAGTTCTGTCAACAATTATCAAATGAACACATCGTTTACATAACATCACGCCTGTTATCCCAAAAGGGTTAGACAGAGGTGTATCTAATAGTACACCCACATTTTACCAGTTATGTTTGAGTCCCATGTAATAGGGGGCGAGCCTATTGCCATCAACTGGGCACTAATCCAGACTTCATGGCTGGTACTGAGAAGTTCCTGACGGAGACACCCAATAACACTTTGCCCCACCTGGGAATCGAACCCAAGACCTCATGCTCAGCAGAGCATGCGCGCTTGCGACACTAGACCAACGAGGCAGTCTACTAAAGTAGAGCTTTAATTATTAAAGTGAAACTTTTATTACATCGTCTCAAACTTTTTCGTCAGTGTGTTGCATGTTGCGTGACGCTCGGCCGCGACTCCGCGTTTTATACCCTTAATGGAATATTATTCCAAAAATTTTTAGTTAAATGTCTATCTATAGTGTGAAAAAAAGTTTCACTTTTACCGTGGTTTCATAAAACCACACAATCCTTTTTACTAGCTTGACTGTTAACAAGAAGTTGTCCTCTAAAACAAAACTCAAACAGCCCTCATCTTCACCAACAAAATCTATCACCATATCACATGCTCGCATTGCTCACCTACTCGACTCATGAAAGCCCCATAACAATAATATCCTTACACTCGTCCTACAACCCTATGCGGCACTAACGGTACGTTTATGGGATTTATCGCATTCACCCCTTGCTGTATGGCGTTGTTTTATGGTTATCTGCATTTTATGGAGATTTTCGGCTGATTTTAGCGGTCACCCTTTTTTTTTGGAGACTGTAGGTAAGTACCTTTTTTCAGGTAGAACATTTTTCTTAATGTTTGGTCCGTTTAGTTGCAAATCTTACTCCAGTACTCGTGTACGTGCTCGCGCTAGTGTTCACGCCACTGATAGGAGCAAATGCTCGCGCCAGTGCTGGAAGCAAGCTCGTGTCGATTGTTGCTACACCACGATACCAAAAAGATGCGCTTCGCTTGTGCGCCGGGTGTGGCCAGCCCCAACATTATACTGCAGTGTATTGCGAGCAGACTGGAATGTTTGTGTAGGGATCGTTGTAGCAGGGATTTTCATATTTATAAGGCAGTGTAGGTTAAGTTTACTAACATAGTTGTTAAGAAATATTCTTATTATCTTAATTTGAGACCAGTTACTCGTTGATTAAACATAATTTAAAAAAAATATACATAAGTTAGAAAATCTTGTTTCCTCAAATTAGGCTGCAACAGGATTGGGATATTCTATAGTTTCACAATAAAACTTCCGACTTCTTTCATTCCTAAGACAATAGGGGACCGGACTGGGTAAAGACAACGACATTCTATTTTGTCCGTCAGACAGGTAATACAAAAATATTAGACACGTATTTTTTGTTTTATCAAAATATCAAAAAATTACTTAGTTAAAACTCATTAAAGTTGGAGAGTGGGGGCTTACTACGTCACAAGTAGGTATAAAACTTACCTACATGTGACGTCATGTGCCATTTCAACTCAATATATCTCCGTAATTTTATGACCACGTGAAAAAAGAAAAAATACGTGTCCAATACTTTTCAATAAACTACCCGACGGACAAAGAAAAAAAAAATTGGATTATCCCCTATTATAGAAACTCTAAGCAATACCTGGTTCTGTATGGTGTCGGACGTTAAGAATAGCACCATCCCATATCTTCCTGTGGGTGTCGTAAGAGGCGACTAAGGGACTTGCCAGAGAATGGGCAGCAGCGTTCTCTGTGCTTTTTGCAACAACCGTACTGCGATCGCCAACCCGTCTGCCAAGCGTGGCGATTATGGCAAAAACCCCCCCTAATGAGCGCAATACAAAAATGGCCCCTAGTACCCGGCAGCCCGTCCACCCTCGACTATGGTAGCGGTCGAGGTAATGGCGTGGCAAGGGGTGCGAAGAATCTCCGGAAGAGATCCGGCTGCCTATACCGACGACTTGACCTGGCAACATACAACACGCGAACACTCCGAACTGACGAGAAGATAACCGAACTCGAAGAGGAATTGAGCAGGTTGCGATGGAGTATTGTAGGATTATCTGAAGTCCGAAGAGAGGGGGAGGACACGATGATCCTGAAATCCGGCAACCTACTCTATTTCCGAGAGGGTGACCGGCAGTCCCAGGGTGGTGTTGGGTTTATCGTCCACAAGTCCCTTGTGAATAACGTGGTGAAGATAGAGAGTGTGTCGACCAGGGTGGCGTACCTGATACTCAGAATATCCTCAAGATATTCGCTGAAGGTCATACAGGTCTACGCCCCGACCTCGGCACGCCCCGACGACGAAGTGGAGACCATGTATGAGGATATCTCCAAAGCCATGCATGGTTTCAAAACTCACTTTACCGTTGTCATGGGGGACTTCAACGCAAAACTGGGCAAACGAGACGGAGATGAGCTGCAGGTGGGGCAATTTGGGTTTGGATGTCGGAACCACCGGGGACACCAACTGGCTAGTTTTATGGAGAAGGAGGGCCTCTATATGATGAACTCCTTCTTTAGAAAGCGTGAGCACAGGAAGTGGACCTGGCAGAGCCCCGATGGTGCAACTAAAAATGAGATCGACTTCATCCTGTCAACCAAGAAGCAAATGTTCAATGATGTCTCTGTGATCAATTCGGTGAAAACTGGGAGCGATCACCGCATGGTAAGAGGCACATTGTACATCAATATTAAGCTTGAAAGGTCTCGACTGATGAAGTCTACGCTCCGACCAGCACAGATCCAAATCCAAAACCCCGAGAGCTTTCAGCTTGAACTCCAGAATCGTTTCGAGTGCCTAGGAAGCTCAGTGGACGAATGCAACGATGGATTTGTGGAAACTGTCCGTACGACAGGGTCTAAGTTCTTCAAGACCCGTCGTGCACAGAAGAACAAAAAACTCTCTGATCATACTCTCAAGCTCATGAAGGAACGGCGTGAGATGATCCTGCAGTCTTCAGACGACGCGTGGAAATACCGGCAGCTCAATAGACGGATCTCTAAATCCTTGAAGAGCGACCTCCGCCGCTTTAATACCGAGCGTATCAAAGACGCCATTGAGCGGAATAAAGGCTCAAAGGTATTTGCAAGAGATCTGGCTATTGGGCAGAGCCAGCTCACGAAACTGAAGACCGACGATGGCAGAATCGTATCCGCCAAACCGGAGCTACTGAGGGAGATCGAGAGATTCTATGGGCAGTTGTACACGTCAACCAGGAAACCCGTTGTAAATCTAGCGAATGACCCAAGAGCTAGACTGACCCGACACTACACCGAAGACATCCCGGACCTCAGCCTGTATGAGATTAGGATGGCTCTGAAACAGCTTAAAAACAACAAAGCACCGGGTGATGATGGAATTACGGCCGAACTTCTGAAGGCGGGTGGAAAACCGGTTCTTAAGGCCCTTCAGAAGCTGTTTGATTCCGTCATACTCGAGGGGAAAACGCCACAGGCATGGTGCAGGGGTGTGGTGGTACTCTTCTTCAAAAAGGGCGACAACGCCCGGTTGAAGAACTATAGGCCCATCTCACTTCTGAGCCATGTCTACAAGTTGTTTTCAAGAGTCATCACGAATCGTCTCGCGCGCAGGTTTGACGATTTTCAGCCTCCCGAACAAGCCGGATTCCGAAAAGGTTTTAGCACCGTAGACCACATACATACGCTGCGACAGGTTATACAGAAGACCGAAGAGTACAACCTGCCTCTCTGTTTAGCGTTTGTGGACTACGAGAAAGCCTTCGATTCGATCGAGACTTGGGCTGTACTGCAGTCTCTCCAACGGTGCCAAATTGATTATCGGTACATCGAGGTGTTGAAGTGTTTGTACAAAAACGCCACCATGTCAGTCCGACTTCAGGACCAGACCTCGGAACCTATCCCTCTGCAGCGAGGTGTGAGACAAGGAGACGTCATATCTCCGAAACTGTTCACCGCTGCACTGGAAGATGTCTTCAAGGTTCTGGACTGGAGAGGGCTAGGCATCAACGTTAATGGCGAGTACATCTCTCACCTTCGATTTGCCGACGATATAGTGGTCATGGCTGAGACCATGGAGGACCTCAGTACAATGCTCGATGACCTCAGTAGAGTTTCCGAAAGAGTGGGTCTTAAAATGAACATGGACAAAACTAAGGTCATGTTGAATGCCCATGTAACACCCACTCCTATCAAGATCGGAGACTCTACTATCGAAGTTGTAGACGATTATGTCTACCTGGGACAAACGGTCCAGTTGGGTAGGTCTAACTTCGAGAAAGAGGTCAATCGTCGAATCCGACTCGGCTGGGCAGCGTTCGGAAAGCTGCGTGGTATCTTCTCGTCCAACTTACCGCAGTGCCTCAAGACGAAAGTCTATGACCAGTGTGTGCTGCCAGTGATTACATACGGGACCGAAACGTGGTCGCTCACAATGGGCCTCATCAGAAGGCTCAAAGTCACCCAAAGGGCAATGGAGAGAGCTATGCTCGGAGTTTCCTTGCGTGATCAAATCAGAAATGAGGACATCCGCAAGAGAACCAAGGTTACCGACGTAGCCCGAAGAATTGCCAAACTTAAGTGGCAGTGGGCAGGGCACATTGCTCGCAGAACAGATGGCCGATGGGGCCGAAAAGTTCTGGAATGGCGACCGCGAACCGGGAGACGATGCGTTGGAAGGCCTCCCACTAGGTGGACCGATGACCTGGTGAAGGTTGCGGGGATCCGCTGGATGCGTGTCGCACGGGACCGGTCAATCTGGCGACACTTGGGGGAGGCCTATGTCCAGCAGTGGACGTCTTTCGGCTGAAATGATGAAGCAATACCTAAGTATAGCTTAGTTCAGAAGGGATACCACGAAATTATCGGTGTAAATGTAGTGCAACAAATTATGTGCCTTGTAAAAGCAAATTGAGTTCTAATTGAAGGAAGTAAGTGTCAAATTTGGCCGATGGATCCGGTATATGTAACTAATTCATTATTTATTAGGGCTAAATTGCTGACTAATATATTTATTATTACAACTGCAACCAATTAGGCTAGAAACTGACCCCCAAAATTCTAAATGCTTGACAAGTGATTTTTCTTCATAGAAAACCTTCTAATGTTTTGTTAAAGCTCAAATTAAAGTTTCAAAACTAGATTAGTTTGTTTTTTTATGACATGATAACTTTTGAATATTTCTTTAGGTTATTCGAAGTCAAAAAAACATGTTAATTTACAAAATAAGATACCTAAAGAAAAAATACAAACCCCGAATAAAATTTATCAAAACACTTAAAAATTTTGTCTTACAAATATTGCTACAACTTCCTCATACAATGTAAAAAAACAATAGGTACACACTCATATGCGTATAATACCCATACCACAGTTCTCACGACTGAGCCAGTGGAAAGTGCGAGTTTAGTGAGCTAGTCGCAAGCAACTCGCCTGATAGCGTCTAATTGACGGGCCGCGTTCAGATACACGTCAATATCTGTCGATTTGCGAGAGTAGATAGTAGGGGGATTCTCACGTTGTGCTAAACTTTCAATTGTTTTTGGGAATCGTAAAAAGTGGGGTCGAAATGTGACGGTCGTTGATCGTGTTTTGTTTTAGTGTTACTTAATGGAAATTATATTGTTTCTTAATGGTACTTAAATGCTGAATCAACTTAACACAGCTCCCGTATATCTCTAATTTGATAGGCAGAGCTGTAATTTCTGATGCGAAAATCCAGGATCACTAACATTGTACAACAATCATAGGTAATATTACTTTCGTAAATTGGAAAGAAAGTCGACAACAACAAGTCAAACCCTCCTGCCGGCCTAGCATGACCGCCGTAGAAACGAGCTATGTCTACGGAAGAATCGACAATTTGACAGATATTTCTATCGTCCCAAGCATGGCGATATTAAGAATGAAGAAAAGAAATGTTTCTTTTCTTCAGTCGACACAAGTCTACAACGTCGAGCATGACGACCATATTTTCTCTTCTTTTGACATTTGGGGGTAGAAACATTACTTCTGACAAATGTCAAACTGGTCTTAATAAAAACTAAATACGAGAAATACGTTTCGTGGTTGCGTTGAGTTACGTTCAAAAGGTTGAAATGTTATGTAAAATATTTAGGTTTAATTTCGCGAAAAAGATCCAGGCCTGGATCCAGGATGCAGCAACACCATCCCGCCCACGAAAAATGAAAAACTCGTGCAATTGGCAACTTTTTTTTGTTAACTAAACGTAACCTTTTAACTTTCCATAGCAACGTTCCCGTTGCTATGGAAAGAATTTCTGTCTATGTCTTCGTAGAAACGCGAGTCGACGGTGCGCGCCATGCTCGGGCAGAAGAAATGACAAGTTGTAAAGAAAAGATTTCTTGTCGTTTCTTGGTAGAATAGAGATAGAACGGTCATGCTAGGGGGGCTGATCAAAAAGTTCTAAGTATATATTTAGCATGCAGAGCTAAGTTATCTTCTGATCTTATTTATTATAATTAGATTTTTTTTTATTGACAAATCATATTATATGGTTACACATTACATTCAAAAGGCTGCATACGATGCAGCCTTTTGAATCCCAAACTAGGTAAAAATCTGTATGTCAGGTATAAGCGATTTCTCCTATTTATATTATCTATTTTATAATTTAAACACAAATCTTACAGAGTATGTTCATATGATAAAACTGACCTACAAAAAAACAAATATTTTTCGAGGATGCAGAAATTACACACAGTAGAATGAATTAATAGCACAAAGATAAACCTATTGAAAAGCTTCGTCCTTCTAAATAAAATTATTAGCTAACGTAGAATAACATTCAGGAAAATCAAACGTTTAGTAAAAGTCACACAAATCACGATCTTTTGTCCAACCTTAATACTCCTCACAGAACGGTAATTAATTAGTCAATGATTTTAGCACACATTACATCATTTTACATCATTTCACCTTGAGAAACCACTTCTAATCACAAACATCAGGAAACGCGGCGTGACAAACATATACCGTAGCGAAACCTATCCTCATACTTATTTCTTCAAAATTATGAGTGACTAGGGATGGACTTAAAGCTTTCAGCTATCGATATTTTTGCTTACGAAATATTTTTAAAATAAATTCTCAATCTTACAAATAACATCGCGTTTGTAATCTCCGAAGGGTTCCGCAGTGGTGTACCTTATAGTACCCCCACATTTCGCCAGTTTTGTCAAAGTCCCTTAGGTATAATATGAGGCTACACTATTGCCACTAACCAGTATTAAACAAAAAAATGGTTTTGTTAAAAATTTCCCAAGGAAGGACAAATAATTATTGATGGAGACAATTCCACTATACAGCATTTCTAAACAATGCGTCAAGTGCGTGATTTATCAGTAGGTACGATCCAAAAGTTTCTGGCTTCAAATATAAAATTAAGGATTAATTTCTAAACAAAAATGGATGGAAATAAAGGGACTATATATATATAGAACAAAAATACTACTTTTTTTGTCGTGGGTATCTAGAGACAACTTCAGTAATTTTGTGACATGATAGTTTTTAACTCTAATCTATTATTAATAGCCTGGAAACTTTAGGACCTTATCATGTACCTATAAGGTCCGAACCGAATTTTTTCGAATCATAACGTTGTCCCATCCCTACCGTTGTTGACCAGATGACCATACCAGAACTAACATCACACTGGATGAGTAATTCACCTCGACATTTAATTCTACATGACCACGGTAATTAATATTTACAAACACGAACTGTCAGACGAATTCACAAAATTCTAAGTATGATTAATCACGACAGCTGGTCAAATATTTCGAATGTTTATTACCTTCATGCCTTTTTTTTTTCGTTGTTTTCCGGTAGCAAGAATATTGAGATACCGCCATAATCGTAACTCGAGGGGACAAACTCAAGCTCAAAGCATTTATTTCAAATAGACCAGTTACAGCCACTTTAAAAATACGTCAAAACAAAATGAAAAAGCAACAGTCTAAGTCACAAGGCATAATAACTGTGAACTGTATTTAAGGCGAATACGTAAACTTACAGATACGTAGACGTAGCCTAGATTTATATGATACAATCCTCATATACTCCTTTTGCTCCGCCTATCATCAATCTACAGCAGTCCACTGCTGGACATCATCATCATCATTTCAGCCGAAACACGTCCAAAGTTGGACATAAGCCTCCCCTCCTCCCCTAAGTGTCGCCATATTGACCGCTAGACATAGGCCTCATCAGTCGCACGCCACTTAACTCCATTCTTGGAATCTCTTATCCGGTTGCTACCAGCCACCCTGCGAAGATCGTTGCTGCACCGAGCCTGATGGCGTCTCACTTTACATTTGCCGATTCGCGGCTCCGCGCTCCGTCGACGTTCATATATCGCGTCTATAACAGGGATTCGATAAAGGAATTCTCGTGGATGACGATTTTCATACCACAAAACACAACGTTAAAAATTTCCCTACAAAAATTCAAAAGTAACCGTGATCCAATATCTAGAACACGTAAATCCTCAGCTGACAGGGCTGCCAACATAAAAAGCGTGACGAGACATGTGACGGTTGGCAGTACCGAGCCCAACACTTGACGGCTCAATTGTCTTTGATCACAAATACGTGAATTATTCAACAGCTCCCCTCCCTATGAGGGTTCATAGATCAGGCACGTGGAAAGAATGGCTGGAAGCGTCTTTGTGTTGAAATTGTCGCATTGTAGAACTTTTATGAGCCAACTAGATGTCAGCACTGACATACTTAGGTAAATGAAAGTTTCAGGTTGCTTTTACCCAAAAATGTTGCTGGGGATTTTTTTTTTTTTTGGGTTGTAAAATCATGTTTACGGTAAATCTCAATGTAACTTAATCAGAACAGTGTGCTGATGAATGCATTGAATAGGAAACAGGTCCTGAACGTATTTATAGTAAAGTAAAATTTAAAAAAAATGTAAAAAATTGGATGACCTCTAACAAACACAAACTTTAATTTAATTCTCCGTTTTCTGTATTCTACCTTTTTTTTTTAATTCTCCGTAACAAGAAGGTTCAAGTATAGTCCACAACAAAAAAAAACTATCGCAATGACCGTGGAGAACAATGTCTTTCGGCTTCGTTATGGGCTTTTGACATTGTGATGTAAAAACTTTTCTGATAAAAAAAATCTGACATATAACACTCATCGTAGCTCCCAAAAACGACCATCTAATTGCCTTCGAGTAAACCGTTATGACATAAAAACAAAAGAAAAACTACGTATAAAAACACGTTCGCTTCTGTAAACTATTTCGCTGTCACTTCACCGTCATAGAGATCTCGGTGAAATCGAATTCAAACGACAAGTGAAACCTCGCAGCTACCATTTTAAAATTGAAATGGCATGACCCGTCATTTCTAGTGGCCTCGGTGAGCGAAAAGGGCGATCAATTTTCTGTGTAGGAATAAGTGTGAGACAGCTCAGTGTTATGGTTTTTCTATGAAGTAATTTTCGGTGGAAACCAGAAACCCAGATGGCTAATTAACCCTTGCCCTTCTTAAGTATCAATAGGTTCGTAACTTCAAACCGCACTAAAAAGTATATTTATTTTTTATTTCTTCTATTTACAAAAATATCTTTAACCAAATTTACATAATTATAAAAATATGTACATTTGTAGAAAAGAACCACATCGCTGTCAATAGGAATAGTGCCCAGGAGGCTGGCAGCATTGCCACGTTAGAAGGCAACGTTGATTCTTTGACCAACAAATAGGCCAGCCCACTGGTCACGGGCAGAGTCGACCGACCACTTGGCGATGTCGCGAAAGACTACAGTTACAATTAAATCTATATTCTATTAGCATTAGAATTATATTCGCATTTGTGACATTCGTACAAAATGACCGAGAGAAATTATATGTAGAAACATAACTTCTAAAAATACCTACAAACCACACAAAGTACGATAATTAAAAAACAAAATTCCCTATTAAATAATCCATAAGTAAAAGAAACAGCCCCGGAGCGTAACCGAGCTAATAATTATTATCCGTTTGAACTCCTTTAAGAATTCTTAAAGAGATTAAAAGAATCATTATATATTCTCACTTGAGGGACGCGCCATTTGAAAGAGACAGGCCAGATTAAAGCCACGCTCCAGGCATTTGGTTTCTTCAGAATATTTCATGTTTTCAAGAATTTTCCGGATAAATTAATTGGGTACACGAAGATTTCCCAGAAACTGTTGATGTTTGAGTTGAATGACTGGGTTGTGGAGGTCAGATAAGCAGTCGATCTATGTAAAATACTGGTATTCTGCTGCATTCGGTTAGACTAAAAGCTGATCCCAGTATGAAGTGGGGAAAAATAATGCTAGACTGAGATGATCACTGACATATGATGGCTGTCCTCCCATACTTAAGTACTAACGCTTTAACACATCAACATTGTAAAGCCAAATACCTAGTTAATTTAAAAGGCTAGGCAGATTATGGTGAGGTGATTGACTGGGTATACATAAGCGGCCACTGCTAGAGAAAAACCTCGTCAATGTTACACACATTATGAAAACACGCTTTTCGAAAAAATCTATTTTAAATTAAACACACACTAGTGTGCCACGTTACAACTCTTTTGACAAGAATATCTTCATCGATTTAAGCTTCTTAAAGAAACTCAACTTAAAAAAGAAACTATAATGTACACATTTTATCATATTTGTAGAATTTCCCAAGTGTCTTTATAGATCTCAATCTTCTACATCTAGTGTTCAATGTTTCCGAACGCACATAGCTCCCTCCACCTTAATATTTACCCCATCATTCAAAAAGCACATTCCTCCACCACTTAAAATTACCCTGCACAATTACCCCGCTGCTAATTTTTACCCCTCTTCACCCCGCACAAATCCCTAAGATCTCTACTTACCCCCAGGCGCGTCTTTGTACATTTTGTCAAAACGTTAATTAAGAAACTGTGTGCCTTATACTGTAATCTGCGAATGAGAGATTATCTTTGAAGTTAAGTTGCGGAAGTTAATTTGCGCTTATACTGTGTTATATTTTGAGAATATTAATAATTTACATAAACGTCTCTATGTTGAACTCAAAAGGTAAAGCGTGTAAGCTTTTACAAACACTCTTCTCCAGATTTCACCCTGAATAACTTTAGGTCATACAAATAAAAGGTCTACACGGACCATTCATGAAACCGTCAACCAAACATTCTGTCCATCAAATTAAGTAACTTGATGCAAACACTTTCGGGAAGGACTTTTTGTTTTAAGGTGAAAAATCACGTTTTACGCTAGGACTCAACGCATTCAAAACATTGTGCTGATGGAAGCATTAAATAGGTCATCGAAGTATGTAAAGTTAAGATAAAACATTTAAAAAAAAAACTTTTGAAATAGTTGGAACTTTGAAAACTCATATCTCCGTAACCCGGTTCCGTATGGTCCAGAACAAAACAAAAAACGCAATGACGGGGAAACAAGTACTTTTCGGCTTCGTTACCCCGTTTTTATTTACATCCTTTTTAATTTTTCAATGTCGAAACCGAACTCATAAACACATACGCGTTAATCGAAATACTTATTCAATTGTTTCTTGAGATCAGACATCTTACTTAGTTAAACTATTGTTGAATTCATCCCATGTATAATAATGTCCTGACAAACACAAAATTGGCACGGAAATCCGGTTTGGGATTTTAAGCGATAATAATAATCAAGTGACCAACCTAAACTGACCAACGTAAAATTAAGAAAGGCGATCGCATTCAAGGCGTTTTGTTCACCAAAACTGGCCACTTTTGCATAATCTTAAAATGCAGCAGAATCTTAGAATCTTAAAATGAATCATGTTAAAATTCGTAAAATGGTCTCAGACGCAGTTAATATTATGAACTTTGTTGTCATTTTACGAATTGTAACGGAGCTTAGCAGAAATAATTCTTAATGATTCTTGATGAGAGGGCTTAGGATTCTACTAAAGAGGCCATTTAAGAGCGTTTACGTTTATCGTCGACAAAATAACCACTGTTTTGGTAAGAAGTATTCACAATATACAAATAATAAAAAATTAAAAAGGTCAAAAACGTCACGCAGTGTACCCATCCAATTACTGACCGCACCCGATGTTGCTTAAGAGCGTTACGCCTTACGACTTTTCATACAAACTTTTAAGTCCTTATTTTTCTAAATGACTGAAACGACTTTAATTAAACTTCATACGCATAAGCAGGATGATACATAGGTCTAAAAAGTAACTGAAAAACATTTTCAAAAAATGGTGTTACAGCTAAATTACACCGATTATCTCTAAAAGCCAAAATTCCAAAATTATCTTCTTTTTTTTTTTAAAGATATTTTGAAAATGTTTTTTAATAACTTTTTAGACCTATGTATCCTGCTTATAGGTATTAAAGTTCATTAAAATCGGTTCAGTCATTTCGGAAAATAAGAACTTGAAAGTTTGTATAAATGAAATACCGAAAGGTGTAAACGCTCTTAAGGTCCCCTAGGACTGACGCAAACTGCTGAGTATATTTTTAAGTGTTCTATCATCCATAATCCTTACTATCATCATCATCATTAGCCTATAATGTTCCCACTGCTGGGACAAAGGCCTCCTCTCTATGAGAGGGAGTGGGCTGTAATCCACCACGCGGGCCCAGTGCGGGTTGGTAGATGTCACATGTCTTCGAATTTTTGGTTCTAGGACATGCCGGTTTCCTCACGATGTTTTCCTTCACCGTTTTTGAGAGCGCCGGTGATGAAATAAATTACACAAAGTAATGCGCCTGCCTGGGTTCGAACCCCCGGCTTACTGCTCGTAAGTAGGGGCTGCCACCACTGGGCCACAGCCGCTCTCCTTATCCTTACTATAATGTCACCTTATTAATGCCTTCTATAGTAAGAACTTGGATTCAATTTATACCGCAATCACACAAAGTTACCATACCTAATACCGACAACTTGGTCTTAATACAGCAGTTTAAGCAATAGACAGACACCGCCGCGGGCCGACTTAGTTTGTTTGTGCACAGTTAACGGTAGTTTATTAATTAGGGTTTGACAAACTGTGCGGTTGAACCCTCCGTCTAACCTTTGTTTAGTTATGAACTGGGGAATTTAATACTGTTTGTGTGGGATGACAATTTTGCGAGATTCTGCGAGGGAATGTGTTGTGATTGCCTTAATAACGCAGATAATATGTCATGTCACTTAAAATTTATAAATATCAAATAGTAAAATAAACACGTGAAGATTTCGATCATTTTGAGCTCTATAAGGGCATTCCGTGAAAGTCGGATTGGTTTTTATTAAAAAAAAAAAAAAAAAAAAAAAAAAATTTTCAAATTCCTCACTAGTCTTATAATCAAAAGGCCGACTGGTGGACAATTCACTTGACCCTTACTTGGCCAAAGAATTAGCAATGACATTCAACGTGGCAATGCTGCCAGTCTTCTGGGCACGTTCCCGGATGATAGCGATGCGGAGAAGGAGTACTTTAGGCGCCTAAGCGTCCCGATCCGAAATGTGTGCTCAAACTCATAATAAACAAAAGGACTAACTAGTCTTTTTTGATAATTGTGAGTATAAAATATTATTTTTTTCAAGGTTGTGTATAGTTTATAAATTATGTAAATGTCATATTAAAACTAAGTATAACATAATATCTTAATCGGATTCCAGAAATCAAAGCTTTTATTATAATACAAAAAGAAGAAAAAGTTAACATATTATTAAAAAAACTTAAAAAAAAAAGCCACTAGGTACTCGGTAAACGAACATCTAAGTGATAGACTTATAAAGTCATAAATTTAAGTACCTACTCAAGACTTGTCTAAATATATGCCTATCTATAGTTAGACATTTAAGCTATTAGTTTACCTCAGAAAATACCTACATCATTATTTTAGTATAGTAGTTTTTTTATAGTAGTTTATAGTAGTTTTAATGTTACATAATTTATGAAAAAGCTTCCTCGCTCCAACTCCACTTATTTTCTGTGCCCGACAGGGTCCATATGATCTAATTATAAGTTTACCACCTAAGAATAACATGGGGAATGCAATAAAAGTATTGAGTATTATTTAATAATATATCCTTATAACTTCTACTACTGTTTTCAGCATAGCATTTAACAGACGTGGCCATTGTTAGAAATTAATAATAAACATTTCTAAAATAAACCTCAAATGATCGTATTAATTAACAACATAATTTTCAATGCTTGGCGTTTCGTGCCTCACATGCCCGGTGGCGCTATCTATCGGCGCTCACTGAACTATATTGTTACGGTAACAAACAAGCAGGTAAGTACAGTATAGAATTTATAATTCACTGTATTTTGAAGTATTGGAAACATAACATAACGCTTGTTTTTCCCAACGGGTGAGTCAGAGGTGTAGGTACTTAATAGTACACCCACATTACGCCAGTTATGTTTAAGTCCTATGTAATAGGGGCGACCTTATTGCCATCAACTGGGCACAAATGCAGATTTCTGATGGAAAAACACACTTTGCCTGACCTGGGTATCAAACCAGGACGTCATCATCAACAGTCGCACTTACAACCAGCTGACCAACGAGACTGTTTCATTGTCACTCACTGTACTTTAGAGTACCTATATCTTCTATACAAGGTGTTGTTTTGCATCCTCGTCAAATTCAAGGAGGTAACTATGTTAATGATTCTCGTCCCGAATCAATAATAAAATGGGTAGGTATTTTTTTTTCTTTCATACGGAAATCGGTAAGTGTGAACCTCTCATGTTTTGAACGCGGGCGTCTGAATATCGCCCTATAACTGCGCTTCCACACATACAAACAATCTCAAACGTTTAATCGATAATTTCTTATTCCCTAAACCATGTTAAAGGGGTTAATCTGAAATACTGGCAAACTTAAACAACCTAAAAAATCAGCATTTATTAATAATTAACTAGGTACCGTAGTTTTTCTTTTGTGACAACCTCCTGAATTTTGAAGAGGCAAAACAACATCTATATATATAAAAGAAAGTCGTGTTAGTTACTTCACTTATAACTCAAGAACGGCTGAACCGATTTAGCTGAAAATTGGCAGGGAGGTAGTTTAGAGCCAGGAGAAGGACATAGGATACGGTAGGGTAGGGTAGGGTAGGTAGGTAGGATAGGGTAGGTAGGTAGGGTAGGGTAGGTAGGTAGGGTAGGGTAGGTAGGTAGGGTAGGGTAGGTAGGTAGGGTAGGGTAGGTTAGGTAGGGTAGGGTAGGTAGGTAGGGTAGGGTAGGTAGGTAGGGTAGGTAGGTAGTAAGGGTAGGGTAGGGTAGGGTAGAGTAGGTAGGTAGGGTAGGGTAGAGTAGGTAGGTAGGTAGCGTCGGGTAGGGTAGGTAGGATAGGGTAGGTAGGTCGGATAGGGTAGGTGGGTAGTAAAAAGTGCATTGCAACGCATGCTGGGTACAGCTAGTCTTGTATAAAATTCTCGTGTCACAATGTTGGTTACCAAACTCCTCCGAAACGGTTGAACCGATTTGCATGAAATTTTGTGTGCATATTGGGTAGGTCTGAGAATCGGCCAACATCTATTTTTCATACCCTTAAAACCCATCAAAATTTCCACGTGAACAAAGTCGCGGGTAGCAGCTGGTTTCTTATAAGAAAAAAATTCCTTCTTCAGGATCAAGAAAACTACTAACTACTGTTAGAGAAATAGTAGCATTACAAACGTCTGCTAATTATTACGCCAAAAATAGCTCTTGATGACAGCTGTGTTTATTGGACAATTATTAATAAATAATACAGGATAGAAAGGACATTGTATTTCCAACTAAAGCATACGAATCTTGTTAGCTCATAAATGAACATGAACTAAAGAGTTTTCGTACAAAAAGTTGTCATAAAAACTTTTTTACAAAAAAATAACCGACTTCTAAAAAAAACACTAAAAATTGGAAAATAACTTTACCTTCGGCAGTCGGTGACTTGTTTGTTTTATTTACTTTTTTGCCACCGACTTCCTGAAAGAAAGGATATTTTCCACTTTTTTGTCTTTTTTTTTAAGTCGGTTTGTTTTAGCCAAATGGCAACTATTCCGCATCAAAATAAAGAAGAATCACGTGAATCGGATCATAAATCTCAGCGTAATTACATACAATAAAAAAAATACCAATCGAATTGAGAACCTCCTCCTTTTTGAAGTCGGTTAAAAACCGCACGTTCGTTATAGTGTTAACAAAGACCTAGCTAGTTTCGTAACAAACCTACTAACGTAAAAATTGTTCTAAACAGACTAATTAAAACTTTTAACCATTTTCAATTTAAACCATTAAAAATGGTATCTAAAACGAAACTACCATAATTATCAATAACACTTCTTCCGTAATTTCCGTTGCATCCATATCATATAACGCGCACGCAATCTACCAGAATCACGATCCCTTGTTAAGGAACCCTAAACTATTAAATAATGAATATTCACCCGCGTGGCCCTATTATTAAATCATGGAGGCTCGTGCAACAATTATTAGTGATGTTCTCACACCGATGGACAGTAACTACGGTCATTATAATTGTCGAATTAAAGGAATAATTTCTTAGGAACACCTTTGAAAATAAATTGAAGTTCAGTTCGGAAAAAAACTACTGTTGCAATATCCGATAGCGTAAGTTCTACTAAGGATGACATCTCACAAAGAAATCTGAACGCGATCAGCTTATCTAAATCTCGTTCAACGCTATCAGGTTCAATATTCCATAACAAAGATAGCAGCATAACGCAGTTTACATTTATTTTGCTGACTGCATTCGGTTTGATTAGTGGAATTCGTTTTAAGAATTCTTACGGATAGCAGGACCTGAGGCTCTAGCCAAAGGTGCAGAACGTCGATTTTAAAATTAAAAATACTAACGTTTCACATACAATATCATCATAATTTGAAGAATGTATTAATATCTTGGATGATACTGGTTGTTCTTATTACCAACAATTGAACCAAAATGCTATAGGATAATTATATTTTCAATTTAATTTACATTTACGCGCGTTCGTGCTAGGGTCTCAAGTGTTAGTCTTAAAATTGACGACCCGTTTTAATGTAATACCTAAGAATAAATGATGCATAGTCTTCGTAGCTCAGCTTACCAACCCTCCCGATAGTATCATCCGCACTCCTCAGGTTAGTTGTAGATATGTATTAGTTCTTTACAGGACCAGTTAAGAAATCTACCTAGGTATATTGAAAAAGAAGATCTTTGCAAGTCTATGTACAGTATGATCTGGATTTTGGGTAACTATAGGTATGTGAGAAGATAAAATGATCGTACTGCAGAGATAAGGCAATCTTTAAACATAGAAAGCCTATAATTTTCCCACTGCTGGGACATGGGCCTCCTCGCTACGAGAGGGAGTGGGCTGGGATCCACCACTAGGGCCCAGTGCAGGTTGGTAGGTGTTAAATGACGTTTCTTTTTTTGGTTCGATGACAAGTTTAGGTTCGCTCCTCGCTTGTCTTCTTACAGGAAGATATCCCGTAGGTAAATGACAGTGTAAGTTTCCTTGTGATGTTTTTCTTTACCAGCAAAGCAATCTTTAGTGATATTAATAACATTTATAACCTAGAAATAGGTATTCTTATTTTTGTACCTCAGATTCATCAGGAACTTTTGTTACCAACTCTATAAACTGGTCACATTCAAAGCTCTCTCGTCAAGTTGCATTTGTTTGGTTTGTTGGTCTCTAAAGGTTGATACCAGAGCATCTTGTGACAAAATATCCATATCTATATTATCTATTTATAAAATGATGATTCGAGAATCCATTTTGTTTGTGATTTTTTTGAAACTCAATCTGTTATGTTCTAGTTTAAACCTCTTTTGTTTCATAAATATTAAATCTAAGTTTCAAAGATAAATGTAGTATAACAATACAATAATAATGCTTTTAAATCTTATTTTAGATTATAAAAAGTTTTGTCGACTAGTTTCAAAAGTGATTGCAAATCATTAGACACGAAATATTCCTCAGTCCAATAAACTAACTAATAAAATAATAAAAATCTTTCGTCCAATTATTATGAAGTCAGAAACATCATTAAATAATTCTTTCAAATATTTCAAATGGTCACCTAACTATACATAATTACTTTCTCCGTAATTAATAATAACATAAAATAATATTAAAAATCTTAATTTATTCATATGGCTACTGTGAATTTAGACGTGCGCCATTACACAAACTAGTTTATTGATTTATTCATAGCTACAAATTGAATGCTAACATTAACATATTGTCATTGTATTCGAGTTAACGGGTTTTCAAATCACCATCTATTGAAGTTAAAAGCTCAAGAATTAGTCAATTATCCAATCAAGCATCAAAGGCAACTTTTACTTAAAACCCGAGCATTGTTAACATGAAAAGGAACAAAAACTGTGTAGGCAGATGTTTATTATGTTTCCAGTTGAGTAACTCCCCCGTGCCCGCAACCGACGCCATGCTATTAACAAGCGTAACCAGATTATCTCGTCAATAATTCGGCACACTCACCACACAAATAAAAACAATTGTATATTTTTTCCTCAATGAGTTTATTGCGGCAGAACAATAAATGAAGCTGATCATATAACGTTTACTTTCAACATCAATTACGAATACTCTACACGATATCATGTCGTACGCCAAGTCCATTAATATTTATAATATTCGAGTCTGTATTGCACTTCGCTTCACAAACGCCAACTCAACACCCAAGCGGCTATCCCTATTAACTTACAGTTCGTGGGATCGATAATTACGATATATTTGTCTAAATATCACAAGAAAATACAAAAACGAAATACGAAATAGAATTAACACAATTAAAATTATTAACAATTAAATATACAGAGTCTGTGTCGCTTCAAGACGTGAGGTATCACCAGGGCGAGCGCGGGTGGCGTGAGCGTCATGACACCGGCACGTGGTGCTGATACAATTGCTCCTGTCGCTCGCACAGAGAGGTCATCTTCTTGAACGACTCGGAGGTCTCGCGAAAAAGCAGGTTGGCGTCGTCCCGGGGCCGCGCGTGCGCCGCGTCCAGCCGCCCCGGGGAGATCACTGGCGGAGACGACGCAGACAACGGTGACAGCGACTCCCGCGCCGACTGTGCACCCGCCGGCGCCCCGTAAGGCCCGCCACCTGCCTGAGGCACTCCGTTACCCATCAGGAAAGGGGACGGAAAAAACCCCCGCTCACCGAACTGTGGAAACATGCCAGCTTGCAGAGCAGTCAAGTTCCGACTGTAGAATTTCATAGTTTCAGTCACGTAGCTGGGGAGCTGAGATGCTTCCTCATTGCCACCGTATCGCAGGCTCTCTAACGTTGAGGCGAGCCCTTTTATATCTGCGTATAATTTATTTAGGAGTTCTGCGTTGACTTCAAACGCTGGTTTCTGTTCCGGTGAGCCAGTGGACAACAGCCGCCGATGCAGGTCAACGTTCGAGCTATGTCGGTCTCGACTCCGCCGAGAAGGGAAGGCGGCGTCACAACCGTTCACCTCGCACGGGTGAAGCAATTTCAAATGATCGTTTCTGTAATGCATGCGCAGCGTGAAGTGGTTCTGAAATACTTTCCTGCAAGCGGTACATCTGTCAGGGTTCTCGTCGTCTATGGGTATTTCTAGGTCGTTGATGTCTGACCTGTCATCTGTCCTATCGCTGCTGGCTGACGGCGAGCGCGCCCTCGCTAAGCGCTCTTCCAGTGCATGCAAGTCACTCCCGCTGTCACTCGGGGTATACAGATCGGATCGTAGTCTCAGTCCTTCGCGGACAACGCTAGGGGCACTTGACTCATCGTCCGACTCACTCTCACCCTTCACACGCGTCACCGATTCCGAGTCCACAGTTGCTTCCTCACCGTTCTGAAATGACTCCGTACTTTCAGGCTTTTGTTTTTTGAGCGATAAGGGTTCCTCCTCAGCGCGACTCGAGCTGGGAGTTGAGAGGTTTCTAAATAAATCCGCTTGATATTCTTCATCGGACACGTTGTATTCATTGTTTTGTGAACACCGGGTGGGGTTGCCGCTCTTCCTCTTACGTTTGTTAGGAACGTGGGACGACGTCTTATCGTCCGAGGCGGTGGGGTCAACGCGGCTGTTTACACTATCAGGTTTTACAACAACGGGTTTGGTATCGTCTCTGTTTTTATTCACACTTAAATCTTCAGGTTCATCCTCGTATTTCAATCTTTCTACAACCGGATATGTAGTCCGTTCATCAGATCTATCTTTATTATCATCATCAGAAATTTCATCATTAATTTCACTATAGTAATTAGACTCTTCTTCATGCATAATATGAGGTTTGGCAAGATCTAGTGCACTGCGGTGATGATGTTCATCCGAATGTGGAAGCTTTCTGTACATTTTCTCAATTTCACTGAAGTTGCGGAGGTCATCGAGTGGCACACGCGGAGGAAGTGGAGTGGGTCCCGAAGGACCGCTGAGCTGAGGCGGCAGGCGCGCCGCCAACTCGGGCGGCAGCAGCCCGGGAGGAGGTATAGGCAGCCGTGCCAGTGCGGGCAGTAGCGGGAACGGCTGCGCTGAGCGACCGTCGTGTGCCGATATTTTGCGTCTCACGTGTGGCGAATGCAGCTTCGGATTTGGGTTAGCACTGTGCCGGTTCCTCGACCGTCGTGAACTGAACATCATGGTGCATCCTTCCACTGTACACTTGTGCATCTCTCGCAGGTGCACCGCCGAAAAATGAATTTTTAACGCGCCTTTATCGCAGAAAGTCTTGAGGCAGACGTTGCACTGAACTCTCTTCTTGCCAGTCGCGGGGTTGACGAACTGGACGCCGAGGCCGAGAGGCCACGGGGCCGGCGGCGGGTCGCGCCTGTCCAGCGGGTACTCGGGCGACCGTCGCTCATCGCTCTTGTCGTCATCTCGGCCGCTGAAGCTGGCGCCGAGCTTGCGGAAATCGAACTGAGGCGCAGGTTGAGTCACTCGAGGCATCATAAAATAGTCCAGACCGGCCGGTAGGCCGGGAACCGCACCGTACTCTTTGGGTTCCATCACGTCACTGTCATAATATGCGCGCGTAGTGCGAAGCGGGTGGCGCGCGTCGCGGCCGCTTTGCGACTGAGGACGTGCGACACAGGTGACCGAGCGCGGGCGGCAAGCGACAAAGGCCAGCGGTGCGGGGGTGTGAGGGCGGCGCGGCGGGCGTGCGCGGTGTGGGTGCGAGGGGGCGCAGGGGGGGCAGGCCGCAGGTGGGAGGAGCGAGCGCTGGGCGGAGCGGATCGATGCGGTGGGGACACGCGACACTCGCGCACTCCGCCACTGTAAACACTGGAGAACTAAAGCATCGCACGTTACGTAACGACGCTACATACGCCACGGTTGCACATAGCCATACACGAACGATTGCATACCGACTCAGTTCCGTGTTTAATTATAGAGATGTCGACCGAAGCGCTCTTCGTGAAGGAACGAATAAGAAATCTTACTTCATTTCAATTTCAATGATCTCTGACGAACCTCAAACAAGTCAATATGACCGTAACATTACTCCACACGTTACTTCGCAATTAAAAGCAGAAAAAAATGTTACTATTTTTTTGTTTTGAATCTTGAACTTCATATTCACAAAAACAAACGAAGCGGCTCTACCTGTTTCTACGAAACGTAACACGTCTGCCGACGCTACCAAAGTGTGAAGAGTTTCTTGGAAGCTCCAAATTGAACTCTTGAATGGAGTTTGCTTGAGACAGCTGAAACTCTTATAATACGAAGAAGTGTGTGTAGTTTCGTAGATTTACATTTAAATTACTTTGAAAAAATTACTAATAAATAGATATATTGTCAAGTTAACGGTGAAGGAAAACATCGTGAGGAAACCGGCATGTCCTAGAACCAAAAATTCGAAGACATGTGACATCTACCAACCCGCACTGGGCCCACGTGGTGGATTACAGCCCACTCCCTCTCATAGAAGAGGAGGCCTGTGTCCCAGCAGTGGGAACATTATAGGCGTAACTCATAACTTGACAATCATCATCATCATCATTAGAGGATGATGATGATTGTCAAGTTATGAGTTACGCTTCTCATATTGTTTGCTAATATTTCGGACGAGAATTTATTTTTTTATTTTTGTAATGTGCAGAGATTGAACCTTTAAAAGTAACTAACCACTTAATCAGTTCCGATATTTTCATCATATTCACATCTTAGCGGTGGACAAGTTTAGGTAGCCGCGACCTAAGAGCCTTAGTTAGATACTGGGTTCGAACAAAAGCAGGCAAAAAAAAAACATATCTCTCAAAATGGCGAACAAAAATATCGTGAGAAAAATATCATATATCTTAGAACTAAAACTTCGAAGACATCTGCTGTCCGCCAATCCACTTTTGGACCTGCGTAGTACATTACAGTCTACTCCTTGTCTTAGAAAGGAGGCCTGTGTCCCAGCAGAGGGAACGAGATTTGCTGATTATGCTATTACGCAAGCTGTTCTAGGTTCTATTGAGTCCTTTCATAGTGGGCTCTTTTGGGTCCTCTGATGGAATTTTCTTTAAGTAATCTATACTGCGTTAGTTAAATTACCTATGTACTAGAATCTCAGCCACTTAACTTTCTTGAGCAATGTATTGTGTAACCTGCAGAATAAAACTCTACTTAAGTTAATGAACATATTAATTTGACGAGTTGTACAGTCTGACAACCAATCTTACCAAAGGGTGTCGTATTATTCCCAGTTCTAACTGGGTTGTGGTGGAGATCAGATAGGTAGTCGCTCCATATAAAATACTGGTACCTATTGCAGCAGAATATCAGTACCAATGCCACAGTATCAGTCCCATAATATAAGTCTGTATACCATCACGCCGTTCCTCATAGTGGTAGACATAGGCTACCTATGCAGCTCTTCCTGCATTAGTGTAGGTTTCGTTTTCGATTCGGTCATTTTAATTTCTACTTCTTAATTAAGGGATACATACTGCTATTCGCCGAAAATATTTTTAAAAACGTAATAAAAACATCTACTGAAAAACTCGCAGACAACTCGGTTAGCATGTAATTCTACTTTTTATCTTGTGCCTTAATTTCCGTTACTATATTTTACATTCAATCATTAGTGCAAGATCATATAATTTTTTAATTTTATTCAATTTGAATTTAAAAAATGTTGCACTTTGATTTCTAGTAAGGATAAAGAAAATTATTAAAATGAATACTCACACATGCTAAATAAAATACGATCCTTTGCAAAATATAAAAAAAAAAAACAAATATTACACAACTCTACCTTTATGCCTTGTTGCGCCTGAGCTTTCACACAGCTAACGCCATCTATATTTACACCAACGAACTAAACAACGAACTAATCAATGAAGACCCTCAACTTCCGATCACGCATATCAATAAATCATTGTTCTATATTTAAAAACGTTCGGGAACGTGTTAAATAACAAAGCAAAGCGGTTGTAATAAAATAACGGATTTTCTTTAAGATTTTTTCTTTTTTTGTTTGATGTTCAAGTCTTCAAGGTTTTAAACAAATCAAAACTTATTGTTTTGAGTTTGACCATCAAAGAGGTTGGGCAAACGGTTTTCGGTAATGTATTATAATTTTAACAGTATTGTTTGGTAGGTAAATTAAAAACTGACTTTAGCATCTCTTCCGAAGCAGATTCTAATCAGGATTTATTATCTACGTTCGAGTTGGACTTGTGCATTACCAACTGGACTATTCCAAAGTATGTGAAGAGGTTATGTGATTTTCTTTCTTCTTCATTATCAAGTGGTTAGTGCCCTAACCTGGTGTCAGAGTTTTTATGCCACCCGTGTGCTTCAGACTTAGCTTTACATGCCGTCAAGAACTATCTCTTAGTCATGCTGGTTTCCTACGAAAACTGGAATGAATCCGTAAAACTATAAGTGCGTACCTTGCATTCGAATTTCAGACCGAACAGACACACCACTAGGCTATACTAGGTTGTGTAATGGGCGAGTATCTTTTGTGGCACAGCGAGATGTATTTTCCAAAAAAAATACACACGCTTTAAAACACATTTTCTCCGTCACGCCACACCTTGGTCCACTTTCCCAATGTCCTCCCCATTTCTAGTTCGAAACATTCTTTTAAAAACAAACCAATCGTATTTAAAGCCGTGATCGTTCCAATCCCTCTTAATCTCGGGATATAACCGTCAGATGCGTTCCATGGTCTGTTAGATGTCGTATCGCGCTTGCCCGATTATTCTCCATCTCGGAAACAGTTACAATCGACTATCGTTCCGTGGTTCACGCGTAAACAGAGCTCTTTTATTGTGTGGTGTAAGGCATAGGAGAGTGATATGAAAGAAAAATAAGTAAACGATAGCGCGCCGGTTGACAGAGGAGAATGGAAAAAAAAAACATGGAACAAGGGCAGGAAGACTATGATAAAGACATAGGAGAATGAGCATAACATAAAGCCTTGGATTTGTGCCCGGTTGGCGACAATAGTCTCGCCCATCGTTACATGGAACCTAAAAATGTAACTGGTGAAATCTGAGTGTACCTACTATTACGAGCACGTGTGCCTAACCCTTCCGGAATTTATTCAAGGTACCTTCACAGCGGACACAGTCGTGATGTAATGTTATAAAGCCTGCTATTCCTTATGAGAGGCTAATTATATAACTATCTTGTAAAACCAGGGGGGTTACTATGACGTCTTAAAGCTTTAATCTTAATCCAGTGTGGGTAAGAGACGGAGCTATAGAGGACGTCTAGCGCCATCTCTTTCCCACTCTGAATTAAGAGTAAAGCTTTAAGACGTCATAGTAACCCCCCTGGTATCGTATTCGTAGTCGTATTTTATCTATTGTACCGGGACAGTTAACCGCTGCACTATCACATTTTACTACTACCTATTTATTTTATACTTTACGAGTTAATAAATTCCGTTTACAAATCAAGGACCAGCGATTAAACCTGTGAACTTATCACTTGCACCGCAATTAACTCAATCACAGTGCATTGCACTAATGATATCTTTTTTGGCTACTTCGCTGCTATCCAATTTAACGGTAGCATTCATGTAGTAACTAACTACATAGTCAAAAATCGAGTAGTACCATCAATCAACAAAAAAAAAACAGACGAAAATGACGAGCAAGTTTAGTCGTGTATCACATATTTAGCTATCCAATAAGTTATAGACTAAATACTAATAAAACACAAAGAAAAAACCGTAGCGACGTCGTATTCCAAAACCGCATCGCTTATGTCATAAGCACACTTGATTCTACAACTCGCTGGTCGCTCATAACTTGTACCGGAGTACAGTCACCCATATTATACTCTCAGTTTCGCGGTACGTAACATAAACAAGATCTCTTTTTGTCCTAAGTAATCCGCTTCTGGTCAACGTTGATTTTTATATCGGCTTGAGACGATTTCACACTGTATTCAATGGTCGCCGGTCGTCGAGGAAAAGGAAGCTTAAGTTTTTCCAAATACGAAGGGATGCCTATTAGATAAAAAAAATATATTTTAAAGTTACGTTTCTTACTGGGTTTGTTTCCTATACTAACAAGACAGCTTTGGTATCAAATCCTATTAGGTTTTTTTTTTTGCTATAAAGAACACTGCAATACTTTAATCACAAAAAACATGACTGTTATTTCGTACTTACTTACGTTCAATACGTAAGTAAGTACGAAATAACAGTACTTTACCAGTTCTTTAAAAAATAGTTTATCCTACCTACTTGCCAAAAATAAAACTTCTGTAACACTTAAAAAAAACTAGACTTTGTGAGATACCAAAATGGTAAAAAAAAAATTAATCAAACACTTGCCCATTAAAATGCTAAGCGAGTGCCACAATTATACAAGGTTATAATTTGTTTCCTAAAGAACATCAAAATAAAAGTGAATCTGCATTATGATTCATTACATCCACGGTGTAGTTAGGTACAGGTAGCGCCATCTCTTATGATTTTTTGGAACTAACGTTTTGAAGTTCTACGTAGCGTAACGTTTATTTTCCAATAATACCTGTTCGATTTGATTTTGATTTAAATGGTTTTTGGCAACCAGCCGTAAGACGACCCACTGACCAATTCCTTCAGTTGTAATTTAGTTTTATTCCTGTTCCTTCTGCAACAATTAGCAGACAATTAATCAGTGTTCGTTTTACCTTGCTGATAAAAGAAACATCAATGGAATGTGTTCTCAGTAGTTAATTCAAACATAGATCCTTTTAGGTGTGACGCTGAAAAACGTACAAACTTATTTATTTTCCTCAATTAATTTCAAAACAAGTTCATCCTAAGTACTTCTAACCAGAATAATGTACAACCCTCCTAACTCGATCCGACCGACATATTTATTTTGAAGAGCGCCGTATTTTGTTTGGATTAAAAATATTTCTGGCTACACTTGCACACGACACTGTACGAAGTATCGCCCTGTACACTGGCAAACGAAATTATAGACACGTGCCCACATGCTGTATACTTTTTCGTGGCATGACGCACATAGGTCGAGTGGATTCTTGAGACGATTTTTCTGAATGTCATGTACAGATTGAAGGTTGGTATTTCAGTGTATTTGCAAAGAAAAGTTTGGTCTGTTTGAATGGCATAATTATGTTTGGTGTTTGGATTGACGAGCTCTGTGCTGTTTATTTTGAGAGGCATGTGAATGATGTACTGTAATGACGTTATTAGTCATGTCTCAGGATGTCGGTAGTGGATTAAGAAAACCCTTCAAGCTCTGCGCTGCATGGGTTTGTCGGTCCCACTTTTAATTTTGATGACTGGATCAGACCTTTTATACGAATTGAGTTGCTCTCATAGTTCTTGCCACCGGTGATAGATTTGTGTTGAGATTCGGATCGCTGACTGATTTTCACACAAAAAATATTTCTTCCGATGGCAATAAAATCACTGCCTTTCACATTGGTTTGATTGGCTTTCACTGGGTTTCAATCAGAACTGACAAAATGAAGGTGTACCTACTATAGATTTTCATAAATATGTACGCCACCCCCTCACACACACATTCATATACATAAATATAATTAATCACACACACGCATACACCATCTTACTCTCTCCCACACACACACAACACCACATACCCAACACCACACCACACACAACACCTTTCACATTACACTCACAGTCCACACACTAACAATGACACACACTCACATTTTTATATTTGATTTTATTTTATTTTATTAGTACTCTCTCTTTATTTCTTCTCGTACAATACCTGTAACAAAAGTCTACAAAAAAAAAATGTGATAATTCCAATCTCGGCGAGGGGGGCCAGGAGTCCATAGCACAGGGTATCCTAGTTTGGATTCCTGACTCCCACAAACCTGTGTACCTCCAATATTTGTAACATCTGTATATTGTATTTGTACTTTGTGGGAGAAAATAAATCGTTATTATTATTATTATAGATACACCTCTACTTGACCCTTCAGAGATAATAGGCGTGTTGTTATACTCTGTGTTTTATCAGTGAAGAATGTTGTGATCAAAATCAGATACTATTAAAATCTTACCCTCATCCTTCAAAGTTTAAACTTGTGGGCGAAACCGAAAATAGGACTAGAACTTAGCATAGCTCAAAACGTAGTCAGACCAAAATCATTACGCAAAGGCCGTAACAAAGCAATTTCATTCTTAAATTAATCCTACTCCAAAACTGCACTTTGATCAAAAGCCCAAATCTTGTACTAAGTTAAAAACATTCAAATTGAAATCTTATCCCAGCGACAATAAAAGGCGATGTTTCAAATACTCGTATGCATGTAAGTGAATTGGCGATATTATGACTGATTTAGGCTTTGACAGGCTAAGACTGAACCCAAAATACGCAAGTTCTAAAAAATGTAGGAATTACTAGTCTTATCGATTCCTCTTTCGACTACATTGATCGCTATTGAGCGATCAATGTAGTCAATGTAAATCTGTAGTGCTGCCTTGATATTGATCAAGGCAGCACTACAGATTTACATTTCCTTTCCTCAACTGTTTTTAGGGTATGAGGAACAGGGTGTGAAGTTCCACAATACTCCTTAAAAAAGGGAGGATTCTTCGAACAGACAGGTGTTATGTCTGGTGGGCAACTGCTCAACAGCTGTTGTCGGGTTCCTCATACTCTTAAGTCGATTTAAACTTTGCTTTCGAGATTCAGACCATATTAACTCTTCTTCATAGATGACGCTGTAGTACTTTTTTTATAAGTTGCTGTTTTTTAGGTCGCTACATGACATGTTCATTTGTTCAACGAGCATGGAAGTGTCTTCAGTAAACATGCAAGCAATACCAATACATAACACTTTCGTTGCGCACGCCTGTTGGGCACAGATTGCGTGCTTCAACCCCACATCCGGCTGAACAAACGGCCACCGGAAGTTGTTACAAGTATCTGCGTTATTTTTCATCCTAACTTAATATTATAAATGCGAAAGTAAGTTTGTTTGTTTGTTACCTTTTAACGCCTAAACCACTGATCCGATCATCCTGAAATTCTGTATATACGTTTTCAGGTATACAGAAAACACAACAATAACATTCTTATGATAATAACACGTATCCGAGCCAGATCTTCAAATTCTAAATTAACGCGAGCGAAGCTGCAGGCAAAAGCTAGTCTTCAAATATTGCTAATATCGTGTTTATTGTCATTAAATCGATGTTTCCTCCGATGTATCTGTTAATCTCGTGGAAACTGTGAAGGTTGCATCAAAAACGTTGGAACTGCATGAAAATCATGAAAATATTTGACGTTTCCGCCAATGTAACTGGCAGGTGGTAATGATTTGGGTGGGTTTATGTATTTATGAGCAATTTTCTGTTTTTAACTTTGTATTGATTTTAATCTTTTGTTTGGGTAAATTGATGGTCTAATCAAGAGTTTTTTTTTTTTTGTATTGCCACCATTCATATTAGTTTTGATTGATCATGCATGCATCAGCGTGTGCAAGGCTAAGTTTCACTATTATCTAAGCACCATTTTATGTTGGGTGATTGATGGATTGATTTACTCGATAATTTGCTTAAGTTTTTAAACATGACAGTCAAAACTTGCCTCCGTTGAAATAATGCCTTTATGACAAGAAATTGTGACGTTTCACTTTTCATTAAAGACTGATTTAAATTACAGTAGAGGATAACTCTTCACGAAACCACTGTAAATTCCAAATTCATTGCCCAGCTAAAACTTTCTTAAGTTTTGGAGTTCAGACAGCACATTTGAAGAAAAAAAAAATGATCCGTGATAATACCGCTATATGATGTCCAAGTCGACTTCTTGTTTAATCAGATTCTCCTAATTCCAAACGTTTACTAAGATTATTATAAACTCACCGCACCCAAATTCGACATTACCATAAATTACCTTTAAAAAACATCAATTAAAAACACGCATTACGCTAACAGCTTCATAAATCCGTAATTCTAATGTAAAACACGAGTTTTCAAGATGGCCGCCGCCAAAATGCGTAACACTTGACAATCAGAGCGTTGTTATCGTGCGAGGTGGCACGCGAGGATGTATCCTTGACTTGGTTATTCGGACAAAGAATAATGAGTAATTGGTTTATCATTGGTACTCACTATATTGGTTGGTTGAAGTTGATTGGCGTAGGAAAGGACTGTATCCTTTCGGCCATGAGCTAGAAGCTCAAACGACACGCGTCTTACGACAGATCCTGCCAAAAAAACACGCGAGCAGCGGTGGTGGCAGCCCCGACTTACGAGCAGTAAGACGTGGTTCGAAACCAGGCAGGCGCATTACTTTGTGTAATTTATTTAACACCGCTGCTCTCAAAATGGTGAAAGAAAACATCGCCAGGAAACCGGCATGTCCTAGAAATTCAAAGACATGTGACATCTACCAACCCGCACTGGGCCCGCGTGGTGGATTACAGCCCACTGCCTATCATAGAGAGGCTTGTGCCTCAGCAGTGGGAACATTACGGGCCGATTATGCGCATGCCGCAAAAAAATAATTAAAACAGTTGCTTAGTAGTGCATGCCACGATGCACCCCGTCGCGACTTATGGAGCGACAATATCAGTAGTCACAAGACACAAGTCGCTTTTTTCGAGCTCGTGAAGGAGGCATAAGTGATTTGCCAATGTAACCATCAATAGCCATGAGCTAAAATATATGCTACTCATACTGAATAATTTATATTAGTGCAAAGTGTTAATGTGGGACACGCAGGACTGATCGTTGTGACACGGTCTGAATTTAAAAGACATTAACTCGAATGAAAAGCTGTTCATTGGAATGGAATGAAACATTGGTCTTGATTGCAGGCGTAACACAGTATATTTTCCCCTAAGGGTTAGGTATACTCAGAGTACATTCAAATTTCGCAAGCTATGTGTTCCAAGACAATTAAACTCTTTCTCTGGGACTTCGTCGAGCTTCATTGAGCTTCTCGGCGCTTTTCTGATGGTTGCCACTGTTGACTTTGGCTTACAGGAGTTGCAGGGGTTTGGGAATAGAGTGGCGGGCTAGTCCAATAAAATAAATTGCTGTGTGTGTCTTAGCAATAGGGGACGAGCCTGTTGCAAGGTGATGCAATACCTTTAATGCTTGCCTTACCAGATTATGGATCGTCAAATTA
Source organism: Cerastis leucographa (assembly GCA_963082945.1). Lineage (NCBI taxonomy): Eukaryota > Metazoa > Arthropoda > Insecta > Lepidoptera > Noctuidae > Cerastis > Cerastis leucographa. Next base: position 6,235,046 of record OY720363.1, on the reverse strand, counting down.
GTCTCCATTTACATAATTATAGTCTATTAATATGTATAGAAGTTTACTGAAACGCAAAACAAGCATAAACTACAAACATCTCAATTACATTTTCAACAACACATCTCCATAATTACACTAATTACAAACAAAGACTAGGTACCTAGACCTCACAGTCCACTACTGTAGCTGTATATACCAAGCCCTGATAAAATCCGCCGACGTAGGAAATAATATAACACCCAAGTATATCAAACTGGTATTACAAAATTATCGAAGGAAAAACGGTGCCAAAGAAACCGTATCCTCAGCCACCAGACCTCCAAATATAATGACAGGACAATCCGCCCAACTTACTTAAAAACTGCATGAGAATACTGAAAACCAACCAACCTTATTTCTTGGTGTTAAGGTTGTAATCGGTTATGATAATTTATTAAGTAATTCGGTGTGTGGCGCGGGAGTTGGTCCGTGTAACGCTCGTGCGGATGCTACAAGTAAAAGCAATGATACATCGCGGATTTCGTCGCGTTGTTGTTGGGTTCTATTTGGTGCTGTTTATTATTATTTATTTACCAAAACAACGTTCACAAAAAGTGTATATACGAACCAATATTTTTTTGATACAATCTATATATATAAAAGAAAGTCGTGTTAGTTACTTCACTTATAACTCAAGAACGGCTGAACCGATTTAGCTGAAAATTGGCAGGGAGGTAGTTTAGAGCCAGGAGACGGACATAGGATACGGTAGGGTAGGGTAGGTAGGTAGGGTAGGGTAGGGTAGGTAGGTAGGGTAGGGTAGGTAGGTAGGGTAGGTAGGTAGGGTAGGTAGGTAGGGTAGGTAGGTAGGGTAGGTAGGTAGGGTAGGGTAGGTAGGTAGGTAGGGTAGGGTAGGGTAGGTAGGTAGGGTAAGGTAGGTAGGTAGGTAGGTAGGGTAGGGTAGGTAGGGTAGGGTAGGTAGGTAGGGTAGGGTAGGTAGGTAGGGTAGGGTAGGTAGGTAGGGTAGGGTAGGGTAGGTAGGTAGGGTAGGGTAGGTAGGTAGGGTAGGGTAGGTAGTAAGGGTAGGGTAGGGTAGGGTAGAGTAGGTAGGTAGGGTAGGGTAGAGTAGGTAGGTAGGTAGCGTAGGGTAGGGTAGGTAGGATAGGGTAGGTAGGTCGGATAGGGTAGGTGGGTAGTAAAAAGTGCATTGCAACGCATGCTGGGTACAGCTAGTTTTCAATAAAAAAATTATGTAACTTTGTGTAATATGGCTGGGTTGTATTTGTAACAAAGTACCTATAATCTGGCCTCTTATTTCTTTGAAATTGCACTACGCTACAAGTTCAAAGTGAATCGCTGACGTTTAGCCCTGCGGCGCAAATATGCATAAAAAAATTAATTGGCATGTAGGCAAGGCTTCAAAATTGTTTCTGCTGCACTTGTATAAGAATCATCTTAGTCTTCTCCATATAGGAAATCAATTCAAGATTTCATGAGATAAATCAGAAAGCAGCTAAGTTCCTTTGTGTTAATTCCCAAATGGGTCCAGTGGAGCAGCAGTGCTTCTTCACCAGACTGGTAATGCTGTCTCTGGCTCTGTCCCTGTTAAATGACTTCTAAAAAAGGACGAGGTTATCGAACGTCAACAAACTTAAGAAAATCCCCCGACTCGCTAATTTTTTGTGTTGTAGCTAGGTAAAAGAAGAGGTAGGTATGCATAATTATGAAACGATTCTGATCTTAATATTAATAATTTCGTGGCAGATCAAACCACTACCTCCCAAGTGGAGTAAACCGTCGGCAAGGCGAGGACGTATGTACACACAGAGGAAGTGATTCAGGCGAGGCCTGCTTGTGCACCGAAGCAGTGCGCCGCTTGCGCAATAACCCGCGAGCTACTCCCGCGCAGCTCGCACGCGATCCACAATGTATGTCCACTTGTCTTGGCGAATTGTGTATAAAAAGTTGGATGTAGTACGTAGCTCTGTTTTTTGGGTTTTACGGTTGACAGATAACAGATAACAGAGTACTACTAGTAAACATTTGTGTGAAATTTAAAGACAAACAAAGAGGCGCAGCGTCTGGAAAAAAAAAAACTATCATTATCTATTACCTACACGTCTTTCTCAGATTCTTTAACGTTAACTACAGGCATATTCTAATCTCATTAGCATCAAGCGTATCAGAAAGCCGTGTTAAAATAAAAAGAAAATTGTTTTTTTTTTTTACAAGATATTTTTCAAGAAACTTTAACTCGTATCAAGAATCGCGGGACATACATACATGTGGTATTTTCTGTTACCCCTGGGCATGAGGAACCTATTTGTTTATTATGGCGTTACCATTCGGACCATCATGTACTTGGATGTAGCTTTCCCTCCGTGAATAGACAAACGACCAGCACGCGTAGCATGACCACTGTGCAAACGGGTTATGTCGACGGAAAAAAAACGACAAAATGACAGATAGTCAATGTCTATCCTGTTATTATGTCGATTCTTCCGTAGACAAAACTCGTTTCTTCGGTGGTCATGCTACGCGTGCAGTTATAGAAAGACATACTTCGACGCAATGTCAAAAGAAGTACCCCTTTAGATAAAAAGAGATAGATTCTTAGTAGAATAAAGATAGAAGTGATCATAATATATGAGAACGCTTGCGCAAGTAACCCGCGAGTATATCCCGCTTATATTAGTATGTCGCCTTGTCTTTTGGATTTAGTTTTAACACTTTTAGATATGACGTAATCGTTTTGTAGCTTTCCTTAATGTTCATGAAAATCTCTCTTCAATCTGCCGTTTCGTCTTTCGTTTCTTCCTTTTCTACTATGGTCATGCTACGCGTGCTCGTCATCGGATTTTTCGTCATCATGCATCTATTCTAGGTTTAGTTTTCAATGTTTCTTAAATTGTACCGATCTCTTTGAACACGTAACACAAAATTGCTTTAAATACATACTGCGATTTATCTCGTTCTATTTTTAAATTCTGTTTTTTTTTTATGGCTGTGTCTATCTTTGCACTTAAAAAAAGATCATTGCTTTCTTCTGTAACCATTTCATAATCCCGGCATACTATAAATGTGCAAAAAACTAAGTGCTTTTCATTCCTCTGAAATATCAAACATTTTTAAACCCTCTTGCTAAAAGCAAGTTTAGCATATAATTCATCTGTAATGCAACAAATTACCGCCCTACACAATGACTGTGTTCGATGTGCCGACGGCGTGAAAATTTATGGTTTCTGCTTGTGCCTTTTAAGAGTTGGCGTGTCGTAAATGTTGGAGACGCGAAGATAGGTACGGATCCAGTGGAAGCTATGCAGACTACGGATCGTGAAAATGAAAAGCATCGTAGCTACAGCATCGGGATGTACTAAGATACCGTATATACCTTGCTTCTTTTTAGGGTTATTACTGAGACTTCACAGTCCGTCTGTCACCAGGCTATATCTCATGAACCATGATAGTTAGCCAGTTGAATTTTCAATTTCAAAATCACTTTTTTGTATGGAAGCCCCCTTAAATTTTTATTTCATTCTGTTTTTAGTATTTGTTGCTATAGCGGCCACAGAAATACATAATCTGTAGAAATTTCAACTGGCTAACAATCACGGTTCATGAGATACAGCCTGGTGACAGACGGACGGACAGCAAAGTCTCAGTAATAGGGTCCCGTATGACCCTTTGGTACGGGACCCTAAAAACTACCAATAAACTATCCCTTTATCGCTAAACGTAGCAACACTTTACACATCTTGTACTACACAACTTACCCCAACTTCATTAAAAGGTTGCCGTTTAGCAAAAGCTCAAGTCACTGTCATCATTTATTTTGTCGCACTTACTCGCGACATTTTGACTTTTCATTTCGAGTAAACACACTCATTAACTAAGTCGTTAACTCATTTTATTTTGCGAAACTTTGTCTTTGACAGGAGTCTTTAATCATTCGATGTTATGTGGATGTGAACTGGCTTTTAGAGGAATGGGAAAGTTTTTAGCCAAAGGCAGCTGCACGGGTATATCTTCAAGGTTAAGCCGTGCTTCCTGAGATTGGTCCGTGGTTGGGTGACCATCATTACATTGCGAGTTTCCTCCGTGCCTCGGAAAGCACGTTAAGCTGTTGGTCGCGACTGTCATTTGTAGATCTTTGACAGTCGTTACGAGTAGTCAGAAGCCGAAAGTCTGACATCCAGTCTTACCAAGGAGAATTGTATAACCTAGTCACTAGGTTGTGGAGGTGAGATAGGCAGTCGCTTTATGTAAAATACTGTTACTCAGCTGCATTCGGTTAGACTGGACCCCGACCCCAATATAGTTTGGGAAAAGGCTAGACAGATGATGATATTTCTATAACACAGCGATTTATGTAGAGTGAATACGGAGTGCTAATGATCATTTTATTATGGTAGGGATTACTTTAGCCCCTTTATTTATAGTCAGGCTTTTTCCGAGTTACATTTACGGGAACTTGTTTTTCTGAAAATCTCTGGAAAATCTTTTACCGTTCCCACTATGTTAAGAACCCAACAATTATCTCCATTTCTAAAACACAAAAGCAAGAAAAACTCGTTTAAGGGTGGTATCCACTGACTCGAAATAAATGTTTTAATGACGAACATTATGCAAACACATTAAGGGTATCACCCTCGTTGACTATCGGATTTGAATGTGGTCCATGTTTAAAAGTGAAGCGGGTCAACAGCTCACATGTAAGTTGCACAACACATAACACTTTAGATTCAATGACAACAATGATTCATGCCTATTACTGTTCTTGCGAAGCAGTGAGGAAGATCGTAAAAAACGAACATTGTAGATGACGCGACCATAGCTACTCGTAGTTACCGATCTATAAAATGGGTCCTCGCGCGGCCCTCAGAGAAAAATTTAAGCAGTTCGATGACTCTGCCTTCATTTTATTTATTAGAATGTATTTTATATGTCCGCAAAAACCGCGGACAAAATTAGATTTTCAAAATTAGAAGCGACTTCGATAATATAAATACACGCAGCAAACACGAAATTGTAATACCCAAAAGATTAACAAAAACCAGCAAGCTTTCACGGTTCATAATTAAAATCACGGAAGATATCCTGTAAGTCACAGTGTAAGTTTAGTTTGACCTCTTTGGACAGATTCAGATAACGACCTCAAAAAAAAAAAAAACAACATCAAACTATTTCATTTCACATACATGGGCACTTACAAAACGTCGATAAAAGGTACTCAGTTCGGGTTGTTCGTTTCCTATGGAGAAGAACCGGCAAGAAACTCCATGGTTACCCTTTTAAAATCATTTGGTTTCAGAATATTTCTATGTTTCAGCGTTAGTACATAAGTATGGGAGGACAGCGTAGGCCCGACAATAAGTCTTTGCTTACTACAAAACGTAGAACAAGATAAAAAGTTACCAAGGATCTAGGAATCTATAAGGCCTACATTGTCTACACATTCACAAACAATCGGTAAATAAAAAAAAGAGTCTATACAACAATATTGTTATAGTCTGCACGCTACAAAGCTTGCACGCCAGAATCGTAGTTGTGGTTTTAGTTTCGACTAAAATACTTTTAACGAGTGAAATTCAGTCACTTGCTAGTAAAATACAGCGGTGTGATTCTGTAAGACCTCACTTAGAACTTCTAATCTGAATCCGCTGTGAGTTTCTTGATTGGCATTCTAAAAACCCGGTTGATAATTCAATTTTACACTAGCGCCACCACTACGAGCGTGTCTGCGAGTTGAACTAAATTAACAGGGAGATTTTGACAGATAAAGTATGAGATGACGTAAGAAGTGGCATTCTGTAAGATGATTCCCTTGGCTACAAAATCAAGGTCATTTTGAACCTTACGCGAAGTGACAGTGGATAGCGATGTGAGATGTGAGTTGTCGTCTGAATTTTACAGAATCGACGTACTGGTATTCAGCTGCATCCGTTTAGACTGGCAGCCGACCCCAACATAGTTGAGAAACGGCTAGGCAGATGATACTAATGATTCAGTCACCTGCTTAATTTGCCAGAAACAAAAATGACGAATAATTCTGGGTTTTAGGGCTGTAGTGGTGTAAAAAAAGTGTAGAGGGCTTGTCACAAAAAAACGAAAATGGAGACTTGGTGAAGCGGCTACCTGCCGCTAATAAACCCGCTACTCTCCTATCACTTGTCCTCCCAAACATTTTTACTTGCCATCTTGCCCACTAATGCATTCGGAACACAGCAGTTATGACGTAATGTCTTACGGAACGTCGTAATACCGTGACTAAGCCGGATTAAGGGCATCTAGGGACGTTTAAATTAAAACGGCTAATTGATTACGGAAATATGGATATTTTTTTTGTTTGATAGATGTTGGTTTGTTTGTTTTCGGAAGTTTGCGAAAGAAAATCTAGTTGTTTTGTAAACTGACACTTGATGAGTTTATGATTGCATCAGTGAAAAGGTTGACTAGTAGAAAATGCTTATGGCATTAAGTCCGCCTCTGTACATTGTACTTGAAGTGTTAAATAAATAAAAAAATAACGCAAATCCAAATCTGTTGTTGCTGTCTTGAATTAATTTTCATTTCGAGCTCACTATCGGCTACCGCACTATCGGCCATCTGCGCCACCGAAAACCATGAAAACGACTCCGATGACTATGAAATACGCCATCTAGGAATTTAATTTTGACTTCAGATTCTATTACAGTTCAGATTGACACCAAATACAGAACTTACCAACAACAGAAATTATCGACATAAAAAATTTCCATAAAAAAAATCTACGCCTTATTAGCCAAACAACCGTTTTCTCTTAGCAACTCAACACTGCCAAAAGTCCAGGCCAAAACTGGGATATAAAAGACCTTTTCCTGTTTTTATATGAAAAGGTTCTCCTTTAACAGCAAAGGAAAATACAAATGTAACTTTCAACCTTTTTACTAAGCATTTCCTGAAAGGAACAGCGCCCTTTTTCCACCCTATATTTTCCAACAAAAGTATTGTGACTGAATGTTTCAATTCACTGGCATTGTGTGGTTGACGTGTCGACAATCGCCAGACTTGTCGCAACAAAACCGATCAACAAGTTGTTTAAACCCTTGTTATGCTTGTCACCACGTAATACTGAAAAATGTGAGTTTAAAGAATATTAAACTTTATTTTGAAAAGGGTAAGGTTGAGTATCACTTTAGCTTACGTCACAACTAAAGCCACAGACTGATACATTTGCGTACTAATATAAAGGAGAATCCGTAGTATAGCAATGATGACGTGTCAATTTCCACACTCTGTGTCAAACTCAACCCTCCGTTCGTAAAGGATCAAACTAGAGGGGAACGAAAAAAATCTTCGCCGAAAAAAATAATAATAACACAGACTTATCGCCTTTACACTGCGGTATCCGTACATAAATAATGATAAAAGGAAATTAAATCAAAGTCTTATTAGAATATTAAAAGTTTCGTAGGCGTTTTTTTAATGTCTCTCGCGGCGTTTGGGGATACATATTTCACTCAATTTGGTAAATGGAAGACGGTGTGTTAGCCATAGCTATTAGAGGGTTGTTTAGTTGGTTTTAATATTTTTTTACGGATATTAAAATGCATTTATTAATTAGGAATTATGGCGGTTATGGCTTGTCGTTAATTTTTATAGTTTCGTGTGTTGTTTGCGGAGATGTTGAATGCTACTAATTTCCCTTTAACTGTTTCAAAATGTTTGTTCTTACAGTTCAGAAAGTATTATTAATTGGTTATTTTTGTAGGAGGAACGGCATATTCATCGAGAATTATTGTAACAAAGAAATAATCAGTATTATTATTAACTAAGAAAGAAAAAATGGTACAATTCCCTTGAAAACTCGTACATGAACACTTTTTGTTGTGACAATATCACCTATTATTACCAAGGTACATTTAAAACTCCACATTGCGTTACCAACTAAAACGACGGATGGATGGTGTGAGAAATGATGTTAAGAAAGAAAAACCGGCCAAGTGCGAGTCGGACTAGCGGACGATGGGTTCCGTACCATCTATCTATCTATCTATCTATATAAATAAAAATCAATTGCTGTTCGTTAGTCTCGCTAAAACTCGAGAACGGCTGAACCGATTTGGCTGATTTTGGTTTTAAAATGTTTGTCGTAGTCCAGGGAAGGTTTAAAAGGTGAGAAAGGTAGGGTAGGTAGGTAGGTAGGATAGGGTAGGTAGGTAGGGTATGGTAGGTAGGTTAGGTAGATAGGGTAGGTAAAAAGTGCATTGCAACGCATGCCGGGGACAGCTAGTTATTTATAAAAACGAGTAAAAAAAAAACACTTTTTTGTATGGGTGCTCCCATACAAAAAAGCGTTTTTTACCCTTAAATATTTACCCCTTAAATATTTATTTTATTCTATTTTTAGTATTTGTAGTTATAGCGGCAACATATAATCTGTAGGAATTTCAACTGGCTAACTATCAAGGTTCATGAGATACAGCCTAGTGACAGACGGACTGACGCATGACGGACGGAAAGCGAAGTCTCAGTAATCGGGTCCCGTTTGACCCTTTGGGTACGGAACCTTAAAAAAGGAGTAAATGATAGCGTGACGGTTGACAGCTGAGGAGAATGGAAGAAAAAAACGTGTTGCGCGGACCACAAGTAACGTGGGACAAGGACAAGAAGATGATGATGGAGATTACGTTACCAACTTTGACAAACCTACCCAATAACACAAAACCAAACCCCTTATCACTCCAGTCCAGCATTAACACTTAGTAAGACTGGATGTCAGACTTTTGGCTCTGACTACTCGTAACGGCTGTCAAATATCTACAAATGACAGACGGGACCAACGGCTTAACGTGCTTTCCGAGGCACGAAGGAAACTCGGTTTGTAATTATGGTCACCCATCCATGCACCAACCTCGGCAAGCACGGCTTTACCTTAAAGATCGACCCCTGTGGCTGTTATTATTTAACCACGAGCTCCTCCAGCATTAACACATATAAACCTTTAAACAAAATCTAACACATCTGCTAGCTAGTGGTAGCTGTGTATCCCCGGAGTAAGGCCGCTATCTGCCGGCCATGCGTCTTGTCTTTACCGGCGCTCCCCGGATGTATCGTGTCGTGTATACCGGGCCTTGTGGTTTTGATACTTGTATAATCTGCAAAAAGAAAAGTAAGGAGAAAGTTGATAAGTAGTGCCTTTTAAACCTAACTTTCATAAATACTGTGATAGAAACTGAGAAACCCCTTTTTTATTCCGCTTGTATATGTACTTACATCTACATCTAATATATAGAATTCTTGTGTGGCGGTGTTTGTTACTAAAGTCCTCCAAAACGGCTGAACCGATTTGTATGAAATTTTGTGCGCATATCGAGTAGGTCTGAGAATCGCCCAAACTCTATTTTTCATACCCCTAAAACCCATCAAAATTTCCACGCAAACGAAATCCCGGGCAGCAGCATATGTATAAAGCTGTTTAAATATTTCAAAAGTAAACTTCTTCATCATCTGGCTAGCTTTTTTTTTTCTCCAACTATGTATTTTACATGGAGAGACTACCTATCTGACCTCCACAACCCAGTTTGTACTGGGTTGTGGAGGTTAATATATACCCCTTGGTTAAGCTGTAACGACAGTCAAAGATCTATAAATGACAACTGGGACCTGCAACTTAACGGCTTTAAAAAGTATCAAGACCACTACACAAACTACACCACAGTCAACCATTAGGGAAATCTGCGCGGCAGCGAGTACTGTTTAATTTATACGCGGGAATATTCTTAAACTATCGGTTTTGTGGTCACTGTGGCGATTCGGCCTTTATTTATGTTCGGCCTCGGCGTCGGCCGACGTGGAACCGAATTAGCGGACGCTCTCAAGGGATGGTACCGCACTATTTTGTATTTGGAATGCTAAGATATAGTTTGGAATAAAAGTAGTTTTATCTAATTTAAATAAAGAATTACCCTCAATATATTTGAATTCCGATTTATTCCGAGCACCTTGCAAAAGAACTCGTTCTTCATTTATTTTCATGACTGCGAGTATGAACTTGTTAACTGAAACACTCAAAATAAATCACACTTAACACGATAGGATATATTCTTATGCCCCATATGATTGGGAGCACTTATTAGATGGGACTTAAACGTAAGTAGCGAAGTATTGGTGTACCTACTATAGGTAAAGTGTACATCCCTGCTAAACCTTTCGGGGAAATATGCGTTATGTTTTGCTGTATAAATATTTTACTAATAACACTGAAACACCAGTCACTAATAGGTAATAAAGCCCCTTTAAACTAATCTGCCAACATTATCGACACATACAACAAAACCAGACACCTCTACCAAACTCATTTCGCGCCCAATTTACACATTTTGGACACATTTCATATCGGGGGCATAAAAAACCAATTTTAGGGAAAAAAAGGCATAAAAGCCAATGTGTAACATACGAGGCCATAATATCAATTTGCCTCTCATACAATATTCATAACACATCCTACGAAGTCATATAATTTATATGTTAGAAACAAATTCACGAACGATTTGGCTGAGGTAAGAAGCGGAATATATTCACGGCGCGCGGTCTGGTGGGCAAGCAGAGGCAGTATTATGCATGCGAGGTGTATGCCACTCTAGGGGGCAGTTACTTATGCCACGCATATCTGAATTTGTGAATATTTTTGGTGGAGGATTGGTGAAGGATTGTAACTCGATATTTTTTTCAGGACTTTTTCTTGAATGTATTTGTTGTATTGTTTGTGAGAATGAGAGTTGGGATTTATGTTTGATAAAAACTGAATAGTTACCTACTGCATATAAAATTAATAGTTTAAAAAAAATTGTACACTAATCTGTGTACTATGTACCTAATATTAAAGAACATCTAAAATGAAATTAAATCTTAATCCATGAAAAAATCAATATTATGTGAGTGTCAAGGGTTTTCTCTTTATGTTTCAACGCCTTAGTCAAGCGTTAATACAGCTTCATTCCAACAATGAACAATTCATGTTTCGCTTCCCAATCCTAAACTCTTCTCGAAAAAAACCTTCAGAAGAAGTTACAACACTTTTCGTGCAACCCTATACATTTTCACGTGGATTTTCCTGTTCATTATATTTCGTGACATACATCATTCGTGTCAAGGTGCCATGCTCATGACTTATACAGGGTGTGACAACACAGGGAAATATATTACGGAGGCAATTTTCTTCTTGCAAAAGTACCCACGTTGAAATATGTTTTTTTTTTTTTGTAACAGTAGATCTACGTCATTTGGAGTAAAAGCTCGAGCTGCTAGAATAAACTCAAACTCAAAGCATTTATTTCAAATAGACCATTACAGGCACTTTTGAAAGCCAAAAAACAAAAAAAAAAAACTAAAATTCAGGTTGTTGTTTTATTTTATTGTATGTTAGTCCTGACACCGCCAGAAGACATCGCGGCAGACCTCGTAGAAGATGGTGGGACGAGGTGGACCAAACCAGCGACCAGTGGTCAACGATGGCCATGGATCGAAACAACTGTAAGTCATGGTGAGAGTCCTTTGCCCAGCAGTGGGATAACGCAGTCTAATAGTATCATTACCAGTATTTCTGTAACGGCTGGACCGATTTTGAAGGGACTATCACTGGCAGATACCTGATGTAATAAGGAATAACTTAGGCTACTTCTTAAATTCCACGCGGACGAAGTCGCGGACACAGGTAGTATCATATAAGACAGGCAGGCCCAGTGTAACCCCATTCATGCTTAGCAGTGTTCCCTTATGATTACTTACTTAATTTGGCAGGTTATGCAAGCAATGCAGCAGCTGGTTAGATCTTTACAAAGTTTTCAAAAGCTTACTGATTTTTCATGAACTACAAGGGTAAGTAGCATATGATAGAACATGCCCATCGCTGAATAGATAAAGAGGTCGCCTTAACAGTCGCTTTTTCTCAGGAGAACTGAAGTGAATGTGTCTGTAGCACTTGTAAGGTGTGAGTGAGTTATAATGACTGATGACATGATTTAATGAATGAATGAAGAGTGAATGTCTGACTAATGTGAACGGAATGTGATGACATGTGCATGTCATTGTCATTTTAGAGGTTATGAAAAGCTAAACGAACTAAAGGATTAATATGTGTAAAGCTTTGAATGTTGTTTCTTTATTTACAGGTAAAGTAGTGTTCTAGGATAAGTAGTATCCAGCAAGTAGTTACTTTATAAAATAATCTTACTTAAGTAAAACAATAAAATACTTTATTTACAAAAACGCAGTCAAGTTTATTTGTCGAATATCGAACTTTATATAAGAAGATAGCTGTGCCCTCGACTTCGTCCGCGTGGCATTAGAATTTTCTATAATAGAAGTAGCCTTAGTTACTCCTTATTACATCAGTTATCGGCCAGTGAAAGTCCCGTCAAAATCGGTCCAGCCATACCAGAGATTAGCCGGAACAAACAGACAGACAGAAAGACAGACAAACATTGTAAAAAATGTTATTTTGGTTTATATACCGTATATACATTCATATGCGGTTATTTTAATATAACAAACAGACACATCAATTTTATTTATTAAATTTAAAATAATTATTAATTAATAAATATAATAATATTATACAGAGTATCGATATCTTATACACTTTTAAATTTTCTATCTTCCAACCGATTTTTCTATATATTCCATTCCTAATACAACAAAATCACCATCACTGTATCAAATTCTAACTCATAATTAAAATAATAACGTAGTAGTGTATAGTATATCAACGATGAATTCTGATTGGCCGCCCCGAGGCGGCTCGGCGATCCAGCGGCCGCAAACATTGACCGCTCCGTTCCTTTGACAAGGATTGAGTAAACATAAATATAATTTCTACTGGCTAATGGAAATCAGAGAAATCGATTTTTTCTGTCTAGTACTGATTGAAGCCAGAGATGTTGTCTGAAAGGTTTTAGGTTTGCCTGTGGAGAGGCAGATGGAAACAAAATTGGATGAAAAGACTTATCAGAGTAGAGATGATGGCTTTAAAAAATAATCGAAGAGATGTCCTGTTCGTTTTTTTTTTGGGAATCTACTGACTCCAAATAAAATTATATTAGGTATTAGGGTTATCTCTTCATTGTATAAAACAAAGTCGCTTCCCGCCGTCTGTACGCGTAGATCTTTTAAACTACTCACGGATATTTATATAGACAGAATGTGACACTTGTCACAAAGTCACGCATATAAAATAAGCAAGTATAGCTTAAGTTTACAAGATGCTGTTTTGCAACCTCGTCAAAATTCAGGAGGTTGTCACAAGACATCAATAATCAATTAAAAATAGGGCACCTAGTTAATTATTAAAAAAACGCTGATATTTTTGGTTGTTTGAGTTTGTCAGTATTTCAGAATAATCCCCTTAACGTGGTTTAGGGAATAAGAAATTATCGAATAAACGTTTCAGATTGTTTGTTTGTGTAGAAGCGTAGTTATAGGGCGTGAATCAGACGGCCCGCGTTTAAAACATGGGTTGCACACTTACCGATTTCCGTAAATAAGAACAAAAAATAAAAATTACCTACCCATTTTATTATTGATTCGGGACGAGAATCATTAGCTAGTTACCTCCTTGAATTTGACGAGGATGCAAAACAACACTGTATAAAATATCACTTTTGAATCGAAAATATTCTAGGTAACTAATTAATATCTAGGTACTCGAAACTGCGCAAATTCAGTTCATGAACAATATATGTAATCTATAGATTACAGCTTTTTAATAACGAACTATCTGTTAGATTTTCTGTTCTAGCTGTCTTTGGGCACCTTTTCATTTTGTCACGACATGCAACCTGTCATTTTATTTTGTTCCTCCCTGTTGTACTATAAACATTATTTGTTATGTGTTGTATGTTTATTTTATACGCACGTCATGTCCCTGCGACAAATAATTATTTTTTCTTTCTTTTCTTTTCATTTTTCTCCAGACTTTCAACTTCCCATACACAAAATAAAACCCACTCCTTCTTCCACCATAAAACACAAAATAAACAACACTTCTTAACTACGTGCTACTAAATTAGCAGTAAAGACTTGCAGGGTCCCCCTGGTGGTGTCTGAATAAACCATGTGAGGTATTCCCATGGGGGTCGGGCAGGAATGAATGTCTAATGGCCGAACGACAAATACTCATTATAGTTTCGTTGTTAAGGTTCTCGTGGCCATGTACACAGTGGACGGTGATGGACAAAGTTGGAGATTCATTGTTTAGTTTGTTACGTTTTCAGTTATAACGGAATGTGGATGCTAAAATTTTCAGTACTTGGCGGTAGTTTATCTGTATTTTTAACAGACTTCTTAAGAAAGAGGACGGTATATATTCCACTATCACCGTTTTTTAATATACGAGTATGTACGCCGATTTCTCCGTGGTTACTGGTCTGATTTTTGTGATTCCTTTTTTCTTTTGGTAGAGTAAGCTCGCGCGGTGGTCCCAAAAAAAAAATATTAACTTAACTTGGGTAGTTTATGAGTTATCTTCTATAATACGAATTTTTACTTCTTCGTCTATTTTTTTTTATGTTGCTTTGCTTTGACTCTAGTCTAGGCCAGAGATGACAGAGACAAAGTCGACGATGGTAAGTGCTTACCCAAAAGCATGATCTCTCTCACTTTGAAGAGATTAGGGTTATAAGCGTTCGGAAAAACAAACGCAGGCAGAGAATTCCGGGCTGCGGGTTGTTCGAAAGAGATACCGCGGCCCTGGAACACAAAGGCCTAAGAAGGAACATGGGTGGGTTTTAGTCAGTCAAGTCTGACACTCCCTCCCGCTCCCCCCAGAGCGGGAGAAGTCATTTGATGATTTCCCATCCGCAAAAAAAAAAGGCAGAGAATTCCACTCCTTTACTGTGCGCGTTATGAAAGACCTTTGAAAACGCTTAGTGCGTATTTGTGGAATAGTGGTGGGATGAGGTCGTGAAGTTCTTAAACACAGTCACCGAAGTACAACCTGAAGAAAACCGACAAGCAAGCAATGATGATATCATACTAACTTCTCGTTGCAAAGTAAAATAAATATTATTTAAAAAAAAAAATATCGCAAAAAAATCGTTTTTGGAAATCGTCTCTAAATAACATACAGTCATCATCATCAGCCTACAGCAGTCCACTGCTGGACATAGGCCTCTCCAAACCACTAAACTCGATTCTCGGCAACTCTCATCCAGTTGCTACCAGCCACCCTGCGAAGATCGTCGCTCCACCGAGCCAAGGGCGTCCCACCTCACGCTTGCTGATTCGTGGTCTCCACTCAAGAACCCAATGGTCATCGGTTCTACGGCTAATATGGCCGGCCCATTGCCACTTCAGCTTACTTATTCATTGGGCTATGTCGACTACTCTGGTTCCGGATGCGAGATGTCAGAGAGACTCCAAGCATAGCCCGCTCCATAGCTCGCTGAGCGACCTTGAGTTCATGGTACCAACCGTACCGTGAGAGTCCACGTACAACATAGGTGCTAAATAAAAATGCCGATGAATGCATTTTTAACAAGAAAAACACGAGCGTCGTGTGTATACCTAATACGAAAAGTCGGTAAAGCTATTAAGACTGCGGTCCACTCCGTGGAAATGAAGCTCATGCTTAATTCAGACACCCTGGAATTCAGGCCTGAAATCACACTGTCGAGGTTACAACCTTAACAGGTCTAAAGTTCACAAGAATACTACAGTAGTATTGTGTAACTACAACTGGGTACTAGGAAGTTGGTGGGGAAGTTTAAGCCAATGAAAGCGTGCTTTTGTTATATATTACAGTTATCGTGTTCTTTGTTTCGTTTTTGTTCAGTCTGCAATGAAGGCAACTAACATCACTATCATCAGTCCTGCCCTTATACCAATTTATTTGGGGTCGGCGCAGCATGTTGTCTTCCATACCTCTTTACTCTTCTCTCTATTCTTCTTTGTTTTCTTCTTTTTTCCGTTCTTTTATTTTTTTTATATATTTAGTTTGTTAATTTTAGATATAACTTATAATTTCTTGTTTAAATTTAATTTTATTTTTGTACACCAGTTTTACCATTTTTTAATTTGTGATGAATGAAGAGCGGGGCCTCCTAGCACAGGTATATAATTTACTTAAAAAGAGGTCCCTATGTAAGATTAACTGTAAGAGTTGTACAAGTATCTGCAATAAATCTTTCTTTTTATTTTTTTTATTCTCTCTATTTTTATAATCATTAGAATTGAAACAAAATTGTTCAACTATCTACCTTTCTGCGTGTGCAATAGCAAATATAAATAAAGGTAGTTAATACAATTGTTCCAGTCATTTCCTCAATATTTCCTCAATAAAGAATATTTAAAACCTGAAGTGTAAATCGTTCCGTATGTACTTATGATTAAGTACTTATGATTACCTGAAGATTGATGAAGATCCGAGCGACTTACTTAAACACTCTAAGTAAAAACGGACGGCACTGCTGGCGCAGTGGTTGAGCAATCGACTGCTGCGCTGCGTGTCGCGGGTTCGATCCCCGCACGGAACAAATATTTGTATGGCCTACAGATAGTTGTTCCGGTCTGGCTGTTTGTATATGTTTGTAAACGCACCCACGATACAGGAGTAATTCCTAGTGTGGGGCAATGATTAAAAAAAAAACATAACATACCAACTGTAAATAAGTACCTACACTACACAAGCTGTACCTCTATTAGTCCCCAGTAGTTGGTGCCGTGAAAGTAGTGAACAACGCGGGAACACTTTTAACCTCATCACAACATGTTTGTAATTATTTCCGGTGAGCGAGCATAATACTCGGCTGAACCGACTACCATATTGGCGGGAATGGCGGGGGACGGAGCTACGAAATGAGGATGGGTCACTGCTTTTTATATTTTGAGGAGATTTTTCTTTCTTCCACACACATAACGTAACATCACGACTTAAGCAGCCCATACTTCACCAGTATGTTTAAGTCCCATGTCTTTGACGCGGCACGGTTGGTGCAGTGGCTGAGCGATCAAACAAACAAATATTTGTATGGACTTCAGATAGTTGTTCCGGGTGTGGCCGTTTGTGTCATCATCATCATCAGCCTGTGTTCGTCCATTGCTGGACATAGGCCTCTCCCATGACACGCCACTGAGCACGATCCTCGGCCACTCTCATCCCGCTCTTGCCAGCCGCCTTGCGAAGATCATCGCTCCACTGAGTCTAAGGACGTCCTACGCTACGTTTACCGATCTGTGGTCTCCACGAAAGAACTCGTCTACCCCAACGGTTATCGGTTCTTCGGGTTATATGGCCGGCCCATTGCCATTTCAGCGTGCTAATGCGGTGGGCTATGTCGATAACCTTGGTTCTCTGTCGGATCATCTCGTTACGAACTCGATCTTTCAGAGAAACCCCGAGCATAGCCCTTTCCATAGCAAGTTGAGCGACTTTAAATTTGTGAACCAACCCTACCGTGAGTGTCCACGTTTCGGCACCGTACGACATGACAGGTAGGACGCACTGATTATAGACTTTCGTCTTTAGACTCTGTGGAATTGGCGATGTGAAGGCTCGACACAGTTTCCCATACGCTGCCCAGCCCAGCTGTATTCTTCTGTTGGCCTCTTTCTCGAAGTTGTTTTTACCTAACTGCATAGTTTGCCCGAGGTAAACATACTCCTTAACAACCTCGAGAATACTGCCTTGAACTGCAATTGGTTCCGGACTGACATGTTCATTGAACATAACCTTGGTTTCATCCAGGTTCATCCGGAGACCAATGCGTTGAGAAGAATCAGCTAGGCCATTCAGCATATGTTGCAAATCTTGCAGCGTTTCCGCCACGATGACGATATCATCTGCAAATCGTAAGTGTGAGAGATATTCGCTGTTTGTGTATGTGACTTTTAATGTTTGTAAACGTACACACGATACTGGAGAAATTGCTAGAGTGGAGCGTTGTTATAAAAAAAAAATAGAGGGGAGCTTATTGCCATCAAAATGGCACAAACTCATACTCCGTGGCTGCTACTGAGAAATTCGAAGGTTCGAACCCAAGACACGCATCTCTGAATTTTCGGATTCATGAGCAATTGTTTTATATTGAATAATTTTCACTTGCTTCGGTATAGGAAAACTTCGAGAGGAAACAAAACCAGTATGCCTGAGAGATATTTCTTGACGGCCAAGTTGAGCATGTTGACATGTTGAGCCAAGTAAGAAGTACATGGGCGGCATAAAAACTCTGACACTAGGTTAGGCACTAACCATACGAAAAGAAGAAATGAATAAAACCCTCCAAAAAAAATAGTGCGTGAAGTCCCTCCGCGCGGAAGAAGTGAAACTTCGTAATACTACAGTTACACGCGTTGCGTTCGAGTGCCACGCATTCACTCTCGGTATTTTATTGAGTTTCTAAATAATATTTTGTTGTTTTCTTGTTGTATTATTTTTATTACATAAGTTTATCGAGGTTATTCTACTCATGGAAATTGAGTGAAGGCTGGTCACATCGAAGAGTCGAATGCATGACTGTTTGCACCCCATCTTGTGTACCTAGTAGAACTACGTAGTCACAAATCTTGTGATACTGCCATCTCTTAATGAGTTTTAGAAAATATTCCCTCTGCATGGTAGCGTTAAACGTTAAACTTGTTGGAAGAAGAAGAATAAGAAGTTTCACTTCAATAATGCAAACTCGTCCATTTTCCTTCGTACCTCTTTGTAGTAGTCGGATTACAATTGAAGCGTGTGTTCCGATACATTTTCACGTTAGGGGTAGGAAAGTGCCCTCCGTGGTGTTTTAAACTAGAACTAACGCGTTAGCCAAAGCTGTTATGAGCTTTACTTTACTGGTATAGTTTGCTCTACTAGCCGAAACTATGTGATAGTCACTTTTCATGGCTTTAAACTAGAGTTGAATAAACTAAACAAGATGCCTATAGTTTTACAATAAAAGGCCATCATCAGCCTTTAATGTTCCCACTGCTGGGACACATGCCTCCTCTCTAGGAGAGTGAGTGGGCTGTAATCCACCACGCCGGCCCAGTGCAGGTTGGTAGATATCACAATGTCTTCGAACTTTCAGTTCTAGGACCTGCGGATTTCGTCACGATGTTTTCTTTCACCATTTTTGAAAGCAGCGGTAATGAAATAAATTACACAAAGTAATGCGTCTGCCTGGGTTCGAACCCACGGCGTACTTTCGCTTTCAATAAAATATACACAGGTTGGAAGGGATACCAACACGAAAACAGTTACCATGAATTCAGAACATCATTTTAAAAGAACTCACATCGAAATGTTCCATACATTTTGGCCATGTAGGTATCGCTCTTTTATAAGAAACAACTGTTTTTTTTTTTTTAATTCATCATCTGTCTAGCCTGTTTCCAAACTATCTTGGGGTCGGCTTCCTGTCTAACCGGATGCAGCTGAGTACCCGTATTTAACATGAAGCGACTGGCTATCTGACCTCCACAACTCAGTAACTAGGTAATACGATACCTCTTGGTAAGACTGGATGTCAGACTTTTGGCTTCTGACTACTCGTAACGACTGTCAAAGATTTATAAATGACAGCCGGGACCAACTGCTTAACGTGCTTTCCGAGGCACGGAGGTAACTCAGTATGTAATTATGGTCACCCATCCACGGACCAACGACTTAACCTTAAAGATCGACCCGTTCAGCTGTTATTGTTTCTTTTTTAAATCACCGGTGAATAATTTCGATGTGGGCGTTTCGAAATGATGTACTGTACACGCGGTTACCGTTTTCGCGTAGTTGTCTTTTCTACCCTGGTAGGGTTAGGTTAGCTGGGCTGTTTCCGCACTTAGCCCCCTTTATTGGGCCATTGTACGTATGAAAATCCTCTTGTTACTCCAACCATCCCAGGTCCTCCCAGAAAGCTAGCAGCCTTTTCAGGCTGCTGCAGGCTTCCGAGAGCGATGCCGGCAATTGAAGAGTTCGTTCCCGTTGATCTGCTACGCTGCTGCACTTCATGAGCATGTGCTGTGGTGTTTCTTCCGCCTCCATACATCCTCCACACAGAATGAGGTACCCTGTATAATATAATCTTCACCGTATTATCCACTGCTGGTCATAAACCTTCCAAATCGCACGCCATTTAACTCGATTCTCGGCAGTTCTCATCCAGCTACTAAACAAACCATCCTGCAAAGTAGGATGCCCTCAGGCAAGGTAGACCTTGCCTGAGGGCATCCTACTTTACGCTTGAAGAACACGTCTACCCCAACGGTCTACGGCACATAATAATATGGCCCATTGCCACACCTCCACTTGCTTATCCTGTGAGCTATGTCGACATCTTTGGTTATCCGCCGGATCACCACATTCTGGATTCAAACAGAAATTCTATTGAAAAAAAAACATGATTTGCCTAATAGGTTAGATACACGCCAAAATGTTACCTCTTGAAAAATGTTTTTCGCCAGCTTACCTCCACAACATTAAACTTTTTGCTGCAATGTCGTCTTTTCGTGTCAATCGTATCCAGCCCGTTTATTTCTAGGAAACCACGACATCTGAAAATCGAATGCATTATAAACATTGTAATCGACTGTTTGGTGTATCCTCCAACTGAAAACATTCATATCTGTCTCGTTTAAAACCTTTTAAAAGTTAATATCACATCATCCTCGCCAGACAATACAAATAACTTTAAATAAACAAATGAAGCATCTGCGAGTACTAACAACTCAATCATCCATTCATTCCCCGCCATGTTGAACGTATTGAATGAACGATACTATTTGCGAGCTATCGCCTGTCGATCTTCTGTCGTTGATCTACAATTATTGGCCATTTATGCAAAGTGCATCTACAATGGGCTCAGGACTTTATTACAAACTACGTTTTGCTCGCGGCTTTAATCGCTTTATGGTCGAAAATTATTCCATGGGGACGTTTTAAATATTCAGCCTATGACAATCGAGAATAATGTAGCATTATGTGAAAGAATTTTGGGAATAGGATTCAGTAGTTCTGAAGATGTCTATTTCTATATTATTTGGTTCTTGAGGAGGGTGACTTGTAACTCATACACAGATACCTACGTGTAAACATTCAGTAAGTGAAAAAAGTAAGAACAGAAATGTAGCACATGAAATAGTATATATATTTTACTTGCTTTTTCATTATTTAGTGCTAAAAATAACTACAGATCTCTGCTCATGGGGACCTAGATGGCAGATGTTCAATATAATATTGGCACTTTTATAAAAAAAAGGATTGTGTGGTTTAATGAAACCACGGTAAAAGTGAAACTTTTTTTCACACTATATGTAGACATTTAACTAAAAAATTTTGGGAGCGCCTTTCACTTTATCCCTACTCCGCGGCCGACCGTCACGCGAATTGCAACACACAGACGAAAAAGTTTGAGACGATGTAATAAAAGTTTCACTTTAAGAACGCCGTATTTTTTATCACTACATCAACGTACATTTACAATGGCCACCAAGCATACAGGTCATCAGTCCAGCCACTTCTACCAACCCATATGTACCTTTCCACATAACTTTTGCGACCATTATAGAACGATCATTGTCAGTAATCCCTAAAACACCCACGCATGAGATTGAGCCGTCAAGTTAACCTGTGCTGCACAAGTATTGTAATTTGCAAGAACTGTGGTATTGTGTGCAGCCTAATAATTATGAGCTGAGTCAGCGTGAGAACATTATAGCTGATTAAGATATAAGTACATATTACATATTTTAGGTTTATTTTGGGGCCAAGTTGACATTACATACAAAAAACGCCTGCTTTTCATCTGACAAATTTGATGTACCGGAAAACTATTAATTATATACATCTTAAACATTGATTTATGACATAAGACATTTTTAGTATTGATAGAAACTGGATGCAATATGGGTTTGACAAAGATAGGTAACTGGAGGAGGTACCTTATTCGAAGATCCGCCAATTGCGGCCAAGAAATTCTAGGAATACGATTTAGTGCGTGTTATCATGGCAACACTATTCGACTAAATCCAAAAATGGATTTGGTTTGGCTCTATGGGTATCTCCGATTTATAATTATTAAGTCATTTATTTCAGAGTTTATAATCCATACAATACACAAAGTTAAATAAAAATCAATGTGTTTATTTACATCAAAATTACATAAAGTAAATAAAAATCAATTTGCACTATAATATTATCTTTTATCTTATACCGTATTTTATTACAATACTTCTTCTATTTCTAAATGACATTCCTAATCGAAAATAAAACTAATTGAGAGTTAGACCTACCAAGTCTTTTATCAACATCCTGGATTTTAATATAGCTTTTATTTCAAGCATTTAAATAGCTTTATCTCCAAAATCAAGTTATCAGGAAACCTTAACAACAACAAACAACACTTCGTTCGTTGGTAAATCACCTTTACGACAAAACTTCATTCAAGGAAACTCAATATTTATTTAGAACTCGAAAACACTTAACCCTCCCAAACTGCGGGGGTTTTTTCGACCCTCGCGCTCAAATTACCTTTAACCCTTCATGGAGAAAGCTGTAAAATCTCGAAAAACTCCCAAAAGACGTCTCGAAGACAATATCAAGGACATAATTCATAATGAAAAAGTTAATTTTCACGGAGCGAAAACTCATTTACATATTTTTGTGTACAATGTTCAATTATTTGAGTGTGCGCTCACTCTTTCGTAGTGAACCTTTATGGGGGTCCTTTGGGCCTCGTTCGGGACAGGGAGCCCTTTCGGAGAATTAATTTTTCTTAGCCAATTAGCGAGCGATGTTAAGAGGATGTTTTGCTATCGATCTGCATCTTTGTGTAACTCTTTCATTTTGGGAATTGTTTGTCACAGTATTTTTCTAATAACAAAAAGCAAAAAGGGTGGTTATCATCTATACTAATATTATAAAGAGGTAAAATTTGTAAGTTTGTAGTTATGTTAGGGTTACCCTCTACTTTTAAACCTACAAACATCTTCGGAACTCCTTATTCGATTCCGAAAATTCTTTTAATAACGAGAAGCTAAATTATCCCCTAATATCAAAGGCTACATTTAAAAAGTTCCTGTAAATTAATTTCCGTTCATACCGGGCGCGAAGCCGGTAGCAAAAGCTAGTTTTCAATAAAAATGATTATCATGAAAGACTTTTGACAATTGCCCTTTGGAAATATTATTAAGTATCTAAATGGTTTCCTAACCTACTTCAACCTGCACCTTTTAGTACCTACCTAATTTCCATAACAGACTTAAATAACGATATTTCTCTTCACCGTGTCTATCCATTTGTCACACGCAATCATATTAATGTAGGCGCGTGCCTCAAGCCATGAGGTCACGATGTCTTCTGAGAATGGGCCAACTGCGACCAGTGTGTAGCTATCATGGGCCATAGGACCAGGCTTTACGACCGTGGATAATGTCTTACTTATAACCGAAATCAGTAAGTAGGTACTTCATTTCCACGGTGAATTGAAAATGAAAGTCAGTCTGGTTAGAACTGAAAGTTGTATATTTATTGCTAAGTATAACTAAGTATACTTGACTCGTTTATATCATAATAATCCTACGTCCAGTAGACGATACTGCATACCAGAATGTAACAAAAAAATATTGAAAAAAACCAGGTAAGAATGCATTTTTGTATCTTAAATACAGAAATACTAATATTTTAGTACCGACTAAAACTATTATTTAATTCGATTTCGGTCTCGTTAAAAGCTTCGTGATAAATTTTAGTTTATTAAATTTTAAATTATTGATATTTAAAAAAAAAAAGAACTGGTGTTTATGTAACAAACTGTTACAGCATGGTCACAAAAAAAAAAAGAATTCAGTGCAACATTTCATTTCAGGCACCTTTTCACTTGAAAATATGAGGAGACTACTGAAAATAGACACGGTGTATTTTTTAACTCGTAACTCCGTGAAAATAGACACAAGTAACAAAATCCGAGACATCGCATACACAAAAAGCTCTATTCGAAAAACTCTGAAAGGGCTCTTTTGACCCAGCACAGCACTCTAATTGAGACCTGTCTACAACGTCCCACTCAGACGGTATTCAAGATCCAACACGTATACATTTTAATAAATGTATCGTCAGTGAATGGATCCTTTTATCAAAAAGGAGCTTGCTTACATAATGTAAAAATATACAAATTAAGTGTAGGTGGTTGAATGGGCCCCGAGCGAAAATAAATGAATGGTTCTGAGCGCGCAGTTGGAGGGTTAAGTACACAATATTGGCGCATTGAATTGAGATGTTACTTAATAACACTGTAAGAGCTGCCCGTAAAGAGGGCTTAAATATTAATTTTTGGGACTTCTTGATTATGGTCGTTGGAGTTACTTAGCGGGTCGTAAGTTATGCTAAATTAAACCTTGTATAATAAAGTACTTTTTTCACTTACTACAACCAGTTGTTTTTATCAAGAGTTGTAGTGTTTCAGAGTAGTAGTAGTCCCCCATTTTGAGCGGGTATTAGATCTTGACTAAAAACTGGAGGCAGCCAATAAAATAGTTTATATTTATCTTTATAGGTAAGTTTCTTACATTTTTTATCCTTGCCCCACACTGGAAATTTTTCCTGCATCGTGGGTGCGTTTACAAACATTTAAACTCACATACACAAACAGCCAGACCTGGAACAACAACCTGTAGGCCATAAAAGTATTTGCTCCTTGTTCCGTGCGGGAGACAAACACAAAGCGCTGCAGCCAATTGCTCAGCTACTGTGCCAACCTTGCCCTCAGCCGTGTCGTCGTCGTGGTTTTAACCAAGATTGCATCGTTATTTATTATATTAACACAGTTCTATTGCATTTCTTATCAAAATTGTAAAAAAAAAAATGATACAACCTACCTTATGTTAAACACAACATGATCTTAATAACCTAATAACATAAAACATCAATGCAAGGACTCGCTCCCAACTTACCTTAGTGCACTCCAACTCCACCCATAAAAAAAATCGCCTTCTCAAAAAAAACGCCTGACCTGAAAAGGTCGAGCTTCAATACTTTTTCAGGGAAGTGAACAAAGGCGAGGTTAGTAAGGAAGGCACCCCCTCTCACCCCCTATCACCCCCAGTGGGGGGTCAAGATGCGCCTTGCCTTGTCGTTTATACGTCATTATGGTTTTATATCGCTATATACCGCTTAGGGAGAGACGGTGGATGAGGCTGTAAAATACTTTTGGGAGGCTGATGATTTATGCAAATTTTAGTTACTGTTTTTGTTTGGCAAGGTAGAATGGATGATAAGATGGATCGGTATTTGATAATATAGACTAACACAGTTACAGAAATAAAAGATTAAATTTGATCTGCCAACGGTTTGGTCTTCAATATCATGTTGTTCTAAAAATCTATTGTCCTACAAGTGGCATATTGTTAGAGCTCGTACCGCTTGTGATACAGAATTATCCTAGAAGGTATTCATTGTAAGACTCACATTGTTTAATAAATATTCATTTTGTATTTTTTTTCCGCCTGATGAATTGAGTTGAGTGCCAAACTGTTATTATGTTTTGATGCAAAGTATTATGTTTTACCATTTCAATTAAAATGTATGTTTTGAATATAGACTCCACTACTGAATGTCGAAGTTTGAAATGTCGACGTATGTTAGTTCTAAAGTACAGGATCTCGATGTACGCCAGTTCGAAAGTTCACTGGAGCGAAGTATGCAAGACCGACGTATCGTTAGTTAGAATCCCTAAAAGCATAGTCGACGTAGCTACGCTACGCGGGGCTCCTATTTCTGTCAGCAGGGTTTACTGTAACCTAACACGAAGGGGATGTCGGGGTCTTAGTTCGCTCGCTCCGCTCGCTCACTAGACCCCGTCATCCCCTTTGAACCTAACCTGTCCGAGTCGGGGTGCCCCAAGTCCAGAGCTCGCTTCGCTCGCTCTTTAACAATTATGCTTTCTAACTAACGATACGTCGGCCTTGCATACTTCGCTCCAGTGAACTTTCGAACTGGCGTACATCGAGATCCTGTACTTTAGAACTAACATACGTCGACATTTCAAACTTCGACATTCAGTAGCGGAGTGCAAAAACACAATAACAACTCTGTAACCACTGTCTCACAATAAAGATCTTTGACTTTGACTTTGGCCTGTGATACAGGATTCTCCTAGTACAGCCATCGAACATTGTGAGACCTACATTGTTTTATTAAGATTATTTTTTGTATTTGACCCATTTTTGGTTCTGAATAAAGATTTATTTATTTATTTTAGCCATTTCTGGTTCACTATTTAGTAAATAAAATCTTCTTTGAACATATGATACCAAGTGAATGATCAGCAAATTACTTTCTGGTACAAAATCTTTAATACTGAACCGACCATACTAGAAAGTAAAAATACACTAGAATTCAACAGCGATATCCTAAATCCAAAAAGCGTCTCGGAACTGAAAACTCTTTCTATGCAGTGAAGTCTCATTGCACACTTTCAGTGGAGTATAAGGGAACAGTTTTCTTGGTGTTGTATACCAATATCTTAAAAGTAATTCAGTTTTGAGTATAAATGAGGATGCGTATAAGAGTAGATGAAGACCAAAGAAACGATAAATGGACTGCGTGAAGGATGATATGGCAAGAAAGGAGATGTCTGCTGAGATGAAAAAAAAGTAAAACCAAATGATTTTAAAAGAGTTAACATGGAGTTTCTTGCCGGTTCTTCTCCATAGAAAACGACCAACCAAAACTGAACACCTTTTTGTGTAGGATGTTTAACAAGTGTAGGCCTATCATCGTCTGCCTAGCCTTTTCCCAAACTAACTTAGTAGTTAAAGTACCAGTATTTTACATGCAGCGACTGCCTATCTGACCTTCACAACCCAGTAACTGGGTAATACGATACCCGTTGGTAAGACTGGATGTCAGACTTTTGGCTTCTGACTACTCGTAACGATTGTCAAAGATCTACAAATGACAGCCGGGACCAACGGCTTTACGTCCTTTCCGAGGCACGGAGTAAACTCGGTATGTAATTATGGTCATCCATCTACGGACCAACCTCGGCAAGCACGGCTTAACCTTAAAGATCGACCCGTGCGGCTGTTATTATTTTGTCACGAGCTCCTCATGCCATGTAGGCCTATGTGAAATAAAAAGACTGTGATTTTGATGACAAGTAATAGAGAAGTATGTTAGAAGAAGACATGCTGCTCCGACCCTAAATAAATAGGTATAAGGACAGGAGAAAGATGACTTACCAAATGCATCAACATCAATAGACGCTAGTTCTATCATAGTACACAGGGTTATAGAAAAATGAAGTACCAAATTATCTTTCCAGGGATTACTAAGAAAACACATAACATAACGCCTGAAATCCCCGAAGATTTAGGCAGAGGTCTACCTAGTAGTAGACCCTCATTTAGTCAGTTATGTTTAACTCTCATGAAATAGGGGGCGAGCCTATTGCCATCAACCGGGCACACACCTAGACTCCGTGGCAGCTACTGAGAAATTATTGATGGAAAAACCCAATTACAGATCGCTCGACCTGGGAGTCGAACTCAGGACCTGAAGAAACCAAGAAAACTATACCGTAATATTCCATTTCATACAAAACTCGTATACCTTGAGTACCTCACTATCAACATACTATGTCATATATGTTTTTACCTATTAGGCTATATTAAACTTTCTAATACCTTAGCAAGTCACCACGCCTTTCAAACTTTTTATCACCTCTAAAGCCTCCCACTTACGCAATGTTGACATAAAAAACTTTTCAGTCTCTGCCCTGATTGGTGGAAAGTGTCGCCTTGGGCGTGGTCTCAGGTTTTGTCGCCAATAGGCGTGGCAGAGTGAGACAAAGTCGGGTTGTCACTGCGGGGCCTGTAAAAAGCCTCCATAGGGTGGGCATGGAATTATGTACCGAATCTTATGTGGTTGAAGGCTTTTGAGGGAGGATTATCTTAGCCATATAGACATAAGGACACTGAATTTTTAAAATCACTTTTTCATTGATAACTTCGGCTATTCTCGTAGTAAAATCTCGAATTAAAGAAAGATTGATCGTGAAGTTTCGCTAGTATGCAATGAAAGTATTTTAAACTTAATTGCCCTTACAACAAGGTTGCATACTTACCCGAAACTAAGGACCAACTAAAACTAACACGAATTCAAACAATTATTATTTTACTAGAAACAATATCTAGTATCTTCACAACAATGAATACTTCAGCCCGTTCATTCACACTTCAAACTATGGAATCTTACCTATCAACTCAACTCTTTCTTGATTAAAATTCACGACAATCTTCCATAATCAGGCTCCCAACCTAAATAAAAGTAAAATAAACATAAAAATAGCAACATAATATCACCGCCCAAGACCGGGCGGGGTGGTTAGGGCGGCGGGCGCGGGGGGCAGGCGGGGAGTGGTAGCAAAAAGCTCAAGTGCAGGAGGCTGTATCGATCCACGGACGGCGACCGGCGACATGGCCGGGTCACATCGATGGCGCTGGGACTTGGTGATAAGCGGAGCGAGCAGCGATAAGCGGTAGTGTGGAGCGGGCAGCGATAGGCGGTAGCGTGGAGCGGGGTACTGGGATTGAATGTGAGTGTATTATTTGCATTATGGTTCGAAACAATACACAAAATGTTTTTTTTTTAAGGACCATAATCTCATCATAAAATATAATTTTCCATTACATATTGTACGTACCGCTTTATATTTTTTCATCACGTTCGTTAGTGATCGCTAGATTTTTTAATATTTCTTCTGTGTCTCCTATAAGAACCTGTAAGTTCTGCGCTACTTATTCAATTATTTTTATTATAGCTGGTGGTTCTAACTTTAATAAAAATATGATTGGAGCTATTTATTGATATTACCGTCTAATAACAATAAATAATAATGAAATTTATTTTAAAATTCAAGGTATAACGTTAAACACAGTTTGTCTTAAGTCTATGAAAAGTTTAGACATAATTTGTGCCTGAACTAGGTGAGCCAGTGTTTCAGGCGATTGCTTGTAACATTAACTGATTCCATAATCACATAACATATTAATCTTTATTATACTATCTACTATATACTATCTTAACTTAACAAAATTACAATAATACTAACAAATTTATTTTTGCACAAGTAATAACTTCTCTGTATCTTCATAGGACATAGCCTGTGTTCGTTCGTTTGCTTTACGTCTCGGTTATTACGTTTAGCTATTAGGAGTACTTTATAAAATAACAACATACTGTATATTTCATAACAATGCCCATAGTCCATCATCAAACAACATCATTTAAAAAGAAAACAATTTTTTTTTTTAACAAAATTATCTACGACTGTAACTAATTTAACTTAGTCCGGTGGGCACATTATTGACTTTTAACTAAAAATGCTCAAGTAGCACATTGTTGTAAAATAAGATAAATAACTAAATAAAATGGTATATTAGGTTTGTGACATCTTTATTCTATATTTTTCATGTGACAGATATTCACACACATAGTTTGTTCTATGTAGATAAATTCAAAATACTTAAGGCGTTATATACAGCCAGTATTACAACACGCCCCCTTAATCTACATTGTAACAACACTAAAATAAAAAATCAATCAATAATAACACAAATAGAAAACCTTAATCTAAAAACCCTAAACTACTTAAACATTTCTTAAATTTAACTTTCTGCAGAGGTTTAGTAAAAACATCTGCAGGTAAATGTGTAGTAGGCATAAAATTAAGTTTAATAGTGTTATCAGATATTTTTTCTCTGATAAAATGGTATTTGGTATCAATGTGTTTTGTCCGACCGTGATGGATAGGATTCAATGCAATATTTTGTGCACTCTGACTGTCTCCCGATAGAATCACAACATCTAACATACCACTCACCTCAAACAGAAAACGTCTCAGAAATACAGCCTCTTTGCTTGCTGAACACAGGGCCATGTATTCTGCCTCCGTTGAAGATAAAGCCACAGTGGGTTGCTTTTTTGATTCCCATGAAATCGGACCACCACCAAACAAGAACACAAAACCTGTGTAGGAACGCCTATCTTTAATATCATTTGCCCAATCGGCATCTACAGAACCTAGCAAATAACTTCCAGTTTTCTTATACCTAATAGCAAAATTAATTGTACCATTTAGGTATCTTAGAATTCTTTTTGCTGCCAACCAGTGAATTTTTGTAGGTTTTGAATTCCACTGGCTTAAATATGACACTGCAAATGATATATCAGGCCTGGTATTTATAGCCACGAACAACAAACAACCTATCAACGTTTGATATTCATTTTGATCACACAATTCAGTAGAATCTTCAAGTTTCTGTACCAATGGAATATCTACAGGTTTACAATCATGTAAATTGTACCTTTTAAGTAAATTCTCGATGTAACTGCGTTGCGCTATGCAAACTTCTCCATTTTCTATTGAAATATTCATTCCTAAATAGTAGTTTAGTAATCCCAAATTTTTCAGTTCAAAATGACTTTCCATGTCAGACTTGACAGAATCGAAATGACAAACATCTTTATAAAATACAATTATGTCATCCACAAAACAAGCCAGTATGACTGTTTCATTACCAAACTTTTTGATGTAAACACAAGGCTCAGAAGGAGTTCGCATAAAACCTATGGAAATCAATGTTTCATTTAGTTTGATATTCCACGATCTTAGAGCCTGTTTCAGACCATACAGCGACTTCTTCAGCAGACAAACCTTATTTTCTTGACCTTTGCAGACAAAACCTTGTGGCTGCTCCATATACACTTCCTCTTCCAGAACACCGTTGAGGAAGGCTGTATCCACATCAAGATGATGCATTTTCAAATCATATTCAGCAGCTAGGGCAAACAAAGTACGCAATGAAGAGTTTCTAACAACTGGTGAACAAGTTTCTTTATAATCGATTCCTGCTCTTTGAGTGTATCCCTTTGCCACTAACCTGGCCTTGTATCTTATGACATTGCCATCGGCATCTCTCTTCATCTTATACACCCACTTACAGGGAACAATTCTTTTATTTGGTCGATTTACAAGAACCCAAGTCTCTTTTGATTGTAAAGACTGAAACTCTTCTTTCATAGCCGAAACCCACTTACTGCTGTCGTCTGAATTCATTGCTTCTGCATAAGTCTTAGGATCATCTGAAATAACTTCAAGAGATTCTGCTACCCAAGAATCAAAATTTAGATAGTCAGGCCTTCTTCTAACACGTTGTGGATATCTTCTAACATCACTTTCACCTTCAGCCTCATTATCCATTGTAGATACATCGGGTGCTTCAAGGGCTTCAACATACTCTTCATTTGAAGTAGAAGAAACATTAGGTACTGCGGTTACCTGTTATCAAGTAAATTAGATTTTAAATTCGGTACAAAAACTACATCTTTAATTACTTTAACAGTTTGTAGATCAGTCAAAATAGAAACATCACCAATACACTCACTCTGTAGCTCATCACCATTTGCGATAGTTACCTTACCAGTGGTAAAAGGTTTTATATTGTCCATCCAATCCAACCTTGAACTCATATGAGTTGATGCTCCTGAATCAACAATCCACTTGTTCCCTAAAAAAGGTTGATAGATATTATCTGCATTCAGAGCTCCCAAATGTGTCGATTCATTAGCTGATACCTTCTGGGGTTTCTTTATGTATGGACAATCTGGACGCTTGTGACCTGGTTCTTTGCAACCATAGCATACAACAGTTTTTGGTTTTGGTTTCTGTTTATACTTAGTACGTAGAGCAGTTTCTGGTTCGTTTGTGGTAACACTTTTCGTAAATTCGTTCAGAAGTTTAGTTTTTATCATATCCGGTGATCAGAACATTGCTATTTTCGAGAGCCATAACCAACGGATCATAATATGAGGTCAGTCCTCCTAATAAAATAGCAGCTATAGTCGAGTCTTCCAGCTCTTTGCCAATATCCGATAGATCCTGAGCAGTACTCAGTACTGCACTAATATACTTTTCGATGGAATCGAAATCGGATAAAGAATATCTATATAATCTTCTTTCTAAAGCTAGACGACGTCCAAGACCTTTGTCTTCGTAGGCTGCTGCTGTAAATCCCATGCTTCCTTGGCATTTTTGGCCTTCCTTACATGTATTACGGCAGCATCGTCTAAAGCCAGACATATCTTAGAGAGGGCTTTAACATCACGCTTCTCTTTTATGTTTGAAGCAGTCGTATCTCCTTCTCGATAGCCTGCGATGGCCTCCCACAAATCTTCGTGAAGAAGATACATTCTCATTTTGAATTTCCACGTCACATAACCTTCCCTGCTGCTTAGTGGCTTAAACACACTGGATCTCATATCTCCAGAGCCTGAATGCATTGTTTGATAAATGACAATTGCTCACCGAGAATATAATCCAAAAGATGTACCTGGAACTTTTATATTTCCATTCACAAACCACACTAAGCACTATGCTATACAAATTTCGTGCTGATAACGTGTTGTAAAATAAGATAAATAACTAAATAAAATGGTATATTAGGTTTGTGACATCTTTATTCTATATTTTTCATGTGACAGATATTCACACACATAGTTTGTTCTATGTAGATAAATTCAAAATACTTAAGGCGTTATATACAGCCAGTATTACAACACACATCCTGCAAGCAATGGAAAAACTTAGTTTCGTTTCGAGCAGGCCAACAAGCTAGTGAATAAAAGGGGCTGGCGCAAAAAAAGACTGCTTCGTCTCGTAGACATCATGTGACATCTATGTGTACGTGTGTGCGTGTGATTGATTTTCATCAGTGAGCACATCATAGGATGATTATGCTTTTGTCACCAAAGCTTTTATAAATGCAGTATGTACAACAGTATGTGCTCGTACCTTAAGGAACTTAACAAAACATCACAAACAAAATTCCCACGTCTTAATATTCACAAGACAAGACAAGTCAACAACCAAGAAAGACAACAACCCCTAAACAAAGAACAAGGCGTTAATTCATTCAAAACACAGATAAAAGAGGCTGTCACTCCGCAAAATAAAATCCAACGACACCAGGGGGAACCAAAGAGAATATTAACTTAGAATAGCTAATACACGACAGTAGGATGTCTTCTAAATCATTCAGAGCCACCATTTTGTACGGGAGTGATATTAATAACTGTTTTCTTCGTCTCTTCGGCAATTACATTGTTGTCCGTATCACTGCGCGCGATTGGCATAGAGAAGGTATTTCGCAGAAGCGACATTACCCAAAAAATTCAATGTAAAAAGAACCCACAAACGTTGACTTTTTTAGTCACTTTTCTTCTTCTTCTACTTTTCTACTGACTTTACTATTAGTATCTATCACATTATTGCTTTATTTTAACTAGATTTTGCCCGCAGCTTGGCTCGCATAAATTTAGAATTTGACCATAACCGTCTCAGACAAGTGACGCCTTCTATTATCATAAGAAAATTATTGTGGTTTTCCTCAGGAACAGTACTTTTTTTCGGGATAAAAGGTACCCTCTGTCCGTTTCTGTACGCCGCTTAACAAAATATATTTTAGTCAGCTATAAGCTGTCAACTTTGTTCATATGGTGTTTTAATTCGTCTGTCATCCTCCTTTCTAGTATTCAAATAGTCAATCTATCATTTCTTAGTTGTTCATACTATACTGCTATTCACATTCATATATAACGCTTTCCTCACGACATTTTCCTCATTCCTACTCCTCACACGCCCATACCATAACCACTAATGACCACACAACTTTTCAGTTAATAGTACCACATTCAGAATTCGAGTCACCTCTGTTTAATAACAAGAAGGTAGTCAACTCAAATAGCACCCTTTCTACCTAAAAGTCATTTCACAACAGACACCGATCTGCTACTCTGTGTCCGTGCCTCAAGAGAGGCTAATTTGACTCGCGACAACCGGGCGATTAAATTTTAATATTTGAAAAGCTAAGTCGAGACGCGTCGGGACTCCGGACTCGATGGGGCTTGTCGCTGTTTTTACGAGTACGACTGTACCAGTACAACTCGCTACGATGTGCTCGCCATTACTTTTTACGTTCCTTTTTATTCAAATTATCTATGGAAACAGGTGTATTTTTTTTTCTTTTTTGTTTTGTTAAGGATTTAAAAACAAAAGTTTGGTCCTTCGGTACAAATGTACAGCCTAGAAAGTAGGCAACTACTGACTGTACTCATACGTAACATCACGCCCCCCTTTTTTCGAAAGGTTTATCAGGGGTAAATTATTGTGTTTGTAACAAAATTCCAACATTTGCTGCTGATCAATTACGTAAAACATAAGAAAGAAAGAGAGAGAAGAATTGGAAAGAGAATATGCTTTGACAGATTCGATATATGTTTAAGTCAGACGATTTTGTCACGTCTTAAATCGAATCTAGAATCCAGATACGATAGAGTTGACATTTATGCTTAGGGATAGGATAACCCCTCCCAAAAATAAAGATAAACAATTTTGACATTACGACAATGAACGTACATTTGACGTACAAATTGATTCAACGTTTTACCGGCAAAAACATCAAAACCTTGAGCTTCTTAATAGTCCATCGAAATAAAGAAAGGACCTAATCAACAACAAACAACAAAAAAACGGAAGACACCCCTAATTCACTGCCAAACGGTAACAGTTCAGTAACAAATATTTGGTAATATTTCGCCAATTACTCCAGGCGAGAACCGAACAGCCATGGGGTTCGACTCCCGTAATAAAGAATACCAATCGGGTGGTCCCTAGGGGAGGCCCTGACCTCCTCAGAAAGGGGTGAGATAAAATACACGTTCGATGGCAACGCTTTAGTATTTTTTCAATTAACTAAATAGAGTTTGCGGTTTTAGTCGATGCCTTTAGATGTGGAGAAATGGAAAGCTTTGAACTGATTTGTAATAAAAAAGAAAAAAGGGTTTGGCGGTGGTAAAAGGATTGTAGTGTTTGTATAATAGCTGGCGGCAATAAAACTGAGTGGAGTGAGTAATGGGCTAGCTCACAGTCTGTCCGTCTTATGACGACAGGCCGTGTCGACGGCGCGTTCGTGCTCCACACGCGACTCAAGGAAATGACAGCAAATTGGAAGGGGTCCGAGAGGGCCGATGCCAGCCAGGGCTGCGGGACTGTTCGAAAGAGATACCGTGGCCCTGGAGCACAAAGGGCTAAGAAGAAACATGGATGGGTTTTAGTCAGTACAAGTCTGACACTCCCTTCTGCTCCGCCCAGAGTGGGAGGAGTCATTTGATGATTTCCAATCCGTAAAAAAAGGCAATAAAACTGCAGTCTCATAATTAAAGATGTCGGTCAATTTGCATTTGCGATTTTGTTTTTAACTTTCTTCGTTAATTTCAGCATCTAATAAAACATTAAAGCTTTGCTTGTATGTACTACTTATCAGACGCCGGACTTTTACGACGTGTATGTGCTAAAACGGAGGAGCTCTTTGCTAATTAATAACAGCCGCACGGGTCGATCTTTAAGGTTAAGCCGTGCTTGCCGAAGTTGGCCCGTGGATGGATGACCATAATTACATACCGCGTTTCCTCCGAGCCTCGGAAAGCACGTTAAGCCGTTGGTCCCGGTTGTCATTTGTAGATCTTTGACAGTCGTTAGGAGAAGTCAGATGCCAAAAGTCAGACATCCAGTCTTACCCAGGGGTATCGTATTACCCAGTTACTGGGTTGTGGAGGTCAGATAGGTTGTCGATTCATCTAAAATACTGGTACTCAGCTGCATCCGGTTAGATTGGAAGCCAACCCCAAGATAGTTTGGGAAAAATGCTAGGCAGATGATGATGTGCTAGAACGGAGGTGACTGCTGAGATAAAGAGTAATAGAGAAGTATGGAAGAAGAAGACATGCTGCGCCCAAATAAATTGGGATCCTTATCCCAATTTATTTGGGCGCAGCATGTCTTCTGGCAGGAGAATGATGATGTTGATGATGATGTACAAACACATTATCCAATAAATGATCTAACTAGTGTTAGATACCTAATCAAAATCCGTTACGTGCATTAAAAATACAACGCGACAGACTCAAAAATACGAAAACGCGATGAAGTTTTATAAAAAATAATAATATGTTACTAGATATAAATGTGACCCAAACCAAACATAATAACATTCGTGAGCCTTTCAAACCAAATCCTAAACATCAAGGACCACGCTAAAGAAAAGCATCCTAAATAATAAATCAATACTTTCACTTTACCATTCACTGGCAACCCAAGAGATGATAGCTAATAACTCTTAAATATAATGTTCAGTACATTTTAGGATGCCCCGGGATGCTTAGTGCGGTTTAGCATGCGATACGCATCCCCGGGCAGACAGAATAAAACATATCCCTGGGCGTAAAACAGGTAGCCGGCAATCATTTAATTTGGTCGCAACCGCAGGAACCGACAGATTTTGATACTTTTGAGGAATAATATTGTAGGAAGCTTATAACTTTTGGGGATTTTTTCTTCTGGATACACTTGTACCATCGTCGACTTTGTCTCTGTCATCTCTGACCAAGACTAGAGTCAAACACAGTCATGTTCGTGAACGGGCGCTGTCAGTTGTGACTGGTCATCTCTTAGCTGCCACGGTTTATTTTAATTACTGATTTAATCTTTTACTCTGGACGCTCTTAACTTGCCCGTATTTCTACATTGTTCTCACATATTTTTAATTCTTAACATGAATGATGTAACAAAGATTTTGTAACATATTTTGATTTAAAAGAGTGTCCATGGAGTTTCTTGCCCATTCTTCTCCATAGAGATCTACGCTACGGAATGGGCAACTACAGTACTTTCACAAGTTATTATGCCTTGTGACTGGGACTATAGCTTCGCGTTTTATTTTATTTTTTTGACTTTCAAAAGTGCCTGTAATGGTCTAATTGAAATAAATGCTTTGACTTTGACTTTGACTTTGACACATCGCTTAAAAAAAAGGTGTTGTAGAAGTAGGCATCCGGATTTTCTTCGAATATATTGTAGTAGTTGCTACATAGCTAGTAGAAACTTACTCCTACTATTAGAAATTGAATTAACGAATACTCAAAGCTAATTAGTAAAAAACATAATAGGGAAAAGCGTGGGGGTATCGTTTCTACACACAATACATCATTAAAGTATTTGATAATTATAAATTAAACTGACGGTGTTACCTTTTAACTAGCATTTAGTCTTAATAATAGACTATAAAATCAGTCATTTTTACGCAAAATAAACTGTAAACCTTTGCCTTAGCAAGGTTTTAGTCTAAAACACAACTTCAACCGCAAGTATCAACCACGTTCACAGTTATCCAAACCTAACAACGCGAGCAACCAACAAATGGTTGTTTATTGAAATTCGACGATTATTTTAATAGGACATCCGGTTAAAACGCGATGCGTAGAGATCATGCATTAATGGCAATACACAGAAAAACCGCCAAAATCTTCTGTATTAGAATAATAACACGTTTTTCGAAAATCTCAGCTTTGATTCTGCTCTATAATTAAGAAATTAGATGTTTTGAGCACTTATCTCGTATGCTAATGTACAGGTGGCTGTGCGATACGCACTTTTATTAATGATCAGATGATATAAGGTATTGTTTCGCGAACTTGATATGATCGGTAGGTAGGTCGATATATAGCTCCTAAGTATAATCGGATGTGGAGAAATTCTCCAAGTAATGATTAGCTTCGATTCATTCAAGGTTTCAATTCGTAACGCTTTGTTTTTTCTACCTTTGTTCTTAAAATTTCTGAAAAAAAGAAAACATTTATTGGCTTGTTATCATCATTAGCCCACTGCTGGGACACAGGCCTCCTCTCTATGAGAGGGAGTGGGCTGTAATCCACCACGCGGGCCCAGTGCGGGTTGGTAGATGTCACATGTCTTCGAATTTTTAGTTCTAGGTTTTCTCACGATGTTTTCCTTTACCGTTTTTGAGAGCAGCGGTGATGAAATTAATTATACAAAGTCATGCGCGTGCCTGGGTTCGAACCCACTCGGCTTACTGCTCGCAAATCGGGGCTGCCACAACTGGGCCACCGCTGCTCTCATGGATGGTTGGATTATAAATACCGTGAATATTTGAACAAGGGAATAGACAATTGGTTACACAACTGGGCCACCGCTGCTCTATTGGCTTGTATCTTATAAAAACTGCAGCGTTGAAGTTTTCTGCTAGATAAGCTTTATTCTTTCCACTTTTCACTTCAGCGTCCATCAGCTCCTGTGATGTGCAAGCAACAGGGCAGCCAGGACACGATATCAAAAGTGCCATCGTTTGAGGGGCAACATCATATTTACTTTTCAATTTGAAATCTTAACCTTCTAAAACCTTGCCGTCAAGTGAGATTGCACTGAAATTTACTGAAAATATTGAAGGAAAACGAAAAGAAAATCAACCAAAACCACAACACCTATGCTTGAGAACCCGTACATATTTGCAAAGCGTTGAACCAAGGATTTTTCCCACCGTACCCAATCTTCCCCAACAAGACTAGCTCCGTCCGGTGAATTCCCAAAACGCCCGGACGTGTCCGAGATCCCAGTGAGAGGGTCTTGAGACCCTTTTCTTATGTGTCACACACGATCAGGAAGACTGGCAAGCTTTCTGTCACAATTTTTAAATCTAGCTGAAAAATTTTTTTTACAAAAGCATACATAATAACTATGCGTTCGCAATCAACAAAGACATGGAACATTTTCACAATTTGCTTTAATGCAATTTTTTTTCCCAAAAAAACTATGTCGCTGTAGTTTTATTTCGCATCGGCATTTGATCTTGAAATAGCTTATGATAGCTTTATTCTCGTCTCTATGTTATATTTCTTACCATAGACAATATGCTGAAAAAGATCACTGTGATTTATTTAACTCTGTTCTCCAAGTAATGTGTTTTATTTTGCCTTACAAAACTTTTCCTCTTTGATCAGAAAATTGGAAAGCTACTATATTGATAAGCTAAGAAATATATTCTCCAACAATAATGCATTCCTCAAAAAAGGCTATCCATCCCACCCAACCATGAATCCCACCCACGGAACCCACGTATATGTCACCCGTCATTTAGATTGTCGCTTTTCATCACACGCGAAGGGGACTCACAGAATCCACATTGACCCTTAGAAGTGGCATTTTGTTCCAAGTGCCCATTATTTTTTCTTTACCATAAAGGTTATGGTAATGCCATTCGGATGGGGTTGAGGGTTGAAAGTCGTGTACAACAGATGTTCTGAGCCGTTTGCCAGTTAGCTTGGCCTTAAGATTGGTATTTGAAAGACATGTCGTGAATTGAAATGGTTGTAGTTTTTGGGTTAGAATGGTCGGAAGTGTTAAAAATTGTTTTTTTGCCAGCGAGGGTTTTCTTTTCAAACTTTTGGTGACGGTCAAAGTGTGATTTTGAGATGTTATTGTTTCGATATTATCCAGTAGTTATCTGAATTTAAGTGTTAAAGAAACTTAATAAAGGTGTAGATAAAGACCGTCAGATTTTTTATTAAGATGAAATTGTTTAAACATTATGTTCAGTTTGTTTCTTAAGAGTAAGAATATATTTAATTCCTTAAAAACACGGTATTAACATGCAAATATTTTGATATCTACAGTCAGGTTTATTAATATGTAGGTATATGTACACGCAGCAACTTTTAAATGTGATTTTCTCCAACTGTATTGATTAAGGTTTTACGTTTTCACGAACATGGAATTTTGGAAGCCATACTATTACGAAATAGGTCTTATCTCAACGTAGAAACCCTAATTTCACGAGCAAATCTCTTTTCAGTTTTGCTAAGTGTATGCATAATTATTATTGTTCGTGACTGTACATAAACGTTATATTTATCAATGAAATCTTTAACACAATAAAAACATATAAATAGATATAACCATTCGTGTAATCTAATTTTAGAACTTAGAATTAAAGGCTAAAAATAGAGTGTTTTAGTCTTTTCAATCTTACAGTTTTTTTTTTAAGCTGATTAGGCTTGCGTTTGCCTGCAACTCGCCAGATGTGAAGCGATGACGCGGCCTAGGGTGGAGCACGCTTGCCTAGAAGAAGTCTGGCCAACTAGAAGAATGTATCATCGACTCAAAAAGATAAACTTCAAGTTTAATTTTCTTCTAATCAATTTCCCTTAAATTTCCATCATTCCTTATCCATTTACCCAAAAACCACCAATATTACGTAATGTCGTCATACAATAAGTATATTTTCTCCAAGGGTCTGCAAGTTTTCCACAAGTTATTGTACAAACTTATCTCTTGCATAATGGATATGCCCTGATAGGTTTCCATAAGTGATTGATAGTGTCCGTCGTTCACTGTACTCTGGTTTATGTGGGTGGATTTGATGCTGAGTGTGTTTCGTTGTGAGAAGGTGGAAGTGGAATCCGGAAATGTTAGCAATTTTAGACTTTTCTACCAATGAAAAATTTCGGTTTTGTAAGCTTGGAGTTTACTCTAACTCTGTTTTAATCTTTCATGTTTTATAACTTAAGTTGCACTGTACTTATGGAATATATTCCAAGCTCACAATAATAGGGGTGCAGACTGGGTAAAAAAAACGACATTCTATTTTATCCGTCAGATAGGTAATACAAAAATATTAGACACGTATTTTTTGTTTTATCAAAATATCAAAAAATTACTTAGTTAAAACTCATTAAAGTTGGAGAGTGGGGGCTCACTACGTCAGAAGTAGGTATAAAACTTACCTACATGTGACGTCATGCGCCATTTCAACTCAATATATCTCCGTAATTTTATGACCACGTGAATAAAGAAAAAATACGTGTCCAATACTTTTCAAGAAACTACTCGACGGACAAAGAAAAAAAATGTGATCACCCTTAGTGAAAATCACGGAAGATATTATCTATAAGTTTACTAAACCTCTTTTAACGGTTTAATATTTCAGCTAGTCAACAGACTAATTCAAAGTCGTGTAGGTTTACTTTCCCTGATTTTCAATTAGTACTTTTAAAGCAAGCTCTTGGGACACACTTTTTGCAGAGCCGTTACAAAAACAGAATAATATTGACGTCTGATAGATTTTATATGAAAAATCAGTTTAAAATTAAAAATTAATAAATAGGTTTTCTGTATAAATAAAAGCAAGATACAATTTGGTTTAATTCGCTCTTTGGATATTATAAAATTAACTCGTTGTTTTACAGATGACTTAAAAGAAACCCACATCCCGTATCAAAACCCCCAACCTCAACAGTCCTACCATCTGATCAAAAGTACATCTCCATTAAAATATATCAGTAGTCATGGCATGACGGATCGGTCCGCTTTGTTGTGCTAATGTAGCCAGTGTTGCCATGTTGCCCGCCGAATATATGGAAATAAAGTTTTTAATGTATCGGCTGTTTCGACTGGAGTACCAGTGGGAGTTCCTGGTGTTATGATGAGGAAATTGATTAGAATCCAAGAACCGTTGTTTTTCTTTTCAGCCTTAGATTTGCAAAACAAAATGTAACGATCATTAACCCTCCCCTTCCCCTCGGACCTCTGTAGAGAATAGACGTGCCCCAAGCCGTATTTTATTTTTAAAACAAATTAAAAGTCAAATTTCACACAAATAAATATCTCTCAAAAATTAGGAGTGCATCAAGATCAAGGAGTTATCTGCGAAATTTCTGCGTGCCGTGAGTACGTGCTACCTACACTCACACACACTACAACATCACAGTAACTAGGAGAGACGCCCGTATGAAGGAGGCAGCAAGTAGCTTAATATCAACGCGCAGAAAAGAGACAGCAGTAATTCTGACAGCTTCGTCCAAATACGTCGCTTACGCATCCATTGTTCTAACATAAAGGTCATCTTAAACTGGACGGAAACGATAAAGACTCGCGTTACTCGATAGCAGCAATCATAACTTGGCCCCCGTAATAGTGCGTACATTTACTGTGAATAATCAACTGGCTACACTCCTATTGTCCTGGTACTTTACACCGCTCTCAGTACACCGCCGCTATGCCATTGAAAAAAACTCCCCCCTCCTCACCTGCCCCGCTGACCCCGGCAGCAGCGTCTGGGAGCGTTCGTAGCGGGGAACCTACGTTATCTATGGCTACGAGTGTCTCTCCGCTACAGCACTGCGAGTCGGAGCCTGATCTTCATGCCCTCGCAGTCGCTGTCAATGCAACCGAGCGAAAGAAAAGAAAGCACGACGATAAACACCTAGATGTTACAGCACTGATTAAGGAAATGTTCTCAACCTTCTCAAAACAACAGGAAAAACGTTTTCAAGATTTAAAAGCCAGTTTAGAAGTCATGTCTAGTAAATATGACGAATTCCTGAAAAAAATATCCACTCTGGAGAAAGAAAGAAAAGAAGATAAGGTCTTAATAAAAGAATTAGAGGAGAAACTGGAAGTGTCAGAGCGAAAGTCCCGTGGAACAGGCATAGAAATTCGGAATATACCAAAGCAAAACGGCGAGACAAAACAAAATCTTTGCAACGAAATAATGCAACTAGGGAAGACCCTGAGTGTCAACATTGACTGCTCTAATATTCGAGACGTCTATAGATTGAAATCGAAAGATGAATCAAATCCTGTTGTCGTGGACTTGACGTCCGTATTGCTAAAAGAAAAAATTCTCAAGGCTGTCAAGAACTTCAACAAAGCACGAGCAAAAGGAGAAAAATTAAATACTACCCATTTGAACCACTCATCCCAATCAAAACCGCTTTATATTACTGAAACATTAACTCACAAGACTCAGAGATTGTATTTTCTGGCCAGGCAGTTTAAAAAAAGCCACGGATATGACTTTTGCTGGACGACGAACGGGTTTGTTTACCTAAAAAAAACCGAAGACTCAACTCACATACGCATAAATCATGACACGGATCTGGATAAGTTAAGGAATTCAATATGACTATTTCATGTAGTTTCTCGCATTTTCGTTTTGTTTTTGATTTATTTTATATTGCCTGTTTTGTTCATATATCGAATTGTAAGCTATTTTTGTTTACATTCTACCACACTATACAGAAATTATACATTTAACTTCAAAGACAACACATTTTTCTCTAAATTCAAATACTACTATACTCACAGTATTTACTACAAATCAACACACATAAATAATATACAACTTGATAACCCTTCACACGGTTACTTACTCAAACCTTTTACAATAACATTCATGTACAACACGCTCATCACAACACGATTACTTTATACATACATCACAAACATAGTGCACGCAAAACATTTTAAATCTTATAGTTACCATAGTGTATTCCAAATACATCTCTGTAACCATGACTACAATTTCTTGCAATGCTTTTTAATGACGTCAAATTCAATGATGTAATTAACATAACAGAAAATCTTGATAAATTATCTGTATCGCAATCACAAGAAACAAACATTGAAAACTGTCATAAATTAATATCGGTGCACTCTAATCACTTACTTATCTTCACGTTAAACATACGCAGCATAAGCTGTAACATGCCAGGGCTTGAAATTTTATTAACAAGAATGAAGCTGACATGTGATATAATTGTTTTGACCGAGTGCTGGCTCTCAAGTTCCTCAGTTACACCAATTCTTGCAGGCTATTCTTATGTCGGGACTAAAATAAACCCCAAACAAAACGATGGAGTAGTAATTTACTATAAGGAAAACCTTAGCTTAACAGTAGAGGAGCCTCATATGCAAGAATGTAACTGTCTGGTCGCAAAAATAGACAATAGCATCGCGATACTAGCTTTTTATCGGTCCCCATCTTTCAAAAACACTGACCAATTTCTGTCATCCCTAGACACATTACTACACGCAGTATCAGCCTATAAACAGATCTTGGTGATAGGTGACATCAACATAGATATTAATCCTAGCAAAATAAACCTAAACGGGGAACGATACCTCACTTTAGCGGCTTCCCATGGCCTTTTGCCAGCTCACACTCTGGTAACTCGCTACGAAAGCAATTCTTGCCTGGATCATGCATTATTAAAGACCAATTATCCTGCTACTACTTTAGTTCCACAAACTACCCTAACGGATCACTACCCTGTTTTACTATGTTTGACTACAGAAGAAAAGCGTCAATATTCAGTAACAACAATAACTAAAGTTGACTATACTAACCTAGACCGAGATCTTTTAAAAATTAACTTTGACCCAATTTATCACCTACCAGACCCAAACTTATCTTTAAATTACTTTATAAACAGTCTTCAACACGAAATTATTAATAATACTAAACAAATTACTCTATCTAAACGTCACCAAATCATAAAACCATGGATGACACAGGGGCTGCTACGATGTTCAAGAAATAGGGATAAGTTGCACTTGAAATCAAAGCTTGCACCAGACAATTTCATTTTAAAAGTGA
The DNA here is from genome assembly GCA_963082945.1 of Cerastis leucographa. Taxonomy (NCBI): domain Eukaryota; kingdom Metazoa; phylum Arthropoda; class Insecta; order Lepidoptera; family Noctuidae; genus Cerastis; species Cerastis leucographa. The sequence goes on along the minus strand of OY720363.1, from coordinate 6,190,790 downwards.
CATACACGCGATACAGAAACTCTTGCAATGCGTTGCTAAGAAAGGTAAGAATAGAGTATGAAAGAAATCAACTTCATAATGCACAACAAGACAATAAAAAACTATGGAAAGCCATAAAAGAGATTACAAATACACAACAAGTAACAAATCATCCGAAAGAACTACTAACATTATCAACCTCTCCTGAAAATTCATTGAACGAAGTAAATAGTTACTTTATAAGCGTAGGAAGTTCACTGGCAAACAAAATACACCAGCAAAATATGCATACTGTAAACAATAGACCAACAAATGCGGACACAGCTACCAGTAGTCCGCATTCGTTTGCTCTCATAGATACAACTGAAGAGGAGGTGGATCGTTTTATCCTCGACCTAAAAACGGACTGTGCCTGTGGTGGTGACAATATTAGTAATAAATTTTTGAAAACTTACAGAAACATCATTGTATCACCCCTTACAAAGATCATAAATGATTGTCTGCAGAACGGTGTGTTCCCTGACGTCCTTAAAAAAGCCGAAGTTTGCCCAATTTATAAGAGTGGGGACAGAAATCTTATCAAAAACTATCGACCTATATCTATTTTACCAGCGATCTCAAAAATACTAGAAAGAATTATAAATGTACGACTAGTTAAATATTTAGAAAAAAATAATCTACTTTCAGCTAACCAATTTGGTTTTCGACAAGGAAAATCAACGGAGCAAGCCGTAAATAAGCTAATCAATTTTGTTACTTCCAATTTAGATAAAAAGAAAAAATGTCTCACCATCTTTCTAGATCTCGCAAAGGCATTTGATACCATTTCTGTTCCCCTCTTACTGGACAAACTCGAAAGTTTGGGAATAAGAGGCACACAGTTGCAACTTTTTACAAGTTACCTGACTGGACGGTCTCAGTGTGTTCGTATAGGAAACTTAAAAAGTACTCACCTTCAGATTACACATGGTGTACCGCAGGGTAGCATACTGGGACCCAGTTTGTTTCTTGTATATATTGATGGTCTCAAGAGTCTTGAACTCACCCATGGTGAAATCATATCTTTTGCCGACGATACTGCCCTTTGTTTTGCTGCCGATACATGGGAAGAGGTTTTCTGTGCTGCGCAGCGGGGCTTCGATATTGTGGGAGAGTGGCTTCAGAGTAATATTCTTACATTAAATGTAGACAAAACCAAGTACATCTGCTTCAGCATAAGAAATGTAACTGGAGATGGCATCTTGCGAAATATAATATCGCACGTGTGTCATAGCGGGAGAAACTGCATGTGTCCCTCACTGGAACGTGTGCATACAGTGAAGTATCTAGGAGTTAACATAGATAGCAATCTCAATTTTAAAGAACATGTTAGGCTGCTATGTGGGAGAATACGAAAACTCATATATATTTTTAAAAACCTCAGGCACATTGCTGATTTTAAGTTGCTGAAGCAGATATACTATGCTCTCTGTCAATCGCTTATAACATATTGTCTATCGTCTTGGGGAGGGACATCAAAAACAACTTTGAAGTCCGTCGAGGTTGCCCAACGGGCAATACTGAAAGTTGCGACGTTCAAGCCTATCCGATTCCCAACAACAACTTTATACGCAAATTGGGAGGTCATGACCGTGAGACAGTTGTACATACAGAGCGTTGTCCTCCTGCAGCACAGTAAACTTCACTACAACCCACTACTTCTCCAAAAGCGAAGAAAAGACATAGTATGCGAAAGAAATAAGCTGTCAAAAACTAAATTTAGTCAACGCTTTGCCCCCTCCATTGGTCCATTAATTTACAATAGGTTAAACAGAATTCTCAATATATTCCCGTTAACAAAAATGCAATGCAAGAAGAAACTTACCGAATACTTGAAAAGTCTTACCTATGAACAGACCGAACTTCTTCTGTACATAGCATCCTAATAAAAAACCATTGTAATACAATATAACATACATCTCTCACAACATATACACAAACGCTCGCGCACTCGTTCACCTACACTACAACACACAGCAGAACACTACACAACACCACACACATCCTCTTACACATCGGACACGTACATCCCCATCTCACGCAAATAAGAGGCCCTGCATGCTAACTCTACACTGTTTTTTTTATTTTTTATATTACGTTATTATTATTATTTTTCTTTTGTGTATCTTCTTTTTTTTCACTATTCCACAAGTAAAGAAAATATTTTATATATTGTTAAAATGATATTATACAAGATACAAATGAAATGTTACTGGCAATTATATATGTATAAATTCTCGAGGGTTTTGGCGCTGATAGTCGAAATACAGGCTCTGCCTAGTTCGACTACAGATGACTACACCACTAATACTGAACGAAATTATCCTGTTAAAATATCTTGTAATTTATGTCTACTTTCATAGATAAATAAATTATTATTATTTTTTTTTTTTTTTTATTATTATTAACACGTAAAGCTATTTAACATATACACGGTGTAAATCACCTCATCACGAAGCCGTCAACCAAGCATTCTGTACATGAAACTAAGTAACTTTACACAAAAATTATTGCTGGGAAATGACTTTTTTTTGAGGGGTGTAAAATCATGTTTTGTGGTAGAACTCAATGTAACGCACTCAAAACATTGTGCTGATGGACGGATTGAATAGTACGGGGGTCGTGGAGGTGTTTAAATAATAAATTTTAAAAAATCTTACATTAAAAACTTGTATTTAAAAAAATACTTGTCAAAAAGTTGGAACTTTGACCCCTAATATCTCCGTAACTAGAAGGTTTCCAGGTATGGTGTAGAACAAAAAAATGATCGCAATGACAGGGAGAACCAGTGCCTTTCAGCTTCGTTAAGAGGTGTTTTACACCCTTTATATATATGGATATTATTTTAACATTGTATTCAGCTTGAGTTCCCAATATTTCGGCGCTGTTGCAAGCACCATGATCACGGATAACCTAAAACACGTGATGGTGCATATACATCAGTACCTGTCCCGCGCAACTCCATCTGCGTCACATTTTCCCCGTTTTTGCAACATTTTTCATTGCTGCTCCGCTCCTTTTGGTCGTAGCGAGATGATATATAACCTATAGCCTTCCTCAATAAATGGTTATTAAATTGGTGGGTTATTTAAGACTGAAAGAAGTTTTCTAATCGGACTATTACTTTCCGAGATTAGCGCGTTCAAGCAAACAAACAAATTATATATATTAGTATAGATTTACTATATGGTAAATATCTCGCTTTTAGTTTAAAAATGTATTTTGATATATTTACCACAATGTTTTTTACTTTTTTTTGCGATAAAGCCTCATCAGTGGGTTCGGAAAGCAAGCCGTAAGTTCAAATTAGCAGCTTTTACTTCCCCATAGTAGTATGAATTATACACATACAAGTTATCTTCAACGGTACTGCCTAACTATTATGACTTGATATATTTTGTAAGACGGAATAAAAATCAGTTCCAAAATCAACCCCAACAATTCACCACTCCGCTATCACTGCATTACAATTAAAGCTGCCATCTTGCAACGTCATCGCGTCACGATTGTCTATGACAAATGATCTGTCACCGCGACTCCGCGAGGGAGGTCTGTAGCAAAGATTATAGACGAAATTAATGTTCTCCCTCACGCCTCGTTACTACTGGCACGTTTGGAAAGTGACGAGTGTTGTTTTTCGAAGATTTTGAATTTGGAACAACAAGAACAAGATGGGCAAACGTATTTTGTTGTGTATGGCAAAGATTCGCTGACAATGATTAATATAAATAACCAATATTTTTTTTTTGTATATACGAAGATATATTCATATTATCTTGATATTCAAGATAAGGTGTTGCCAAAGGAAAAACAGACACACACAACATACTCGTAAATGTAAACATGGTCACAAAGTTGCTTCCAGATGCAAATAAAATCAAATAAAAGACCCCGCGGCGCCGCGTCCCAATTCTAATCCGCCAAATAGCAATGCAAATTCGATAGAGGTAAAAAATTGACACCAAATGCTACAAACAAAAAGAATCGAACCGCAACATAAACAGATTCCGAAAGTCAATTTCCAAATTGCACCGAGTCGCGACTATAAAGTCAACCCTCCTTAATCCAATCACACCCCGTCCTTGTCAACGTTTTGTTTCCTCTTTTTGATAACTCACCATCTTAACAAGAACCCTAAACAAACAAACAGGACCCCCTTTGTAGGACCCGTTACTTGTGCGAAGAGAAACGGGGCAGGTCAAGACAAAACGGCCGCTGAAATAAAGGAACGCTCAAAAAAGGTTGAAATTGTTTTTGAAAAAAGAACACACGAAGAAAATAATCCATTTAGTCGCGCGGCGCAAATGCCTCCGCCGTTAAGGGGATGCAACACTAAAAAGATCAAAAAAGGCATTCGCGTTCGAACCGGGATTCTATTATTTGGGCCAGTCAAAGCCGAGGGTTCGTTTAAAATGTACTTAAATTCAATTCCTATTTCCGTTTCAAAATGTTTTACTTTTTAATTTTTCGCATTCGGACTGGTGGGTTGTTTTGGTTCATTCATAGTTAACGTGAGTGATCTTTTGTAGGGGCTCTCTGTGAAATTGGAGAGGGCTGTTTTCGACCTTTTTGCGAGATCAAAATTGCCTCTCTTGTGTGTCCTAGTGTCTCTGATCGCTGTACTGTGAATACTACCTTTTTATTTTAGACAGAAAAGTTCGATGCTTCAGTCGTATTGGTTTTATGAATCGCAAATGGATGATTGGAGATTTGGGCTTGCTTTTCAAAGAACTGTTTGTTTTAATTTGAAATAAGCGATTTCCACGTATCAATTTGATTGAAATTGATTTTCACAAATGTAACATAACATCACGCTTGTAATCCTCTGAGATTGAGGCAGAGGTGTAGCATATTACACCCAAATTTCGCTTCTTATGTTGATGGGCTATAAAATTGTTTTAATCATACCTAACACTTTTACGAGTAAGGCAAGGTAAAAAGAAAGAAAAGTATTTATTAGTCTCGAACAAGACAGAAAAAAATTATTAAAATTAACAAAAAAAAAACAAAATTATATAAAAAAGAAAATTATCAAAGAAATTCTAAAATTTTTAATATAATTTCCTTTTTCATATAATTTTGTTTTTTTCAAGAGCTAGACACTAGTTAGTGTCTAGTTCTTAGGTACGCAAAAAGTACCAGGAAAAAATAAATGAAAGAAAGCAAATTAAATAAAATACCAAACATTTCCCCGTACCACTGACTTTCAATTCCCTTAACATTTGATTCAGAGCTCGTTTCCCGAGATCCGGTATCAATGGGAAACACTTTAAAACCCACTCGATGTCCCTCCCCTCGTTGGCGGTGAAATGTGGCTTGTCGACCGCCGTGACATACATTCTAATAGTTTTATTGGGGGAACACCGTCTTGGGAGGACTCCGAAGTAACGATTTTAAAGTCTGAGAGAAAAACGTGGTAAAAGTTTATGAAATAATTGAGTAAAACTACCTACACAGATTCACAGATTTCATGTTAAATTAAAAACAAACACTTTACAAATTCTTAAAAAAAAAGTTTAAACAATTTTTAATGTTTCCATGGCCAGATAGTAGATACCCGTTAGGACTACATTTACACTGCCTTTGTAATTTTACCTAGGAGTTGCATTTGTTATTTTTTTTAATTATATAATTGTAGAGTACTGATTCACGGCCCCGTTTCGAATTTGTGTTTCGTTGTTTTTTAAAGCTAATTTAAAACGCTAAGTTCGAAGTGGAAGGTTAAAAAGGCCTCCCCCATTGCCTTTGCCCAGGAGTGGGACTAAATAGACTAAGTAAATCAATAAGTTAGAACCAATCATTAAAAATACCCCTGTAATACAAATAAAAAATCCACCGGCAAGTCTGAGTCAAGTCAACCCCGCGTCTAATCGAACGGAAACCATTCGAAAAACATCACTTAAAGGAATTCCCAGTTTGGGAGAAAATCCGGAAATTTTTCAATTGAATTTCTTAGGAACGTCACACACGGTAGATTAGTGGCGGTCCGATCTCGATACACTTGTGCGGCCAACGTTAAATCGTGCGTGAGTTGATAGGGGACAGAGGTCAGACGTCAAATTGAGTAGGTTGGAGGATTTTCAAGATGGCGGAATGTTGAAACTACGACTTGGAAGTCGATGAGTTTTCTTTTTTGCCGTAAAAAGTTTAAGTTCCGTTTCCATTCAATTTATTTAGAGAGTCATTTGAATAGTTATTTATGTCAGTGTAGTTTGTATCTGATGTTATTTAAAATCATACTATAATTGATTTTGGCGTTTTAAGGAAGGTACACACATTTCTCAAATTCGGCCGTCAAAAATAGGGAGTAACTAACTTATTGTTCTCAATTTTCCACTGTTTTCTTCAATAGATTTTCATTATCTAATAACAAAGGCTAATGAAAAATCCAAAATATAACATTAATTTTGTGATAACCCGAAAAATTGTCCATAAATTTATTAGTATGGCGACGTCAGCGACGCTGCGAGAACAAATTGCCATAAACAGGACTTTGTGTCTGCCACCTATATTAAAAAACACCAAAATGTACAATTTTACCAAATTAATATTGCAGTTCAAAAAGCAACATTAAAGTCAATCCCGCCCTTATGAAAAACAGCAAAGGTTTTCTTTTCAAACGCGTCATGTTTAAGCAACAGTATTAGTAATGTTGTAAACATTTTAGGGTGAATCTCCCAGTTGTAGTCGCGTGGGTAAGGATTCATCTTCGCGACAGGAGGCCGAATTTCCCGCACCCACCCACGGGAACATGCAGCTAATATCGGGTGTACCCACCTTACACAAGGTTTACTCGCATTACAGACAGTTCATAAATTAAAATAATTGCGAAATATATACGTGTTTAATTTCTTTTTGAACAGTAATGTTTAGCTCTGCAAGTAAGTTATTCTTCTGGAACCACTTTCTTCAGGTGTCTCCCAAACAAACGTATCATTTTGGGAGTAAGGCATTGACACCCGATTTCGGTCCCCTAATGAAAACCAGGAAAAACCGGGTTGTGCATGGAGCCATTACTTGCACTTACTGAAACCACAATTTACACCAACAAAATCGATTTTCTTTCAAAAAAGCACAGTAAAATCTTACAAATAAATCTAAAATCTCTATCCCCAATTCCATTTACCATAACAAAAGTACCAGGAAGGCAGACAATAAAGGACTTCTTTCTTCCCCTGTCAAACGTTTGTCTGGCATCCCGCAAATGTCGTGGCTTTGCTCCAAAATGTCGAAATTTTCACCACGTAAACTTTTAAACAGATAATATTTCATACTTCATCATGCTTGTTTACCAGTGGAAGCTAAACTATGGGTTCTCATACGTTGGGTAGAATGCTTTGTTAATGCAGAAAATACATATATAGTGGTTGCTTGTTGGAAATGTGTAAAGTACTTATGTGTAATGTACATTTAGGTACATAATATGTGGTAATCGGCAGCTACCTCTGCTCTTCAATGTGTATGGAGAGTACATCATTCGGAAGACTCTTGAGGGCTGGGTAAAGGGGTATGCTGTTGGTGGAAAGTGCATTTCCAATCTGAGGTACGCTGACGACACCTTTCTCATTGCTACAACATTTGGCGACATGACGGAGATACTACGCAGATTGGAGGTGGAAAGCGGCAAATTGGGGCTTACAATAAATAGGCAGAAAACCAAACTTATGGTATAGATCGTGGTGATTTATTTATTTATTCAGTAATACATTTTAAGCTAACAGTAATAGACCAAAACCAGTGATGTGGATAGATCGTGCGGGAAAGCTGTCGGGTGCCAATCACATCCAAGGCATCGATACTGTGGACAGTTTCGTTTATCTGGGCTCTAATATCAACAATGAAGGAAGCTGCGTCCCAGAAATAAAACGGCGAATAGCCATGGCTAAAGATGCGATGACACGCCTCCAGAACATCTGGAAAAATCGTGGTATAAGCTACAAAACGAAGGCCCGTTTGGTCAGAGCACTAGTTTTCCCAATTTTTCTATGGAGCTTAGACGTGGACAATCCGAGCAAGAGAAAGACAGAGCATAGACGCGTTCGAAATGTGGTGCTGGAGGCGATGCTCCGAATTCCATGGACAGCCAAACGCACAAACGTGTCTATCCTTTTCCAACTCGATATCAAGGCCCGATTGTCTACAGTTTGCCTACAGCGTATATTGACATATTTCGGCCACATAATGCGAAGGGGAGATAGTAGCCTTGAAAAGCTGGTCATTGTTGGCAATACCGAAGGCAAGAGAGCACGAGGCCGGTCGCCAACACGATGGTCCGACCAAGTAAAAGAGGCTATATCCTCAAGCAAATTTCAGCAGGTGGTGATGGCAACTTTGGACCGGAGTCGATGGAGGCAGATTGTCCGTTTAAAGGGATCCTGTGACCACGATCCTCAGTAATGAGGGACCGATTGAAGAAGAAGAAGAAGTGGTAATCGGTTGCCGCGTTAAGGGTATACCCTCATTCCTCTGCATTATATAAGATATATAGATATAGAGGAGTGTAAAGGGTGTAAAACACCTCTTAACGAAGCCGAAAGGCACTGGTTCTCCCTGTAATTGCGATCATTTTTTTGTTCTACACCATACCTGGGAACCTTCTAGTTGCGGAGATATTAGGGGTCAAAGTTCCAACTTTTTGACAAGTTTTTTTTTTTAAATACAAGTTTTTAATGGAAGATTTTTACTTTAAACACCTCCACGACCCGTACTATTCAATCCGTCCATCAGAAAAAATGTTTTGAGTGCGTTACATTGAATTCTACCACAAAACATGATTTTACACCCCCCAAAAAAAAGTCGTTTCCCAGCAATAATTTTTGCGTAAAGTTACTTAGTTTCATGTACAGAATGCTTGGTTGACGGCTTCGTGATGAGGTGATTTACACCGTGTATTGTGGGGAAAGTTTTGAGTATGAACGTACTTGGATATAAGACTAGAGGAAGACCAAAGAAACTATGGATGGACTTTGTGAAGGATGATATAGCAAGAAAGAAGGTGTCTGATGAAATGACAAGTAATAAAGGAGAATGGAAGAAGAAGACATGCTGCGCCGACCCTAAATAGATTGGATAAGGACAGGAGAATGATGTTGAATGATTATGTATTCTATTTTGAACACTAATACTATACTAGTAAGAGCAATTTTGAAGAGCAATTTTGAGACGGTACGGTTGGCACAGTGGTTGAGGGATCGACTGCTGCGTTGCGTGTCGCGGGTTCGATCCCCGCACGGAACAGATATTTGTAAGGCCTACAGATAGTTGTTCTGAGTCTCGCTGTTTCTGTATGTGAATTTATATGTTTGTAAACGCACCCACGGTACAGGAAAAATTCCTAGTGTGGGGCAAGGATTAAAAAAAAACACTATTGTACTACTACTCTCACTCTATGTGTTACTAACACTGTATGGATCTTTTGTTTCTGAAATAAATTAATTAATTAATTGACATTAAAGCAAGCTAACAGTTTACTTCGCTCCCACCATGCCCTGGAGTTACATCCTAACATTAAAATAACAAAACTTCCCCGGTCTTTTGTTTGTGGCATTCTTTGCCAGCGTTGTGCGCATAAATTAATTTTAATTTTACATCTCTGTCGTAGCCATCTTGTTTTTTGTTTTCCTCTTTGTTGATGAGGAATGTTTTGTCAACTTGGGATTATATCTTTTGATTGTTATTTTGCATTCTTTTAGTTAAATTGTTGAGATGACTAATAACTTGTTCTTATTTGTGGGACTAAGTTTTGATGAATGTTTGCAGGATGAAAACAGGAAATATTTTCTTCTAACACAATTATGAAAGTCAGCATTTAAGCTACACACCTAAATTTTTTTCAAACATTATGCTATACATTATACTTGTGAAGTTTCTATACTCATCTTCCCAATATCTTAATTTTTTTCAAATAAAAGTGCTCAATACAGAGACCTTACAAAATAAGTGAACACAACCTGGTATGTCGCCAAATTGTGACTTTGGTTCTTTCTTTCATTACCGGTTTTTTAATCGTGCCCTAATCAATAAAAAGACTCGACTTTACATGAGACTTAAACATAACTGGCACAATGCCGGTGTCCTATAACATACACCTCTGTCTAATATTTTAGGATTTCATTTTGTTTTTTTTTTTTTTTAATTTGAATACGTGACTTTTAACACCTTTTTTCTCTCACGCAGTTTCATAGCCAGTGTGCAAAAAAATCATCGAAATTTTGACAGCTATTCACCATCAACTAATCCGTAGTGGCGCTACGGTGGCGACATCCGGCAGGGATGCGACCGCTCGCGTCATTTCCACTTCCGCAGGGAGGATAGAGGATATAAATAAACGGAGCGTGCATCACACTTTGCGTGAAATCAATCGCCTGGCTAATATGCGACGCGATTTATTTGTCCTTTACTCGTGCGTGCAGCTGGCAAGACGTGTGAAGTCATCTTTATTTTTGGGGAATACAGTGGGCTGTCATTTTGTTGCACTGTTGTGGAATTATTTGGATCTTTCATCATCAAACAATTGAACTTTCTGGAAAATTTCTAATTTTGTAAAATGCAACACTGTAAATGAAATAGAGTTAAACTCAGAGCATTTATTTCCATAAAACCGTTACAAGCACTTTTTAACGTCAAAAAAAAAAGGTTGAAAATACAATCCTAGTCATAAACATGTCCATTCCAAAGCGTAGATCTCTATGGAGAAGAATCGGCATGAAACTCCACGGTGTGATAAGATAACCACTAGCTACAATACATACATATAAGACCTTTTTCAGTAACTAGGACACTCTATATGTATTATATATAATACATAGACACCCAGCTTCTCCTAAACTTTTATACACAGACAATTTCCTTCGTGACAAAGTGACCTGCCAAACTAAGCTTGTTCTAAATCAGAAAAGTTAATTATAATCAAACTAGATTCTGCCCGCGACTCCATTCGCGTGAAAATGTTGATGTGTTTTTCGGGGATATACATACAAACCTTCCTCTTGAATGGTTTTCTTTATTGCTGCCAACCGTATCAAAATCCGTTGCGTAGTTTAAAAGATTTGTTTTGACGTGACAACGTCTTATAAATTGGTTTGCCGGGTGACACTTCAAGAAACTGCGTTACGCTCCGCTCACGTTATGCGCTCACAATGAGAGCGAGTGAGAGGCACGCGTGCCTTTCACTTTTTATGTCTGTCTCTCTCGCTCTTAGGCGGGCTAACCATGCCCGAGTGGAAGGGACGCGTGCCTCTATATATGTATATTTGTATATAAATACGTATGTATGTGTAAAGGTAAAAATAAAATTTTGTTAATATGAAATTCAGTGTATAAATTAATGTTTTAAATATAATTCTTTGTATAAATAAATGTTTTAAATTGTTACTATTATTTCATCCTTCTTCCTACTATACGAATGAATATTCACATTAAAATTATTTTACCACTCAAAGTCGTTGTCACGTAAAACTTTCGCCCGTATACCGACTTTACAGGCAACCAATTTTTTTTTGTTTTATACGATGTAGAGAAGCAGCATTACAAGGCTCCGAAAACCTCTCAATCAAAACGAAAGCGACACATAAAGTAACACAAGCCCGCCAACACAACACCACCTAATCAAGCAAAACGAATTCTGCCAAAACTTTCGTCCTTCGCAATTTTATTTCCTCGTTTGGTACAACATGACAGTCCATTCCATCACCCTGGAACAAAAATACAATAATGTGTAGTTTCCTTGTCCTCTGTACCTCGGTGACCCCAGCGACCCAAGAAGGTCGTTTGGCGGGATAGCTAATGAAGCAGCCATATTGGCAGGGCGCGACCAATAGGGTTACTGGATGTTGGGTGGCTGGATGTGTCTGGTAATGGCGTCTCGCAGTTCAACGTAAGAGGCTGGCTTCTGTTTAACCGGACTATTCTGTGGGTGCGTTGAGTGTAAGGCCTCCAGCCAGGGCATTTTTTTTCTGATTGTACTAAACCACTTTATCTGGTTTTAACCAAATTATTACTGATTTGGCGAGACAATTAGCTTCGGGTTGCTGGAACATGGCTTGAATATGGAATTGGATGTTTTGATAAACTTTTCTCTAGTAAGGACTAACGCGAGATTTGACGGCCTGGTTATAAATTACCATTACATGAACCACGTGTAAAACATTTCACAAAAATATTGTGTACTTGCAACCGACACGCTAGAAATTTTATCTTCTTTTCTCGGATTGTCGATTGGTATGAAAAGTTCAATATAAAAATCTACAATTAAGCCTTGATAAAGTTGATAAAGAAATGAGTCAGTCACCAGTCATGGAAGTTGCTAGTGGGGATGCTAGATTAAGAAAGTTTTTGAACTCCTAGACATGTCACATCTAGTCCTCCACCTCCTTGTATACGGGGACGGACGGACATTGGTTAATTACGTGCGATAGTCGGCGGCTGCTCACGAGAGAATGATTGCCGCTCTGTAACGACGCTCCTAGCATAGACCGAGACGATTCAGCCTTCAAAAACAGCGGGGTTAAGAAAATTGTGTTTCCCCTAAGAAAATTAAGTCTGCTGACATTTGGTTCATTTTAATAGTCACCCTGATGGTGACTCTTGTTTAGGAATTCTTGTGTCGGATTAATCCAGGTTTATAAGAGAACTAAAAACAAAGCTGTTTGCAAAATTTCAGCTCAATCGGTTTGGTTTGAAATTCAGTTGCAAGATTTGACCAATACGTACTAACAAACAAACCAATAAACAAGGCAACGTAAATAAAAGCTTATATAAAACAGATTACAAAAATTTGAATGAAATCGTAGCGTCACTAAATAGTTTGGTTTTGCCTACTTCACAAGTTTTTTTTTTAATGAAATGTGTATTGTTAAGCCATAGCTTGTTCTAGGCAACTGCTGGCAATACACAGATGTCTTTGAGTAGTAGCTTTATACGTCTTGTAGGGTTGCCTTCGATCTTCGTAAACATCATCATCTGCCTAGCCTTTTCCTCATTATTTCTTCCTTTTCCAAACTATGCTGGGGCGGCTTCCTGTCTCACTGGATGCAGCTTTATACCAGTATTTTAGGTGAAGCGACTGCCTATCTGACCTCCACAATCCAGTTAGTGCTGGGTAACACGATATCCCTTGGTAAGTCTGCCTTGATCTATGTAAACATACAAGGTAGAAATCCATATTGCAATGTTACCTCACCAAGTGAGGTATGAATGCCTGTATATGACGCCGAGGAAACGCGCTACTCTAAGATATTTCGTTTACCCACAGATAAACAATATTTCTTAGAGAATCCATCCCCCGCCATGGTAATGGCCGAACAATGGAGGCACGTACGTCGGTAATGTCATTCGGCAGTCGGTACAACAACTAGTTTACGGTCCATTTTGTTGTCCGCTCAGCATCTCACACCACACTTTGTTCCCACATATATTTGTACACACGTACACACATCATCTTCAGCTGATAACATGACAATATACAGAGAGCTTCAGTCTCAAAAGATAATAGTCCTCTGCCAGTTGTAGTGAGCACTCTTAAGTATAGTCATCGACGAAGGAAATATTTGCACAAGTGTGTTTGCAAACACAGGTGCACACTCTCTTCTTTATTTTGTCCTGTTTATACAATAATAATAGTTAGTAGTGTTTGAATACCCTGAAAATAAAATGTTTATGTAAAATAGATCTCCAATTAAACTCAAGTTGAAAAAATTTCCTGTAGCTAAAATATCTGTCGAAGTAATAGAACACTAATATTAAAAAAATACTAATGTTAAAAAACGGTTGAAACAGAAACGTTATAGTCATTAAGGCAAATTACCCCAGAAATTAAACTTAATTTGGACAACAAATAAATTCTCTTAATTTAATTTTTAAAACCGTTATGTGACTCATAAACACTCCACTCCAACAAAATGACAGACGCGCCGCCCAAACATTCACGGCATAAACGCACGTCAAAATCAAAATTAAAAGCACAACTCTACCATCAATAACATCGAACAATTAACTTGAACAAAATATTCGTACATCAATCTAAAACATCATTAAACTGAGTTCTACTGAAACTCATATGTAACCCTGGGGCAGGTATGGGGAACGAGGATACCCTCAGTGCAGCGTACAAGTGACAAACTCATAAACATTTGTCACTGAACGGACTGTCCGAGTAATTGCGATCCAGCTACACACCCACCAAAAACACCAGACCCCAGATTTCGTACCAATCAACCCTTCTTGTAAGCTTTTGTTACGCGGTCGAGGGAGGTGGGTAGGTCACCCAAATCTGGTGTTCATATTACTTATTGGTGCCCCGAAACGTTTAACCGATCTCGTTCTAAATTTGAACAAATAATTTACGTACGGTCACTCTTGACACCGCTTTAAAATAGGGTTAGCAGTAAAATTGATGGCGAGAGAAATGCATTGGCAGTTGTGGTTTAGATAACGAACAGACTTTCGTAAATGATTCAAATAAATCCTGTTCAATAATACCTTCAATTATTTCAAAAACGTATGAAAGCGAAGCACTGGTTTATTTAATTTTCTTAAAAGTTGTCTAATGTACGTCAAAATATTGAACTTATTTTTTACAAACAACTGAACACACGTTTAATTTTTCTACATCAAACAAAAATAAAAAGAATCTTTCAAAAGAATTTGCAAAGTTTTTATTACGCCTAACCTTTATTAAATAAGCAATTTTTTTTATGTCTTAGTATCAACCCTACAAAGTCGATGAATAATTTGGAGTGTGTCCCGCAAACGCGGGCCTGCGCTCATTATTGATGGGGACCTCGTCACAGCATCCCGTCCATATTGGCTTCAACTAAAAGGCGTGTATCAGAAGGATAAGTTTGTACTTATAGCAACAATAATTTGGTGTATAGGCTTATGCTGTTCTATGAAAACACATGAGAAAGCAGCAGTTCGAAACAGGCCCAACCATAATGATATCTATATATATATATATATATATAATCTATAAACCATAGAATGCATGCTGTGGATGAAATCGACTAGATGACATCTTCTATAAAGGCGTTAATCGGTTCCTTATTACTTACTTATTTAAAGCTAAGTAAACCCTGTAATTGTGTTGAGGAGGTCAGATAGGCTGGCGCTCCGTGTAAAATACTGGTATTCAGCTTCATCCGGTTAGACTAAAAGCCTTCTATAACATAGTTGGGTAAAGGCTAAGCAGATGATGAGATGATTATCGCTGCTAGTTTGTATCCGGCTCGAAGGACCACTTCGCATGTACAATAAAGACGTGACATGCAAATTGAGTTTGGTTTTTATTCTGAAATCACAAACATATTATAAGCAATGACAGCCTGTTGTGTGACCGTTGGACTCCCAAGTTCGAACCCAAGACATGCACCTCCAGCTTTTCGGATTCATGTTCGCATTTTATAATTATCACTTCGGTGAAGGAAAACATCATGATTCTTCATGGCTTCTGCCACCATGCCTGACAGCACGTAAAGCAAGTCAGGGGCCCATGGGCGGCATAAAAACTTTGACACCAGGTTATGCTCTAACCACACTATAAAGAAGAAGAGAAAAACATACTACTATTTTGATAAAAATGTAAATATAAGATAAAATTCTTACTGGGGATGTTATAGCATTGTTGGTCATTGGTAAAATCTCGAATACACAAATGTATGAGGTGAAGTAAAACATCGTGAACGTAAAGCAAGTCAGGGGCACATGGGCGGCATGAAAACTCTGACACCAGATTGTAAAGACGGAAACCTACTTACGTGTCGTGGCGTGTCGTGTCGCGCCAGAAGCAAATCGGTTTCATACATTTAATATGGTTAGGGACATATTAGCATGGCGTGTCGTGTCGCAACGATGTATGAAACCGAATGCTTCTGGCGCGTCACGACACGCCACGACACGTAAGTGTGTTTCGGCCTTTACTGGGGATGTAATTCCATTATTGGTCACTGGTAGAATCTCGAATACACAAATGTGTGAGACTTCTGCCCTTCAACTTTTCTGTCAACGTTTAAATCGCCTAACGAAACCTAAAAAAATAATAGCAACATAAAAGTTTTGCAACATAATGTGACCGCCATAATCTGATAATACCTATAATTTCCGCTCTTAAGGGTCGTTATGGGTGAATTTAAATAATTTCCCTTAGCATACTACATGGAAAGTTTTGTTTCAAAAATCGTAACTTGAGTCGCTACCCATGTTACGATTTTTAAGACTAGCAACGTAAAAAATACTAAAATTAACTTCTTGAAAGTTCCAATTTGTGCTATAAAGATCTTACTGTCTCACGGTAAGAATTTCTTATGTTTTCCTGAAAAAGGGGTGAAAACCGAGTATCAACTACAGCAGTTATACGATTCATTTTATAATTACCTATACCTTTCTCCATCACCAAATCTTTACTTTATTATCTCTACATAGTATGAAACAAAGTCACTCCCCGCTGTCTGTATCCTAAGATCTTTTAAACTACGCAACGGATTTTGATTCAATATTTATCAATAGAAAGAATGATTCAAGAGGAAGGTTTACATGTATAATAATTATACTTTATTCATTTTCAGGGATAAATTATTTATCCCTGAAAAACACTTAAAAATTTACACGCGAACCAAGTCGCGGGCAGCAGCTATTTTCTTTATATTTTGATATGATGATGTTTGAGTTTTATCATAGCTAAATTATTGCACATTCAGCTCCTACTTCCAAACATTTAACTCCGGTAATAGCCTGTATAACCACAAGTTAACGATCTCCTTGAAACTAAGAACAAATATCATACTCAACAAAAACAAAACAAGCGAGATTGCCACGTCCGAATCTCAGCGCAGGCTGCCGAGATAATTAATGTGAAGACGTCGTTACGTGTCTTGTGGACCAGCCCTCCCGCACTTCACCCCCTTCATCCCCCTGGGAGACCCGGGACGCTGACCACAACGTGGTACTAGGAGTTCATAACATTAACTATGGAGCTAATTACAAATGGTACGGTTTGTTTCGACTGAATTCTGGAACAACGGTATCAACTGATATCAAAATCGGTTATAATCTATACTAATATTATATTTTATACTTTTAAGTTAAATAGATTTAAAAGGCCTATAGAATTGGGAATATTTTCGTACAAAAATGTTGATGTCGAACATTTTAGATTTTGGCACACGAATGCAAATGCTACCTGACAAGCGGCCGTATGACACAAGACAAAACAATTAGCCAGATAATTATCTTTTTTGGCACGATCGTGTAAGACATGGCCAAGAAATCGGCAAAAAAATAAAAACCTAAGATCTCGTTTCAACTGAAAGGATCGAATTTTCGGAATCTATATTCATCATCATCATCAGCCTTGAATGTTCCCACTGCTGGGGCACAGGCCTCCTCTCTATGAGAGGGAGTGTGCTGTAATCCACCACGCGGGCCCAGTGCGGATTGATAGATGTCACATGCCTTCGAATTTTTAGTTCTAGGACACGGTTCTAGGTCCGGATTCCTCACGATGTTTTCCTTCACCGTTTTGAGAGCGGCGGTGATATAAATAATTACACAAAGTAATGCGCCTGCCTGGGTTCGAGCCCACGGCTTACTGCTCGTAAGTCGTGGCTGCCACCACACCACACGAATTTTCGAAACTGGCCTATAAGCGTCAACACCGGAATGAAAAGTTCAATTTTCCATATTCGAGGAAACTCCCAACAATACCTCTAATTACGAAACTTTTCTCTAAACGAAAAAAGATCACGCTACACCTAAACACACATACCTTTCTACCCTCATGCGTGTACGTGAGACCTCTCAGCAGGACCTCCGTCTGTCCTCCCAGTAATTACAAGTACGATTGTCTTGCGTGACCGATAAATAACCGCCATATTTATTAGGGGCCAGTGACAATTATTTGCGACTGGCAACTTTTGGGAGACTTTTTTTTCTTTTGTTTTGTTGTGGTTATGGATTTTGTGTTTGTGATGTTTTTATGACTGTCGCTAGAACTGACATTGTTTTAGGAATTGAAAATGAGTATTGATTTATTCGGTTTTCAGAGACTTTGCTATTTTTTTAACAGAACTAGAGAGAACAATATTGTGTTTCGAAAGGGTTTAAGTATAGAATTTCTGCAAAACCACAAAAGTAAGTGTGGCAATTAGTATGAATTACCGATAAAAAGACTAAACCATCATGCAAACTATTTGTCGAGTTCTCACCCATTTGAGTTTAGCCATGTGGATATACAGGTTATGCTTATTGTCGAAGTACCTAAAACCTTTATCTTTTGTCAAAAATTGAAGAACTGTCACTTGTTTTGTTGACTTGCCCTTATAAAAAAAATGTCAATTTCGTAGTATGAGGAAGTGTATACCCTGCGCTTGAACGTTAAACAACAGAGACATAGGACCTCCCAAAACAAAAATGATGACCATCAACACCATAAAACACCTGCAGTAGCCTTAATGTTAAATTAGGTGATCCATCTAAGGACAAGGGCGCTAAGGGTCCAATAAATTAGTTGGGGACACCGGGATAATAAACACGGCTACGGAATGGCCGTGCCAAATAACTTGTTAGGAGTTGCCCTGTCTCCCCTATTGACTAATTACGACACTTTGTTTTAAGCCACTGGTGGGAACGAAAACGGGAATTAGTTGCAAAAGTTCTCGCAGCTGACGAATTGTGAATACTTTGCTGTGGAGTTCGGATAAAAGTTGGGAAAGTTTTATTTGTTTTAATTGCGTGATAATTTGGGCAGGCGAGGAAGACATCGATCTGCAAAAGGCTTTCTACAAGGTGTTGTTTTGCATCCTCGTCAAATTTCAGGATGTGGTCACAAAAGACCATAATAATCAATTAAAATTACAATACCAAGTTAATTATTAATAAACGCTTTTTTTTTTGGTTTTTTTTAATTTGACAATATTTCAGAAATAACGAATATAATCCTTAACGTGGTTTAGGGAATAAGAAATCATCGAATAAACATTTGAGATTGTTTGTATGCGCGTAAGCGAGGATATAGGGCAAGAACCAGACGGGCCGTGTTTAAAACAAGGGTGGTTCACACTTACCGAATTCCGTATATAAGAAAAAAATAAAAATGAATGGAACAAGAATCATTAGCATAGTTACCTCCTTGAATTTGACGAGGATGCAAAACAACAGCTTGTATTTGTTACTCGCAATGGTAGGTAGCATTAAAATTATAAAAGCTAAATACTTTGGATATATAGCATTGATAACCTGTAGGATGGATAAATGTGAATAACTAAGTCACTTAGTCTGGTTTCTGGGTTTTTTTCAGAAACAAACTAATAAATTCAACTGGTTCCGAATATTTAGTCCAGGCTCAAAATTGCAACATCGCTAGAGCAAGCACCACAATGCCTAACTTGCAGTATTTTCCCTCGGCGATAAGATCCGTGCTCACTATTTGCTCTTAGTGGCCATCCATGTTCGACAAGGTGACAAAGGCTTCAAATAGAAAAAAAATCAAATGACTGTCGCCTTTGCTCACTGAGACTGACTCTCATAGAAAAAAAAACAAATGAGGATCTGGTCTTGCTGACTTGTAGATGGTATCGATTACAAACTACTAGACACAGGTTCCATCATTAAATATTTTTAATAAACTCAGCTGCTGTGTCTAAGCCTAGAACATTTTTATTCCTTACTTTGGTGAATCAGTCTATTATCCATACTAATATTATATAGCTGAAGAGTTTGTTTGTTCGTTTGCTTGAACGCGCTAATCTCAGAAACTACTAGTCCGATTAGAAAAAATCCTTTAGTGTTAGATAGCCCATTTATTGAGGAAGGTTATAGGCTGTATATCATAATATCATCACGCTATATAATCTATACAAAGCAAGCCTATGTTATATATATTGATACTAGCTGTCCTGTGCAACTTCGTTTGCGTCACATTTTTCCCCGTTTTAGCAACATTTTTCATTACTGCTTCGCTAATATTGGTCGTAGCGTGATGTTATACAGCCTATAGCCTTCTTCGATAAATGGGCTTTCCAACACTAAAACAATGTTCAATTCGAACGAATAATTCCCGAGATTAGCGCTTTCAACCAAACAAACTCTGTAGCTTTATAATATTAGTACAGATTTCAGCTTTCCAAAAAGACTATGCTATATTAAAGGAAAGTCTAAGCCTATAAACCCATACATTAATCCCTTAGACAATACACAACTTGCAGTATTGTCACCTCGGCGATAAGATCCGTGCCCACTATCTGCGCTGAGTGGCCATCCATGTTCAACAAGATGGTTACTTTACGCGGCGCCCGCGCCGGTATGCCCTGAGGAGTTATGTGCGCAATGCTGCAAGCTACGTAGATACGTACTGATAGATGCGATCCAGAGACTTGTTGGAAGATAAGCCTTTGATAGTTTTTTTTAGATGGTATGATTGTGTTTTGTTTTGATTTAATTTGGAATTGGTTTTGATTTATATAGTTGTCTAGCTGGCCTCTTTTTTGGTCAAAGAATCAGCATTGCCATCCAACGTGGCAATGCGGCCAGCCTTCTGGGCATTTTTCCTGTCGATGCGATGTCGACGAATTTTTTGACGCCCTGTAATTTTGATACTTGTACATATTTTATTTTAATTTTATATTTATTTGTAGTCAGTAAATAATGTACATATGTAATATTAATAAAAATTGGTTCTCTATTGTGTCACCTAACTTTTTTATCCATAGGTAATTTAAAGTGCCATAACTTTTTTTGTCCTAATCATCATTTGTCCGAATGATAATTTACCCGAACTTAATATCACATAATATCACATGCCATAAAATTGAAACCCCTAAATATAATATGTCCTAAATCCGTTTGTCATAAATATTACAATCAATAATATACAAAATACATAAAAACGTTTTCTATAATAATAAAAGTTATAAGTCCTAAATTCAAATTACATAATGTTTATTTGTAATGATAATATTATTTTTTTATTATACATGAATAAATATATTATACATGTACTCAATAAAGCAGTTGATAGTGAACATGTGGTTTTTGTAAGCAAGCAAGCATGCAGCATGCAAGCAGGCACGCAGCATGCAAGCATGCACGTAGCATGCAAGCATGCAGGCAGCATGCAAGCAAGCAAGTATGCAAGCATGCAACATGCAGCAGGCATGGTTTCTGTCACGGCTCCGGCGCTGCGGGGCTCCGGCGGTCCCACGCGATTTTAAATTACACTCTAGGGGTAGGGCAGACAAGACTGCGTGGAGTCGGATTTACAGCGATTCGTTTCTGTCACTAAAACCTAATTTTTAGCAAATGTTTTAGGACAAAAAATTTATTATAAATGAATATTCGGAATAATACATTATTTAACACAATACTTAGGACATATGAATTTAGGTCATGTAAAATTAGGAGATACAATTATTATAGTACTCGATATTATGACAGGATACTTTTAGAACTCAAGATAATTATGTTAAACAAAATTTCGGGATTTTGAACATTATGGTTACTGAAGTTTATAGCAAACGTGTTATGGATAATGATTTTCGGACAAACAATTTTAGGAGAAGAAAGGGAGTACCATAAAAATTAAATCCAGTAAAAAAAAAAATTATAGTTGTCTGTTTTAATGTGATCGATCGATATATTGCAGCAAGTATTTGGAAAAAATATATACGAATAAAAAAAGTTATAATTTTATCAATTTCGTAGTATCCTATAAGCTAATGATGTGAGGCGTTAGGTGCTTTGCATTCATTTTCATGAATGAGATGGAAATGTTATGCAAAAATGTGCCGTTTTATTGTTTTCGTTTTTTGGCAAAATTAAAAGTAATCATAATATGATTAGTTTTAATTTTCTAATATATTATATTAGCATATTATTTTACTGTCTTGGTATACCATAGTAACAAACTATATTAACCAATTGCGACCAATTCCATTTTTTTTATATTAACACCGTTGAACTTAAGGCCTAAGGGTTATTATGATAAAACGAAAACCAATATTTGTAAAAAGCGGTAATACTCGAACAGTGAAAGATTTTGAAAAAAAGTAACCTTTTCAATACATTGCTCCTTCACAATATCACAAACTTTAACAAACACGCACACTTCAATGTACAACAAACTCATAAAATTATAGTAGGGTGACAATATTGTCTGCATTTCTCGGTACAGTCCCGCGTTATCGAATTACGATTTACGATGTTGACAATATCTGTTGAAGCTCATGTCGCCTTCGCGTATTTTTATCTTTCTCACATTGTCTCATGAAATATCCTTAGTGAATATACGGGTGGACAGTGTGGATACCCCAGGGTTTTGTTACAAGCTTATTTAAGATGTTTAGTTGACATGTTTACTGGGCATACGTTTAACGTGGGATAATTTAATATTCAAATGGAGTCTTGGAGCACGATGTGAATGTTTATTCGTGTTTGGTGTTTTACTTTTCAATACCCAATAAAGGTGAAGCCTGTGTAAATGGGAAGTAGCTTTATTATTTTTTAAATAAACTCGTATTGTAAAGATGCTTTTAAAAAATATTTCTTGATTAAAACAAAAATAAAAGTCAAACCGGAACATTCTCCTCTTATCATTCATTCAATAAAACCACTTTTTACTTGTGATAATTAAAATTGCACTCTATTTTTACGCGTTAGAGTTCATTCACTGCCCCAAAGCACCATATTCTATGGTTTTCCTTAAACTCAGCAATTAAGAAAATACTTTCCATTTATCTATCAATTTCCTACACACTTAAAAAAGATCATAATCAAAACCAAATTAAAACCGGGATCGAACATACATCACATAAAAAACAAAACTGCCAGTACTTATCAAAATCCCCTAAAGAGATATCATACTTTCGGTTTTTTGGGAGAAAAACCGATAACCATCGGTAACTTTAACAGTTGGTCCGTAAAAGGCGGTCCAATCATAACCGTGTTTTAAGCGCAACGTGTCGTTAGCGTGAATGTTTCAGTGGCTGATGTATGTCGATCATGTCGTGCCACAGAAACTTACTGATATGTCCTGTAATAGAGAGGGGTGGACTTGGGACTCGGTGAGAATCTGTGGAAGGTAAACTTGCAACACTCAAAATTATAGTAGAGTTAAAAAAACGCATTATACATTATGGCCCTCTCGCAGAAAAGAGGCCTTTTTTACAGCTCTGTGGGAACTTTATTAAGGGTGTAAAACACCTCTTAACGAAGCCGAAAGGCACTGGTTCTTCCTGTCATTGCGATCATTTTTTTTGTTCTACACCATACCTGGGAACCTTCTAGTTACGGAGATATTAGGGGTCAAATTTCCAACTTTTTGACAAGTATTTTTTTAAATACAAGTTTTTAATGTAAGATTTTTACTTTAAACACCTCCACGACCCCCGTACTATTCAATCCGTCCATCGGCACAATGTTTTGAGTGTGTTACATTGAGTTCTACCACAAAACATGATTTTGCACCCCCCAAAAAAAAGTCGTTTCCCAGCAATAATTTTTGCGTAAAGTTACTTAGTTTCATGTACAGAATGCTTGGTTGACGGCTTCGTGATGAGGTGATTTACACCGTGTATAAAGGCCGATTATGCTTATTCTTAAATTCATTGTGTCTTACTAATATTTCAATATATTTTTGTTCAAACAAGCAAAACAGTTACCATGAGATTTAAGAGCGCATTTCTATTTTGTGCAAGATTTTAGTACCTATCCGTTTCAGTACATGTCTAACATGTCTAGCATAATTTTACTATTAAAAGCTTTCATTGTCTAACTAGTCACTGCGCAAATTCAGTCCATTAAATAAAACTGCAAATACAAAACTGACAATCTAAAAATAAATTTTTAAAATCTATATATTTTATATTCTAACTTCTTCCCAAGTCCGTTACCGCACCAAACCATCAATACTAACAGTCCCATCCCAAGAGACTCGGTAGTCGCAACGAAAAATCATTCCAACGCTAAAATATCAATAAAAAACAAACGCCAAGTACCACGCTAGGGACTCGTTCGCTCCCGGATTACGAACGCTTCCAAGTGCGGCCCTGCCCTTTAGTAGGACAGTTTATTTTTTTGTAATGGCCATGTTGGTACGTTACGAGACTTATATTCACTCATGTTCTTTTTATTGGCGGGGAGAGAAAATCGGTTTGTGCGTGTGAGAAATCCTTGAAAAGTTCGGCTTGTGGGGTTTTTAGATTATTTTGTTTTGATGTCATATCTGAGTTGAATTTTTATTGTCCATCTTAGCGATGTGCTCTTTTAAGTGCTGGTTCAAATGTGATGGTGCAAATATTCCAGTCTCCAGCTTCTAGAGTTTGTGTGCCTCAAATAAACTTCCTCTTACAGTAATTAAACTTATGAAATTGCACAATACACACAGTCTGGAATTAGATGACTATGCAAAGTTTTTTTGAGACTAACCGGTAGCATACTGTAGTTTCTGCATGCTATGGAAAAGGGAGTGCGTTGAATCGAAGTTCATATAAAATCCATTAAATAATAGCTTTTTGTTTTCTTGTTGTATTATTTTTATTACATAAGTTTATCAAGGTTATTCTACTCATGGAAATTGAGCGAAGGCTGGTCACACCGAAGAGACGAATGCTTGACTGTTTGCACGCCATCTTGCGTACCTAGTAGAACTACGTAGTCTCAAATCTTGTAATACTGCCATCTCTTAGTCAGTTATAGAAAACATTCCCCCTCCATGGTAGCGTTAAACTCGTTGGAAGTCGCATAAGAAGTTTCACTTCAATAACTATTTAATCAGCTTTTCATTCACTCATTATCTAATTTACTCCATAACTCAGTCCCTACCTTCCCACATATCTCCGGAAGCAATAAAACCTTCAAATCCATCCCTGTCTTGTAATGGGACACTTTATTTCTGTAACGGCCATCGCAACCACATTGGAGTTACATTTACCCGTGTCGTTTTATTGCCATAACATTATGGTGGGGCACGAGAAATCACTCGGATCGTGTGAAAAATTCAGGAAGTGGTCTCTGGATTTAGGAAGGTTTGTTGATATGACGTAAAGTCGAGATGTTATTGGGATTGGCTGCTGTAACTTTGAGATGATTTTGTTTTGGAGAAAAAAGTCTTATTTACCTCTTGGAGCTCGTGGCAAATTAATAACAGCCGCTCGGTCGATCTTTAGGTTAAACCGCGCTTGCCTAGGTTTGTCCGTAGATGGGTGACCTCCCATTACATACCGAGTTTCCGCCGTGCCTCGGAAAGCACGTTAAGCCGTTAGTTCCGGCTGTCATTTGTAGACAGACAGTGGCCCGAAAGTCTGACAACCGGTCTTACCGTATTACCCAGTACTAACTGGGTTTTGGAGGTCAGATAGGCAGGCGTTCCATGTAAAATACTGATATTCAGCTGCAACCGGTTACACTGGAAGCTGACCCTAACATAGTTGGGAAAAGGCTAGGCAGATAATGATGAAAGTCTTATTTAACATCACACGAAGGTAAAATCAGAAAAAAATATTCTGTTGCTACCAACTTGATTTGGCTTTATATTTAAATCACTCTTGTTATTCTTTGACTTGTATCAAACTAACACCAGTGTGTCAATTTCATTACTATGCATGTCGAAGCTAAAAGCTTTATTTAGGTAGGAACTGCGTTTCAGAATTTTTAATACAATACAATTTCGTTTTTTCTATATGCTTCAATGACCTACTTGCTTGGCAAATTTATTTATTAAATAGTTAATTAAAACGGTATAACACCAATTACAGTAATTAACATAGAAACAGAAAAAGGCAGAACATAAAGTTGACGACATTCAATAAGTTAAACTAAAACTAACACGGAACAGTGGACACTCTTGCATACTTTTTCTCACAGAACACCAGATGTGTGTAAATCACCTCATCCCGAAGCCGACAACCAAGCATTCTGTACATGAAACTAAGTAACTTTACGCAGAAATTATTGCTGGGAAACGACTTTTTTTGGGGGGTGTAAAATCATGTTTTGTGGTAGAACTCAATGTAACGCACTCAAAACATTGTGCTGATGGACGGATTAAATAGAACGGGGGTCGTGGAGGTGTATAAAGTAAAAATCTTACATAAAAAACTTGTATTTAAAAAAATACTTGTCAAAAAGTTGGAACTTTGACCCCTAATATCTTCCGTAACTAGAAGGTATGGTGTAGAACAAAAAAATGATCGCAAAGACAGGGAGAACCAGTGCCTTTCGGCTTCGGTAAGAGGTGTTTTACACCCTTTATAAGCATTACTTTATTCCATTCATCAGCAAACACATCACATTCAGGGTTGGCAGTAATACGACACACCGGCGAATTCGCTCTGGCGACAGTTTTGGAGATAGGTTGGGCAAACAGATTACAAAGGCTGCCTTTTCTTTCCAAGTAAATTTTTTTGGTGCCACCTCAAACCAGCCTTTGCGGCGCTCGTCCAGATAATCTTGCGACCTTCCCTAGGATCATCCCGGCATCACCAATCTTCACTTCAATTCAAATCACGAAACCTTATTGCAATCAGAAAAACAAGTACCCAACAATAAACCTATTGTATACCTTATCAAAAACCCCCAGTTTATTTTCCCAACGGCCAGTATCATTGTAAATCGAAGCACAGTGTCCGCGAGCGGTGTCCCCCCTATCTTAAATAGCGTCGGGCTGCTGAGTGGCTATTTATTGGAGGTAATTAAAAAGAAAACAGACAAAAGGCTCGCAGCTGACTGGAACGTGCTCCGAACACTAAGTAATAATAGTGAGGGGATGATCGATTTGGAAAATCGGGATTTGGTTGTCGATAGTCGATTGGTTTGTTGGTTTAAGTCACAGACATATTTAAATATAGGTAATTCAAGGACCGACGGAACAACGTGAACAAAATCATATTCTGCATCGAGCCCAACGTATCTAGTTAAAATTAAGCAGTCTGTGGAATTCAATGCTGGCTTCTCTATTTCCTAACCATTATAATCTAGATCTCCTCAAAGTTCGAGTGCATCGGTTTCTTCTAGACAAGTTCTCTATACCCTAGGTCGCGTCATTGGTCCAGATCAAGCGAGTTGTGGCCAAATGCAAGCCTATTTAGGATAAAAAAATCGAGCGAGCAATATGGTTTTTTGTGTAAAGTGTCGAAATATGCAATTATGTAATTTTGCATCATAGCATGTATTAAAAGCTTAAATCTCTTTGGTTACAAGGGACCGTTTGGGCTATCCTTAAATTGTTATCTAATGCAACACGACTAGAAACTATATTTTCTTGAGTACTGATAACAAAGATATATGTGACTGAGTATGTTCACAACCTTAGGCCCAGATTTTAAGCTGGTATTCGATATATTTGATTTTGTCGATAACCCAAGAAACCAAATGCACATCACTATCAAAGATCACAAGTCGGTCGTGCGAAAGAGGACTTTTATCAGTCGCGACCGATACCAATACTCCTAGATTCCGACACCTTATTTATTGCCACCCTACCCATCACCACCTTATTTATACACACGCCATCGCTCTTATTTTCAAGTGATACGATCTATTTTAGTATGCATCAACGCTTGATGAAAGTTGCAATAACTTGCAAAGTCTTTTATTGCGTTAAAAGAATTCTTATTCTTAACGCAGCAAAATCGATATTGCTTCGGTAGATAGTATAGTGTTTCTTTGCTGAAAGTGACCCTTGGTTCTGGTGAAAAGTAATTGACAAATAAGTCATTTTTCATCGTCAAAGTGCAGTAAATGGTCCTGTTTGACCAAAGATTGATTATTTTTTTAACACTCGGTTTGAGTTTATCAATGTGTGTAATTTGTGAATCAACCAATTGCTGGTAGGGGTCAGATAAAAAAAATGCTGTAATAAAAAATACAATACATAGCTACATTCTGCAAGATTATCCAAGTTCAAGTAGTTAGTATTTTACTCTTAGATACTAAATAGGTACTGGCTTCTTGGTCTAGTTGTCGCTTTCGTGACTGCTGAGCATGAGTTCCTGGGTTCGATTGCCGGGTGAGGCAAATTGTTGCTGGGTTTATCCATCAGAAATTTCTCAGTGCAGCCACAGTGTCTTGATTTGTGACCAGTTGATGGCAATAGGCTCGCCTTCTGTTAGATCCTCCTATTAAATGTGGGGGTACTCAGGTACACTTCTGCCTTACCCTTCGAGAATCACAGGCGTGATGTTATGTTATGTTCTTAATACATTATAAATCAGGGGGGTTACTATGACGCTTAAAGCATTATTGTTCCATTCCTATTCCAGAGTGGGAAAGAGAAGGAGCTAGACGATCTGTATAGCTCCGTCACTTTTTCACTCTGGAATAAGAATGGAACAATAATGTTTTAAGGCGTCATGGTATGCCACCTGATAGGTAGAGTTACAAAATTGTGCCTCAGATTTTCTTTGCTGGTCGGTGTTCAAATGTCCATCCTGTACCTGATGCCCAGCTCTGTTCTCCTGCTAGATATGGATGAAAGTGAAAGATATATCGCACTCCTCCACTTAAAAAATCCAAATCAAAATATTTTTATTTTACATAGGCCTACATGGGCACTTTCAAAACGTCGACAAAAAGGTGCTCGGTTCGGGTTGGTCGTTTCCTATGGAGAAGAACCGGCAAGAAACTCCATGGTTACTCTTTTGTTCTTTTCCAATTACTTTTGTTGCATAATACATTTTTTTTTAATAATAATTTCTCCGATCCTCGTCGAGTTTCATTTCCGCGGCGCGTTTGCATTAGTCACTAGTCACCATTGTTCATTCTAGTTTTTCGGAGTTACAGGGTTTGGGAAAAGGAGGACCAGTCCTGTAAAAAAATGTGCCTGACATATACAAGACCCAAACAGATACAAGATACTGGAGAGAAGCTGGCCTATTGAAATGATAATCCAGAAATGCCATATACAAAGCTGATGCCTAATGTCATAATGGTCAACTTTTACCATCCGTAAGTTGCGTAGGTAGATGCTGCTATCACTTTGTCACATCTTTTTAGGGTTCCGTGCCCAAAGGGTCAAACGGGACCCTATTACTGAAACTTCGCTGTCCGTCCATCCGTCCGTCTGTCACCAGGCTGTATCTCATGAACCGTGATAGTTAGCCAGTTGAAAGATTATGTATTGCTGTTGCCGCTATAACAACAAATACAAAAAAAAAGAATAAAATAAATCTCTTCGGGGGCACCCATATAAAAAAGTGTTTTTTTTTTTTTATAAATACCCTTCGTTCGCGAGTCTGACTCGCACTTGGCGGGTTTTTTTTTCTACTCAGGTTATTGGGGAGTATGACAAATATAAATAAACCAATACGCACCCAGTACCCATCTCACTCCAGCTCCAGTACCCAGCCAGAATATAGAGCAGTGAAACATGATGTACAACACATTGGGGAGCTGGCATATATCAATAAGTTTTTCCCCACACCTGAGCAACTTTGGCTACCGACTCCAAGTTACCAAACTATTTGACACGCCAACTGAAAGTTGGGAACTTCCTTTGATTTATGCGTTCTAGGATTATTTGGAAAAGAAGACCTGAAATATGATGATTTCCTCGGATTACTTACAAAGGTTTGTCCAATCTTTGCTTTGATGCTTTGACGGCACGGTTGGCGCATTGCCTGAGCGATTGTCTGAGCCGTGTGTCGCAGATTCGATTCCAGCACGGAACAAATATTTGAACGGCCCACAGATAGTTGTTTCTATTGTGTGTGTTTAAATGTTTGTAAACGCACCCACGATACAGGAAAAAATCCTAGTGGGGGGGGCAAAGTTTAAAACAAAAAAAAAACACGATTTAACAATAATATCTTTGTGGAACAATTTTTTTTTATTTTTATTAA
The DNA here is from genome assembly GCA_963082945.1 of Cerastis leucographa. Taxonomy (NCBI): domain Eukaryota; kingdom Metazoa; phylum Arthropoda; class Insecta; order Lepidoptera; family Noctuidae; genus Cerastis; species Cerastis leucographa. The sequence continues at coordinate 6,160,950 of OY720363.1, read as the reverse complement.
CTAAATAATATTATTGAAAAAACATTTTCGAAAAATAGTGTTACAGCTAAATCAGATCGATTATGAATATTATCTATAGAAACAGAAATTTACAATTTCTTTTTTTAAAAACAGACCTTTCGTTAATCTTTTAGTTTATTTTTTTATTTATCATTACATATTTACATTATTTATTAACTACAAATATATCTAAAATCAAAATTACAGGGCGTCAAAAATTTCGTCCACATCGCTGTCAACAGGAAAAGTGCCCAGAACGCTGGCCGCATTGCCACGTTGTATGGCAATACTGATTCTTTGGGCAAAAAAAAGGCCAGCCTTCTGGTCACGTGAAGAGTCGACCAAACGTTTAGCGATATCTCGACACAAGTAATCTTTTAGTAACTTTTTAGACCTATGTATCCTGCTTATGCGTATGAAGTTTCATTAAAATCGGTTCTGTCATTTGAAATGCCGTAATGCGTAAACGCTCTCAACCATCACCACTTGATCAGCACCACAAACGAAAGGGGTACGAACCTTATTGTGGCATATCTAGCCGCCGCCATCTTGATTTGTTTTTCAAAATTTCCGAGCACGATTAAAGTGGTATATTTGGATAGGGGACACTTACACAAACAAAAAATGTTAAGTAACATGGTATCCTAAAGTGTCACGTTTCCGAGATTTTTCGCCATATGAGTCCATAATGTCACAAATGGCGATCTTTACTTCCAAATATCTCGGAAACGTGACACTTTAGGATATCATGTTATATAAAATTTTTTGTTTGTATAAGTGTCCTCTATCCAAATATACCACTTTTATCGTGTTCGGAAATTTTGAAAAAAAAATCAAGATGGCGGCGGCTAGATATGCCAGGCTCCATACAAAAATGTTCGAACCCCTTTGGTACATGAATTAGCCTATCACGATCCATATCACAACTCCTACGAGCTAACCCAACGCGTTCTTTGCTTTCCAATTCGGCACAGTTTCCTACGTCCACGTACAACTGTGCGTTATCAAAACTTATCGATAGGTATATCTAGCACAACCTATGAATGAATCAGAAGCTGTCTCTTTGACTATCTTAGAAATTATTGGAGTGAATACTATCTTTAAGATATCGGTAAAATTGAATAGATTGGCAATCGAAGAGTCTGTTCGGTTACCTCGATACATGAACCGCTGGATATTGGAAAGACAAGGCTTAGACTAGGGAAGGCTCTTTAACAAATAGGTAGTAACGGATATTTAGCAAAAAGTGTGCTGACAATGTCAGACATCTTATAATAATCGCCATAGATAGGGTTTCAGTTTACTTAGAAATAATGATCATTATAATGATTGTACCATACAGCAGTATACCTTCAACTATTCTCAATTCAAATAACATTTATTTTAACTTACTTTATACATTATTACAAATAATAAAAAACGATTCAACTCAACTAAGAAACTATAAAAGGTCGTCTAAAAACTTCTCCTCCTGTTGTATGGCAACACTTAGCCTCTTGCCAAGTTTGGCAGGTATAGCCAGTCCTTGGGTCACGGGAAACGTCAACTAGACGTTAAGACATTACGTTAAAAAGGCTGTGAGCACTCGGACTCCACGGCTCCAGAGTTTCAGGCCCAAACGGCACGAAAATATTCACAATACAAATATTTGACAGCAGAGTAAGAATATTTCTTGGAACCGAGAACTGTTCACTCAATGGCTATTAATTGCCTTCTTTATCATAAGAATCACACCAAAAACACCCATAGAAGTACAAAGACAAAATCTTCAAGTAAAAGAAACACAGCCAGCTCCAAAAAAAATAGTCCATACCACCGATAAAATCTTCACACGTGGAATGTTGCACATAAATAATAAAAATTGCCATCATAAAGACAATTGATACGTTATGAGTGGAGCCGTGTTGGCACGACACATATTTATGGTTAGTGGCCCTCATCGACACGGGTTCGATACCCGGTTCACGCAAAAACGCGTCCGACACATCGCGAGCGTAATATAATGTGAAATGATCGTTCGTAATGTGTGTACGGTGCAAAATATTGTAGTGGATCTGAATCACGGAGAAATATGCTCTACTTCGTACTTTATCAAACACAAAAACTTCGCAAAAGCTGTCCATAAAATATTGTAGAATGTTATGTTCAGTTTTTAACAGAAATTCAGCCAGTCCTTGACGAAATGTCACCTCTTGTCAAATCAGATCAAAATGAAAAGTCTGTGCCACTGCAGACTAAAAAAACCCGCTAAGAAGTTATTTTCCCAGTTCCTGAAATCCATGAAGTAAGTGCAACAATATTTTTTATTTCTATATTACATATGTACATTATTTACAAACTACAAATAAAAATAAAATAAAATAAAAATATGTACAAGTATCAAAATTACAGGGCGTCAAAAAATTCGTGCAACATAATTAATTAAAATTACATATTCAAGGGACATATCGTAGCACCAAGTTCACAATACACATCATCCCAAAAGACCTAAAAGCAAGTCACGTCCCTTGATCCTTGATTATCTTAAAGCTAAAAACCTGACACAAAGTAGAGCATCTTACTCACCCAGCCGCCGTCATCGTCCCACGGTGAGGTTACTTTATAGTCATGTCATATCAGTTAATGGCGCGCGCCTTTGTCGTAACGCCGCCGGCTGCCGGTCCCGTACATCAGCCGTATCGCCGCGACATCGGACGACACGGGAAACCGAGTAGAGCAACATTCGTGCTGGTTGATTTTTTGTTTTGTTTTCGCGATTTTTGAATTTGGAAGAGATAAGAGGTGTTAAATGTTTGGTGGTGGTTGTTGATTGGTAGGAAGCACGGAGGTTTCAAGTTCGTGAGATTTTTGAATCGTGGATACTGCATTTCTTTCGATCGTCACCATCATTCAGCCGAGAAGCGTCCATAGTGGGGCAAATGACTCCTCACAAGCAGCGCTTCATCGGCCAGTTCGCTGGCATCGGTCGCTGTCTAGACCCCGCCATCCCCTTTGAACCTAACCTATTCGAGTCGGGATGTCCAATGTCCCAAGCAAGCTTCGCTCGCTCCTGCATCCTAAGTTCTCCTTAATGTTTTTCACTACCCTGCCAAATCCTTTGCTCAGCACTCGTACGTAGTTTGCTTTGGAAATGTCGAGCATAATGAATGCTAATACAGAGAATGTCTGTGTTGAAATACATTTTACTCTTTAGTTTAACGAGCACCAAGCGGTCCAGCACAGCCTATGGATGTCTGTGGTAATATACACTTTGGCAATTATACTTATTACTAGGTGGTAATAACTCTTCCCGATCATTATAATCTAGTTCTCCTCGAAGCTCGAGTGAATCTGTTTCTTGTAGGCCAGCGTGCACCACCCTAGGCAGGCCGCGTTATCACTCCACATCAAGCAAGTTACAGCCAAACGCAAGCCTATTTAGTAATAAAACATAATTTCTCTTCACATTACTTTAATAATTTAAAGGTTCTGCTATCATCTCGATAATAGTGATTTATCCCAGCAGACAAATTTTTGGGGCAATGAAAAATCAGGGAAACACAGTCTATATATCTTTATCCCAAAGAAAATATGTTCCCGAACCAAACTTATTCAAATTAAACTCCAGGCTCTAAGTCAATAATTTGAAGGCCTTTTATTTTATCTGTAAATCAAATTTTAATATTTTTAGCCCAGGTAGGTCATAAAACACTAAAATTAACAATAAAAAGCTATAAACAGGGGTGTCACCCAATAAATTAAGTGCGACATTTGCGACAATGTAAGATCGTGTTCTTAGAACCGGAGACCAACAGGCTGTGGGTTAGGGCCATCAGGTTTTAACAAGTTAGAATATTTTATTAGTCACCGTCTATGTCTTGAACGAGACTAAAGTTTTTAAAACAATTCTTGGGTAAAAAGGTTCCTGTATAATATCACAGAATAACTTTCTATGACTTTTTCAGTAGCTGGTAATTTGGGTTCTGGTTGTTAACATCGACAGTTACTACATCGATGAATCAAATCAAATCAAATCAAATCATTTATTGCATCCATAATGTACATTTAACAGGTGGTCAAAATAAGAAATATTAGACACAATTATGGACCCTGTCGGGCACAGCAAGTTTTAAATAAGTAGAGAGAGGAAGAGTGCTTCTCTAATTTTCCTTGTCAAAGAAGAGTAATTATACAATTATCACAATTTTTACAATTACTACTAAGGTTACAAATATTATAATTATTTGAATTTCTGTTTACTTATTCTATTCATATTATATATTCAAGTCTATCTATTTATTCATTATTTATTTAAATATATTAATAATTAAGTATTATAATATACTTTATTTTTGTTATTTTACATATTAAATGTTTGTTATTCATAATTATGTATTTTTACTGAATTTATCCGTAAAATATTCGTGTAATGAGTAATAGCTTTGTTGCTGTATCGAAAATGTTCTATCATTGGGTTAATGAATCGACAGTATTCCAAATCGATGTTACGCGACATCGATAGGACACCAAATTGATAGTACGCTATATCGACGGTACGCTACATCGACAGTACACCAAATTGATAGTACACTATATCGACGGTACGCTACATCGCCAGTACACCAAATTGATAGTACACTACATCGACGGTACGCTACATCGACAGTACACCATATTGATAGTACACTATATCGACAGTACGCTACATCGACAGTACACCAAATTGATAGTACGCTATATCGACGGTACGCTACATCGACAGTACACCAAATTGATAGTACACTATTTCGACAGTATACCATATCGATAATACTTTGTATCGACAGTAAACCATATCTTATCTTACCTTCAACTATTCTATTTACGAAGTATAAATAGAATTAAACCAACTACTTTCATTATAAATGGACGGCCCGCCGTGACGTGCTGGGTTCGATCCCCAGGTTAGGCAAAGTGTTATTGGAATTTTTCAGTAGCACCCGTGGAGTCTGGATTTGTGCCCAATAGGCTCGCCCCCTATTACATGGGACTCAAAAATTATTAGCGGAATGTTGGTGTACTCTCTGTCTGCCAAACCGATTACAGGCGTGATTTTATGTATCTACATAGCTTAAAATTAATAATAAAATATGTAAAAGTATCTTATTTAATGTTCTTTTTAGTTTTTACTATGGACACTTTTAACGTGTACGTCTTGCTACATCGTTCTCACATAATGTACCCTCAACATGAATGATGTAACTAAGGTTTTCGTAACAAGATTCTGATTTAAAAGATTGTCCATGGAGTTTCTTGTCCATTCTTCTCCATAGGGATCTCGCTTTGGAATGGGCGACTACAGTACTTTCACAGTTATTATGTCTTGTGACTGGGACTGTAGCTTCATTTTTATTATTATTCGACTATTCAAAAGTGCTTGTAACTAGCCTACTTAAAATAAATGATTTGGATTTGATTTGATTATCAAAATAGGAAAAGGGCGTCAAAAAATTCATCCGCATAGCTGTCAACAGGGAAAGTGAAAAGAACGAACGCTGAAAGAAAGCTGGCAGCATTGCCAGGTCAAATGGCAAAGCTAATTCTTCAAGCTATTTGGTCATTAGGTACTTTTGTAATCACTGAATATTCCATGATTGTTAATTTCTAGTTAAGTCTGTTACTGCTATTCTGTTTAATATAAAATGACTCAGCTGAGTTTGCAACATTTTTCCAGGGAAATGTTATGAAAGTATTTTGTGTGTTGCTGTTTATAAATCTGGTTGTATTCATTGTAGACAGCCGAAAATAGATCAGAAGGAAATATTGGAATAGGTGGAATGCCAAGGAATCGGAAGACGTGGAATGTTCTATTTTAAACCTCAACACCTGATAAAAACAAACAATTTACCCAAAGACTGAGGAATCAGCTTAGAATCAGCAGCTATCAGCAGAAATGTCAAAAATTATCGTAATGACAGGGAGATCAAGTGGCTTTCAGCTTCGTTAAGGATCTATTTAGGTACACTTTTTTTCCGAGTATCGTAAGTATTTAAATGTCTCTGAATTTACTAAAGAAAACACAGTTGTCTACCGAAAGAGATTTAAAAGACTTATAGAGCAGACATTGGAAATATTGAAGTGAAACTTCTTATGCGACTTCCAACAAGGTTGTGTTAAACGTTTAACGCTACCATGGAGGGGGAATAAAAAGAGACATAGCGAGAGTGAATGCGTGGCACTCGAACGCATGCGTGTAGTATTACGAAGTTTCACTTCTTCCGCGCGGAGGGACTCCACGAAATTTTTTTTTCATACAAAATTTTTAACCCCGCGCCCCCGAACGAATGACAGTAGACAGGACGACTTGTTACTAAGTAGTTACAAATTTTCGATTACGATTTCATAGACTTGTTCCGTCTATCGCTTTTAAATATTTAAATGACTTTGTGTCAACCCTAGTCCCTACCAATATCTTCCCCGCGGCCAACTTACTCATACAACTTTATGTGACACTTTATTAGAACCTTAAGGACTTACAACAAAGAGAATATTTGGTTTCTTAGAAGAATCTCTGTCGTCGAATTATGTTATATTATTATGTTTGCATACTTTGTATTATTTTTATGTTTAATACTTAGCGGTGACACACCTGGAAAGTCATTGGTGATTAATATTGCGTGACGTCATTAGAAAAAGAAAAATTGATCGCCTCTTGTTTTTAACCAAGTACGTCCCTATGCGGGCCATAGAAGATAAGTGCATGACGGTTTTAAAACCGATTTCAGTAGAGAGCACATCCGTAACAGCAAACCTGTCAGTAAGCTTTTTTGCGACCATGGCATCACCGGCAACACATGACGATATGGTTGCTTCATCAACATCATCATCAGCCTATAATGTTCCCACTACTGGGATACAGGCCTCCTCTCTAGAGGGAGCGGGCTATAATCCACTCCACCACGCGGGCCCAGTGCGAATTGGTAGATGTCACATCTTCGATTTTTAGTTCTAGGACACGCCGGTTTCCTCACGATGGTTTTCTTCACCGTTTTTAAGGGCAACGGTGATGAAGTAAATTACACCATGTAATGCGCCTGCCTGGGTTCGAACCCACAGCTTTCTGTTCGTAAGTCGGGGCTGCCACCATTGGGCCACCGCTGCTCTCATGGTTGCTTTAGTAAGTTTATTACTTGTTATAAAATAATCTCCCAAACCCATTCTATCATCGAGTAGAACGTATACGGCGAAGTGTCACCGTTATATGATTGAAGTTCCATCCCCGTAGGACATTTATTGTGCGAACCGCTAGACTGTGAAATTTTCTGCAAGCTTTTGCACTATTATAAGGAAGCCAGATAGTGAACCGTCTGTTTCCATTATAATTTGGAACTCTTCAAAATTCAAGTGAATCGGTTTCTTCTAGGCAAGCGTGTTCCACCCTGGACCACGTCATCGCTTCACATGAGGCGAGTTGGTTGGTTGAGGCCAAACCCAAGCCTATTAAGTATTAAAAAAAAAAAAAAAAAGTTTATTGCAGAAACTTGTACAACTTTTACAGTAAATCTTACATAGGGACCTCCTTTTAAGTAAATTATATACCTGTGCTAGAAGGCCCCGCTCTTCAATTACAAATAAAAAAAAAATGGTAAAAGTGGTGTACAAAAATAAAATAAAATTTAAACAAGAAATTATAAGATATCTAAAATTAAAAAATAAAAGAACTTTGAAAACACTCCTAAAATAGTGTGTGTGAGTGTGTGCATGTGTGTATGTGTGTGAGAGCGTGTGTGTGCATGCGTGTGTGTATGTGTGTGAGTGCGTGTGTGTTTCTTTTCAAGTCATATTGACGATACTTGCAGCAATATTTCAATGTCATCATAGGTCTTCAGTTTTAGCCATTGAACTAATGCCTTTTTGCAGTCTTTAGTAGTCATGGGATAGATGTTAATTAATTTATTTATTTAATTATATAGGGTAGCGGAATTTGTATTGAATTGTCTTTTTGCATAACTAGTTTTAGCGAATTCTACTGGTGCAACACGGTGCTTTCTTCTTCTTTCCTGAGAGTTAGGGTCATATGGCAGGACTTTGTGTAATTTTAAGATAGCGTGAAGTATGTACAATTTTCTGACTGTGAGAATACCGCTTAGGGAGTATAACTCATTGGTCGGGAATCTGAACGGTTTGGTGTACATGACCTTTATAAGAGATCTCTGTGCTCGCTCTAGCTCAAGAAACTTCGTTTTTGTCGCACCGCCCCACACAGGTATGCAGTAGATAAGAATTGATTGAGCCAGAGAGACATAGATTTCTGTTAACATTTTTTTAGTTGTCACATGTCTTAGGTTCTTAAATATCCAAATAAGTTTTCTCGTACGGGCCATGACCATATCTATGTGTGTATGCCAAGATAACCGCTGATCAACGATTATACCTAAGTATTTTATATGGGTTACTTTTTCTATGTTTTTACAAGAACAATTTGTGCTAGAAGCATTATGACAAGTGTGGATTTTGAGAGTTTCGTTAGGTCCGGGTTGAGTGTTATTGTAGTTTGTAAATGCAATATATTTTGTTTTAGAAATATTTAGTGTTAGAAGATGTGAGTTCAACCAGTTGGCAATTTCGAAAAGACCCTTTTCAGAAGATTGATATACGGATTCCCATGTGTCGCCAGAAAAAACAATAGCTGTGTCGTCTGCATATGAGAAAACGAAAAAAAAAGGTAAGGTTTTAGTCTACTAGTAAAAAAAACTGGCCAAGTGCGAGTTGGACTCGCGCACGAAGCGTTCCGTACCATTATTAATAAAAACGAGCAAAAAATCACCCCTAAAATTTTTATTTTAATCAGTTTTTAGTATTGTTGTTATAGCATCAACAGAAATACATAATCTGAAGAAATTTCAACCGGCTAACTATGACGGTTCAAGAGATACAGCCTGGTGACAGACGGACAGCGAAGTCTCAGTAGTAGGGTCCCGTTTGACCCTTTGGGTACGGAACTCTAAAAACGTGACAAATGTTTCTTCTATATTCAAGTTTAAAACATCTTTTTATAGGTGGGTGAATTTCCCAAATGACTTTTTTTTTTGTCTTCGGTGAAATTAGCATTAGAAAAAAGGAATATCGTTCTGAATTATATTTTTTAGTATTTAATAGGTAGTTATTGGGTTGTGGCAAAAATATAATTTGCCTAGGACTAATTACAAAGGTTGAAATAAATTCATAAACCTCTATTTTTTTCAAATCGGTGCTGTCCCTCTACTTTTTTTACAAACAAAAAAGCTTATACACTAATAGAAATAAGTAAGTTAAGTATATAACTTATTTTATTTTATAGAATATTAGTTAAGTTATTAATATATAGCATATTTTATTACATAATTAACAATTATTATTACTGAGAGGCACAAACGTACCTGTCCTGAAAAATGTTCTCATATCGCTGGACAAAAGTAATTTAAACCTAACTTTTCATCGACGAGTCCGACAGCGTCCCTCACCCCAATTTTATTTTCCTCGTTAGTGTGTGCTAGTGCGCAGTCAGGACGGATTTGTGTTAAATCGCTGCATATTCTCACCAATAACATAAGTACGCCATTTCAGTTGCTCCCGGACAATTATTTTATAGTATCGGTGGTTGCATTTTTCTAGTGTAATGAGTAGTTTTATTTTTGTTGTTTGGTTCTAACACAGTTAGTAAGTAAATTAGCTTCATTGACTGTTATTGAATTTATCCTAGAAATATCTATCATAATAATGCATTTTTTCTAATTTTCGGAAAAGTGTTATTTCTCACGTCGCTGTTCTCATATCGCTGTAATCGGTGGTCTTTATTACCACCGATGTGATAATTTACACCGAAAAAATCAATCGGTGTCTTATATCTAATATCGGTGTTTTGATTCATGATCAACGCACAGTTTTGTCACATCGGTAGATTACTTTATCATATCGGTAGATCATTTTATCATCTCAGTGATTCGTTTTATCATATCGGTAGATCCCGTGTCATTTCGTTAAGTAAAGTATAAACTATCACAAAGACAATGATAAGAAAATATTTTTTTTTTAATTCATAGTACCTATAGTAAATAATAATAATAATAAAGAAAGTAAATATAATAAAATAGGTACATAATTTCAAAAAATATATTGCAACTGAATTTCTAAAAACTCAGTTCTCTTTGGATGTGATCTACTTACATAAGACCCTCAGTTCAGGTATTCAGTTCTAAGTCACCCTTGTAAAAATATATATAGGTACCTACTAACTATTTCATTTTTTGATGTTCAAAGGGTGATAGATTATCATATCGCTGGATATGTTCATCATTTCGGTGGATAAACTTATCATACCGGTGTACAAAAAAAAAAATCGGTGCCGGTTTGTCATATCGGTGGAAACCAGAATTCAAACTGAATTTTCTCCTTAGTCTTAAATGATACGTTGATGATATTAAATTTAGGGATATTTGATATCTTAAAGATTACATTAAACCTGAAAAATATACAAAAAAATTATAAATGAAAAAGTTCACCGATATGATAAAAAAAATGGCATTTGTTGAAATTCACCCAGGTAAAGCTCACGCTAAACAGCCGACGCAAAACAAAAAACCGTTCACTCTATCCTGCTAATCCTGAAAGCCAAAACGAGCTTAAACATAGGTCAATTCCCAAAACTAATTAAGTAAATAGAACCCAAGTCCGGCCAACTATGTTAATCCCAAACTATCAACCTTCACATATTCAATCCAAACAACTTTAGAATTAATTCTGCTGATGGGACAGAAAGGGGACAATGGCTAATAAATATTAATTTCGGTCAGGATCATATCTTGGACATGAATAAATAATTCTATGACCACCGTGTAGTGAAAATTATCAATTTCCCGCGCGGGAATGCGGTTCGGGATCGGGATAAACAACCCTTAACTTCGGGACTGTTTGACTTTGTAGGGTTGTCGCTGTTATTGTTGAATAGCATTATTTTTGTAAATTAATACGGAGTAGGTAACAGTATCGAAAGATTTATAAAACATTGTGGAAGTTTCTAGTTTGGTTGACTTTACTACCGCGGCACTAAATTATAATAGTTCTTATACACTTTATAATGTGCAAAGTATCTACCTAGGCGTTTTTTTAGAACATCCTGAGTTCCAAAACTTTGACCATCGGTACTTTATAGCAGGCCCCAGGGAAGTAGCTGACCATCGCTTTGCAAGCCTCTTACTGTCATGTCAATGACAAAACAGTAAACTAAGAGACTGAGTAGATGGTTAAGCCAATGATAGCTTAACCCTTTTAAATCAAATTTACATGAAAAACATTAGTCTTTGAGAAACATTATGCTCCAATGACTATAATGACCACATATTGTAAAGTCAATCACTAATAAAATCATATTTGTTATTACAATAGTACTTTTATTTCAATCACAAAAATATTCGCAAGCCTATGTGCCAACCCTATTCCCACCCCTTCCCTTCGGGCTTCATATCAAGTACAACATAAAAGCAATTCAGCAAATTGTTATTGACATGTTAATAGTTTGAATGTCGTGATGTCGCTAGCGTCGCCCCGGAGTTGCCATGTTAAATATTATGACATGTCTCGCGAAGGGTTAATGAGATATGGCAACACTGTACGTAAGGTTAAGTTGTTTGTAACTATTTTAATTGAATTGTAGGTAATTGTGTGATGTTGTTAGTGTTTTGTTTGTGCTTAGTTTTAGTGTAGATTGTGTGGTTAAATTATATTTAGATTAGGGTTTATGAAAACTATAATAAGCGCTATCTAACGCTCGAGCAACCATTATTATTGTATTGAACTCATGTATGTTTAAAATTAAAAGTTTTCTAATTTTTTTACAGGTATGTCTTGTTATCGTGTTTAATGAAATTGTTGTAATCCATAATAATCGAAATCCCGTTAATCTGTTTCATACAAGTTTACATAATGTGTACTTGTGTATAATGTGTACATTTTCTATGTGGTTTACATTGAATATGCAAAAAAGAAGCCCAGTGCAGTCTGTAATTTCGTATTCTGGCAATTTTTTAGGCTGTGTACTTTACCAGAGAGAGAGAAGAGAAGAGAGAAAAGAAAATTCGAGTCAACAGCTATTCTTAGTAATTAACTATACCTACCAACAGCAATGGCCAAATATAAATTGTACCTATGAGATACCTGTTCAATCTAAGTATGTCTTGTTACATATTCAGCCTCTGGCTTTCCAACACAAAACCACAAAGCTGGGATACCGCCGGCACAAATTAACAATATCAAATACATTTTTCGATACAAAATCAAATTATAATGTAACCCTTTATCCGTTTACGTAACAAGCTTCCAATTAGCGACGCAACCCGCAACTCCGTACCTCCTTTCTCCGCAAAGCCGGGATCCCGGGACCCCGGGATGTTAGACAATTTTGAAGATAATGAATATCGCCTGAGGACATCACTACTGTTTGTGCTACGTGCCATCTGTCACAGCCCTTTGATGTAGAGTGGCTATGATTTGAGCTTAGTGCATAATGTACGTATGCTCTCATTTTTACTGTGCACACAGTCTAGTGTAAAATGTATTTGTGCAATTTTTAACCGACTTCTAAAAGGAGGAGGTTCTCAATTCGATTGTTTTTTTTTTATGTATGTGCACCGATTACGCTGAGATTTATGATCCCATTTACGTCATTCTTCTTTAGTTTGATGCGGAATAGTTGCTATTTGGTGCCATAAAATTTAACATAGTTTGGCCCAGGAGTTTTCATTTCATGAACATTTTTAAATTTATTTCTGTACAATTTTCACGTATATACACCTATTTCTCCGTGATTAATGGACCGATTTAGATGATTCTTCATTCATTTGGTAGAAAAAGATTGCCCGGTGGGCCAATATGAATTTTATTATCATCAAAATCGATAATTAGCCATTATTGGCAGGTATTTCTTTTCAATTTACTACAGGAATAATACGAATAAGAAGCAAAGGTTTACTAGAACACAGATTAGCTTGCGCTACCGTAGGCTAATGTCCAATTACATACCTACGTAACATGAAGAGTTGACGTAGATGATAGCTCTAAATTTCCCTTCTAATGTCATTACATAATGTTGTAGGTACTTAAATATCTGTCCCCAATAGGAGACAATTATCCGCAATCAACACAACGCTTGGTCACCGCGGCGACTCTGTATAAATAATTCAACTCATCAAGGGTCGATTGTGACCACACTTCGATCTGGGATAGTTTGTGTATACAAAACAGTATATCTTGGTATTTTTGATGTTATACTTACAAATATAGTTTGTGAGTAGCTGTTGAGTAAAGTTGTCATCATTAGACAAGGGTGAAAGAAGAAGGGACACTATTTAATTCAAACTGTAGGACGGTATAGCAACGAAGCGCTCGCGCTGTCTTTCAGGCAAGCGTAGGTCAGAAAATTAAAATCAAAATATCTTTATTTCACGTAGGCATACATGGGTACTCATAAAACGTCGAAAAAAAGCTCAGTTCGGGTTGGTATATATGGAGAAGAACCGACAAGAAACTCCATGATTACTCTTTTAAAATCTTTTGGTTTTACAATATTCTATGTTACAGCGTTAGTACTTAAGTATGGGAAGACATCGTAGGCCCGACAGTAAGTCGTTGCTTACTCCAAAACGTAGACCAAGATAAAAACTTACCAAGGATCTAAGAATCTATAAGGCCTACAAATCCTACAATGTCCACACATTTACAAACAATCGGTAAATAAGAAAAAGAGTCAAAACAAAATATTAAAAAAAAAAATAGTGCGTGGAAGAAGTGAAACTTCGAATACTACCCGCATGCGTTCGAGTGCCACGCATTCACTCTCGTTATTTTATTTATCTTCTAAATAGTATTTTGTTGTTTTGTTGCATTATTTTTATTACATAAGTTTATCGAGGTTATTCTACTCATGAAAATTGAGCGAACGCTGGTCAAACCGAAGAGTCGAATGCATGACTGTTTGCACGCCGTCTTGCGTGTACCTAGTAGAACTACGTAGTCACAAATCTTGTAATACCGCCATCTCTTAGTGAGTTTTAGAAAATATTACCCCTCCATGGTAGGATTATAGGCGGCGTATCCGGGGCACGCGCTTCTCGCTAGTTCGGCACGCACCGCCTGTCGCATACGGTCACATTTTTACTGTCTAACTATACTGTTTTTACATCTAGACTGTATACAAGCTGTTGTTTTGCAATCTCGTTAAATTCAAGGAGGTAACTATGCTAATGATTCTCGACCCGAATCAATAATAAAATGGGTAGGTATTTTTTTAAATGCTTATTTACGGAAATCGGTAAGTGTGAACCACCCGTGTTTCAAACGCGACTCGTTCGATCCTCGCCCTATAACCGAGCTTTCACACATACCTACACACAATCAAACCTTTATTCGATAATTTCCTTCTTATTCCACCACGTTAAAGGGGTTATTCTAAAATACTGACAACTTTAATCAACAAAAAGGCAGCGTTTATTAATGATTAACTAGAAACCGTAATTTATATTAATTAATTATGTCTTTTCTGACAACCTCCTGAATTTTGACGGGGATGCAAAACAACACCTTGTATATATACTGTGGCAGTGGACATCATTTTTGCACCATACATCGTCCATTCGATTTAAATCCGTTACCTGTCCCTCTGCAAAACTTAAAATAGATGGCGCAGTATTTGATATTGTAATTCAAGAAATGATGAAAAATACAACCAATCGAATATCTATCAACTATAACGAAGATCATGAGAAAGTTAAAATTGATATCATCAACACCTTCTGCCAACTAAACCATTCAACTGCGTTGGGTTCCCAGTCTAACCAGACGCAGCTGAATAACAGTATTTGCATGTAGCGACTGCCTATCTGACCTCCACAACCCAGAAAGTAACGCGTAATACGATACCCCTTTGATAAAACTGGTTGACTGACCATCTAACCTCCAAAGTCAAAATTGAGATAAGATACTGAAAACCTTATCAGTCTTTTTGAAAGTTGTTTATGAAACGATATGCAAGCAACTAACCACTAACCATAAGGTGGATTTTTAAACAGTTTCAGACAAAAATACCATAAGAGAACGTAAAACTAAAACGAGTTGCAATATACAACATGCGTAATTAGAGCTTTAATAAGTCCTGTTACAACTCGACGTAGGCTTTAGAGATGATAATAGAGCTTCAGTGGTAATCTCCAATTATCCGCCTTTGTGCACGTTCTAGTAATTTAACTAAATAACCCATTTCTCTAGGCTGACGTTTACGGCTTATTGTCTGGTTTCAGGTCCTCCTACTAAATGGAAAGTTAGTGCAGAGGATTCGTACCTACTATATTCTTGATAATTGAACCTTTTTACTACCAAACTATATGGTGTAAGAGAGCCAAAATTTACCTACCGCCAAAATACCAACAACAGGAAAATCTGTTCAAAAATGATTTACGCAGACAAAATGGCGCCTTTCAAAAACCTCAAGTCGTCGCTTAAACCCCAAGACATTTAATTACCAGTAATTTATCGCCGACACTAATCCGCGAACTTCTGGCCAACAAGAAAAAATATAAAAAAATCTATCTCCTTGATTACAAGCTGTCACGTCGTAGGATTTTTCCCAAACCCTCATTTTAATTAGTCACGTCGGTTTGTACGCGTTCTCGAGTGGAGAACATCCATTTTCTTAACTACTGTAATTGCCCCCACCTCGCGATGTTGCCAGCCACAAAATTTATTGCTTAATTACCTCAAGAAAACGCGTCGCGCTCAACATCCCCGACAGATGTTTTTTATTCGCCGTGGAAAAACAAGAACGGTTTAAGAATGACATTAATTAATTCTTAATGAAATTCATCTTCACCCTCGGTCGTGTTTTAAATTAAACGCTCGATTTATTACTTGTACAATTTGTCGCGAACACAGCCCTCGTAATTAAAACACGGTCATCAGTTATTACGTTTATTAGCGTCACAAAATAGTTGTAAAATCTCCATTTTATATTGCAGGTTGATTCTAAGAATAAATACTACATCGATATTAAATGCTCTTAAAAAGTTAATAGTTTAAACGTGATATTATTATGTCGTTTGTGGCTATCTTTTCAAATTGGTTCTTTTGAAAATCGAGCCAGAAACGACGGTTTTCTTATTGATAGGTTCAATATTTTCTTTGATACGGTTCATCGACAGGTCCGTGGAACAGTGCATCATCAAATCGAAGGTATCCATCGTCCGGTCGAACTATGTCCGGATAGCTCTTATGTGCAATAGGCTCATGGTAAGTATCAGCGCTCTCATGGTACTGGTGACTGTTAATAAGATTTCTGTTAGCGATCATTGCAGTCTTGAACTTGTCTTCTTTCTGTGGCAGAATTGGGGTAGGTGTAACTTTATTCTCTATTTTCTTATCTTTGGCAACTGTGCCTGCTCCGGCAAGATCTCTGTAGTTCCTTTCATCTTTTCTAAGAGGAGCGTATGGGTATCTGCTTCGGAATCTATAGTCGTACCTTCCAGTCCTCGCGTTCGCATACATGTCATCATCAAAAGGACGCCTGTAAGGATCTACCGAGTACCTGTACCTTAGATCCACACTAGGAGGAGTGCGTACTACTTCAGGCAAATGCGCGTAGTAGATAATTCTTTTCGGTTTCCTAGGTACCATGTTATCATAGTTCTCGTCAAATCTATCAACTCTCTGACCGTAATATGGGAAGTAACGTCTTCGATCAATCATATCGTAGTAAGGATCTCTTCTGTATAGATCATCTGGGACTGGATAGTATCTATCATCGTAGAAGTATCTTCTAGATTCTTCTGCAATTGGTGGATTATAAACAGCCTGTCGTGGGAACACTGGCTTGTACTTTCCTCTATCTCTGTCTTCATCAGGTCTTACAAATTCTGTTCGTAGTTCATCGGTTCTTGTCGCTCTTTGCACAGATTCTTTGTCGTTTCGAGATTCTGAAGCTTCTAGTGGTTTGTTTTGGGTGATAAAGTTGACTCTTGGCATTCGAGAATTGATTAGATCGCCTGATGGTTGAGGTGGGGTCAAAATATTGTCTCGTTGATCCCTTTGGTCTCTCTGTTCTCTCTGGTCTCTCTGATCTCGTTGGTCTCTTTGATCTCTCTGATCTGGTAAAGGCAGTTTGATCCAGTTCTCATTAGACGCTCTCGCTCCCCGACCAGTAGGCTTGTCAGTCACTCTCTCTGTAGTCTGATACAGAGGCAAGACTTCCTTAACCTCATTGGTGATAGATATCTTGGTTGTAGGATCTTCGGGCGGCAACGGACCTGGTATCCACGGTTGGTTCAGATTCATGTTTGTCTCTTGGTGATGGGATTGCATGTTGTAGTATTTTTCTTCTTCGATCACACCTCGTCGTCCTCTTACGGAGTCTGACTCCAGGTTGATCTGGAATTATAAAAATTGAAATCATTGTAGATAAAGTAGAGATGTTAACGTGGACAGCTGAAAATGTAGTCTGGACTCGAGTTTGGACTATTAATTGTTAATTGATTGTAACTTTTGCTACTGTTTTGATTACTTTAAGAAATTCCGCATTTTCCGTTATGTAGGTATTCTATTTTCGTGCCATGTTTAGATATAACACCTACGTTTTTTAAGTCAGCTGCTTTAACAGCATCAGATTTTTACATTCTGTAGACAAATACGTGTACGTACTCTCTTCGGTTTTGTGTAGGTTATACTCGTAAAACAGCTGTATTGAAGCAGGTGGGTTGCGAAGAATCTCGTAGGTGGTAACGCTGTGACCTGTCTGGGTACACGTAAACACTGAGTCACGAGTTACTACGCCGAAAGTGCAGTGCTATTCTGCATTAGAGAAATTCCTGATGGAAAACCCAATAAGACTTTGCTCGACCTGAGTCGGACCCCTGGTAGTCGAACCCATGACCTCGTGCTCAACAATGCTTACGACTATTAGACCATTGAGGTAGTCAGAGGCTATGTGTTACATTATGTTATGTACGGCCTACTCAAGTCACAAGAACTCAAGTTTTGAAAGTATAAAGACGTCAACTCGACAAGATCGTTCAGATTACAAAAAAAAAAACGTCACATTGAAAAAAAAATGGTGAACATCGCTTTTCTTCGATTCCCGGATCGGGTTATGCTTTTCCATCACGAATTTCTCCGTAGTAGCCAGGGAGTCTGGATTCGTGCCCGGTTGATGGTAATAGGGTCGCCCCCTATTCATGGGACTTAAACATAACTGGCGAAAAGCGGGTGTACTATTATGTACGGTGAGAACAGAGAACATACCATATGTTCTCTCTTTTTATGAAAAGCGGAATGACTAAGAAATGGTGAAGACATGCAGTATTTAGGTTCAGTTGAAAACCAGCGTCGAGCACTAGTTGTCCGGCATTATGCTGAACTGGGCCTATTTGGCGCTGCCGTGGCCCGTGAGTCACACAGTATTTCTTGTTTAGTTTTAAGTTTGTTTTTATAGTGTTTGTACTTGTGGCAATTGCGCCAATAAACGTTTTTTCTTTATTTCTTTCTCTTTCAGAAAGTTTTCGGGATAGTCCATTGTAATCAAAGTTTTTGTTTTAATATTATTCCTCTGTTTTTGAACTGCTTCGGATCATAAACGACGACACTGTTGGCGCAGTGGCTGAGCGATCGACTGCTGCGCTGCGTGTCGTGGGTTCGATCCCCGCACGGAACAAATATTTGTATGGCCTACAGATTCCGGGTCTGGCTGTTTGTGTATGTGAGTTTAAATGTTTGTAAACGCACCCACGATACAGGAGAAATTCCTAGTGTGGGGCAACGTTTTTTTTCTAAACGTTTTTTTTTTTTTCAAAAAAATATTAAATACTGTTTCAGAATACCCAGCCTAAAGTTTCACTGCTACAACACTTTTAATTGCGAACAGTAAGATCGATAGCAACTTTCAGAATAACACCACAGAGCACTTTGTTTATTATGAAAACCCGGCTTAGGTTATGCGGTCGCGACTGATAGAAACAAGACGCGGTCAGGTGTGAAGAGCTATGTTAGGACAAACGGTTTATTTATCGCTAATCTATTCGATAAAAGCTTTACATTCGTGTCAATTAATACTTTATATTCTCTCGTTTCACAAGAGTTATTGGGTGACTTGTGTTTCAAAGGATGTTTGTGGCTTTGTTTAGTTTTTTGCTGGGAGATTTTCCATAGTCCGCTTTTAAGTAACCTATGTTGTTGTTTGATTTCAGTAAGTACAGTTAGATGTGGTGGAAGGTAAGTGCATTTCAAGAATATCGGTTCCTTGCCGTTGTATTTAATTAAAACTAGCTTATGCACGCGGCGTCGCCCGCGTGGAGTTCGATAACTGTCCCACGGGAACATACTATCGGGATAAAAAGTATCCTATGTGTTAATCGAGGTTATAAACTACCCGTGTGCCAAATTTCATCCAAATCCATTCAGTAGTTTTTGCGAAAAAGTAACAAAGATCCATCCATCCATCCATCCTCACAAACTTTCGCATTTATAATATTAGTAGGAAGTAGGATAGTAGCATCACTATTAGGATTTTACAACGACTAGGTACTTCACTTATGAATGGATGGATTGTATGAGAAATGATATGAAGAGAACAGGAGTAAATGATAACGTGACGAAGGACAGGGGACAATGGAAGAAAAGACGTGGTGCGCTGACCCCAAATGGAACAAGGGTAGGAAGATGATGATGTTGTCTTGATAACTTACTTCGGTATGTTTCTCGAACTCGTGCTCCTCCATGGGGAAGACGACGCGGATGAAGATCCCGCACCACAGCAGGATCGCCTTACAATGTCTCATGGTTGATGTTGAGGTTGCTTACTGAAATATAACACACGATTCATGAAGAGTGTGCTACTACGAGACTCATTCTTAGTTCTTTTTCACTCAAGAAAATCGTCGTGAGTAAATCTAAACTTATAATATTATAAAGCTGAAGAGTTTGTTTGTTTACTTGTTTGGTTGGTTGAACGCGCTAACCTCAGGAAGTACTGGTTCGAATTGAAAAATTATTTGAGTGTTGGATAGCCTTGGATAGGCTACAGCCTATATATAAAAACTAGCTGTCCCGCGCAACTTCGTCTGCGTCACATTTTCCCCGTTTTCGCAACATTTTTCATTGCTGCTCCGCTCCTATTGGTCGTAGCGTGGTGATATAGCCTATGTCCTTCCCCAGGATGAAATCTATCTTCTTGCCAAATTTCATTAAGATCCGATCAGCCGTTTAGTCGTGAAAAGGTAACAAACAAACATACAAACAAACAGAGTGACTTTCGCATTTATAATATTATAGTATGGAAGTATGGATACATAATATCACGCTACGACCAATAGGAGCGAACAACGGAGAAAATGTGATGCAACCGAAGTGGCGCGAGTCAGCTAAACTTTAATAACTAGACGGCAGAAATTCGTTACTGTTTTACAAAGTATTTAATTGCTGCTCATCTGGCTTAGCTTAAATAGGCCAATTGTAGAAGTCTTGTTTCACTCTTTGCAGATAATTTCATGACCTGCTCAACCCACAAGAAACTGAGCTTAATAGCACCTTGATCTTTTGGGTTGAGAACATGTTATAATACTGTGACATAGTTAACCTACTTCCTATAAAACCCTACCCAAAAATCGTGTTAAATTTAGGCATTCATTTAGATGTCGCTTAATATTAAGGAAAGAGGGCATAACTTGGTATCATACATGGGTGGATATCTGAGACATAATACAGGGTGGAATCGACAGTGACGCACAAATGCTTACCACATCCTCAGCGCATAATTCATAAGCCCACTATTTTTTAGGGTTCCGTACCCAAAGGGTCAAACGGGACCCTATTACTGAGACTTCGCTGTCCGTCTGTCACCAGGCTGTATCTCATGAACCGTGATAGTTAGCCAGTTGAAATTTCTACAGATTATGTATTTCTGTTGATGCTATAACAAAAAATACTAAAAACAAATTAAATAAATATTTAAAGGGCTCCCATACAAAATAGTGATTTTTTGGTCGTTTTCATAATTAATGGTACGGAACCCTTAGTGCGCGAGTCCGACTTGCACTTGGACGGTTTTTAAATTTTCTGAGATTCTATGGAGGGGTTCATAATTATGTACTGCTGGCCTACTATGACGTCTTAAAGCAGTATTGGTTTACTCTTATTCCAGTGTGGGAAAGAGACGGAGCTATACAGGATGTCTAGCGCCATCTCTTTCCCTCACTGGAAAAGGAGTCAAACAATAATGTTTTAAGACGTCTTGGTAGGCCAGCTGAATACGTGTTATGTTTGCTTCGATGTCCCTTCCTTCTCCTGTATATGTCCATCAAATAACAATTAGTCTTTAGTTCCCATGGCCTATTGATAACCTACCTAAATACTCTTCATTCTACAGCAAAAAACACACATAAAATATAATATAAAAGTAAATACAGTTGGTGCAGTGACCGCGGGCAGTCGGAAGTGTGATGAAATCAGTCGGAAGCGCGCCGACGAAGCGTGACCCTTATCTGTACTGCGCCAAACATTCGAGCTGGTTGGACAACCTCGCCTACCGGCATTTTACTGAGTTTTCCATTGTAATATCTTGAAAATTCATGGGACATTGAAATTTCCTGGGGTGCCTGTTTATTTACAGAGATACCTACTCAGAATATCTTCCCGAATTGGCGCTAGAACTCCAGATAAGTACATAGCAGTGTGTTCTCATAAAATAGGACGATAATAATTAATGATGTACGAAGTCCAAACCTAGCACTATTGAGGGTAGGTTAATGTTGGTAAGTAGGTATCCTGAAAGTACAAAAGCTTTCGGACTCGGTTTACAAACTTGGTCAACGGTGGAATTACTCAAAAAAAAAACTCTTTTTTTTCTCGTTTAACACTATGATTACCCTCCACATTCAATATTATACATAGGTTTGGTTACCTAAAAGTCTTCGATAATAAAGAAAAATGGTATTTAATAGGTTTTACATGATAAAGACCAACATGAACTCGAACAGCAAAGAATAGGACAGAATGGAGATCTTTAGAGGAGGCCTTTGGAAAAATAAGTGTTGTTTGCCGAATTAAAAGCTAAGCTAACATGTGATACAACAGTTAATAATAAAATTAAGTTTAGTTAATAGTTATAAAGGGTGTAAAACACCTCTTAACGAAGCCGAAAGGCACTGGTTCTCCCTGTCATTGCGATCATTTTTTTGTTCTACACCATACCTGGGAACCTTCTAGTTACGGAGATGTTAGGGGTCAAAGTTCCAACTTTTTGACAAGTATTTTTTTTAAATACAAGTTTTTAATGTCAGATTTTTACTTTAAACACCTCCACGACCCCCGTACTATTCAATACGTCCATCAGCACAATGTTTTGAGTGCCTTACATTGAGTTCTACCACAAAACATGATTTTACACCCCCCAAAAAAAAGTCGTTTCCCAGCAATAATTTTTGCGTAAAGTTACTTAGTTTCATGTACAGAATGCTTGGTTGACGGCTTCGTGATGAGGTGATTTACACGGTGTATAAGTTAATAAGTTTTAGGCACACAATTTTTGTTAAATTTAAACTAAGATCAACAATAAAAGCTTTTTATTTATTTATTACATGTCAAAGCATAGAGCTTGATCGGCAACAAACATGTTACAATTCAAAAATAGCTCGTAGGTATGCCAATAGCGTGATGTGCAAATAATGATGACTATCATTTCAAACCAAGGACATAAAAATAGTTAAACTACTATTATTGCTACATAATCGTATGTAGGCCCAAATAATTGGAGGATAATCACAATATCGCACTTTTGTATAAATGGACTAAATTTACTCTGTGTCGTATTGATCACAGCTTAATTATGTTTGGCCTATCACATTAATGTGCATATTATGTATGGCATGCTTGGGAGGAAATGCCACATATCGCGACCATGTAAGTATAAGAAGCTGCTTTCACAATTTTAAAATGTTGAAAATATATTGAAATGTTACAGTAACGGTACTGCCTACAACGTTTTTATTTTTCAGCCAAAAGTTTTTTTTTTAAATCTAGGCACGAAAAGAGAGAATTGTAGATGCGACTAAAGACGCGAAACTTAGATTCGGATAAACGCAATTTAGATTTCTATCAAAATATAGCTAAGAAGAGAGAATTGCATGATAAAAATCTGGGAACGACGTGAACATCTTCTATTAAATTCATTTATAAATTTATATATAAAATTCTCGTGTCGCGGTGTTTGTTACCAAACTCCTCTGAAACGATTTGTATGAATTTTTGTGTGCATATCGGGTAGGTCTGAGAATCGGCCAACATATATTTTTCATACCCCTAAAACCCATCGAAATTTCCACGCGAACGAATTCGCGGGCAGCAGCTAGTAATAATTTAAAAATGCAATAAAGAAGTAAAACAAAAGAATAGCTCAGACAGAACAACAAAGTCAAATGAATAACTTCGCACTTAAGAATGGGAGGTGCACCTTCCATGAATAGAGTACCTACCTACCTACACCAATTCGACGAACCCCGAAAATCTAACACAACTAAAGAAAATCATCACAATAACCTCTGACAATAGTGTACTGGGATCCCACGACATGACAATTTGGTGACAGACTGATGTTCCGCTCCACAAAGCTGATAATTGTATCGATGCCGTTATCCAGCCCATTGAAGGCACTGACCTAGTTAAAGGGTATGGTCGTTAGTCTGTGTGTCATGATTAACTGCAGATCATGCTATTCAAATTAATACTGAGAACTGTTAGATCTGAAGTCTTGGCGGGTTTGATATTTTTCGATTCGCTGAAAAAAGGTATTTTTTTCATTCTCCTGCGCTTATTCCAATTTATTTGGGGTCTGTGATGCATGTGTTCTTCTTCCATACTTCTCTACCCGTCATATCAACAGTAACCTCCTTTCTAACCATATCATCCTTCACGTAGTCCATCTATCGTTTCTTTGGTCTTCCTCTACTCTTATAGCCAACCTCAAAACCTCATTCCTCCGCCGATTACCAACCACACAACTTTTTAGTCATCGGCACGACATTCAGACTTCCTGATCTTGAACTTGATCAATCCAGTTACATTGACCACTCTTTAAGTACCTAACAGCAAACATCATCAGCACGCTTGAAATCTCCGGTGGGTAACGCAGATATGAGTGTCATTGTTCACCTACATTTCGCCAGTTATGTTTAAGTCCTATCTTATAAGGAGAGAGCCAATAGGGGATCGGACTGGGTAAAGAAAACGACATTCTATTTTGTCCGTCAGACAGGTAATACAAAAATATTAGACACGTATTTTTTGTTTTATCAAAATATCAAAAAATTACTTAGTTAGAACTCATTAAAGTTGGAGAGTGGGGGCTTACTACGTCACAAGTGGGTATAAAACTTACCTACATGTGACGTCATGCGCCATTTCAACTCAATATATCTCCGTAGTTTTATGACCACGTGAAAAAAGAAAAAATACGTGTCCAATACTTTTCAATAAACTACCCGACGGACAAAGAAAAAAAAATAGGATTATCCCCTATTGCCATCGATTGGACACAATTTCAACAAAAGACATATTGGATATCTATATCCTTTTACCGAATTCTGCCTTCTATCCAGAAAAGAATCCCAATAAAAGCTAAATAAACTAGGTTTATAAGGACGATTGCATTCCTCTAAGAGCACGTTATGGATCTGCGATGTACTGACCCAGTTGAGGGTCTTTCAAAATTGTCATAAAAATTTAAAGATCTGGTTTTATCCAAGGATTGAAACGACATATTCGTCCTACCGTGTCAAAAAATCACGTTTTTCTTTCATTGACCGTTGCCATTTCAGTGCCATCTATCAACGAATGAATATTGGTATTGACGTCGCTTATTCATAGTGAAAATCGTGTAGATCGTTGCAAGGGGATGTACGAGCTCACTCTTCTTAGTTTTGACACTTTTTCCAGCGACATTAGGACGGTGAGGGTCCATCTATCAATCAATCCTTTTGTTTCATTTTATTTTTTAAATTGCCAAAATTTGAAAACCAAATGCTTCATCGTTAGATAAGAGAAGCAGTAGAATTGTAATCAGTTCAACATATTAACAGTCTGAGCTAAGTTCTAAGTAACAAAACGACTCAATCCATCTACCTTAACAATGGGATAAAACCTAGGTTACTTATGAGAAACAATGGGGCATCAGTATCATAGATCCTAACTGAATTGCTAATAGATAAAGACGATAATTATAACGAAGGCGAAGAGACATTTCTAACAAGCTAAACCCAAGCTTAATTTATGAGGATATCTTGTAACGTTTCAGAGAAACAGTTGTGGTGGAGCAGTAAACCCTTCAAAGAATTATGTTTTGTGCGTCTTTCACAAGTTATTATATCTTGTGACGGAGACTGTAGCTTCACCCATTTGTTTTGGACCTTCAAAAGCGTCTTATAACGGTCTAAATTTAATAAATAAGTAGTTTGAGTTGGGGTCCAGCTCTTGAGAAAATGATATTACTAGTAAGTACCACTGCTCTCAAGATGGTGGTAGAGAAAAAGAGGAAACCGGCAAATTTTAGTTTGTTGGACTACAAACAAAAATTCGAAGACACGCGACACCTACGAACCCGCGTTGAGCGCACGTAAATTCTCAAAGGAAACTAGCCTGCCTCAACAGTGGGAACAATACAGGCTTACTTATTATTTGTGCTTATGGTATTAAGTATGCCAAATAACTTGGCACCGTCTTTACCTCAGTATGTGTGGTTCTACACCACTTGTTTTTAATTAGTCTTCTCAATAGGTGTCCCACAGTTGGAACACACTGAGAAGGTAGTTACGTCCGTTTTCACCAACACTATGCAACATCCATGACTAAATATTGTGCATAATAGTTCAAAATGTCATTCCTTTTTTCATAATTTTACTTCTTACCTATGATACATAAGGACAAATCCCACATTTATTTTTATTTAGCTGTCTGAAAATTTAATATATTTTTTTTTAATAATTAATTAATCGTATTGTATTTTATTAGCCATTTTTTTTTAATGCATATCTCATTAATGCTACTCTAGTGGCACCTTTTTTTTACCTAAACTTAAATTTGTTAACATGAGGATAATGTAGTGGGCTGCAATATTGTTATTACCCAACCTATTTATTATTTGTAAAACTTATATTGTAGCCGTTTATTGTCCCATAATAAATAAAATAAAATAAAATAAAATGTCGGTGGGTTCAGACATAGGTAGCTTCTCGTAAATAGTAACTCATAAATACGCTTCTCTCTAGCTAGACGATTGAAAAAAAAATCAAAAGTGCAACAAGTAACAAGCATTTATATAGCGATCTCCATTCCAACATGAATCATCGTAGAACCCACAATTTCGGATGAAATATATAGTATTTTTTTAACTATGACTGAGAGCATGCCGCACAATAAAAACCGATTATTTCAGCAGCCAAACCTCACGGGTCAATTTTCGGTTAAGACGCAAACAGTAGATAAAACCTACATCCCGGAAAACTAAGAGTATTTCCAGGATTAATAATGAATATAATAAAGCTTACCTTATCATAATCTGGTGAGCAGACAGCAGCCTCGTCGAAGTTCGGCAGGGTAATGCCGGCAGGGTCCGACAGATCAGCGGTCACGGCAGGCGACCGTATTGTTTGTCCACACAATTGGACACCGTTTCCATTGTGAGCCACGAAAATCTATGTGATACGGTTCATGGGAAAAATGTGAGTATGATTACGGTTTGTTCGATTTTGGAGTCGACAGAGATCAACAACATCTTTGTGGCAGCGTGTCTTGGCATTGGCTTATACAGTGACCTAAGATTAGTTGGTAATGTCGCCGCTTCCTGGCCTAGGGTTCGTTAAGTTCTGCTAACTAAACTAAACCAAAGGATAAGGATATTGTGGTTACTTGTTTGCTTATATTACATGCCTATTTGTTGCTTTAAATTTGATATAACTCAAAATTCCAAGTGGAATCATCAGAATAAACATTCGTAACGATAGACATCCGATACATTACTATGATAGGTATTTTATATTCGAACTTTTCCTAGTAAAATATTGCTGTTTGTTCCTGTTGCGCGCCATGGGAATAAAACCAGATGTTGCTGGCCTATGAGGCATGAAACCAGCTGATGGCGTAAAGTTTTGACTAAATTAATGACCAACGTAATTCGTAATGTTAACAAAACTATACTTTCGGCCAAAACCAGCAATGGAAACGCATACAAATAACTGTAGATACATTTGAAATGTACGAACAATGTGCACGAGGGAGCGTGTCGCCTGTCGCACAGCCGCGCTCTCTGCCGAGCCCCATCTGTGATCGTCGCGTAGATTATCTAACATTTTGGTCGAAAAACATTCCCTGTGCATCGCGGAAGTATTATGTGATTATACTTTTGATATTTTAATGTTGTAATCTGGATTGTTTTTTTGTAGTTCGCATATTTAATCTTTGATTTCCGTGTTGGTTTAGGACCCACTCCCTCTCACAGATAGGTCTGTGGCCCAACAGAAGAAACATCTAGGCTGGCAACTCCACAAATACACATTGAACCCACAAGTTAACCATAGGACATGCCTTTGTCCTATGAAGATAACTAAAATCTCATCCCGTACGCCAAGGCATGACAATCACGAATCATGAACATAAACATCAACATGACAGGATTAATCTTACAATTTAAATAAGAAAACTGTTACTTTTACTAAATAAATGAAACGACTTGTAACTTTAATGGGTTTTAATAAGATACATAAAAATAATCAATATTCAAAGTTTTCTTATTTCTTAGCAGTGGGGTAACGAGGTTCCTTACTTGCATACAATAAATATTTGTAAAATAACATTGTACAGCTTCAAAGCAAGATTTTTTTAGGTAATTACATAGTTTGTAAATGATAAAATACATGGATATTGAAGAAAAAATAAAAATCATAGTGATATATAAAACTTTTAATACTATTATTGTTCAGTTTTAAAATAGCAATTAATAAACTTAAATGCACTCTTGTGTACAGACGAAAAAATGCGATAAATAATAAGAAATACGTAGAGTAGCTCATTATCTGCCTAGCCTTTTTCCAAACTACCTTGGGGTCTGCTTCCAGTCTAACCTAATGCAGCTGAGTACCAGTATTTTACATGAAGCGACTGCCTATCTGACCTCCAAAACCCAGTAACTGAGTAATACGATACCCCTTGGATGGATAGCTTGACTGGATGTCAGACTTTTGGCTTCTGACTACTCGTAACGACTGTCAAAGATGTACAAATGACAGCCGGGACCAACGGCTTAACGTGCTTTCCGAGGCACGGAGGAAACTCGGTTTGTAATTATGGTCACCCATCCACGGACCAACCTCGGCAAGCAGGGCTTAACCTTAGTGATCGACCCGTGCGGCTGTGTAGCCACGAGCTCCTTAGAGTAATTATTACAATAGAAATTATTTTATTTTAAGGTGATGAAACGCTATTAAATAAGGCATCGTTAGCACTAGATTATGCGAAAGCTATAAATACTTTTTAGTTTCGCGATAACTATAAGCTAGTTATTTTTAATACGGTTCCGAAGTCCAAGGACTAAATCTGTAGAGAATACTGGACTATGTCTGTCGTTCATACCTTACTACGTAGATTATAAGTAACATTTTTGGATGGATTCGAGTCAACTAAGGTGTGCTAAGGTGCTTATGGGCTAGCGTTCCATTCGTGCAACATAATAGCTAAAACTAGCGTATAAGCTACATCGTTGTAGCAGCTAACGATACCTATGTTAATAATAAAAAAACTTCACTTATTGTGAGTATTGTAGACGGACAAACTGCACACGCCATGCTTACATAAAACTGAGCCAATCTTTGGAAAAATAGCGCCAAAGCAAAAAAATAGACGGCCTGCTTTTATCTCATATCTTCACAACAAATTCATTGATAGCCTGCTTAGATGGTCGCCTCACATTTTTAAAGCAAATTGTCTCCTGTGTATTTTTTTAATTCTTGGTTACAAGGAGACATATTTTGTGTAACAGCTTCAAAAGGCTACTACGTTTAAAACTTACCAATTATGTTTTAATTACAAATCAACCTTGTTTTGCAAACTATTCAATCAATGGACTGCAAAAAGATATGATTGAAAATAATCTCAAAATAAAAGCTAACACCATCTATTCCCAACTTCAGTGTACTACAGATTTAGTCCTTGAGCAGGTGAATTAGAATGTAATAGCTAGTCTAGCGTTACTCCATGCCGGCCATCTGTGAGGGCGCGGCGGGCTCGTTGCCGCCCTTCTTCTTGGACCCGGAAACAATGTCGTCGATTCTGAGGAGCAAGATCGCTGTTTCGACTGCTGTTTTGTATACCTGGAATTTAAAATAATCATGTTTAGTAGTTTTGGATGAGAGAGTTTTTAAAAAGCTTGGATGTGAACCTAACATGTGAATCTAAAATATGAAGCGTGATTTTATAAAAGTTTATTTTTAGGGTTGTGCGTATGCAAAGGGTCAAACGGGACCCTATTACTAAGACTTCGTTGTCCGTACCGACGGACGGACGGACGGACGTCCGTCCGTCCGTCGGTCACCAGGCTGTATCTCATGAACCGTGATAGGTAACCAGTTGAAATTTTTACAGATTATGTATTTCTGAAAAACAGAATAAATAAATATTTAAGGGGGCTCTCATACAAAAAAGTTTTTTTTTGCTCGCCCAGCACACCCTTAAGGATGTATATACCCTTTCCGTTACACCCTGTATATTCGTATATGAAAGAAAACAGTTAAATAATAGCGCGACGGTTGACAGAGGAGAATGGAAGATAAAATGTGTTGCGTCGACACCAAGTAACATAAGACAAGGGTAGGAAGATGATGAGAGATTTTGTATTTCCTTTGTCTTGTGGGGAGCACAAATCTACTACGTTCTCACACATTATTTTTTCTCCGTCCACGTTCATGTATCTGGCTATACATTTCTGAAGGACATTAAGTATTTTTCATTTCAGTAGCTCAAACATGTAGGTTTTGTTGCCTGAAATCAGTTAGATCTCGTTTCGTGAGAAATCGTCTCGATCTCTCGATCATGAGTGAGTGAGATCAAGTAACTTTTTTTTTTCAGTAATCCGTGAATATCTTATTCAGCCTTGGGTTAATCATACAATTCGAAACATTCACACACACTATTACACTCTATTTTAATTGAATTGGTACCTCTACCTACAATGTTAATTATTGTGATTCACAATAAATAGTTATTTCAATCTATTCCTGTTTATTATTTTATCTCCTAAAGTGTTTTCGCTGCTGAAGAGAAAAGTTATGTGTGTTAATGTCTAGTCTAGTTGTGCTCGTGCCTTTGAATCCCTCGCCACACTCAGAATTCAAAATCAGCACTCTCAGCAAAAAACGACTTTGCTCTCTTGTTGCACAAATAACTATTGGCTATGAAATGGTAACTGAGAGCTGTGCACGTGTGCGTACCTGCAGTTTAACAGCGAGTGGCTCCCAGATGCCCTTGATAGCCATGTCCACGATCTCGCCGGTCTCGCCGTCGATCCCGGCCGAGCTAGCGCCGCCCGCGTGTCGCGCGCGCAGGGCCGTGAGCGTGCGGATGGTGTTCGCGCCGCAGTTCTGTGCCAGCGTGCGCGGGATTATCTCTGCGGAGTGACAGAACGGTTAGGTTAAGGGAAGGAAGGTATTAGGTTTTATTTGGTCTTTAAAATGAAGCATAACGTATCTTTTTAATAAGGTTGATGGCAATATTTGACATAATAAAAAATAGACAGATATTATTACCTAGCGCCTGTGCGACCGCGCGGTAGGGCGTGTTGTGCGCGGCGTTAGCGGACAGAGCTTGCGACACCGCCATCTCCACCGCGCCGCCGCCCGGCACCAGCCGCGGGTTCAGTACCTACAACACACGTACACTTATCATCATCATCTGCCGAGCCTTTTCCCAACTGTGTTGGGGTCAGCTTTAAGTCCGGATGCAGCTGAATACCAGTATTTTACATGGAGCTACTGCTTATCTGACCTCCATGTGTCTACTTAAGAAGGTAATATATAAAAGTTTACTAAACTTGTAACTATACTGCCTCGTTGGTGGTCCTGGCTTCGGTTTTCGGGTTTTTTTCTATAAGGAATTTCTCAGTAGCAGCCAAGGAGTCTGGATTTATGCCCAATTTATGGCAATAGACTCGACCCCTATTATATGGGACTTAAGCGTGTGGGGCAGGAGCAGCGGTGGCTCAGTGGTAGCAGCCCCGACTTACGAGCAGTAAGTCGTAGGTTCGAACCCAGGCAGGTGCATTACTTTGTGTAATTTTATTTCATCACCGCTGCTCTCAAAACGGTGAAGGAAAACATCGTGAGGAAACCGACATGTTCTAGAACTAAAAATTCGAAGACATGTGACGTCTACCAACCCGCACTGGGCCCGCGTGGTAGATTACAGCCCATTCCCTCTCATAGAGAGGAGGCCTGCGTCCCAGCAGTGGGAACAATATAGGCTGATGATGAAGCGTATGGGTGTACTATTGGGTACACCCCTGCTTTACTCTTCGGATTTACAATTGTGTTGTTGGCTCCCAGTTTAATCATTTATCCTATATATTGAGGCCTATTTGGACCCCATAACCATAGCCAGTTATTTAAGCGAAACTTCTTATGCGACTTCCAACAAGGTTACGTTTAACGCTACCATGGAGGGGGAATAGAAAGAGACAGAGCGAGAATTAATGCGTGACACTCGAACGCATGCGTGTAGTATTACGAAGTTTCACTTCTTCCGCGAGGAGGGACTCCACGCACTATTTTCACTGCCTCTTGGTAAGACTGGTTATCAGCGTTTCGGGGTTCTCTGGTAACATTTTTTTAAATAGTATAAAAAGCTTACCAAATTCTTAGCAACGTGCAGGGCATCCTGAAGATTCCTCTCGATCTCGTTAAGTACGTCCTTTGAAGCACCGCGCAGTAAGATGGTACACGCCTGAAATACACGAATGTATCAGTAGAAAAACTTGATGTTATTGATAGTGAAAGAGTAAAATCAATTGTTTTGTTTTTCAATCTGATGGCAGTTATTTTTGGAAAGTTTTTTTTAATCATAATTGGTTCTTCTATTGGGCACTATCCCTCACATATCTACTGAGAAATCGATATCTAGGCCTTTTGCAACATCTATAAAAATAATTTTGATTCCTAAGTTTTTAGTTAGTTTATGTAAATACTGTTATTTTTATTTTATTGATTCCTAAGTAATTCTCTCTATCTGTCTGCCTGTTAGCTTATCATGGCTTAACAGCTGATCGGATTTCGAAATGAATTATGAAATTACACACGCAAACAATAACCTGGATTCCAATAAAGGATACAATTCATCCCGGTAGTAAGTTTCCGTGGAAAAGCTTCTGAACTCCACGCGTACGAAGCACAGGGCAAAAGTAATAGTTTAAGAGTATACCTTAGGGTTCTTGCACTCAGTAACGAAGGTGAAGTACTCGTCTCCGATCTTCTTGATCTCGAACTTGCCGGCGCCGGTGCCGACGTCGGACTCCTTGAGCTCTTCAGTGCGGTTGACGATGGTCGCACCGCACGCGCGCGCCAGACGGTTGTTGTCGGTCTTACGCAGTCTGAAGGAAGAAAAGAGGTTTGTTCAACTGGTGAATCACTCCAGCCCTTATCACAATTTATTTGGGGTCTCCCCAGCATGTCTTTTTATTCCATACTTCTCTATTACTTGTCATCTCATCCGACACCTCCTTTCTTGCCATATCTGTCTTTTTCTTCCATACTTCTCTATTACTTGTCATCTCATCCAACACCTCCTTTCTTGCCATATCATCTTCCACACAGTATAAACATTAAGTGAAATTAATTATTGTGTGAAATATATGGACTACATTTTGTTAGGTATTTTAATTTAATTTTAAGTTTGCATGCTGAAATAAGTCGGCGAAATATGTGAAACCTTTTTATTTATAAGACCATATGTAACCACTCGTTACCCGTGGTCCCGGTGGGTTGACCCATTACCGGGTCCAAGGGTAATTTTAATTACCCATGGTTCCATGGCATTAGGGATTGTTCCCGGACTGCTGACTTTATCGATAGAAAATGAAAACCATCGGTTACAAACAATATAGTTTAATCATTCATAACTAAACAAAAAAATCCATCCTTGGGAACAAAAACATATAAATACCAGAACTAATGAACTATATTGAAAATGATGAATTCATAACCAATGCACTAATGATTTATTAACTATCTTAACATTTCTAATGCGTATCAAACTGATATTTCGCCAGTAATTAATTCCATTAGTGTATCGGTTATGAATTCATCATTTTAAATTGCTATTTTTGTTCTAGTTCTAACTGGATTATTATTTTTACTTTTCGATAATTTGACCAAAACATTAAGGAGACGCATTATATTTGTGCATTTTTTTTTTTAAATTTAATTTTGCTATGCCAAGACTCCGACACGTTATTGGTTCGGTGCCTTTCTAAAAAAAAACAAAAATAGAAAACACATACGAAAACAATCCCTAATTATGTCAAAATAAGAAAAGAGAACAACCAATACATGAAAAAGGTTACTCTCTCTGTAATAGTGTTCTTTTTTGACGCACTTACTTAGTTTGCTGTTATTATCTAATTATGTCAAAATAAGAAAAGAGAACAACCAATACACCAATACATGAAAAAGGTTACTCTCTTTGTAATATGTGTTCTTTTTTGACGTAAGTACTTACTTAGTTTGCTGTTATTATGGATTTGTATTTTCTATCGATATATTCAGAAGTACAGGAAACAATCCCTAATACCATGGCACCACGGGTAATTAAAATTACCCATGGACCCGGTAATGGGTCAACCGACCGGGACTACGGGTAACGAGTGTATGTAACATATTTCATGCAAATAAAGAATCTTGAATCATGACAAGAAAGCGAGATAAGTTCTCATTTTCGGTCACGCGCCGTAATAGCCTTGTATAGCTATTCAACAACTTTCAGCGACATCTGATAATAATATCACGCACGTCTTTGCAGCAAGTAAGAGGAAAACAGTTTGTACTTTGGTAACCTGGATTGCATCGGATAAAGCTAGTATTACAAAATGACGCGAGATGGCGCTGTTCGCAAAGCAATGTAATTCCAACAAGGATCGTGATCTTGTGACATGTCAGGTTTATGTTTGGCTTTGAAACATCAACTGGCAACTGGAATCATGTCGAACATCATTCACCACACGCCGCTGCTGAACGTATAGGCCGATCCGAACATCTGTTGCACCCGTAAAGCCATACACGCAAGGCTGCACCTGACAAGTTTGCCTGTACAGTTGATTTGTTTGGTAAATCGGAGTGTGTATGTTGCAAAACTGTGCAGGTTTTCTCACTTAAGCTCAAGCATACCTGATGGGTGTACCTGTACAGGTAAGGTATAGGTACCTGTTAGGTGCACCCTAGCTTGTATAGCTGAGTTTGCAGACACAAATCTATATGGTAGTAATTCTCTCTCTTAGTAATTCGTTTTAGTAAATTTCGAAACAATCATTACCTGCGAATAGCAGTAATGCCAGCCTTGACTAGGTAGTGCTGTGCGAGGTCAGACACTCCCTTCTCTGTGAAGACAACGTCGGGCTTCAGAGCGATGATATCTTCGCACTGGCGCTGGACGTGCTCTTCTTCCAACTGGAGCAGCCTTGTGAAGTCCTGGACAAGGGAAGCGTGAATTTAGAAACAGTATGCCTGGATTTGCTTCCATTCTAACCGCATGCAAGCTGTATACCAGTATTTTGCATGGAGCAACTGCCTATCTAAGCACCACAACCCAGTTTTTTGTTGTTTGTTTGTTTCGCCATTACATAGTTGTAATTAGGGAAACATAAATAAAGGCAGGATTATTAGTTGGTGACACATCAAGCCATACATTTCCAGTATAACATGGCCTCTCTTTGTATACATTTCCCGTACAATGAGATCTTAATAAACTGGTTTTGCAGAGCTAGATTGGTAGTCGTGCATACAAATGGCACAAAACATGCTAAATATTTTTACAGCATTTTTCCCTCTTTGAGGTCACAGTTAAGCAAATGCATTGATGTATACCGATTCTTCCAAGATCTCAATGTTTGTCTGGCTCTCTCCCTTCTTGTACTCAAGAGCGCAGTCAAGCAAAACGATGCGCGGGTTCTCGATGTAGCGACGCATCTTAGGATGGGTCACGTCCTTGTTGAACATGACTCCGTTAAGCACACGCGACTCCTCGATGGTACCGCCCGGAATCTTCTCTACTTTGGCGTAGCTGGAAGATTGGAATGTGTAAGTTACATTTCATGCTTCATTTATTAAATTTCATGGGAATGTTCTCATTACATACAAAGAATAGGGAAAGGTAATATTAAGCAGTCTGTAAAGCATAAATAGTGAATATTCTTTTATAAAGATCCTTTAGGTATGCATAGATGCAAATTACATAGAAATTCTGCATATCTCACAACATTTTTATCGACTTCTAGCTTGGAAATCAAATCAAAAATAATTAATTGGAAATCCAAATAAATTTTAATCCCAAAGGCCAAGGCTGCCACATTTCGCCAGTTATGTTTAAGTCACATGAAATAGGCGAGCCATTACACATTATCAATGGGTGTAACAATAGATGAACAGAAACTTACTTTTTTATGTCAACCTCAATGCGCCCATTCTCATTGACTGTGACAGTGTTGACTGCATCAAGAGATATGTCTACAGCAAGGTCGGCCCAGCGACCGATGTACTTTGTGCCCACGCATGAACGAATCTGAGGAAAAATAAGTTATTGTTTTAGAAACCACTCTTTTGTGTTTTATCAAATGATTGCTCTTCTATTATAAAATATTGCAGAAGAATAAATGATGCATCTTGCTACCTAGCATTTCTGAAACACTATGGTCACAAACCAACAAGCTTTGTTCTACAACAGCTTTCAACTAAAATATTTGAAAGTCATGGGGAAAGGTATTTGTCCAATACTGAGATTATGCTAGATGGCAATAACAAAGTATCGGTATGTTCATAATCAGCTTACATGAGAATCATATAATGTAGCATCTCAACATGAATGATGTAACTAAGGTTTTGTAACAAGATTCTGAATTAAAAGAGTGTCCATAGAGTTCCTTGCCCATTCTTCTCCATAGAGATCTACGCTTTGGAATGGGCAACTACAGTACTTTCACAGTTATTATGTCTTGTGACTGGGACTGTAGCTTCATTTTTATTGTTTTTCGACTATTCAAAAGTGCATGTAACTGGCGTACTTGAAATAAATGATATTTGATTTTGAATTATCTGTATCTAGTAACAAGTAGAGAAGGTCTAGAGTAGAGAAGGTCTAGAGAGCGAGCAAAGTGGGAGAACTCAAACCCCGCCATAAAGCTGTGTATAAAAAAGGAAATAGGAACATATCCAAAACAATACCACATGGAAACTTTGGACTCATTGAGATATTGAAAACTTAATGTGATACTGTTGTGCCACTAATTTACTATATTTCTCTTTTTTATTGTTTACAAAGTTAGTCTTTTACCAAATTGTCTCATTGTGTACCAGTAAAGAATGTGTTTGATTTAACATTTGTACAATTACATTTGTACAATTTCTGTATCCTATCTTTTTGAAATTCCTAATGTGTAATTTTTTGTTTTCCCAAATAATGAAATACTTACAACATCCTTCAACTTCTCTCTATCATTCAAGTCAATGGGAATGGAAATCTTATCTTGCAACAGTTTGACGGCATCCTCAAGTGCCTGCCGGTACTGCCTGATGATCACTGTGGGGTGGATGTTCTGGGTCAGGAACTGTTCAGCTACGGCTAACATCTCTCCGGCTAGGACAATGACTGATGTTGTGCCATCACCAACCTGGGAGGAGAAGGTATTTCTTAACATTATATGGCAATGAATTTGGCATTTTCAATAGGGTCCATCACCTCCTGTTATGTGCAAACAGGGCAAGCAGGACACAATATCAAAATCCCAAAGTTTCTTGGGCAACACCACATTTACACTCTAGGCCAGGTATACAAACACTTACACATTATAAGTGTGATTTACGGATTTTTTTTTATTCTGAGAATAAAATATAAAGGGTGTAAAACACCTCTTAACGAAGCCGAAGGGCACTGGTTCTCCCTGTCATTGCTATCATATTTTTGTTCTACACCATACCTGGGAAACTTCTAGTTACGGAGATATTAGGGGTCAAAGTTTCAACTTTTTGACAAGTATTTTTTTAAATACAAGTTTTTAATGTAAGATTTTTACTTTAAACACCTCCACGACCCCCGTACTATTCAATCCGTCCATCAGCGCAATGTTTTGAGTGCGTTACATTGAGTTCTACCACAAAACATGATTTTACACCCCCCAAAAAAAAGTCGTTTCCCAGCAATAATTTTTGCGTTAAGTGACTTAGTTTCATGTACAGAATGCTTGGTTGACGGCTTCGTGATGAGGTGATTTACACGGTGTATAATATATTAGTATTGAATATAAAGTATGATTAGGTGGTGTTATGATTTATAAAAATAATATTTTTCGTGATTTTAGTTTATAACTTGTTGTTCCTGGCGTCGCAATTCTCATAGATAATATAGATAATGTAACCACTTACAATCGTTTGTAGTTATTTATTTAATTTAAATATTTAAAATAAATAATATGAAAAATATTTCATTTAGCCCACACTTATTTTGAATATTGCTAGAGCCTCTTTTGTAAGGTGCTGGATAAAAAAAACTACATTAGTAACACAAATTATTATCATACAATTCCGAAATTTTATGTATTTTTATTTATATTAAGATTTATTTCATAGTAAGCAAGAAATTTCTTGCTTCTAGTAAGCTGAATGCAAGTTAACTTTCTCAAACTGCAGGTATAGCAAGTAACGGCTATCCGTTACTCACAAAGTACTTAGCATTTTAGATGAAATCTTAATTTTACTCCCACACAATATAATACAAAATGACTCACCTAACAAACCTAGAATAAATTAGTAATTAAATCTTTATATTCCACTTGCTTAAGTTTGGAATTAAGTATCGGTTGTAATCTGTAGATAACCCTTCTACAGATGTTTAAACATCTTGATTGAGACTTCTCATTGTGACAAAGACATCAAAGACCTACTCAATCGTTGAGACAGTAATTTTCTAACCTCTTCGTCTTGTGTTCTGGCGATTTCAATCATGGATTTAGCGGCCGGGTGCTGCACGGTGATCTCACGGAGGATAGCGTTGCCGTCGTTGGTCATCACGATGCCTCCCATCGGGTCCATCAACATTTTCAACATAGCCTGCGGCCCGAGGCATGTTCGAATAACATCGGCTATTGTCTAAAATAAAACCGACATAACATGTTTTAGTATTTTAAATGACAAATTTCGGTGAAAATAACCCATTAAAAGTAACTTTTGCATCAATTCACCTTTCCAGCGTTTATATTTTCCAGTTGAACCTTCCGGCCGGACTCACGTTTTGTGTTTTGGCCTGCAATAGTCAAGTTGAATTAAATTTCGGTTTACAACGACAAAAACACAGAAAATAAGTCTTTATACTTACTGAGCACTAGTATAGGTTGGTTTCCGTACATTTTGATAGTGCTTTTAATAAACTAAATTCCGTGAAACAAATTATTTCTTCCAGAAAATCTAAGAACTTCAAGAGATTCACAAAAATCGCGTGGTGAGTGAAATGTTGCCACAGTAAAGAATTCAGTCTTTTGTTTTTTTTTAATTGAGGAGAAATCTAAAAAAAATAGGAATTTAAACACAAGTGATTTTATTTTTCTTTTTAGGATTTTTGGATTAGGTTAGGTGCATTTGCACTATTAAATAAAACATAATATTTTAATTTATTTTGTTTCTTAACTTATTTTCATCGTTTTTGTGCATGGTAAGTTTTAACCATGACTGTCAAATCTTATAATTGCCACCGCTAAAATTAGATAGTACTTTCTTGAATTTATTGTGTGTGGTAGGTATGGCGATATACGTTATTTAGAAAACAAAAATGTATGAAAGTTCAAGTTTATTCAAAATAACTTTCTTGGCTTCATAACAGATGGGTACACCGACACCGACGCCGTACATACTCAACAAGCATTTATTTCTACTTGCTACCAATAGATAGCGGTAAAAACTTAGATTTAGATGATTACCGTGATGGGTACCCACCAGTCCAAAGACTACAATTGCACCAGTCCTTCACTGTGCCTTCACTGAACATGGACCTAATAGTTCTAACAATATTATTGAACAAAGTTTTATTGTGGTTTTACATTTGTAGTTTTTCAGTAGCAGACCGAAGTCTGGAAGTTGGTAGTGTGAGTCCCTGGTCTCGGAAGTCGTTGGTCTTACGCCTCCTAATCTCTCCCCAGTCGTATCGGAATGCCGTCACATCAGATAAAGTGAGTAAAGAAATAGAGACCTGCGTTCGCTTCGGGGGACACAATTGTGCATTATGATATTTTCTGCGTACTTGCCTGACATAGCCAGAAGGCGTCGCGACAGACCTCGTTGAAGATGGCGGGACGTGCTGGACAAGAGCAGCGACCAGTGGTCCACATTGGCCCTGGATCGGAACAATTATTATTGGAAGTCATAGGGAGAGGCCTTTGCCCAGCAATGGGATGATGCAGGCTAACAGAGCAGTACAGTACAGTAGGTACTTGACTAATTTCCATTGAGATGGCGATACCGTGACTGGAATTCGGTTGTGAGGGCAAATATGTATTATTACTTCTAATTTAACTAAAAGTATTGGTCGCTGAAGAAAGATAGGCAAGCCAAGAAAGATAGGCAAATCTCTCCGAGAGAGATTTGATTATCTTCATATGCCTGTGGTCTTCAGAGATTTGATTATCTTCATCACTGACTAACTACAAACAAATGGAGACCTGTTTGTGGGTATCGAAGCACAGCAGGTGATTGTTTTACATTATTGCAAGAAATAAATATCACTACTATT
This sequence comes from Cerastis leucographa, assembly GCA_963082945.1. Taxonomy (NCBI): domain Eukaryota; kingdom Metazoa; phylum Arthropoda; class Insecta; order Lepidoptera; family Noctuidae; genus Cerastis; species Cerastis leucographa. Next base: position 6,120,909 of record OY720363.1, on the reverse strand, counting down.
CCTTCCCTTTCAGATACAGATATATGATTGAGACAATATTAATTCAACACAACTACTTAATCTTTCTCATGATGCGGAACATTATAGAATGTGTCACTGAAATATACTTAGGTAAAAGTCTGGTATAAAATCCTGCGCAGACGACAGATTTTTGTCCACGGACTTTTTTGTCCGCCCAAATAGATCGCTTGCAACGCGTATTGAGAAACGCAAACGAGGGCTAAAAACCTGCGCAGACGACGGAGTTTTGTCCGCGGACTTTTTTGCAAGCAACGCACATGGCGGACTTTAGTCCGCGTATTGTAGTCTTTGGTCGACGTTGTGCGCTCGAGAGTGACGTACGTATGCACGACGATAAACGATGACATCGTGTGCGTTGAGATCGCGGTAAATCCGCGGCAGACTTTTTATTCGCGGAGCGTACTTTTTTCTCCGCCGCGGAGAAAAGTCCGCCGTCTGCGCAGGCCTTAAGACTTGATTGCGAGATGAAGGCGTACTTCTATGGATACACCTCACCCGCAAATATGGCTCCATTCTAGCAACTCTCTGACCTCAGCGGTCTATGTCTTTTATTTTCTCAGTAAAAATTAGTAGGAGTAGTTAAGTTTATTAGCACAGAATACTAATAGTGGTTTTCTCACGATCGAAATCGAAAGTACCTACAGCTATATGTCTGTTTATCTAAACATAGTCCTTTATTAGGGTTCAACTAGTCGCGGGCTCGAACTCACTGGTGGCCGTGGCCGAAAAGCACGCTGTCTCACTTGGCATCGTGCCCGACAGAGATAGTATCAGATAGTATCAGTGATGAGCAGTTAGACGCTAATCTGCACGCACATCTAGTTCGTACGCACACACACAGCGTTCCGAAACGTAAGGCGCGCGTAAAAAAATACGAAAAGGCCTTTGGAAGATAGTATTTTATGAAAAAACCACTGCGTGTATCAATTACAAATAAAATGTATTGAATTCTTTGATAGTTGTGCTGTGTCGGTACCGACTTTGTTTTGGAAATTTGACACTTCTTTTATTACTAATTTACGACCAAAGTTGCATTAAAATTTGCAATAAAAACGAATCTTTGATAGCTCGTAACTTTTTAATGGATTTTTATTTTACTATTCTGTTTCCGTACAGACAAAATTAATAATGAGACAATTCCATATCATGTTTACTTTGGATGTGCAGTGTCAAACAGTGGAGTTAAACTCCCCCGAAGTTTGTATAGAAAAAATGTCGACTAGTCTCACCTTAAGTAGTCGATTTAGATAAAAAATAGATACAATCACTGCGAGTAAATATATAATTATGATTACTGGGTAATTAGAGAGAGAGAGGTTCTCAATGAGACACAGGTTTGAATACAAGGATCAATTTAATATAATACTCTTAAGTAGGTACAACATTTGCATATTTAGGTTTAAGAATTATCGTAAAACGTTATAGGTCATTAATATACAGACTAGACACTGAGATCAATTTGTTATTATAAGTCTCGCAAAGGAGAGAATATTTCAACATTTATCACATAATAATTCAAAGCTATACATTTTAAAATTGTTTGTAAATATGTAGTTTTAATCTATGATATCATCATCATCAACGTCAGACGATTCAGCTTTGGTATCATCATCTTTGCTCATCTTAGCATTTTCCTTAACATCTTGCAAATTGTGAAGATCCTCATACACCCGCTTCAGATTCCTCATGATATACGAAGTCCCGTTGACTTTGCCTGCTGGTTTCGAACCAGAATGATCAAAATACTTATCTGATTCTACAGCCATGTTGCCTGAGCGAACAGGCACGGAGAAAGCCGACACATGCCGGGGCCGCTGCCCGAAATCTCTGCCAAGCCTTTTGTCTAACCCCGAATCTTCCCTCGTCTCCTGGTTATTCTCCATTCCTTCAGCTAATGCCCGTTTTCTATCATAAATGTGTCCAGATACACGCAGATCTATGAAGAAGTTTAGAGGGTCTACACCAAAACCTCCAGGGTTGTAGAGAGGTGGATACCACATCGGCGGTGGTGGTGGAAGAATTAGGTTTGATTGTGGTACTGATGAAGACTCAGGGCCGCGTCCGACGCAAGGGGAAGGCTTCGGCAGTTCTTCTGTTCCAACGTCTACATAAGCAGACTGTCTACCAGGCGGGCCAGGGCTACTACTCGGTTTCACTTGTTCAGCCTTAGGCGATAACCTTCTTGGTGACGGCTCACGAACCCTGGAATGCTTGTCCACAGTAAGTTCCAAAGGAACTTCTGGTCGTGTCTCTGGTTCTTTCTTCTCCTCCTCATGTTTGGGCCAGTCACGTCGCCAATCGTTTTCGTTTTCAGCGAAGTATTTGTGCGTGCGGCGCTTGAAGCGACGATGGTAGTGTGGAGGCCTGCAGCCGTGCCGAGCGTTGACAAAAGACCGGAGCATTTCGCTGAAGAAGAACGCATGGGGCTGAAGTGGCAAAGCGCTGTAAAGGTACGGTGGAGTGGCAGCAAGGAGGCGGGAGACCAGTTCTGTATTCCTCAGTTCCCGAACATGAGTTTTGTTCGGTCCCTCGGCAGGAGTTTTCTCCTCTTGCACGGAACTCATCCTGTAACAAAAGAATTCGTGTTAGAATGTAAATCAATTCGCAAATGAGCGAGTGAGCCGTACCGGGGATCGTGATGTGAATGAGATGCGATGCACTTGAATGGGGGGTGTTTGGACCACTTTATAGTGTACGATTCGACTTTTGCAGATATGTAATAGAATAATTATTTTAATGTCTTGTTATTGCTAGGGCTCTCTCGAATCACTAAGCAGAGGGTGGTTAGATACGAGTATTTCATCCTATACCTATGCATGTAAGAAAGTGCCGAGTATTTTTAATTTGCCCAACATAATAACATATTTTACAAACAGATTGCGGACTGGATCTAACATCGGATTTTTTACAGATAACGTAAGTACTGAAGTATCTGTCATAGTCCGGTATCCACAGCCACTCAGGAGTCCGATCCAGTCGGTTTGACTGAACCTTAAATACTATACAATTATGATACGATGATAACAATCCTATTACTGATCAAAAATATAAGACCATTTTCTGAAACGTAGACTTTATCCATTTCACGATACGATTTTCCTATTCCAGAGATAAAATCGTACGCTTTAAACGCGCCAATCTCGGCTAAGCGTGAGTGCAGAGGGAACGACTGTCTCGTTCACTCGTTCTCTCTTACAGTCGGCCGGTGATTATCGCGGCTCCTCGTCCGCGAACAATGCGTCCGACGCTATTATGTCTAAGTACTGCATTTGTGTTGATGAGATACCCACTGCGACGCGACGTACTTGCAAGTAAAGGATACGCTTTGTCTGCTGCGGAATGGAAGATAGAATTTATATTTGTGAGCGTAGTTTTGACGATGGAAAATGGTGGAAAGTGCTGTAAACTTAGTATAAAGCTAAAGTTCACTGGGTCTAGAAGCATGACATTTTAGGAGGGATATTTGAAAAGCATCTCCTAAAGGAGTCAAAATATATTTTTATGACCATTCAAGGTGCTCATTTTGCCGATAGGCAAACCCTCCCAACCCAACAATCTCTATCAATCTCTCAATTCTATTATTTTGTAACATTATTTAGAGAAAACAACTGACATAAGCCATATTATTTGCACTTCTATTAATTACCATTACATGTTAACTAACAACGCGGTGACGCATGATGTCACAACACGCCATTCAAAATAGAACAAAATATTCCAAATTCAAACTGCCTCTACCGTTGCGAGTGATATAGTGACGTTCTACATCCGCGGTGTCGGTTCGTCTGTCCACATCGATTTTTCAGCTCATCGGTGTTTTATTGGCAATATTCGAATGACGATACATCCGCATTCCGATAGCTCGCTGCGGATTTGTTTTTGGTTTCCTTTTTCGAAACGACAAGCCCGACGGAATATAATTTGAATTCTCTTTTAAACGGAACATCGGCATTTCATTTCAATTTAAACTTGGTTTTTTAGTCTTTTTGTGTTAAGTATGCTTTTTTGTACTTCAGATTAGCTGTATTTAATTAATTACCTATACCTATTCAGCGCTCTCAATAAAACCTCTAAACAGCCAGTATAATCATTTCCAATCCTTTAATCGTAGCACCGCACTATTGAATCAACAACAAAGGACATTTCTAATAAGGGTGGCATAGGAATTAAATGTCACATTACCATATCACTGAGTTTGAAGTGAAAGCGATATATCGGATTTGCCACAATAACGCGTGGGTGGGGGAGGTTGGGGAGATGTTCACAATAAATTCAGAGTGGTGTATCTCTATTCAAACAGTTGATATGGACCGTGAATCTTACATTCGCGACGATGAGCAAACATGACGGGGTATGCCGCAACTCCCCAAGTCTGCGTTTAAACGTTCGTAACGTTTTTAATATTGACGACAAGAGATTTGTTATTTTTATTTGTGAATAAGCTTTGATGTTGGCTGAATGTTGTAGAAAACTCTTGTGTGGTTGATGGTAAAAAGAAAATAACTTTACTTCATTTGGGCATAGACGAGATGCTACGAAAACGCTACGAGACAGTTATGAGACGCTACGAAAACGCTACGAGACGCTACGTATTAGAAGAAAGAGAATTATTGCTAAAGTACATTGTATATTAGTTATACAATATACTTTAGCAATAATTCCTATCAAAGTTGTTCACACTCTTATAAAACAATGCACATTATTGTGTACGAATTTGTAATTTTGGTATGTTTACGTCCCTATTTTTTTTATAAAATGCAGGTAAATGAAAATGTGGGATTCAAAACATAACATTTCAAAAGGTTTCCAAACAAAACGATTGCGTAGGCATACGGTACACGACACGCGGAACAAATGTAGAAAGGAATAAAATTGGAAGCGTCACATTTCTGTAGGCGGAAATATTCTGAATAGGATGAAATTGTATAGCAAACAAAAATAAAACACACTGACGTGTAGGTAGACTACTTTTGTTCTATATAGGTATTGTTAGATAATTTTATCTATCATTTTTTTTATTATTTTTTGAATGTTTATTATTTTGCATGCCTTGATTGTTAAAACGATACATTCCAGGATGTTAAGCGAATATTGATTTTTCAAAAATCCAACGATGTAGATTAAGTATTCATCAAAATCCGGGCTCGAGACTCCTTTGAGTATTATTTTTTCGCTATTCCTCATAGTTTTGGATTTCGCCTTTTACTCTTACTTAAAAAAAACACCCTGTTTGTAGTACTTGCCTAATAATTATGTTCAGCAATAAAGGTTTTATTTAATTACATGTATATGATTATGTGAAAAACTAAAAAAAAGTGAGGACGTTTAACTATAGTGTCACGTATGCTGATTAGGCAAACTTGATTACAATTTCCTATTATTTATAATTATGTGTGTGTACACACTTGAAAAGTTGCATAAATGCAAAGCTAACAAGTAAACCGACAGCAACGAATTAAACACACGAATCAACAGCGAGAAAAAAAATCCAAGCCACTGTAAAAGTACATAAAAAATTCAATTAGGCAGCTCACAGCTACGCGTGGATTTTAGCGACAAATTCGCCCAACGTTGAGCCGTAAAACCACATTTTTAAAGAAGGAAAATTCAAAGGAAATTCCACTTTATGGCTTTGGAATAAGGGTATTAAAGATGTGTGGGGAGTGGTAAATAATATGCTTGTGGAGGTGTTTCGTCACACGGCAGCGAACGTTAATTTCCATATTAAAACCGTCACAAAGGAAGCAGATTCAAAAACCGCTCCGCGGGCGGTGAAAGAGGAGCTTGGATGTAGGAGGAAAATAGGAGTTGGAAAAAGGATGCGGTATTTTGACGGAGAAAATGTTCTGTATAACCACTGATGGAGAAAGAGTTGTTCATGATTTTTCTTTTGAAACCTGCAGATTATGCTTGTTACAGGAAAAAGAATGTTAGTGACAGTGAGTTTATAATCTACTAACAGCTGCCCGCGACTTCGTTCGCCTGTAAATTTTGAAGTGTTTTCAGGGATTAACTATACATAAAAAACATCCTCATGAATCATTCTGTCTATTAACGAAAACCGCATCGAAATTCCGTTGCGTAGTATAAAAGATCTAACCGTACAGACGCAGGAAGCGACTTTGTTTTATACTGTGAAGATGAAAAAATGTAGTGTATTTATGTGATACTTAATTTTGTACCAAAAAGAAATTAAACTACGAAAAAAAAATATTGAAATCTTAGTAAAAAATAACTGAGCCATTTCTTCCACTGCACAAAACCACATCCAAAAGTTCCCACCTCTACAACGCAAACAATATTGCGCGCAGATACCGTCGGGGTATGATAATCGCGTCAAAACGCACGTGAAGTGCCTCCGCCGCGGGGGGGTGAGGCGAGGGAGCGAAGAGGGGGTGCTAAGCCGATGACGGCTTTAAAACGCACAGATTATCCCACAAGTACGCTTTCAAAGAGGTATGATTTATTGCTACCTCATTGTATGCGGATTAATTTCTTTATGACGATTTTTATGAGGGATCTTCGATGTGTTCCGAGTTTTTGGTAATTGATTGATGGTTTGTGTTCGGTTCGGAATGTTTAGTTTATTCAATTAAACTATGCAATTTTGGTTTCAAAAATACTATCTGGTTATTATTTCCACGCTTGCCACTGTCTCCGTCGAAATTTAAATCTAACATTCAATGATCCTATAGCATTTAAGTTAAATGTTTGCAACCAGCACAATCAGTATCTTCATGAAAATACGACTTATGAAAAGAGGATTTTTTTAATTTTAAAATCGACGTATTGTCGTTACTTTTACTCGTGCTAGGGCCTCGGGTTTCATTTCATACGTACATACTTCTATTGCAAGGTTTTCTCTTGTTCATATCCACATAGACATTGTTTTTAAACGGCAAACTTTTAGACGTCCTTTTTAGACGTCCGTCACCGGTATCCATTCACAAATAAAACAAAAAACGTCCATGTTGGTCTGGCACTGCTTTTATGCCGTATGTGCACTGTATAGCACCGTCGAATGCGGTTCAGAGGATTTAAAAGGCACGCAAAATAAAGATGTTTTTAGAGTATGACATTTTTTTTTTTTTAATTTTTGGTTTTATGGTATTTGAATTTTGTAACGCTTATTGCTGCCTAAAATATAGCTATCTATGTATTGAAGAGGACAGGCTAGCGACGTTGATCCCATACAAACGTATTCCCTTTTTTTCTCCCTGGAAAATAAGAGCTAAGAACTGGTAGGGATGGTACCTATGTAATGATACCTATAATATAATATCCCTTTTTTATAGAATACAAAAAAAATGCTCTAGTTTTATTTTAGCCCCTGTTTGAAATAACAAATTAATTAATTCAGCAAAACACTGAATTCGTTGGCAGCTATTTATAAAGTTACCCACTTTCGTCAAGCGATTTACACTGTTGTTATCTCAGTTTACAAATCACTGCATTCGACTTGAGACTTGAAAGCGTTTTTAGTTTTTTTTTGTTAATTAATTCGATTTTCTGAAACCGGAGAACAAACGCCGACATTCTCGTCATCACTTCGGCCATTGCGATTTTCACGACCCTTCTATTTCCAATTTATTCAGACCCGCTTAAAACCTGGCAAAAAAAGGCCAAAAAGTCCATTACCCGCTCTGGCATCGAACCCGGAACCACGGCACAGTAATCAAGCAGCCCAGTCGACCAGAAACCTGAATGTACCCAATTTCCTAACCAGATCCATCTCCAGATACCGAGTGAATGTAATGAACGAATGAATGTAATGACGCTTGAATGAACGATTGTGGATCGTTTTGAGGACTCTTTTTTTGTGGTGTGTTGTGACAAGATAAATGTATGGAGAAATTATTAGTGTGCGGTACTTTTTTGAAGTTCGTTTTTAGTTCCTGATTATTTTACGTGCTTAGAGATATTGAATTGAGTACCCTTAAGAATTTAGGATCTATTAAGATGTCTGGAAATGTTTCCAAAAAACTTCAATATGCTGCAAAGCTGCAAAATTTGTATGAATTAGGTAAGGTTTTCTAGCTTCACACTACATCTTCTTCTAGATTTCTAGTAGGTATTAGTAGTTAGTAGGTAGAAGTTCTGGTGGCGTACCATGACGTCTTAAAACATTATTGTTCCATTCTTATTCCAGAGTGAAAAAGAGACGGAGCTATACAGGTCGTCTAGCTCCGTCTCTTTCCCACTCTGGAAAAGGAATGGAACAATAATGTTTAAGCGTTATAGTAACCCCCCAGTTTTCAACATTCAATAGTATTCAAGGTGTAAACGAACACTTCACAAAGCCGTCTAGCATTCTGTACATCAAACTAATATCTCTACGCAAAAAATATTGCTGGGAAACGACTTTTTTTTGGGTGAAAAATGAATGGATGCAGTTAATTGTACAGGGGTCTTGTTGGTATTTAAAGTAAAGGTTTAACAAAAAATATTAAATATTTAAAAAGGTGGAACTTTGATCTCCAATATCTCCGTAAATAGGGGATCGGACTGGGTAAACAAAACGGCATTCTATTTTGTCCGTCAGACAGGTAATACAAAAATATTAGACACGTATTTTTTGTTTTATCAAAATATCAAAAAAATACTTAGTTAGAACTCATTAAAGTTGGAGAGTGGGGGCTTACTACGTCACAAGTGGGTATAAAACTTACCTACATGTGACGTCATGCGCCATTTCAACTCAATATATCTCCGTAATTTTATGACCACGTGAAAAAAGAAAAAATACGTGTCCAATACTTTTCAATAAACTACCCGACGGACAAAGAAAAAAAAATAGGATTATCCCCTATTGGAGGTTAGGTTGGTATGGTTTACACCACAAAGTGCCTTTTGGCTACGTTTTTTCATCCATTAATATTTTAGCATTGCTGAATTAATTGTTTCTCACTCCCTAACGCATATCTATCTTGTTAATAAACAACTGTATCACCAAGTAAACCATATTAAAACCTTCATCGATGAACATACTCCACACCCCCCTCCCCGCACACGCGACTGCGCCAGCGTGACATCGCTAATTGTGTGTACTTAGTGTAATATTAATGAGTTCGCAACGTCTTCCCTAAGCTTAATCAAAGACGTTGTTTTAAGACGTGGCTTGTAGCAGTATCGTGTGTTGTTAGTGGGTAATGACATTATTAATAATGTATGTTTCATTGCATACAAGATGGAAGGGTCACTGACGCTAAAACATCTATCTGTTATTATGTTTGTCGATTCTTCCGTAGACAAAACTCGTTCCTACAGAGGTCATGCTACGCGTGCAGAAATTACTGATGAAAAACCTTCTGTGTGGGGGGCATGCAACATTTTCATGACTATTAAAAAAAAACAGCTGTTCCATACAATTTTTTTTTTTAAGTTAAACGTTGAAAGTTTTTTTAAAGTAAAGTTTAAAGTTCTTTTTGAAGTGAAACTTCTTATGCGACTATCAACAAGTTTAACGCTACCATTTCTAAAACTCACCAAGAGATGGCATTATTACAAGATTTGTGACTACCTAGTTCTACTAGGTACGCAAGATGGCTTGCAAACAGTCATGCATTCGACTCTTTGGTGTGACCAGCCTTCGCTGATTCGCTCAATTTCCATGAGTAGAATAACCTCGATAAAGTTATGTAATAATTATGTTATAAAAATAATACAACAATAAAACAACAAAATATTATTTAGAAGCTCAATAAAACAACGAGAGTGAATGCGTGGCACTCGAACGCATGCGTGTAGTATTACGAAGTTTCACTTCTTCCGCGCGGAGGGACTCCACGCACTATTTTTTTTTTTCAATAACCGACGGAAAAATTCTATGCGTGGATGTTCAAAATTATGTGCTGAATGCATAGTAACCATTATAGCGTCGGTGTCACTTCTCGCCGGAATCTAAGACGTAAGAGTCATATTTAAATGACAGGGAAAATTGAGTGTTAGTTTTTTATGAAGGCAAACAATTAATACTCAGTCAAACGAAAGTGATTTACGTGACTAGAGATCCATGTAAATTGTAGAATGAATAATAGTGATGATAAATAGATATCACTGTCAACTCATGCAAGCGAGGTGGTAACAGGTACACAAGGAGTTGTTTTGCATCCTCGTCAAATTCAAGGAGGTAACTATTCTAATGATTCTCGACCTGAATCAATAATAAAATGGATAGGTAATTTTTATTTCACTATTTTCCGAAATCCGAAAGTGTGAACCACCCGTGTTTTAAAAACGGCCCGTCGGATCCTTGCATTATAACCTCACTTACACACATACAAAAAATCTCAAACATTTATTCGATAATTTCTTATTCCTTAAACGACGGTAAGGGTAAGTTATTCTAAAATACTGACAAATTTAAACAACTAAAAAAGCTGTGTTTTTTTTTAATAATTAACTAGGTACCGTAATTTATATTGATTATTTATGTCTTCTGTGACAACATCCTGAATTTTGACGAAGATGAGACGAAGAAGTTTAGAAAACAACACCTCGTATAGTAATAATAGTAGGTACCAAATATTGAAAGCAAGGTTTTGTTGTTATTTTATCACAATTTATCAAGTTATCTATCTTGAAACCGCCAAATTCATGTCCAAAATTAAACACAGAATTCTGCTGTCTCAAAATGATATCACAAAGTTACTTTTCAAACAGTATCATTCAGGATCTGTTATAATGCTATGTTTTTTATGATGTGCAGAGTACTGCCTACCCCACGGCGCGCGGCGGCTAATAATAATAAAAGCGTTATCGTATCGCTACACAATGCCACGCCGACGTTTACATTCCGTCAAAGCAAGTGACTGGAGCTTAGAAGGAATTTTGATAAGTTATCTGTGTGTTTAATATAATAAAATGTTTTGATTATCTGTTGTCAAAATACTATGTTAAAACAAAATGACAATGTGATTAAGTAAACGACACAAAAATAATGTTGTTCGAAACTTTAAGATAGAGATTACAAAAACCCCGCGAAATAGAAATTATACGTATTTATGCGAACCTCTGGATTCTTATTTCGCTACAATATGGATAGAATCTGAAACATAAACAAGATTTAAGTGAAAAAATGAAATGGTGTTTTAAATGCCTTATGCTTTCCAAGCTTTTTCAAATATATATTTTGTCACCTCCATTTTCTAACATGATTCCTACATCCCTGTATTTTCTGTTCAAAGCCACGTAGCGCGGTTTCTTTGTGTCGTAGCCTCGTAGGCAATAAAGGTACGTGCTACGCTGCTACGCCGTAGCGGTGTAGACAACAACGCTCAAATTGTGCCGGGAGTTGGTTTGTGTGTAATCTTTTTATACATTTTCTTTTGCATACAATAAAAATATATGATATCGGAAATGGTGTGTTTTTATTTATATATAACTGTTTCTTAAGACGCTTTAATAACTTTGGTGGATGCCAAGCTTAACAGCTTGGCCCATCATCGCAAGGTTGCCCGCTTATCGGTCTTCTAAAGGTTTTACTTGGGTGAGTGAGCCCAAGAACTCCACGACCTCATCCTACCCCTCACCCAACCCTAACATCCGCCTCCCCCCGACCCTTCTACCATCGGACATCTAGATGCACTGCAAGTTACCATCCCTACCTTGTTGCTATTCCACCAATTGGCACTAAGCGTTTTGAAACGTCTTTCATAACGCGCACAGCAACGGAGTGGAACTCTCTGCCTGCGTCTGTGTTTCCGCACGCACAACCTAATCTCTTCAAAGTTAGAGTGAACACGCTTCTTCTGGGTAAACTCGTACAATCGTCGACTTTATCTCTGTCATCTCTGACCTAGACTAGAGTCAAGCGCAAACCCATCTCAAAATAAAAAATATATAAAAAAGAAGGCCCTACGAACAACTAGTTTCTACAAAGAGAACCTTTCACATCCAAATCACAGTCGAAACCAAAAACAATTTTTAAATCCTTAACGAGAATAAAAATGGCGTTCGCTCCGCCGCGGGAGTATCGCGTTTCGACAGCGTGTCACTGCAACCCGATGGATGTAGGCACGATGAACACGCAAACCCACTCCCGGATTTAAATATTGCGAGTCGTCTGATTCCGTATGCGTGTCGTGTGCCTATTAGGACACGGGAGATGCTTGAAACATCATTTTGTGATACGAAATCGAAGAGAATATTAGATAAGTGAAAGCTATTCACTAAATATAAGCTTTTTTTATATTTAACGTCAATGAACATTTGTGTTTGAAAAAGGAATCTGTAAACACAGTGCAACGAAGACACAGTTATCATGATTTCAGAAAATGTTCCCAATATAAAATTTTCGTCGATTAATATAAACCAATACTGTTTCATACAAAAGCACAATATTCAAAGGATCAAAATGTATGGAACATTTTTTTTGTACTTTTAACATTCATTTGAATCCGTAGTAACAGATCATGCAAAGACGTACCTTTTACCGTGCATTTATTATACAAGGTGTTGTTTTGCAACCTCGTCAAATTTCAGGAGGTGGTCACGAAAGACATAAATAATCAATTAAAATTAGAGTACCTAGTTAATTATTAATAAATCCTGATTTTTTTGGTTGTTTAAGTTTGTCAGTATTTCAGAATAACCCCCTTAACGCGGTTTAGGGACTAAGAAATTATCGAATAAACGTTTGAGATAGTTTGTACGTGTGTAAGCGAGGTTATAAGGCAAGAACCAGACGGGCCGCGTTTAAAACAAGGGTGGTTAACACTTACCGATTTCCGTAAAAAAGAAAAAAAAGAAAAATTACCTACCCATTTTATTATTGATTCGGGGCGAGAATCATTAGCATAGTTACCTCCTTGAATTTGACGTAAACAACACCTTGTATAGTAAGCTTTCCAAGCCACAACATGTCATCCATTGAACCATGTCTGTAATTAGCGTCTATTCTAGGATAGCATGACGTACTGCCTCGTATGTCATCCCAAAGTCAGCCTTTGAATCATGTTCGTTCCTTATTCGACTTGTTTGTCAAGCTGGGCACAAAATAGGTACGATTCAATGGTACGGTGTCTAGCTATGCAAAACCAGTATGCGGATAATGCGGATCTTTCATTGAACGCGACATGTATACAAAGCAACACTATGTCTAATGGAAATGTATAGCTCGATTTGTGTGTGTCATTTTACGCACGTTATGGTAAATATTTCTCTTTGTGAGAGACATGTTCCATTTCGAGTCGATTGGAGATCGGAGATAAGAGTACGTGCTCGAACGCGTATTGGATTCGTATCAAAACAAATGAAGTGAAAAATACAAAATATTTTATGTAGGTACAAAATTTTAATTTTATGTAGGTACAAAATTGTAAATATTAACAGCCGCACGGGTGGATCTTTAAGGTTAAGCCGTGCTTGCCGAGGTTGGTCCGTGGATGGGTGACCATAATAACATACCGAGTTTCCTCCGTGCCTCGGAAAGCACGTTAAGCCGTTGGTCCCGGCTGTCATTTGTAGATCTTTGACAGTCGTTACGAGTAGTCAGAAGCCAAAAGTCTGACATCCAGTCTTACCAAGGGGTATCATATTACCCAGTTACTGGGTTGTGGAGGTCAGATAGGCAGTCGCTTCATGTAAAATACTGGTACTCAGCTGCATCCGGTTAGACTGGAAGCCGACCCCAAGTTAGTTTGGGAAAAGGCTAGGCAGATGATGAGGTACAAATTTGTAATTGTAGCCAAGGATTATTTTATTTTGGCAACATTTACTACTTACGTTCATTTGAGTGTGACGAATGTAATGTCATACCATAATAAGGTGATTCTTTCGTATTACCCAGTTACTGGGTTGTGGAGGTCAGATAGGCAGTCGCTTAATGTAAAATACTGTTAATCAGCTGCATACGGTTAGACTGGAAGCCGACCCCAAGATATTTTGGGAAAAAGGCTAGGCTAGATGATGATGATGAATAATGTTATTCTTCTTGAGTTTTTTTATGTCCTTTTATAAAAGGACATAAACAAAACTATAGTTTTGTTTGTTGTTAGTTTATTTATAAAAACAGTAGAGGTGAGATAAAAAAAGAAAACGTGTAGCGCCGACTCCAAATAAAATGGGGCAAGGGCAGGAATATGATGAATTGTTAGTAACTTAACGGTAATAAATGTTGCGATTATCTGTTTTTCTTCATTATAACCTTAATAAGCAATGTAACGAAACACTGTTTTTTTTATTTTTATTTATTAACTTTCCAGCTCATCACCACAAAAATCTATCAGGGCCCTATGATAACACTTGCAATTGAAACATCACGTATGCCACTAACCATTCTCTTCACGTGTCTTCTTTCTAAAATTTTATCACACACACACACACACACACTTACACACGAGCTAGCAGCACTTAAACGCCGAGACTGCCGCAAATTCAGAAAATCTAATGAGCAAACATCGGTAACGAAATTGAGACTTGGTTTACTTAGGGGACTTTACCTGTCTACGAATATTTGACTAAATTATAAGAAGGAATGATTTATTAAATCCTAGGCTGATCATGTCATAATATTTCTTCTGTTACTCGTAAGTTTGTTGGTTGTTAGGTAGGCACTAAGTGGACGAAAAGAAAAAGGAAGTTTAAAAAATTGTATACACTAATATTATAAAGAGGAAAGATTGGATTGTTTGTTTGTTACGATTTAACTCAAAAACTACTCGACAGATTTTAAAAATTCTTTCACCATTAGTAAGCTACATCTTTACCGAGTAACATAGGCTATATTATATCACAATTTTCGCGGACAAAGTCGCGGGCGAAGTGCTAGTGTAAAATATTTGGGAATGGCCTCGTTGTCTTATGTACTTAGTTTAGTGGTAGCGAACGCTACCGCTGAGCGTGAGATGATGATGCGATACCCTTCCCAGATCGATTTACAGGTTGGAAAAAGCGTTGTTCGGTTTTTTATCAAGAAGTTCTCAGTAGCTGTCCAGACTCTGTATTTGTGTCCAGTTCATGGCAATAGGAATCGCCAAATGTACATACACGGACATCTCTGCCTAATCTTTCGCGGATTACATGCGCAATGTTATGTTAATATCGCGCCTGTAATCCGTCTGTAAAAAGTATTTCGAATTCAGCCTTTATTACGTCATGAAGCTGTTTTTTTTTTTAAACTAGGATCAGTGACAAAAAAAAACTTTAGACCTGTTTCCTCTTACTTCCTCTTCAACGCTCTCATTTTAACAGCGCGCGATTTCTTCGAGAGATACCCACATATCTACGCAAACGCAGGATCCGTACGGTTTTTTTTTGCAGCACTACACCGGCCGTACGTGCTGTGCGATTTTTATTTCAATCAACAATCACATCAAACCCAATAATACAATTCAACTTTCTCCCACATCCACATCAACATACAGAGCCGTCAGTCAGCATCCCTAAGCCCCGGGTACACGGTCCCTAGCGGATGACGCGGCGCGACGCGGCGACAACGCGACAATGGCAGCGCCGACACGCGGGAAACGGTTGAAGCACGCATTGTTCTCGCGATGTGGAAATAGACACACATTCGCCGACGACTTGAAAAGAATAGGAGCTGTAATGAATTTTACTTTCAGATTGCAGGACGACGCTAGGTATGTTCCGGTTTTTAAATCAAAATGGAAATGTATTTTTTAAAGGGGAATAATGAAGATATCAGTTAAACCTGTTCAATAATAATGTCACTTCCACACTTTAAATGAAACACTTCTTTTTTGTGGCAGTCGTGTAAAAAACGTTGTCTTGTGAACACAAGGACCACCAGTAAACTGCCAATTAAAAATTTAAAAAAAAATAGTTATTTGTTATACAAGAGTGCAAAGTTGCTTTTTAACCGCGTGTTCAATTTTGATGACCGAGCAAGCGAAGTGCGCTCGTGATTCAAGAGTTAGAATCCTGAGCGAGGGAATCAAAAGAGCACGAGGTGAAAAATCTTTGCACTCGAGTGCAACACGTAACTTTTCATCCCACCTCAGCGAGGATATGACTAAATGCAAAAAAAAAAACAATTTATAATCACAAGATACTTTTATTTCAGCTTAGGTATTAACTACTACATTATAATAGGTAAATAACAATTGTTACGTATTCTATATATATATATATATATACTCCATAGAGTGCTTGATTTCTTGGTCTCGGATAATTCAGTAAAATAGCCAGCAAAACGTTTTCTGAGAAAGTTTTGGCTCCTTTAGCTAGTGTGCATTATTAACAATTTCAGCCAATTCTGTAGGCGTCAAATAAACTTCCTCGTCGCTAGAATCACTCATTTTAGATTTTTCGCTTGTATTCAAGTTACTTACTTGTTTTTAACCTAAGGTTTTAACAATATGACGTGAGAAGAAAATGGCGCGCGCAATCAAATTATAAAAATGAACACCAAGAAGGTTACGAGTCTGAGTTTTTAACAAATTAAAAAAGGTTGTATGATAAATTCGGCACCATGGAGGTAGAAGTAAATAGGTTTAATGATGTTTTGAATTCACAAACTTAGTGCACACGATGTTCTAAATTCAATTTACTTTATCCTCTAGGGGATAAAAACGGCTTTTGCACTCAGATATCGAAGAGCAAAAATAATCTTTCCAAGATGGGGGGATGAAAAAAAAATTAGTGGCCTATAATGGCAAAATTACAATTTGTCTAGAACTACTTATTACCACTTTTAATTTCCATCTTATCCTCTACGCGCTGTTTTCACTTACTGCATCATATTAGAGCCCCTAGTACGAACGCTCGATGAAACATTCGAACTATTGCAGAATCGAAAATTTAACTTTCAAATAGCAGTTCGCTTTAAAAAAATTGCGGCAAGCATAGTTAGTATTCACCCGGATACATCTGAATAAAATCTTCAAACTAAGTGAATGAATGTGTGTGCGAGTGATGAAGCGAGTATTTTCAATTTAAAAAAAAAATACGTTACGTTTACTCCGCTCCTTCATGGCAGACCCATTAAAAATGGGTTTTTCTATTTTTAGGGTTCCGTACCGGAAGGGTCAAACGGGACCCTATTACTGAGACTTCGCTCGATTGCTTCGATTTTATCCGTCAAGCCGCGGTCGACGACGTTTCCCGCTGATTCTCTCTCAACTGCAGCCACAAAATCGCAACAGCGGCGGGCGGCGGGCGTCACGGAAAGCAGTAGGCGCATTGTTTGGCACGCGGTGAAGCGCGCGAGCGCTTCTATTTGTTACGTGTGTACCTGGTTTTAGTGTACCTCAAAACTATGAAACGGTTTAAGACTTTTTAGAAGCCAATTTATACTGTTTATTGCAGCGACTGAGGTGTTATTTAGATTGCCAAAGGTTCAGGTAAACGAATTTAGAATTAAGTTTCAAGTTGTAGGTAAGTCTACTTCTGAGCGCGTTGATGACAATTCAAATTGAGTCAGCTCAAAAATTGGCAGCAAGTTTGGCACTTTCAGTAGCGTCCATCAGCTCCTGTAATGTGCAAACAACAGACAGACAGGACACGATATCAAATGTCCCATCGTTTGTGGGGCAATACCACATTTACTGCCCAGGGCAGAGTCATCAATTAATCTCCACCTGAACTGGTTGTCTTTGTTTCGGCGAACCTGTGTTCATTTGCCAAAATAAACCATCAATTTAGCCACAGTAGGTCGAATGAAAATCAAGTAGCGGGTAGTACTAAAACTCATCTTCCAACGGTCAACCGTTGTGAATCAGACAGCGGCGAGAGAGACAACGAGATCCGTGTGACGAGAGGCAGGCACCGGGGCGATGCGTCATCGTTACCGTCATCAGCCGCTTGCGCTGCTAGTGAGCCTAGTAAACAACTGTGTGAAACCGTGACGCGTTCGTTGCGGCCGGCGCCGTTTCCATCGTATGCAGGCGTTGCTGCTATAAATGTTGATGATGGTTTTACAGTGGTGCAATATAAGAAACAAAAACATAAGAATCGCCTTAAAGGAAGCACTGGTAGCAATATTGTCGAATCTGAGGAGAAATTCAGATCAGCTGACAGAAAAATCCCCATGTTTATATCAAATGTACATAGGGACGCTTCTGAGTCACACATAACCGATTATATTGAAAAGAAAACTGGAGAAAAAGTTGACCTAGAAAGGATTAACATTCAGCGGCAGTGCGAACATAATGCGTATAAATTCTTTGTGTCCCAGAGTAAGCTTCAATTGTATTTGGATGATCAGCTGTGGCCTCAGGGGATTATTTTTCGACGTTTTGTGAACTACAGACCGAAGCGTTTAAATAATTTAGTCACCGTTAAGGAAGTCGGCGCACAAATACGTATGAATGCTGGATAACGATAATATTTACAATGTCTGTAAATTGGTGTCATTTAATTGTAAAAATGTCAAACGCTCCATTCAAAGTGTTCGTGACTTATGTAAGCAGTCTGATGTCATTGCGCTACAGGAAACGTGGTTACTGCCTGAAGAAATCACGTTTCTTGACTCAATAAGCAGTGAGTTTGGCTGTACCGGAGTATCGGCGGTAGATACGTCAGCAGGCATTCTTCGTGGTAGACCCTACGGTGGCGTCGCCTTGCTGTGGAGAAAAAGTCTGTTCCAAAATGTTGTTGTTGTGCAGTGCGATAATTCACGTATATGTGCCGTGAAAATTGTTTTAGGGGATAAATCCTTTTTAGTGTTTAGTGTTTACATGCCCACGGACATTACACGGAATTTAATGGATTTTACGGACGTCTTGAGCTCGGTGAGTGCGATAATTGATAGCTGTAATATAGATTATGTGTATATGTTAGGAGATTTTAATGCGCACCCATCAGAATTATTTTATGTCGAACTTGCCAGCTATAGTAATGAACAAAAATGGACTTGCATTGATACAGAAATGTTAGGATTACATTCGAACACATACACATTCTTGAGTGAGGCGCATGGCTCAAAGAGGTGGCTCGATCACTGTGTAGTGACAGAGGCAGCTGTGACCACTGTCAGGAATGTGTATGTAGTTTATGATGTGCTTTGGTCTGACCATCTGCCACTGGTTATCGAATGTGATTTGAATGTGATTCTTCCAAAGAAATGTGGCAATGATGTATGTGTTAGCAAGGTTGTGTGGGGGGAAAGAACTCAAAATCAGATAGAAGATTATCAGCGTAACTCTCATGACAGATTAAAACTAATTGACTTCCCACACGAACTTGGAGGATGTTGTGGCAATATGTGTAACGATCCAAATCACAGAATTGTTATTGATAAGCTGTATGCAGACATAATACACGCTTTGAGTGTGGCTGCATTGGCGGGTCGGGGAAGCGCCGATAGACGTTCAAGGCGCGTAATTGTTGGCTGGAACAAACATGTTGCTGAGGCTCACAGGGAAGCTAGGCAGAAATATCTGTTGTGGGCATGGTATGGTAAACCTACGAGTGGGATATTTTATAACGAAATGTGTGGGGCTAGAAGAATATTCAAGTCGAGGTTGAAGTGGTGCCAAGACCATGAAGACCAAGTTAAAATGGACATTCTAGCATCACATCACGCTAAGAATGATTTTCGTAGTTTTTGGAAAAATACAAATAAACTGAAAGCCAGACCGGGCATTCCTGTGAGCGTCGGTGGCATGAGTGAGCCAGAAGACATTGCCAATCTTTTTAAAGAGGCGTTTTTTGTAAAATCTCCTCTAGGCACGTCGCGGTCGGTGCCCGATGTTACGCCCGGGATGGAAATAGGGGTTAAATTTAAGGCTGCAGAGATTACTCGAACGATTCGACGAATGTCTAGAGGTAAGTCCCCCGGCCATGACGGGCTTAGCATCGAGCACCTCCAATATGCTGGCCCTCACTTGCCTAGGGTACTTGCTATGCTCTATAGCTTTTGTATAGGTCATGGTTATATGCCTAGTGAGATGATGCGAACAGTGGTTGTGCCTATCGCTAAAAATAAAACTGGTGACCTCTCTGACAGCAGTAACTACAGGCCCATTTCGCTAGCGACTGTGCTGTCAAAAGTGTTTGACAGCATGCTTAATGCACAACTGAATAAGAGAATAACCATACATGACAACCAGTTTGGTTTCAAGACTGGGTTGGGAACTGAGAGTGCAGTGTTGTGTCTTAAGCATGCTGTCACATACTACGCGAAGCGTGAGACGCCTATTTATGCCTGCTTCCTGGACTTATCTAAGGCTTTTGATCTGGTTTCCTATGATGTGTTATGGAGTAAGTTAGAACAGCTTAATTTACCCACAGAACTTCTAAATATTTATAAGTTTTGGTATGGAAACCAGATCAACGCTGTACGATGGGCTGGGTCGTTGTCTCGTCCATACGGGTTGGAATGTGGGGTGAGGCAGGGTGGGTTGAGCTCACCTACGCTCTTTAACCTGTATATAAACGAGCTGATTGCCGAGCTCAGCAGTACCAGGGTTGGATGCTACGTGGACGGTATCTGTGTCAATAATATCAGTTATGCTGACGACATGGTGCTGCTGAGTGCGTCAGTCTGTGGAATGAGGAAGTTGGTTGCCCAGTGTGAGGCGTACGCCAAAGTACATGGATTGGCGTATAATTGTAAAAAATCTGTGGTCATGGTCTTTGAGGCTGGGGGTAAAAGCCCTGACAGAGTGCCTCCTGTACTGTTGTATGGCACACCATTGCAGAGAGTCCAAAAGTTTAAATACCTTGGTCATGTGTTGACCCCTGACCTCAAAGACGATGATGACATTGAACGTGAGCGGAGGGCATTGTCGGTTAGAGCGAACATGTTGGTTCGCAGGTTTGCACGATGCTCACTTCCAGTCAAAGTCACGCTCTTTCGAGCGTACTGTACTTCTTTTTACACGTGCAGCCTGTGGGCTAGATGTACGCGAAGATCATACAGTGCTCTCCGCGTTCAGTATAATAACGCGTTTAGGATGCTGGTGGGGCTGCCCCGCTACTGTAGTGCGTCGGGGATGTTCGCAGATGCGCATGTGGATTGTTTTTACACGATAATGCGTAAAAGGTGCGCTTCCCTGGTGCGCAGGGTGTGGGGCAGCACCAACAGTATCCTAAGCATGATAGCAAGTCGCCTAGACTGTGTTTATGTTGGTCGCTGTTGTGCGATTTCTCACGGGTTGGCGCAGCCGTGATCAATTGTGTTGTTTATTTTATTAGTGCTTACTAACATAGTCTTAAGTTTTACTAACAGTTTTTGAGTCATGGATACTCGAATAAAGAAATTATTATTATTATTATTATTATTATTTGTAAGTATATGAACCTATAGTCAAGTATATACAGTCAAGTTGTAAGTATAAAGTACTTTCTTACTTTAAAAGTCAAGTAAATAACCAGATGCCAAAAAAGCAAATATTTTTTAAACTTAATTAAAGTATATTTGCTTTATTGGCATCTGGTTTTTAACCGACTTCTAAAAAAGGAGGAGGTTCTCAATTCGGATGTTTGTATTTTTTTTCTTACCCATTTCATCTGTGACAATAAGCTTTAGTAAATGCCTAAATGTTATTGCTCTATAGGGGATAATCCAATTTTTTTTTTCTTTGTCCGTCGGGTAGTTTATTGAAAAGTATTGGACAAGTATTTTTTCTTTTTTCACGTGGTCAAAAAATTACGGAGATATATTGAGTTGAAATGGCGCATGACGTCACATGTAGGTAAGTTTTATACCTACTTGTGACGTAGTGAGCCCCCACTCTCCAACTTTAATGTGTTTTAACTAAGTAATTTTTTGATATTTTGATAAAATAAAAAATACGTGCCTAATATTTTTGTATTACCTGTCTGACGGACAAAATAGAATGTCGTTTTCTTTACCCAGTCCGGTGAATTTTCATCGCTTACCTAAAATAACAATAGGGTTATTTTAGGCAAGCGATGAAAATTCATCAGAGCGATTTGACTCAAGCATTAATTTAGGTGTTACTGAAAAAGTAAATAAGTAAATATTGGTTTTTTTATAACATTTACACTCAAAAACAAAGAGTACGTGAATATTGCCACCCCATCGCGAAAAACATAATATTGTCAGTGGGAAGCCAGCTTTATGCACCAGGGGGCGCCACACACAAGGAATCGAAGAGTTCGTCGTAACGCCGCCTCTTTAAAATGGTCGCGAGGATTTTAAAATTGCATAGTCAGCAAACCTCCCATGGTGAAAAGGGATGATTTAAAAATGTGGCAGAAGAATCCATATTCTTTATCACAGCATAGTATAAAACAAAGTCGCTTTCTCTGTCCCTATGTCCCAATGTATGCTTAAATCTTTAAAACTACGCAACGGATTTTGATGCGGTTTTTTTTAATAGATAGAGTGCTTAAAGAGGAAGGGTTATATGTATAATAACATCCATTGAATAGTGGAGAAATACTGTTATTTTTGAGGTTTCTAATGTGATGTCGTAAATAATTTCATTTTTTCCGCTTACATTGCAAACGCAGGCTGAACCCTACAAGATTTATCAAAATAATGTACTAAATATTGTACACATTGAAAAAGTCTACAGAAAACTCCGCGATGGTATATGTCTATCTCTTATGGATATCCCACAATAACATTTTTTTGTCATTTACTTTTTACGACAAATAAAGGCAAATTTTCGAAGCAATTTTAACCAATACAGCATTTCCTTATCCAATTAAATACCTTAAATACATTGTTGATTTAATATAGATCTATATGGCTCTTTACAGCATATGATTTAAATGAATATTTTCGAAGATGTTACAGATTTAAAAATTGCGGGACGTAGCGTTTGCGACGGTACCGGCCGGCCGGGGCGGGATGTTTGTATTGTCTAATGACAAGAAAGCTGTGAACGTTGTATATAAAGACATTCTGTAATATATTAATTGTTGTAAAACTGTAAAAAGTAAATAAGTAAAAATGTAGTGCATGAATTTAGATATTCCAAAGATAGCAGGAAATCTTCATGGCATAGGGAAAGGGGAATTGTTTTACTCCAAATTTAACGCGTGCGGGCCACGGGCAGTAATGAATAAATCAAATTTACTGGATCGATTTTAATCATTATTTCAGTGAGTAACATAGGCTATATATTTTATACCCGTGCGAAGCCAGAGCGGGCCGCTATGTTTTTATATACAACGTTTACAGTTTTTCTGTAGTGTATTTAGTATCAGCATTGCACCCGTGCGAAGCCGGGGCGGGTCGCTAGTATTCCTATATTTTAAATTAAAACCAAGCTTTGAGTAGTGTCCGAAAATCGCAGTTTAAAAATACAAACCCAAGAAAAAAAAAAACACGGTTTTTTGCTATAAATAAAAAAAATTGGCTTGTTTGGTCCGACTGCTGGCCAAAAGGCATACATTACAATTGTCCTTACGTTTTGCTTTCTTCGACCAATCGGCAATATGAACGACTCCACAGTAATACGCAAAGTCGAAATCGAAAGCTATGCTAACAAACAAAAAACATTAAAATTTTATTAATATTTCCAATTATCAGTAACAATAGTTTCTTAGAGATAACCCCAAATAATCGAATAAAACATGACGTATTCCTTCATCGTGCTGATTGTTGTCTTGACTGCTACGAAATTGCTACGACACGGCTACGAACAACGCTACGCGAAAACAAAAAATTCTAGCACTTGTCTACGAGTGTCTTTGTTTGAAGTATCATGCAGACAAGAGTTTATAATGGAAACTTGGGACATAATTGTTATTACGTAATGGATTCTGTAGTTCTAAATGTAAGTCGAATGCATACTGTAGGTCTAGGTAGGTATGTATACTTTACGATTGTTGTAGTCTTCTACTGTGGTTCTGTCGAATTGGTGTAATTGCGAACTGGCTGCCGATACCGGACTCTGACTGCTGTATTTTATTACATTTATTTATTTTATTAGAGTTTAGTGTCAAAACCAAGTCCGCAACTTCTCCGTATCGGTTTGAGCCAATCTGTTAAGTTCTCGAATCATAAAAACATTTTTTTTCTAAATTTATCTATAAAAAAATGAATAAAAATAAATTAAATTAATAATTAATTTAAAGGTTTAGAAATAATTCTAAACCTTTAAATTAAAAAAACAAAAGTAGCAATTTATAACAATATTCCCCTACATTTAATTAATAAAATACCAATCAGTCTTTGGGCAAAATTAGCGTTGCTCGCAGACAATAGGGCTGAATGCGACAATTCTGAATACCTTTCAAATCTCATCTGCAAATATCTGGAGTAAATCTTAATCCGCACCCGTTCATCTCACCCCCTCTACACCCCCTGTCGAGTACACCCCTCCCGTCTTTTGTCTACCGTTAATAACGTGATTTTAACCACTATGCAGACAAGTTTTAGAAGGATTGAGACTAGTGACAACTGGCTTTACGTGTTGGTATTATATTGCAGATGCAGAATAGTTATCATTAGCCTATAATGTTCCCACTGCTGGGACACAGGCCTCCTCTCCTATGAGAGGGAGTGGGCTGTAATCCACCACGCGGGCCCAGTGCGGGTTGGTAGATGTCACATGTCTTCGAATTTTTGGTTCTAGGACATGCCGGTTTCCTCACGATGTTTTCCTTCACCGTTTTTGAGAGCAGCGATGATGAAATAAATTACACAAAGTAATGCGCCTGCCTGGGTTCGAACCCACGGCTTACTGCTCGTAAGTCGGGGCTGCCACCACTGGGCCACCGCCACTCTCAAGTAGGAATAGTGCTTGATATAAATGATTAAATATTTAAGTGGAGTCAAGAATGACAATTGTGCATAACTGTTAAAAATGCAAGATTGCTAAAGCTAAGGCAATGCTTAGTTTGAAGGCTAAAAAATAAACTCAAATAGTACTTAAGTCTTTGTCGAAAGATGCTAAAACTATTTAGAATCTTCATGCTTTTCATGTCTTATGATGTAACAAAACCTTAAATCTACTGTGAAACAAACCTAACCTTCTGTCGCTTACACCCAACATCTAGCGACATCTTCAGATATTAATTTAATGTAATGGTCCCACAGTCCGTTCTTAAGACAGACACAAGTGCCCGCAGGCGCTGACGTATGCTCTTGATTTATGTTTCATTGTCTATGATCTTAACGTCACTCCCTCAGTCACTGTTCCAGTTTTGAATGTGTTGATTTATTAGTTCGACAGAAGTATAGGGTACTATGATACAGAGATGAATAGAATGCTGCTCACTACAGAAATTGATGCATGTTACCGACGGTGCCAAACGCGTTTCTAAATTCTGTGCAGACTCAATAAGATGGGTGTAAAATTACTTTTTCGAAGCCGAAAGGCGCTTGTTCTTCCCGTCATTGAGATACTTTTTTGTTCTAGAGCATACGTATCTGGGAACTTTTTAGCTACTACATTGGGGGTCAAAGCTTCCGTTTTTTCTTTCACAAGTTTTGTGTTATCACTTTACTTTAAATACCACCACGACCCCCGTACAATTCAATGACGAGACGGTTGGCGCAGTGGCTGAGCGATTGACTGCTGCACTGCTTGTCGCGGGTTCGATCCCCGCACGGATCAAATATTTGTATGGCCTACAGATAGTTGTTCCGGGTCTGGCTGTTTATGTATGTGAATTAATTGTAAACGCACCCCGGATACAGGAGTAATTTCTAGAGTAGGGCATTTTTTTTTTTATGGATCCATCAAGATATTACTTAGTTTGATGTACAGAATGATTGGTTGACGGCTTCTTGAAAGGTCCAATTACACCTTGTATTTTTTATTTATTTATTTTAATATTAATGTACACACAATAGACAACACAGGAAAAAACATTATATATCAGAGTACAAAGGTACAAAGGTAGGTTGTATATCAGATTGCCACCGACACACTAAGGAAAAGAATGATAAGATCTCTATGTTAGTTTTGGGACAACTGCTTATGCCCATGACTGCGATTAGCTGTGTTGATTGATTGATTGTTGCAAAATATGAATACCTGAGTTTTAACCAAAAGCTAGTCAAAGGTACATGTTTTTTTTTTCGGATGTAATCATCAAGTGACTCCTCCCGCTCTGGGCGGATCGGAAGGGAGTGTCAGACTTGTACTGACTAAAACCCATCCATGTTCCTTAGCCCTTTGTGTTCCAGGGCCACGGTATCTCTTTCAAACAGTCCCGAAGCCCTGGGTCAAAGGTACTTACAGTCCGTCCGAAGGGCCCATGTCCGCTTACGTGTGCTGTTGATTAATCTGTCACAGTCCCTTGTCTTACATTACACTCACTGCCCCAGGTTTTAATGTGTTTTCGTAGTCTGACGGGAGAGATGAGAGCAGATAGAGGAGATGACATTGATCTTTGGTGAAACTGTGTTACTTTGGTGTTATTCAATTTCATTGTTATTTAAGCGAACCTAAGCTAAGTAATTTTTTGATAGAGGGTTATGTCCATTTTGGATAATCTAAATAAAAATGTGTAAAAGAAAACATGTCATCCAGAGTTTAAAATAATAGTCTAAGATTTATAGTAATAGTCTGGATACCTAGTTAATTTTAATTGCAAGCATCGCCTACATTTTCTTATAATTATGCTTTATTTACGAAAATCAAAAGCTATACTTCCTTCTTCAAATTTAACTTTCTTGTAGCAATCGTAAGAAAATAACAACGTTTACTTGTTGATCCTCCCCTACCGAGAAAATAATCAACCCTATCCCCTGAAACTCGTCGCCAACAATTTATTGCCAAGCCATAAATATTAAAAAGTTGGCGCATAAATCTCTGGTTTTATTAATAAAGGTTCTGTGCAAAGAGGTAAGTTTGCGGTGACGTATGCTGAGGCAATATTCTTGGTTTCTTGCCGCCGCCATCTTAGAAATAAATCAAAGATTTCATAATTCATGCGCTGCAGGTGTTTTGAAACTGTTTCAGTAAAATATTGTTTGGTATTTTCATTGGAAAACTTTGCGTAGGAAAAGCGGAAATTCATATGACTTCAGTCACCTTTAACCAGGCAAAATAGACTTCCATTGTGCATTTTTAAACTATGGTGGGTTTCTTAACAAGCCACAACCAAAATTTTCCAAAAAAAACATCTTTAAATTGTAACCAATGCACAGCTACTTAATACTAATAGCCTCACCGAAAACCATAAAAATACCTACAGATCGACAAAAAAACATCTAAACCACCCTAAAAATCCATGTCAATACCCAAGTAAACATAATAAACAACGGATTAAAACTTTAAGGGAGGCCCACAATAGAATCGTCGAGACGCAAAAACAAAAATTCAATCCCAAACTGCTTTACAAAGGAGACCATTAGCGGGATAAACTTCGCGGGAGGTAATAAGTCTATGGAAAAATTCTCTATGGAAATCAAGGGAAGGCGACTTTTGATTAATTAGCGGTATTCTTTTCGCCAGACCGTTGAGACGGCGCGTCGTCGCGGCGCTCCTGCCATTAATCCGCGGAAAACAATATGGCCGCTTTATTGGGCCATATCCTGTTGCAAGAAGTTTTGGTTGTTAAGTTTATTAAAGGGTTTTCTTATTGGATGGGTTGAGGAGAATTTAAATGTGGTATGATATTGTGTTTTAATTTTCGACCGAAATTATTTTCAGAATTTACAACATTAAATTAGTAGGTATAACTCGACCAAGCTTAGTTTACACCTCGCATTTTTTTTTTGTGTATATTTTAACGTACCTTTGTATATATAATGTTAAAAACAATAAATGCAAAGTATCTAACAAACATTTGTTTACTTTTTTATAGTCATAGCGAATCCTTTTTTGCAGACCGTACCTAAGCGTTAGTGTGACATAATCGACGCGAGGCGCAAACTTAGTCTGATCGAGTAGTAAAACACTTACCTTATAAGTGTCTTTGTGATTGCATTTAGAACTTCCACCTTGACTTGACATCAAGAAACGTCCTTTCGGAAATCTCTTGTTTTTTCGGCATTTAAAAACTTAAATAAAACAATCTTGTACAATCTTACCAAATAATTTTCTCTGATGAAACTAAACGAGATCAAGACGTCTAATCTGCTTTTAAAAGATGTCTGTCAGTGAATCATCTGTGTATCATGATTGTTCGCGGTCAGTAATCCGTTTCAATGGTGAAATCTACCCTAAATGAATAATCTGAATGAACACACTCCAAACTAAATCGAATCGAAATATTTGAAATTCTGTCGGTTCGCCTATTGATCTGATTTCCAAAAATAATCTCCAACTGGTGAAAATCAAAACAAATCAAAATATTTTATTTCACTGAAGCCTACATGGGCACTTATAAAACGTCGATAAAAAGGTGCTCGGTTCTGGTTGGTCGTTTCCTATGGAGAACAGGCGAGAAACTCTATGAATACTACAACACGCCTTGTCCAAGTCGTCAAAACCAAAGCGCTGTCGAAAGTTTTATTTGTTCAAAAGAACATTACACCACCGAGAGGCTGGTAATCAAAGAAGGGGAGGAATTAATATCAGTCACCGTCGGCTCAATGCTAATTAATGACAGAGAACAGTCCGGATCCCTTTCATTGCGTTATAATTGTTTTTAAAAGATATCCAGCAAGATTGGACCGTTTGTTTTGAAAGGTGGAGGCTTGAAACTGTTTGATTCGATAAAAAAAAAATAGACAGCCATTTTCTAATTGCAGCTGAACCAAATGAATATTTACGACTGAGAAAGACTGGTTGGTCAGATCTAGTGTCAATAACTTGCATACTCGCCGATATGTTTTTAGGGTTCCGTACCTGAAAAGGAAAAAATGGAACCCTTATAGGATCACTTTGTTGTCCGTCTGTCTATCAAGACCCTGTATCTCGGGAACGCATGGAGGTATCGAGTTGAAATTAAAACCATATTCTCAGATCTACAGTCCCTTGAAGCTGTGAAACAATCAAACTTCTAATAGAAGTTAACGTAAAAAAAGATGTTGACATTTATGCCGCAAAAAACGTATATTTCGACACTCTCAATTCAATCAAAATGTATGGGGTACTTTCCGTTGACCTAGAACTATGAAATTTGCTAATTAATATCGTCTTATAACACAAGTACAGGAGATTAAAGATAGAGAAAGAGAGATACTAAAAATTTTATTCTTATGATTTAATTAACAAAAGTGAATTTTTACGGAACCCTCGGTGGGCGAGTCAGACTCGTACTTGTTTTTACATAACATAACATCACGCCTGTAATCCCTGAAAGTTAGGCAGAGGTGTAACTAGTTCACCCAAATTTCGCCAGTTATGTTTAAGTTCCATATAATAGGGGGCGAGCCTAATGCCATCAACGGGGCACAAATCTAGATCCGTGGCAGCAGCCACAGCTGGTACAGCCACAGCTGGTATATTCCTAATAAAAAAAACCAAAAATTATTTGCCGAACCGGGAATCGAACTCAGGACATTCTGAGCAGTCGCTCCAGACCAAAGAAGCAGTTATTTATTTTACTATATTGTAAAATGTCTCATCTCATAAGTATCGTCTTCGTTCTCCGTAGGTTTATCTCTAATCAATAGCAATATTGTACAGAAATAAATTCTGGGAAAAGACATTTCTTTCTAGTGTCAAAAAACCGCTGCTTACTACTGTAACACACTGTAACTGTGCACGTTACTGCGTGCAATGTAATGTAACGTAACACATAACATTGTACTTCTGGGTGCGGTTTACGCGTTACGTCATTTTATACATAGGTACTTTCAAGTTCTTTTCCGAAATTACGGAACCTGAATGAAACTTCATACGCATAAGCAGGATACATAGATCTAAAATGTTGCTAAAAAAACATTTTCGAAATGACAAAAAAAAAGATAGTTGGATATTTCTGTCTGTATGGATAACTTATAATCGGTCTAATTTAGGTGTAACACTATTTATCGTTTAGTAGTGTAAACTTTTTAGACCTATGTATCCTGCTTATTCGTATGAAGTTTCATTAAAATCGGTTCAGTCATTTCGAAAAATAAGGGCTTGAAAGTTTGTATGAAATGACGTAAGGAGTAAACGCTTTTAAGATTTGAAAATATAGTTTTGATAAAATGTAACTCTCTAGTACGTCAAGTCTTTTTATCACCCGTCAAACCTCGATAAACAGAAACCAATAACATTCTTTAAAACAACTGACCACAACAACATCTGCGGGAGTAACACGAGTCTGGCATACATTTGTCGCACAATGATTACCACATTATTATATTCTATTCGTCAAAACGTCAACCTTCATCGAACGAAATTATTGGGTGCAGACTGGCTGGGCGCAACTATAAGGGACAATTCACATTACACAAACGCAATAAAAAAAAAGTGCCCAGTGTTTTTTTTAAAACAGTTGTTAAATAAAGCTGCTGTTCATAAATTCAAACATAAGAAGAGAATCATTTTGTAGTTTGAACGTGACCTTTTTTTTTTAAATAACGTTGCCCAACACTAGCAATTTTAAACTCACATACACAAACAGGCAGATCCGGAACAACTATCTGTAGGCCATACAAATATTCATCACTCAACCACAGCGCCAACCGTGCCGTCAAAACTCGACTGATTTCTTGGAATTCATATTCTTACTTTTACTTACGGTAGACGCATAATGAGAACCACTGTGTGGAAGATAATATGGCTGGAAAGGAGGTGACTGCTGAGATGAGAAGTAAAAGAGAAGTATAGAAGATATATGAATGATTATTCTACGTACATAAGAAATAACCATTTTGTCGTCACGCTAATTCGCACTTTCCACCGACAGTTGATTTGTGGCTGTGGTCGCAGTTTCAGTCTGCAATAGCCTTAACACACGAGGGGTGAATGGTGAATGATTTCAACCCCACAGTAATAATGATATTAGTTGTAACCCCGTATTTAACGCAGGGGGTGTGGGTTGTCCCCGGGAATTTTATTAGAAAACTAGACAGTGTGTGATTTTAGACATGTGCTCTTTGTGACTGTTGTAATGCAATTTTAATGTGGCTGACGAGCCGTCGCGTCGGGTTGCAGTACTTACTTTAAACTGTCGGTCTCGGCTTTCTAATACAGCTAATTAATTAAAACGACATGTCATAGCAGCCGTCAAAAGAACAAAGAACTCAACTACAGCAAAATATAGTTGTAGAAAAAGCGGAACTGATAAAAACAGACACATAACTAAGCTGTTCACCTACACGTCCTTAAACACAGGTTTCAAACATTGTGTCGTGAAAAGCATTTTTTCTGCTATTCTACTGGAAAACGCCGATAGTGCATATAGTAACAGAAAACTGGGTTAGAAACACACCATCAAAAGTCGCTATGATACATAGGCCTGTAATTTCAGCGACGGTGCCGTTAAACTCTATTCGGATCACAGCAATGTAGTCAAGTTTCGACACAGTTTTCGTTTCCATACTTCTCCAGCTGATACATCTTGAATTTCGAAAATTAAAATACCTACGGATATAATATTAATGCCAAAACATCGAAAATTAAAATATCGAACGACCATAAAACCGAAAATTGATATTACCAAAGTTTATAATGTCGAATAGTTATAAAGGGTGTAAAACACCTCTTAACGAAGCCGAAAGGCACTGGTTCTCCCTGTCATTGCGATATTTTTTTGTACTACACCGTACCTGGGAACCTTCTAGTTACGGAGATATTAGGGGTCAAAGTTCCAACTTTTTGACAAGTATTTTTTTAAATAAAAGTTTTTAATGTAAGGTTTTTACTTTAAACACCTCCACGACCCCCGTACTATTCAATCCGTCCATCAGCACAATGTTTTGAGTGTGTTACATTGAGTTCTACCACAAAACATGATTTTACACCCCCAAAAAAAAAGTCGTTTCCCAGCAATAATTTTTGCGTAAAGTTACTTAGTTTCATGTACAGGATGCTTGGTTGGCGGCTTCGTGATGAGGTGATTTACACCGTGTATAACCTACGTCCAATATATCTAATAATCTACAAAAGTGACATCGAAAAAACAAAATATCAAAGTACAGAGTATCGAATGTCTAAGGAATTTTTAGCGTAAATATAATGAGTTTAGGTATATTTACTGTTGTCATTATGAACTTAGGTAAAATGACTATCAATATTTTTAATCTTTCGATATTTGAATCACTGCTTATGTTAGACATTTTAAGCATAAGTACTGTAACATTTTTTGATCTTTGGTTACACTTGATTTTTAAATTGTCGATGTTTTGAACATTTTCATTTTTAATAAAGGGACTTATTTGAATTTCGAAAATTAAAATACCTACTATTTTAATTTTCGAAATTCAAACATGTTCCCTTCTTCAGCATTATTATAAGGAACTCTATTATTGGCTGTTAGTAAAAGAAAAGTAAAACTGGTAATGATAAAGCTAAAGTATCATTATGCATCATCATCTAAGGTTTTACAATCGCGGATGGACCTTCGCCGCTTCGACTATATTTATCTACATGTACATTAATAC
Source organism: Cerastis leucographa (assembly GCA_963082945.1). Lineage (NCBI taxonomy): Eukaryota > Metazoa > Arthropoda > Insecta > Lepidoptera > Noctuidae > Cerastis > Cerastis leucographa. The sequence continues at coordinate 6,088,568 of OY720363.1, read as the reverse complement.
AATTTTTATGCATCTATACTTTGCAATGGTCGTTGGAAGGGGTCGGTAATGTCATATCAAAAGTCCCCAAACCACACAAATGTCAGTGTCGTGATAATTGGTGTAACGAGCGCGATCCGTCGCGGTGTGTCGCGGGCGACGAAATGTCACACGGACGACAATTTGTACGTTCACCCTATACAGGGTGTAACGGAAAGGGTATATACATCCTTAAGGGTGTGCTACAGACCATCAAACTGAACATGTTTCTCAACATAAAAAAAATTTTGCAGCAAAAAAATATATCAGCTGCCTATACATTTAGGTCGAATAGGTATTGTAATTTTCTATGGGGCAGCAGATTTTTTTTTTGCTTTAATACTTGTTTTATGATGAGAAACATGTTCAGTTTGATGGTCTGTAGCACACCCTTAAGGATGTATATACCCTTTCCGTTACACCCTGTATAAAAGCCACATTTATTTTGATTATTCAAATATGAAAGAGAAAAAAAATTGTAAGAGATTACTGTTCCTATATCGAATAAATAAAGTAAATAACTTACCAACGTAGAAAAAAAAAGCCCAGCGCACAAATCGGTAGCGCAAGAGCAAAATTTAAAAAAATCGATTCCTTGAAAAACTGTTGGTATCACTTTATCAAAGAGATGCTCAGATTCTTGACACGAGTTACGATTGCGCAGATTCTCTGTCTAATCTAGTTTATTATGCAATGTCAAGATACTGCTCCATTGGACTAGGCTCGTGATGTTCTGATCTTATCTTACTTTGCAATAAGTTAATCTTGAATGAGATACTCGAGTGAAAAGACATGAGACAAAAAAGCACTTCACGGTTCAGTCAGAAACATGCATTTTCATTTACGCCCAAAACTACTTCACACCGATTTTTGCAGCTAAAAGCTACCTTAACAGCTATGGAAACGAAAGATTGAATGGGCGAAGTTCATATTTTTTCTTATTCCTACAGTGAATTCAAAATTATTCAATCAAGAGCGACGTGTTGTGATAGAGATAACACATCACCACATCAACTACGAGTATATTGATGGAGCTGAATACTAGTAGATGTAACTCCCACAACCCACAGTGGGTTGAAATGAAACACGATACACCAAGGTGAAGGCAGGGCAAGGCGATCATCGCATCACGTCATGCTTGCATTTCAAAACGACCAAAATAAATTCCTGCATTAAATTAAATCAAAATCATACTCTCATCTATGATAAACACGGTATAAAGTTACACGGCGACGTCATAATGCAATACATGAATGGAAATCTGTGCTACACATTGTACGAGAAGACAGGTCACAACTACGGACAATACCCCTCACACAATGGGCGCCACTGGCATCTGTATCAGATAATATGACACGCGATACGCAACTAATAATACATTATACAACACATTTACTAGCATTACAACCTTAATTAACTATGAAATAAGGTTTAAACTACAATGTGCAAAGGGAATTAAATTTTTTGGTAATGGCAACATTGACAGGGTCGCGGTATGCGTGAAGGGGGAAGTGCATACGCCGATTCTGTGCATTCATTCCGCTCGGTTGAGAATAACGGCATAAAAACCGGGAATTCCCGGTTTATAGAAACAAAAACCGGTTATGTTGTATGAAAACCCGTGTTTCCCGGTTTTATGGATTCGTTTTTAGAATCGATTAATATTAAAAGATCAGTCATACGACACGTTTTAAGTCGTTTAAAATGTAGAACGATGAGTAAGTCTGTTTAATTTATTACTACCCGCGTCCCGCGACTTAATTCCAACACATATAAATATTTTATTCTCAATAATATGCTACATGGTTTCTTGGGTTATGGACAAAGTGACTTGTTACTTAGGTAAAGATTCAAGCTTAATGGCGGCTCAGAAGTTGCTGCAAGTGTCACTCCGCGCAAGTTCAGTCAAGGCGCTTTTAATTATGTTATATTTCATTTTTTATTATTCTTAATATAATTTTATGGGATTAATTTTATTATAACAGTGTAAACTGAAGAATGAAAAATATACAGATTTCACATGACATATAATTTTGAATATTTGGATCAATAGGTTCTTAATATTTCGTTCTAAATAATGATGCCTAGTGTGTTAAACAAAGACAATACTATCCAAATGTAACGGCACGTTCTAGGCAGTTAATATTAACAAATGCAAACCGGCTGTTTATGACTTCAAGTGTCTTTCTTAGAAATTTTGGGAATCTCAGAGCAAAGCCCTTTTTTAAAACTAGATGCTGAAGCTGTTTCGCAAATGACTACTCTAAGAAACAGCCGAAACATATTCATAGATAATAGTCTCTTTTAAGGTCCAGCCATAATCTTGGTCAACTCACATATGCGGACTATGCAGATAAATGTCCACAATCATCTTTTGATGAAAAAACCACACAGATTTGAGTGGACCGGTCCAGCCAGTGCAAGCATTTGTCACTAAACGTGTAGCTCGACTCTCAAGGAGTTAAGCTCCTTGAGTTATGAGTCGACCTACACGATTCAAGACACGACGAACAATACCAAAGAAATGACATTTGTGTAGGTCGCTTAGAGTACTCAAAACGCCGGAACAATATATAAAACCAAACAGAAAAACAAACAAAATAAAAAACTCAAACTCAAAGCAATTATTTCAATTAGACCATTACAGGCACTTTTGAAAGTCAATAAACTAAATAAAACGCGAAGCTACAGTCCCAGTCACAAGGCATGATAACTTGTGAAAGTACTTTAGTTGCCCGTTTCAAAGCGTAGATCTCTATGGAGAAGAATGGGCAAGAAACTCCATGGACACTCTTTTAAATCAAAATATGTTATAAAATCTTGGTTACATCATTCATGTTAAGAATTACAAATATTGTAATATTATAATAACTTCATTATATGTCCTTGTCAATATCATACTACAACCTTTGTGGCTGTTAATAAAGCAAAAGTTTATTGTAAATTAATAAAAACCCGATAAACCCGAGTACCCGGTTTTGTGTACAAAACCCGAAACCGAAAAATACCGGTTTTGCTCTTGGGTTGTTTTCGATGCCCTAGTTTATTTGTTTTTTTTTTTCTTGAACAGGTATCAAATGAGTGGTTATATATGGGAATTATTAACACTCAAAATTAGAACGCCAACGATCATCAGTAGAAGCAAATTTATGGTTAAGCAATCCAAACAACACTTTTAGGTAGTACTCATCTACTAATGTAGGAACTTGACAAATAATTTAAATGTTTGTTGTAATATCACATGGACGGACGTCAAGAGCTACAAGAGATGCATCTTGTTCTTTTTCGGAAATCCAGAAAATCGTAGTTTTGCAAAGAGCTGGACGTAATAAAACACATATTGCGATTTGGGTGCAAAACATGTTTTTTTCACTGCTGGTTGTCATAAATGACGACATCAACAATTGATAAAAATGGACAGAAAAAAAGCAAAGTTCGGTTAAACCACTCGAGAAAATGGGAAAAATTAAAAAGTAATAAAAACACAAATGAGGTGCTTTCAATCATCCCTCTGACAACATTGTCGTGTGAAGGCGGAGAGGAGGGGGGCAGGGAGGGGGAATGGTGACGTCACATGAGATTAAAAAGTTTGACGGGCTCTCTCACGGAAATTAGCATTTTGCCCGTGGGCTTCATTTGCATACTGTCCGATCTAATTTTTATCTTTTGTTGTTATTAATACCGAAGGGAATACGCATGTGAAGAGCTTCGCTAATTGAATTATGGCTTTGACAGTCTTTTAGTTTATTATTTTTATTTTATTTCAGCAGAAACAACCAAAAAATGGGCCTATAGTTTATATGATTGCAAACTGCATATTAATGATAAATGAAAAAAAATGTAAACGGTGAAGGAAAACATCGTGAGGAAACCGGCATGTCTTAGAACTAAAAATGCGAAGACATGTGACATCTACCAACCCGCACTGGGCCCGCGTGGTGGATTACAGCCCATTCCCTCTCATAGAGAGGAGGCCTGCGTCCCAGCAGTGGGAACAATATAGGCTGATGATGATGATGATGATGATGAAAAAAAATGTGGTGTAGGTAATTGATAAATAATTGGAACCGTAGCGTACCTACTTTATTCATTAGTTTTTACTTTTATTACTCGGAAAAAAGGTTTTAATACACGCAGTGGCTGGCAAACATATTTAAATAGTTATTTTGAAGCCACATATCTAGTTTTAAAGTACCTACACCTGTTTTTTATTACAATAAGCAATGACAAAATAATAAAATCAATAAAAACCAGCAATATTTAGAGTAAAATACGCACCAATTTTACTTGTACCAAAGTCTATTCAATTCCTGTTACATTATGCAGACAAAAATTGAAAAGCCTAATTGTAAAATGAGAAGCAGCGTTGGAACCATTCTCGACGAGAACAAAAAATATGGAAAAACTTCCCCGGAGACTTCAGAAAATAAGTAGAAAAGTCGCTGTTTCATTTTAAACGTAACTTCACTTTTTCCCCTTCTGTCTTTGACAAAAGATTTTTTGAAAACGCTATCGAGTTTCATGGATCTGTCAATTAATTGAAGACATTGAACTAACTTTATGAAGTAGCATACCGTTCTAATTGCCCTATTTCTAACATTTTAGAAACATCATTATACAAACGGAATTTCGTCAACATTCCTACGGCTTATTCAGGCTTTAACTAAAACCAAGGTATGACAACTTATTGTGCCAACTTATTAACGCAACGTACAATTTTACAATCAAAACTGCATTCATTTAACATTACAATCGCCATAACTCACACACCATTTAACATAATAAATAAAAAATACCTCTACGCACAAAACCCACACTATTCAATTCCTTGACCCTGTAATCGAACCTCAACCGACCGCTTTCTAACCGCGAGACCGCGGGGCTCGCCACAGCTGTCACTTAATAATTTAATTGTGCATTTCCCCCCTTTTTCACGGCGGCCGGGCGGGCGCTTGCTAGCGATGTTCAACTGTTCTCTCTATAATTATCGGAGCTGTGTAGGTGGTAATTTTTTGCTGCGTGAATATTTGATGGCGGGGTTCTGATTTTTTCGTTGTGCTTCGATTTAGTTTTATGTTTTACTAGCTTATGCCCGCGGCTTCGCCCGCGTTTTGTTCGGTAATTGTCCCACGGGATCGTACTACCGGGATAAAAAGTATCCTATGTGTTATTCCAGACTATTATCAATCTCTGTGCCAAATTTCATCAAAGAGTAACAAGCATCCATACTCACAAACCTTCGCATTTATAATATTACAAGCTGAGCTTCGCGGTTTCAGCCTTGCAGACTTTGAAAAAAATCAGTGTTAATCCATGGTATAAGCTATCTACATACCAAATTTCATCCAAATCCGTTCATCCATTCAGGCGTGAAAGAGTGACAAACATACAAACACACAAATACTCACAAACTTTCGCCTTTATAATATTAGTGTGATGTGATTAGTCGGACAATTGATGTAAATCGTGGAGATTAGTAGATGATGAAGAAGAACCGTTTTGTGCACTGACTTAACAAACTATAACGAACTAGCTTTTGTCCCAAGATCCCAGAAGCACAGGCCATCGTCTGAGTGTGGTTGTATCCGTTCAGGAATTAGCTTGGGCGTTATACAGGGTCATTAGTTAAACGTGGGTAATACTTTAAGGGAGTGATGTAGTACTCATACATATGAGCAACTTTTCATCATCATCAGCTTATAATGTTCCCACTGCTGGGACACAAGCCTCCTCTCTATGAGGGATTGGGCTGTAATCCATCACGCGGGTCCAGTGTGGGTTCGTAGATATCACATTTCTTCGAATTTTTAGTTCTAGGACATGCCGGTTTCCTCACGATGTTTTACTCCACCGTTTTTGAGAGCAGCGGTGATGAAATAAATTACACAAAGTTATGCGCCTGCCTGGGTTCGACATACTTACGTGTCGTGGCGTGTCGTGACGCGCCAGAAGCAAATCGGTTTCATACATTTAATATGGTTAGGGACATATTTGCATGGCGTGTCGTGTCGCAATGATGTATGATACCGATACTACTCCTCGTAAGTCGGGGCTGCCACCACTGGGCCACCGCTGCTTTCAACTTTTACTATGGGACTAACTATGAAATATGATTAAAAAGATCCGCTTTGCCTACACTTTTTCGTGTTACCCGACCAATAATGTGTGAAGCAGCCGATATTCTTTCACAATTATATTGTCGGTCGTACAGTAAAAGTTGTTCATTTTCATGAGTAATACACGCCCTTAATGTGTTGCCAACGTTGAACAAATCACTCACTATACAGTTACCTCCTTATAATAAATACTTTTTTTCAGTAACTACTACTTTTTGTACTTTCCTTTTTGTTTTAGGAACTCTGGATTAACGTTTTCAGAGTAGAATTTTTTCCTTTGCAGCTTTTCTCTCTAACATAAAATGTTACACAGCTAGAGTGAAAAGCAAACTTGACATTCAATACATACTCACTAACTTGTCAACTGTTGAAGTTACAGGAATATTTTCGGAAGTTACAACCACTTCAAGTTTCAGAACGCATACTAGAACTAAGTAAATGTTACCGATTTGTGCGATTGACACTAGATTGATACTAATTTAAATATGAACTGAGATTTAAATTGATAACCAAAACTTTTCTGCAAGTTGTTATGATTGGTATTAACCATCTCTTGAGAGACGAAAAGCTTTTATTTGTTGTAGGTGGTGTATTAGTAGGTACCTATTTTTTTCTGGAATATTACAAAGTTAGCACCTTCTACTAGCCAGTAGTCTTCCCGAAATTATTACGCTTTCAAACTACGAACTCGTACTAGTTGGTTTGTAGAAATGTTTATTTCCCTATTGTTTATGAAAATTTCGTAAAATTATGAAAAGTTTACAAAAAGTAAAAAAAAAAACACCTGGAGATTTTAAAACCAAAACAAAAAAATAAAATAATACGCACCTGTTTCCAGTACCACCAACACCGCATACACACGTAAACTAAAATACGGTAACTGACAATTTATCGGTGCGTTCTCTTCGACGGCTCAGTGCATACTGGCAGCAAATCCAGGATTTGGCGACAGCCGCCCAACAGTGTAGGCGGGGCCACGGCTGGGCGGGACTGGAAACCCGCAAATCAGCTTCGTTTCAACTTCTTTTCTTCCCATGCCAAGATGCCTTGGTCAGCTGTAAGTGGGCAATCCAGATGGTAGTTACCGCGTTCTTAAGTTGCGGCGTAAGTACGTAGATAGTATGGTTATTCAGTATGTAAAATGGATGATAGAATGAGATAAGTTGATCTCTTTAGTTATGTTTTAGTGGAAAATTATTTGTGGTTCGGAGTTTCGTTCATATTTTAAATAACGGTTGTAAAAAGACTACGAGAGAGAGATAACTGGCAAAATGCTAGAGTAGGTACTGTAGGGACATTCCTGTGTAACCGTTCGGGGAGAACAGTCATGATGGTATTTTATATATTTTTTTGTAATGGATTTTATCTGTTCATATTGAAGATCGCTGAAAAGATCTGGATTGGCGACCGCGAACCGGAAGACGAAGCGTTGCAAGGCCTCCCACTAGGTGGACCGATGACCTGGTGAAGGTTGCGGGGATCCGCTGGATGCGAGGCGCACGGGACCGGTCAATGTGGCGTCACTTGGGGAAGCCTATGTCCAGCAGTGGACGTCTTTCGGCTGAAATGATGATTGAAGATCGAAGTTGGTTTGCTTTTTACCCTTATCACAAAAACTTTTTTGAAAACCTCTCCAACTCCTGTGCCTATCGTTGCGTGCACAAAGTTTTGCGAGCGTAACATTGCTCGCTGCTTTACGGTAAATTACCAGCGATTTTTCACAACAAACATAAAATTCCTTTTTTCAGCAGTTATTGCATGCATGTTGCTTTATGTTAATTGTTCTTGGGCGTACGGTATTTTAGTTTTTAGATTACGAAGTCTTTGTCCATGTCCCTGATCTAAAACTGTAGCACAAAAATGCCCCAACCACAAAACCATAATAAAGGTTGACGAACCGCAACAAAATTATTCTCAACTAGGAACACGCAACGATCAGTCATCATCAGCCTAGCTTTTTCCCAAACCCAGGTCAGCTTCCAGTCTAACCGGATACAGCTGAATACCAGTAGGTACTTATTTTACTTATAGCGAAAGCCCATCTGACTTCCACAACCCAGTTACTGGGTAATACGATACCGCTTGCCCCCTTGGTAAGGCTGGTTGTCAGACTACTCGTCACAACTGTCAAAGAACACGCAATGAAAACAATTAGAAAAAAGAACTCTGAAAGAATCTACCAATCCTCCGTTGTTTTTGTCCTCTAAAGCCGGATTTACATTACGAAATTAGTAGCTTGAAATTAGTTTTATAACACTAATTTGACCAGTAATTTCACGTGTAAACGTTCAGTTTTACAATGCATGCATTACTTTTGTGACACTGGAGTAGTTTCGTGCTATACGCATATTTTGTGTAAAACTAATGTCGTGCAACTTATTTCATCATGTAAATGCGACGCGAAACTAGGTGTCGCGATAGCACCTGCGCAGAATGGACGTGTGTTTTTTTGTTGGATTGCTGACAAATAGGTTCGCACCAAAAATGGCTAACCACCGTTGGACAGGCGATAAAAATATACAGTTGTTGCACACACACATGCTTTTTTTCAACCCATCCTCGAATCCACCAACGTCTTTTGTTCCTAGATAACCTTTTTATTATTTTATATTTTATCATTTCTACAACGACGTTTTGCATCATAAAATACAGCATTTATTTTGACAGGGCCATTATCTCCGCGATACTGATAATTTCACGACACTATAATTTAAACGAAAGAAGTTTCACATGTGCTAAAATTAGTTTCACGAAACTAGTTTTAGCATGCATGACACTTGTTTCGTAATGTAAATCCGGCTTTACAGTTTCTTAGAAAGCACATTAACACTTTCGCAGCCAAGTACCTACCTACAAATAATCCATTTGTACACGTAGGTATGATACCGAAATCTATAGCTCAAAATTTTCAAATTACGAACGAATTTTTGTTCGACCCCTTTACTGGGTGCTCACCAACGAAAGTGTTAAGAACTGTTGGTCTCAGCAAACTTCCACAGATCTTTGACTATATTAACAGGTACGGAAAAGTCTAATTCTGACAACCTGTCTTGCCAAGGAGTATCGTGTAACCCTGTTAATGGGCTGTTAAAATCAGATAGGTAGTTGCTCCATAAAAAATACATACACTTATGTACTCGTATTCAGCTGCATCCGGTTATCCTGGAAACTGACTGAAACATTGTTGGGAAAAGCTTGGGGTGGATATTAAATGCATATTAATTAATCTAAAATTAAATTACTTCAAAAAAACGGGCCAAGTGCGAGTCTTACTCGCACACAGGTATCCATAGCCCCAAACAATATAATAACAATGTTTTGAACGGTCATTCATTAGTTAACCTTCACTCAACCGCAAAACTAAATTTGTTTTTCATAGTAAGTTAATAAAAAACAAAGTTACTGCTGCAATTTGGTGAAAAAGTCCCATATCTCAAAAATTACATATCAAATCTTATTCAAACCAATTTTCGTTGAAAGTTTTGTTTACGTTCTACATCCCCATATTTTTTTCAAATTTTTCTCCTCTTACTTTAGAAATTAGAGGGGCACACGTTCTACTACTATCTATAAAACTACCTTCTTCTACTATCTTTCAAAAGATTGACTTTGAATAAAAATGGTTTTAGGAACCTCAATGTCTTTTTTTAAAGACCTATCTATAGACACCCCACACGTATAGGTTTGATAGTTTTTTTTTTTAGTTTCAGTTCCATGTATGGGATGTCCTTATCTATATATTATTATTTTTTTACAAAAATCATAAAGTGGTTCACAGAATACATCTACCTACCAAGTTTCAGCTGTGTAGTCGTAATAGTTTCAGAATAAAGTGGCTGTGACATACGGACGGACAGACAGACAGACATGACGAATCTATAAGGGTTCCGTTTTTTTCCATTCGGCTACGGAACAATAAAAAGTCAAGAACTTGATTGCCAAAAATATTAGGTCGAAAAATGGCCTATTAAAATACAGATCGAGAGTTTACCAATGGAAAACATTATAATTATCATATTCGGTGGCAAAAAAATATTAACCTGCCTCTTCTTCACTTAAATATTTTGGTCAGATTGACGTCATTATCATCAGCTTTAAGGTGTACTACCGAACATAAACCTTAAGCTCCCGCTACAAATCATACAATTGGATGGTTATTATTCCTTGGCTGTACTACAGGCTTCTAACAGGCTGTGTGCCTGAAGACGAATGGAGAGCAAAACTCACGTCACGTTTCATGATTGCCTTGAAAGCTTTCTTAGGCACTATCAGCCTACACTGTTCATTCTGCTGTGACACGTAGGCTTTCTCTCTGTAAGAGAGAGAGGGACGTAAGCCATCATGCGTTTTGTTTCTTAAACAAGTGGTTTATTAGCCGTCAGTTTCCCCTTTAGAGGTTTTCTTTTACCATTTTGACGGCAGCGGTGAAGATATAAAAAAGCATATCACATCACTAAGTACTACCTACCAACGAAAAAAATATCTTACATAAAATTAACTAGGTTTACATGAAATAAAATCATTAATGTCTCACCAGCAATGACCTCCAAAAGGTTAATAGCCCAGTCTGTGGAATTCATTGCCGGCTTCTGTTTTCCCTGATCATTATAATGAGGATCTCTTCAAAGTTCAAGTGAATAGGTTCAAGCAAGTTCAGTTCAGCTAAGTAGGTTCGGTAAGTTTCTTCACCGCATCATCACTTCACATCAGCCAAACGCAAACCTATCCAGTAAAACAAAAAAACCCTCGAAAGGTGGTGAGCTGACATGTGAGGTGTCTCTCTACTAGACTTTGATGCAAGTTTTGATTGAGAAAATTAAGCCACAGCACGCTTTAACCATGAGTCGGTTTCCACTAAATAGACGGTACCAGTTAAAGTCTATATAAAAGCTTGTTGAAAGGCTCTGAGACATAGAATCTACGGGACCAAATTTCGATCACGGCTACCTCAAGTGCCTCAAGGCCCTACGCGCAGCAATCATTCTTGCAACCACGAAACCAACGGCCATAAAAGCCATAACATGCTTGTCAGATGTACATACATTTTTACTAGTGCAGTGCTGTACCATTTTCATCAGGATAGCTACCCCGCTCTGATAGTGACGACGGCTGCAGTTACCAAGTTGCGGGCCTGAATACGCGGGCGGACACGACAGAGACAGACTACCTAACAAAGTAACAAGTAACGTGTTATGAGTTTTCAACATTATTATTTTGTTGAACTCTTCATATACAGGCGGGAAAGAACACCGACGCGATAACGGTTATAACGTAGGTACTCAGTAAGTGTTGATACATTATTGTAAACCTAACCATAGAAATTGTTCGTCGGCCGAATGGCAAAAGAAAATTCGTCGGTCTGTCTGTGTCAGTGAATGTCACATGGCAGCCACTTTATTCCCAAACTATATGAATTCTGTAAACCGCTTTACCATTTTTATACAAAATAAAAAAAAAAAAGATTTTCATATCCCATACATGGAACTGAAACATTTTTTTCTCAAAGTCAATCGTTTGAAAGATACACTACAACAAAAAATAGGTTTGTAGAACGCAAAAAAAAAATTCACCGAAAATCGGTTTGAATAAGATTTGATGATTACTTTTTGAGATATGGAACTTTTTCACCAAAGTGCAGCAGTAACTTTGTTTTTCATTAACATCCCATGAAAAACAAATTTAGTTTTACTGTTGTGTGTAAATTTACTTATGAATGGCAGTTCAAAAATTGTTATATTGTTATTAGCCATTTGTGTCCCACTGCAGGGCAAAGGCCTCCTTTCCCTCTTTCCACTTATCCCTATCCAGTGCTGTTGTTCGCCAATCCTTGAGGAAAGAGACGAGTTAGTCCCGCCATCTCCTTCTGGGCCTGCCGCGTTGCCGTTTGCTGCTGTTTGGGACCCATTTTGGTTCCTTTAGCTTTAGCGGCCGCGTAAAAGCTAGTAACGCATCAGCATGAGTTATACCAGGGCTAGTAAGCACTCAATCGTCTATTACACAAAGTGTGTATGGGTACCTATATACAAGGTGTGAACGAAAAAAGCCGTCAACCAAGCATTCTGTACATCAAACTAAGTAATCCAAGGCAAAAATTATTGCTTGGAAACGACTTTTTTTTTGGGGTGAAAAATCACGTTTTTCGATAAAACTCAAGGTAACGCACTCCAAACATTGTGCTGATGGATGCGTTGAATAGTACAGAGGTCGTGGAGGTATTTATAGTAAACTAGCGACCCGCCCCGGCTTCGCACGGGTGCAATGCTGATACTAAATACACTACAGAAAAACTGTGAATGTTGTATATAAAAACATAGCGGCCCGCTCTGGTTTCGCACGGGTATAAAATATATAGCCTATGTCACTCACTGAAAAAATGACTAAAACCGATCCAAAAGTTGATTTATTCATTACTGCCCGTGGCCCGCACGCGTTAAATTTGGAATAAAACAATTCCCCTTTCCCTATACCATGAAGATTTCCTGCTATCTTTGGAATATCTAAATTCATGCACTACATTTTTACTTATTTACTTTTTACATTTTTACCTATTTATTTTATTTTTACAACAATTAATATATTACAGAATGTCTTTAAATACAACGTTCACAGCTTTCTTGTAATTAGACAATACAAACATCCCGCCCCGGCCGGCCGGTACCGTCGCAAACGCTACGTCCCGCAATTTTTAAATCTGTAATATCTTCGAAAATATTCATTTAAATCATATGCTGTAAAGAGCCATATAGATCTATATTAAATCAACAATTTATTTAAGGTATTTAATTGGATAAGGATTAATGCTGTATTGGTTAAAATCGCTTCGAAAATTAGCCATTATTTGTCGTAAAAAGTAAATAACAAAAAAAAATTATTGTGGGATATCCATAAGAGATAGACATATACCATCGCGGAGTTTTCTGTAGACCTTTTCAATGTGTACAATACTTAGTACATTATTTTGATAAATCTCGTAGGGTTCAGCCTGCGTTTGCAATGTAAGCGGAAAAAATGAAATTATTTACGACATCACATTAGAAACCAGAAAAACGACGGACACCTAGTGACGTACAAAAGTGGCAACCACAAAACTCATATAGATTACTTTTTAGTCCGACGAAACAAGTTAAAATACATCAAAGACTGCAAAGTTCTACCAGGAGAAGACCTAGTCTCACAGCATAGACTCCTGGTTTTGGATGTAAACGTACAAATTAAACTCAAAAACTGCAATGTGAGACCTCCCCATAAAATAAAGTGGAAATGTTAGAGAAGGATGACTGTGCGAAAGAATTTAAAGGCCGAGTGGTAAATAAAATGATTGAGATGGGAGATATGAATGGTCGAAGTGTAAATGAATGTTGGAATGAAATGGCTGGATGTATTAGGAGTGTAGCAAAAAATATTTTAGGAGAAACAAAAGGAAGGGGCACGATAGATAGGGATACATGGTGGTGGTCAACAGAAGTTCAGAATGTGTTGAAGGATAAAAAGAGGAAATTTAAGGAATGGCAGAGTATTGAAGTTGAAAAGGTTAGTTTGAAAGCTGAAAAGAAGAGTGAGTATGACGTTGTCAAGAAAAAAGCCAAGAAAGCGGTGGCCATAGCTAGAGCGAAGGCCCAAGACAAGCTTTACGACACTTTGGATAGTCCAGCAGGCCAAAAACAACTATACCGGCTTGCTAGAGCTAGAGAGAGAATGGCGAGGGATGTGTGTCAGATTAAATGCGTAAAAGATGAAGGGGGAATCGTTATTTCAGATGATGAGAAAATTAAGGATAGGTGGAAGGGATACTTTGAAAAACTGATGAATGAGGAGAATGACTGGAGTGGTGTGCTGGACAATAAACTAGTGAATCAGGGGTTAGTGAGAAAGGTTTGTATGGATGAAGTCAGAATAACAGTGAATGGGATGAAGAATGGTAAAGCATTAGGACCAGATGGAATACCAGTAGAAGTGTGTAAGTTATTGCGGGTGGATGGTTGGGCGTGGTTAGCTTTATTCTTCAATAAGTTGTTGCAGGACGAAGCCATAATACCTGACGAATGGTGTAACAGTTCGCTGGTGCCCATCTTCAAAAACAAAGGTGATGTGCTGGAGTGCAATAACTATAGAGGAATAAAGCTAATGTCGCATAGTATGAAAGCATGGGAGAAAGTTATTGAAAGGCGACTGAGAGAAGAGAGCGAGATCTCACGGAACCAATTCGGTTTTATGCCTGGTCGAGGAACGACGGATGCCATTTTTGCTATTCGCCGGCTATGCGAAAAATACAGAGGTGCGCATAAAAACTTGCACATGGTGTTCATCGACCTCGAAAAGGCATATGTATGACCGGGTTCCCCGTGAGGTTTTGTAGTGGGCTCTTACAGAGAAAGGTGTGCCTGGGAAGTATGTGCAGTTGATCCGATCGATGTACAGTCGATGTCAAACCCAAGTACGGTCTACAGCGGGCACTACAAGCTTCAATGTGGCAGTTGGCTTGCACCAAGGGTCGGCTTTAAGCCCTTACCTCTTCCTGGTGATAATGGACGCTCTTACGTCGGACATACAGGAAGAGGCTCCCTGGTGTATGCTGTTTGCTGACGACATTGTTTTAGTTGCCGAGAGTGGCCTAGAGGTCCATAGCAGATTGGAGGTGTGGTGGCAAAGATTGGAGAATGTTGGCCTGAAAATAAGTAGAACCAAAACGAAATACTTGTTTTGTGATTTCGGCGGTCTCTCCAGTCCCTGTGCCTATAGCCCTTGCCGGAACGCCCATACCGATCTGCTCCGATTTGCGGTACCTCGGGTCGTTTGTCCAAGAAGATGGTGATGTAGAACGGGGCGTAATTAACGCACCGGATCAACTCAGGATGGATGAAATGGCGACAGGTCACTGGAACAACTTGCGACCCACGGATGCCCCTCAAGTTAAAGGGGAAAATATACAAGTCCGTGATACGACCTGTCGTACTGTATGGATCGGAATGCAAGATGGATGGAATGTGTGAAAAATGATATGAAGGAAAAAGGAGTAAATGATAACATGACGAATGACAGAGGAGTATGGAGAAAAGAGACGTGTTGCGCCGACCCCAAATAAAATGGGACAAGGGCAGGAAGATGATGATGATGATCACATTAGAAACCTTAAAAATAACAGTATTTCTCCACTATCCAATGGATGTTATTATACATAAAAACCTTCCTCTTTATTAAGCACTCTATCTATTAAAAAAAAACGTTAAAATCAAAATCCGTTGCGTAGTTTTAAAGATTTAAGCATACATAGGGACAGAGAAAGCGACTTAGTTTTATACTATGTAGTGATTTAAACTCGTATTTAAAAAAAAAATATCGGTACCTACAAAGAAGGTTCACAGTTATGGTCTAGATAAAAAAAAACAAGTGCCTTGCGGCTTCGTTTAATTATTATGTTAGTTCGTTGAAGTTAGTATGTACAGCACGGCCAATGGCCAAAACTAAGAATACTTACGAAATTTTAGCACACATTGAAAAAAACAGACATTTAAAACTTAAATTTTAATGGAGTTATAAAGGAAATAAATGTAATGCTGTTGTCAGAGCCCTCTATTGCCCTATTATAGTTACCTTATGTAATAATAGACAACCAAAGAGGGTTCCGTCTTGATGCGTCACATTTACTTCCCGCTGTGTGAACACCGCGCTGTGTAAAATTAGAACGCGCGTAATCAATAAGTTCATGAAAGATTCCGTTCATCGCAGATGGCGACACTACGCAATTCTGCGCAGCCATGTCAACTACATTTACTGAAATAAAATATATTAAGCCACAAAATAATAACTTTATATTTTTCATATAGCTAATTATTATATAGCTATAAGTTACGTGGTTAGATTTTTTTTGTGTGTGAAAAATAATTAGGTGGTAATCATTATGACTACATAACAGTACTAGACCAAAGCGTCAAACAAGCTTGGCGTTTCGTATTGAGGCCGCCGCTGTACACCGCCATCTTACGTCCACCGTGTCAACTTGTGTTGAATTTGGTGCAGTAATATTGTGTTTGATTGTGACGAGAGCAAGCTAACGAAATACGAACTATTCCGTGTGGCCGATATCAGTAAGTTCCATGAATAAAACACTTCAATAAGTGGCGGAAAATTCAAGTGAAATGTTAAATGTGAAACGCGATGGTAAAACAGGGTGTAAAAGCATCATTCCGATCAAACTAACAATGCTAATATGATGTCAAACGTTTTCTGGATCAATAGTTGCCGCATTTAATCGCGCGTTGGTTTGTTGTTGCTTATTTCTAACGGCGATAAACTTCTGTTTCAGCGCCCGGTATGCTGCTTAGATAGTCGGAAATATGGCCAGATAAACCGCAAAAATGTCCGACGTGAAGCAAGTGAAAGTTGACAACTGGGGAATATATTTCCTCCAAAGGCTAAAGCACTTTTTCAACCGGACGGACTACTGTGACCTGACGCTGCAATTTCAAGACAATGCCCAGCTGAAAGTACACCGGCTAGTGCTCAGTGCGTGCACTGAGTACTTCGAACTCCTGGAACGAACATGTGAAATGTATGAAGACTGTCTCGTGATGCCGGACGACTTACAGGCGGATGTTGTCGTGCCGATTGTGAACTTCATGTACACGGGACATTTAGAATTCAAGATGGATTTACTAGAACGATTGTATCAAACATCTCAAATTCTCAATATGCCAGTTTTAACTAAACTCCTCGAGTCACATCGCAACTTGGCGCCAAAAGCACCTGCGCACAGTTATAGCGCTACCAAAAAGATAACTAAGCCAAGTGTCCAAAGTGAACCCAAAATTGTGAAGACCCCTACTGCAGGCTCCAGTAATAAACGCTCCTACAGCAAAGCGTTTGACAATAATATTGTATATAGAGATAAAAAGACCTATCAAACGGTTTCTAAAACTGAAAATGTCAATAACAGTGCATATCATCCTCTATCTCCAATATCAAAAGACCCTTTTACTTCTCAAAAACAGGTCATAAGTGACCCACGTCCAACAAGATATGAAGTACCAGAGGAGCTAGATACTGATAATATCTTCGACAACTCATTCTGTAGTATATCATATACTTCCCAGCCTTTAATGGTTCATCCTGATACAGTCAAGCGCTATAAAGCTAAACGAAGCAATGTATTCAGTGACGCATCAGGCTCAAAGAAAAGGTCTGGTTTATCAACAATTGACATAGTTGAATGTAAAAGGATATCTAAGGCAGAAAATTTATTTGATGATAACAACACTGAGCATCATTTCAATGAAGACGCTGATTTGTTTAATTCATCTTATAATAACAATGAGAAGGATACAGACCAACTTTTTGATCAGATCTTGGATGCCAATGAAGGAAATGGTGGTCCCAAAGTCACAATAGAAACTAAGGACAGTAAAGCTGCTTCTAACCTAGACCATGCAAGGATAATAAGTGAAGTCTTAAAGAAATATCCTCATTTAGTTAAAAGCAATAAAAATATAAAATTGAAGATTCTGGATCCTGTGCCTAGTAAAGGTAAAAGACAGCAAAAACAAGCTGTATCTCCTGCATACACAGAAGATAAACCATTAAAGTTAAAAACAGAAGATGATGATTTTACTTATGAAACAGATGTTATAGACTCTAAGCAAGCAGCAAAACTTATTGCAATGGGTGCTGATAATACTAAAGGTCCTTGGATATGTTTAATATGTGGCACACCGGGAAAAGCTTTACATTTCAACTCATATTTTAAATTTCGCCGTCATTTAGTTGAAGTGCACAATGAGAAACCAGTGGTTAACATTTGTGAATACTGTGGCCTTAGATCATTGAAGAGAAACTATCTTATGCACCACCTTTATGCACAACATGGTGTACAACCACCACCACAGTACCACTTCCCAAAATGTAACAGGTGTTCTTATATTGCATTAACTGATGCGCTGCTTACAAAACACAAACTGAGCCATAAAGATATTAAAAACTTCCGCTGTAATGTATGTTCTACAGCATTTGCTTCCTCTAGTCAGCTACTACAACACATACAAAACACAGGACACAAGTACAGTGCTGAAAAGAAAAATAATTTGCAATGCCCCTATTGCATGAAAGTGTTCTTGCGAGAGATAAATCTTTATTCACACATAAAAACGCATCACAAACAAGAAGCAAAGACTGACTGCATCATTGAAGATTCAGATGATGAAAAGGAAACTGAAGTTGAAATACCAAGAGCCACTACTGCTGCTGCTAGAGCTGCTGTCAAGTTTGAACCTAGTACAAGCTATGACAATGAGTATACAGAGATGGATACACAGTATCCAATTCTGCAAAGAAAATCCATTGAAAAACAAATTCCAGCTAGAAGACAACATAATGCTATCTCCAATGCGAAGCAAAAGATTTTAAATCCTGGCTTTGATACTCCAAAACCAGCACTAAAGGCCAAGCCCAGTAAAAATACCAAACAGACTCAATCTGTACACAATGATTATTTCCAGGATATGAAAATGCCAATAGACACATTATCCAATAATCAGGAAGAAGAAATTGTATTAATTGACAACAATGAATACATCATGAAAGATCATCAACTTATTCCTAGAAAGCAGAAGTCAAATAACAGAGACTATATCATTTCAGAAATGGTTGAACCTAATTCCTTACAGACAATTCAACCTCCTACATCTGTGGGATACACTCATGTTCAAAGTACAAACATTGAAGAAAATGTCCAGCAACAATCCAGTATGGTTATAAAAAAGTCGGCAAACCTAAATCAACCAATACAAATTGTGGTATCAAATGAAGAAGAATACAAAGCTTTGATGGCTTCTAACCATCCCATTATATTTGATGATGGTGGTGCAAACAAGACGCTGACTGTATTGAGTGCACCACACCACAGTCAAGCATTAGAGACAACTGCTATAGACTTAGAAAATACTCAAGGTAATGAGATGATGATTCTACCAAATGAATATCCTATGAATGTCACTGAAGGTGTAGCTTCTGAAAATTCTAATATTGTAGTTGTATACAGTCACCCTGTAGATGATCAAAACAAGCAATTCCAAATTATAACTACAGGAGGTATAGGAGCACAATTTGTGCAATCTTCTGCAATTATAACACAAAATTATGAAACTGTGACTACCTCAACATCGGCAATAAATACACATTGTATAGAAACAACAGGTGAACAAACTTGGCAAGATAATATCCAAAGTTTAGGTGGTCAGCAAATACAGTTACCGCCACACACAGTTATGCTGGATTCTAATCAAGTAGTAACTGGGCCAATTTATAGTGCAACAGGTGATCTAGATGAACTCCCACAGGTACATTTGGTACCTGAACCTCAGAGAGGTCTATCTCCAGGAACTAATATTACAATAAATCAACCAGTTGACCAAGAGACTGTAGAAGATAATGTCTCAGGCATGAGTTTGATTGAAAAGGAAACAACTGTTTTAACTGTAAATGACACTGTTGAAACTCTTGTTCAAGATAAATCAATGCCTGACCTCCAAACTAACCACGAAAACATTGTTGAACAAATGGATAATATGCTAGAGCAACCACTAGCCTCAGAACATGTAATGGAACAACCAATAAGAACAGAAGATGAACTAGAACACCCAATGGGAGCAGAAAATGTAATAGAACAACCAATGGAATCAGAAATTGTACAACAACCGACAATTCAAACACAAAATGCATTAGAACAAACAGAAACAGAAGTTGTATTAGACCAACCAATGGTAACAGAAAATGTAATAGACCAACCAATTGAAACACAATATTTGGTAGAACAACCTTTAGTAGCAGAAAATGTAATGGAACAACCACTGGAAAACGAAATGGACCAAACTACTATTAATATGATGGAACAATCAGTAGATACGAGAAACATAATAGAACCAATGCAAACAGAAAACATAATACAAGAACATCTGGACACTGGAAATGTACTGGAACAAGCAATCGAAACCAAAGGTCCTATGGAACAGCATGGCGAGTTGGAAAACATAATCGAACAACCAGCAGAGTTCGAAAATGTAAGGGGACAACCAGTTGAAAAGGAAAATGTAACACAACAACCATCTGAAACAGAAAGTTTAATGGAAACATCTCTTACCCAAAACATAGACAATCAGCAAGACCACACTGTTGACTCTGTGACTATTAACAGATTCTCTGAATTTAAACCCGAAAATGGCACATCAGAAGGCCAAGAAGCTGAACTCATGGAATCACAAGCATATGATGAAATAGTTGCAATAAGCCGAGCCACTAGTGATGAACCTATATGTCCTAAAGCATCTGAAAAAACTATCAAACATTTAACTTTAGATTGGTCTGACGATGAATATGATATAGCAGAGGGCAGTGATAAAATTACTAATTCTGTTTCAAATGAAGTTTCCCAAAATCAACCTTTGGTTGAAGATATACCAATAGTAGAAGAATCAATAGAAAACATTCAACAAGAAATGCAAAAACAAATGGCTGCTCAACTTGAAGCTGAGGCAGCAGAAGCACAGGCGGAAGCAGAAGCTCAGGCAGCAGCAGAAGCACAGGCGGCAGCGGAGGTAGAGGCCGCTGCAGATGTCGAAACCGAAGAAAGCGCTATATCTTCACAAGAAGAAGACTCATCAAGCCAGGAATTGCAACTGCCTCCATTGATAGATTCACCCATCCATACTGCTGTACCAAATCCAGTTGTACAAGAGAAATTATCATCACTACTAAATGATTGGGAGGATAATGATTCCCAGGAGGAAATGCTTTCTGTCACTGAAAATGTTGTTGAACCCTCAGACAAGAAAGATTCTAGTTGTAACCCAGAAGAAAAAGTCCCAAAAAATGATAATATCAAAAGCTTGGTTAGTGACTGGGATGATGATGAGGAAGAAAATAAAGAATGAATAGCAAACACATTCTAATAAAGATTGTACTACTTCAATAATCATGAGATGCCTATGGTGACATCTTCAAGCAATTTTGAACAAGCAAATTTGAACGAAATGAATTTAAATTCTATGTATACTAATAGCTATATAACCTGCCACGGTTAATATTTAAAATACTTAATTGTAAGTAGTACTATTAGATTTTAAGTATATATATATCATGTAAAAATCAATGAATTCTTGGTGATGTGTGTTATGAAAATTCTCTTTTTATATGAATTGCTTTGTAAAACAACAATGGACGACAGCATCCATGTACTGATAAAACCACAATATTTTATTGAGGTAAAAATTATGGTGAATAGGTGGAGCAGACTCAAACTGTTTTTTCGTGTATATCGAAACAGAATGCATTGTATGCAACAATAGTACATAATACACAATTCTGTCTACATTTTCATACAATTACTGTAACATTAAATTATGGAAATGATACTGATTATGTAATAATGTAACCTAATGAACATAATAAAAATAAATGGGTTGATAAATAATTATATTTTCATTTGATATCCCCCTTAAATAAAACAACATTTCATAGAAAAATTACTATTTTACTAGATTTTAATCAATTTGCAGTTGCTGAAATCAACAGATAAATCACATTTGTAGTGTGCAACATTACATGTTAAAAGTATATATTGGCCTTACCTATACTGTATTCAAGACTTGTGTAAACATTTAGATAGTCCCGGTTACAAACATGAGGTGATAGGTACTTCAAAACAAAGTATATATAGAAGTAAAGGCAATAAGGGAGAGAATAACATATTCAACTTAAGTACTTTTATTATTTGTATAGACATAAAATCATGAAATAAAATATGGGAGAAGTTGAGTAAAAACATATACAAAATAATAACAATAAAACATGGGTAGCTTGCATTTCTATAATGAAATGAGTTTCATATTTCCAATCACTTTATTTCTGCAGGCATAGATACATTATGTCATATAATAATACAGAAATGCTATACTGCCTTCATGGCTAAACATAACAAAAGCCACTATTCACGTCTTAAAAATTAACAATAGTGTCCCAAAGGCAAACAAACAATTTTATTTCTAACATATTCCAGTTTAAATATGTTCAAATATTCAATATATATCATACATAACACAGCTACAGAGGACAACACAATTTAAATGCAGTAGTAGGCTCAATATAAACATTGAAAAATTACACATTTTCTAATGATGATACATGATTAACATTGTTACTATGTAATGCTAGTTATGATTTGATAAGACATGAAATACTTTTAACAATCATATTATTTGGAATAGTAATATTTACTTAACAAATAACTGGCAAACAGACAACCATCCAATACAAGCAGAAATACATCAATGTTTGTTGAGATTACTACATTTACTTGTTACAGTTTGTAAACTTGACAAATTGATTTCACATTATAAGCTATTTGCAATCTTGACGGAATACTTGCAAGAATGAAAAACATATCACAATAAACTACATTCTTCTCTAATTTAAAACACTACCTAGCTATTCATCACAAAGAATATCTAAAAACTAGGATTTTGTGTGTTTTGAAACAGTTAATAATGAAAGTGCTTGACCACATTAAACACTCATCATGTGCCTATTATAAATTGAATTGATGCTACAATCATTTTATTATTTCATTTACATCGTTTAAACAGCAAAAAGGTGAACTAGCACAAAGGATATCAAACTGTGCCTTCCTATTAAAATTTAATTATGATTGATAACAGAACGAAATGGAAGTTAAGTTGTTATAAAACTGGTAACTATGCACATGCAACATACCTATATATTGATTAGAAAATTGTATCAACTTAAAAAATAATAACACAAACATTTTGTTACAAAACATTTTGCTTGTTAAAACAACTGTTCCCCTTGCTACTCCAGCCAATGTAGGAATCTCTAATTGAGAATGTCAATAATTTAATGTTCACGCATTTAATGAATGAGTTTCACATTACATCAATTCTGTATGCTTAGCACATTGTCATATTAACTTCAAAATTTGCCTCTAATGGAATAAATGTATTTACAAAATAAATTACAATATTTACATTAAAATAAAGCATTTAAACTATCTGCCTAATCATTGGATATCGAGACTAATACATATTTGACCATATACGCAAGGAAAACAAAGCCTACTAAAACAAACAAATTGGTCATAATATAGTACATGTTGGACTGCTGCTCCATTACCACTTCACCCTCAGTTGTGTTGGTGTTCTCTGCCTGCAGTATTGCCTCATTCCGCTGCTTCAGTTGCAGCTCAATCTCCTCAACATAATCCGGGAACAATTCACAAAACATTTTGTTTTTAATATTTGTCTCCAAAGATTCTGCCGCCAAGCAACGCTTCTGGTAATCTGAAGTTTCAACAGATCCCAATGTCGGTGTCTTCTCTAACATGAAACTTAGTAGACCAGTGAGGATTGTCGATATTGACCAAGCTGGGTTCCATGTATCAGGATGAAAGTCCGTGATGCTAAGGCACAGTCGAGTATTTGTCTTGAACCGACCATTTGGTGTGATCATGTAAATAGATGGGGGTTTGAATGGAAACTCCCTTGGAAATATGATTTTTCCATGATAGTATCCGCCCTCGTACGGACTCTTTTCTGGTCCTTTAACCACGTAATGCCATTCTAAAATATTAGACGGCACTGGTTCTGCCGTTACATATGGAACGGGGTCATTTTTAAGCCTAAGGTAGTCTTGCTTTAGTCGGCTCGTAGCTCCAGTAACTTTAGTTTTTGCCATGACTTAGCACAAAACAACGATCATAAAATACTTAAGTATGCAATTAAAATGAGTTTCACTGCCGTCATACACTATTAATTCTTCATTAAAGTCCACAATTCTTATTTTTTGGTCACTCATACGAGAATCAATCGCGAATAAATAAAATAATACGTCAAATGATTCGCAATTTCGCAATCATACGTCATTCGAATAGAGGTGTGTTAAATAGTAACAGCTAATGAAAAATCGACTAAGAACTTGATGACATTCAGCCTAAAATGTTACTACTGCTGGAGACACAGGTTATCTGGTTTTGATGTCATAATGAAATGATACCACTACTCCGGCCCAGTAGGGGTCAATTGATAATTCTTCAGTTTTTAATTCTAAGACCTTATCATTCTGTAAAAGATGGAAGTCAATCTCAATCTAGAAATTCTCGTCTCATGATAACTCATCTCGTTTAAAAGAAGCATGACCCACCTAATAATACAGTTCTAAGCAAAGATTAGAATACTTATTCATATGAATGAAAATGAAAACACGTAGCATCTTCGTGAGCTAACTTGTTAGTTCCGAACGGGAAATATTGCGGTTAACTCACATTACGTATTTAGTAATTATTTTAGAGGTACCTATGTCATTAAAATCAAATCATCAGTTCCTATTATTTTTTATTATATAACAAATATTTCTTTTTACATCATCATCAGTCATATTTTAACAAATCCATTAACAATACCTATCAACGAAACATGATTATAAATAAAATCAACCAATGGTTCTGACCCTGTATTCCCGTTGTCCCCGTAGGCCATGTATTCTAATCGAACTAAGCAAGCTTATAAGGGTGCTTACACATCCGACGTTACAGTCAACCGAAACAATGAAAATCACCTTTACTGGTACGAAATAAAGGCGCTATACCTTAAAAACCACAATAATAATACGTGTCGGTTAAAAGTATGAAATGCACTATTTTAGACCATATACGCACCACCCCTATACCACATTATGCCGTCCAAGTCAACAACCAATCATTTGTCTTACTTTGCATCATTAATTAGCCTCTTCCCAACTATGTTGCGGTTAGCTTCCAGTCTAACCGGATACAACTGAAAACCAGTATGTTACATGGATCAACTGCCTATTTAACCTCCACAGCCCAATTAGTACTGGGTAATACGATACCCTTTGGTACTCGTAAGAATGGCTGTAAGACTTTTGGGCGACTGACTTCCTATAACGTCTGTTGAAGATTGGCGAAACATTCAGATCAAACGTACTGAAACCTTTATGCCTCTCTTTCTTCTCTTAGTGAAATATTTTATCTCATCAGATTACCTACATGTTTTAAACCGACGAAAAAAAAGAGAAGGTAGAACTCAAATCGACCCGAATCCATATCCATAAGTACTAATATTTTAAAAGCGAAAGTAACTCTCGTTTTTTTAGCTTTTCACGACTAATTGGCAGATCGGCTCGTAATGAGATTTGGCAAGGAGATAGATAGGCTATTTTTTTTTCTCACGTGGGCCACAGCAATTTTTTTTATATGTATGAACCTCGAATAATTATGTGAATGTTTAACTATTCACGTGAACCACTGCTTGCACAATATTTTATCGCTGCGATATAGTGTGGCAGTGATAGTGATGAATACATGTAAATGGGCCCTTATCATATTATAATTTAAAAGGCGTTTTAGACAGGGACTAGTGTCATACAGTACATGAATTCAGTGGGTACGTGTCATTCTATGTAGATCAATCAGGTAGAAATGTTTCGTCATTCGTAGATTATTGCGAAAAGATAAGCTGTTCCATAAATTCTGACCGTGTATGCGAATATTTTTTTGAAAAAGCTGTATTTTCTTTTAAGTTTAATAATCGGCAAAAGGTTTTACTCTAGGCGGTCTAGGATCATGTAGGTACCGAATTCATGGAAACGGATTGCGCGTTGATAACCCTTACACCATGTTTACTAAATGGAAATGATAACGCAAGTCGATTTTCAGTTTCCTCCCTCACAGGCCACGCCCATTGCATGTACTACTACAACATTGTAGTTGCAAGGGTCATTCGTGGTTCCGCTAGCTTCGGCAAAGATCGTGTTTCAAACTGCAATCGATTCATGGACGCCCTAACTTATGACGTCACTGGAATTGACTCTGGGGTTATTCCTAAATGCTGCTCAAAGTTTATTTAAGTTCAGAGACTGTTAAACATTTTTTTTTTTTATGATTAGCGACTGTTTATTCATATTTTGTTTTATGTTTGACCGTCTTTTAACTATAACCGGCGCGGGGTTTATGAATTTACCCCTGCAAGTCGGCTAAATGCAGCTTTGAGAACTTAGATACACTTATTGATCGCATCTGCCTAGCCCTTTCCCAAACTTTGTTGGGGTCGGCTTCCAGTCTTAGCGGATCTAGCTGAGTATCAGTATTTTTTCACTTATAGATACCAGTGCTAATTGTAGTAAATTGGAATCTATACAAATGCGTTTGCCATCATTAAAATTAAGTAATGATTTTTCTTGTGGCCGCCTATTTAAAATCTAACACGTACTAACGCTACTCTTCCGCTTTTCAACAAAACATCAAAGATGAATGAAAATTATTGCAAAAATAATTTATATAGATACAAGAAAGAAAAGAAAAACTACAAAAGTGCAAAAAGCCAACGTCACGCGGTGTTCCCAGGCGGTCACCCATCCAAGTACTGACCGCGCCCGATGTTGCTTAACTTCGGTGATCGGACGAGAACCGGTGTATTCAACGTAGTATGGACGTTGGCGAACTCTAAGCTGAATTTTGCGTTTCCTATCGCAAAAATGTATGACGTCATTTCATTAGAAGGCACGATATTGTGTTGTGTACAATAGAACTTTGTCGTGAGTGTTCATGAGTCATTCCTAGTTTTTTAAGCAAAATACTGTCTGTTTTTAATGTAGATTATGAATTTACATTCGTACTGTTGATAAGTTTAAGATATCAGCAAACTAGTACCAGCTAGACAAAACAATAGGAACTACAAAATACAAAAAGCCAACGTCACGTTGTGTTCCCAGGCGGTCACCCATCCAAGTACTGACCGCGCCCGATGTTTCTTAACATCGGTGATCAAACGAGAACCGGTGTACCTATTCAACGTAGTATGGACGTTGGCGAAAAACCCGACAAAATAACAGTGTACGATCGTAGATCGTACAATTCAACACTTAAATTCGCTAATGATAGCACAGGATAACCATCACAAGTTAAGTTATGGAATCAGGCGATATTTTGAAGTAACATGTCACCCGATACAATTGAGCACTTAGAAGCCAACATTCAACGCTTTAATGCCGAAATACAGCTCGATTGACTGCGAGAAGTATGTGCATAAATTGAACCTCTAGATTACGCTATGTACGATTGTTTGTGTGTACGAGTCAGTTTATATTATGTCGTGGTGGCAACGACGGTAATTCTCTTATCCTCACGATTGAAATTATTTTAGTGTAGAAGCGTTTTCGGACCCTGAAACTGTTGCAGTTAAGGACATCATTCGGTACGCAGGAACGCCGTTCAAGACATTTCTGAAGTTTCACAAGAAGTACATAACGGAGCTACTTAACAGCTCTCATAAAATTTGTTGATAAAAAACACAATGCATAAATTGTGCTGTTTATACTGTAACTTTCTTACTTTGGTTTTTAATCATATACGTAAATGTCAAGAAGTTATCTTACAAGTAAAGCCAATTTCATGGCTATATGGAATATCTATTTTCTGCATTATATAATTATTTTCTGTATTAAATTTCAGTTTCACAACAGAGTCTGAATTTGTGTCTGGTTACTGGTAAAAGGCTCGGCCCCTATTAGGTACTGGCGAAATGTGGGTGTACTGTTCTTACCAAAGCCTAGGTAGAAACAGTTTTACCAAGAGTTGTCGTATTACCTAGCACTAACTGGGTTGTAGACTTAGACGTCAGGGCCTCAAGTCTGCTATTACAGTAGTGTCAGAATGGCCTATCATTGATTTCATAATAAAATTGTTGATTTTGACAAGTTTGGTAATCTACTAATATAATGGTGTCATTATGACTTCACAATGGTCAACCACTGACACTCCATTGAAAGAAATGGCATAGAATTTGACAGACCATTATGAATTTTAGCAGATTACGGACTTTTAGCAAAATGACAATGGGATCGTGTTGGAATGACGATGTTTATAAAAATAGCTGACTTGAGGCCCTGATGGGTAGTCGCTTAATATCAAATAGTGGTTATCAGCTGCATCCAAAGAAACGATAGATGGACTGTGTAAAGGATGATATGGCAAGAAAAGAGGTGTCTCATGAGATGGCAAGCAATAGAGAAGTATGGAAGAAGAAGATATGCTGCGCCGACCCCAAATAAATTGGGGTAAGTGCAAGAGAATGATGATTCAGCTGCATTTGGTTAGACTGGAAGCCGACCCAAACATAGTTGGGTAAGGTTAGGCAGATGATAAAAGGTTGACTATGAGGGGTGGTCAACATGGCTACATATCAATCTATAAATGTCCAGTATAACATGGCCTTTCTTTGTATAGATTTACATGACAACGACAGTGATCCGCATAAACTGGTTTGGTATAGCTTGCTTGCGTACTATTCTGTCTGGGTACGATGTCATGTGCCACAGTTAAGAAGCAAGCTTCGTATCTCATGGTTCAATTGTTTCAATAAGTCTTCATCCGGGCTCTCTTCCCGGACGAGTCGATCGCGTTGAGATATTAGTTCGTTGATTTTCTCGTTCACCGGATTTTTTGGGGCGTTCCTGTAAGAATAAGAGGTTGTGTTAGAACTGTATTTAGACGTAGTTTTGTGTGTTGACCAGACTGTTGTGGGCCTCAAAAGGGGGCGTCCATTAATAACGTGAGGCCATTATGGTGATTTTTTACACCCCCCTCGCTCCCCGTTGATGAGATATCGTGAGATTTGACGTGACATTTGCGGTTGCTCTCCCTCGTGAGATTGGGTGTACTTCAGCTCGACACCCTCCTCCCCCTAAATACCTGACGTAATTAATGGACGCCCCCAAAAGAGTGTAATGTTAAACTACGTTAAAAGTGTATGAATGGATTCTAGATAGCTGAGCTGATGCTCGCCAATAGAAAAAGACCGCAGAATATATATTTAAGCTCTCCTAACAGTTAGTTTTACTCACTTAAGTTCGTGAAACATATCTAATTCGTCGTGAGCATCAGGATCTGGAACAAAAGAGTATTTTCTTACAAACTTGCTATTAGGGACTATCTACACTTGTCGTTTCAGGGTTAGAAATCGTTCGCTCGGGCTATTTTTTATCGCGCACGGGTTTTTCCACTGTGAGTATTAAGCCTAGCATTGAAATTTCAACAGAGCGCCGCCCAGCAAGTAAAAATAGGTACTATTAGATTTCGATTCTCGGCACAAAGCGTTGGGTTTTAATCCAGTGCGTGACCAAAAATCATCATCTGCCTAGCCTTTTCCCAACGAAGTTCGTGTCGAATTCCAGTCTAACGGGATGCAGCTGAATAACAGTATATCATGGCACAACTGCTTATCTGACCTCCATAACCCAGTTAGTACTGGGTAATACGATAACCCTTAGTAAGACTGGTCGTCAGACATTCCAGCTACTGACTACCTGTAATGACTGTCAAAGATTTACAAATGACAGCCAGGCCAACGGCTTAACGTGCTCTCCGAGGCACGGAGGAAACTCGGTATGTAATGGGTGATCACCCATCCAAAGACCGACCTAGGCAAGCGCAGCTTACCTGAAGATGGACCTCAAGTTGCTGTTATTATTTAGCCTCGAGTTCCCCCGACCAAAAATCCTCGTCTAAAAAACCACCAGTGCGTACAACGACACGTCAGGGATAAGAGTTTCCTGCCAGGGCTGCGGGACTGTTCGAAAGAGATACGGTGGCCCTGGAACACAAAGGGCTAAGAGGGAACATCGATGGGTTTTAGTCAGTACAAGTCTGACACTCCTCCCGCTCAAACATGTTCAGTTTGATGGTCTGTGGCATACTCTTAAGTATGTATATAGTCTTTCCGTTACACCCTGTATATGCTAAAGTAAGTATAAGTTTGTGAGAATTTATGAATGTTTGTTACTCTTTCACACAAAAACTGCATACCGGATTTGAATGAAATTTGGCATTCAGATCATTTATAACCTGGATTAACACATAGGATACTTTTTATCCCGGGGTAGTACGATCTCGAGGCACAATTACCGAACTCTACGCGGGCGAAGCCGCGTGCATAAGCTAGTAGTTTATAAGGAGTAACTGACTTATCATAGAGTGTGTGTTGAGTGCAGGCGTGTTCGCAAGTAAGTCCACATAGAAATCATCTTTCAACTTCTTCAAATCAACTGGTATTTGATTCACGTTGTTTTCTTCATGTTCCTCCATTGTGTCCAGTCTAGAAGAAAATAAAATAATTTAGTTTATAGCAGATGATAAGATAATATTATATCGTTGTCATCCCACGAGCTCGCCGCTAAATAATAACAGCCGCACGGGTCGATCTTTAAGGTTAGGCCGTGCTTGCCGAGGTTGGTCCGTGGATGGGTGACCATAATTTCATACCGAGTTTCCTCTGTACCTCGGAAAGCACTTAAAGCCGTTAGTCCCGGCTGTCATTTGTTAGACAGTAGTTACGTGTAGTCAGAAGCCAACCAATAATTAATAATAGTATATAATATAATAATCCTTCTTAGTCCTTTGTGTTCCAGGGCCGCGGTATCTCTTTCGAACAACCCGCAGCCCTGGCAGGCATCGGCCCTTTCGGACCCCTTCCGGTTTGCTGACATCTCCTTGAGGCGCGCGTGGAACACGTACGCGCCGTCGACACGGCCTGTCGTCATGAGACGGACGGACGGTGAGCTAGCCCATTACTCACCGTCCACAGGCTCGCGCCTACGGTGGCCGGGGGCCACTGGGTGCCCCCCGACGCCCGGGGCGTCTCCCGCGGCGGCTGGGACGTGAGGTTCTCTCCCTCTCACGTTCCGCCACCTCCTTCGCTAGCATGACTGCTTCGCAGAAGGAGGCGACGGCATCCCATTCCCTCTCGCTCCGGACCATGGATTGAACCAGGGCCGGACGCGAGAGGTCGCCGCCGCCAATCGCCGCTACGAGGACACGGCGGCGCTCAGCCCAAGCGGGGCAGAGCTCCACGGTGTGCTCCACCGTGTCCTCCGGCCGATCTTCGCAGTGGTAACACCCGGGCGTTTCCTCCCGCCCGATTCGGTGCAGGAACCTCCCGAAACAACCGTGTCCGGTGAGGACCTGCGTCAGGCGGAAGGTGAGGGCGCCGTGCCGCCTCTCTAGCCACTCCTCAAAGAGGGGACTTATCGCCACTATTGTGGCGTGCCCTATATTTTATTAACCTTAAGATTGATCTGAACGGCTGTAATTATTTCGCCAGGAGCTCCTGTCCATGTAATGGTAAATTGTAGTGATTACCCCATATCGGCCAGTTCCCTCCTGTCGTGCTGCAGTTGCGTGAGCATCTGCTTGCGCGTGCGCAGCTTCACGAGATGCAGCTCCCGCACGGCGCGACCCCACTGCTCCTTGAAGAACGCCTTCGACTGCACCGCGCTGTCCAACTTCTCTTCTAGGTAACGCTGGGGACCGATTAAAAATTGATTTGGTGGTGAATTTAGGGTAAATTAATTGGGTTTTTAGTTTTTCAAGAGTCTCATGACTCTTCATTTATATAGACCTAGCTGTGCCCGCGACTTCGTCCGCGTGGAATTTGACAAAAAAAATATTTAGGTTACTTTTCTTTTTTTTTTTTTTTTTTTCATAAAATAAAGGTAGCCTAAGTTACTCCTTATAACATAAGCTATCTGCCAGTGAAAGCCCCGTTAAATCGGTCCAAATATTACAAACAGACACTTCAATTTTATTTATTTGTTAGATAGATTCATTCTAGAGAATAAATACGTTGGGGGCAGATACCACAGAACGCCACCTGCTACCTATTCTTACAATACTCTCTTTTGCCTCGTCCACGTTCATACATTTGGTCACGTTTCGAGGTCTGTGGTTTCTGCCTACCCCACGAGAAAGAGATTGAGCGTGAGTTTTTGTAAATACGTTGGTTTGAGATATTTTCAATTCAATTTTTTTTTTGGTATTTAGTAAATCAGCTCCAAAAACCAAGAAAAAAAAAAGTATATTTTATAATTTGAAAACGAGTTGAAGCATATTACTTACTAGTTCCTGTATCAGGCTCGCAGTTTGATCTTTGGTCAGGCCGGAATAACGGCTCTCAGATTCCTTTTCAGTGTTCTTTAGATTGTTCTGGAATAGAAAGAAAACAATCACATTATTAAAAACGCCTGCGGAAGAAAAGTGTTGTAGGAATTGGGTGTCAATGATTATGATGATTATTGAAGTGAAACTTCTTATGCGACTTCTAACAAGTTTAACGCTACCATGGAGGGGGAATATTTTCTAAAACTCACTAAGAGATGGCAGTATATAAGATTTGTGACTACGTAGTTCTACTAGGTACGCAAGATGGCGTGCAAACTGTCATGCATTCGACTCTTCGGTGTGACCAGCCTTCGCTCAGTTTCCATGAGTAGAATAACCTCGATAAACGTATGCAATAATTATGTAATAAAAATAATTAAAGCAAGAAAACGACAAAATATTATTTAGAAGCTCAATAAAATAACGAGAGTGAATGCGTGGCACTCGAACGCATGCGTGTAGTATTACGAAGTTTCACTTCTTCCGCGCGGAGGGACTCCACGCACAATTTTTTTACATGTCTTAAATATAGATTCTAGCAGTCTTGGAGTTACACAGTCGCCAATTACTAGTTAGCTAACATTCACAAAAATAAGTGTAAACATAAAAAAATGTCTGTGATTCTTATTTATTATAAATCTGGTAATCTAATAACATACTGTGGTTCTCATTGTTGTACTTGACAGGAAATTATTATGAAATACAGTGCTGAATTTAATATTTTCTTGTCGTGTGGACTTCAAATACAAGGTGTATGGGACACCGACGCGAAAACGCTCGTACTCAGTAGGAACATCACACATAAATTTTAAAACGGAAATAAAAAAACCAGCCAAGTGGGATTCGCGCACGAAGGGTTCCGTACCATTATTTATAAAAACGAGCAAAAAAAACACTTTTTTGTATGGAACCGAATAAAGAGAATAAAATAAATATTTAAGGGGTTAAATATTTATTTAATTCTTTTTTTAGTATTTGTTATAGTGGCAACAGAAATACATAATCTGTAGAAATTTCAAGTGGCTAACTATCACGGTTCATGAGATACAGCCTGGTGACAGACGGACGGACGGACGTAAAGCGAAGTCTCAGTAATAGGGTCTCGTTTGACCCTTTGGGCACGGAAGCCTGAAAAATCATCTGTTTCCTACAAAATTGCAATACCTACACGGTCAAAATGTATGCAACAGCAGATTAAAAAAAAACTGTTTGGTAAGCGTTTTCTCGTCGGTGTCACTTAGAGCCCGTATATGACGATATCGTGTATGAGGGTATCGTACTTTAATTGACCGGGAATTATTTAATTTACTTTGTTCATTCCCACCTTCAGCAATTCCACTTGTTTCTGCAGCTGTTGTATCTTGGCTTGCAACTCTTCGACCTTCATGTCTTTAAGTTTTAGCTGATGGTTCATGTCATCCTCCATTTTCTGTGAAGCTTCCCGCAACTCCTGGTATTTGGCCGTGTAGTGGGATTCTAAAGCTTTCTTTGCGTCTAGTAACTGAAATATACGATTTATAAAATAATGAGTGCCTAATAAAAAATAAGTGAATAATTTAACTTGTATGACATCAATGAATAATTTAATTTGTATGACACCAATGAATAATTTAATCTGAATGAAATCAATTAATAATATTAAGTTGTATGAAATCAGTGTATTATTTAATTTGTTTAAAGCTGACTATTTGAATGAAACTTATATTAATGCATGATAATGGTGGTCGTTGACTTAAGATGAATACTGAATAATGTTAAATAGATAAAAACCAACAATAAATATTGTACACCTCATGGGTATGTTACAGCGAGCTTTATGTAACAACTATAATAACCTATATATCACCTGTGACAAACAATAAATGAATTTGAATTTGAATTAATAATATAAATGAAAAAACTCCTTTTTTTCCGTCTGTTTGTTACATTTTCAATTCTTCATGTCTGAACCGATTTGGATGAAATTTGGCAGACCTGGATGACCATGGCCTATTATAAGATTCTATTATCCCGGTGGTGCTTTAACGCGGAATAATTTCCAACCTAAAGCGACTTTGCCTGCTTTTCGGAGTATGGAAAAACCTAATAACTTTGCCCGACTTGGGAATCAGGACCACGACACAAGGTCAACGGCAGCACACTTGTCTTCTGCCGTTGTGATCAGCTTTTAAAGAACAGTATAATAATAAAATTCACTTCATACATCACATATTCATTTTTGTTTATTCGTTTATTATTGCTGACTATAAAAATTTATTCGTATCTGACCTATTCTGGTAGGGTCCAGACTGATTCCACATCAGTCTGGACCCTACCAGAATAAAAGTGCTGTGACTTTAAAAAACAAAATCGGCAGGGGTCTTTTGACCTCGTACAGGACCAGTTTAATTTGTCTTATTTTTTATTTATTTTTTGATAATTTTAACCATTCATTTTTTGTCCTGTGTGAGACTAATAAATACTTTTTCTTACTTTCTTTCATACATACCTTTTTCTCCCTTTCGGTATTCCGGTATCCCCTCAGACGGAAGTCCTCTGTGGCGCGACTGAGATCGGCCGCCAAGTTGCGACACTGCTCGATACCCTTACTGAGCTTGCACTCCAACTCCACTTGTTTCTTCGCCCACTCTTTAGCTAGGAGTTCCAGGTGATATTCTTCTTTGCGTTTTAACTGGAATTGTGAAAAACGAAATCATAATTATGTGGAATATTTTTCATAGGAAGGCAGTAAACATATGGTAAGTTATTTGGTAAAAATCGGATAACTTTTTGCTGTAACTTTTTGTTGGAACTGTGTTGTGCAACATGTGTTTCCATGAATCATCGTACTAGTGTCAAGTATTCCTCTAAGCTAGAGTAATATTCCCTTTCTCTTTATTTAAAAAAATATCGTTCTACGTCAACTCAAAAGCAACACATTTCACTATTATCACAATTATAACTAACAAAATATGCTAATATGAATATCATCCTTACACTAAAGGATGTTATTTTAGAAAGTATGTACGTTTTCTGTTAACTTACTTGACATTTGAACATTTCCTGTTGTTTTTCTTTCCAGTCCTCGAGCTCGTCGACAAACCTCTGCATTATGGAGTCCCGTTCTGCAGCAGGGATTGCCGTGGTCACCATGTCTGTTCATTGCAATTATTTGATTTTATTTGACAAAAAACTACAATCTACAAGGTGTTGTTTTGCATTCTCGTCAAATTCAAGGAGGTAACTATGCTAATGATTCTCGTCCCGAATCAATAATAAAATGGGTAGGAGGTAATTTTATTTTTTTTGCTTTTTACGGAAATTGGTAAGTTTGAACCATCCGTGCTTTAAACGCGGCCCATCTGGTTCTTCACAAATGACAGCCGGAACCAACAGCTTAACGTGCTTTCCGAGCCACGAAGGAAACTTGGTATGTAATGAGTGGACACCCATCCACAGACCAACATTGGAAAGTGCTGCTTAACCTTGATGAGTCACCAGCTCCTCATCCATACCCAAATAAATAAAAAAATATATAGGAAAGTATTAACCTTTTTCAGTATATTCTTTTCTTTCGGTTTGTGCGATGTTAGTATCGCTTTTGCTTGTCCCTCTGTCTTGTAATGGTATAGCTCTGAAAAACAGAGAAGAAGCTTTAATTTTTTTTTTATTCGCATAATGTGTCATCCTTATATTTCAACTATTTTTCGATCAAATTAGTTTACCTCAGAAAGTACCTACATACAATACATATTTTAGTATAGTAGTTTGTTTTATAGTAGTTTTAATATTATATATTTTATGAAAATGCTTCCTCTCTCCAAACCCACTTATTTGGTGTGCCCGACAGGGTCCATATGATCTAATTATAAGTTTACCACCTATGAAAAACATGTGAAATGCAATAAAAGTATTGAGTACTAGCTTATGCCCGCGGCGTCGCCCGCGTGGAGTTCGATAATTGTCCCACGCGAACATACTATCGGGATAAAAAGTATCCTGTGTTAATCCAGGTTATAAACTACCCGTGTGCCAAATTTCATCCAAATCCATTCAGTAGTTTTTGCGTGAAAGAGTAACAAACATCCATCCATCCATACTTACAAACTTTCGCGTTTATAATATTAGTAGTATTGAGTAAATCGACTATCTATACTTAATATTTACAAAAAAAAGGACTAAATTAAGACTAAAAGTAAGTAATTACATACAGGGAGGAAGGGACACCTATGCGAAAATGGTTACCACGAACTCAGTGCATTACTCTGAACTCCTCCCACATATAAATTTTTCATGGGTAGTTTAAAAAAAACTGATGGTTCCTACATAAGTGAAATATAGTAAAGCACGGTGTGTGTGTGTGTGTTTGTATGGAACAGCTACCCTGGCGCTTTTACCTTAAACAATAACCTAGTAATATTCACCTGTCCCTCCCCTCTGCCCCCTCCCCTCCCCCCGCCCCGCACTGCACGTGCACATCGGCGGTGTGCGGTCGGTCGCACGCGGCGAGTAACTTCTCCTGGCTCAGCGTGAACGACTCGCACAGCTTCTTTATAAGTTCTGTGATCTCGTTGGATTGGAGGACCGAGTCGCCGGACGCTGTTTTGTATCTGTAAGAGAAGATAATGATAGATTCAAGAAGGAGAAAGGGAACGGACTCAGAAATATAATGAAAACTATAAACCCGCGGCTTTGCACGCGTGAGGTTCGGTAAATGTCTCACAGGATTGTACTACCGGGATAAAAAGTATCGTATGTATTATCCAGGTTAAAAACTACCAGTGTGCCAAATTTCATCCAAATCTGTTCAGTAGTTTTTGCGTGAAATAGTATCAAACATCCATTCATTCATTCTCACAAACTTTCGCATTTATAATTTAAGTAGGATTATTGGAGACAATCAGGTTTACTTCCAGAATGTTTTAATGGTTTCTTACATTTGTCTCGCCCTACACTTGTGCAGTCAACCGCACGTCTAAGGGAACAAAGTAACTCTTGAGAGCTTTTATTTTGTTGCGGCATGGAGTGATGAATATGATTGTAATGAATGGAGACGGAGCAGAAGGCCAAAGAAAATAAAATCCGGGATGATTGTGTGAGAAATGATATGAAAGAAAACTGGCCAAGTGCGAGTCGGAATCTCGCACGAAGGGTTCCGTACCATAATTTATAAAAAAACAAGCAAAAAAAATCCCCTTAAATATTTGTTTTATTATGTTTTTAGTATTTGTTGTTATAGCATCAACAGAAATACATAATCTGTAGAAATTTCAACTGGCTAACTATCACGGTTCAAGAGATAGAGCCTGGTGACAGACGGACGGACGGACAGCGAAGTAATAAGGCCCCGTTTGAACCTTTGGGTAAGGCACCCAAATAAAAGAGTAAATGATGGCGTGACGTCTGACAGGGAAGAATGGAAGAAGAACACTTGTTGCACCGTCCCCAAGTAGAATGGGACAAGGGCAGGAAGAGGGCATATGATGGCCATAGCCGTATTTCAAATGTTTCGTATTACCATATGAAGTTCGGTACACCTAAAAATTTGCATCAACCATTTGAGCCTACAATTGCATTTCTCTTCTTCAACTACGACCCCTCAAGAGGTACTACTAAATAATGTAAACAAGTAAATGATTTGAAATTTGAATATTTTTAAAATTCCGTAAAACAGAAAAAGAAAAGTTTGCCGTCACGGGACGCCCGGCAGATTGGAAACATCACAAAACCTATAACGAATAAGGACTAAAAGCATGAAAGTAAAAAAATAACGAGTAGCTTTCAAAAACAAAACAAGATCAACAATCAATCCAAAACAAACTTTATTTTAATGGAAAAAGGTTGATTTTACGTGGCATAACCCAAAATCTACTCACCTAGCAGTATTACTAGCATCAATATTAGTATAGGCCACCCTTCCTACATCCTGCGGTAGATTGGTGCAGCTACCAGCGCGGTAGTCAAGGATCTGTTCCTGCTGGACGACGCTGCGACGGTCTCCGCTGTCCAGGTGTGTCGCGCTGCGGGCTGTCAGGTTGCTGGGCTTCTGGAAATGGTTTATCAAGTTTGAGTATTATGGAGATTTGTTGTTTCACAAACGATGGGGCATTTAATATCGTGTCGTGCTGTTTATTAATTACAGGAACTGATGGACGATACAGAGGGCGCCAAAACTATAGCCTCAGTTCTAGCCTGGGGGTCTACTCTTTAATTACGATGTCCGTAGTTTCGACCCAAGTTACGGTCGTTTCCTACTCCTTACCACTTACGGACATAAGATTCGTTAGGGACCGGAACTAAAAATGAATGACAATACGATTGGACAATTGTCTTTATTCCCGATGTGTTTTCAAAACTTATGAATTCGAAAATATTAAGGAGTAGGGTACATTTCGTATAAAGCTAGTTATGGACGGACCCGTATTTTCGTAGACGGACTTAGAGAGTAGGCCCCCAAGAACTGATGGACGCAACAGATGGCGCCAAACTAGTGACTCAGTTCTAGGCCGACACAATTTAGATTGCCATCGACACGCTAAGAAGAAAATGGAGAGGTATCTGATGGGATGACGAGTAATAGAGAAGTATGGAAGAGGAAGACATGCTGCCCGGACCACAAATAAATTGAGATGAGGACAGGAAAATGATAATGATATTATGCAGGCTTGTTGCTACGTAATAACAGCCAGTGTCGATTCGTTCGAGGTTAAGTAATGCAAGCTCTGGTGGCCTACCATGACGTCATAAAGCATTATTGTTTTACTCCTTTTTTGTGTGGGAATAAGAGAATAAGAGTATAACAATACTGCTTTAACAATACGTCATGGTAGGTCAGCAGGTTGGTCAATGGATAGATGACTATTCCCACGCTTAGTTGTTTGTCCCGTGTCGAATTCCTATCTCATCCGACAGGTAATCACATCCAATTTTTTTTACTATTTCTGATTTAGATTTATAAAATCATTATGGCATTTTATGAATCTGATTTAAGCAAAAGTATTGGGTGTATATGGGACTGATTTTACTGGCACACACACACACTACACATTTAGGAGTTTGGATTAGTTTGACATACATTATTAAATAAGTTATTGTTACGCCGACTGCATTACGAGACATTCTAGGACTACGGTCGAGTCTAGAATGTTCCACGATGGAAGTGTCTAGAAAGTTCGAGAAAGTTCTGGACCTTTCTGGAACCTTCTAGAAGGATTGGTTCCACTATAGAGCCATCTAGAAGGTTCGGGAAGGTTGTAGAACTTTCTCGAAGGATGGGTTTCCCCTAAGGAACTACCTAGACATTCACGGAAGTTGTGGAAGTTTCTCGAACATGGGTCGGCCGTATAAATAGGCGACGGGTTAGCGGAAGTGAGTTAGTCTGATTTTGGCTACGAAACGAAGCGATCGAAGTGAACGACTAGTGCGATATCTAAGTGATTAAGTTTAAGTGTTTGTGAAGTGTTTTAACTGTTTTAAGTTAATTAAAGATTTTTAGTGTTTATTTGGTAGTGTGTTAATTTGTCCTATACCCAGCTCGTAACAATTGGTGTCAGAAGTGAGGATAAATTATGCCAATCCTACCAAAAGACGATATAGACGGTGTCCGCACCAGAAATCATCGACAGCAAGATATGGACCAAAGGAGGTTTGGAGATTCTCCGACACAGACACCGGCTGGTGCCCAGCCTACGTCGGAGCCAGTCGCTGGCTCATCCGGAGTTTCTCCAGCATCTGCGGCGCCAGACTTGACTGTTTTAATGGCACTACTGCAGGACCAGGCTCGCCGTCAAGAGGAGCAGGCTCGACGTCAAGAGGACCAGGCTCGCCGTCAAGAGGAGCAGGCTCGCCGTCAAGAGGAGCATGCTCGCCAGTTGCAAGATCAGTTGCAACGAGATAAGGAGGAGCAGGCTCGCCGTCAAGAGGAGCAGGCTCGCCGTCAAGAGGAGCAGGCTCGCCGTCAAGAGGAGCAAGCTCACCGGTTGGAGGAGCAGTTACAGCGAGATAAAGAGGAGCAGGTCCGCCGCCAGGAAGAACAGATGCTCCTGATAAAAGATCTTCACGCAACCTTTGGCAAAGATCTTAAGGTGATGAAGGAACATGTCCACCAGCATGAGAATCGTATCTCGGAGGCCGAGGTTCAGATTGCTGGTGTGAAGAAGGCCTTAGACGAACTTAAGGCTGGAGATGGGACTGTGGTTTCCGTGGTTGCTGCACCTTCAGCACGTGGGTTTAAAGTGCCTCCATTCGACGGAACATCTTCGTGGTCGGCCTATAAAATCCAATTTGAGGCCGTTATGAAGGCGAATGGCTGGACCAAAGCGCAAGCCATGACCGCGCTCACCTTGGGCCTCCGAGACCAGGCCCTAAACATCCTTGAGGCGCTCAGCAAGGATGTGACCTATGAGCAGCTGCTGGAGGCTTTAGAGTCCAGATACGGCGATGCGCACCTGGAGCACGTATTCCGAGCTAAGTTGAAGGATCGCGTTCAACGCAGTGCCGAGAATCTGCAGCAGTGGGCCCTGGAAGTTGAAAAGCTGGTCCGCAAAGCATACCAGTCTGTCCCTGCACTTATCAATGGGAATCTGGTACAGGCTTTCGTCGACGGAATACGCGACTTGGAAGTTAGAGCTGCTGTGAGACTTGGGCATCATGAGACGTTGAAAGACGCCTTGGCCCATGCCTTAGAAGTAGAGGCAGTGAGGCAGGACCACCGAACACACCGCATCAGGGAGGTTGTGGCGTCACCTGTACGCGACCGTCCGCAAGGGTACAGCCCTAGGTGTTACACCTGTGGAGAAAGGGGTCATCTTCGGTCAAGCTGTCCTAAGCGAAGCACACCGAGAGAAGATCAATCTCAGCAGGGGAGAGTAGCTGAAGTGACTGCCCAGCCACAGCAGGGAAACGAGTAAATGCCAGGACTGGGGGGCGGGTGCTGGCTGGTATTGAAAGAGCCCCGAGGATCTTGATCTCACAAGCTCATGACGGGAACAGCCTGACCATCAAAGGCGAAGTCAACGGAATACCATGCAAACTGACTTTAGATACTGGAGCTTCTCACACGGTCGTCAATTCTCACCTAGCAAGTCGGTTTCTTGGGGACTACTTCAATAACCACGACCGTATGCAATTGTTTACAGCTACCGGACAGCACATAACCGTCCGAGGCAAGAAGCAAGTGAAGTTAAAATTGGGTGACAGAATTTACTGTCACAATGTCATCGTGGCCGACATAGTGGACGATTGTATCCTGGGTTTGGACTTCATGCGGAAACATCGTTGTGAGATCGACGTTGATCAGGGAGTACTGAAATGTGGCTTAGAGGAAGTCTTCATGGAAGGTGCACCATCAGGGAAGGTGTACTGCTTGAAGAAGATTGTTCTTCCTAGCAGATCAGAAACGATCGTGCCAATTCGTCTACCTCAGTATTTTGGACACAAAGTTCGAAGTGTTCTGATAGAAAGGGCGAACAATGACTTTCCATGGAAGACGGCACGAACTCTGGTAAAAGCCACCAACGTCGCAGCAGTACGCATACTAAATCCAAGTGACAAGGAGCAAGTGATTAAGAAGGGCACCTTGATCGGCACTTGCGAAGAAGTAGCTTGGATGCGTCCATTACAAGATCGGCCTACCGGAAATAAAATTCGTTGTGCAAAATTTGACGTGTCAACGCTTTTGGAAAACTGCGATTTATCTGAAGGAGAAAAGGACAAGGCTATGAAAATATTACTTCAGTACGCCGGCATTTTCTCTACAAATGATGCTGACATAGGGAGAACTGGACTGGTTCAGCACAAGATTAATACAGGCAACGAGTTACCCATCCGTCAGCGACCAAGAAGACTGCCTGTTGCACGGGAAAGAGAAGTGGAAACCATTATTGATGGAATGGTGAAGGACGGTGTTATAGAGCCTTCATCCAGTCCATGGTGTTCTCCTGTAGTCCTGGTAAAGAAAAAGGACGGCAGCATGCGTTTTTGTGTGGATTATCGACGACTGAACGACGTCACGAAAAAAGACAGCTATCCACTGCCTAGGATCGATGACACACTGGATACGCTGACTGGAATGAAGTGGTTTACCACGCTGGATCTGAAAAGTGGCTATTGGCAAGTAGAAATAGACCCCAAAGACAAAGAGAAAACTGCATTCTCAACAGGAAAGGGGTTATGGCAGTTTAAAGTTATGCCATTCGGATTGTGCAATGCTCCTGCAACATTTGAAAGGCTGATGGAGCAAGTACTCGCCGGATTGATTGGAGACGCATGTCTTGTCTATCTGGACGACATAATCAT
The DNA here is from genome assembly GCA_963082945.1 of Cerastis leucographa. Lineage (NCBI taxonomy): Eukaryota > Metazoa > Arthropoda > Insecta > Lepidoptera > Noctuidae > Cerastis > Cerastis leucographa. Next base: position 6,046,151 of record OY720363.1, on the reverse strand, counting down.
CGTGGGCCGTACATTTGAAGACCACCTTAAAAACCTCAACCGAGTGCTGTCGAAAATCCAAACAGCAAATCTCAAGTTAAGTCCGAAGAAGTGCTCGTTTTTCCGGAAACAAGTGAACTTCTTAGGACACATAGTTTCGGGGGAAGGTGTTCAAACAGACCCGGAAAAAGTAGTCGCCGTCAAGGACTGGCCAGTTCCGAAAGACAAGACACAGGTCAGAGCATTTTTGGGTTTGTGCTCCTACTATCGACGGTTCGTAAAGAATTTTGCCGACATTGCGAAACCTTTACACAAGCTCACTGAGGAAAAGCGACAATTCTGTTGGGACGAGAGCTGCGACGTCGCATTTCGGGAATTGAAGAAACGTCTGTGCAAAACCCCTATTTTGGGATATCCTGACACTGAAAATGACTTCATAGTTGACACAGATGCAAGTAATACTGGAATTGGGGGCGTGCTGTCTCAACGGAAAGGAGACCAGGAGGTTGTGATTGCTTACTTCAGCAAATCTTTATCCAAACCGGAAAGAAATTACTGCGTTACTCGACGGGAGCTGCTTGCCGTAGTAAAAACATTGCAGCATTTCAGTAAATATTTGCTGGGGCGGAAATTCCAGCTGCGAACTGACCATGCTGCCTTGAAGTGGCTATTACAGTTCAAAAATCCGGAGGGACAAGTGGCGAGATGGATTGAGCTACTGCAAGAGTTTGACTTCGTAACTGAACATCGCAGTGGGAGAACTCACGGTAACGCAGACGCCTTGTCAAGAAGACCTTGTCCTGAAGATTGTAAGCACTGTGCCAGGCAAGAGACTAAGGAGGTAGCAACCGTGAGGATGCTTAGAACAGATCTCAGCGATGAATGGAAGGAAACCCTACAGCAAGCTCAGCAAAATGACTTGGACATCAAACCGATTTTCGAGTGGATCACAGCTGGTGCTCCAAAACCCAAGTGGAGTGATGTGGCAGCGATGAGTTCCATCACAAAGAGTTATTGGGCACAATGGGACAGCTTGGTTATCCAGGATGAAGTCTTGTGCCGTAAATGGGAAAACGCTCGAGGGGACAGGTGTCATCTACAAATGGTTGTCCCTAAAGCTAAAGTACCGGATGTTCTACGGCTATATCATGATGGATGTTCAGGCGGACATATGGGGGTAAAACGGACTCTACTGAAGATCCGAGAGCGGTTTTACTGGATCCACTGTCGAGAAGATGTGGAGGACTGGTGTCGCAAATGTACCACTTGTGCGGCTGTGAAAGGACCCCAAACACGCAGCAGAGGTGCACTAAAACTGTACAACGTTGGAGCCCCCTGGGAACGGATAGCACTCGACGTTGCGGGACCATTTCCGGAAAGTGAAAGCGGGAACAAGTACTTCATGGTTGTCATGGATTACTTCACCAAGTGGCCAGAAGTGTTTGCCATTCCTAACCAAGAAGCTACAACAGTCGCAGATAAATTGGTTCAGGAAGTTTTCTGTCGTTTTGGAGTACCGTTGGAAATTCATAGTGATCAAGGAAGGAATTTTGAATCACAAGTATTTCAGGAGACATGCCGATTGATGGGTACCCACAAAACCAGAACCACCTCTTACCACCCACAATCTGATGGAATGGTGGAACGTTTCAACCAAACGTTGGAAAGATATTTGGCAAAAGTCGTGGAAAGCAGGCAAAGGGATTGGGACAAGCACATACAGCCGTTTCTTTTGTCCTACCGTAGTGCAGTCCACGAAAGTACGACTGTGACACCAGCCTTCGCGAACTTTGGAAGGGAATTACGGTTGCCAGCAGATTTAATCACTGGAACTGCTCCTGATGCTCCACGCAGTGTAACCGATTATGCAAGTGACTTGCGTAACAAGTTGAATGACGTTTATGAGCATATCAGACAATCCGGCCAACAAATGTCTGAGAGGATGAAGACCCGTTATGACCGGAAGGCAAACAGTAGAGGGTTCGACGTGAATTCACTGGTGTGGCTGCATAACCCAGTGCGTAACAAGGGGAAGTCTCCGAAATTGCAAGCAAAATGGGATGGACCATACCGAGTCGTGACCAGGATCAACGATGTCACCTATCGGATACAGAAGGGTCCACGAGGTGCGCCTAAGATCGTACATGTAGACCGATTAGCGCGATACTACGGGACTAACGATGCTCGGGACGAGCATGTCTAAGGAGGGGGCAGTGTTACGCCGACTGCATTACGAGACATTCTAGGACTACGGTCGAGTCTAGAATGTTCCACGATGGAAGTGTCTAGAAAGTTCGAGAAAGTTCTGGACCTTTCTGGAACCTTCTAGAAGGATTGGTTCCACTATAGAGCCATCTAGAAGGTTCGGGAAGGTTGTAGAACTTTCTCGAAGGATGGGTTTCCCCTAAGGAACTACCTAGACATTCACGGAAGTTGTGGAAGTTTCTCGAACATGGGTCGGCCGTATAAATAGGCGACGGGTTAGCGGAAGTGAGTTAGTCTGATTTTGGCTACGAAACGAAGCGATCGAAGTGAACGACTAGTGCGATATCTAAGTGATTAAGTTTAAGTGTTTGTGAAGTGTTTTAACTGTTTTAAGTTAATTAAAGATTTTTAGTGTTTATTTGGTAGTGTGTTAATTTGTCCTATACCCAGCTCGTAACATTATTAATACAGTCATAACTCTGGGAAGAGAACTGTGGCCTGAAATACAGGCTCAGCCTAGCACGGACGCAGTTGCTCATATTTATTATTTGTGCTTAATTTTAACTGCAGAATATTAACTGCATGGGATCAGAATATATTGATCGAAATGGAGAGGTATATTCTTTTCAACTTGTCATATTTTTAAGGAAATAACAGTTAATATTCTGCAGTTAGAATTAAGCACAAATAATAAATATGAGCAACTGCGCCCGAGCTAGGCTGAGCCTGTATTTCAGCTCACAGTTCTCTTCTCAGAGTTATAACTTATTATTACAGTTTGGTTTGGCTAATCAATTATTGGCAAGTCCAACCGGCATTAGCATGGTGGCAAGTCGAATGCAGAAGAAAGCGAAGTAACCAATACCTGTGTCTCATTCTTCATCCCAACATACTTCAAACTCATCTCGAAATCCACAAAAGGTCGTCTCCTATACTCTGCCGCTTGAGTCTCGTCACATCGTAATATAAAACATCGCTCATGTATCGTCAAGGCACCGTTAGAGTTACAGAATTTCTCTATGAAATGAGTTATGTCGTCCGTCGGGATCAACTTCCGGAGATCCATGCTGCAGATTCCTGGAAAATAAGTCAGATTAGGAAGTCTCATGATGGCAGTACTAATTAAATTCGTGAAGCCAAAACTTTGACATGCAAATGAAAAAAAAATGCTGGTCGACTACATAACCATGCCCTTTTTTGAAGTCGTTTAAATTTAGAACTTTATCCCGTGAGCGTGAGTCATTCCTACTTTGAAAAAAAAAAAAACTGTCTGATTTTTAATGTAGATTAAATAAATTTATATTCGTTCGTACTGTAGATAAGTTTAAGATACCAATAAGTACCAGCTAGACAAAATAATATGAGCTACAAAAAGCAAAAAGCCAACGTCACGCGGTGTTCCCAGGCGGTCACCCATCCAAGTACTGACCGCGCCCGATGTTGCTTAACTTCGGTGATCGGACGAGAACCGGTGTATTCAACGTAGTATGGACGTTGGCGATAGAAACATCGAATTTTGTGTTTGGTATCATAAAATGTATGACGGCATTTCATTAGAAGGCACGGTGTGTTGTGTCCGTTTCGACCGCGCGGCCATGACGTTTTTTTTTTTAAAAAAACTATATCAATGTTTTGTAATAATTTGTAAAAGTTGATTCCCAAAACCATAAATTTGTCAAAGTTATGGTTAAAAAGTTATAAAGGTTTGAACGTGGCCGCGCCATTGAAACGCGGAGAACCGCGCGGCCACGGAGATCTTTAAAACTACGCGTTGCAGAGACCTGAAATTCAGGTAAACAACAGATTGAATTTGTAGAAAATTTGTAAAAATATAGAAAAAATACCTAGGTTTATATTTTAGGAGCTGTAAGACTAAAACCCCATGGCCGCGCCATCGAAACGGTGACAAACACATTATCGCCGATATCTCGCTGAAAAAGCATCGCCGACGTCTGCAGTTTTATGTAGAAGCCAGATTTGAATTTGTCAGAATTTGTAAAAATACAATGAAATATCCTAGGTTTATATTTTAGGAGCTATAAGACTAAAACCCCATGGCCGCGCCATCGAAACGGTGAAAAACACGTTATCGCCGATATCTCGCTGAAAAAGCATCGCAGAGGTCTAATTTTTTTTGTAAAACATAGATTTGAATTTGTCAAACAATGTAAAAATACACAAAAAAATCCTAGGTTTATATTTTAGATGCTGTAGTACGGATTCGCGTAGAAATTAGTCCTGATTATCTATCGAAGAAAGTAAGTAATAGCGAGTGTTTTTTTTGTAAACAACACCTATTTATATGTAGAAATACCGATAATAGCCAAAAAAACATTTTTTTTTCAGAATATCAAACCTTTAATACGTTTTACACGTATATACTAAGTACGTACATATTAGGACATTCATATGGGATAAATTTGAACCCAGCAATACTTTCAAGAGGGATAATTTCTTTTCTTTCAACTACGTAGTAATGTTATCATTGATCACTACAAAACCGATCACAAAGGATGTCTTTTTTGCTTAGAACCAAAACAGTGCAGAAATTTTATATGAAATCTCATTATTGCACTATTTTTCATTACTGCACTGTTTTTTTTTTTTTTATTTGGATATTAATTTACCACAGATGTTTAATGTCTCCCATTAATTTTAATACAAAATGTATGCATTAGATAAAAAAGATACGGCTGAAAATAAAAATCGGCTGAATAAAACCGACTTGAGAAAAAAAACAAATAACGCGCATTTTGTACCATTGTAAAACTTTGATATTTGTAATATTTAGCAAAATAAGTTATAAAAAATGGAAATAAACAGCAATAGCGATATTGATGCAACTCCAGAATAGAATAAATGTTCCAAGTAAAAGCAAATTTCAATTTTAGTAACTGTACATTTAATAATTGTAATATGTATGTTTTATATGTTTGAAGGGAAGATGAATAAAACTTTGTTTTTATTTTGAGTAGGTATATTTTGTCACGGTAGTTGAAAGAAAAGTAGATTACGCACCTTGCTAAAGTGAGTAATTAATGCACTCGTGTTGTGTTAATTAACTGCCCTCGCATGCGCTCGGGCACCAACATAACACTCGTGCATTAATAACTCACTTTGCGCTCGATGCAACAATCTACTATATCTTGACACGGGCAAATCTGCAAGCAAAAGCTAGTAAGTATTACATACTTTCAAATGTTTTATAAATGCTCACGTACATATGTCATGTTTACCTAAGAACTAACTTAGCACTCTACTACATCCAATAGTTAATTTATCATTATAAAGTAAATTCTCTAGTCTAGTATATAAAGTCCTTAAGTAATAATACCTCAATGTATTGGTAAAACTTTTAACATGCAAATCAACATTTTCAAGACATTACTTGATCAGTATAAACGTAATTAGAAAAGCTGAAAGATATACGATTTTATTTAGATATTGAAGGGTGAGCAGGGTTCTTGTTGAAATAATTATAGTACCTAATAAGGTGAACACATAAATAAATAATAAATTAAGTTGTCCATACTAATATTAGAAACAACTGTAAGCAAAGCAAAACTGTTCTTTTTTCGTGAAGATTAGACAGATAACGCGTAGTCACCACTGTGCCCATAAAATGTTAGTGTCAGTCAGAACAGCTGCGGTTATCAAAGGCGTTATCGCGTCTGTCTGACAAACCATAAAATTTGTCAGACGGCCAGGCTCAGCACAGATCAATTTGAACTTTATAGAAACTGAGTAAAGTATATTTTTCCATGTCACTTCTGAAAATCCCGAAACAAAATCTTATCCCGGTGGGCATAGAAATAGCCATATTCTACACTCGCGAACTTGATTGGAGTTCGCGGATAACATATTGAAAAACCAGGGACTATTTTAACAGAACATTATAGTTGACTAACAGTAATGCAAAACAAAAATAGATAAAAGGAACTAAAAAAAATGCAAAAAGCCAACGTCACGCGGTGTTCCCAGGCGGTCACCCATCCAAGTACTGACCGCGCCCGATGTTGCTTAACTTCGGTGATCGGACGAAAACCGGTGTATTCAACGTAGTATGGACGTTGGCGAATGCTATACCGAATTTTAGTTTCACAATCATTGTATAACTGACACTAACCGACTGGAATAAGAAAACGCTCGCAATGATGGGGAAAACACGTGCCTTTAGACTTCGTTTAGGGTCTTTTGACATCCATTAGATATCCAGGTCTACATACCGACTTCCTTCTCCCCGGCAGAGACCCTGGTGACAAGATGAGGACACTCGGTGAAGTACCTCCCTAGCGAAGCGAGGTCGGAGACCAGTCGTAACGATGTGCGTTGATTAAACTGGACGTTGTAACCGCCATTGCTGTTTGTGGTTAAGGCCATTCTGAAATGCATTTGCCATAGATACATTATTGTGTAATGTAATAGGGAATGAAGACCAAAGAATGACCAAAGGGCTGTCTTTCACTTTGGCCAGAGGCTAAGTATTGCCATACAAGTGGCAATGCTGCCAGTCTCTTCGACACATTACTAGCTGACAGCGCTGAGGAGGAGTTTTTTCACGCCTTTTTTATAGTTTATTGTTATTTTAGCTTAATTTATTAGTTTCTTAATCGGTATAATGTATATAGTAGTTATTTAAAATACAACCAATAACGCAAAAAAACGCAAATAAAGACTGTTAAAGATCTACAAATGACAGCTGGATAAACTCGGTATGTAATGGGTTGTCACCCGTCCACGGATCAACCTAGGCAAGTGCGGCTTAACTGGAGGAGCGACCCGAATAGCTGTAATTATTTAGCCACGAGTTCCTGCATTCTTCACTGAACCATACGTTCCTCATCATCATCTGCCTAGCCATTTACCAAACTATCTTGGGGTCGGCTTCCACTCTAACCGGATGCACCTGAGTACCAGTACTTGACATTAAGCGACTGCCTATCTGACCTCCACAATCCAGTAACTGTATAATACGGTAGTCCTTGGTAAAACTGTATGTCACACTTTTTGGTTTCTGACTACTCGTAACGACTGTCCAAGATCTACAAATGACAGCCAGGACCAACGGCTTAACGTGCTTTCCGAGGCACGGACGAAACTCGGTATGTAATTATGGTCACCCATCTACGGACCAACCTCGGCAAGCACGTCTTTAAGATCGACCCGTGCGGCTGCTTTTATTTAGTGTAGCGTTGTGAGGGTCTCAACTGAAATTAGTCGAGTAATACTAAAATGTCATAATTAGTAAGTAACTAGGGACCTCACTAAAAACGCGGTACAATACTAGTTTTTGACAGGACGCTATGGCTCATTTTTTTCGATCCCGCTGGCTTAGCTAAAGGTAGCTATCATCTGACCTAAGGACTCTTTGTGCCCCTTAGGGGCTCTTCGCTCAGGCTGAGGTCTGTGACGCTTACCTACTCCTGCACGCTGCCTACGCAGTCCACCTAACAAGCTACCTACTGCTGTGTCCGGTGCGCAACTATCCTGCGCACGTGGCCTTTCGCTCGGGCTTGGCGCTGTGCGCGGTGGCCTACCACCACGTGAGCCGGTGCCTGCGCAGCCTAACCTGCGCCGCCTGCCTGTGCGCTGCCCAGGCCTTGACCTGCCTACCGGAGGCCTACTGCTGAGCCGGTGCTGACCGGCCCCCACGTCTGCACGTGCTGCTAAGGGACGGTACCCTTTTTATTTAAGTGATAGTAAACGGAACAGGACAAGTGACAATTACCCGCGACCTAGCTTAGTGATTATTATATGTATTAACAGGTCCAGCTGTTTTACTCAACCTACCTACCTACCTATTTGTTAGCGGCCTGCACAGCCTACCCTGAGCAGTCCTAACCGTTACATTAGCCACGAGCTCGTCCATACGTACCTATCAGTCATAATTTCGTGAGTGAAAACAGAATAGCTGACGAAGCAGTCAACATCTTTTGTAGCGTTCGGGTCTGGTAGCAACTGGAAAATATATTAAAACACATTATTTTAACAGAATATCAACTACAGCTATGGACAACTAGAAAGGTGTCCAAAAATCGAGTTAAGCCAGGAATTGGGTTATAAGGCCTGTATCACAGAATAATTCTGGATGGATTGTGTGACGCATGAATTGAAATAAAATGAAGTAAATGATAGACAGACGGTTGACAGAAGAGAATCGAAGAAAACAAAACAAATTTCGCCGACCTAAAATTAAAATTCTACTCAAAACTCTTCGCGGATTACACACCAGCGCCCCTAGCATGACCGTTCTATCTCTATTCTACCAAGAAACGACAAGAAATCTTTTCTATACAACTTGACATTTCTTCTGGCCGAGCATGGCGCGCCCCGTCGACTCGCGTTTCTACGAAGACAGACAGAAATTATTTCCATAGCAACCGGGACGTATCACGTGATGTTTATATTCCCTGAATATTATACGTTTAGTTAACAAAAAAAAGTTGCCAATTGCACGAGTTTTTAATTTTTCGTGGGCGGGATGGTGTTGCTGCATCCTGGATCCAGGCCTGGATCTTTTTCGCACAATTAAACCTATATATTTTACATAACATTTCAACCTTTTGAATGTAACTCAATGCAACCACGAAACGTATTTCTCGTATTTAGTTTTTTTTTTAATAAGACTAGTGTGTCATTTGACAGAAGTAAAGTTTCTACCCCCAAATGTCAAAAGAAGAGAAAATATGGTTGTCATGCTCGACGTTGTAGACTGCACGACGGTGTCGACTGAAGAAAAGAAACATTTCTACATTCTTAATATCGCCATGCTTGGGACGATAGAAATATCTGTCAAATTGTCGATTCTTCCGTAGACATAGCCCGTTTCTACGGCGGTCATGCTAGGCCGGCAGAAGGCCTGCCATGACGTCTTAAAACATAATTGTTTTACTCCTTTTCCAGTGTGGGAAAGAGATGGCGCTAGACATCCTGTATAGCTCCATCTCATTCCCACACTGGAATAATCATGGTAGGCCAGCTGGTTATTTTATGTTTTAGTAATTCTTACCAAATCCACATTCTCAACTGCGCCAATAACGAAGCTGAGCACAAACAGCTGCTTGCCACTGCCAACTTGTATGAGGCCCTCATCACACAGCAGCTTCGGCAGGATATCCGGCGAAGACACAGACTTCTTACTTTCTGTTATGTATTCCTCTGCAAAAAGGATTATAAAGTAGGTAAACCGATGAGTTCGATTCCCGGGTCGGGCAAATCGTTATTGGGTTTTTTCATGAAGAATTATGTATATATTTTTGTCCGGTTGATGACAGTAGGCTCGGCTCCTAGTTATGTTTACATGGAACTTCAACATAAATAGCGAAATGTAGTAAATATATTTCATACAAAGGGAACATGAGGCATGCACAAAGTTATAGTATAAGTTTATACCATGTCAATCACAATCTGGATATGTGTGTGTGTGTGTGTGTGTCTGAGTGTGTGTGTGTGTGTGTGTGTCTGAGTGTGTGTGTGTGTGTGATGGAGTGAAAGAGAGAGTGTGTGTTTCTGCATAGCTTTATTAAATCTGACCATTTCCCTGTCTTGTATTGTATTATATAAAGGGCTTTTGTCCGCAACTCCACGTCAAAAATTCGCCTAGAAAGGCCAGCAACGCCTTAATGTTGCATTCCTGTTTTGTTTTGTAACTTTTATCTTAAAACTTTGAAAACTAGTAGAACATACGTACTCAAAGTCATCAACATAGATTTTCCAGAGGACAGATTTGTTGCTGAGACGGCAGAAGGGTACGCTATCTCATTGCTGTGGAACATCCGGAGCTCATTCCTCTGTAATCATAAAATAAAAATAAATTAAAGCTGAAGAGTTCGTTTTGTTCGTTAAACGCGCTAATCTCAGGAACTACGGGTTCGAATTGAAATAGTGCTGGATTGGATAGCCAATTTATCTAGGAAGGCAACAATAACATCACGTTACGACCAACACGGGCGGAGCATCAATGAAAAATGTTGCAAAAACGGGAAAAATGTGACGCAGACGAATTTGCGCGGGTTAGCTAGTCATAAAATAATATTATTGCCATGTTATGATGTTAATAATCATAACTCCTATAGACAAAATATACGGAACTAGTTTTCTTAATATTCCAGGGATGTCAATATTGTCAATTGTTCTTGCCCATTCTTCTCCATAGAGATCTAAGCTTTGGAATGGGCAGCTACAGTACTTTCACAGTTATTATGTCTTGTGACAGGGACTGTAGCTTCATTGTTGTTCGACTATTTAAAAGTGCCTATAACTGGCTATTTGAAATAAATGATTTTGATTTGATTTGATATTAGCTATCAAAGATAGATAGGTTGTTTATTATGCACACCATATAAATTTAAATTATGTAAAAGAAAACACTTCACATACGGTGACACAATGGGCGGTCTTATCACTAAAAGCAATAATTTCAAGACAACCTATATGATGCATTACAGGAAGAGTGAGAAAAGATAATGCAAGTAGTTAACAAACTGACTTACGGCAGCAGGTGCTAGCAAAATAAGGAAAGGAGAACAGCCACCCAAATTTTCTGCTACACATATTTTAAACTAGCTGTCCCGCGCAACTTCGTCTGCGTCACATTTTCCCCGTTTTCGCAACAATTTTCATGGCTGCTCCGGTCCTATTGGTAGTAGCATGATTATATAGCCTATGTCCTTCCCCAGGTTGAAATCTATCTTCTTGCCAAATTTAATTAAGATTCGATCAGCCGTCTTGTCGTGAAAAGGTAACAAGCAATCAGAGTGACTTTCGCATTTATAATATTAGTATGGATCCGAAAGGAGTTTTAAATATTTTAAAAATTAATAATTTAAATGACCTTTACACCAAAGACAATCTACACCAATTCATACAATAATAATGATTAAAACCAGGTATTATACTTAACGGAACTGCACAAATATATCACATTTTACCAAAAAACACTATCTTCCACATTCCAATGTATGTAATTAGTCAATTAACTTACCTAACAGTAAATGCAGCATTTTACCTAAACAATATTTATTTGGCAAGTTATTAATTGATTAGATGATTACAGACATGCAATACAAAATTAATTACATATGAATAAAGATGAGGGTTTTTTGATAGTTGTTTCTGTTTCCTGGCTTCATTTCAAATATTTGTTAATTATATCCGGCACTACAAAGGAAATGATGTCTACACCCATCAGGTATTAAATAGACAAGTTGGATTTTTGTGAAGTTACAACTTGTTAAAACCATCACTGCATCTTCATTGTCTTAAGCATGGAGCTACTGTCTGTCAGACCTCAAAAAGTCAAATAGGCATTCTCTCATTTACAATACTGGTATTCAATAGCATAGGTTAGCTAGGAAACAGACCCCAAAATAGTTGGGAAAATGCTAAGCAGATTATGTTTTTTTTTCTTCCAATGACTGAGTTAAGAGTTAGTTGTACAATTATTGCTTGCTTCGGTGAAGGAACACATCGTGTGGAACCCAACCCAGCATGTTTGAGAGAGAAGTAAGCAATAAGTTTCTTATTCATAAAAGAAACTTAAAGTTGTGTCATACAAATTGTCAAAGTCAAAGTCAAAATTATTTATTTGCACTAAATGTGGTACAAGAGATGGAAAAAAAATAAAAGTAGTTCAATGACACATTTCGCCATAAAAATGGCATGCAAACATTAATTAATGAGCTGTTAATTTTAACACACAATACAAACATTAAACTAGGTAACTAAATAAAGTATATTTTAAGTTTAATAGACTCAACACAAAACCAAATTTTGTGATAAACGCTATAAACATAGAACATCTTAACATTGGTGAGCCACAAACTAAACATTGCTTGTATCTTGTAGCTCAGGAGTGTGACTTTTGCAAAAAAGAACAACAAATTTCTAATAAAACATTATCATGGTATGGAATATAGATATTAGATATTTCTAGACGGCATGTAAAGCCAGGTCAGAGGCCCATAAGCAGCATAAAAACTCTGGCAACAGTATAGGCACATAAAAGATAGAATATGCAAATACAAAGAAAGACAGTATATGCAAATAGAAATTGCATCACATAACCTTACACCCATAATCCCTGAACCCCTGGTTGACCAGAGGAAAGAGGCACTAGAAGAAACGATACAAATAAATAAAATTGAAGTGTCTGTTTGTGATATCAAAATAACCGCTGACCGTAAAACTACAAAGTACAATACATTTTTTTATTACATGCATATGAATGGTTATACGGTACATATACCAAAATAGCATTTTTTACATATTTTGTCTGTCTGTCTGTTTGTTCCGGCTAATCTCTGGAAAGGCTAGACCGATTTTGACGGGACTTTCCCTGGCAGATAGCTGATGTAATAAGGAGTAACTTAGGCTACTTCTATTTTAGAAAAATAATTAAAATAAAAATGAAAAAAAGCTAAATAAACTAACGTTTTTGTTAAATTCCACGCGGACGAAGTCGCGGGCATAGCTAGTAATACTCTATTGTTGCAATGGCTATCAATGCCGATTGCTTTAGTTACTAAAATGCTGCACTTGCATTGAAGAAGACACAAAACCTGTTAAGTTAAGGATTATTTGCTTACAGGAGTTGGTGTATTGATTCTGTCTTCAATTGAAAGACTCATCATCAACTGTGGATGACAGCATTTCCCTTCTGACTTCACTCCAAGCAGTCTATGCCATGAATGTTTGATCTGAAAACATAAAAATCCCGTAAGTTTCTGGTTTTAGATGTTGGTATTGTGGTGTTCCAGTGTTAGAACAGGTTTGCATTTGACAAGAACCTCATGATGATGGTAAGTAAATGATTAAAGTTCCAGTCACTTTACTTGTGTTGTGACTTTCAGAGGCTCTATGATTATAACTATTGGGAAACACAGCAAAGAATGCCTGTTCTTAGGGATTTACAGAGTTTAAGTTAAAATACCAAGATTATTGTGAGAAATACAAAGCAGGTACAGATATAAAGCATCCAATAAAGAATGGTGGGGGTATTAACATTTAGACAAAGCCTAAGACAGTGTTATATGTTCAGCTTGGACCAAATTTGAGTGAAATTAACACAAGGAAGAAGAAAAAACATACTTCTACAATCTTATTAGAAGGACATGGCTGGGCTCCAAGCAAGCTCAGCAGTAAGTATCCTACTTTATCCTTTCGCCCCTGCGTGCTAGTTGTGAAAACCTCCACTTTGATTGGCACATTCTGAACTCGTAAACTGCAATTTTGTTGAGAAGGATTTATAAAGATAGGCTCCACACGAAGTACTGTTAAAGATGCTCAATTAATTTGAAAGCAATATTGGACTTGAGATTCTCGAGATTAATGATAGGGTTTGCTATTTTAGCTAGCTTTTGTGTTCAAAGTTTTAATGAAGCTAGTAGACAGGACACAATTCTTCCTAGTGCAGAGTAGCTGTTTTTTTATAGTGTATTCTCGGTGTTATGCAAAAAAAAAACAAAACTTTGTTTACCTTCGAAACCTTCTTTTGTCTGCTTCCCACACAAGCTCAGCATCAAAAATAGGAGCATGTGAAGGTATAACAGAGTCCGTCTCTAACATATAGCCATTCAGAGATCCACTAACAATAAATGGGGCACGTAAAAATCCAAATCCAAGTCCTAAAACATTCGAAAATTAGAACTATGTTCATGCAAATAATGCTTCATGCTGCCATAAGTGATACTCGAAATTAGACATACCCTCTTTCACGTGCAGGACTACTTGAATGTTTGGTCCCCGTAACTCGTCCATCAATATTTTATTTGAAATGTATCAAAAATTTGTAAAAATTCAAATCAAACTCAACTGTAAACATTGCTTTCCAAAATCAAAGATGACAGGAATGACAAATCAACATCGGTGTTGCAAGTGGTCTATAAAAGCGGAAAGGAAATTGCCAATCCTAAAAATATTTCTATTTTCGTCGTTATCACACAATAGGGATGCGGACTGGGTGGTCTGTGGGTGGTTTTATCAAAATATCAAAAAATTACTTAGTTAAAACTCATTAAAGTTGGAGAGTGGGGGCTCACTACGTCACAAGTAGTTATAAAACTTACTTACATGTGACGTCATGCGCCATTTCAACTCAATATATCTCCGTTATTTTATTACCACGCGAAAAAAGAAAAAATATGTGTCCAATACTTTTCAATAATCTACCCTACAGACAAATAACAAAAAAAAATGTGATCATCCCGGACCCCTATTTGTTAATCATAAATTAGGTAATGTTTCAGCTTCCAACTTTATGCTAAACTGTTGCACATAAAAGTTTATCTTGTGTATGGGAAACCATTATGATACCGGATGTAAAAAATATGAAAATAAAATAGATCCCTATTATTTTAAATATTTTATTATCAAGTTACTGCGCATTTTAAGTATACACTAAAAGCGATTAAAAAAATCGAATTGCTTATTTACTTTACCTAAAGCATACGGCGCATTTCTACAAATAAAACATTATATTTAAGTTATTGCATTGAATTTGTTTTGTTTCCTTATACATGACAGTACTTTCAACTTGTCTTGTATTGCTATGGATGTCGTTAATATTTATAATAAATAAACCTACCAGAAATATGCCATTAATTTTATGTGTGATATAAAATTAGATTTACCCTAAATAATCACAATGAAGAAGTTTTTGTATGAGTACAAAGCGAAAACTACAAAAGATCGGACTAATCGGAGTCAGTCAGAAACAAACACTGCAATAAGGTAAACAATCGTTGTCAGACTTTTTAGTTGATTACATTGCTAACTACCCTTAAAGTATTATTTAAATTAGAATCAGGTATTGTACGGTAGTAAATGCACACTGTACGGTTGACGAGCCGTCTGTGACCGCAGCAGACTACGAGCTGACGGGGGCCGACGCTCGACAACGCGCATGAAGTGGATCACCGGAGCGCAACGAAAAGTAATTTGTACAAAAAACCAAATTCAACTCATTGCGAATGCCGCGTTGTTCGTGATGTTTTGTCTGACCGCACAATATATCGGCGGTCATTGTTGCTAGTCGTTTTTTGTAACGATCGGACTTCTAATGCGCCGGTAATGTTCCGCGTGTCGTGTTCCTCGCATCGACGGACTTTCCGTATTAGTTTATAAACTTATTTAAAATCGATAAAAGTTATTTAGTTGCTAATTGCAGACGGCTTGATAACTGTGCTACCGTTTTTGAACAAAAAGTGGATTCTTTACAGGACATGGGAGTTTTTAAGTGGTTGCGCCGGTAAGTACGTAAACTTTGTTGTTTTCTATAAATAATGACCTACCTATTTTACGTAATTTTCTGTTCAGTTTGTTTATGAATTGTTTCGTTTCCGTATTAGCTGCTTCTTAAGTTTTCTACAGATAGAATTAAGTAATAAAATATTAAACTTGTAGACAACTGACTTGAGTTGGCGATAATAAGTAGGTATCTACAAATCGATGTGTTTTTCTAATATCATATAATATTTAAAAGTCAGTCCAATCATTTATCCGATTTCCGTATCAGATGATTGCACGAACAGTTACATTTGGACCGTAAAACTACTACAATAGAACTGGTATGCACAATGTCCCAGGATGATGTAAGTGGTCCACCTAACGTTGAATCATCGGAACTGTATCCACAATAGATTTGATTTCATTCCTATCTATAGAGGCCAAAGCTTTGTCAACTATTGCCAATACAAATCACAGGTGAATGCAGTTAATTATTGCAACAAAATCTAGTTTATCCATCATGACTAGCTTAGTCATTTTCTGTACTTCAGGACAGGTGGGTACCTTCCTGGTGAATATTCATTCTGTAATTCCTAAATAGTTTCTAATCAAAGTTTTCACAAATAAAAAATAGATAGGTAGGCTTGCGTTTGGCTCAACTGAAAATATCAGTGCCTGAATTAAGTCGAAAATAAAGTTCATTGACTTTTCGAAATAGGTTCGTTAGCGTTTAGTCACCTCTATCTATCTATGCCTAAAGTTTTGTAAAGAACGAACACTTAGCAAAATGTACCTATAACGGTTCGTGGTCTCAATGATATGTGATAATTTATATATCATATTGTTGTGATTTTAATTATTAATTCATTAGCAGTTGTAGTCCAGTTAGTCTATTATGGTTCTGATAAGAAAAAATCGTGTGTGGTTGTCGTCTTTAACTTATTAGAATGTTTTACTAGCCTGTGCTCCTGATCTAAACCTTACAGGTGCAGTAGGGACTGCTCGTGGTTAATGTATGGTTAAAATTGGCCATTCGAGAGCTCGACCAGCAACCTGTATAAATCGAGATTTCGAGCCACTTTTCGACATTTTAAGTTCTTGAAACAAAATCTCGCTCGCGGTTTCGACAAGCCAGGATTACGTTAGCCTACTGATAATTAGCTCCAATACCCAAAGAATGCAAAGAAAAACAAACAACTCTACAGATTCTGTTTCCGTGTCGATTTACTGAACGAACCTTTGAAATGGAGGGTAGTCGACAATTCGAAATAGTCTTCGCCTTGTCTACCTCACTGGCGGGATATATCGCTTTGTCCTTGAATTTCGACAGTTTTCTTTAGCCATTCAATAAGGTAAAACTGTTTTTCACTTTACTACAAAGTTACTCAATTTTCTGTCGTTACTTTTCTGCGGATTCCAGTATTCAATCTCCCCTTCAGTCTCCAGTCCCTACAAAGTAGGCACGTCGTCTTATGATGATTATCTTATGGACATATCCTGACATGTTGCCCACTAAGCCTTTGAAAGTGAATAACACCCACTACGACAAACATACTCTATCAGTTCAACCTATTGTAAAGTCCCTGCCCAGTTTGTGAAGCCTGCCGACTTTTTTACGAGACTAACTAGCAATCCAGTAACAAGAAAGTAAGTAATCCGTTGCTACTTGCTAACACGAAGCAGGAAGACAATCATTGTCACATTTCCATAATTCTCAATTACTCGTTAGTTCGATACTCCCATTTTCAGTCATATAATCGTGCTTTTCTTTCATCGTTGGTTTGGTCTTCTACAAGACACTTCAGAATTAACCTGTGATGGTAATATTTCGTGATTTACTGCAGTGTCTTCGAAAAAGCTCTTTTGGGAGGATGATGAACTTATGTAATTTCATCTAGTTTCAAGAATAGTAATATTTCGTGGGAGATACATAAAGCTCGTAAAAGCCCGCACAATGGGACCATGCTTTTGTAGAGATGACGTAATTCGACCTCAAGGGTCGAAGTCGTGAATTACCAAAAGCACGAAAGGGAAAGTGCACCATGTTCCCGCAAGTAGTATCAAGAATATATCCCATATCCCATACTAAAAACTTTGCTGTCCGTTGTCTGTTGAATCAGCTACTAACCTGTGATAGTTATCCATAAAACAAGTTGTCTTACAAATATGTGGAAAGTTTGACTGACGATCATAAACTTGCATAAAACATATTCACCCTATACGACGTCACATCGTGTGTACTGGTATATGTATGTGTCATTAGGTTGAAAACACTGAGCCCCAATCCCGAAGGGGTTACTGTAATCTGACTGTTGAAGCACCTACTGTTTTCCATACCACCAGTTTCTTCTTGTTATAGTACTTATCACCCTCATCTAGATAGTCTGAATTCAACATACCAACCACAGCTGCAGCCACTTTGAATGCGCGACACAGTTAGCTACATTATCTTTTAACGAGATCATTAATCTTAGTAGTAATCCGAAAGATCCATTGCAGCAAATAAATAGAAATATAAGTGCTTCCTTTCAAGCACTATCCCTATACATTAAGACTCACAATGCTTTCGTTTATTTAAATCACACACATAGAAACTTCAAAAAAGTTGTGTCCATGTTTATTCATTGCTTCATTTCATTCATTGCGCACGAATGAGTAATTTCAAAAAAGTAACTACAAAAGAATGCCTCCTGGTACTCAGTCGTGATTAATGCTTCCATTAATTACTAGTTCGATTCAATCTGAAGCCTTTCAATGCCTCTAAAACAGTGTTATTGAAATTTCACTTTCACCAAACTTATTTGTAGCCAAGCGTTGTGGTTCTCTTATTGCTTTGCAAATAACCAAAATTGTTGGTTAGATAGCTTCATATTTATGTAAGCATTATCATCGTGATACCTGGTATGGGGGGCTACTGGGACTGGGACGTGCTTTCTAGTTTAATTACAATATTACGTAATGTATTGTTTGTATCGAGATTATAAAATAAAGCTTTGTTATAACTTCCGGCGTATTGGAGATTACAATGGATGACTTTAAAATTTTCTGGTTGTAACAAAGACTTTGTGAACAAAGCAGAAATGTTGCTGCGTTGCTGAAACTGTTTTGTATGGAAGGGGCCACGAACTGGAAAGTACTGTTAAGTGGTGTCCAATAGGTCACATCATCACATGAGACTTAAGTGCCTAATTTAATGAAGCACTTTTACTTTTAGGTTAAAATTGATTGGTTAATTAATGTAAAAATGGATGCTGTCCTATTTTTGTTAAACTTCCGTAGCTGTCGTTCTTGATGCCAATCTTACTATCATTGATCTTATTCTGATTATATTTGTGGAGGAGAGCACTTAGAGGAGCCTTTAAAAGCTTATTACACTTTTGAAATGAATTTTAAATAACTTCATAATAAAGGAAATAAAATTCCTTTCTCCACTCGCTCTCGTTGACAAAAACTAGAAGCGTGACAAAATAGAGTATCAAATAGCCAAGTGGCAATATCTAGAATGTCCGAAATTTCTTTTTCAAAATTTTCGTACTAGACATTTCAATGATATAACTACGTTTTGTCGGACACGATCTATCAGTTTATTGGATCTAGGAGCTGTTTCTCAAGAGATCAAATTGATGTCAGGTGTACAATGCCTGAGAACAAATTTGCTAGCCTGATCAAATTGTTAATCGGTAAAAGTGTATCGTTCGTCCCGCGTTGGTAGGTATCCGTGATTATGATCGCCTCTTACTTTGCTCTCTTATCTATACAGTTCATTGTTTTTTTGCTACCAGGTGTTATTTAATCGAGGCTTTGTTGCTAAGACACTGAGTAAGAAGAAGCTTTTTACCGCCATGTCTTGTAAATCCGACAAAAACGGCGGTAAAAATAAGTCAAGATCTTTAATAAAAACAAATATTTTGAGTACCTATCTGTAGAAATAAGCTAGAACGACAAATTATTTTAAAATTGCTTTTTTTTGCAGCATTCAGATTGCACAATTTACTCCTTTAAAAGATTTGCATTCAAATTCAACACGAAATTCCACTTATTTCGAGTCTAGATGTCGTCGTCGCCTCGGTCGCGCCGGTGACCCGCAACTGTCCCACGCTTTTGCTGCCTCAATGACGTCCGAACTACCATTAGTTGCTGTTATTTGTACTTTATATTGTTGAGATTTTTTTCTCAGACCATTGTTGGTTTTGGCGCCTTACATAAAAAAGATTCGGTGTATGGGCCTCATTGAGAGACAACCGTGTAAGATTAAGTTGTGATGATGGTAGAATAATTTCGTTGTTGTATTCGATGACAGCTTGAGTGTTTTTTGGTAGTCAAATGACCACTTTCCCCTTGGGAGCATGCAGTTTGAAGATGGGTGTTCCCACACACTTTTTTTTACTTGTTGTTAGGAGTCACTTGTTCTATTAGGAAAGTCTACATGCTAATGTGATTTTTGATGTTTGTTGGCAGGGAGCGCGTGACTGTAACGACTCACCACAGCGCGAACCCAAGCTCCACAACACCTGAAGCGCAGGCCCCCCAAAGCACGACACAAATCGGCACTATTCGCACAGAGGAGTACAAACGAGATTTAGCGGAGTTTCAAGCGAGAAGATCGTCAATAAACAAGGATCCACCAGAAACGCCTGTAAAGAAAAAATGCGGTAGACATTCTTTACCCGTATCTTGTACCGACTGCACCGCAGACCACGATAACACTTTCAATTATGAGAAGAAATCAGCCGTTAAATACAAAAAGAAATCGCATAAACGCGCTCGAAGTACGACCCCAGAACGAACACTTTACGGAGGTGTTCCGAACATACAATTTTTATTCCAAAACCAGGTGTTCATGCCCGGTAATTTACACCCGACGACGTCGTCATTTTCTGAACCACAAAAATACAAACGTATATCCCGCCATAGAATAAGTAGATCTCCAGACATGGACTTCTTGGTTCAACATCAAATTGATTTCAAAGATGACGATCAGGCGAGCTCTCCGCCAGCGTTCTACAAGAGTAACTCTCTTCCTTTTGATGTGAAAAACTTCTTGGAACGTCATAAGAGTGAGTCAGATGACGTCGATGGTATAAGAGCAGCGGGCGACATTAATTTATCTAGTCAAAATAACTCCATAAGTCCTGGGAAGGATGAGTCCGATGATAAGCTATGGGAAGTGATGAGCGAGTTGAAAAACTTGGATCAGTGGGCGGACGAGCAACTGCAGGTGCGGTCGCCGAACACAAGCAAGTCCGATGACAGTAAAGTATGTTTGTTGGGGCAACGCCCCGATCAATCCATTTATTTCTTACCTTTGTTTGCATGATTGACTTCAGTGAATTCAACAAAACGGAATCAATTGCACTAGCCACGTTTTAGATAGTTATAAAACTTTGTTGCAGATGAGCGATTGCGATTGATTTGGTATTGTAAACTTGTTTTAAGTTCACAGAACCTCTGAGAATATTTTCTTAAAAAAGTTACGTTCGTGTCATTCACTTAGTCTCAAGTCGGAAATGATATCACCACGATTTCCTGTCTTAATACCTACTTTGGTGCCTAATTTTAGAGCGACACGAGTGCTTATGGTTTGCCGATAGCAAGTGCAAGCAACGTCGATGTGACGGTTGACAGGAACAAAACATGGAACCTGGGGAAATGGGGCGTAGTTCCTGTTCAGATAAAGAAACTTATTTCCGTCACCATAGAACATGTTAGGAAGAAACGGAACACGGAGATAAATATATTGAGGTAAACGTCTGACATCATTCTTTGAGATTGTAAAGCCTTTTTAGTGCTTCTAGAATTGTGTTTTGGATGTCATTGTCCTTTTAATGGAATGAGGTGCGATTTTGATGTCTCATAAACACCCAAGTTCGAATAAGTTATAATAGCTGGCCTTAAAATCATAAAGGAAGTTTTTGTTGTTTTTTTATTTATTTTTTCTCCCTCCACTATCTGGCAGTTTGAGTACTTTAAGCGACCTACCCAAATGTCCTTTCTTTGGTATTGTTCGTCGTTTCGTTGCGCTCCTTGAGTTATAAGTCGAGCTACACAATAACTGACAAATGCTTGCACTGACTGGACAGGTCCACTCAAATCTGTGTGGTTCTTTCTTCAAAAGACCATTTCAGAAACTAATCTGCATAGTCCTCATGTAAATTGAGCAATATCTGGACTTTAAAAGAGTAACAAGTTAACAAAGAACCTCTGAGTTTGTTTCGGCTGTTTCTTCTCAGAGTAGTCAGGTACCTACGAAACACCGGCCCCATCTAGTTTAAAAAAAAATGACGTGTAAAAGTGTTTGTAAAAACCTACTTGCAAAATAAACATCATTTATCATTTATGGTGCAAGAAACCTCAGTTTTTTTAGTTTTTCTTTGTTTTCAGAAAGTGTCGCCATCCTAATATAATACTTCTAATGGGAATATATCCGGACATTCACGGCAATGTGCACTTGATTTGCGAAAGATGCGTTGATTCCCTCTTCGGCATACTACATGTGCAGGTAATATTTCAATTATTTGTGTTATATGACTAAAAACAGGTCACAATACTTAATTGCATGCACGCGTCACCAATTTGTTCCTCTGCCCTATGATAACCTACTTCTAATAAAATAATTATACTGAACTGATAACCTTTCAATATAGTTTGCAAGGATTATATCTGGGTAAGTCAGCCTGTACATACCGGGAAACTTCAAGCTACACATTTCCAGCAAAACATGGCCTTGCTTTGAATAGATTTTCCGTTCAATGGGAGATCTGTATAAACTGGTATTGTATGATTGGTCGCCGTATGTACAACATTAAAATTAAGGGTGCACAAGTCGACGGCTCGAACTCGTTGGTGGGCGTGGCTAATTTGCACGCATTTAGTAAAGTTTTTAATTTACATATTTAGTATTCATTTATCTAGTATTTATTTAGTGAAATATACGACGATTTATAACGAAAATGAGCTCATGAAATTTCATAAATTGAGATTTGGCCGTATAGAATTATGGAAAAACTATCTAATGTATCTACTCAAAATAAATTATTTAAACTTATAAATAAATTATCTATCCCTGTATGGTTTCACTTTTTCCATTTTCATACTACATAGGTTATATACACGGTGTAAATCACCTCATCACGAAGCCGTCAACCAAGCATTCTGTACATGAAACTAAGTAACTTTAAGCAAAAATTATTGCTGGGAAACAACTTTTTTTTGGGGGGTGTAAAATCATATTTTGTGGTAGAACTCAATGTAAGGCACTCAAAACATTGTGCTGATGGACGGATTGAATAGTACGAGGGTCGTGGAGGTGTTTAAAGTAAAAATCTTACATTAAAAAGTTGTATTTAAAAAAATACTTGTCAAAATGTTGGAACTTTGCCCCCTAATATCTCCGCAACTAGAAGGTTCCCAGGTATGGTGTAGAACAAAAAAATGATCGCAATGACAGGGAGAACCAGTGCCTTTCGGCTTCGTTAAGAGGTGTTTTACACCCTTTATGTACGCCCAAAGATAAGTTAAAATTAGTGTTGAAATATGTAAGTTTCGACGCTTATAACTTCCAAACCAATATTTTTTTTTTCAATTCTGCTTCCATACAGGGCTAGATAATGACAAGGCCAGTTGATACAATTTTTAGTTATGAACCTACACCGTCAAACAGACGAGTAATCACCATACTACGTTTGTATGGAAGAATGACGGACTAGTGTAACCTTAAAGACTCCTTCGTCCCTATTATAAAACGCAACGACTACTGGTTTTTTTTCACAGACTTTAGACCTTTAATATTAATGCGTTCACCTTATTAAACCGACGTTAAAACGACTTTTTACAGGGTCGCATTCTAAGTGCGCAAACAGCAGTGCAATATGCCCTCGACATAGCGAACGCTCTCGTATTCCTGCGAATGCAAGGTTTCCTTCACACAGACCTGTGCAGTACTAGTGTGATGATCACAAGCCATGATGCCGCGAAGCTGGCTGATGTAGGGTCCTGTGCGAAATTGGAGAAACCGGAGAAGAGAGTGCCGAAGGCGTATGATAATTATTCGCCTGAGCCGCAGTATGTTAATATTGAAGGTGAGTTAAAAACTGGTTAACCTAGCTATTGGAAATCTGTTGGATATGTCTGTCGCGTAAACTTTAGGTGGTCGCAACCAGCGTGCGTGTATCACCGAGTATGAACGTGGACGAAGTAAAAGGCGTATGTCGCGTTCTGAAGTTCTTTCGACTCCTATATGAAAAGGACGTACGTAATTAATGACCTAATGAATAGTGACAGATTGTAATCAAAAAGAAGCAAAAAAATAAATGACGTTATTATGTTATAGAAAAACTTTTGGATTTTTGGTCGATTATGACGCCCGGTTTCTGGAAAAAAAAGTCTCAACCCAAAACAACAAATAAACAAAATTTCAAGCGCGTGAAAACGATTACGATTGTTTAAATATTCACACGCTTGAAAATGTTTCATTCTAATATAATATATATGGCACTTAGATTTTCGTTCTAGACAACGGGTATAACAGTAATGGTGAAAATTATTTTTTCTGTCATCAAGCATTTTTCTGGTGTTCCGGTTCGGTAGAATTCCTGTAATGGCTAGTAACGCATCAGCAAACCTCTTTGGTGTTGCAGCTGTCTGAACGGTCGGTAACCATTTTACATCATTCATATCCAGCCTGTCCCCTTGCTGTCCTCCCCTAGCGACGTCCTAAGCCGAGGCTCGTATCCCACAGGGGGTGCCCTTAGCGTGTAGTCGCGTAGTTTGTAAGTAGTTTTATGCCCTGGCTGGAGGTCTTACTCTCAAGGCACCCACAGGATAGTCCGGTTAAGCAGACGACCTTTAGGTTGAACTGCAAGATGCCATTCACAATAAAAAAAAACGTCTTATTACAAACTGGCTGACCCGCGCAACTTATACTGCGTCACATTTTACCCGTTTTTCTTTGATGCTCCGCTCCTATTGTTCGTAGCGTGATGTTATATCCATCACATCCCTCGATACTTGAGCTATGCAACACTATAAGATGTTTTTTAATAGAACCAGTAGTTCCTGAGATTAGCTCGTTCAACCAAACAAACAGTCAAACTCTTCACCTTTATAATATGAGTAAGTATAGATAAAATTATATAGGTCTAGTTCAATGTTCCCTGAGTTCTAAGTTGAATGTTCTTGCAAGGTACACTGCCTTCAAAAACTAACAATGAAAGCGAGTTTTATTACAATTCAGTGATTACGTACAAATATACTTTATATGCACTACTATACATTAGGCATGTTGCAGTAAACCACAGCTGGTTAACACACCGACCTATCTAAAAAAAGGCTTAGACCAACTTTGTTGTACTTATCTAAGAAAAGATTTAAAGGAAGCACCCATGCGTAATTGCCATACATTTTCATTGTTCTATGAAATTTCAAGGCTAGGCATTTATTTTTGCTAGAATTATATCTCACATATTTTATGATGAAGCAGTCATTACAACAGATTTCTAAAAATAGTGCGATGTCTTGTCGCTCGGATAAATAGAAAAAAAAGCACGTTAGTTCCATGCTATCAAATTAATTCAAATGACTTTATTGTCTTGATAACGGTGACCATTTCAGAACATTATACGGTGTTGTAAAATTAATTTTAATTGTAATAGAAATGTGTGAAACGCTCGTAAAGATGTATGGCTTATAGCCGTATACATATAATGGTTAAATTAATCTTCTGCACCCCCCTCCTCCCCCATAAATGATCGGATTTTTTTTGAATTTATAACTTCCTTGTGTTCTTTCATTAGAGAGAAGAAGCGCAACACCTGGGGTAGGACAGTCAAAGCTAAGAAAAAATTGTTTAAGTTTAAAATTTAAAAAAAAATCGCTTAGCACAAGCACAAAACAAAGCGGACTGTATTATTGGTTTTTTAGAGGTTCATTTTGCCATTGTCTACTGTGTCGTACAGCCCTCCTTCAGCGGCAACCGTACTATAGATGGGGTATGTTCAACACCGTGACCAGACGTGGAGATGGCCGATTAGGTAAAGTTTTTCAACAAAAACCTTACCTAATCGGCCATATCCACGTCTAGATGTACTACAGTCTGTGTATTAGTCTATGCAAATAATTAAATGAACAGTTTTTTACGTGCAGCTGATTTCATTTAGTACCCACTTAATTTAAACTGTTTGTTAAAAAATACCCACATTTTGATTTGTGTGTGCATAATGTAAACACATTATCATTTATTGGTGATGCCGAAATGGCGACATATTTATTGTTAGTGTCAATAGTGTCTGAAAGCTTTCTCCAACTAATGTAGATTTCTCTTCTCTTTTTATTGCTTTACCATTGATTAATTTTCATAGTCTAGTTAACCAGAACGGCTCAGTAAGTGCGAAATGATGTTTCAAATACATGTTGCAGTTTGTATCCTATTACCATTATTTGTACCGTGTAGAAGAAATCTCTTCTTGACTTCTTGCGCTTCAGTATTGTAAATTGAATACACAGGATGTCTCAGAAAGATGTGGACAGTGAGGTGGTAACTGAGGGTGTGATAAAGAACATTGTAGTGGTATGAAGTACTTCAAGTACTTACATTTTGTTCTTATTAAGGAGCCTCTATCTGTGAAGAAGTAACATTTTGTTTTATATTAATCGACATAAATTCAAAACCCTAAAGTAATCGGTTGCTACCTACCCATATCACTCATTCCAAGTTTGTACTAACGCTTTAACGCCGAATGAACAGCGTTGTTACAGTTGGTTCAAACTACGTTTGATTTACAAAAGCAACACGGTACTGATGATACCGTTTTTTCATTAGTTGACGTTATGAAATTGCTAATCGACGTACAATTCGATGTAGCGTATGCCAACGTCCATACTACGTTGAATACACCGGTTCTCGTCCGATCACCGAAGTTAAGCAACATCGGGCGCGGTCAGTACTTGGATGGGTGACCGCCTGGGAACACCGCGTGACGTTGGCTTTTTACATTTTGTAGTTGCTATTGTTTTGTCTAGCTGGTACTAGTTTGCTGATATCTTAAACTTATTAACGATACGAATGTAAATTCATAATCTAAATTAAAAACAGATGATATTTTGTTTAAAAAACTAGGAATGACTCATGAACATTGAACACTCACGACAAAGTTCTATGGTACACAACACATCGTGCCTTCTAATCAAATGACGTCATACATTTTTACAATAGGAAAGGCAAAATTCGGTGTAGCATTCGCCAACGTCCATACTACGTTGAATACACCGGTTCTCGTCCGATCACCGAAGTTAAGCAACATCGGGCGCGGTCAGTACTTGGATGGGTGACCGCCTGGGAACACCGCGTGACGTTGGCTTTTTGCATTTTGTAGTTTCTATAATTTTGTCTAGTTGGTACTTACTGATGTCTCATACTTATCTACATTACGACTGAAAATTCATGTTATCTACATAAAAGAACCTCCTCCTTTTCGGAAGTCGGTTAAAAATAGGAATGACTCACGCTCACGACAAAGTTCTATTTTACACACGACTAGGGTTCCCAACTATACTGTTATAAACAGTATAATACTGTTTTTCGCTCGTTAATACTTTTTACTGTTCTATCAAATAAAAGTATACAAAATACTGTTTTCATGACTGCCAGTACAGCCTTCATTCGAAAGAGTGTTTTCAGTAATGAATGCAAAGTGATGGGATGACACAAATAGAGCTTCTATTGATTTTGTCAAACTGAGCTCCTAATTTTTTTAATATTTACCTAAATTGTTGAGAGGCTTATGAATATTTTAAAAATTATTATAATTTGTTCGGAACTCAAAAAGTAAGTTTTTAAAACGTCATTAAAAAAATACTGTTCACTTTTAACCCGACTGCGCCAGGAGGGTTCTGTTTTCTAAAATACTGTAAATTTAATTTCTCCGACCTCAATATACTTTATTTATCGTATAAAAGTTGGGGACCCTATTCACACACCGTGCCTTCTAATACGATGATGTCATACATTTTAATAATAGCAAACGCAAAATTTGGTGTTAAATTCGCCAACGTCCATACTACGTTGAATACACCGGTTCTCGTCCGATCACCGAAGTTAAGCAACATCGGGCGCGGTCAGTACTTGGATGGGTGACCGCCTGGGAACACCGCGTGACGTTGGCTTTTTGTTGCATTTTAAAGTACTTTTTACAGTGTTTTTTTTACATTTAAACTATCTTATCTAACAATAAACTATACAGAAAAATACGCCACTTGCAAATGTTGTCTTACTGCTTGACTCGGCGGCAACGTGCGCTAAAAAGGGGCAGAACCGGAGGGTTAATTAATGTCATTCAAAAACTCTCCTTATTTCAGTGCAATAAAATGCAAAACAGCGCGTTCTTTGCATAGCTCACCGAGGACGTATTTTGATGCTTCCGTTGATGTCTTACAGTTTAAACAACTTGCCACTAAGTGATTCTGAAAATAAAGTGCATTTTTATTTATTTTACTTTTAAATAAGAAATGCCATAAACTACAACGAGTGCACTGAAATTTCCACCTTCGTCTTATGAATCTAATCATAATAATTTTTATCATAATCTTAATATTTTTTACAGATACCCGTGAGTCAGACGTCGCAGAATTCGAGCCCCTACTCTCAACGCATCCATCGGAGACTTACATATTATCCAATGCTTCTGCAAAGCACTACAAAATATACCAGAACTCTGAAAGATACAGATGGCATGCACCTGAGTTGTTTTTACCAGATGAGGAAGGCTTGGTGTATCCGTGCTCAAAGAGTGACGTGTATTCTCTGTGTCTCGTACTGTGGGAGAGTTGTAATGGTAAGTCAAATTATATTGTAGAACTTACGATATAGATGGCATGCACCAGAGTTGTTTGCGTCGGATGAGGAAGGCTTGGTGTTTCCGTGCTCGAAGAGAGACGTGTATTCTCTGTATCTGGTTCTGTGGGAGACTTGTAATGGTAAGTCAACTTATATTCTAGAACTTACAATATAGATGGCGTGCGCCAGAGTTAATTTTGTCGGATAAGGAAGGCGATATTTTTTTTGTTCTGAACCTATCCTGGGACCCTTCTAGTTACTGAGATATTGGAGGTCTAAAAAAAAAATACTTGGGCACTATTTTAGGTTATAACTTTACTTCTAAAACCTCAATGCATCCATCAGCACAATGTTTTAAGTGCGTTACATTAAGTTTTACACTAAAACCTGATTTTACACCACAAAAAAAAATGCAGTTTCCTATCCATATTTGTTGCGTAGCGTTATTTAGTTACATTATTGTTTGTTATTGTTTTTATTTAGTTTCAGAATGCTTGTTTGACGGCTTTGTGAGGGGGTCTGTTGACACCTTGTATAAAACGTTATCTCTCAAAAGGCAATTTTAATCACATTATTTTCTATTTATTTTCACCAGCCGCCTTGCCTTGGAAGAATTTCACTTACGACAAATTGAAGGAACAGTACACACTATGGAAAACAACAATACCATTGCCAAAAGATGGCACCTACCCAGGATGCTTACTGTCCCTACTGCAATCTGGACTAACACTCCAGAGGCATGAAAGGATAGATCTGGAAACGCTGCAGAGTACACTACAAAATGTGAAGGTAAATATTTCATACACCACGTATTCCAGTCGGAAATTCTAAATACAATTCTTGTAAAACTAAAATTCGGCTTAGCATTCGCCAACGTCCATACTACGTTGAATACACCGGTTCTCGTCCGATCACCGAAGTTAAGCAACATCGGGCGCGGTCAGTACTTGGATGGGTGACCGCCTGGGAACACCGCGTGACGTTGGCTTTTGCATTTTTAGTTGTTTTTATCTATTTTTGTTTTACATTAATGTTTAGTCAAATATAATGTTCTGTTAAAATATGGAATGTTAGCGTTAGTGCGTAACCTAGTTTTTCAATATCTTATACGCGAACTCTAATCAAGTTTGCGAGTGTAGAAAATAGCCCATTTCTATGCCCAGTTGCCCACCGAGATAAGATTGTATTTCGGGATTTTCAGAAGTGACATAGAAGAATATACTTTACTCACAGCCTTATAAAGTTCAAATCGGTCTGTGCTGAGCCTGGCCGTCTGACAACTTTTATGGTTTGTCAGACGCGCCTTGATAACCGCAGCTGTCCTGTCCTGACTGACACAAAGCTTTTTATGGGCACAGTGGTGACTACACGTTTTCTGACTAATCCCCACGAAAAAAGAGCAGTTTTGCTTTGCTTAGAGTTGTTTCTAACTTAATATCTCATTTATGTGTTCACCTTTAGCAAGAATGAAGTTTATTTATAGTATTACTATAATTATTTCAACAAGAACCACCCTTCAATGTCTAAATAACTACTATAATTGTTAATAGTAAGTTCAAGTATATCTTTCAGAAGTCTAATTACGTTTTTACTGATCAAGCAATGTCTTGAAAATGTTGATTTGCATGTTAAAAGTTTTACCAATACATTGAGGTATTATTACTTCAGGACTTTATATCCTACACTAGAGAATGTACTTTATACAGATAAATTATCTAATGGATGTAGTAGAGTGCCAAGTTAGTTCTAAGGTAAACATGACATTTATGTACGTGAGCATTTATAAAACATATGAAAGTATGTAATACTTACTAGCTTTTGCTTGCGGATTTGCCCGTGTCAAGATAAGAAATTATCCCTCTTGAAAGTACTGCTGGGTTCAAATTTATCCCATATAAATGTCCTAATCTAAGTCTTGGTAACAGAATTCAATAAAATCATTCAATCTCCAGCCATAAAGGCGTCAGCAAATAACGGATTTACAGTTAGACAGACTTCATGATATTAGCAGAGATTTGTCAAACAAGTATTTGACCTAGATTAGATTGTTTAAATAAATCGAAATAAATACATGATTATTTTTGTCACAACGATCACGATATCAGTTATCTTGTGCGTGGAGGATGTTGAACTGTAATTTACAAATTGCTTTCGCCAACGTCCATACTACGTTGAATACACCGGTTCTCGTCCGATCACCGAAGTTAAGCAACATCGGGCGCGGTCAGTACTTGGATGGGTGACCGCCTGGGAACACCGCGTGACGTTGGCTTTTTTAAAAGCTTTTATTTAACTTGTTATTATTATTTTTGTATGGATAACTTGTTATCGGAACAAGGGTTCTTGTCGACATTCTAATTATATTTTTGTATTTTTATGTCATTCTATCTACTACTACTGTGTAATCTGACGCATGACGCCGCCATAGGATTTGTACAGGCATCTAGGGATGCATAAGGGAAGATGTGGTGATGATTTTGTAAAATACACTTTATTGTCAGTAACATAAGGTGTTAGTTGTAAAAACCGTTACCCATCCAATAATCGGCCTGTTTCCGTCCTTAAAAATTCTCATGAGTCATGCGGGATTATTTGCGCTTTAATGCTCTAATAATAAAATCTAAAATTCCATGATATACACTAAATTTTCGGCTCTGCGCGTTTTAAAAATAATTTTCTGGTAAATTCGGCGTAGCATTCCATACTACGTTGAATACACCGGAGGATTCTCGTCCGATCACCGAAGTTAAGCAACATCGGGCGTGGTCAGTACTTGGATGGGTGACCGCCTGGGAACACCGCGTGACGTTGGCTTTTTGCACTTTTGTAGTTCCTATTGTTTTGTCTAGCTGGTACTAGATTGCTGAATATTAAACTTATCAACAGTACGAATGTAAATTCATGATCTACATTAAAAGCAGACGGTATTTTATTTAAAAAAAATAGGAATGCCTCACGCTCCCGACTAAGTTCTATTTTACATAACACACCGTGCCTTCTAATGAAATGCCGTCATATATTTTATGATACCAAACCCAAAATTCGGTGTAGCTCTCGCCAACGTCCATACTACGTTGAATACACCGGTTCTCGTCCGATCACCGAAGTTAAGCAACATCGGGCGCGGTCAGTACTTGGATGGGTGACCGCCTGGGAACACCGCGTGACGTTGGCTTTTGCAATTTTTTTGTCGCATCTTTATTATAAAGTACTTATTTTTTTTTCGTACTTAATCCTGATAATATTTTATATTACAGCGTAATCTGGACGAACTTGGTTACGTAATAATCCCAGCGCGTCTACAAACCAAAGTATCGACATTCAGTTCTACAGCCTGGGACACCACATCCCCAACCGATTCCGAGTGTCTCAGCCCACAAAACGTCGAACACAAAGCTGTAATCCACAACGTTCGTGAAAGTTCCACCGAAAGTGAGAAAGAATGCAGCAAGAGCGACGCGAGCCCTCAATACGAAACTATAAGAAATTCTCGAGCCAACTCCATGGCTGTCGCAGAAAAGTGCTTTATTTCCGACGATGATCAGAACGACCATACACCGATTATAAGATACGAACACTTACCCGATAAGGACTTCTCCAGTGCCTGTTCTACCCCAATTGCCAAAATAAAAGCTAGGATCAAAGATTTGGATACTCCAGGCAGCTTACACAGAAGTGATTCTACCGAATATTGTAGCATTTTCAGTCCGAATCGCACTGTTAACTTCACAAACGACAGTACGAACGACCAAAGCGTTGAGCGCCCGAACACAAAACTCAGTAGAAGTTTCACTCCTAAATCTTACAAACCACTTCACATTAAAGTTCCTGAGTTCGACTTTGATTCCATCAAACCGTTATTAAAAGATAGAAACAGTAATGAAAAGTCGTCTTACAATTTCGATATAAGGAACTACAGTTTACCTAGCACGCCTATTGCACGGAGTAATAAACTTAGAAAGAATGCGTGGCTGTCCGGAGATTTGAATACCACAGAGAACTCTAAAAAATATTCTGTGACACCTGAAAAAGGAGGTATAGATTTGCCGCTTGTAAAAGAAGGTAATGTTATCATTCAAGTTCTTTATTTTCAACTAGCTGTGCCCGCGACTTCCTCCGCGTGGAATTTAAGAAGTAGCCTCAGTTACTCCTTATTACATCAGCTATTTGCCAGTGAAATTCCCGTCAAAATCGGTCCAGTCGTTCCGGAGATTAGCCGAAAGAAGACGGATAGACAAAAATTGTAAAAAGCGTTATTTTGGTATATGAACCGTATATACATTCATATGCATGTAGTAAAAGGCGGTTATTTTAATATTACAAACTGACACTTCAATTTTATTTATTTGTATATAGATTACTCTGACAATTGAAGATAATCGTTTACCACTAACTTTTTAGATCGTAAAAACATGACAAGCTCATCACTCGACGAGACTCCAACTACGCCAGTGAACACGTGTGACAACACAACACACAATCTGGATAACAACAACTTCACACAACAACCAACAACCCCAGTTAACGATTCTCCAGAGAGTATTGATACTGTTCGTGACAGCATTACTGGATTGCGGAGGTAATATTTTGCTTTTTGATTAGTCACTGATACTGACCATGAGCAGCCCAGTTATGATTAGTGTATGCTTGAAGCATTCTAATAAAAATAATATTCACAAGACATACACCCCTGCTAACCCCTTTCGATAGTACAAGCGTACTGTTATTTACAGTATATCGCAATTCTTATGTCTATACAATGATGACTTTGTGTTTTTTTTATTCGAATAGATAATGTTATCTTGTTATAATAAACCGTTATTGAAATGAAATTCAGTGACTCATTAGGTTAATAATAGTAGTCAGCTAATTCAACCTTGAGATTGTCAACGTCCATACCATGTTGAAAACACCGGTTCTCGTCCGATCACCGAAGTTTAAGCAACATCGGGCGCGGTCAGTACTTGGATGGGTGACCGCCTGGGAACACCGCGTGACGTTGGCTTTTTGCTTTTTTATTTGTTCACTACTATTTTCAAGGTAATTTATTATTTAGAAGTAACCATTTTTATAGAAAAAATATTTGCATTCTTAATTTTTTTTTCTATAAAGTTCTTTCGCTTGGGTTGTGTCCCTATGTACAAAGTATCTAAAAAAAAAAATCGGTCTAAAAATTATTACAGTAAAGTCTGCAGCAAAAAGCCAACGTCACGCGGTGTTCCCAGGCGGTCACCCATCCAAGTACTGACCGCGCCCGATGTTGCTTAACTTCGGTGATCGGACGAGAACCGGTGTATTCAACGTAGTATGGACGTTGGCATTTACAAAATGGAAATTTAGGCACTCTATCAGCCTATAAGATTCAATTTTCTACTAAAAAAGTTAATTACTCAAGTTAAAAACTAGAGAAAGAGCTTATTACTCATCAGGAAGCTAAAACAACAATTATAACTGAATTTTTGTCCCAAGTTGTTTTAAATTATTAAAATGTGACCGCAGATATAATTTGTTTGCTGGTGTAAATAATTTTTTGTCTATTCAAACACAGCTCCTCCTCCTTAGCTTCTTAAATAAATCTATTAAATTGTTAGCACAAATATAAGTAATACATTCATAATCAAGCTAATAAATGAAACAACAATGATTCAAACAACGGCTCATAAAACAGCACGCCGAGTAATGCCCGGTGAGTGCCTATAAAAA
Organism: Cerastis leucographa; assembly: GCA_963082945.1. Lineage (NCBI taxonomy): Eukaryota > Metazoa > Arthropoda > Insecta > Lepidoptera > Noctuidae > Cerastis > Cerastis leucographa. Next base: position 6,012,211 of record OY720363.1, on the reverse strand, counting down.
AGAAACGATTTCTTTTGCTTACGGACCTCCCCGACCCTCGCTCGAACCAGTGCCAGTAGTTTTAAATCAGCCCCTAAATAATGATATCATTCAGATCCAGCCTGTCCTCTTGCTGTCCTCCCCCAGCGACGCCCTAAGCCGAGGCTCGTACCCCGTTCACTGCTCGTACCCCACAGAGAGTGCCCTTTACGTGTAGTCGCGTTTGTAAGTAGGTTTTATGCCCTGGCTGTAGGCCTTACACTCAAGGCACCCACAGGATAGTCCGGTTAAGCAGACGAAAACCTCCTAGGTTGAACTGCGAGATGCCATGCACAAAAAAACAAATATTGCTTACGGATAGTATACTAGTGTTCTAAACGAGGCGTATGTCAAACCCCGGGTTCACAGTTCCACACGGCAACGACCGACGACTCGTTTCCCGAGCTCTGAGTACTAGGGCTGCAGAAAATATGAGGAGATAAAATTGCTTTGCCAGTGCAGTGGCGGCAGCGCCACTTCATGTTACAGTCGAATTCTGAACTAGCGAGGCACCTATGTTGCTTCGTGTCATACGTGTTTTGTTTTGACGACGATAGATGGCGCTATTTTAACAAAATATGATCGCACGCAAAATACGCGCCTGGACGTGGAGTTGCGGACACCATCCCGTTTTACAAATACAATACAATAAAATATATTATTAACGATTAGTTTCAATATCAAGTATTATGAATTACCCATGGCTAAGCATGGGTCCGCCTTTGTATAGTGTTTTTACTTGTGCATAGAGTTTCAATAATTACATCGTTTTTTTTTCTGTTTGCAAGGATAAATCCCCCTCAAGATTTCTTCTCGCCGGAATGTGACGATGTGAGAGACCGCATGAGTTCTTGCTCTCTGAAGTCAAACAACCAAGATCGGAACATCCTCAAGTATAAAGTGGAAGAAGATATCCTTGCCAACGTTAATGTGAAGCCTTTAGTCGCAATACACGAGAGGTGGATCTATGAAGCCAACCGAAAAACCTGCCGGTCTATGTCTTTACCTGAAGATAACAGGTTAGTAATAACAATGACGTCACCGGCAACACAAATATTAAAACTGAGAGACTTCGAGTATTTCTGTCCAGACCAATTATAATATTGAACTTATGATTGAATACAGTCACAATTTTGATAGGAAAAGCGTAATTCGGTGTTGCTACCGCCAACGTCCATACTACGTTGAATACACCGGTTCTCGTCCGATCACCGAAGTTAAGCAACATCGGGCGCGGTCAGTACTTGGATGGGTGACCGCCTGGGAACACCGCGTGACGTTGGCTTTTTGCTTTTTAATATTTCTATATTGCTAATATTTCTTACAAAACAACGGTTGTTTTTGTCATCGATCTTATTTTATTCCTGTGCTTTTACACTTTCTTGTAATTGTCATAAGGTGTCAAGTTGTACAAATTGTGACCCAGGCATCAATCGTCCCCTTTCCGTCCGCCAAAAATGGCTCATATGGGATTATTTGCGCTTTAATGCTCTAATAATAAAGTCTGAATTTCAATGACAAAACACACAATTTTTCGGCACTGTCTTTTTAGATATTTACTGGTAAATTCGGTGTAGGTATCGCCAACGTCCATACTACGTTGAATACACCGGTTCTCGTCCGATCACCGAAGTTAAGCAACATCGGGCGCGGTCAGTACTTGGATGGGTGACCGCCTGGGAACACCGCGTGACGTTGGCTTTTTACATTTTTTATTATATTTGTATGGAAAACACTTGTTATTTGAACAAGGGGTTCTTGTCGACGTTCTTATTTTGTGCATGTGCTAAGCGGTCTACATAGCGGTCCCCCGATGCTTGGATATTATTCCTTTACTTTTAATATAATTTAATAAAGAATTGACTTTTCTGCGCCTTCTGTTATTTATTTATTAATACTTACTTTATGTAGCACAGTGGTGCTTAGGCGGAAACTTACAATAACTTTAAATCAAGTAATTACTTTAACTTGACTATAAATACAAGTGATTTAATGCCACAAGGCATTCTTCGGCAGTCAACCTTTATGAGTGAATGTTCAGTTAGCACTTGCTTCAGGACGGCGAATATGACCCAAATTAAGTATATTTTTGTAGACCTTTTTTGCGGTCGAAATCACTTTTTATTCGACAATTACTCTTAAAGACAAAAGCGACTTCATTTGCCAGATACGAGTAAGACTTCTCACGTTGAGCGGACCTCATGGTCCGATTCCCAGGAGTTGAAAAGTGGTTTTTCCAACACGAGTTACTCAGTAGCAGCACTCATCATCATCAGCCTATATTGTTCCCACTGCTGGGACGCAGGCCTCCTCTCTATGAGAGGGAATGGGCTGTAATCCACCACGCGGGCCCAGTGCGGGTTGGTAGATGTCACATGTCTTCGATTTTTTAGTTCTAGGACATGCCGGTTTCCTCACGATGTTTTCCTTCACCGTTAGCAGCACTAGCAGCAACTGAATTTAGGTGTTACCGGTTGATGGCAATAGACTCACCCCCTATTCGATGGGACTGAACAAAATTGGTGAAATGTCGGCTTTACTATTAGGTACGCCTCTGCCTTAGGTACTCTCCGGTGATTACACGCATGATGTTAAGTTTGAGAACAGCATAATCCTCGCGTGTTGCATTATTTGTCGTAAAAGGAAATGACAAAAAAATATTATTGTGGGATATCCATAAGAGAAAGACATATAGGTACCATCGCGGAGTTTTCTGTAGACCTTTTCAATGTGTACAATACTTAGTACATTATTTTGATAAATCTCGTAGGGTTCAGCCTGCGTTTGCAATGTAAGCGGAAAAAATGTAATTATTTACGACATCACATTAGAAACCTCAAAAATAACAGTATTTCTCCACTATTCAATGGATGTTATTATACATATAAACCTTCCTCTTTAAGAACTCTATCTATTAAAAACAACCGCATCAAAATCCATTGCGTAGTTTTAAAGATTTAAGCATACATAGGGACAGAGAAAGCGACTTTGTTTTATACTATGTAGTGATGTCGTAAGGTGTCAAGTTGTAAAAATTATGACCCAGCCAGCAATCTTCCCCTTTCCGTGCGCCAAAAATGGCTCATGCGGGATTATTTGCGCTTTAATGCTCTGATAATAAAGTCTGAATGTCAATGATAAACACAATTTTCGGCTCTATCGTTTTAGATATTTACTGGTAAATTCGGTGTAACTATCGCCAACGTCCATACTACGTTGAATACACCGGTTCTCGTCCGATCACCGAAGTTAAGCAACATCGGGCGCGGTCAGTACTTGGATGGGTGACCGCCTGGGAACACCGCGTGACGTTGGCTTTTTTCTTTTTTTTTACTATATTTGTATGGAAAACACTTGTTATCGGAACTAGGGGTTCTTGTCAACGTTCTATTTTTATTTCTGTGCTTTTTATGTCATTTACTATCCCAGCATTTACTTTTATGTGCCAGCGGTTCAGAGTTCAGATGTTATCTATTGATATTTCATGTATTCCATAGTGCGTGGCTCCTAAAACATAGGCTTCAGGCCTAGCTTAGGAGGCAGAAGTTCGCATTTCAATATGTTCTCCACTGTGTGTTATGTACGTTTTCATTTACCTTGTGTCCAAATAAATTTGTTTTATTATTAGGTGTACTTTAATGCCACAAGGCATTCGGCACCAGTTAATTAATTAATGTTCAGTGGGGCGAATTTGAACAAAATATCACTTTTACTTTAGAATTACTCTCATAGTTATTAGTCAAAAGCGATTTCATGACCAATTTATTGCTTACTCATGTTTGGTCAGTTCCCTTTGAAGACTAATTTAATAAAGACATAACTCTCGCGTGTTGTTAACTAACTTTTAAATCTGACGCATGACGCCGCTATACGATTTGTACAGGGATGCATAAGGGAAGATGTTGTGATGATTTTGTAAAATACAGTTTATTGTCAATGTCGTAAGGTGTTCAGTTGTAGAAACCGTGACCCAGTCATCAATCGGCCTCTTTCCGTTCTCAAAAAATAGTTCATGAGTCATGCGGGATTATTTTTTATTTGCTTTAAAACTCCAGTAATAAAGTCTAAAGTTCTATGATATACACTAAATCGGCTCTTCGGGTTTCGATATTTACTGGTAAATTCAGCTCAGCATTCGCCAACGTCCATACTACGTTGAATACACCGGTTCTCGTCCGATCACCGAAGTTAAGCAACATCGGGCGCGGTCAGTACTTGGATGGGTGACCGCCTGGGAACACCGCGTGACGTTGGCTTTTTGCGTTTTGTAGTTCCTATTGTTTTGTCTAGCTGGTACTAGTTTGCTGATATCTTAAACTAATCAACAGTACGAATGTAAATTCATAATCTAAATTAAAAACAGACAGTATTTTGTTTAAAAAACTAGGAATGACTCATGAACAGTGAACACTCACGACAAAGTTCTATGGTACACAACACATCGTGCCTTCTAATCAATTGACGTCATACATTTTTACAATAGGAAAGGCAAAATTCGGCGTGGCATTCGCCAACGTCCATACTACGTTGAATACACCGGTTCTCGTCCGATCACCGAAGTTAAGCAACATCGGGCGCGGTCAGTACTTGGATGGGTGACCGCCTGGGAACACCGCGTGACGTTGGCTTTTTGCTTTTTTATTATTTTTAAATTGCAAATACTTCTTACCAAAACAGCGGGTGTTGACGATCTTATTTTATTCCTATGCTTTTAATATAATTTACCAGATAATTTACTTTCCTGCCCCTGCTGGTCTTTATTTATTAATACTTCATGTAGCATAGTGGTGCTTAGGCCGAGACTTACAATAACTTGTAACTCAAGTAAAGATACAAGTGTAAATTGAATGCCACAATGCATTCTTCGGCAGTCAAACTTTATGAGTGAATGTTCAGTTGGCACTTTCTTCAGGACGGCGAATATGACCCAAATTAAGCATATTTTTGTAGACCTTTCTTTCGGTCAAAAGTTCTTTTTATTCGAGAATTACTCATAAAGGCACAATATACTTCATTTGCCAGATAAGTCTTCTCACGTTTGGTCAAATCCGCCCTCGGAATACTAAGTTTAGAACAGCTATCTCATAGGTCCAGAGAACAGACCACCTCATGCTCAGCACTTGCGACTTGAAAGCGCTGAGCATGAGGTGGTCTTTCATCACGAATTTCTCAGAAGAAGCCACTGAATTTAGGTTTAACTGGTTGATTGAAATAGACTCACCCCCTATTAGATGGGACTGAACAAGACTGGCGAAATGTCGGTTTTACGATGAGGTACGCCTCTGCCTTACTCCTCCGGCGATTACTGGCATGATGTTAAGTTTGAGTACAGCATAATCCTCATGTGTTGCATACTAACTTTTTATAACTGACGCCGCCATACGCTTTGTACTGGCATTTAGGGGCGCATGGGAGCCCGGAGAAGATTTTGTGATGATTTTGTAAAATACACCTTCTTTTCATTGTCATAAGGTGGCAAGTTGTACAAATTGTAACCCAAGCAGCAATCGTCCTTCTCCGTGCGCCAAAAATGGCTCATGCGGGATTATTTGCGCTTTAATGCTCTGATAATAAAGTCTGAATGTCAATGATAAACTCTATCGTTTTAGATATTTACTGGTAAATTCGGTATAGCTATCGCCAACGTCCATACTACGTTGAATACACCGGTTCTCGTCCGATCACCGAAGTTAAGCAACATCGGGCGCGGTCAGTACTTGGATGGGTGACCGCCTGGGAACACCGCGTGACGTTGGCTTTTTGCATTTTTTTATTATTTTTGTATGGATAACTTGTTATCGGAACAAGGGTTCTTGTCGACATTCTAATTATATTTTTGTATTTTTATGTCATTCTATCTACTATTACTGTGTAATCTGACGCATGACGCCGCTATAGGATTTGTACAGGCATCTAGGTATGCATTAGGGAAGATGTGGTGATGATCTTGTAAAATACACTTTATTGTCAGTAACATAAGGTGTTAGTTGTATAAACCGTTACCCATCCAATAATCGGCCTCTTTCCGTCCTAAAAAAATTCTCATGAGTCATGCGGGATTATTTGCACTTCAATGCTCTAATAATAAAATCTAAAATTCCATGATATACACTAAATTTTCGGCTCTGCGCGTTTTAAAATATTTTCTGGTAAATTCGGCGTAGCATTCGCCAACGTCCATACTACGTTGAATACACCGGAGGATTCTCGTCCGATCACCAAAGTTAAGCAACATCGGGCGCGGTCAGTACTTGGATGGGTGACCGCCTGGGAACACCGCGTGACGTTGGCTTTTTGCTTTTTGTTTCAGGAGCCAGATATCAGCGGTGAAGCCGGCTTCACACTGCGTGGATACGCTACAGAAATCCTTACCTCAGTTGAATATGAAAAAACCAGGAAGTAAAATTTATCGGACGCGTCCTGCTTCGCCTAGCAACGGAAAAAATGGTCAGTCGCAAATAAATCATACCTTTTAAAGTACTAATTATGGGGTTAAGCATGTCTTGTATTGTTACCTGTAGGTATTTAAGATAAAACGTTATTTTAATGAAGCATCCGTTACTAACAAAATTATATTTGCTTTATTTCTATTGTATTTGTGTAGGTTTGGTATGTTTACAATTTCGTGATTGTATGTAAAAGACGAAAAGAAGAAAAGAAGTCAGAAACAATCATTGTTAATTACGATGGGGGGCGAGAGGAAAATGTTAAAATCTCCTGTATTAATTATCGTGGAGCGAAAAAAATAAAAATTGTGTCAGACGTGTAAAAGTGAATATGAGGAGCTCGTGGCTAAATAATAACAGCCGCACGGGTCGATCTTTAAGGTTAAGCCGAGCTTGCCGAGGCTGGTCCGTGGATGGGTGACCATAATTACATACCGAGTTTCCTCCGTGCCTCAAAAAGCACGTTAAGCCGTTGGTCCCGGCTGTCATTTGTAGATCTTTGACAGTCGTTACGAGTAGTCAGAAGCCAAAAGTCTGACATCCAGTCTTACCAAGGGGTATCGTATTACCCAGTTACTGGGTTGTGGAGGTCAGATAGGCAGTCGCTTCATGTAAAATACTGGTACTCAGCTGCATCCGGTTAGACTGGAAGCCGACCCCAAGTTAGTTTGGGAAAAGGCTAGGCAGATGACGTGTAAAATATTTTATGCCAGTAATTAATAACTCTAAAAATGTTTTTTGCTCCAAAATTCCGAGCAAGCTAATTTTTATCTAAAACTCCTATATATAGTATTTTTTAGGCAGGTCCTAAAACTATTTGATCTTTTCAATATTAAAAACTACTTGTGATGCTGGGAGTATAATATAAAAGTTGCCTAATAAACCTCACGTGATTAAACGATGGCCTTACCAAAAACGTAAAGAGGGTCGCAAATTGAACACATGGTTTAGAAAATCCTCAATCGTTCCCTTTTGGTGAAGCCCAAAAAGAGGGTTGTTTTTGAATGGTTATTGTTATGAATAAGCGCTTGTATGGTGTTGGTAATACAATAAAAACTTACAAGTGCATGGGGGCTTTTATTTCTAAATTGTAAACTAACTATGGTGTAAACGGACCTTTCACGAAGCTATCAATCAAGCATTTCGTAGATCAAACTAAGTAAGGGGATCGGACTGGGTAAATAAAACGACATTCTATTTTGTCCGTCAGACAAGTAATACAAAAATATTAGACACGTATTTTTTGTTTTATCAAAATATCAAAAAAATACTTAGTTAGAACTCATTAAAGTTGGAGAGTGGGGGCTTACTACGTCACAAGTAGGTATAAAACTTACCTACATGTGACGTCATGCGCCATTTCAACTCAATATATCTCCGTAATTTTATGACCACGTGAAAAAAGAAAAAATAGGTGTCCAATACTTTTCAATAAACTACCCAACGGACAAAGAAAAAAAAATAGGATTATCCCCTATTATTGGTCGGAGGCTTTTTTTTTTGTGTGAAAAATCTCGTTTTACTGTAGAACTCAATGTAACGCACGCAAAAGTTGGAACTTTAGACTCTCAATATCTTCGTAACTAGCATGGCACCCAGGTATGGTCCAGAACAAAAAAATTATAGCAATGACGGGGAGAGCATTTCAGCTTCGTTAGGGGTCTTCTACACAGGGCTGCGGGACTGTTCGAAAGAGATACCGTGGCCTTGGAACACAAAGGGCTAAGAAGAAACATGGATGGGTTTTAGTCAGTACAAGTCTGACACTCCTTTCCGCCTAGAGCGAGAGGAGTCATTTGATGATTTCCCATCGGAAAAAAAAAAACTGGTCTTCTACGCCCATCATTTCTTTCTTCCCTACTAACATGTAAAGGTTTTTTTAAGTAAGTACAATTTGTTTGACTTATTTTTCGCCTTATTCCTCATAATTTCATGTTGCAGTATTGGTAATTTCTGACCGTTTTAGATAACTGAGTAACTGTTTTATTTACGTTTTAACCAAAATGAAGGAGCTTTATGCCCCGTTTCTGTTTCTATCAATAGTATTTTACTTCTAGATCAATTGTTATTTATGTTGTCTTGGTTAACAATACATAGTTTATATTGAATTGACGCTGTACGATAAAATGTTTTCCAGGGAACCACCAATGGGAGCAATTTTGTCAAGCGCGGGATACGATCGCTAAGAGCGTCAACTTTCCTCGAAGCCCTGAACTCCGACACCGGAGCCCTGAACTGTACCGTCGATCTGAATCGGAAAGAGGGTGGGTAATTATTTTATTGTTGACACCATAATAAATAAGTAATTCGTTTCTATGGAACATGTGTTTCGGTCGTGCTTTCGCCAACGTCCATACTACGTTGAATACACCGGTTCTCGTCCGATCACCGAAGTTAAGCAACATCGGGCGCGGTCAGTACTTGGATGGGTGACCGCCTGGGAACACCGCGTGACGTTGGCTTTTTGTTGCATATTAAAGTACTTTTTAACCGACTTCAAAAAAGGAGGTTACGCGTGTATGTTACGCGATTACTCCGCCAATTGTAAACGGATTTTCAAAATTCTTTTTTTGTTCGAAAGGAGATACTTCTGAAGTGGTCCCATAGTCATCAAGTCAGGATCTGATGATTGGATCCTGGAGAAATCGAGGGCAACCCTCAAATTTTATAGGAAAACTTACAGCGGTTTTGGTATTTTCTACAACAAGTGAAGCATTTGCGTTCAATAAGAATCATTCTATCATCAGATCTGATGATGAATCCTAGAGACAGGCACCGGAACTCAATAATAAGACAATGTATCTTAGCTGTGTTTGGGCTTGTTGGAATTGTAACGGTATGCAATTTCCAGGTGTATGTACAAGTAATAATTAAAAAAAAATAGAAATCTTTTAATTTTTTTTTATTTTAACCGACTTCTAAAAGGAGAAGGTTATCAATTCGATTAGTTTTTGTTGAATGTACACCGATTACGCTGAGACTTATTACTTTACTAACTTCTTTAGTTTGATGCGGAATAGTTGCTATTTGGTCCCATAAAAAATGTTATATAGTTTGGCCCTGTAGTTTTCATTTTATTTTATTTGTAAATTTATCACGTACACCTATTTCTCCGTGATTACTGGACCGATTTACATGAATCTTCATTCATTTGGTAGAGAAAGCTTGCCCGGTGGGCCCATATAAATTATATTATCTTTGCTTAGGTACTTTTTGAGTCATCCTCTTAATTATGCATTTTGTCCTTTGTCTTATGTATGGAAGATGTGCTGGTGTCTAGTTACAATGTAAAAATGATACAAGACAAGAATTTAAGTGAGATACCACAACTGAAAAGGGTATAATAAAAACTTTTTACAAAAAAATATAACCGACTTCCAAAACAAAAACAAAAAAGTGCAAAATAATATTTTACTTTCGGAAGTCGGTGGCAAAAAAAAGAAAGAAACAACAACAAGACAACCGAAAAGTCACCGACTGACATCAATTTTATCGATCCTTTAGAAAGGCGGTTTCTTATTTTTAAAGTAATATAATAATAATATATTTATAAAAAAAAAGAAAGTAATAAATCTAATATTAGTGTTGTTGCATTACAGAACACTAACCGATAAACCCGAGTTAATGATCGACCAATCAACTGACACGAGAAGCATCGAAGAGTATATCAGAGACATGATACGCAAAGAGTTCCAACACTTACTGCAAGAAATATCCGACGATGCTTCTACTACGTCTAAAAACGAAGACATCGTAAACAAAGGAGTCGCCAATATCATAGAGTCTTTAACCAATAACGAAGATACACGATCCACGAAGAAAGAACCAATGAAATCGTTCTCCCGAGTGAAAATCAATGGGAACAACAAACCTCTCTTACAAATCACTTTCACCCGTTGTGGGGAGAATAGTCTCCAAGTTCTAGACAACTGTGTGAATGTTACTATCTGTGATGGTAGCAACAATAATGTTAGTACGAACACTGTGACTTGTTCTAAGGACAAGATGAACCAGTCAGTGGAAGATACGCTGACTGAGGATGGTCATGTTAACGCTTTGAAGAGGTGCCAGGCTTTCAATGCTTTACAGGTGGGTAGAGATGCCTCAGTGTAGTTAGTGGAAACTGTTCACGAGTTTTTGATATTATTATAGACTAGCCTATGCCTGCGGCTTCGCACGCGTGGAGTTCGATCACTGTCCCACGGGATTGTACTATCGGGATAAAAATTATCCTACGAGTTAATCCAGGTCATAAACTACCCCTTTGCCAAATTTCATCCAAATCCGTTCAGTAGTTTTCGCGTGAAAGAGTAACAAAAATTCATCCATCCATCCATACTTACAAACTTTTGCGTTTATAATATTAGTAGGATAGACACACTTTGAACGTCAGAGACGGTCCAACTTTACTAAAACAAGTACCATATTTACACCCTTTTTTTTGTTTTTTTTTTAGAACGTGTTTCTAATTTTTCGTTTTCATTTTCTATAGGAAGCTAGAAGTACCGAGGACTTATACATAGACGACGACCTATCGACGATGCAAGATAACTTCGGCGGTAAAGTGAAACTGATACCGCTGCACGGATCCTTGCACGAGATCCTGTGCGAGAAGGAGGACGACTGCTGCCTCATCAAGGTGAAGCAGGAGAACGGCTGCGATACCATCTACTTCCGCTGCGACAACTCTGACGCCGAGTCGCGCGACGCCATCGACGGCTGCGCGCACGATTCGCACCCGCAAGACACCGTCGTCTTCAAACGAAGCATATCACTCGTCGAAGAGCGATACCAGCGCATTTTTCCGAAAGAAAAACGCACACAAAGCCCCCTAGTAGCACGCAAACTGAAACCTCCCAACATCAGAATTCGACCAAAATCCGAAATATTCCCAGCGCCAGCACAGGGACTGAGCAGAATATCGCGAACTCTTAGCAATAGTAGCCCATCCTTATCTACATGCGACAGAAATGATGAAATTGAGGTGAACATTGAGAATGTGCTGAGCTACCAGGACTCTTCATCCGATGAATGTCTCAAGTGCCAGGCGGAGAATGATGACTTCGAGTTACTAGAGAGAAAGATAGAAGCAGACCTGCTTAACAGCTGCAAGAATCCGAGATCTCCGATGTCGAGCGGCTGCTTATCGAAGATATCCGAAGAAAACCTCTTGAATATGAACGAGGAAAACGACTGATTAATTCTGTTGATCCAGAATTAAGATTTTTGTTTAGTTGTTAACACTAAAATTGAAGCCATAAGTACAAATTACGATACTGCATGATGAGGAGTCGTATAAACTAAATTTTTCCTCACCGATTGTATTCGAAATGTCCAATTTGACAAGTACAAAGTTGTTACATTTTTATATAACGCTTTTTTTGGGAATCTTAATTATGTTTCTAATTTTGTTATTATCACAATTATGTTACTCATCCGTCCAATTTGTACTCGCATTTAGAAAACCCAAAGATATTTTCATAGGTTTTCTTCTATTTTTGTATTATTTCCGTGTTTTAATTTTTATTGTTTTTTAGTGATTATAGTGCAAGGCTATGTGATTTAGAGTAAGAGGCACCAATACATTCCACTGTTGTGATTTTTAGAATAGATGCACCTTATGAAGGTTCTGCCTTGTTATTATTTAATATTAGCACTTTTAATCTACCTTAAATATTTTAATCTTCGTTTCTATATTTTTAAATTGTATTGAATACACCAAAGGTTAATTAGTTGCCTGGTTTGGTACTTTTCTATTATCATTTGATTTTCTAAAGTGTAAGTTGATTTATAAAATGAGTATTATGTGATTTCTAAAGTTTCCATTTTAAATGCTATTGTTACTCTGTGTGGTTGATTTTAGATTTAACTGTTAAAAATAAAACTTTGTACTTATATTGCAGTTTTTTATTTTATAAAAAGTAAAGTAGAAAATAAGCAACAGTAAATGGCACTATACAATTTAATGAACATATACATTGTGCGTATTATAATAAATACGTGTAACGCATAATGGAAGACATTTGGAATATAATTTCTTGGTTCTATTTTAATAGATTCCTACAAAATTCTTGTAAGTAAATGCACAATATTCAATGATTTCTCACCGTCTAACATAACATCTTAAACGTTAACTAGGTATATTAACGCGATACGTAAGAACTTAAAAAATAAAATGAGTAACAAATACATGGTAGTTTGTTGCTAATCTCTAAACAATATGGCAAAATTGACCTTAAGAAGAAACATAACTAAAATAATCAGATGGTCAGACTACAAAAGTTTTGCGAATTTACATCACAATAACGCAGGCAGTGACAAAGTTCTTTAATTTCTTAAACTAATTTATGCGAATGACAATTTTTATTAACTTATTGAAAACAGAAATTCAGACAGTTCATTTAACTTTCAGCACTTGATATGAAAATAGCCTAAAAACAAGTAATAGCAAATGGAGTACTCATACAATTTTTCTGACAAATGACAGCGCAGATTAAACCGTTATTATTAATGACATATAATGCAAACGAGCTTACTATGCTCGATCCGTTTGATTCGGCTTCCACTTTACGATAGGGGGTGCGGACTGGGTAAAGAAAACGACATTCAATTTGTCCGTCAGACAGGTAATACAATAGTATATTGTGTATTAAGGGCGGTAAGTAAGGAATTACGATCGAGGCTCTAGTAGAAGCCCGAAGTCGAAGACTGAGGGCTTTCTGAGTCGAGGTTCGTAATTCCCGTACCGCCCGTGAAACATACAATGTTTTTCATCACATTTGCGAGTTAATAATTATGAATATACACAAGTCAGCACATATTATTACGAAATACGTGAACTGATTTGCGGATGGCGGGCTGTTTGCCCACACCACAGATTATACAAATGTCTTGTTTAGAAACGTTAAATGCAAATACTTACCTAGGTATGATACAGCAATGAGGGAGTATAAAAAAAAAAATATCGACGTTTTGATACAAAAAACTATCGATTATTTAGATTTTAGAACATTAGTTGAGTAATTAAATAACATGTAGCGAGATTGAATGAAATTCCTGTATAGATAATATTTTAAGACAATTTTTCAATTGCGTGTAAACTCCTTGCTTGACCTGTGTGCTGTCATGCTGTGCTGTAAATTTAAAAAAAAATACTTACCGCCCTAGGGGCATTACAGCCAAGTTAACCTGTATGTAATGATACTGTTTACGTGCAAGTGTGATGAAAAAATATTAGACACGTATTTTTTGTTTTATCAAAATATTAAAAAAATTACTTATTTAAAACTCATTAAAGTTGGAGAGTGGGGGCTTACTACGTCACAAGTAGGTATAAAACTTACCTACATGTGACGTCATGCGCAATTTCAACTCAATATATCTCCGTAATTTTATGACCACGTGAAAAAAGATAAAATACGTGTCCAATACTTTTCAATAAACTACCCGACGGACAAAGAAAAAAAAAATTGGATTATCCCCTATTCAATATCATCAGAAAACTCAGCTCTTACAAAACCCTGCTGCATGTCCTACTAACCGTTGCAAGTTGATTTATCATTTATGAGGTTTTATCAGTAAGCTTAGTGATTACGGCCTTAACTTCCGTGTAGTTCTTAATGCCGTAAGGTCCGTTTTCACGACCGATGCCCGACTGCTTGTACCCGCCGAAGGGAACTTGGTTGCTAAGGACGTTGTAGTCGTTCACCCATACTGTGCCGGCGCGGAGTCTCTGTAAATTAAACAATGGTTTTATAGATTTCGCAATAGAGTGATTAAAAACATAGCTCGGTATTGTAATGTGTGATTGTCTATATTTCACCAACAAAGCAACAGTTTAGATTTACCGGGAAGAAAGCCAGCTAGCAGGAACCAATTAATCGGGCCAAGAGGTTAACTGGTGAGGCCTAATACCTTAAATATTGCTGATTAACCAAAATGAAAGAGACAAAGCACTGAGCAATTTCCGATACTTTTCGCATTTTTTTTTATGTACAAAAAATAACTCTGTGCGTGAACCTGGCCTGATTAACCCTATAATACAGGTTAACTGTTACTCTGGAGTTTTCACCTAACCCTAAAATACCATGTAAAAAGTTACGTAACTTTTTCGGTCCCTGCCAGCTAGAATTCCGTATTTGGGTACTGCCATTAAAATTATCAGCTAGACATCTCAATACCCAATCGCATCGCATACTATTTAACTTCGGCTGGCGAGTCATTTAGCTGCTGCCAGCCATCCTGTGAAAAGCTTCACCCCAACCTAATTACATAATTAAGTGGAACCTAAGTCGGTGATAATGTCCACTGCAAATCCACAAAAATTGTAGAAGCATTAATAATAAGAGATGTACATTCCCACCTGCACAACATAGTTAGCCTTGTCGATGTCCTGCGTGAAGACAGCGGAGGCGAGGCCGTACTCAGAGTTGTTGGCGCGCTCGATGACCTCGTCCACCTGCGAGAACTTCAGGATCTGCTGCACCGGGCCGAAGATCTGGAAATGGAGGAAAACATGGTATAGCTCATTTATGGTGTAGATGTAAGTAAGGCTACGTACGCACTGACAGGTTGCATGGCGCGTTTTTTTGCGTACGTATAAAATAGGTAGATTCGTTAGAAAAGGTTATCCGAGTTAGGGGTTAGTACATGTGGGAGTTCTGTCGAAAAGCAGACCCTACCTATTGTGATACAGTATAATACAAGATTAGCACTTACGCTGCTGAGTTCAAATAATTAATTTTTACCTGTGTGCTCAACATACACAAATCATCTATAGTTACGTATAACGACGACTGCACACACGAACGTTGAACGTTGTGTGCACACGAACGAATTATTGTTGGACCCGGGTCTCGGATGCTTAGCACCGATTAAGTACCTCAGTGGTAGCGATATCCATGTTATCCTTGACATCACTGAACACGGTGGGCTGCACGAAGTACCCAGCGTCCGAGGCGCGGTTCCCTCCCGCGACGAGTGTGGCGCCTTGCTTCTTGCCTGACTCAATTAGGCTCAGAATGCGGGTCTGCTGCTCCAAGTCAATCTGGAAACGTTCATAGTATAGGTTACTAGCTCACGTTCGCGGCTTCGCTACCGTTATGTGCCGAAATTAAGCCACGACCTATACCATTAACATAACAATAGCCTAGTATATGACATTCAAGGATAATGTAGCTTCCCTTTAGTGAAAGAACTTTCGAACGGGATCAGATGTTCCGAAGATTATCTCCTACATACGAACTTGTAAACAAATTTTACCTCTTTATAATGTTAGTATAGATGTGATAAACTAATATCAAAATGAGCTGACCACGGTTGAGATTCGAACGTAAGAGGTCACGACATATTCTTAAATTACTTAATGTTGAGTTCTTCAGATACTGTACTTCTCTTGAGTAGGATTCGAGTGTGTATAAAATGGTAGTAACAAAGTTATCGGCTATCACCCACAACTTTAAAATTTTGAAATCTCTATCCTTGTTATATATGAATGAACCCTTAATTTAAAGAAATACGACGGCATTTGCACTCGGCTGGATTGAAACTATCTGCAAATTCCACCAAATCTGTCTTATTAGCCAATCATCACCAAGATTATTACACAGTAAAAACCTTATTCCTAGTACTTTTTATATTTATTATAGACAGAGGATAACTCATAAAATACCGAAGAAAAGTTATTTTTTTCCCTTTTTAGAAGTTGGTTAAAAATTAAACAAATGTTACCTGTGGTCCCTGCTCAGTCTCAGGTTTGAAGGGGTCACCGACGACGCGTCTCTTGGCTCGCGCCGCAGACATCTCCACGAACTTGTCGTAGATCTTGTCTTCGACGAATGTGCGGGAACCTGTAGCCAGAGTTTATTAGTATGAAAATTTGGAACGGGGTGCAAGGTACTGGGGCAGGGTTTCCGATCCGGAAGTTTAATGTGCAAAGAAGTCCATTTTTATTCGCGTCGCTCTAATAAAACATGTATATAGGTTATTTGTAATCATTTGAGACCGGATGTAGTATGTCAATGCATATTTGCATGCATATTACGACAATCTGAAGTTTTATATAATTTGGTCTCAAGCATATGCCTCAAATCCACGCCAACTACTTGTGAAAATCACCATTCGTAAGAAGTTGGCGTGAATTTGGTATGGCAAAACCAACCAATCCTAAGTTCCTTATACAATCAAACCTATTGCATTTAGGATAGTTGCATTTTCACTGGTTTCAAAGGTTTCAGAGAACAGCGCGAAGTGGGCCGCTTCCACTGCTCGTTCTATGTCAGTGGAGATGATGTTCAGCGACTTGCCTACTTGCACTAAACACATGAGACCAGTGCACTCTACTCACCAGCACAGCAGCACTGCCCCATATTGAAGAACAGCGCGAAGTGGGCCGCTTCCACCGCTCGTTCCAGGTCGGTGTCGGCGAAGATGATGTTGGGCGACTTGCCGCCCAGCTCCAACGTGATGCGCTTCACTGTACCCGCAGAGTTGCGCTGGATTATCTTGCCTACTTCTGTTGAACCTGGAAAGGAAAAAAATTGGTGCACTGTAGATTTTGTTTTGCCTTGCGATCCTTACATAGTCTTTTTGTTTTGTCAAAATAACATAGATTAAGTACGCCAAGTTCTCAGTAGCAGCCACGGATGCAGCCACAAATTCAATCGAACTTGTGCCCGGTTGGTGGCAATAGGCTAGCCCTCTACTCAATGGGACTTAAAATATAGGTAATACAGGCGTGATGTTATGATAATATAGAACAATTGGTGGCATACCTCACACACATTTTATCGGATCGTGGACATGCCAAAAGCTAATTCTAATGTCAGCTGTGTACTTAGCTGTACAAAATACATTGCTCTTAATTAATATTGTATTAGGGATTTTTTTGGACTGTGTTTTATGGAAATTATTAAATCCATAGGTAGCTAATAAAAAAGAACCATAGGAAATCTTTGTCGACTTCTTTAACTTTGGTATGTACTTGATTTTGCCGAAATATGGCACAGTCTATTTATTTGATATAGATAAATAATGCAACCAATGCTATCGTTAAAAAATTGTTCCCTTCCCAATTGATATCGTTCATCGTATCAGATTATGTAACAAATACATACAAGCATGCTAACTCGATGATAAACTGATAATATTGCATAGTAAATAGACTTATCTGCTATCTAAATTAAACTTCAAACATATTATCAGTTGCATTTCCAGCTAGCGATAAGCGGTTAAATCAACGTTTGCCAAAGTTGATACATGAGTGCACTTCGTGTGCATTCTGTCCCGTAAGAAGCTACCATTTTGATTTGATAGAAATGCTAGTTTTTCTAAAAAAAACTGGCCAAGTGTGAGTCGGACTCGCGCACCGAGGGTTCCGTACAAACCAAAATTACTGAAAAGAATAAATAAAAATATGTGATATAACTAAAAATTTAAGGTTTTCGGAATTTTTCCTTTATATGTGCTATAAAACATTGCTTCATGCCAAATTTCAAGATTCTAGGTCGACTAGAAGTACCCTTTAGGTTTTGATTCCCTTGCGAGTAGTTGCGAGTTTAAAAATATGCGGCTTAAATTGCTGTTTCTTTTTATTGCGTTGACATAGAAGTTTGATTTTGTTACAGCTTAAAGGTATTGTAGACTTGAGTATTTGGTATGACTTTCAATTTAATACCTCTACGCATTCATGAGGAAAGGGGTAGTAAGTTTAAAATTAATTTTATTATATGATGTAACTAAAAATTTACGGTTTTCCCTATTTTTCCTTTATCTGTGCTATATATCTGTGTTCCGAGGTACGGAACCCTAAAAATGTGAGGTTGGGAAATATTTAGCCCGACCTGGGAATCGAATCTAGGACCTCATTCTCAGCAGCCGCGCTTGCAACCACTAGATAAAGAGACAGTCTAGACGAAAAGAGAGTCAGACCTAAGTTTTTGTATGTAGGTACTATATTTATATTTACCGGTGAAGGCGATCTTGTCGATGTCAGGATGGTCCACCAGAGCGGCGCCCGCGTCGCCGTATCCAGGGAGCATGTTCACCACGCCAGGCGGGAAACCGGCCTCCTGCAGAATTATATACAGTTTATTACAATTTTTTACTTTACTAATGACATCCTGTTTGTGTTTATAAAAACTGCTGATACTATCGTGGTACTGTAATTAGTTATTTAGGTAATTGACATAGCATTTACCTACTTGTAAAACCTTACATTCAATTTTGTTCTGATATAATAAATAATAGAGTTTAAGTAAATAGGGTAAGTATACTATTTTCATAATAAATTAACAAAATATTTCACTATTCAAAAAATCTTAAGTTAAATATTGTTTAGAAATATGCTATCCAAATAGTTATTAATAATAGAGCTTAATTCGCCTGTGATACAGGTTTATCCTAGTACAGGCATCGAACTTCGTTATACCTATATTATTTCAAAGATTTATGTTGTATTGTACTAATTTAAACTTTGTTTTTTTTTTATTATATATTAAAAAAAGTTTTTGAGGCTCAAATTTACTGATTTGTGACTAAATATGTTTAGCACTGCATTCAGTTTCTGTCCATCAAAATCAACATAATTATTTTATTTCACACTAGCTTATGCCCGCGGCGTCGCCCGCGTGGAGTTCGATAATTGTACCACGGGAACATACTATCGGGATAAAAAGTATCCTATGTGTTAATCCAGGTTATAAACTACCCGTGTGCCAAATTTCTTCCAAATCCATTCAGTAGTTTTTGCGTGAAAGAGTAACAAACATCCATCCATCCATCCTCACAAACTTTCGCATTTATAATATTAGTAGGATAGGTATGTATAGTCGCCTATAAAACGTCCAAGAATAGGTGCACGGGTTCGTCGTTCAAGGAAGAAATTCCATCATGCATTTAAGCTACTCCATGGTGCAAGAAACTCAAGAATTAGAGGATGATTTCATCTTCTAATAGGGATAGTGACTCATTTTTTTTATTTGTCTATCGGGTAGATTATTAAAAAGTATTTGACACATATTTTTTCTTTTTTCACGTAATCGTAAAATTACGGAGATATTTCGAGTTGAAATGGCGCATGACGTCACGGCTCAGTACACTTTATACCTAGTTGTGACGTAGTGAGCCCCCACTCTCCAACTTTAATGCCTTTAACTAAGTATTTTTTTGTTAACTTGATTAAACAAAAAATACGTATCTAAAATTTTAGTATTACCTGATTGACGGACAAAATAGAATTTCGTTTTCTTTACCCAGTCATCATCCCTATTATAGAGACAGAATGATGTTTACAATATGTCTTTATAGCTTTACCTTTTTAGTTTATGAATGAATTTAGACCTTAAATAGAATAAACTCTGAACGGTATATTAACACATCCATACCTAATATTATAAATGCGAAAGTCACTCTGTTTGTTTGTTTGTTACCTTTTCATGACTAAACGGCTGATCGGATCTTAATGAAATTTGGCAAGAAGATAGATTTAAACCTGGGGAAGGACATAGGCTATATATCATCACGCTACGACCAATAGGAGCGGAGCAGCAATGAATAATGTTGCGAAAACGGGGAAAATGTGACGCAGACGAAGTTGCGCGGGACAGCTAGTGTTAATATACATATTATCACGGTACTCTACCTTGACGAGCTGAGCGAGGTAGAGCGCAGTGAGAGGGGTCTGCTCTGCGGGCTTCATGACCACAGTGCAACCAGCAGCTAGGGCAGGGCCCAGCTTCCATGCGGCCATCAATAGCGGGAAGTTCCAGGGGATAATCTGACCGCATACTCCTACGAACAAAAAAAAACACTCTTTAAAACAAAATGAAAAAAAAAAAACAATTCTATAATTTTGTAATAGTAGAAATAAACAGGCCGGCAGGTCTTTAGTCCTCCCTTCCGACATTTATGGAACTTTTGTGGTAATGGTAAATAAGTAAGTAGGTATGTATCAGACTGTTAATTTCTTATCAGAAGTGGGCTTTCTTAAAAGAAGAGGTTATATGATGCTTAAAGAATTCTGCAATCAAAAACAGACTATCTACACATACCCTATCTATTAGATTCCCCATTGCATCTGCGGTGTACCTATTCATATCAATGATGATTGATGCCTATCTATCTTATAAGTAGATTGCCTAAATTATAACAATATCTGATAAACTTATCAAGTTTATGACTAGATTTTTTACAATATCTGTATCAACATCTTACATGCACACGAAGCTAAATTAAAACACACTGCAAAAATAATTTGCGCTCGACGTGAGTGTTGAGGACAATTTATATTATTTTGTGCCTAGTGCATAACATTACATCACGCCTGTTTTCTTAGAGGGGTTAAGCAGAGATGACCTTTAGTAAACAATACAATGGCCGCCTTCCTACGTATGTTTCCTGCACTCAAACGCCACCTGCTACCATACTTACATCAATTCATAACCATCTGCCCGCCTTTCCCCAAACTATGTTGGGGTCGGCTTCCAGTCTAACCGGATGCAGCCGAGTACCAGTATTTTACATGAAGCGACTGCCTATGTGACCTCCACAACCCAGTAACTGGGTGATACGATACCCCTTGGTAAGACTAGATGTCAGACTTTCGGCTTCTGACTACTCGTAACGACTGTCAAAGATCTACAAATGACAGCAGTTATGCTTTACGGAGGAAACTCGCTATGTAATTATGGTCCCCCAACAACGGACCAACCTAGGCAAGCACGGCTTAACCTTAAAGATCGATCTGTGCGGCTGTTAATATTTAGCCACGACCTCCTCTATACTTAATATCTTATATTATGTGATAAATACGTTTCTAATTAACCAAACCAGATTCTCGAGCAGTCAGAATGATTGATAAATTTTACTACTGAACATATATTGGTTATTTTGCAAACGACAACAATAAGTATTTATGAGGAAAAAACATAACTGTTAACACAATTATGAGATTGTAATTGCTTTTATACATAACCTTGAGACACGTAGGGAAAAAGATAACATCACACAAATGTGAGCTTAACGAAGTTGCTATTAAATAGTATCAAATGTTTTTTTACTTCAACATTGCCAGACAGTTGGAATTTCTCCTGTACCGTGGGTGCGTTTACAACCATTTAAACTCCTATACACAAACATCCAGACCCGGAACAACTACCTGAAGGCCATTCAAACATGAATTTTTCCGTGCGGTAATTGAACCCGTGACACACAGCGCAGCAGCCAGTCCATGAAACATATAAAGTGAGATAAATTAATTATGAACAGATACTTTCGTAAACAAAGCATAAACAACATGTGATTCAAAATCACATCATGTCAACATGCAATCTTGCCGTAACAATGTTTTCAAATGATCTAACATGATACGTTAGAATGCAGTTTATCAGAATGTCTTATTAATGAACAGTCATATGTTTATTTGCTTCTTAAAGGGCATTGGTATCTAAAATCGTCATTTGCGCACTGATAGTAGGTAGCAGTTTTCACACGACTCATATAATTTAATTTGCACTAGACATAATATCTGTCGATACGATATTCGACACCGTAGTTCAATAATGAATTAATGAATGATACATCAATTTTGATCGGAAAGATATCGATCGCAAGTAGTCGATATTCTACTAGGTACTAGGTATAATGTTTGCAAATTTCATACATCCAAATATATAACACGGCACTTATTCAGCTGACGAATGCTTGGTTTGTTTAATTTTATAATATTTATGCTTTATCATGTTGTTGTTATATTACACAGGGGCGATAGGTAATTCATTTAACAACTTTGTATTTTTAAAGGCATAAGAAGGCCAAGCTCGTGCGAAAATTATATCACACACAATACGTTTTAAAGATGTTGACATTCGTTACAAGTAGTCAGAAGCCGAAAGTCTGGCATCCAGTCTTCCCAAGGGGTTTCGTATTACCCAGTTACTGGGATGTGGAGGTCAGATAGGCAGTCTCTTCATGTAAAATACAGAGACTCAGCTGCATCCGGTTAGATTGGAAGCCGACCCCAACGAAGTTTGGGAAAAGGCTAAGCAGATGATGATGACGTTTAAAGATGTTAGGGTTAGATCTCTTATTTCGAACGAATCTCATTCCTGCAGTATCTGATCCCACTTCAGGTAACGTTTCACGTGGAAGGGACTCCGACGCGAAAACGTTAAGAACCCCCTACATAGACCTATTCATCAGATAATTTTTTAAATAGCTGTTCCATACATTTTGACCGTGTAGGTGATGCACTGTTGTAGAAAACAGCTTTTTTAATAACCGATGAAAAAAATTCCATGTAGGGGAGTTCAGAAAGATGTACTGAATTTGTGATAAGCCTTTTCGCACCAGTGTCCTTGTATACGAGAGCAAAACTAGCGGAAGCCGCGCTACTATACACGGTGTAAATCACCTCATCACAAAGCCGTCAACCAAGCATTCTGTACATGAAACTAAGTAACTTTACGCAGAAATAATTGCTGGGAAACGACTTTTTTTTGGGGGGTGTAAAATCATGTTTTGAGGTAGAACTCAATGTTACGCACTGAAAACATTGTGCTGATGGACGGATTGAATAGTACGGTGGTCGTGGAGGTGTTTAAAGTAAAAATCTTACATTAATAACTTGTATTAAAAAAAATACTTACTTGTCAAAAAGTTGGAACTTTGACCCCTAATATCTCCGTAACTAGAAGGTTCCCAGGTATGGTGTAGAACAAAAAAAATATCACAGGGAGAACCAGTGCCTTTCGGCTTCGTTAAGAGGTGTTTTACACCCTTTAGACCTATTCATCAGATAATTTTTTAAATAGCTGTTCCATACATTTTGACCGTGTAGGTGATGCACTGTTGTAGAAAACAGCTTTTTTAATAACCGATGTAAAAATTTCCATGTAGGGAAGTTCAGAAAGATGTACTGAGTTTGTGGTAAGCCTTTTCGCACCAGTGTCCTTGTATACGAGAGCAAAACTAGCGGAAGCCGCGCTACTATACACGGTGTAACGGAAACGGTATATACATCCTTAAGGGTGTGCTACAGACCATCAAACTGAACATGTTTCTCATCATTAAAAATTTTTTGCAGCAAAAAAAAATATCAGCTGTCTATACATTTGGGTCGAATAGGTATTGCAATTTTCTATGGGGCAGCAGATATTTTTTTTGCTGCATTTTTTTTTTATTATGAGTAACATGTTCAGTTTGATGGTCTGAAGCACACCCTTAAGGATGTATATACCCTTTCCGTTACACCCTGTAGAATTCGCCTGTTAAAAAAATAGAAAACAATAGTACCTAACTACGAGCGCTCATATCGTCACGGCTAGGTTAGATGGCATCATTCCATTGAGTCATTGGTTTACCTTCCTAATCACAACAGTCGTATCGATTGACAATGGTCGATACACCAACTCGTTATTTTATTGATCGTATAGCAAATGTCGTCATACGGAGGATCGGCGGCTAGAAAAATCCTTAAATCTGGAGTCGGTTGCTTACCTTGCTTAACAAGGTTTTTCTTCAAAAATAGGTATATATGTATTTTATTAAAACAAAATGTACCTAGTTAGGTAGACAGGACGAGTTCTAAGCAGAACTCCTCGGAGAGAGAACATAAAACCAAAGTATGGGTTTTTTCATCAGGAGTTTCTCAATAGTAAGCAGCGTTGGAGTTTGAATTCGTGTCCGGTTGATGCCCATAGGCTGGCCTCTATTAGGTACATGGGAATTAGACAGACAAAATGTGGGTGTACTATAAAGTGCACCTCCGTGATGTTATTAGTAAATCTGTGTTACCACATACCGACAGGCTCATGGCGGGTATACGCGAAGTATTTCCCATCAGTGGGCAGCACCAGACCGTGGCTCTTATCAGCCCAGCCGGCATAGTAGCGCAGGTTCTTGATAACAGCCTGTACGTCGCCGTAGTAAGCCGCCGTGTACGGCTTGCCGTTATCCAGGGTTTCCAAACTCTAAGGAAAGATAAGAATTTGTTTAGGTTTGGAAGAAAAAGTTAAGAGTATGAACGTGGCTGGATAAGAATATTAAAGACACCGGGTGCCAATACATTTTCAACTACACACCAAAGACTACAACTACAACTAAAGAAACTATTGATGTTTTCGTTATTCCAATCCTCTGCATCTCTTGAAAGTCAGAATCAACAGTGACGACTTCTTGCTCTGATCCCAAATTAGTTGGGATGCAATTGGGATCAATAATCCACCAATGGCGTTAACCTATAGGTACCATAACACCCCGACTCATCAGTCGGTATTGTACGGATTGAAGAAGCTATGAATCGTGGTAGGATAGATAAGAATTAGTGGCCGACCGAATTTCGGTTTCGGTCGAGTTTCGGCAAAAAAACGAGTTTCGGTTTCGAAACTGCATTCAGGAGTTCTCGCGCTGCGATCGGTCATGTTCGGTGCGTTGAGTCAAGATAAAAGAGATTTATTTTGTTTTCTTTTTTGTTTATTACTTAAATATTAAGTGCCTATGCCGAAGACTGCATAGCCATGTGACAGAAAATATGTGTGTGAGATAGAAGTTTCGGTTTCGGTCGTAAAAACCAGTTTCGGTCGGACACTAATTAGAATTATCAAATATTATTCAAATTTTAAATCAAAATCTGTCAGCCAAATCAGTCGTTTAAGTACATCATGCACCCGACGCATACGACTGGTCGATATGCTCGCCCCTATCCACTAGCAATTATAATGTCTTTGTGGGAACCATCAACGTCATCAGAATTCCAATCCATAACCTACTAGGTCCGAAGCTTTACAAACGAGTTACGAGTTAGCAGCAACAAACTGGTATTACTAGAAAACCTGCTAACTCTAAAGCTTAATTAGGCCGTAATACAAAGTTGCAACTTGGGAGTAATAAACGTTGGTGATTGCACCATCACTGTATAAGAAATAGTTACTTATAGCTCGCAGTTGCCTCGTTCTTGTACCTCGTAATCATATCATTTATTTGTCAGAATGTGGTACATTATATGATCTGATGATAAGTATTGGTATCATCACATTCTGCCAAGTATCGTAATATCGTAATAGTGCTCGTAATTGCCTTATCATCCAAAGGTTGAATTTCTCTTGCACTTGATAATACTAAAAGTTGTAAATTTGTTTTAAGAACAAACCAATGTGTAATAATATGACACATTGGTTTGTTCTTAAAACAAATTATTACTGATACTGTTAGCCTGCGTCATCCCACTGCTGGGCAAAGGCCTCTTCCCATGACTTCCAATTGTTTCGACCTCGTAGAAGATGGCGGGACGAGCTGGATGTCATGTGTCAGATATTTTCATCAATTCTTATTGAAGTTTCAATTTACTCGGAGGGAGATTTTTTAGTAAGTAGTAAAGAAATTGCGAGGTTGACTACACTAGTACTCTATACATACTTTACTGCATGCAATGTGAGGTTGAATGAACGGGCAACGGACGCTTGGCGGAGCATTGGTTTTGTCGGTACAAATACTAAGTACAAAAACGAATACAAACTAAGTATAGGTCTATTGACCAGACATCACCGTGAGTATACAGCATATTGTATCAAACGTGTGGGACGAGTACGTATTAACATTTTGTATAGCACAGCTGATTATTTTTTCGCGATAAAGTTGTTGGTACCATACAGAGAGTTGTTCAGTTTAATGATCTGTACAACAAACTTGAATACGACCACACTTTTCTGTTAAGTAGGTACACGCAGTATTTGCCACAAAAATAGTCACATCTTTTGTAAGTTAAAACCTAGAGACCTACAGCTACGCATTCTGTCTCCGTAGAACAATGGTAAAAAGAGCAAAACTGTTTGTTTTATTAAAACCATTGTTTAGCTGACGTTTTAAGATAGGCATTAGAAGCGAAGAGCATTATCCAGTATCCTGGGCAGTTTTCATAGTGTAGCTGTCTTTATTTACCGCAAACCAGTTTCATATAGAAGAAGGCAGCATGCATTTTGCTGGTATAAAGTAATTTGCATAAACCATAAAATATTTGGAAGCGTCTGTTAGGTCACGAATTATCAGAGGTTATGATAAACAGAGATAATAGATATGTTTGTTTGCTTTAGCATATGTAAGTAAGCCGCTTACATAATTTTATCTTGAATAGAAATAATATTTGACGCGCTGTGCGGAGAAACAGATCATCGATTACTACTAAAATCTACCGAGTAAAATTAGAAAAGCATTAGATTTTGCCGCAATTCTCAAGGGTAATTAGATATTTTATGTGATAGATAGCTAAGCCAAGCGACGTCGACCTATAAGAATATCATGTAGTAAGAGTAACGGACACGGTACGGTAGCGAACTACCGATATCTACAATTTAGTATGTTTGGTTTTGGTAGTATGTTTGGTAGCTGATGCGTATAGAACAGTGTTGGAAAAGTATTTTCTCTCATGGTCGTAATTTCACCTGCAACTTTAAAGCTCATTCATTATAGATAGGGAGCGTATGCGGGTCGGGCGCGGGTGACGTGCGGGACCCACTCCGTTTTTGGTGGCGGGCGAGAGGCGCATGCACCGAATCATCGCCCGACCCGCGCCCGCTTTCTGTGAGTCTGTATTGTATCGTCTCAGTCACTCGGCTCAAAAGTGGCCCTACCTCGGCGTCAAGTTTCGCGCAGCAGCTATTTTTGGCTGGATCTCAGAAAGCCAGATTATCTTAACACCAGATTCTCTATACAGCAGATTTCGAACAGTCGAAATCAAAATATTTAGCTCTTTAGGCAACAGATCCCGCAAAGGCGGGGCCCGCGGGATCAGTCGACCTAATGCATTTTTGAATGGGTCAATTGGTCGGGCTGACTAATTTTGAGATTTGTATTGTCAAGAAGAAAACTTTCTTGATATGATAACGACCACGATCTTAGTGATCGTTGGAGCCAATTAAAGGACTTCTTTAAAATAGTTAGAAATTAAAAACCCAGCAAAGGTACTAGGCTAGCATAAGTTTAAGGTAGTATGTATATTAAAAGTTCTGGGTCGGTTAGTAGAACTAAAACGACATCACCAGACGACATTATTAGCCTTGGTAAAGTTATCTAGGTCTTTCCTAAGCGATTTCAAAATGTTTGCATGCTAACTTCCAGTGAAATTAGCATGAAAACCGATTTTCGGTTTTCCGGCACGCGGTTTTTTTTTTGTTTTCATGGTTTATTGCGGTTAATTTATTTGTTTGCATCGTAGAGGTTTTCATGCAGGGAAACACTGCAGTAGGTACGTAAAAAAAGTTAAAAAAACTAAAATGTCCGCAATTTCTTCGCAAATGTCTGCCGCAGCTTTTTGTCGTTTAGTTCTTTTGGAAGATTGACCAAATTCTTCGATTAAAAAAGGGTTAGGAATAAATACTTACAGCCAGGTAAGTCCTGTCTCTCTCGACCAGGTCGGCTAGTCTGCTAAGGAGGTAACCCCTCTGGGAGGCGTCCATTTGCCTCCATGGTGAGCCCAGCCTGTTGAAAAATGTATTACCTTTAGCTATTCGTGAAAAGGGGCAACTGATAGAGAGAAGTATGGAAGAAGACATGCAGCGCCGCACCAACCCCAAATAAATTGGGAAAAGGGCAGAAGAATGATGAGATAGTACCACCGCGCGAGTTTCCTCTACCAAAAAAAAAAGAATGACGGGAATCGGACCATAAATCACAAAGACATTGGTGAACATACCTGAAAAAAAAAACATAACCTACTCCTTTTTTAGAAGTCGGTTAAAACAAGCTGGTGTTAATTTTATGGATCATTTCTTTATTTTATGGCTCGGATTTGAGAATTATTATAAAATGTTATTTTTTATTTAAGAAAGGTTGCACATACCTGAATGCCTCTTTGGCAGCTTTGACAGCGATATCCACATCAGTCTTGTTAGCCTGCTGGACCTCAGCAGTGACCTGGCCATTAGTGGGATTCTCAGTCTTGAAGGTCTTGCCGTCTGATGACTTCACCCATTCATTGTTGATGAACAGCTGCAATGGAAGAGACAGTTTAGCTGAAATATGGATAAACAGTTCTAATTGTACGCAAAATAAGCGTGTTGTGAAGGAATTATAGAAGCAGCCAGCTTTGCTTAAGGTGTAAGCGACAAGGTGGCCCAAAAAATTCAAATTTTCTTATGTTTTTCACAATTTGCTAGTCTGTGACACTTTTTATGTTGAATAAAATATGATACGCGGCAGTAACTAATATGGCTTTACCGAGTTATAATTATTAAAGTCATCAATACAACCCCTTTAACTTCATTTAACTCCATAGAATGACTTTTACATGAAATAGTCATTTGTTGGGATTAACGGAACTGAAAGGGTTTGTGTTGATGATTTTAATTACGTAAATCCATACGTTATGAGGCCGCGTATCATAGTTTATTCAAAATAAAATTGAATTTCACGGGCCACCCTGTCGCTTCAACCTTAAGGACTTCCATCTTATAAATAAAAAGGTTTCACTTATGTTATGGTATATAAGGAATTACATAATTATAAAGTTATGTAAATAAGGATAACTTAAAACCAATTTCAAGTTTAGTGAAGAATAATATTTATTTATTTAACTAGCTTAACTTAACTTATTTTACTATGTTTTCTTTGTGAGAAATACAATACTAATTAAATTAATATTATTCTATTATGATAATAATTGCATTGCAATATTCTTCTTTTTGTTTTGATGATATCCATCTGTTTGCGAATATAATACCAAAGCAAAAGTATTAAGTATATATCTAGCTAGTTATTTTACTTGGCTATGTTTGCTATGAGTATGTAGGTATAAATGACATTTTTATGTATGGATGGAGGTAGTTATCAGCAAATAAACAACCTAAGTTTTTTTAATATCAATAGTAAAATATAATATGGATGCGGAATGAAATTAAATCACGAATATAATGTCTGCCTTAGTTATTATGGCCTTTAACGGCAAGCTGCTATACGTCAGCCGGTTTGCCGGCCAGATGACCTTGAATATTGATAATAAAATAATGTAACAAACACCGTAGCTTCTTGCATCGAACACATTACAACACAATCATTTATTACGATTACCTCCATAGTTACCATCGTATTAAATGGCATATTATATTTTTTACGCACTTATCACAATGATAACATTTTATAAATTGAACTTCTATTAATAATGTTTACATTAATTTGTTATCTCGTACGTACCCCTGTATATAAAATCTCAGGCTTCGTTTGAGGTGCAGGGGCAGCAGCAGCAGCTGAGGCGAATCTCGCCTTTTGCTGAACCGCTCTGCTTAATTGTCGTAACATTTCGATAAATACGTGTAAATCCTACTGTTACGGACAACAGACTGAACTTGGACTGAAAAAATTGGCAGTATTCCAAGTTCCCGCGCGACGCGTGCTGAACTCATTGGCTTTGTTATCGCTGACATTGACAGTCTGGAGTGCCTGACAGTGGCAACCATAATACAAACAACGACAATATCATATCATCATGTAGCATTGGTAAATTCAATTCAGCCGGTTATTTTTTGATGGTTATCTTTTCGATTGTCTGTAACTATCAGGCTTCAGTTTATACACCGAATTTGGATGATAACTGAAAATTTCATGGAGTAGTTGGTGGATTTCTTTGATTTAGTAGAATTCTGTTTCACTGGCACTTGGCAACACATTACTTTACTCTTTGTCTGCCTGTCTGTTTCAGACATTTCCATTGATATAAAATTAAATATCAATGGACATTTCAGACTAATTTAAAGTTATCTGTGAATGTCAATTTACTTACTGTCACCCTACTCAAGAAAACTGCCAACTGAAGACTAGGCAGCATGGTCTCAGACCTTAGCCTGTTCCGAAAGGAACAAATTAAAAAAAAAAAAAAACTTACTGTCAGTCTGTCAGTTTTGCTGTCAGTCGGCGAAAAACCTGTATTGTGTTTCAAAATATTTGTATTTTTTTTTAATTTTTACTTATATTACTGAGCAAATGGATAAAAAAATAGCTGAATCCCATCTTTATAAGAAAATATATGATTCACAACCAATTCAAATAATCTTATCTGTTGATAAGCAAATAACGAAAAATTTAATAAGTGGTCAAATTGCTACAAGGTGTGTTGAACTTTGAACATTGTATTAAATCTGAGTTGATAACTTGTATCTTCATCATAAAAAAACTTATGAGATCCTATGTTTTTTTCAGACCATCAGGTTCAAACGGAATATGGTGTTGTGTACTTCTACCAACAGTGCTTGTGTTTTATTCAATCTTGCACCAAGTCTTAGAACTATACACCTTTTTGGCGTACATATCTCTTGGATTATTATGTTATTGCTTTTTATTTACTGTCTTTCTGTCCATATCAAACTTGGTCTTGAAGGAGCATATTTTTGGAGGATGTGTAGCATCAAGTCTTGTGGCTACAGTGTTTGTATATGCAAGTCAAGGATATGGTAATATATGAGACACATACTGAAGTAATTTTTGTGTGAAAATTCGTGCATTTCGTACATGATCCTTTTGTTAATTTCCAGGTTTAGTATTCTCTCTTATATACCCCATGATAGCCGTTTACTCATTTAGTTTACTGTTGAAAGAGGTCCTCTCAAAATGTCCCCATACCTTCACAATAGGGGAGGCAATGCTTGTTGTACAGAGCATTGTGCTGTTTGTTGTCATGGCCATCTGCATGATTTTTCACAATATGTGTGAAGAGGCAGATGCTGAAACAAAATTAATAAATGCTGTTATTTTTGTAAGTATTCTGAACGAATGATTAATATGATTTAGTTGTTAAAAAAAGCTGTTTATAGAAATAACTTATCATTTAATTTATTCTTATGAACTTTTCGTTTTTTTTTGTTCGTTTTTTTTCTTACTCAAGTATGGCAATCTATGAGCTCTGATTGTTTGCCACAAATGATGTATTATTCAATTTTTTCTTATTCCCAAAAAATATTACCTATTTTCAGACCATATTATCATCAGTGGGAATTATTGTTACAGCATTGATTGTTTTGGATGAAAGACTAAAAACACTTGCAACACTTATGTACATAACAAGTATTGCAGGGGCATATGCACTAGTGATGTTACATCTTACACTTGGAATTGATTGTACAATTAAAATAGTCACATATTTCATTCTGGATGAGAGAAAAGTGAGTAATTTGTTAATCCTACTAATATTATAAACGCGAAAGTTTGTAAGTATGGATAGATGGATGTTTGTTACTCTTTCACGTTAAAACGACTGAATGGATCTGGATGAAATTTGGCACAGGGATAGATAATAGTCTGGAATAACACATAGGATTTTTATCCCGGTAGTGTGTTCCGTGGGACAGTTACCGAAAAAACGCAGACGAAGCTGTGGGCAGAAGCTAGTACTTATATAAATTAACAAACATAAATAATGAAAAGTGTTTGATGAAAGGGGGTCCATTAATTACATGAGGCAATTTTGGTAATTTTCGACCCTTTGGTGAGATTTGATTTGACACCCTCACCCTCAAATTTATCAAAATGCATGGTTAATACGTGAATCTATGCTTGATTGCATTGGATTGATTTCTAAAATATATTTTGCTTAATTATTTTCATTGAATATTTGTTATTAAATATTATGGTGTAGAATTAAGCCATATTTTAGTGGACAAACATGTTTTCACGCTATTTTAAACTTTCTTTCAAAAAAAAGTGATATTTGCCGAGACCCCACCCTCTCCCTCTTAATATTGGGTAAGATTTTGCTCGCCATTCTTCCCCCCCCCCAAACGACTCACGTAATTAATGGATTTCCCTAAAGCATCCCAATTCCGCATTTTGGTGGACATCCCAACCCCAACCCAAACACATGGATTGATTTGGAATCTCAATCAATGAGTTTAAAATTCATGAGAAACTCTTAACCAGATCCTGTGTTACTCATAGCTGTCACCTTGATGGCATTGAATCTGACTGACAGCCTTGTGGCTCCAGTGGTTAAAATCACTTCTGCTGAACTTGATTTTGGGTTTGATTGCAAGTTCAAAGTTTTTTCTTTATTGTGTGGTTATTGCCTAATTTGGTATCGCCCATCGGCCTGTTTTGTTTCACTTGTCTTTACGTGCCATCGAGAAATATCTCTCAGGCATGCTGGTTTCCCCACAATGTGTTCCTTCACCAAAGCAAGTGATAATTAAGGTCAAAGTGATATTGAGTTTATCCATAATAATATGATATTAGCAGCCTTTTTTTTTTTTTGCGGATGGGAAATCATCAAATGACTTCTCCCGCTCTGGGCGGAGCGGGAGGGAGTGTCAGACTTGACTGACTAAAACCCACCCATGTTCCTTCTTAGCCCTTTGTGTTCCAGGGCCGCGGTATCTCTTTCGAACAACCCGCAGCCCTGGCAGGCATCGGCCCTTTCGGACCCCTTCCGGTTTGCTGACATCTCCTTGAGGCGCGCGTGGAACACGTACGCGCCGTCGACACGGCCTGTCGTCATGAGACGGACGGACGGTGATCTAGCCCATTACTCACCGTCCACAGGCTCGGGATATTAGCAGCCTGGAGTCGTATTAGTGCACGCGTAGCATGACCTCTGTAGAAACGAATTTTGTCTACGGAAGAATCGACATAATGACAGACAGACAATAACAATCTGTCAGTTTGTTGATTCTTCCGTCAACATAGCCCGTTTCTACGGCGGTTATGCTACGCGTGCAGGAGATAGCTGTTATTTCAAAATTACCAACAGACACTGCAATTTCATTTATTTCTATTCACTATAAACTTCATTTTATTATTTTCAGTGTAAACTTACCGCGCTATGGCTCTGCCTGGTCATTTTAGCAGTGTTTGTGGTACTAGGCCGTACCCAACTCAATATCAAAGCAAGCACTGTAACCCGCAAAACATTTCACATACTTGCTTCAATTGTATTCCTCACTGGCATTGTATCTGACATCGCATTGATAACCCTTGCGGCTGGAGTCGGGTTTAGTATTATGATATTAGTTGAGGTAAGTAATAGAATATTGCAGGCAGTCTAAGAACTACGAATATTCCCAGTTGCCCCGGGTGGCGACTGGGAACTTATTGCCCTCACTTCAAATCGCTTTACATTGCGGCGTGTTACAATACTGTCTGTCTTTCGGCCGCGACTGTTTTGTTTAGTATGTCCCTAATAAAATAATATCACTTTATAATAAAACCACATTGAAAAATCTGACCGGCAACCAACAATCTCGGCCTTATGACAGACATACGTCTAAAACGGTTACATTCTGTATAGCTTTAAAACTGCCATGTATTGTAAATGAAAGATCTTTTTACGAAAATGTTTGCTGTGTTTCAGGCTATTAGGAAATCTGGAATAGAAACAATATCACCAGCACTTCAGTCTGCATTTGAAGTGTATAGTGATGAAAAGGTATGTTTCGTTTAGTATTGCGTTATTTTCTATGATACTTAACTATGTCTGGCGGTGCTCGGAGGAGTTGGTGGCTAAATAATAACAGCTGCACGGGTCGCTCTTTAAGGTTAAGCCGCGCTTGCCGGGGTTGGTCCGTGGATGGGTGACCATAATAGGGGATGATCACATTTTTTTTTCTTTGTCCGTCGGGTAGTTTATTGAAAATTATTGGACACGTATTTTTTCTTTTTTCACGTGGTCATAAAATTACGGAGATATTATATTGAGTTGAAATGTCGCATGACGTCACATGTAGGTAAGTTTTATACCTACTTGTGACGTAGTGAGCCCCTACTCTCCAACTTTAATGAGTTTTAACTAAGTATTTTTTTGATAAAACAAAAAATACGTGTCTAATATTTTTACCTGTCTGACGGACAAAATAGAATGTCGTTTTCTTTACCCAGTCCGCACCCCTATTACATACCGAGTTTCCTCCGTGCCTCGGAAAGCACGTTAAGCCGTTGGTCCCGGCTGTCATTTGTAGATCTTTGACGGTCGTTATGAGTAGTCAGAAGCCAAAAGTCTGACATACAGTCTTACCAAGGAGTATCGTATTACCCAGTTAGTGGGTTGTGGAGGTCAGATAGGCAGTCGCTTCATATAAAATACTGGTGCTCAGCTGCGTCCGGTAAGACTGGAAGCCGACCCCAAGATAGTTTGGGAAAAGGCTAGGCAGATGATGAACTATATCTGGCAGTATGGTATTTTGGAACCTTTATAGGTTGCTTTGTACTTTATCTATCTATCTGCTTGACAAAATATAAGCACACCTTCATGACATAATATGGTATATTATAACCAACTTAATATAGTACAGTCCTAACGCAGTAAAATCCATTATAAATGCAAAACTATCTTTAAAGGATTTTTTTGCACGGAAGTATCTTAAGTTACTTTTTGTAACATCAGTTATCTGCAATTATATGCTGCAGTAAAAGTCCCATCAAATTCGGTCCCGCCGTTGCGGAGATTAGTCGGAACAAGCAGACAGACAATTTTTTTTTTTTATAATTATCGGAAGTAGTGGAGGGAAGCTTTTGCCCAGGAGCAGGACAGAGTAGACTTGAAAATAAATAAAAGTTCCGTGTACATAATAATTTCATATGAATTCAGTAAAAAGCAGTTATTTTTAAATTACAAGCAGACACTTTAATTTTATTGACATTATATTTTTCCAGGATGCCGGTTGTTTCGCGATGACGCCGATTTACCTGTTTGTAGGACTGGCTTGCCCGCTCCTTTTGGTGCCGGTACATCCAGGGTACGAGTTGGAGTTGCTTAGCGGAGTCCTGTCCATAGGAATAGGAGACACTGCCGCCAGTTGGTTCGGCTCCAAATATGGAAACCACAAGTGGGCAGGTGGGTTTAACATAATTATAGAGCTACAGTGCTGCCAAGAGATTTGTGGTTGGTGCAGCATTTCTACTTCTTCCATACGTCTCTATTACTGCCACCTCCTTTCAAGCCATATCATCTTTTACACAGTCCATCCATCGTTTCCTTGGTCTTCCTTTTCTCTTATACCTATCTACGTTCATACTGAAAACTTTCCTCATGCCAAGAGAACCATGCTGCACCATACAGGGCTCCTCCACCCTCTATAATGCAGCTGTTTTCAAAGTTTGTAAAAGAATCTTTTACAATTTTATTTTTAGTCTCGAATTCATTATTCTCTATGCTTTAGATTCAACCTCTGTGGTCAAGCAACTAGAACTGTTTTTATAGATCCAAATTGATTAGCAATCTGAGATTAGCAATAGACAAATCAAATGCCTATGCGCCACTGTACGATATAGCCAATCGGCCTACTCAGACAGCCTGGTTTAAACATTAGAGAATAAGTGTATTGAAACGTTTTCTGTTGCAGATGGACAGAAATCGATAGAAGGCACAGTCTTCAACATTTTATCACAAGTGGGTGTGATGTATGCGCTCCAGTTCTTCGGTGAGTACATCATTGAGACGTTCTTAAATCTCATAGGTAATTTGTTTAAATTTTAGTTCAATGGCAGTATTTATCGTGGAGCGGCTGCGCATCTGTGTTACTCTACAAAAGACTGGCTGTCAGACTTTAGGGGCCAACAAACGAGCTTTTCTCAGTTTATCACGATCTCCCATCGACGAACCGACTTCGGCATCTCCCATCCACGAACCGACTTCGGCAAGCGTTGCTTAATTTTGGAGATCGACCCGAGTATATTTTATTATTTAACGATGAGGTCGAGGGTCGAGCCCCTCGGTTTTTGAATAATATTGATATTATCATTGTCCTCATCACCCACAACCCAATTTCATCCACTGGTTATTTGTAAGCCTCTTTGCTTGTCCCAATCTCGCATGTTCCTTTTTTTCTGGCGAAAAAAATGCCTGCCGCGTTACCTTTGTGTGGTTCGCACCCACTAAAAAGTCCACCGTCTTTGCGAACTTCTCGCATGTTCCTGTCCCAGCCTCGCCCATGTTTTACCTGCGATGGCGATAAAGTTGTCTGCCGAATAATCTATCTAAGATTCTATTATATCATTACAGATATTATGGCGGACAGTTGCGCTTTGATTCGGATCGCAGTCACAGCAGCCATCTCAGGCCTGGTCGAGGCAAAAACCGATCAAGTGGACAATTTGGTACTACCCTTAGTCAGCATCATTGCATTTCAATTAACTACGGTACTTTCTCATTAGCTGATATTTTTGTTTATTTCTGGCCAAATGTAGAAAGAAAAAACTTATTTATGGCGTTATAATATAATTTTTGAGCTGCTTGTGATAAAAAAGTGAGTTTAGTTAGGATACTTTTGTATTTAAAAATAAGAGTATCATTTGATGGGTTGGTGGAAAATTGGGTAGGTAGTTTGATATTTTTATACAGATTTTTATACCTGAAAATGAGATTTTAAAAACATTCCAATGTTACCAAAGAGTAGCCATAACATTTTGTGAATAAGATATTTTTATAAAAATAAATTATTTATTTTACTGTATTAAAGTGTTTTATTTATCAAAACATAATCACATTTGTATTTGTTCTGTTGTAATTTTTTTTTAACATTTATCTATTGTGGAATGATTTGTGGGTCATCCTTTCTCCTCACTAAAATAACCTTTTCTGAAATATGGTGTGGAAGCGCCAGTTAACATTTTCAATAATTATCATAAACTGTTCAAGTATTTGTGTTGATCATTTAAAATACATTTTCAAATAAAAATAAAGTTGTGAGCATAAAGACTACTTGAGAAAACCTGCTGCTCGTTAATCAACATTAATACTATTTACAACCTCAGGCTTAACTTCAACACAATCATCATTTTGTTCATCCTTAACTTCTATGCAAACACCATTTTGTTCCTCCTTAACTTCTAATTTGATTATTTTCGCTTTATCGTCAGCAACACCATTCACTGCGCCAACTTCAGTACTATTTCGTTTACTCTTTATTAATATCCTTTTTTTCTTAACACCTTTGCATTTCGCTTTGAATGTCTTCTCTAATTGTAAAACGTCGCGTCTGTCGATGGTCCATTCTAGGGGTCTTTGTAATGCTTCTAGTGTGGGGTTCTCGTCTTTACAATATGTTGGTATTTCTAAGCAAAGTATGTCCATTACTTTTTCTAGTACCTCGTCTACATAGTAGTTTATTACTAAATCTGCTTTGTTGTCCTAGAAAGAAAGTTTGTATTTTATACATGCAATTCATTTTTCAGACTTGTTTTGCTTTTTTATGGGCATGTTATGGAGAGGAATGAAGAAAACGTGAGGAAAGTTGACTATGGATGTGGGTGGCTGTAAGAGTAGAGGAAGACCGAAGAGACGATGGATGGGCTGTGATGATGAAGGACGATATGGCAAGCTTGGTGTCAGATGAAATGGCGAGGAATAGAAAAGTATGGAAGAACATGCTGCGCCGACCCCAAATAAATTGGGATAAGGGCAAGTGAATGATGAAAATGTAGAATATTTACTTACATGTTTGGTAGGTTGTAAGTTACAAATGACTAGTTTTCCACCATACTTCACTGTCTCTAGAGGTAGATTTCCACTTGGCACAATTTGAAGAGTTGTTCCCAAGCAGATGCTTAGATCTGCAATACTGAAATAGAAGTTGAGCATATTATGAAAAAGTAAAAATAAATTATTTATTTAGATCGTAAAATTACAAATATAATAAAAATAGCTGCACATGTAATTTATCCTTTTGTAGCCTATGTATTAATCTAGGGTTTAATCTATCTATATACTAAATTTCATCCAAATCCGTGCAGCCATTGAGGCGTGAAGGAGTGAGAAACACACACACTCACTCACAAACTTTCGCCTTTATAATATTATTGTGAAACACTAACTTATATTATACAGTTAGAAGTAAAGTAACTGAAAGCTGGAAGGACTAGTATGAGGGCCATAGAACTTTGCTTTCTGTAATAGCTATCTCCAAAAATACAATACTAACCTGGAATGTAGCTCAGCCATGGTCAGATCATTCTCAGGCAGGCTGTGCTCCCAGTCCAGCACTCCATCGTACAGCTTGCCCCTGCATGGTCTGGATGAGGTGTATTCTGCCGGACATGGATTTCCACTGCACTTCTTGCCCACTGTTTCTACTGGGAAACCTCGAATAAACTGCCTGAAAGCAATTTTAAGATTTTTATAATGAAGCGTTTAGACAAAGAAATATAATATTTAGTCTCCAATCGATACTTCGGCTTCGGCCGAATTACAAGCGCCAAAATTGATTGAACGCGAGGAAGCGCGATGGAAGAGGCGACGCAGGTTTAGGGGACCACATTTCGAATTGTTATTAATATTATTTCTCAAATCAAATCAAAATAATTTATTTCAAGTAGGTTAGTTACAGGCACTTTTGAATAGTCATAAAACAATAAAAATGAAGCTACAGTCCCAGTCACGAGACATAATAACTGGGAAAGTACTGTAGTTGCCCATTCCAAAACGTAGATCTCTATGGAGAAGAATGGGCAAGAAACTCCAAATCCACTCCACCCCAACTTGATCTGACAAATTTCTTCTTTTTGCACTATTTCTGACAAATTGTAAAGTCATTTTAATCAGTTCGTGAAGTTAATTATACAGGCTGGCAATTTAAAGTCAAAATAAACTTTAAATTAAAAAAAAAAACATTACATGCTTTATTTTTAGTTTTAGCCAATCTTGAAGTGAATTCCTTAGGGTTACTAAAGCTTCGGCCTTGGCCGAGAGTTGTGGCGATAGCTGATTAATGGGCTTCGGCCAGAAATTTTATCTTCATTTGGACACGAATAACATGGTTCTTAGCAAGAAAATATTATGGTTCTTCCTAGTTTGTGGGTGAGGGTGTATCCAATAGTATACATATATGACCTTATAGGTAGTATCCTACTATAGATGGCTGCATCACCAAAAGGGCGCTTCGGCTGACCAAGCCACAGCTACGCATAATCACAGCCGCCATTACTGGGCACGGCTCTTATAATAAACGCCTCTTTGTCTTAGGAGTCACAGATAGCCCACTGTGCAGAGCCTGCATGGAGGAAGACGTGACAGCAGCCCACGTGCTTCTACACTGCCCAAAGGTTGCAGCATACAGGGCAAAGTACCTCGGTAACCCAGGTACTCTCCATGAGATCGTCAGCAACACCAAGGAGCTGCTGGCCTTTCTCGGGGAGCTGGGGTGGTTGGAGTAATGTTCCCACCCGCACGCAAAATACGCGCCTTGGACGTGGAGTTGCGGAAACCAGCCCGCTATACTATACTATACTAGGTAGTATCTAGAAAGAATGGTATCCACCTGGAAGAATTAAGCAGGTTTCCTAGTAACAGGCATAGTTATTGTCTTGCCCATAAAACAGGCTTATGAAAGATGTATAGGTTGAAAGTGTCACTGTAAGAACATAACATTTTATGAGTTTCAAGTCACCATGGTGTTGAGGCTGTTATTATTATTATTATTTGGCTTTATAGCCTACCTTTCAAGAAAACATATACCTTTTACACAAGTTACACTCATCAACAAACATGTTCCCATGTAACTCGGACAGGTACTTTCTTGGCAGGCCAGACTTTAGGTGCAGACCATCAATGTTCTGGCTGATGATGTAGTGGATTTTGTTGCATTCTGTCAACTTCTTCAGTATCATGTGAGTCTTTGTGGGTTCAGCATCGTCAAAGGAAATGTTTATGTTCGGTTTTTGGCCTTTTTTCTCTAAAGTCCACACTCCATTGGGACCCCTGGAATGTTAATTTGCTTTTTATAGGTGTGTTTGGTACAGATTAGGGAAGCATGGTACATTTGAAGGAGAATGTATTGCTTGCAGACAAAAAAAAAAGAAATGAGACTGAAAAACCAGTCATCAGTTTTGCACGACTTTCAAGCATTCAAAGAAAATCTACAGGACCCTTCAATTTTATTTATTTGTATAGATTGACTGTTCCCATTGTTGGAAGGTCTCTCGTATGTGAGAGGGAGGATAGAATATGACGACAATAAATCTTTGATTGTCAATGTCCCACTGTTTTATTTTTAAATCTCAAAATTTTCAGAGATTAATAAATTATCACAGGCACTATTGCATTAGGAACATTCCGCAGCTTCCTAACTGAATATTCAAAATTTCCTGAATAAAACTATACTTAAAATTCCAAAGAGGATTTATTTACCTGAAGTCTGGTATTCCAGCTGAAGTACTAATGCCTGCACCAGTGTGAACCACCACATGCTTTGCTTCGATTATCAACTGAGCCAACAACTTACACTTCTTATCAAACTTCTCCAATGAGTCGAATTTCTAAAATCACAAACCGCAAAAAAAAAACGTAAAGTAAAAATTTTGTTCCATAGTCGTAAAACAACATGTGAGCAAACTTAATAAATTTTGGCTTGTATACCTCCGGTACTCCTAGTACTCCTTTGTTTTCATACGCGGATAATCCTTCAGCGTAATTGCAAGACATTCTAAAGTGTACATAGAAATTAGCGAGTCTATTAATTTAAATTCAATTTTGGTACACAAACAAACCACAACTTTATTTATTTTGACAAATTGACATAAATGACAGTTGTTTGGGATTAGGGCAAGAGAAAGATGAATGCAAAGGAATTCAACGATCGATTGGTCAGTTTAGTTCAGAAACAGTATTGAAAAGAATTGGGAATCGACTAAACTTTTATGTTTCTAATTCATCATCTTTCTGCAGGCGCAACGCTTTTTCTTCTTTCATCCTCCCCTATCAGACGTCAGAAGTATATGATCCAGTCATTTACTTCTTTTCTAAAATTCTTCATTAAATCCATCCATCTTTTCTTTGGCCTTCGTCTTCCTCTTCATCTACATATTTCCGTCGACTTTTAGTCACATGCGTCTTATCCCTCTTCATGTTTTATTTTTCTTATTAATTTCCTTAAAATTACTATGTATTTAATTTCACAGTTTTTAAAATAAAGAATCAAATGGGGAGAGACCATTTTAATAAATAGTTAAAGTCGACTAAAAGGGAGAGTCTTTCATCGACTAATTACACTTGAAGGCAGCAACGAGCAACACTAGTGTCAACTTCGATTTTATTCGTCGTTCATTGACTTGTTTGTTGGCGTTTTATGAAAATTTTATTGAGTTACTGCATTAATAAAGTGTTTGAAATTCTTTTCGTGCTTCTCAATTTCGAAAATGAATCGCAGAAGGGCTCATGATGATGAAGATGGATACGGTGAGCTAAAAATATTTTTTCTCTTTAGTTTGTAGGTTAGATTCTGTTTTCGTTTGATGACCCTGTAACTTTTGTTTTTAGAGCGTCTCAACCGCAAAAGACGTCGTGTTTCCGAGAACCAGGAGATTGAGGATAGGTTGGAGTCGCTGATACTGAGGGTCGGAGAGAAAAGTAGCTCGAGTTTAGAGAGTAACTTGGAAGGTTTAGCTAGCGTATTGGAAGCCGATTTGAGTACGTTTCGTGTAAAGATTTTACGTATTCTCACTGACTGTGCTATTCGTATGCCGGAGAAATGCACTATATATGCTACATTAGTGGGCCTGCTGAACGCTAAGAACTACAACTTTGGTGGTGAATTTGTTGACTACATTGTTAAAACTTTCAAAGAAAACTTGAAGATTGGTAAATGGAACGCGGCCAGGTACTGTCTCAGGTTCATAGCCGACTTAGTGAACTGCCACGTACTGGCTGCTTCCTCCTTGTTGACTCTGTTGGAGACTCTGGTGGACTGTGCCAATGAGGATGGAGTACCTCAAGTTAGAAGAGATTGGTTTGTGTTTGCTGTGTTATCAGCATTGCCATGGGTGGGCAGAGAGCTCTATGAGAAGAAGGAATCTCAACTTGACCACTTGTTAACTACTATAGACATATTTTTAAACAAGCGCAGTAAGAAACACTGGCCGGCACTGAAAGTTTGGTCTTCTGACACTCCACATCTTCAGGAAGAGTATCTAGATTGTCTTTGGGCTCAAATTAAAAAGTTGAAGCAGGATAACTGGTCTGAGAAGCACATCCCTCGGCCTTACCTTGCGTTTGACTCTATTCTGTGTGAAGCTTTGCAACATCAACTTCCCACAATACAGGTAAGATTGATATCTTTTATTAGTTTAAGGTGTCAGTGTGTTGTTATCACTTGAGTTTGAAAAAGAAAATCCCATACAAATAAGCAATTTCTTATAAGATTTTTTACAGTATTTTCTGGTGTAATAATTTGTATAGATTTTAAAATAAATAAGCTATCTATTCTTTTCTTTTATGTTTTTTTTTGCACTAAATGTTGTGTCTTTTGGTCAGTGTTAAAAATGTGTATTTCTTCTTTTATAATGACTAAATCTATCTGTTTTCAGCCACCACCCCACAATGATAATGACACCTACCCAATGCCGAGGGTCATTTTCCGCATGTTTGACTACACAGACTGTCCCGATGGTCCTGTACTACCAGGAGCCCATTCCATCGAGAGGTTCCTCATTGAGGAGCACCTCCATAACATTCTAGAAGCGTACCATGCTGAACGTAAAGAATGTGCTGCACAGTTACTCTGCTTTCCCTATAAAGCG
This sequence comes from Cerastis leucographa, assembly GCA_963082945.1. Lineage (NCBI taxonomy): Eukaryota > Metazoa > Arthropoda > Insecta > Lepidoptera > Noctuidae > Cerastis > Cerastis leucographa. Next base: position 5,969,273 of record OY720363.1, on the reverse strand, counting down.
AAGATCCCATTAGAATACTGTATTGTTGAAATTATATTTGCTGAATTGTTCAACTTACCGAGACCTAGATACTTGGAGATTTGTTACGGGTCTGTTTTGATTGAGTTGTGTAAGCTCCAGCCTTCGACAATGCCACAAGTGTTGGCTCAAGCTACGGAGATATTGTTCATGAGGATTGATACTATGAATGTTGCCTGCTTTGATCGGTAAGGTCGAAGCCTAAGTTTTTTCATAATAAATTTAGAATAAAAATAGATTGCAATTGATGTTGCCTTGTAATAATCTATCAGGGAATTGTGATGAAGTTTAGTCAATATACAGGGTGTAACGGAAGGGGTATAAAAATACTTAAGGGAGGGCTACAGACCATCAAATGGATGGATGGTCTGTAGCACTCCCTTAAATGTGTATATACCATTTCCGTTTCCTGTATACTTTAATTCATAATCTCAGATAATTTGTATTCTTATTATCTCCTACTACATATTCAACTATACTATAATTACGAGTACTTTAGCTTACTTTTACTCAAAATTCAATTTTAAGTTCACCACATGTTGCAAAAATGAACCTAAAACAAATTAAATTGCAATGGAATTAAACTTTGTAAAACCACTGGATTGTATTGGTGTACCCATGGTTACTTATTTATTTTCTTAATTTCAGGTTTGTCAATTGGTTCTCATACCATCTCAGCAACTTCCAGTACCGCTGGTCTTGGGAAGATTGGGAGGCATGTACCCAGTTGGATATTGATCATCCTAAACCACGATTTATTAGGGAGGTGCTTGGAAAATGTCTTCGGTATGAACTTGATTATTAATTATCAAACAGAATAGAATCAGTAAATACTTTTTGAAAAAGGAGAACACTATATTTAAGTTTTTTCAAATGGTTGAAATTGTTTGAATCATATTAGGCACTTTGTTACAACTCTAATCTCGTTCTGTTACTGTAGGTTGTCATATCAACAGAGGATAAAAGAAATGGTACCAGAATCTTTTGCAGCATTTGTGCCTTTGAAACCAGAACCTATCTACAAGTATTCCATGGAGGGGGCAGGTGAGAACAAACCATTAAATAAACCATATTATAATAATTTATCATAAAAAAATATTATTAAACTTAATTTTAACTTAATTAAACTTAAATATTTACATTCCGGTAACACAGAAAACAGGATTCATGCAAGATTCTAGGCGACACATAAGCCTAAAGGCGCACTCCAAACTCTCGGAAACGATTTGATTTTTGAGTCCTGTGTGAACATTGCAGTCGATTTGAGTAACAATTTGCGAAAGCATCAAGGTTTCACAAAGTTTCCAGTGAATTTCGGCGCTAAATGCTTCTAAATTATTTGTATCAAAACACTCCACTTTTAATAAATAGCTTTCATTGGTCACTGTCAGTGCTCAGAGATCAATGACTGACACAGCATTTAAAGCTACAACACTGAGTATGAGTATTAGGTTAGGACACATTCAGTCTATTCCATATCCATTAATTCTAGTAAGCTAAACGGCTCGTCTTGACTTTCTTGAGTTTCGTCGTAGTAATCTTCTACAAATTGCTTACTATCTTCACGAATATTGTATGGTGAACCTTCTTTTTCATCGTCGTATTCTTCGTCTAACTTATCATCATTTGGCTGATTATTACTTTTCTCATCGAGGGAATGCAGGAAGTCTTCCAGGTCGTCGGCGTCGTCGATGTGTAAGTAACGTTCGTGCTTCTCGCTCTCGCTTGGACTTTGTTCGGGCGCTGGTGTCGAGTTTTCCTTCATAAGTACTGTATCATCCATCGTGAACCCTGAGAATAGTTCATTTAATATATCCGGTGTTACGGGGTTGGCTGTCGTCGTAGTGTTGCTAGAAGTCTTAGGTTGTACAGGCTCGAGTGACGCTCCTTCAGTAGTCGTAAGATTGTTATGTTTCTTCTTTTTACATTTGGTCTTATTCTTTGTAGCTGAATATGGGGATGCAACAACTGTCAATTCGGTGGTCGATACTTCATCGTTTAGACCGATATACTCTTTGACTTCTTGAATTACGGATGCAGTCGGAAATATGTATTCATGGTCGTCTTTGGATTCCTGAACGTCCATTGTGTTTCCTCTATGCTCGAGCGCCGCTTCACTCGTTTCTTCTTCTTGTTCTGATTCAACATCATCGTGAGACCATTCTGACGGAGGTTCGACCGTTTCTTCCTCCCTTTCAAAAGTAGGTAGAGTACTTTTTACTATAATGTCTTCTTCAGCTTTTTCTGTTGTGCTGCTACCTGCACTTGTCTTATTAAAATTATAAGCGTGATCTCTATGATCCTCTCTATCCCTCTCAACTTCTGGACTTCTAGGAGTACTTGCAGGCATGTATCCTATGAATTTAGATGCTTTTCTTCTTATTGGATTAGCATGTGATGATGCAGTATTCGTTCGGTTCTTGTCGAGTGTGCTTGTTGACCATTTGTCGTGATTCACCGATGTGCCTTTTTGCATTAATGTGGATTGTCTGAAACGGTTTTTGCTCTTCGGTTGCGTGGTCACAACCGGCTGTTCGGTGTCCACGGTGGTGCTCGATGTACTGGTTGTGCTAGAAGTACTAGTTGTTGTTAGTTTAATGGTCGTCGTAGGTCGTGGAGTGGTACTACTTGTAGTAGTACTTGCAAGCGCCTTGTTTGTCTTCGTTTCCCAGATAGAGTTAGTTGCGCTGGTTGCTGCAGAGCTGGCCTGAGGCGTCAAGTCAGCGGTTGGTATCTTTAGAGAATACTTGCGCGTTGGTTTGATTGTTGTTGTTATTGACGGCACTCTTTTGTGTTTTTTGATCTTTTCTGTTTTGTTGAACTTTGGAGGCGGACGTGTTCGCTTCCTAGGTTTAGGTGTGGTTGTCGATGTGGTGCTAGTGGTAGTACTCGTTGATGGAATCTCTTCATCATAAGAATCCGCTAATTCGAAAGCTTCTTCTGTTGTTGTTGATAAAGGCGTTGTTGACGTAATAGGTTGAATGTTTTCCTTTGTACTCGGTTCTTTGTGCGATGCCATCGGAGTAGTTTTTGTAAAAGCTCCCAAAACATTAGCCCATTCCATCTCATTATCATCATCATCATCACTGTTTTCAAATAATAGACTCTCAGTATCAGCTGTTATTATTTCGGGTTTTACTGTGGTAAGACGAGTAGATTTTATATTTTCATGCTTTTTAACTGGTTTCTTAGAGTCACTGGGCTTTCGGTTGTTCTTATTAGTCTTTTTACTACTAATATTATCATCTATAAACTCGGAGTATTCCGTGAAATTCATAGTTATGGGTCTAAAGATAGTGTCGGCCGTCGAATCTAGTTCAGAGAATTGCGTGTCAAGTACTTGCGGGCTCGGACGGAAATCTGGAGGCGCAGCTTTCTGTGGTTTGTTCATGTGAGAATACTTCAGCGGCGGCATCGGTTTGAAAGGCTTCTTATCCATAGTAACGAATATTCCTGGCGGGGCGTTATACACTGGCGGCCTGATGTGATCGCTCACGTAGCTGATCTTCATTGGTGTTTGTTTCTGATGATGATAGATTTTAAAAGTAGTTACGACATCTGGTTCTTTGGTTGTATATTCTGTGCCGTTCAGTTTAGTCTTTACAGGAACTTCGATAGTTGACTCCTTGAGAAGTGGATGATTCGTGATGGGTGTCGGCAAAACAGCCGGCCTAGTAGTCTTAATTACGTTCGACGGCAGAAATCTGTTGTCCGAGTACGGCTGTACGTATGGGACGTTCGCTATAGGATCTCCGCTAACGTATGAAGGCCGTAGGTAGGACGCGGGTAGAGGTCCGACTGGAGAGTACGTGTATCTATGCGGTTGAGGCTGCGCCATCGGGTAAGGAAACAGTTTCTTCTGATAGTATGGTTCTCTGTCGTCTACGTGTGAGACTTTAGCATGCTGAGGGTAAACGTTAGGCATGTAAGTCTTTGATTTATATCTGTATCCTTCCTCGTAGCTATCTTCATCAGAGAACAATGACGAGAATATTCTGTCTAAGCCACGCGAGCGCGATGTTGGACGCTTTTGCAAATTCAAGACAGGATTGATATTCTTGTGAACCCAAATGGCCCTTTGAGGTCTTGTGTCGTGGTGAAAGATCATCTTTCCATGCGGATTTGCTATTTGACGCTCAGTGGGTGGTATGCTCTCTTTAATAGTGAAAGATCTGGCAGGGTTTTCGTAAGGCTTTTTCATTTTCTTAGTGGTTTGCGATGTCACTGAAAACGTTAGCTCATAATGATATTTCCCGGGCGACATTTCTCCTTGCCTCATCCGTTTTACTGACCAAAATGCTTTACCTCCATTCGCGCAATAACTGTCACTACAATTGTTCTGCGTCGCATCTTCTTCAAGAAATCGGTACCCATGTTCATCTTCGAGCAGTCTACCTTTTGCTAGTATTGTGACATCGGCCGATGGAATAGGCTTTTCCTTCAATCTGTCAAAGCGGGCTGTTTTAATTTTATCCCAAAGGTCGTGATCATCGATTTCTTTCGTGACCTGGTTATCTGGTTTCCTGTCCGGCGATATGTAGTCTCCTTGCGCAATTAACTGATCTATTTTGTCTCTGACCAGAGTTAGATACACACTATGCCTGAGCGCGTCTTCCCAGTAATGTGCGGGCACCGCAGCCGTCGTTGGAGGTGCCTCAGTCTTGATGATCTCCTGTAAGGTTCCTGCTGCCTCTAGTCTGTCGCGTGGCCAGGCGCCGAGTGGGATCGGCGTAGGTTGGAAATCTTCGTCATGTTCAGCGTTGACAGTGATACTTCCGTCTCTCTGCACCTGTAATACGAGCAATGGTCTTTTAATAAACATGAAGCGACAATCAAACGAACGTTAATTAAGAGCTGGCGACGACTATAATTAGAATTGTATTTGACGAAAAAAAAATGTGGATATTTCAGTATGCGTTTGAAAGTAAAATGGCGGTGGGTGGGAAAGTGCGCCGGAGACGTTGGCGTGTTACAAATCGGTTGCGTGCCGGACAATCCTACCCCTCCGCGATGAGTTTCCAATTGAATAATTCCAGTACAATCCGAATTATTTGGCTCAAATCTTACTACTTATTCATTCTTTCTATTTTATGTTATTGGGATTTTCTCAAAATTGTTCCAATATATTTTGTAAGTGTTGTCAATTCGGAAGTTTAATTTAAATAAGAATTGAAGTCAATATTTGAGTAGAAAAAGTGGTAATTCTGATGCAAAATAAAGTGAATCAATCAGATTTTAACTAGGTAATTCAATGACTTGATTGTCTTGTATGGTTTTTGAAATAAATGCTTTGATTTTGAGATTGTCTCATCTTATTGTTTGCCATCTAAGATCGATGACACGCATTTATAAACACGCCAAAGAAACATAACTATAACATTTGATTATTTTACAAAAAAAGGTTTAACCTCACAATAGAACAATCAATTCAAGTTTAAAAGGGCAGATAGTAAAATGCCTTAAAAATAGCGAGCATTTTGGTTGAACAATCGTTTATCGTTCACACAATCATATTGACCGTACGAGTCTATAAGATTTCATAACGTTACAAGGAGATTTTTATCTTACGTTTAGCAATTTCTTTGTATCTCCTGACAATATACGTACGGCTGGATTATAAATGGCTTCTGTGGCTGATCTAGACCTAAATATGCAATCACCGTGGAGATATATAATGGATATTAAACTTTATCTAATAGTTTAATACGACAAGAAGATCTAATGGATGGTTTTAAAGAATTCGTGATATTGAAATGTTTATTGATTAGAGTTAGGTTATACTTTTCACTTATAAGGTTGATGGTATAATAAAGATTAAAACATTTCCCTGGATGATGGAATATTGTAGAAATCCTTAATTTTTCATAAATAACTAGCTGATACTCGCGACCTCGTTCACGTGAAAATTATGATGTGCACGTGTAAGAAAAAGAAAAAGGAGCCTATGTGCTATTTCCCGACTATAATCTATCACTGTGCCAATTTTTATCCAGATCCGTTCAGCTATTCTGGTATGATTGAGTAAAAAACATTTATCTTTCCAATCTCACTCATTTATTAAGTAAGTAAGAAAGAATTTTTAACAGATCCCTAATAACTAGATAAAATACTGGGAATTGGTAAAAGGCGTATATTAATAGGTACCTATTGCAGCGTACGTACCTACTTTTGTCCAAAATAAATAAAATATCCGTACTAGAAACTCCAGATGAGCCTATCTATACAAGGTGTTGTTTTGCATCCTCGTCAAGATTCGGGAGGTTGTCACACAAGACATAAATAATCAATTAAAATTACGGTACCTAGTTAATTATTAATAAAACCTGATTTTTTTGGTTGTTTTTGTTTGTCAGTATTTCAGAATAACCCCCTTAACATAGTTTAGGAAATAAGAAATGATCAAATAAACGTTTGAGATTGTATGTATTTGTGGAAGCGCGGTTATAGGGCGAGAATCAGACGGCACGCGCTTAAAACACGGGTTGTACACACTAACCGATTTCCGTAAATAAGAAAAAAAAAAAAACATACCCATTGTATTGTTGATTCGGAACGAGAATCATTAGCATAGTAACCTCCTTGAATTTGACGAGGATGCAAAACAACACCTTGTATATATGTATAAAAGAAAGTCGTGTTAGTTACACTATTTATAACTCAAGAACGGCTGATCCGATTTGGCTGAAAATGTGTGGGGAGGTAGCTTAGAACCAGGAGACGGACATAGGATACGGTAGGGTAGGTAGGTAGGTAGGGTAGGCTATGTAGGTAGGTAGATAGGGTATGGTAGATAGGTAGGTAGGTAGGGTATGTAGGTAGGGTAGGTAGGGTATGGTAGGTAGGATGCCGGGTACAGCTAGTTTTAAAATAAGAATGTAGTGTAAAACAATACAAATACATCGTTACTGCTTGGAGCTCGGTATAATTCACATGGCTAACCATTGAGACGATTTGACTACAGATAGTGTGAGACTAAAGTGACTAGTTTATCATTAACTCATAACTGCATAGTTCTATAGACGGTCTCTGTGTTTTAGGCATGTTATTATGTTTTTTTTTTTACACACATTGCGCCTGTTTTTCTCAAGGATTGGGTAGAGAAGGTCTTTAAGTCCGTTTCGGCCATACGATAGCTGTCCTATTCCTACCCAACTGTCATTAAATCGACTTGTTGCTGTATTTATATTTTATCTTCCCTAACTCTTTGAGGAGCTCGTCGCAAAATAAAAACAGCCACAATATGGGTCGATCTTCAAAGGTTAAGCCGTGCTTGCCAAGGTCGGTCTGTGGATTGGTGTCCATCATTACAGACCGAGTTTCCTCCGTGCCTCGGAAAGCAAGTTAAAGCCGTTGGTCCCGGCTGTCATTTGTAGATCTTTGACAGTCGTTACAGGTTGTCAGTGGCCCGAAAGTCTGACAGCCAGTCTCACCAAGGGGTATCGTATTACCCAGTACTAACTGGGTTGTGGAGTTCAGATAGGCAGTCGGTCCACGTAAGATACTGGTATTCAGTTGCATCACGTAAGACTGGAAGCCGACCCCAATAAAGTTATTGATTCGGGACGAGAATCATAAGCATAGTTACCTCCTTGAATTTTACGAGGATTCAAAACAACACCTTGTATTGCCTTTTTTGGTTTACAAACTAATTTTTCTTGTAAAGTATTTGCGTAGGCTGGACAGGTGATCTTTTCTAACTCTTTCTATTTCATATTTCACACAATCTATCCATCGTTGCCTTGGATTTCCTCTATTCCTATAGACTTCCACTCTCACAGACAGTGTAATAGCAGCAAACAGTTTAATGACCACATTTAATTAATTTTCCGATAAAATGGAGTCACCTCACCCAATCAGAATTCCCCGATGATTATGTAAATGTAATTAAAAGAGTTTTAATAACATTCAGAATCCTGTCAATATCTAATCTACCCCTTTTAGCATCTGAAAGTATATAACACAACTTTTAATGGCTTTATAGATGCGTCACGAACTTGTGTATTAAATAATCTACATACATAAATATATAATAGATTAGGTAAGCATATGGTAATGTATTTGAAGAAAGTTCACATAAACCTTGATGGTATCCTAAATATGACATAATAACGAAAATGAAGATTAAAAGTGTGTATGTCAATATTGGGATAGGAATTTGGTAACCAAATTTTATTAGCGCACATTAAGTCAGGATCTAAGATTCCTGACTTAATGTGCATACCACGTTGCTATAAAAATGTTATGAATAAGCCGTCGGACTAATGATGGTAATAAAAATATTCGAATTTGCTATTTATAGAGAGGAACGCGATTTATTATGAACTTATTAAAATATTTACTTTTTGCACGACATATTTTCAATTGTCTATGTCCAAGTTGGGAAAAAGGCGGCAAAAACCAATAATAACACATTCCTGACTGTTGACTTTGCGAGTGAGGCCATAGACAAACTTATACCATTGTCTGCACCACATATTTAATTAAAATCTTATGAGACCTGTAATTTTAATCAAAGCAACAGTAGTGTCCAAAAACTCCTATTAACATTCCCAGGCCGTTATCGCCTTTAAAGTCGCTATTTTGTCCATTTTAATTGAACATTATTGCATGTACTGGAATGGTTTTCCACGCAGAAATCGCTCATAGTGTTAGGTGTAGTTGATCGCTCCATTTTCGTGAGAAAATCTCACCTGGTAACAATAGAGTAGCTAACTCTAGGTCATCGTTCATTACGTAGTATAATTTAATAATATTGTTATAAAATAATTCGGTTTATGATGTCGATTGTCGGTCTTGTTTATGGGCTAGTCAGTTATTTTCATTTGAGTATGAATGAATGTTCTTCTATTAGTGAAAAAGTATTAAGAATATCATATAACCAACCGGTAAGATTTTTGCAAAGAGGTATCTATGAAATATTTTTTAAAAAATAACTTGAATTGGATGTAAAACCTACCAATAACATGTTGTTAAACCTAACTTAACAAAATCTGTTAGTCAGAGTTTATATCGCTAAGCAATTAGTTTTTACACAGCAAAATAGGGTAATTTTACTTGCTAATACACATTCCTGAAACCTAATAAGTAAATAATTAGCGCGATAACAAGATGCCACTTATCAGAATTTAATAATAAGAAATGCTGCAATTACGGGCGGAGAAAATCAGTCACATATACTCGCACGTTTTGGTCAATTTATTCTTAGGATCGCAGGCCGGTTTCTACTCTAAAATATTTTATTCAAGTGTCACTGAACTATCCTTTGGCAAAACTTTCGTTTTTTAAAAATTATTTATTTAAACTTCATGTACTACATGAGCGGTACATAGGCTGACTTAATACCATAAGTCATTCTCTACCAGTCAACCTTTGGGAATAGGACAGCGTTGTGATAGAGTGCAAAAAAAAATATAAGAAAAATATATAATTTTGTTGAGAAACATAATTAAGTATATCAAACATAAATAGGTACATACTAATACATATACCGATAAAATAAACTACTATACAAATATTATAACAAATACTCCAGAATACGAGAAACCTTACAAAAATTAAAATGACTACTACTGACTAGATAGTGAGCAATTTAGTCTGACTATAAATTGTGATAATATCTAATCAGCCTATAATGTTCCCACTGCTGGGACGGCATCATCTCTACGAGAGCAAATGAGCTATCCATCAAAAATAGTTTGATAGTAAATTACCGTCAGGCTTCAAGGGCATTTTTTTAATAATAGAAGAACAATGTTATTGTATCATCAATAATCATCATTGTAAGCATAATTATTTAAGTATGTGTACTCACAACAAGCGTAAAGAAAACGCATATCAATGCGGATCTCATGATTCACTGTGTCACGGCACTGCACGATAGTTTCCCACTGTTATAGAGCACTGGTGTGTCGCGGGCGCACTGGCGGCGCTTACTGGCGTATGTCGTTCGAACGGTCCTCGTACCACCCACCCTTACCACGACACATCTCTTTCACGGATAACTGATATCAACATTCAACAATTCCAATTATTATTGCCCTATTTCCAATTATTACTGCCCTATTTTTTTTTCGTGTGGGGTTAAATGTTGTTAGAATATTAACACGATTTTATTTTCAATTATTTTTATTTGTGTTCCGACGTTGAAAACTTTAGTTAAAATAATTAGTTAATCGTGACTTCCTGGGTAAAATAAAGGCAGTTGCGAAAAAAATGTTAAATAAGGAATTAAATATTATGAATTTTAAAATTTCTCTAAGTTTTAAGTAGAGGTGTCCTCTGAATATCGAACTCCACACCAACTGGATACACTCCAGACACACACGATGGACACCATAAATCAATTTCTGTAGAAAATATTCCCTTTGCACTGTTTGCCTATGGATTCCAGATTTTAAATTACTTGTTATTTAAAAGGGTCGCGAAACTTAATAGAGTACCAAAAATATTGTAATCCAAACAAACCGGCAAAACCATTTAATGGCTTCAGTAAGTTTAGATGTTTTTATAACTGGTCGATCGATGGTCTCTGTATTGTGAACTGAAAATCTATTTCAGGCAATAATACAATAGAATAGATATGACTACACAATTATTTTGAGTTGGCGCTTGAATAATATTGACAAGAGGGTGTTTTTTTTTTGGGAAATTGTTTTGAAAAACAAGATGGCGGGGCATGGTTCCGATTTTAACTTCGCGCCAAAAGTTCCTCTCAAATGAAAAAGTATCACGAATTGTTCATAAACTTTTTAGCATATTAATATGGACAGTAACACGTTAAATTACGTGTAAGTTACGCGATCAATATGAATTACGGCTGGCAGTAATTATGGAACGTATTCGAAAGTGTCGCATTAAAAAATGTAACATTTCCATTTCAATGTTTGCGTTATTGCTTAGCTTGCACGACTGTTTGACGTCACGTTATACTTACTGAAATGAAAGCTTGCTCTAATTAATTGTTCTTCCTTGTGTGTCCTTGTTTTAAAGTCGATTATTAAATATTTGACATATTGTCATCAAATTAAGTCCTACAGTAAGATACAAAGATGAATCTTGGGTAAACTTGCATCCATATTCTTTTCATCTCTATATCTTACTCCTAGAATTATGTCTGTAAAGCTCTCTGCAATCAACCTCAAAAAATATTACGTTGATGCTAACCAGTTTGTTATCATATCATCTTTACATAGTATATAACACCCCTCTTTCTCTGTTGGTCGGGGGTTAAAAACAAAGTCGCTTCTTGCTGTCTGTACGCTTAGATCTTTTAAACTACGCGACGGATTTTGATGCGCTTTTCATTGATAGATAGAATGGTTCATGAGGAAGGTTTATATGTATAATTTAAAATGTGAAAAACGCAACAAAATTTCCACGCGAACGAAGTCGCGGGCAGCAGCTAGTTTACAATATAAAGCTTGGGATCCCCGCGGTTTTAGCGCACTCATGTGCTATCTGGATTCCGTATATGTTGGTAAAACCTGAGGCATGCTCCGTGCTAATCACAGTTCGGTTCGGCCTGATGAGTAAGCACATGGCGATTCGACTAAATGTGTTTGCCTCTACCAGATCATTGGCATAACTGCGGAGGAAGCGTAGGAAGTACAATATATTGTAACAAATCTTTACATTATCTACCTTTTGTCGGCAGACGAGGAAACTGACGTAACATTAACACAACGTCCGCGCGTTAACGAGTTTTTAAATACGACATTTTTATAATAAAGTCTCGATATTCATCGAAATTGTGTGCTGTGCCGTAACTTGCAGTGGCTTATGCCCGCCCAGCTGTAGATTGCGGTGGGCTATATGATTGATTGAATCTACTTCTTATATCATAAAGAACTTCAACATTCACAAGAACATTGCTAATTGAGGGATGTCAATTTGTGCGAGACAGTTTTGTTTGTCACTTCGTAGCCAGTCAAAATTACATAATTTAACGGAATTTAATGTGTTTTTGTAGATTTTTAAAATAAAAAAACTAGTTGGTACTTAATAAAGATATAATATTCTCATTTAAGTACCCCATTAGCATAATTATAAAAGGAGAGAGGCCAAAACTCAGCCGTTTCCAAAAATCGTTTGTATTAATGCGCAGTAATTAACATATCGCTATATATTCTAAACTACGTCCCCACTTTTCCAATCAACAATATATCTCATGATAGTTTTTATAAACAACAACGTCCGTTGAAAAACTATTATCTTCCACGCGAGGGGTGGCTGAGTGAAATTCCTACTTTGCGTGCAAACTTTCCATCTCGTGGACTGTTCGCCTTTTTTTTTATACATGGCTCGCGATCGCACACGGAACGCTAGTCTGGACTCTACCTTAATTTTACGTTCTCATAATTTTAAAATCTTTGCTGGAATTGGAACTAAATTGGCGCACAAATAGGGTTGTAAATTCTTTGTTGATTTCTTGAAATCAAGCGCACATATTACTTTGTTAATCATTCTTATTATTGGCTCGCGTTGAATAAACAACAACATGAGATGTTATGCATGAACGAATAGGGAATCCGACTGCTTTCCTTGTTGACTGTGTAATTTATGTTTATTTGACGAAATATCATTTATTTTTCTTTAATTTATGATCGTTTAATTAAAGACTTAAAAAAATACAGGCTCAGTGACGAAATAAATGTATGCATGCTGCGAAGTCTTTGTTATACGTATGAGGTTTGATCGTAAGAATAACGAGGCTTTACCGATTAGATTTAAAATACCAAGTAGGCCGTCTGATCTCTATAAAGTGTATGTTTTAGGACGCAGGTATCTCAGTTATTTAACAATAAGAATCATCATCTGCCTATCCTTTTCCCAACTTTTATTGGGGTCGGCTTCCAGTCTTACCGGATACAGCTGAATACCAGTATTTTACATGGAGCAACTGCCTATCTGACCTCCACAACCCGCTTAGTGCTGGGTAATACGATACCCCTTGGTAAGACTGGTTGTCAGACTTTCGAGCCACTGACTGACTACCTGTCCTGCAAAGACTGTCAAACATCTTTCTATCTAAGAATTAAGAATGCTGGAATTTACATATTTTATTAAAACTATGAAATTGAGTAAAATTTGTGGAGGAACTTTTTGCCATCGATACGCTAAGGAGTAATCTATGTTATTTATTTTAAAAAAGTAAGCTTTTCTTCAAAACCGATAAAAGTTATTCTGAGATTAACATTTTTCTAGGATATATATTTATTTATTTTACTTTAGAGACTCCTTTGTCTAAATAAGGCTCGTAAATAAAATAACAAAGAATTATCAAAACGCTGCACTAACACACTGCTACCAAATCCCAACCAGTTCTCATGATCTCCGTACGCGCGATAACGGTGCGTTTGCGCAACACCCCGGTATTGTTCGTTCGCTATCTCACACCGAATCTACGTTAATGATTGCCATATTGCTCTTAGCGCGCCCCTTATTATATCGCGCTATCGTTTGAACTAGTGAGGAATTGCGCGGTGTTGTTAAGCAATTTTTGTTGTTATGGCGGAATAAGGTGGTTTTTAAAATATCCTGACGGTTTTCCCTATGAGGTACTTAGGCAGAAATTAAGAATTTCACAAGCTACGAGTTTATTACTCGTTTACAGTTTTGGTAATTTTGGTGATCAGTTTGCGAGAATTTCGCTTAGATAATTATATATTCCTGGTTCTCTAATGTATTTTTTCTATTTTACCGGGTATAAAAGTAGAAAAGAAGACAGGCTTTAACTGTGTTACATGCGCTATTTTTGGTAACATATATTATTGAGTAAAAAGACTCCAGTTAAAATGGACTCACCGATGCATTATTTATCAAATAAATGCATTAAATTACATTTCAATTGTAACATTGCAATTAGTTTTCATGACTAGGTTCTTTTTTGTGCCATTGCTTTCAAATGACATCTCTAAGCACCACATCGACCAGTCCTGAGCTTCCCGCATCCTACGTATTCCTGCACCCCATCACTAGATTATTTCTCAAAGTTATCCAACTTTTTGTGTAACCCAAAATATTGTTATTTTCTCTTCACAGCTGCCCTCCCTGGCACCGAAGCAGCTCACCAGTTAGTTGTCTGCGTCCGCAACAAATGCACTCCTGAGGAAGCCCTAAACGTTCTCCGAGACCTCCCGAACCCTCTTCGGGATGGCGAACCGTCGGCGGCCGCGCAAGCTACTTCGTATAACCCGCTGAAGATCGATGTATTTGTGCAGACGTTGTTGAATCTCGGAAGCAAGAGCATTTCGCATAGTTTTGCTGCTATTTCCAAGTTTCATTATGTTTTTAAGGTTAGTTGAGTTGTTTTTGTGATAAACAATGTAAAACGGTGTTCATTTAGTGAATATTTTGTAGTCTTCCCAAATGAAATTATGGACATAGTTATTCTACATTTCTCGATGTGATTTTTATCGATGCAGTACCCACTGCGAATTTTGGTGAATTCCACTGAACCTGTTTTCTTTAAAATAATAGGGCTGTGAAGCTGCGCTTTATCAATACACATAGGTATCATATGCGCATTTAATGAAAGTGGCGAAACCTCATCATCAACAGTCCTCAGCTGGACATAGGCCTCTCCAATTATACGCCACTAAGTCCGATACTCCCGAAAAGTTTATTTGCGCTATTGATTTAAAATTTAGTTTTAACGGGCCTCGGTGTTTTTTTTGCTAAGAATTGTTTGTCACACATCTACTCCACTTAACAATATGCAATAAACTCACAAGACTAACTAAATGCATCTTCTCTCTCTCAGATCCTAGCGGAATCTGAAGAGGCCCAGATCTGTATCCTGCGCAACGTATGGGAGCTCTGGCAGCGCCACCCGCAGATGGTGTGCGTGCTAGTCGACAAGATGCTGAAGACGCAGATAGTGGAGTGTAACGCGGTGGCCACGTGGCTGTTCTCCAAGGAGATGGGACCCTTCTTCACGCACAACTACCTCTGGGAAGTGCTGCATCTGACCATTGATAAGATGAACAAGCATGTCTCGAAATTGAGTGAGTAGAAGTTTATTTAAAGATTCTCATGGTATGGATATGTGATGAGGAAGAATGATGCAAAAATAGTGAGGAAAGTTTTGAATGTGGATGGTTATAAAAGTAGGGAAAGATTAACGAAACGATGGATGGACTGTGTGTAAGATAATTTGGCCAGATAGGGAATTAACTTATGAGAACACGAGAGAGGTTTGAAAGAAGACATGCTGCGTGAATGATGAATCGTCTTGTTTCGACTTTGTGCATCAATCGGAAATACCCGGTCGAAATCGTTGTCGCACTCAAAAATCAAAATTCGGTTCGGGTTGGTCGTTTCCTATGGAGAAGAACCGGCAAGAAACTCCATGGTTACTCTTTTAAAATCATTTGGTTTTACTAAAGAACTCATCTGTTAATAGTATCATCCGGGAACTTGACTGCCTCGTTGGTCTAGTCTTAGTGGTCGCAACTAAACCCAACTGCTGAGCATGAGGACCTGGGTTCGTTTCCCGAGTTGGGCAAAATGTAATTGGGTTTTGCCATTAGGAATTTCTAAGTAGCACCCATGGAGCCTGGATTTGTGCCCGGTCGATGTCAATAGGCTCGCCCCCTATTACATGGGAGTTAACAAAACTGAAAAAATATGGGTGTACTATTAGATAATTAGGTACACCTCTGCCTGTGCTTAGGTAACTCTTGGGGGATTACAGGCGTGATGTTATTTCCATGTGCTTTCATCATCATCATTAGCCTATAATGTTCCCACTGCTGGGACACAGGCCTCCTCTCAAAGAGAAGGAACAGGCTGTATGTAATCCACTACGCGGACCCAGTGCGGGTCGGTAGATGTCACATGTCTTCAAATTTTTAGTTCTAGGACCTGCTGGTTTCTTCGCGATGTTTTCCTTCCCGTTACCTTCTTCACTATGTGTTTAAAACAAGTTTTATTGCATTTTTTTTATAAAAATTTGTTTAACCTTTTAGGCGGTGAGCTTCAAGAAGCGAGGGAAGCCTTAGCCCGAGCTGACTCTAGCAGTTCAGATTCGGAAGACGAAAACAACAGCAAAAAGAAGAAGGACCAAGACAAACCAACTGAAGAGGTATCATCATCTTACCATTAGTCTATAAGTATTGACTAAAGAACGTGGACCTATCAATAATCTTTACGTAACACCTTTACGGAACTTTAAGGGGAACTATATTTTCTATCACCAAAATTTATATTTGTCATCAAGTTGTATCATCTAATAAATAGATCTATCGCCACGAAATATTTTCGTTCTCAGATAAACAAAAATTGTTCCCAGGTATGAATTATCAGTAAAATAAGAGATCGATAACCAATAAAATTATATTGCATTACATGAATATAAACTTCGTTCTTATAATAACAGTTTTGTTACTTAAATAATAGCTCTGTGCTCAGAATGGTAGATCTGTCACCAAATAAATAGATCAGTTCCTTAGAGACATAGGGCACATCAACTCGGACAGGTTAGGTTCGAAGGGTATGGCGGGGTCTAGTGAGCGAGCGGAGCGAGCGAACTAAGACCCCGACATCCTCTTCGTGTTAGGTTACTTTAAACCCTGCAGAGAGAAATAGGAGCCCCGCGTAGCGGGGCTCCGTCGACTACTATTTGAACTTAACCTCTCCAACCTTGCGGCTAAACGGTAAAACACCCAGCCGGCCTTACAATGACGTCATCGAGCGTGTCAAGTGTCCTGCGCTCATAAAAAGCTTATCGCGCGAGTTCTATTAGCTCTTATCTCAAGCGGTAAACAGTTTCGGGTTCTTGATTAACGAGACCATGTATTACAATATAAACAACTGTTTTATAACTACTTGAGAATTATAAACATCGCATAGAATTCAGAGAGCTCGCCGCAAACATACTGTTGTCGTAGTTTGTTTTTTTTTGGTAAAACTACTGAATCAATTTACACGAAACTTTAGATCTAACATAACAAATATACAAGTAATCTAATGACAGTGTTTTTTAGGAGTCCTACATAAATTATTCTTGCAAGATTCCAATTCAAACGTCTTATTAGAATCGGCCATTTTCTAACTGCGCAGTTCAATGCATGAAAATACTTGAAATATCAATAAATATGAATAAATATGCCTCGAATGCATGAAATTATGAATTATCACTATTTTTTCGCTTATTTCTAATGTTTCCAAGACCATATTTCATTGTAAAAGAGTCAAATTCATATTTTCAATTTCGACTGACGAACTTCACAACAAAGGAATTTTTGGAGAAATTTTTGGGTCAAAAACATAATTTTTAGATATTTTTTCCAGCAAATGACTATCTAAAAAGTTACATTATACACTTATAACATACTATACATTTACTTACCAAAGTTTAACAACACAAAACACAAAAATTTCACTGCATTCCAAAACAAAACACCACCGTTCCACACTGGCCGCCATGACTCATTTTGACAGTCGACAAAGACGCGTTTCTTTATTTTTTTAATAATTTTGTGCAGTTGTTAGGTTGGTATGTTTGGTTTCATTTTAATCGAACTCTAGTTGGCCAGAGACGTAAATTTTTACAAACGAATTAGACCCTTACTGTACGTACGATAAGGGTTTAAGTTTGCTTGTACGAGGCGTTCCCATATGGGAACCTCGGGGCTCAACCGAATTGTTCGGCGTTCCCATATGGGAACCACGGGGCTGGAGAGGTTAATGCAATTTTCTAGTAACATAATATGATTTATTGGTGATCTCTTTAAATTAGTTTGCTTAAATACTTATTAGGACACACCTATTATAAATACATACAAAAACATTTATTTGGTACTAGATTTATATCTCAGGATTTTAGGTGATTTATTGTGGAACTGATTTTGCATTGTTTGGTGACTACATTTTGGTGACAGATCTACTATTTTGAGGACAAACCCTATTATTTAAGAAACACAAAACTAATTAAATTGGTGATAGCTTAAATGATACCCAACTTTAAGTAACACCGTAGTATCATCATCTTACTCCGCGCGTAACATGACCGCCGTAGAAACGGGTTATGTCGACGGAAGAATCGACAAACTGACACATTGTCATTGTCTATCTGTCATTATGTCGATTCTTCCGTAGATAAAACGCGTTTCTACAGTGGTCATGCTACCCGTGCAGCCCTTGTTCCATGTTACTTGGGATCGACGCAACACGTTTTTTTTTATCCATTCTCGCCTGTCATTGAAATAAAAATCAAAATATTTTATTTTACATACGCCTACATGGGCACTTATAAAACGTCGAAGAAAGGTGTACGGTTCGGGTTTGTCGTTTCCTATGGAGAAGAACCGGCAAGAAACTCCATGGTTACTCTTTTAAAATCATTTGGTTTTACAATATTTGAATGTTAGGCTCGACAATGAGTCCTTGCTTACTAGAAAAGGTAGAACAAGAAAAAGCAAAAAAAGAAAAAGATTCGTCACGCTATCATTTACTCCTGTTTCTTTCATTTCATTTCTCACACAATGCATCTTTTTTTTTGGTCTTCCTCTCCCACTCTATCCACGAACAATATTCATCTGTCTATGAGTCACATGAAAACAAATATTTACTTAATTCTTGGCATAACAATTGAAACTGTAGGTTTAAGTTTTCTTGTTACTTTTTTTGTATTGTTCTGTGCACTTGTGGCTTGTGCTACATACATAAACCTTTTTTTTTCTTACTAAATAATAAAGAAAGATATAATTTTTCTTTGATTTAAATGACTATTTTTAAAGTGAAACTTATTACATCGTCTCAAACTTTTTCGTCTGTGTGTTGCATGTCGCGTGACGCTCGGCCGCGGAGTAGGGATAAAGTGAAAGGCGCTCGTCAGAGCGCCTTTCACTTTATCCCTACTCCGCGTTTTATACGTTTTATACCCTAATGGAATATTTTTTTAGTTAAATGTCTATAGTGTGACAAAAAGTTTCACTTTTACCGTGGTTTCATAAAACCACACAATCCTTTTTTTTATCGATGAGACATTTGATGGCTGACTTAAAAACTTGGTCCATAATTTACAATACTCCTTAATTCCAGGCCGTAGAACGTATGGAAGAACGCTTAGAAGCAGCCCACATGGACCAGAAGCGCCTGTTCCTGATCGTGTTCCAGCGCTTCATCATGATCCTGTCGGAGCACCTCGTGCGCTGCGACACGGACGCGCGCGACGCCGACACGCACTGGTACCGCAGCACGGTCGGCCGGCTCCGGCAGGTCTTCTTGATCGTGAGTACCTACTGACTAAATTATACACTTAGCAACACTTAGATTACTCGAGTACGGTCAGCAACGAAACTCGCTATACAAATACAAAATTATAAGACGTCTTAGTTTTAGAACGATCCATATTTACAGACTGGAGTAAAGTACATAACAATATTGTCATCAATGGTTACAAATTCGCAAAATAATATTACATCATTGATCAGCACAAAACTTGGTATAATACTGATAAGTGTTAACCGACTTCTGATGCCGACATTATACACTTAATACCTTCCCCGACTAAAGATAGTGCTTGGCACATAATATAAAATAAAGTCGGTCCCCGCCGTCTGTACGCTAGGATCTTTTAAACTGCGCAACGGATTTTGATGCGGTTTTCATAAATAGACAGAATGACTCAAGAAGAAGGTTTAGGATAATTAATACAAATCTATTATTTATCCCTGAAAAACTCAGCAAAATTTCCCCGCAAACGTAGTCGCAGCAGCTAGTAAAAAGTATAAGGCATGACGGTTGTCTGATAACAGAAACCTCTCGCTTTGAAAACTGCCGCCTGTCGTGAGTCTAAATCCTTAATATTGTGATAGCTCCTTGAATAAACATCCTATTTTAAGTTTTTTTGACCTCTGATTTATAGAGCCAAACTAGAAAACTGATATTTCCGGTCAAATAAAATATGGTTCGGTCATGCTGAAACGAAAGCAGATCCAATAGTATATACCCTTACTTGAACACTTATTCTAAAATTAACCTTTTATTCCTTTCAGCACCATGAACAAGTCCAGAAGTACAGCAGCACGCTGGAAACACTGCTGTTCACACAAGATCTGGATCCTCACATCTTGGACGTGTTCCATCAGTTCATCGCTCTCACAGGCTAGATATATGATACGTTATGTAGAGAACAAGCTGAGTTTCTAATAAGTATAATATGACCAGGCGTTGTCGAGTATAACTAGGATAGGGTTGGCGAAACTACTAACTACAAAGAAATATTTTGGCCCCGCGGTTTCACCCAACGTGTCTCATTTTGATCGGCTCCTAAGGGTCGCAATGTGATGTTAAATAACTATAACCTTCCGAAAGAAATAGGCTATAAAATGCAAAAAAACTCTGCAACTGTTTTATAAGCATGTACTTACTAGAAAGTGTGACAACCAGTCTTACCAAGGGGGCCGGGTTGTGGAGGACAGATAGACAATCGCTCCATATAAAATACTGGTATTCAGCAGCATTCGGTTAGACTGGAAGCCGCCCAGTGTTTTTCAAATATGTATATGAAATAATCATCAAGATGATTTAAATCTTAAAAGTTGGAAAAATTACAATTGTGTAGGATATGTTTAGTGGAGTGGTTGTCAACAAGAACCTGCAGGAACTATATGAGTAGCTGACTGATTCCATTAGTAACTTTAGACATTACAGAAAGAAAGAAAAAGTATTTCTTAGTCTCACATAGTATAGGACAAAAAAATCGAATCGAATTATTATTTGTTTTTTTTTTTTGTTAATTTTAATTCGATTCGATTAAAATTAACAAAAAACAAACAAATAATGATTCGATTATGTTGAAAAAACAAATTATATTTTTATTAAAAAAAATAAGACAGAAATAAACTGGTCCGTAGACCAATGCTCGCTTGTGTCTTCTGCTACTCTAAATTAAAGCAATTGCGGTGGAGATATCTGGAAACCGAGGATGCAGCAACTATATAACTGCAGGAACTACATTGGAAGCTGCCTGATATTCCATTTGTAACTGAAGACAGTAGACCAATGCTCACTTGTTTCGTCTGCTGCACTAAAATAAAGCAATGCTGCCAATTGCAGAGAAAACGTCAGGATACCGAGGAGCTGTTTGTTCAGACGATGAATGAGGATCATGTGCCAATTCCTCTATTATAAACCGAAGGCCTGTTAGGTTTTCAGCGGGTTTTTAAAAGTTAAAAATTTCACGTAAATATACACCGTGTAAATCACCTCATCACGAAGCTGTCATCCAAGTATGCGTACATGAAACTAAGTAACTTTACGCAAAAAATATTGCTGGGAAACGACTTTTTTTTGGGGGGTGTAAAATCATGTTTTGTGGTAGAACTCAATGTAACGCACTCATAACATTGTGCTGATGGACGGATTGAATAGTAAGAGGGTCGTGGAGGTGTTTAAAGTAAAAATCTTACATTAAAAACTTGTATTTAAAAAAATACTTGTCAAAAAGTTGGAACTTTGACCCCCTAATATCTCCGTAACTAAAAGGTTCCCAGGTATGGTGTCGAACAAAAAAATGATCGCAATGATAGGGAGAACCAGTGCCTTTCGGCTTCGTTAAGAGGTGTTTTACACCCTTTATTTGATAATGTCAATCGGAAAGCGATAATATCAAAGAAGAATTACCAGATGATTGTGAGAGAGAATATGGTAATATTGAGCCTAAACAGGAATATGAAAGGAATCTAGAAGTGGAATATCGAGACAGAATCTCGAAATACAGGTTCAAGAAGACACCATTCTGATACAGGAGGTGAAATACCATCGATGGAGTTTAAAACTGACACAGATGAAGATGACCGTTCGCAGTTAATTGTAGAGGTCTCAAGCATGGATTTTATTGATCATGGGGGTCATACTGGATTCGAAAGAAATAAATACTAGGTCGCGTTTATAGCTAGATGTATGAACGTAGATACAGCAAAAGACTGTAAGAATTGTAACATGACGTGGCGACTGTACTGCCTAAAGTATAACTTACCCAATTAGCATCGGTCAAGTGTTTAGCGAAGTAGATAAGTACAGTAAGTAAGAACAAACCCACCACCTCTCATGACCCTCCCACCGACATCATGTCATATGGGCCGAAACATCAAGGAGACGATTGCGGATAAACAGTCTTGTAAAGCGATCAGACAGAAACAAGTAAATAGTCTGTCTAGGTACTCGCCACTGCACTTGTAGTCGCTACTTGCTATTGTCTTTGACCAAAATAAATATAATACTGAAAAAATTATACAAAAAAAAAACTACTTGCCACTGTATATGACCAAAATAAATATAATACTGACAAATTTAAACAACAAAAAAAAAAGTATTTTTTAATAATTAACTAGGTACCGTAATTTATATTGATTATTTATGTCTTTTGTAACAACATCCTGAATTTTGACGAGAATGCAAAACAACACATTGTATAGGCGCTCAAGAGCTGTTCGTGTCATTATTCGAGACACTGACAGGTGTTCAACGCGGTTTAAATTTGTATTGATCGCGTTCAAACTCATTGGTGGAGTTCGCCCTAAGAATAAGCTATAAACTTGTAATAAGTGTGGGATATATAGTACACACATCAAGCCATTCATGTCCAGCATAACATGGCCTCAATTTGTATAGATTTCCCGTACAATGAGAGATCATAAACTGGTTTTGTATAGCTTGCTTGGTCGCCGTGCGTACTCGATTAGTTCCAGCAGTTTCCCCATCCCCTAACATCCTAGGACATGTCACTCCTGTATAAAGGAATATGTACTAAAATATATTTAAATATAAGGCGTGATATATACTTGCTACAAAGTAAAGGTGCGTTAACAGTTATGTGATAAGTGTTACGTGGTTTAAGACTACTACGCCAGTTTTCAGGAAAGCTAAGGTACACCTAGATGAATGCTGTTGGATTTTGATCGCTAAGCTCAGCGCCGAGAGTTTAAATTTAATTGGAGCAATTAAGGCAAAGCATCCATTTTGGTGTTGCTTACTGCTAGTGACAACGGGCATTATTATTATGATCTATTCATTCACCCATTTATATTTAAAACCATAATCTGAGATAGCAAGTTAAAACAACACACTCAATGTCATACACGACTAACTTCAAATTTCATTGATACGAAACTAAGGATCCTGTATTATACAGGGTGTAACGGAAAGTGTATACACATACTTAAGGGTGTGCTACAGACCATCAAACTGAACATGTTTCTTCATCAGACAAAAATCATAATAGCGAAAAAATTACCTACTGCCCCATACAAAATTCTAATACCTATCCGACCCAAATTTATGGGGCAGCTGATATTTTTTTCGCTATTATGATGTTTGTCTGATGAAGAAACATGTTCAGTCTGATGGTCTGTAGCAACCCTTAAGTATGTATATACCCTTTCTGTTACACACTACAGGGTGGAATGACTCCAACGTACAAATGATTACCAGTACATCATTCTGAACGCCCCCCACAGAACAATATTTCATCAGTAATTTAAAAAAACGTTTCATACATTTTGACTGTGTAGGTATTGCACTTTTGTAAGAAACTAACCTAAAAAATTCAGATAATTATGGAATGCGTGGTAAACGTTTGTGCGTCGTTACCCTACTACCCTGTGTTCTTGAGGTTTATTCCACTATGTTCAGCTGGGTGAAAAAAGTAGATCTTTTGGTGTCCTCATTTCACCTAGGTGATATCACCCAGATGAATTGAAAAATAAGAGTGTCCGTTTCGACAGCAGGCAAGGCGTTTTTTTTTTTTTTTTTAAACTTTGCCATTATTTTGTAATAATTTACAAAAGTTTATTCCCAAAACCATGTTTTTGGAACGAAGTTCCTTATCGCGCGTTGTGAAAGGGGGCTAGACGGAAAAAAATCTTACGAAAAGTTGTCACGACACTTTTTGCTATAGTAAGCTTTATTTCTTTAAAATAAAGTTAAAATTTCCTTAAATTACGTACAATTGGGGTGTGTATGTGAGTAAGGATAGATATGATTATTATTTTGAGTGACCGAACTACAAAGTACAAATTCGGTTGTGCAGTTAAGTAAGACGTATTGCTTCGAATTAAGGATTAATCTTCCTTAAATTAAATATTTTATTTTTCGCACACTGACTTAAATCTAAAATGTATTGATATTATGTACGTGAAAGGAACTTCGTTCCATCCGGGTGTCCCTTGACACCTCTCAAGTTTTTTTTTTCTATATTTTTACCTTATATTGACATTTAAGGTAGTATTACAGATCTCCGTGGCCGCGCGGTTCTCCGCGTTTCAACTGCGCGGCCACGTTCAAACCCTTATAACTTTTTTACCATAACGTTTTGGGAATCAACTTTTACAAATTATTACAAAATCAAAGCTTTTTTTTATATGGCCGCGCTTTCGAAAGGGACACGATTAAGAACAAAAATAAATAAGTTAAACTGTTTTATTGAGAATAATTATATAAATAATGTGTCCAATTTTTCTTTAATTTACTAAAAACAAAAAAATAAGAACAAACACTTCGCGGATTAAACCCTACTACCCAGCAAAAACGTCAAGATTTCCTTATGTGGGTGATAAAAGTCCACCACATGATTACTAAAAGTCGCGTTTGCTCACCTCTGTGATTATTCCAAGGTGAACAAAGGCCTCCGCTTAAGTCGAATTAATTCATCTGGAAGATATCACCTACGTGAAAATCTTCCGAGGTGAAATGCGGACACCAAAAGATCTACTTTATTCACCTAGGTGATATCACCCAGGTGAACATAGTGGAACAAACCTTTATAAATAGCCACTACTCCTGGATCAATTCAAAAATGGAACAGAATTTGTATAAAACAATTTGTCAAGTAATTCAAAGGGAACAACAAATAATTGTAGGTGGTAAGTTCTTTTCATACATTTTGTACTGGACACACAGTCGGCGAACTAACATTAGAATATTGAGTCAAGACTGGATGTAGAACCTTTTGAGACAACACTAAGCTAAGTGTACAAGTAATGTATTATTATTCTGATGTAAATAAATAATAGTTAAGTTTAAACAAAGTTCTGAGTTTTAATTTGCATAGTTTAGTCACGTAAGATATAGAAAATTAAATAACAGCTTGTTTAGAAGCAAAAATGGGCGTTCTGGACGCCGATAGAGCGCTCTGCGATCTCTGGCCGCGTTAGCCCTTATATACAAAGTAATTAATTTAAAACCCGTTGGTATTAACAAAAACAACGTATCAGTCTTCGTACATATAATAGAATAATCATAACAAAATAGTTAACATCTTATAAAACATCACATACACAAATTCTTTCAGCATATCGACGGTGGAACTTCGAGGACGACTGTGCTGCTGGAGTTTCAACTTTCGGCGCTAAAACCGAACGTTGCAAATTCAACAGATATTTCCATCGTCGATATTTCGCACCCTGAGAAAAAAGTGACCTATAACGAAATTTGCATTTTCTGGGAAATAACAAAATTGTGTTTCGTGTTGAAGCGAGTTTCCAATAAAATATATGATGAAATGTTTTATTTTTCTTTCACGATATCCTCACTTATTAGGAGTAGTTTAAGGTATTTAACGCAATTCACCGTAATTTCGTATTTGGTCACTTTTGTTCTCAGGGTGCAATTTCTAGATTTTCTTCTACTTCAAATAAGTGAGTAGTTCTTCGACGTCCTTCTTAGAGCCGAGGTAGCACGGCGCTCGCTGGTGGATGGCCGTGGGTACGATGTCCAGGATGGGGATCAGACCATTGCTGGCTAGCCCACCGGCTTCCGTCACGATGAACGACATTGGGTTGCACTCATAGAGTAGACGTAGCTGTAAAGATTTACATGTTATTAAGGTATTTTGCAGAATTTAACAAAAATCTTAATTTATTTGTAGTTGCTATATTCGGCAGGACTTAAAAAACCGTTATGTTCTAGTACTAAAACAAAAGACATAATGTGACATCCAATATTACAAAAAAAAAAAATTGGAAGGCCATGTTTTCTTTTGAGTCGTTAAGGACTGGCTTAATTTAAAGCAAAATGGCCTATCATCAATGACGCGTTTTGTTTTTGTCTTATAGTGTTTGATGAGAAGAAGGATAGACAAGGTTGCGCGAGTGAAATCTGTATTTTTTCTCGTTTTATTTTCAAAAATCAAAAAAAAAAAAATTACATAGGCCTACGTGGGCACTTATAAAACGTCAACACGTGCACGGTTCGGGTTGGTCGTTTCCTATGGACAAGAACCGGCAAGAAACTCCATGGTTACTCTTTTAAAATCATTTGGTTTTACAATATTTGAATGTTACAGCTTTAGTACTTAAGTATGGGAGGACAGCGTAGGCCCGACAATAAGTCGATTGCTTACTACAGACGGTAGTAATAGAAAAAAAAATTACAAAGCCTACAATGTCCACACATTCACAAAAAATAGGTAAGTAAAAAGAATCTATAAAAAAGTAAAAATAAAACAATATAAGAGCACTAAATTAAACAATTGACGCAGAGGTTATCATCAGTGCTGTAACTATTCTGAACAATAAACGAATGGTGCAATGATATGAAAACTATTGTAAAACATCTGAATAAAAGTAATATTGGGAATAGTTAAGAGACATCCACACATTTGCGTCGTTTATGATCTACCAGGGAAGCCGCATGAGCAGAAGGAACTAGAGCCAAACTTCTTTATCTTCAACGTAGTCCTTAATTTTGTAATATGCTTTTTTAATAAGGACGCGCTTGATGCAATTTTATGCGGTCGTCCTTGAGAATTCTCAAGGAACACCGCGAAAGGAGGACGCGTGGTTTAGCGAGCAGTGGAAAGATTTGAAGGAGGCTTTTGTCCAAGATTGGGACAGAGCAGGTTTAGGTTAAAAAATTCGCTCTTAGAAACATTTTTTCCTTAATACAATCAAAAGGGATACGTTTCATATCAAGAAACGTGTCGTCATTGTTTACCATAGCCACTAATGAAACGGTGCCCTTAGAGATAGCCTGCCGATACGGGGTCACGATTGTATTGTGTCTGATGCAAAGTTATCTCTTTCGATGCATTACTCAGACTCAATCAAAGTTTACAGCTTTGGACCCCGTTGTGTAGAATAAAATTCTGTCTTTGTGACTGTTTAAAGATAGATGATTAGTCTGTTTTTGTTAACCTACAGTCAATCTATGCCTCGGGGTAAACACTTCGATTGGGCCAACCGTATTAGCCTCGCCCGGTGACGGATTTTCACACACACTTTCAACCCCTATTTCACCCATTTTGGGGTTTTTTCGATAATCCTGTCTTGGTGGATGCTTAGCCCGATCTATCGAGTGGTTTAAGCTGTGTGTTGAAAGTCAGCGACGACAAACGATTGTATAAGAAGTTTAGATTTTGATAACTGATCAGAAATCACCTTACGGACAGTTTTATTTTTCTTAAGTTCTTAGAGATTGAAAATGCACAATTCCCGCTGACCCCCAAAATAAGGAGTCATTTTGCGAAGTTGGCGGAGTTTTGGAACACGAAGAAGACGAAAGTTTTCATACCATTCCACCCCTCTTTGTTATGCACAATATTTTTGTACACCATAGTAACAATGGTTGAACTCACTTTTCCGCTAGGCGCCGTCTTGGTAGCAGGATACATGAAGATGCCTCCATACTTGATGGTCCTGTGCACATCAGCTACCATGGATCCCACGTAACGCGCTCCGTACGCCTTGCCTGTCTTAGGGTTCTTCTTATCTTCTATGTATTGGCGGAGACCGGCCTCCCATTCTGCAGCGTAACCTGAAAAGTTATAGGTAGATTTGAAAAATGCGAAAAATAATAAAATGACGGGTTTTTACACTTATAATATATTTACATGCTCAGTTTCGAAGCCTTTTGTGATGAGGCGCTTGAGCTCTTGAATTAAATATTTTTATATTAGTATAAGACTTAATTTCTTTTTTTCTATTTTGTATTTTTATTAAATGACTGTCATGCATGAACAGCTTATGTCCTTAGCAATTTAAAGTTTATTTATTATTGGTAATCATGCATTATTATTTAAGTTATTTATGTTATCATGATTGTAATATCGCATAATGTAGCTGTTTGTAGTTCCTATATGATGAAATAAAATAAAATTACTAATATCTTAGTAACAAGGCGGCGTCTCTATTTGTACCCGGTTGATGGCAATAATAGACTTGCCCAACAGATGGGACTTATGAATAACTGGTGAAATGTGGGTTTACTATGATTAGGTACACTTCTGCTTTACCTTTTGGGGTTTTAGTAAGTCCAATGATGACATAAAAGTCGCGAGTTTAGCGACCTTCGAAATAACAACAATTATCTACACAGCAACAATCCAATAAATTATCAAATACTAGACTATGCCCGCGGCTTCGCACGCGTGGAGTTCGGTCACTGTCCCATGGGATTGTACTACGAAGATAAAAAGTATCCTATGTGTTAATCCAGGTTATAAACTACCCGTGTGCCAAATTTCATCCAAATCCATTCAGTAGTTTTTGCGTGAAAGAGTAACAAACATCCATCCATCCATCCATACTTACAAACTTTCGCGTTTATAATATTAGTAGGATTTACTTTAGATAACTTGTAAAGTATATAATAAATAAACTTGTTTTCCAAATCCGTTAAAAGTAACTGCTCAGTTGTCGAACTTCATAAACTCGTTTTGACACACTCACAGATATGTAAAGTGCTTTTATATTTACATTTTACGTACTCGTATCCTGAATCACATACATTAGATAATCAACAATACTCATCGATATTTTGCGAAGACTTTTACAGTCAGCAACAACAGTCGGATCATACTTTTAAGTTTTTAACATGATAACTGAAGAGTGTTCAATATTTCTAATATGGTAAAAGATGCATAGACCGTCTTCATTAGGTACAAAGACTTTAGTCACAGTTCATGTATCTAATGTCACATACAAATAACAAATTCTTGACAAATTAGAGCAAAATCTTAAATAATAAAGCTAGCAGAACTAGAACTAGCTCTTCTTCTGCAAATAATATAATTCTGAGGAGGAAGGCTATTGAACATTGCGCTACGACCTTTAGGAGCCGAGCGGCGGGAAACCGCGGGTTACTTACAACTAGTAAACAAATAAATCGATAATATAACCAACGTATGTCGCTGACCGTACCTACATGTGCAAAACTGTTTCTGTGATATAAAATGACTTTGATCTACCTTTTATCGTAGAGTGCCTTTTAAAGCATGACAAATAGTGATCGAATCAGTACAAGATAACGCGCGTAATAATGACTTTCCATACTTTACATTCCGTGATAGACTTTGATTAGGTTCCTATCTCATTAAGGTATGGTAAAGACGTGATTAAAAACTGTAATCTTTTAGAACGTGCTGAATGCTTCGAGTTTTATTAGTACCTACATGACGCGTGTATTTCAGCTGCTCGCGGTTGCCCAGGATTTCAGAGCATTTCCTATATCTACAGCGGGTATCAGAAATGTGTAGTAATATTTCAGGGTGTGTTACAAACTATCGAACTGAACAACTTTATCTGTGGGACTAACATGGTTATCGCGGAAAAAATATTAGCTGTCCCATACAATTGGATCAAGTAGGTATTGAATTTTGTATATGAGACATCTCATATTTTTTATCGAATACGTTGTTGATTCCAGGGAGAAAGTGGTTCGGTGTGAGAGAAAATATGACCATACCTTTTTTTTACACGTTGTATAACTACTTTCAACAAAACAGGATTGATTTGGCTTGATTTTTTGATTTGATTGGCTGTTTGGTAGCGTAGCTCTATTCAATTTTGGACTTACTTTGCCATCGTCGTTAAGCCCTGCGCGCACAGGGGACCGGGCAGAGCATTTTATCTGTTACCAACGCAAATTCCAACGTAGGTAGTGTTGTAACAAGATACAGATTCCAATGTTCAATGATGCGAAGGGAAATCTCTTTTAATGCCTTGGTGTCGATCTGTAAACATTGGAATCTGTATCTTGTTCCCACTTGCTACGTATGAATTTACGTTGGATAAAGATAAAATGGTCTTCCCGCAGTCCCCGGTGGACCTCCCCGGACCTCAGTGGATTTCTATAAACTGATCATATTTCTGAGGTTCCGTACCATTATTTATAAACGAGCAAAAAAATCACTTTTTTGTATGGGAAAATATTAATTACTTAAATATTTATTTTATTCTCTTTTTAGTACTTGTTCTTAGCGGCAACAGAAATACATAATTTGTAGAAATTCAACTGGCTAACTATCACGGTTTTGGGTACGGAACCCTGAAAAGCGAGGCCTTGTTTAACTGGAAATGTTTTTTTTTTTTTAAAACGTTGCCCCACACTAGGAATTTCTCCTGTGTCGTGGGTGCGTTTACAAACATTTAAACTCACATACACAAACAGCCAGACCCGGAACAACTAACTGTAGGCCATACAAATATTTGTTCCGTGCGGGGATCGAACCCGCGACACGCAGCGCAGCAGTCGATCGCTCAGCCACTGCGCCAACCGTGCCGTCAAAAATGTATGTTTGTTGTGTGTATGTGTAGTATGGTTTGATGTATCGCCTTGTGTACCTCTCTGCCCACCTTTCGAGGAATACAGGCTTGATAAAACGTTATATCAAAATCTTACCTTCATTAATAGAATAGATGTTTCCCTTCTCAGGTATCCTCATATTAGGGTCTGTGAGGATGAACTCTCCCAGCGAAGGGTCATACATGAAGCCATTGACGCCGTGTCCTTTGCCTAGTGACAGGACCAGCATCGTTGCAGAGCCGTAAAGGGCATAGCCAGCGGCCACCAGCTCGCTACCTGGTTGTAAGGCGTCGGCTAGCACGGGGTCGCCTTTTGATTTCTTTCTGAATAGTAAAAGTAAATGTTGTCAACGATACCACTATTGTATCTACATGTAGCGACACTACAAAAAGCAACGTGCAACAAAAACTATCAATAACAATTGTGACGGGATATTTACCATGTTTGTGGCACATAGCCCTTCACAACTTTCATTGATAGTGTTAGTGACCATGTCAGTTAAAAAACTTATATTACAACAAAAACTACTACTGGCTGCATCTCGAAAGTTATCCACGACTTAAGACTATATCCATACTAATATTATAAATGCGAATGTCACCAATGACGTATTATATATCATTGAATGTCACTCTGTTTGTTTGTTTGTTTGTATGTTTGTTTGTTACCTTTTCACGACTAAACGGCTGATCGGATCTTAATGAAATTTGGCAAGAAGATAGATTTCAACCTGGGGAAGGACATAGGCTATATAAAATGTGACGCAGACGAAGTTGCGCGGGACAGCTAGTATGTAATAATATAGGAAAACCCGACAACAACTGTCGGGCAGTTGCCCACCAGACATAACACCCGTCTGGTAGGAGGATCCTCCCTTTGCTATGGAGTATCGAGGAACTTTACTCCCTGTTCCTTATACCCCTACATCCATGAAGATTAAATAAATTAAAATTAAATGCCCATGGCAGTCATATATGTTATATTAATAAGTTAGTTGCGACCTTTTAATATGATTTATCAAGATTGAAGAAATTTATTATGTTTGGCTTTTTCTTTTTCTGGCATGACCCACGCGTCTTGTACACAAAGGTTAAATTCTTCATTAATGAAGCAACGACAGAAAAAAAAGACTAAAATTCCATTTCCTGGCGATAAAATAATATAGTACTTCTCCGTTTTCCTCTTGCGGTTAGAAAATTTCGATATAAACGATGCGGTTCTCCATCACGGAGTTAAGTTTAAGACGCAACATTTATCGTAGCATCACAAAAGATAGATAGGATCATAAATATTTATGGTTTTATTAGGGTGTTAAGCTGCAATTACTCGTATCTAATCATATATTAAGAAATCAGTGAATTTGATTATTATTGTATTGTCTGCTGTCAGTTATTGGACTATTTACGGATAAGTTTCTATTTATGGAATGTCACAGAGAAACTTATCATTCTTAATGGATACACTGAAAAAATTAATTAGTTGAATCAACACTTATTCAACCTTTTTTTGTGTTAATATAGAACCTACATAGAAGATATGTTGAATCAAACAAACTGAAATTGTTACTTTTAAAAGGTAAATTTAACCAAACCCAGTAAGGTTGTTTAAACACTGTTTTGAAATGGTAATGCTTAAATATTTTTGTTATTTTGACTAAATTTATCTGTTGATTCTAGTATTTAATTAAATGTAAGGTGTTGACAACTTTATTCACTCTAGTTAATTAAATTAATCGTATAGTTGATGGGAACATTTGCAAATAGTTGAATCAATTTTGTAAATTTGACTAAATTCATTTGCTGATTCTACTTAAGGTGGAAGTTTAATCGCACTTTCCCATACATTTTTGTTTCTTCAAAATCTCGATACTTATATGCTTTTTGTAGAAGTAATGAAACAATATGATGTTATTACGAATTAGTGTTGTCGCAAAACCCTTCAAACATAAAGAAATAACAAGGTTTATAGGATTTCCAGGGCCGAAAAAAAAACGAAAAATCTTTGCTAGTGTGCGTGCTTGGAGTCACACCATCTACCGGATATCTAAAGAACTTCTAAAGAACAATCGAGCCCCTTGCATAACAAAACTCGAAATAATTATCTGTTGATACTAGATGGCGTGGCGTTGTCATTGTAAGTTGGTGCCAGTAATAAGTGCGTGGACTCGCGAATATTTCACATTTCATTCGTCAAACAAGTAGGTAGGTAGGTACTGGCTGCGACGTTTTTGTTTGGGTGAATTAGATTTATCATTTTTTAAGAATGAAGTTAAACATTCTTAAATTATGTCATGATGTTCAAACCAAAGTTTGAAAGTACCTATTAGGGATGAAATGTGTAATTCGGAGTTGGTTCTAATTTTACTGTGTGATAGGTAAAACTTATTAGTTATTAACAAGTAGGTATTAAGACATAATTCGTTATGAAGCCACAGCCTGCAGCACAAAGCTTATCTTACTAAACTTTAATTTTGTACGTGCACTTTTCGTGGTATATGTAATAAACTAATAATGTACCTACTTACATTTTATAACACTAGCTTATGCCCGCGGCGTCGCCCGCGTGGATTTCGATAATTGTCCCACGGGAACATATTATCGGGATAAATAGTATCCTATGTGTTAATCCAGGTTACAAACTACCCGTGTGCCAAATTTCATCCAAATCCATTCAGTAGTTTTTGCGTGAAAGAGTAACAGACATCCATCCATCCATCCATCCTCACAAACTTTCGCATTTATAATATTAGTAGGATTACATTCATTCATCACACTATTTACATTCATGAATGTAGGTACTACCTAATAAAACATACACGACGCGGTCAAGGTCACGTTGAAACGCCGTAGTTCTATCTATCTATCTATATAAATAAAAATCAATTGCTGTTCGTTAGTCTCGCTAAAACTCGAGAACGGCTGGGCCGATTTAGCTGAATTTGGTTTTAAAATGTTTGTCGTAGTCCAGGGAAGGTTTAAAAGGAAAGATAGGGTAGGTAGGTAGGTAGGTAGCGTAGGGTAGGTAGGGTAGGTAGGTAGGTAGGGTAGTAGGGTATGGTAGGTAGGGTAGGGTAGGGTATGGTGGGTAGGTAGATAGGGTAGGTAAAAAGTGCATTGCAACGCATGCCGGGGACAGCTAGTCGATCTATATATCCATACTAATATTATAAATGCGAAAGTCACTCTGTTTGTTTGTATGTCTGTTTGTTACTTTTTCACGATAAAACGGCTAATCTGCTACTAATGAAATCTGGCAAGAAGATAGATTTCAACCTGGGGAAGGACGTATGCTATATATCATCACGCTACGATCAATCGGAGCGGAGCAGTAATGAAAAATGTTGCGAAAACAGACAGCAGTCTATATACAGGAAGAATTTTTAGTCACCGTCCAAATTTTTTCTAGGCATTATGTATCATACACTAACTCCATTTTTGAAAAAAAAACGTTACGTAAAATTTTCATATTAAATCATTTTCTCGAAATAATTATCCGCTCACTAAGTTAAACGTTAAAATACTACACTTGCCGCGCAAACATTCAATGAAAAATGCAGCGCGCACCCCGCTTGGACCCCGCCCCGCTACACCTGCGCGACACATAATTATCTATCGTCATCCCAAGTCGGCATCAACTTTTTATAGATAACTTTGTGATGTGATATCTCAATATTTTTGTATTGAGTGATTCTAAAAGAAAAAACACGTATTCAATGGTTTTCGCCAAAGATTAATATAACAAAATTTGGATGGTGACTAAAAATTCTTCCTGTATATTTATATATCTAAAAATGAATCCCTATTTCCCTTGGTCACGGCATCACGCGTGAACGGCTGGATAGATTTCGATAATTGTTTTTTTGTTTTGTATGTTACTGACAGGAGAAGGTTCTCTTAGGTAGGTAGTAGGTAGGTAGTAGGTAGGTAGTAGGTAGGTAGTAGGTAGGTAGTAGGTAGGTAGTAGGTAGGTAGTAGGTAGGTAGTAGGTAGGTAGTAGGTAGGTAGTAGGTAGGTAGTAGGTAGGTAGTAGGTAGGTAGTAGGTAGGTAGTAGGTAGGTAGTAGGTAGGTAGTAGGTAGGTAGTAGGTAGGTAGTAGGTAGGTAGTAGGTAGTAGGTAGGTAGTAGGTAGGTAGTAGGTAGGTAGTAGGTAGGTAGTAGGTAGGTAGTAGGTAGGTAGTAGGTAGGTAGTAGGTAGGTAGTAGGTAGGTAGTAGGTAGGTAGTAGGTAGGTAGTAGGTAGGTAGTAGGTAGGTAGTAGGTAGGTAGTAGGTAGGTAGTAGGTAGGTAGTAGGTAGGTAGTAGGTAGGTAGTAGGTAGGTAGTAGGTAGGTAGTAGGTAGGTAGTAGGTAGGTAGTAGGTAGGTAGTAGGTAGGTAGTAGGTAGGTAGTAGGTAGGTAGTAGGTAGGTAGTAGGTAGGTAGTAGGTAGGTAGTAGGTAGGTAGTAGGTAGGTAGTAGGTAGGTAGTAGGTAGGTAGTAGGTAGGTAGTAGGTAGGTAGTAGGTAGGTAGTAGGTAGGTAGTAGGTAGGTAGTAGGTAGGTAGTAGGTAGGTAGTAGGTAGGTAGTAGGTAGGTAGTAGGTAGGTAGTAGGTAGGTAGTAGGTAGGTAGTAGGTAGGTAGTAGGTAGGTAGTAGGTAGGTAGTAGGTAGGTAGTAGGTAGGTAGTAGGTAGGTAGTAGGTAGGTAGTAGGTAGGTAGTAGGTAGGTAGTAGGTAGGTAGTAGGTAGGTAGTAGGTAGGTAGTAGGTAGGTAGTAGGTAGGTAGTAGGTAGGTAGTAGGTAGGTAGTAGGTAGGTAGTAGGTAGGTAGTAGGTAGGTAGTAGGTAGGTAGTAGGTAGGTAGTAGGTAGGTAGTAGGTAGGGAGTAGGTAGGTAGTAGGTAGGTAGTAAATTTAGGGATTTCTGAAAGAATTGTAGATTTTGGCACAATCTCTTAAAACCTATGTCAGTAGTACTGACCCTAACAGGTAGGTGTAGGTGTTCTGACTCAGTACACACCGAGACGCGACGCTGCGCGCACACTTATAAAGAGAAGATACACATTTCATTGTGAGAAAACGTTGCGCCACGCAGCGCTGCGCCACGTGACGCCTGTAAAGAAATGTGTATCCTTTCGTGTAGAAAATAAAGTTAAATTTTGAATCGCTTTTTAAAATGTGCGCGCAGTGTCGCGTCTCGGTGTGAGCTGACCCTTAGTGTTCCAAGGCTTTGTGTATAAAGTGAAGATTAGAACTAAAAAGCTTTCAAGCTAGTGGAAGTTTATCTTTGAAATCTTGGTGATTTGTTGGTCAGTGGGTCGTCTAAGGAGTTGAACGTATAGTATACGCTTAGTATATATAAGTATACGCTTAGGGTTACTATGCGCAGCAAAGAAAACAAAAAAATAAAATTTTCGGCAAACATTTTTTTTTTGATTTTCCAAAAAAAAAAAATAGGAAATTTGAAAAAAAATGGCAGTTTCGGGTTCTGCGAAGTATGGACCCAAGAGGCACCGTTTCCGAATTATGGGCCTCCGAATTTTATTTAATTTTTATAAAACTATCTACATTTCCAAAATGGTAGCTCAAAAGAAAATATTTTCTGGAAAGAAACTGTTGCTCTAGTAGAAAACTATGAGATGGTGTAAAAAAATCCGAGAAATATTGAGAAAAAAGAAAAAATTGAAAAAAATATTCTGTGTCGGTCGATCTTTCAGCTTGAGTATCGTTAGGGGCAGACACAAATTTTCGGAAAAAAAAAACTAACAGATTTCGTCCGTTTTTCTTGCAGAACCCTATTACCCTTGTCCATAGAAACTATTTAGGTTCAGAGAGGCATGGCCCTCCGACGCACCGTTTCCGAGTTAGGAGTTTTTTAATTTTTTTCTTGTTTTTACAAAACGCTCTATATTTCCAAAATGGTAGCTCAGATGAAAATCTTTTCTGGAAAGAAACTGTTGCTGTAGTAGAAAACTATGAGATGGTGTACGAAAAACCAAAAAAAAATGCATTTTTTTTATAAGTCCTCGCGCCATAGCGCCCACACTCCAACCGATTTTGTTCTTTGATCTTGAATCAGTTTGTAAATATCTATCACATAATTTATTTATTTATTTATTATTTATTAAAACTTTATGCACAAGTATAAAAACAATGTACAAAGGCGGACTTAATGCCTTAGGCATTTTTTACCAGTCTACCTTAGGGTGATGCAGAGAGAAAACATAGTA
Source organism: Cerastis leucographa (assembly GCA_963082945.1). Lineage (NCBI taxonomy): Eukaryota > Metazoa > Arthropoda > Insecta > Lepidoptera > Noctuidae > Cerastis > Cerastis leucographa. The sequence goes on along the minus strand of OY720363.1, from coordinate 5,932,526 downwards.
GGTGCAGCATAACAAATGGTAAGAGAACATTTACAAATAAAATATAACGATACATACATAAATACATACATATATATGTACAATAAGTAAAGAGAGAGACAAACTAACAACAATTTAATTAAGAGATGAATCTGCCAGCTTCTTAAGTAAGTGTTCGCGAGCTTTAACTTTAAATTTGAACCGACTGTTGGCCAACCTGATGTTCAGAGGGAGCGCGTTCCAAAGGAAGACAGCCTGGACAAAGAAAGACGACTTGAGAAAAGAGAGCGGTGAGAAGGACAACGTAGAAGACGATTATTGGAGGAACGAAGATTCTTACTGTGCGCAGAGCATAAATATTGAAAATAAGTAGTCACATAAGAAGGAGAAGTAGGCTTATTAAGAAGAGAAAATAGGGTAGTCAAAGCTCTCAACGCTCTGCGTTGTCGGATGGGCAACCATTTTAAAAGTGACCGATGTGCGGAGACGTGATCATACTTACGAAGATTAAATACGAATCGAATGCAGTTATTAAGAAGTCGGTAGCACACATCACCATAGTCAATTATGGGGAAGATTAGGGACTGTACAAGCATTACCTATAGGTGTGATGGGAGAATATTTTTTAGCCGATAGAGCGACCGCAATGTTCCGGTGACTTTCTTGCTCACAATCGCGACCTGCTTACGCCAGTCAAGGCAAGTGTCAACATGCAAACCCAGATCTTTGACGTCAGAGCTAAACGGAATAACCGTGCCGTCAAAGGTAACCGGTGGCACCGTTAAGCCATTCAGCCTTCTCAGGCTATGGGGACTCCCTATAATAATAGCCTGGCACTTGGTTGGGTTAACCGCCACCCCGAAACGATCAGACCAGTTTTTGACAAAACGTAAATCCCGGTTTAGCTCCTCGATCGCACTGGACAAGCTGTCAACACTAGCCTGACAGTAAAGCTGTAAGTCGAAAGCGTAAAGATGATACACACACTGAAGCTCGGTAGTTATGAGATCTATAAAAATAGAGAATAAAATACCGCCTTGAGGGACGCCAGCATCAAGATCACACCAGCTGGAGCTAGAGTCACCAGCAAGAACTGATTGCTGGCGCCCCCGAAGATAGGAAGAAAACCATTCCAATACCTCCGGAGAGACCATCAGATAGGAGAGGATGGATAAAAGGACTTCGTGACTGACGGTATTGAAAGCATTGGAAAAATCAATTAAGACCAAAACCGAAACTTTAGTGTCTTGCATTCCCCGCCTTATATCGTCAGTCACTTTAAGGAGGGCTGATACGGTACTATGGCCGGGCCTGAACCCGGATTGCAATGGACTGATAAGGGAGTTGTGGTAGATGAAGTGGGAAAATTGCTTGTGAACACAGGCCTCGAGTACTTTAGATAAAAAGGGAAGGATGGAAATTGGTCGAAAATGGCTGAGAAGAGTAGGGTTAGGAATTTTAGGGAGTGGCCGAACATGGGCTTTCCGCCATAGAGAAGGGAAAACACCGGAGTAAAGGGAGAAGTTAACGATATGGGAGATTGCAGGAAGGAGCTGATCAAGAGCTTTCACAATCATGTGACGACTGATGTTATCATAGCCCACGGCTTTGGACTTAATGGACAGGATTATCTTCTTGATCTCTCCGGGATCGACTGGGGTGAAGACAAAGGGAGAAATATTGGGTCGCGTCAGACCAGCAAGATAGTCAATGGTTTGACATTTGGTTAGACTATCAAGAGTAGGGACAGTGGAGAAATGGCGATTTAGATCGTCCAAACCAAATGCCTTAGGAAGGTCTGAATGCCGCGCTCTGCCGATACCTAGAATTCCAAGGAATTTCCAAATATCAGCAGGAGAAGCAGAAGTGATATTATCAAAAATGTGGCTGCGTTTAGCGTTGCGTACCATCTGATTACAACGATTGCGAGCAGTTTTGAAAAGGGGCGTGAACGCGCGATCCCTTCGTCGCATTGCCATTAGAACTCCATTGTTCATCCATGGGGCAGGTGAGCGCTTCAACTTGACTTTCCTGACAGGAGCGTGGGTGTCATACAACTTGACTACAACCGCATTAAAAGTATTCACTTTATCATCGACTGATGTGGCTTCCTCCAGGGGCGTCCAGTCAATATTGGAAGCATGCTCGATGAGTTTTTCTGCATTCATCCGCGCAAAGGCACGCCTGTACTGGAAGGTAGGTTTGGGTTTAGGAGGTTTAAGGACATAAGACAGGAAAATAAGGTTGTTATGGGAAAAGCCAGGAGCGTCCTGTTGACCATGTGAGGCGACTAGGGAAGGATTAGATGCGAGAATCAAGTCGAGCCAAGTATCATCCCCGACAGTGTTATGATGCGTTGGTTGGAGAGGCAAGACATGCAGACTAACTGACTCGACCAGATGTAGGAGTTTACAGGATCGAGGGAGTTGTGGGCAAGGAGATTGGTGTTGAAATCCCCCATGACGCTGTGATGTGCACACTCCGAACCTAATGATTCTAGGACCGATTCTAATTCGATGAAGTAATCAAGGGACGGGGGACAATACACAACTCCAAGAACAGTTTTAGCTCCTATAACACAAACTTCTAAAAAAAGAAATTCAGCCAAATTAGTAGTAGAGGAAGAAGTAGCAATAATTTTAAAAGAAAAATCGGCATGAAGGTAAATTGCAACACCACCCCCTCTCTTACCGATTCGATCATTCCGTAGGAGAACGAATCCTGGTAGAAAGTAAGTGGTAGACGCAAGCTCAGGTTATAGCCAGGTCTCTGAAATGAGGACGGTATGGACGTTATTGTTCGTAAAAGTATCGTAAAGCTCATTGTAGTGGCTGGGAATGCTCTGGGCATTGATGTGACAAACATTAAACAGTCGGTCAAGACTATGGTTAAAGTTTTGACGTAAAGTATCACCAAGGGTGTCTGTAATGGAACAAAAACTATCTTCAAGAGTGGCAGTAGATTTGTTAGCTGAGAAAAACGATTCATTATCGAAAATAGTGGTCATAAATACGAATAAAATATTTAAAAAAAAAATATAGTTGTAAAATTAAAATAACTATAAAAAAATAAAAAATAAACTACATGCTAAACAAGTACGACGGTTGCATATCTGCACCACCCGCCAGCTAACATCATCATTTTAAAACACAGTGAACCAACCAAGGAATGAAAATAAGTTACAATGAAATAGAAAAAAAAAACAAACCCAAAATAAATACAAAAGTACAGAAAAATAAAATTGTGGCATTCGGAACGCACCTTACGCCCTCAACAAACATAAAATTATCGTGAGCCGTAGACAGAGAAAACTATCTGTCTACGTCGTGAGCGTATCCGATCCTTGAAAACCCGATGTCAATGTCAAAGACAGTCATGTCATAATGGCATTAGCAATATGTTTTCAAAAAAGAAAAATAATGACAAAAACATCCTTGTTGAGGGTAAACTATTGTACGAATGTACGCAAGACATGTAACAATCCATCTCATGGTCGTGTGAGGAAGAAAGATAAAAAAAAAAACAAAGTCAAGCAAAACAATGATTACGAGCCAAAACTAATCAAAGGTTATCATTACCAAACAGCAAAAGATAGCATATTAAAAGGTAAGTAAATCCTACGCAACGTAGGTATCTAATGCGTGAATTTTGTAAGATAATATTTAAGAGTTTTGTTACCAAAAATTAACGATTATTTTTACTTGTTTTTCAGGCTATCTCCAGAAGTTTGCACTTTGGGATAGGTACTTCAGCAGCAACGGACTCAATTCTTCAAACGATGAGATTTTATGTTTACTTCCTGTCCTGTCGTCATAGTTGAAGAATCTTACTAAAATCGCTGCGTGAGCGAGCGTGATCCACCATATGCTGGAGCTGCCGCTGCCGGCCCGCGGCCTTTCGAATGATGATGGAAGATCAACAGCTATAATATGTTTAGTTATTATTGTGCTTCATTGGTGTAATTGCTAAGTGTGGCGTTCCAGTGTAACATATTAAAATAAATAAATAAATAGGACTGTGGTGATGCTTCTTGGCTGCACCTAGTCTGTGGCAGACCTTTATGGAGGATGTGGTTAATGATTAAAGGCCCAGCTTCTTGTTAATTAGATCCAGGATCACTGTGCTACTGACCTCTCCTTCAACCTTTGCTATGCCCTGAAAGATCAGTGCCTTCCGACGATGCCAGGTCTCCAATTGGTCGACCTGTCTGGCACACTCGCTGATCTGTCTCCTAAGCAGACTTAGCATGCTAAAGTGCTAAAGATTAGCTCCCTGAAGGTCCGAAACTCCTCAGCTACCCTCGCCACATTATCTTTGGCTGGTCCTGCGCACTGAATTTGTGCCTCCAGTTCGCTCATCTTCCGGACAAATCTATCCTCAAGGCTTTTCTGTACCAATGCAATCTCATCAAGCTGTGACATGGTGTCCTTGTGACCGGTCACAGTGAAAAAAACAGTGAAAGTGAAGTGATGTGCTGGCAGGTGGTGGAAAGTTATAGCTTTAGTCACATGTGTGAGCTGCAAACGTGAGTACTCACTATGCAGAAGTTATACACTGATATTTTATAAAGAATAAGTAAATAAACTGAGTATCTCTAATTAAAATATCAAATCAATATTGGAGATACGTTCTTTTTTTTACACCTACCCGCGCTATTATCTATTTATACATATTTATATATCTATACCTATTTATCTGTCAATGCTTCATTTTTTATTCCTTTTACCAATTTTTAACCAACTTCTAAAAGAAAGAGGTTATCAATTGGAAAGTTTTTTTTTTGTATACTAATTTCATTCAGTAATTAATTTCATTGTAAATAAGCACCATGTGGCTATTTAGTATATTTTTAACCGACTTCCTAAAGAAGGAGGTTATCCATTCGACTGTGTTTTTTTTTTATCTTTGGAGATATCCAATAGAACTCTTCAATAATAGACAGCAAATCTGTTGTGACAACATCATAACGTTACATCCCGCTGTAACGTTATGATGTTGTCACAACAGATTTATTTGGATATCTCCAAAGATAAAAAAAAAACACAGTCGAATGGATAACCTCCTTCTTTAGGAAGTCGTGTATTGTATGCTCTTGGGGCCAAAATGTAATATTCTATAAATTGATTTTCATCATATTATTACATTTTGATTTTTCATTTTGGTATGCAGATGTGTACAGTAAAACCAGATTTCGACAGTTAGTTATACATAGTATGTTAGTTTCCATTTGATTGGTGATAAGCATATTACCATGATAATGTAACAATACATGTATTGTATTTACATTCATAGCAAAAATTTTAATAGGATAATACAACTAAATGGATAAATAAAAAACTTTTTTCAAAGAACAAAACAACTTCAAAAAAGTGTAATATAACTTTAGCTTCAGAAGTTGGTGGCAAAAAAACTGAATCAAACAAACAAGTAACCAACTTCTGAAGCTAAAGTTATTTTTCACTTTTTTGTTTTTTGAAGTCAGTTTTAATTTTTTTGCAAATAGTTTTTGCAAAAAGAGTATCCATGGAGTTTCTTGCACGTTCTTGTCCATAGAGATCTACCTCCCTTTTGGAACGTGCAACTAGAGACCTGAGTCCTTGACACTTTGAAACACCTTGAAATGTGTGGACATTGATATTGTGGGCTTTATAGATTCCTAGATCCTTGGTAACTTTTTATCTTGGTCTATGTTTTGTAGTAACCAAGAACTTATTGTCGGGCCTACGATATCCTCCCATACTTACGTATTAACGCTGTACCAAAAAAATATTGTAAAACCAAATGATTTTAAAAGAGTAACCATGGAGTTTCTTGCCGGTTCTTTTCCATAGGAAACGACCAACACGAACCGTGCACCTTTCTTGTTGACGTTTTACAAGTGCCCTTGTAGGCCTATGTGAAATAAAAATATTTTGATTTTGATTCAAAACTGCCTGTAAATGGTATTTAAATAAATGCGTTGAGTTTGTATCAATTGTATTTTTTTGCCTTATAAGTGCCTATATGACTTGACTTAGATTGTTTTTTTATAAACAATTTATTGTATTATGTAGTTGAAAGGTGGGCAGTGATATCCTCGTGGAAATGGCCTTGACTTATGAATTGTAGGTTGTATGTTCGAACCCTGACAGGCTCTTTACTTTGGGTAAATGAATACTAATACTACTTGAATAAAAAGCATGACTTACAATAGTTAATTATATAATTAGAGTAAAACACAACATAACCAAACAAATTGTGTAAAACACAACATAAGGAGTCTCTTTGAAGGATCGCATCCGGAACGAGGTGATCTGAAGTGGCAATGGACCGGCCATATTAGCCGTAGAACCGATGACCGTTGGGGTAGACGTGTTGTTGAGTGGAGACCGCGAATCGACAAGCGTAAGATGGGACGCCCTCAGGCTCGGTGGAGCGACGATCTTTGCAGGGTAGCTGGTAGCAACTGGATGAGAGTTGCCGAGAATCGGGTTAAGTGGCGAGCGATTGAAGAGGCCTATGTCCAGCAGTGGACTGCGGTAGGCTGCTGATGATGACGATGATGACACTTACACAACACATTTATCACAACTAATTTAAGATTCCAGAACATAAGATTCCCTTGTAGAAAGAACTGTTCAGAACAGAATAGATTATCGCACTTGAATGTTTATGTCACTGACATTTAAATATGTAAATCGCGACAAGCGACGTTCCGTTTCATGTTAGGTACTATTGATGGGTAGTTATTGTAAAAAAAAAATAACTAAAATAAAAACGTTGCAGTGGCCCATCTCGTATTATTTTTTTTAAACATTTTAGTCATAAAATAATGATAATCTAAGCTATCTGCATCTTTCCTAATTAAACGTTTTTGATGAGAACGCCATCTAGCGGTTCAGAAAGTAACCGTTTACGTGTGCATGTGTGTGTGTGCATGGTGTGTACATATATGAAGTGGAGACGACTTGGGGGAATCTTGAAAATCTCCGTTTGAGAAGAGTTAACAAGTAAACTGTATATGTGGAAAAATCAAGACAAAAGGCTAGTTTACGCAAATAGAATATTGTCCATCAAAGATATTTGCGAGACCAAATATCTTTGATATTTCCCAAATGCGACTACAACGCCATCTATTGAAAAAACGGCGGCGGGATCGTCAGCGGAACCACCTTAACATTATGTTGACATTACCGAATTATTAGTTAAATCGACCGCTCTGGTTATATTGAATGTAGTACTACGGTTGTCACAACGTAATTTATTGTTGACTCAACTGTTAAGGAATCAACATTCAGAAATTCAACTATTAGTTTTTTCAGTGTACCCTAATAGACCTGGAACTGAGGCTCAGTGCATCATCACAAATACGCTGTCATGCTGAGATAGCTTAACTTATCAGTTTTTAAATGTTTGCTTCTATAAAATACTTCAAATCACAATATCAAAATATTTTATTTTACATAGGACTACATGGACACTTATAAAACGTCGACAAAAGGTGCACGGTTCGGGTTGGTCGTTTCCAATGGAGAATAACCGGCAAGGAACTCCATGGTTACTCTTTTAAAATCATTTGGTTTTACAATATTTGAATGTTACAACATTAGTGCTTAAGTATGGGAGGACAGCGTAGGCCCGACAATAACTCGTTGCTTACTACAAAAAGAAGAAAATACGCGTCTAGGAATTTAAAAGGCTTCCAATGTCCACACATTCACAAACAATCGGTAAATAAAAAAAATTGATACAAAAATAAAAATAAAATATTTTAGGAAGACTAAATTAAATAATTGTCACAAATGTTGTCATCAGTGCTGTAACTATTCTGAACAAAGAATGGATGCAAAGCAATGATTTGAAAACTATTGAGTTTTTTTTATCGGTTTTCTCAGTAGCACCCAGAGTCTGGGTCTGTGCCCTGTTGATGGCAATAGGCTCGCCCCCTATTACATGGGCCATTAACATCTGGCGAAATGTAGGTGTTCTATAAGGTACATCTCTGTATAACCCTTCGGGGATTACAGGCGTGATGTTATGTATAGTTAGTTGGTACTTACTTGAAAATAGAGAAGATTGAGCCAACTGACACCAGACAGTCGATGTTGGAGGAACCGTCGAGCGGGTCGAAACACACCACGTATTTACCACGCCTCTCACTTTCAACCTGAGGAATAAATGTAGTATTATTATGAGGTCCAGGCAGATGGCTGATAGGACTGAATTCATATCTATAGGAGTTCCACCCTTTAGATATGAATTCTGAGGAAGATTTAGGCTGAATAAGCAGTACCTACCTTTGTACCGAAATATTTTATGTTTTTTCCTGTTTTGTCATCTGTGTGTTGATTAATTGTAAAATAAATAAATAACAAGATTTGAATCATAGAAGCAGCTGTGCCCCGCGACCTTCGCCCGCGTGAAATTATCATAAAAATATTACTTCCCTATTTGAATCGGATTTTTCAAGGGTTATTTATTATACAGGGAACAATAATTTTTCTAAAATAAAAGTAGCTAAGTTACTGCTATAATAACTAAAATATCAGCTATCTTTCTGTAATAGTCCCGCCATAATCGGTCCAGCCGTTTCGGAGATTAGCCGGAACATGAGTTAATAATTTTAAAAATTATTTTTTGTTATAAGTAGGTTAGTCACCTACTGCATATAATTTCATATGCATTCAGTAAAAAGCTGTAAGCTGTGTGTGCTTTTAAAATAACAAACAGACACTTCAATTCTATTTATTTGTATAGATGTAAAAAAAACATTTAGCTTAATTAAATCCTTTTAAACGATATAAGTTCGGCTAGGCGGTATTAAAATAAACTATATTCTGGTTATACTGGACTGGATAATTATTCTTTAAAAGTCAAGGTAGACGAGGCAACCTTGACATTTTTAGCAAAAGACTAATTAAGCAAAAGTAGCGTAAACGCAGATTTATCTGTGGCATGATCTGGCGTAAAACTCTCACAACTTAAGTTGATAAGAAGGCTTGAATTAGATACAATTACTATTGTTTTAAACTCATTAAATTCTGGCAGTTCAAAAATAAAACCTTGTTTATACTCAAGGCAGCGGCGTATCTTTATCATATCATTCACTGCGCAACATTTGACCCTGACTGATAAAAAAATATCGAAAGAACTTATAATAATGTAGTAACGCAACATTATTGTTCCATTCCTATTCCAGAGTGGGAAAGAGATAGAGCCAGACGATCTGTATAGCTCCGTCTCTTTTTCACTCTGGAATAAGAATGGAACAATGGTTACGCCACCAGCCTCGCTCTGCTTCAATGGACAGACAGCCTTATTCTAGTCTATAGGTCTCATTATATCTACACCTCTGTTGATTAAAGCGGTGTTAATTAAAGCGGTGGATGATTAAGGTCCTATACTAGTCTATATTATACCTATACCAGTTAAGCCTATACTAGTTAAGTGGGTTTAACTGCGTGCCTTGTCTAGACACTGATTTCTATAATATCAGGCAAGTCGAATTCCAGTTGAAATAAAACTATTTTGGCTTGGCTTAGCGGCCACATCATTATTTATCTATACCTATAAAAAAAAATACATTCACGTCTCTCTCTGTATTGAGAACAAATAAATCATTACGATCGTCTTTACCTTTTCTCAGTTATATTCGAATCAGGTTCCAGGGTAACTGGATGGGTTAAATACCAGAATTTTACATAGAGCAACTGTCTATCTGATCTCTGCAAGTCAGTTACTAGATAAGACTGAGATACAGACTCTCCGACTTCTCTAGGCTGTCTACCCGCAGCGACTCTCAAAGATCTACTAATGAGAGCCGAGAAACGGAGGAGTCTCGTTTTTTGCCACAACTTTGTCCCACACTATGAATTCCTCCTGTATCGTGGGTGTGTTACAAACATTTAAACTCGCATACACAAACAGCCAGACCCGGAACAACTGTCTCCGTACACACGCAACCAATCGCTCAGCCACTGCACCAACTGTGTCGTCAGATATATTAGGGACAGTCACTCATACGCGTACCGACCTCATCAAAGGTTAAAGAACTTAGAAGTTCAACCATGAATAGCCCGCAAGCTCAAACGAAGAATTTTTAGAAAATTCTATGTTTTACAAGATACTTACTTCTATAACAGTAGGATTCTCCTCTGAGACCAGTAGGCAAGCGGTGAAGGAAGACTTCACCATATTGATGAACAGGTCATTGGACAGCACGTCCAACTTCTTCACCTGTTCGCCTTGCACATTGGTGTCGCCTGATATGCCATGGCTGGTGACAAATTTAGAAAATAAGTTACAGTGAAGTTTTTTGGACGTTATTGGCCAGTCATCTAAACCATAATTATGTCCAAAACTGGATTGTTAGATATAGACGGTCTTGGCTTAACACTTTCTACAGCACAGCAGTCAGTTGTCGATCATTATCTGCCTAGCCTTGCCCTAACTATGTTAGGCTCGGCTTCCAGTCTAACTGGGTGGAGCTGAATACCAGTATTTTACTTGCGAGTGATTGCCTATCTGACCTCCACAACCCAGTTAGTACTGGGTTATATCTAGGATACCTCTTGATAAGGCTGGTTGTCAGACTTTCGGGCCAAAGACTACTTGTAACGACGGAAAAAGATGTACAAATGACAACTGGGACCAACGGCTTAAGATCTATTATATACTGCGTTAAGAGCGTTTACAACTTACGGCATTTCATACAAACTTCCAAGTCCTTATTTTCCGAAATGACTGAACTGATTTTATTTAAACTTATTACGTATAAGCAGGATCCATAGGTCTTAAAAAAAAAAAAACATTTTCGAAATGTCTTTAAAAAATAGTAGTTTCTATAGATCATTTACAATCGATCTAATTTAGCTGTAACACTATTTTTCCGAAATGTTTTTAGTACCTATTTAGACCTATGCATCTAGCTTACGCGCATGAAGTTTCATTAAAATCGGTTGAGTCATTTCTGAAAATAAGGACTTGAAAGTTTTTATGAAAGGTAAGGCGTAGACGCTCTTAATATTTGGAACTAATGCAATGCATGGACACGGACAACATTGCATGTGTAGCAAACTATTGGTGGAGACTGGTAGGGGAAAGGTGTACGAGACGATCCGTTGAGGAGAGATGATCCTTTTTTATTGCAACGAAACTATTAGCGGCATCTAGTTGTTTTCATTGGTAAAACGTAGTCCCCGATATTCCCAAGTCACAGTAAATCGTAATGGCGTCGTAAGTGACAACCAAATTTTTTGTAAAAATTAACAAAAAAATACGTGACATTGATCTAAGGGAAGGTTGACTTTAAGTTTATGCCAAATGTGATCTAGGTAGTTTATTGAGACGGGTGTTGTATTATTACCTTTGTTTATTGCTCTATTTTGTTTTTTTTAATTGCGTGGTAATAGTTGAAAAGATATAGATTATGATAACGAACATTTAGTAAAAAAGTTGATGTTGGGGCGAGATGATTCTATTACTGGTGTACAAGATGATCCCGGCGGATCATCTTGTACACCATCTTTAACCATTTGTATGTTAATAGATTACGTTTTAATTTATTTATTTTTTCTATCAAATTGACATAACAAAATGACATTTAATAGCCTACATTATACAGGGTTATTTGTAAAACACCGACAACCTCTTAAGAGGTCATTCTACTCATCATTATGAACAACTTTTACTATGAGACCAAATCCGATATCGTGAAAAAAATAATCTGCTGTTCCCTACATTTTGACGAGTTATGTGAACATAAAGTACGGAACAGCTGATTTTTTTTTCGCGATTTCAGGTTTGGTCTCATAGTAAAAGTTGTTCATAATGATGAGTAGAATGACCTCTTAAGAGGTTGCCGGTGTTTTACAAATAACCCTGTAGACAAAATTGAAGTAGACTTCTATTCGTTCATTTATCGATTTCAATTAATAACAAAAAATTATCGCTGGATTCTGTAAAGAAATGGTGTGCCATATAAACAGCAAGTAAACAGTATGGAGTGCCTGTTATGTCACTAAAAAGGGCATAAACAAAGTGGCTGGTGGTGCAATAAAATATTTAGGTGGAAAAAAACAGTTTTTACGACAGAACAGGAAATTGAGCTAGAGAAGCACATTCAAGATGTGGAGACGAGGATGTATGGATTAACGCAACAAGATGTCTTAACGTTGGCATATTATCAACTTGCAGTTAAAAACAATAACACCCCTTTCCACAGAGAAAAAGTTGGATATGATTGGCTGAGAGGTTTCCGTCAGCGGCATCCAGATATAGCCCTTCGTGTTCCTGAACCCACTTCAATTGCTCGAGCACGGGCGTTTAACAAACTTGTGGTGGGCAGGTTTTATTCCGTGTAAAAATCCATTCAAGAGACGAGAAACCATCCATGCCATCGAATCTATAATGTTGACGAGATGTGCGTTTCTACGGTACCCACCAAAAGATCAAAGTTTTTTTTGGTTTGTAAGAACTGGACGCAAACACGAGTAGCACGAGTTACATCATAGCAGTGCTGTAATTTGTATGTCTGCTTCTGGAACTTTTGTTCCAACCATGTTTATTTTTCTAAGGATTCGAATGAAGATATAACTAATGGATGGTGCACTGCTGGGGTCCATTAGTTTTGAAATTAAAGATATAGTAAACTCTGATAAGTTATTGTTTATTTAAACCTACCAAAACCTAGAGCATTCCCAAAAGAGGGGCAACATGATCCCCAGGATCATCTTGCCCCTACCATATGGATCATCTTGGACACCGGGGTGTACAAGATGATTCTTTGGTAGCGTTTTAAAAAATGTGAATTATAATATTATGAGATCTAAAAAAATAACATTTTGAGTATGACAACAGGTAGACAGATAAATTTACTACGAATAAACGCTTTCACATCGGCATTAAGTTGATTGTCTTTCAAACTACAAGCATTCTCCCTTAAGTGAATCATCTCGTACACCTTTCCCCTATTTAGATCATGTCCAGTAGTGGACTCTGTAGCTACTGCTGCAGTCGACGATGATGATAAGTTGATAGGGCAAAACTTTTCGATGTTTTGCAAGTCAATTATGCTGCCGTTGCCGTCGAAACGCCAGAAAATAAAAACGTATTGTCGGCCGTAAAACAAACTCTAAAAAATGGAGTACACGCACTTGTGGGACTTCCATAACTTTCTCCAACGAGGCCAGCTAGTTTTTAATGAACTTTTATTGCGAGTTATTTCGCCTCGCTTTTATATTGCCTTGTCTAAACGAAAGATAACAACATTCGATATAAGTTTAACTAGTTTTGATTATAACTTGTTAGGCCGGTTGTGGGTGTGTCTATTACGTATTGGACTTTGGAGGTGTGGCAAATGCTGCGTTACCAAACTGCGTTGAGCAATATTTGTGTGAAATACTAGCTGTATGGTTCTGCAATAGTTTTTTTAATGTCTCGGCGGTATGCCCAAGTGTTTATTTTGGGAGGCAACATTAATTTAGATGTCATTGTTTGCATTTTAGTTGTTTGAATACAGCCAAGTAACAAGGTCAAGATATTAACATTTGCATTTATATCGTCAACATACATTCATTTATATGAATGTTAAACTTTCTGTTCGCCTAAGGTATAGAACGAACTATATCTGACTAATAGCTAATAAATACTGCTCTGATAGATAAGTCGGCACTTAGGTAAAGACCGGCTGTACCGGGAAAATTTAATAAAAGTCCACGTAGTTACTCTCACACAGTTTATCTGAACGAGATTAACTTAACACTCTATTGGTAAAATCTTCAGAAACATAGGAAGTTATGTTAGCATTAGGATCTTCGAGATAGAAATACACACAATCTTGATGTGCCAATCAAAAAGTAACAGTAATAAAAAATACGAACAGTTTAGCGATGCCGGCTTTCCTCACGGCCGACTGAATAGCCTTGACAGCCGTCTGTATGGAATTCAGGAGCTGGGTCAAGTCACCAGTAGCCGTCGGTGCCGTCCTCTGTTGGTGCAGCACCCATCGAGTCAACGTCATCGCGTTGACGTCAAACGCCGGGCCTTGCTCAGACATTGTTGACGTGGGAATGTAGAACAGTTTAACAAAATACACGTGTTTCTCTGCCAACTGCCGGCAACCAACTGAAGCTTGTCGCTGACAGCCGCTGGCCGTGCCTCCCAAGAAGGTTGCTAGTTTTCGTAGTCCGAAGTTATGATGTAATAACCAGCTAGTTTTGTGATATTATTTTGTTTACGAACTTGTTATCAGACGTCGAATTGGGGGCGTGTACTCGACGATGCGTAATTGTGAATGATAGTTATCGAGGACGCACAAAGTGCTATTTGGGCAAGAATTTAGAATAAATTCTAAATTGAAAAGAACTTTTCAAGCGATTATTTTCAAATTTTGCTTCAGGTCGTTCGTTGTCATTATTGAAAGGAGTATGGCGAGGCTGCGTGTATTTTAGAGATAGCAACTTATACATAGTTGTAAAACGACTAAAGGCTAACAGAAAAGTAAACGGAAAGTAAAACGGAGAAGTTTGGAGAAAAGAGATACCCATACGTCTATTTTGTACAAGATAACCTGGTTTTAAACTGTGGAATGTCCGAGTAATTAGGATGAATCAAAATATAAGAATATTTATGATGACTCTATATATATTTTTTTACTCAAATTAAGCATTCGTGTCATTCATTGACACGAATGCTTAATTTGAGTAAAAAAATATTTCCCGTGCCCCAAAATAGTAATAATAAAAATCTCATAAAATTGTAGTGATAATTATTTTATATTTATACCTACTTGAACGGAGCTTCGTTAATTTTTACATTCAGTTACGCCGGCTTCCTTTTCTTTTGGACCTATTAAACGATTTGCATACGAATCTTGACTTCGGCTTATTGACAAATTAGAGATACCGATTAAAGCCTATGGACAGTCGTTTAGCGGTAGTCAGTGGCCCCAAAGTCTGACAACCAGTCATACCAAGGGACCTCACCGTTGTGGAGGGAAGATAGACATGGAGCGCCATGTAAAATACGGGTATTCAACTGCATCCGGTTAGACTGCAAGCTGATCCCAACATAGTTGGAACAGGCTAGGCGGATGATGATGAGAGATTGTTTCCGCGACCGAAAGAAAAATGACTTAGGGTGTTACCACACCAAACGATCGATCGTCGATCGATGCCATCGATAGATGGTAGAATGGATTAGTCGACGTCGATCGATAGTTTCTACTACACCAATCGATCGATCGTCGATTAAGGCCATGGATCGATGACAGAATGGATTGGTCAACGTCGATCTACTGTTTCCACTACGTTGCGTGGAGTTGCGGACATCAATGCATTAATGCAGGGCCCTGTTTAATAAACGTTACAAATTGTAAATTATAAACTGCTCGTTAAACAATACAATCTTGTTCGCGCTAGTTATTTTACAAGCTATATTTTCTTGGCCGTAGATACGGTTATCAAGTCTATGGGAACCTCGTTTATACAAAGGGTGCAATCAGCGAGTGAGCGATGCAAAAACTTGAG
This sequence comes from Cerastis leucographa, assembly GCA_963082945.1. Classification (NCBI taxonomy): domain Eukaryota; kingdom Metazoa; phylum Arthropoda; class Insecta; order Lepidoptera; family Noctuidae; genus Cerastis; species Cerastis leucographa. Next base: position 5,917,041 of record OY720363.1, on the reverse strand, counting down.
TATAAACAGATGCGTACAGAATAGATGGCGTATTTCGAAGCTGGGGCAAGGACCTGTTTTATTCTTTTTTTTTTTTTTTTTTTATTTACTCAAAATCAGTATAGCTACAACATACAAAAGGTCTGCCAAACTGCAAAACAGTTTGTCGGCAGTTGTTCTCGTTTCACAATATTAAAATACTAACAAAATTTGAATTATATTGTAAACAAAGTGCAAAAAAAAAAATAAGAAAGTAAGAGAAAGAAAGTAAGGCTACAGAAAAAAGGACATTTTCACATCAAAGGACATTTTACACCCATGGACAATGACATGGACATTCCCATTGTCCATAGATACAAAGTTAACTATGGGCACAATGAGAGGTAGTGTTTTTTAAGAACATTTTTGAGTTGATCTTTAGATTTGACATGCGATATCAATTTTGGGGGTAGCTCATTCACCAACGTCGGTACTACATACCTTCTTGTGCGCTTACCAAAGTAGTTTCTGACTTTAGGAACAGCAAGTGTCTTCTTTTTAGATAAGCGAGTTGGGTACATATACCTACGTTCCTCCTTGTGATTTTCATTATTAAATTGTTCAGTCAAGATATTAACCTTGGTTTTAAAGTGGACCGGAAGTATTTTACAAATTTTGAACAGCTTTTCATAATTTTTATTCAGGCTTTTTTTCGTTTTTTTATCTACAAGTAGTTTAAGTAGCCTTATTTGCAGGATATTGATTTTATTTAAGTGTGTAGGGAACGTAAGGCCATATCCACCCAACTTCTGAATTTGGATATGTGCTAAAAATTCTACAGAAAAAGGTAACTAGCGAAAAAGCTGTATAAGTGAAAAAAATAATGCTTTTCACTTAGGAGGTACTCTTTTTTTTCAGTCAAACCAAAGAAAATATTTTCATAAATTTATGCACCATCTAGGCTAGATCGAAAGTCAGGAGAGCAGAGGAAGGCATGGCGATTTCAAAGCTAGGGGCGTGATTGGCTGTAGCTTCTGAATAACGGCAGCATGTTTGGAATGATCAAGCCATGTTTGGTATGATGACAGCCGCCCGGGTCGATCTTTAAGGTTAAGGCGTGCTTGCCGAGGTTGGTCCGTGGATGGGTGACCATCATTACATACCGAGTTTCCTCCGTGCCTCGAAAAGCACGTTAAGCCGTTGGTCCCGGCTGTCATCTTTGACAGTCGTTACGAGTAGTCAGAAGCCAAAAAAAGTCTGACATCCAGTCTTACCAAGGGGTATCGTATTACCCAGTTACTGGGTTGTGGAGGTCAGATAGGCAGTCGCTTCATGTAAAATACTGGTACTCAGCTGCATCCGGTTAGACTGGAAGCCGACCCCAAGAGAGTTTGGGAAAAGGCTAGGCAGATGATGATGTTTGGAATGATCAATTGACAACCCTTGGTGCTCTTCAAACATAGCAATTGTCTCATTGAAAGCTTGCAGGTTGCTTTGCTTTGTCTTCTTTGAGTGTTCAGCTAATGCCCCAAATCTGGTTTTCGGTCGATCACGGTTTTGGTCAGCCGGGCAAGCAACTGCTAACCAGCATTGTAATTGCTGATCTGTATAGAATGGCAGATCAAGCAACAGTTGCTTGTATAGAGGCATTTTCTGCTTGTTTTCAGACAAGGCAATACTATTTCAACATTTATTTTGTTTTTTCCTCCTTTTCTCCGTCCTGATTATAAAGAGATTCTGGATCAGAAGAGTGTTTACTTAATTTTACCAATAATTAACTTATCAGGATTTTTTTTTGGATTGGGAAAATTATTAGTCTATACCTTAGAGCTTAGCATTAAGTGTAGTGAAGGCTTTTTTTGTAATCATATTTCAAAAAAGCATACAGATAAATAAAATTATTTTAATCTGTATTATTTGATAAACAAACATCTAGTCATTGTTTAAAACAGCATTTCCCGAAGTGGTGGGTCGCGACCTGGTACCGGGCCATCAAAACAAAATACAGGGTCGCAGCGTTTCTGCCTCGTTTAAAAGAAAAAAAAAAAAAACTTTTTTTATTAAAACTAAATGACAAGTAAAAACAATTAAATTATAAATTTAAAAAACTCCCAACAGAAAAAACCTCTAAGAAACCAAAAATCAATTAATCCAAGCGATGTAGCGTCTGTGGTCCTTTTTGTTTTGTGCTTTTGTTAAGCGGTCTACTTAGCGGTTTATAAATTAATTTTTATTTCATTCTTTTTAAGCTTTATTATTTTTTCTTAGCCTTAACATCCCACTCCTGGGCATAGGTCTCCTCACATTCCTTCCACTTTTCTCGGTGTAACGCCTTTTCTCTCTAATTAACAAAAACAAGGAAAGTTATAGAAATCCTGTGTTTTTAGGGTTTTTAGGGGAGGGGGAGGGGGAGGGGGTATATACAGCCCCCTCTGGCAATGCCCATAGTGACAAGTGACAAGATTTCAAATTTCGAATCGAGCAGACTTGTTGAAGTTGTTTTATCCCTTCATTAACTAGAAAAGAGGTGATGCCCTGCAAACGGCTGAGCAGATTTTCTTGAAACATCATTAAGAGCACTCTTGATTTAAACACCTTTCAAATGAAACCAATTTTATCAAAATCGGTTCATACGTTTAGGAGCTACAATGCCACAGACACACAAACAGATACACGTACATATCATACTTATAACACCCCTTTGTTTTGATCGGCGATTAAAAACTGTATAAAGGCAGGCTTAATGCTTTGGTAATTTTTTACCAATCCACCTTATAACAAATTGCTCCATTTGCACAAAATAGGGTATACCAATGATAAATGATGTTTATTTTGCAAGTAGGTTTTTACAAACACTTTTACACGTCATTTTTTTTTTAAGCTAGATGGGGCCGGTGTTTCGTACCTGACTACTCTGAGAAGAAACAGCCGAAACAAACTCGGAAATCTATTTTATCTATTTCAATCTATTTTATTTACTTAATGTAATCAGCGGAGAAAGTGGTTTTAAAGTATTGAATGGGTCACTGAGGGCCAGTGTGACATTTACCGGGCCATGGCAGAATAATGTTTGGGAAACACTGGTTTAAAATATTAAACAAAATATGCATAATTGCAGCCTATTAGCCCAGGTGCATGGCACATGCGTGATTGCAACAATATTGCTGGACAATTTTTCTCACCTTAAATGCCAACTGTCTCCTAATAAATGCACTATTAAAATCATAATAAACAAAAAATACATGAACATACTCAGTGGTTTTGATAGATTTGTAACTAACCTGTTCATTCCATATTATGTCTTCGCCGATTAGTTCGCGGTGATCAGTTTCGATCACCTGGAAGATCATAATGATGAGCCATACTTCATTCTTAAACGATCGACTTATTGCTGCTGGTTGCGTTCCACATTTATTGGACGCCTATATGATGGGTGGCTCGGTGTCTGCAACGGAACGATAACACTTCTGCCGTTCTTTCGCCACCAACATCCCTTTCATCGGGAGAAATTGCCTCTGTATAATTCCAGGCTAATTTCTATGAAAGCAAACGTATTAACTAACGAAATGGGGCAGCAGGTACCAACAAAGCATGGCGCTGAGTAGAAGCTCCAGAGAGGCTCATCCCTGAAAAAAAAATACATTTTACACAAAACAATAAAAAGTATTTACTACTTCGGCCAACTCAAGTCGAAAACTTTTTGAATTTGGCATGACTGACACTTGTTTCTTGACCAAATATATTTTGACAGAAAAACACTGCTGCCAACCCAATGTATCTAAAAAGTTAATTTTCATTAAAATAATGGTTCTTCCTGTTAACCCTTCGCCAACCATACGCGTGCACACCTAGAGTAGAATTTTCATTAAAAACAAGTATCATGCCAAATGTGACGTAAGTTCTACTCTTAGAGCTATTTTATTGACCTTAATTTCAGTTTGATTTTTAAATTGATTACATGAAGCTGATGACATTTTTAAAGTGTTGATTCGCGGTCATCCTTCCGCAGCAGAATCGACTAAATTATTATGATACTCGCCAATGATGTAGGCGAACCTACCAGTTACCACAGATAAGTAAAATTAGTTTGACAGTCACAGTACCTCCCGCAGCCATTTCGCCATTTGTAATTACTGTCTTGTCTTCTGGTAAATAAATAAAATATGGCCCCGAAGTTATTAAAGTTTGCTGACGGTAAAGATTATTGTAAATTATAGCAAGTGATACCTACTACAGAGCATTGCTCATAGATTAATGTATTGTTTAATAGATGATATTTGTTGTAACATACTTTTAAAATTTTAGGTGAAAAAGTGTTATGTTTTCATGGCCCTCTCATTTACGAGGCAAAATGCCTTAAAAGTTCTGTGACAAAGGATAAGCATGTAAGATATCTAATACATTACGCCGGCTGGAACAAAAAGTAAGTTGTTTTTAGCTTTTTGCGGTATGTTTTTTTCTTCTGCCAATTGTATAACCTTCGTGGTAGTAAAAAGATGCTATGATGTAATTTCAGTTGGGACGAGTGGGTTCCTGAAAGCCGTGTGCTGAAATACAACGAGGCAAACGTACAGCGGCAGAAGGAGGTCCAGAAAGCACACTCTGCCCAACCCGCTAAGACTAAAAAAAGTAAGTTGATGACTCTTCTAGTGGTCTGAACTCAATCATTAATGTAATAGTCAAACATACTATCTTCTTGCTCGCCACTGTTGCTGTGTCAACCAAGTTATCAACTTCAAATAATTACAGATTACATGCACCGCTAATTGCTAACACAAAGCTATTGCTTGCTCAAAACTTTGCTCCGTCTCTACAATCTTCAAATGATTGCCAGTAAAACATTTTCAATTAATGTAGTTTTAAATGTATTTAGTGATTCATGTATTTACTCACATTTTAGTTATCTTGAAGTTTTTAATGATCTATTTGTTTCGGCAGGCTTATTATTTGAATAATTTAATCACAGGTCAACAAATCACGTCTTGAATGTTATGAACTGGTAGATCTTATCTATGTGTATATAAAATCCGGTTATACTACTATCTTAATCTCAACATAATTAGGAAAAGGCTAGGATATAATGATATCTAGCATATCTAGAATTTCATCTTTAAATTATGCTATCCAACACCCAGTCACTCGGATACAGAAGGAACCCTTGGTATTATGCCTGACTCATTACCTGTACAGGTCAATAGATATTGTGTCAATGACTGATATATGCATAATACTGATTAAACCAATAATTTCAGTACATTATTAACTGCTTAGCTCTTTTGCTAGCTTATACTGCAACTGCTCTTATCACTGCTAATGAACAATTAAATCAATGTTAGTCAGTATGCACTTTGTACTAATTTGTCTACCTATTATAATGGCTTTTATTTCTATACTTTCTAGCTCCCGCTAAAGGTCGCAAGTCTGAGACAGCGGCCAGTTCCACACCAGCCAGGGAGGAGTCCAGAGCTTCTACACCTGCTGGTAATATTTTTTCCGTACATTACCTTTAATGTTTAGTTTTGTGGTTGTAGGTTCAAACTCAACAGGTGTTTTTTACTTTGTGTTTTATTTCATCAACACTGCTCACAATACAGTGAAGGACAACCAAAATATAAACACATGTGACAACCACCAACCTACAATGGATTCCAGTTGTCTCCCTGCAATAGAATATAATAGGAGTTCACACATAATTTTATTGGTCTATGCTTTCACTTGATGAACTTTATTGATTTCCGAGTTAAAGTTTTTCTTTTTCGTCGTCGTCTTTAAGTGGCCCATTGTATTATGTCTGACAGTCAACAACTTTTAATGGTGATTTAACCAAAAAGCAAAATGACTTTTTTCATTATTTTTTGTTCTAACTAGTCAATAATGTCACAGACAATAGCTTGTGATGTTCAAAGCCAAACGAAAAAGTTTCTAATTAGTCTGAAATTAAGTATTTCCAATAAAACTGTTGAATATTTTGTACAGATAATAAATGTTGAAATTTCACTTTGGGTGACACAATGAAGTTTTATCTTTTAGGTAAAGAAGTGGAAGCAACGCCAGCACCAGCGAAAGCTACGAAGACTCAGAGTAAAGATACCACAGCAGACTCAGGATCTGATCAGCCCAAGTAAGTTTTTTTTTTGCTATAGCTGCACTGTCTTGTATGGGAAGCATGTTGGAAATGGAACTGCTGTTTGTGTAAAACTTAAGAGCGTTTATTCCTTACCGCTTTTCATACAAACTTTCAAGTAGTTTTTTTCCGAAATGACTGAACCGATTTAAATGAAACTTTATACGCATAAGCAGGATACATAGGCCTAAAAAGTTACTAAAAAATATTTTCAAAATGTGTTTTAAAACAAGAGATAATTGGAATTTTCTGTTTCTATAGAAAATTTAAATTTGGTCTAATTTAACTGTAACACTATTTTTCGAAAATGTTTTTTAGTAACTTTTTAGATCTGTGTATCCTGCTTATGTGTACGAAGTTTCATCAAAATCAGTTTAGTCATTTCGGAAAATAACGACTTGAAAGTTTGTATGAAATGTCGTAAGGCGTAAACGCTCTTAACGCTTTTTTAACTAAAAACACGAATGCTAATGCGAAAGCACACTTTCGGGTCGTCACATTTGATTCAGCAGTATTTGTTGAACGACAAGGTACTTAACATATTCGGTTCATGCCAATCCACAAACTCCCTTATCTTCCATTGCTGAATTATGTTTGGGTCAGCTTGGCATAATTCGAGCTAAGCGACAATTTTTCAACGACCATATATTTGATTTTGTCACCCGGCTATGCCAAATCATGCGGAACACAATGTAGTACTGATAGCACTAGCACCACTCACATTTTTTTTTCGTGTTTTTTTTTTTAAGCTTAATTGCAATTTAAGACCCCCGCGTCTACTATTATTAACACTAATAAAAACGGGAGCGTATAGGTACTGTCAGAGTTGTTCCGGGTTTTGGTTCTTTGTGCATGTGTGTGATATTTGTGTCCGTAACTTGCATTCTTGTAACATTAAAAAAAAACAACGAGTTTGAAGATCACAGTGCATACAGTTCAACAGCTTATGTTAATTTTGTGTACTAACTTCCATAAAGTACTAACAGATGGCGCTAGTGGTGTCGTTTTGTCAGCACGATGCTGTTCATGCCAAGGCTCTGAAGGCTCACAAAAGGTCGAAGGCAGTTTCTTCTGGCGGACGACGAATTTATTTGCATGCTTGTTTTCCTGCTTCGTTGCTTGTTTGTATCTTTTAAAGGTTTGCATGCTTGCGTGCTTTTTGACATGACGGCATATATTTTGTCTGTATGCTAATTTGCATGTGCATGGTGCTCAATTTCTTACTTGCATGTTTCTTACACATGAACTACAATATAAATAAATTCTAAGGTTGTTTTTATATTTACTCGGTTTCACTTCATTGAGCTGATTATTTTTGTTCTTTCAATCTAATATTTTGACTATGGAATCATGATTAATTTGACTGTAGATAAAATCGCACATATTTTCATTCTTAGACTGAAACAGCGAAGTTGATTATTATTATACTAATATTTTTTTAACAGGAAAAAGCGCGGCCGCTTGGACTTATCAATCGAATCTGAAGAGCAATACCTAGCAAAGGTAGAAGTGAAGATCAAAATACCTGAAGAACTGAAAGTATGGCTCGTGGACGACTGGGATGTTATCACGAGACAACAGAAGCTGGCCATTCTGCCTGCCAAGCTCACTGTCTCACAAATTGTCGACAACTATCTAGCTTTTAAGAAATCCAGTAAATCTCACAACCAAGCGAAAGAGTCAGTATTACTTGACATCACAGAAGGCATTAAGGAGTACTTCAATGCGACGTTAGGATCGCAACTGCTGTACAAGTTTGAAAGACCTCAGTACAGCGAGATTTTATCAGAATATCCAGATACGCCAATGGGCCAAATTTATGGTTCTATACATTTGTTAAGATTGTTTGCGAAAATGGGACCAATGCTAGCCTATACCGCCTTAGACGAGAAATCGTTGCAGCATGTGTTGTTGCATATACAAGACTTTCTCAAGTATATGGTGACTAATAGATCCACACTGTTTAATTTGCAAGACTACGGTAATGCGACGCCTGAATATCATAGAAAAATTCAGTAGATAGAGTAATTTTAAGTTGACTGTTTGAAAAAAATTAAATGACTATACACTTTTTGTTTTGTTTTATTTTTTGTATTTAAGTTGATTGAATGCCAGTATTATGAAAGTATAATTATGCCACTTAATTATCTGTTCAAAATGTACCCACAGCGCAAAAATGTAAATTAATTTTAATGAGAACTTAACTGACTTCAACCTTTATAACAAGATCAATTTAGTAAACAGTAATAAAATTGATTGGTGTTTATTACAAAATCAACATATAAATAATCACCTCTAAAGTCTTTTAATATTACGTTTTCGTAATTGCTACATGTTTATAAATGCCATACAAGACTGGGTAGCTGGTCGTGAGTCAGCGCGGGAAAAACTCGACCGCGTCAAACATGGCCGCCCGACCCTTGGCCATATTAAGTAGCAGTTTAAAGGTTTTGATGACATCGTACCCGTTTAATTGGAATAAAACAATTTCGTAGCTTATTAAGCCGTTGTTATGATATTTTTGTTGTCATAAAAGGCTAATGAAGAAGTTATGAAAATAATTTAATTCGCACTCGGATTTTTTATTTGCGTATTCAAATAAAAAATCCGAGTGCGAATTAAATTATTTAATGGCCGACCTTAAGAGACAGAAGTGTTGCTGGGGAGTTGGTCCCGCCACTTTTCCCTAACTAAAACACTAAGACCGGTGGCCTGCTGATTTTCGGCCTTATTGGCTTTGAAAAATAAAATAGCTCATTGGGCGCCACACTAGGAATATCTAATAACTATATCGTGGGTTAAACAAACATTTAAACTCACGTACACGAAGAGCCAGACCCGGAACAACTGCTTTGACTATCGAAAGAGTGCTATTCTTTCCTATCTCTTTGGTGAGATAAAACAAGCCGTGATTATACATACACTAAGATAAAGCACGTAGTCTTCTGCCAAAGCCGTAGTATCTGTAGGCCGAAGGATAATAGAAACAGAAAATATTTTCTCCGCTTAGTCACCAACTCGTCTAATGATTGGCAACTGTACGCGCCACATGCCTAGTTGACCATACCCGTACAATAATACTTAATTAACTTTATAAAGCATTACAAGGCTCTAGAGCATATGGTTGCAATGTATAATGAAGCGACGTTGATATGTTAACAATATGCTTGAGTAAACAGGATACGAATTACTGTGTAATTTTATGTAAGTGAGAATGACAACAAAATGTTAATTATATTGGCGCCATATTGAAATATTGGCAAAACTGAGATTCTTTGCGTGGTGCCTGGTAACAACCTACTACCAGCCCTATTGACAGATTTAGCACATTGATAACTTTTTGGTACGGTTGTCTAAATCTTAAATTCCATTGGTTGGTCCATGTAGGTTTCGGCCATAGTAGGCCTAAACTCAAATCAATCACAATCAGGCCTTAGAGCTCATAACCGCTTTCCGACAAGACTAGCTTCACGGCACCTCTTCGGTCGGTCTAAGTAGAATATTGTATTCGCCTGTAAAAAGGAATGCTATCCTCTCAAAATGTCAATATTCCCTTTACGAACACTGATCCGGCTCGAAGGACAATTCCCATATAAATATATCCAAATACGTCAATAGAACAATAACTTTCAGAACAAGACTTTGCGGATTAAACATATACCTCTACTAAGCTACGTATTATTTCGCTCGAATCCCCAGGCTTTATGCAGTTATGAGATAATAATTTCGATTAAAATTCAATCCGACAGCCGTTAACACTCCGCACATACTTGTGAAAACGTTATCAGGGTCTGCGAGTGCCATAAATGGTAGAAAACTCGCCGTCGAGTTCGCGCCAGCCGGTCGGAGGTCGGCGCCGTCGCGGCCGCCAGCCTGCCCGCCATTAATTGTCACTTGCAACATTATGCATTGCCCACTGTACCTTTATAGTACTTTATCAGTATCGTGGCAAGGTCTGGATGAATTATTTATGATAATAGAGGTGTTGTTTTTATGTTTGCCTTTGACAACGTTTCCGGGACTTGTTTGTTGAATGATATCAATCTATTCAATCATCACATCGCTAGATTTACCTACCTACCTCAAGCAACGTTGAATTGGCGTGCTAAGAATTCGACACAAAATCCTAATGATGCGGCAGTTGTCTTTAATGCATGTTTATATTATTATCACAGCATTTAGTTGCGCATGGCTCGACTCACGTTTGTAATCGGATATCGCTCAAAATGTAGCACCATACATCACTAAGATCATAGGTGTGGATGTGTAAATAGATTTCTGAGGGTAGTAAAGTGTCGTTGTCGTTATCTATCTAAAGTTATTTTTAACCCCCGACCAAAAAAGAGTTATAAGTTTGACGTGTGTATCTGTCTGTGGCATCGTAGCTCCTAAACGGATGAAACGATTTTGATACAATTGGTTTCGTTTGAAAGGTGTTTTAATCGAGTGTTGTCACTTGTCACCGTGGGTATTGCTAGGCGCGGGGGGGGGGGGGGGGCTGCTTCTCCTCCCCTATAGGGACAGGATTTTTTGAAATTTGTAATTTTCCTTGTTCACTATTTTAAAATTTAAAAAAACCTCTAATTAAAGCCGACCCCCGACGCATCGACGCTTGGAATAATTTATTTTTAGTTTTTTAGAGGCTTTTTGTGTGGGGGGGTTGTTAAAATTTTAATTTCATTTTTTCACCCCTTATAATTAAATTTTGTTAGTGTTGAACCTCTGTCTAGTTTTACTAAAAAAACTCCCTCTCAAGAAGGTCCCACGATAAATATTTCTTCATTCACTAATCTTCAAATCGTTGCCCTGCTCGTTTTTTAAACCGCCAGAACGTATGGTATGAAAATAAAAAGCTGTAGGCAAGGCGATTGTGTGTTATGATGAAACCAAGTTATTTCAGGCATGCGCCCGAGCACGCCCGCGGACAGAAATAGTCGTATGTTACATGTGTGATGTGCTGCATTGCTTTCTCTATTGATGAGCTGCGATTTGATAAGGTTTTTGAAACGTATTTTAAATTAGGGTATGGAGTTTAAACAAGGTCGATTATCTTGGATTATCTATGGATAGGTACAGATTTAGATTTTATTGACCTACTTAGGTAGTAGTAGGTACTATTTTTTGTCTTACAGGAACAAGTACTATAGCCTCATTTTAATAAAAAGGTAAACTCGCTTCTATCTAGCTAACTAATGCTGAACATGAGGCCCTGGGTTCTTTTCCCGGATTGAGCAAGGTGTTATTGGATCCTCCGGTGTATGCTTGTGTTAAATACACAGTGGGTAATTACACCTCTGCCTAATCCTTCGGGATTGCAATCGTGATGTTGTGACGAAAATGTTACCAAGAGATGTGGCAGAAACCTATTATTCTGAGGAAGTAACATATCCTGTAATGCCAACATATTTTATGTTCGCAGCACTTCATACACATGTCCGTCTAAAAGACGTCAATGTTCTGCTATAATACGTATTTGTGCTCCGTTTCGAACGGTAACAAAGTGAAGATTTATGAATGTATTCCGGTCGATGGTTTCTTGTGAAGACATAATGCTTCTAGCTACGTAGATACTTAAACTGAACATACTATTTGCCTGCAATGCTATGTTATACACGCTATGTACGTCTATCTATATTTACCTACATTTGGGTACGAGTGTCTACAGTTGTTCGTACTATGGTACGGTTACTCCTCGTTTTTCTAGTAAAATCTATCCCAGAGTCATAAGTCATTAGTGCATCCGTTGTGAATTCATCATATTCAATATAGTTCTGGTATGAATATGTTTTTGTTCCCAAGGATGGTTTTATAGTCAGCAGTCCGGGAACAATCTCTAATGCCATGGAACCACGGGTAATTAAAATTACCCTTGGACCCGGTAATGGGTCAACCCACCGGGACCACGGGTAACGAGTGAATTTATTTGTGGTTGGATAACAAGTTTTCTTCTTTCATACATCTTTATTAGCCGTAATCTTAGTGTTCACTCCTTTCTTTGCTTAGGTATCATCTGTCACAAGTCCCCTACTCAAAAAAAAGATGGATGGATAATTATTATCCATCCATCTTGTTTTTGAGGATTTCTCTTATAGCATTCATACTTGACTCTCTTTTTGTCAAAGTGCAATTGTGTCCTATTGCTTTGAGTACTATTTAACTTATGCCTACTTAAACACATTGAAACTGAAATCACCGAAAGAAAAGTTGTATACGTTCAAATATTATGCCACGAAGTTGAAGAAAGTACGCGTGAAATGCAATGGTTGTGCAATTGATTTCAATGCCTATCCAAATTACTTTGTAATGCGCATACCAAAGGAGTGGAACTCTCTGCCTGCGTCCGTGTTTCCGAACAGGTACGACCCTAATCTTTTCGAAGTTAGAGTGAACAGGCTTCTTCTGGGTAAGCTTGTTCCATCGTCGAATTTGTCTCTGTCATCCATCTCTGACCTAGACTAGAGTCAAGAGCAAAACCGTCTCGAATAAAAAGAAATGTCGTGGATTTGAATACTTCTGTTCCAGTTATTTGACCGAAGAGCCAAAAAAATCTGACCGACAGTCTTACCAAGGGGTATCGTGTTACCCAGCAACTGGGTTGCCGAAGTCAGATCGGTAGTCTCTCCATGTGAAGTACTGATATTCAGTTGCATCAGGTTAGACTGGAAGCCGACCATAACATAGTTGGAAAAAGCTTAGGCAGATTATGACTATCGCACTGGGTGAAAGGTCTCCTTCATTTCTTCCATTCGGTCAGGATTCTATGACGTTTAAAATTAATTTTGAGATTGAATAGGTCAACAGTGTAGTGTAGTAGGATAAAATGTTTAAAAATGACAACATAAAGAACAATAAAAATCTGAAACTCCGTGTTGTAAACTGGAACTTCGAAATACCAAGTCGATGCGTCCGTGATGAGTTGAGTAACTTCTTTCCGAAATCACTTCCTATTGTGAGTCAAAATGTTCTTCATTAACCCTCTTATGAATCATCGTCTTTTGGTTATGTGTCGAGGTACAAGATACCATATTATGTCCACTCCTTATACAGTTTCCCAATCAACATTGAACCTTTTTTTTAACGATAAAGTTGAAAATCTATTAAAGTTTGACAGGGTGTTGTACTATACAGACACCAGCACATTGATGTGCTGGCGCCTGTACTTCTTGGTAATACGTCATTTTTCAGAAAGTAACAGCTGTTCAACAAAATGTAAGTAGTTGTTTGTTAAGTTTTGTTTACTTTGAATATTGTGGTTAATTACGCAGTTGTTGATTGTCACATGGTAGGTACTTGTTTTTAGTATGTAAAAGGTATCTGTGTCCTATGCAGTCGCGGTTTTCAGTTCTGGGTGGTCCAAATAGTGACGTCAGTGACGTCTTCTAGGGCTACGCCTATTTCTCTTGAGGTGGACATAAATGAAGACCTAATGTTACTGCAGTGTACATTGCGTACAACATAGTTTCTTCTGGAAAATAGATGAAACTAAGTTACCTGGAAACAGCCAAAATACTCAGATTTGTTCTTGGTTTATAAAAGATATTGTAGTGATATGGTTCCCGCGATTGCAGTGCATTATGCTGAGTGGCAAGTTTCTTGTCACAAATGTGCACCTGCCAATGTTATTCCATGTTATAAGTTATAACTCTATTGTTTTTATTTTATGACCTATCCATTCCAAAATATTTAATGTCTATGCACGTGTCTCAGTGATTAACAAACCAACGTTTTTCTTCTATTTATTCAGCAGTCGATTCATATTGATTATATCTTGAATCGGCAAATTATGCAAAAATGCATATTACGTATCGATGCAAGCCGTTAATTTATGCCTGCATTACATAATCCACCTCAAAAGATATTTAATATTGATGTAATGGAATGTTTTACATATTTATACAGATGTTGCATGTCGCTATGTCGGCCATAAGTGGTAGTAGGTCACAAGCTCATAAGACGAAATACGTTTCAGTCTTAGATTAATATATCTGTAAGTTCATCAATACACACACATGTACATTTTGCTGTAAAATAAAGTATATTTTATTCTATCATACATAGAATACTTATTATGAACCTACATCGAATGATTTTTATTAATTGACGTAAGTAAGGTTAGTTTTTTTTTGCGTGTTAAATGTCATCCATAATTTTTCTTAAATCTCTTTTTTTCTCCCGACTGTTTATCTTTGTACTACTCTCTGTCTTTGCTCCGTCTTTAACGTCTGTGTCATTCCATATTTGAGTGTCTGTTTTATACCTTTTCGTCTTGATCTTCAGGGATAAATAATTAATGAAGATTTTGAGGTACTTGTCCAGAGAGATGGTAGTTTTCAATTAGCAGTACCTACTAGTTCTAGAAGGTATTATGTATTAGCTGTTATAACTTTTACACTGTGGCAAAAAAAACAGGTGAAGGGCCCTGAATATAAATAGAATGTCTATAGCAAGATGATAACACCAACCTTGTAGAATCGATAGAAAAAGCGGTAGCTCATGAATCTACGACAGGGACTGTCAACTGGCGGGCTGCTTGACTTTCTTTGTAAGGACTTTGTTGTTGGAGGTTGTTTGAAGTTGCTAACTGCATTGACGAGGCAAAAATTTTTTTGTCATTACTTTTATGCCCATTTCTATTTTTGGGCATCTCTTACCCAAAATTAGAATTTTCGCAGGGCAGTTTACCCAGTCTACCTTGTGTTGGCTTTACTGAATATTTCAAACGGTAGGTTCCTTATTTATTTCCTTTCATTTTTTCTTCATTTGATAGCGGTCTGCGTTGAGTGCCTGTGTTAGTAGTGATAGCCCACGTACTTGGTATTAGTAGGTGTCTATGCGGCCCGTAAAATAAACAAGTTGAGTATCGGTATTCGGTAATCAGCAACCTAGACCCAGTAACAGTGTGTTCGGTGTCGGGTCGCGTTGGCGAACACGCGCTCATGTCGAGCCACCTGCTGGCACCTCAGACTAGCTTGATAGATAGCCTACTTACTAACTGGTTCTAGGTTTAATGGGGCGAAGAAAACTGTTTTGATAAAAGCTATTAAAAAAACAAACACTGCATAGCTGCTAAATTCAGTTAAATTGTTGAGGTCTCTAGATGCTAAATGCTGAGTTGATTAGATATCTATATGGCAGAACATTTGATTTTATTAGTTATTTTCAGTGGACTACCAAGTTGGTCGAGAGGTCGCAAGCCCGACTGCTGAGCATAAGTTCCTGGGTTCGATTCACGGTTCGGGCCAAATGCTATTGGGTCTTTCGATCAGGAATTTCTCAGTAGCAGACACGGCGTTTGTATTCGTGCCCGGTTGATGGCAATGGGCTCACTCTGTATTACATGAGATTTAAACATAATTGGCGAAATGTGTGTGAACTATTGGTACACCTCTGCCTAACCCTACTGAGATCACAGGCGTGAGGTCATGTGATGTGTTTTTTATTTTATTTTAACGATGGTACCCTAGAAATTGCAGATTTTCACTAGGATACATACTTTATGGTTATCTATTGATCCGTTAAAGATCGAAACTGTATTGAAAAATTTTAGTTAACAAGACAAAGTCGGTCTTGTTAACTAAAATTTTTCAATACAGTTTCAGTAAAAAATAATAAAAGTGCGACGTAGGACAATTAAATTATTGTGGTTAAAGTGTTGCGTTTGTGTCTCCTAGAAATAACTCGTTAGAACATAATTCTATATTAAACTCATGATAGTTATTCTCTGAACTCCTGAATTGACGCTCGTTGCTTAATACATACTTTTTTGATGTGATGTGATGTGACTAAGTAGGTAGGTAAGTAATTGTATTTCGTCATGAACCACAGCAGGAATCCCGTTTGCTCAAGCTTTTAAAAAAAAAACTGACGTTATAAAAAGCCGAGGTACCCTAACCGAATTCGGCTTACTATGAATGCGTAGGTTAAACTAGGGAGTTGTCGGCTATCGTAGATAGCGCACTAGTTCCCATGATCCCCGTTGCAAGTGTGCGAAGGGAACACCGGGGTGGTATTTAGTTAGTTGAGTCTGACAGACCCCGGTGCGGGGGCGCACCCCCTTGCTATGCCACTGTGTAGAACTACCAACTCACAGGGACGAAGTATGACAAAGTTCTGTCAGTGGGCTGTATTCGGAGACCGTATGGAGAGTATTGGGTATAAGAGTCGAGGAAGGCCAAAGAAACGATGGATAGACTGTGGAGCATGATATGGCAAGAAAAGAGAGAGAGTTTGTGTCTGATGAGATGACAAGTAATAGAGATGTATGGAAGAAGAAGACACCATAGACCCCAAATAAATTGGGATAAGAACAGGAGAATGATGATGATTCAGAGACCTTCAAAAATTAACACCATTAAAACAAAACAAACGGATTTGGACATAATGGTCTCCGATGTGTAGATAAGCTAGTTACAGCCCATGACCACAACGAAGGTCAGTTAATTGTGGTAGTACACTGGTACAGTCACTAGCGCCAATATGTAACTCTTGGCAACTTCTAAAAGTAATTTTCTCCTACTGGTTTGATTGCAATTTCACGTTATTACAAACATAAATACGTATTTTGGAACTCATATTACCTATAGGTACTGAAATATGTATTATGTCGAAGTTGCAATTAGTATTCCAGGAAAAAATTGCTTTTGACATTTGGTTTGTAAGTGGATACATATTTAAGCTCGTGAGTGTACTGTGATCTATGGTCAGTTGTAAGCTATGTAACACGTCTTTGGGACCATCTGGGTCAACAGTTTACATAAAATAACACGTACGCGTTGACTCATCGACATACGGTGAATTATTTCGAAATTAATTATCATTGACGAGGTTTCTGTATAATTTAGGAGGACGTCATTCAATTACTTGGATTTAATTTTGATTGGTATTTTTTTTATGAACGTCGACGGGGCAAAGGTATAGGTCAGGATCGTAGCAACCAGCAGGTGCCAGTTCTGTGGTTTCCGCCTACCCCCATAGGAAAAAGGCGTGAGTATATAGGATTTTGTTTTAGAATTTAACTTTGTTTTGTTAGGTGCCTAAGCCACCCGTTTCATAAAACCCCAAGGGTATCTGGTAATCAGCTGAGTTAAAAAAAAAACAGAAAAGAAAAGTGCTAATATAAAAAAATTGTGCGTGGAGTCCCTCCGCGCGGAAGAAGTGAAACTTCGTAATACTACACGCATGCGTTCGAGTGCCACGCATTCACTCTCGTTATTTTATTGAGCTTCTAAATAATGTTTTATTGTTGTACACTTTTTATTACATAAGTTTATCGAGGTTATTCTACTCATGGAAATTGAGCGAAGGCTGGTCACACCGAAGAGTCGAATGCATGACTGTTTGCACGCCATCTTGCGTACCTAGTAGAACTACGTAGTCACAAATCTTGTAATAGCGCCATCTCTTAGTGGGTAATAGAAAATATTACCCCTCCATGAAAACGTTAAACTTGTTGGAAGTCGCATAAGAAGTTTCACTTCAAAACAACACAGGGCTAAAGAATTTTCAAACGTCTTTCATAATGCGCACAGCGAAGGAGTGGAACTCTCTGCCGGTGTCTGTCTTTCCGAACGCTTACAACCCTCATCTCTTCAGTTACAGTGAACAGACTTCTTCTGGGTAAGGTCGTATCATCGTCGACTTTGTCTTTGTCATCTCCGACCTAGACTATAGTCAAGAACAAAAACATCGAAATAAAAAATAAAAAATTGTGGGACATTTGTCCCAGTACAACACTTCGATTCTCCTTTCTTCTATTTTCTTTATTCAGTTAGCAGCTAGTCTTTTACCAAAGATTCAAAGAGTTACTGAAGACTATACAAAAGTGCTGTAAAGGACGTATTTTCAGAATTCAGGTTAATATTATTAGGATGTTATCAGTCCACGGCATGACGAATTTGGACCAAGGTATTGTTGTGGTTACAATTAACGTTAAATAGTTATCTACTACGTCAGTGCCTGGTACCAGGGACTGCACAATGTAGTAGCTGAAGGTACCTACCAGTATATCAGTGGCATATTAGGTAGTGTACGTGTTTATGGTGTTCATAGCAACTTATTCGTTATTGTTTATGTCATTATGAATTCAATTTTGGAATGCGCCCAAGGCCTCATAACCGCAACCAAACATAATGTGAATCGCCCTACTGAAGTGGTATTCTTATAAAAATACTTATATGACAGGAATACCCATATCTCATAATTTTAGCATAGAGTATTTCAGGGACCTGTTCGAAGCCACTACTAACGCCATTGAGGTGGCAGAGTTTTGGTCGAAGTAAATATGACTCTAATAAAGTCAATCATTTACATGACAAAGAAGAAGGAGCATAGTTATAAACGTACACGGCTCCTGAAGGCCGAGCCACCCATGGAATAGGCCAAAGGAATTAAAAAATCCCGTAAAATCAAATCCACTGCTGCAGAAACCTGTAATCAGGTCCAACTGCACTAATTGAAATCTGATTCTAATATTTTAACGACAGACGAAGAAGCTATTGCATTTCACCAAAAGGACTCTAAATTTTTGTCAATCAATCAATCAAAATCAAAATATTTTTTTTTACATTGGCCTACATGGGCACTTATAAAACGTCAACAAAAGGTGCACGTTTCGGGTTGGTCGTTTCCTATGGAGAAGAACCGGCAAGAAACTCCATGGTTAACCCTTTATAATCATGTGGTTTTACAATATTTGAAGTTACAGCGTGAGTACTTAAGTATGGGAGGACAGCGTAGGCCCGACAATAAGTCGTCGCTTACCTACTACAAAAGGCAGAACAAGAATAAAAAAAAAAAAAAAAAAACCACATTTACAAAAAATAGGAAAATAAAAAGAATCTTTACAAAAGTGTATTGTTAATTGTATTCCTGGAAATTGGTCCTATCCTTACCTAAGTACGCGCCCTACCAGTATATCCTAGAATCTCGAAAATATGGGACGTAGTTATCTTTTTCCCATCGACTTTTTCACCCTTTCATGACTTTTAAATCTGTCATCAAGTTTGCCCATAGTTTTCTTTTTTCTCCTCACAGTTGGTAGGCGACCCATGGCGATAGCTTTACCACTTAAGTATTAGAAATCTGACGACACGAATAAGTACCTAAGTAGGTACTTCGGCCACAAACTCGGGAAATCGAAGAACAATAATGTTTAGCTATCCCACAAATGCTTCTCACCAAAATGACACCTTATTTATCAACATTGGTCTATGATTTAATGAAAAAATGCGCGTTTTTAAATCGCAAATCATGGATGTGCCAATATTTGTCGTCTTCGATATTATGTCTGATTAGTTTCTAAGCTGCTGAAATCAAGAGGAATCTAAACAAAACTGCAGATCTACTCATACAAAAGCTTATTCTAACAAATCAGTCTGGCCATCAGCACCTAACCAACTGACTTCCTGAAATTGACAAGCTGTGTTGAAATATACTTCTAGAAGCAATCACTCAAGAATTCGTATTGCATCTTAAAACGGGTCAATTACTTCGTATATGCATATCGCATGACCCCGTCAACTGAAATCCGTCACGGCCTTCGAAGCATCCTTTAATCATGTTCGAAAATTAAAGTTTTCGAAGGCTTTTCCCCATCAGCTGTATTCTTGGAGCGGGGTGAGACGGCTGCGCCTCATCTCCTTTCGCGGCGGTAAGGCGACACCGAGAGAACTCCCGTGACTCTCGCCAGTCGCACCACAGCACGCGTCGACTCGACATGTAAGTACGACTACGCTCTGTCAGTGCTTCATAGTGTTCAAAGTGAAAAAAAATACAAGTGTTTTTTTTTATAAAGGTCCATTGATCTTGCTTCGTCCTTTAATCGATTGTCCGTCCTGGTAAGTAGGGTGGTAGTGCAGTGCTTATCGATGTTATGGTGCATTTATCGGTAATTTGCAATAATGTGCTCGTAATTCTTCAAAGTTAATTCTGCTGAACATGTTTCATGATAAGATTAAACGTTAAGATAAAATTATTTATTAATAATTTAATAGATATTTTTAAACATAATTATGAATGTGGGGGTTTTGATTAAAGCCTTGCGATTATTTATCGCATTTTTGTTCAATATTATTGGTGTATTTAACTACTTGTTACTATTGTACCTTTTAAGTCGACCCACGATACGTGCCCTAACATGCCAGCAGGTTTGTAATCATGTTCCATTTCTATTTTTGAATATCGCGGTGCTCGGTTTCATTTTCGGTTAGCCAATAGGAGCGGGCTACGCCGAAGTTTTCCCGCGCTTTTGGCAGGTTGCCAGTTGCTGACCAATAGCGTGGAAGCGCGGGATGTGTAGGCGGCTGACGAGCATGCGCGCATACGCGCGGGCTGTCAAACTTCTAGCTCGCCTATTTCATTTTTCTACTTTATATTTAGACCAGGTATAAATTTCTAGCCAGCTGCTGTTCTACATTTTTTAAAGAGAGCCCATACCGGAGCTTCCTCTTTCAATAATTCATGAACTTTGAATACTGAAACATGTCACAGACTATTTTTATCTTATAGTATCTTGTTCATTCCATGTTTTACTAATTGATTTCAATTCGTAACATTATTATTAAAACAAGACGTCCTACCGTAGGTACAGTTAAGGCAATAATTTTACAATAAACAGTGAAACACTTGAAATACCGGAAAATTGATGGCCGCCTTGAGACCGAGTCGATTGTAAAGAAAGCCAAGGTCATGACGAATTGTAACTATCGGTACCATAATTTGGGAACTGTGTAAATCTGTCAATTAAAATCTATTTATTTAGTTTACAATATCACTTGACCAAAAGGAAGATATGTTATCCTGATTTTGGTCATAGGCCTTCCTTCACTCTTGCCACAAATTACGGTTGCGTTCACCAATCCCTCATAAAATATTTGGAATTAAAACCTGGCTAGTTGGGTCCAAAATTCCCAATTCTGTGATGGATTCCTCAAAAATAGATTATCTAGAGAGTAAATTTCGTTTGCCAAGGTATTTAATATTGTACCATCTCCTGTTTAGTCTAGACATCAAAAAAGTTGGCATAAGACAGGAATTTGACTCTTGTATAATCAAATAACAGCTTTGGAAGTTTGTGAAACAGTTAATTTTTAATTCATCCAAAAGTTTTTGCTTCTTCAAAACTTTCCACCATTGTATTAAATAGGCCAATATTCTTGGTCTTATTTAAGTTGAAAAAACTCTCTCAACAATGCTACTTATTATTTGAAGTTATAAAATTGGTCGGTCGTATCCCAATTCCTGATAATCTGATACCTACTATGTTCGCCAAGAATGATGATGGTGTATCAAAGCGATATGGGGGCAAGTGGGCCGACATGCTTTATATCTAATGTTTTTGGACCGACGCCAAAAACTGCTGTCTGACGTCACCCACACTTCTAAACAATACCACACATAACCTTAATATTGTAATTAAATTGTATACAATGAGCTATATATTATTGTCGCTCAATGCTACGAAAGACATGCTTCTAATCCTTAATCTTGTTCATTTGTAAGGTTGTCTGTGGTATAGTATTTTCCAGTGTTTTGCGAGAAACCATATTAGCATAATCAGCCTGCAATGTTACTACTTCTGGACCACAGGACTAAGACATGAGAGGGAGTGGGTTGTAACCACTACGCGGGTCTAGTTCGGGTTCGTAGATGTCACATGTCTTCGTTTTTTTTAGGCGCGGCCGTTACCTCTAGGCCTCAAACAAATCACATTAAAAAGTTCATTTGTCTGAATTTTCCTTGCCGACTCGTAGTCACACCAGATTTTCACACCAATTTTCTGACCAATACCCCCAACCAATAGTTTAATAAGTCTTTCGAGACCAGTCACTCTTTATTACTTGCCCTTTTAAATGAAGAATGAATGTCCAAATAATGTAATACCTCTCAATTTTGCATTATATACGCTCAAGAGATACGAGCTTGCATGGAATGTGAACACTAACATAAACATTATAAACTTAGGACGATTATAATGTAGGAAACAACATAAATGTCTCCATTATCTTGGGAATGTAAATATGGCGAGAATGCGTTTATTTGTTCGGCGCGTGCGCTGGATATCGTGACAACTAGTTCGATAGATGCATAATGAAATACTTTTTATTGTATTTTGTAGAATCATGTGTATTCATGATCTAGGCTAGCTATTAGCTTTGATTTCTGGCAATCATGTCGTGAGTGACCCATTCGATCCACAAAGTACCCAAGATGTGATTAGATTTCTTGATAGGTCTTCATCAATCTAGGTAGGAAAACTTTAATTAGTGATCTAACTACTTAATAAACAAATTACAATGCTGGTCCTGTATATACTTGACATGCCGTTAGAATAATAATAGAGCTACTGGTTATCAAATAAAAGCAGTTTAGCCCGATTTCAATCAAAAGGAGATCCTATTGATGTTTTAACAAAACAGTAGCTACTGCGTACTATTATCATAATATCCTAGCTTTTAGGTACTGGTTTGAGGGACGTAGGTCCATCATTTCACAAGATTATAGTGGCATAAAGAATTTTATGAATGTCGCTGGTACATTGACCGCTGACTGGACCCTTTGAAATGTATCGTGAACTGTGACTCACACGCAAATGCTTTTCTTTTGAATCACACACGGCGCAGGATTTTGCGAGATGATGTTGATTTAGGTGCGCGAATGAGTAAAACAAAGAGTGTTTATTGAGTAAGGTATAATGTCGTTTGCATTTGTTATATTGGAATTTGAGATATAATCAAACTGGTTTCTCCTTCGGAGACGTTTTTGTGGATGCTAACTATGTAATGGGTTCTATTTGACTTCTAAGGGACTACCGACTATTCCTGCAGGTTCAAGGATAGGCCTTTCTCCTCTCATTCCACGTCTCTATCTAGCTAAAGATCAGTCTATAAGGTGAGTTCATCTACATATTTAACAATTGAACCACTAAGACACGTATCATAATCGATTAAAGTCCATCATGTTTCTAGTCCGAAGGTTTTACTGAATCCGAATTATGCCTTAAAAAGGAGTATTCCATGTAAGGAGAACGATGACCTCGTAATGAAGATTTGGAACACATAGACAATGGGATCTATCGGTACTTTTTTAAATCGCCTGTTCGTGGACATGGGACATGCGTGTACGTTGCCGTTTGAATTTTAAATAGTATCCCAAAAATTATTTGCACTGTACGCCTAAGATGCTGGCAGGGTGTACATATTTTTTTATGACGATTTGACTAAATGTAGAATCAAGTGCTAGGAAAAATTATAAAAGAGAAACATGAAGGATTAAACACGTTCTCGCGTTTTTGCATGTACAGCATTTAATAATACGTGACGGAATTCATGATCTGCCCAACAATATTAGAATGCCATCCATAAATCGTACATAAATGCATCATAACAACAAAATAATTCGAAACGATCCAAAACGTCGGTTCTTGCATCGGTTTTTATTTTTAATCGGCGCGAAGCATTACCGTTCCATCGGTTGCCGGTAATATAGTTAGTGAAAGAGGTTCTTAACCTTTGTCTGTGGTAATGACTAGAAAAAAGTTAATGACTAGTTAAGTCATTCTGATAATCGGTATACTTATTTCAAATTATCGGAATAACTCTATGAGGTCGTTTACTGACTGACTTTTTCACTTTTTGTGGATATAGATTAGTTACTTTGTCGTTTATACATGAGATTTGTAATCATTCAGTTGGTATTGTGTTTAGCATAACTTAGCAATTTTTTTCTCGGCAGAAATAGAGTGGTTTGAGCGATTTCAGGAGACACATTATAACACGTGATCAACATTTTCGTAAACTGTTTATGGTAAAGTTGATACAGATAAAAGCCAAAAGTAGGTAAAAGCAAAACAAAGTTCTTCAATTAACTTTAAAAAGTATGAACATCAAAGTAAGAATGAAACGGTACCAAACACAACTAAACCAAAAGTGAATCCCTGCATTCAAGATCAATGCACCCCCGGTTCCATAAATAGCTAGCGCTGTTCTACAAACTTATTGACATATAGGCAGTGGTATATGCATTCAACCTTTGCTTTTTTCAAATTTCTTCGATAAGGCACAAAGCAGGTACGTCGCTAAGTCGCAAAACTTGACTTATTCGCGATTTTACACGAAGGTTGTTTATTTTTGTGGTAATTCGACAATTTACGTTGAGGTTTTTGCGTTGAATTTGTAAAAAAAAAGAGTCGTGGTTTAAGAATACAAATATAAATCAGATGTTGTGGTAATGCTCCTTTTTAAAGCATGGTCGTTTAAACAATTTAAACCTAAAGCCGTGAAATGATTAAAGTTACGATGTCGACCTGCCTGAAAATATAGAATTTAAGAGCTATTAGGAACCCATACTGCCTACCACCCTACTGTCGAGATAAGATGACCAGCACGCATGCCCACTGTGGAAACGAGTTTTGTCTACGGAAGAATCGACATAATGACAGATAGGCAATGACAATGTGTCAGTTTGTCGATTCTTCCGTCGACATAGCCCGTTTCTACGGCGGTCATGCTACGCGTGCAGCAAAAGAATGTACCTACTATTCATTGTTACAAACAAATATTCACCAATTTTTTTCCTTACAGCTTTTGCATCTAGAGGAGTAAACAAACACAGACCGCCAAAATGGACGCGATCAAAAAGAAGATGCAGGCGATGAAGCTGGAGAAGGACAACGCGCTTGACCGCGCCGCCATGTGCGAGCAGCAGGCCAAGGACGCCAACCTCCGTGCCGAGAAGGTACGCGCCATACTTCACCGTTTATGGTTAAAGGGCACCGTGTGCACATTGCTTTATGTGTAGTTTTAACAGTCGATTATTGGTAACCCAGTTACATCACTATCAAGTTATTAAAAAAAACACACCAGAAGCTGTGTTCCAAATTTAAATTGAGGCAAACTTAGGCAAAGACCTCCGTGGTCAAGATGAAAGAATCCTTTGTTTTGAGATTTAATTTGATTGTCAAGAATTAATTATTTTCAAAATCGATGCAGTATTAAGATAACAAAATGGTTCTGATATTCATACAACATAAACAATAATGATGAAACGAGCTATCGCAAACAAATTGAGTAGGTATTTAATTGCAGATCTATACTGCGTTTTTTGCTGTAAAAGTTTTTCAACGAGTTTTTATTAGTTTGTGTCAAGCGTGAAGTCTTTTGTTTTTACAAGTGCAATGCAGGACACTGAACTTTGTAAAACATATTGATATACTAATTAATTGCAAATACAATGTCACGTCGAGATCTAATTTCAAAGTTGAGTGAGTAGATATCCATTACAGTTTACGTATTCTTGACTTACGATATATTTAAAGATTGGCACCGTGGATATGATTGAGACAATACTTGCTGCATAAAAAAAAATTATGAAACGGGGCATCTTAAAAAAAACTGATTCGTAAACAGCAAAAAATTAAGAAATGATTTACTGATTATTCAATTGCAAGGCCAGTTGTAATTATTTTGTAAAAATGTAATAAAAAAACGAACGATAATATTTCTGTTTTCGCTTAGCTGTGTGACAGGGCGAAGCCTTGACCACGGTGTGTCAGGGCAGGGCTAAGGACACCAACCTCCGACAACTTAGATATATATCTGAGTGTATGTTGCTTATTGCATTATGCGCTTATAATTCTTGAAGAATTGCCAGCGTGTATGTTCTGTGATATTGGTTATGAATATGACTTTACGTTAAAGATGGAAGGAAATAATGTAATGATTGAATATGTAATTTTGATATGCTGTATATTTCGGATTAAGGCTTTTAAAGTTATACCAGTGATCTGAGTTGTTATTCAAGTAGATCACTAGAAAAAAAAACGTTGGTCAATAGACAAAAAAAACAACGAAAACTCCACATTAAGCCTTTGATCTTAGGGCTTATTATGCCGTTATTATAAAAGGTAAATAAGATTTGAAAGGGGATAAATACTGAGATGCCACGATTGGAATACGAGCTGGATGGTGATAATAACCATGGAAGTCTGGATCATATTCAACCAGCAACCACTGGGATACAATATCCTAGTAAAATATTATAAATGCTTTGTGAGGATGAACGGATGTCTGTTAGGTACTCTTTCGCGTAAAAACGACTGAATGGATCTGGATGAAATTTTGCACATGAATGGAAAAGGATACTTTTTATGCTGGTAGTACGATCCCTTGGGACACAATTACCGACAAAACGCGTGCGAAGCCGCGGGCATAAGCTAGTTGATAATAATTTGCTTCTAACCTTCACTTAGGCCGAGGAAGAGGCAAGGCAGCTCCAGAAGAAGATCCAGACCATTGAGAACGACCTGGATCAGACCCAGGAGGCCCTCATGCAGGTCAACGCCAAGCTTGAGGAGAAGGAGAAGGCTCTTCAGAACGTGAGTACTTTATATTGCCATACTATTAGTTTAATTTGTAAGCCTGATGTTGGAGTCCATTGGTTTTAATGTCTTAGTTTATGGAAGCAGTAATTGCAAAGAAAATCGGGATTTAAAAAAAGAGTTCTACGTTTGATATATTCTTTTTGTTGCAAATGAGTGATTTTGAATATTGAAACTGAACGCGTTCATTTATCAGAGTCAACATTCTCAAACAGGGATGACGCTAATAGTTGTTGAACACGTTTAAATGTGCAGATCACGTTCAGTATCCAGGATGAAATCGTCCCTAAGAGCGTTGTTCTACATTTTATTGCTCGATTAATTGCAGTCGCTAACATTGTTGTCAAAGATTTCAATTGCCAAATCATTGAAAAGACTGTCACTCGAGTTTGCCCTTTGTTAACATAACATCACGCCTGTAATCCCAGAAGGGATAGGCACAGATGTACCTAATAGTACACCAATACTTTGCCAGTTACGTTTAAGTCTTTTTTAATTATGATGGGTTTGCTGACTCCAGACATGACAGAGACAAAGTCGACGATGAAGCGAGCTCCCCAGAAGAAGTCCCTTCCATTTGTTCCTTTGACCTTCAACAAATATAGTATATCTATCTACAAGCAGATGCCCATCGTTTGATCTGCAAGTGTATGTATCGAAATCATCGACACACTTGCCTATCAAATAGTATACGTATTCTTTCCACTTAGTATCGTGACCGCGACCCACAATCTCAGGTGATGTTTTAGCATAAAACGTGTCGATTTCACCTTCATTGCCCATTGTGTGCACTGAGTAAGAAAACTAAATAAATACTGAGATATACCTAAGCCAAACTTAATCGGAGTTGAAATCTGTATAAGTAAGAACACGATCGTTTCTGTCAAGTCCCATTGATGTGAAATAAACATGTCAATGAGGATTACTTCATCAGCCTCATCATCAACATCATCAGCCTACCGCAGTCCACTGCTGGACATAGGCCTCTTCAATTGCTCGCCACTTAACTCGATTCTCGGCAACTCTCATCCAGTTGCTACCAGCCACCATGCGAAGATCGTCGCTCCACCGAGCCCAAAGGCGTCCCACCTTACGCTTGCCGCTTACATGTTTCTGCTGGGTCCAAAAGCTTTTTAGAATAATTTCAGCAGAATAGGGGTGAAGACTGGGTAAAGAAAACGACATCCTATTTTGTCCGTCAGACAGGTAATACAAAAATATTAGACACGTATTTTTTGTTTTATCAAAATATCACTTATAGTTAAAACTCATTAAAGTTGGAGAGTGGGGGCTCACTATGTCACAAGTAGGTATAAAACTTACCTACATGTGACGTCATGCGCCATTTCAACTCAATATATCTCCGTAATT
Source organism: Cerastis leucographa (assembly GCA_963082945.1). Classification (NCBI taxonomy): domain Eukaryota; kingdom Metazoa; phylum Arthropoda; class Insecta; order Lepidoptera; family Noctuidae; genus Cerastis; species Cerastis leucographa. Next base: position 5,889,214 of record OY720363.1, on the reverse strand, counting down.
TTATGACCACGTGAAAAAAGAAAAAATACGTGTGCAATACTTTTCAATAATCTACCCGACAGACAAAGAAAAAAAATGTGATCGTCCCCTATTGTCTTATTCTTCTCGGACTGCCTCGTTGGTCTAGTCCCAAGCGTGACTGCTGAGCATGAGTTCCTGGGTTCTATTCATGGGTCGGGCAAAGTGTAATTGCTTGCCGCTATTACGTGGGACTTAAACATAACTGGCGAAAAGTAGGTGTATTTATTAGGTTCACCTCTGCCTAACCGTTCGAGGATTATAAGGCGTGATCTTATTCTTTTCGTGTATTGTTGTCGAAAGTTTTAGGCCAAAGATTTGTAGTTAGCTGCTGTTTTCCGTCACGGGATATTAATGTTCCTAACACAAGAAAAGAAATACCTACGAGCAAAGCAGAATCCTACTAATTAATTTATAGAAACAAATTAATTGACACGTCGACTGTAAACAATAAAATGATTTCATCGCAATAATTAACAGAGAAAAATCCAATTAGATCACGCAAGTGTCAATAATGTAACAAATGAATAAAGATCATGATGCGAGCCAAAAACCTTGGCCGATTGGCAGAGAGAACGAATGACAAGCAAATATCAAAGTGATGATGCCGTCAGATGAATGGTCGGCGATGAAAATAATCACCGATACGATGAAGATAAAATATTATCGTAATGTCGCTCGGTCGCTCCTCTACCAAAGTAAACGAGGAAAGACATCATGCACCATTATGTGGTAGTCATAAATTATGATTTTCAATAATTTTGCAGATGATACAGATTAATGATTAATTAATTAGGATTTATCACCAATATGACCAGTCAATCTACTGATTAAAATAAAATACATATATTATGTGATGTATATCGCTTATAAAGTTATTATAACGTATAGTTAACCAAAAATATGATGTAGGAAGGTATTAAAAACGAAAGCAAAAGTCAACGTTAACCCTAAAATTTGATTTATTGCGTTTTCTCCAGTGTCTTTTTACTTGCCAACTATCAAGATTTTGACCGTCGATGACGTCATATTATTCTAATAGAGTTTCAATAGAACACGTGTAATACCAGATGCCCTGTATACCGGAATGCGGCGCTGTAGGGGGCTGCGTTCAGTGCGCAACGAGTTATTTTCAGCGCTCGCCACCTAATATGGGCCCGCTGCCCGGTGTTTCAGTAAAAATAGACGCTGGACTCACCCGATACGTCAGCATCCTACATTAGCTAAACTGTGGAATTTTTCGAAGTTTTAGAAACAATTAAATATCGATACAGGAATCCACCAAAGAGTTTAGTAACTTTACGGTAGGAACATTGAATTAAAATTTCTTTAGGGTATTTCAATTAAATTAAATAATCCATGGAATTCAAAACAAATAAAAGCTATTTGAAATACCAAAACATTTAAGAAGCATTTAAAATTCCCGCGTCTAACGATAAACAAATGGGCACAGCTCGGTGGGTAAAACAGTGCTACAAAAACAAAAAGATGGCAGTAAGTTAGGAGCGACTACAGCGCCACAGTGGTTCATTAGGCGAGTCAGTCAGTCAACATGGCCGCCGGCGCTGCGCGGCCGGACGGACCGCGCCGAGCGTAGTAATGTCCGCGTCCGCGCCCCACGCCCACGGGCGCACCCCCGTGCGGCGCAGGGGGCACCAACACCACCCGCGCCTGAGGGGCGACCGCGCACCCGCCCCCAGTGCGCTCGCAAACACTGATCCGTCCAAACAAGTGACCTTACAAACAGACGATGTTGTGCCTTGTGTCAATAGTGTTAGTGAATCTCAAGCAGTGACAAGGACGAATAGTGACGATGCACTTTCGAATGAGAAAAATATAATCGAGGACTATGCGAATCTTGACGATGAAATTGATTTTGAACCTAGAATAAAAGACCCTGAGTCTCTTAATACCTCGGACGATGAATTTTCGTTCCGGGAAGAGCGAACGGCGGGAGACGGCGCCGAATTAATTACGACTGTCACCTCAGATATATCAGATGATGACCCTGAGACGGCAGAACTGGCAAAGCTCAGATGTACTAGTGAGTGCACGGAGGTTCTGGCAGAGAGGGAGAACAGGCGGAGGCGAAGATGCGCCGATTATCCTGGATTGGCGTTCGGCAGTTCCATATTCTCTTCGGATACTATGATGAAATTTTCAATCATCAAGAATGAGTTGCAGAATATCAAAAACACTGCACTGAAAAGGGTAATGTCCTATGTTATTTAAGCTTCTGTTCGGTTGTGTGAGTGAGGCAGGCGTGGGCCAAATGCGCACAGAACTATTTTTAATCGCGTACCGTCGGGAAAGCGTTGAATCTGCTCCACGAAGCGAGGCAGAGGCAGCACATCTCGCGCGTGGCGATCAGCTGAGCGACTGACATTCCATTTGACATGTTTACTCGGACGATTACACATGACGCCGCTAGATGTCGTTGCTGTCGAAAGGCGCACGTGGCTTTTTATCTGGCAGCCCTTGCCCTTATTTTCGAAACAAATTAAATATTTATCGAGTTTATCGACTCTGACATTTTTTTTTCTGGCTTGCCAATGTGTAGATAACTCAGCTGCTTCATGTTGTGACTATGCTCACTCAGTTATTACGTGGATTACCTATTTTTTCTTACCTATATTATCTGATTACTTCAACAAAAATCAAACTAGAATCGCTAGATGATAAGCTTGTGTGTAGTTCGCTACAAAGTAAGAGCAAAATGTATTTTTAGGATGACGACGACGTCAGGACCGTCGTTATCATTTCTATCTAAACTCATTAAGAAGATGATAGGTACAGTCAATTAGTTCATAGACTCGTTAGTGTTTACTCAATTAAACTATAGTTAGCACGTACATATGTCTACATTCCGCATTACATTCTATTCTTTACAACTTTCTAAATTATTCATGAACACTCCGTTGCGATGGGCAATCGAATTTACAAGGCGTAAAATTTCGAATTCGTACTAGAACATATCGACTCAATGTTTTACACAAACGGATATGAAATTGTTTGAAATCTGAAGCTTATTAATCTATCTAGCTACCAATTAACCTTTGCAACAAATTATAATTAGACGTCATGTTAGAATATTTCTAACTAGCTTTTGCGCGCGGCTTCGCTCCCGTTTTGTACGGAAATTATCCCACGGGAACGTTTTAAATGTAGCCTATGATACTCGAGGATAATGTAGCTTCCCGTTAGGGAAAGAATTTTCGGAACTGGATAAGTATTACCGAAGATTACTCCTTACATTCAAACTTACAAACAATTTTTACCCCTTTGTAATATAGATGTTAATACTTAGGAAGATAACCAGTGCAAAAGTGCAAAATGAATAATATTATAAGATGACAAACTATGATCCTCATCAGAATATTTTCAATTACCATACTTATAAAGACTCAGTCAAGCCTGGAACACAATCACTATTGTAAGGAAAAGAAATCTTGATTTAAATATTACAAGTCTGTAACTCTGCACAACCGATTACCGCAATGAATATTCCAATGAATGTGGAGTAACAAACGAAAATGAAAATAGAAAGCAAGCATAGACTCAAACTGAGACGAAAAACGCTTGAAATGGCTACATAAACATCAGCAATTACTGCCATACTAACGAATAGACACATGTCTGTTATATAACCACGCTTTTTTGTGATACCACTGACTTGGTAACACATTAACTTATAACAATTGTAATCGTACTGTATCACTTGCAAAATCATATACATTTAAACCTAAATTGCGCACTTTATAAACACAAGAAATTACTTTACATCGCTAACAATGACTGCCAAAGAATTTGTTATTTTCACGCAATGTAAGAACATTATCTACGTACTCGTACATATTGCCGTAATATACTTTGGATTCAACGACGATTTCATAACTGATCTAGAATCCAATACCATCATTTTTATCCTTTTTGTAATAGTTCATTGACCGAGCTTTGCCACTCCTTAGGATGAGCTGACGCTACTTATTCAATTTGGAAAAGTCTTGTCTCTTAACTTAAATCGCGAGATTGTTCAATGGAACCCTAAAAAGTGTGATTCGTGTTCAATGCGCATTTGGCCAATTTTCCTTACCTATGTAGAGTTGCGTGTTGACTCTAGATATTCTCAAATGATGTGATTCATATCCGATATTGAAGCTTTTGTCCCGTTATACTCAAAACAGTTGTATGTTTGCTCAGCCGCTATGTTGACCAAACGAAATAACATAAGAAGTTTAAACTATTGTTCAATTTTGAACAATCTGCAGACGTTACTTTCACCCGGATTCTTTCTGCAGATCGTTCTAATGGTACCTAGTTTTTCCTTTAGAGTTTTAAAGTAGGAGTATTATCTGGGTTTCGTAACACTTCTACTCTGAAGGCTTTAAATTGTATACTAGGGGTAACCTGGGTAGTGACTATCAGCACTTCATTTTTTCAAGTGTTGTTCAAATGGTTCTGTATCAAAAGATACGGGTAGTAGGAAGTCATAGGGACATGATCTTGATCGATGCGAGTAGAACAAGCCAGAGTTTTTAAAATGCAGTTTGCCAAGACTTTTAATGTGTGACTAATCGAATTAAAATAACAAACAACATTCTATTAATAAATTATTAAAGGCGTTACGCTGTTTCTGTTTTCGCCTACTGTAATGGTTCGACAATTATTGTGTTTACTGCCAAATTATATGATTTAGCATGTTCTGTTGTAGCATATTGTGCCAAAAAATCCACAAAGATTGTTGGAATTCACAGAAATTTTAAGTTTAGCTTGAGATTTTCGCAAAATGTAATCTCATTTTTACTTTTGGGTTTGTTCAACATTCCGAAAGTATAAGTTTGTCTTATAACTCTATAAAGGCGTCAGTGATTTGTAAAATTTCGCGATTTATATAATTCAGTTAATGGTTCACGTCGCGTAATCTCTCAATAGCCGACATATGTCCAAGTGCCACGTACGTCACACAGCTATTCAGAGTGTGGCTATGTATCATACATAACAGGAGTATGTAATTACATTGCATTCGACCGAATGGCCATGCCCATGTATGTACTCTATAGCCTTCAGGTAATTCAATAAGTTATTACTGACCATATGGCAGTGACAGACGGATGACCAACTTTCTACCAACTATAAATATGGAAGCATCTCATATTGGGAAAAGGAGCCTTGACTTTTATAATGAAGAACCGCAATCAGCTGAGGAGAAGGAGAGTATTGATTAACACTGATATGGCGAAACCTTTAAAAAGTTTACCAAGAATGGCTAATGATGACATTTCTCTCGAATTTCCTTAATTTTTTTTTGTAGAATAAGAATTGGTTGGTGTGACCATTTTTTATCAAGTCTAAATCGGAGCAGTTGAGCTCGAGATTATTTCGGTGGACAGTAAAAAACAGACAGATTCCACTGAATACAAGATACCGTATACCGTGTAGCTGAAAACTGACAAGGTCAATAAAATTAGTGCACATATTTTGAGCTTGTTCTCTGGTGTAAAATGAGTCACCTTTGCAGAGGTTATTGCTCAGTTAATGTCGCATAAAATTAAAATAACAATCGAGTATTAGAATCATCTATTCATATCCATTGTATTCAAAAAGCATAACGACTGGTAAGTACGAAATGTCGGCCGGTTATTGCTTCTGCAAGAAGTAGATCCAAGAGACAGAAAAAAAGTTACAAATATTGCAAAAAATCTCGTCTACCTCTGCAGTTTAAAAGTTAAATTCCACCGTGTTTATTACCTGAATTTCACTTTAGTTATCATTGGCCTCGTGGGAGTACAGTTTAGCTGCTTTACCGACAGATTTTTTTGTCGCAATCGCTCGGTTACTTAACGGAATTTAAAACAGGCACATACTTTCCAAATGACGTCATTTAATTTCGGCAGTCTTGTGTAAATTGCTGTTCACTTGTCTGTTCTATCATTGGCTGCAGACAACTACCTTTAGTTGCGAAATTTTAAACTAGATGGCGCTGTTTATTACAATTCAATACGAGTTTGAAATTTTAAATTGCAGTTTATAATTTAAATCATTTTATTTATTAATAGGAATTAGATCATTCATATTGTTATCCTTTCCTCTATCTAAATGAACGAAATGAGCGAGTTCATCCTATTCATGGTAGTCTTCGTATTTCCCATGATTCGAATACAAAAGCAGTAATAGCCCTCCACTAAATCTAAAAAATTCACTTCCGCAGTGTTTATTGTAAAAGGTCAGTCTACCGTTTCGCCCAGCCCACATTTTTGGGTTTTCTTCCCAAACGCCGCTTGTGACCCTACGGATGTAGTTTCTGACGAATTCAAACAGGTGGAGCTAGTTGCCTTGCAGGCAGTACGGTCGATTGTGCTTATCGCGATCGTCGTGTCCGCGCGGGTGACGTTTCTGTCCATGTTTCGCTGTCAAAGTCATTTTGAGAATGTCTAATTGAGTGAAATATTAGTTGCTATAATTCCAATTAATTCCTCGTGATCATTTACTGATTATTTAGTCAGTGGTATAAGTTAGAAACGCAGCTAATTAGCGCAGTTCCGATAAAGTTGCAGCGTCTAGGTTCGGTGGCGGCCATTTTATTCGCCGGCTGTGTTCATTCGTGCCGTGCCCATCTCGACGATACGGGACAACAACGAGCGGGGCCAGTCAGTTGGCATTTTCGCGAGTAGAGCGGAGGTGTTTCTAGTTTTTAGCATTTAAGCATTCCACTTAAACACCAAAGTGCATAAAAATGACGACAAACATGCAGCAAGGAACGATCCTGGACGTTCTGAAAAGAAAAATGCGTCAGACGAAAGAAGAAATGGAGAAATATAAGGACGAGTGCGAGGAGTATCACAAACGTTTACAAGTGGAAATAATGCGGAGAGAAGAAGTAAGAAAACGTGTTTTTAGTTTGTGATGTGAATTTTGTGAAATTTTGGTCCCTAAGTGTACCTGTGTTGAGTTCATATTGGGTCATAATATGGGAGTTATCAGTCTTGTACTATCTACCTATAGTGAGTAATGTCCGGCCATACTTAGGTGTGCAAGCAACGTACGCATATTGACCTCTCTTTCGGATTCATCTCAGCTTAATCTCTCAGAAAGAGAAGGCGAATAATTATTCTTTTCGTTGAACACGATTCCTTTCGCCGACATGAGTGTAGTTCCCAAAATGTGTTGCTTCTTAGATCTATGTAGGGACGTGAAGGTTTTCTTGAAATGTGTCTTTACATAATTTTATTGGTGCTTGGTTAAGCGCCGGTTTCTGTTACACGTAACAGGTTTCGTTGCGTTGGAGGTCGTACACCGGTCTTTTGTGGCACATGTAGAGCGAGCCGGCTAGATTCGTGAAGCTTAACACCCTTTAGTACATTCCTGTTGTTCGGACGTCCTCGAAGGACCGCGGGCGCCGCGAAGGCGTGTCCGACTTGTTCGCCGTTATCGTTGTATGACGTAACTCCACAAGCCAGTAATGCTCCTATACATCATAAACACCTGCAAATAGACAAGATTTGACAATTGAACATTTTAGTCCACATTCAATTCCAAATAAGTGATGACACGCTTCTTAACGTTCCTTGATGAGTGGCTCATAATCTATGCCAGGCTATGCTAGTGATATCTCGTAGAACATTACATGTCTTATCGTCTTAAGTGTATCAAAACGATGATAAGGAAATGTTAAATTGAGATAGCGTGAAAGAGTAATTAAATTACTAATCGAGGAAAAAAGTGGACATTATAAATAATGTTTTTTCTAAAGAGTTGTAAATGGAAAACGTTTAGTTAAAGTAGGTACGAGATAGACAATTTAAGTAACACGACGTGGGCGTGTACTAACATCGAGAGCTGACGCTGTCTAAACATTGATAGTTAAGGTCAATATAAAATGCTGCTCATAGGAAACAGTTGGAGGAAATAATACTGTTTGAAAACATACAAAACAGGCAGAAAACCTGCTGATATTAATAACAATCGTAATAAGGAAATTAAAATATTCAAAACTTATTACAAGTTCATCATTTAACACTCCTTCAGACAGTGATGTGTTAAACAGTTATCAAATTAGAACTCATTAACTTCCATCAGGCATTGAATTCTCACTACAAGAACCTTGTACTAAATCTTACTAATTTAAAGACTATAACAGTAAAAACTAAAAAATGTATGATGCCAGATAAGTGCAACAGGAACTAACAACGATAATGAATTCGTTTCATTGCACCCAACATGGCATCCGAAATTAGGGGCCCTTCGCGTGACGGTGTTGTGTTACAATTTATTGAGCTTGCTAGGGCTAGTCTTTTGTGTTCAACATTCAATAGACACAATGCCACCGCCCTAACCGATCCCACAAAATTTAAACAATGTTTTTGGACTATCGGTGAAAGTAAACCGTGAACAGGTAATCTGTTTGTGCACCTGTAGAGTTTTAAGTCCATAAGCACCCAGTAATTGATTAAGTACAAGAAAATGATGTCCAACGCTCTCCGAATTCCATTGAGCAGAAGGTAAAGGTCGACGAACTTTCCATAAGAGGCTTAACTCATCAATTTTAAAATAGACTCGAGTAAACGTCAATTTGAATTATTCTCCAAGTTCAAGGTGAGGCTTGGCTACTGATCTCTAAAACATAGCCTCGACTAAGACTCGACACCTATTTGTCTTGTGTTCTTTAAACAAAAAATATGTATCGAACTTTATAAATTTCTTGTCGACTGATTCGCTAGAAATGGAAGTCTTTTTTATAAAGACACACTCGGTGACTTGGTTAATTGCTGTTAATATCGCGTGCGAAGAAAAGTATTAGAATAAAACTGATTTAGTTGGCTAGTCCCGTCACGACTATTATTAGCATCCACGCACTGATGACGACACAGGATAAAAGGAGGAGCAACTGGGACTCGTGTGTGCTTCCTCGCGGCAAGGACGCGTGATGTCATCAGCATGCAGTGGCTGAATGTAAATAACGTAACGCAAAATGTTCCTATGTCTTATGGTTAATTCTTGACACGTATAGTGTTCCAACGTTTAACAATGTCTATTGTACATTGACATTCTTACGACCAAAATACCTACCTACCTGTGTATCGGTCGCCAGCTTTGGAAACCGAAAATATCGGAATATTCAACCTGGCTGCGTTGCTTGCACAAACTTAGATTTGTCTGTATTTACTGAGTTTGATTTACCTGCTGTCTCTTACTCAATTATAATATACTCGTTGTTTTGTATTTTAGCAGTATTTTTGGTATTTTATAACTGTCGACAAATAGAAAACCTCATAACCGATTGTTCCAATATAGCTAATCCAGTTCTGGATTAATTCTACATCAAACGTAATGAGCCGACATCTCAGTAACATAAGAATCAGTAGAATAACGTGCATCACTATAAATAGCAGTAAGCATGGGTTAACTTTACCTAGATTTGTAACTTTATCTGCGTTGCTAAGCTAAAGTTCTTGGAATTTGGGAGACCCACGGTCTTTACCGCAAATCATTATTGGAACCAAAAGAGAAGAAGTACCTTTTTTAGGTTAAAACATACCTTGACTGTTATTTTAAAATTGCCACGTTCGTACACTTTTGATATACTTGAGAGATTTTTTTTTTGTAATTTAAGCATTTTGACACCTTTGGACTCCAACATAGGCTTTAGCATAAGATGTGAATTTTTACGAAGATAAAACCGAGTTTCATCAAACCACCAATCTTGGTACTATTGACAAGTCACCTGCGGCAACTTTCCAAGCAACTTCTAAGCAATGTCTCTTTAATCCAGGCCGAATCTGAAGTGGCTGCCCTCAACCGACGCATCCAACTGCTGGAGGAGGACCTCGAGAGGTCCGAGGAGCGTCTCGCCACAGCCACCGCCAAGCTTTCAGAGGCCAGCCAGGCCGCCGATGAGTCGGAACGGTGAGTCCGCACCGTAACAGACGACCACTTAGCTGACTGGAGATTATAGGATGTTACGCTCACTCCATATCAGCAAACAAGTTCATAAACAAACATAATGCTAGGTTCGAAGCCTAGCTTTTCAATAGCCACGATATTTTGTAGTTTTATAGCGATTACAAGTAGAAGATGAGTTTTATATTTAAAGTCACTGATCGTGAAGAGTTCAATCTTGTTTTGAGATTACATGAATTTGAAGAGACCATTTTGAATCATTCAGATTTAATGATTTAAGTAAAAGTATCGGAAGTACATACAATCTCTTACAGATCTAAACGTTATCTTGTGTCGTAAGGTACTGATAAATTCTTGTGAGGATGATTTAAGTATCCGTTCGCAGTAACACAAGGCAACGACATTGAACCCACATACAAACATACCAACCTATTGAGTGGCTTCTTCAAATTCAAAGCAAAATTGGATTACCAATAGAGTATTGAGTTCTATTTTTATATATTGTTGTAAATATTTATCCTTTTATACATATAACTGTGTGCATGATTGTTTCTATTGTTTTTATTTTTATGCCCATAACCACCATATTCTTGATTATTACAACTGTTTCCACGATTTCTGTCTTTCCTAATCTGTTTTCTGTTTAAATCCATGACCCTGTTTTCTTAATTATTTTGGAAGTCGTTTATTTGCCACTGAAAATAAATGATTTTCAAAACGGTTTATTTAAGTCAAAATAGCCACATACCACATAACGAGTGTTTTTATCGATGTTATAACACGCATGTGTTTGACCCCGCACTAACCAGAATACGGAAGGCGTTGGAGAATCGAACCAATATGGAGGATGACCGCGTCGCCATCTTGGAGGCACAGCTGTCGCAGGCCAAGCTCATCGCCGAAGAGTCCGACAAGAAATACGAAGAGGTGAATGCTTGTCCAACGTCCAACTCGTTATTCAATCCGCCAATCAAAGTTCCTTCAAATGTTCTCATTCCATTACGGTATTTCAGTGATGTCGCAATATAAAACACCACGCGTAACTACGATGGAATGTGAAACTGAAAAAGAAACTTCTGTTGGTATCAGTGACGTGTTATTACGAGCATTGTCCCCCGTACCACCGAAATTAGCATATTTTAGCACCGCAGTCGTGCCGTGATAATTAAGTTAAAATTCATCAGTGGAGAGGGGGATGTGTTCCATATTCAAATTACTGTGACACCACAACTTATGAACCGTTAAATGTTAGGTTCCATTAAAAAGATAGCAGTGGTTTTCAAGTTAATCTATAACATCATTAATCGCTGTCAAAAGACAAAATGAACACGAAATTGATTTATAATAAACTTCGGTGAATAAATTGAAGAGTTTTGGTATCATGTCGATAAGAATATAAGTAATAACACAAACTGCATTAGATTTATGGCATTCTAAAACTTGATAATCTAGTTTTGATTTTGTAATTATTATAAACGCAAGAAATTAACATTAGCGACGTAAGAGAGACCTAGATTATTGGTTTTAAATGTTAATATTCCGAATATTGTAGACTTTGTGTGTATGGTTAATAAAGTCCATTTAATCCATTTTATGAAAACTAGACAATAAGGACAAGCCAGTACGTAATATTCGGAATGCTCAAAGTTACGTTTGAATTTTAATGCAAATTAAAATCCTGCCACGGGTTTTTATTTGCCACTTTATATTGAAACGGGCAATAAACCGTACATCGCACACACACGGCGATGAGCTCACTATTGCTCGGTTCACTTTATATTTCAGCTGTCCGGTTCCAGGTTGTTTGTCGCTTTATATGTTCCTCTCTAGCGTGTTCGTTACTTGCATGTCTTCTAACAAATGGGTTACCCTTGACTACGCCCCCACCTACAGATAGCACTCGATCATTTACTAAAGTTGTGTTTCGTGGTCCAGCGCCCGTAAGGTCCTCGAGAACAGGTCGTTGGCCGATGAGGAGCGTATGGACGCCCTGGAGAACCAGCTCAAGGAAGCCAGGTTCCTCGCCGAGGAAGCCGACAAGAAATACGATGAGGTCTTTATATGGGAGTTTAGATGTCGTTTGGTTTGGCTTGTCTTGCTTGCAATACGCATGTAATGAATATTTCATTAAGATGCCATCTGTTGCATCGTCTTGAATAATCACATCGCTATCTTTCCATATTTGGTCAATGTGTTTCAGTGTTTACCGAAAGGCTGCCGAGTTCATTTGAACGAGTCGCATTACCAGTGTTGAATTTGTTTTCCTACTTACTGACATTGTTTTCTCCTTCAAAATAACTCCATTGATGTTTTTCAAAATGTGAATCCCTTTGTAAAATTCAAAATCTTCCCTACTAAACATTGAGGTGTGAATTTCGAAGTGATATTAACCAAACCCCGCAAAATTAACTCGTGTGAGCTTGATTTCGAGTTCGTTACGTCATTGAGTAAATAGTCACAGTAGATTCTCGAAAGCGACGTATTATCGTATCGCGATTAGATACTGCTATCCATCTACGACGTGTTTTCTTTGAAGAAGTAGTCACCGTGCTTCGATGCCAGATGGTGAGCAGAGCTATAATACGTCCTAATTCCCCTGACATATGACCCTGCGTGTTGAAGTGAAGGCAGTCTTAAAAGCCAGCGTCCCAAGAAGGAATCGTATCGCGCCTGATCTTGCTCCGTTCGCCTTATATGGTGGACTAGCCTCCTTCGTCGCACATGTTCTTACATAAGCATTACTTCCATATATGTAGGGTGTACTTGCTCAAGACTACGCCGTGACAGACATTAAAGCTTAACGAATGACATACATGTTTGTTGGTGTCAATAAAGTTGTGATTACTTGTTGTATAACGTAGTGTGGTATCTCCAGGTTGCTCGTAAGCTGGCCATGGTTGAGGCTGACTTGGAGCGTGCGGAGGAGCGTGCTGAGTCCGGCGAATCGTAGGTTTCCAACCCAAAGCGCTAACGGACCACTGCCGCGTTGAGATGCTGACTTGCGCCGAAATAACAAAGACACGAAGTAGTTTCCCTTGCGCGTCTCAGTCGACATTGTTATTTCGGCCTGTCACGCGATACTGGTCGTTAACGCGGTGGTCCCTACGCGTTGTTTTACAAGTTTTCGCCTCCGTTCTGCATGGTTGTTCATTTGCATTCTTAACATTCTGCACAGTAACCCGATTTACCTCCATAGGTATTTCTAACATCGGCTCTCACTGTTATTCTTATTGCATGCCCCATTCTAGGTCGCGTTCCAGACGGAAGCTGCTCAACAGGACATTTAATTAATTTGCATTGTCATGACATTAATACGGTGCTGCCGGCTCACGCTGTTGATTGAACCGGCAGCACTGCTTAATTATAAGGACACGGTGCAGATCAGTGACCCTCGACGTCGCACTCGAGCGTCGCTGCTCTCTACCAGACTAAAACAAGGGTTGCCCCATTTCATGGATATTTCTTATTTATGCAAATGTTTACTATCATGTCCATGTGTCGACTAAACTTCTGTCTTCAGTGTGTGTATAAATCTTAAACGTGGCTATAGGTTAGGATGTCAGGAAATATGTGTGGTATAGGGCAATTTTCGTTTTCAGATATGCACCGCATTACACCAGAATTACTGGCCGTATGCGTGCCGCACATATGCAAGCGCACACATCACCTAACGAATACAATAATGCACTAGATAGCACTTAGATAATTAATAATGTTTTATTGAAAAAAGTAATATTTAGAACTAAATGTTTTGGGACAACCCTCGTTTATTTTTTAATTATGTGAGATCTGACACCGCTCTCGACTCCCCCATGCTTTGTGTGATCCTTTCTGACTTTGTTGTTTGTGTTTTTGCTCAAGTACCACTGCTTTGCTTTTAGTTTTAGCAGGACATCACCAGGATATTCATTTCTGCACTTAACTTACAAATGTCTGCACTTGATAAATACGTGCACCTGCTACGGACGAAAGTCCATTAACATAAAGTACGAGTTTCGAAAGAGCTCCGTAAACAGTAAACACTTGTAGTAAGGTTTCATTTTCTCGAGTACTTTCTACTGTCACTTAGTAATTTGTTGTAAGCCATCTGGCGTCTTAAAAAAAAACATGTAGCTGAAACATGAAACAGAATCATGTATGCACTTCACCTGCATTTAAACACAAACGTTGTCGCAAAGTTGGACACTTGTACGTAGTGCTGCACTGCGAAGCGCGTCGAGAGCGGTGCCCGGCTCGGTAGAGTAGTGTTGTGTGTGTGTGCGTTGGCGTGTACTAACGCTCGGCTGGTAGGTGGCGCGCAAACTTGTGCTGATGGAGCAGGACCTCGAGCGGGCCGAGGAGCGCGCCGAGCAGAGTGACTGGTGAGTACTGCTTGAAGACTGGCGGAGACCGGACCACGTGACCACTGTTAGCTACCATGCGTGTATTCTGCTCCAGATTACAATCTATGTGAATTAATCTCTGAACGCAAACTCAAATTCTGAGCATATATTTCAAATAGAGGAGTTGCATGCAGTTATTGTCGAAAAAAAAAAGATGAAAACAAGGCATAATAACTGAAAGGACGCTAGTTGCCCATATTTCAAAGTCTAGATCTGTAAAGATAACAATTTGGAGCCGACTACACGAGTAGTTTAATACACTTAAGAAACAGAACACGTTGTCGACTCTCCAGCTACTGCCTTAAGGTTTACTCTTGTTCATGATCGACGATGGTTGAGTTAATGATAGTAATTGGAGCTAAACAAAACTATGTTTTGAACCCTTCACATTTCGGGTTTCTTAGAACAAGAGAAAACCTTCACAGGAGGACTATCTACATCTACAAGTCTCCACAGGAGACCTGTAGATGTAGATAGTTCTACACGATATTGTTGAATTCCTTAAAGAATTTGACGAAAACATCGATGCACGAGATCATGTTATAGTAACAGTACGAGTCAGTGAAAACGAGAAAGTCTCAGCTTGAGGTGAAGTAATTAAATTGCAAATTAAACACTTATCTGTATGCGTTTGAATTTTCACTGATACATGCTGATAAATTGTATATACAGTATTATATCGTTAGTTGCTGAGGCGATGATAATTGTATCGCGCGCTACTCAAGGCTTGCCCACTTCAGATTTGTGATTAAAAGTTGGGTACACCTAAATTCATCGCCTTTGCAACATTGCATGATTGTGTTGTTTGATAGCTGCTTGAGTTTCTTATCATTACTGTTGTGATGACTAATAATCCATTTTTAGAAAATTAAGCAACTACCCAAATAGCAAAGTTCATTTAATTTACTAACCTTAACCAGCACGCTTATTTTTTTTTGTTTATGACACTTATAGATATATGTAAGACGACACGTTTTAAATTGTCAAATATGTCGGTCACTGATCAAGTGGCCGGTAGTTAATTGATATTGATTAGAAGCTGTTAAAACATTCAAGTTAAATAGAGCAAATAGTTAAAAGTAATGACTGTATTTATCTTGTCGAAAGATTTAATTGGCGTTTGAAAAAAAAAACTGAATTGCAACTTGCCAAATTAGTACATCAGAGAATTGCAAAATCTTGTTCTAGAAGTTTTGATGGAAATGATTGATAAGGCTTTTTTAGTACAGTAGAAGTTGATTGTTTCACTTTCTGTTCCTCAGCAAAATCGTCGAGCTTGAGGAGGAGCTCCGTGTCGTTGGTAACAACCTGAAATCCCTGGAAGTCTCCGAGGAGAAGGTATGTTTCTGTGATTTTTTATACTTTTAATTAGGCTAGACAAAAATTAAGCTAGGAATCCAATTCAAAGGATGATATCGAAATCCATAGGAATCAAGAAATTTGTGATTATTTTAATGATATTAACAGTAATGGAAGAAATACTCCGAATGATGCACCAACCTTTGTAATCGATAACGTATCGCAGTAAGTTCCCTACATAGTCTCGACTTCATTTATTGAATAAGGCTAGAACGAAGCATTTGAAATTCCAAGTAATGATAATTGTATGTATGATGCAAATGAACGCGTGTATGAGGTGTGTGACTGTGATTGTTGTACCCGACATAATGAACACCAAGAGTAACCAAGTAACATTCTATACAGGCCAACCAACGCGAAGAGGAGTACAAAAATCAGATCAAAACCCTCACCACCCGCCTAAAGGAGGTGTGATATCGAACGAGATCAGTTCATATAGCGAGTGTTTATGTTAGCTTGCCTAACTGCATTCTGCTGCACTCCTAGTCTAGTCTCTGTCTGATTTACTATTCTATGTACCAGTCTCCCGACTTTGGTGATGGTAAATAGGATTTAGAGAGTATTGCGTCCGTAATAACTCGTGTTCAGTTTTGCTCCATATTGATACTTCCCTCCTGTTTGCTGTTTGAATGTTTTCTTTCTTTAACTTAAACGGTTATGACGCTGTAATATAGTTTTAGCGTACTTTAACCGTTTATTTTACTTTGGTATCGTGCAGCGTTGTTTGTAGCAACTTCAACTCTGCGCGATGCAGCATGACTCAGTTTTCGCTGTTTTGTGTTTTTTTCGTTAACAAATAATACTCACAGGCTACGCAAAGAGAAGAGACATACGAGGGTCAAGTAAAAGTGCTGGACGCTCAACTCAAAGAGGTAAAAGAATTGCCGGACCGGAGGATTTACGTAGATAGACGGTTTCGGTTGTAGTTTCATGTTCATTGCCATTCAGTGTTTTGGGATAGTACGAGTACGTTGGGCCGTGGGCTACAAAAATTGCAATTTAACCATAAACCATTTTTAACTGAACATCTTTAGAATCAGTTTAAATTGTTAAGTTGTCATTGTTGTGTTCATGATTCAGCTTCGTTAAGGCTACGTTCGTTGGTGTAGGTCCTAGTGTCGAGTGGCTGATGGCGGTTGGTGCTTCATCTATATATCTATGTACAAGGCTCTCTCCTATATCTGTACCTACCTGTGTATTAATTACTTCTATATTAGCTGTAAGAACTATGCCTGTGTTGTGATTGTACGCTTTATTAGTATGGGGTTCTGTATTTGTATGTGATGGGAAAACTTTGCTATATTTATCCCTGCTTTATTTTAATCCGTTTCTTTGAGAACCGCTTCATTATTTAGGTTCTTAGAAAACTTCAGATTTACACATGACTTCATATTTCGGATTATTAGGATTCCTTTACCTGTAGTTACATTTTCAATTAATTAGTACTTCTGATGCACTTTGTTAATTGTTCATTGATTTCTCTGCTAAAAAAATCTGCTTTTACGCCGGTTTCCAAGACTTGGCATCCAGGAACAAATATTTTCGGGGATTAACAAAGCCATATCTCGCCTTCAACACCACAATAATCGGGCATGATATGGATCGTAACGTTGCATTGATTTCGGGTAAAGAGTACAGTCACAACATGGCGGCGGCATGTCGGAGACTTGTCGTTAGTAATCCGTCCTGTGTGGCTAGGCGATGGCGACTCGTGACCACGTCGAGGATAAGATACACAGCCTCTCGCAGAAACTATCGCAAGTAAGTTGTGCTCGATACAAGGGGTTCTGGTCGTCCTAACAATAAACTAGAGGAACATAAAAAAGGGAAAAAGGTTTTTGGAAAGGAAACACTAACGAAAATAAACGTACAAAAATACATTTTTGGAAATTAAATTAAATAAAAACAGAGAAAGATGAATTAAAAACAAAATTAAAAAGCAAACATTGAAGATAATCTGGAACTCTGAACAAATAGTAAATATCCCGTTTCCAGTGTTATTGATAGTGTAAATAAAAAGGAATTTTCTAAAGGAAAAGTAAAAAAGAACAACGTAGGGAAAGAAATAAAAAACTGTTTTGGAAAGGAAAAGCAAAAATAATTTGAATGCCAATGACAAATAATTTAGGTATGAGTTATATTTTCAATAAAGGTGATTGTATTAATATTACTCATATAACTTAAGGATAATTTTATCAATTCAGATTAATATTAGTCATGATTCTAATATTTGCTATTTAAACATATACAATACAAGGTATTTCCAACTCTAAATATGCACTTGAAAATATAGATTCTGTACGATTTCTATGGACGACCAGAGCACTTTGTTGGTAATGTGTTTTTTATATTTATTTTCACGATCATTTATTTTTTATACTTGGGTAAAATGGTATTTTGGTATCTAGTGTTGTAGTTTCACCACTCAGCATATAGCCGCTTTCGGTACAGGTAAAATGCATGGTGATTGTGAGGCTTTAATTGTTTATAACATAGTTGTTTTTTTTTACTACTAAATTGTTGTAAATATTTTTTTTTTTTCATTTTTGTTATTAAATCAGAGATTTTGAAGAAAAATAAAGAATTTGAAACTAACTGAAAAGTAAATTCATTGCTTGTCTAATTGTGTAGTAAGACAGTCTATTTTCTGATGATTTGAAATATTTTACATACCTACTTGAAGTAATGTTGTGAAATAGTGTTGCAACATTTCAAAATGATATTAATTTTTAAGAATAATGAATTTTTTATAAATCTTAAATTAAATATTGTAAAAAAAAAAAAGAAACAAGAAAATAGGCTGTTTACTTCAAGATCGGAAGTTAAAATAGACATACAATGATTTCAGGCTGAGGCGCGCGCTGAATTCGCTGAGCGCTCCGTGCAGAAACTCCAAAAGGAGGTCGACAGGCTTGAAGGTAATCTATCATTTCGTATATTTACAAAAATATACCATATGACATTATATTTGTCCCATGAGACACTCTATATAAGTAATATGAGAAACAATTGTAGCCAAATTTTATCCAGTGTATTTTAGAGCAAGACACAAAAGTCACAGTTATCTATTTAATTACATTTATTGATGCTAGTTTTCCAAGTTTTCAAGGGTCTCCAGATATATTACAGAATATACAACGTACAGCAGTTTGGTTAAGTTTGAAATTCAAATATTTCACAAGTCAAGTTAAAATAACATGTTTGAAAATAACAATGCTTTGGACATTACGCACTTAAACGTTGCCATCTCAGCCGTCATTAGATCTGGCTTAACGAGTTATAATGCTGTACAATAGATTTGAAAGCTTTTTTTCTGTCATTTCTGCTACAATCTCAAGCTTATTTTTATCTTAATTTCATAGTAACAGTGTTAGTTTTATTTTTTTAGTGTACACAGAATTGTTTTTGGTAAATTCACAAACAATACACCAAAATATTAAAAAAAAAACTTTTTTATAACTTTCACCTCACTTGGTGCTTGTGGCTCAAATTCAATTCTGTGCAATATTTTGTTGTTAGCATGACTTTTAAGTGTCTCCTACTAGACTGCTCGATCCTTAAATATGTTTTTTTTTTCTGTATTTTTGGCATGGTTTTATATTGATGTTGTTTTTTGCCTGTGCTGTTTGGTTCAAATGTTAAAATCGGATTTTGTCACAAAACAACGTAGTTATCAACTGTCGTTTATGAATATAATATTATTGTTATAAACCCCTTTTCTGAATAGTCGGTCAAATATCTGATTTGCAACCAATAACGAATCTCACGAAAGAAGTTGCAACTGTTTGATCCTGTCCATCAAATTACTTGACAGATTTGAGTAAGTTAATGTTTCTTCAGAAACTTGAGTAACTGTTGTATCCGATGATTAAACGTTTGGACTAAACGGTTGTTTGTTGTGTGTCCTACTGACCGTGGCCACGTCGCCCTTGCAGACGATCTGGTGTCCGAGCGCGAAAAGAGCAAACTCCTGCAGGAGGAGATGGAGGCCACGCTGCACGACATACAGAACATGTGAACACTCCCGCACGCGCCCGCTCCACTCACTCCCGTCAGCTCACTAGCTTACTCGCACTGACAGTGACACAACACTGACACCTGTCACTTTAGAGTTGCCACCGCGAAAATAAAAGAGCACCAACATTAAAGCAGTGCGGTGACCTAGAACGAAAGAAGTTTTATTTAATTGACACATTTTCAAACTTCTTTTTATTTAAAGACTACGCAAAGTGAGACGAGCGGGCGCTTAGATGTTATTAGCTATAGAGTAATTGCCAGCCGCTTTTTAATGTAACTTCAAAATCGAGTGTTTGCTACGAAAGCACTGCCATGTGCAATTTTTTTATTTCATCCACAAATAACTAATATTTATGTCCGTATAGTTGAAACGTGTAATTTGTTTTATAGTCATTACTTTACGAGCGTGCCTGTTATGTCAATGATCGATATTTATATGACGTTTGCAGTCGCTTCTATAGCACTCTAGTGTAAGGTATAAAATGATAGTATCGACATTCCAAAAGGGGTCCAAAAATGTTATGCATTTTACACTCAACTTAAAAGACATTATTTGCATTATTTATAAAGAAATGCACATAGTTTTTGTACAATATTTAAATTGTTTATGTATTTGTAGAACAAATTAGTCGCTGAATTCTGTTTCGATAATTTAATATTTCACTCGCGGGGATATAGTGCATACAATACGTCGTATGCTATATTTTTCATATGCACTGTTTGCAATTTATTATGAACTTAATTTACTTAATGTTAGTGAAGAGATTAGATATTTTTATTCAAGAGTGACGGTAATACAATAAATAATGATATTTATAGGAATATTCTTGCTAAATTGGAAATAATTGATATTCTATTATGTTTGAAGGATGATTTTCTCGTGTCATAATTGAGTTTGTTGTTATTTATTTAAATTAATCGATGAATAAATGGCGACTATTCCAAGTTGTAATGTTCGCGCGTTTTCGCTCGCGCTGGCAACTCCGCGGTAATGAATGCTCACGCGTTTGACGTGTGACGCACGCTCGCGGGACATACGTCCGTACGAACGAAACAGTAACGTAAGGAGTCCGTCTTATTAATATTATCGATTAATGAATTGATAGATAAGTTCGTGAAAAATAATTTAATGATTTTTAAGAGTATTCTAATAAAAGTGTTTATGAATATATATTATTATTTTTAACCCGTTGTATTTTTTTACTAACTCGTGTGTTACCCTGTGGTTTCCCTTCGACTAACGCCCCGACGACGATTCTATCAGCTATAACGTCGATCATTAATGTATTTTAAGTCATCTTCATTATCATTGAAATTTAATCCGGTAATCACTGCGGGAAGTTCGGGGCGAACCAAAATTATTCGCACAAAAAGAAGAAATTCTCAATGGCGAGCGGGGTCATGAACTCATGAGTCACGAAGCATTGTACATTACCATGTCGGCGGCACGAGGCATGAGAGGAGCCTGCGACCTGCACGTCCCCGTAGAGTAGCGCCGTGCTAACGTCCGCATGCGAACACACCGCTCTCACGCGCCGCCTGATGCAGATGACCTCATCAACGAGATCGAGCGGTACAACGATATCGGCTACGACATCGACGACTCTTTCGTGGAGCTCATCCCCGGCGTCGACCCCAACGACCGGCAAATGGTCGCCATGCGGGAGGCCGCGCGCAAGGAGTTCGAGAGACAGCACCCCAAGGAGCCCACGCCGCCGCCCAAGCAACCCACCCCGCCGCCGCAGGAGGCCGCCGCGCCGCCACCAGAGGGCGCAGCCCCGCCCGCCGACGGAGCCGCGCCTCCCGCTGACGGAGCACCCGCCGCTCCCCCAGCAGACGGCGCAGCCCCTCCGGCTGAAGGTGCCGCGCCACCCGCTGAAGGTGCAGCTCCTCCTGCCGATGGAGCAGCCCCACCCGCTGACGGAGCTGCCCCTCCGGCGGAAGGAGCACCCGCAGCTCCTCCCGCCGACGGAGCCGCTCCCCCGGTGGAGGGAGCCGCTCCTCTTGCTGACGGCACCGCCCCAGCGGCTCCGCCAGCAGAAGGAGCCGCTCCTGCCGCAGAGGGTGCCGCCCCCGCTCCCCCCGCCGACGGAACCGCACCTGCTGCTCCGCCGGCGGAGGGAGTGGCCCCCGCGCCGGCAGCAGCACCCCCCGCGGAGGGCGCCCCCGCTGCGCCCGCGGCAGAAGGAGCCCCCGCGGCAGCGCCGGCACCTGACGCCGCTGCAGCCCCCGCGCCGGCCGCCGCCCCCGCCGCGGCGCCGGCTGAGGCCGCCCCGGCCCCCGCAGCGCCGACGCCCGAAGCTGCCCCGGCCGCACCTCCGGCAGAAGCCCCCCCTGCGGAAGCCGCGCCGCCATCTTAAATACGTCGACCTTCCTTCTGTTCGTTACTTTCGGACTCTCTATTACTCTGTAACCGCGTCCCGGGTCGTGGTCCCGGTGGAACCTAGTGCGACACCCCCCCGGAGATTTATTTTTTATGTTGGCAATAAATGTCTGAAACTATAGCTGATGGAATTTCTGTCCCCTGTTGTGCCCCGCCGGGCCCGCGTGCATGCGTGTGAGTGTGGCGACTAACTCGGAGCAACTGCGAGTGACCGCGCCGCTGTCCGCAGACGATCTGATCGCCAGCAAGGAGGTGTTCCACGAGATCGGCGGCGAGCTGGACTGCGCCTTCGACGACCTCGGGATGCGCACGCCGGCCGTGGCGCCCGGCCGCGTCTGCGACCGCTGCACATGCTGCCACTGACGCGTCGCTCTCCACGCTCATATGCATTTACGTTACACGACAATCGTGTCTTGATATTCTAGTCAATCATTAAACCATAACAAAACACCTTCCGAAAGCTTTCTAACTGAGTTTGCATGCTAGTCTTCGTCGAATCTGAACCTTACATTGTCGACGCAAATCAAACAAGCTTTATAACCCAGCGACACCGACGCATGGCTTCAGAATAACAAGGATCTAAACATGTAAGCATTTAATTTTTATTACTACCACTGAGCTGCTCTTAGTGCGCTTACAGACGGATGAGTTGTAAGCAGTCAGTGTACATATAATGGCACATCATGTTGCGCTGAACACGGATATTCGGATCAGATCATCGCCTTACAATCATCAAGCATGAGGCTTTGAGAGAATGCGCTTGCGCAGCACAGCAAGTCGCGACCATACCACACGTCGCACCGTCTGTAACCGCCATTACGCTGAAACTAATTTTCCTTACGACTTGACTTAGGAAAGAGAACTACCTTCACAAATATAATGAAATCTAAGAACAGGATGTTATATTATTTAGATAATATTGTATTATAATGTTTGGGCAAATGATATAATGCTATGTCCAATGCGCAGACGAACTTGTCGCCGAGAAGGAGAAGTACAAGGACATCGGAGACGATTTGGACACCGCTTTCGTGGAGCTCATCCTCAAGGAATAAACTGGCATGTTCGGCTAGGTTCGGTAATGTTCGGGTTCCGCCACGCGGCTACTACCACCTCCCGCCATTCAAATATACGAATACATGTATTTTACTTTATAATTTTATACTCCTAATTTAAAGTATTAAAATCCATAGTTTTATGGCGGTATTTATTTTCGAGTAATATAATAAATTAATTTATTACTTATGACTGGTTTTATTTTGAGTTTCTGTAGATAGCACCTTCATTGCCTTGTATGCACGAGTATATAGAGTTGGTAGATATGAGTAGTGTAGAATCTGCTACTGCTGGTGATGTAGAAATAAGGTTACTGCAATATAAGCTGCTTCGGCTTCAAACAACTGTATTTTACCTGCAATCAAAACAACACTTTATAAACCGACACTAGTGATACTATTTTTGGTAAATAAACCTTCAATAGTTGGGTAATTGATCCGTCTCAACTTAATTGTTTGATCCAAAATTTCACATCCTGCCTAACTATTGTAGATATTTTTTGGAAAACTAGTTATCTTTTAGCTAGTTTTCCAGAAAGAAACTGACAAAACCAGACTGCAAAACAACTTTGAAGTATGACCAATTTGAAAGTTATACCTAATTTAATTTAAATGAAGCACTTTATATATATTTTTTTAATATTGCTTAGATGTATTGTATTACACATTTCTGCATACCTACGTTATTTGAGGAACGTGGATAGCATTGAAATTAAATCCTGTTAGAAGAAATGAAGGTAGAATACAGCACCTGTTGCCAAAGCCATGCTTGAAGCCCGGTCACCATGCTTTCTCTTCACTAGAATCGAGTAGATAGAACCTGTGACTCTGCTTTTGTTGGGTAAGTAAGTAGCAAGCTTCTTATTGAAGTAGATGATAGAGCAATTACAAATCTATTTTATTTTTATACCTAAATAAGTTGCACGCACTGCTGGACATTACAAAAGAGATTTAGACATCATAATATTATAGAAAATTGAAAGAAAATGGCCAAGAGCTGATGAAAAATATATCTATTTTGTCCTTCGCTGGATTGTACCCTTAAAAACAATAAACCAATTAATTCTTACTAACTTTCTATTCACGTCCTGAATGTGTAACTAACCAACTAATATTACTAACAGACGAGGTGATCGAAGAGCGCAGTAAATACAAGGCTATAGCAGAAGAAGTAGACCAGACATTCGCTGATCTGTCAGGATACTAAGCGGCCATGTTGTGGCCGTCGCCATCTTGATGAAAATGGCGGGAAGAATGCGAGCGCACGCGGTGGATGTTGCTTCGAAAACGTGCCTATTATAAAAGAACAACACATGAATCCTTACAAAATAATACTCAATTTGATAAAATATAAAACAAAGGACAGTTTTCATGTATTGTACTTTTTAATGGACTCCATATTCTTTGCACAGAGCTTACGTTGAGAAATGGACAAACTACATCAACGATAGTTCACAATAAATTGGTTGCATTTGATGTTTTTTAGGAATGAACAATAGCTATGTAAATTAGCTAGACGCTGTGAAAATATGTGAATTTTATTGGTGGAAAATGATGCCATAAGTCGATGATCATAACACAAAATAACCCGGTTTATCTACATTAAAGACCTAAAGCTGGAACGAAGTGTAGGCGCAAAATAAATAATATAAGTATGACCGTTCTTTGGCTAAAGAGAGTTAACGCTTACCTAAGAGATTTTCTCGCCAACTGTCGTATGCCTTACTTTTTAGACTTCTGGGAAATACATTTCCTTCTAAGATGTAAAAAAAATGTAGTGTCATTCTCATTTAGACGCCTCATTGCTATAACTGCGATCAGGCGAAAAAGTCACTGAAGAAATCTAACTAAGTGTTCAAGTTTAAAAAGCCACGTTGCTTTTTTGTTAAAATTATAGAGAGAAACACTTACATGATTCAAAATAAGGATGTCCAGAATTATCGTTATCAATATTTCTATTTGTATAAATATTTTTGAGAATTATACAAAATCTAATGTAGTGTTGATAAAAGCTACCTATCATTCAAAATAACCACGTGTACCTAAAATCATTTAATCTAAATTGCTATAATTTGCCAGATTATTTTTTAACTAGTGTGTCCCGAAACATTTTTGGCTTTTATTTTGGTCTAAGTAGTTCGGACCTACATTATTTTGTCTATGGTGGAATGCGAAGTCTTAGTTACATAGTTTCATGTTATATTTTGATTCATCCGGTTGCTGTCCAAATATAAGCTGTTGAATCAACGTTACATTGTTGAATATAGAATACCAAACCATGAGTCAGTATAAATTAAGCAGGCGCCTTTAAGCTCACTGGAAATATCTTAGATACCAAGTAAGTAATCCGAACTGCTTCAAGTAAGGTTGTAATAAATGAGTATATATCGGGTTGACTAAAATGAATAAGAATGAACTTTCGTTGCAATTCTATTCTTAAAATAAAATAGAAACTGTCTGTGGAAAAACATCAAACATGTAACCTGAAACTATTACTTCCGTTCCTGGATAGTCGCCTTCGGAGTAACGCGCTCAAACACTCTCGTAAACTGAATTTGTGCAAAGAAAATTATATCTAATAGATACGTAGCTATTTTATTACTTCAAAGCTCACTTTCATGTAGCATTGAATGCGCCTAAAAACACTGCCGAAGTTTTGTGTATCTTCGCCGCTAGTTTTTTAGGAGAATCGTTTTTTATGATGTGTAAAACATAATCTTATGGAATATGTAACGAGTTTTTGTTTGAGTTAGGTACTATGTTTATGTTTTGGTCACACTTTGAAAAACATCGAAGATAGAATTTTATCAGCCATCCATAAGTATCATTTTGCTTTGCAACAAAGAAAGCTATTGCCTGGAAATGTTATCACAATAGGTTAAGATTTTAACAGTTTATGATCTAGAAATCAGTGTTATCCATCCAATCAAAGTGTGACTAAGACTGCGTATTACACATATTCATATATGAACATAAATAGATTTGAGAATTTTGTACTTGTTTGTACTCGTTTAGCTTAGATTTTGTACGGCAATATGATAGTACTTTCAATTACGTAAATGTACCTTCTATGTCTGCTTCATACTTTCCGTAAGTCCCTTTTCATACCAGTAAGTCTTTCTATGACAGCTTCTGAAGAAGTGTACCTATCAGCGCTTTAAACTGTTCACTCTTGTAAAATAAATTTATATTAAATCTATTTAGTGTTTTATTTTCGCTAGTAGAAAGGTAGAGTGGGTGTTGCTATGTACGTCTTCATACACATTATCAGTATCGAAAACTGACTTCTATTGGAAACAGGGGAAAGATAATGTATCAAAGCGTGCATATTGAGTAGGTAAATAAGGTATTAAAACCACGAGTATTCGTATAAATAGTTTGTGTAGTACCTCTACGACAAGACCCCCTTCGACCCTTGCTAGAGCCAACCCGCGAAGCTAAGCCTGTAGTTATAAATCAGCCCCTAAATAATGGAATCACTGAAATCCAGCCTGTCCCTTTGCTGCCCTCCCCCAGCGATGCCGCAAGCAGAAACCCATACCCCGCAGAGGGTGCCCTTAGCGTGTTGTCGCTTTAGTAATCAGTTTTATGCCCTGGCTGGAGGCTGTAAATTCAAGGCTTCCACAGGATCGTCTAGTTAAGCAGAAGCCAGCCTCAGAGGCTGAACAGCGAGATGCCATACAAAAAAAAATCTACGACAAGAGGTGAAGTTCAGCAAATCAATGGTGCCTCAATACCAATGTGCGTTTACTAAGCTAGCATGTAGGCCCATGATGGCTTTTTAACCTTTTGAACGCCATTGTCACATATTAGTGACAAGCAAGCGCGTGCCCTGTACGCCAACGACACAAATATGTGACAAAAAATGTGGTGCACTATAACACGAAATAAGCTATTTATATCGTTACTTTCGTTTGTTAAACGCAAACAAAAGTAACGATTTAAATAGCTTAAATATCTTTAAAATGTGATCTATACGTCGCTGGCAATTTTTATGATTCGGCGTTTTACAAACGGCGTCGCCCGTTTAAAAACGCTCGCTGTTTTAAAATATGCCTAAGGCAAATTGGCCACTCGTTCAATTGTTAAAATTTCGACATTGATTGTAATAGTAGGGTGACCATCATAAAAAAACAGGTTGTGTTACTTTTGCTACCAGGTGAATTTGGATGCAAGAGCGAGCGAAGCGAGCTCTGGACTTGGGGCACCCCGACTCGGACAGGTTAGGTTCGAAGTTCATGTTAGGTACTGTAAACCCTTCAGACTGCAATAAGAGTACGTCGACTACAGTTATTAGGCGAATATAGAACCAATAATATTCCGCAGGAGTCCTCCGAGCACCAGCTTCCATGGACACCTTAGCGTTTTTTACGTGCCGGATAACCTCAAAAACTTAAATAGTTCAATTTGCCGCGGCATTTTGTAAACGGCGATTGAATTGTCTGTCAAATGTTGTGGCATCTTACAAAGTGACAAAGGCAATTTACATTTTGCCTTCGACATATTTTAAAACAGCAAGCGTTTTTAAACGGACGACGTCGTTTGTAAAACGCCGAATCATACAAAGTGCCTGCGACATATTATATATCTTAAATATTAAATGTCTTATCAAGAAATAAGTTGAAAATACTTTTGAAATCCTTTTTTTTTGTTTGTACCTAATTATTTGTGGTGATTTTGTGGCTTGGCGTGGAGGGCACGCGTGTGCGTTTATGCTCTGGCGTTCAAATGGTTAAAAACAGGCAGTAACTTATGGCAGTAGCAGTTAAAGCAATTCAAATAAGAAGGGGTCTACGTTAGCGATATAAAGGGTCTGTGCTACGTGCTACGCCACGCTACGAAAATGCTACGAAACGTCGTAGCACTATTATTCAGTAGAGAATGAAGTTCTATAATCTTAGGATTTATTATATGATTTATGTAGGTACATAGTTGCTGTTCCAGTTTCGCTATCAATATTATAGCATATATACATTACAGTAGCATAATGTGATCATGTTATTTAGAACTAAAACATCTTGAAATATGTTATGGACTGGATTTCGAGAAACACGTCATTATGTTTTGATTGTCTGTCTACTAAGACTTAGAATCTTCATGCATATACTTTTAAATATCTTCATCCATACATAAATTCCTGTTATTTACGCCTTGTTGGTCTAGTGGCTCCGCGCGATCGCTGAGTAAGAGGTTCTGGGTTAGAAACCCGGGTCGGACAAAGTGTTTTTTTGTTTTACCCAACAGGAATTTCTTAATAGCAGCCTCGGAGGGTGGATTTGTGTTGAGCAATAGGCTCGCCTACACCGTACAGTAGACCTCTGTCAAACCCTTCGGGGATTATAGGCGTGATGTTAGGTTACGTTCAGTAAATAATTCTTTAAAAACTGATGCTTGTATGAATAAAGATGATTGGGTGGGAAACCAAACCTAGGGCATACTATTACGTTTTTCATTAGGTACATAATATAGGGTGTCTGGTAGTTGGTGACCGATAAACACGTGGTTCTACTGATGATAACAAACTACTTTCCCAAAGAAACATTTTATTTTATACTCATTCTCTTTTATCACAATAACACAACAGCCATATAACATTCGGGGTTGCGAGCCGTGCGGATGCTTTGCCTACCACTACACTGTAGCACGGTACGATAGTAATAAGACAGAACGGCATCACTCGGCTAACAGCTGATAGGTCACAGGTGCACGCGCGCGTGAATTTCATATGGCTGTTGTGTTATTGTGATAAAAGTGTATGAGGATGAAAAATAAAGTTTTTTTGGAAAAGTTGTTTGTTATTATGACCACAACCACGTGTTTAAGTATCGGTCACTAATTACCAGTCACCCTACATGTACCTACGAAAAGTGACGCGGCAACAAATTAAAGGTTTCAAGATGATTGGTGATACACTATACCTACGTATAGTGTATTTATATAAAAAGGTTTTCGTTGTATCTCATAACGGCCTCTATTTACAGACTGTTTTTAATTAACAGCCCCGGAATTTGAGTTTTTCAAATGGACTGGTGATCGCAGGCTTTTGGTATAAGTATCTATTCTTAGTCGTAGTCTCTTAGTTAGTTTGTTATGGTCTAAAATGGCATAAGGGTTGTTCTCTTGCTTTAAAATGTCCGATACGATAACAGAGTTAGCGACTGTCATAATTTTGCAACTAGGGACAGCTGTAGCCTATAGGATACCGGAGTGTGAAAATTGCTTTAACATAGTGAATAACTAAACATCTCTTAACATTCTAGCTAGCCTACCTAAATTTGTTTCACAAATTAACTGTGTGGGTCACAAATAAACTTTTTAAGGAAATTTCGAAACTCTTAGTTGACAATTCCCGTGACCCAACGGCTGGCTTTTACCTTGACTAGGCTTGGAACTGCTATGCTACGTGGCAACTCCGCCAGACTCTCGACCACATTGAGACAGCGACAGTTGACAGCGTTGAGGAGTTTTTTGACGCAGTGTTTTAGTTTATTGTTAGGTTTATACATGGATTAGTTCAGTGACTGAAAAACACCACAGAAGCGCATGAGTCTAAAGGACATTGACAAGGTCTGGACCATATGCTACCCAGGAGTAAATGTAGCTCCAATGGTATTGTAGCATTGATTTACATTAGAAAAAATTGGCCATAGCGAAACCAAACAAAAACAACTGTGGTTTTTACTAATTATTTTCAATTCGTAGCACGCCAAACCCAAAAACTTGTCCTATTGTGTGTCGCTTGGGCCATGCCATTATTGTTAATCTCTCTCTGTTCCTGGCGACAGGGTTTACAAAACCGATTCCTCCTGAAAATCAAGGGCGCTCACTGTTGTCCGTTATGATAATCTTCATGTAGATCTAAGAATGCCTACCGTCCTTCAGTTCATGAAACGTCTTTCAAAGCTTTTCTTCAACTCTTCCATTATGCATCGAAACCCTCTGATGAAGTTTCGCCGACCACGACAAACACTAGTCACCCCCGACGATCCCATAAAGGCCTACGCAGACCGGGACGGCATGGCAAGGGATTTTGCCGTCAGTCAGCGCACATTAGCCGCTGAGATACCGCGGCATTCCAGCGCCTTGTCACGGCATGCCACGGTGTGCCGCGGCACGACAAAGCACGCCTCGGCAGCTCCAGCTGCCCGATACACTTTTAGTCTTCAGTTGCGTTTGATCGAGTGTTGATGTGCCTCAGTTTTGTCAAAACGAGTGCATGCCGTGGCCTACCGCAGCACGCCACGGCATCCCGCCGCGGGAGCCCGTGGCGCGTCTTTCAATGCCGTGCAATGAAATCCCTTTCGATGCCACGGCATTATTTTAAAGCATAGCAATTTATGTCGTATTTCTATATAGATATTTTTGAATGTCCATAAGTAAAAATTTTAATCCCTTGCCATGCCGTCCCGGTCTGCGTAGGCCTTCATCCTCCTCCGGGAAAGAAGTGGGGAAACAAGCATAGTAAAACGTAAACATAGGCACGTACAAACCGCATTCATTGCGGCCTCGCTGATGAGGTCTGTCGGGACGTTCCTGTTCACGCCCCCCCCCCCGACCCTTGCTTGAGCGAGCCCACGATGCTGAGCCTGTTGATATAAATCAGTCCCTAAATAATGGAATCTATCAGATCCAGCCTGTCTCTTTTTGCTGCCCTCCCTCACGACGCTCAAAGCTGAGGCCCGTACCCCGCAGCGAGTTGACGCCTAGTTTATAAGTTTTATGCCGTGGCTGGAGGCCTTACACTCAAGGCATCCACAGAATAGTACCGTTAAGCAGATCCAAACGTCATAGGTTAACCTGCAAGATGCCATTTATATACAAGGTGTTGTTTTGCATCCTCGTCAAAATTCAGGAGGTTGTCACACAAGACATAAATAATCAATATAAATTACGGTAAGTACGTAGTTAATTATTAATAAACGCAGTTTTTTTTGGTTGTGTATGTTTGTCAGTATTTCAGAATAACCCCCTTAACATGGTTTAGGGAATAAGAAATTATCAAAAAACGTTTGAGGTTGTTTGTATTTATGGAAGTGCGGTCATAGGGCGAGAATCAGATGGCCCGCGTTTAAAACACGGGTGGTTCACACTTACCGATTTTCGTAAATAAGAAAATAAAATAAAAATTACCTACCCATTTTATTATTGATTCGGGACGAGAATCATTAGCTTAGTTACCTCCTTGAATTTGACGAGGATGCAAAAAAACACCTTGTATAAAAAAAAAAAAGTTCAACGACACGGGTTTTGTTTAGGGTTTCCTAGGCAGCCGTGCTCCACCATAGGCCGCCTAACAGTGGTCACCATCATCAACGTAGTGGGTTACCAAGGATTGTTTTAATGTCACTTCAGTGTGGGAAAGTGACATAGCTATAGAAGTTGTTTAGCGCCATCTCTTTCCCAATCTGGAATAAACAATACTGCTTTAAGACCTCATGGTAGGCCATCTGTATAAAAGTTAGTAAGTCAGATAGGCATTCTCTCCATGTAAAATACTGGTATTCAGCTGCATCCGGTTAGACTGGAAGCCGATCCCAACATAGTTGGGGAAAGGCTAGGCAGATGATGACTGGCGATACTAAAATATAGGTAGGTACGGCGCACCGTGGATAGTCTACACTGCTACCGCCTTGCTGACTCACCAATATTTTGATATAGTTCGTGTTGAAACGAGGGAAGGACTTTTGATAGCTTCTGTTATAAACGAGTAGAGTTTCCAATTTTGCGGACTGAAACTCGAAACGAAGGGTTTTTGTTAGTTTTAAACAAAGGTACCGATAATTTAATAGCTTCTGGCCATGTTTTCTAATTGCTGCCGGTCTAATTTCGTGATTTTGTGTTTGTTGAACATTTTTTTTACTTGTCTTTCGATGTGTGCAGGACTGCAGGCCCATTATTCCGCATTTACACGAAATCTTAGCCAAACTGCTATCGATGAGGAATGGCCATAGGTTGTGCATTCTCGTCACGATATTGCTTTACATTGAAATTGCCACATATTAAAACGAGATCAGTTCTTCTATATACGCGGCCGATTTTCAACCCAGACATAAAGCGTTCGGCCTTGATAAGGATGAAGTTCCTGAGGATTCTGTAATCGACCCTAGTGACCAAGAACTCGCCAAACACGCACTTTAAATCAGGATGAAACCAAACCAAAGCTCATCGGAAAATAGAACACGTGACCACTTTGTGTCGGTCTAAAACAAATGTGCGCAAACCGAAAATTCACGACGTTCTCGATTTTTACGTCGCAAAGCTGGAACTCTTAACGGCATGCGGGCGTATAGATTGTCCGTCTGTTATCATCTCCTGGTAGTTTGGACACTGATAACAACTTGATACAAGGACTAGAGACTTCCGACTACCTGGCGAACTGAAATTTGAGGCTACTTTCAAGCGGCGGCGACCTCTCGGGTACGTTCCTGGTTCAAACCATGGTCTGGAGCGAGAGGGAATGGGAAGCCGTCGCGTCCTTCTGCGAAGCAGTCATGCTAGCGAAGGAGGTGGCGGAACGTGAGAGGGAGAGAGCCTCACGTCCCAGCCGCCGCGGTAGACGCCCTGGGCCACCGTAGGCGCGTGCCTGTTGGCGGTGAGTGCTAGGCTGGCTCATCGTCCGTCCATCTTATGACGACAAGCCGTGTAGAAGGCGCGTTCGTGTTCCACGCGCGCCTCATGGAGATGTCAGCAAACTGACCGATGCCGGGGCTGCGGGACTGTTCGAAAGAGATACCGTTGCCCTAGAACACAAAGGGCTAAAAAGGAACATGGATGGGTTTTAATTATTATAAGTCCCTTCCCCTCCGCCCAGAGTGGGACGATTTCATTTGATGATTTTCCGTAAAAAAACCCACCTTTTAACATACTTATCCCTATACATCCCTCCCTGTATTAAATTTCGACGTGACATAGCACTCCGAGGCACAAAAATTATAACAAAGAAGCAATCATTCCTTCTTACCTGAACAAAAGAAAACTTACAAAAACCCCGTACAAAATGCCCTTCACTGCGACAAATCTTAGGTTACATTCCATAATTAAAAAATGCCGTATGCATTTTTGTTTATTTTTTTTTTTTAATTCCGAATCGTTATCGTACTTTAAACCTACATTTAATTTGTTATACTTTGCGTGTTGCTTAGGCTTTTTTGATGCGTGTAACACCATTAAAATTAAAATAAAATAGCTGTTTTGAATTACTGAACCAAGTCCTTCATTTGCAACCAGCTTGCGAGCTGCTAAGCTATGCTGACGACACGTACTAGTGACATTGCTGGCGCTGCCCTTGAACGTGATGGGTATTTAGGGTAACAAGTTGATGTTTATCTCGCACTCCGTCAATCGTCAGAGCCGTGCAAGTGGTGGGGTAGGCTAAGATAATGTATTGAGGCAGTTAGACAACTGAGTAGGTACAATTGGTACAAATATCATTTCCAAGATAAAAGGAAGATAAATTAAAACACAATCAGTTTTCCCAAACATTTTTTTTTTTGGGAAAAGTAAAAAAAATACATGGTTACGAAGATCGTAACATATTGCGACGTCATTGGTCTAAAATCTTTGCTTGTGTGGGTCTTATGAGACCCACGCTCAGAAATGGACATTCAGACGGTGTAAACCGTTCGGTATCTTATTACCTCTGTCGTCTGCCCTATTTGAGATCTCCGGAATCTAATGAATGAAATATGCCTAGCAATTAGTAGCCAAACAAACATGAATCATTGAGTGGACCAATATGCAAATAGTTTGCTGTTATTAGTTATAGCCAGATGAAAGCCGCGTGTCAATCTCAATGAGTTCGATATTACGCTAAATATAGTTGGGGCGGCCAGCCGGAGCTAGCCGGATGGCTCTCGGAATTTGGTAAATCTGCAACACGAATGTTGGCGTCGCGCGAGAAGGACAGTGCCACCTGATCGAATTAGCCGGCATTGACAGCGAGCATGTTTTTATATCATCGATCTATCAATCTGCTCGATATTCACATCCGCCGACGTCGTCACAGGTCCGTCTGTTAGCGATCGTAGCAAAAATAGTGGAGCAACCGTGTGTGGGAGCGTGACGGGTGGTGGTCGGCGTGTTCGCTGCGATTGCTATGCTGGATCGGAATCCTGGATTTTTGGCACCGAAAATAGTCGGGTGGGAGCGCGGCGAAACCGCGAGGGCGGGCGCGTCGCAGTGCGTGTCGCTCCGCCGTTTGAACAGCCCGCTCGTGAGGTGAGTGCAGGCGCGCGCCGCCACGCCGGCAGCTTGGATACTTCACCAGGACCACACCCAGCGCGGCCCAGGACTGTGCCAGTGACACATCAGTGCCATCATGTGTGGAGTATCCAAGCTCCTGGATTTTGATTCCGGCGGTTCTGTGCTTTCGTTTTGTGATACGTTGTTCTGTATTTTCTGGCTCGGCTTGGCATATCTCGTGTTAGTACGGCAGTACAGTGTGTATTGAGTGTCAGTTGTAGCGAGTACGGACGGGCGGTGTGCGCGCGCGTCTCTCGTTTTCCATGGATATGACTCGGGTTTCATCGCGCGCGCGTCCTCGCTGAAAATAGTGAGTCCCCGCGCGCCGCCCACGCCGCGCTCTCGCACCGCTTGTAACCTATTTGCGGCATGCCCGAACATCAGTATTTATTTAGCGAGATGAGGAAACTCGTCTCAATTTTTATTTAGCCTCAGTCGTGGCCCATATATCGGGTAATTAGGACGTTTGGTCCACAACTCTGTTGTTTACCGATGTTCGGTTTCCGATTACAGCTCCCACTGTCCTGCTATTTGGACATTGTTGGGAAGTCACTGGCATGTTGTATGTTAATGATAGTTTAAATTACATAGCTTTTAGAAAAGTTGTTATATTTAAAAGCCACGTAAACACCTCACATGTACATATAAAAATAAGTAACCACCCAAGACATTTTTGAAGTTACAAGAAAACTTAGTAGATTATTTCTTGTTCAACCAAACAAAAGCAGTCTTAAAAGATTTTACTAACAACACTACATCCTTAATTATAGATACTTATGTACAACTGTAACATTTAACATAATATGACTTAAAATATGAAAGCTACACCTCAAACGATAAATCATCTTGGGATTAAAGTATGAGAGATGACGGTTGTCACTTAGACACGTCACGATTACTGGCGCGCTTGGAACCTGGTGTGTTGGCACCTCATCAAAGCGCCTACTATTACACAGAAGCTCAACTATCCCTGAAATTCGGGAGTTAGTTACAGTTATAGCTTTCATAATAACTATTTTATACTTTGTGACATCGTTTCTTATATTTGGATCATCTTTTTTATACGTAGTAAATTTTAATCAATCTTCGTTCTTGGCATTGGCACTTGTCGATACTTTAAAACTCTTTTGCTCGTAAATGTTGGTCTTTAATTGCTGAAGTCAAAAGTTTTTTTTTATGATATAGTTTTACATGCCTTCTTCAAAGATATTCATAATTCGCGGAAATTATTTCACTGGGCTGTCCGTTAATCCGTCTTTACACAATGATAAATTACCTACTACGAGAAACTAATGCCATCCGTCTTGTTACACCTGTTCGACTACCCACTCAAACTCAACTGACCATCACTTAATCCATACCTAGCTACCTACCCACCTTAGACCTTTCAAACATAATCCTTAGTAACTTCTCTGATGCCTTTTTGTCAGATAATTTCGATTAACTCTGTTAAGTCTTTCATTACTTTAATTTCAATAAGTACTGACTTAACATTTTCTTTTATAATTTAAAATCGAAGACAAGTGTTTTCCACTAACCCAAACTGGCCCCGCGTAGTAGAGTACAGCTCATTCCTACTCAAAGTTAAGAATCCAGTGTCCCAACATTGGGAATACTATAACTATAGACTGACAATGCTATGCTAACATTTTCTTAATGATGCAATACAATACAACAACCAAGTTATTGTTTACATTAAGACGCTGCCAACTTTTGTCGATGACGTTGACTTCTTGAAACTTGAAGCTGGAAAAGCCGAAACAATAATCACTAACATGATTCCCCTTCGGAAAACAGTTTTGAATAAACTTGAAGCCATTTCTTTAAATGGCTTCAAGTTTGCAACAACACATTATTCAAAGTTAAATAATTATAGTTACTTTTAACTATAATTATTTAACTTTGAATAATATGTTGTTCTTCAAATGTTGAGGAACTTATTAAAAGTTGAGAGTTAGGTACCTTCGGGATCAACAACCGATCAAAAAGAAGCGTTCAATGGAACAATTTGATTCGAGATTTATAGATAACACATAGTTTAGTCTCAAGTTCATTGAATTGTTAGTTGTCGATACATCGATGAATATATATAAATAAGTGACGTAGTTGGTGACGCATTATGTAGGTACTCTGCCCTTGACTTAAGGGTTGTTGTTGACACTTTCGACTTAATTCAATTAGACATCGTGGAATTCTAATCAGTTGAATTTCAAATGAAACTTCTAGTCTCAATATCTCTCAATTATCTTTAGTATTATTTAATGAGAATTCCTAAAAGGTTTTAAATTAATAAGAGAAAAGTTTGAAAGAAGTCTTCATTGACTCTTTTGTTGTTTTTCATTTAAATTCTTGATAAAGTAAAGCCTAGACTTGTAACTTAAGATGAAACAGTTTTGTTTGAGAATTAAACGCAACACTGGCTTTATTTCATGAATTGTCGATAATGGTTTCCAATTCTGTAAAATGTTTCTTAGTGAAATATTTGATACAATGCAAGTTAGTAAGTACTTGATAATAGAAAGAAATGGAACTATGGGTTTCGTTTTTTCATGTCCTGTCACAAATCGTCATTTTAAATTCAAACAAATTAGAAATTTTCATATTTACAAAAAGCATTACAAGAGCCCCACTTAAAACCAACTTCCTCATTATAAGTAGTTGTAGTTTTTGCTCTGAATTCTATCAAAACAGAAAGCTTTTCTTATTCTGCTACAGCTTTCATTCAAGTATGAGCTTTGACACGGGTTAGGTTTAAATCCAACAAACAGAAGTACAAGATCGGAAAATAATAACTATAAAACCTTGAATTTTCCATCTGAAAGGTTTCTACAATACCGGATTTCACCATGCTTAAGGCGTTTAACAGCTGTCAATGCCAATATTCCATAGAAAATAAGACACTGACAGCTTTTACACGCGCTTCAGATGTGCTGATCGCGTTCAGTTTTATGTTATCTCCCTTAGGGAGTTTAGATATTAATTACAACGATAAGACTCATGTAAGCCACACCCCCGTTCGACTGAATCAACTCAAAAAGCTGTGCCAACCAAGTTAGGAAAAAGCGTAAACGATACATAAATTAGCGTTCGTTCTAAAATTCCTGACTTATATTTAGTCTCCGGCCTGCAACAGCTGTAGAGATGTGAAAACACGGTTATTTTCGTGAACAATATGTCGGTGGCGTTGTCAGATCGCCAGAACTACGTCACCGCGTTATTTTCGCAACTTCGCCAGTTCGCCATCGGTGGCGGTGTTTGTTCCATTTCGTTTAACTCGGGCTTTATTGCGGCAAGCAATGGTTGTAAAATATTGATGGATGATCGTTAAATCTGTTGCTAGGTGTTCTTGTGAAATGATTCGTTTTTCCAGAAGCTTTTCGGGGATTTGGGACACGCTACAAACAAACATTGCAAAGCACACAATAATTCATACACGAAGACAAAATACACACCATTCACAAAACAGCAATTCCACCCAGAACAAGACGAAATTAAAAAACTTGTGTAGAAAAACTGAAGAACACATGCAAAAAGCTCAAATTTCATCATTTACGTAACATTCGCGAATAAAATGCCCTTCAAAAACTCTCTAGCGTGTTATTTCAGTCCACAAATGCACTGAGCTACATTTCTTTTTCATTTTGTAAACAAACTAAGCTGTCGATGCTCTCACCATGAAACCAGTCAATACAAATATGGCGCAGCTATGAAAATATCGGCCACGGCCGTTCCACGAAAAAAAGTAATCATAATTCATTCTTTCATAAACAAAAAAACATGAGATTACGTAAATGTTTTTTCTACGTATCGATTTTCAGAATATTCTTCCGATCTCGATTATCAAATTGAGAAAACAATGAAGTATATGGGTAAACACACATGGGAGTAAACTCCGTCATTGGAGAACTGTAAGTAGGTGTATGAAAGTTCATATCTACCCACGTCAAGATTAAAGGCGGAGACTGATATCCCTAATACGTACCTACTTACTGTAATGAAATTGAGTACGAAAAATACGATTTACGAGTTGCTATGAACGACGCCGACGTGTTAATCTATTTAAAAATATTTCCGAACGCAATACATTCTCACATAAAATGTGTAAACACAGGCGCCATTACTGATCTAGTGACGTCACACCATAGTTTCGCGCCCACTCCGCTTTTCACCCACC
Organism: Cerastis leucographa; assembly: GCA_963082945.1. Classification (NCBI taxonomy): domain Eukaryota; kingdom Metazoa; phylum Arthropoda; class Insecta; order Lepidoptera; family Noctuidae; genus Cerastis; species Cerastis leucographa. Next base: position 5,850,688 of record OY720363.1, on the reverse strand, counting down.
CATAGACAAGTTGCTAATATTTTTAAACCCTGCAAATACTGTGCAAAGCCAAATTAGGTACACCAATAAAACGCTATTAGCACTTCTAAAGCATGTGCAAGATTTGTCAGTGACATAATTCTTCTTCTTAGAGTGTCTATGGCATTTTAAACTGAGTTAGCCCAATACTGGGCTACGAGTTTGGTGCTTTCAGTACCATTCATCAGTTACTATAACGAACAAACAACAGATGGCGTACCATGACGTCTTAAAACATTATTGTTCCATTCTTATTCAAGAGTGAAAAAGAGACGGAGCTATACAGGTCGTCTAGCTCCATCTCTTTCTCACTCTGGAATAGGAATGGAACAATAATGTTTTAAGCGTCATAGTAACCCCCCTGGACTAGATACTAATTGTCATTATCGAACATCGAACTGCCTCGTTGGTCGAGTGGTCACAGTCGCGACTGTTGAACATGAGTCCTGTTCGATTCCCAGGTCGGGCAAACTATTATTAGGTTTATCCTTCAGAAAAACCAGTATTTCCAGTAGCATCAATGGAGTGGATTTGTGGCCGGGTGATGGCAATAAGCTCGCCCTCCTATTTCAAGGGACTTTAACTTAACAGGCGAAATGAATGTGTACTATTAGGCACACCTTTGCTTTACCCTTTTGGGTCTATAGGCGTGATGTTAAGTTATGTAATTGCATTGGAATATTGACACTAACTGCTCTTGAGAGCAAAATGCGCGAAATGCGCTGATTGCCTTCATTCCTACTGGAGAACTCCGTTCCTAATCACTTAAGCCAAGCCATACAAAACACAAACAACAAGTATCAAAACTCTTGAAACACACTATATTGAATTACATCAGAGTAAAGGGTACAACATTTTACCACAAGTCGCGAACAAGGGTTGAATTATACGGCCGATATCAAATTAAGTTCTAGCAAATAAAATTATAACTTTATTGTCATTTGTCTTTTGACATGAACTTTGGATTTAGGAACGAGTTAAGCAATTTGTATTTGTTTTGGCTTGGGTATAAAGTTAATTGTTATTTGGAAGGCTAGGCTGTCGCTCCATGTAAAATATTGGTTTTAAGACCCTAATTATATCATAGCTAGGAAAAGCGTAGGCAGGAGCTCATCAATTTTTAAAACGGTACAGCAAGATGCTTTTCAAAATACCTAAGAAAAATATTTAAAAGCTGTATAATAGCTCAGTGAACTAGAAATAAAGTAAGGAATAGCAACTGCATCATGCGAAGTACTGTTAGGTGTTATAATAATAATAATATTCATTTATTCAGATGACCATTGGGTTAGTAACAATATTCTTAACCTATGTTAGTACTTAACTAAAAACACAGACAGTGTACAGGTGACTAGCGACCTCACCAACGGACTGTCATACCTCCCGACTATGGCGCTCAGAATGCTGTTGGGGCTGCCACGAAGTCTGTTTAGCAGCGAGGCCGCTTTCTTACGCCGCACAGCATCGAAACAGTCGGTACGAGCCTCAGCGAACATAGATGACGCGCTACAGAACCTAGGCAGACGCAACAGCACCCTAAACGCGTTGTTATACTGAATCCGCAGAGCATTGTAGGCCTTTTGGGTGTGGTTGAACCACCGGCTCCCCGAGTACAGCGATAGATTTATAGCCTTAAAGGCGAAAATAACTGCTTAATTTAAGAGCGTTAACACCTCATGCCATTTCATACAAACTTTCAAGTCCTTATTTTCCGAAACAACTAATCCGATTTTAATGAAACTTCATACACATAAACACGATACATAGGTCTAAAAATTTACTGAGAAACATTTTCGAAAATAGTACATTATGATATAAGTGCGGTAAGTTGAAAATTACAGCCGAGGCGATATTGCTAGCCCGAGCCGTAGGCGAGGGCTAACAAGAAAGCAGAGGCTGTAATTATTAAAGCGCACGTATGTCATACGACGTTTTATAACATATTTGTGAGGAAATAAATAAAAGTCGGACGACATTTTCAAATAAAAACAAAACAGTGAAAAGAAAAACCGCGCGGAATAATTTTTACTTGTTCACAAATTGAAATTAGCGATGTGCGCGCATTAGCGCTTTTTTTTTAAGGCAAGGGCACAGAGAAACAGCCAGTATTACTAATAAAGTAAATTAATATTTTTGTGTTTTGTTACAGATAAATGGTTGTAATTTATGGTCAAAATTGATTAAATTAAAGAATTAAATGTTTATTTATTATAATTTATCTCCCAAGTTAATGTTATTCATAAAATGTTGACCACTTTTCTGACATAAAAACTCTTTGCTAAGATTTAAAAAACGTACCGTTCGTTTTAGACGGAGCATTATGATAAGCCGTGCGTTTTACTTTACATTACCGCACTAGTGCGTAATGAAATACATTACGATACTGAACTTGGTGCAATAAGAGACCCTTTACGAGCAAATGTGTTATAAATAATGTTACAGCTAAATTAGACCGATTATAAATTACCTACAGAAACCGAAATTTCAAAATTTTTCATTAAAGGCATTTCGAAATTGTTCGAAATGCCGAGGAAAAAACGCTCTTAAAGGCGAAAACAACTACTCAATTTAAGCTTTATGCGTCATGTTTAGTATTACACATTCTATAACGTACATACTTTACAAGCCTACTTCCTTGTTCCTATTCTCTCAAGGGTTATGAACTCTCCGAACAGGGGTGTGTTTAGCACTAATATTTCAGCATGCCAAGTGTGCCATAGCCCGTTCGTAATTAGGTTGAAATATAATTTAGTATCAGGAACGTAGACCTAATAATTATGCACTGCCACATCTGGCAAGCTGGCAGAGTGCCATATCGAATGGCAGAGTTAAACTTTTGAAATTGGAATAGTTTGTGTTTTTAAATAACTTTACAGGAATGTTTTAGCTTTTAATCCAGCGAAGTTATAGGTCGTGATACAATATTTATGAATATAAAATGTGTTGTACTTGTAGGATGGACACTTATAGATTTTGCGTACTCCATTTAATATTGCAATTATATAAAGTATTATATATTCGGTATCTCAAGAACCGCTCATTATTTCCAATGAAAATGAATCATGTAATCGGACGACATGAATTAAATTATGGCTAAAATTATCTTTAAAAAATCCGACCAATTGATAACAACTTACTTTTTTTGGAGCCCTTTAAAAAGAGAGCGCTAAAAAGTGAAATTACCTTTTAACGAAGTCACCTTTTAGTTTTTGTCGAAGAGTTAACACATTTTTGTCATTAACTATACTATTTCCGCATGAAAATAGCCAAAGACCTGAAGTCAAATTGTTTCTCAAACAACAAACACAATATCAAGAACTGTAACCCCGATATGATGAGTTTTCCTTTAAAAGCATACTAGCAGTACCGAGCATTCCAAACTGCATTGTCACGATTTCAATTAACTTCTTTCCTACATCTGTAGTACCGTAGCAGTGGCTTTATTAAAACTCTGCTGCACTTAAGGTTATGTCGGATCCAGATAATGGCTTACTGAAATTGATCCGGTGGACCACTGGACTGTGTATTTCCTATTATGTATTTTGACTTCTTTGTGTAAAAGGAAAATGGAATCTTTTTAAATCTTTGAAGCTTTCAGTTAACACCATAAAAATAACGCGTTGGTCCCGCCTGTAGGAACATTATAGGCTGACTATAATGTTCCTACAGGCGGGACCAACGCCTCATCTGCATGGTGGATTACAACTCAACCAGACTGGTAAATCCACCATGACCATTGGGCCATGAGGCCCAATGCGGTTTGGTAGATTTCATGTCTTCGAGTTTTTGGTTCTTGGTTTTGTCGGACTCCTCGCGATCTTTATCCTCCCCCATTAAGTAAATAATAAATAACAAGTTTGAAAATACACGAGAGCACATGTCATCCCGAGCCATTCACCACAATAATTACGATCGTCTTCGAAAAATCCTCTTATTCAAAATCTTTCTGTCTTTTCCAGGCCGTAACTGGCGTATTTTTTGACCGGACCGTAGAAGACACAAAGCCGCCACCATGGACGCGATTAAGAAGAAGATGCAAGCGATGAAGCTGGAGAAGGACAATGCCATGGACAAGGCCGACACCTGCGAACAGCAGGCTAGGGACGCCAACCTCCGCGCCGAAAAGGTCAGGACAAAAACAGGACTTACAGCACCTTTACATTAACTAAAGACAATTATACAGAAATCTAGGCATCTAGCAGTCGCTTCATATAAAATACTAGTATTCAGCTGCATTGAATTAGACTGAAAGCCGATCCCAACATAGTTCTAGGCTGATGATGACGGATTAGACACAGCTCTTTCATGAAGTAAGCAACCATAGCTCATCATCAGACCATCTTCTACCTCTAAGCCAGCAAGGGTAGCCAAGCTGGCTGATCAGAATACACCGGCTTAAGTATTTCCTCTCATTGAGGTTATATTAATACATCCGTATGAAAATCGGACAAGCTTTATATTGCCCTGCTGGATTGCTTCCAAATTGACTTTTCCCAGTTACAATGAATTCACAGAAAAAAGCAGAGTGAAGGGTCTCAATCAAATTCATGATTTCAGCGTAGATCCTCTTATACAAGTACTGACATAAAATATGAATACAAAACCAACATTCCGTAATCTCCTCTTCTAAATTGGTATTTAGATAAGTCCGCAAGATTCTCTTTGGTAGTAGCTAGGTCAGAGGGTCGTGTTTGATGTAGTCAGTCTTAAAACAATAGGACGACCCATATTTCTGTATGCTTACAGTTATTATATTATATACGTTTTTCTAGGCCTTTTTAACATACATAATTGTTAAATCTATTCCAGTCCTAAGAAACTTGTCCCATTTGTACCTACGCTTAAATGTATTTTTAGTTGGTATTTATGTGAAAGAAAATAAATAATTCTCGATTCTTTGGAATAAAGTTTTATTGGAAGGGATTGGAATAAGCTAGCATATTTATTGTTTTCAAGGAACTCGCTTAGGATGGGGTGGTATTTCCCAGGGGAATTCGCGTCTACCCCTAATTATGCAACCTTCAGAGGGGCGCATACTGCGGGAAATTTCATCAGCAATCTTATGGGTCAAGGGACTATTCTAGGCCCGATACTAACTCCAAAATCTGTTCTCCATTCCAGGTCAACGAGGAAGTCCGTGAGCTCCAGAAGAAGCTCGCCCAGGTGGAGGAGGACCTGATCGTCAACAAGAACAAGTTGGAACAGGCCAACAAGGACTTGGAAGAGAAGGAGAAGAACCTCACCGCCACCGAGGCTGACGTTGCCTCCCTTAACAGGAAGGTGCAGCAGATTGAGGAGGACCTCGAGAAGTCCGAGGAGAGGTCCGGCACTGCCCAGCAGAAGCTGCTCGAAGCACAGCAGTCCGCTGACGAGAACAACCGGTAAGATTTACTCTTAATTAAATTAATTTAAATTCTAAAATATGATCAACATCTTTATGATCTTGTTCCATATTACTTGGGGTAGGTTACGAATATCACGTTATTTTCTTCCAATCTCATTTCCACATTCCAGTTCCTGCCTCAACAGCTTTGACTGTATTTTATAATAAAATACACTTTTATAATTCCGGAATTAGACGTAGGTATTTTTCCGGCCAGTTTAGATTTATTAGCAAAGCAACAGTTGGATTACGTGCCGCCCTTTAATTAGAAACACGGTGTGAATTAGAGATTAGCTCATGAAATATTATAATTTCGTGAAACAACAAGCAACAATTCCGTTTATGTGGATTTTGGGATTTTACAAGTGAATTTTGAGACATAAACATTAACTCAAATAACGTTACGTACCAAACGAAATTTGTACTCAGAATGTATATAAATTCCAGTGAGCTTCTGAAATCTATTTATATCCAACATCAACCTACATACACACGTTTTCTGTTCCGACATAAAACTGGTCCACATTAAATAATGATAAAAGACGAAATTATTACAATCTTATAATTTAGTTTCACTTCAGGAAAACATGGTGTTAATTTAACATAATCATCATTTCAATCATCTCCTGCCTTTATGACACTTTATTTGGGGTCGGCCCAGCCTGTCTTCTTCTTCCATACTTGTCTATTACTCGCCTTCTCATCCGACATCTCCTTTCTTGCCATATCAATCTTCGCACAGTCCATCCATCGTTTCTTTGGTCTTCCTCTACTGTTTTACCCATCCACATTCATACTGAAAATTTAACTTCTCCTGCCCAGGCCTTATGAGTTGGCGTAGCATTCTCTAATCCATACTCTCTTTATTAGTCGTTACCTCATAAATCACCTCGTTTTTAGCCATATCATCCTTCACTCATTCTATCCAACATCTTTTTGGTCTTCTTATACTCTTCTTGGGTCTTCTAACCATCCACATTAATTCTCAAACTTTCAATAGCAACTTACTTTACCCGCATACTCACCGTCATATTGTTTGTTCCAGTATGTGCAAGGTGTTGGAGAACAGGGCACAGCAGGATGAGGAGCGCATGGACCAGCTCACCAACCAGCTGAAGGAAGCGCGTCTGCTCGCTGAAGACGCCGACGGCAAGTCTGACGAGGTAAGCATCTTCATCTAGGTCTTTTTTCGGTAGTTTTTCTTTACATATCATTTCATCAGCATCTTATTTTCCGTCACAGTTTTGATGTACAATCAAGTATAAGCTATCTATCTTCCATTCTTTATTTGGATTTAGGACAGTATGTCTTCCTATTGAATCCATCTCTATTAGCGTCATCTGAGTCTCTCTGTTCAACCATATCGTCCATCATTTCTTTAATTTAAATTATAATTCGTACTTGAATCTTTTTTCCGGGCATTTTCTATGATACAGATCCATTTTTATTTATTATGAAGGTTATATGATTTAGTCAGTGAATAAGTATTTCAACCTCGGTATCAAAACGTCAAATCCATCACCAGACATCACATCAAAGAAATCTCGATTTAACACTTAAAATTATGCTAAAACGATAATGTCTGATGTCCAGGTATCCCGCAAGCTGGCCTTCGTTGAAGACGAGCTCGAAGTCGCTGAGGACCGTGTCAAATCTGGAGACGCCAAGATCTCAGAACTTGAGGAGGAATTAAAGGTAAATACCGTCTTATCTTCATAAGTATTAACACGACTGCTGAGATGATAACATACAGGGTAGAAGAGACTGACGCACAAACACCACGTTTTCAGTACTTTATTCCGAAACCCCCAGACCCCCTATTTAGATTTTTTTTATCGGTAATATAAAAAAAACTTGCTGTTTCCTAGAAAAGTGCTTTTTTACCTGCGCTGTCTAAATATATGGAATGACTTGTTTATCTGAGCCTGTCTAAGGAACCCAACTTAACGAGTTCAGGGGTAGTTAAAGTGTAACAATATTGGTCTCAATAGTGTTTTAACGAACCTGTATAAATGAATATCCACTAACGAATCTTGTCATCCAGGTCGTAGGTAACTCCCTCAAATCTCTGGAAGTATCGGAAGAGAAGGCCAACCAACGTGTCGAGGAGTTCAAGAAGCAGCTGAAGACCCTCACTGGCAAGCTCAAGGAAGCCGAGGCCCGTGCTGAGTTCGCTGAAAAGACCGTCAAGAAACTACAGAAGGAAGTCGACAGGCTCGAAGGTATGACTCTAACCAACATCCACCCTAATCAAGTAACATAAGATCAACTTAAATGAAAAACTAAGAAAGTTTTTTTTTTATTGATTTCTTAAAACAAATCTAAATATCAAGTAACGATATCTTCTATAATGATAACTTATATAACAAAACGAGAATACTATGGCTTCTCTCAATTGCAAAAGCTTTTTAATCAAAACTTTTCTAATAAAAACTCATTTTTCTTTACTACTCTTTAAATCCAGAGGCCGGGATAAAAGTTGGTTCGCTTCGTAACGTTGTTATGAAATCACTAAATTTTCCAGACGCATTATTCGCCGAGAAGGAGAAATACAAGGCGATATGCGATGACTTGGACGGCACATTCGCCGAGCTGACAGGATACTAACCAGCCCTTACAGCACATAGTTTAAGTCAAAACCGTCCGAATCACTTCACCCTCAAAGTCCATTTTGATACGTCACCTTGCATTGCCTTCGACCCTTTAAAAAGTTCATCGTTTAGCCGACTGTAGATTAGCTGTCTGTCAAGAACGAGTTCCATTTTTTTCAGAGTATCTAAACTGTGTCTTCTAACGCCTAACCTCTTGCTAGATGTTTGAAGGATTGTCTCTGTATTGCTTAGATGTAAATATACCTATTTACGAAGCGTTTGCGACAATCCCTCACACATCTCGTGTTGAGCCCTGCTTTTTTTGTTTGTGATTAACATGTCTATCGCTTTGCTGCTACCGTCGCGGACCAATGCTTCCAAGGTAATGTTGGTTCTTTCTTAATTTTTTAATTTTCTCTATATAAAACGATATATAAAGCTACCCGCTTTGCCATAAATATGTATTAAAGAATTTCACTAAATATAATCGACAGTGGTATTAAAAGTAACAATTCTAATGACGATCTATCTTCAACATTATTTCTATTTACTTGAGTGAACTGATGAAATTACATCTTAGAAATATATGAATTTTAAGACACCTATAATTGATTAGTCTATACCTTTCCTTGGTAGTTCTCCATAGTTGACTGTACCAAGAGGCTAGCCATCAAGTTTTACTGCCATTCATTTACCAACGGCAATATCATCACAAGTTTTAGAACTTGCCTCTTCAGCATTACTGTCATTTCTGTAACGGATCATTCAGTATTCAATTCAATGGGCTTGAAAGTTGATGGCACAGCCTCTGATTCTTGTCCAAGTACAGTCTGTATTCTAACCTCGTTATCTGTTAACAGATGAGCTCGGAATCAACAAGGACAGATACAAGAGCTTGGCAGACGAGATGGACTCGACCTTCGCCGAGCTGGCCGGCTACTAGACACCACTCTTCCACACATTCACACACACACGTACACACACACGCAGCCTGCTGCCTACGCCACACACAACATAACACAACAAACAATACGTTTGTACACGTGATGTAATATTTATTAATATTTTATGTAAATTTATTTACGATTTTCAATAAAATTAATTTATAACAAGTTAGTTTTGGATTTGTTGTTTGTCCCTTTAAAAATATTCTCCATAAATAGTTTAACTGGACACGCCAGGGATTATTAACGAGAATAATTGCAAAGTCTCCAATAAATTGAATTGACATAAGCAACATTAAAAATATGAACTTGAGTTGTTGCACAAAAATAAAACTCTTTGAAATTTATGGACCTTTGGTTCTCTTTCTTGTTAGAGGTCGTATTCGAGCAGAAAAGAAACACATCAGAAAATCAAGTAGACTGAGGGAATAAATTGTCTTTATGATTGCCCACTGAATTCATTCCTCAAGTAACTGAAAACTGAATATATTAATTAAAACTTATACGCCCAACGAAAAAGGCTCTAGGATATGGCGGATAGTTTAAAATACTTTGCAAGTTCAGAGTAAAGAATGACGAGAATCAAATTACACTCAGCTCTAAATGACAGTCTAAAAGAATGACATGTTAACACTGAAACCGTGACAAATTGAATTGAAAAGTTTGTATCCCAGAAGCAAGTTGTTTGAAACTACAGATGAATTAATTGATTACGTTTAACAAAGTCAAAACAATGTATTACTAAAACCTTTCATTGGTTTGCTTATCAATAATATTCTATTACAAAACAACCTTATTTTATCAATCCGTTTTCCGACTGGAAGCTGGATAAACGCATTAGTCATCGGAAAATTAGATTGCACGTCAATTATTAACAGCGGAAACGCGCCTTAGAACAGTCAACTGTCACATGACGTCTTTCCGGAGTAACATGGCGGCTGCGGGAGAGCGCATGCGCGCGAAAAGGCGCCAGACGCATGCGTGACTACCCTCAGAACTCAATCGATAGTGCAGTGTTGAAACAGCCTGTTGGGCTCCAGTTATTTTCCCTTATTTTCCCGAATAAGCGTCGTTTTTCGTGAAATTGTGAAGTAATCCGTCACCGTGTCGGTATCAAGTAGCGTGCTACCTGGAGCCATCACTATGAAGATGCTAGCGCCCCACGACGGCCCTGATATAGCGCCAGTCGACTCAGGTCAGTGGAAAACAATCATTAATATCACATTATAATTGCACATCATGAACAATGTCTCCTATACCTACAAATTTGAACTATTTTTACGTTTGCATTATTAGAAAGTGTTATTACAAGTCAAATAAATGGTGCGTAATACATAACATATAGAAAAAAGGCTTTGTTATGTCGACCGACACCCTATAAATAAATACGTAATCATTAATAATCATCGGAAATTATTTAAGGTGATAGGAGGAAAAAAAAGGGAGACCCAATACATGCTAATTTACCTAAGTTACAATTTATCTAAGTTCGAGATGATACGTGTAAGACTTGGTATGGATTGATGTTTTCATCCTTTAAGATAAGAACTACGCAGAAGGCTTACGCAACTTCCTTCATATATGGACCAGTATTTTCTTCTTCTGAGCTTATTTAAGATGCATATTATAAATATAATGTACTAATACATTAGCTCCATATGGTCCAGTCAGTGCCACAAAATACGATAACATTATATTTAGGTCTTTGTCCTTATTATGACATCATATTGTTTGAATAGTACTAAAATAGACATATCAAAGGATAATAATATAATGTCAAACTTTATAACACACATAAAATATTTATGTATCATAATATTATTGTGTGCCGTACAGAAGATTACGGGCAATAATTTTTCCGGCCAGTGAGTGTGTCTTTACTTTTTGTTATTATATACCCTTCAGGGGTTAATTTTGTTGAATTATTTTTTGATAGGCAAATAGCTCTCTTGCAGTGAGTCATTAAAGTCCATTTCTGTTAGCTAAAAATCTATTCCATTTATTGATTCTGTCAACTTCATATGAGCGCCTCGGTTGGCATGTGATGCGGAGGAATATGTCTTCAAGAAAGTTCGGAGTATGAATGTGGATGGGTTTGAGAGTAGAGGACTGCATGAAGGAGTGAAGGATGATATTGCAAGAAATGAGGTGTCTGATGAGATGACGAGTAATAGAGAAGTATGGAAGAAGAAGACATGCTGCGCCGACTCCAAATGCATTAGGATAAGGGCCTGTCCTGAAGACTCATGATGATGTTGCCATTCCAGATAACTAACTATAGAATGATCACAACAGGAAACACCTTTGTTATAACTATAAATAATGTTTCATCAATGTTTATGCTTTAGATCTATTTTAGACGAGGAAGGTAAAATATTCACACAATTTGATGTACCTAATTGTTACCTGTGTTTATTGATTGCTTTGTATTGCAGTCAATGATGCCATAGAAAATCAAGGTATTAATTTACAATAGTAGCTAGATTTGTCAGTCAGTCTCATAGAAAAAATTAAAAAAATAAACAGAATTCTATCAGTTTTACCAGTAACTGGGTTGTTCAGGTCGGATAGGCAGTCGCTCCATGTAATATACTAGGATTTAGCTGCACACGGTTCTAGAGGCCGACCACAGAATAGTTTGGTAAATGTTAGGCCGATGATGATGACAAAAAATAACCTGCTGAGGTGAGGGTCTAGTTATGGAAATAGGCTTGACTGGCAAAATGTGGGTTTTTTATAAACCTGCCTTCCCCTCCTGGAATACAAGTATGAGTATGTCATGTAGTAAAAATAGGAAAACCATGCAAGACGACTCGCGTTCTTACCTATAAACATGTTATTGTTTCTTTATAAATGTCATCGCCTTTATTTATCTCATAAAGATACGAAAATAAACTGATATCTAAGGGGAAAAATGGCACACAGTTTTCCTCTAAAGATCAAAATAATTAACAACGCTTGAGGCGCTTTTCGCTAACATAGCTTTGTTATTTTTAATTGTCCGCTGAACAAGGCATCATTACGAGCTGCTACCCACTCGAGCACAGATAGATACAGGCCAGATAGGTCTTTTTAAAATCTACCCACACTAAAGTATTATATAGGGTTCCGATTTGGACTGCTGCGTAGGTTTTCGCCGTCAGCATTTTACCTAAATGGTGTATAAAGGCCCAATTTGGCAACAAAGGCTAAGCCTTATCCAGGGACAGTTTTATTTCGAAGTTGTCATCTGCCTAGCCCATTCCCAAATATGTTGGGGTCGGCTTTCAGTCTAACCGGATACAGCTGGATACTATTATTTTATTTGTGATGTCTGAAGTAGGAAGGTTCTCAGGTACAGACCTGTACCAGACACCGTTCTCTATATAAGATTGTACATATGTGGACCAGCGCCTGTAATTCTTTATATCGAGATTAATGATTATATTGAGCGACTGCCTATCTAACCTCCACAAGAAGAGTCCCAGAGTCCCAGTTCAAAGAAAAATTGTTCATTTTGCTATTATCATCCATGATACTGAATAAGTTTTAAGTTATGCTTCTAAGTAAACAATAACATGCAAGGAAACGTGGACTTGATAAATTTGGTGGCAATGACTTGCATTCTGTCAACCCTCGTCCGTTTTGTTGTCGACAAAGTTTAGCAGATTACTAGAAACTATATATATGTATATATGAGGATAGTTAACTAATTAATTGAAACCTGGATTTTGGAGGACAGATAGGCAGATGTTCCAAGTAGCTGCAATAGGTTAAAATGAGAGCCAAACACAACATAGTTGGGGAAAGGTTACAGGCAGATGATTGCTACGAACACGATTCCATTTATTTACGTAGGTGTATTTCTTTTTCCTGAACTAAAAAAATTGATTTCTAGAATCATTTTAGGAGTGGTGTGACAGTCGGACTGCCAAGTCATGGGTCTCAAGTTTGAAACCAAGACACGCACCTCTGATTTTTCGTATTCATAAGCGGATAGTAGAATTATCACCTGATTCGGTGAAGGAAAACATCGTGAGGAAACCAACATGCCTGAGAGATATTTATCGACGGCATGTAAAGCCAAGTCAGAGGCCCATGGGCGGCATAAAAAAGTCCGACACCAGCATTAACCACACGATAAAGAAAGGATATTTTTTGGAAATTGAGACAGCCTTAAATAAGATTAGAACAAGTTGTACTTAAAATAAATTTTCATCATTCATAAACTGTAGAAACAAAGAAAATCCACATTGCAGCTTGCATTCATAAATCTTCATGAAGTTCACAAGTCGTTAGTCAATTATCGCGATATAAAAGCCCGGGTGCACGACACCCTGTTACAATTAGAATAGACGGCTATCGAGTAACGAGGATGTTTTGTGTTTTATCTGACAGATAATGATGATATTGTTTGTTTTTAACCCCACACCAAAAAAAGAAGGGTGTTACGAGTTTGACGTGTGTATCTGTGTGTCTGTCTGTGGCATCGTAGCTTCTTAACGGATGAACTGATTTTGATAAAATTGGTTTCGTTTGATCTGCTCAGCCGTTTGAAGATCATCACCTCATTTCTAGTTGATGAAGGGATCTTAACAACTTTTTTAAATCTTTTTACTTGTACTGCGGCCGCCTCCCCACTTCCCCGTAAAGGCTCAGTTTTTTTTTAAGTTACATGTTTCCCTGTTTTCATTAATTGGCGAGAAGACGCGCAACACCGAGAAAAGTTGAAGGAATGTGGGGAGGGCTATGCACAGGAGTGGGACAGTCAAGGCTAAGAAAAAAAAATACTTAAGTTTAAAATGCATGACAAAAAATTAAAAAATTAAAAACCCCCGACTCAAAAACGTTCTAAAAATAAAAAATATTTTTGTGTCGGGGTTTTTTTATGAAAAGGTTCGTGTAGTAGTTGAGTTTCTGTTATTCTTAAAGTTACAATTTCTGCTATGTATTTGTTTTGCCATGGAAGGAAAAATAAACAAAAGTCATTACTCCACTAATGCAATATAAAAGCTCGTGCAGACGATACCCGTCGGCTATCGGCTAACGAGGATGTTTTGTGTTCTTATCTGATCATTAATTATGAGTTTGTTCTTGGAAAATTCAATATTTGAGGTGTCATTAGGTTGGTTTAGTTAAAATAATGGAGAAGGAATTAATGACTACATTTATTACGATGTACATGTCGGTTAAATGCCTTTATCTAAAATTTATGTCGTGTTTCAGTAGGTTTTAAATTCAACTGAAAAAGTCACAGTTTTAGGGTTAGACATTTTGATTTAGAAGTAAAAATAAACGAAATTTTATACAATTTTGTTAACCTTACCATTCAATTAACGCTTATATTGTGTTAGTGCAGCATGTAACTGTTTTATGTCCCTAATAAATGAATAATTGACAGGTAAAGTTAAGAGCGTTTATTCCTTACCGCTTTTCATACAAACTTTCAAGTAGTTTTTTTCCGAAATGACTGAACCGATTTAAATGAAACTTTATACGCATAAGCAAGATACATAGGTCTAAAAAGTTACTAAAAATATTTTCAAAATGTGTTTTAAAACAAGAGATAATTGGAATTTTCTGTTTCTATAGAAAATTTAAATTTGGCCTAATTTAACTGTAACACTATTTTTCGAAAATGTTTTTTAGTAACTTTTTAGATCTGTGTATCCTGCTTATGTGTACGAAGTTTCATCAAAATCAGTTCAGTCATTTCGGAAAATAACGACTTGAAAGTTTGTATGAAATGTCGTAAGGCGAAAGCCGAGTGGAAGGGACTCGACGACTATCGCTTAACGAGGATGTTCCGGGCCCTTATCTGACAGATATAAGGTTATAATGAATTTGGTTTTGAAAAATAAGTGTTATTAGTTGTTCATTTCAACCTTGAGATTAAACAATGAATTGGAGCGGCCTCCATCGTCTAATCGCTAATTGTGACGTTAAACTTAAAACAAACGACAATTGTTTCCAGCCAGATAGGGTTGTTGTTTGTTTTTGGAATTTGTTATATCTTCATTCTCCTGCAATATTGTATATTTGGGGTCGCGAGTGATTTATTTCTTATCCAATCGTTGATGAAGCAATAATATTTCTTGTATAATTTCCTTTTGCATTCATATTCAGCAAAAACTATAACCTATAGCCCTGTCTTTTTTTAAATCATTAGTAGTGACTTATGATTTTTTTGTAATGCGATATAAAATTCCGAGTGTTTTCGACTGACAAGCATTTTTGTGTACTTAACTCATATGATTATATTATATATTCGTTTTTGGAAAACACGTTGTTTGTTCTTTTATAGTATGTAACATTTAAGCCCGAGCGGCCGACACTATAATCGTTTTTATCTATATAAATATACTAGCTGCTGCCCGCGACTTCGTTCGCGTGGAAATTTGTATGTTTTATTCAGGGATATAAAGGAGTCTATTTCCTTCTCGAAGATATAATCTATCTCCTTGCCAAATTTCATAACGATCTATTAAGCCGTTTAGTCGTGAAAAGGCAACAAACAAACAAACAGAGTTACTTTCGCATTTATAATATTACTAGCTGTCCCGCGACGAAAATGTGACGCAGACGAAGTTTCGTCTGCGTCACATTTTCCCCGTTTTCGCAACATTTTTCATTGCTGCTCCGCTCCTATTAGTCGCAGCGTGATGATATATAGCCTATGTCCTTCCTGAGATTGAAATCTATCTTCTTGCCAAATTTCATTAAGATCCGATCAGCCGTTTAGTCGTGGAAAGGTAACAAACAAACTTATTTTCGCTTTTATAATATTAGTTAGGATAGTATGGAAGTATGGATTTGGTGCCCTTGCCTGACAGATACACGAGTTGGTTCTGCGAAACTAGGTGTTTTCTATTTTATCGTGTGTTTAGTGCCTACCCTAGTGTCAGAGTTTTGTTTTTTGGAAACATGGCCCCCATACTAATACTGGAACCTGCACCCACGATACTGGAATTTCTCCTGTATCGTGGCCGGTGCGTTTAAAAAACATTTAAGCTCACATACAAAAACAGCCAGACCCGGAACGACTATCTGTAGGCCATACAACGATTTGTTCCGTGCGGGGATCGAACCTGCGACACGCAGCGCAGCAGTCGATTGCTCAACCACTGCCCCATTCGTGCCGTCAATATTCAATAAGTCAATATTCCGCCCATGGGCCTGTGACTTGGCTTTACATGCCATCGAGAAATATCTCTCAGGCATGCTGGTTTCCTCAAGATGTTTTCCTTCACCGAAGCAAGTGATAATTGTGCAATACGCACATGAATCCGAAAAATCAGTTGTGCGTGTGTTGGGTTCAAGGTCAAGTCCTATGACTCCGACTGTCACACCAATAGGCAGCGGCTATCAGCACCAACTAGGTGTTATTAGTTTTTTTTTTTAAATCTTTATTTAAAGAGTTTTTTCGCCATTGCGAATATGACACTCTGTAGGCACAAAATAAAATACTTATGTCTTAAAAATCTAAATACAAGTGTTTAGTACGGATCTGTTCTTAAGGGCGAACTTAACCATATTTATTATCGGGTTTATTTTATTTGATAGTGGGTTATATAAGTTAACTAGCTGTCCCGCGCAACTTCGTCTGCGTTACATTTTCCCCGTTTTCGCATCATTTGTCATTGCTGCTCCGCTCCTATTGGTTGTAGCGTGATGTAATATATAGTTTATAGCCTTCCTCGATAAATCGGATCTGTGGTTCCTGAGATTAGCGCGTTCAAGCAAACAAACTATTCAGCTTTGTAATATTAGTATAGATATTGGTTATACCAATTACATCAAACAATGTTGGAAGTGATAGGAACGGGTCCTGTCGTCTGGTCGCTAATTGTAACACAAAGCAATTGTTTGAAGACGAGATAGGGATGTTGTTTGTTTTTGGAAGTTACAAGGGGTGTTTATTACTTGTTTAATCGTTGATGAAGCAAGATAGTTTCAATTTTAGAGAAGATAAATATCGTCATCATCTGTCTAGCCTTTTCCCTATGTTGGGGTCGGCTTCCAGTCTAACCGGATGCAGCTGAATACCAGTATTTTACATGGAACGACTGCTTATCTGACCTCCACAACCCGGATAGTACTGGTTAGTACGATGCTCCTTGGTAAGGGAAGATAAATATGAATCAAGAAAAGTGTTATTGTTTTTTTGGTAGTTAATGTTTGTGGCAGAATGTTTATGACACAGCAAAGGCGTGGAACTCTCTGCCTGCGTCTGTTTCCGAACGCTTACAACCCTAATCTCTTCAAACATAGACTGAACAGGCTTCTTCTGGGTAAGTTCTCTTCTCTGTTATCTCTGACCTAGACTAATGTCAAGAGCAAACAAATCGCAAAAAAAAAAAATAAGTGATCCGACGCGTGCATAATACGTTGTGTGTCAATTAAGCCCTTATCTGTGAACTGTCAGATATAAGTAATCAAAACTTTTTGGCGGTTATTAGTAATGGATGTATGACCAGATGTATGTGGACAAGGCAAAAGGAGTATTAAGGATCGTAGCAGGTGGCGTTCTATGGTTTCTGCCTAACCCTCATTTGAATATCGTCCGTACACTCACCATTTGGGTTCAGTTGTAAACTAGCGTCGGGCACTAGCTGTCCGGCATTTTACTGAACTGGGCCTATTTGGTGCAGCCGTGAGTCACACAATATTATTTAGTTTTAAGTTCTTTTTTTTTGTTTTTATATATTTCCTTTTTTATATTGTGTGTACTTGTGGCATGTACTAATAAACGTTTTTTCTTTCTTTTTCTTGAATAAGGCGTAAGGTTATGTATGTATGTAAATAATATATTATGGATAGTATAGTTTTGTAGCTCAGTCTCGTCGGCTATCTCAATACAACGCTAATGAGAATGTTATGTTTCTCTATCGGCTTGTTAACATGAATAGCCTTTATCTACGAAATTAAATTGCTTTATTTTTGGAAATCGACAGTCATCATCATCAGTAGTAATATAGATTGAGTTTTATTCAGCTTAGCTACTCGATAAATAAAGCAAGTGAGTTTTTTTTTCTTTTTATAATAATATAATATAATAATAATAATAACTGGCAACTCTTGCTGTCAGGTGCACGTCTTTCGTAAATTCTCCATATATTTTTTTTCAAATATCAGTTTTTTGCTACCATTTTCCATCCGTTTTTGTAATAGATATTTATCAGTTTCATTACTAATCAGAAAATCGTTTTAAACCTACATAAAATATTTATTGAAACATGGATCAAAGACCAAAACTCAACAAGCAGACAGATGACAGATGTCATGGACATTCAACGAAATAAATTATGGATGAATTAATACGAATAAGAAAATGATAACAAGAGCTGCGTCACAACGAGCACGCCTTCCACCCCCGGACTCGTTGCTGAGCTCCGCCTCGCTGCCGCCGGATCCCGGATCACCTGTGTCGCCGGCGGCGGTAGTAGCGTCGAGTTCCAGCGACGAATATTTCTCCCCGCCGACGTCGCCTACACCTGTACGTCGACCGGGGCGAGGCCGGCCACCGAGAAGCTTGGGACTTAGGGGCCAACTGGCCCCGAGCGGGGTCCCCGCTGCCGGTGGTTGTGTGCAGCGCATGAGATGGACGAGGTCCATAAACGAAAACGTCATGCGCGCATATTACGGGTCTACAGAGGGGGGAACTAACCTCACTGCGTACCGTGTTAGGATGCTGTCTCTTTTTCAGGTTCTTGAACCAACCGTCAACGTTTCGGCCCAACGACTATCGGATCAGGTGCGGGTCATCCAGCGCAATCACATGTTGGACGACGCCGCACTTGATAGGCTGCGCTCAGAGGTACTGAGCAACCATATCGACTTGACTCCGGCGCAAACCGCGGTGCAAGCGTCAACTATTGACGCAATCCCACCGCGGTCCAATCTTGATGCTGTAGAGGATGAAGATAGGGTTGCCACGGTAAGTAGCCAGTGCAACGAACGTTTGAGGAGCGCTCTGGAGGATGCGCTTCACGAGTATTGATCCACTCCTGCCCAACTTAGGCCTCGATTACCACGGCTTCCCATGCATAAGAAAAATAGGGCGCTGGTGTGTACCTTGGACTCGCAACTAAAAAATATATTTGAGAGTAGCGAGGACCTTGTTGATACGCACTCGATCCTGTATTGTGGGGCTGTAGCGGCTTGTCGTTTAGCAAACGTCAAATTTCCAAATTGTGACGTAGCTACTCGACCAAAACCAGCCGTACCAGCCTGGCAACGCAGGATTGAGTGCCGTATCGAAGGGGCCAGGGTACTCATCGGCAAACTATACTGCTTCAGGGAGGGTAATACACGACCACGTGTGATGCGCTTTGTGAGGCGGGCATTCTTGGGGACTGGGATCAGTCCTCAAGAATACATGTCCCGAGTCACAGAGCGCATTGACTTCCTGAAGCAGAAAGTGTATGCATGGGCGAACCGTATTCGGCGGTATAAGAAACGTGTTGATCGATACTCGCAGAATCGCATGTTCCAGAGTGATGAGAGGTGGGTATACAGAGCTTGGGAGCGACCCGAGAAAAATATGACAGACGTGTGCCGCCCAGATGATGCTGCCACGTGTTCATTCTGGCGCAGCATTTAGTCGGTGCCCGTCTGTCATACGGAGGATGATTGGATGCGAGATGTCGAGCGAGTGTGTGAATCTATCCCAGAAATGGAACACATTTTAATAACACCGTTAGATGTTGCCAGAGCAGTTCGTCCGTTACCGAACTGGAAATCTCCGGGACCGGACGGACTGCACAATTTCTGGCTCAAATGGCTAAGTAGTTCACACACTTGCCTGGCATCCCAATTCCAGTCATGCTTAGAGTCTGGGTCGCTACCAGAGTTTCTTACAACGGGTGTTACCCACCTGCTCCATAAGTCAGGTAGTCCTACGGAACCCAAGAATTATAGACCGATCACGTGTTTGTCGACGGTCTATAAACTTCTTACATCCATTTTGAGAGAGAAAATTAGCAAACACATTGATAGTAATTCCATTATGTCGGCCTCTCAAAATGGATGTAAGAACGGGTCCCGTGGTACTAAGGAGATTCTCCTCACCGACATGGTCATTAGCCAACAGGTTCGTCGATCCCGCAAGGATCTGTCGACATGTTGGATAGATTATAAGAAGGCCTACGACTCTGTGCCACATACATGGCTCATGAGGGTGCTGGAGTTGTACAAGATAGATGCAACTCTACGCGCCTTTCTTGAGTCGTGTATGGGGCAATGGAGGACGGTCCTTCGATATCCAGGATGTCGACAAATCCAGGGGAACGATGAGCCTGTATGGATTAAACGGGGTATATTTCAGGGCGACAGTCTGAGTCCACTTTGGTTCTGTCTAGCCCTGAATCCTCTAAGCACATTGCTGGAGGATTCAGGTCTAGGGTACCGGTTGAGGACAGGTGGTCAGGTCATATCTCACCTTCTTTACATGGATGATTTGAAACTCTTTGCCCCTAGCAAATTGCAACTGATGGAGCTACTGAAAGTAACTGAAACTTTTAGTAGCGCCATCAGGATGGAATTTGGTGTGGACAAATGTGCAGTCATGTATGTAAAACGAGGGGAGATTATGGAATCCGAGGGACTTCAGCTCTCTGATTCCATACACCTAAGATCCCTTTCCTCATCCGAAAGCTACAAGTATTTGGGTATGTCGGAAGCGTTAGGCATTAATGTAGCTGATATGAAGCAATCGTTGAGGGAGCGCTTCTTTGGTCGCCTGAAGAAGGTACTAAATAGCCTTCTTTCGGGCGGTAACAAGGTGCGCGCCTTCAACGGTTGGGTCATGCCGGTTTTAATGTACTCTTTTGGCATACTCAAATGGACTCAGACCGAACTGGACGCCCTGGATAGGAGAGTTCGTACACTGCTGACCGCAAACCGGATGCATCACCCACGATCATCGGTGATGAGACTGTACATCCCGCGGAAGTGCGGGGGTCGAGGCTTTTTAAACGCGAAGACCCTCCACAACCGCGAGGTGTGCAGCCTCAGAGAATATTTTTTAAAAGTAGAGGTGGGTATGCACCGAGATGTGGTCGCAGTGGACAAGGCACTCACCCCGCTGTCCATGGCTAAAGAGAACTGGCGCAAACCTGTAATACTGACTACCGATGACCGCAAGGGAATATGGCAAGGCAAGGTTCTTCACGGGCGCTATTACCAGGCTCTTCATGGACCTGATGTAGATTTTCTAGCGTCCGTGTCCTGGTTACGTTTCGGCGACCTCTTTGGGGAAACTGAAGGTTTTGTTTGTGCAATTATGGACGAAGTTATGCTGACGAACAACTACCGGAAACATATTATGAAGGACGGGACGGTGGACGTGTGTCGGGCATGCCACTGTCCGGGTGAGTCCATCAGACATATTATTTCTGGTTGTTCTCGTCTGGCTAACGGCGAGTACTTACACAGGCACAACCAAGTGGCCAGGATTATTCACCAGCAACTTGCCTTGAAATATAAAGTTGTGGAATCTGAGGTACCGTACTACAAGTATGTGCCCGACCCAGTTCTCGAGAAAGACCATGTCACGCTGTACTGGGATCGGCCTATCATTACTGACAGGACTATTGTTGCCAATAAGCCTGACATAGTGGTGATAGACCGATCAGCGCGCCGCGCAATGATAGTCGATGTTACCATCCCGCATGACGAAAACCTCGTGAAAGCTGAGAAAGAGAAACAGATAAAATATCTCGACTTGGCTCACGAGGTTGTCGATATGTGGAATGTGGACTCTGCTATCATTGTGCCGATTGTCGTAACGGCCAATGGCCTTATGGCCAAGAGCCTCGACGAACATCTGTCGAAGCTCTCACTTGGCAGTTGGATCAAGAACCAGATTCAGAAGGCAGTACTCCTTGATACGGCCCGCATTGTGAGGAGGTTCCTGTCTCTGCAGCCCTAACCATCGGTAGCTTGGACCCTGCTCTCGTTACCGGCGGAAACCTGTTTTTTATATTTTTAAATGTTTTTTGTTATTTTTTTGTAAGAAATATGTAAAAATATAAAAGATAAGATTATAGATGAATAAAGGAGATAATAATAATAATCCATTTATTTCAGGCAACTAAGGCCCATAGATAAATACACAAAATAATCTTATACAATAATAAACTAATACATACAAAAACCTTATTCTACAAGTTAACTACGTTGGGTCGGCGACGTATTGCGCTGAGTCGAGGTGTCATGTAGCCTTCCGCGAAAACGACGATACACGACACCCTTCGGCCAAAATTCCTCCTTCATAAAAGTCTCCAGATGGTGAGTCGGAACCCGCACCACAAAAGACTTGAAGTTAATCTTGTGGCGTGACTCCAACTTCTCGACTCTCAAGATGAACTTGGTCTTGATCTTTATATACTCTACGACCTCCTCTGTCGTCGTAGAGTGATGTAGACGGGACACGTACAGCTGCGTCGATGGAATAGCGGGACGCAGCAACATGTTCGGACCAGTCAATGCGCTACCGCACTGATTGCGAAGAGTAGGCTTTTTCTTCTTCTTCTTCTCAACACGAATGAAGCCTGCTTCATCTGCCTGTCTTCGGCTCGTTACAGGTGGTAACGAGCTTCGGACTCGTTCGGAGGGCTCCTGGGCACTCCTCGTAAGTTTTGGTTGCCGCTGATGTTTTGCAGGAGCTACAATAACGGCAGCCGAGTAAGCACGTCCCGGTGTTGTCGTGCTAACATTCATCGGCGTCCCGATGGTAGGAGACGCGGGGAGGGCGAAGCAAAATTGTGCATCGCTTGCTGATTCAGCGGCCGGCGTCGAGTCGAATTTTGCTGACCCGACGCTCTGCTGCGATGTGTTTACTACGCCGTGACGAGTGTCTACGTTGGTTGCTGGCTCGTGTGACCTACATACCGTGTTGCGCAAATCTGCTACCTCGGTACGTAGATCACTGATGGTTGATTGCGATACTTCCAACTTCAACTGCATCTCGGCCAGGCTTGATCTTAGGGTTGTGATGTCCCGTAGCAGCCTGGTGACGTCGACGTGGTCAAAAGTGACGGGGGGCAGCTTACGCAAATCCTTCGCCACGAAAGTCGGCACGTCGTCCGGGTCGGTCTCCTTCAACACTTTGATAATGTCTTGGAGACTCCTCTCTCCTTTTTCATCCCTCCTGCGGGACGGCATTCGGTCAGCCATTTCCAGCGACTCGTACAACAGTGTCTTAGACCTGCGTATCTCCTCTTCATTGAAGTTAGATGTGCAGATCTGGATCACACTGACTTCGTCCATGACATCCAGCTGGTACTGCAGGAATGCCAGAACCTCGTTCGCCACAAGTTCTTCTGAACGCATGGTGACAGCGGCACATGCCGCGCTCAGCGCAAAATAAATTCCGCTAATGTGTAAGCGCGACCGATTGCAACGGCGGATCGCCCTGCACTCCTCACTTATTGGTTGGTATGTGCTTGTATATTCAGCAACATTTAAGGGTAATCTACCCTCAAATTAAAACTGGAATTATATATTTCAAATAGACCAGAAAGTCCTTTCATCAAAAACATAAAAATTAATACACAGTCCTAGCCACAAGACATACAAACTTTGAAAGGATGTAGTTTTACTCTAACAACCTAGGGATACCTATCTTATGAATCAGCCTCCAAAAAAGTTACTCTAACTCATCATTATCAACTTCCTGCTCTTGTCTCATAATAGAAAAACGCAATACCTTTTTTTTCTTCCATTCACCTTTGTTAACCGTCACGCTATCATTTACTCTTTTTTCTTTCATATCATATAAGATAAGTTGTGTGAGGAATCACACAACTTATCCATCGTAGCCTTGTTCTTCCTCTCACTCTCCATCCATCAGATTTATATTCATCACTCTCTAGTAAATCTCTAACTAAGTTATACATATATGTCAGCAATCAATTAGCATGAAATATTAAAGCTTGCAGCGGTGGCCCAGTGGTGGTAGCCCCGACTTACGAACAGTCGTGGGTTCGAACCCAGGCATGCGCATTACTTTGTGTAATTTATTTCATCACCGCTGCTCTCAAAAACGGTGAAGGAAAACATCGTGAGGAAACCGGCATGTCCTAGAACTAAAAATTCGAAGAAATTGTGACATCTACCAACCCGGACTGGGCCCGCGTCGTGGATTACAGCATTCCCTCCCCATTCCCTTCCCTCTCATAGAGAGGAGGCTTGCGTCCCAGCAGTGGGAATATTATAAGCTGATGATGATGGTGATAAACGCCTGAGTCGTCAAGACCCGAAAACTATGGAGTAACCAGGATTCCTTTTACTCTTTTAATAAACTAGTTTAATGCAAGCTAAATGAAAACTTAGTTAGTTTTCCTAGTATTTAACTAGACTGAAGTTATTAATTAACCTTAGGTGAATTTATTTAGCAAGCAGTTCGCTGTCTAAGCAAGCTGTGGTAACGTTACAAAATATGTACTAATTAAAAGGAGTTTAATGACTTGTGAGTGAGCTCATAGTTCGCTGCCAAAGCCAACTGTGTTAATTAGGTATACTAAATAATTATTAAAACTATTTAATTAATTATTAAGCTTGGTATTGTCCTTCAAAAGCACTTAAAAAGAATATCATATACTAACATTGTAATGAGGGAAAGTTTGTAAGTATGGGTGTTGGGGTAATCTTCGGAAGCACTGATCCAATTCTGAAATTCTTTCACTTATGGGGAGCACCATTATTCTCTAGTGACATCCATACTAATATTATAAATGCGAAAGTAACTCTGTTTGTTTGTTACCTTTTCATGACTAAACGGCTGATGGGATCGTTATGAAACTTGGCAAGTAGATAGATTATATCCTTGAGAAGAAGGACATAGGCTACTTTTTGTCCCTGGCTATATTTAAAACGTTCCTGTGGGATAATCTCTACGAGCGGAACCGCGGGCTAAAGCTAAAGGCTTAAGCTAAAGGGCAAGAAGAAAAAATTTCGTCGCTGAAGTTCTAACACCACGTAAGCCAAAAGTAGCAGGTTTACAGGAGAGTAAAGAAACTGCATAATTATACCTAGGTAACAGTTCAACACCATTTTTTATATGTGTAGGTACACCTCAAATTAGATGAGAAGTTGCTTGTTTCTGATTGGCTGAAACAACGCGTCTTCCGATTTTCTAGCAAACTGCATCAAAATGTCATGTCCGCCAAAATTATACGGGTTGATAGAATTTCAACGCTTTTACCCGTTGTGTTTTGATGTCAATGTAGGTAATAGGTGACATCAATCCAAACTCCATAATATTACTGAAAATATTCTACTATGTTAAAAGTCAATCAAAAGCTTGATTATATTATATTTTGGTCGATGCTTCACGGGACCAGAGGGCTGGCCTCTTTTTAGGGCAAAGAATCAGCATTGCCATCCAACGTGGCAATGCGGCCAGCCTTCTGGGCACTTTTCCTGTCGACAGCGATGTCGACGAATTTTTGACGCCCTGTAATTTTGATACTTGTACATATTTTATTTTTATTTTATATTTATTTGTAGTCTGTAAATAATATACATATGTAATATAGAAAATAATCAAAAGCAATTTCAATTTCAACTTCCCGTGACCCAAGGGCTGGGTTTTACTTTGGCCAGAGGCTAAGTATTGCCTTATAACGTGGCAACGCCGCCAGTCTCTTGGGCACGTTACCAGTTGACAGCGTTGAGGAGGAGTTTTTTGACGCCCTTTTATAATTTGTTGTTATTATAGTTTTAGTTATCTAGTTTTAAAAATAAAATAAATAAATATTATCAAAAGCACGTTTATGTGATTTATTATTAAACTACAACCGTTTAAAACTAATTTACTAGCAGGTAAATCTAGTTGAATAATAATAGAAGCAAAATTAAGTTCTCCAAGGGCTTTGATATATACCCTGATTACAATAAAGTTTCTAGATTTACCGTTAATTAGCAAAACCTGGAGGATCGTTAAGAGGCTTTCAGAACTAAAAAAGCGGTTGTTCAGCAAAACTGTTTCACATTTCAATATTTCGGTCCTCTTTATATACAAGGTGTTGTTTTGCATCCTCGTCGAAGTTCAGGATATTGTCACAAAACACATTAGTAATCAATTAAAATTACTGTACCTAGTTAAATATAAATAACCGCAGATTTTTTTGGTTGTTTAAGTTTGACAGTATTTCAGAATGACCCCCTTAACGTGGTGTACGGAATAGGAAATTATCGAATAAATGTTTGAGATTGTTTGTATGTGTGAAACTGCGGTTATAAGGCTTGGATCAGGCGGCCGGGCCGCGTTTAAAACACGGGTGGTTCACAATTACCGATTCCAATAAAACAGAAAAAAAAGGAAAATTACCTACTCATTTTATTATTGATTCGGTAACATAGTTACCTCCTTGAATTTGACGAGGATGCAAAACAACACCTTGTAGGTATATTTTACCTATACGTTCTATCGAGATTATGCTTAGTGATGTCTTGCTGCCTCATTGGTCCTGTGATCGCAAGAGCTACTGCTGAGCATTAGGTCCTGGATTTGATCCGCGGTTCTGACAAAGTGATTTTGAGTTTTTCTACTAGGCATTTCTGAGTTACAGCCTGGAGTTTAGATTTGTTCCCGATTTCCAATAGGCTCGCCCGTGGGACGTAAACATAACTGGCGAAGTGAGGGTGTACTATTAGGGAGACTTGTGCTTAACCCTTCGCGGATTACAGGCGTAATATTAGGAATTTTATGTTTCCTCCGTGCCTCTGAAAGCACGTTAAGCCTTTGGTCCCGGCTGTCATTTGTGTGGTATCGTTTCTGACAACCAGTCTTACCAAGTGGTTCCAAGTAAAATACTGGTGTTCATATGCATCCCGTTAGACTGGAGGCCAACCCCCATTATTGGGAAAAGGCTAGGCAAATAATGACTGTTATATTGGTCTTAAACAGAACTGGCGAAGTGTTAGTGTGCAGTGTTAGCCTGCAGCCTAATTCTTCGGAGATTACAGACTGGTGAGGTTTTGTCTTCGGTTTAAAACCCGGGCAAGTGCGAGTCGGACTCGCGCACGAAGGGTTTCGGACCGTCATTATTTATAAAAACGAGTAAAAAATCACTTATGTATAAGAGCCCTAAATATTTATTTTATTCTGTTTCTAGTGTTTGTTGTTATAGCGGCAACAGAAATACATTATCTGTAGAAATTTCAACTGGCTAACTGTCACGGTTCATGAGACAGCCTGGGGACAGACGGACGGCCAGCGAAGTCTCAGTAATAGGGTCCCGTTTGACCACGCGTTTGGGTACGGAACCCACTTTTAATGTGGTGTTCAGGGATAAACAATACGTAGGTACAAACCTTTTTCATGAATCATTCTGTCTATTGATGAAAACCGCAACAAAATCTGTTGCGTAGTATAAAAGATCTATGCTAACGGATGGCGGGAAGTGACTTTGTTTTGTACTATGTAAAGATACGTCGCTTAACCTCCACCACATCTATAAAGCACCCCAGATGTATCCTTGGTGCTGCACGTGCCTTGTCCAGGCTCTAATGTAATTGATTGACTGCCGTACGTCCCCATGATTGATAAGGTCAGGCTTGTTACACCCGCACCCGGCACGCGTTTCGTGTGTAAACGTGTTGAGACCTCATGTGCCTATAGCATATCGGTTTCATACATTTAGCATTAGAAATACATTAGCGCGGCAAGCTGTAACATTACACAATGTAATCATAATCATTTAGATGTGTTTAATTACTAACATACATAACGCTTTGGAATGGGCAACTACAGTACTTTCACAGTTATTATGTCTTGTGACTGGGACTGTAGCTTCATTTTTTATTGTTGTTTGACTATTCAAAAGTGCCTGTAACTGGCCTACTTGAAATAAATGATTTTGATTTGATTTGATAATACGTATATACTTGTAGGCCTCTTGAAAGTTATACAATGAAATGAAATGAAATTAATTTATTTGCCGGAATATAGGTACACAATAACGTGGTGAAATAATTCTTATATGACTCACTATATTCGACTTATCAGTCGTGCAATTGTTTCGAGTAGGAACACACATGTCTAATAAAGTAAAAAAAATCATAGATGATTGATAAAAATTTCATACATGATTTCATAGATTTCAATAACATAGTCATGTTAAGGATAACGCCAGAAACTGATAGATGCTGATTTTCAGCTGCAGTCCAGGTCAGTGCCGAGTGGCGCTCGAAATCGTTAAAAAATAATAATCCTTAAAGGTATAATAGTATAAAATAGTATGGAGGAGATTTTAGAAAAAAAAAGAAGATAATTCTAACAGAATATACGATGTATGCATGTAGATGTAGACGAAGCAAAAAAAACAGCCATGTAAGGAGGGTGGCACGTGGCGTTCTCTCGTCTCCGTCCTCATGGGAAATAGGTGTAAGTTTATGTCCCTAAAAGCAAGTTCTCAATAGCGTCGAGAACTGTATATATGTAGTATTTCATTCCCATACGTTTCAGTGATGTGCTCGTTCAATCATGTGTAATGTTATGTTATCCAGCCATGCCAAACAAAATTAAAAGAAGAATTTCTCTCTTCAGAATTTCTATGCGCGATTTTGGTGCGCGATCGCATATAACTGGAGAACCACTAATGATTTCAGTTCAGTCTTATGACATATAATTATGTAGTCTGAAGGAGATGGCTGGAACTGGACAGGTTCCGTCAGAACTGAAAGGAGGACGCGCGGGTTAGCGAGAAATAGAAAGAGTGGAGGGTTGCCCAGGACAGGTACAGAGCAAGCTAGAAAAAAATAAACGTCAGGCAAAGGACTGTGTGAAGGTTGATATGGCAAGAAAGGAGGTATCTCATGAGATGACAAGTAATAGAGAAGTATTGAGGAAAAAGATATGGTGCGGCGACCCCAAATAAATTGGAAAAGGGCAAGAGAATGAAGCAGTTTTTTTTTTGTAATGTTAGTGTATAAGTATACTTACTAGTTATATTTTCTACAGAGGTCTTCATAAGTATTTAACTCAAGATACTTAACGTCCTTCCACCTTCTTTCATGTATTATGAAATTCGTTATATATGAGATATCATAATACTCGTATAACGTCACGCCTGTAAACCCCGAACGATTAGGCAGAGGTGTACCTAATAGTCCAACAACACATTACTGTGTACCTAATAGTTCTCATTTCGCCAGTTATGATGTAGTCCCATGTAATAGGGAGGGGACGAGCCTATTGCCATCAACCGGGCATAAATACAGACTCTGTGGCTGCCACTGAGAAATTCCTGATGTAAAAACCCAATAATAATTCACAGATAACACATACACTCATTGGATGACCTACTTAATCCGGTACATATCTAGACCACTGAGCTAAAATTGGAAACTCATTATGTATGCTGAATGCACTTTACTCCAGTTAATTGAATTCAATCATGATTGCAAATGGTTTCATCTGACGTTCTCGCTTTTAAATGTCAAACCAATTTCATAGAATTTGCGTTGGGCTTGCATATTAAAATTGAGTGGCAAATGATAGAAAATCGAGATTTACTTTTGGTTTGTCAGTATGCTTTGGAGTTTTATGTATTCAATCAATTGATTTTGGGATTTTATTCTGATTGGGATCAATATTCTTTGACGGATTATCCTGCACCCTTCGTACTTTATATCTCGATTATCATCTTTTCATGATAGATGCAGCTGTATACCAGTATTTTACATGGAGCTACTGCGTATCTGACTTCCATAAACCAATTAGACTGTGTAATACGACACATTTGGGTAAGACTGGTTGTCAGGTCCGGTCATTGACTTCCTGTAATGACTGACAAACATCTACAATTGACAGTCAAGACCATCTTGCTTTCTGAGGCGCGGAGAAAACTGGTGGTCCCATCCATGGATCAACGGTAGGAAAATAAATAAATAAATAAATATGTAGGTTGTAATATTATTTATTAATTAATTTCATTTATTTATTAAAGTGACAAGGACTCATCATTCAATACATAAAAATACACCAAAATTCAATAATAACAAATAATACACGACACACAATTAACCATACAAAATACAAACTAAAATAAGAAATCAACATTACACCTGTCACAATTTATGTAGACAGCCGACGACTGCAGGTGACGTGCAAGTCACTGCAGCGTCGTATTTATGGACAGTCGAGCCTGTCGGCAATCATCATCAGTACGCTGTTGGGGCTGCCGCGCACCCTGCGCACCAGGGACGCGCTACGCTTACGCATTGTTACATATACTATCCACCAAACGTCTCTGTTGATTGTTTGAATTTTATCGTAATTTTCAAGCACATTTTCTGAAATTCAATTCTCGATCTTAAGGCGTAAGTGCTCTACATTCATTCAATAACTATATTCATGACCGATTTATGTGTGTCTACCAATGCACCTGGCAGACGGATTACTCCTGTGATCCTAGTAGCTTACAAACGTTTGCGGAGTCTTTGAGGCCTAATATAATCCCTTGTCAGACCGCTCATACAGACATAGATGGACCCATTGAGAGGAAGTGAGATTGGGAGATCGTTGAATATATGCACTCAATGCTATGTCATGCAAATTTCACTATACATTTTGGCAATTCAATAGTATTCAACGTTGTAAGGAGGCAATTTTTTTTACAAACATCAAGTAATGGACTTCGAATTTCCTTATAAAATCGTTCAGATTGTGATGGAAAGGATAAGCAAGTGCGATTGGGGGTTTGAGAATATTGAAAGGATGATTCGGAAACGGAAACTTGGTTGTGTTATGCCTACTCAATATCCATTATAATTCCATCCTATTTTAAATAACCATCAATTGAAGATGTGTTGTGACTAGAGATCGGATAAACGGATGCATATTTACCTAAAGTTTGAGTGTTGATTAGTACGGAGCGCGCGTCAGTACGGGAATAGTCACCGTTTTATTTTAATAAACATTTGATTGTTTTACTCCAAATGTATTATGCCCAGTCATATTTACAATTTTGTCCTATTAGATATTTCATCAACCAAATTTTATTTCAAATAGTTGTATTTTTTTTATTGTTATTTTCAACAAATACAATGAAGAATTAAGAAAATCCGTGATCCCAGGGTAAAAATTGGCATAAGAAGCCGCTTTCATACTTTTGTACCCTTTGCTAGGAAAAAACGTCATGTATCCGAATATCCGACCTCTAGTTATGACACTCAAATAATGTGTACCTACATTCAGACACCATATATGCATCTTTTTACAAATGCATGAAACCAATTAAAACGTAGCTATTTATCAATTGGTTGCCTTATTAAAACACAAAGAACACCTCTTTTAAGGAGCTTTTCTATATTTAGTGGCGTAAGCATTCTGCAAGTCTTCGATACTTTAGTAGCTATAATTGCAAATGTCATGCAATAAACACAGCCTTGTAATGTTGTGATAAAGTACAAAATTGCGGAACAATACTTACAGAACGTGATTGTGATCACGTGTTTCAGACGTCGACGGCGATTGAAGTCATTTCTAGAACTGTAAATTATATTAAAAACAGTTTATAGAAAGAGTAAGGTTGTAAGGTTTTCAATGCGAAACGTGACAGAGTACCTACCTATTAATAAAGTTTGCCATACGCAGTACCTGCCTCCTTTTACCTGACAACCAGTCTGACCAGGGCATCGTATTAACCAGTACTAACTAGGTTGTGGAGGTCAGATAGGCAGTCACTCCATGTGAATTACTGGTACACAGCTGCATCCGGTTAGACTGGAAGCCTATCTCAACATAGTTGGGAAAAGGCTTAGGCAGATGATGACGTACCTGCATCTCATAACGAGGCTTTGTAAATTGTTGAAAATCAAGAGACTAGATTCAAAGATAGACTACTCTTTATTATCCAGTATCCCAAACAAATATGGAAAACAGATATGGCAAAAATATACATTGTACATTTTATAAAGTGAAACACAATTTGCGGTGTTATCGCTAAAATTGTTTTTTTTTTCAAGACAAAGTTTCTAGAGTCAATACACATTAATTTTTTGTTTAATTTTGGTTTAATTCGGTAAAAAGATAACTTTCAGATTTCGGGCATGTCTCACAATTTTCAAATAGCTGCTAGTCATTGAATAAAATAAAAACTGAAGCAGAAGTGAAAACTCAAAACAATTGAATTACTGTGTTCTTTTTTTTTTAGTATTTTTAAATCATCGCTAGGTCGCTGCATACGTCACGAGCATGTCGTTATCAACGGTGAGGCGCACCCAAAGATTTTGCCCTGCCAAAAATCGCTTGACGCGGCTGAAGAAGTTTTCACTAAACTTCAAAAATGCAACACAATTTGTATGGAATGCTGCAAATGAACGGGGATTTAATCGGAGGCGGTGAAACGTATCCTTAACTAGACAGTTTACGTTGTATTTTCTTTTCGTTGAGTCACAAAAATAACAATGTATCAACCCCAAAAATGGCAACCATTTCTTTCTATAAACTAATTACCGTCCTAATAGAATCAGTAGAAAGATCTAATAGTCAGTAATGCGTACCTTTTTGCTTCCAAAATAAGCTAATTTAGTTACGTGTGCCGACGCCAGATGGCGACACATTACTAACACAATTAGACCTCGTTTATCCTCCGAGGTCGAGTAGAGGTATACCTGTATTTATTACAAGTATAAAAGTATTGACGAATTTTATGTGTCTGCTTAGACCGGCAAGAGCGATATTGCCTAGGCATGAGTCACACTTATACGGTGCTTATATAAAAAAAGCAATGAAATATTGTTAAAGATATCGTGGAAATATCGACACTAATGCTATTAGTTGATAGTCAATTTAATCATCAAAATAATCTGTTCATATTCAAAAATTATGACTTGTTTCCAGTTGTTGTACTTCGTAGCACGACCATGAACGCATTCATTTTAACTTTAGATGGTAATAAAATCCTTTTAATTTGTACTATTTTATATTATCGTAAAAGTAATTAACTTCGACCTATTTATTTACTATTAACAACGTGAAGAGATAGCACGTTGCGAACTCATTGCGACATAAACCGGAACCGTCGTTTCCTGCAGTTGGCACTCCCTACTTCCGTTGCACAATAAGCTTTAGACATCTGTGTTGTGTTTCTATTAATAATATAAATATAAAATAATACATTCATGAAAGTCACGGGAATCAGCTGGAAGAAATAATGGAAGGACAAAGAGGTATAATACCAGCAGAAAATGTTTTTCGGGTAGGTATACACCGTGTAAATCACCTCATCACGAAGCCGTCAACCAAGCATTCTGTACATGAAACTAAGTAACTTTACGCAAAAATTATTGCTGGGAAACGACTTTTTTTTGGGGGGTGTAAAATCATGTTTTGTGGTAGAACTCAATGTAACAACATTGTGCTGATGGACGGATTGAATAGTACGGGGGTCGTGGAGGTGTTTAAAGTAAAAATCTTACATTAAAAACTTGTATTTAAAAAAATACTTGTCAAAAAGTTGGAACTTTGACCCCTAATATCTCCGTAACTAGAAGGTTCCCAGGTATGGCGTAGAACAAAAAAATGATCGCAATGACAGGGAAAACCAGTGCCTTTCGGCTTCGTTAAGATGGTTTTTACACCCTTTATGATTATGATATACCTAAGTTTTTTAACTGATATGGTCCCTAAAACTGTCCTACACTGATAACGAGATAATTACCGTGTCCACTATTTTATTTGAGTTCCCGATATTTCGGCGCTGTTTTCCTACTTTATCCGTGGTTAATATCCATACCTCACCTCCAATCCAAACAAAGCTCTTCCATTAAAAAACACACATCAGACAGTAAATCTATTGATAAACTAGCTTTTTCTCGCGGGTTCGCTCCCATCTTGTACAGAAATTAACAATCGGGAACAAACGAACAACGTTTTAAATGTATAGCCTATGATACTCGGGGATAATGTAGCTTTTTGTTACTATTACCTACTGTTAGCCTGTGTCATCCCACTGCTGGGCAAAAGCCACTGTCCATGACCTCCAAATCCTTCAATCCTGGGCCAATGTGGACCACTTGTCGTCGATTCTGTCCAGCTCGTCCCGCCATCTCCTGCGACGTCTGCCGGGTCCACATCGTGGTTATTTTGGCTCACAGCTCGTTGGACATATGGTAATGGCCAGCCCAGTCCCACTTCAGCTTAGCGGCTTTTTGAGCAACGTCAGTAATCCCGTTAGTGAAAGAATTTTCAGAATCAGATCAGTAGGTAGTAGGAGAAAATCCCCTACATACAAACTTACAAACAAATTTGACCTCCTTATAATATTGCTGGGGAGTTTGCTCCACCTCTTCTTCCCCCAGCTAATGCAGTAAATACTGGTGACGTTCGGGCGTTTTTGGGGGACTGTCTTGAGTAATAATTTTCGACATTCAAAAAGTGCTGACTCTAAACCAAATTAGGACAAATTACTTTTGATTTTGCTTGCTGAGTAGAGGTCTGAAAAGTGAGAAACTTACTGGCGGATTATTTTTAGTAAAATATCATTTTGTTTCTTCCCATTTGGATGTCATAAGAGACCACTCGAAAAGTATTTCAAGGTTATTCTTGATACAATCGCCAGACAAGAGACAGACGGACGACAGCCTTCAGTGTAAGAGTGTAATACGATCACCCCTCGCGTGGAATCGGCGTGATAGTGTCAATATCACCTTGAGTGCGGACGGTGCGTTCGATCTAATCCGATTTAGTTTAAACGTCATTAATTACATTCAATCAAGTCGGCCTAACGGGTAACACATACGGAGTAAGGCTAGACGTATGAACCTTGTATTGAGGTAATTTGTATCCAGCTCGTAACGTTACCAATGTTGGGACCTAGGACAGAGCTTCTTCCATAATTCCATAGTGTTTGTGGCCGTGAGCTCGTGCCTTAATAACAGCCGCACGGGCCGATCTTCAATGTTAAAAGCAGCGCTTGCCAAGGTCGTTTCGTGGATAGGTGACCAATCATTGCATATCGAGAATCCTCCGTCCCCAGGAAAACACGTTAAGCCATAGTTGCTGACTGTCATTTGTAGATCCTTGACAGTCGATTCAGGTAGTCAAGTCTTACCAAGGTTATTCATCGTATTACCCAATAGGTACTAACTTGGTTGTGGAAATCAGATAAGCAGTGGCTCCATGTAAGCATTTTGGTATTCAGCTTATTTGAATAAGGCTAGGCAGATGATGTTTGTGGATGTCACATGTCTTCGAATTTTGGGTTCTAGGGTATACTGGTTTCCTTCAACGTTTTGAGAGCGTGGTGATGGAATACACATGACCCTGGACACGTAAGTCTGTGAGGTAACAACTGGGGCATAATTTCCCCCGTGGTGTTCCTCCCTTTTTTTAACCCCCGACCAAAAAAGAGGGGTGTTATTTTACAAAAGAGTTTTTGCTTTAGACGACAAATCTGTTAAGACCATAAAGAAAATATTTCTGTAGAACAGTAGGATTCCACACAGAATATCTTCTAAAGACGCCTATAAATCATCTTAATACATACCGCAGATGTACAGACTTATTTACATACGTTTATGTACCTTCGCGTTGCTATCACACGTTAAAACAAAAAGTTTTAACATAAAAATACATATTTATGATTTTATGAAACTCTTGTGTATCGTAAAATATAAGCACATCACTCAGGTGTTATTTTTTGTAATATCATGTTGAGATAGAATGTTCGTTTACTGCCTCGTTGGTCTTACTTTTGAAAAAGAAAAAATAAAGGAACAGAAAAAAGGTACAAAGGTGATGCTTATTTCTAAAGAAATCTCTTCCAGCATACCTGCGAAAGGAGATATTACAAAAAGAGGTGCAGATTAAAAAAAAGAAGAAGAGAGAATGGAATACATAAAACATAAAGCAGATAACTATTTAAAATATAAAATACCATCTAAAAATATGCTACCTTACGTATAAATACAAAGACAAAATATATACCAATAATTTAAAAAACAATAAAATAAATACCTATGCAACTATCACGGTATGGAAAGATAATGTTCTTTTACTCTTCTCTTGAAAACTGCAACAGTTTCGCAGTCTCTAATGTCAGGCGGAAGTGAATTCCACAACCGCACAGCATGTACAGTGAAGGAGTAGGAGTAGAAGTACGTAGAGTAGGGAGGGGATTTAAGGAGCTTCCTGCAAGGTGCATCAGAAAGACGGGAGTAGAAAAAGCGTTATTTGGGTTTTATATCACAGATGTCTCAGTAGGAGCCCAGACTCCAGACTTGTGCCCGATTGATGGCAATAGGCTCGCCCCCTATTAAACATGACTGACACATGGACATGGGACTTAAACATAACTGTTGGAATATGGGTGTACTTTAGATAGGTTCACCTCTGCCTAGCTCTTCGAGAATTGTAGGTGTGATTCTATTTTCAATTATTCACGTTAAAAATGATCATTAAAACACAGAGAACGCTTTGAATATTAACCTCATATAATTTTCATGTTTAAAATCAATGTGAGCGTATGATTGAAAATGGCGACTGCCTGTAATATATTCATGTGATTACAGGTAACTAATTTGCATGAAACCTAACCCTACCTTTCAGGGTTTCACAACTTTATGTAAATGATGTTTAAAATATTAAAGGCTTAATTAATGGATGTTATCTTAAATGGTTAATTAAAGGTTACTTGACTATCTATTACTTGAAGTCTATTACTTACCTGCTCTATTAAGTTTATACTCAATTGAGATAAGTATCAAACAATAAACTAAACCTCTCGTTTCTACCAGACAGAAGTCTGGTAGAAACTATTGTTTTGTTTTAAAATCGATACTCTCGTCAATTATTTCTGTTTTGTGATCTTACTTGTGAATTTATATTTCTAAAATTTGGAGGACCTATTATCCCTCTACTGGCATACAGCAGAGTGTGATTAATTTGCCTCGAGATAGGTAGACTTATATCATGAATGGTTGAGTTTCTGTAAGAGAAAAAAAAAACTAAAGATGTGTTTTCTTGAGCTAGTTCTGTGGGAGGATGCATGAAAGATGGCCTTTTTAGGTTATTTTTAAGCTTCTTATTCAATATATTTATCATTTATTATTGTAAAAAATGTTTCATTTAGCTGTGCAATAGTTTGGAAGTAAGATTTGTCGGAAGTACATGTTTTCTCAAATAAATAAATAATGCAGGTGGAAATCGCTTTCAAATCATTTCGTATTTCCACAACGAACTTCCACAACATAAACGGTGCAATTGATAGGTACATTTTTTACTGTTTCATTATCTGTATCACTGATAGAATGTGGTTTTTTTCCCCAAGGCACTCAAGTCTATCCTCACCATAAAATCTCATCCGTCGTGCTCTTGCCACCGGTGTGCCAGCTGTCTTAGAACCCAATGGCTTGGCACGCGTCGATAGGAAGAGACTAGATGACCATAATGCCATGGGAGTTGGGTAGGCCTTTGGTGTGGGATGCGACATGCGTCGAAACCCTTGCGCCATCCCATCTTCCCAGCACGGTGAGCTGCGCTGGGGCGGCTGCTGCAGGTGCTGAAAACCTCAAACGGCGCAAGGTCAATAACTTAATTGTGTGTTTGTGCCGTTTGGGGTTGAAACACTAGGGCCATTGGGCCCGAGTGCCCAACCTTGTGTTTCGATATCGCCAAACGGTTGGTCGACTCTTCACGTGACCAGAGGGCTGGCCTTTTTTTTTGCCCAAAAAATCAGCATTGCCATCCACCGTGGCCAGCGTTTTGGGCA
Source organism: Cerastis leucographa (assembly GCA_963082945.1). NCBI lineage: Eukaryota > Metazoa > Arthropoda > Insecta > Lepidoptera > Noctuidae > Cerastis > Cerastis leucographa. The sequence continues at coordinate 5,813,049 of OY720363.1, read as the reverse complement.
CTTTTCCTGTTGACAGCCACGACGACGAAAAAAACAAAAAAATAAAAACAAGTCTGCAATTGCAAAATAACGCATTTGCTAGAATAACAATAGGTACAACTTTTTCTGCCTCGGATTGCCTCGTTGGCCTAGCAGTGGCTAACGCGACTGTTGCGCATGAGGGTCTGGTTTGAATTCCTAGGTCGGACAAAGAGTTATTGGGTTATTCCAACAAGAGTTTCTCAGTAGCCGTCACGGAGTCTATACTTGTGCCCAGCTAATGGCAATAGGCTAACTCCCTATCAGAAGGGACTTCCACATAACTGGTGAAATTTGGGTATTCTATTAGGTAAGTAAAGATCTGCCGTTTGCGATTACAGGCGCGATTTTATGTTACAACTGGCTGGCTCTCGACTTCGTCCGCGTGGATTTAACAACAAAGTTTTATTTTTCTTAATTCGTTTTTAAATTTTTATATTACTTTTTTATAATAATTTTAATTTTTTTCTAAAATAAAAGTAGCCTTAGTTACTCCTTATATTACATCAGCTATCTGCCAGGGAATGTTCTGTCAAAATCGGTCCAGCTGTTCTAGAGATATACATTTATATGCATTTAGTAAAAAACGGTTATTTTAATATTGCAAACAGACACTTAAATTTTATTGATTTGTATACGGTATGTTTAGAGTTCCTTTAGATGTTTTTCATTATAGGACAGGAAAAAACATTGCACAGAAACCTAGATCGAATAAACTCAGCTGTAATGTAATGGGCCAGAGTATTGATCGGTGAACGACCTGTGCGCATTACACTAAACGAAATGCTATACTATTAGAATAATATTATGTTATCCGGGTTACCGTGTACGTAGTTACATTCTGAGTTTCTGACTGGCTGCCAAAAGATATTAGCTGGAGTTGAAACGTTGCGAGAAATCGATGAACTGGCTTTTGTGTTGACTGTAGATTATGCCCATGTTTCGCAGTTACAAATAAAGCTGATTCTATAGTTTACGGAAAATAAGAAACCTAAGCCTTTGAAACTTTGTCACCATTATGTGATGATCATCAGTACTCAACACAATCATCATCATCTGCCTAGCCTTTTCCCAAACTATCCTCGGGTCGGCTTCCAGTCTAACCGGATGCAGCTGAGTACCAGTATTTTACATGAAGCGACTGCCTATCTGACCTCCACAACCCAGTAACTGGGTAATACGATACCCCTTAGTAAGACTGGATGTCAGAGTTTTGTCTCAACACACTCAAACTTGTATTTTTGCTTTATATGCCACAATTATGAGCGTAATGTGTTGTCATAAAAAGCTAACACACAAAATTTTTTACATAAAAACTGAAGGAACGATAATTTATTTTTAATTTGCTTGTATTATGTATACAAGGTGTTGTTTTGCATCCTCGTCAAAATTCAAGAGGATGTCACAAAAGACATACAAAATCAATTAAAATTACGGTACCTAGTTAATTATTAGTAAACACTAATTTTTTTGGTTGTTTAAGTTTGTCAGTATTTTAGAATAACCTCCGTAACGTGGTTTAGGGACTAAGAAATAATCAAATAAATGTTTGAGATTGTTTGTGTGTATGAAAGCGCGATTATAGGGCGAGGATCACCTCTACAGGCCGCGTTTAAAGCACGGGGTAGTTCACGCTTACCGATTTTCGTAAATAAGAAAAAAAAAAAAAACCCACCCATTTTTTTATTGATTCGGCACGAGAATCATTAGCACAGTTACCTCCTTGAATTTGACGAGGATGCAATACAACATCTTGTATAAATAGTTGTAAGTAAATAATATATCAATATTAATATCATAAATATGATACCAAATATGTCGTAGCCACTACATTTCTTTAATAACACCGACTTTGTTTGCTCGTAGCACTGCTACGGCGTAGCAGCTACGGGCTACTACGCGGAGTAGTTACGAATACCTTCGATTTCGTTGTGTATGTTATTTGATACCAAACAAACGTCAGGTAGCTTTTTGTCTTCCAGACTTAACTGTTCATTAGGTATATGAATAGTTGTAACATAACATTATAACACGCTTATATTCCCCGCAAATTTGAAGTGAAAATTTGTCCAGTTTTTGCTAACGTTAGCAAGAGATTTAATTCCATCCAAAACATAAATGTTCTATCAGTCACTGCCTTTATACCATTACGGTATCATATCTCAGTGACACAAACCCTATTGAATCTCGCTAGCCTGCAAACTTACGGACACTGTGAGTCGTGTCCAGATGTCTCACATTGCTCGGTGGAGCGGACGATATTCTATTACACTGACTGTAACCGGAGTGGGACAGACCGCATGGTTTCAAACCGCTACTAGTAGTTTGAAAGCCTATTGTGTGCGGGGAATGGGCTAGAGGATGAGGAATTATTATTGTTATATTTTCTACTTTAACGGACAGGAGGCCTAAACTGGCTGCTTTAGCAGAATCATTATGGAAAAATAATATTAATCGCATTCAAATTCTACGAAAAAAAACCATTTTACGAATTGTAACATGGCCATTTTAGAACCCTTTGTGTTACTGGGTAGTTTGTTGCGCTACTTCTTCTAAGACAAAAAGTTTTCGGAAGGTTTATAATAATAAGCTATTATTTCGAAGTGTCATCAAGTCGTTAAAAATGGACGAAGCGGGCCGTTCGTCATTAATGTAAAAGAACAAATTTTGTTTAACTAACTCATGTATTTTAAATATCCTCGTTTCCACTTAAATGTCTTCTTTTACAAAAGGTATATTTTTATAACATAACGAACGAACCTAAAGCGAGGGACAAACCACACAGGCTTCACTCGCTACTTGTGTTTGAAAGCCCTCCCTTTGAGTCAGGGTCCCTCTTAGCAAAGAGGATTTAAATAATGACATACTTACGTAGTGAGAAAAGAATACATCAAAATGTTATACAGAATTTCCACGTCAATAAATGTTAACACGGAATAACATTACTCCTATAATTATAAAAGAAACGGGCAGAGGTATTGATAACTTGTACAGTCAGCCACATTTCGCTAGTTTGAAATTCCATCCTACTAATATTATAAACGCGAAAGTTTGTAAGTAGGATGGATGGATGTTTGTTACTCTTTCAAGCGAAAACTACAGAACGGATTTGAATGAAATTTGACACAGGGGTTGTTTATAACCTGGATTAACACATAGATAAATTTTTATCCCGATAGTACAATCCCATGGGACAGTGATCCAACTCCACGCGTGCGAAGCCGCGGGCATAGGCTAGTGAGTCTAGCGATTGCTATTAACCGGGCATAAATAATAATAATAATAAATTTATTTAATGGCACAAACAAGTAGTTTACACAGTTGTGAACCACTGGTGCCTGTGGTAGGTAGTAGAACACCTGTATTACAGGTCACCAGGTTTCCACTCATATTTTTTACAATTATCAGTATTAGGTACCAATATTACAGATTGGTTAGCAAATTAAAAAGAAATAAAAGTAAGAATAAGAAGTAACATAAGAACAAAATGATTTAGAAAAATTACTTTGACGGTGTAGGTGTGTTAGTGTGGGTGTGTGTGGGTGTGAGTGTGTGTGGGTGTGTGTGTATATGCGTGCGTGTGCTTGTGTGTGTGTGATTATAAGATTTGCCTGTAGGTGGTAAGGTTTATTAAGCCAAAACCTGCAACAGACCCTCTGTTGCAGAATATGATTGATGTTGTAGCCAATCTTGAACAGTCTCTTTGAGATCGTACTGGTTTAGCTGGTGCACAGACAGAATTTTGTGAATTTTATTGTAGAGGTATGGTCCGAGGAAAACAAAGAAGCGACGGCTAAATGATGTTTTGGTTGGGTTAGACGTGGCAACAAGGCGGCTTCGACGCACGGGTCCCGGTATGTACTGTGACAGAGAGTGTTGTTTGATAACTGTGGCCAAAATAAATAATTGCCTTACAGTCAGTACTTGGCAGTATGCGTACAGATCAACTGTAGGGAACAGGCGGGGTTTGAAACAGCAAACCTTAAGAACGGCTCTTTGGGCACGTTCGACTTTTATCAGGTTAGATTTGGCGGCACCTCCCCAGGTCGTGCTGCAATAGTTCAAAACAGACTGACACAGCGCCTGATAGACCATCTTCATTATATCTGAACCTGCGGATTCGCGTAATTGTTTAAATATATAAATGAGCTTACGTACACGGTTAGATAGGTGATCGATATATTTTTTAAATGTGAGATGACTGTCTATCACGACGCCGAGATACTTGATGTGAGTCACTTTGTCTATACTGCAGTTAGTGTTGTCAGTAGTAGTAATTTGAGGGAGTGCATCAAAGGGAATTGCGGTACTGCGAATGAAGAAATTGACCAACTTGGTTTTTGAGACGTTCAGGGTGAGTAGATTTTTGCTAAGCCAGTCACTAACTTCATCGAAGCCTCTCTGTGCAAGGCGATATGTTTCAGCCCAATTATTTGAGGAAAATACAAGTGCAGTATCATCCGCATAAGAAAATATCGTCCCGTTTTCAATAATGAGATTGCACAAATCATTTATGTAGCATAAGAAGAGGCTCGGTCCAAGAATGCTGCCCTGAGGCACCCCGTAGAGGATTGGAATTTCAGAACTAGTGTGTGGCCCAATTTTGACACATTGGGTTCTTTCGCTAAGATAGTTCTTGAATAGGGACAGCTGAGTGCCTCTAATCCCCATATTCTCCAACTTTTTCAACAGGATTGGGATCGAAACCGTGTCGAACGCCTTTGCTAGATCTAGAAATAGCGACACATTTATTGTTTTTATCAAGCTTTCTGACTATGTGGTCAAAATCCAAACACTGAGCTGAGAAAATACTGTGGGAAAAACAATTTTAATCCTAATAAAACAACAAAATAAGAGCGAAAAGAACCCATAATATTTTATATTGTAATGAAAGGAAATATGGGTAAGATACAATTTTAGAAAAAAAAAATGAGCTTCTAGGCCTAAATCATTCTCTTTAGAAGTTGTAAGTTATTTTACAGCAAAAATACAGACGGCCAAAAAACCTGACCTTACCCTTCAGAAGACATTCATAAATTTTCATAATTGAGCATGTTACGGGCAACGAGACGTTTGTTGCCAACTCAACTTCAAAAACCCACGCGATCCGAACGAACCTAATTTTATTACTCTGTGGTCGGGAGCAGACGTGACCACGAAATGTGACCTGAGACCACAAAACTCCCTTTTTGTATAAACAGGACAGACACAGCTGTTTTTAAATGAGATCATTATGATTGTTACTTTTTGAGATTATTTTTGGGGAGCTTGTATAACTTCAGGTGTGGTTTGCATAGTGATATGGTGTACGTGTCTTATTATTTCAGTGATACTTTTGTTGTTTTATTTTTTTGTTAGGAACTTTATTTCATATCATAACATCACCCCTGTAATCCTAGAAGGGTAAGGCAGAGGTGTACCTAATATTACAACCACATTTCGCCAGTTATGTTGAAGTCCCATGTAATAGGGGGGCGAGCCTATTGCCATCAACCGGGCATAAATCCAGACTCCGTAGTTGCTACTGAAAAATTCCTGATGGAAAAACTCTATAATAATACACAGATCACACAAACACTCAAGGGATGACCTACATTATTCTGGTACGGTCAGCAGCAAAAGTCGCTTTACATAACCAAAATTATAAGACGTCTTAGTTTTAGAACGATCCATATTAACAGACAGGAGTAAATGACATAACAATATTTTCATCAATGGTTACACAAATTCGCAAAACAATATTACATCAGATCACACTGACCAGCTTGGAGTAATATTTATAAGTGTTAACCGACTTTTGATGCTGACTGTACCTATCTAGACCACTAAGCTAAAATTGGAAACTCATTAGGTATGTATGCTGAATGCACTTCCCACCAGTAAATTAAATTCAGTCAGGATTGCAAATGGTTTCATCTGACGTTCTCGCTTTTAAAATGTCAAACCAATTTCATAGAATAAAATTGAGTGCAAATGATAGAAAATCGGGATTTATTTTTAGTTTGTCAGTATGCTTTGGAGTTTTATGTAGGTATTGCAAGAAAATGATTTCTAGAAACTGCAGGAAACTATTAATATTTCATCACGTTGACTTTGCCTTTGAATGGTGAAAAGGTTAAGGAATAATTGAGCTCTTTGAAAGTGACGTTTAATAGAACTATCTTGGACGGACGATCGTGGAAGTAAATTGACTGTGTCTCAAAGTTCCAACGAGTGAAATTTATTTAGAACTATCTGCTGCTTGAGGTGGAAATTTTGATGTGATTTTCAGGGATAAATTATACAAAATATAAACTCGCATAAAAATCTGTTGCGTACTTTAAAAGATATAAGACTACAGACACCCAAAAGCGACTTTGTTTCATACTACGTAAAGAAGATAGAAAGTTAAGTCCACTGCAGTGACATAATAATGTAACGAAAAGTGATTACGCGATTATTATTTTTGTAATCATCTAATATTAATCTGGCTGCCATTTTTTGAAGAAAAAGAGAGCCATGTTAGATGAACACGAAGTATACTTCGTGTGCGTGAATGTCAGTGACTACGCCACAAGAATTTACTGCCGGTATGAGAGTATACTTGGTCCTGACACAGGGAGACAATCTCCCTGTATGCGACATTTCATCAAAATCCGCAGATTGAGCTGGTATAGCATGGAAAGGAAAAAGACAGACAAGGTTACTTCTGGCATTTCTAATCTTATCTTAACATATATAAATTACGTGTCACGTTGTTTGTCCGCGATGGACTCCTAAACTAATTAACCGATTTTAATCAAATTTGCACACCGTGTGCAGTTTGATCCAACTTGAAAGATAGGATAGCTTACATTTCAATTTATAGTCGCAATATTATTTTATTGCAAATTATTTGTTTATTATTTGACGGTCACAATTATCTGTTAGCTCCAAACGATTCTAACCGATAGCGGTATCTGTTGACTTGATCCGATTTGAAAAATTATTTCAGTGTTAGATAGCCCATTTATTGACGAAGGCTACAGGCTATATATCATCACGCTACGACTAATAGGAGCGGAGCAGCACTGAAAAATGTTGCGAAAACGGGGAAAAATGACGCAGACGAAGTTGCGCGGGACGGCTAGTATCAAGTATAAATTTTAATAAATTTGCTGTGGTTGCTTAATTATAATAACTAGTGGTCTAAGTCGCAACTGCTACGCATGAGGACCTTGGTTTGGTTCCCAAGTCGGGCAGTGTTATTGGACTTTTGCAGTAAAAAATTCTTTAGCGGTATTGTGCACTTTTGTGATGAGTAAATAATTTTAAACTCGCGTCAGGACCGTGACCGTCAGGTGACGCGTGTCCTGATCCAAAATTCGTAAGACGGATTGATATTAGATTACGAAGGAATTTGAACTTTATGACGTCTGTCATTGAGTTTGGGTTTCCAAAACTGGATAATTCTTAATTTTTCTTATGCACAAACAAAACCTTCGGTTTCTCCAAAGAGGTAAAATTCTTAAGGCGGATTGTAACAGTTCTGAAGTGTTAAATTTTTAAATGTAATATATTTTCATGTTTGTGTACGATATAGCGCTATAAATGAATATTGTATTTTACTACATAAATTATAGTACTTCTATACTGATAATTAAAGCAATTCGTGCAAAATTATTCCATAACCATTGCAAAATATACAAAATGCACAACGTTAATATTCAAGTTTTCACTTCTGACGGCACTCCCGGAGTGCAACCCGTTTTTTTTCTATTAAGAATTTCTCAATAGCAGCCACGGAGTCTAGATTTGTGTCCGGTTGATGGCAATAGGGTCGCCCCTTATCACATGGGACTAACGAACGACTTAATTACAAAGTTCGAAGGGTTAAGGATAATCCTTCAATGAAAATTGATCCCAATCTGAATAAAATCCCAAAATCAATTGAATGAATACCTAGTCGAATGCTCTCCGAATGAAAACATTGGGGGCAAACCGGCATGTCCGTCGCGAAAACTGTTACAAACGTATTCAGTACATCTATCTGAGCCACAGCATAGAAATAATACATCGGTAATTTAAAAAAATAAATAACTGTTTCATACATTTTCACCGTGTAGCATTTTTGTAGGAAACTGCAGCTGTTTTTAGGGTTCCGTACCTCGAAAGGAAAAAACGGAACCCTTATAGGATCACTTTGTTGTCCGTCCGTCTGTCTGTCTGTCAAGACCCTTTTTCTCAAGAACGCGTGGAGGTATCAAGATCGAATTTATATCAAATACTCAAGTCAACTGTCCCTTGGAGCTGTGAGGAAATCAAACTTCTAAAAAGATCTCATCATCTCTCTTCTTCAAAAGATACGATACGATAAGTTTATGCCGCAAATTTCCGCAAATTTTCGACATTCGTAAGGGAATCAAAACCTACAGGGTACTTCCCGTGAACTCAGAATCTTGAAATTTGGTACAAAGCAACGTCTTGTAGCACAAATAAAGAAATAATTGCGAAAACCGTAAATTTTTTGTTACATCATATAATAAAAATATTTTAATAATTACGGTTTTAAAAGTACGGAACCCTCGGTGCGCGAGTCCGACTCGCACTTGGCCGGTTTTTTTAAATAACCTATGAAATTCTATATTGTGGCTCAGAATAATACGTACTGAATACATGGCAACCGTTAATGCATCGGTGTTCCTTCTTCCCTGTATATGACCTCCCTCATCCATACTGGGCCTGCGTACTGGATTAAAGCCCACTCCTTACCCAAAAAAGATCTGTCCCACCAGTGGGGGGGACGTTAATGACTGCTTCAGCTAACTAGTCATAAAATTCATGTTTCATACTTGACCTTTAGAAGTCTGTTTTAATCCCATTTGAAGCTTCGAGGGGACTCCTTCGCAAAGTATATATTTAGTAAAAGGCCTTAAGGCCTTCGAAATGTTTAACACGTTTTAAGTAAGTGTAACAAATATTTTTTCTTGCTGAAACGACCCTTGAATCTGTTAGTATTACGTGCGCAAATGTGGGGTGCTTTAAGTAAGATATTTTTAGAACGGGGATTATCCCGTTTGAGAAATGTTGTTGTTTTGTGGGCTGGGGTGAATGTAACTTAGAACGAGCTTATGTTATCAGCTAAAGTTAATAAAAAAAAACGTGTTCTTTCTTTAAATAATTTCTATGAAATATTAATTACGGGACACCGAGGATCCAGTAGTTCTTCCATCTTTAGTTTAGCTTGGTTTTTTATAGGTATAAATGTTAGAGATTTTAATAGTTATTTAATTTATTCAAATGGCAGCATCGCGTGAACATCATAGACGACTTCAGACTTGTCTATGTCGAAGCTGTTGTATGTCAGTATTATCTGTCAGTAGTGTGTTCGTCTAGTTTTTGGAGTCTTCTTGCCCCTGAGACAGCGCCTGTGCCGGTCGTGCGCACTGATTGATAAAATAATAACATGTCGGACACCAATATCGAGCACGTGGACGCTAATTGAATCTGCGACATATATATATATATAAGTCTATTTTAGAGTTTTTGAAATCTACATATTTTCAGTTTCAAAATCATCAAATTATAGCTATTTACCAAATATTTCATTCAATTTAAATAACAATATAAAACTTGAGTTACTTAAAAAAATGTAAACCATAATAATACTAGCAGTAGTGCCAGTTTAAGTTATTCATAAGCTCATACATAGGTCAGTCTGTATAAATCATATCCACAGCAACGGCACAAAGTTGTCTAGATGAATCCTATATGAGGTCCATCAAATATACACGAAGGGTCGTTGAAAAGGGTTCTTTGCTTTCCAACAAAGGGTACATGTAGGGATGTAGGTAAAACTATGAATAACAAATCTGGATTTCTCTGGCGCTCGAAAATTGTTTCTAGAATACTTTTCTTTACTGAGTGCTGGAGTGTCTTTCGGAGATTTTGACTGGATTTTATAGTTCTCTTTATTTTAAAGTTGACTTTTTTTTGTTAGATTTTTGGGTTGTGTTGTATTCTCATGGTTGAAGTTTCATACGATATTCGAGCGTTAATATAGTAAATTGTGCTTTGGAAAGAGACACATAATAATGTCAAGTTTAGGGTGTGTAGTCTTTATACAGCCTGTTTCTGCGTATTCGTTCGCGTAAGTACAAGGTATATAAACGGTGTAAAACACCTCTTAACGAAGCCGAAAGGCACTTGTTCTCCCTGTCATTGCGATATTTTTTTTGTTCTACACCATACCTGGGAACTTTCTAGTTACGGAGATATTAGAGGTCAAAGTTCCAACTGTTTGACAAGCATTTTTTTAAATACAAGTTTTTAATGTCAGATTTTAACTTTAAACACCTCCACGACCCCCGTACTATTCAATCCGTCCATCAGCACAATGTTTTGAGTGCGTTACATTGAGTTCTACCACAAAACATGATTTTAGACCCCCCAAAAAAAAGTCGTTTCCCAGCAATAATTTTTGCGTAAAGTTACTTAGTTTCATGTACAGAATGCTTGGTTGACGGCTTCGTGATGAGGTGATTTACACGGTGTATGTATTTTTCAATCTCGGTGTGCCACATTTATCTGTAATTAATTTAAAACTGGGTTTGGGTAGAGTGTTTGTTTTAAAATATATTACTGAAGACATTTTGTAAAAGCAGCTTGCATTATGTGAAGATACACCAGCGTCATGTTAATCATCAGCGATCGGTTGATACCAAGAGTAGTAGTTTTGTCATTTTCCGGAAATGTGTCAAATAATCAGTGTACAGCTTTGATACACCAAGTGATCAATATAGCGACATCCTGTCAAAGAACTAAATTCGAAATCAAATTGATCGCCGACTCAATACCAAAGAAAAGGGCCAAGTAAAATGCCAAGGCAAAAAAGGGTTTTAGTTTCCAGAAAACTTCTCTCAAACAAAGGAGACTATTAACTAAATTCTAGTCTAGAATGACTGAATGAATAACCAATATTGTGTACAAGAGGTTAATTGGCGGCCATTTTAAATTAGTGGCGTCATTGTCTAGTACGGAGGTACGCCTTTACTTTGTGACGTAATTACTACCATTGATTTCTGTTTCCATATTGAATACATTATAATTATAGACACGTATGCTGGTTGATTGGTATCTATGAAATGTAGGTCACTTCCGGACAGTGTAATTGTTACAAAATGTGGTGAACTGAATAGATAAATGTTGGGTTTAAATATGTTATTTGGAAATGGTTTTCATTTAACGAAGTATTTGAACACAATACAGTAAGTACCATTTATGTAAGGGTTTTACTTTATGAGCTATTAATTAACATGTTCAATATGTTAACATGGTAGTAGTGGCCCGAAAGTCTGACAAACAGTCTTAACAAGGGGTATCGATCGTATTACCCAGTACTGACTGGGTTGTGGAGGTCAGATAGGTAGTCGCTACATGTAAAATACAGCCTACTCAGCTGCATCCGGTTAGACTGGCAGCCCACCCCAACATAGTTGGTAAAATACTAGGCAGATCATGAATTAACATGTTTCACGGATATAGAGAAGAGTCACTTATAAACTATTGTTTATAGAAGCATAGTATTACCTTCCTCTGGGAATAAAATAAAATTTAAAGTAAATTATACATATATCCATCATTCGTATTCCCCGAACACGTGTCATTTTAATTAAAAACAAGTAAAACAGGAAGCAATGTCTCTACTATCTACGTAATTAATAGAAGCTTCATCACTCCGTTATGAATTCCCTTGACCATTAAATGTGTACTTAGTATAACTGTTTTTTTTATATTTTAAAAAGAGATAGATATTCGGACGCTGTAATTAAAAACTAACATAGTTCAAAGCTAAAATAAATAATTAATAATTTATTAATAAATAATTTCTTAGTCTCTCACTATTTATATGCACACATGACACAGTAGACAACACAGGAAAAAAAAACACATAAAATATTTGAATACAAAGGAACTGCCTATTTCATACGAAATTTCTGCCAGCAGACCTGCGAAAGGATAAATTAAAAACATACATACATTGCAAGTTAAATAAAAGCTTTTAAAAAGAAATGTAGACAATCGATAGTGTGTGAGAGAATGAAAAGAAAAATGTGTTTATATGCCTTACCTAACTTAACCTATATTATTTCTTAAATATAAATAAACATATAACTAAATATAAATACATAATGCTGAGATATATAAACAAATAAAAAATACATATATGTAAAACAGAATTGAGAGGAAAGGTAATGCTCTTTCACTCGGTTTTTGAAAAGCTTTAGATAAAGAACTTTTTGAAAGGACGAAAGTCCTTTCACAATTAATATGTTTCTGTTGGGGTACGGCTAACGGGGGTGAATAGAATGTAGTTTTATCTTTTTGTTTTTGACAGACTGTTACTTTGACAATTCAAAAATGCCTGTACTTAACTGACATATTTAAAATTAGCATTAATTATTAATTATAATTTAGCTAAGATTGTTTGCAAAAATGCGAAAATAACTGTTTTTTCTAGGCTAACGAATGCTGAGTGGGTTGGGAATTATTGGAACCCCGCAACGTAACCGGAACTGACGTCAGAGTTAAGTGCTTTCAATCGACGGACTTAATTTTGTCGTTTCGCAGAATCGTAAGGTTTCATTTTCATTAACGCGATTGGGAATTTCATAATGTTATGTCCAGGTATGAAGAAAATGTTCTTTAGAATTTATTAATTTTGTTCGGATTATATTACTTTCTGTAATTTTTCTGTTGACATTCATAGAACGGAAATGTTGTTACGTTAACATTTATTGCTTTGATGAATTTCAGGAATTTGATATCCTTGATATTATTTATTTAAGTAATGGTTTGACCTTTCGTCTTCTATTAATTTCATTTCGTTTATTCTCAAATAACAAACATACCCAGTAGTGTATAAAAAAAAACAAAATGGCACGCCTGTTTTTTCACTGCACCTGCTTTACCTGTTTTTGGTACAGTGGTCGAAGATGCGACTTTTGAGCCCTGGATTGAGGTCCTGGATTGGATTCCCGGGATGGACAGTGTTATTGACAAGTGTGTTTCTCCAAAAAGTAAAAATATTAAATCATTAAATAATAGATACAACTATCCAGTTTGGTATACAGCTGAAATTATTAAAGATATAAAAGTTAAATATTTATTACACAAAAAATATAAATTAAGTAAATCACGGAGTGATTATGTGGAATTCGCACAATACAGGGCGAGAGTGAAAACCGAGACTGCTCGAGCGCATGATCAATACCGCAACCGCGTGCAAGGGCACCTGGCGAAGGAACCGCGAGCGTTTTGGGAGTATATTAGGTCTAGGAAAGGCGACTCGAATAAGCGGAAGTTAATTAAGGACGGACGGGTATTATCGGAATCCGAATGTGCCAATGAGTTCGCTCGGTTTTTTCAGTCTGTGTACAATCCAGAACCTCCCAAACTGAATGTGGCGGCGGCGAGTGCGGGCGAGGCGGCGGGCGCATCGCCGGGTGCACGGGTGCACCTTGCGAGCGTGGGCCCCGCGGACGTACAGCGCGCACTCACACGTTTGCCGCCTAAGCGCTCAGCTGGGCCAGATGGTATTCCAGCGTACATTTTTAGGGATTGCCGTGCGGTGTTGGTTAAGCCGTTGCTACACTTGTTCAACGTCTGTATCAAGACCGCAACTTTTCCGGAACGCTGGAAACTTTCCCGAGTTGTACCCGTGCCTAAAGTGAGTAGAGGTTTAGCAACCAGCGATTATAGACCTGTAGCGGTATTAAGCACTCCAGCTAAAGTGTTTGAGTCAACCATTCACGATAGCCTGCATCCACAGATTAGCGCTCTGTTGTCTGACGCACAGCATGGTTTCCGTCCTGGGCGGGGGACAACAGGCAACTTACTGGATCTTATGACACAAATAGTACCGACAGTGGATGCGGGACAACAGGTAGATGTTGCCTACTTTGATTTTAGAAAGGCGTTTGACACAGTAGATAATGACGTCCTTTTGGGTAAATTGGCTGGGGTAGGCTGTACACCTCACACTTTGTCGTTTTTTGCCTGCTATTTACGAGACCGTTGTCAGTACGTCGACTGCAATGGGCAGCTCTCTGAGCCCTATTTCACGAGATCAGGAGTCAGTCAGGGCACTAATTTAGGGCCTTTTCTCTTCATTTTAACAACTAACGACCTGCCGAGTGTAGTCAATAAATCCATACCGTTGTTATTCGCGGATGACTTGAAATTAGTTCTTAACATAACGCAGGAAACTGATCACGACATACTGCAGCAGGATATTAGTCGGGTAGTTGAGTGGAGTCGTAGAAATAAATTGTATTTCAATGTGGCCAAATGTTCAGTGCTATCATTTTCCCGTGCACGTGACCCCAGTCATTATCAATATTGCATGGATGGAATCCCACTGCAACGTGTCTCTGAGGTAAAAGACTTAGGCGTGCGTTTTACAACTGATTTAAATTTCCGTAATCATACCACGGATGTTTGTAAAAAAGCATACCGCAATTTAGGGTTGGTTTTACGGCTAGGAAATCAGTTCACGAACATCAGTGCTCTGAGATCGTTGTACGAAGCACTTGTAAAAAGTCATCTGGAATGCAATGCTGTCGTCTGGTCGCCACATGAAGCCAAGTACAAACTAATGCTAGAACGTATCCAGAACAAGTTTGTGAGATTCCTGTACTTAAAGTTGTATGGTGTGTATCCAGGGTATCCACTGCTATATCCTACTCTATTTGTGCTGGGCATGGTAGGCTACTATAAACTGGAAGTAAGAAGGGAAGTAGCTCTCGCCACTTACTTATTTAAGATTATGCGTGGTAAAATACACAACCCAGGCGTTCTTAGCACGGTTGGGTTGTGTGTACCGGATGGGTACGTGGGGCGCCGGCGGCAGCCGCCACTGCTGTGGGTGCCGCCCGCTCGCACCAACCTCCTGCAGCATGCGCCGCTGACACGCGCGCTACGTGCACTCAATACGGTGTCACAACAGATTGACTGCTTCAATTGTACTCTGAGTGAATTCACACGGGCCGCATTTTGTTCAATTTCTCTTGTAGTTGGTAAATAATACCTACCGCTAATCTAGATTTACGTTTAATTTAAGCTATTAAAACTATAACTTCACTATTGTATTAGGTAAGCCTGTAATGATAGTGTATGTGTTTTCAATAAATAAATAAATAAATAAATATTGGGTTTTTCTATCAGGAATTTCTCAGTAGGAGTCCGAGCACAATGCGCCGAATCTATTATATTTTTAGAGGTATAAAGAACAGGGTGTAAAATTGCTCATCCCCATTGAAAAGGGAAGATCCTCCCACAAGACAGGTGTTATGTTTAGTAGGCAACTGCCCAACAGTTGCTGTCGGGTTTTTCTATATGGTGTTAAGTCGAGGTAAACTTTGCTTGCGACTTGTAGTAAATTGACGTTAGTTCTTCCGTCGTGTCCATAGATGGCGCTATACCTACTACTTTTTGTTGTAAGTTGCTTTTTGTGGGTCGCTACAATTTGACTTGAACATACCTGGTCAAATGTGGGTGAACTATTAGATACCCTTCTGCCTAGACCTTCACAAAATTACGGGCTTAATGATATGATTTTATGTTTTAAAACCCTGACTAAAAAGAGGGGTGTTTTTTTTTAATGTTTGACCTTCCTTGTTTTCATTAATTAGCGAGAAAAGACGCAACACCGAGAAAAATGGAAGGAATGGAGGGAGGCTTATGCCCAGGAGTGGGACAGTCAAGGCTAAGAAAACATAATATAAGTTTAAAAAGCATGAAATAAAAATTATATTAAAAATATAAAAAATACTCGACAGAAAAAATCTCTAAAAAAAAACAAAAATAAATTAATCCAAGCGTCGTAGCGTCGGGGGACCGCTAAGTAGACCGCTTAGCACAAAACAAAGCGGAAAATCTCTGAAGCATTAGGCAGAGGCTCCCTAAGTTCACCCAGAATTTCAGTTAATTTAAGTTCCATATAATCAGGGCTGACCCAACACTCCAAGCGCAAAATATTCTAAGAACGTATTCCAACAAATTAAAATTACGAAAGCACTTCAGTTAAAATCACTAGGTCTTCCTTTTCATAATAAGTCTTCATCAACTTGAGCGTTAAGGGGGGGGGGGGCGGCTTGAGGGGTCGTTGAGAAGGGCAAGGGCGCACTTCAGTAAGTGCTGCCCGAGATTTATTGCTTCAAGTTGTCCGTCACTACTCCCTGTTTATTGACTAAACATTTAAGATTCTGTTTTATAAAGTGAACACGATTTATTGTCACTTCTCCTTTTTAGGGTTCCAAATTCAAATGGCAAGTTATGAATGTTGTTTCGTCATGCTCCTCTCGTCTGTTTCAGCCACTTTATTCGGAGACTGTATTAAAAACTAGCTGTCACGCGCAACTTCGTCTACGTCACGTTTTCACCGTTTCTGCAACTTTTTTTATTGATGCTCAGCTCCTATTGGTCTTAGCGTGTTGTTATAATAAATGCCTATAGCCGTCCTCAATAAATGAGCTATCCAACACTGAAAAAAAAATTCAATTCGAAACTGTAGTTTCCGAGATTAGCGCGTTCAACCAAACAAACAAACTCTTCAGCTTTATAATATTATATTATAATATACATAGATTGAAGAGAAATTGTATTAGCGGTACTCCTCCAGAATACATACCAACTGTTTAGCGATGCACAGAATGTATTTCGTACCAGCTGGAAACGGGGGAACCGGTTATGGCCGGTTCTAACTGCATCCTAAAACTGTGTATCAAAGATTTGGAACCAGATACTGTTCTGCATGCTCTAATCCCGAATCCGAAACTCTTCACTTTGCCAGTTTTAGATTCTCTATTGATTACGATGTATACTTTGTAGAATTACTAAAACTTCAAAATTTAGGCTTTTATCTTAAAGGATAAACTTTGAAGGAAAGTGTCTAAACTTTTACTGGTATACAGTAAAACCCACTTGGTTTACTAATAAAGGAAAATTTATTATTAGAAACTCAAAACTTATCGTTTCATAGTCTGCGTTCATTGAAGGATAGGCAAATGTATTTAAAAGGTGCCAATAATAAAATTTTACTAGTCATATCTATTTAAAGTCCCTGGTACCTTATAAAGACAGACTATTAAAACTTTGTAGTAAGGTAAAAAAGCCATATGTTCACTGTACATCCATACATAGGTACGGAAAATATTAAAGAAAGTAACTAACTGTTTATCAAACTTTGACACCTGGAACGCTGTATTAAATTACGTTACTGGCTATGATGGACTATAAGGCCCGTGAACGTAGAAAGAAAGAAACAAAAAGTATTTATTAGTGTCGCAAAGGACAAACCAAAGTGATTTAATCAACCTTTACTATGTAAAAAGCAAATGTAAGCAAAAAAAAGTAATATTAATAGGAAGTAAAGTAGTGGACTTTGTTAGTACGTGGACATAAGTGGGATATATGAAATAATTTCCGACTTCTATGCAGTGAAAGCCACACGCTAAAGCTAGTCTCAAATAAGCAAAACTAAGATTTATAAAGGCATAATTTTTCCAACATCTTCCTTCTCATTTTTCCCCTAAATGAACCTCAAAGGAGGTGATTGCAAACAAAGCAGCCACTTTCGTGCAAAAGAAACAGAACGGGGCTCTTTCCTGTAATCCCGCACGTCTTTCCCGTCGACATAATAACTATTTCCAGTGGAAATGTGCCTCTCACTCAGTATATTAAGAACGATGACGGTGGCAGTGGGACGTGCTAACAAGCCGAGAATGGTGGATGTGCGTGTGTGTGGTGATGTCAATTTTACATTATAGTATAATCAGCCAATTTTCCCACTGCTGGGACACTGACTCTTCACTGTGGGAAGAGTGAGAGGGAGTAGGCCGACTATGGCTTAGTAAAAGGTGTAAAAAGACTCGATTAAGTAAATAGGCAAATAGCGTTTCTTTTTTTGGGTGAGAATTCTCGTTTAACGGTAAAATTCTATGTAACGCACTGAAAAATATTGTCCTGATAGATGCATTGAATGGTAATCGGGTCATGAAGGTATTTAAAGTAAACTTATAACATTTAAAAATGTATTTAAAAAAAAAAACTTGTGACAATGTAGAATGTAGGTAATGTAGGTATGATCTAGAATACAAAAATTATCGCAATGACGGGCAGAACAACAGTCCCTCTCGGCTTTTAAAACCCATTATAATGGATTATTTTGGATTCGAACCTAAAAATAATTAGTTCCTTATACTTTATTCAAGCAATTTCTGAAAATCAGTATTCACCGCTTTTAATTCACAAAATAGACCTACCTAGGTAATTATTTGCCAAATTAATTAAACGGGCCCGAGAAACTTTACCACTTACGACCGTCTACATCACCGGCCGACCATAACCTTTTTATCAGCTTTCTATGAAGGCAGTAAATTCCTAAATATTTTGACCTTAGTCTGGGAAACTTTATCTCACCAAAATCTGCCTATAAAACAAACGAAACCATTTCACGTTTACCCCTCTCTCCTCTAGTTAACCCGTCTGCCAGTAAAACAGGGTATTTGGACCGTCGTCACAGACAATGTTTACGGAAAGGGTGGAATGGGGCTTATTGGAAATCTGCTCGTTCCATGGTCGAGATGAGGTGGGGAGTTATAGCCATTGCGTGCGTCACCGGTAATGCAATTTGATCCGTGAATTAACTGTGCGTTGGTTACGTAGGTATCTGAATGTAATCTCTATGTTAATTTAATTAGAATTCATTGTAGCGTTTATTTTAGAATGATGTTGAGAACGATTGTTTACTTCAAAAGTTGTGAATTCTGGTCGTATGAGACTATCGATGTCTTTATCTATATATAAAATTCGAAGTCCTAAGATATTAACGCACAGCCTAATCCGCTGGTCCTAGAAACCTGAAATTTGAAGGGTGTGTTTTTTGTAAAGAGTAGTAATCCACTAAGAAAGGGTTTTATTGAAATACCAACCCTAAAGGGGTAAAACAAGGGATGAAAGATTGTATGGAGATCAGTCATTTTAAAGTAAGAAGCATGAAATTTTAACGTATAAAATAAATTCTGGTTCAACCCATTTAGGTCACTAAAAATATAAAATAAAAAGAAACCACGGTAATATACTTTTTTCTAACCAGAATGAATTCTCTGGCTTCTTACTTTGAAAATCACAGACTTTTACACAACTATTTATCCTATACAAAGAATTACGAGCGAGCAAAGCCGCGGGCAACAACTATTATGTATAATAAAACCTTCAAATTACTATTTTCGACATTATTACGGCAATTGCCGAACTCCACGCGGGCGAAGCCGCGGGCAGAAGCTTAGAATATATTGAAGAGTCCGTTAAGCAAAGAAGAAAGGATTAAAAACAACTGCGATTAGCAAAACAGAATCAGTGTCGAACAGAAACGATTAACTGTGAACTCATTATGTGCTTATCTTTACAATTTCAATAATTTCATTTCATTCTGCGAGCGAATAGCCTCCCTCTATCACATTTTTCTCATACTGGCATAGTAAATTGTGAACGTTACTTACACCAGTCAGGTGACTTTCAAGAAGTACTTCTTCACAGCAGCCCACGGATAAGCTACGCTCGTGTACTTAGCTTCGTTTTGTTTGAATAAGCGGGACCGTTCATCGCGAACCACGAACAATCGGACACTACGCATGAAATAAATGAAGCGTAAAACCTCATCGCGAAAATCTTACGTAGCAGTGGACCGTTCGTTGGTAATAAGCACCAGAAGTGTTTGATCTTATCTGAATGAGAATATAATTGAGGAGTAAGCTGACTGGCATACTATTAATTCCTCTGAAGAAGGTGGGACCAAGGCTTAAATATACAACTTAACTTAAAACTATCAAGAAAACCGTCTTCGTTTATCTTTTGTAAAACTGTCACTGTTTGCATTTCTAAATCGATATTTATAGAGATATCTGTTTTAGACACGGATAGATGGCCTATACAAGTTGTTGTTTTGCATTCTCGTCAAATTCAAGGAGGTAACTATGTTAATGATTCTCGTCCCGAATCAATAATAAAATGGGTAGGTAATTTTTTTTTCTTATTTACCGAAATTGGTAAGTGTGAACCAACGCGGCCTGCGTTCAAAACACGGGTCTGATACTCGCCCTATAACCGCGCTTCCACAAATACAAACAATCTCAAACGTTTATTCGATCATTTCTTATTCCCTAACCACGTTAAGCGGGTTATTCTGAAATATTGACAAACATAAACAACCAAAAAAATCAGCGTTTATTGATAATTAACTAGGTACCGTAATTTTAATTGATTATTTATGTCTCGTGTGACAACCCCCTGAATTTTGACGAGGATGCAAAACAACACCTTGTATATTTTTATAGACCCGATGTTTGTTGTATACAGATCACGTGGGCAGAGAGTTTTTTCCCCGAAGACAGAAAGCGTCTGTACGATAGCTATGTATAGTTTGAAGATAATCTTCTCGGTAAAAATTGCCTCTCTTTGCGTAGGTGGTGTGAAATTCTAGTTCGATAGTCTATTCTAGGACTTTAAAAGGCAACAATCGGTTTTGGGTCGGGATTGTCAATACGATAAGAAAATTATCAAATTAAGATATTCTTGTGGGTATGAAAGTGCGATACAATGTTTTTTTTTTTAAGTAAGAAAAAAACGTTACGTCACGTAAAAAACGTTTAGTGTAAAAAAAATTAGGAACAAACAACGAGCTACTACATACATTTTCGATCTCGATTTTTTATCTCGCTGTTGAGAGGTCCGAGAGTCTGCGGAACACGTTTTTTTTGTTTCATATTCCCCTGTCAGTCGTCATTATATCATTAGCTCTTTTTTCTTTTATATCACACAATCAATCCATCATTTCTTTAGTACATAAAGTCTCGATAAAACAATAGATATTAATTTTAATCTAAATAACTCTTTTAAATCCTAATGGGTTATTAGAACCTGTTTGATGTAAAAATAATAAATGAATTCTTGTTAAGATAATAAAAGATGTATTTTATTTAAAACTGCTAGTCATTTTTCAAATAGCTACAAGATTGCTCTGATGGAATATTGCATGACAATTTAAAAACTTGCTGACAATTTCCATTTTAATTTTTAAATTGGATTTCCTTGTTCTTTTCCACAAAATATTCTATCCACAATACTGCACACTCGTATTGCGTCATTCGACATCACAGACTCGGGGGGTTACTATGACGCTTAAAACATTATTGTTCCATTCGTATTTCAGAGTGGGAAAGAGATGGAGCTAGACGACCTGTATAGCTCCGTCTCTTTTTCACTCTGGAATAAGAATGGACCAATAATGTTTTAAGACGTTATGGTACGCCACCAGTTCTGTCTAAAGCTCAAAAGTTTTAAACTCAATTTTAAAGACCTACTTTAAACTAGAACTTTGGAGATTGGCACGCCATTCACTTTGAATCTCAAGCTAAATACAACTTGAAATGGTAAGGTATTAAAATAAATAGCCAGAGGAAGCTTTTAAGATATCTACCTCCACCAAACTCTAGTTTAAACCTATGTTTCAAGCTTCTTTGTTTATTTAACCTAAATTGACATAGAGCTTCCTCCGGATGCCGGAGAAAATTTTATTACCCGACTCTACATAGATCTAGCCGCTACATAGAGTTGGTATAAAAAATGTATAGTTTCAGAAGTAGGGCGCCGACGTCTCTTGGCTTTTCTCTATAAAACTATTTCTTTTTTGTGAAAGCACTGCGGACTCTATGTAGAGATGCGATGTACTTTATGTATTTATGTCCTCTTGTTTCTTTCTGTATCTTTTGAGGTTAAGGAAGATTTATGGAAAGTATCTGATGCGATGTAATTTGCAGTTACTTGAACCTGAACAACTCTATTTTGGTCTTACGAGATTTATCCTGGCTGGTAGGACCTCAATCATTCCAAAAACATCCCTGAACAACTCTATTTTGGTCTTACAAGATATATGCTGGCTGGTAGGCCCTCAATCATTCCAAAAACATCACTACAAAATAACTAAAATTACATTTGTCTTTATAGTTGTAATGGGTGTCACGACCACCGAACGTTCTCAATGCATCCATGAGCACATTGTTTTGAGTGCGTAAGATTAAGTCCAACAAAACGTAAGTTGTCAAACGCTACGAAAAAAAAAAACGGCCTACTGCGAGTCGGACTCGCACACAGTATGTATGGGAGCCCCCTTAAATATTTATTTTATTCTGTTTCTAGTATTTGTTGTTATAGCGGCAACAGAAATACATATTCTGTAGAAATTTCAACTTGCTAACTATCACGGTTAATGAGATACAGCCTGGTGACAGACGGACGGACGCCGGACCAACAGCGAAGTCTCTTAATAGGGTCCTGTTTAAATTACTTAGTTTAATGTATGCTTGGTTGAGGGCTTCGCGAAGGATCCGTGCACGTCCTATATATGAATATTAAAGCACGTTAACCCGTTTGTCTCGGCTGCCATTTGTACATCTTTGACAATCGTTACAGGTAGTCAGTGGCCAAAATGATTGATATCCATTATTACCAAGAAGCATTATACTACCCAGTTCTAACCGGGTTGTGGAGGTCAGGTAGGCAGTCGCTCCATGTAAAATGCTGGTATTCAGCTGTATGCGGTTAGACTGGAAGCTGAGGCCAACATAGTTGGGAAAAGGCTAGGCAGATGATGATGATTATACACAATACATACCTTAAGACATCCATAGCATGTTCAGTGGTAAAAATCATCAACATCATCATCAGCCTATACTTTTCCCACTGCTGGGACACAGGCCTCCTCTCTATAAGAGGGAGAGAGCTGTAATCCACCACGCGGGCCCATTGCGGGTTGGTAGATGTCACATGTTTTCGAATTTTAGTTCTAGGACATGCCGGTTTCCTCACGATGTTTTCCTTCACCGTTTCGAGGGCAGCGGTGATGAAATAAATTACACAAAGTAATGCGCCTGCCTAAGTTCGAACCCACGGCTCAGTAAACCTTGGGTGCCAACACTGGGACACCGCTGCTCTCAAAAAAATACATAAATATAATTTCTCTAAAGTTAATGATGAAGCATAAAACACTTACCTATCTAGCATGCTGGTAGGTAAGTGTTTTATGTTTCATCATAGAACACTTACCTACCAGTTACTAGTAGCAAATTAGTTTGTTCCTTCCGCAGACGACAGGCCTATGTTATGTGTTAACAAACAATTAGTGAACACGATAATTATACGCCAGTTACTCGTACATAATTTACTATGTAGAATACACAAACACGTAGAACACATAACGACGTGAATTTATTGAAATGTTTGTGTTTTTCCTCGTCCAAGCGTTGAGTCATGTTTTAAAAGTATCAGACCCCGTAGGTAGTTTTGAACATGAAAAGGGTTGCAGTTTCCTATTGTTCTGCATGACAAAGTTTTCACCTATACTTTTATCGTATGTGTAGGTGTCGTTCGCGTATGTGATTACTATTTTACAAAGTGTTTATTTTATCAAAATTGATGAGGTTAGAAAAATTATGACTGGTCGAGCCAGCCTGGATCATGAACCCCATGACCATGATCCTGGAGTCACATAGTAAAGACCGACCTCATCTTCATCTATCCTTACTTTTTAATTTTATCTATGTGTTTAAAAATCTGTACAAACCTACTTACAGAAATAAATATCATATATAGGGTGACTGGCAATAGGGATGGTGACTCATTTTTTTTTTATTTGTCCATCAGGTAGGTTATTAAAAAGTATTTGACACGTATTTTTTCTTTTTCCACGTAATCGTAAAATTACGGAGATATTTTGAGTTGAAATGGCGCATGACGTCACGGCTCACTACATTTTATACTTAGTTGTGACGTAGTGAGAGTACTCTCCAACTTTAATGCGTTTTAACTAAGTATTTTTTTGTTAACTTGATAAAACAAAAAATACGTATCTAATATTTTTGTATTACCTGATTGACGGACAAAATAGAATTTCGTTTTCTTTACCCAGTCATCATCCCTATTAGTGACTGATACTTAAACACGAGATTATACTCTTGGTAAAATGAAACTATTCCAAAGAAACATTTTTTTATACTCATTCGTTTCATCATCATTAGCCTATAATGTTCCCACTGCTGAGACACAGGCCTCCTCTCTATGAGAGGGAGAGGGCTATAATCCACCACGCAGGCCCAGTGCGGGTTGGTAGATGTCACATGTCTTCGAATTTTTAGTTCTAGGACGTGCCGGTTTCCTCACGATGTTTTCCTTCACCGTTTTTGAGGGCAGCGGTGATGAAATAAATTACACAAAGTATTGCGCCTGCCTGGGTTCGAGCCCACGACTTACTGCTCGTAAGTCGGGGCTGCTACCACCGGGCCACCGCTGCTCTCGTTCGTTTGTGCTCATTCGTTTTATCACAACAATACAACAGCCGTATGAAATCCGCGCGCGCGCCTGCAGTCTATCAGCTTGTGATAAAAGTAAATAAGTATAAAAACAAATGTTTCTTTGGGAAAGTTGTTTGTTATCATAAGTATAATCACGTGTTTAAGTATCGGTCACTATAGCATTTTCTATCTCTTGTTTCCCTCGTAGCTGAGATACTATTACAGGCAAACTTGGGCAATATCCCTCCACAATAACCGATAATATGAATATTAAATTGCCCATTGATCGGTTATTTGATAGTGGTTCTCATTTCGTATGCGGATGGCTCATCAAATCAGGGTAACAGACCATCCACGTATCAATGAATAGATGGAATGGATCGATGAAAGGTAACGATATTATGTGCGTAAAGTGTGAATGTGAATGTAAATTCCGTAATGTTTTCACTAGGTTTAAGTATCGTTTAGGCTTTGTGTTGGTTGTAATAGGGTTTATTGTTACCTAATCAAATAACTATAGTTTAACGAGAACTGTATAATAAGAATGTACGCTATCATCATCTGCCTAGTCTTTTCCCAAACTATCTTGGGGTCGGCTTCCAGTCTAACCGGATGCAGCTGAGTACCAGTATTTTACATGAAGCGACTGCCTATCTGACCTCCACAACCCAGTAACTGGGTAATACGATACCCCTTGGTAAGACTGGATGTCAGACTTTTGGCTTCTGACTACTCGTAACGACTGTCAAAGATTTACAAAAGACAGCGGGGACCAATGGCTTAACGTGCTTTCCGAGGCACGGAGGAAAATCGGTATGTAATGACGATCACCCATCCACGGACCGACCTCGGCAAGCACGGCTTAACCTTAAAGATCGACCCGTGCGGCTGATATTATTTAGCCACGAGCTCGTCAAAAGAATGTGCTCAAAACGACAATAAATCATCATCTGTCTAGCCTAGTTCCATCTATGTTGTGTAGTACATACATGGTAAGGTCGAAAATTTTCCAGCCTACACTCATTGGATGAATCAGAGATATATACAAAACATGGTCAGAGATATATAGGGTGTAAAACACCTCTTAACGAAGCCGAAAGGCACTGGTTCTCCCTGTCATTGCGATCATTTTTTTGTTCTACACCATACCTAGGAACCTTCTAATTACGGAGATATTAGGGGTCAAAGTTCCAACTTTTTGACAAGTATTTTCTTAAATACAAGTTTTTGATGTAAGATTTTACTTTAAACACCTCCACGACCCCCGTACTATTCGATCCGTCCATCAGCACAATGTTTTGAGTGCGTTACATTGAGTTCTACCACAAAACATGATTTTACACCCCCTAAAAAAAAGTCGTTGTTTGGAACATCATCATCAGTCTACAGCATTTCGCTGCTAGACATCGGGCTCGACATCCAGTTGCTACCAGCCACCCTGCTGTTTGGATATTAATTATTATTCTTCATTGAATATATGAACCCGGAAAGTTTTGGACCTCACTGATATTTGTAAAACCGTGGATCTCTTACGAACACTGGGTTGGATTTTTGGCAATCGGCTGACGGATTGATTGATTTAACTAATTGATTAACACACTACATTTCATACAACAATTTGATAAAAAGGCTGACAGTCGACCTTGTGGAAAATATTACCGCTGCCTCTAGCCACAACATTACGAAGGGATTTGGCTCATTTAACAATGAGCAATGGGTTAACACCCAGAGACGAAGTTGAAGTTAAATACATGGCTCGTAAAGTTCCGGTTTTGGTCAAATCGGAACTTTCCTTGATGAGGCATGTCACAAAGAGCCCCAGTTCTACTGAACTATGCTTATAGGTACAGGCAATAGCGGCTATTCTACCTTCCACTGCTACGTAGAATGTGCACGATGAAGTTTGCAACGTTAGTAGCAAGAATTGATTGATTGAGCCGTGGGTTGCTGTGGACGATCTCGCCTACGTTATCAAACAAAGGGACTGTACACGTGCTTAGCTTAGCCTTGGATAGTTGTGGAGCGGCACCTTTATGTATCTATGTTGTTTTTTTTTTAATCCCTGCGTTTTATCTAAACATGTTGCTGTGCCCGACAGGCCATACTGATCTCTTATTTGATTACACCATCTTTGTAAAACATATATGGAATGCAATCAATAATTGAGTATTGAGTACCTTTTAAACGAACTACTTAAAATGTGTGTTTATGTTTTCGAGCGCTGATTTTCAGCTGAAAATCAGCGTCAGGTGATATAAGTACCTTGTGTTGTCATCTGGCGTTATACTGAACCATGATAATAAACAAAATAAATTATAAAAAGAAATAATCAATCTATTGACGCCAAAAAGGCCTCACCTTTTAGCAGTAATGATAATTTATTTTGTTTCATTTTAAGGTGTTGTATGTTTTTTATAATGCCAATAAACACAAATTTCTTTCTTTCTGACGTTCCAGAGTAAGAGTTGATCATGAGTACCATGCCCCGATACTTTAGAATTAAATGTATATCCCAATAACATTATTTTCTTCTGCCACAGCTGGCGAGCTGCATGGCGTCACGCTATGGCTGGTGGTGTGTGGAGCTGCGGCGCTGGTGGCTGCCGCGCTCGGCGCACTGGCCTGCTGGATCGCTCGGCGCAGGAACTCGCTCGCCCACAAACTAGGTACGTATTCTAGGAATTTGACGATAGATAGTTGCCGCCTGCGCACTAGCAAACTCGATGGACACTTTTTCCATCTACGAGTCGTCAAAAGAGCTGTGATTGAAACATTAGGATAGGTTCAAGTATAAGGCAACCTCCGTTTTTCTCGAGTTTGAAATCGTCATGTATGTCCTCGGCCTTCAGGAGAGTGGAGAGGTTTGTCGGTCTTCTGCTGACCATTCCTCTCGTCCCTTGCATACTTACTTCGAGGGTTGCAAGATTGATCTACGGCTAGATGCGATATCCAAAAAAAATCTTACTGTGGCAATCGATAGCTGTAAAGCGTTGTAAGATCATTTTCAATCGGAAATGTATTAAATAGGTCCAAAAGTTTGCGACATACAAGGCGTTGTTTTGCATCCTCGTCAAATTCAAGGGGGTAACTATGCTAATGATTCTCGTCCCCAATCAATAATAAAATGGTTAAGTAATTTTTATTTTTATTCTTATTTACGAAAATCGGTGAGTGTGAACCTCCCGTGTTTTCAACGCGGCCCGTCTGATTCTCGCCCTATAACCGCGCTTTCACACATACAAACAATCTCAAACGTTTATTCGATAATTTCTTATTCCCTAAACCACTAAAGGGGGTTATTCTGAAATACTGACAAACTTAAACAACCAAAAAAATCGGGTGCGTACCATTTGACATAATAACAAAAGTTCTAACGATCACATGACCAAATTTCATTTAATATAATTTTTCTTTAGTATAACGATGAAATGATATAATGAATTATTGATATAATTTCAGTTTACCTAATTTTATATGGTTTAATAAACATTTTCTATAATGCACAATTGAACTAATATTCAGGTAGTGTAATATTTTGTTAGTATATTATTCCTCATATATTCCTGCGTTAGAGCCGCTATATAATTGGTGAATCATGTGGGTTAGGTTAGGTTAGAACCATGACCATTAGCGCCAGATCCATTCTATTGTTGGTGAATCATTTGAGTTAGATGAGGTTATAACAGTATGATGTTTTCTAATATTTACT
This sequence comes from Cerastis leucographa, assembly GCA_963082945.1. Taxonomy (NCBI): domain Eukaryota; kingdom Metazoa; phylum Arthropoda; class Insecta; order Lepidoptera; family Noctuidae; genus Cerastis; species Cerastis leucographa. Next base: position 5,784,957 of record OY720363.1, on the reverse strand, counting down.
TTTCACTACAGAATTTGGGCAGAAAATAAGTAAATATGAAAATTAGGTCAAATGAAAATTAGGTCAACTGAACGTTATACTAAGTGTTATTAGAGCAAAAGAAGTTTATATGAAATGAAATATTAGATCACATGAAATTAGTTTATTTGTTTTTATAGCATATGAAAATTATATCATGTCAACGTTATTTCAAGTGATAATATATTATCTGTTATTATGGCATATATTACACACCCAAAAAATCATCGTTTATTAATAATAAACTAGGTACCGTAGTTTTAATTGATTATTTATAATGTCTTTTGTGACAACCTCCTGAATTTTGACGAGGATGCAAAAAAAAGAAAGAAAGAAAAAAAGAAAGAAAACATATTTATTTGGCACATGCCACAAGCGCACACAACAAAAAAAAATTGTTAAAACTTAAAACTAAACAGAAAAAAAGATAATATTGTGTGTGTCACGGCTGCGCCAAAAAGGCCCAGTTCAGCAAACTGCCAAACAGCTAGTGCCCGACGCTGATTTTCAACTGACAACACCTTGAACAACGCCTTGTATATTAGATTAATCAGAAATATAAATCTATCATGTCACTGAATTAATAAAGTTTTCTCTAGTACTAGGTACTATTTATTTTATTTCAATCGATTTTTGTTTGGATCCTTAATATCCTTATATTAAGATCCTTTATAGCTGAAGCTAGAAACTCTTGGACCTTACCATGTATCTTAATGAGCGCTCTACGCAGGCGGCAAGCGCGGCCCAGACAAGGCGCTGGTGTTCCAACCTCCCCGTCGTGCCACCGCCGTGCGCTCGCCGGGCTCGGCCACCCACTACCTGCGCAAGTCACCGTCGCCGACTGCGCCCGCGCCGCCTGCCGCCTCCACGCCGCAGCCAACGCCACAGCCGCCGACTATCAATGCCGCTACCACGGTAAGTTGGAAATGACGTAACTTCAACTTACAGATGTTTTCCATAAGCTTGTATCCATCATCTTCCTACCCTCTCCCATTCTACTTCCATTCTCCCCTGTCAGATGTCACGACATCATTTATTCCTTTCTTTTGCATATCATGCCAACCTCATAGCATAGTGTAAGGTATCACAATATCCTGCCAGGGCTGCGGGTTGTTCGAATGAGATACCGCGGCCCTGGAACACAAAGGGCGAAGAAGGAACATGGGTGGGTTTTAGTCAGTACAAGTCTGACACTCCCTCCCGCTCCGCCCAGAGCGGGAGAAGTCATTTGATGATTTCCCACCCGAAAAAAAAAAGGTATCACAATATCCATCCATCTTTTCTTTGGTCTTCCTTTCCCTCTCCATCCATCATCATTCCAAAAGTTTGTATCCATAAAACGAATTATGGGACTAGGCGCCTGAGCAGCGTTAGACATACCTACTTGTTCGAGTCAGCTAATCGGCACTCGGCTAAAATTCCGCACGGTTCGGCAACATTCGGTACTGCCTTGTCCACACATGTTGACCCATGATTCGTCACAGGCCGGACTGCAAAATTAAATTGATATTTTATTCAGCACTTGGCCTGTGGCGCCGAATCAGCCAACCAGAACATAGCACAGCTTCCGCCAAAAACTCAAAAACAATTTTGATTAAAGTATTCATGGCCATTTTCTGAAGTATTCCTGGCCATCTTACTACTATTATAAATGCAAAAGTTTGGATGGATGGATGGTAGTTTGTTACTTAATCACGCCAGGATGGCTGAACGGATCTAAAAAAATAAAAAGGTTTATTGCAGAAACTTGTACAACTTTTACAGTAAATCTTACATAGGGACTTCCTTTTAAGTAAATTATATACCTGTGCTAGGAGGCCCGGCTCTTCAATTACAAATAAAAAAAATGGTAAAGTGGTGTACAAAAATAAAATAAAATTTAAACAAGAAATTATAAGTAATTTCTAAAATTAAAAAAAATAGCTATAAAAAAATAAAAGAACTTTGAAAACACTGCTAAAATAGTGTGTGTGAGTGTGTGCATGTGTGTGTGTGTATGTGTGTGAGTACGTGTGTGTATGTGTGTGAGTGCGTGTGTGTTACTTTTCAACTCATATTGACGATACTTGCGGCAATATTTCAGTGTCATCATAGGTCTTCAGTTTTAGCCATTGAACTAATGCCTTTTTGCAGTCTTTTGGTAGTCATGGGATAGATGTTAACTATGATCTAAATGCAATTTTGGCACAGAAATAGATTGGTTTTTGAAATAGCACAGCTACTCCTTTTTTTCACACACATTCACACCATAATTTTCACCCGAACGAATCCGCGGGCAAACAGCTGTTTTTACAATTATGTAGAAATAGCTTGTATGTAGTTCTGACTCATAAAATATCATACAATTTATGAATAAGTACTGAGTCCATTAAAACAATAATGAAATATTTCGTAATTATTATTTGTTTGTTTTATTTGTGTTGTTGTTTTGTTTACCCTACGATTCTTTTTTTGTCTGTAATATCAACTACACGCACTTGACTATACTGAGTGAGTGTTACGAAACTTTTGTCGATAGCAACGCGATAACGGTTACAGGATACTTTCATTTCATGTGCGTGTTCTTTACTGTCAGGTGTAGTTATTCCCATGGTAGCCCTTAGTGGTGATAGGTCATCATTTATTGACATATTAACATCAAGCTTTGAAGCATAGTAACAGTCTCTTATTAGGAAAATTTCATGTAACACCTTACCACGATAACTGCATGGAGTCTTCCTGGAGCGCAGTTCGTAGGTTAGCAAATATACCGTCATGAAATGTGAAAATAAAAATTTGTTGGATTTTAAAACTAATTTTATAGCACACCTTAATCCAAGATTATCCCTTGACTAGCCAACCCGCACCAGCTTCGCCCGGTGACGGATCTTTGTACTAACTTTCAAGTTTCAATCCCTTGTAGGGGTTAAATTTTCCTTAATCTTTTGTTAACGGATGGCCTACAACGTAGTAGTAATCTACATGCAAAATTTTAGCCCCAACCATCCAGTGGTTTGAGCTGTGTGTTGATAGTCAGATAGATATTAATGTATTAATCTAAGATCCAGCCATTCATCCAGACATGCATTGGACCCGCATAATACAAGGTGTTGTTTTGCATCCTCGTCAAATTCAAGAAGGGAACTATGCTAATGATTCTCGACCCGAATCAATAATTAAATAGGTAGGTGATTTTCGGCCCGCCTGATCCACGCACTATATCCGCGCTTTCACACATACAAACAATCTCAAACGTTTTATCGATAATTTCTTATTCCCTAAGCCACGTTATGGAGGTTATTCCGATATACTGACAAACTTAAACAACCAAAAAAATCTGCGTTTATTAATAAATAATTAGGAACCGTAATTTTAATTGATTATTTATGTTTTTTATGACAACCTCCTGAATTTTGACGAGGATGCAAAACAACAACTTGTAGCTACGGCTTACTTCCTTTCTCATAGAAGACAACTCAGTAGGATTATTACAGACTTATAGGTACTAATGATCTCGTATCCCGACACAGCCAACTGGCGGCAACAGTCCGCACTCGCCCACCGCTCCGACCGAGCCGGCCCCGCTCAGCAAGGAGCTCGCCGATGCTAATGCTACGGAGAAGACCAAGACTGCTGAGCCGGAGATCAATGACGGACGTCTCGGAGATCTGCACTTCAAGTTGCGGTGAGTGATTTTAAACTATGCAGATCAATTACGTAAATATTTGATCTGCGGAGGTTGTTTACGGATTTAATATCAACATATAAACGCAGTCCACAGTATCATCAATGCCCGGGATAAGCCTCGCCTTAATCGGAATCGTTTAGGATTCTTTCTATGAAACACATTTAGGTACTTCACAGACTTGTTAGACATAACGTATCGTGATCATACACGGTGTAAATCACCTCATCACGAAGCCGTCAACCAAGCATTCTGTACATGAAACTAAGTAACTTTACGCAAAAATTATTGCTGGGAAACGACTTTTTTTTGGGGGGTGTAAAATCATGTTTTGTGGTAGAACTCAATGTAACGCACTCAAAACATTGTACTGATGGACGGATTGAATAGTACGGGGGTCGTGGAGGTGTTTAAAGTAAAAGTCTTACACTAAAAACTTGTATTTAAAAAAATACTTGTCAAAAAGTTGGAACTTTGACCCCCAATATCTCCGTAACCAGAAGGTTCCCAGGTATGGCGTAGAACAAAAAAATGATCGCAATGACAGGGAGAACCAGTGCCTTTCGGCTTCGTTAAGAAGTGTTTTACACCCTTTATATTACAAATGAGCTAAAGTGATACCAATCCGATACAGTTCTTACAAGTGAACTATGAGCATTAGGTACAAAAACAGAGTAATTTCAGGATGAAAACTGCGATAATACTTTTCCGAAATATTTCATCCAGGATTTTGTTTTGTGAATGTTTCACTTAATATATCAAATTATATTCTAAAACTGCCAAACAATGTAAGAATATTTTGGGCGCAGAAATGTACATTGAAACAACTATAAGTTTTGGACACGCTCTTTATTAACGCAATCCAATTAAGATTTATCCAATTTACAAGGTAGGTACCTATTACCACGCTCGCAAGGATCGTAAGTCTTCAAAACTCATTACCACAAAGTAAATAGACGGCTGATAGAATTCCCAACGGCAACAAAGTGTACACCTACGCACCTAGTCGTAATCTCGTTCATAATACAGTTAAACCCGATCAATCCTGAACGTCCAATGTCAATAAGTGCTTCTATTCATTCGTCCCTGGATCTAATCTACGAGTACTTCGCAATTTATCAAAAGCAGTCTTTTGATGGATTCAGACATCTTTTTTTAATGTCGGGAAACGACAGTTTGCTCTTGTTTGCTCTTCGTGAAATATTGAATACATATTTAATTTTTCAGGATGCCCGCTAGGAATTTGCATGATACGTCAAAATGTAATAAGTTTCAGAGATTTTTCTTTTTATTCAAGTAGTCTTTTATTTCTTTTTAAAGTGAAACTTTTATTACATCGTCTCAAACTTTTTCGTCTGTGTGTTGCATGTCGCGTGACGCTCGGCCGCGGAGTAGGCGTTTACTAACTACTCCGCGTTTTATACTCTTTATGGAAAATTATTCCAATATTTTTTAAGTTAAATGTCTATAGTGTGAAAAAAAGTTTCACTTTTACCGTGGTTTCATAAAACCACACAATCCTTTTCGTTCATGTTAATAAACTTTGTGTAAATATTGTTTTAAGGAGCGTTTTCATGTTTGAGATGAGATCATACATATACTTTACTTTGTCTACTTTCTAATTTTAGGTATGGTCCTTTTACAGAATGTTAAAATTGTTACTACCCTACCCAACGTGAATTTGGGATCGGTATATAAATATCTTTTAGTATTTTATCAGATACCCACGCACAATACAAGATTAGTGGCCATTACGCCCATTACCGACTCCTAATTAGCAAACTGAAACCTCATCCAGACTAACTAGGGGTCAGCGCAATTATAAAAGTGATTTCTTAATTAATGACTCCACGGCCGGCTCTAGGCGCCATGTTATGTATCCGCCATACTTAATGACTACGTACGAAGAATAAAACTGCGGTGGAGTAGTGCAATTAGTTGTGAGTCATGTATTTTTTAGGTATCCTAACACGGGATTTATTTTGCTGCACCTATACTGAGATGCTTTTCAAGAAAACAATTAGTTTTTTCTATTCTTATTTGGTTTTTCTATACTTATTCATATCGGAATTAAAATGAACCACGCACAAGATTGTATACATGACATAATTTGTACTTGTATAGGTAGGCTTTTCACGAGCTAGTGAATTATTTTGTTCATCATATTATGATTAGGTTATTGTCTCTGAGAACATGAACGGTTTTAGCAACAGCCTGATGGTATAACGAACTAACGACGTTGACAAAGTAGCTTTATTGTGAAGGCTATCTTATGATTAAGTTAGTAAATCTTTACAACTTTACGAAATTTACTTAGCTAATCTTACAAAAGCTACATATTCAATATCTTCACTATAACATAACACACACAGAAAATATAAATTGATTCTACGCTCTAGCATTCCTGTTTATGACTCATATCTCATCAGGCGATAACATCAGCACGGCACGCAATTTCACTTAGTATTTCATGTCGACAGGTTGTCACAACAGCCGAGTACTCACAAACCTTGCATTACAAAGCCGATATTCCCACATTATCGACACGTCACCACTCAATGTAACGGGAAAGTCTACGAATCAATAACCACCCTGCCCCGTCGCCCACAATTACGTCGCACGCTTTCGCACGAGACCGTACGAGACCGCACGAGACCGCACGAGCTCGCACGATTTCGCACGACACAGGATTTGTTTTGTGTAGCCGCTTTTCATACATTACCTATGTATGAAGTATGCCTTTGTAAATCCAAGTCTTTGTATACGATAAATTGTACTGTACCTACCTTTGTAGGACTGGCTTCTGAAGCCTTTGTCTGTGTCCTTCAGGACAGGAATATAATAGTTTTCTGTAAACGGCAGGAAAATGTGTTTTGGTGGATTTGTACAAGGAAATATTTGAAAGAAAAGAAAGAAAGAAAATAAGTTTATTTGGCTCATGCCACAAGTACACACAACATTAAACAAAAATTAACCAGAACTACATAAATTTAAACAAAATTAAAAAGGGGAAATTATTGTGTAAGTATCTAACTAATAACAATAAAAAAACAACAATAAAAAAGAGGAATAATTATTGTGTGCCTCACGGCAGCGCCAAATAGGGCCAGTTCAGCAAAATGCCGGGCAGCTAGGCTGCCTGACGCTGGTTTTCAACTGGACCTGCGAATGTGATGTGACGGACGTAAAACAGTTTTATATATTGTGTCAGAGTGTATGTGTGTGTGAGACGGGTGCTTATATAAAATAAGATTGTGTACAGCAATAATAATAACAAATAAAAAATAAAACTACGCAATAATAATCTAAAGCAAAAGTGCCGAGTAAAATAAGAAGGTAAACAAATGGGATAAACGCATGACAACAGACTAAGACTAAACTACTACTAACTAAGACTAGACTATTTGCTAGACGTTGTCGGCGTACTTTGGAAACAAACAAACGAAGTGAAGTTTTCGAAAACATAGAATCACGCCTGTAATCCCCGAAGAGTAAGACAGAACTGTACCTACCTATAGTACTCTCTACACATTTCGCTGGTTATGTTCTACCACGTAAGACCTAGATTCATACCGTTGGACAGGAAAGGGGGAGGCTTGTACCCAGCAGTGGGACAGGGCAGCCTGAACCAAAAAAAAGCACACCTTATACTTGATAGATTGAGATGGATGTTTTTGTTATGCTATGTCTGTCAGCCAGTAATACATGGAACAGTTAATGACAACTAACTCCAAGATTTTAAATGAAAAGAGTTTTCTTTCGTGTGTTTAAATTTTCGCAAAATAATTCTAATGCACTTAGCTAACATAGATTTGGCGTGTGATAAACCGAAAGAAATGCCAGCGGAGACCGCTATTCGTCCAAGGTCTTCGGCTAGACATGCACTCCTGGCACAACCAGGGCCAGTGGCTGGCCTTGACTTGTAAGCCGTGTATGTGAAGGATAGTGGCTGTACTAACTACAAGCTTGGCTTACCTTAATAACTCCTCATGATGATCGGGTTTCTGAACAGCCTGCTTCCCTTTCGGGCTTACCATATTGTTGGCCCATAGGCGGCTCTTTAGTCAATTGATCCCACTCATTTGGGACCCGCGGGATCAGTTGATTAATTCATTATTTTGTATTATTTTTCTTAAGTCGATTGTTTCCGCTGTCAAAGATGAACAAAAATGTCTTCGAATTTCACGCCAATGGACCGATGATGGATGGATATTTGTTACACCTACACGCAAAAACTATTAAACGGATTTGGATGAAATTTGGCTCACAAATTTGGATTTTTTTCCCGTTACCGGTAGTACAATCCCGTGGAACAATTACCGAACACGCGTGCGAAGCCACGGGCATAGGCTATAGTATACTATTAATGTAGTTTAGTACGGAACGATGCCTAGCATAAACATACGGTACTTGGAACATGTTGGTCGAGCGATATAGGTACATGAAACTCGATAATCGTTGGAAATATGTTTCTGCCACCAATTATGTTAATACTAGCTTTTGCTTGCGGCTTGTGAACTGACCTCCACAAACCAGTAACTGGGTAATACGATACCCCTTGGTAAGACTGGATGTCAGACTTTTGGCGTCTGACTACTCTTAACGACTGTCGAAGATACAAATGACAGCAGGAACCAACGGCTTAACGTGCTTTCCGTGGAACGGAGGAAACTCGATGAAGTAATTATTATGGTCACCCTTTCACGGACCAACCTAGGCAAGCACTGCTTAACCATAAAGATCACCCCGTGCGGGTGTTATTATTTAGCCACGAGCTCCTCCTACTCTCAAACGTAGGTATACGTCCATAATCCCCCTCTTTACTCGGGAAAATCCCGACTATTTCCATCTTTGCTCATTAATACGGGCAGGATCACAACGGGAGCCGTACTTCTATTATCTACGAGATGATTATACGGGACGAGATAATAAGAACGGAATATTGGAATAACGAGACGAGATTATTTAAATAGTTTTCGGTTGGAAGATTTCTTTTATGAGATTTTGTGATATCTCTAGGATTATTTTTAAGTGGTTGTTATTATTTCGATTTCTAAGAGCTAAATTAGTAGGTTGCCTAGTTATGTTAGAACCTGCCTACATTCTTTAAGATTTTTCGAAGTCTCGAGCTAAAAATAGGCCTGTAAATGCTACACTGCAGAATAAAAAGAAGAAAAAAGTTATAAAAATAAGCTACTAACGAATGTTGATCATACATAATAAAGATAGCAATATCTTGAAACTTGAGCCGTAGATACTACAACCGGCGAGATCGTTTTCAAGGGTGTTCCAGCGTATAACCTTCCAAGGGTCAAGCTTTCTTCAGTCTCAAGTACAAAAGGTGGATAATTATGTTGTTTTTGACCTAAGATTTGTCTCAGATTTTTCTCTCTATATTAGTTAGTTATTATAGATAACAGAATTGGTTTTGCGCAATTTGATATGAAAAATATACGCCCACAATTGGAAAATAGGGAGCAAAAATTACGATAAGAGATCTACATAGAAAATATTTCCACATACATATTTGTAAGATTTTTGTGAGAATGTTGAATGAATGTTCTGGATACAATTTTCTAAGTAGAATACACAGATTTTGTTACCAATTCTCCCTCTCTATATCGCCTTGTTTTATCTACGCATATTTTGTAGTCTAGGTAACGAAACGTATTTCATTATTCATTGCTTAGTGACCGAACTTTCGACTTTTAATTGGATATTACTCTAAAATGTAAAACTCACACGTCCCACACCACAAAACATATTCAGATACAAGGTAACGGGTCCAACACACATTAGCAAACCCTTAACTTTTTACACAAAGTTAAATTGTTTCGATTGTTTACGCACTAACGACTCGACGACGCGACGGGGCGTGTTGCTCGCTACTCTGGATCTCCGGAGCTCCGGAGTCAACGGAACTTGCAGAGTTCCGGTAATTTGCGGACTTATACAATGTTTGTGTGCGGTCGCTGCGGGCACCCCGCGGTCATTATAATGAGTGGAGGACTTTCACGCTGCCATCAAATTGAGTTGATGAGCTTCCAGCTTTAGTTTACTTAGTTAAATGATATTGTTTGAAGTGATAATTATACTGTGGTTTTGACAGTGATAATGAAGTGTTTCTTGGTAGGCTTCGACTTTATTTATATATATTTATTAACAGTTTACGTTCACACTACTACAGAAATTGCTATTGGGTTACAGTGTTATTGGGTTTTGTCGTCAGGAATTTCTAAGTAGCCTCCACGGAGTCTGAACTTGTGGCAAATTGATGGCAATAGGCTCGCTCCATTACATGGAACTCGAACATAACTGGCGAAATGTGGGTGTACTATTAGGTACACTTCTGCCTTATCCCTTCAGGGATAACAGGCTTGATGTTATCTTATGTTAAATACAGAAAAGAAGAGGAAAAATGGCTTATTCCCATGCGCTCCAAAATTGTATTCCCGACATTTCCAAAACAAAAGTGCAATAGAATTTTATTAAATAAAAGCATTCCCATGAGCTCCAAAATTTTTAATTTTTACTCCAAAGATTTCCAAACGACATTTGCGTGGGTTCATAATTGCTCGGTTTTATTTTTTAACAAAACGTTGTTATTAAATTATTATAATCAACTTTCATTATAAATTGTTTGCATTGAAACGAAAATCAAACATATTTACTTATTTTTTCGTTGAGGAGGAGTTTTTTGACGCCCTTTTATAATTTGTTGTTATTTTAGTTTTAGTTTTCTAGTTTTAAAATACCTAGTTAACATATTAGATTCAAACCATAGTTATTGAAACATTATAGGATAACGTAAATCGCGATTGTGAATTTATCTCATTCTTTCCAAAAAAAGTGGCACTGTAATAAAAAATTACCAGTAGAACTATGCATTAAAATCTATTCTCCTTCTTTTAAGTGGTGTTTATTGTTTATCTCTGGATGCATATTGCATTTACGATAAACCAGATGTCCGGTGACTAAAGTTTATAATTAATTCTGAAATAATTAAATCGTCTAACGCATTTTTTTGTTAATAATTTAGAATCAACACCTGGTCGGGATTGTGACTTATTTTTCCAAAAATCCCCACTAGGCTGAGTTTATATATAGTTATATAAACTCAGCCTAGTGGGGATTTCTGGACAAAAAAATAACATTCCCCTCTTTGTCGGTGAGGATTTCTGGAATAAACCAATCAATGGAGCGCACCCATGCGACTTGCTATTGAATTAGCTAAAACCATTTCTTATGACATAATTTCTTTATTGTAGAGGGTTTACTTCTGGCTGGAAATAGGTGTTTTGTTTTCTTTTTTCAGTAATGAAAAACGCTTGACAAATTTTTAGCATTATACTAACTGGAATGAGTACGAGCAACTCAAAAGCGTTCTGAGCGAGAAAACTTCGAGTGTGGATGTCATCTCTTTCTAAAGAGCATCCATAATTTCGTACTTACATTTCCTTAGAATAAGATTGATTTGTTACCACGAAATATTAAGTTTAATGTTGGCAATTTGTGTTTTGTTGACCTTACGCAATTTTGTTTTGGAGCCGGTGGGAACAGTTTTGTTTTTTTTTTTTTTTTTTAATTAACTAATAAAATTATGGAGCTATACACCGTGTAAATCACCTCATCACGAAGCCGTTAACCAAGCATTCTGTACATGAAACTATGTAACTTTACGCAAAAATTATTGCTGGGAAACGACTTTTTTTTTGGGGGTGTAAAATCATGTTTTGTGGTAGAACTCAATGTAACGCACTCAAAACATTGTGCTGATGGACGGATTGAATAGTACGGGGGTCGTGGAGGTGTTTAAAGTAAAAATCTTAAATTAAAAACTTGTATTTAAAAAAATACTTGTCAAAAAGTTGGAACTTTGACCCCTAATATCTCCGTAACTAGAAGGTTCCCAGGTATGGTGTAGAACAAAAAAATGATCGCAATGACAGGGAGAACCAGTGCCTTTCGGCTTCGTTAAGAGGTGTTTTACACCCTTTAGAAATCAATGTATGGAAAAAATTGTTTGAAAAACAGTAGTTTTGGACCGCATGGGATTAACCCAGAACTGAACAAAGGTTATGCATACTTTTAGTTTTTCAACAGTCTAAAGAAATTTAAGAAAGTATAGAGAGAGGCCAGTAAACTTAATTTATAACATATTTGCTCGTAAAGGGTCTCTTACTTCAATAATTTCAGTATCGTAATGTATCTCATTACGCATTAGTGCGGTAATGTAATGTAAAACGCACGGTTTATCAAAATGCTCCATCTAAAACGAACGGTACTTTTTTAAATATTAGCAATGAGTTTTTATGTCAGAAAAGTGGTCAACATTTTATGAATAAAAATATCTTGGTAGATAAAATATAATTAATAAACATTTAATTCTTTGCTTTAATTAATTTTGACCATAAACTACAACCATCTGTAACAAAACACAAAAATATTAATTTATTTTCTTAGTAATACTGGCTGTTATTGTGCCTTTGCCTTAAAAAAAGCGCATAAAAGAAGAATTACTCAGTTAAAGCGTTATCTCTTAAATTATTTAAGCTTTTAATTACGTTTAGAAAGCTATTGTACCGCTAAGCCGTACGAATTATACGGATGCGATTGCATTATAATTGCATTACATAAATACGGATAATATTAGATTATTAACGGATGAGTTACAAATACAGTCTGATTCGGAGTCTGGATTAGTGCCCGGTTGATGGCATTAGGCTCGCCCCTATTACATGGCCCTTAAAACATAACTGGCAAAATGTGGGTGTCCTATTACGTACACCTCTGCCAAACCCTTTGGGGATAACAGGCGTGATGTTATGTATGAGTTGCAAATCGATAAGTTGATTAGGCTTTACAGAGAATTTGGCGGCACGGTTGGCGCAGTGGTTGAACGATCGACTGCTGAGCTGCGTGTCGCGGTTTCAATCCCCGCAAGGAACAATTATTTATATGGCCTACAGATAGATGTTCCGAGTCTGGCTGTTTGTTTGTGTTAGTTTAAATGTTTGTAAACGCAATCCACGACACAGAAGAAATTCCTAGTGTGGGACAAAGTTTAAAAAAAAAAACAGAAAGAGAGGTTATTGAAATAGAGGTGTGACAAAAATGTCGAACTTTCGTCCCGTTTCATCCCTTCCGAAAATCCTTCCTCTATGGTCCCCTTCGTTACATAAACCTTTTGTGCAAAATATGATTCGCTTAGACCCCGAGCAGTGTACCAATACGCTGTCCCTCAGTAATCTGTACTCACAAAATTGTATAACTTTAAAAAGTAACATCGCTTATTACAATACGTTTTAAAATAGAACCCAGCTCATTGAAAATACGGTGCGTTATTAAAGCAGCCGGGACTGAATTGATATGAAACTCGAGCACTACGGTAGACTTAACCGCTTTACATAAATATTAAACTCAAGTTTTTTACCGCTATTAGGGTTCCTCATCATAACTTACCTTTTACTAAAACCTCTCGAAATACTCTAGTCTCACTAAAAAGTAATCCATTTGTATAACCCTAGGGGGTGTTTTGTAACACGGAACATAAAAGCCTTTAATGGGATCTAAGTCTTTTACCGTGTTTTAATAATAAACTGTCGTAGCGTCTGTCTGAGGCCGTAAACTGGAATATATTCGTTTTACGATACTCCGTCGCTCGCAAAATGTTCCCCTTATCAGGTACAAATCAACTATTTTCAGGATTATTGTTGTTGTAAAAGTATTTACGGGTTGTTGTTTTGATAACAAGTTTGATAAATTGAAAGTAGGTAAGTTGTTGATTATGTAAATACTTGGTGGTATCATTTTGGGATCTCATTCTTATTTGATTTCATGAAGCGGATTATGTATGTTAGTTATTACGTAGTGCTGAGAAAACACTGTAACATTTTGCCTGAAACCAAGATAGGTTTAGGCCTCGTCGTTGTAACAGGCAGAGTCTGTAATAAATACTTCTATACTATAAAAATAAAGCTGAATAGTTTGTTTGGTTGAACGTGCTAATCTTGGGAAGTCCTGGTTTGAATTGAAAAATTCGTCTAGGGTTGGATAGCCCATTTATCGAGGAAAGCTATAGACTAATTATATAGCATCACGCTACGACCAAAAATGAAAAATGGGGAAAATGTGACGCAGACGAAGTTGCACCTGTCAACTAGTTTGAGATATTTCAGGGAATCAAGGATGTCCTCCCATGTCTCTTTAGAGCAAATGGGTATCATTGTCAAGTTCGTCACGTTACCGTTGTACTGACCACGACATCACCGATTTGAGTCGTGCAAGTAGATAATGATTTTGTTCGCAAGTTTTATGTTTTTGGTCCGTTACAAATGTTACAGTTCCAAATGGCCAGTACTCGCAACCGGCGTGCGTGTATGACCATATGAATGTGGACGGGGCGCAAGGAGTACTTCATTATAATAGCAGGTCGCGTTCTGTGGTTGTGGTTCTGTTTCTGTATATCCCTATGGGAAAAAGGCGTGAGTTTATGTAAGTCGAATTCGCACTAAGCGTTTTAAAACGTCTTTCATAATGCGCACAGCAAACGAGTGGAACTCTCTGCCTGCGTCTGTGATTCCGAACGCTTACGACCCTAATCTCTTCAAAGTTGGAGAGAACACGCTTCTTCTGGATAAGCTCGTACCATCGTCGACTTTGTCTCTGTCATCTCTGACCTAGACTAGAGACAAGAACAAACCCATCACAAAAAAAAAGTGCCTTCATCTGACAGGCCTAGCGCATGGTAGCGACGCCGACGGCGGCGGGCGCGAAATATCAAACACATGAAACCGCCGCTTGTGGCACACTGAAGTGAGGAAGGCGTGCGCGACGCGCAACGGGCATGAGCGATTGAGCAACTTAGCGCGCGTAGTTTTCAAACGTTCCTATCCGCGCGTTGTGGCCACACAGCAGGCCTAATCCGCAAGCGAACTTATGCGCGGGGTGGCAAGGGTTCTTCATATATATTTAAAAAAATCACAGGTGCGGAATTTCTAATAAAAATACCAAATCCTCGTCCATGGTTTGCAACACTTGCAATACGCCTTAACGTTACAACGCTACTCGCTCATCACTGTGGCCACCGAACGCCTCCGCCGCCGCGCCGGGCCCCAGTCACCGCGCATTCAGTGTGGACCCAAACTAACTTTTTCCTCAGATTGAAATGTGTTTGAATTAGATGTTTTCTAACAGAAAAACTGACGAGGTTTTCCTGTCATACTTTTAATTGGATTTGCCTTCCTACGACAAGTTATCCTTATGAAATTTCTTGTTCAGATGGTCTAAATATTTACAGTTATAAAACGTTTTCTTGTTTACCTTATTTTATTAACTAGATACCATCTGGAAACTTTTTTTGTAATTTATCTACGCCGCCGGTCGGGCATTGGGGTTTTCCATTAGGAATTTCTAGTAGCTGCCACGGAGTCCGGTTTTATGCCCGGTTGCTGGCAATAGGATCGCCCCCTATTATAATGAGACTTAAACATAAATGACGGAATATGTTATACTATAAAGTACAACTCTGCCTAATTCTTCAGGGATAACAGGCACTCTGGTATTTATGTTATGATCATCTGTATTTTTATTAACTTTAGAGTTATGTGCCTTGAAAAACACCATCCATCTTTTCTATTTTCTGACTCGCCCACTTTTCATGTCATCATTCATATTATCCAACATTTAGGAGGACGTTAATTGATTGATTCCCTGCCCCACGTAACGCGACACCCTCTCACATATATATTTGCCGATAAAACGTAAACTAAACCCTTTCCTAGAGGGTTAATCGTAAAATATCGGGAAAGTGTCACCCGCGCCCACTCCACCGCCATCTCTATAAACTTTGTAACGTGTTTCTTTCGACCCCTATTCACTCACGTAGGTACAGGCAGACGCAGATAATATGGAACCACATATGGTTCAACACGATCTGAACAACCTTTTTTTTTGTTCATAGTATACCGTGTCCTACTGCTGGGCAAAGGCCTTCCTTTTCTCCTTCCAAGCCTCTCTATTTTGTGACACACCACCTTCGTCGCGCCAAATAATAATCTGAACAACTGTAAAAATTAACATATCTTATCTAGTTGGACAATAATCTAAGTAGAATCTAGTGAGAACGGAAACTCTCTCGTATACTTAATGTTCACATTTCAAACAAAACCATGTTTATGTGACATATACCTGGGTTTGTCTTATTTATTTATTTAGGGAATACTCACAAATGGACTATGTATGTTACAGTGATAATTACAACATATTTGAAGGCTAAGCTAATGTACAATCCAATCCACGACGCACGTTTCCACAGATAACTTAGGTTAGCGGTACACACAAAATATCTCTTGTCTTATTTGGTAGTAAGTTCTAGAATCATTTGCAGGGAAGTTCCAGAGCAGGACAAGTCAAGGTGACAGACATTAGCTCCACTCACGTTCGCATAACATTTTGTCAAATAATTATCTGCTACAAGAGTGTTTGGTAACAGCCCTAACCATTTTGAATCGTCAGTGGATCCGTCAGTATATTTTTGACGCTGACTGTAGGTACGTATACAGTAAGAGGAGTATGGAGTATCCTTATCTATTTGTGGACACCAAATAGAAAGTTTATTAGTTTTCGGGTTGTAGGGTAAAGGACACTCGATTACGAGATTGTGTTTTGGTAAAAAAACATCACATCCTAAGTTTACTTACATGAATTGAAATTGTTCCTAATAAAATAATGGAGAACAGTTGTTCTTCTTACTTAGTAAAGAACTAAGAAAAATTGAAAATTTTCTGAAGAAAAGAGTCTAATGATTGTGGATTGAAGACCAATGGATGGATGGACTGTGTGAAGGATGATATGGCAAGAAAGGAGGTGGCTGATGAGATGACGAGTAAAATGGAGAAGAAGACATGCTGCGCCGACCCCAAATAAATTGGGATAAGGACAGGAGAATGATTATGATGAATTAAGAACTAAGTTAAAAAGTCAGTTCTTTTAACATGCATGGAAAAAAATCTCTGAAAAACAGTAGTTTTGGAGCGCATGGGAATAACCGCTAAAATAACAAATTGTATTCCACATAAATATCCAAAACTCCTGAGAACAAGAGAAAAAAGAACTTAATAAAGAAAACAAGTTACAAAAATAACCAGAAATAACAATTCTTCGTAGCTACGCCGACGCCGCGACGGGGCCGAAATATTACTAACAATATTTCTTGTATTCGACTTAGTGTCCCGATATGACCTAGTTTACGTCTAGAGCCTAACGCATATCTACGAGGGGTTATTGCCTCTGTTCACGACGGGTTGTAATCGATAACAAATGTCAGACATAATTTGGTAAGTAGTAAGTACTGTACATTCGTGTATGGGACTATCGGTTTCCATGCAACTTAGCCGTATTGGCAATGATACAAAATGAGTTTCTATTTGTGTTTTCGCGTATTGATTTGTATTACGTATCGAAACTCTTGTATTCGTTGAAACGGAGTTGAAGAAAAACTTATAATTCGGAATCTTGATGACATTAAAGCATGTAAAAATGATTCCAGAAATCAGAACATTTGGAAGTTAACGAGTTCTGGTTTCTCGACTAACAATGATAATTACCTACAATTACATTTACATAAAAGAAGATCAGAGATTTACATAAAAGCCACGTGCTACGATACATCATATTATCATCATATCATAACATCTTTTCAAAATCAAAATATTTTATTTTACATAGGCCTATATGGGCACTTATAAAACGTCGGCAATGGGTGCACGGTTCGGGTTGGTCGTTTCCTATGGAGAAGAACCGGCAAGAAATTCCATGGTTACTCTTTTAAAATCATTTGGTTTTACAATATTTGAAGTCGTTGCTTACTACAAAAGATGGAAAAAGATAAAAAATATTTTTATTAGGTACGAGTATCTTATAAAAATACACACATATCGTTATGTACGCACGCCAGCAATAAGAACAGAACACCTTAGCTTTCTTCCTTCTTTAAAAAGTATTTGCGAAGTAGGACTTTTGTTATCGATCGAACAAAAAGGAAAAAACGACGGTTCCATAACGTTATTTAGAAGCAATTTATTTCGTTTTGACCTCCAAGCCCCGGTAAATGAAATTTTATCCTAATGAAAACGAAAATTCGTTCTAGAAAAGTTGCTGCGTTGCTGTTTCAAGAGAAATAACAGATACTGTGGCTAGAAAGTTACATCTAAACTAATAGTTTGTTCGGTTGAACGCGCTAAGCTCGGGAACGACTGGTTCGAACCGAAAACAACTTTGAGTGGTGGATAGCCCGTTTATCGAGAAAGGCTATAAAGGCTGTATATATATAACATCACGCTATGATTAATACGAGCGGAGCATTAATGAAAAATGTTACAAAAAACGTGGAAAATTTATTCCTTTTGACAGCTTCCATTGTGTACGCAGACGATGTTGCTTGGGTCAGATAGTTCACTGATAAGATAGTGACAGCATTTGTGGAACAGACTCTTGTGGTTAAGAATTACTACTAGCAGTGGGAAAAGAGATTATAATTATGTAAATACCAGTAAAACGTGGTGAATAGGGATGTGAGGGAGAACAAGGACAAATCTTTGAATGGGATTTCATCGTTGAATACAAAGAATTCGTCACTGAAAAGTTATTGGTATGATTTCTGTTTTAATTTAATAAACAATAGAGTTAATACCGTGTTATTATAGAGTTATTTTTATTGCCAAATATATTAAAAAACGTGAAAATGCCTTTCAAAGTTTCGTCCTGATTCAACCCCGTGTCGCTCGTGGCTAAATAATAAAGAGGCAACAACATGTTTCCACGCTACTTATATATTTAATCTTTGGCAGTTGTTAGATGTAAGTTCTGGCCTCGTGCAGGAACAGTTTAATTCCGAAAACTTATTTTTTTAAATTTATTGTCATGTTTTACTATTTTATATAATTTTGTTTTGTTTTTTTGTTTTCAATAACCATTAAATTTATTTCTGTCTTGTGCGAGATTAATAAATACTATTTTTCTTTTTCTTGTAATAGTTATATCGTATTTATGTCGCCCACAGCTATGAGAACGAGAAGAACGCGTTGGTGGTATCGGTGGTGTCGTGCCAGAACCTGCCAGGCCGCGAGCCCGCCGGCCCCGACCCCTACGTCAAGCTGCAGCTCCTGCCCGACAAACAGCACAAGGTTAAGACCAGGTCAGTACCACAGCTCCGAATGTCACTAGCATAAAACGCTGGTGGGGTCTGCCAGGCCGCTAGCCCAGGTTAAGACCAGATCTGTTCAACAATTAGTTCGATTTAATCGAAGCTACGCACAAAGCTTTCATCCCTTGTAATTAAGTATACCTTTTGTCACATGACACATGACTTGATCAGGACGAAGTAACAGTTTTCTATTCAGCAACTTAGTTTTTGCGATAATATTGATTAAAAGTTTTTGAAGAGGGTAGTTACCTACCATCGATTACCCAAGCAACTTTTCTATCAATCTCAACCAAAATAAACTAAAATAAATATACATATATGTGCGTTATTTACAGAGTTGTTCGCAAGACCCGCTGCCCGGTATACGATGAGGACTTCACTTTCTACGGTATCGCCCCGCACCAGATCGCTGCCATCACCCTGCACTTCGTCGTACTCAGCTTTGATAGGTACTGAGCATAACTTAATCTCACAAGGTTCAAGTAAGGTTGCTATAACCTTACTTGAACAACAACCAACGAACTCGAGACCCATGAGTTGGCAGTCTGACGGTCGTACCACTACGCGATTACTGTTTACCCAAGACCTATGTGGGTATTGTTTAATTATCACTTGCCTCGGCAAAGGAAAACATCGTGAGGAAACCAGCATGCCTGAGAGATATTTCTCGACGACATGTAAAGCCTAGTCAGAGGCCCATCGGCGGCATAAAAACGCTGACACTAGGTAAAGAAAAAAGAACAACCAACGACCAACAGCCCGTCTTTTATAATAGGCCAACTTTTGTAAGCAATTCTGCAGTATGCCCAAAGATGACCGCCTTCGATGTGGACTATGGATTAATCTGCCTCCGCCAATAATATTCTTAGGCTTGTCCAGTGTCCATCACAAAAATTCCTAGCCGAATTTCTAGGGACTTTTGAAAATTGAGTGATTGGGCTTCAAATTCTTAACTTTATGTTCCAGATATTCCCGTGATGAGATAATTGGAGAGGTGGTGTCCCCGCTGACGAGCCTGCAGCTACAGAGTGGCGAGGCCATGGCGCTCTGCCGCGAGATACAACCACGCAGTCTCAAGGTAAACAGCTATATTTATTAGACGTCTAGAAGTCGTTTCTGCGATAACAATTATTGTCCTTCAAAAATAGAACAAGGCATTTGGACATAAAACACGCCTAAAGGAATTTCTATCATTAACTTGGAGTTTGAGACGAGTTCGAGATACTCACGATCTCATCTCATTACGCGGCTCCTATGGTGCCATACAATAGATGGATATAGGGTGGGGGGGATACATGGGCATCATGACCACCTAGCCTTGGGCTGGGTCTCGGTCGACCTTGATCATGTATTCGAACTCATTGACTTGATGCTTGCTCATGATTGTAGATGCGTAGCGTGGGTCGCGGCGAGGTGCTGGTGTCGCTGTGCTGGCAGCCGGCGGCGGCGCGGCTCACCGTGGTGCTGCTGAAGGCGCGCAACCTGCCCAAGATGGACGTCACTGGACTTGCTGACCCGTTAGTATTACTTCATAAACTCGAGCTTTTCTCATAAGGGTAGACACAAGCAGAAACTATATAATGCTACTGGCTACGATTCTTAATTCCTTACACCTTTTAATATCTATACCTTGGTTTTTTTTTACCCCGGCTCTTGTGCGCTACTATTGATGCTTAGCTTTTGTGATTCGCAAATATTTCGGTGCGGTCCAGCAATTGGGTCCCTAGTCTTCATTCGTCGTAGCACCAGTAGACACCCTCCTTTCCAGCCATGTCATCTTTCACATGACCGTCCATCCATTGTTCCTTTGATCTAATCTTATAGCGTGTCAACCACATATTGTCTCAATGAAAAACACGGCCATGTTTTACAGCAGCTACTAACACTTAAACACCTTGTCCTCCACAGCTACGTAAAGATGTACCTGCTATACAACGGCCAACGCATCGCCAAGAAGAAGACCCACGTGAAGAAGCGCACCCTCAACCCGGTGTTCAACGAGTCCTTTATCTTCGAAGTGCCGGCCGCCCCCAACGCTACCCTCGACCACGTGTCGCTTGAACTGCTCGTGCTGGACTGGGACAGGGTTACTAAGAATGAGGTGAGAGGCTTGATATCAAATGTTATTTATGGCGTAGTTTTTTAATACTTCCGAGGACTGTAACTAGAAGAACTGAACCTTAACTAATATGGAAGACTACTACCAGCTATGATAAGATCAGATTTTGTTTGAATAACTAGGTATAACATAAATTACGTAATTTAGAACATTTTCAACAATTTTTAAATATTTTACTCAATTATGGCTATGTACTATCATCATCTGCCTAGCCTTTTCCCAAACTATCTTGGGGTCGGCTTCCAGTCTAACCGGATGCAGCTG
Organism: Cerastis leucographa; assembly: GCA_963082945.1. NCBI lineage: Eukaryota > Metazoa > Arthropoda > Insecta > Lepidoptera > Noctuidae > Cerastis > Cerastis leucographa. The sequence continues at coordinate 5,763,687 of OY720363.1, read as the reverse complement.
AGTACCAGTATTTTACATGAAGCGACTGCCTATCTGACCTCCACAACCCAGTAATTGGGTAATACGATACCCCTTGGTAAGACTGGATGTCAGACTTTTTGGCTTCTGACTACTCGTAACGACTGTCAAAGATCTACAAATGACAACCGGGACCAACGGCTTAACGTGCTTTCCGAGGCAAGGAGGAAACTCTGTATGTAATTATGGTCACCCATCCACGGACCAACCTCGGCAAGCACGGCTTAACCTTAAAGATAGACCCGGGTGGCTGTTATTATTTTGCCACGAGCTCCTCGACTTATGGCTATGTACTATGTACCAGTAAAATTAAACAATGCCATTGTCAACGCTGTAAATCATTACTCCGGCAAATTTCCAACTCCCTTATCTAGTGTCACACACTTATAATTATATCTATTCGATTTAGGTTCACATGTTAGCTATGTATGAGTATTGAAAATAATGCTTATTCATCCGCAGGTGATCGGTCGGCTGGAGCTGGGCGCGGTGGGCGCGGGCAGCGCGCGGCACCACTGGCGCGAGGTGCAGGCGGCGCCGCGCCGGCAAATCGCCGACTGGCACAAGCTCAAGGAGTGAACGCAGCACCACTCGCCCACTCCCACACACCAACCCCCGTCCCGTTCATACTGCACTACTCTACTGAACTGGAGCCCTGCCTTGACGTCTTAAAGCACTATTGTTTTAATATTATTCCAGAGTGGGAAAGAGATGTCGCTAGACGTACTCTAGAGCTTCGTCTTTTTCCCACACTGGAATAACATTTAAATAATACTGCTTTAAGATGTCATAGTAACCTCCCTGAAGCAAATGAAAATAACTTGCCATGTCAATCTCTTCGAAAGGATCTTCAAAACTTGATAACTACCTGACTCAAAATTAATTAAAAATAGGATCATCTTTGCTATGTACGATCCTTTGCCCCAGTCTCTTAATAGATGTCGCAGATCACCCACGCCACGGCTATTTACGAAGGTGTAGACAGAAACTCCGGAATTTTGCGAGCAGATGCAAGATAATTCTTTCAACTGCTTGTTAAGTTAAGACTAGGATTGCGATAACATCTTTGTATAAATTACTCGTAACTGCGACCGTATCAGCCAATAAAATTCTTGGGAAAACACAGATGACCGCAACTATATCATTGACATACAAGACCAGGAATCATGTGCAGTATTAACAAGGACCTCACATTTACTTTTCATCCTTATTTTTTTTTTATTAGGCCAATACTTCCTTAGTTCAGCGAGTTGGGTGTCAGACAAGGTATCTCAAAAGAGTACAACAGCAAATTGTACAGATTTTAACTCTTTTAAGTATACACTCAATTTGCTGAACTGGGGACTTTTCTAGGAGTATGTCTGAGTCTACAGCTGATTAGAATTCCATCTAATTTTGATGTAGAAGTAATTCAATCATTTTGTCAGAGAAACTTTATATGAAGTCAAAGATGTCTTAAGTTTGATTTCCTACAGAGACCGGCCACAATCGTTTGGTTCGTTTATTTTCTCACTTATTATTATTGCACAGAGTACGATAAGAAGTAGGAAGGCAAAGCCAAAGTCCAGTGGAGAATACGAAGAGTTTGATTTAGTATTAATTTGTAAACTAAAAATGATATTGTATATTAGATAGACGAAATTATTTGGAATTTATTCGCGTGAAATATTTTGTGTATTTGTCTGAAAGCGCACAGCGTCCTCTCCCCTACACTTTATCGTAAAACATTGATGTATTATGTGTAATCACAGAACACAGTGCGAACTTGTGTTTATTCAAATGTAGATTAACTTTAATCATTTGAAACGGGAGTGAAATGTTGGCGGTTGAGAAGAAGAATAGAATCTGAACAATGGGAAAAGAGATATTCATTTACATGACTGTATTTACCACACTTTTTCGAACTTCTTCAATAGTCTGCTGAAACCCGATTGCAGAATGCTCAAAACTATTCGAGAGTTGAACAAACACTAATATGTCAACTATCTCGACGACTTGACTGGCTCGTTGGTCTAGTGCTGAGCTTGAAAGTTGAGGTCCTGAGTTCGATTCCAAGATCGAGCAAAGTGTTATTGGCAATATTGGGTTTTTCAAACAGGAATTTCTCAGTAGCAGCCATGGAGTCTGTATTTCAAAATAAGGGTGTACCTACTATTAGGTACACCTCTGTTTTACCTATTTATGACAAATATCTCTCCCGTTTCAATGTCTTCTAATTATTCTACATATCTAAATGTAAGAACACTTGATGTAATGGAAATTCACTCGTTATGGATATCTATGTAATGTCTGAAAAACTATTCATAAGCCTAGATGTATTTATTTTCATCTAGCTCTCATTATTCTTAGTTCAAGATTCTGGAGATCTATTGTCAAAATCTAGATTTCCTGTCTAATGATAATTTAAAAAAGGAAAGTTACCAAGAATTTAATTAGATACTGTTTAAAAAAAAAACTGTCAGTAAGTTCCGAATTTGCTGACTTGTCACCAGTAATGCAATGTCTGTTTGTAAAAAGGCGGGTACAATAATTTTAGCTCTAAACAATTCTAGTGATGGGGGATGTCTATGAAATCTCAAATAAGGAAATTCGATTTTCAGTAATTTTTTACTATGACATCAAATGTTGTATTTTTGAGCAAAATTAACAGATAGTAACTTGGTGGCTCAGCATTATCATGTCACCAATAAATGCTTTGTTAACGTAACTAGAGTTGATTAGAGCTAATTTTACACTAACCACACACTGACAGTTAAATATTTAACTTTTGAAAGAAGAGTTTAACACCAAAAAGTCGAGGTTTTAATCATTCACCTATGTAGTCAGGGCATTCAATACTGTTCATGCTTTATGCGGGAAATTAACATTCGATTTTCAAATGCGCAAGCATGCACAGGATTGGACGGAAATAATACTCATTGGTCGGATAGAACCTAATATGTATAGTTTATAGGTTAGAAAAATAAATCTATTTTATACCTAAAATTACTTTGATAGTTGTTTAGGTATGTGTAAGCTCAGGACGAAGCTTCGAGCTTTCTGTCTCGTAATGTACTCTCATAGTGTCGTTGTGTCACCATAGATGGCGCTTTCACAAAAGATCTCATTTCATTGATATACATATTTTTGAAATTGTCGGATATTGTAGGGAATATATTATTTATTCAATGTACTTTATAATGTCGCAGAAATCGTAGTGACAATATACGAATTACAGATATGATAAGTATTTCCAGAATATGTACAGTCAGTCAATCACTATGTAGGTACCTACCAATACCGAAATAATTGGCATCAACGGTTGAATTAGTTGACTTCGTTGTCGTAGTGGACTTTGAAGTGTTGTAGCTATATGTTCTAACTCCATACTTAAACATTCCAAAAATAAAAAGTAACGTTGTAAATAGTCATTGCTTTGATCATCGATAAACGCTTTCTCATTCTAATTGTTAAAATAAGAAATTATAATTAGACGTAAGAACTTTACTATCACTAATTGTTTCTGTTTTTAAAAATCTCATGTGTTTTACTTTATATAATTTCATAATAATTGTTCATGTGTAGTAGATGAAACTCATGCGAAACTGGTTCTTATCGCTAAGGATCTATGGTCTGTTTTATTACTAGGATATGCTGTAAGTAAGTAATTCGGAAGGTGGACGAAGTATAATTTTCGTATGATTTTGTGTAAGCAATGAAACAGATCCTAGGTTTAAATTATATATTATAATAGTCCATTTTCATTAAGACATTATGAAACAAGCTGATTATGTTTCAGAAAACATAATAACAAACATGATAAAAACAAAAATGATGGTTAACCGTTACATAATAGGAACAAACATGTCAGAATTAAGGTGAAAACGCCAGGGGTATACAGAAATTAAAATTTTCTTTCGTTATCTGCAATTTGCACGTTTGCAAGTTTGTATGTTGATTCAATTATTTGTTGCGGTCGCGAATCATCATTTGTTCAACATGAGGAGCTCGTGGCTAAATAATAACAGCCACACGGGTCCATATTTAAGGTTAAGCCGTGCTTGCCGACGTTGGCCCGTGGATTGATGACCATAATTACATACCGAGTTTCCTCCGTGCCTCGGAAAGCATGTTAAGGCGGTGGTCCCTGCTGTAATTTGTAGATCTTTGGCATTCGTTACGAGTAGTCAGAAGTCAAAATCTGCATGACATCCAGTCTTACTAAGGGATATCGTATTACTCTGTTACTGGGTTTTGGAGGTCAGAGAGGCAGTCGCTTCATGTAAAATACTGGTACTCAGCTGCATCCGGTTAGACTAGAAGCCGACCCCAAGATAGTTTGGGAAAAGACTGTGCAGATGATGATACACAGTGACACTGAACTGCAAATCGCAAAAAAAACCTGAAGAAAATTTGAATTTCGCTTGCTACCCTGGCGCTTCCCCTTTAATGTAAATAGAAACTCACAAAAAGAGACACAGACAGCAGATGAGCCAATAATATGTGCTCAGACTTTCACAGTAACGACTAAAAGAAAAACAGCCGGTTTTTCAAACCTTTCAAACTGTCAGAAGCACAACTGCCGTGGCTAGTGATTGGTTAACTAAATATTCAAGAGCCAATCAGATCACTGTAATAAACACCAGTTTGTGACAGAGTATTTTGGCACAACGCTAAATATCGTATCAGAAAACGCGTGGGACACCGTGACATGCCGGGCCCAATTTGGTTTATCTGTGAATCAAAAGGTGTGATCAAACGTTTCAGCTAAATCATAATGTCTTGGTAAGAACGGCAGCCGATATCAGATGTACCAGCACTTGTAGTATAGAGACCACGTCATCCACATCACCAATATCAGATTTGTATACTAAGGGAATTTTAGTGAATAAAATTTATTGACTGGTGCTTTCACAATAACCGTTCGTTTTATTTCTGACTTTTTCTGAACTGCCTCTATGGTGTTGTTGAAACAAGCGTTACCGCTGAGCAAAAGGTCCTGGGTTCGACTCCCGGGTCGTTCAAAGTGTTATTGGGTGATTCCACCATGAATTTCTCGGATTTGTGCCCGGTTGATGGCAACAAGCTATTACATGGGACTTAAAAAAAGCAACTGGAAATGTGGTTGTACTAGTAGGTACAGCTTTTTAGTCAGTACGAGACTACGAGTTTGTCAGACGCCTCCGCTCTCCCCAGGGCGGGGGACATCCATTGAGGATTTCCACATTGTCAGAAAAAAAAAGTAGGTACAGCTGTGCTTAACGCTTCGGGTATCAATTACAGACATGCCTATAAGACATGCGATAAGGAGCTATGAAATGTATATTAATTTTAATACTTTCAATTCTAATTTTATCTTAACTTAATAAAATGTTTATTTCTAAGCCCGAGACGTGATCTGTACCTCAGGATCTTCCTATTTCTCATGTAAACCAGAGCCTTTAACTCTTGATGTCGAGATAAATAAAGATTTATGATTAGAGTAGCTAATGAATGTCAATGTGGCCTGTCTGTGTTTTTGCCTTAAAGATGAAGACAAGAAAATTGAAAGAAAAAATTATATTGCGACCCCCAGTTAACATAGAACAAGGGAAGAAAGATGATGAATAAACATAAATAGCGATAGCATGTGTGTAAATAAAAGGGACAACCTGCTATTGCTATCCACTGCCGGAAAATCCAGATTCCGTGCTATTGCAAAATTACGCAGTAAAAAACAAACCGAATCTGGGGATCGAACATTGGTGCTTATGCTCTGTGTTCGCATATTTAAGACGCAAGATGACGTACAAGGTGGAACGGACACTTCACGAAGCCGTCAACCAAACATTCTGCATGATCAAGGCAAGTAACTCTACAAAAAAATATTGGTGGGTTTTTTTTTGGGGCGAAATATCACTTTTCACGGTAGTACTCAACGTAACGCAGTCAAAATAGGAGGTATTTAAAGTAAAGTTATAGTAAACAAAATGACAAATTAATGATAAGACGGCACGGATGGCGCAATGGTTGAGCAATCGACTGCTGCGCTGCGTGTCGCTAGTTCGATCCCCGCACGGAAAAAATATTTGTATGGCCTACAGATAGTTGTTCCGGGTCTGGCTGTTTATGTATGTGAGTTTAAATGTTTGTAAACGCACCCACGATACATGAGAAATTCCTAGGGTGTAGCAATGTTTAAAAAAACAAAAAAAAACATTTGGAATGGTTGGAACTTTGACCTCCTATATCTTCGTAACTAGAAGGGTTCCCAGGCATACATAATTATACTGTCAATCATACTGGTACTAAGTTATAGTTAAATGAGAATTAGCCCTAATGCGCCTAAACCAGTTATTCTTAAATAAATACTTATCAAAGCCGACAAGCTTTTGTTATCCTTCTTGTTCTTGTTGTTGAGTGGACCATAGTCCAGACCAAGTGCCTTTCAGCTTCGACAAGTATCTTTTTGAAGTGAAACTTCTTATGCGACTTACAACAAGTTTAACGCTACCTTGGAGGGGGAATATTTTCTATTACTCACTAAGAGATAGCAGTATTACAAGGACTGTGACTACTTAGTTCTACTAGGTACGCAAGATCGCGTGCAAACAGTCATGCATTCGACTCTTCGGTGTGACCAGCCTTCGCTCAATTTCCATGAGTAGAATAACCTCGATAAACTTATGTAATAATTATGTAATAAAAATAATACAACAAGAAAACAACAAAAAATATTTAGAAGCTCAGTAAAATAACGAGAGTGAATGCGTGGCACTCGAACGCATTGTAGTATTACAAAGTTTCACTTCTTCCGCGCGGAGGGACTCCACGCACTGATTTTTTATTACACTTATTAATGTATTAATTCTGATTGGTAAACTTATTTTTATTGCATGACATAAAGTCATGCCATGTTCACTTGGAGGTAGGCAGGACGCCTGCCACGACCTTTGAAAAAGTACTATTAACATCACGTGTTATCGGTCAAATGAGTATAAATTACATATAAAAAGATAATTTGTTTAACTCTTTCGTTGTAATCATAATAGCAGACATAACATCTACGGGACGTGTGAAAGAGAGAGCGGTCACGCGTTCCGCGATACGTGTTCAGCGCTCTCTGTCCTGCAAGCGATATCTAGAAACTTCGTGGTTCGCGCAACGCAAGACGGCAGTTCGACCGCGGCGGTCACTAGGAACGCTCGCCGTTCGCGATCTGACCTTTTTCTCGCTGACATCATCGCCACCATGTGTGAAACAGAGAAATTGATATATCTCGTTAGAGAAAGACCTTTCTTATATGATATGAATGATCCGGACTACAAGAACCGGACAAAGAGACAGACAACTTGGAAGGAAATCGCCGTTGAAATGGGCTCTGGCAATGGTAAGTGAAATTACATGCTTTAATACAACGCCATCTGTGTATACTAATATAAGTTATTCGTACGTTATGTATGCGGAGTTGAATGCGACGCGATTACCGAATTGAGTGGCAATGCGTTAAGACTCGGCAAAGATCATTATGACTACGGAAGTCCGACGTGTTCTGTGCTCTCCATAACTAGCTTCGCCTGGCCTGGGCGTCGAACCAAGAACACCATGCTTTACAGTCCGACACTTGGATTAGTCAGTCACGCGGTCCGGGTCCGACTGCTTTTGGTCGTGCTTCACTTAACACATTATTAGAATACTATCAGTGTCCCACTTGTGATTAAATTCAACTTATGGTAGGAGTAGCCTAGAGGGTTTTTTGGCAAATATATTCAACAAAAAAACTTGATAGCCCTTCGGGCAGGGCCACTTTCAGTTTTCAATAAGGCCCTGGAACTTTTCATAGTATAATTTTATCGTTCTCTCATCACGCCCTTCCTACATATTGTGAGTTCCCCTTCCCGTTACACGTTACTAAAATACCGTTCTCAAAGTCAGTCATGTTAAATTAGAACTCATCACTCAACCTTATAAATCAAATTTCTCTTTCAGGGGACATCTGGAGTGCCAAATGGAAAGGCCTGAAGGACAACTTCGCTAAATACAAAAAGTCTTCGGAACCTCCTTATGACGAAAACTACAAGAAGTACAAAAACTGGCCCTGGGTAGACCAGGTGAGGTTTCTAGACGAATGCAACTTTACCAGCGGCAGAAGAATGAGATATACACCAAGCAGAGGAAGTAATAACATTGCTGATGCTAACACGGAAGATTCTAATGACGCGGAACAAGAAGTATCAACGAAAAGATCTACAAGGAAGAGACGTCACAAGGAAACACCTGAAGTTGACCAAGAGAACATTAAACCTAAAACGTATGGCATTTGTACACGGGACGGAATCGACGAATTTTTCCTAAGTTATGCGCAAACTTTCAAGAAGTTACCAATAAGAATGCAGATAATGTTAAAACTGGAGATAGCAACGCTGTTCTCTCGTTACGAATTACAGGCGGACGGAGTTACCTCTGAGGCAATCGATAATATTCCCAGGGTCGTACCGCATCCAGTGAAACTAGAATATGATTTATTTAATACCATTGACGATTAAAATGTGACTATGTTATCAGATAAGAGATAGACATATTAGTCATACTCATCATCTTTATTATCTTGCCCTTGTCCCAATTTATTTGGGGTCGGCGCAGCATGTCTTCTTCTTCCATACTTTTCAATTACTCGTCATCTCACGACACACCTCCTTTCTTGCCATATCTCCCTTCACACAGTCCAACCATCGTTTCTTTGGTCTTCCTCTACTCTTATACCCATCCACCGTCATACTCATGATATTTCTAATGACATATTATTCATACTATATCCTTGTAATGCCTATTTTCAGTCATACTAGGCCGATAGGAGCACGATGGTACAGCGCCAAAAGTTGGACTCCAACAGCGTGCTTTAATTTGGACGTTCATTTGTGGTGCCAATGGGTACCCAAAAGTATGACTGAAAGCTAGCTTTAGTTTCTTCTAGTCATAATAAAAAATAAAATGTGTATAGTAAAAAGTCGCTTTTGTTACTTCAAGCGATGTTTGGTTGACACCAAACATCGCTTGAAGTAACAAAAGTGACTTTTTCCAAATGACAGTACGTGTGAATGGACTGCAACTACAACTGAATACACTGGCGGTCGACCAATTTTCACTCTTAAGCCCTGAGTTATAAGGTTGAAAAGTGTTTGACCGTCAGTGTCTTCGGGGTAGTACTTACCACAATCACACCACGTCGCAGACAGTCATTTGGCAAAAATCCCTACGTGTGAATAGTCTAGCTTGTTATAAACTAGCTGTGCCCCACGGACGGTTGCACTCACAGATTCTCTTTTTTTTTGGCTCTTATGAGCCATAGTGTTGCGGTACCTGGGAATACGCCCTGAGTATCAGTGTGTTTATTGATTTTATCTGACAGAATAAAGTCGTTAGAGTTTATCGGTATTGAAAACTGTCGACTTTATTTTTTTGCCTTAATTGCATTGGTAGGTTTAAGTGTTGTTATTGTTTATTAAAAAAATAATCCTAAAGAAGGCGATGTTTCATTTCAAACTCTGCCTTGACCATAGTAATGTTTCAAGTTGCTTCAAATCGCATAAAGGGTTTATCGCATACTTAAAATAAATACCCAGAAATTCTTATCAATTGTATATTTGATATCAAATCTTATTACAATAACACAGCTTAACAAAAATCATTACATTTAAGTTTTCGGATCCACCCTTCTCAAACGCAAATGGCGTTCTGAGAAATAATATGAATTAATAGACCTAAGATCAGTAAAATGTCATGTACGTGCCATTATGTGCTCGGTAATATAATTATTAAGACTAAACGGTATTGAAATTGATAAAAAAATACATAATCTTCCTGACCCGTTAAAATGGTAAAAAAAAAATACGTAAAGTATAACTAATCAACAATAAATAAATAACGACATAGAGATTACAGATTATTTTTAGAAAATATTTTCAAATTTATGAAGTATTTTTTTATAATTTTAGGAAATATGTACCACTCCCTCTCATAGAGAAGATGCCTGTACGTTCCTTTTCTAGAATTTGGATCGTTTTAGAATTATAAAATATTCTCAATTTCAATACCGTTTAAAATTGTGTCATAGTATGCTTATCTGTCATTTTTGCATTTAACGTGTATTAAAAAAAAGTTGCAAATTGAGTCTCTATTATAACATTTAACTTGTTTCATTTATTAAAAACACTTCTTAAAGACTGCGATGTTTCATTATAAAGCTTGACTCATAATCATAGAACTTGATTCTAAACATTTCATTCATTGTGATTTCGATATTGTATTGAAATAATAACAAAAGGTGTTTAGTGTAACAGATAGGTTTTTTTGAAGAACTGACGCTCACCTCGACTGTTCCAAAGCAGAAAACTTTATTTAATCAGGCTCATGAGAAAAAAATCGACTGACATGATTCATTATCTGCCTAGCCTTTTGCAAACTACGTTGGTATCGACTTCCAGTCTAACCGGATTCAGCTAAATAGGTACCAGTATTTCACATGGAGCGACTGCCTATCTGACCTCTACAACCCAGTGAATTCTAAGTAATACGATACCCTTTAGTAAAACTGGTTGTCAGACTTTCGGGGGCACTGATCAGCTGACATGACTGTATAACAAGAATAAAATCAATGAGGTGAACGTTATCTCACAAAGATATACATTAAAACATTCAAAAGTTAAGAAACTAACTCCTAACATATAGCTAACATATAAATCACACCAGTTTTTTTTTTTGTAAAAACAACTAACTTTAAACATTCATTTCACATCAATCCAGTAACACCTCGTAGAGAGTCGTCTAGGAATCAACATTTATTATATTACCACATTGATATTGTCTTTTTTAATACAATCCCTAATTGGACGTCTCTTTGATTTCATCTAGCTATGACATTTGGGGGTTTCCATTTAGAGATTCACATACGACGAAACGACATTTTAATTCGAGATTCTTTAAAACGACTAGAATCACAAAGACTTCATATCCATGGCAATTTATTTTTAAAAGACCACATCTTTTATGTCACTCTAATCAAACTGATTTTGATTTCAAGGGCCATAACGAAAGTGAACAAGATCCTTGCTCTTGAACGCTTGAATGATGAATTAATTGGGGAAGGACTTTCATTCTTTTTTCAAATCTCATTGTAGACGGCGTGTCTATGGCTAGTTCTCGAGTCTGGCCAATGAAGTCAAAGACGCTATTTTGACAAATAAAATGACAAACAGATTTTAAAACCACGACGATGTTTGGAATTAATATTCGCAATTAAGTATATGAATCCTCTAAATGGAAAACGCCATAACACCAACACAAATAGTATAAAACACCAAACAGTGACGATTAGGCAAGATAGTTATAGATGTGCGTTCTATGTGAGTTCCGCACTACGACTACAAATAGTTTTACAAAACAATATAATTACAACTATCACTATCAGAGTTTATTGCTAATAACATAATTAAGATATGGATTCTAGTTCAGATATGTTAGAACTGTGTAGATATTAAAGTTTTGGTCCAAAGTATTTATATAAAATTTTGCGAGAGTTGGATACTTTAAAGATTATTAATATGTGTTTTGTGTTTGATCGGATACCAATTATTATTATACTTATTATTTAGTATTAGGTACCAAACAAGGTACTGACAAATTATAATTTAATCATAGTAGACAAAACACTTAAAACATAAATACATGGTTGAAATATTATAATAATACAGATATGAAGTATACAATATGAAGATATAATAATACATTTATCCAGATTTGATTATAGCTTATTAAAATGTGACATGTGCCAAAACAAATATCATAAATACAAGACTTAGAACCAATTAATATTCTGAAAAGTACAAACTCCAAATGACCAAGTTATAGATGACTTGATTTTATTGAGTAATGCAATAGGGCCTTAGTTTGATAGTTTCCGTATATTCGTAATGTGTTGGTTTAAATATGTTTGTTTAAGTTTTTTTTTTTTTCGTTAACAGTATATAGATTACATTTCATGATTTACAGACAGATCCGTCAATAAGTAATTTCATAAGACGATCTATTCGTTTTAAGAAATTGATTGACTCAATAAAATATCTGCGGATCGGAATATAAAAATGTTTAAAAACCACATAATTATTGATATTTCAATGGAACGACTTACCTAACTGGTAACTGTCCTCTTGACGTATATTGCTTAAAACTAAAATATAATTACAAAATTAAACTATTCGAGTATATCTTAAAATATGTATTATATACAAACTATTAAATGCATTCTAAAATAATAATGCTGTGTAATCATCTTAAAAGTCGTAAGACAAGGCAAGGTAATATGTTTTGACATAGTCATGAATGCTATCATACTCTTTACTTCTTCAAATTGGCAGAAATACGGCTGGCAAGTTTATATTGGAAAGATAGTTTACGAATTTAAGCAGTCATAATTACTGGCATCATAATTTAATACGTTTTAAAAAACTGCTGGCATTGGTCAAATATTAATGACATTAAATATGAATAGAGAGAGATTTCACTCTTGAAACCATACAGTCATCAATATAATAAAAATCCCTTAACCTATTTTTAATGTCATCATTATTAATCATTGGTTTCAAACCACAGACGGTAACCATAATGTTTTACCTATGTTCATGCTTACGAGTAGTATTCAAAATCTGTGTCTGTCATTATTGTTGTACACCTTTTCCAGTGTGGGAAAGAAATGGCGCTAGACATCCTGTATAGCTCCCTCTCTTTCCCGTACTGGAATAAAAGTAAAACAATACTGCTTTAAGACGTCATGGTAGGCCAGCAGTACATAATACTAAAACACTGGCACCTGGTGGTAGCCGCAGTAAGATCCAAACACAATTCCAGTAAAAAATATTGCTGGTACAGACGCCAGAACATCACACTGTCAAAACCAACCAAAACTGTCAAATTTTCCCAATCAATCTTGAACCTAATTCTTTAAGGATAAAGTTGAAATTCTATTCAAGAAATTTGACATATTTTTTTTGGTTGATGTGCTGGCATCATTACACGCATATACCAGGCATATACATAAAAGTAAAATAATTTAATGATTATACATATATTTCAACATAAACTCACTGAGTATTCATAGAAGTCTTGTAAATTGCCACTGAAGCGATGACGCCATATTTGGAGCATAGGTACGTCTTCGTGGAGACTTGAGAGAGCTTTTCAATGGCATTTTTATAAAAACATTTTCTGTGCAGTTAGCGAAACGAATACTGAAGCGATAATGCCCTTCATCGCAGAGCCGGCTTTGATACTATTTCTGTCATAATTATCTTATCAACATTTTGTAGTTATATTACTTTTTTTTTAACTCATTGGTTTGATATTTTTACGTCCAATCTCTTACAGGATTTGAAACATTATCAAAATGTCTTATTTGTGTGTCGAATTATATTTGCAGTATTGAAACAAGCAAAACTCAAAGCCGGCACATAATCGAACCACCGACTGTGCAAATTGTATGTACCGACACACAATCTAACTAGATATTTTTAGTAATAAAAAATCAAATCTCCATTTGTGGAGATAACGATATTGTAAGTGTTCCCATAGTCGAAGTTTCAGGGACGTAGGTCCCTACGACACGGAGCCTCGTTTGAGGAAAATCGTCCAAATACGTTGGTACGTCTAGCTTTGGTTAAGGACGGCACAGGAGGTGTGGTAGTGTGAGATTATAGAAGGCCTCTGTCCAGTTCTTTGCGCAGCATCCTGGATAGTTTGAGAACGTCCTCGTCGACCTGGCCGGCGAATAGTGCGTCAAGGAGCTCGCCTCGGGAGGCAATGGCAAACACACCGGCCAGCCTGGAGACCGACTTGTCTGTGAGGTGTCGCTCTACTACTGCTCTGTAAAGGGGAAAATCAGGGACTTAAAAACACCTTCATAAAGGTTACAGAATAATAAGTGTTACATGTTGAATTGGTAACAGAATCAAATATGTAACACTTTTAAATGTGTTTTCAACCGTAGCATATCTGTAACAGACATAAAAGTGTTAACAGTGTTAATAAGTGTAACAGGTAAACGCAGCGTCCTAAAGTATAATTGATTATTTCAGTTACACATACTAACACTTATTAACACATATAAATGATAAACGATGTTTATTTTGCAAATAGGTTTTTACAAACACTTTTACACGTCATTTTTTTTTTAAACTAGATGGGGCCGGTCTTTCGTACCTGACTACTCTGAGAAGAAACAGCCGAAACAATATAACGTTACGGTTTGATTCGGTAACATTATTGTATCTGTTACATTTTAAAGTGTTTTTCTGTTTAAAAAAAAAAAAAACTGCTAAAAACACTTATTACGGTTACAGTTTGAGACCCTGAGGGAAATAACAAAATTGTCAATAAAAAAATCTAGCTTACTAGATTTGTACTTATACAAAATAAATTTTGGATCCAGATTCTCAAAGCACCTTTACATTCACATATAACAAATACAACCAACTGTCCTAGAATATGTGGCTTTTCGTTACTGATGAGGTGCTTACTTGAGGGACTGATGAGATTCACGCAACGCGTCCTGTAGGAATCCGCGGTCGTATGAGAAGTCGACCTCGCAGAAGGACACCACGGCCATCAGGACAGTCTGAAAGATGGAGATTAAAGGAAAACGTAAGTAAAGGAACTGGAAATAAGTTTAAAATTAAAATTGAATCAAGTAAAGTATTGAACATTTTAGATGTTAGAAAGGAAAAGAACAACAGATGCAATAAAAAAGAATTCTACGTTGCAAAAAAACTTTAAACACTGCGTTTAATGTAAGTGAAAAAAAACTCAAAACATGGGCTATCTAGCTTCAGAATCGGGTTTTGGTTGAAAGTTTATTGGGCTCCACCCATTCCAAGATTCCAATACTCATCTTCTCGAGTGACTAGTACCAGTCTCTAGCTAGAACTTCGCTAAGAAGCAGAAAGGGAAGGCCTTTGCGCAGCAGTAGGACAAAAGAAAGGCTAACAAAAAAAAAACTATATTCGCTATAAACTCAAACTCAAATCATTTTTTTTCAGTAAGACCATTACTCTCAGGAACTCACATGGAACTTAGAGCGGAAGGCCGCGAGCGCTCGCTCATCGGCCGCGGACAGCTGGCCGTGTCTACGAAGCACGCCCAGCTTCACGGCAGACTTGATCACGTGCTTCACCAGCTTCTCCGCCTCACGCTTCTCCACCCGCTCGCGGAGTACTGTCAGGAACTGGAAGTGAAACGTTTAGATCTAAGTTAGACTGAATGAGGCTGGCACAGGGCTGTGGAGATTGGCACAAAAAACCCAGCTGTGGGTGAATGTAGGCTGTGTATGATCATGATGATGAAGGGAGACTGGATGTAGAAAGCATAGAACGTTTTGTGGACAACTTTTGACATGAGACAGGTCTACATTTTGCTGTAGACTGCGTTGTGAATTAAAGGTAATGTGCATTCTGCTTCGAATCAATGCTAAAGATGTCATATGACACTTTAATGTTAAAGATGTTTTTAATTATTAGTTTTCCGGTACTTCCAATTTGGCATATGAAAAGTAGGCGTTAATAAGTCAATTCATAAACAAACTAGGCGAAATTTAAGCGTGGTTAAGTCCGACTTAGTTCAGTTCATGACTAAGAATACCAGTTATAGTTACCCAGCAGGTACTAACCTGGTCCAGCAGCTTGGCAGCATGCTCGTCAAGCACGAGTGCACGCGCACTGGCTGCGCCGCCGACGCGCGACAGGAACTTCTTCTGAGCGCGCAGCGAAATGTCGCGGGCGCACCACGCGCCGCCCTCCATTGCTGTTGACAAATAAAATAAGATCGTTAGCTAAGTAAGTTTCGAGTCTTAACGTGATATTAAAGGATTAACAAAATCTTCATCAAAATCCGTGATATTGAAGGATGATATGGCAAGAAAGGAGGTGTCTGATGGATAAGGGCAAGAGTATGAAGATGATGATACAATATCTTAGTATTGGAGGACCATCGTGGTAATTTGGTGAAGATTAGAAGGTTAGTGTCGTTGATGGATGCTATAAATAATGGGAAGGCACACTTCTGCCTATCCTTTCGGAAATTGCAGGCATGAGGCGTGATTAGGTATGTTGTTGTTAATAAGAAAGTATTAATTGAAACCCTAGACAAGAAATAAACAGGAACAATGCTACCAGACGCAAACAACAGAATGCTTCAGACGAAAGAAAATACGAAAACAATTTAAGACAAAAGAAAAGCATTTAATGTAAACGATTTGAAGATAAGTAATACCACGCCATTACTAGCGCATTCCAGCGTTCCGTGCTCTTAAGAATAAAGTTTTTGCATTTTCACCGTTCAGTAGCTCATGATTATTCGTAATTACTCACGAATGAAATTCAAATTCATTTATTTTGTGAACATAAGTGAAAAATAGGTGGTAAACTATATAACATTCAGAAACTATCTATTTCCGCTGTTAAGCATACAAAATTTTTCTATAAATTACGTAGTGTACATGAAATTAAATTTACTTCAAGAAAATAAATAATCTCAATGAAGAACAATACAATTTGGTTAACTAAATCATTAAAATCATCAAATAAGATTACATTACATAAAATGTCAACTATAATTACAAAATTAAAATCACATGCATGGAATGTCAGGGTTATGTGAATATAAGTAAAAGTCAAAGTATACACTTTGACTTTTTTTTTTAGAGCGAATAGGAATAATAAATAATATTTCAACAAAATCAAAATCTGGACTCGAAGATCAAGAAATCGATAATTTTATTCTAAAACAAAACAGTGACCTAGATTGCTGAAATTAGATTAGCTAATGATGAACGATATATCGTTAATGCCCAATGCCAGTGCAATTATTCAAATATATCAAACAATTTTGCTAAACTATGGAACAGTTTTACTCGCAATGAATTTTAATTTATGCAATTTCGCATCTGCCCACAACAGTCGATTGTTTACAATTGCCTAGAGGAATCTGTTTCAATTCTGTGCAATGAATGATATTGTTTTCAATTGCATCTCTGGTAACTAGGACATTGCATTGTGGGTTGCTTGCTTTATTACGTCTGTTTATCGTTCTAAATCTTCATGAATCATATCATGTGATACTATCGCAAGTGCATATGTGTTCATCTGAATAATTACATACATTATAAACACTGATACATTATTTATTTATAAGTAGGAGAACCAACAGCTAAAACAGATGGATAACAATTGCATAGTAACACAGAGCTAATTACAATAACGATTTCCCATCAATTTCTGGAATTATTTCCATACGAACACAAATATATTTTACTGCCAATGAGGAAACATCCTTAATTAATTAATTATTATTTTAGAATACCAAACAGTTCCATCATAGGAGCTTATCAACTTGATCAATACTGTTTCAAAAACTATTAATACCGTTTAATACTGTCAATACTGTTTCAAACATAACTTCAATACCAAACTTTCTATATCCAAAAAATAGACCACCCAGCTACTTGGGTGTCTGTAAACAAGATAGCTGTACCCTTTGTCGTCGGTAACCATGGCAACCGACGCGACGGTAGCAGACAAATCGTCGTCGGATATTGTGATCCTATCTGGGGGAGGGTTCGGTTCGTGACGCAGGCAACCTCGCTTGAACAGGTGAGCTTCGACTTGTGAATGGCCAGGTACATGATGAGTCCCGAAACTATTTATAGATTTTAGTTGGGGAATGTTTGAAAGAAGAATTCAACGGTGGAAATTTGAAAGGTCGGATACATGAGTGTGCCGCCGGATTTTTAACATTCGACGATGAGCTGAACGTAGGAAATCCAACAAAGCGCTTAATACAGGTTGAATCGGTTGTCAGAAATTTGAGAGAGAGCTTGCTTTAGAGTAATTAGAGTTGGCTTTGTTCAAGATCTGTGCCACACATAACAACTCTGTGTCTCCTTCTCAAACCCTGACAAATTAACAGACAAGTACCTACTGAACATCATCTCTGTATTCGATTATTGCAACACGTCATCCTATGTTGACCTTAGAGCAGCTGCATGTTATTAACATTGCAGCTGCTGAAACCCACAGCTGGTAACTCTTCTAATTGCCCCGTACAGTCAGATCAATTTCATTAATTGGTTTGTCACTCTCTAACAACCATGAAAATTACACGGCAAATAATAAACTGACCACAATAATAATTAAGTTTAATTTTATGACCTCATCTATGTCAAAAATTACTCGTTATTAAATGGATAAAAATAACTACTGTTCGCCGGTGATCCATGAAACAAAGCTCCAAGAAGCGCAGGATGTCTTTAAAAATAAGCAAGACAATTTCAATAGATGGAAACTAATAAGTAGGTGCGTGCAGGGTCAGATCGCTCCATGAACAATTCTGGTATTCAGCTGCAATCGGTTAGACTAGAGTTGATCAAAACAATAGTTGGTAAAAGCCTAGACAGATTAAAGTAGTAACAGTTGAAAAATATCAGCTCTTTTACCACGTACTCAAAATCAGAACGATCAATAGGACCCAGAAACACCCATTTGAAGTGTTGCCAAAACCGATACAATATTTTGCTCTAGTAGCACTGGTTACCCGTTGGCTACTGGTTACAGCTGCGAAATGCCGGCTGAATGTCCAACGAGATCGTATAAACGGACTCTGTCACCTGTTAAAGATTTTCAATAGTTTGGCTTAAATATTAGACTTATATGGGGTCTGATATCTGTTGAATGGTTCAAGGATTACCAGTTGGAGAGATAGTCACTCAGTTAAAATATTGGTATTCAGCTGTATGAGTTTAGACTGGAAACTAACTCCAAAATAGTTATAAAAGGCTAGGATGATGATGATGTTTGGTGTGAAATGGAGTACCTACTAATATCAATGTTTTCATCATCTGCATTTTCCCAAACTATCTTGGGGTCGGCTTCCAGTCTAACCGGATTCAGCTGAGTACCAGTATTTTACATGAAGCGACTGCCCATCTGACCTCTACAACCCAGTAACTGGGTAATACGATACCCCTTGGTAAGACTGGATGCCAGACTATTGGCTTCTGACTACTCGTAACGACTGTCAAAGATCTACAAATAACAGCCGGGACCACCGACTTAACGTGCTTTCCGAGGCACGGAGGAAACTTGGTATGTAATTATGGTCACCCATCCACGGACCAACGGCAAGCATGGCTTAACCTTAAAGATCGACCCATGCGGCTGTTATTATTTAGCCACGAGTTTTCATTGAATCGATATAAGTCCACGGATTTGCATAATGTGCAACGTGCAGTGTGTTTTTCAGAAAAACAATTATTTGAGATAAATTTGTTTCTATTTATCAAAAAAGGCAACTGCTAGCTAATGATACACTAGAACCATTAGTTATTCGAACATTTTCAGCCAGTCACTCCACCATTGCTCAGACACCTGTATTATTCACAAGTTCATTGTCAAAAATACAACCAAGGTCGGGTGAAGCTATCGATTTCATTGCCACGCATTATTATCGTTTAATGATATTTTTCATCCACGTAGATTAATCATATTATTTTAATGAGAATCGAAATTGCTTTCAGTCTGAGTGGTAGTCGAGGGGGTTTGAAAAAGATATCACCTTTTAAGGTGATGGGAAATTAGTCGAAAGAAGGCGAATTTCTGCAAAAGAAAGAAACATGGCGTAGCATCGTGGAGAGCCGAAGACGTTAAACGTGGCGGTCTGGATGCGGGAAACTGAAACCTGGGAGTTGTGGTCAAGTAGAATTTGATAAACATGTGAATTCATTGAGACTGTTTTAGTCCACCGAAATATGAGATAAAAATTAATACTTTTAAAATTAAAAGCAAGAAAAACTCAAAGACAAACTCTTTATTGCATTCATGTGTACATTTAATTGTTACATATATGTAAGTAAGTTCCAACATGAAATCAAGGACAAAACAAGCATCCAGTGAGTAGGCATACTGGATTGCAAGTTTGTTAAACAAATAAATTATTATCGATAATATTACTAGTATTAGGTTTATTTATGTAGTTAATTTAATTAATATCATGAGGTTATTAAATTATTTTATTTATGTCTATTAATTATTATAATTTTTTATAAGTTCCATGGAACCATGAGATGAAAGCCGTTTTAAACATTTTTCTCGCTACAAACTAAAATGTTACTCAAGGCAATGGTTATAAAGTTAGAAACTACTTGCAAGTTAGGTAGTGAGTGTTAGGTTTTATGACTAAGTCTGCTCCATTTCCAGTAGTTTGCATGCAGATTATGAGATTACTCGTCGAAACTTCTTCAAATTCAGTTTTAAAGTGATTTTATAACGGTTCGTTGGAAGTGCATGATTTGCATGATAATTTTGCTGCTTTGCTGAATTTTAAAATTTTATTTTTGCCTTCGTTTGACTCTTCGCTCAAGTATTGTTAATTCAGTAAAGGATTATTAACAAATTCTAATTTCAATTAAGATTTTAAACTGTCGAACCTGCCATTGTTCTTTATAATTTTATCCTATTTTAAAAGAACTACCGTTGAATTTAAGGTTCCATTCAATGCTTTTGAATCAGATCACAATTATCGATAAAATTCTAAGCGTGACGACCATCTAGCTGATTGAAATGAATCGCGTTCCGAAGTTCCCCAGACGAAAGTAAAATTAACCTGTTATTTTCTCTTTAAAATATCTGGATTGAAGAAAGGTAAAAAAGGTGGTTATGGTTATAGCTAGGGCCATTTGATATTCGACACCAATATTCTCCTTTTTCTTGGTTGGGTTTTTAACGAGAACTGTAATTTTTAAGTTTTTAAAAATCAATACATTGGTTTAGGCCTGTATGAACAATTCATAAAAATGAGAGGTTTATTTGATGTTGCTTTACGCATTCGAAGGTATACCTAGGAGAATAGTCTATTTCCAGATTTAATCGAAACCCTGTGTCTTACGATTAAAACACAATGGTCAATAGAAAAAATAGGTATACCATGATAACAGCATGTAATATTTACAAACCCTATTAGACAGCTGTTTGTAAACCACATGACTCACAAGTCTAAATTAAAATTCTAAATACTTAATCAAACAATGACTAACTTTGGTAACAATGACTAAGTATCTACTAATTGTTTTATAATAAAATTAGTAATTTGAAAACCTATAACAACGAAGTAAGGTTGAAACTTGAAGACAGCCTTGCAACTCGAACTTAAAGATCTTTAGTGAAACTGATGACTAAGCGAGTAATTTTCACAGTGTATATGTACTAAAAAGGCGCGCCCATATAGCACTTTCCGCCGGATTCTGATAAGGGAATATTACCATATTGCGTGCTCCACAAGCCTTGAAGATTGGAGGGGTGCCAAACTTTGTACCTACACCAGTCTGGAGTCATTTACAGTAGTTTAGGTCCCGCTATAAAGGGGATGACACATATGCGGTCGTCTGCTCGAGTTTATGAGAATAGGTATGATTTGTGAAACTTTCTTATCACCTGGGCTTTAGGAGGGGACGTAGATAGGACCAATGTTGTCGTATCATTTTATGAGTGCGTGCGAAATATTTGCGGGAGAAAGGGGTAGCAAACATTTGGGTAGAACTTTTCTGATATAAACATCAAAGAAAATAAATTTAAGATTGCTAACTTAGTTGTTGCTCTATACACTATAGTAAATGGTGTATTCCCGCTGTCCCCACTGGCCTTGCCCCCACTTGTAGGGCGAAGTAGTGGGGACAACGAAACAACAATTTTCTGATTTCCCGTTGTCCCCGCAGGAGGGGATGTCTTACTGGGGATATCGGGAATACACCTAGTAAATTACCTCATCATCATCATCTTCACTTTTTCGATCGGCTTCCAGTGCAATCGCATGCAGCTGAACACCAGTATATGGAGCGACTGATTATCTAACCTTTACAATTAAGTTACTGGGTGATACCCCATGGTAATACTGATAGACAGATTTTCGGGCTTCTGACTAAGCCGACAACAAAAGACTGATCAAACTTAACCCACTGTTTCCTTTTCTCGTATTATGTGCACAATGTCTAGTTCTATCCGCGCCCCTACAATGTCAATGTTCTGATTTAGCTGGCCCAGACCTTGGGGCGGTCATCTTGATTACGGCTTTACGTAACACAACCCCTTCTAACCTTCTATCCGAATGGTAATGGGTTTCGGCGACGGTGGATTACCGGTATGACGAGAATTGAGCCTTTTTTTCGGTCAAGTTCAGATTAGAAAGGTCTTGGCCGTGTTTATGTTGATAGAGTGTAATTTAGTCTAGCTTGGAAGTTGGATATAAAGGGTGTAAAACACCTCTTAACAAAGCCGAAAGGCACTGGTTCTCCCTGTCACACAGTGGAACGAATGTATGGGAGCGGTTGGACGTAGACATGTCCGAAAAAAAAGAGTAAAATTATGCCAAACTAATGATGCCATCTTATTCGATTACTTAATGCCTTCATAACTTGTGGTGATGAATTTCTTCATAACTCCCATATTTCGGGAGTAATTTGAGAAAATGTGAAATTTTACTATGAAAATGAGTGTATCGAGCTCTCTCCCTCCTGATTCCGGGCTTGTTTCAAGTAGCGGTCTCTAATATCATAATGCTAATACTAAGAGCTATATTTAATACTAAGACACATAGTGCGCCAAATGTGCACTTTCTGGGATAAAGAGTGATGTTTATTTTATAACACAATTTTTTTATTTTTTGTTTATTTTGTTGATTAAAACCGTTTTTCTAAAGGTTTACCTTATTACAATAACATTTCTGAGCAGCCAATTAGAGAAGATATAAGCTAATTAGGATATATAATTAGGGACTTAAGGTTTACATATAAAACTGATGCACTAATGATTACTGATAAGAACATTGCTATTATTTAATTACTAAATGGCTCTTAATACACTAATTTAGCATGCATCATTTACTAATTATCACAATAACTAATTACCTTGCAATATTTAACAAAGGATACCTGGGATACCTGGATTTTATATAAATAGGTCACTATTAGTAACTTTAAAATCAGTGTTGATTTACACCTCGTTGTATCCAAGCTAATCTCGCAATGTATTTTCCAAATTTTAATACAAATCTTGATATTCACGTTGCTTTATGCGCACGCGCACATAAAGATTTACGCGACTTTAACTATTTGTTCAGTGTTTTAAAAGATAACAGTTGTGTTCAGTTATGTGAAAGTGCTGAAACAAGTTTAAAAGACTGGTGTCGTCGATTTTGCTACCGCATTTATGCAAAATGGACACAGTCTGGAAGAAGCACAGATAAGTTTCGGAAGAAACATGAGATTTGGCTACAGGCTGCAATTCAATGGCCGGAATTACAGAATGAAAATATGGAACCTTCTACAGAAAATATAAGTGACGTCATCGAGCCCATAATTTCTCCTGCTAAATCTAATGCTTCAACTTGTACACATCCTAGTCCTCGTAAATCTTTTGAGGACCTTAGTAACCGGCAAAAAAGAAGACGCACTGAAGATAGTCTTTCATGCAGCAGTAGCAGCGCTGAAATTATGTTTTCGGCCGAAAGGGCGCTTCAAAAGGCAGGACAAAGCGATACAGCTTATGTTATGAAATACTTGACGGAGAATCCAGAAGAGGCCTCAAAAATCAAAGCCTTCATTGAAGGTAAATCAATTCAGGTACGGGAAATATCCCCTTTGAAGGCATTGGCTCTTTATGTATCGATGAACTTATCGAAATGGCGCTATAACACTCTTCGGGATTTCAACACTCAAGAAGGAGCTCTTCAATACCCGAGTTACTACATGTTGGTTAAAGAAAAAATTAAGTGCTATCCGGCCAAAGAAGATCTCACAGTTACAGAGAGCTCTGCAAAAATCAAATTACAAGCCTTGATGGATTTAACCTCAAGAAGACTTATTAGGTCGTTAGAAACCCCTGTTGATCCCAATCAACAGCTCGTATTGACCAGCAAATGGGGTTTTGACGGATCATCTAGCCAAAGCATTTATCATCAAAGGACGAGTGAAGATGAGCAAATCGATCTTGCTAGTAATTTTATGATTAGTCTTGTACCACTGCGGCTCGTCTCAAAAGGTGTAACAATTTGGGAAAACGAGCGACCATCTTCCACTTCATTTTGCCGGCCAATATTGTTTAAGTTTATAAAGGAAACCAAAGAAAATGTGCAGAGAGAGATGGCTGAAATCGAAGCAGAGATTGAAGCCTTAACTCCATCCACCATCACTGATGGAATTAGTGTCAAACACCAACTGCTGTTGACAATGATTGATGGTAAAATTCATTCCATTATATCCAATACAGCAGCTTCAGTGTGTGACATATGCAAGGCTTGTCCTAAAGAAATGAATAATTTAGAGTTAATCAAAGATAAACACGCAAACGAGGACATGTATAAATATAGCTTAAGCACCCTTCACGCTTGGATTCGCTCAATGGAATGCTTATTACACATTTCCTACAAATTAGACATAAAATCATGGCAAGTAAGGGGTGATATAGCAAAAAGGCAAGTTGATGACAGGAAGAAAAGAGTTCAAGAGGCTGTAAGAAGAGAAACGGGCTTACTTCTCGATGTTGTGAAACAAGGCAGTGGATCCACCAACAATGGCAACTCGGCAAGGAGATTTTTTGAAAACTACACTAAATCTGCTGAACTGACCGGAATAGATGCTATGCTTTTAAGAAAAATCTGTGTGATCTTGCAGTGTATTTCATCAGGAGAGAAGATCAACGTAACTAAATTCCGAGAGTTCTGCTTTGATACTGCTAAGCTTTACGTGGAGTTATACCCATGGTATTATATGCCTTCTTCACTTCATAAAATTTTAATGCATGGGCCAGACATAGTTCAGAACATGTCAATTGTGCCCATTGGTTTTCTATCCGAAGAGGCATCTGAGGCTAGAAATAAAGATTTTAGAAAATATAGAGAGGGGCATTCTCGAAAGCATAGCAGTATCTCATGCAATGAAGATATTATGCACAATCTTTTACTGTCTTCTGATCCACTTGTTACAAGTATCCGTCCAAAAGGAAATAAGTTTGTAAAAAAATCTTCTTTTAAGGAATTTTATGAGCTTACGGATTCTGAGAAAAGTGATATCGAATTTGTTAACATAAATGATTTAGCGGACATCGATTCTGAATTTGAATTAATTGATGATGATGATGATGACGAAGATAATTAAATGATGTTATTGTTTTAAAATGTGTAACTTAGTAAATTAGAGCTTACATCTTAATTATTTATTGTACTTTTAATGAAACTAGGTAATTTATTATCAACTTACTTAAAAGTCATACTCTCATCAGTTCTTGTGAATATTTTTGTTAATATATATTTCTGTATATATATAATATATTTATAGACCTCTTAATAAGTCTGTCTGCGGTTTAAAGTAAATACAAATGGGGAAAAAACGTTTTTTTTTTTTAAATTTTCATTTCCTTTTATCCCAGAAAGTGCACATTTGGCGCACTATGTGTCTTAGTATTAAATATAGCTCTTAGTAATAGCATTATGATATTAGAGACCGCTACTTGAAACAAGCCCGGAATCAGGAGGGAGAGAGCTCGATACACTCATTTTCATAGTAAAATTTCACATTTTCTCAAATTACTCCCGAAATATGGGAGTTATGAAGAAATTCATCACCACAATTTATGAAGGCATTAAGTAATCGAATAAGATGGCATCATTAGTTTGGCATAATTTTACTCTTTTTTTTCGGACATGTCTACGTCCAACCGCTCCCATACATTCGTTCCACTGTGTGTCATTGCGATATTTTTTTTGTTCTACACCATACCTGGGAACCTTCTAGTTACGGAGATATTAGGGGTCAAACTTCCAACTTTTTGACAAGTATTTTTTTAAATACAAGTTTTTAATGTAAGATTTTTTTAAACACCTCCACGACCCCTGTACTATTCAATCCGTTCATCAGCACAATGTTTTGAGTGCGTTACATTGAGTTCTACCACAAAAAATGATTTTACACCCCCCAAAAAAAAGTACTTAGTTTCATGTACAGAATGCTTGGTTGACGGCTTCGTGATGAGGTGATTTACACCGTGTATACCTATGTACATCTGTGATAATAATTAAAACCTACCTATTATACATAAACAGAGGTTTTAAATAAGTAAGTACAGTCAGTGGAACGTGTAAAGCAAAAATGAAAATCTTTTTTTTTTTTTTTAAACAAGTTTTACCAGATGTATCAAATTGAATGTACATGTACACGTACAGACCATATTCTGCCTCTTTAGGGCATGCAAACTTATACATTACATAGTACAGTCATTGCCCTTTATCTGACCTGTCTTCTCCTATTCTTCTTTGGAAGAGAGGGCAGATATGCCAGGCACTGGCTGTACTGTAAAACCAGGGAGTTTTAATAAGAAGAAAAAACCGGCCGAGTGCGTGTCGGACTCGCGCACGAAGGGTTCCGTACCATTATTTATAAAAACGAGCAAAAAAACACTTTTTTGTATGGAAGCTCCCTTAAATATTTATTATATTCTGTTTTTAGTATTTGTTGTTATAGCGGCAACAGAAATACATAATCTGTAGAAATTTCAACTGGCTAACTATCACAGTTCATGAAATACAGCCTGGTGACAGACGGACGGACGGACAGGACGAACGGACAGCGAAGCCTCAGTAATAGGGTCCCGTCCCATCCCCGATCCCCCTTTGGGTACGGAACCCTGAAAAAGAGTATTTTATTTTATTTATTCAGGGACAATACAATAACAGGGAGAGTAGTCGGTTTAGTTTTATTACTTTTATAAAAAAATGCTAGTCAGTTATCCTGAAGTTTTTCCGACTTTGTTAGTTCATATAGATTAAACTTGAAGACTGTGCATAAAACGGAATAACTTTGCCAAAGTTTTAGTCATAGACGTATGTTTTGCAAACTACGTGTGTAGTTTACAGTTCTTTTATACAAAGAATAGGTTACAAAGGAAAATAGAGGTTGGAGTATGCCGTACATGTGTCACGCACCACAACGTGATGTAGTTGCAGACGAATTGAAAACACACCAGTGTACTCGAATCAGTTGATTTATGCTCTACAAACAGTTTTGGTTTTTGTTTGTCATGTAGATCTACATACAAGAGGTGTATCCACTCTAGGCAGTTTGCCAGAAATCGAATGAACCGACTTTTATCCCTAACTATGTCCTGACTAGTCACACAAATCCGGACGTGATTGATGACACCAAATACATGCATTTTGTGTGCTTCACTATCAACCTTTTTATGTAGCTGGCTCGTGGCTAAATAATAACAGCCGCAAGGGTCGATCTTTAAGGTTAAGCCGTGCTTGCCGAGCTCGGTTCGTAGATGGGTGACCTTAATTACATACCGAGTTTCCTCCGTGCCTCGAAAAGCACGTTAAGCCGTTGGTCCCGACTGTCATTTGTATATCTTTGACACTCGTTACAAGTAGTCAGAAGCCGAAAGTCTGACATCCAGTCTAACCAAGGGGTTTCGTATTACCCAGTTACTGGGTTGTGGAGGTCATATAGGCAGTCGCTTCATGTAAAATACTGGTACTCAGCTGCATCTGGTTAGACTGGAAGCCGAGCCCAACAAAGTTTGGGAAAAGGCTAGGCAGATGGATATTGATGTGTTTTTTTAAAATTCAATATTTCGGTTTTAAAAACAACACTGTATACAAAACTCAATTTCAAAAAAAGATGTCGAATGGTGGGTTTTACAATCATAGATTTATTTGGGAAATCTTTTGCCACCACGTTGTGGGTGTTTTAGGCACCTTTGGCGTGATGTTTAGCGTTTATTTTATAGTAGGTCCGAATTTTTACATGTAGGACATTAGACCAACACTGTACAAATGGCAATTGCAAGTAAATTATATATTAGTAGGTATGATTAGGTCGTATTGAAAGAGTTTTATGTGGTTCAGACCCCAAAAGTCAATAACCTCATTAACAGCAATAGCTACCCTTCATATAATAATATTACTTATATTAAATGTGTTCACAGATTTCTGTCCTCAATATCGCCCCGATTTTTATCATAACCCAAAAAAATCTAGATTGTACATTATTTTAATTTATGATAATGAGTTTTCCCACGAAAACGCGCAGGAATTGCTTGTATTTTTTTTATTGCTGGTGGGACATTAAATCATTTTTATATATAATAAAAAGAATATCAGCAATTTTCCGATCGACCAAAGTTAATTAAGGTTTTAAGTATCCAATATTTCGACTATGCCTGAAGTGACTGACGACCGCCACGCTGACATTGCTCTTTTTACAGTTAAGGAAACAAAATGTAAGCGCTATAAGATTTAATTCGCACCTCAATATTTTTCTGCCTGGAGAGCATAGAAAGAGTGACACTCGATCAGCGATAGTGAAGAAAGTAAAAAAGAAATTAACTGGATTGACTTACAGTATGACCACTTTAAATTGGCTGTTCAAGGTGTTAGAAAGAGATACGGTTGCCCTGGAACACAAAGGGCTAAGAAGGAACATGGATGGGTTTTAGTCAGTACAAGTCTGACACTCCCTTCCACTTCGCCCAGAGCGGGAGAAGTCATTTGATGATTTCCCATCCGTAAAAAAAAGGTGGCGGTGTCAGCTAGACTTGGTGCATTTATTTAAGTTCTGTGTTTACCCACCTGCACAGATAATTTGGTTGAAGTGAACAGTATGACCACTTTAAGTTTGCAGTGCAAGGTGCGCATCGATATCAAGCAAGGCAAGGCAAGAAAAGTGTTTGAAGACTTTCGCTCCTTGACTGTACCTACTACCTATATACTTTTACTTATCTCAACCTCGACTACGGAACTGGCCGGATTTGGAAGTTGTGTAACAGCACAAGAGCCCATAAATGTATAGCCCAATGGCATACAATCGCGTAATCTGGAAGCCTGAAAAGCCGGCACAAAACCGAGCCACTGGCCTCAGCTACATGCCGCATGGTCGGTATTTGATACAATTACATAGGAATATTACATTGACTTCAATTTAAAGTTTAGTAACGTAGGAAAAGTGCAAAAGGCAGATAAAAACCGGAGTTTCTTACCGGTTCTTCTCCATAGAAAAACGCTGGGAAACGACCCACCAGAACCGCGCCGATGGGGGCTTATGTGAAATAAAATAATTTGTTTTTTTTTGCTACGTAATCTATACAAGCTGTTGTTTTGCATCCTCGTCAAATTCAAGGAGGTAGTATGCTAATGATTCTCGACCCAAACCAATAATAAAATGGGTAGTTTACTTTTTTTTATTTATTTATTTACAGAAATTGGTAAGTTTGAACCACCCGTGTTTTAAACGCGGTCCGTTTGATCCTCGCCCTGTAACCACGCTTTCACACTTACAAACATTCGCAATTTTTTTTCGATAATTTCTTATTCCCTTGAAATACTGACAAACTTAATCGTTTTCAGGTAATTTTGGCAACAAAGCCGTCTGAAATAGGATCTCTCTCATGCATGATAGATTTTCAGCTGAATTTTCCTTGAACTCACAGATACGTCCATAACATAGTCGTATTCTAATGGGTGAATTCGTTAAACCCTCAGTTGCCGACACGATCGCTCCTTGGATCGGCCGCGTGTATTGTGCTCGTGTGACACACGTATTTGAATAACAATCGCCGGCGCATACGCACCAATGGGCACAAACAGGAAAACCATGTACTGATACGGACAAAAGGCTATCGAGATGACTTTAAATGCGGTTTTTGAAAATCAAAATATTTCTGTTGTTGTGACAAAGAGTTTTTAGAACTTTCAAATTATGTATACTTTCGGTACAACAATCAACATAACATTATAATCCAAGTACTGTATATTTTGTTTTCTTATTTGTGTAATCAAATATTTATGAGGTCTTGGCTTCCGTACGTTTTTTCACGGGTGACCTCTAAAATCAGCGCTGTGCTGGGGGCCCCATAGCACAGCATCATGCTGAGTGGTAACCTGCTTGTCGGAGTTACGACGTGCAAGCTAATTTTTTTTTGTTCAGTCCTGGTTGATTTATAAATATTTGTTAAGCGCTGTTTGTTTATTTATTTCTATGTCATTTTGTATGCACGTCCGCAGTGACAAATAAATAATGTTTTCTTTCTCATAAGCAGAATGACTCAAATTCTTGAATTTGTACCGTAATGAATAATTTATTCAGACCGCTAAATAATCGAATATTGTGTACACTATACACTAAATAATCAACACAACAAATGTTGGCTGCGATAAAATCACTGATTTTCCATAGCACCTTTTGTACTAAATACCACCATATTGTTGTCAACAATCCCACCTGATGTGGTAGTTACCCAGTAAATTGTTTACATGTGAGGCGGATGTTTTGCATCGGCCAGTGTGGTGACGATAGTCTTCTGTTTATTCCTTATTTTCATAACGACAGAGATGGCGAAGGAAAAAGTGTATTTGATTGTTAGTTTTGGTTATACAGGGTTATTGGTAATAATATTATGTCGGGAATTCGTCGGCATACAGGGTCATTTGCACCCAAACGACCCCAGTTTTTCTAATTAATTTTCAAAGTGACATGCTAGGTGACACTACATTCCGGCTCGCTACATGTCTGCGTTTGGGCGCTCCTAGCGGGGTCGGATAGCGCGGCACGCTAGCATTAATGATCTAATTCGTCGTGCTCTTGCCACCGCCGGGGTGCCAGCTGTCTTAGAACCCAATGGCTTGGCACGTGTCGATGGGAAGAGACCAGATGGTATGACCATAATGCCATGGAAGTTGGGTAGGCCTTTGGTGTGGGATGCGCCTTGCGCCATCCCATCTTCCTAGCACGGTGAGCTGCGCTAGGGCGGCTGCTGCAGGCGCTGAAAACCTTAAACGGCGCAACTACAATAATTTAATTGGTAATTATGTATTTGAGCCGTTTGGGGTTGAAACACTAGGGCCATGGGGCCCGAGTGCCCATCTTGTGTTTCGGGATATCGCCAAGCGGTTGGTCGACGCTTCACGGGACCAGAGGGCTGGCCTCTTTTTTGGTCAAAGAATCAGCATTGCCATCCAACGTGGCAATGCTGCCAGCCTTCTGGGCACTTTTCCTGTCGACAGCGATGTCGACGAATTTTTTGACGCCCTGTAATTTTGATACTTGTACATATTTTATTTGTAGTTTGTAAATAATGTACATATGTAATATACAAAATAAAATTTTCAAAGTTGCATACCGCAGATTTCTTCAAATGTCGTCAAATTATTCAGAAATGTATGAGGTCGGGGAGTCATTCTGACATCCCCTTAATAGATTACCGATATATTACTAATAACCTTGTATATCTCGATATACACTCAGAATTCATTATAGGACAGGTTGTCTAGTGGGTGGGACCCATGAGTAATGCATGAATGTTTTTTTTTTTTGTATTTATGACTAATTCAACCAGATACGTGATGTATGTCACGGCATACTGTGTCTGGCACGTTGCATCGCAGTTTATTATTATTTGGACTGAGGCAGTCCAACCTCAGTTTTTTTGTAGAAATGATTAGGTACTACTGGGCCAGCGGAAACTTTCTTTTAACTATAGTGTGAGACAGAGTTGGCGAGCTTATCAATACGAAAAAAACATTGACACGTATTTTTTTACACCCAAGCTTTTATTTCCGCACTCACTGGTTCCAGCAAACAGCCGGGAATCGTGTTAAAGGCAAATAAAATAAAAGGTCGCCCCTATAAACACTTGCTAGTACAAACATTGAGGAAAATAAATAAAAACGTGGTCAAATTCCTGAGTGGCTTCCCTTCCGCGTTGCTTTTCATGTTTTCATTGTAACTTTGATAACGTCTAATAAAGTCATCGACAGTTAATTGGTGTTTTAATGAAAAACGATGTTTGTTTATTGGTGCTTTTATGTTTTGAAATTGAAGGCAATTAACCTTTGAGGCAAATTAATATTTGACTAAACATTCTAGTGGGTTATTCCGCGAGTAATTCAATAAAAGCTGAGAAAGTATTGGTTAGCTTTGATAGCAAAACAGAAACAGTGCCTATTCAACTTCATGTAAAAAAAACTTCAACAACTTCAAATATATCAATAAATATAAGTTCTTTTGATTGCTGTCAGCTTAGGATTGATGTCAATTAATAAACATTATTATAAGCTTCATGGTTCTGGCGCGTGGCTTTAATCGAAACTAAAGCCGCCATCTTGTTTTTTTTTTTTAAACCACAGACAATTTCACAAAATTTATTGCACTTTTGTAGGGAACAGCTGTTTTCTTCATAATGATGTACTGAACACATGGTGACTGTTTGTGCGTCGATGAGGCTTTCAACCTGTAAGTGTTGTATACAATCTTATATTGTATAACTTATCCTGAACACATGAATACTTTAGCTCTTCATTCGCCATGATGGGCAGTTGGCAGCTACCGTAATCCCTACCTCAACTCCTAGTCGTGCCAACGTTTCAAGGTTCTTTGGGTTCCCTGGTAAGCCTTAAGAGCCTTATTTGTGCTAAACACGTGTTAGACAATATTTTTTGGCAGTACAATAGGTATAACGTATAAGGTTAAGATCGTTTTTGCGATTACCGAGGCTTAGCTAAAATAATAGTGTCTGCGTTGAGCTTAGGTATGAGTAAAATGTTTTTTTCTTCTTTTTAGGGTTCCGTAACTCGAAAGTAAAATACGGCACCCTTATAGGATCACTTTGTTGTTAGAGTTCCGTACCTCGAAAGTAAAAAACGGAACCCTTATAGGATCACTTTGTTGTCCGTCCGTATGTCTGTCTGTCAAGACCCTTTTTCTCAGTAACGCGTGAAGGTATCAAGCTGGAATTTATATCAAATACTCAAGTTTACTGACCCTTAGAGCTGTGAAAAAATCTAACTTCTATGCCAACGCAATCAAAAGATAAAGCCGTTTATGCCGCGTTTTTTCCGCAAATTTTCGACACTCGCAAGGTTATCAAAACCTACAGGGTACTTCCCGTGAACTCAGAATTTTGAAATTTGGTACGAAGCAACGTCTTATAGCACAAATAAAGGAAAAATTGCAAAAACCATAAATTTTTAGTGACATCATATAATAAAAGTATTTTTAATAATTTTAAACTTACTACCCTTTTCCTCATGAACGCGTAGAGGTATTAAATTGAAATTCATATCAAATCCTCAGGTCTATAATAACTTTAAGCTGTAACAAAATAAAAACTCTAAGTCAACGCAATCAAAAAAAAAAAACAGCAATTTAAGCCGCATATTTTCAAACTCGCAACTACTCGCAAGGGAGTCAAAACCTAAAGGGTACTGTCGACCTAGAAACTTGAAATTTGGCATGAAGCAATGTTTTATAGCACATAAAGGAATAAATCCTAAACCTCTAAATTTTTAGTTACATCACATATTTTTATTTATTTTCTCACATATGTTTTTAATACTTATTTATTCTGTTCAGTCATTTTGGTTTGTACGGAACCCTCGGTGCGCGAGTCCGACTCGCACTTGACCGGTTTCTTAATAATATTTTGCCGGTTACAACAAGAAGGAGAATTTGTTTCAATGTCACCAATCTGAACCCGGCATTACAGTTGCTACCCTAGTAGAAACAATACAGGGTGTAAATAGGTCTTTAACGAAGCCGAAAGGAACTTGATCTCCCCATCATCATTGCGATATTTTTTGTTCCGTGCCATACCTTCTAGTTACGGAGATATTGGAGGTCAAAGTTCCAACTTTTTCACGGTTAAAACTTTTCCTTAAATACCTCCATGACCCGTTTAATATTCAAATATTCAATACATCCAAAATTCAATGGAACGTACTTAAAACATTGTGCTGATCACAATGTTTTAAGAGCGCTACATTAAGTTTTATCGCTTTGCGTGGGGTTATTTGGCTTGATGTACAGAATGCATGATGGAAAGCTTCGTGAAGGGCCCATTTATACCTTGTATACTGAAAGTACTCAGCCATATAGCTCATCAGGTTTAGTAAAAAGTTCGGCTTTATAGAGAACTAACTGCGCCCCGAAGTTTCACATGCACAGGCCGGGGGGATAAAAAGCCTATGTGTTGATTAAGGGTATAAACTATCTACATACAAAATTTCATCCAAACCCGTTTAGCCTTTGAGGCGTGAAGGAGTGACAAACATACAAACACACACATACTCACTCTTAAACTTTCGCCTTTATAATTTTTTGGTGTGATATTTTTTGTTACTCTTTGTGTCTTATTTGCGCCTGTATACTGTATGACCATATTCAATAATATCGTCATTGATTTTCCTTTTATGGTTTACTACTGCATTGTAGCATTATCACCTTGATATGGATAAATTTAATAACTACCACCAACACCTTATATGGCATTATAATAATTAATAATACAAGTTATTCTTGAACAACATTACAGGTACCTATAGCAGATAAAATAAAAGTTGCTCCGTGGCCGATATACCTATAGCATGAAAACAGAATGAGATAATAATTTGAAGAAACCGACAGGGCAGTTTTTTTTTTTTTACCAAACTTGTTTTTGTTTCTAGCTATTTTTTCTAGCAGACAGGGTGTAGTAAAAGTTAGGTCAATATTTAATATGTGTAACACAAGTACATTAAGTTCGTCCATTATACTCAGTTGACCTTGGTGGCTCGCCCAGGAAATTGTTCCCTGGGGTAGCATTTACCCTTTTATAACCCCACTACCTCATTGAACCAAAATACCTTTATTTGTGCGCAATTTTATATAAGTATCATGTGATTTAAAAAAATAAAAGAGCCACGTCCTAGGGCTGAAGTTCGAACCCAAGACATGCACCTCTGATTTTACGGATTCTTGTGCGTATTGTATATCACTTGCTTCGATGAAGGAAATTATCGTGAGGAACCCAGCATGCCTGATATAATTTAACGACGACATGTAATGCCAAGTTAGAGGCCTATGGGTGGCATAAAAACTATGACACCAGGTTAGACTCTAACCACACTATAAAGTTTGTAAGAAATATAAAAACTTTTTTGCAAAAAAAAAATAACAGACTTCCAAAAGTGGAACTTGGTTATATTTTTTACTTTAGCCTTTTCAGATGTGGTATCTCACTTAAATTCTTGTCAAGTATTAGTCCCTTTTTCCATTGTAACTAGACACCAGCACATCGTCCATACATACGACAAAGGACAAAATGCTAATAAAGAGGATGACTCAAAAAGTACCTAAGCAAAGATAACAAAATTCATATGGGCCTACCGGGCAAGCTTTCTCTACCAAATGAATGAAGAATCATGAAAATCGGTCCAGTAATCACAGAGAAATAGGTGTAGAGTTAAGTAAAGTTATTAGACGTTTGAACATGAAGAATACGTATATTTTTACTTAATTAAAGCTGCTTCTAAAAGGAAAACCCCTTACTCGATTTTGTCTGATCATACTCTGTCCTGTCGATTTTTGAATACCGGATATGTCAGTGAAGGAAGACAAAATAAGGTCACGATAATAGGGGTGCGGACTGGGTAAAGAAAACGACATTCTAATAATAAAATAAAAATATTACGTAATACAAAAATATTAGACACGTATTTTTTGTTTTATCAAAATATCAAAAAATTACTTAGTTAAAACTCATTAAAGTTGGAGAGTGGGGGCTCACTACGTCACAAGTAGGTATAAAGCTTACCTACGTGTGACGTCATGCGCCATTTCAACTCAATATATCTCCATAATTTTATGACCACGTGAAAAAAGAAAAAATACGTGGCCAATACTTTTCAATAAACTACCCGACAGACAAAGAAAAAAAAAATGTGATCATCCCCTATTGTGTCCAAAAGTACGCAGAAATAGAGAGTTTAACAGGACGATATTAAAAGGAGTCTCGTTTAAAAATATTGACAAACAATACCTCCTAAACCTACATACAAGTTATCTCATCAAATGAAACGAAGTAAGCTTATACATCCTTAAAACGGTAAGCGCTCTAGGCAAAAAGAATCTTGTAGTAAAAAGGCCGAATTACTTTTTTTACCTTCAAAAGAAAAACGATAAAGAAGGGATTTATCGTCATAATTTACAACTGGTGGAAGAGAAAACTTCTTTTATGTTGTTCATCGGAGTGTTAAGGTACCTTGTAGCCTAGAGATTTTTCAGGTCTTGAAATTTTTATGGTTTTTCTCACGGCTGCTATAGATTTAGTTTTCATCGAATGTAAGTGGTGTATTTCATTTACAACAGTTAAATACAGTGAAAAAGACTGTCGC
The DNA here is from genome assembly GCA_963082945.1 of Cerastis leucographa. Taxonomy (NCBI): domain Eukaryota; kingdom Metazoa; phylum Arthropoda; class Insecta; order Lepidoptera; family Noctuidae; genus Cerastis; species Cerastis leucographa. The sequence continues at coordinate 5,727,423 of OY720363.1, read as the reverse complement.
AACGCAAGACGCAAAATAGTCCTGTTTCAGAAATAGCGCGAAGAAAAAAATATTATTAAATAAAGATTTCAATCTTTATTTAAAATCATTATCAACTTTATTAAAGCAATTTTGTTTCTCCGACCATGGCCGGATTAACCCTTAGGCAGATTAGGCAACTGCCTAGGGGGCCCGCATCGGGTAGGGGCCCCGCGTGCGCATGAAAGAAATTGAAAATGTTTCATATAGTGAAAATTTAATTGGAAAATTACAAATTTTCCAATTACAACTGTAGCGTGTCTCTCAAACTAAAATATTTTTAAGGCTAAAATTGGCCCCCTCAGTACTACCGCTACAAACTTACACATTTTCTCACAAAAACAACGCGCGCGGTTCGTACTTTGAACTCTGTAAAAAAACCCCTTAACCAAAAAAGGTTCCTTTTTCTGCCTCGGGATGGGCACTCCTATTGGATTTTCATGTGAGAGACCGGTAGAAACAGAGGCTGAAATAAATGAGGAACCCCTGGCCTGAGGCCTTAATAGTCTATTATGACAATACGCAAGGTTGCCAAAATGGATCATGTGGACGTTATGATCTCAAATTACATATCTGAATATATTCAAGAGAGGCAAGATGTACAACTTTTCAAGCATGCTTGCTCGTGCAGCCTACTTTCTTTTGAATCTAACTTTGCCTATAAGTCGCTTAAGTAAGTCCGGTTGTTCGAAACAATTCTAATCTGTTCAAAGTAGGTAGGCTGTTAAAAATTTCGATATTCAATATTGGATAGTTTCTCGATGTTCAATATTACGGATATTGAATGCATTCACACAGTTCCAAACGTGTGCTAGGAATGATCGGGTTTCCATAGTAACAGATAATGTATCGAATTTTCCTAGATTGTAGTAATATTCAATCGAACTTTGAGTTTTAATAAAATTCCTGTAGGTCATTCATTGAAGCTAAAAGACTTCTGATTTGAACGTAGAAATTCATCGGCTGAGGCTTATACAGTCTCTATTTGAGCAAAACCGTCTAGTCTTCTGGAACGCTTTCTTTTTATTACCAGAATGGAATGGAAAGGTGATTTGTACCTATCTATACAAGGTGTTGTTTTACATCCTCGTCAAAATTCAGGAAGTTGTCACAAAAGACGTAAATGATCAATTTAAATTACAATACCTAGTTAATTATTAATAAACGCTTCTTTGTTTTTTTTGTTGAAACATAGCAATAATTATCATATAAAACTATACCCATCAACAATAGGGTCACTTCAGTCAGAAATATAACACTAGCTGCGCCCTACAGTGTCACCCACGCAGACCTGGATAAAAAGTACGTCAGTAGTATGCCTATGTGTTAATCCAGGGTATAAGATATCTACATACCAAAATTTCATCAAAATCCGTTCAGCCATTGAGGCGTGAAGAAGTGACAAACACACACACACACACACTCACGAACTTTCACCTTTATAATATTCATGTGATTCTACATTTCGTCCCATCTCTATTTTCTACAAAATTAACTACAGCCACACTGCAATGTTCAACTTTGTTTTACAGTTCGGAAAAGCCGCATTTTCATTATAACTATGAGGCAAATTACATTTGATACTCAACTTAACCTCGAGCGAGCTATCAGGGTTAGTTTGGAGCTTTAAACTGAAAATGATATGAAAACTTTGCTTTTATTGTCGAATCAATGTTACGCTTGTTTGCGACAGTAATGACAAACATCGAAAAATTTTAAATACAGGAGTCAGGACAGCGTTTTTTTAAGCTAGACGAAAAATATTTGCATAGAAAATCAATTATCAAATCAATCAATTTTATCAAAAGATAAAAGCTTTATTTTACGTTACTACAATTAATAATTATTTTCTTAATTTTTAGGGTTCGGAACCCAAGGGTCAAACGGGACCCTATTACTGAGACTTCGCTGTCCGTCCGTCCGTCCGTCTGTCACCAGGCCGTTCACCAGGCTGTATCTCATGAACCGTGATAGTTAGCCAGTTGAAATTTCTACAGATTATGTATTTCTGTTGCCGCTATAACAACAAATACTAATAAAAACTTTTTTTTAAAACGTTTTTTAGCAAAAAAGTAAATGAAACAAACAAGTCACCGACTGCCGAAACTAAAATTATTTGCCACTTTTTAGTGTTTTTTTTTTGGAAGTCGTTTTTTTTTTCGTAAAAAAGTTTTTATTTTAGCCTTTTCAGTTGTGGACTTGTGGTATCTCACTTAAATCCTAGTCAAGTATAATTTTTACATTGTAACTAGACACCAGCACATCGTCCATACATACGACAAAGGACAAAATGCATAATAAAGAGGATGACTCAAAAATTCCTAAGCAAAGATAATAAAATTCATATGGCTCCACCGGGCAAGCTTTCTCTACCAAATGAATGAAAAATCATCTAAATCGGTCCAGTAATCACGGAGAATCGTGAAAATCGTGAAAAATTTACATTAGAAAAAAAAATGTTAATAAAATGAAAACTACATGGCCAAACTAATCTAATTTTTTATGGGACCAAATGGCAACTATTCCGCATCAAACTAAAGAAGAATCACGCAAATCGGATCATAAATCTCAGCGTAATCGGTGTATACACCTGGAGAGGGCATACCGTTAGAATTCCAACAAGCCCAAACACAGCTAAGATTCATTGCCTTTGTTATGGAGTTCCGAAGCCTGTCTCTTGGATTCATCAATGAAAGAATGGTAGAATGGTTCTTATTGGACGCAAATGCTTCACTTGTTGTAGAAAATACCAAAATCACGTTTTCCTATAAAATTTGAAGAGTTCCCTCAATTTCGCCAAGATTCCATCGTCAGATCCCGGCTTGGTGACTATGGGATCATTTGGGAAGTATACCCTTTCCAACAAAAAAATAATTTTTCAAATCGGTTGGCAAGCGACGGAGTAATGCGCGAACAAACATAAAAAAAAACCGAATTGAGAACCTCCTCCTTTTTTAGAAGTCGGTTAAAAAGAGAATAAATATTTAAGGAACAAAAAAGTAACAAAAAATACAAAACAAAAAAGTGTTTTATTTGCTCGTTTTTATAAATAATGGTACGGAACCCTTCGTGTGCGAGTCCGACTCGCACTTGGCCGGTTTTTATATTCATCTCCAAACAACATCAAAAATCTAAATTTTTGAGTTAAGTATGTCATTCTTGTCGCAAACGAGCGATTATTCTATATTAATTTGACTAAAAATGTTGTACAGTAGTTAGCTCTATTGGGTTTCAGTTGTTAGATTATGTACGAACTAAAATAGGTACGTCATTTGCGTCACACATAATCCAAAGGATTTTGACGGTAATTCCTAATCAATCGTTTTTTATGTTGTTGGTTGTTGCGTTGACAACATAAATAACGCAATGGATGGTTTTCCTATATTAAAAAGAAAGTCATTGCCTTGTGCCTTAGGTTGAAATTGAAACACCACACCGTCATCATCTGCCTAGCCGTTTTCTCAAACTATGTTGGGGTCGGCTTCCAGTCTAACATGTATGCATCTGAGTATCAGTTTTTTACATGAAGCGACTGCCTATCTGACCTCCACAACCCAGTAGTTGGGTAATACGATACCCCTTGGCAAGACTGGATGACCGACTTTTGGCTTCTGACTTCTCATAACGGCTGTCAAAGATCTACAAATGACAGCCGGGACCAACGGCTTAACGTGCTTTCCGAGGCACGGAGGAAACTCGGTATGTAATTATGGTCACCTATCCACGGACCAACCTCGGCAAGCACGGCTTAACCTTAAAATTGACCCGCGCGGCTGTTATTATTTAGCCACGAGCTCCTCGCTATTGTCTATGGTGTGGTGTTGAAACAGCACATCATAGACATATCATTATATTTTACTAGCCTGTTCCCCACTCTTGGGCAAAAGCCTCCCTCTACCCTCTCTACCTCTCGCGAACACGCGCGTCCTCCGTCCAGTTCTGACGGAACTTATCCAGTTCGTCCCGCCATCTCCTTGGTGGTCTGCCGCGACCCCTGCATAATATTTTACACCACACTAATTCAACCCTCAAACTGATTCTGAAAATAATGCTTAACCATTTTCTTCTCTACAAATATCTCGGGGTCTTTGACGCTAAAGTACTTTTACTGTAAACTCCCGAAGAGTCCCCATTGCTGAACCTTCCAGAATTTGGTTCTCAAGCTTGTCATATGTATCACTAGCTTCTGCCCACGGCTTCGCCCGCGTTTTTTCGGTAATTGTTCCGTGGGATCACACTACTATCTATATCTCTATATCTATCCCCGTGCCAAATTTTATCCAGATCCATTCAGTAGTTTTAACGTGATAGAGTAACAAATATCCATCCATCCATACTTACAAACTTTCGCGTTTATATATATTAGTAGGATTCTGTACCTATCACGCTTGTAATCCCCGTAGGGTTTGACAGGGGTGTACCTAAGTACATGTACTTCAAAGACCCCGAGATATTTGTAGAGAAGAAAATGGTTAAGCATTATTTTCAGAATCAGTTTGAGGGTTGAATTAATATGGTGTAAAATATTATGCAGGGGTCGCGGCAGACCACCAAGGAGATGGCGGGACGAACTGGATAAGTTCCGTCAGAACTGGACGGAGGACTGCATCCAAATTTCGCTAGCTATGTTTAGGTCCCATATGAAAGGGGGCGAGGCTATAACCATCAACCGGGAGTACACGAATCCAACATCCGTGAATGCATATTGCGAAATTGCTGATGGAAAAACCCAATAACAATTTGCTCAATCCGAGAATCAAACCGAGGACCTCATGCTCAGCAGTCGCGATTGCAACCACTAGACCAAAGAGACATGTACCTATCATCATCATCTTATAATGTTCCCACTGCTGGGACACAGGCCTCCTTTGTATGAGAGGGAGTGGGCTGTAATCCACCACGCGGGCCCAGTGCGGGTTGGTAGATGTCACATGTCTTCGAATATTTAGTTCTAGGACCTGCCGGTTTCGTCACGATGTATTCCTTCACCGTTTTTGAGAGCAGCGATGATGAAATAAATTACACAAAGGACATGTACCTACATGATACATAATATTCATGTAAATACCTGTCAGCCACTTCGGTTTAACAGTAAATCCCTCAGAGCTACCTGTCATTTTCGGCTGCACATTCGGTAAACCGATTCCGGTATTAGAATCCCCTAGTGATTAGAATGTTTAGTTACAAATATAGTTTCTTCTTTCATCCCTTCAAGGAAATCACAAAACTTTGAACTACGGTCATGCACGTGGCAAGAAAGTTTAAAGGTTAGTATTCTCCTGTGGTACCATCCATAATTATTAAATCAAACGCGTGTTCTTTAGGAAAAGACTTTGTTCTCTTGTGTTCTCCAGTGTTCTGCTATTTTAATTTATCGAGACGAAAGTAGAAGCAGTAGAAACGGTATACTATTAATTTATTTGAAGGCTATTTTTATGATATTAGCGATATTTACTTTCACATTTATTAGTGTAGATAAGCCTTTTTCAGTTTTCAAACTGACATGGTCACTAACAGAAAAAGAGTAGACTGATTTGTCTGCTCATAAACACCCACTCCCAATAACTTCAGTTTATCCGTGATCATGGCGTTTGCAACCAGCGCTTAAATATCAGGAACTCGAAACAAAAATTTAATATGGTAATTATCCCATTACAAATGTTACTGATACGCCCTATGCTGTAACTACGTTGTAAAATGTTGTTATTGTTGTTGTTATAAATAGGCAATATCCACCGCAAAAACAACGTTGCAATTAAAGAAAAAGCATGAACGCTTTGCAATTAAAAATATTGCATTGAATCACTGAGCTTTCAAATAAAACAGAAGGAGCCATCCCTCCATTGCAGGGTCTAACGAGACCATCATTAATGATGTACAAAGATGAGTTATTACGAAAATTAACACTGTAGGGTCATCGTACCCTTCCGGTAGAATTTATGGAAACCATTCATAAATGTGTACGACTGAACGTTCATCTTTTAGGGTCCTCAGCCCTTTCTGTATCTTTTTTCTTCAGCAATAACACTACACTGCCATATTGAAAGAGTTATTATACACGGTGTAAATCACCTCATCACAAAGCCGTCAACCAAGCATTCTGTACATGAAACTAAGTAACTTTACGCAAAAATTATTGCTGGGAAACGACTTTTTTTTGGGGGGTGTAAAATCATGTTTTGTGGTAGAACTCAATGTAACGCACTCAAAACATTGTGCCGATGGACGGATTGAATAGTACGGGGGTCGTGGAGCTGTTTAAAGTAAAAATCTTACATTAAAAACTTGTATTTAAAAAAATACTTGTCGAAAAGTTGGAACTTTGACCCCTAATATCTCCGTAACTAGAAGGTTCCCAGGTATGGTGTAGAACAAAAAAATGATCGCAATGACAGGAAGAACCAGTGCCTTTCGGCTTCGTTAAGAGGTGTTTTACACCCTTTATAAATCTTTCAATATGGCAGTGTACGGCAGTTATTGCAACATTACTATTTCATGTACCTTTCAAGGCGTGCTTGCCGAGGTTGGTGCGTGGATGTGTGACCAAAATGAGAAACCGAGTTTCCTCCGTGCCTCGGAAAGTATTTTAAGCCGTTGGTCCCGGCTGTCATTTGTAGATCTTTGACAGTCGTTACGAGGAGTCAGAAGCCAAAAGTCTGACATCCAGTCTTACGAAGGAGTATCGCCAGTTAGTACAGGGTAATATACGATACCCCTTCTTTAGACTGGTAATACATCTATGAAACTATTATCCTTTATTATTAAACTTTAGATCATAAAAAATATATGCAAAAATTTCATTATTTTGCTGTATAAGCGTCATTAAAACGGTTTATTGAAAAAGAAGTGTTTCTTTCCCAAACAAAGATTCCAGTACAATTAAAAGTTTGTTCGCCAAATCCTTTGGAACTTTCCCAAGCTTCGTTCCAACTTCACCTTGTTATCGATAAACAATCGTTATCTACGCACAAAGTCATTCGAGACTTGGAGTGCCTACACACTAGTGTCCGACCGAACCTTCGGCTTCGGCCAAACCACCGGCTTCGGCTTAAAGGGGTCGAATTTTTGGCCGAAGCCGAAGTAATCGCCGAAATTGAACGAAGGGTTTCGAATGCGCAAGAGCGTGACGAAACTTAGGGCAGGGGTCACTCATTTCGAATTGTTATTATTTTTTACACATTGTAAGATCTCGTCTTTGAGTAATTTTTGCAGTTAACTTTAAATTCTAAAATAAAATAAAAACTTTTTTACGAAAAAAAAAATAACTGACTTCCAAAAAAAAAACACTAAAAAGTGGCAAATAATTTTAGTTTCGGCAGTCGGTGACTTGTTTGTTTCATTTACTTTTTTGCCACCGACTTCCGAAACTAAAATTATTTGCCACTTTTTAGTGTTTTTTTTTTTGGAAGTCGGTTATTTTTTTTTTTCGTAAAAAAGTTTTTATTTTAGCCTTTTCAGTTGTGGACTTGTGGTATCTCACTTTAATCTTAGTCAAGTATAATTTTTGCATTGTAACTAGAAACCAGCACATCGTCCATACATACGACAAAGGACAAAATGCATAATAAAGAGGATGACTCAAAAAGTACCTAAGCAAAGATAATAAAATTCATATGGCTCCACCGGGCAAGCTTTCTCTACCAAATTAATGAAAAATCATCTAAATCGGTCCAGTAATCACGGAGAAATAGGTGTACATACGTGAAAAATTTACATTAAAAAGAAAATGTTAATAAAATGAAAACTACATGGTCAAACTAATCAAATTTTTTATGAGACCAAATGGCAACTATTCCGCATCAAACTAAAGAAGAATCACGCAAATCGGATCATAAATCTCAGCGTAATCGGTGTATACACCTGGAGAGGGCATACCGCTACAATTCCAACAAGCCCAAACACAGCTAAGATTCATTGCCTTGTTATGGAGTTCCGAAGCCTGTCTCTTGGATTCATCATCAGATCTGATGGTAGAATGGTTCTTATTGGACGCAAATGCTTCACTTGTGTAGATAATACCAAAATAACTGTACGTTTTCCTATAAAATTTGAAGAGTTTCCTCGATTTCGCCAAGATTCCATCATCAGATCCCGACTTGGTGACTATGGAACCATTTGGGAAGTATACCCTTTCCAACAAAAAAAGAATTTTCCAAATCGGTTGGCAAGTGACGGAGAAATGCGCGAACAAACATAAAAAAAAAAATACAAACATCCGAATTGAGAAACTCCTCCTTTTTTAGAAGTCGGTTAAAAAAAAACATTAATCATTCATTTTGAGCCAATCATCAAATTCACATTTCTTAGGGTTATTTTTGGCGATAACCAATTTCAATTTCGGCCTCACACTCTACGCGGAACAAGTCTGAACAATGGATCATTAAGGTACAGCCCTAGGAAGAGGGCTAGGTCAACGACCTCGGCCGAGAAGACAATTAAGAACAATGTTTTGTTAATTGGAAGGAATAAGTGAGACTTTTGAAGCTCAAGTGGCCGACACTGATGCAAGCGATGAAGACAGAGACGGGATATATCAGTGATAACGTTGGCGTAAAAGTCGAAAATCTATTGGACTTAGGGTACCGAAAAAGTATATCCATTATTAAAAGTAGTGGCGGTACTTTTGTACAAGCATAAAAGCTTGGCTCTATGTCATTACTCTTCATGGGTTTCTGAGCCTGCCATAAGAGCTTGCCGTATTGTTACCTAGGCACACCACTGTGCACTAGCTTGAAAGTCGTAGAAAGACTTGGCTTGCCACTTGTCTATGCCTTTACGATGATGTTGACTTTGACGCGTTGTTCAAACAAGGTTTATAACGGCAATTCGACTGATGTTTAAAGATTAACCAAATTATTAACTTTCGATGCAAATTTTCCAACTATGATATAATCTTCATCATAAACAAGTTTACTCAGGGTAATCAGGCTGCAAGGCGTATAATCTTCCAAAAAAACTTCTCAGACGAAACTCATTTGTGTCACTCTTCAGCAACAAACTTAAAAAAAGGGATTCAATGTCAATATAATTAAGGTACACTTTCATAAGTGAATAACTTGGAAAAATCCCCCACTCCCCATTTCCCTTCGAGCCGGATAGCGAAAGTTTTCGACCAAACTTAGCGAAACTTGTTGTCAAGTGCTGTATGTAAGACAAGGGTGGCTGTTGATATTGTGATTTACAAGTTCTTTTCTATACAAATTCATGAGTAACTATGAGCATCGTAACGGCATTTTCTACCGATAAACTTAACAGTAATTGGACATAATTCAATGTTTGTTAGTCCCGTTTGAGATCTAGAATTCATCTGATATGGTGCTTAGGAAATTGTTGATTCTAGTCCGGTACCAATTAGCATATACGATACAACTTGTTTGAAGATAAATCTTGTCTAGATTTGCATATATTTCTAACTAGCTTTTGTCCGCGGGTTCGCTCGCGTTAATTTAGAATTTGACAAACCGGCTCGGACACGTGGCGCCATCTATTATCATAAGATCGTTATATTGTTATTTTTCTCGGGAACAGTACTTTTGTTCGGGATTTAAGGTATGTACCCTACGTCTGTTTCTGTACACCTGACAACGTACATATAAGTATGCAAAATTTCAGGATGATCGATTCAGTGGTTTAGGCGCGAAAAAGTGACAAACAAAGTTACTTTCGCATTTTAATTTACTACGAAATATGTTCTTGTTCAACATATAAATGATTAAGAAGCTATCGTCCGCGGTATTCGAGACTTTCGTAGAGTACCTATTCAAAATTCATGCTGAGTCTGGGATCCTTAACAAAAAAGTGTTTAGGGCCATTCCCATTTAGGATTTGTAGGCCGTACTCCTGAAATGCGGGGCCGGCAATAGGCAAACAATGAAGACTGTTCGAAAGTGGAAACGAAAACGATATTCATTCAAACCTTTTATCGTTTTAGCAAAAGCTTACGATCTTGATCCCAATCTCTCTCTAAAACAGGAGATGAGAAATCAAATGTTGAGATCATTTCATTCCATCAATAAATCCGTATTCAATTGATTGAAGTGTTACTGCGAAGGTAAGGTTTCTGTACAAGGAGTACATAAAGTAAATATTTACTGGAAAATGTCGGTGTTTATATCTCGCTTGTCAGACGAGTTACCATGAATGGTGGTTACTAGTTCCTGACATGACCTAGTTTTATCTTATTCATGATGCTTCCTTAACAACTCTCGGATATTAATGTTCCATTACAAAGATATACCAATGATATGAAAAAAGAATATTGTTTTCATTTGGCATTAAAACACCTTAAAATTATACAAAATTAATAAACAAATATGACTAATAATGCCAAAAGTTTGTTTGGCGCTTGAATGGCATTGTCCGCTACTGTAGGTAAACATTTGGGAAAAAGTAATTTTTAGTAATTTTCAGTGGTAATTCCGTCCGAGGCCAAACACCAAAAGCACTATACTAATATTTCGTTCTTATACGTCATTTATCGATACAAAATATACTCGTAATTGCTTCATAAATGTTTGATGTATTGACAATTTTGGACAACGACGCCTCTGAATAATAGATGACAAAGACCATCGAATCAATCTACGTTCGCATCTTATGATCGAACGAACAAACTTTATAACAGAGGACGGGCCTTGTTTCAAAACTTTCCGGTACTCAGTTTACGTAACAAAATATATATTTCTGTAACAAGAAAAAAAGGCAAGATCTCTTGGGGCATGAATGATTCACAGACAATGTCGCTGACAGCCGCAGTGCTTAGATATTTATTATTTTGTATCGTCTCAACTGTCCTTTACACACCCTTAAGACGCCACTACACGACCATTCGCAATAGCCACTAGGCATCTCCTACCTAAGCTTTTTAATAATTATGTTGGGGTCGGCTTTCAGTCTAACCGAATATCATGTGTGACATGGACAAACTGCCTATCTGGCTTACTTAACCATCACTAGTGACCAGCAACAATCACTTTTCAACACTTCATCTTTTCACCTTTGTGGCCAATTCTCTATGAAAAGTGGCTTTATTGAGTGCCCCGTGAGCGAGTGCTCTTATTGTTCCGCTTCTTTTGAAAATAGATAATCGATAACGGAAAAGTCCTTTCCTATTACTCCAATACTATTTTTCACGGATTGGTTGCTTATCTGACCTCCACAACCGCCACTAGTAGTCAGCCACAATCACTTTTCAACATTTTTTCATACATTTCACAGCGGTGATCAGTCGTTTATGAAAAGTGGTCTTTCTTTCTCGCAGTTCCTTTTTTCAAAAGCTCAATCTATAAAGAAAAGTTATTTTTCTGTTGTTCATAATTTTTGTTCATGAATATCAGGCAAATGTGGTATTATTTTGTTCTCGTTTGTATTCTATTAGCGTTCGGAGCATAAAGACATTATTTCTTGCTCTTGTATGTCTTTATGTCTGGCCCTATCAGGCCCCTCGGTTCTTTCTTATTATTCATGTAGGATGATTTATGTTTTCTTGTATTATTGAAATATTTTTTATTAGGAATGTTTGAATATAGTTTTTCCAGTATAGAGGATATGAAGAACAGGGTGTAAAGTTCATCATTTGTGTCATAGATGGCGTTGTCATACTTTTTGCTCTATGTTGCTGTAGTATGTACTTTTAGTAGTAGGGTAAGTTATTTTGTGATAGTTGCAACGATTACCAAGTTTTCAAACTAAGCTTTTTGTAAGAACATTTTTGAACAAAATATTTTTATGCAGAACAACAGCAGTAAAGGAACTTCCTTGGAAGTTCCTTTACTGCTGTAGGTTATAAATTGTTTGAGCACATGAAATTCGACAACAGCGTAAATTAGAAGCATCTACAGTTAGGTGTTGTCCAACTGTGTTAGAAATAGGGATGTGCCAGTGGACCGAAAAGCTAAATCCGCAGATACGATAATTAGCGTGTTTTAGTTTCAGGTCCATCATGCAGTATCTACTGAGATACTAATAATAATAATCACTACTAACTACTGAGTCAGTTATATTTATTATTATGCAGTCATGTGTTGAAACTTTTCAAAGTTATCTGTTTAACTCATACCTAGTCTATCAGGAAAAAAAACCGGCCAAGTACTCTAACCCTACCCAAACAACATAATGACTATATTTTGAACAGTTATGAATAGGTTACACTCAACAGCAAAACTATTTTTTTTTACACTATATTAATGCAAAACAAAGTTACTGCTGCAGTTTTGTGAAAAAGTCCTATATCTGAAAAATTAAACATCAAATCTTATTCAAACCAATTTTTGTTGAAAGTTTTTTTTACGTTCGATAAACCTAATTCTTTTCAGAATTTTCCTCTTGTTACTTTAGAAATTAGAATGGCGGCACACATTTTACCACTTTGGAAGTGTTTAACTTACAAACGATTGACTTTCAGAAAAATGGTATTAGGAACCTCACTGTTATTTTTAAAGACCTATCTATAGACACCCCGCACGTATAGGTTTGAAGATTTTTTATTTCCATGTATTTATTCCCAATAATATTTTATTTTTTCAGTGTCTAGTGGCTGTGACATACGGACGAACAGACAGACATAACTAATCTATAAGGGTTCCGTTTTTAGCCATTCGGCTACGGAACCTTAAAAAAGATAATACCGTACCGTAAGTAAAACGTTGTACAAGAAACTGATACGAATATCAAGGTATTCATCGGATATCCGTTGATACCCGCGGATATGAATATCGAATTACGGATACTAGGTACGTCTACTACAACACTAGTTGCGTGACACACGCCACCGTATCGATCAACGTGCTTCCAGAACGAAACTGTCTCTAAGTATGTAAAATGGATTTGTTTATGAAGTCCGGTAAAGCTAAAATAACCGTAGAGTGTTAAAACAGATACCTTTTAAAAGCTCTAATCAGAGCGTTACATGTAACGTAGCAATCGCCATCAAATCGTGTTGCGTTTCTGAAAATAACGACTTGAAAGTTTGTATGAAATGCCGTAGGGTCTAAACGCTCTTATTCATAAAATAACATCACGCCTGTAATCCTCGAAGTGTTAGGCAGATATGAACTTAATAGAACATCCACATTTCGCCAGTTATGTTCAAGTCCCATGAATTAGGGGGCGAGCTTTTAGCCGTCAACCGAGCACAAACGCAGACTCCGTGATACTCAGAAATTTCTCATAGAAAACCCAATAACGATTTGCCCAACCTGGGAATCGAACCCAGGACCTCATGCTCAGCAGTCGTGCTTTTGACAACTAGACCAACAAACGAGGTAGTTAGCAAAAAATCTTTTTTTTTAAAACTACCTCGTTTCTCTACTCTTAAAATTCGTTCTTACTATTCCACCAACATTATCACTGATAGAATGTCACTCCGTCAGATGTTTATAAAAGTATTGGTGCCCAATATACCATAATTACATTCCGAGTTTCCTCCGTGCCTCGGAAAGCACGTTAAGCCGTTGGTCCCGGCTGTCATTTGTAGATCTTTGACAGACGTTACGAGTAGTCAGAAACTGAAAGTCTTACCAAGGGGTATCGTATTACCCAGTTACTGGGTTGTGGAGGTCTGATAGGCAGTCGCTCCATGTAAAATACTGGTACTCAGCTGCATCCAGTTAGACTGGAAGCCGACCCCAACAAAGTATGGGAAAGGGCTATGCAGATGATGATTGGTGGCTAATAATCACTGAGTCGAAGTTTCAGATAATTTAAAAGCTCTGTATTAATTTAGCCAACAAACGGATTTAGTTTTGATGACTATCCTAAATATTACATGCTTCTTCTGATTGCTTGTAGAAAATATGACTAAGTTTAAGTCCAAAAGGCTTTATTTGAAAAACACACTCTCAACTTACAACTTTTACTTTTCAATTTGTAATCATATCGCTTACATAAATTTCGGTTTCCATTAAACCGCGACGACTCTCACAAAAGCCTCGGTACTACGAAGCACTTATTATTAATGATAATTAAGTTCTTACAAACACTTCGCTTCTAATCATCATATTTTACGTCAGAAAGTTGGTTGACTAATATAGTAAATGTTTTTTTTAAAATAAAAATAGCAATACTTAGAAAATGGTATAGTATATATATATACTTATAGTCTTAAATGTCAAAGTAACTAGTGCAAACCATACTATATTTTTACTATAATTCATTCCATACTATAATTACTTTAATATGACTTATACAGGGTGTAACGGAAAGGGTATATACATCCTTAAGGGTGTGCTACAGACCATCAAACTGAACAAGTTTCACACCATAAAAAATTTTTTGCAGCAAAAAAAATATCTGCTGCCCCATAGAAAATTGCAATACCTATTCGACCCAAATGTATAGGCAGCTGATATTTATTTTTGCTGCAATTTTTTTTTTATGATGTGAAACATGTTCAGTTTGATGGTCTGTACCACACCCTTAAGGATGTATATACTCTTTCCGTTACACCCTGTATATAGACCGACATATAATTTAATTAAAGCAAAAGTTGAAGTAATGTAGTGGGATGTAAATGGGCACACCTATCATCGCAGTGCCCTAAGTCAACCTCACCTGCTCGTGGTACATCCTGCTGAACAACAAACGAGGCTCTGACGACCGATAAATGGCGGTATAACCATTTCCATAGAAACGTTCGCAGCTAAATAGAGCAGACTAGCGACGGGCAGCAGCGTCACTAGTGCGAGAAGCTGCGATCTGCGATCGCCAACCCGCATGCCCAGCGTGGCGATTATGGGCAAATCCTTTAATGGCAAGCCAAAATCAACCATGGCCCCCAGTTCCCGGCGGCCTTGCTATTCCTGATCTTGGCGGCGGTCACGGTAACGGCAAGGTAGGGGGTGCGAAGAATCCCCGGGTTACGAATGGCCGCCAAAAACAACTGACCTTGGCGACGTATAATGGACGCACTTTACGGCTCGACGAACACTTAGTGCAGCTTGAGGAAGAACTCGGAAACATAAGGTGGCACATTCTTGGCTTGAGCGAAGTCCGAAGAGAGGGGGAGGACACAATTACCCTCAAATCGGGCCACCTTTTGTATTTTCGAGAGGGAGATCAGCTATCCCAAGGCGGAGTCGGGTTCCTGGTACACAAATCTCTCTGTGACAACGTAGTAGAAGTCTCCAGTGTCTCGAACAGGGTAGCATACCTAATAGTGAAGCTAACCGAGAGGTATAGCCTCAAGGTTATACAGGTCTACGCACCGACCTCGGGACACTCGGACGACGAAGTGGAGGAAATGTTTGAGGATATCTCTAAGGCCTTACACTCTACCACTAAGGCCCACTACAGCGTTCTCATGGGAGATTTCAACGCTAAAGTGGGAGTACAGAATTGCGGTGAATCGGTAGTAGGATCCTACGGGTTTGGCAGCAGAAATCATAGGGGGCAAATGCTTGTCAACTGTGTGTGTTGTTCCTTGAGAGGGAGGGGCTTTTCGTGATGAATACTTTCTTTAAGAAACAGCCTCAAAGGAAGTGGACGTGGCGAAGCCCCGACGGTGTGACGAAAAATGAGATAGACTTCATCATGACGGATAAAAAGCATATATTTAGAGATGTCTCGGTGATCAATAGGTTCAATACCGGTAGCGATCACAGACTTGTTCGTGGCTCTCTAAATATCAATTTCAAGCTGGAGCGAACCCGTTTGATGAAGTCTCGGCTACGTCCAAATATGCTCCAAACTATGTTAGGATCTGAAGCGTTCCAGTCAGACCTGGAGAACCGATTCACGGCCATGGAAACTACAAATGACGTTGACCAGGCGCTCAACCTTATGGTGGAAATCCTCAGGGAGGAAGGAACGCGTTTTTGCAAGATGCGGCGTACGGGCAAGAAGTCTAAACTCTCGGAGGAGACTCTGGAGCTTATGACGGAACGACGTGAAAACCCACCCATCACTTCGGCAGAACTACAGGCACTAAATAAAATCATTAGGAAATTGGTACGACGCGACCTTCGATGCTCCAGCACACGTTCAATAGAAAAAACGATAGAGCAGAACCGGGGATCGAAGGTGTTCGTCCAATCACTTGGGAGGAGCCACCTGACGAAGTTGACAAAACCTAGTGGGGATATCGTCGTTACGAAGCCGGAGATTCTTACGGAAGTTGAAAACTTCTACGGCCAGCTGTACGCATCGCATACATCTCGACCTGATCCCGAAAATGAGGATTCCAGAGCCACCTTAACCCGCCATTTCACAGAAGACCTGCCTGAAGTCAGCCTAGATGAAATCGAGGCGGCTCTTAGACAGCTTAAAAATGGAAAAGCCCCTGGTGAGGATGGGATAACGACTGAGCTTTTGAAAGCGGGAGGAAGTCCAATATTAAGAGAGCTTCGGAAGCTTTTCAACTCGGTCCTATTCTCTGGGAGAACTCCAGAAGCGTGGAGAAAGAGCGTGGTCGTTCTTTTCTTTAAAAAGGGGAATAAGACTCTATTAAAGAATTACCGACCCATTTCGCTCCTTAGCCACGTATATAAGCTGTTTTCAAGAGTCGTCACAAATCGTCTAGCGCGAAGACTCGACGATTTTCAGCCACCGGAGCAGGCCGGGTTTCGAGGAGGATTCAGCACCATAGACCACATTCACACAATGCGGCAGATTATACAGAAGTCCGAAGAGTATAATCGGCCTCTGTGTCTTGCATTTGTGGACTATGAGAAGGCTTTTGACTCTATCGAGACTTGGTCAGTTCTGGAGTCTCTGCAGCGATGCCAAGTAGACTGGCGATATATCCAAGTGCTGAGAAGTCTGTACGAAAACGCCACAATGACCGTCCAAACTCAGAACCAGCTAACAGGGGGTATCCCATTGCGTCGGGGAGTGAGGCAAGGGGACGTAATCTCCCCGAAATTGTTCGCCAACGCACTGGAGGATGTGTTTAAGACGCTGAACTGGGAAGGACGTGGCATTAACATCAACGGCGAGTACATCTCACACTTGAGATTTGCAGATGATATCGTCATACTGGCTGAATCGCTGCACGACTTGCAGCAGATGCTGGATGGCCTAGTTGATTCTTCACTACGCATTGGTCTCAGGGTGAACTTGGACAAAACGCAGGTTATGTTCAACGAACACGTCACCCCAGGACCTATTGTTGTCAATGGCGCTCCTCTCAAGGTTGTTCAAGAATATGTTTACCTCGGGCAAACTCTGCAGTTTGGTAAGAACAACTTTGAGAGAGAGGCTAACAGAAGAATTCAGCTGGGCTGGGCAGCGTTTGGGAAGCTTCGTCGGGTCTTCTCGTCGCGTATTCCACAGAGCCTAAAGACTAAGGTCTTCAATCAGTGCGTCCTGCCAGTAATGACTTACGGGGCCGAAACGTGGACACTCACGGTACGGTTGGTCCATAAACTCAAGGTCACTCGGCGAGCTATGGAGCGGGCTATGCTTGGAGTCTCTTTGAGGGATCGCATCCGGAACGAGGTGATCCGACAGAGAACCAGAGTAGTCGACATAGCCCACAGAATAAGTAAGCTGAAGTGGCAATGGGCCGGCCATATTAGCCGTAGAACCGATGACCGTTGGGGTCGACGTGTTCTTGAGTGGAGACCGCGAATCGGCAAGCGTAAGGTGGGACGCCCTCAGGCTCGGTGGAGCGATGATCTTCGCAGGGTAGCTGGTAGCAACTGGATGAGAGTTGCCGAGAATCGGGTTAAGTGGCGAGCGATTGAAGAGGCCTATGTCCAGCAGTGGACTGCGGTAGGTTGATGATGATGATGAAAAGTTGAAGGACGCCACTTTGTGCATACGGACAAGTAGAGACATAAAAGTACTCTAAAGTGATTTATAATATAAGTAATTTATTCAAATAGTTTAGAATCAGCTTTTTTTAAACTTCAAAATTACATAAGACTGTCCCCCTTAAACGCCCTTCATCATTGAATCTAAGAAGAAGTGGCGGAACAAACGTGACACACGTGACACATTTTTGTCTGTAAAGTTAAAAGAACTAGATTTGCCAGATTCTTGATCATCATCATATTTTCCTGCCCTTATTCCAATTTATTTCGGGTCGGCCCGGCTGGCATGTCTTCTTCTTTCTTGCTTCTCTTCGTTTCTATTACTCGTCTTCTCAGCAGTCACCTACTTTTTTTTTTTATTGGCAGGTCGCTATTTGCGCAATGCCACATACAAAAATGGGGAAACTTGGTAGTAAATAATTAAATTTAGGATACGGAATTTGCACGGATATTGGACAGGATTATTAGGAACGATAAAAATAAAATAACTATTAAATACGTATATTATTAAGAGTGATAAATGAAAATAAATACATACGTATATATTGAAATCGTTAGATGCAAGTAAAACAGAGATAGACGTAGGAAAAGGAATTTTATAGCAAAGTAGACATATAATTAAAGGATCATGATTATGAAGAGGACAGGAAAAGAAAAGTCACCTCCTCTCTAGCCCTATTATCCTTCACACAGTTGATGATAATGTTCTCTTTTCAAAAAGTGTCGCCATGACAGGCAAACTGTCAGCCTATATTATCGGCAAAATTTTAAAAATAATGCTATTGCCGATCCAATTTTGCTTCTCGACCAAAATGTGAAATCCCATTTATCTGAATATGACCCTATTACAACGACATTGGTTTTTATTACACAATATTTCAGGATCACCCTAGCTATCATATTACTTGGGATATTTCGTATTAAAGCTTCTTATTTAGTTTTACGAGGTGTGTAATTTTTTTTTTTGTTCATCTGTCAATAGGCTGGCGAGTATTTGAAAAGAAATATCAACTGTGTCCCAAACGATGCCCAACACTATAATTAATTAGTGTTATTTATTAATAATTATTTATTGCACACAAAATAAAAATATACAAATTGCAATATACAAACTTATGTACAACGGCGAGCTTAACCCAAAATTGGGTTTTTTTTACAGCAAACCATTTTTCGATTGCGAAAGACTTGCAAAAGAGGAAAACCTTAAAAGTATGTGCAAAAACAGTACATTCAAAACTTAAATTCACTACTACATACGTAATATATACAATACACATATAAACAAACATACACATAACATACTATACAAGGTGTTGTTTTGCAACCTCGTCAAATTTCAGGAGGTGGTCACGAAAGACATAAATAATCAATTAAAATTACGGTACCTAGTTAATTATTAATAAAAACACGTGTGGTAGTTCTTTTTAACGGTAAGCTTATACCCCTTACGGATTTGGATGAAATTTGGTAACACACACTTAACGATTTCCGTAAAAAAGAAAAATTACCTACCCATTTTATTATTGATTCGGGACGAGAATCATTAGCATAGTTACCTCCTAGAATTTGACGAGGATGCAAAACAACACCTTGTATACATACTATGTATTAACATGTTGACAGGAAATGTTCTCTTTTTCCTTTCTTGAACACGTCTAACCAATGAGTGTGGATATAGATGAGAGAGATTGTATTATTATTATATATATATTATTTGGTGGTAAATAAAAAACAAAATGGCCGCTATTTCAGATTTTAAAATACGCCAAAAGATACTTGTGAGATTATTGACAGCTATGTAAAGCGGATGATACATCGGCTCTTCGCCCTCTTTCTCAGTAAACCCTTTAAAGAAATTAAAAACCCTGGCAATCTTTAAACATACAAACAAAGTGAGCGATGGGTGTGCGTCAAAGAGCCCTATTATGTTGTCGCACCACTAACCTAATTGGTGTGGACATAGACTTGCGAACGGCCGTGAAATAATCTGTGACTAATGGATTAACTATTATCTAAGTAACTAATGCTTGTTTTTACTAACTACAAGCGAAAGTTTAATTAAAGTGTACGTTTAGAATCTCAATGCTCGCCACAGAGCTCCGAGAGTCTTAATTAGAACGGCACATTTTTAATATTTGGGCATTAATTTAAGTGTTGCTTATGGCTCAATGAAGAGGCTAAGTGCGGAAAGAGCCCAGCTAACCTAACCTTTTTTTTTGTTGCGAGTTGGAAAATCCGGAAACGGATGTCCTCCGCCTGGGGAGGGCGGAGGGGTCTGTCAGGCTCCAACTGACTAAAAACACCCCGGTGTTCCATCTCTCACCTACGCCAGGGGTCGCGGGAACGTACGACTCATCCGCAACCCCCGGCTGGTGCCGATGCCGCCGCCGGCCCGCTACGGCGGGCCTCATCTCGGGTCGAGGGGGGGAGTGAGGTGAGTGAGTGCTAACCTAACCTATCCTAAGTGTTACTGAAAACAAGCATAAAGCTCGTAATGATGAAAGAATAGTAAAAAAACTGAATATGTTCGCAGCGCGTTCAATCAAGCTATACAAAACCAGTTTATGCGGATCTCTCATTGTACGGGAAACCTTAACAAAGCGAGGCCATGTTATACTGTAAATGTATAACTTTCTCTGTCACCCTGTGTACATCAAGTTTTCAAACGGGTCCGTGGCTTACGCCCCCAGTGGCCGAGGCACCTGTGGCCGACGCCCCCGATTCCACTTTTTTAGTACAGTAAATGAAAAAAGTGTTTCACCATAATAATAAAGACTTTATTTGAATTAAGAGATACGCTGATAGCTCTGTTTGGCATTTGAAGTAAAAACAAAAGATTGCAAAAGTCATTTTATTAAAGCACTCCCAAACCTTACTCACTTATAAAATAACATCATTACCGATAAAATCGCCGAATAGTTACCGATAAAATCGCAGCCATGCCAAACGGATATGGAAAAAATATAAAAGCTTGCTTTCTAGCAAGAAAATACAAGGTGTTTTCATCAAAAGCGCCGCTTTTACTTTCAGGCGAGTGATTGACCTCATGGTCGTGACCGTGGACGTCTTTCATGTTACCTTTAGGGAGGGAAATCATTACTTAACGTTTGTGTACTGTAGAAAGTATTCCGATTATTTTCAGTGAGTAACGAAAGCCATTTTGTTTGCCTAAATAATTAAGTGATTGGTGTAAAATAATTAAGTAAATGAAATTGATTTTCTTTGAGTGCCTCGTTGGTTTAAAGGTCGTATGCGAGACTTCTGAGGAGAACGTCCTGGGTTCAATTCCCGGGAAGGGCAAAGTGTTATTGGGTTTTTCTACCAAGAATTTCATTATTAAATAGCATTCACGGGCTCTGGATTTGTGCCCGGTTAATGGCAATAGGCTCGCCTCGTTTTACATGGGACTTAACATAACTGGCGAAATGTGGGAGTAATATAGGTTCACCTCTGCCTAACCCTTCAGGGATTACAAGGCGTGATGTTGTGCGCTAAGCCACATAATACTGCTCTTTTAAAAAAAAGTTTTTTGGGAATAGCACCTAGGATCTATAATAAGATCCTTAGACAAATTGCAGAAATTAAAAACATACACGATTTTAAAAAGGCCTTCCTCAAAATATTACACGAAAAATCATATTATACGGTGAACGAATACCTAAGTGACACAACATTTTGATAGCTTTTTTTTTATTATTTATTAACAATTTGAATTATGCAATAATGTGTGATAATATTTTTTTTATTTTTTTTAATTCTCTTTGATTTATACTGTTTGTACAAATATTATATGGATACAAACATGCTAATTATAATTTATTATAATTAGCATGTTTGTATCCATATAATATTTGTACGCCGATGACGGCTTGACGTTATTTAATAATTAGCGATAATTAGCGATAGCGTTAATTAATAATTACAACATCTATACCTAACCTACATATATTCAACAAATAAAAATATTTGTATTTGTTATGTTGTTTTCTTCCTGTTTTACAAAAAAAAAAAAAATGTTTTAATTAACTTATTGTGTTGTTAAAAAATGGAAAGTTTTAGTTGGCCAATCATAACCACCTACCTACACATAAAAACTCGATTTAAGAGGAGTTTCGTAACGTTATAACTTGAACCAATCAATCTTTTTCTTGTATAAAGACATAAAATATATGAAAAATGTTACGGCACTGTCGGTTTCAATGATAAAATATCCGAATTGCCCGTACTTTGTACGGTAAAGAGTAGTAACGTTCGCACAATAGCTGTAAACGTGAATCCACTGCAACTTTTTGCAAAACCAACATACAATGCTATGTTTGTATTTTGACCGGTTTACTGAGTTTGACTAACGAACTTTCGATGCATTTGACTCTAGTCAAGAAGCATAATTTAAGTTAGTACGCCTCAAGAGGGAAGCGGCAGGGTTGCCTGCAAAATTCAATTTTTTTTTGGTCTTTTTTGCAGGCCAGTTTCTTTTGGTCTTTTTTGCAGGCCAGTTTCAGGCTGTATTTTGAACAAAATGTGATTTGCGGCCGAACACTCCTTACATAATTAAAATCATCAATACTAAGTTCATTTAAATCTTTTGAATGACTTTTTCATGAATAAAATATTTTTGCAAAAATTAAAATGTTTTTTTCTAAGCCCGAGAGGCGATCTGTACCTCAGGATCTTCCTATTTCAGACACCTTTCTCAATATAAGATTGTACATATATGAACTAACGCCTTTAATTTTTAATGTGGAGATAAATAAAGATTTATGATTATGATCTTTCTTAGATATACGCTTACTACAGATTCTTGACGAGTGATACACCTGGGTATCGAACCCAGTACCTACATCATGCATAGCAGTCGCGCTTGCGACACACAGGATCAACGACCACAGGACTTAATTACTGTATACACAATATTAAATAGAACGTCAAAACCGTACATCAACAACATGTTTGTTCACTCGAACAAGTTAAATATTCAAAGGTGAGTCCCGTCTGCTCATTTATTAGTCTGGGCCCATTTGACGCCAAGCAGTCTGCGTGATGGATGCGACACCTTCGTTTATTGCTCTTTCTTAACTCTTTATTTGTACGGAGAAAAGAAAACAGATGGGACGTTACGAGAGAGATCTTCTTTTCAAACATAAGTTTTTCTTTTTAGGCGCTGGGGCATGGATATTGGCACAAAAAGAGAGGCCTGTAGAGGGAAAAGGATCGCGAAGGAAGTGACCGCAGAAGTGGGGGACTCCCCATGACCATGACCACTTTGTGAAGAGTAAACGGCTGACAAGAAGAGAGACCTATACCCAGCCAGCAGTGGCTGAAGTTGGTCTGCGATGATGATGTGTTTTTTTTTGTATTATCTGTGGTTTTAGAAAAGGAAACTTACAGACTCGCTAATAGCTGCATGGAACCATAGAAATAAAAAATCATCTATGCCTGGATCTAACAAGGATCCTAATTACGGAAGTTTTTAATAAATTCTACATAGGAACATAATATGAAAGGTGTAAAACACCTCTTAACGAAGCCGAAAGGCACTGGTTCTCCCTGTCATTGCGATATTTTTTTTGTTCTACACCATACCTGGGAACCTTCTAGTTACGGAGATATTAGGGGTCAAAGTTCCAACTTTTTGACAAGTATTTTTTTAAATACAAGTTTTTAATTTAAGATTTTTACTTTAAACACTTCCACGACCCCCGTACTATTCAATCCGTCATTCGTCCATCAGCACAATGTTTTGAGTGCGTTACATTGAGTTCTACCACAAAACATGATTTTACACCCCCCAAAAAAAAGTCGTTTCCCAGCAATAATTTTTGCGTAAAGTTACTTAGTTTCATGTACAGAATGCTTGGTTGACGGCTTCGTGATGAGGTGATTTACACGGTGTATGTATGTCATAGAAATGCTAAATTAGTACGACATTCAGCAGTTTCCAGGACTAATTTATAATATTGTTTACTTGTTTCCTTCACAATTATCTAGATTTGAAGTTGACTTGTTTGACGTTTGTGACATGAGTGATACCATAAATGACAGTCCCCTTTCGTAAATATCAGTTTTATAATTGAGTAACGAAACAGCTGTATACAGTATGATAGGTTAAACGAGGGACATATTGAGGGAGGGTATTCAGTATTCGATTCTCGTCCCAAATATGTAAAAAACCTATAATGTATATAGAAGAATTTTTAGTGTTTTGTTTAGTGCCTAGATATTTTGGACTGTCCTAAGCCAGGTAACTTTAAAGTATGAAGGGAAAATGGATTATACCTAAGAGTCATTGCCCCGCTCACATGTTCTGCGATAGTATTAAGTCGCTAGCGCAAGGGTGTATACATGTTGCGTGTCATTTGCGAAAATTTTGGTATGGTTCTATCTGTTATTTGTCAGTGTTTTTTTTTTGTTTTTATTTTTATTATTATCATGTTAGCATGTACTATTATGGGTTTGAATATGTCCCTCGTTTAAACTAACATACTGTATAGTAAACATGTCAAGTCCAGTATGACTCAGTACATTATAATGATATCGTAATATTACGAATACAAAAGAAACCACTGAGTAAAAGGTATTATATTTCTTTTGTTTAAGAATTATTTGTAATACCGAGATCTTAATGGAATAGGTGTTTTAGTTTGCATGAATTTTCTGCCTTAATCCTCTATAGATTCTTCAACAAATCCAGATGTTCCCAATTATCTCTTTCAAACGCGCCATCAAATCAAAGCAAACACTCTAGAGCCACCACAAAGGCTTTAATTAAAGCCCCAAAGGTCTGAAATCCTCTTCAAAAAACTCTCTCGACCCACATTTCAGTCCTGAAACATCCGTTCCGATTGACAGTAGCATTCATTAGAGCGCTTCATTGAGGCAAAAAGCGTAAACAAACGGTCGCTCTCATTACTTCGTCGCAAAAGTCGCTATAACGAACGACTTGACATTTGTAACACCTGCTGGGCGAGAAAACATGGGGGCTTGTATTCATTAAGTTATTTTAGGATTTGTTTATGTTACTTAGCATAGAAACTACGAAGAAAACGGGGTGTAAGGGACATCGCCGCGAAAACGCATACCTACTGCTTACATATAATTTTTTAGGGGTCCGTACCAAAAGGTTCAAACGGTACCCTATTACTGAGACTTCGCTGTCCGTCCGTCCGTCTGTCACCAGGCTGTATATCATGAACCGTGATAGGTAGTTGAAATTTCTACAGATTATGTATTTCTGTTGATGCTATAACAACAAATACTAAAAACAGAATAAAATAAATATTTAAGGGGGCTATTATACGAGCAAAAAAATCACTTTTTTTGTATGGGAGCCCCCATACAAAAAAGTGATTTTTTTGCTCGTATATTTATAAATAATGGTCCGGATCCCTTCGTGCGCGAGTCCAACTCGCACTTGGCCGGTTTTGTTTTTTTAGAATTGCAGTGAAGAGTGATGTACTGGGTACGTGGTAAGAGTGTTCGCGTCGAAGTCCCTTAAGGGTCAGCTCACACCGAGACGCGACGTGACGCGACGTTGCGCGCACCTTGAGAATTCAGAATACTTTGCGCAACGAATTCTGACTTCTCACAACGAAATGTGTATTTTTTCGTGTAGAAAATAAAGTTTTATTTTGAATCGCTCTTTTAAAGTGTGCGCGCAGCGTCACGTCGCGTCGCGTCCCTGGGCTGTGTGAGCTGACTCTAAACCTCACATAAGTTCAATAAAAATTATGGTGAAACTTATACCTGTTGTGTCTGTTTGTACCCAACGAGTACATGATTCCTGCGTCTAGCGTTGAAATTTTTTTTCTATACATATTTATACATATTTTCGGTACATATACCAAAATAACGTTTTTTTTCAATTTTTGTCTGTCTGTCTGTTTGTTCTGGCTAATGTCTGGAACGGCTGGACCGATTTTGACGGGACTTTCACTGCCAGATAGCTGATGTAATAAGGAGTAACTTAGGCTACTTCTTAAATTGCACACGGACGAAGTCGCGGGCACAGCTAGTTAATAATAAATAACAAACCATAATCTATAAAATCCCTTACACTGGTTTTAGGGATGTTCAGCCTTTCTCATACGCAGTCACCGACCGGCTGGCTGTTATGAACTCCCGAAGAATCCGAGGATTTAAAAACATCTCGTAAGCTAGTAACAGCCGAAAATAATGTACGCTTCAATGATTAATCTTAAATAAAATCTATATTAATAAACATTATAGGTTTTGTGTGTAAGTTTTTTAGTTCCCTTCAAAATGGTTGAGTTGAATGATGGCTGATACATGCGTCATGTTCGTGAACGGGCGCTGTCAGTTGTGACTGGTCATCTCTTAGCTGCCACGGTTTATTTTAATTACTTTATTTTTTAATTACTGATTTAATCT